>OY728142.1:396072663-401072663 GCA_963277665.1 Viscum album
TATAGTTTCCTCTTATTGTCCATAATTTTCCTTCTCACCAATGTTATAATTTTAATTATAAACCAAATTAGGTGTTTTATAACGTTATATTAATATATGAATTCCACTATTATCAATTAAAGTATTATTATTTTATTTTATGATGTGGGATTTCAAGAGATGGGTTATAAAAATTAAAAAGTGATATTATGTACCACCTCTGTGATATTATGGTTACACATTCTCTTTATTTTATTTTTAACTTTTTATCTCATATTATTCTCATAAACCTCTTATATTTTTGTATATATGTCTCTTATATATATACCTATTTGAATATGTTTTTTATTTCTAGAATTATACAAATTTTTAGTTCCCTTAAAAATTACCACTTTTATGTAATCCCTAATTAAGATTATTATCATATTTCTTATCTCGTGTTAAGAATCACCCCCCATAAAACTATTTTAAATCATTAATATATTCTAAAACCCCTAATTATTGTATGGAGAACCCACTTGGAATAATTTTGGTTTTATGAAAAATAATAAGCTCTTTCCTACTTTAAAATGAACTTTTCTTTATTTGACAAAGCATCACCAAAGTGATACATTTTTATTATTTATTATCCTAGATCCTATAAAAGTATTTTATAATTTATAACTAAATGTTCATGAATGTATTAATTTTATAGTTTTGAATGTTTAAAATTAATTAATTATTTTTTCTCTTTGTAATCCTTATGCTATAGTCTTCGATTATGACTCAAGACAATATTATGAAACCCACTATCTTCTCATGGGTTTTATCATTCTTATGTTTATTTATGGATTAGTGTTTTCTAATTTTGTAACACATGTGGTTTTATATATTATTATGGAGGTTATCCTAAAATGTGATTGGTGGATCTGTTTTATCCATCCAATGAATTCAATAATTTTATAGTCTTGTAAGATTCCATGTATAATCCACAATTTGTTTTCCAAAACACACTATATATTCTGTATGATCGGTTATCCTGAGAGAACTATGTTACGATGAATGTTAGAAAAATCATACCATGATTATAATGTTGGTTATCCAACAATATAATGTCTTTCTTGTTATCCTTTACATATGATTTTTCTATCATTCTTTATTATGTTTCTGCATGATTATGATTCTGTGATATTATGATGACATCCCCTAATTCCATATTTCCATACTTATAATTATCTTATTTATGTTTTCATGTTATTCATACAAAGAAAATTATTACTTCATTATTTACATTTATTTTTATATTAATTGGATTTCTAAATCATTCTTTTCCTTATTTATTTTTCCCTAGATATCAAATATAGTTTTATAAGATCTATAGGAGATAGGGGTACTTGGTGTAGTTTTAAAAATGCTATTTTTTTAAGATCAAGATTATTTCTTCTATGTATCTAATTTTCAAAATAAACTATACCTCTAGATAATTGGGTTTTATTGTTGGGAAATTTGGTAATAAAGAAAAAATTAAAGTTTGTTTATGGTTTGGGTTATAATTGATGTTCTGGAGTTTTATAAAGTCATTGAGGTGTAACCAAGAATTTTATCTATGGAAGTTATGACCCTACACCCATCAACATGACATCGTGTTCCTGAAACCATTGAAACTAGATTCTTTATAGGTTTTGATGACTCCGTATTAGATAAAACCTTCGGAGACTTTGAAATTGTGGGTAAAGGTCAATGATATATTGCAGAAGGAATTTGTTTCCAATCTTATCTCCTTGGGGGTACTCAATATTGTTTTTGAATAAAAAAGATGGTATCATGAGACTATGTATAGATAAATGGTGATTAAACCAAGTGAAAATAAATAATTACTATCCCCTTCAAATAATATTATAATTTATTGATTGTTTTAAGGGATCAATTTGGTTTTAAATGATATACTTGTGGTCTTGGTATCATCATATGAGGGTTAAGGGGGAAATCCTAAAGAACACTATTTGGTGTTGATATGAGCACTCTATGATCATGGTTACATATTACAGGGTCAAGAATTCACTCATTATGTTGATGGCACTCATTAAATTCCATGTTTCATGATTTCCTAGGACATTTTGTGGTTATGTTCATTGATTAAATTCTTGTATACTCATAATTATATGAGGATCATATGGAACATTAGTGGGATATCTTATAGACTCTCCTATACCACCATATCTATATAAATATGCATAAGTTCACATTTTGGATGTGATAAGTTCACTTACATGGACATGTTGTGTCTGAGTGAGGAGTGATAGTGGATCCATATATGATTGAGGTAGATGTTTCTTGAGAAATACCCAAGTACATGGAAAAGGCCTATAGATTACTTAGTATGGTTGGATATTATTGGATTTTCATTTCAGATATCTCTCAAGTCATGACCCCATTGTTAACCTTGATCAGGAATGAATAATATTTCTTATAGACAAATTATTGTTCGAAAACTTTTGACTACCTGAAAAATTAGTTGATTAGTGATCCTATTATCTAACTACCAAAGTTTAGAGTGGTTCTTGATGTATTCTATGATGCTTCCTATCTGGTATTACGGTGAAAACAAATTTTACAAATGTTAGTGATCTCATATAGGTCTTGGTAGCATCATCCCCATGAGTGTAACTATACTACTCTTCACATTGATTAAGTAGTTGTGGTTTTTACACACAGTTATAGAGACATTTCTTCATTGTAGATCACTCTTTAGTCTTCACTAATCATAAGTAATTGAGGTATATATTCAACCAATGAGATATGAATCTTTATAAGTGGATGAGATTGGAGTTTGTAAAGGATTATGAATTTCATATTTTTTACACCCCATTGAAAGGGAATATGGTTACTAATGAATTGAGATATAAGTAGTAGAGAGATGTTGTTTAGGATTACGAGGATTCTTAGATAAGAATGGGATTGATAGAAACTATCCACCTTAGTGAATAAAAGGATAATTAAAGAGGATATTTCTATTAAATGTTAGTGTAATAACATTTATTGGAGTATTTGGAGAAGTTTCAGGTGAAAGAATCAGAGATGGAGGTGATGAAAAACTATTCTTCTCACCGTGATATTATGGAAGGTTACTTAGAGGATGAAAAACATCATATGGTGTTCTAGGGGATATTGTTTATTTCTTTAGTGATGCGACAAGTGTTCCTTAATGATTTTCTTGGTTCACCTCTAGCAGTGCATATGTCTATCTCTAAGATGTTTCATGATTTGAGAAGCTATGTCTTTTGTCCCAAAATAAAATGGTTAGTTATAGAGTTTGTGGAACAATGTCTGATACATCAAAGTTTATAGAAATGTATCATTTTTCTTGAGTTTGTTTTGTATTTTTTGATGCCCCCAAGTGAAAGTGGGATACTATATCAATATTTTTAAACACTATTATACCATGATTTCAAAGGAGAATGGATTCCAATTGGGTGACAATAGACTGATTAATGAAAATCAACCATTTTCTTGCGATATGTGGATAAGATATTGTGAATTAATGGGGTGTTTAGGGCCATAAATTCCAATAGGGATCCTCATTTTAAATATCTAGTCTAGGGTGGTATTCAATTTGATTTTGGATACCAGTTTCTCTAGAATACATATTTCCATCTACTGATGTTTGGGAAAATAGAGCAAACTATTCAGACCAGATAAGGTATGTTATAGGATTGTATCCAAGCTTCTAGTGGGTATAAGGTGACACACTTATCATTGGTATATTTTTCATATATTTACTACTAAAATATAGTATGCATTGATTATTTTAGGCTTTTAATGGGAAAACCTATCAATACCCATTTTTGCAAACTATCATTGGAGAGATAGATGCCCTTGGATTAGATATTTTGAAGATAAACACTAAGAATGATTAGGTGATTTGAGAGTGTATGAAGGTAGAAAAGGACTTTCAGAGGCCTTATATTGATATTAGTAGGAGGCCTTTATAGTTTCATATTAAGGATTATATGTTTTTGAAATTTTCCCCTTGTTGTGGGTTATAGAGGATTGGCTATGGGAGTGTGTTATATTTTAGGTTTACTGACACTTTTGAGTTATTTAATCATGTTGGAAATGTGGTGTACGGATTGGTTCTTCTCACATAGCTAGAGGGGATCCATGATGTTTTTCATGCTTCATAGTTCTATTAGTATATTAAAAATGACTCCCATGTAATTGATTAGGAAAATTTGGATTTAGAGGATAATGTGATGTTAGAGGAGAAACTAGTTTAGATTTAGGATCATTGAGAGAAGGTTATGTAAAAATGATTTTTTCATTTTTTCAGGTTATATAGAGGTATGGATGTTTAGAGAAATTTATGTAGGAATGTGAGCTGTGTAAGAACCAGTTTGGGATACACCTAACATTGAGAGGGGGTTGAATCAGTGTTGGGAAATTTTTAATTCCATTTAAACTTTTAATCCTTGTAACTCTGAGACCTATTAGGATCTTGATTCTTTTATTAAATTTTCCTTATCACATGAATGTATATGAAATAAGTAAATATAGTACACAATATTTTTACAAGGTTTACTACTCAATAAGAGTAGCTAGTCTTTAACATGGTCATAAATAATCCTGACCACAAAACCATGAGAAAAAAAAAATCCATTGTATGTGGTTACAAAGAGTAGTATATACCCTTAAAATCAAGTGGCACTTTGAAGACAATCCAATAGTGGAAGTTTTAAAGATATTTGATGGATATTAATACTACCAACCAATATAGTATTATCCATTTTTATAAGGATTTGTAACACCAAGAAAGTCTTCCACCTATTAATCCTTGTCTAATTTCCCATTAATGGTTTTATTTTCCACTCTTAATTTGTTACTTTCTTATAAGCAATAAAGTAACTCTTCTTACTTATTCCAACAAAAAACTTGATATTTTCACCTTCTTTTTCTTCTATCAGCCACAATAATATGAATGTGTTGTGGACTGATGAAATTAATTCTCTCTGACCCAAATTATAATCAACTAATATCAATTTGGTCACTAAATCTTATTTTATTCTTCTTTATTCTTATTCATTGAAAAACCAATTGTACTAAGATATATTCTTCTTTATTCATCTTGTTCATTGAAAAAAAAAACTACATTAAGATCTCTTCTTCTCCTTCTATATGGAATAAAAAACTTCTTATGTGAATATTAAATAAATGATAATTATCTCAACTTAACAACATCACAATTAATATTCCCTAAATAATAAATGATATTTAAGTGGGAACATTATATTCTTCTTGGACACATAATAATATGGAATAGTGAAGTAGTGTCTTGATCTCCCTTTCTTCTTTACAAAGCACTATGAGGGTGTAAACACCTATTGCACGTATGAAATATTTCTAATTTTCAATCTCTCTTGTATCTTATATAATATTCCTTCCACCATGAGAAGTAGTTCTTTGAGGACTACCTTATTCTTCCACAGACAACCTTTCCTTATATAGACTGTTTATGCTTTCACATACTTAAACTCTTATTCAGAAAATACTCTCTTATGCGGACTACCCCTGCAATCTTTTCCAATAATTTGTTCGCTCATACTATGACAGTGAACTGTTTCCACAAACTACCTTCCACCACGTGGTGTGAGTGCTTCAGGGACAAAATTTTCATCCAAAAAATTTCTCTTCTTCAGAGACAACATATTCCCCACATATTATCGATGCTCTTTGGACCACCCTTAATCTGAAAATGACTCTTACATTGTTGGTCACCTTTAATTTAATGAAAAACATATTCCTCCACGGTCTGCCTCCACTTATGCAGACCATCTTCTCTTCCAAATACAACTTTGTATTGTGCATAATATTTCCTCCATAATCTATTTCCCTTCATAGAATTCTCCCTATAAAACTAATTCAGACTTAGTATAATTCTTCTAGAAGTGACAATTTCTTATAATAAAATTCTCTCACCCTTAAAATATGGGATTAGGGTCCATTATATAGGAAAATAAATCCAAAAATTTATCTAATATGATTTCCCCAATGTTTCGATGCGTTATAACCTTGACTAAGTACAATGCTCCTTCCACGAACTATTTGTCCCTTCGTGGTCTACATATCGCCTTTCTTCCTTTGCGGTGACCGATTCCATCTATGAATGGATCAATACCTCTATTCCACATGTAGGAGTCTGTCAAATAGAAACAACAGTCTATGTCAATCATTGGGGAGACTATACACTTAGTATCATGTCATGAAACAAATAATAAATAAACAATATAATAAATAATCAGAGTAACATACATAATCTAAAATATAACATACAGTCATTTGATAAATAAAAAATGGGCTCCCAATGTGGTGATCCAAACTAGAGTGCATATGTAATAGATAACTAAAATTAATAAATTATGAAGTCCCTAAGAGTTTTCACAGTCTTCAATCATTTACATGATTCACTACTAAACTATTATCCATGAGCCCCTTGCCCTTACTCAGATCCCAAAACATGAAGTCTTCATGTGCATCAAAATTCTTATACAAGGTGTGAGTAATAAACCAAGTAAGGCAATAACAATGCATCCTTAAAAAATATTCACATGTATAAAAGGTGTATTCCATGATAATAATAAATATTTAAATAGTAATATCAATCATAAAAAAACATACTGAGCAGTCATGTAATATCCAAGCTACCACAGACCCCTAATCGTACCTACTTCAGTTCCATTCCGGAAGGATAATGCGAAGATGATGTAAGTAACCACAAAAATCCATATGAATAGTGAATCTATTTCTCAATAAGATCATTTAATCATGTCTACATGAGACACAACTTTAATAGTCTCAAATATAAAATTCTACATGTAAATCCCTAAGAATGAAGTGCGCCACTTAGAAATGAACTATGAATTGAGGATGTTTCTCACAAATAAACTAGGCATCAAGTTTTCTACTCACAAATCAACTAATAATTGGGAAACCTGGTACTTATATTATAAGAATTTAGTGAATCCGAAATATGATGTTCCAGGGTATCATAATATCTTCACCCTATTTTTAGCTCCATCATAATCATCATCGTCATCATAGCAAGCCAAACACACTCTGAGTGATAAAAAAACACTGTAGAGAACATGTATTAGCATATGGGGATAATCATTATTTTGATGACCCATTCAAGCATGTGGGTGGGTCTCAAGGAGGAGACAACATATGTCTACACAGAAACATTGATTCCTATAGGGACCAATTGTTACACAACTACTTTCCAAGTATTACTATATCAAATTATAATTATTTTATGCCAAAAATAAATAAAAATATCACATGCAATAATATTTTTATCTCAAAGATAATACATGATAATAATGATGTTTTTATATTATCCTTCTTCATAATTCCTTATTATTTCATAGAAATTAGTCAAAATCTATATGTTCAAATAATCTTCACTGTACAGAATAATATTTGATAGAGAAAAATAATTCTTATTATTCCTTTATATCATTCATGGTTATTATCATTTTAAGAGACTTTTATTATTTTTTCAAGAAAGATTTAGATGAATCACTTCAAAAACTAATTAAGAAATATTTAATAGAATTAATACATGGGATTTATACTTTGAAAAAACAACACCCATAATAGAAGAAAGATGGTGAGTCTTCTCCCATGCAAAAAACCCCAATAAATAATTTTTTTGATCACAGAAGGGTTCACCAATTCTAAACAGAAGAATTATGGATTTTCAAGACTTGAGAGTATAACCAAAAATAAGGATGCAAGGGTTTGACTCTTTTTGAAAAATTATATTCTAGAGGAAAAAGAGTATTGAAACCAAAAAATACATATTTATCTTTTAATTTGTGTTTTATTTTAATATTTAATGTGGAATGTTTAATCTTCATAAATATTTTTTTAAGAGAAAATAAATAAAAATTATTTAATACCATGTTTTTTTATATTAAAAATTATTGAAATGTGTTACAGGGTTAATTTGGGGAAGAAGAAATGGAAATAGGAAACAAAACATTTTCTTCATAAAAAGAAATGCGTAAGGGTAACTTGGTTTTACCCTTATGTTTCTCCAAACTATCATGTGAGGGTAAGAATATTATCCTTAGAGAGTGAATAAAATTCTTATTACCCTTATTATTATATTATGAACATTGGGTAACCATTATGAGAATCCGTTCTTACCCTTATGTAGGTAGAAGTAACTTGGGGTTACCCTTACACATGCCGTGAGATACCCTTACACAAGGTTCAGAAACCATGACTTACCTTTACGCAAGCCTTATAAATTTTAACCTACCATTAAAAATGACTCTAGTTATCCTTTAATAGTGTAGTAATACCCTTAAGAAACCTTCATAGACATTAAATTACCCTTATTCAAGTAAAACATACCCTTACACAAGGATACATTACCCTTATGAGAGTAGAGGAAACCTTCTTGTCCCCTTCCATAACTCCAACTAACTTTTTTAAACACATAAAAATGGATTTTACCATTACACAGACTACGGAAAAGAGGATTGACCCATACTCATCTCATATAAAAACCCTTTTTCCATTTTTAAGGTCTAAAAACCCATTATTACCCTTACACAACACCATAAAACCAAAATTAGGGGGTGTTTTATTGAAAAGTGAAATTTCCACAGAAAAATACATATATATATTTTTTAAAAAATAATGTTTAAGGATTAATTAAAATTTTATATTATTTTAGTTCTCCCTATCTAATTACTTATAATCCCCAATAAGTATCTATAGTTGTCTTGAATGAACAACTCAGGACACTGAGCTCAATCATAAGACTCATGCTCCCACATCTCCTATTGGATCTTTCCATGCTTCTACCGAACCCATACAAGTGGTATTATCTTCCCTCGAAGTGCTCTTCCACTCATGTCTATGATAATAAACAAATTCTACTCATTGGACACATCTGTCTCAAAATAAAAGTCCACAAAGTCCATAACATGCATAGTATCAACCATGTACCTATAGAATTGTGACGCATAAAACACTTTGTCCAGACCCTGGTAGTAAGAATGAAGATCTTGGTGGTACCCTGTTTTCCCAACACACATTGTGATCTCTAAGGGTCTAACATAATAAATGGATATCTTGATTTTCTTCTTCAAACTTGGGTGACCTAACCAAGGAGTTACTCTCAAGAAAACCCAATCATCCACATCGAAGAGTGAAGGTCTCATTATGTGGTGAGCATATGATAATTTCCCACTCTTAGTAATGATCAATCTCTTTTGAAACAATTTAACTCTCTTGGTGGTCTCTTTAACCAAATTGGGCTCCATAATTGCTGCCTCACCTAACTCATGCCGAAAGAGCATTGAATGACACGAAATCCCATAAAGATCCACTTAAGATTCCATATGAATCATATCCTCATAACTATAGTTCTATTTAAAATTAACTAAGGATATGTGATCATCCAATGATCCACTAAATTCTTGAATGTGATCTTGAATAATATCCTCTAGTATGTTAATTTTCTAATCAAAATTTCCATTTTTATGCGAATAGAATATTGTTTTCAATATGACCTGAGTCCCAAGGGCCTTCTAAAAGCCCTAAAAAAATTGAAAAGTGAAACATACATAAATATAAAATAAAATTCTCAAGGAAACTCTATATAATCATTTTATAGTCTCTTAGATCAGTAAAAAGTGGGAAACCTTCATCAACTGATCAATAATCACCCAGACAACGTCACGATTCCTCGGGGTACAAGGTTACTCCATAAAAAAGTCTATCATGAATTACTCCCACATACACATGGGAATTAAAAGTGTCATTATAAAACCACTAGGAGACTTGTGATCGACCTTTAGCATCTAATAGGTAAGGAATCAAAAAACAAACCCAGTGATGCCCCTCTTTATTCATAGGCTCAAGAACTATAGTATGGTAAATCTTTATCACACCAGGATGGACCAACAATATAGAGGTACATAATCCCCTAACAAGATACTCTATTATAGATTCATGTAATACTTATCTCACATTCATATAAATCACAACATCATCACCCAATGAGCACCTTGGTGTTGATTCACCACTAGCTAGTTTTTCCCTCCTCACAATACACTCTGGGTCTAACTCCTGACCAGCCTTCACCAGGTTTACAAAAGAAGTTTTGACCACCAAAGATAAATAAGTCATCAATCCTCGATTCTGTATAATATTAGACTTGTAGTTAGATAAATATCTCATTATGAGTGACTCCTCCTCTAATGTCCTCTCACCAATCTCCTGGGACACCCACATATTACCACTACGATAATTTTCTATGATGTTACATTTATTAGGTGCATAAAACATCTCAAAGTCCAATTTATGCAGGTACTCAACCCAACACATCTACCTAAATTTCAGGTATATCTATGTAAACATGTAACATAGGATCCTATGGCCTATTTAGATAGAAAAACTCTAACTGAAGAGTTAGTGTTCCCAACACTTCATATCATGAACCACAGCTACCAGCTTCATGTCATGAGAAAGGTATTTCCACTCATAGTTTTATAAATAATGTGACCCATAATCCACTACTAGATCTGTAACACCCAAGACTTTTATGTTATATAAATCATCAAAGGAATCTTTTTCTACACAACACTTTCTTGGCTTGCTTTACACGAAATCGCGACCTTCCTCGATAGCTTGCGTCGTACGCAATACCGAGTTTTACTAAACAACGATATGCTATTAAAATATTATTAAAACTAGCCGTTATGAATAGTAATAACCACTTTTTGAAATTTTATAAATTTTATTTTTCAAAATGGACTTCATTTTTGGATTCGGAATATCGAAATTATCCTAGGGTAAAATTTTGGTATTTTTCTGAAAACTTTCAATTTTTGATGAATAGTGAAACCACTATGTGGTAGTTAAAAAAACTGAATTTTTCATAAAACTCAATTTTACCGCTTCTGTGAGTGGAATTTCAAAAATCCGAGAGACACAGTTGATGTCAGTAAGTAAAATGTGGTTCAATGAGATGAAAATAATTTTTTGGTGAATAGTAACTTTTTACTTTTTTTACCACGGTTAAAAGTAAATATGGTAATTAAGGGTAAAATGATATTATTATTACCCTAACACATGTCCTAATTCTATTGGATAAGTGTAATTCGACCAATAAAAAACTTAGGAATAAAATATGACCATTTAGGCCCACTTGGATTAGATTAGGACATTTATTATTAATTTATTTAAAGAAGGATTAAAATAGTTAAAATCAAAGTTTAATTAGTAAATAATTTTTAATATGGGGTTATACATAAGGTAAATTCGACTATAAATATTCATTAGAAAGATAAAACAATTTCTACATAATGGTATTTTATTTGTAATTTATTAGACATTTAATAATTTAGTTTATTTATGACACAATGATGATGCAGTAATTATCTTATTAATTAAATATTGACATAATTGATGTTATAAACACCAAAATAAATGTAATTTGAGACTTTTTATGAATCCCACTAATTATCTAGGTTAATATGACATGTTAGTATTGATTTAATTAACTTGTTTCGAACAAATAATTCTGTTATGAGTTTCACAAAAATCAATTACTAAATAGTGTCAAAATTGACATAAAATAGTTTTTAAAACAAATATTATATTGGTAATTGTTATTTTATTCCTAAAAATCTGAGGTTCAGCCAAATGACTTAGATAAGGTTATATATATTAATAATAAACAACTTGGGGTTCGTTTGGCTGCTTATAGTAAGTTTATTAACCTTATAGTATAAGAACACAAGAAGACATGGTAAAAGTAAAATTATTTAACTTAATGTTAAATCTAAATGATAAGGTTAAAATAGGAACCTAAACTTGTCTAAATTCTATTGGATGAGATGATTTCGACCCATCCCCACCTTATCTTCGAAATATATCAATTTGGTGCTATTTAAAACCGAACATGACTTTATAATAAAATAATAGTTTTAGTTATTCCAAAGGTGCCCCTCTCCTCCCTTATAAAAGGACACCTCCTCCCCCTTTTCCTCACACCACTTTGAGCCTTATAGATCGGAAAACCCCTGCCAATTCCTCCTCTCCACTTCCCTAGAAACATCCTAGAGGTTCTGGTCTTCTTCAAAGACCCATTTTAGTGCCCTAAAAGGAGGTCTCAAAGAAGCACTTCAAAGAAGAGGTAATGTCCGTTACCGATTCTTTCATCTTTATTTCTTCTTCCACTTCTTCTTCTTTAGTTGTTTCATTATGAAGTAATAACATAAGTATCACTAATATACTGATATGTTATTATAAGTATGAAACAACCCTATTTCACCATCTATCCATCCTATGGAAAAAGAAATCACCGCGCGTGCGTACGTACGGAATACCGTCTCCACGCTGTGGTGTGATCTATTTTCCACCACCACCATACATGGATGGGTATAATGGTGTAAATAATGACTATATATGACTATTATAAAGTGATATTGATTCTGAAATAGTATACATATACTCCAATACAATTCCACGATCATAGGAACAATATCATCACTCGTGCGTACGTACGGAATACCGTCTCCACGATGTGATGCGACTCGTTCTACATGATATTCATTTCATAATGATTATATAAATGAATTTAATGAAAGAATATGATATATATTACACTAATACCATTCTGGAAATGAGGTATCTATAACCTAAAGGGAAGAATAAGAATTTATTCGACAAAACATGTATAAGAACAAAAAGTTATAAACACCCGAATAACAAGTAGCAATGAAACATTACTACTAAGAAGATAAGAATATGACCATATATGATATCATAAAAATAAGTATGATTCTGGAATAAGTCAATAACATTATTTAAATCATTATACAGGAGGTTCGGACACTTACAAAGTAAGTCGGAGCTAAGGTAAGGGAAATATCACAATCTCATTTTTATCCGAGATTGTTTATACTTTGGAATTTACTGGGGTGAATTTTATCATCCACATCCATGTTTTTCTCAATATGTAATATTTACATCATTATACAATAGTTTATATACAATTTTACCCTTCGGTGAGTTTTTAGTAAAAGATATGAAAGGAATCTTTTGTCGTTTTTCGTACGAGGTACTTTTTTGACTTTTCAGACAAAAGTACGAGAAGAATGTTTTTTTAACTTATACGGCATGAATGGATTTTTAAAACATTATTTACAAGAATCTTTCTTTACAAGTTTTCAAGTTTATTTTTAATCAACTTCTTTTAGTTTAAAATTGTATGACATGTTATGAAAGGGTAAATGTTTTTGAAGTAGAAAGGATATTTTCCTCAAGAATGAAGTTCAAGTGTTTAATCAAAATTATTTTCCATCTAAGATAATAAAGGGTTCTGTTTTTATCCATATTATTTCATTGATTTGATTATGTTGTGATGGAATTATTTTTATGAATTCCTTTATCGTATATGAATTGTTTTATGATGTCATGATTTTTAAGATTCCCATTTTTATTACTTGGGTTATGCAATGATGTATGGTTTATGATTTTGTGCCACACATAAGAATGGTATCATTATGAAATGGGTGGGACCTATATCTCCCTCCAATGCATTGGGTAAAGATTTTATATCTCATGAGATAGACATGGCTGGAATGGTAGGTTATACCGGTTCAGTGAAACAGGACTGAAACGCGGGTGAATCGGTTCAGAAAGGGAATTTGTCCACTAAGATAGTCTTGGAAATGAGTCTTTACTAACAAGAAATGATTCTCTATGATTATGTGTGTATACCACAAAGTTTCATGTTTTAAGTTATGATTATTTTGATTTCATTTCACTGCCATGATTTATCCCATGTTATGAAATTATGATATCTTTTGCAGGTTAAGATTTCCAAAAGTTATGTGCTTGTGTATACGATGTGATTGATATTTCTTTTGTTTACCCTTACTGAGCATCTGAGATCACCCTTTTATATGTTTTCTTTCCCCAGGCCAGGAAGAAGGTTATTAAGTAGGATATGCCAAAAAGGGACTCTAGATATGATGAAATAAGTGGGAGGCAAAGTTGATGCTTTATGAACTAGTTGTTTATGTTTCCCAGTTTCTAAAGACACTATACCTATACGGTCCTTTCGTGGTTTTGTTATATGTTGTAATAAGTATGCTTCAATTTTGAATTATTAACAATGTATGTAAAGTATGGTTCGTTATAGTTGGTATCAGAGGAAAGGTATAGTCAACCTTTGGAAACTAGAATGTGAAAGCCTTAGTAAGAACCCTAAGGATAAGTCTAAGCATAGAACACAATCTTAGTGTTTTAGAAATGGCCATGAATAACCTAGGATAAGAACTTAAGTGTGAAATTTTATTCTTGATTATGTGGTTTTCCTATTATAATTAGTGTTTCTCACACTATTCTTCTTGGTTTTAGTAAATGGCTGGAACCCGAAGGAATCATGTTAATGCGGAATGTGACGGGAAATGCAATGATTGTCCCCCTGAGAAACCAAACGTTATGGGAGCTGGAATGAAAAATGTTGTAGCCATTCTCACACAACTTTCTCAAGCTATGAATCATGCAGGACTTCCAAATGAGCAAAGGAAGGAGCAACATTCTGTTGAATCCTTCATGAGACAGCGTCCACCTTCTTTCAGCGGGTCTACAGATCCATTAGTTGCTGAACAATGGATTAGTACTACTGAAAAGATATTTTCAGTTCTTCAATGTTCTAAGCATGATAAAGTCATCTTAGCAGTGTATCGTTTGGAAGGTGATGCTGATCAATAGTGGAATCTTATTAAGAATACGAGGCAAAGGGATGAAATTGATTCCATGGAATGGGACGAGTTCAAGAACTTATTTTTCAATAAGTACTTCCCTCGTATTCTCCGAACAAAGATGGAGAAAGAGTTTCTTGAACTGAAGCAAAAGGATGATGAATCTGTTGGTACCTATGAAGCAAATTTTACAAGACTTGAAAGGTACGCTTCTGGTATTATTATCCAACCTGAGAGTAAGATCGATCAATTCTTTAGTGGCTTAAAACCAAGTCTTCGAAGGGCGTTAGCCATAAGAGACTTCAATAGCTACGAGGAAATTGTTCGATGTGCTCTCAAAGTTGAGATGGATATTGGAGTAACCCATCAGTCATATGGGTTTGATAAGAAGATGAAAATGGAATTAAAAGGAAAATCTAAAGAGCACACTGAAAAGAAGATGAGCTTTCCCTTATGCTCAAAGTGTGGAAAGAAACATGGAGGGAGTTGTCTTAAAGGGACAAGTAAATGTTTCAAATGTGGAATGGAAGGTCATCGGGCATTTGAATTCCACGATGATGGGAAGAAGATTTCTAATGATGCAAAAAAAGGAAGGGATACACAGAATGAACCTACTACACTTCAATGTTTCAAGTGCAAGGAGATGGGGAATTATGCCAATAAATGCCCTAATCCAAGGGTTGATGATGATGGTCGACGTCAACAAACTCTCAAGGCTAAAGACAAAGGAAATTCACATGCAATTTCTATCAGCGATGTGGAGTACGATAACGATGTGGTGAAAGGTACACTTACCATCCACTCTAAAGTAGAAAATTTTTTATGTGATTCTGGATCCACCCACTCTTTTATTTCTGAAGAATTTTCTAAGGGTATCACTGTATTACCTCAACAATTAGATATTGAGTTAGCTGTGACAACACCTAATGGCACAACAGTCGCATCAAATGTTTATAATTCTTCTCCGATCGAAGTTTGTGGGAAAGTGCTTCCTGCAAATCTTGTGATCCTTCCTATAGTGGAATTTGACGTGATTCTTGGCATGGATTGGCTTTCTTTATATGGAGCTCATATCAATTTCCAAAGAAGGGAAGTCACATTTCATATTCCAGATCAATCTATGATCGTCTATCAATGCAAGGATGAACATAACCATCCAGTGGAAATTTCTTCTATCTTATGGGTCTTGATTCCACTAAATGAAGGTTATTTATCTCAAATGGTTGGTGAGAAACTCACGATTAAGAATATGACCATTTTACGAGAGTTTGATGATGTCTTTCCGGAGGAATTACCGGCACTTCCACCAAATCGTCAAGTTGAGTTCTCAATAGAACTCGTACCGGGTGCTTTGCCTATTTCAAAGACACCTTATAGAATGGCCCCAATTGAGTTGCAGGAATTGAAGAAGAAACTCCAAGAGAATCTTGATAAGGGATTCATACGCCCTAGTGCGTCACCTTGGGGAGCACCTGTTCTATTTGTTAAGAAGAAAGATGGATCAATGAGACTCTGCATTGATTATCGAGAACTTAACAAGATCACTATCAAGAAAAAATATCCTCTCCCGCGCATTGATGACCTATTTGACCAACTACGCGGAGCTCAATACTTTTCCAAGATTGATCTTCGTTCAGGGTATCATCAATTAAGGGTCAAAAGGGAGGATATACCAAAGACGGATTTCCGTACAAGGTATGGACACTATGAATTTATAGTGATGCCATTTGGTCTTACTAATTCCCCTGCTGTCTTCATGGATCTGATGAATAGAGTCTTTAGAGACTATCTTGATCAATTTTTAGTAGTCTTTATAGATGATATTCTTGTCTATTCAAAGAGAAAGGAAGAACATGAAGATCACTTGAGAATTATATTGAAGACCCTGAGAAAGGAGAAGCTTTATGCCAAATTTACCAAGTGTGAATTTTGGCTTCAAAAAGTTGCATTTTTGGGTCACATAATCTCAAAAGAGGGGATATATGTGGATCCAGCAAAAACAGAGGTTATCGAAAGATGGTCGAGACCAACCACAGTAACTGAGATCCGAAGTTTTCTTGGTTTGGATGGATATTATCGACGTTTTGTGAAAGATTTTTTACGATTATCTAATCCACTCACCAAGTTGACTCGGAAAGGAGTTAAGTTTGTCTGGACGGAGGAATGTGAAGAGAATTTCAAGGAGTTGAAAAGAAGGTTATCCAGTGAACCTGTGCTCACACTGCCTTATAGTGGAGAAAGGTTTGTGATCGACAGTGATGCATCCAAGAAGGTATTGGGGTGTGTTCTTATGCAAAATGATATGGTGATAGCTTATACCTCACGACAGTTAAAAATCCATGAGCAAAATTACCCAACACATGATTTGGAGTTAGCTGCGGTAATCTTTGCATTAAAGATTTGGAGGCATTACCTTTATGGTGAAAGGTGTGATATTTATACTGATCATAAAAGTTTAAATTATATTTTCACACAAAAGGAGCTGAATATGCGTCAAAGAAGATGGTTGGAGATGATTAAGGATTATGACTGCTCAATCCATTACCACCCTGGGAAAGAAAACAAGGTGGAAGATGCATTAAGTCGACAAGACCATGCTAATTTATCCATGATGAGGATCACAAAAGATCTAATATTTATGGATTTACAAAAGATGGATCTTGGAATTATAATGGAAGGGGAAAAATATTATCTTTCTCAAATGAATGTTCAACCATCTATACATATGATGATTAAAGAGGCACAGAAAGAAGATGTCGAGTTACAAAAGAAGGTGAGAAATGTTCCTGAATTCAACCTTGATTGTGATGGGATAATAAAGTTCGGGAATCGGGTTTGTGTTCCTCCCATCCCCGAATTAAAGAAGGAGCTGCTGGATGAGGCTCATAGTTCTTCATTCTCTATTCATCCTGGAAGCACTAAGATGTATAGGGACCTGAAAGAGTACTTCTGGTGGGATGGCATGAAAAGAGATGTTGCTGAATATGTCTCTCGATGCTTGGTTTGTCAACAAGTTAAAGCTGAGAGACAGAAGTCTAAGGGGATGTTACAACCATTACCCATACCCGAATGGAAATGGGAAAACATCACTATGGACTTTGTCACAGGACTTCCTAAAACATCCAAAGGCAATAATGCTATCTGGGTCATAGTTGATCGTCTTACAAAGTCTGCACACTTCATTGTTATTAGAGAGGATTTCTCTCTAGATCAGCTTGCCAGGATATATGTAAAGGAATTGGTAAGATTGCATGGAGTACCACTTTCTATTATATCTGATCGGGATCCGAGATTTACCTCGAAGTTCTGGCGAAGTCTTCAGCATACTCTGGATACAGAGTTGAGTTTCAGCACTTCTTATCATCCTCAGACAGACGGTCAGTATGAGAGAACAATTCAAACCCTAGAAGATATGTTGAGAGCTTGCTCTATGGATTTCAAAGGTGGTTGGGATCAACACCTACCTTTGGTGTAATTTTCTTATAATAATAGCTTTCACTCCAGTATTCAGATGGATCCTTATGAAGCTCTCTATGGAAAGAAATGCAGGACTCCAACTTGCTGGGATGAAGTTGGGGAAAGAAAGATATTAGGACCTGATTCGTTGATGAAATGGAAAAAAGGTCAGATCTATTCAACAACACATAAGAGCAGCTCAGAGTCGACAGAAAAGTTATGTCGACAACGGAAGAAAAGACCTAGAGTTAGAAGTGGGTGATAAAGTGTTCTTACGGATATCTCCCTGGAAGAGAGTCATGAGATTTGGAAATAAGGGGAAGCTGAGCCCTAGATATATCGGTCCTTTCGAAATACTGGATCGTGTTGGGAAGGTAGCTTACCGATTGGCGCTTCCACCAAATCTCTCTCAAGTTCACGATGTGTTCCATGTATCTCTCCTGAGAAAGTACATACCTGATCCTTCACATGTACTCATCTCAGAAGTTGTACCGCTGGAGCAAGATATTTCTTATGAAGAACAACTGATAGAGATTCTAGATCGTAGCGAAAAATTCCTACGAAACAAGACCACTCGATTGGTGAAAGTTTTATGGAGGAACCACCAATTAGAAGAAGCTACATGGGAGCTTGAGGATATGATGAGGGAGAGGTATCCTCATCTGTTTTTTACAAAGTGACGAATTTCGAGGGAGAAATTCATTTTAAGGGGGGTAGAATGTAACACCCGAGACTTTTATGTTATATAAATCATCAAAGGAATCTTTTTCTACACAACACTTGCTTGGATTGCTTTACACGAAATCGTGACCTTCCTCGATAGCTTGCGTCGTACGCAATACCGAGTTTCACTAAAAAACGATATGCTATTAAAATATTATTAAAACTAGCCATTATGAATAGTAATAAACAATTTTTGAAATTTTATTAATTTTATTTTTCAAAATGGAATTCATTTTTGGATTCAGAATATCGAAATTATCCTAGGGTAAAATTTTGGTATTTTTCTGAAAACTTTCAATTTTTGATGAATAGTGAAACCACTAAGTGGTAGTTAAAAAACTGAATTTTTCATAAAACTTAATTTTACCGCTTCTGTGAGTGGAATTTCAAAAATCCAAAAGACACGGTTGATGTCAGTAAGTAAAATGTGGTTCAATGAGATGAAAATAATTTTTTGGTGAATAGTAACTTTTTACTTTTTTTACCATGGTTAAAAGTAAATATGGTAATTAAGGGTGAAGATGATATTATTATTACCCTAACACATGTCCTAATTCTATTGGATAAGTGTAATTATACCAATAACAAACTTAGGAATAAAATATGACCATTTAGGCCCACTTGGATTAGATTAGGACATTTATTATTAATTTATTTAAAGAAGGGTTAAAATAGTTAAAATCAAAGTTTAATAAGTAAACAATTTTTAATATGGGGTTATACATAAGGTAAATTCGACTATAAATATTCATTAGAAAGATAAAACGATTTCCTACATAATGGTATTTTATTTGTAATTTTTAGACATTAAATAATTTAATTTATTTATGACACAATGATGATGCAGTAATTATCTTATTAATTAAATATTGACATAATTGATGTTATAAACACCAAAATAAATGTAATTTGAGACTTTTTATGAATCCCACTAATTTTATAGGTTACTATGACATGTTAGTATTTATTTAATTAACTTGTTTAGAACTAATAATTCTGTTATGAGTTTCACAAAAATCAATTACTAAATAGTGTCAAAATTGACATAAAATATTTTTTAAAACAAATATTATATTGGTAATTGTTATTTTATTCCTAAAAATCTAAGGTTAGGATAAATGATTATATAAGGTTATATATATCAATAATAAACAACTTGGGGTTTGTTTGGCTTCTTATAGTAAGTTTATTAACCTTATAGTATAAGAACACAAGAAGACATGGTAAAAGTAAAATTATTTAACTTAATGTTAAATCTAAATGATAAGGTTACAATAGGAACCTAAACTTGTCTAAATTCTATTGGATGAGAGTATTTCGACCCATCCCCACCTTAGTTTTGAAATATATCAATTTGGAGCTATTTAAAACCGAACTTGACTTTATAATAAAATAATAGTTTTAGTTATTCCAAAGGTGCCCCTCTCCTCCCTTATAAAAGGACACCTCCTCCCCGTCTTCCTCACACCACTCTGAGCCTTCTAGCTCGGCCAAAACCTACCAATTCCTCCTCTACACTTCCCTAGAAACATCCTAGAGGTTCTGGTATTCTTCAAAGACCCATTTTAGTGCCCTAAAAGGAGGTCTCAAAGAAGCACTTCAAAGAAGAGGTAATGTCCGTTACCGATTCTTTCATCTTTATTTCTTCTTCCACTTATTCTTCATTAGTTGTTTCATTATGAAGTAATAACATCAGTATCACTAATATAATTATATGTTATTATAAGTATGAAACAACCCTATTTCACTATCTGTCCATCCTACGGAAAAAGAAATCACCGTGCGTGCGTACGTACGGAATTCCGTCTCCACGCCGTGGTGTGATCTATTTTCCACCACTACCTTACTTGGATGGGTATAATGGTGTAAATAATGACTATATATGACTATTATAAAGTGATATTGATTCTGAAATAGTATACATATACTCCAATACAATTCCACGATCATAGGAACGATATCATCACTCGTGCGTACATACGGAATACCGTCTCCACGATGTGATGCGACTCGTTCTACATGATCTTCATTTCATAATGATTATATAAATGAATTGAATGAATGAATATGATATATATTACACTAATTCCATTCTGGAAATGAGGTATCTATAACCTAAAGAGAAGAATAAGAATTTATTTGACAAAACACGCATAAGAACAAAAAGTTATAAACACCCGAATAACAAGTAGCAATGAAATATTACTACTAAGAATCTAATAATATGACCATATATGATATCATAAAAATAAGTATGATTATGGAATAAGTCAATAACATTATTTAAATCATTATACAGGAGGTTCGGACACTTACAAAGCAAGTCGGACCTAAGGTAAGGGAAATATCACAATCTCATTTTTATCCGAGATTGTTTATACTTTGGAATTTACTGGGGTGAATTTTATCATCCACATCCATGTTTTCCTCAATATGTAATATTTACATCATTATAAAATAGTTTATATACAATTTTACCCTTCGGTGAGTTTTTAGTAAAAGACATGAAAGGAATCTTTTGTCGTTTTTCGTACGAGGTACTTTTTTGACTTTTCCAACAAAAGTACGAGAAGAATGTTTTTTTAACTTATACGGCATGAGTGGATTTTTAAAAAATTATTTCCAAGAATCTTACTTTACAAGTTTTCAAGTTTATTTTTAATCAACTTATTTTAGTTTAAAATTGTATGACATGTTATGAAAGGATAAATGTTTTTGAAGTAGAAAGGATATTTTCCTCAAGAATGAAGTTCAAGTGTTTTATCAAAATTATTTTCCATCTAAGATAATAAAGGGTTCTGTTTTTATCCCCATTATTACATTGATTTGATTATGTTGTGATGGAATTATTTTGATGAATTCCTTTATCGTATATGAATTGTTTTATGATGTCCTGATGTTTAAGATTCCCATTTTTATTACTTGGGTTATGCAATGATGTATGGTTTAGGATTTTGTGGCACACATAAGAATGGTATCATTATGAGATGGGTGGGACCTATATCTCCCTCCAATGCATTGGGTAAAGATTTTATATGTCATGAGATAGACATGGCTGGAACGGTAGGTTATACCGGTTCAGTGAAACAGGACTGAAACGAGGGTGACTCGGTTCAGAAAGGGACTTTGTCCACTAAGATAGTCTTGGCAGTGAGTCTTGACTAACAAGAAATGATTCTCTATGATTATGTGTGTATGACACAAAGTTTCATGTTTTAAGTTATGATTATTGTGATTACATTTCACTTCCATGATTTATCCCATGTTATGAAATTATGATCTCTTTTGCAGGTTAAGATTTCCAAAAGTTATGTGCTTGTGTATACGATGTGATTGATATTTCTTTTGTTCACCATTACTGAGCATTTGAGCTCACCCTTTTGTATGTTTTCTTTCCCCAGGTCAGGAATAAGGTTATTAAGTAGGATATGCCAAAAAGGGACTCTAGATATGATGAAATAAGTGGGAGGCAAAGTTGATGCTTTGTGAACCAGTTGTTTATGTTTCCCAGTTTCTAAAGACACTATACCTATACGGTCCTTTCGTGGTTTTGTTATATGTTGTAATAAGTATGCTTCAATTTTCAAGTATTAACAATGTATGTAAAGTATGGGTCATTATAAGATCCCTCTACATCATTACTATTCCCAAACATACACTTTATAATGTACCATCCTAGATGCCACTAATTAGGTTCCCAGAGCCAGTTCTCCACAAGGCCTCAAATGTGCCTCCCCATATTCCAAAGGCTACTGAATGGTAGTGAGGATATAATTTGTGATAGTGGTGAGACTATACCCTTCTATCATATTAATAAAATAGTGTATGTAACAATACATCATCCATAACAGTAATAATTAGAGCATAGAATCAATAAATAAACTGAACTAAGAGAATGCTATAATAATATATATAATGCAGTGAAATCCTGAATTGCCATGTCATAAATACAACACTAATCAACTAATGGGACAATCACATATACATTAATACAAAAATTAAACAAAAACATAAATAAATGGATCCACTAAATACACTGATCTATTCCATATACCTAATCTCTACATACATATTCAATCTGACATATCAGTCATGGGCCTCAGCCTATCATTTTCCTATAACCAAGTGAACGTCTGATCGGGTACCCACATGCTATGGTGTCCAGAGTAGGGTGTGATTAAAAAACTCAATATGGGACCACCAATTCAATCTCATACATATCCAATAATATGTAGTGTTTGTAAAAGGGAACTAATAACGAGGATAATAATAATAATAACTACTACTAGAAGGAAGCTAAAAGAAAAATTAATACAAGGAATGCTTAAGGAAAGTGCTAAACTTAGCCAAGATAAAATTAGAATAAAGTTTTTTATTTATATATATTTATATGTTTATATATATTACTATAAATATATATACATATGAGTAAGGTGAAAATTAACAAGAATCAAACTATATCTGATCCTTGGTTCTACAATCTTGATAGTCCATATATCATGCGAATAAGTTATTGAGTTAGATGTTTTACCATTGAATCTGTGTATAATTATGTTGATAATTGGGTATTTAGTCCCAATAAATGATACCTACATCATATAGTGTTAGAAATGTATTTGAGTAAGCCACATTTCCACAATGGGATACATTTCCTAACCCTGATTTCACCTGTACTCACCTCTAATCACTATAATGAAGGATTAAATTAAGTATATGGACATCATACAAATGGTTACTAAGTTGGATTCTATAAAAAACATGTAATTTATATCTAGTATGTGGTTTGAACCCTAGGTTTCAGTCTGTAGGTGGTCATGACATCACAACTTGGATAATACCTAAGGGGATTACCCTTAGGTGATATATAGGGAATTCTTCTAGATCCAAGTACTTTATCAGTATCCATTCAATATAAACAATATCATATCACTCCAAAAATAGACTAGTGAGTGCATTGATTGTGTGTCCACCTGAACCTATGGAGAATCCTACACATCACTCTAGGTGAGGGTAATTATCTTCAAGTATATCTCAAATTAAAGATGAGGCATGTCATGTCCAACACCATGTTCAATTAAGGATCATAAGATAGATCTATAAATCCATGGAAATCAATCTTGTAGGCTCAATGGAAAGATCTTAGGAATTATTTTTGAGCATCTAAAAAAAATATGCATCAAATATAAAGGCTTAGAAACTAAATATGAATAAGTTTATATGGGAATCCATGAAATATATCACTTTGTGTTAGTCCCATTGGAAACAAACCAGGAATCACCAATGGAAATCATAGTTGCATCAATAGTATTTGAGTAAAGTATAAATAATAGAGGGAGGGTGTATTAATTCTTAAACCCACCACTACTATCACAACCTCTCATGCATGAAAGTTCAGTATGGGTTCTAGGTGACACTCTCTACCATCTAAACCCAAAACCATTTTCACTAGGTTAGGTTTGGTCAACCACTGGGGTACCCACAGGGTTTCCATTGATCAATACACAAAATAGGAATCCTACACAGGAGTACATAAAATTAGGCATTTCTCTTGGGATCCTCTAAGTTAGTACCATAGTCTCTTTGGGACATTCTACTGATCATACTACGATTCAATTTTTTATTTCACCCTTATACCAATGTATTAAACTGGTATTGTATTGAAAATTACAAATATAATAACAAATTTCAATTCATTTTTAATTCAATTATATTGTGTTTAACACTTCTAAAAAGGGAAATGTTACTTTTTTTGATAATTATATTATAGGTGGTGGTGATTTGGAGGACCCATGATAAAGTCCAAGAAAGATGGGCCAATCTTCACATGATGCAAGAACACTGGTGGACTAAAACACATGTTTCTACATAACTGTGAATTTAAATGGGCTAAAACATTGTGGGATGGTCTGAATTTTCATTAGCTTAATTTTATATGAAGTAACTGAATCCCAATTCGTTATTTAAGAGGACCATATAGACTAATCTGTCCAATAAAGTGGATCTGCATGGGGTCAAAACTTTGCCTCTTTATTTCGACAATATCTCTTATTATATTCTATATCTAACCACCAAATTTGACATGGAGGTAGAAATGGTGTCGACCAAAACCTTTTTAGTTTTTTCCAAAGTGATTTATGACTATATTCTGGCCAAAACCATGGATCAAGCAGATTATCGAAATCAGGGTTCCCAAAACCACCTCCTACATTGCCTATAAATCGGTACCTTGGGCACCCCATTTGGGAGTTCGTCCAAGAAGAAAGGTGCCGCTATTTTGGAGTCCCCCAGAAGTATTATCAATATACCTATAAGTTCCGGAGAATATGGGAAGTTCTTCTTTGACATCTTCTTCTTCCTCCTCTCCCATAGATTTCTGAACCCCTTGTGATCACCCGGGGAGGAACGGGATGTAAATCCCAAGTTTCATGTTTGTAATATTTGAATGATATTTTTAATTCCAGATTTTTGTATTGTTTTTAATCATCATCTATTCTTATTTTATTTAGTTATGTACTGGTATGTCATGCTTGACTCATATGATCATGTTTGGGGGTACCCATTCATGTGATGTTTCACACACTGTTCACCACTTTCTTTTCCCCCTTCCAATTGCGGTGTTTGTGTGGTTCATATTGGTCAATTGAACTCATAAAAGCACTATAAAGGTCAGGTTAATTTATTTCATGGTATCACAATGAAATAACATAAAAACTTGGATATCACATCATGTTCTTCGTGTGTTTCCTTGGTGAGTTTCAGTTATAATGTCGAACACAAATCACCCAATCATCGGCGGTGTCTGGTGAATAATTGTGTGTTTTTGACTAAAACCTAGGAGGTATCCTAGTATAAACTCAGTAAAATTATGTTAATAGGTATTAAAAACTAGGTATTAAAAGATCATAACCCTATCTCTTGAAGAGATGAAGGATGAACATCACGAGACTTCCCTGGGTTGATCGCGTTTAATTAATCTTGGTTACTTCTACTTTTTTTTATCACTTTCATTTTCTATTGTAATCTTTAATCATAAAACCCAAGTATTATAAACCCCCATTTCCATTTTTACCTTCTATTTCTAATGCTTTCCGTCAGAGGGGCAGGGGGGGGGCTTTTGTCACGCAGAGGACGCGCAACTTGTTACCCCGAATTCCCACTTTCCAAAGGCGTGCGGTATTCGATCCTTGTTCGGGGATGTCTGCTCCTTGATCGAATCCGGGATCATTGGATGTTGGTTATTCCTTCCGTGGATTCCTCCTTGGAACTCATCACCTTGTCTGGGTCTCCCTCATAGATTTAAGACGTGTTCGTGAAACTCTTCTCGGTGCCATATCTTCATGGACACCGGTTAATTACACTGATTCCATCGAAATGCTCCAAAGGTTTGGTCGGGGAAGCAACCTTTGGTTAGGGGAGTGGTCATGCTAAGGCATCGTCAGCGTGTCTTGACATTGGGGAATTGGCATGTCTATCTTCTGTCACTTATTATAGGGCTTCTCGAGGGAACGAAAGCCCGAGGCATCCCACATCGAACGCAGGGAATTGTATTCCATAGGCATGTATATGAGGTCTTCCTCAGCTTCCCATGTTTAACATAGGGTATGCCATGAGTTTAACATCTAGAAGAGATGGATCAGACTGATTGGAACACTGGCTAGAGTGGATCAGATTAAAGAATCCCCTGGAGGGAACACCGATGATGGTGCTGACACGTGGGTGGATTCCCGAATGATGTGGAGTGGAATGAGGTGGTATGATCCCACTGGAATGTGGCAGACCAGATAAGAAACAGGATGGGTGATGAAGTGAAGGGGATTGAACCTTGTGGAGGCTTCCTACGTATCCCCGTGGTAGGGAATCAAAGTCCACATAGTTTGGGATGATACGGTGGGACACCTGAAAGGGAGACCCGTGAGAATGAAGGCATGGATGGGACCCAGAGGGAGTAAGACATCTGAGTTAAAGTGTGAGCTTCTCTAGCCACATGGGCTTAAGGGATAGGTCAGGATGAGACATGGGTGTTGGGCTTGGACCTCGTGGAGGATTCTTACGTATCCCCATGGCATGGAATCAAAGTCTGCATAGTTCGATGACATACAGTTTAATGTCTTACGAGATGGGGCATTTGGGGCTTACGTTATGAGACATCCCAAGGATATAGGGTCGGTGAACTGACGTGAAGAGGGATCTGGGGTCCAGATGGATGGGGCTTACGCTCTGAGACGACCCATAGTGGTGGGGATTGAACCTTGAGGAGGCTTCCTATGTACCATGCCTTAGCACGGATCAAAATCCTCATAGTTCGAGATGGATGGGGATTACACTCTGAGGCAGCGCATGGTGGTGGGGCTTGAACCTTGTGGAGGCTTCCTACGTACCATTCCTTATCAAGGATCATAGTCCTCGTAGTTCTGGATGGATGGGGCATAAACTATGAGGTGGCCCATGGTGATGGATGGATGGGGCTTACGCTCTGAGGCGGCCCATGGTGGTGGATGGATGGGTCTTACGCTATGAGGCAGCCCATGATGGTTGGTGAACCAACGTGAAGAGGTCAGAATGACCGGGTGGTGGGATTGAACCTCGTAGAGGCTTCCTATGTTTCCCCATAGCATGAAATCAAATTCCACGTAGTTGGGGTGGTGCAGTTTAACGTCATGCGGGACAGGGGCATACAGTTTAACATCATGTTGGATGGGGGAATTTTCATGGTTTATGCCTACTCTAATCCCACGTGAGTGATGCTCGGTTTGAGAAACAAGTGGAGGAAGAGACCTAACGATCACGTCGCGAAGGGTGCGTCTGTGGGAAGCGAAGAGGGGCTTACGCGTTGGGCATCCCGTGGTGCCAGGACTTACTCCAGGATGGAGGCCCGTGGGCAAAAAATTTCAGAGGGAGAGGGATTTAAGACCAAAGAAAGGAAGAGTACCACTTCCCATCATTCTCCCCGCTAGCCCTGGTGCCGGGGAAGTACAGAGGTGCATGGGTGCTACCTTCTGCAAGATGGGCTAGGGGATTACACCAAGGCGGCTTCCCTTCCCCCGTGGAAAAACGCCGCCCCAACAAGGAGTATATCATCCCCTCTAAGGGGTGATCCCATCCCCGTGGAGACCAATGGGCGTAAATAATGCCCGAGCCCGGGGGACCCTGCGTGCGAGGCACGGGGCCGGATCACAGTTTAACGTCATGTGTTGAGGACGAGGTGCTTGGCTATTTAATGTCTTGCAGCTTGGACGAGGTGGGTTTACTCCGCACCCCAAAGACATACATGACCGGTGCCCTCTACCCCTTGTGGAAGGGAAGGCATCAGCAAGGATGTAGTGAAGGGGGGTCGCAGAGCGAACCATCGAGGGGTCCACGTTAGCATGGATATGCGAATAAGCAATAGCCTTTAGCGTGCCTATGCGGAGAAGCACGCGGCAAAGCAACATAATGGGAAAAACAGCCCAAGGGACCTTGAGGTTACTTCGTACGAGCCTGGAAGGTCGTACGGGAAAATAGCGCATAGTGTGTATGCCTGGTGTGTGAGCCCAGAACATCCAGAAGATTCACATCGGGCACCTACTCAGGGAGGCACCCGGGGAGCATCAAGGTGAGGGGTCCCGGGGGTTGCGCGCAAAGAAATGGTTGGCGCGCAAAACACCGGGATGGCGCGTAATCAGGGTAGAGGGCTTGCGCACGACTAGTAGGATCGCGCACAAGGGATATGAATTGTGCACGAGTGGAAAAGGATGCACCCAAAGGTAATGCCACACCCAGTGAAAGGGATTGCACACAATTGGACCGTTTTGCGCGCAATGGAAGGAATTGCGCGCAAGGGAAGAACCTTGAAGGGTTTGGAATTCTATTTAATCCAGAGGGATTGCACGCAAAGGTAGATCCCGAGGCGAGGTGGCGTGAAAAGGATCAGTACCTAAAGGCTATCTTGCTCATGCAGAAGTCCGATTTCGTGCATGAGAGACGATTCAAATTCCGGAACCCCGAAATGGAAAGGGTATCCTTCTATTTATAGGCGTCCGAAATCACAAAATTCAGGGTGGCATGAAAAACTTGCATGCCATAGATGGTGGCGTAGAATGTTAACCGCGCAGGTGCGGGCACACAATTATTGCGTGCCTATGCTGGGGACCCTTCGTGAATCCTGGACCCCTTCCGCGCGACACAATTATTTCGTGCGCATTCCCCTTTTTTCCGCGCAACACTTCCGGGCCCTCCGGACCGGGTCTCTGGGTCCGAATATGACATCGATTTGTCATTTCAAAACTCCCTTTAGTAATTATGGACTTTTTGGCATCTAAAAATTCTCCCTCACGGAATTGGATCAGCGAGGGGTCACAATGATCGGATTCTGAGGGAAACGCCGAAATGCGGAAGCGTTGGGCTTTGTGGGCCCCCTGCGTGCAAAAAATGGAGTGGCGCACAAAACGCCAGTTGGTGGAAATAAGATTTCCATGCGGCACAGAACCCCGACTTCACCTATAAAAGGGGCCACGGGTCCCATGCTCCATATTCAATTTTCTCACGTGATAGGCTCAGAGATCTCATGCGCGAAATTGCCTCTGTGCCTGCATGTAAAACCCGCTTTGGCAGCACATAATTGCTCCAATTTTTGGCTGTATTTATGCACAAACCTGGGATTTTTTGCACCGAATTCTCCTATTTTGTTCCCAGCTTCCAAATTTCGTGCTACACATCCAGATTCCACGCAACACTCTTGAAGAAATTGGCTAGAAGAAGATGTCCTCAAACCAAGTAGATGAGGGGGAAGACGCCTCTCGCAGAACTGCAATGGCTACGAACGAGGAGGTTTATGGCGCCAGGGTGGTTGTCTCCAACAACCATACTCTGTTCAATATGCTATCCCCCGCCCAGAAGGAGTACCCTTTCTCCAAAAACCTTCCTCTATGGAACTTTGGAATTTTGGAGGAGGTTTTGCTACCGGGATTCGAGGTTGATACACCGCGGTCATGGGTGACCCGTGAGGATGACCTTCCCTGATACAATATCACCAAAAATGGTCATCCTTCCATAGAAACCAGGAAAATGGATATATATGTCCTGAACCCAAGGACTAGAACCATTGCTGGGGGTGATCCTGTTGCGGAGAGTTCCCCTGCCCTCTACGCAAGCACTTTCCGTCAGAGCATCACAGATGATACTAAGGGCTGACTGCAAGATTGGGATTTGCGGTCCAGAGGCAATTTCACCAGCGAGTGGGCCTGGGCATACTGGGTTTTCCATACGTGTGACCAATTCGGGGCCGAGCTGTGGCACATTGGTTTGTTTGAGGTGGTGTAGACGTCGCAGTTCCACTTCTACCGCCAGCCTGAGCTAGGGCCGAAGCTGTTCACCTGGTGGTCCCCTGACATCAACACATTCGATCTTCACCATGGGGAAGGTGGTATCAATCTCTGGGGCGTCCACTGCATCGGAGGTATCCCACTGGAGGGCTAACAATATGACGAGTTCCTTCCCCCAAGGAACACCTGGGAGGACAGATCAAGGATCCCCATGCTGATGTGGAATCTGCTGGAGCTGTCCAAAGAGAGGCTGGAGGTCAAGGACATTCTGAAGGACATCGCCAATAGGGACTAGTTCAGATTGTTCCTGGAGAAGGATCCAGTGGTCAAGATGCCGGGACAGGGAAAATGGTGCCCAACCGCGGCTTAGAGGAGCAAGAATAGATCGTACTGGAGGATCCTGGAGGTGGGGCAATACCAATCATGGGGATACCACGTTAATGAGGCCTGGGACTTGAATGTTTGATATGCCGGGTTCCTCGCCACCTTCCTGAGTGGGTGGCTTCTGCCGGTGTGGGACGCAAGAATGGGCGTCCGTCCAGTAACCCTGGTGATGGCGGACACCATGGACACCAACAAAAGGTTTAATATGGGGGCCCCCCGTGCTAGCTAGGTTGTACGCCATTCTGGGATGCATCTCAAGAGGGGGGTCACCTCAGAGGGTGTGTGGCCCCTTTCAGATCTTCCACGGCTGGGTGGCAGCTCATCTTGGAGGGTACACTTTCCCAAATGCCATTCGTCCTTCGAGCAACGGACTGCGAAAATCTTTGGTGAACATTTCTGGGTTTGTGCCGATGACGCTCAATGAGGAAGGATTAAGGATCAGAATTAGTAACCATGCCAACTTCAACTTCATCCCATTCCCCACCTAGACTAGCCAAATGGTAGACAACAAGCAAGGATCGCTGGATCAGCAGGAATCCTTCCAGAGCATCCGAGGTAGGGTGCTTGTGGCTCGGATTGACGGGAAGATCATCTTCGAGCCTTACGTGTCGTCCTGATTCTCCAGACAGTTCAGGTGCCACCAGCGAATGCTGAAGAGGGTATTCACGAATGTCTAGGACAAGAGGAATCCCTGCCTCCTTCTCTAGATGTGGTTAATGTTCACAACTTATGGCTCTGGCGATGTTTTCACCCATCCTCCCACCGGGGCCGATGTTGGACTATCAACCGAGTATGCCAAACACTAGGCCATCGCATACCCCGATGGGCTTTTGCACAAGCGAGTTCGGAAACTCGAGACTACCCACGTGGAACCCGGGCGACGAGAGAGTAGGTAAGGTTCTGCTAGAAGGGGGGGGGGGGACCAGGGACATGCCAGGCAGCGAGGCCTATGCAGGCTGGGACCTCAGCAGCGGGGACATCGCATGGTGTTGCTGCGACCTCGTTGCCCGAAGGAGGGTCACATGGGGAGGCTGGAGAACTGGTCGGGAAGCAGATAAGATACCTCTAACCTTCCCATGATGCAATCTTCTCGGAACTGTGGTCGGCCTAGCTAACCCTACGGTAGTCGATGAGCATTGAAGCCCTCTGGAAGAAGATAATGTAGGATGGGGTCCAGCTACCAGAAGTCAGGCTCATTCGGGTTAACGACTGAGTAAACTTTTACCAACGACATGCTTACCTGACGGCCATGGACATGTACGCGCACCAACGGGGCTGGCGCGTAGAGCCATCTCTCTTAATGAAAGTGATGCTCAGTCAGGGGAATTATCCTGAACAGATGTCATCGAAGGATGATGACGGTGGTGACGAGTCAGGGGGAGATGAGGAGACAGGAGAAGACGAAGGATCTCAGGGAGGGTCCCGCCAAGGAAGCCTACAGGAGAGTGGGGAGATCACCGACTTCAGCATAGAAATAAATGAGTTGCTCGAGGTCTGACTCTATTCTTATTTATCCTCCTTCTTTATCCATTATCTTATAAAATTTATAATCGATTTTTCTATCTCACTCAGGAGCATATAGGCACTGATCAGGCGTCCCCAATAGAAGAAGTAGAAGAGGCGCCAGTGGGACTGGGCGGGGCTCTGATGCCCATTATCAAACTGACAAGCGCTGAGGGGTATCCTACCACGATAGCTCCTTTAGCGGTCAGAACACTGGAGGCTGATGCTCTGGGTTCCTGTAAGTCCCTTGCTTTGCTACTGGTGCTTACTGTTAGAGAACTCAACTAATCAGGATGCTCCCTGTACAATGATCTTGATGTTGGAGGCTCATCAGGTTGACGAGCCTGGGCCATCCGTGAGTGAATTAGTGGCAGACATACCACCTCCTCCAGAACATACTTCCCAAATTTAGTCGGCCCTAGAAATTAGTGAGCAGGGGGCAATGGACATCAGTGGTGCTGTCATTGGAGCGAGGCCAGAAGCTGACGAAGGCACCGCCGCTGTCGGGGCGAGGGAGGAAGGTCGCCCAGATTCCGAGGATCCTATTCCTCAGGAAGGAATCACTGAGGTATATCCTACTACTAAACTGCTGGTTTTCTTCCCCGTATACTGGCCCGCTGATCCCGAAGAAATAGAAGATTTAGATTCGGAAGCCGCTGAGGAGAGCTGAATGACACGGTGCAAAGGGTGTAAGTGCATCCAGCGTTTTCTCAGGAAGCCTCAAACGGATTGAATGAGGCAGATGGGATTACTCCAGACCTGGCTGCGTTACTTGTGTACCGGAGGGGATGACGCTCAATGCCTTCATCTGATGGTCTGTGATTACATGGCTGAGAAGATACGTGAGAGCCGCCGGCGCACTGACGTTGCCCAGTTTCGGGAACAATCGGTGAGCACCCGAGCATTCCTGAGGGTGGAGTAGGAAGTACGACGCCTCGAAGATCAGGCGAAAGATAAGGAAGCCTTCATTGCAACATGCTCTGAGATCGTGGAGAAACTGACGACCCAGCTAGCTGACACCCAAGAACAACTGATAGAGGCGAGTCACCAGATGATCATGCTTCAAACTAAACAGGCACGGACACAAGATAAGGTTGGCGAACTGTGCTATGTGGCTGCTGATGAAGAGAGAGTCTTAAAGGGGCGGGAAGCAGTCCTGTAGGCCACAATCCAAAGGGTACCGAAATTGGAAAGATCTCTCTAAGAACCTGACCCTTAAGGGCCCTGTTTTGGCCATCTCATAAACTTTTTTCTTTTACTTCTCATCATTTCGAACCAATGTATGGAAAAATATATTTATCTGTACCTTTGGTTTAATACACTCAACCATAATCCCGTAACAAATAAAAATTCATCCCTAAGCTCATGTGGGCTATACCCAATGTGAGAAACAAAGGATGCTCGTATTATCATTTCAGTCAACCATGGGAGCATCAACCATGCTTCGTGCATTCAAAATAAAACCCAGATTTCCAAGGAGAAGAGGGAGGCCCAGCCAAAGGGAGGGAACCTCAAACTGATCGATGTATCATATTCTCAATGTGCTCTAATGCACAATCAGGGCAATTCTAGGGGAATTGAAATCAATCCAAATAGAGGGGAATGGAAAATGTGAATCATGTTACCCCAAATTCAGAACATGGTGAGGGCGGCGTTGCAATGAGGAATAACTTCTGACCATGTTCTAAACACAGCAACCTTGTTGAGTTAGCCTGAAATGGGGATGAAAAATGAAGGTTGACTGCTGAACATGTTCGCAACACGGGACCTAACTCAAATATTGTCCATCAACCTTCCAGAATGTTGGCCCAGGACAGAAGGAGGACCATAGGTCGAGCATCCATACCGTTAGGGGGTCCCTTGAAACGTGATCATCTTTCCGAAACGTTGGCCCAGGACAGCAGGCGGACCATAGGTCGAGCATCCATACCATTAGGGGGTCCCTTCAAATGTGAAAGAGTATGAGGATCTAAATAAAGGGGCACACAAAGCGTGGAAATAGAAGTGGTGGTTTGTTCAAATAGGATCCAACACTCCTGAAACTATGCCACCCCAATGAAATCACATTAAGAGTGTGCATTAATCTGGTCATTGACCATTCCTACTCTAAGACAGGACCTCTCAGGTGAGGGAACCATTTCTTCCCACATCATAATGGGGAATCCTGAATTTGTTCAGGGCAAATGATGCACTTACACAAATCACCAAAGTGTCAGGTGTGGAAAGGATGGGAATTGCGACTCCTTGGGATGGACCCGAGACAAAATGTTCGGGTGTTCTTACATACCCCATAAGGATTGGAATCAAGTCACACATATTTATAGAGAGAATCTTAGTTTAAGGTCTTATAACTTGGACCAGGGACCTGCAAGGAAGGCAGGAAGCACATGAAAAGGTGATTATGAAACCCGACGTGAATGAGGACATGAGCCTGGTTCCCATGTGTTCCTTAAAGAGGTAGCACGGTATGGTATCAGTGCAAGAAATTAAAGAGGCGTGCGGTTCTAACCCTCACCCAAAAGAAGCGGCATTTTATGTTTCTTGTTTGTCCTCGAAGGTGAATGAGATTTTTCTTTGTGAAGCGACAATCCTAGGGTGTAAATTCCTGGCATCGCCGCAATAATCAATCCATATATAGGAATTGTCAAACGGTATGTAAAATGACCGATACCCAACGTGATGTAACTTATAATGAGGTTACCACAATGTAGTTCCATTTTTCATCATGTGGCCAGGACGATTCTATCCGTTTAGGGTCATATGATTGGACAAGACATTACAGTTTAAAGTCATATGGATTAGACGTAAAGAAGTGTGCACGACGTGATAAAGCATAACTGACATAAATGATGACGAGGTTTGTATCATCCTGGTACGCAACTCCGGGCATGGAGCCTCAGGCCGAGAGGCCGGTGAGAGCTGGAGAACAAGGGGTGGTAAGAGCTAACTCCCAATTGAACTGGGCCCGGAAGCGTGATGTCCAGGTGATTCTACCTATCCCAAGGGGATGATAATCGAGCCATACATAATAAATTATAGAAGATATTAGTTTATGGTCTTAGATATCGGACCGCAGAAGCCTCGAAGAATTCCATATCATAGCTTGTCCCCCTATAGTGCGGAGGTTCACAGAGAGATAGTGCCAGGAGTGCTGAAATTCTACCTGGAAGTGATGGAGTGGGACATTATGTGAATCATGCAACCAACATTCGAGGCCTGAAAGAGCTGGCATGATGACAGAGGATTACTGCTGACCATGTTTGCAACAAATCATCATGTCGCGTTAGCCTGAAATGGGGACAAACAAATGAGTGTCGACCGCTGACCATGTTCGCAACACGGGACTTGTATCAATTTGTTGTCTGAAACCCTCTGGGGTGTTGGACCAAAATGGTATGAGATCCCCTAGGCGTGGTATCCATGCTATTTGGGGGGTCCCTTTGGGTGTGAAAGATAACAGGGGCCAAATTAAGGGTAACATGAAGCTTAGAAATGGATGGAAACTCACCCAAGTTGAACCCGACACTCCAGGTCCTAGACCAGAGTACCCTTGAACACATCGAAGAATCACTGTAAAGAGTCGAGGGGATAGACATGAAAGGGGATGGACCTGAATTTTAAACATTCGGGCGGTCCTACGTATCCCATGAGGATGGGAATCAAGCCACATGTAGTTTTTGAAGATTTAGTTTAACGTCATGTGGGACGAGCATGCAGTTTAAGGTCATGCTGGACTAGCAGTTTAAGGTCGTGCTAGAATGGTGTCTAGTTTAAGGTCATGGTGGACCTGAATCCAGTTTAAGGTCACAGTGGACCTTTGGGCAGTTTCAGGGTCATGCGGGACCATCCAGTTTAAGGTCATGGAGGACCATCAGTTTAAGGTCATGGCAGACCATTAGTTTAAGGTCACGAAAGACCATCCGTTTAAGGAAAAATATTGCTTAAGGAACTTGGCATTGGTGGGAGGAGTTATATGCTCACCATCCATAGTCACCAGGAAGTATGCTCCATTGGGGTACACCTTATGAACAATGAAAGGTCCTTCCGATTTGGGCTCTAACTTGGGTGGTTTCCTACTGGGGATCATTGGCGCCTTAAAGTCCAAGACCAAATCGCCTTGAAAGAAAGAGCGGAGGCAAACCTTCTTGTTGAAGGCTCGAGACATCCTACTCTGATGCCTTTCCAGGTTGTGAAAATCACAAAGCCTATTCTCTTCCAGTGCTTCCAATTTAGCTAGACGGATTTCGAAAACTCTATTCAGTGCTTGTTGGTCATAGACCACTGTGCACAATGAGGGAAACTAAATCTTGATGGGTAGGACGGCCCCAGTTCCGTACATTAGGGAATACGGGTTCACCTGGGTGGAATTATGAGTCGTCGTTCGATAAGCCCAGAGGGCGTTGGGGAGATTTTCTAGACAACTCTTCTTGTTCTGACCAACCATATTTTGCAGAATTTTAGAGAGGGTTTTGTTAAACGCCTCGACCTATCCATTTTCCTGTTCATGATAGTAGGAGGTATGGTTAGAGTGAATGTTGTACTTAGAGTACAATTTATTTAGCTCGACTACTCAGAAATTGGTGCCGTTATCAGTGAGGATAGTGTGAGGTACTCCAAATCAATAGAAGATATTGGAACTCACAACATCGACGATAGAACGGGACTTGAATTCCTTGAGGACAATTGCCTCCGCCCTCTTGGAAAATAAGTCCGTAGTGGTCAGGATGAACCGACATTGGTGAGCCATTGCCGGTGGGTAAGGTCCTATGACATCCAACCCTCAGACTGCAAAGGGCCAAGAATACTTGGTAGTGTGGAGAGGATCCAATGGCCGATGCACAAAGTTAGCATGAACATGGCACGCATGGAACCTCTTGGTGAACTCAATGAAGTCGTCGATCATGGAGGGCCAAAAATACCCTAACCTCTGAATCTGGTGAGACAGTTTCAACCCAGCCTGGTGAGCACCGTAGGAACCGGCATGGACCTCTAGCATGACTTGTGGGATATCAACTCCCTAAATACAATAGAGGAGAATACCATAAAACAAACGTTTATAGAGAATCCACCCAAGTCCGGGATAACTCTAAAGAGTAAACTGTGACGCGCGGAATCAGATTCGCTCGCGCTCTTCTCGGTCTGACGGAATATTGACGTGTTGGAGGTATTCAACCAAGGGTATCCTCCAATCAGGAATCAACTCAATCACAACACCCGAGGGACCCAAGGGTTCTGACATAGAGGCTCTGACGGTGAGATGGATTACCCGCGGGCCATCGTTGTCATCTGGGGTAACAGGGGATATGACTCTCCGGTGGGACACATGGATAATTAACTCATCCTGTTCGGGCTCTACGAGTGATGCAGCCAAACTAGCCAAAAGCATCTGCCCGACCATTCTGCGACCGAGGAACATAAGTAACCTTCGGTCAAGAAGGGAGCAGAGCCCTTAGTCGGAGAGTATGCTCTAACAATGGCACGAGCTCTATTTTCCTGATGACATAGTCACCATTTACCTACTTGATGACCAACTCGGAGTGACCTTTCACATGCAAATGGAGCACGTCGACCTGGAGGGCCAGCTCGAGGCCAGTAATGAGGGAATGATATTCTGCCTCATTGTTGGTGCAACCTTCTGACAAAAGAAATTAATATGGCAGGAACTCTTGTGCCAGAGTAATGAAGACGACTCCCAAGCCTACCTTGTTGAGCCCAGGGTCATTGAGTCTCCTCCCGGTGGGGCTCCGGGAGGTGCCATCAAAGTACATTTTCCAACATGGGATGACATGATCGACTGAGAGGATTGCCTCATCAGGAAAGTCCCAGTCCCGGAATTGATCCATGGAGGTTGGATGGGCATATATAAAGTCTACCAATGTCTGTCCTTTGATATCCTTCTAAGGAAAAAACCTAATGTCGAACTGCTTGAGGATTACCGCCCACCGCGCCAGTCAGCCAGTCAACATGGGGCGGTTCAGAATGTACTTCAACGGGTCTACCCGACAGACCAACTGTACTTCATGGTGCTGCAGGCAATGTCGTAGTTTCTACACGGCAAACATGAGAGCAAAGCAGCTTTTCTCGATGGGGGAGTATCTAGTCTCCATATCAAGGAGAATGCGGCTGAGGTAGTAGAGGACGTTCTCTATTCCATCATTGTTCTTCTGGGCAAGAATGGTGCCCAAGGATCATTCAAGGGCAGTCATGTAAAGGAACATCGGCTTCCCGGAGATAGGTGGCATCAAGACCGGAGGCTAGAGAAAACACTGATTGATTTCCTCAAAGGCGGCATAGCACTCCTCGTCACATTCATAGGTGGTGCCTTTTTTCATGAGCTGGGAAAAGGGCTTACACTTTCCAGCCAAATTCGCAATGGATCGGCGTATGTAGGCTAAGCGTCCTTGGAAACCTCAAAGCTCCCAGATATTTCTCGGGGGATACATCTGGCTGATGGCCTTGATATTTTCTGGTCCTATCTCAATGCATCAGTACTTAACAACAAAGACAAGGAACTTGCTGGAGGTGACCCCGAAAGAACAATTTAACATGTTCATCTTTAGGTGGTGGGAACGGAGGAAACCAAACACTTTCTCAAGGTCCTTGAGATGGTCCTAGCACTGGCGAGATTTGACCACCAGATCATCCACGTAGAATTCCATCAATGTTCCCAGAATCGGCTTGAATATGTGATGCATGGCCCGCTGATAGGTGGCACCTACATTCTTTAGGCTGAAGGTCATAACCTGGTAGTAGAAAGTACCTTGGGGTTTCCTGAAAGCTGTGGATTCTTCATCCTCGGGGGCTATCCAGATTTGTTTACACTCAAAGTACCCATCCATGAAGGAGAGGGCTTGGAACCCGGCCGTGGAGTCAATCAACAACTCCGTCACTGGAAGGGGAAAACCATCTTTCGGATAGTGATGATTTAGGTCGTGGAAGTCATTACAGACCCTGGTTTGTCCGTTCTTCTTCCTGACTGGCATAATGTTGGCTAGCCACTTGGGATACTGGACTTCCTTAACGAAGTTGGATTTGATGAGCTTATCAATTTTGGCCTCGAAAATGGCACCATGAGAAGGGTCCATCTTTCTAGGAGGCTGCTTGAATCCAAGATGACTTGCCGGAAGACCGAGATGGTGAATGGCTACCTGAGGATCCAATCCTGGCATCTCGTCGTAACTCCAGGAAAACACATCACAGTGCAATTTAAGGAAGTTTATGTACTACTGCTGCTCCCTAGGGGGCATGGAGGCACTGATCAAGGTGGGTATCAGATCTACCTCGCTACCAAGGTTCACATGTACCAACTCGTCAACCGTGGCTGAAACACCTTCCTCAAAATCGGGAGGATCATCCCCCAAATCCTCTTCTGTATTCATGGAGGGATCCTTTGCAGGGGTGTTACTTCTGAGTTAACAGACCCTGAGAAGAAGGCTGGTACCAACTTGGGCAGCAGTGGATATTGCATCGGGCCACTCCGGCGCCGCTGAGATCATAGAGACGAAGTCAGTTGACCCATTCCCGTCTGGCCTTCGGCCCAAGGGGCCAGACTTGATAATATCAAAGCAGTAGTGGCATGTTAGCCAGAGTCGACTTATTCCAGCCTAGAGAAATAGGCAGGTATGATGGACTATTGTTGCCATGAGTTGGACGTCTCGATACCTGACGGGAGTAGGGGGCTCTGGAACCACTGAGGCCTGATTCGTATAAGAATACAAAGTGATATTCTAACGTCACCTGGATTTGGGAGCATGGTTCCCTTTTGTCCCTAAAATAAAAAAAACTACCCCATATCAGGGGGTCGTGACCTCCAACCGATGGATCGGGAAGACGTAGGCATCATTCAGGTTTGCCCATGGGTCGACCGTAGTGGTGACGGGCTTGACTCCACTTGTCTAGACTTGTTTATCCTTTCCCTTATAATAGTCAGCATCCAAGTAGTAGGCTTCACAAGAGGGGAGAGGAGATGCATAAACTTGGAGTACACCCACTCTACCATTAAAGTAGTACTTAAGGCAGTGGTGATACGAAGAGGGGACCACTGCATGTAGGTGGAGACATGGCCTACCCATCAGCGCATTGTACATGGTGTCCTGGGAGACAACCATGAACTCAATGCTAGAAACCAGGCCACCGAATAGAGTCTTCAAGGGGATCTTTCCAACTAGAGTATGCTCTGTCCTATCATATCCTTGGATTCTAAAATCAGATGGAGTCAGGTCATCCTCAGATAACTCTAGCTTCTGTAGTGTCCGTGTTGGGATAAGGTTGATCTTGGAGCCGGTATCCATGAGACAGCGGCGGACTTCCACGCCATTGAACTGGCCGGTGATATACAGCGGGCAGATATTCCGCTGTACAGGGGATCCCTCATCCTCCTCGGAGAACAAAATGATAACCTGACATTCGTCATCCTCAAAAACCTCAGTGTGAAAAGCCTTCACGGCTGCTCTCTTTGTCTCAAACTAGAGGGGGCTTCTTATAACCTCGGTGAGTGCCTCACACATATCCTGTGATAAAAGAAGGGATTCAATAATGGAAATCCCTTTTGGGATACTGTCAAGGTGCTTAAGAACATCGTACTTCCATGCCAGGTGCGAACCTCTGCTTACAGAAGGCCACTCTATGACCAGAGGAATGGCGGGCCCTTCCGGCTGGACCGACGGCTGAATGAACTAGGCATATCTCGCTGTTCACTAGTCGAAGCCCGGAGAGTGGTTGTCGGATGGGTACTGGAAGGCTGGGGTCGGCTGGTGGTAGGGAAAATCTGGTCGCGACATGGCTGATGTGGTTTTTCCTGAACCAATAACAAAAACAGTGGCGGAGTCAGACCTGTCGACACCGGATGAAGGAGCCGCGTGTGCTGTGCTCTGCATCGGGCCTGCTGTCTAGTCTCAGTGGCATGCACTTCCTGGCTAGAGGTTCTAACTGGCATGCCCCAATGATTCATTTAACCATGAATCCGATGACGTTGGCGATGACTAGGGACATTGGGAAGGTCTACCTGGCATTTCCCATCGTCAGGAGTCAAATAGGGATTTACTAACTCTATGGTGTTAACCGAAGCATACCCCAGACTGTCATTAATGAGTCATCCACTACAGGGTGGAGTCTTGGAGGGATCCTCATTTCTAGGGGCATAAATTAACCAAGAGTGTGGGTCGACGATGTCACTGATAGGGCTCGTTTTTTCTTCTTGCGTCGCCGCTGCTTGCTCTTATGGGAAGAGACTGGCTGAGACGACGATGTCGGGGTAGTAACCGCAGCTTCTGAGGGCTCTGGATGATTCAGTCATGCACGGATGATGCCTTGGGTGTGGTCAACAACCTTGAAGGCCATATAGTTGTTATACTTCTGTGACCCATGGTCGGAAACCTCCTGCCATTCACCTTCGTCGCTGGTACTACCATTCGATATCACAAAGACACCTGGCACTTGTGCCGGGGCTGAGCCCAACCTGACTATATTGTTGTCAATCTGTTCTTGGAGCCAGTATTTGAACATATAGCATCACTTTATGGTGTTACCCATGATCTAGTGATAAGGATAGTAGTTGGGGTGATCAGTGAGATGATCCTCTTCTGGCTTTCGGCACTCGGGAAGCCGCACGATTCGTTGCTCCAAGGCACTGCGGAAGTAACCCGGGACCTGAGCCTCGTCAAACGTGTAGGTCTGGTTCCTTTTGTCTGGAAGGGGGGATCTAGGAGTCTGACCCTGACAGAGGTCTGGAGAAGCATGCCAAGGAGGCAGAAATTGATTATCTCACCTAGGCGGTGGCAGGGCGTTACACGGAGGTGCTTGCCGATTTTGAGGTAGTCGCTGCTGGAAGCTGTGCCTGTGGGGGAGGACCCCTATGGGGCTGCGGATCTGGCTCCAATGGTAGCAATTCTAGCTTCCTGGGGGCCTCTATCTGGGCCAGAGTAGCGGGCTCGGCTCTAGAAGCTCTCCTTGCTGGGATTACAGGAGGCAGCAGGCGTGCCTGACTGGCCTGTTGCATGGCATCTTCAAGGCCCTGGGCCTTTTCTGAGAAGTCCTGGAACCCTCCGGGGTAATTCTAAGTGATCAGATAAGGAACCATCTCTGCCTTGACGTTCCCTATCCACATTGTCAGTAATTTCTCCTGAGTTAGTGGCATGTTTAGGTAATATGGGATCTCCTTCCACCGGGCGATGAAGTCTGAGACTTGATCATCGGGCCTTTCCTTGCACCTGAAGAGGTCTGAAATGCTCATCTTCTGGGTTATGGAACTGAACTGGTAGAGGAATTTCCTGTGAAGGTCCTCCCACCTAGTCACGGATCCAACAGGGAGCTGGCTGTACCAGATGAATGCCGGCCCCTCTAGTGTCTGAAGAAAGCAACAGATCTTGGCGGCCTCCTACTGTGCCAGATTCCCTAACATAGGCCCAAACCTTGAGTTTAATTGGGCCAGGTGCTGTGATGGGTCTCCTGTCCCATTAAAGGGGGAGAAAGTGGGGTTCCCAAATCCTGGAGGTGCTGGTATATCATCCACCCATGCTGGAAACAGCTTACCGTCTGGTGGGACAACCACTTTTCGCGTTTCCAAATATTCCAGGCGGGCAATGAGTACCACCATCAGATTGTCTGGACATGGGTCCTTGTACTGATGGGGATCCCTAACCACGAGCACATTTCTGGGATCCTCAACGTGGTAGACAAACTCAGCAGCAAGTGGGGTGGCTGGTGGAGCGACCCTTGGGGTGGCTGGAGGAACCCGAGCGGGGTCTCTTGGGTGGTCACGCCGCTCAGGGGGGTTTGGAGAAACACATCTCACCCTCTTGACATGAGCTCCAGCCTCTCCTCTATTAGTGAACACGGTATGACTGAGGTTGCCTGGGGGAATCTCTCTGAGGGGTAGTTGTTCCTGCCCCTGCTGTCCTGACCTAGGATCACTGTAGTCGGGTCGCCGCTCTGCAATGCATTCATCCAGAAGCTCATCAACCAACCTCTTCTTCTCAGCAAGCTGTTGGTGAAGCGTGGCCTTCTCGAGATCTTCCTCTGCCTTCTACACTGAGGCAGACGGGTCAGAGAGTTTGACAGCCCCAATGTGCTCTTTACCCTTGCCGATATTCCGGCTCAGTATTAATTCCTTAGTGGGTGCGGGGAGACCTAGGAGGATCCTCTGCTGAAAAGTAATCCTCCATGATGGGTCCAGTGGCGGCTTGTCCTCAAGGTGTAAGTCCCCATTAAGAAGTTCCAGACCGTTCCCCTCTCTGGACAGATCATCCATGTTGACCACCGCCGCCCTCGGGGGCATGTCCTCAGAGCCTCCCAGTGAGTCGGGTTGTCGGCGAATCCCACTGAAGAGAAGGGAATCATATTTCCCCCATCCAAGAACAAGTGCGTGGGGGGGTGGCCTCCTCGAAAACTTTGAAGAGTACTTGAAAACTCTGAACGCATTGTTGTTGGAGGTCTCCACGGTGGAAAAGTGACTCGGGGTGCCGGACCGCATGGAGCGTGGCCAGGTTGACCCAAAGAAATTGCTCACCGATATCCTCGAGGTGTACTTGGCTCCTTGGGTAAGGCACTTGCTGGTGGTGAAGACGGAAGTGAGTCGCCCAGAGGGTCTGGCAGAAACATTCAAACTCCCCCGGGGTGAGCGATTCTGGTGTATCAAAATCCGACCCTGCAACTGGCCAAAACTTCTCAGGGAAGTGGCCTACTATGAGGATGGTCTAGAAGATCCATGACTTAGGTTCAAGATCTGGCCCCTGATGGCCCCGCTCATCAACTGGGAGTGGCTGGGGATATGGCAGTGGCGCCGAGGCAGGCCGGTGGGCCGGTGGGCTGGCCGACAGAGAATACAGTGAGCGGGCCAAGGCCACCGAATCCTAGGTCTTCCTCCAAGGGTTGTAGTGACCTAGACACCATGTCGTGATAGGATGGACTGATGAACGGGCCTCTTGTCATAGTGTCAGTGCTTGTTGGGGGTGTTCTATGTCATGGCTCTTCCGCCATCGACCACCAAAAAATCTCTCAACCATCTCTGGATGAGGTGTAAGGTGCTTTTGGAGAGGCTGATGGTGACTGAAAGTTTTATCCCTGGGGGTACGCCAAGTCCTCGTCCTCCTGGATATACCTTCGGAGGGAGGCGGGGATCATATGGATCTCGTATTCGGGGAGTACGAGGCTGACGTGTCGCATCTCTACCACAACCCTTGACATAGAGGAATGAGGAGAGGGCTCCATCGCTGAGTCATGATCCACCTCAGAGTTTGAGAAATGGACTGGTCTGATTTCCGTCCGGCCCTCCCTAGCATTTCTCTTACGGTGACAACATCCTGCCTTCCTACCCCCCGGGTGGCTCTTCGGGGCAGGGCTGATTTCCATCATGGATTCCTCTGGCCCCAATGGTGCTGGGGTGGAGAGTATTGAAGGACAGGGTGCAGGGAGCACTGTGGAAAATGTCGAAAGGGACACGGGGAGGACCTCCATGTGGGTGAGTGATTGGATATACAACAGCTCCATACTTGCGGTCTGCGGTACGGGAAGTCACCCCGTACCCAGTGTAGTGAGCACTGAAGAGAGCCCCACCCAGAGTGTTGCTATCATGGAGAATCCCCTTACTTGTGGCGAGGGTGGCTCCGGGCAGGCCTCTAGGATGAGGTTGGAAGCAGGGAGGGCCCACACCTTCCAGAACAGTGGAACAGAGTAGGCCTTCACACTTGATGGCACTTCCACGAATTGGTCCGCAGCAGCCATTTCCGGTGTCGGTGACTGGGAGAGTCAACCAAGCCTGCCCGTGGGGTGGTTGGGGTCTCGATCTAGATCGGGCATATAACTACCCCTGATCAACGTGTTCGGGGGTTTGATTATAGGATTGAGAGGTGGATCGGGCCATAGTGGTTGTTGACGTTGATGCCCCGGGGCGAGCATCCTCTTCCGCTCGTGCCCGACGCTGGCGTCGGGTCAGATGGGTTGGAACTGGTGGTGTGGGCACATGGATTGCCTGCTCCTCAGCTCGAGGAGTCGGGCGGTGGTGCTGACGCAACCTGGCAGGGGCCCTTGTCGTGAACCCTTGAAGAGGGTCTCCGATTGGGACAACCCAGTCATCCCCTACCTCGTCGGCGTAGGGGACGGAGGTGTCAAGGCATTACGGGGATAAGCTCCCAAAAAGGTTTAATGTCGGGGTGGGGAGTAGCGGCTCCCTGCACGGCCCTCGGGGGCGGCGTTGGCAGGGAGGTGCAGCTGCCTCGAGGTCTAAACGGGCCATGTATCAGGTGGGGATGACCCCCTCCTCCTCGTAACTACGCACGAGGTCGTTGATCACCCTTCATTGGATAATCTCCGATGGGGAGAGGGGACATGAGCACCCAACAGTCGTGGCAGTCGGAGCAGCTGTGGAAGAGGCGAAACCGCATGAGGTGGCTGCATCGGTACTGCCCCTGCCCCTGTGCCAGTGGGCAGGTGGCGATCGAGCTTCGGATGCAGCGATCTGATTCCTGAATGTAGGGAGATGAACCCATTAACACTAATAGGAAAAGAAATCGAAAACCAGTAGCCCAACGCCATTCTGTCTTCCGTGGTCGGTAAGAGGGATCCACACTGACAACGTCGCAGAATAGAGTGCTCAATGTCTTGACTGCCTCAACCCCTGGCAGGTTTCGCATCCTAGTGCTAGGTGCCCGGACCTGGTGACATGCTAATCTTCCGACCCCCCAAACACTACCAGTATCCATATTGAGGAGAAGATATTCACGCCGGATTCACCATTTTCTATTTCCGACGCTTTCCGCCAGGGAACGCGCGTGTGCACGCATCCATCAAGCAGAGGAAGCGTGACTTGTTTCCCCGAATTCTTGCTTTCAAAAGGTGGGCAACATTCGCACCTTGTTCAGGGACGTCTGCTCCTTGTTCGAAACTGGTATGATGGTATGTCGGTTCTTTCTTCCGTAGACTCCTCCTCGGAACTTGTCACCTAGTCTGGGTCTCCCTCATAGATTTAAGACGTGTTCGTGAAACTCTTTTCGGTGTCATATCTTCCTGGACACCAGTTAATTACGCTGCTTCCGTCGAGATGCTCCAAGGGGTCTGGTCGGGGAAGCAACCTTCGGTTAGGGGATTGGTCACGCTGAGGCATTTTTGGAATGTATTGACACTGGGGAATTGGCATGTCTATCTTATTTCCCTTATTATAGGGCTTCTTGGGGGCATAGAATCCCGAGGCATCCCACATCGAACGCGGGTAATTGTATGCCATAGGAATGGATCTGAGGTTTTCCTCAGCTTCCCATGTTTAACATACGGTATGCCGCAAGTTTAATGTCCAGTGGAGACAGATCAGATTGATCATAACACTAGCTAGAGTGGATCACATTGAATAACCCCCTGGAGGGAACACCGATGTTGGGGATGACACGTGGGTGGATTCCCGAATGCCATGGAGTGGAATGAGGTGTCATGATCCCACTGGGATGTGGAGGACCGGGTAAGAATCAGGATGGGTGATTATGTGAAGGGGATTGAACATTGTGGAGGCTTCCTACATATCCCCGTGGCAGGGAATCAAAGTCCACGTAGTTCGGGATGATATGGTGGGACACTTGAAAGGGCAACCCGTGATAATGAACGCATGGATGGGACCCAGAGGGAGTAAGACCTCTGTGTTAGGTGATGAGCTTCCATAGGAACGTGGACTCGAGGGATAGGTCATGATGAGACATGGGTGTTGGGCTTGGACCTCGTAGAGGATTCCTACATATCCCCATGGCGAGGAATCAAAGTCCACGTAGTTCGGTGAAATACAGTTTAATGTCCTGCGGGACAGGGCATTTGGGTCTTACATTCTGAGACGACACAAGGATATAGGGTCGGAAAACCGACATGAAGAGGGACCTCGGGTCCAGAGGGATGGGTCTTATGCTCTGAGATTGCCCATAGTGGTGGGGCTTGAACCTCGAGGAGGATTCCTACGTACCATGCCTTAGCATGGATCAAAGTCCCCGTAGTTCGGGATTGATGGGGCTTAAACTCTGAGGAGGCCCATGGTGATAGGGCTTCAACCTTGTAGAGGCTTCCTACGTACCATGACTTAGCACGGATCAAAGTCCTCATAGTTTGGGATGGAAGGGGCTTACACTCTGAGGTAGCCCATGGTGATGGATGGATGGGGTTACGCTCTAAGGAGGCCCATGGTAGTGGATGGATGGGGCTTACACTCTAAGGTGGCACACGATGGTTGGTGAACCGACGCGAAGAGGTTGGAATGACCAGGTGGTGGGCTTGAACCTCGTGGAGGTTTCTTATGTATCCCCGTAGCAGGGAATCAATGTCCATGTAGTTAGGGTGGTGCAGTTTAACGTCATGCGGGACAAGGGTATACAGTTTAACGTCATGTTGGATGGGGGCATTGTCATGGTCAATGCCTACTCTAAGACCACGTGAGTCATGCTCGGTGTGAGAACAAGAGGCGGTAGAGACCTGACAATGACGTCGCGAAGGGTGCGTCCATGGGAAGCGAAGAGGGGCTTACGCATTGGGCGGCCCGTGGTGCTGGGACTTACTCCGGGATGGAGTCCCAAGGGTGACAAAGCACAGAGGGAGAGGGATTTGGGACCGAAAAAAGTAGGAGTCCCACTTCCAATCATTCTCCCTGCTGGCCCTGGCACAGGGGAAGTACGGAGGTGCATGGGTGCTACCTTCTACAAGAGGGTCTAGGGTCTTACACCAAGGCGGCTTCCCTTCCCCCGTGGACAAACTCTACCCCATCAAGGAGGATATCATCCCCTGTTAGGGGTGATCCCATCCCTGTGGAGACCAATGGGCGTAAAGAATGCCCGAGCCGGGGGGACCGTGCGTGCGAGGCACGGGGCCGGATCACAGTTTATCGTCATGTGTTGAGGACGAGGTGCTTGGTAGTTAAACGTCCTATAGCTCAGATGAGGTGGGTTTACTCTGCACCCCTAGGACTTACATGACCGGTGCCCTCTTCCCCTTGTGTAAGGGAAGGCATCGACAAGGCCGTAGTGAAGGGGGGGTTGCAGAGCGAACCATCAAGGGGTCCACGTTAGCTTGGATATGCGAAGAAGCAATAGCCGTTAGCGTTCCTATGCGAAGAAGCATGAGGCAAAGCAAAACAATGGGAAAACCCGCCTAAGGGACCTTGAGGTTACTTCGTACGAGCCTGGAAGGTCGTACGGGAAAAGAGCACATGGTGTGTATGCCCGATGTGTGTTCCCGGGACATCTAGAAGGAGCACATCGGGCGCCTACGCAGGGAGGCACCTGAGGAGCATCAAGGTGATGGGTACCGGGGGTTGCACACAAAGAAATGGTTGGCACGAAAAACACTGGGATGGCACGTAATCGGGGCAGAGGGCTTGCGCATGACTAGTAGGATCGCGCACAAGGTATATTAATTGCGCGTGAGTGGCAAAGGGAACACCCAAAGGTAAGGACACACCCAACGAAAGGGATTGCACACAATTGGATCGTTTTTCACAAAACAGAAGGAATTGCGCTCAAGGGAGGAACCTTGAAGGGTTTTGAATTCTGTTTAAGCCAGAGGGATTGCGCACAAAGGCGGATCTTAGGGAGAGGTGGCGCGAAAAGGATCAATACCTGAAGGCCATCTTGTACGAGTAGAAGTCTGATTTCACACATGAGAGATGGTTCGAATTCCACAACCCTGAAATGGAAGGGGTCTCCTTCTATTTATAGGCATCTGGCAGTGTGGAATTCCTGGTGGCGCGCAAAAACACGCGCTACAGAGATGGAGGCGCATAATGTTAACCACGCGGGTGTGGGTGAGTAATTATTGCGCCCCTGTGCTGGGGACCCTTCGTGAATCCTGGACCCCTTTCACGCGGCAAAATTTTTTCACGTACAATCCCCTTTTTTCCTCGCAACACTTCCAGGCCCTCTGGATGGGGTCTCCAAGTCTGAATATGACGTCGCTTTGTCATTTCGAAACTCCCTTCATTAATTACGGACTTTTCAGCATCTACACCTTCATAATCAGAACCACATTTTGGAGTTAATGATCTAAGGCTCCGTCGAGAGATGACCTAGGGTTGCTGCTATACTACATAAATTAAAGTTAAAAATAAACAACTAATTTGACGCGCTCGACAACGCGATCAAATTTTGGCACCGTTTCCAAGGATCAAAGATCATTTCACTACATTATTTCATTTTATTTATTTATTTTACTTCTTAATTAGTATTCCTCTCAATACCCCACCCCTATCTGACTATTTTTTTTTGGGTTTTTCTCTTTTTTTTGTTTATTTTTGTTTGTTTGTCTCTCTCTCTCTCTCTCTCTAATTCTGTAGTATACCATTCTTTTCTTCTTTCACCCTTATTAAGTTATTTTTTTATCCATCAAAAATAAAAAAAACACACCACAAACAATCAATCAATCAAATTGGACATCATTTTTTCATGATAAGATTTGGTAAAGAAACACTACCTTTAATTTGATCCTGAAATTGAAAAATCACTCCACTCACAAATCGATGCTTCTTGAAAAGGTCAATCAAGTAACACTGAGGAAACCCTTGTGGAACCTCAAGTGGTCTTAAACCAATCAAAAATTGAACCCAATCAAACCCAAGAAAACATGGCTGGAAATAATCAAACCTTTAAAGAACTCACCACCCCGAATGTTGAGTACCAACCTGCATACATCCAATATCCTGAGGAAGAAACCAATTTTTATTTAAGATTAGGTCTCATCCACCTTCTTCCTAAATTCCAATGTCTTCCCAGTGAGGACCCTCATAAACACCTTAAGGACTCTCACATAGTGTGCCCCACCATGAAACCCAAAAATGTTTCTAAGGAATAAATCAAGTTTAGGGCCTTACCTTTCTCCATTAATGGTGTAACCAAAGATTGGATATACTATTTACCCCCCACGATTGGGGGATGGAATGACCTTAAAAGACTATTTTTAGAGAAGTTATTCCCTGCCTCCTGAACGACATCAATTTGGAAAAAATATGTGGAATTAGGAAATCATAAGGAGAGACCCTTCATGAATACTGGGAGAGATTCAAAAGACTTTTCTCAAGATTCACACACCCCCAGATTAGTGAACAACTATTAATCCAATACTTATATGAAGGACTTATCCCCATGGATCATGGAATTATTGATGTTACACCTGGTGGTTCCCTAGTTTATAAAACTCCTTCCGCCGCTCGTGACTTAATAGCCAACATGGCTCAAAATGCACAACAATTTGGTACATGAGAAATTGCACCAACCTGAGGAGTTCATGAGGTAAGTCATTAAGCCCTAGAAAAAATGGTAGATAATAAACTTGATGAGATACATACCCTTCTACGGAAATTAGCTCAAGCACAAGGTAGCTTACAATATCCTCATGTTCCATTATATTGTGGTATTGGTTCTGAAAATAATAATTTTTCTGACCAGTGCCCACAACTTCAAGATTCACCTGAGTCTTGTGCTGTCGTGTTCCCAGGGCGTCCATTACAACAAGCACCTCCCTTCAAGAAGAAACAATTCAAGGCAAATCCAAACCATGGGTTTCAACCACAACCCCAATACCGAAAAAGAGGAAACTCAAGCTACCCCAAGTAGAATTGGTATCAACAAGGCCAAGGTATGAAACCTTTTTATCCTTAAAATTTTCAAAACAATCATCCACCTCCTCCCAAATCAGAACCAAGCCTCGAGGATATGGTGAAAAAAATGGCAACCCAGAACCTCCAGTTCCAACAGACCACACAATTGGAAATTCAAGACTTACGAACTCAAGTGGGACAATTAAAGAACACCATAGGTGAGCTTAAGATGCAAGGTTCTGGACAAATACCATCCCAACCCATTGCCAATCCAAATGACAAAGGTAATTTATGTGCAATTACACTTCGTAGTGGTAAATAAGTTTCTCCTTCTACTAATTCTATGAAACAGGTATGTCCCCCTCTTGAAAACACTCTTTCTCCACCCATAAAAGATTCCAAGAAAGAAAAACAAAATAAAAAGGTCAATCAAATTATCATTAAGGATTACCATGAAAAATCTATTCCTCTTCCTTTCCCTAAAAGACTCTCTAAATCTAAGAAAAACTTTGATAATGATATTGACAATGAAATAATGGATACATTTAAAAAAGTTCAAGTTAATATTCCATTATTGGATATAGTCAAGAAAATTACCTGTTATGCCAAATTTCTTAAAGAACTTTGCACCCATAGACGAAGGCTGAAGGGGAATGAGAGAGTCAACTTGAAGAGGAATGTCTCGGCCTTGATTCAACTAGAAATTCCAAAAAAATTCAAGGATATGGGCACATTTACAATACTATGTACCATAGGGGAGACTTTCTTTTCTGATGCTATTCTAGATTTAGGTGCTTCCATTGATGTAATGCCTCACTCCGTGTACACTTCTCTATAGGTTGGAGAGCTTCATCCAATGGGAATTTGCGCCCAACTTTCCAATCGAAGTACTATGCATTCAACATGAGTGATTTAGGATATCCTTGTAAGAGTAAAGAATCTCATCTTCCCTGTCGATTTCTACATTATTGAGATGGAAGATACCCGAACCCAAGGATATGCTCGTCTCATACTTGGGAGGCCATTACTCATAACAACAAAGACAATAATCAACGTTCACAATGGTATACTGTCCATGGAATTTAGAGGAGAAAAGGTCAGTTTTAACATCCTTGAGGCTATGAAACACCCCTTTGAAGAGCACTCAACTCTTCCTGTCTATTTGATGGAAGTGCTCCCAAATAATGCACACACACACAATTCTCTCCTCAACTAAAATTTTGATTCATTTTTCTTTTCTTCACCCTTGGATGATTTTAGTTTTGAGTCATGTTTTGAGTTTTGTGTGGTTCTGAAAAGTGTAAATTTTGTGCTTTAATTGATGAGTGTGTTCATTCTAAGGTACCCATGACCGTCGATGATTCTACAAATCTCATTTCAATAGATTCTCTATCTTTAGAGAATAAACATGAGAATATAGACAATTTAATGGACCTCACTCCCCCTAAATCCCCTCCCTCATTCAAAAAACCACCAGTGTTGGAATTAAAACCACTTCCATATAATATAAAATATGCCTATCTTGAGGATATTGACCAATTGCCCATCATTATTGCTTATAACCTCTCTCAATAGCAGGAATCAAAATTTCTTGATCTTCTGAGAGAGTGTAAAAATGAAATAGGATGGAAATTGGCTGATATTCCTGGGATTATCCCATATATTTGTATTCACAATATACTTTTGGATGATGAGGCTAATCCCATAATAAAATTTCAATGCCGGTTGAATCCCACTCTCCTAGAAGTGGTAAAATTGGAAGTCAGTAAATTACATGTTGTGGGGATCATTTATCCTATATTTGATAGTAAATGGGTTAGAATAGTGCAAGTTGTGCCTAAAAAAATAGGAATAACAGTTGTGTCAAATGAAAGGAAAGAATTGGTTCCAACAAGTGTGAAAAACAATTGCCGATTCTGTATTGACTACCGTCGACTAAATCAATCCACGCTGAAGGACCACTTTCCTCTACCTTTCATTGAACAAATGTTAGGATGATTGGTTGGTAAGTCCCATTGTTGCTTCCTTGATGGCAATTAGGGTTATTTTCAAATCTATATAGCCCCTGAGGATCAAGAAAAGACAACATTTACTTATACATTTGGCACATTTTCATACAGAATGATACCTTTTGGTCTTTGTGATGATCCGGGTACTTTTCAGCATTGTATGTTGAGTATATTTTTGGAGTACCTAGAAAATTTTAGGGAAGTTTTTATGGATTATTTCATATTTTATGGAACTTCCTTTGATGATTTTTTTGGCTCACCTTGGTTCTATACTCCGTCGTTACATAGAAAAATATATAGAATTAAATTACAAGAAATGGCATTTCATGGTTGAACGTGGGATAATTCTTGGGCATGTTATTTCAAAAGATGGAATTTAAGTCGATAAATAAAAAATTGAATTAATTTCAACCCTTCCATATCCAAAATGTGTTCGTGAGGTGTGATCTTTCTTGGGTCATGCTGGTTTTTACCGCCAATTCATTAAATAATTCAGTAAGATTGCACTTCCCTTATCCCAGTTATTACAAAAGGATTCTGAGTTTTTGTTTGATAAAAATTATGAAGATTATTTCAATTCACTAAAAATGAGTCTCACATCACCTCCCATCATCCAACCACCAAGGTGGGATCTCCCCTTTTAACTTATGTGTGATGCCTCTAACTTTGCAGTTGGGGATGTTTTATCACAAATGGTTGAGAAGACTCCTCATGTCATTGCATATGCCTCACATACCCTTGACCCTTCCCAGGAAAGCTATACAACCACTGAAAAATATCTTATTTATATTGTGTTTTCCTTCAAAAAATTATGTTCATATATTATTAGGTCAAAAATCATTGTCTTTTCTGATCATATTTCCCTTCGTTTCCTCATAAAGAAACCTGTTGCTAAGCCCTGTCTCATTCGGTGGATGCTCCTCCTCTAGGAGTTTGACATTGAGATTTGAGATAATAGAGGAGTATAAAATGTGGTGGCTGACCACATTAGTAGGATTTAACCACCATTGGACCATCGTGTTGACTCACCCCTCCCCATTGGAGAATTATTTCTTCATGAGACCATTTGTGATGTTGTCAACCTTACCCCATGGTATGCAGACATTGTTAATTTTCTAGCAACATCCATAGTCCCAAATAATTTTAGCACTTCACAATTTTAGAGACTTAATCATGATTCTTGGTGGTACATTTGGGATGACCCATACCTGTGGAGAATTTGTGGTGACCAATTAGTTTTTCGGTGTGTCCCTGACCCTGAGTTAACCTCTGTTTTGACCTTCTTCCACACCTTGGCTTGTGGGGGCCACTTTGTCTCTCAACGTACAAATCGAAAGGTTCTTGACTCAAGACTTTATTGGAAAACATTTTATATGGATGACCATAGATTTTTCAAGTCATGTAGTCATTTTCAATTCACAAGTAATATCTCCAAGAAGAATGAAATACCTCAACAGCCCATGTTATTCTATGGAATTTTTGATGCATGGGGCATTAAATTCATGGGGCCTTTTCCAAATTCATCTGGATTTGTGTAAATATTATTGGCTGTTGACTACATATCTAAATAGGTGGAAGCAAAGTCCACTATGACCGATGAATCTCTAGTGGTTGTTGATTTTCTGAGGTCTCAAATTTTCAGAAGGTTTGGTTTACTTAGATTCATCATTAGTGGTCAGGGTTCACATTTTTGTAATCACAACATGAAAAATTATCTTTGTAAGTATGGGGTTGTTCATAAAGTCTCTACAGTATATCACCCCCAAACTAATGGACAATATGAAATCTCAAATCGGGATGTTAAGTGAATCTTGGAAAAAACGGTACAACCTAATAAGAAAGATTGGAGTTTGCGCTTGGATGATGAACTTTTGGCATACCGTACAGCTTTTAAAACCCCAATCAGAATGTCCCCATACAGAATTGTGTTTGTAATGGCTTTTCACCTCCTAGTTGAGGTAGAACACCATGCACATTGTGCTGTTAAACAATGTAATATGAATTATTCAGATGCAGGTGAGCATAAAAAGCTGCAGATTCAAGAGTTAGAAGAAATTCTACGTTATGCATATAGAACTACTGAATCTATAAAAAAAGACAAAATCTATCCATGATATCATGATTCATCAGTAGAAGTTCCATATTGGTGAGAAGGTTCTCATGTATAATTCCAGTATAAAGCTTCACCAAGGTAAGCTTCGTTCTCGATGGCTCGGTCCTTATATCATTACTGATGTGTACCCTTTTGGTGCTATATAGGTTTTTTCATGAGAAGAGTGGATAAAGGGTTACTGTCAATGGGAAGAGGCTGAAACACTTCTATGATGATTTTCCAAAACATGTCATGGAGTAAATCCAACTGAAAGATGCCACATATGACACCACTTAGCAGACTGTCCCTTCTCCCAACCTTTTATTTACCTATCTATTTATTTCAAATAATTTCATTGAGTACAATGTAACTTTTAGGTGTGGGGGAGGGTGACATGTCATAGTTAGGATTAAAGAAAAAAAACAAAAAAATTTAAAATTAAACAAAACAAAAAATGGGTGTTTTCATTTTTGATTTATGTTTCCTTATTTTGTGTTTTTAGATAAAAAATGATCTTAAAAATAATATCCAAAATCATTTTTCATGCTTGAGTCGTTTATGTTCAAAATTATACTATTTTTAAATTTTTTTTTTCAAATGAATATTGATATGAAATATTTTTCTATAATTTTTATTTTCAAATCATTCTTATGTGTTTAATGGATTTTTAAACCCATGCCTTATTAACACTAACCAATATTTTAATCCCTTACCCAAGAGACATTCTAAGCCCTTTATTGCATATTGTTTCTTTTAATCACTTTCTTGAGAGTCTCAAGTCATGTAGATAAACTAGAACTTTCCTTGATTCTGTTTGAAGCCATACGATTCAAGTATACTACATTCATGATATAGGCAATCATTCATTGAAAAGGCCTTTGTACAATTGTCCTCTATTTTTGGCCACCTTTACATTTTATCCTTCTTAAGCCTTAGAGACCATGAAATTCATATTAGATATCCACATTACAAGCTAATTTATCCCTACCTACCCATATCTAATGTATATTCTTGTTTATTTTCAGCAAGTGTGGGTGATAGGGTGTTTCTATGGGAATTCTGGGGAGAGATTCATTGTTGTGGGTTGAGATAAAGGGTGCCTACATTTTCATTGGGCAATGGGTTCACAAGACATATTACATCATTGTATTATAAATGTTTCCCTCTTAATATCCAAAAAAAAACAAAAAAAATATATTTGTGTACATTAAAAAAAAGAAACAAAACAAAAGAAAAAAAATGAATAAAGAGTATGTTTACTCATTATTATTCATTGTTTGGTTGTGACCCAAAAAATGGATAACAGGGAGAGTGAGTTGGAGGTTATACACTTTGTGAGGTGTTGAGTGTGTATATTCATTGTGAACACTTGCTTAATTTTGACATGTTTTGTACACAAGAGATTAAAAACTCCTCTTCTGCCTCAGATGTTTAAACATTAAATCCTACCAACCCTTGAACCTCAGAACAACCTGTTGAAAGTCCTCTTGAGTAGTCCACTAGTTTCTACCAGTAGAGAACTTAGAATATTTTCAAGAAAATGGTAAGATCGCATGAAATCTGAGAAAAGATCATAACTCCACTTTCATATGTTCCTTGAGAAAAGAGGGAAAATTTTTAGGTGAGGTAGGTTGCGACATGTTGCATGGGTTAACAAATGAAGTTGAAAAAATTTGAATGTGAGAAAAGAAAAATGATAGGAAAATTGATTCTATAAATGAGACATGATGAATTTAATTTACATAAAATATTGGATGTTTTAATACCTTTGATTTAGGAATGGGGAATTATTAGGATATTATATATTTCCCAAGAGTGCAAATGTTTAGGTGTGGGGGTGTGATCATACCACGATTCACTGTTTTATTTCACCATTATACTAATGTATTAAACTGGTATTGTATTGAAAATTAAAAGTATAATAAAAAAATTCACTCCATGTTTGATTCAATTATTTTCTATTTAACAATGTTAAAAAGGTAAATGTTACTTGTTTTGATAATTATATTGTAGGTGGAGGTGATTTGGAGGACCCATGATGAAGTCCAAGAAAGATGGTCCAATCAGCACATGATCCAAGAACACTAGTGGACTAAAACACATGTTTATACTTAACAATGCATTCAAATGGGCTGAATCTTTGAGGTATGGTTTTAAATTTCATCATCTTCATTTCATATTAATTAAATGAAGCCCAGTTCGTTCATTAAGAGGCCCATACAAACTGATCAGTCCAATAAAGTGGATCTGCACGGGGTCAAAACTTTGCCTCTGTATTTCGACAATATCTCTTATTATATTTCATATCTGGACCCAAATTTGACATGGAGGTAGAAAATGTTTCTACCAAAAACTTTGTAGTTTTGTCTAAAGTGATTTATGACTGTCTGACCGACCAAAACCATGGACCAAGCGAATTATCGAAATCAGGGTGCCCAAAACCACCTTCTACTTGGCCTATAAATTGGCACCTTGGGCACCCCATTTGGGAGTTCGGCCAAGAGGAAAGGTGCTGCCATTTTGGAGTCCCCAAGTGGTCTTCTCAACATCCCTATAAGTTCTGGAGGCTGCAGGAAGTTCTAATTCAAAATCTTCTTCTTCCTCCCCTCCCATGGATTTCTAAACCCCTTGTGATCACCTGGGGAGGAATGTGATGTAAATCCCAAGCTTCATGTTTATAATATTTGAATGATCTTTTTTATTCCAGGTTTTCGTGTGGTTTTTCATCATACTATATTATTATTTTATTGTGTTATGTACTTGTATGTCATGATAAACTCATATGATCATGTTTGGGGGTACCCATTCATGTGATGTTTCACACACCGTTCACCACTTTCTTTTCCCCCTTCCAATTGTGGTGTTTGTGTGGTTCATATTGGTCAATTGAACTCACAAAAGAACTATCAAGGTCATGTTAATTTATGTCATGGTATCACAATGAAATAAAATACAAACCTGGATAGCACATCGAGTTCTTCGTGTGTTGCCTTGGTGAGTTTCAGTTATGATGTCGAACACAAATCACCCAATCATCGGTGGTGTTCGGTGAATCATTGTGTGTTTTCAACTGAACCCTAGGAGGTATCTCAATATAAACTAAGTAAAATTCTATTAATAGGTGTTACAAACAAGGTATTAAAATCTTATAACCCTATCTCTTGAAGCAATGATGGATGAGCATCATGAGACTTCCCTAGGTTGATCACATATAATTAATCTTGTTTACTTCTACTTTGTTTTATCGCTTTCATTTTCTATTGTCATATTTAATCATCAAACCCAAGTATTATAAAACCCCATTTCCCTTTTTACCTTCACAATCAGAACCACATTTTGGAATTAATGATCCAAGGCTCCGTTGAGAGATGACCTAGGGTTGCAGCTATACTGCAGAAATTCTAGTAAAAAATAAACATATAATTTGATGCGCTCGACAACACGATCATCTACTCAGCCAACCCAGTTCTAGTCTCCCTAAGTCCATACACCTAAGACTATATAAATTCTTACAGGCCCCATACCAAGTGTATTCTAACCTCTTGAGAGGTTTAGAGGAAACTTGATGTCTCAAGGGCTATGTCTTGGTCACTATGGACTAAATCATGGGGCTATTGAAAAGTGGTTTTTAGTGACCCCTGCTGTTCATAACCTATAACTATCAAATTAATTCACTGAACAATCCATTGGATAAATTGAAAAAGAGTAATGTCATGATCCTTTCTAGTGGGGCCCATGTCGTGACTACTCCAAGACCACCTCTAATAGGATAGGGGTTGATGACTAGCATTGAGTATGCATGTCCCACAAATGGGAGGCATTTTCATAAGTACCTACACACAAACACATCTCCAAGACACAAAATGCTAAAATGTAAAAAAACACTATGTAAAAAATGCATTCATACCACTAAGATCTCATAATAGAGTACGATAATAAAATTATTGGAAAGTAAACAGGGCCAAATACAATCCCAGAACAAAGAGTATGTAAAACAAGTCCAACTTGTAAGAAAAGAGGTACTGGGACTACAGTCTGAACCGTATGAACACAACATGGTATGTCTGTCCTTTTTAAGCAACTCCTGGTCCTAGTCTTCCTAGCACTCTAGAAAAGGTTGGTTGTCTATACAAGACATGACATGTGTGGGAAAGCCTGTGTCTGGGTGAGTATAAAAATATCAAGTAGGACACCCAAAAACCAAAAAGTAATTAAACAAAGTAATACCACTAAGGAATACCAAAAATGAATACCACAAAGGAATACCACAAATAGATACCACCAAATAATGCCACAAAGGAATACCACAAAAGAATATATAGTAATCTCCACACAATTATATGTCTAGAACACATATAGTAAGAATATACAGATATACACAATCCATGAAACAAATTCTGGAGGTAATCCACAACCAATTACATGGTGTAGGATTCTTCTCGAAGCATGCTCATTCTGGGAGAACTCACTCATCAATCCATGATATCATTAGAGACACTCACAAAGATGTCAGGCTCATTTGGGCCCTATCCAAATAAGATTTTTTTGGTTAAGGAAGACAATGATACCCTGAGTGGGGGTCACACATAGAACTGGACTAGGGACACCGTAGATAGCCCATAACTAACTAGTGGATAACACATACCCAATCTAGATCAACCCACTACATAAGAGATCACACCCACAACTAACCGGGGGATGCCACATATCGTTCCTAGACTCACTAGTGGATACCATGCACCTAATGATGCATCCCACTATATGGAGGACCAATGCCCTGCTCTCAGAGGTTATGCAGATTCCAAAACTCCACTAGGGGTGATAGATAATAAAACTCTATTCTCGGGGAGGGATACCATATTATATCTTTGACTTGACCTCTAGAGGAGATTACAGTCTAGTGATGTGAATATAATACCATACCGAAACCTCAAGGAAAGGAATAAGAGAAACACTCTCACACTATACTCTTCCAAACTAAAAACTCACCACCTGTCCCAAAATTTCTTTATTGTCACTAGGGTCCCCACACCGTATATGGATCTTCAAACGGTTATACCATTTGAATGTTATGGCAGTTCAAAATATCAAGGGGGGGGGGTCACTGGACCAATGGATAGACTGCACGATCAGTCCACCAACCTTGGGGGTCAACCATCAAGGTCGAATGACACAAGCTACCATGGATGTGTGGATTATATAGTGACCGCGACCCATGGTCTACCATCCACCGGTTCTAGCCATGTTGCCCCAAGTATGTCTCGGGTCCAGCCTACTCAGCCCGACCCGACCTGCCTTGGCCCGGTCCACTTCACCTGGCCCGAACCTTCTCCCCTAGCCTGACACACTTGAGAATGGGCCACCTAGGCCACTGTACGTGGCATGCTAGGTCGTTTCCATGGCCTACAATCATGTGTCCGCTGACCTCATCTCACACAACTGTCACATCAGTCCACTCCTGCCAACCCCATTGGTTCCCACACGACTGCCCTCCATACTCCATGCCGCCATTGCCGCCACCTCCAATCATCACCGCCTCCGAATTCCGACGCCCATGCCTCACCTCATCGAACTATCACACCAGAACCACACTATTTGTCCCTTCCATAGACCACTGAGCCAACTCATATGCCTAAACTTTTAAACGATGATAGATATGAGATCCTTGAGTCCAGATCTACATAGAATTAGCCTATGTTGTCTGTTTTCCTCAAATCTGAGGGTCCGATCACATTCAGAGCCACCCGAAAAGTCTAACCATGACCATAGGGATCCAATGATGAAGAAGACAAAGAATGGGGGGGGGGGGGAATCACAAATAACACTCTAATGAACGAACCTCAACCCGTGTCTATGTCGGCCTCAATCTGTTCTCATTAGAATGGAGAATGAAGAACTAAATCAAGAAAACTCCCAAAATAATCCCCACAATTAAAAACCATCCCACAATGATCAATCCATGGATCAATATATCATGTAATAACCAATTTTTGTTGTTAAAATAAAGAATGAGAAAATCACAAAAGAAACAACAGTCCTAACTCAATTTGGATCGATCGCTGATGAAGAACGGTCGACATGTCATTGTTGATCCATGATTTTTTGAATCTGGGTGGCGTCGTTCAATCGATCCATCATCATTTTCCAATGGTTACTCCAAAGTTTATTTCTCCATGTCTCTAGAGAAGTTTTTTTTTATTAGGGTAACCCTATATTTTTTAAAAAGACTTATTAAAAAGGGAATTTTTGGTGTAAAAAAATAATTTTTATAAAACTATCTTATTTACAGTTACACCATCCATGACTTTTTCTATGGAAGAAATGAACTAACAAAAAATATGTTTTACCTTGTTTAAATTCACTGATTTAAACTAAATTATTCCCTTGAATTTTAGATATGGGCTCCCATTAAAAATTTATGTCACTTTTTCAGGAAAACTATGTGTGCATGCTATAAAAAGTTTAATATTATAAAACATTTTTTTTGGGAAAACTGGGCCTCAAAATCACACACTGTCTCAACAACTATCCTTGAAATAAATACATATAATTTATAAAAATAATACATTGGAAAATATAATATGTTATTATCTCTCCACCTTGGGTCTTTACGTCCCAAAAAATCCCAAATAATGTCTACTCAAACAGATGAGGGTACTGAGAGTGAATCTAAGCTTCCCAATCCCATGTGCTCTCCTGGAGATTCCCGTGTTTCCACTAGACACGTACCTAAGTAATCAATCACCCTTGAATTATCCTATCCTTTCAATCATTAATATCCACTGGGTACTCATCAAATTTTGCTCCATCCTCGATGTCCAGCTCGCCTCAGTTGATAACATGCGATGTGTAATGCATGTTCCTACTCAGTTGCGACACATGGAATATGTTGTGTAACTAATATGACTATGATGGTAGAGCCAAGTGATATTCCACCTTGACAACACTACATAGTATCAGAAAAGGGTTGATGAATCTCAGAGATATATTGATGCCTCAACCAAATCTATGTAATCCCTGTCAAGGTGAAACCTGAAGGAACACATGGTATCCTTCCTCAAACTCCAAAGGCCTATGTCTCATGTCATCATAAGACTATCAATGGCTCTATATAAACTTCACACACTCATTGATGATCTACACCTTATCCATAGTAGCTCGCACCAACTCCAGGCCCATGAGTGCTAACTCACCTTAGTTATTATAGTAAAGTGGTGACCTATAGGTTCAACCGTACAAGGATAGTGCCATACCAATTGTGGAATGATAGATGTTGTTGTATGGAAACTACACCATTGGTAGGTTATCCTACCAACTATGGAAAACATCTAACCTGCATTCTTGTATCATGTCCTCTAGAACCTGAATTGTCTGCTCAATCTAGTCGTCCTTATGTAGGTGAAATGATGTGATCAAGCATAAATGGTTCCCAAATGCCTCTTGAAATCCCTTCCACATCCGATACGTAAAGAGAGAATCCTGATCTGAAACTATTATCGATGGAACTCTATATAGTAAAACCATCTCCTAAATGTGGAGGCATTCTAAGCTCTCTACTGAACTCTTCTCTCGGATAGCTATGAATTGGCCCGACTTGGTAATTCAATCAATGATCACCCATATGGAATCATGTCTCATAGACATACGTGGTAAACCTATCAAAAATTACATCGATATCTCATCCCACTTCCATTCCAGCACCAAAAGGGGTTGAGCTAAAATTTTTGGAAAATGTTGATCACCCTTCACTTTCTAAAAATTGAGGCATTGAGAGACAAACTATGAAAATCCATTTTTTATAATCAATCACCAAAACTGATGTCAGGTGTCATGTTACATCTTCACCAAACCTGGATGTACCAAAAAAGGGGATGTTTAGAACTCCCTAATAACCTCCTCTCGCAATGCCACAAGAACTACTTTGCACTCTCTGAAAAGAACAAAGTGCCCCCACCAACCTAATATCAATAAAGGGAATGCCTTTTGGACATATGATCATGTAGGGTATCGTAGTTGGTATCCCCAAGTTGATCCTCCCTGACTCACTATAAGAGTGGAGATGTGACAACCATCAACTGAGCATAAGATGCTCCAACTCCATCCACAAAGGATAACTACAATGAGGCCAACATCTCTAATGTCTGATTCATCAACTATGAACAGGATCTCCTACTGAGATCATATCTTACTATATTATCCTTCCTAGGAGTATAGATAATCTCAATTTCATAGTCATGGAGGTACTCTATCCATTGACTCTATCTCATGTTCAGATCCTTCTGAGAGAATATATACTTGAGACTCTTCTGATTAGAGTAGATGATAAATCATTCACCCATCAATTAGTGTCCCCACATATTCATGGTGAAGCCTACCATTGAAATCTCAAGATCATAGGTCATGTAGTTCTAGTCATGTGGTCTCAACTAGTTCAAACCATTGGCAATTACCACTTTCCCCAAAATCAAGACAAAAACCATCCCTTTCCCTAATGCATCACATAACACCACATACTCAATGCTTTCCTCCAGTAATCTCTAAATAGGAGAACTTTTCAACCTCTGCCTCAGCTCCTAAAATAACTTCTAGCACTTCTCTATCCACATTAAAGGATTCGCCTTTCATGTCAAAGTTGTCAAGGGTGATGCCACTCTGGAGAAGTTGGGTAAAAACCACTAATAGTACCCTTCTAAGCCAAGGATACTCTACTTCTCAGTATCACCCTTGGGTGGATTCTAAGAAATAACTGCATCAAACATCATGAAATCCACTACCACTCCCACCTCTAAAATGATTTGTCCTAGAAAATGGACCTCTTGAATCTATAACTAACACTTTGAGAGATTTATATAAAAATGGTTCTCTTAGAGAGTGTCCAAAACCACCTTCATGTGTCACACATGCTCCTCCTTAGATACTGAGTACACTAGGATGTCATCGATGAATACCACCATGAACCGGTTTAGTAAGGCTGAAATATTTGGTTCATGAGTCCCATGAAAAATACTGGGGAATTAATAATTTCTAATGGAATCACCATGTTCTCATAGTGACCATAATGACAAATGATGGTCATCTTTAGTATATCTTCATCCTGTACTCGTATCTGGTGATAGCCCGATATGAGGTCAATCTTCAAGAACCATATCACTACATTTCCATGATCAGAGAGGTCATCGATCCTTAATAGTGGATACTTGTTCTTTACGATCACCTAGTTGAAGCATTGATAATCCATATATAACATCATACTCCCGTATTCCTTCTTGGAATAAAACTGGGGATGGCCGGGGTGAAACACTGGGTCTTACAAATCCTTTCCTCTATAAGTCCTCCAACTACACCCTTAGTTCACAATGCTATGCAAGATCCTTCTGATATGAAGGTGTATATATCAGGGCTGTAATAGGGTGTAGATAAATGCATAATTCCATCTCCATGTGTAGAGTTAAACCTAGAACATCTTCAGGGAAGACATAGTCATTCTCCACCACCACAATAGGAAACTGAGGACTCACATAATCCACTACGCCAAGGGTGAGGCAAGACAACTAGTGAGTAATTAGCTACACCTTTCTATATGTGAGTCCATTCTATGCAGTCTATGTTTCCTTTTGGACAACAAAGTAAACTATGTATCCATCACTATGGACACACCTCACTCTTTGCCTAAAACAATTAATCTGAGCATGAACTGTGGATAACCACTCCATACCAAGAATGACATCATAAGGCCTCAAAACAGCTACCAGAAGATGTTAACCAAAACTCTTGCCACTAAGAGTAAATTCACACTATCATCATCAATGTATGATTATCGAATCTACTAACATTAGAGTCTTTAAGTCTAAGGGTTGATTCAACAGTTCAAACAGAATCACTGAGTCCTAAAAAAGGTTCATGGAAATGAATTAATGACTTGTACATATGTCTATAAAAACTAAAACTAAGGTGTAAAAGGCATAGATCATACCTAATACCATCCCTGGAGCCCTGGGTTTACAAGAATCCATCACATGATGTTGGCCTCATCCCTGTCCACAAGATCCCTGAGCCTAGCATGGACAACCTGAGGGTGGTGGTGGTAATAGGTAAACGCTTCTACCACCTAATACTTCCCTACATGCCCATATGACATGTACAATTCCCTGAAATACACCGTTGTCATGTATTTTACTCTTCCTCAGTGGTTCCTCGACCGTCTCCCAGTCAGCTATATGATAGGTTGGTCAATCTCATGCAAGATGTCCCCAACCATCGTATGAATAACACTTTATCTATTTGGGATGACTGGATATACCCTGGGATCCCTGAACCACTGAACCTATGTCATGAGATTTCCCCATGAAGGGATTGACCAACTTGTATACCTATGAGTACCATCATCTTCCTGCAACCGAGGTCTCAGCTACTCGATGCCCACTACTAGCTCTCACTTCCGATGTCTTCTCTTCTAGAAAACTATCCACTACCAGAGTTTCTCATGTACTGAAACATAATTAGTAATGCTAAGGGATACCACTGATTCCATGATGTACTAATGTAATGCCTTTTCAAAGGACCGAGCCTAGAATAATTGTTCTTGTGTGATGTCTATGGAGTAGCATAAAATATCAATAAGACTCACTGAATAGTTTTCCATGATCATACTTCTATACTAGAGATGTGGATGCTCCACTATGTGAACTGATGGTAACATGGATGTATATAACTCATCTCAGAAGAGATGCTCTAAGTATATCAAGAAGAGATCTTTCTAGTCAGGAGACTGTCACCTTGATCCACCGTCACCCCACAGAGCCCTGAAGAAGACTCATGGGGAGGACTTCCATCTGGTCAGAAGGTATTCTTATAAGGTAGAAAACATGGGTGACTACTTCTAGACAATCATTATCCAACTAGGGTTTTGGCTCACCTCAAAAACAAGGAGGTCACTAACTTTGAAACTTGTGAAAAAAAACTCATTCTATGTACATCCTCAGATTCTAGGGCTAGTAGTATCTGCTTCTCGATAGGTGGTGGTATAGCTGGTAGACCACCCGGAGGTGCTATCTCAAGTACAGACCCCTATACTGATGTATTGTCACTAAGAGGATCGTCCTCCTAATCTCACAGTGGAATCCTGACTGTCTGTCTTTGTGGAGGCATCCTAAAATAAAACAAGATGTACCATAGTTAATTAAGTGTATCTAGAGAGATAACTTAAAAAGGAAATGAAAAAAACAACCCTTACTATATGATTGATGTATAATTTTTTTTCCCTACAACCAGTGTTTTCATGTACTGAGTCGAAAAAAAGTTAATCAGAGTCCTCGTTTATGGATTTGTCGGCTGCTGCACGAACACTGGATTCCCTGGCCTAAAATCCAAACCTGAAACACTTAACATTGTTTCCCCAAACCAACCTCATATAATCTCAATCCTAAATTAGAACCGAACACTCTGATATCACCCTATTACAACCCATCCCAGTGGGTCCCATATTGATACTACCCCAATCACACCTCCAATTGTCTTGGGGCTGGTGACTAGCATTGAGTAAGATTATCCCACAATAGGAGGAATTTTCTTCAGTACCTATACACGCACGCACACACACACATATCCAAGACACAAAATTATGAAATTAAAAAAAACACTAAGTAAACAATTCATGCATACCACTAAGATCTCACAACATAATACGATAGTAAAATTATTGGAAACTAAATAGGGACAAATACAATCCCACCACAAATATTATATAAAACAAATCTAACCTCTAAGAAAATAGGTACTGGGGCTGTTGTCGGAATCATAGGAACACACCTTGGTCTATCATTCCTTGCTTAGCACTGCCTGATCCTGTTCATCCAAGCACTCCTTTAAAATCTCAATCATCTGCATAGGAGATGATATGTGTGGAAAAATACCATGAAGGGGTGAATATAACAATACCTAGAAGTACACCCTTAAACCATAAAGTAATTCCCCAATGGAATGACATAAAGTAATACCACTAAGGGATAACACAAAGGAATACCACTAAGTAATATCGAGAAGGAATACCACAAAAAAGTATTGTTATATCTACATAGTTATATGTATACAAAACATGTTGCAAGAATATCTAGATATACTCAATCCAAGACACACAGTCTAGAGGTAATCCACAAACAATTACCTACCACAAGATTCTCCTCAAAGAACACTCCTTCTAGGAGAAATCACTCCTCGAACCATGATATCATCGGAGACACTCACAAATAGGTCTATATAATTTGGGCCCTTCCCAAATAAGAATGTATTGGTCAATGAAGACAATGATAAAAAGAGTGGGGGCCATGCTCATAACTGAACGGGGACACGACAGATCACGCCCAAAACTAACCACAGGACACCATGTACCCAATATGGATCAACATGCTACGTAGGGGATCCTGCCTATAAATAACTAGGGGATTCTACATATCATGCCCAGACTCACTGGGGGATATCATGTACCCAACGATGTGGCCTACTAGACGGAGGACCAACGCCCTTCTCTCAAAGGTTATACCGATTCCATATCTCCACTAGGGGTGGTAGAGGATTCAACTCCAGTCTCTAGGATGGATACTATATTATATATAAAACTCAGTCTCTGTAGAGGATTATTGTCCAGTGATGTGGATGTAATACCGTACCAGACCATTGATGAAAGGACCAAGGGAAATTCTCTCAACCTATACCAGTCCAAAATAAAAAATCACCACTTTTCCCAATTTTTTTGTCTCTTTACTAGGGTCCCAAAGCCATAGAAAAATCATAAAATGAACATAACATTTGAATGTTATAGAAGTTTTAATTTTTAAGTGGGTTTCACTAGGAATGTGGACCTACCACACAGACTGGCCACCCTGTGGCCGCCGCGTTTGACCACCACAGTCGACCACCATGGTCGTCCAAGGATTTTCTTCATCCCGGTCGCCCCGGGTCCTACCTGAGTCTGACCCACTCAGCTTGGACCAATATTGTGAAGGCCTCTTGGGACACCCCACGTATCCCTCCTAGCTATGTCCTTGGCCTCCGTTCGACGTGGCCACCAACCGCGTCTCACGCATCCACTGACACTACCACCTCCGATTGTCGCCGCCCCAGGCTGCTGATGCCACTGCATCACCTTACTGGATTGTCGCACTGGTTGTCCCTTTCATGGACCACTATCCCAAAATTTATGCTTGTAATTCAAAATAGTCTCAAATATAAGCTCCTCTGGTCCCAATCTACATAGACCCATCCTCTTTTTTCAGTTTTCCTCCAATCCAGGGTTCTGATCACATTCTAAGAAACCTAAAATGTTGATCCGTGACCACGAGGATCTAATGGTGAAGAATGAAAAGAATGAGAGTGGGGTAGAAAAGAGCAAAGAACTCCCTAAGGAAGAAACCTCATCCATTTTTTTTGTATCGTCCTCAATCTATTCTTGTTATATATAAGAATAAAGAACCAAGTCAAGAAAACCCCAAAAATTGTCCCTATAATTATAAACCATCCTATCATGAGAAAATTGTGGACCAATCAGTTCATGGATTTACACACATTTATCATGAAAATAAATAATGGGGAAACTACAATGAAACAACCTCCATACCTAAATATGGATTGATTGCTGATGAAGAACGGTCACCATGTCGTCATCAAGCCTTGATTCATCGAATCTGAGGGGAGTAATTCGATCAATCCATTTTCATTCACCAATGGTTTTTCCAGAGGTTATTTCTCCACATATCTAAAGAAATTTCAAGTTTATGAGTCGAAACATGAATTTATGAAAATTATATATTAATAAGGGAAGCCACTGCATAAAAAGTAATTTTTATAAAATAATTTTTTTTACCGTTATGCCCTCCCTACCTTTTTTTATAGACAACTAACACGGAAGAAAGTTATGTCACGCCTATAGTAAATTAACTTATCTATACTAAAAAATGCCCTCTAGTTTTATATTTGTCAACCCATTTCATATTTATTATACTTTTTTAGGAAAACAAAATGCACATTATGTTAAAAGTTTAATATTTTTCAATGAATTATTTTGGGAAAACCAGGTCTCAAAATCCCACATTGTCTGAGCACATGGTCTCAAAATCAATCCATATAATTTCAAAAAATAATAAATGGGAAAATCCAAGAAGTTACAAGGAATATCCCTCAGGGGTGAGATCAAGTATAAAAATAATACCATAATCTTGCATAAATACTAAAAGAGAAGGTATGATAAACCACCTAACTTTACGGTGATTTCCATTTATAAAAAGTTCTCGATAACTTCATCCATGATCGTTAACATGTTATCCATGACATAAAATCTTTCAAACATCTACATGATATTGAAAAACTGAATTAAATTCCAAAATATCAATTACATAATTAAATAATTAATTATATGATAAATTCAAAAAGTCAAAATAGGCGAGAAGCACATGAGCCTCAGACCAGTTGCTAAGGACTCGGTAGGTGAATCCAAGAGACCCAAGAACAAATTCGGGTGGAGGTGTATTTTTGGGGTACTCTAGTAGTACTGTAGTAGGTACTGTTCGAGACAGTAGCAGTTGGAACTATTCATTCATCTGGGTCATTGGGCCACCGGTTTGGTCCTTGGGTTCGGCAAGGCTTTCAAGCCACCTAAGGCCTTCAGGACAGTTGATTCACAAGGCCTTTAGGCCACATTAAGTCTTTTGGGCCACCACAAGGCCTTCGGGCCACATAAAATGTAGATGTACCTATCATAATTAAAGGGAAAATGCTTGAGAGGAGGATTAAAGGTAGGCAAATTCAGTGGAGAAGAGCTAATTGGAATTGGAATAATGAGAGGGTATGGATTTTCCATTGGTACCGAGCATGTGCAGCTTCGCATAGGATATCTAGCCGACCATCCCTGCGAAGGTGGAGTGCTGATATCATGAAATATGCTGGGGAGGAGCTGTTCCATGTTTTCTTGTCTGGGTGATTCCGACCATGACCTATGGTTCATTTAATTGTCTCTAAGCCTTCGGCCTTGTAAGTGTTATACCTCACCCCTTGAAAAGTGGATTATCAAAATAAAAAAAACGAAGGAATTCAAGCCATACTGACCATAATAGGTGATAACTCACCGAGAATTCTTTTGTCAATGAAATTTCATGAAACCAAATGGAGAAGGTATACCAGGTATCCAGAAAACCATTACTAGGAAATAACCTAAAGAAATGTTTCAATAAATTTATTAAAATAGTTTTTTAGTCTTCAAAGATTTAGAATTTCATGATGGTTACATACCTCATGGAAACAGAATGCGGAAAAGTGAAGATAACCTTTTGGTTCATCCTCCTCCTAGGAAGAGAAAAATACCTATCAACATTATCCGATTCTACAATGGTATGGTGGAATATAGTTTGAAAAATCTATTTGAGGAAACTAAGAATCAAGAAATAAGATATGAAGAGACCTAATAAACGTACCACAGGAGAAATAATACCATAAAATTCTATTAATGTCCATTGAAACACCCCCTGATGGTGTTTGAAGAGATGAAGGAGATGAGGGAGCCACCTAGGTCTAGTGAGAGAGAATTGGGAAGGAAATATGGGTATTATCCCTTACGATCCTTAGAGTAAAAGGGTAATTTTACACTTTCAAAGGGCCACACTTTTGAATAAATGGTTTTCCAAACCATGAACTAATTGTGCAATAGGCACTGTATTGACCCCAATACCTCACATGATTATTGTGCAAGGATTAACAGACTATTCCCAAACCATGTGATATGTGAATAATAAATCAAAGTCCCCATACAAGGTCTCCCCTAGCCCAAAAAATGGTTTTTAAATGACGCGTCTTTACAAAATTTTCTACAGAGTTAGGATACTAGTTTAGCACTAATCGTGCGTCAATCAGGCATTTTCGGTTTCACCTATGAAAAACTCTGGTTTTATGACCTTAACCCTTTAGACACTCCCAAAACCTTTGATATACCTTTATATCCTTATAACATATCCAAAAATAATATTTATAGGAATTCTATCCTTTGAATTCTAGTTCTTAATCTATGATCAAGATTTGACCCATCTAGTTATTAAAAATTCAAAAATCTTATAGAAATTTCCAACTTAGAAAAACATGAGATCTTATAGTCTCCCCAAATTCAAACTTATTATCCCCACAAATATATAATAGAAAATAAAATGAACAACCCAATCAACATAGGTCATGATTTCTATTCAAATAGCCACATTTCATCTCTGAATGACCAACACACCTGCGAACACCTCTTTAATCATATGGTGCCTAACCCACAAAAAATTTAGCCAATGAACATAACTATTAGAAAGAAATAAAGAATAAACTTACTCAGTACATATAGACAAACTAAAATCACATCCTCATTCAATTCCTCAACCATACTATGACACTCCCTGTTATAGTTTCTTTCTTTTAAAGGCCAATTATGAACCATTGTGGTTGAACCATTAGAATTTCCTTCTAAAACATGATCCCTACATTATAATGATTCACCAAAAATTATTTTTAAATTACTACACCTGATTACATATGAGAATAATTCCATCGATCCTTGATTTTATTTAAGCGATTTAACTCCAATCAACCAAACTCAACCCAGTCGCACCAGGTTTTACTTGAAAATCCTTGACTGACCCTTAAACTACACCTGTATCACTGCGAAAAAAATGATTGATGTGTTTCAAAGATAACCATAATCAACTACATGATGGAACACAAGTCAAGCTGCCTTCATCCAATTATTCTTGAAAAATATTGGCTTATGTTGCTGACATGTCACTAATAATAGATTTGATACCATTATCCAATTTCATATTGATATCATTTTGAACATGATCTCTAAAACCCATAACAAACATCTAGTTTAACCTCTTAGATGAAACATACCTAGTTCAAAATGTTCATTGTGTTATAACATAATCATTGAAAAAAATACTCAATATGAAACCATTGGATTATCAAAATATACTATAGGATTTATTCTCACACTCAGAATTCATCCATGTCCATATTCAAATTTTTATATGGAATTTACTGAGAAAAATTTTCATAATTGTATCCATTTATTTTTTATAATATGAGATTAAAAATGAACAAATAATGAAAATTATAATTATCCCATGACCCTTCTCACTTCAGGGTCTCCCACTGGGGAAAAACATCCCAATCCCCACCATAAGATCATCCTTATCATCACTCTAACTGAAATATAACCTAATCAACACAACATATTCTCTATACTTCCTAAAAATAACAACTAAAAAGGATAAGAACCTACTCATCCTAATAAGTAACATAAATTTTTCCCTGAATCATTCCCACTCCCTAAGAATTGTTTCAATGAAGCTTGTATAAATTCAAAATAAAATGAGGGTCACCACCCACAAATGTACAATGGAGTACTACACACTATCTGGCTTACTTTTAAACTACTCCATGAGCATGCATCCAAGGATTATTTTATCCAACCATAAAACATATATAGGTAGACCAACCTGTAGACAATTCTCTCCCAGCGTATTCAGGATGATGTGAAGATATTAGACGTGATAATATATATCTTGGAGTATACTACGATTCCATTAATAGGTTCTTATTGATCCAATGATCCATGCTTGCATATAAATAGGCTATACTTGGCTTATCCAACTCTTAACATTGTGTCTCTCAAAAATTTGTGTCTAGGTCCAACCATGGTTCAAATACCCCCAGACACCTGATTTATTCTCGATGTCTCATCCACCAAAGAGTTTCATTCCTCATTTAAATCCTAACTTACAAGAAACAAAGACCATAATATTTATTTCAAACCAGAATTACTGAGATAGAACACAACTGCTCACCACTTTACGATTTAAACAGTTGCATGTGTATCTGATGTGTACCGAAACATCCTATTTAGTGGGTGTAAAATCACCCTTTATTGAGGAATGCTTTGATATTATTCACTAATATTAATTTTTATGTTGTAAATACCATCCCAATATCTTATAATATCATAAATTATTGTTAAACATGGAATATTGACTTTATTTTTTCTCTTCATTATTATGGCCTACGATTGAAACCTTCTCTAAAATATAGGTATATTTCATAACTCAACTTTATTTATTCAATTATAATGATTTTAATTGAATTTAATATTTCTATTAATCTATTATAACACATTTATATCTTGGCAGATCAATTATGATTCAATTCATTCATACTAGTGAGTTTTAACCCTTTTTTAAAATGAAATTATGTTAAGAATAATTCTTGAGGACAGTTTACTCTCATTGTTCATAATTTTTCATCCCAAAATTTTATAATATTAGTTATAAAACTAATAAAGTGTTATATAATGTTGAATTAATATTTAACTTCCCAAATTTTCAAAGAAAATATAATGAATTTATTTTATGATGTGGGATTTAAACAAAGGCATTACAAAACATAAAAATTGATATTCTGTACCACCTCAGTGATTTTTTGTTTACACATTCTCTTTATTTTTCTAAATATTTATCTAATATTATTCTTTTGAACCTCCTAATTTTTTTTATATATTTCCCTTATATATATACCTATCTGAATATATTTTTTATTTCTATAGTTATAAAACTTTTGAGTTACCTTAAAAATTACCACTTTTAAGTGAACCCTAATTAATAGAATTTCCATATTTATTATCTCATGTCAGGAATCTCCCCCAAAAAATGTTTCTAAATCATGAATATATTCTAAAAATCCTCATTACTTTTTGGAGAACCCAATTGGATTAATTCTGATTTTATTAAAACCAATAAGCTCTTTCCTACTTTAAAATGACCCTTTATTTATTTTACAACACATCACCAAAATAATACATTTTTATTCTTTATTATCTTAGATCATTAATATTAATTTTAAAAATTGGAACTAAATGTTAAAAAAATGTATTAATTTCACAGTTATGAATGTTTAAAATTATTTAATTCTTTCTTCTCTTTGGAATACTTATGGTATAACCTTTGGTTATGCCTCAAGATAAGATTGTGAAACCCACTATCTTCTCTTTGGTTTTATCATGCTTATATTTTTGTATGGATTATATTTTTCTTTTCTATTTTTGTAACACATATGGTTTTATATATTATGATGGAGGCTATCCTAATATGTGAGTGGTAGAACTGTTATATCTATCCAATGAATTTGGTAATTTTATTGTCATGTAAGATTCCATGTACTGTGCATGAGCATTTTTTATAAGAACACTATATATGGTGTAAGATCGGTTATCCGGATAGGACTATCTTACTATGAAATTTAGAAAAATCATACGATGATTATGATGATGGTTATCCTATAATATGTGGTCTTTTTTTATCCTTTAAATGTTCTTATGATGTCATTCTTTATGATGATCTAACTTGATTATGATTCTATGATCTTATGATGTCCTCCCCTTATTACTTATTTTCATTATCTTCCACATGTTTTCATATAATGACTCCAAAAAAACTCATGAATTCATTATTTATATTTAGTTTAATATTAATGGGATTTCTAGATCACCATTTTCCTTATTTATTTTCTCCAGGATATCCAATATAGTTTTATAAGATCTATGGGAGTTAGGGGAAATTGGTGTAGTTTTTTAAAAATAAGTTATTTTTAAATTTACGATAATTTTATATATATATAATCTACCAAATATACTAGGCATCCAGATAATTGGCTTGTATTGTTGAGAAATTTTGTAATAAATCATGAATTAAAGTGTGTTTAGGGTTTGTGTTATAATTGAGTTTGTGGTGTTTTATAAAGTCATTGAGGTGTATCTAGAAATTTTATCAAAGTAAGTTTTGATCCTATACCCATAAAAATTAAATCATGTTCTTAAAACCATTACAATTGGTTGCTTCATGGGTTTGGATGGCTTTATATTAGATAAAACCTTCTGCGACATCAAAATTGAGGGTCATGGTTAATGATTTACCAAAGAAGGAATTTAGTTTACAAATCTTATCTCCTTGGGGGTAATCCAGTATTGTTTTCGAAGAAAACATATGGTATACCAAGATTATGTTAATATTAATGGTGATAAAATCAAGTGAAAATCAAGAATTTCTATCTCGTTCAAATAATAGAGTAATTTTGACTATTTTATGGGATTCAATTGGTTTTAAATGATCTAATTATGGTCTTGGTATCATCATATGAGGGTTAATAAGGACATCATAAATATCACTATTTGGTTTTGATATGAGCACCTTGTGATCATGGTCACATATTTCAGTTTCATGAATTCACTCATTGTGTTGATTGGACTCATGAACTTTTGTGTTTTAGGATTTCCTAGGCCAGTTTGTGGTCATGTTCATTGATCAAATAATTGTATACTAGAAATTGTATGAGATCATATGGAACACCAGTGGGTTGTATTAGAGACTATCTAACACCATTATATCTATATAAATATGTCCAATTTCATGTTTTGGATGTGTTAAGTTCACTTACATGAACATGTGGTATCTGAGTGGGGAGTGACAATGAATCCATAGATTCTTGAGGTATATGATTCTTGAGAAATACCCAATGACATGGAATATGTATGTAGCTTCCTTATTATGGTATGATATCATTGGATGTTCATTTCAAATATATCTTGAGTCGTGACCCCATTTTCAACTTTGATCTAGAAGGACTAATATTTCTCATATAATAATTAGTGTTAGATAAATTTTGTCTACCTAAAAAAGTATTTGATCAATGATCCTATAATACAAATACTTAAGGATAGAGTGGTGTTTAATTCCTTCTATGATGCTTCCCATATAGGTTTAGTGTGAAATCCGATGTTAAAAAGGGTTTTGATCTCATATGAATCTTGGTATTTTCTTCCCCATGAGTTTAACTATGCTACTCTTGATTTTGATTAAGTATTTGTGGTTTTTACATAGAGATATAGATACATTTCCTCATTGGGGATCACTTTTTGGTATTCAAAAATCATAAGGACTTGATGTATATACTATCCCAATGGGAGATGAATCTCTCTAAGTGGAGGTGATTAGAATTTTTTATAGGATTAGGAATTTCATATTTCTTACAACCCATAGAAATGAAATATGGTTGCCGATGAACTGAGCTATAAGTAGTATATAGATGTTGTTTTGGATTCTAAGGACTCTTGGATAGGAATGGGAGAGATAGAAACTATCCACCTTAGTGCATAGTAGGACAATTAAAGAGAATATTTCTATGCGATGTTAGTGGAATCCCTTTTATTGTAGTATGTGTAGATGTTTTAGGTGGGAAACTCAGAGATGGGGGTGATGAAAGACTATGATTCTCATGGTGATACATTCGAAGGTTGGTTAGATAATGAAAAACATCATATGGTGCTTTAGTGGATATTGTTTATTTCCTTAGTGCAGCGATAGTCAATCCTTCATGAGTTACTTGGTTCACCCATAGAGGTGCATATATATATATATATATAAGATGTTTCATGCCTTTATAATCCATGTTTTTTGTCCCAGAATAAAGAGGTTTGTAGTAGTGTTTTTGGAACAATGTCTGATATGTCAAAAGGTGATGGCAGTGTATCATTCTCCATGAGGTTTTTTGGATTTTTTATATGACCCTGAATGAAAGTGGGAGGATATATCAATAGATTTCAACATTATTCTACCATGACCCCAAAGGAGACACGATTCCAATCAGGTGATAATCGACCAATTAATGATATCCGCCCAGTTCCTTATGATATGTGGATAAACTAATGTGATTTAACAGTGTATTTATGGCCATAATATCCAATAGGGATCATCATTTTAAATATCAAGTATGGGGTGGTATTCAATATTATTTTTGCTCTCAGTTTGGAAACAATACATATTTCCATCTACTGATGCTTGGGAAAATAGATCGAAATATCTAGACCATAAAAGATATGTTATAGGATAATACCCTAGAATTTAGTGGGTACTAGGTGACACAATTATCATTGGTGGATTTCTCAAAAAATTACAACCAATATATAGTCAACATGTATCATTTTGAGGATCTATATGGTAATCCTTATTGATACCCATTTTTTTAGACTATCATTGGAGAGACAGGTGCCCTTGGATTAGATATTTTGTAGAGAAGGATTGAAAAGGTTCATGTGATTTGAGAGTGGATGAAGGAAGAAAATGATTGTTATAAGTCTTATGTTGATCTTATTAGGAGGCCTTTGTAGTTTCATATTTGGAAGTATATTTTTTTTGAATTTTTGTCTTCATTGTAGGTTATAGAGGATCAGTCATGGGAGTGTGTTATCTTTTAGGTTTACTAATATTTTTTATTTATTAATGCATGTTGGAAATGTGGTGTACTGATTGGTACTTCCCCTATACCTAGAGGGGATCCATGACATCTTCCATGTTTCATACCTCTATTGGTATCTTCAAAATTACTCCCATGTCATTTATTGGAGAAATTTGGATATAGAGAATGATGTGATTTTCATGGAGAAACTAGTTGATATTTAGGATCATTGAGATAATGTTCTTCATATATGAGTTATTCATTTTTTCATGTTCTATGTATTCATGGAAGTTTAGAAGAATTAATGTGGGAATTTGAGTTGAAAATTCACCCTCGATATGCTTTATTTTTTTATATTTGTTTTTAGTGATGTTTGAGATGATGTTTTTTATTTAATTAAATGTTCCCACGCGGTAGTATTTTAGGAGTTTATTTATAGACATTATTGTGATTTAGTATTAATGTTGTTCTTATTTAAGTGTTATCTCCCCAATGAGTGTGATATCGGATATTTTTTTGTATGTTTTAAGTGTTCTTTTATTTTTAGTTTCTGGTCATGTCTAGATTATAGTGACATTTTGAGTGGTCTCTAATGGGTCGGTGGTTCAATCCATTTCCTTTTTTCCTTTTTCATGGGTTTCTTAAATTCTCATGAAAGGAATAGTTTAAAATAAATCCAATGTAATGGCTTGGACCCATCCGTCATAATAACTTGTGTTTCCAAGTGACTAGTACGTTTTTTTGAGGGATCACGAATAAATTATAGAGGTTTGGGGTGACATTATCCATCTAATGGTCATCCATGAAACATTTCTAGGAAATATTGTGGCTGTATTGAAGTATTATAGTGTGGGTCATGGATGTTTTAGAATCTAACCGTGGAACCTAACCATTTTTGGAATATTTGTGTTCCACAGTTAATGAAATGAATAGGGAATATATATTCGTTAGCGTTTTTCCTGGAGGTGACCCCCCTCTAGGAAATAAGAAGGATCACCATAGAATACGTGGAAGTTTGGTACTATTAGGATGATTATTGAGGTGTCCCTTAGTATAAGGAACACCACACCCATTATAGTAGATATTTTGTTGGGTGTTCTTATTGAAGTGGTAAGTTAGTGTAATAAGGGAGTCCATAAAGTTCCTAATGTGGTTGTTTTAGTGTGTGTGGATCTTAGTGAGTTTACCTATGTTAAATAAGAACCACTAAAATGTTTGAGGCATTAGATGTGGTGGCCTGTGAGGTCAAGGTGTGGCCTTATACATGAGGGAGGAGGAAATAATGAGATGGATTATTCCATGAAGAAGTCCTTGGGGAAGTGGGTTGAAATGGCCTTTGGCTTTTCAACGTACCATAGTGAGGGTCCATAGTATATTACTAGGTATCTAAAACACTTTACACTATGATTTTGGAAAAGAAACGTTTTTGATCAAAAGTATTTAAATTTGGTTTTCCAACTGTATAAATTTTATAGGATATGGTCATTTTAAACATGGTAGACTTAAATATCTTATTTCTAAGGGGTCCCATGGGCATAGTTGGAATCACCACACCATGGTGGGGGTGATTCGAAATTCTTCTATAAATAGAGTCCTAGATCTTTCTTATCTCGATTTTTACTCATTCCCTTGGAACGCCAGATAAATCATAGAAGTCTAGCTATACTCCATTTATTTCATTTACTTTGACTAAACCTTTTAGGTCATCATGTTGACAAAAATTTAATCTTTGTTATCATCTTCTCTTATCTATAAAAAATCATTTCTTATTACCACGACCTATTATTGATGGATTTCCATCGTAAGAAGTTATTTTTGATAAAAATACATCACTAATAGGTTATCACATTAAATTACATCACAAATATTTTTATTTTTGATGGTCCTTTGAAAATAGTATATTTTCCACAGAACATTTTTCTGATAAAAATAACTATTTTTAAGGATCATTATTTCTTTTAAAAATAGTATTGAGATGATAGTATTTGTGATAGAGATATTATTATTTCACAAATAATGAAATAATTAAAATATATTGCTAAATAATAAAACATAAAATAAAAATTAGTTATTAAATAATTCAATCTAAATATAACAATGAAATAATTACATATAAAATACATCATAAAATTACACTGAGGGGTGAGAAATAAATTCTAGTAGGGGGTGGGAATTCAGGTGCAGCATGGGGTGTTAAATATGTCCCATTAAGGGGATGAAACATCATCCCTAAACCACATCTGATCCATCACATATACTCCATTGTCTCCTCATGCTACTGATCTCACTATCAATGCTGCTCTTCTTGCTCCCCTTCCAATCTCTATATGAACTCATCCTGAGATCTTAGACTCAACTCACATGAGACGGTAGATAATGAAGATGGTGATGATGCTCTCTTTGACCTATATTATGAGATCACATTAGTTCCATAAAAATTGGTTGGGGTCAATCCTGAAACAAGAACAATCACCCGACCTTTCTATTGGCCACTCCCCACCAACAACATTCAAGACCCCTTATCAAAATGTGACTCGAACGATCCCTCATCTAAAAAATTTTTCTCAACCAAAGTCTCACACATGTGAGAACCCTATATCTCATATATATCTTAAAATTGTATGAATATAAATTAATAATAAAAAAAATATTGTGTTAATTAAAAATAATGTAAAAAATACTGACTACAATATGTTGTTCTCTCTCACCAATAACACATCAAATACTATCATCGTACCACTTCATATACACATTAAACTTAGTAATGTTTGGATAAATTGTAGACAAAATAAATTTTTCAAATAAATTTTTTATTATATATAAATATAAATATAAATATAAATATATAAAATTATTACATAATATTTTTTTAATAAATGAAAATAACGTATACTGGATGTATGCCCCCCCCATCTTTACGTGTGACCTCCTTTCTACCATGATTTTGGTGACCAGAACTGGATCTCTTCTATAAAGTATCTCTAATATTGTATGTGAATATTCCCTCCAAATACTGAGTGGGGGAATAATCAGTTCAGTGAGGCCTGCATGACTTCTCAAACATAGTCATAGATTCTCTCTATATATCTATATTCAAAATATTATATAAGAACTAACAAAAATGATCACACATACAAGAATTCCATGCACCCCAAATAGAGGCTCTCTGGTTTTCAATAATAATAGACCACAGATCCTACAAATATTTAATAATATAGTCAAATATAAAATTTGAAAAATTAAATTAAAATACATTATTTTATCTACCAACTAGTGATCGATAATTCAATGACATAAATCCAAAGAAACCTAATCAAATGAAAACCATGGAGCTGAAAAAATGTTTCTTAAAATACCAATAGCTTGACCGACAACTAAATGTGAAGAAATGAATATAATAATAAATAGTAATATAATAAATAATTAAATTAAATTAAATTTAAAATAAATAAAATAACATTTTTAAACACACTTACTCATATGAGGATCAAAGTCAAGAGATGAATGTCACTCTAAAACAGGATATGTAATAATCAATCAAGCATGACCTCTACTCCAAGTAGGTTATTTCAAGTGAGAACCCTCAAATGTGAAAGAGGGACAATCATAATCAGGTTATAGATCCTAAATCAATAAATAATAAATTAATTATAATTTTAAGGTGTAATGACCCATAAATTTCAATGGAAATTTTTTCTTAATTTTCTATGGGATTTTATGAGTACGCAATTTCTGACGACATCTGATTCCGAGGCCAGGTGTGCCCAAAATCATTTTCCGAAGTTTAGCTCGGGTACGTTCAGTGAACGAACGAGCGGGTTTTCCTAACTTTTTAACCGGTGCTCGGAATCGAAATCCGAGGGCACCGATGGAACCGAAGCGCCGATAATTGCATAGGAAGACTTTTCCTGGAGTTGCGTTTTCTCGGGAGGTGATGTTAAAAATGTGAGGAATAAAGATAAAATTGTTTTACAATTTATTTTTATTTCCTTACCGATGGTTAAGGGTTGTGGAAAAGGAAGATGCAAGGAAGTTGGGGTGGGGACCACACGAGCCCCACCTTTTCAATTTCATCAACCTCCCATTAAGTTTTCAAACCCCCCATTACTTTTGTAACTCACCCGCACCCCTTTTAAATGACAAGTCAACCCTCGCAATTAATTGGACTGTTAAAGGCTCTTCAATTAATTTAATTAATTGAATGAGATCTTTTTGAATTTCAAATTAATGTTGACTTGTGTGTGTGTGAATAAAATAAGTCAATGTCTAATTTTATTGGGGGGTTGTTTTGTTGTGCGAAAAAAGGAGGAGAGAACTCTTGCGCTCTGAAGAACATCATCTTCCTCGTCGAAGAACGCGAAGAACGCCGAGTCTACGATGAAGAACTCCGTCACTGCAAGGGGAGATCATCATACCGTCTTCTTCCCTCTCCATAGCTGGTGAGAGACGCCTTCTTCGAAGAACGACGACGCGCCGCATCCTTCATCGGGCGAACACCGATGGCACTTACAGAGCCTCGATCCGCGACGCAGTCTTCCGCGACGCCGTCTTCCGCGACGTCATTTTTCCGCAACGATCCTCGTTCGATGACTTCATCGAGGTAGGGGTTTGAGTTCAATTTGTGGATTAATTTTGTGCTCGTTTTGAAGAAGATATTTTATTTGGGGCCACCTGTTTTCGTTATAACGGGAGGAGGTCGGACCGCACGAACACGACCGACCCTCCTCCCCCTTTTTTGTTGAATTCGTTGCGGCTCAAACGTAGGCGGCGCGGTGCCACGACACCGCACGGAATCAAGGTGGAACACAGCGAAGAAGCGCGGCGCCGTCACGCCGTGTCGTTGAGGCCGAATGAAGCCGTGACATGAGTCGGGCCGCGGTGAACAGTTGCGGCGCCGTCGCACCGTGCTGGAAAACCACGTAGAGACTGCGGCCGGAGTGGGGTCGCGGCAGAGGGGCGCGGCGCCGTCATGCCACGCCGGTCGGACCAAGGCCGGGGCCTTTGGCCGCGGCGGAGCAAGGGATGGAGGCCGGAGCAGCCGGCCACCGGTGCACTGGAGGGCGGGACTAACCGGTCCCGCGGGTGAACTGGCCGGCCGTTACAGCCGACCAAATTCCGGGAAAAAAAACCGGGGGTTTGACCACCGGTCAACGCAGTAGGGTGGACCCCGCGGGTCTACCGTTCCATCTGAAAGGGTGGCGGCTCCCCCATTCCGTGCTCACGCGGAGCGCGGCGCCCTAATGGGCCGAACCTAGACCCGGTTCGGGCCGACCCGGTTCGGTCCGACCCTGGGGGTCTTGGGCCGGGTCGGTCTAGTCCCAAAAACACCCTAAAACCGGACATGTTCGTTTAAATGCCTGTAACTTGGGCCACGAACCTCCGATCAATGCACCGTCTGTTGCAATTCGATCCTTGGATCGAGGTGGTAGTTTCGGTATATTAAACACAAGGTTTTGGATAACTATACGTATGACCGGGTTGGTTCGAACACGAATCCAACTGGGCCCTCGGAGCGGACACGCTTATAACTTGAGCTCCGGACATCCGATTGACGTGCTGTTGACTTTGTTGGATTCCTCTTAGTGAGATGGAACTTTTGTATTACTCCGCTCGAGGTTTAGATGTAGCTGGTGTATGGTCGGGTTGGTTTTAGGTAAAAAACCAACCGGGCCCCTGGGACGAAAAAGCCAATAACTCCCAGACCGAGCGTCCTATTGACACGCCGTCTGTCGCGTTTTGTTCCTATTGACATGAAGGAACTTTGCGATACATAAACTCTGGTCTATGTGATAGTTGATGTATCGAAATCTTGGCTCGTGGAGCGGACCCTCTGGAAACGAGCGTGCTGTGTGCGGAAACCCTAGTGATGGCTGAGACTTGACGACTGCCGATCGATCGACTCGGTGTGTTTCAATAGTCCAATGGGGAGCGCTTGGTTGTAGCGAAAGACCCACAGCGGAGAAGCGCTTGGTTGAAGCGGAAGACCCACGATACTCAACAGAAGGAGTACCTCTGTAGGCTATGAGGGGGAGCGCTTGGTTGTAGCAGCAGGCCCACAATACTCGACAGGTGGAGTTCTACAACAGTCCAAGGTTAGTGGGAAGTGCTTGGTTGTAGTGGCATGCCCACTGTAATCGATAGAGGAGGAGTTCCCCAGTAGCTATGGGTTCGACGGTGAAGACTCTAATATTGGAATCCTCCATGGGTTCGACGTTAAAGACTCTCATACTGGAATCCTCTGTGGGTTCGATGACGATGACAACCATATTGGAATCCTCTATGGGTTCGATGGTGAAGACCATCGTACTGGAATACTCCGTGGGTTCGACGATGATGACAACCGTACTGGAATCCTCCGTGGGTTCGGCGATGACGACTACAGTACTTGAATCCTACGTGGGTTCGACAACTTATCTGGTCTAGTATCCTACATGGGTCCCAGCTAGATGAATCAGTAACTACATCTGATCATATCCTTTTTTCATTACAAATGATGTATACCTGTGTGAGCTGAGTCTTGACTTTCAATCATTATCTTTGATATGATTGAATTTCTTTCCTATGTGGATTGGGTTGTGCTTTCCTGTGTGGATTGGGTTGTACTAACCTGTGTGGACGTGATTGAAACTGGGCTCGGATGTCGGAGCCTCACTGGAATTGATGACTTAGGTATATGTATGGGCATATTCCTAAGTAGTGTTGGACATTACTTCGTGATTATATCTTTCTATTTTGGATTCTGGGAGATCTTCGGGGGTCTCGGGGTCCCTACTGAGTAGCGTATACTCACCCCTGCATGGGATATGCCCACACTACGTTGTGTTGGATGCAGACGACGAACAACGCTGATCGTGGTTGAGTCTTGTGAAGCAAGTCGGTATCTGGAGGTAGACCAATGGGCGGGACGTAAATAGAGCGGACAGCTGGACCCGATTTGCTGAGGAGGCTATCTGTACCCACCCTCCAGGTGGGATTTCCAGTGGACGGCTCGGCATTACTGCTTTACTTTTATATTGATGTACTTTCTTTCCAGATGTACATACTTTCAGTTTGGGTTTGTATTCTGGACCACTTACTTTTCCACACTTACTATTGTACCCAGTTTTACTTAGTTTTTACTTCTGCTTGCTTACTCTGTGGTTTATGTTTACTTTATAAAGGTAATACCTTCCCCTTTTTTGTTAGGATTTATGCCTTGGTGCTAGTCGCCAGCCCCTGGCCTATGGGAGGCGGGCTTGGGGTTGTCATGACAGGGGTCCCGAGGACGGGTCGTGAAAAATTGGTATCAGAGGAGTTCGGTTCTACCGCGGAACTCAGCACTCTGATCTTTCTTCTATGTGAAACAATAGTGTTAAGGGTATTGAGTGTGGCTATCAGTCCAGGGAGTCCATTGTTGGTGCATCGGCCGACGTATCGATACACCAGGACCCTGACTTATGATTTCCGACTCAATGCATGAAAACATTGATTGCATGAGTGTTTCAAAAGTTTTCTTTGTGATTACTTTGTGTCAGCTCAGCAGGTATACTGTATTGACCGTGGCACACCTGTTTTTTTTAGGATGGCCCCATGATGGTATCCATCTAGGGTTCAGAGCTTTGTGCGAGATGACAACCCACCGAGCGATGAGGCCTCGGTGCAGGGCTCATTTATAGCGGAGGCACCGGTGGTACCTCTACCCACCGAGCCACCGATGCCGCCAACCCCAGCCGCTGAGAGTGCACGTTGCCTTAGTGCACTGCATGAGTTTCAGCGTCAGAGACCGCCTAGGTTCTGTGGGGAGATGGACCCTTAGGCAGCCGAGGATTGGATGGAGGCTGTTGTTCGAGTTTTCAGGTTAGTGGGGACACCATATGACTTCATGGTGATCCTTGTAGCGAGCCTCCTACACGCGGTAGTAGGAAGATGGTGGAGCATGATGCTCCAAGTGCATGACGAGGCATCCCTTCTGTGGGATACTTCGAGAGCCTGTTCTGGACAGAGTTTGTACCTGCCACCCTTCGAGCGGTGTGCATACAGGAGCTACTACAGCTGTGGCAGGGTAGGATGACAGTAGCGCGGTATTAATCGAGGTTCACCGATCTCTCGCGCTACTCTACAGATATGGTACGAGACCCATTATTCAAGGCCCGAACCTTCGATCAGGGGCTCAGGAGAGAGATTAGAGCTTCAGTTGTTTCTCACAGCATCCCGACGTAGACAGGGTTGTTGGAGCGAGCCCTTTTAGTGGAGAGTTTCCTTGCTGAGCAGTCTACAGCAGCAGGACCCACCACTAGCCAGCATGTGGCCGAGTCTTCTACAGCGGGCAGTAGACAGATGATGTAGAGGTCCAAAAGGACCAGACCTACAGGTGATCGACCGCATGACACATGATTGTGTTTGCGAGGCACCCGGGGTGGAGAACGACTTACCAGGAGTGGGCAGTGTTACTCCTGTGGTGGGGTTGGTCACATGGCACGTAACTATCTGACCTTCCATACAGATGACCAGCGGATAAACGAAGGACCTCCCAGGAAGAGGTAGAGGTTCTATTGGGGCGGATCGCAAGGAGTAGGAGACTGAGGTAGGGGAGCTGACCGTGCAGCTGGAGGTGGATGACGCTTCGAGGTGTTTCCACCACCACTACCAGGAGGTCCACCCCGACAGCAGGGAACATGTGGACATGGGAGAGCTCAGCTTCAGGCAGCTGCGACATTTGACTATGGAGATCTAAAAGCTTGAGGACAGGAGTGAAACTATTTCCAGGCATGGAGGCCTTGTTATTGGTGCTTCTAGATTTATTTTTGTTGATGTTGTGGTTTTATGTGTCTTTGTACTTTGAGCTACAGTAATAAAAGACACCTTTCTTTATGGCGTTTACTTTCCTGTCCTCACTTTATGTTGTTACTAAGAGGTTCCAGTTTAAAAACCGTTTACTTGACCCTCACTTCTGAGATATCTACTGGAGGAGACCCAGTGACCACACACTGATGCCGACAGTGTGACTCAACCCTTAGAGGTGAGAGTAACGGTTGGATCTCTTGGTAGTAGCGTCGAGGACTTACGATGTCATCCTTGGTATGGATTAGTATCATCCATGTCAGGATTGACTATATTAGGCATAGAACGTGGTTCATCCTGGGGATTAGACCAGATTTCTCTTATCGGCAAATATGAAATCATAGAAGCTCTTGTAGGACCAGAGAAGGTCCAGGTCATCCAAGAGCAGTTGAGGACAGCTCAGAGCCGACAAAAGTCTTGTGCTAACAGGAGGCAGAGACCACTAGAGTTCGAGGATGGTGACCACGTTTTCCTACGGGTCTCACCTCGACATGGATTACAACGTTTTGACCAAGGCAGCAAGTTATCTCCGTGCTTCATTAGACCCTTCTAGGTCCTGAATATGATAGGAGAGGAGGCTTATCGCCTGGCCCTTCCACCTCAGCTGCAACGGGTGCATGTAGTTTTTCACGTATCTCAGCTTAGGAGATATGTGCATGACCCGGCACATATCGTCGGCCATGGGGAGCAGAACATCAATGACGGGGTGACTTTTTCGGAGGTCCCGGTGGAGATCTATGATGTACAAGAGAGGGTCCTATGTGGGTGGTCGATTCCTCTAGTGCGCGTCGGGTGGCAGTATGAGAAACTCCCGGGGAGCACTTGGGAGCGGGAGGCTCAGATGCGTGCTCAGTACATTTTGTTTCCCTAGTTTGTGTTATAACATTACGGGGACGTAAAGCCTTGAGGTGAGAGTAATGTAAAGACCTGTAAATTTAAAGGGAAATTTTTTCTTAATTTTCTTTGGGATTTTATGAGTACGCATATTCTGATGGTAAATGATTCCAAGGTCCAGGTGCCCGGAATCATTTTCTGAAGTTTTTTTTCGGGTACGTTCAGTGAATGAACGAGCGGGTTTTCCTAACTTTTGAACCGGTGCTCGGAATCGAAATACGAGGGCACCAATAGAACCACAGTGCCGGTAATTTCTTAGGAAGACTTTTCCTGGAGTTGCATTTTCTCGGGAGGTGATGTTAAAAATGTGAGGAATAAAAATAAAATTGTTTTACAATTTATTTTTATTTCTTTACCGATGGTTAAGTGTTGTTGAAAAGGAAGATGCAAGGAAGTTGGGGTGGGGCCCACACGAGCCCCACCTTTTCAATTTCCTCAGCCTCCCATTAAGTTTTCAAACCCCCCATTACTTTTGTAACTTACCCGCACCCCTTTTAAATTACAAGTCAACTCTCCCAATTAATTGGATTGTTAATGGCTCTTCAATTAATTTAATTAATTGAATGAGATCTTTTTGAATTTCCAATTAATGTTGAGTTTTGTGTGTGTGGATAAAATAAGACAATGTCTTATTTTATTGGGGGTTTGTTTTGTTGTGAGAAAAGAGGAGGATAGAACTCTTGCGCTCTGAAGAACATCATCTTCCTCGTCGAAGAACGTGAAGAATTCCGAGTCTACGACGAAGAACGCCGTCAGCATAAGGGGAGATCGTCTTACCCTCTTCTTCCCTCTCCATAGCTGGCGAGAGATGCATTCTTTGAAGAATGATGACACACCGCATCCTTCATTGGGAGAATGCAGACAGTGCTTACAGAGCCTCAATCCATGACGCCGTCATCCGCGACGCCGTCTTCCGCAACGTCCCTTTTCCGCAATGTACTTTTTCCGCAATGATCCTCGTTCGACGACTTCATCGAGGTAGGGGTTTGAGTTCAATTTGTGGATTAATGTTGTGCTTGTTTTGACGAAGATATTTTACTTTGGGCCACCTGTTATCATTATAACGGGAGGAGGTCGGACCGCATGAACATGGACAACCCTCCTCCCCCTTTGTTGTTGAATTCATTGCGGCTCGAATGTAGGTGGCGCAGAGCAACGTCACCGTGCAGAATCAAGGAGGAACACGGCAAATAAGCGTGGCGCCATTGCACCGCGCCATTGAGGCTGAACGAAGCCGTGACAAGAGTCGGGCCGCAGTGAAGGGGGGAGGCGCCTTCGTGCCGCGCCGGAGAACCACAAAGAGACCGCGGCCAGAGCAGGGCCACGACGGAGGGGTGCGGCGCCATCGCGCCGTGCCGGTCAAACCAAGGTCGCGGCCTTTGGCCGCGGCGGAGCAAGGGAGGGCGGCCGGAGCTGCTGGCCGCCGGTGCGCTGGAGGGAGGGACCAACCAGTCCCACGGGTGAGTTGGCCGGCCGTTATGGCTTGTCAAATTCCTGAAAAAAACCAGGGGTTTCACCCCTGGTAAACGCGGCAGGGCAGACCCCCGCGGGTCCGCCGTTCGGTATGAAGGGGTGGTGGCTCCCCCATTTCGCGCTCACGCGGCGCGCGACGCCCTAGCCTGGCCGACCGGCCGCCTAGGCCAGACCGGCTGCACCGGGCTAGGCCGCGCCGCCGGTCGGGCCGGGTCGACCTGGTTCGGTCCGACCCTAGGGGGTCTTGGGCCGGGTCGGTCTGGGCCCAAAAACCCCGTAAAACCGGATAGGTTTGTTTAAATGCCTGTAACTTGGGCCACTGACCTCCGATCGACACACCGTCAGTTGAGATGAGATCATTGGATCAAGATGGTTGTTTTGGTATATTACACTTAAGGTTTCGATGAACTTTGGGTACGTCCGGGTTGGTTCGAACACAAAACCAACCGGGCCCTCGGAGCGAAAACACTTATAACTTGAGCTCCGAACATACGATTGACGTGAAGTCAACTTTTTTGGATTCGTCTTAGTGGTACAGACCTTTTAGCTTACTCTCAGACCGGGTGCCTGATTGACACGCTGTCTGTTGCGTTGTGTTCCTATTGACATGACAGAACTTTGCGACTTATCAACTATAGTCTATGTGACAGTTGATGTATCGACCTCTTGGCTCATGGAGCGGACCCTCCGGAAACGAGTGTGCTGTGTGCGAAAACCCTAGAGCTGGATGAGACTTGATGACTGCTGATCGATCGACTCAGTGTGTTTCGATAGCCTAGTGGGGAGCGCTTGGTTTTAGCGGTAGACCCACGATGGAGGAGCGCTTGGTTGAAGCGGTAGACCCGTGGTAGTCAACAGAAGGAGTACCTCTGTAGGCTATGAGGTGGAGCGCTTGGTTGTAGCGGCAGAACCATGGTGGGAAGCGCTTGGTTGTAGTAGTAGGCCCATAGTACTCGACAGGTGGAGTACTAAAATAGTCCAAGGTTAGTGGGAAGCGCTTTGTTGTAGCGGCAGGACCACTGTACTCGATAGAGGAGGAGTTCCCCAACAGCTATGGGTTCGACGGTGAAGACTCTCATATTGGAATCCTCCATGGGATCGACGGTAAAGAATCTCATTCTGGAATCATCTGTGGGTTCGACGACGATGACAACCGTATTAGAATCCTCCGTGGGTTCGACGGTGGAGACTATTGTACTTGAATCCTCCATGGGTTCGACGACGACGACAACCGTACTGGAATCCTCCGTGGGTTCGGCGGTGACGACTAAAATACTTGAATCCTACGTGGGTCCGACAGCTTAGCCGGTCTATTATCCTACATGTGTCCTAGCTAGAAGAATTAGTAACTACATCTGATCATCTTTTTTTTTCATTAGAAATGATGTATACCTGTGTGAGCTGAGTCTTGACTGTAACACCCTGAGATTTTATGAAAAATATTCTTTTTAATTTTATTAATGTTTTGTGTTGTACGCTACACCGAAAGGAGCTTTCACAACACACATCTCTGACCTGGCTTGAATTACACGCAATCACGACCTTTCACGATAGCGTGTGTTGTACGCAACACCAAGTTTCGCTAAACAACGATATGCTATTAAAATATTACTAAAACTAGTCGCTATGAATAGTAATAACCACCTTTTGAAATTTTGTAATTTTATTTTTCAAAATGGAATTCATTTTTGGATTCGTAATATCGAAATTAGCTTAGGGTGAAATTTTGGTGATTTTCGGATAACTTTCATATTTTGATGAATAGTGAAAATTACTAAATTTTAATTAAAAACAACATTTTCAATCAAAATAATTAATAGTGATAAATTATTAATTTGAGTGGTTTTAAAGTATATTTAGAATATATTTTTACTATTTAATACAATGTTGGTCATTGTATGTAATTTCACATTTAAACTAGTTATAAACAAGTGTCAATCTTTTGATAGTTATTATCTCTTAAAAACACGCCTTTTGTTTTGACAACGGGAATTAATTTTTAAATTAATTAATGCAACTGATATGTATTGAATTTGGTAAAATAGAAATCATTTTTGAGTTCATAATATCAAATATAGCTTAGGCCTAATTTTTGGTATTTTTCTGAAAACTTTCAATTTTTGATGAATAGTGAAACCACTAAGTGGTAGTTAAAAAAACTGAATTGTTCATAAAACGTAATTTTACCGCTTCTGTGAGTGGAATTTCAAAAACCTGAGAGAAACGGTTAATGTCAGTAAGTAAAATGTGGTTCAATGAGATGAAAATAATTTTTTTTGTGAATAGTAACTTTTTACGTTTTTACCACGGTTAAAAGTAAATAGGGTAATTAAGGGTAAAAATGATATTACTATTACCCTAACACATGTCCAAATTCTATTGGATAAGTGTAATTCGACCAAAAACATTATTAGGAATAAAATATAACCATTTAGGCCCACTTGGATTAGATTAGGACATTTATTATTATTTAATTCAAAGAAGAGTTAAAAGAGTTAAAATCAAAGTTTATTTACTAAAACATTTTTACTATAGGGTTATACATAAGATAAATTAGATTATAAATATTCATTAGAAAGCTAAAAATATTTCCTACATAATGATATTTTATTTATAATGTTTAGACATTAAATAATTTAATTTATTTATGACACAACGATGATGCAGTAATTATCTTATTAATGAAATATTGACATAATTGATGTTATAAATACCCAAATAAATATAATTTGAGACTTTTTATGAATTAAACTAATTTTATAGGTTAATATGACATGTTAGTATTGATTTAATTAACTTTGTTCTAACTTATCATTCTGTTATTATTTTCACAAAAATCAATTACTATATAGTGTCAAAATTGACATAAAATAGTTTTTAAAAGAAATATTATATTATTAATTGTTATTTTATTCCTAAAAATCTAAGGTTAGGACAAATGACTTAGATAAGGATATATATATTAATAATAAACAATTTGGGGTTAGTTTGGCTTCTTATAGTAAGTTTATTAACCTTATAGTATAAGAACACAAGAAGGCACGGTAAAAGTAAAATTATTTAACTTAATGTTAAATATAAATGATAAGGTTAAAATAGGAACCTAAACTTGTCTAAATTCTATTGGATGAGAGTATTTCTACCCATCCCAACCTTAGCATCGAAATAAATCAATTTGGAGCTATTTAAAACTGAAATTGACTTTATAATAAAATAATATTTTTAGTTATTCCAAAGGTGCCCCTCTCCTCCCTTATAAAAGGGCACCTCCTCCCTCTCTTCCTCACACAACTTTGAGCCTTCAAGCTCGGACAAACCCTGTAAAATTATCCTCTCCACTTCCCTAGAAACATACTAGAGGTTCTGGTCTTCCTCAAAGACCAATTTTGGTACCCTAAGAGGAGGTCTCAAAGAGGCACTTTAAAGAAGAGGTAATTTCCGCTACCAATTCTTTCACCTTTATTTCTTCTTCCACTTCTTCTTCTTAGGTTGTTTAATTATGAAGTAATGACATAAGTATCACTCATATACTGATATGTTATTATAAGTATTAAACAATCCTAATTCACCATCTATCCATCCTACGGAAAACGAAATCACCGCGCGTGCGTACATACAGAATACCGTCTCCACGTCGTGGTGTAATCTGTTTTTCCACCAACACCTTACATGGATGGGTATTATGGTGTAAAGAATAACTATACATAGTTATTATAACATCATAATGATTCTGATATATTGTATCATCCACTCTAATTCAATTCAATAATTATGGAAATGATATCATCGCTCGTGCGTACGTACGGACTACCGTCTCCACGACGCGATGAGATTCATTCTCCATGTTAACCATTTAAGAATGATTATAAAGTATATATAAGCAATAATAATGAAATATATGACATTATAAAGATACTTTAATTATGTGTATATATATGTATGTTATCTACTTAATTTCACTCAATTCAATAAGGAAACGAAAACAGCGTTCATGCGTACGTACAACCTACCGTCTCCATGAACGGTGTATTTCTTTCCATTTACTAATTTATTATATATATGTATATTCTGAATATATATTATATATAAATCATGTTTTATATTCTGTAATTAAGTAATTATGATCTAACCAATCATATAAAACACGAACGACAAATGAGACGATTTTACCCAAAACGCTACTTTAACATGAATTTACAAAAGAACGGGTAATATAAAGTCATAAGTGAACCATATATGATATAATAACAATGAATATGATTCTGTAATAAGTCAAAGACATTATTTAAATCATTATAAAGGAGGTTCGGACACTAACAAAGCAAATCAGACCTAAGGTAAGGGAAATATCACAATCTCACTTTTATCCGAGATTGTTTTTACTTTGGTAATTACTGGGGTGTATTTTATCATCCACATCCATGTTCCCTCAATATGTAATATTATTTCCATCCTTCTACAATAGTTTATACCCAATTTTACCCTTCGGTAAGTTTTTTGTAAAAGATATGAAAGTAATCTTTTGTCTTTTTTCGTACGAGGCACTTTTTGACTTTTCCGACAAAAGTACGAAGAATGTTTTTTTAACTTATACGGCATGAATGGATTTTTAAAACATTATTTCCAAGAATCTTCCTTTAAAGGTTTTCAAGTTTATTTTTACTCAACTCCTTTTAGTTTAGAATTGTATGACATGTTATGAAAGGAAAAGTGTTTTTGAAGAAGAAATGATATTTTCCTCAAGAATGGAGTTCAAGTGTTTTATCAAAATTATTTTCCATCTAAGATAATAAAGGGTTCTGTTTTTATCCCTATTATTACATTGATTTGATTATGTTGTGATTGAATTATTTTTATGAATTCCTTTATCTTATATGAATTGTTTTATGATGTCATGATGTTTAAGATTCCCATTTGTATTACATGGGTTATGCAATGATGTATGATTTATGATTTTGTGGCACACATAAGAATGGTATCATTATGAGATGGGTGGGACCTATATCTCCCTCCAATACATTGGGTAAAGATTTTATATCTCATGAGATAGACATGGCTGGAACAGTAGGTTATACCGGTTCAATGAAACATGACTGAAACGAGGGTGACTTGGTTCAGAAAGGGACTTTGTCCACTAAGATAGTCTTGTAAATGAGTCTTGACTAACATGAAATGATTCTCTATGATTATGTGTGTATGCCACAAAGTTTCACGTTTTAAGTTATGATTATTGTGATTACATATCACTGCCATGATTTATCCCATGTTATGAAATTATGATCTCTTTTGCAGGTTAAGATTTCCAAAAGTTATGTGCTTGTGTATACGATTTGATTGATATTTCTTTTGTTTACACTTACTGAGAATTTGAGATCACCCTTTTATGTTTACTTTTCCCCAGGATATAATGAAAGGTTTTAGGTATAAAAAAAAGAGGAAGATCTTTATGGGAGATGTTGAAGATCTTTCACCAGGATTAGAAGATTATATTCCGAGTTTCCAAAGACACTAAACTATTACGATCCTTGTGTGTGTGTTTTTGTTATGTACTAAGTATTCCGCAAATGTAATGTAATGTCAATGTACATCAAGCTTCGGGTCTCTACATTTAATTTCAATAATTATCTTCGATATGATTGACTTTCTTTCCTATGTGGATTGGGTTGTGCTTTCCTGTGTGGATTGGGTTGTACTAACCTGTGTGGACGTGATCGAACATGGGCTCCAATGTCAGAGCCGCACTGGTATTGATGACATAGGTATATGTATGGGAATATACCCAAGTAGTTTTGGATGTTACTTTGTGATTATATCTTTCCATTGTGGATTCTGGGAGACCTTCAGGGGTCTTGGGGTCCCTACTGAGTAGCGTATACTCACCCCTGTATGGGCTATGCCCACACTACATTTTGTTGGATGCAGACGACAGACAACGCTGATTGTGGTTGAGGCTTGTGGAACAAGTCGGTATCTGGAGGTGGACCACTGGGAGAGACATACATAGAGCGAAGGGCTGGACCCGAGGAACTGAGGAGGCTACCTGTCCCCACCCTTCCGGTGGGATTTCCAGTGGACGTCTTGGTGTTGCTGCTTTACTTTTCAGTTGCTATACTTTCTTTCCAGATGTACATACTTTCAGTTTGGGTTTGTATTCTGGCCCACTTACTTTTCCGCACTTACTATTGTACACAGTTTTACTTAGTGTTTACTTATGCTTGCTTACTCTGTGGTGTTTGTTTACTTTATAAAGGCAATGCCATCACCTTTTTTGTCAGGATTTACGCCTTGGTGCTAGTCGCCAGCCCCTGGCCTATAGGAGGCGGGCTTGGGGTAGTCATGGCACGGGTGCCAAGGACGGGTCGTGACATAAGGCATCTAAAACATATAAATAAAATTATAACAAATTTCAAATTCTATAAAATATAAGAAATTTAAAAATTATGGAACCATATTTTGAAATCAAATGGATTTTAATGTGTTACTAACAAAGATTTTTTAATACATATATCAAATATAAAAGGCTAATAAATATTTACTAAAATAATAATATTACATTATTCATATTCTTCATTAGTTGAAAACAATTATTAAATTTATAATATATTTAATTAATTTGAAATCATCTATAATTTTTTTTAATTAATTACAGTAATTAGAAAAAATTAATACTTTTTATTAACATTTATTAAATTATATTAAATATATAGTAATTTTATTAAATTTATTCTAATTATTATAAAATTATATTAAATTATACATATATTGATTAAATTATCCTAATTTATAATAATTTAATCCTTTTTAATTAATTTATGAAATTTTTATTTATTTAAATGAATTCTATTAAATTTATTGTAATTTATATTGTTTTTTAGAAATTATAAATATATTTTACAAATTTATACTAATATTTATTAAATTATCATAATTTATAGTAATTTAAACTATATATTATTAATTTATATATTTTTTAATAATTTATACTGAATTTATTAAATTTATAACAGATTTTTATTAACTTATAACAATATTACTTCATTTAATCAATTTTAATTAATTTATTTTCATTTATGCTAATTTATTATTAATTTATTCTAATTATCACCAAATTAATAATAATATTTATTAACATTTATTTTTTTAATTTATAGAAATACTTATTAATTTAGAATAATTTAGAATAATTTAGAATAATTTATAATAATCTAAGCATTTTTTTATTAATTTATTAAATTTTTTTTATTTTATAATAAATTTACTAAATTTATAAAAGTTTTAATTAATTTATAATAATTTTACTTAGTTTATAATAAATTTAATTAGTTTTGACTCATTTATAATAATTTTTTTATTAATTATAGAAATTAATGAAAAAATCAAACTAATATTTATTAATTTTTTTATAATTTATGGCCATTTTTATTTATTTATACTAATCATTATGAATTTATATTAAATCATAGTAATATTTATTGAATTATCACAATTGATAATAATTTAAATTTTTTGTTATTAATTTATAATTTTTTTATTAATTTATATTTTTTTTAAAATCTATAATAACTTCTATTAATATATACTAATTATACTTAATATATATCACTTGTAATTAATTTATACTCATTAATAGTAATTTTTTTAATTGTATTAATTAGTTAAAGATTGGTACTAATTTTTAGAAATATTTATTGATTTATACTAATTGTTATGAATTTATTTAACTTCATATTAATTTTTATTATGTTATCATAATATATAATAATTTTAAACTAATTTATATTAATTTACAAAAATATTTGTTAATTTAAAATAATTTTATTAAATTTATACTATTTTTAATTAGTCTATACTAATTTTACTTTATATATAATATTTTTAATTAATTTATCATCATTTATAATATTTTTTTAATAATTATAATAATTTGCAACAAATTAATACCAATTTTTAATAATTTTTTTTATAATTATTTTTACAGCATTATTTAATTTATACTAATTATTATGAATTTATATAAATTATACTAATATTTGTTAAATTATACTAATTTATAATAATTCTTTTTATTTATTTACACTAATTTTATTATATTTTTACTATTTTTTAAATCTATACTAATTTTACATGATATATAATTTTTTTAATTAATTTATTGTTACACCCCAACCCGATCTATCAGATCTGAGGAAGGTCACATGACCTCATGCTAGCCACCCCATATGCAAGAGGATACCTACTAGCAATGAGTGTCTAAATCCATCAGTGAGGAGACTATAACCTCAATATCATGTCATGACACAAATAATAAAGAAACAATATAATAAATAATCTTAGTAACATACATAAACTAAAAGATAACATACATGTTATTTGATAAATAAACAAAGGAGCTCCTAATGTGGTGAGCCGGACTAGAGTACATATTTAGTAGATAAATAAAATAAATAAATTGTGAAGTCCCCCAGAGTTTGACCCAGTCTTCTATCATTTCTATGCTCTACTACTCAACCATCAGCCACAAGCCCCTTTCCCTTACTTAGATCCCTAAACATGAAGTCTGCACGTGCATTTAAATTTCTATATAGGGTGGGAGTAATAAACCAAGTAGGTCAATAACAACGCATCCTTAAAAAATGTTCACATGTATAACTGGTGTATTCCCTGATAATACTAAATGTGTAAATAGGAATATCAAACATAAAAACACATACTGATCTGTTGTACAATAACCAAACTACCACAAATCCATAACCATACCTTATTCATCTCTATGTCAAACGGATAATGGGAAGATTATGGAAATAACCATAAAAATCCATGGGGGTAGTAAATCCATTGCTGAACAACCTCATGGAATCGTGTGTACATGATACATGTCTCTCCTAGGCCTCAAATACGACATGCTACTCATAAATCCCTATGCATCGAGTGAACCACTCACAAATGAACTAAGAATCAAGCATGCTTCTCACAAATCAAATAGTAATCGAGTTTTCCCCTTGCAATTCAATTGGGAATTGAGAAACCAAGTACTTAGATTATAGGAATCGAGTGCATCATAGAAATGATGTTCCCTGGTATCATAATATCTCTAACCTATGCTTAGATCTATCATCATCATCATTATTATCATCATCATCATCACAATCCAAGTGCACTCTGAGTGATGAAAAAACACACTTTAAATAACATGTATTGGCCTTTGAGGATAATCATTATTTTTATGACTCTTTCAAGCATTTGGGTAGGCCCCATGGAGGAGACAACACCTGTCTGTGGGGCAACAGGGGTGCCTATGGGGCCTAGTTGTTACAAAAATGCTGGCCAAGGATTCCTAGAACAAATTCTAAACATTTTATTTCAAAAATAAATAAAAATTTCACATGACATAATATTTTTTCCTTTAAGATAATCCAATAAAAGCATGATGTTTCTATATTATAGTTTTGATAATTCTTGATCTTTTCTTATAAAGTAATCAAAATCCGTATGTGATAATAATTTTATCTCTTTAGAATAATTTGAGATAGGGAGAAATAAGTCTTATTATTCCTTTATATCATTCTAGGTTAATATAATTTTAAGATACTTTTATCATTTCTTATAGACATTTTAATAAAAATCATTTCAAAAACTAATTAAGAAAGATTTCATGGAATTCTTACATGAGATTTATCCATTGAAAACACAAAACCCAGAAAAGGGGAGAGAGGGTCAGTCTTCTGCCATTCCTAAAACCCCGATGAAGATTTTTTTTGATAATAGATGTGTTCACCAATTCCAAACATAGGAATTTTTTACTTCCCAAACTTGATATTATAACAAAAAATCCACTAGGTTTCCACTATTTTTGGAAAACAACCATGTACCAACAAAACAGTATTAAAAACAAACAATTGTATATTTCCATTTAATTTCTGTTTTACCCTAATCTTGAATGCGAAGTGTTTAATCTTATAAAATATTTTATTTAAGGGAAAATAAATAAATTTTATTTAATACCATGATTTTTGGCATTGAAAATCATTTAAATGTGTCAAAGGGTCAATTTGAGCAAGAAGAAATGGAAATAAAGAAAAACACATTTTCTTCAAAAAAAGAACTATGTAAGGATAACTGGGTTTTACCATTAGGGAGCTCTAAGCCATTGTGTGGGGGTAATATGTTTATTTGTACAAAGTGGATAAACTTCTTCCTACCCTTATTATTCCTTTAGGAACATTGGGTTACCATTAATATAAGCCCTTCTTACCCTTAAAATGGTTGAAGAAACTTGGGGCTACCCTTACACAAGCTTTGAGCTACCCTTATACGAGGTTTAGAAAACACGACTTACCTTTATGAAAGCCTTATAAATTTTAACCTACCATTACAAAACTATCCAATTACCCTTACATATTTCTTTACTATCCATAGAAAAAATTTATAAACTTTATATTACACTTATTAAAGTCAAACATACCCTTACTCAAGGCTATGTTTCACTAATGTAATTAGAGGAAACCTTCTTTTACTTTTACACAACTCCAGCTAACTTTATGCAACACATAAAAATGGATTTTACCATCACACGGTGTGTGGAAAAGAGGTTTTACCATTACACATCTTAGGGAAAAACCCTTATCCAATTTTATAAGGTCTCCGAAACTATTTTTACCCTTACAAAACACAATAAAACCAAAAATTAGGGTGTGTTTTATTGAAAAATAAAATTTTCATATATAAATACTTATAATTTTTTTAAAAGATGATTTAAGGGTTAATTAAAAATTGAAAATTTTACAATTACCCCCTTTAATTACTTATCATCCTAGGTAGGTATGTATATTTGTTTTGATTGAATAACTCAGGCCGCAATGATCAATCTTCAAAATACTACTCCCAGATCTTCACATGGATCAGTCCATGCTTCCCTTGAACCCAAAAAAGTGGTACTATCTTCCATGAAAGGGCTATCATAGTCATGTCAAAAATAATCATCGAATTCTCATCATAGGATCCATCTAGCTCCTACTAAAAGTCCAAAAAGTCTATAACATGCGTAGGAACGACCATGCACCTCTAGAAATGTGATACATGAAACATGTTTTGGAGACCCTAGTAGTGAGAATGAAGATCTAGATGATACACCATTTTCCCAACCCAAATGGTGATCTTGAAGGGTACAACATAAGATGGAGATCACTTGTTTTACATCCTTTGAATTAGGTGACCTAACCGAGGATTCACTCTCAAGAAAACATGAGCATCCATAATAAAGTATAAATGTTTTCTTATATGGTCAATATATGATCATTTTTTACTCTGAGTACTGATCAACCTCTTTTGTATCAATTTCAACCTCTTGGTGGTCTTCTGAACCAAATTGGGCTCCACAACTGATGTGTCTCCTAACTCATGCCAAAAAATTATTGAATGACATGAACAACCATAAAGTTACTTTTAAGTTTCCATAAGAATTTTATCCTGGTAACTATTGTTGTATGTGAACTTAACTAAGGTTATGTGGTCATACTATGATCCACCAAATTCTTGTATGGGACCTTGAAGCATATACTTCAGTGTGGGAATTTTCTGATCGGAATGACCATTTTTCGGATGATGGTACATTGTACTCAATCTGACCTGAGTCCCTAGGGCCTTCTATAAGCCCTTCCAAAATAGAAAAGTGAAATATACATCACTATAAAATAAAATTCTCAAGGTAACTCCATATAAGAATATGTTAGTCTCTTAGATCGGTAAGAAGTGTGAAACCTTTGTGAACCGATCAACAATCACCTAGATAGCGTTATGATTCCTTGGGGTCTGGGTAACCCCATCAAAAAGTCTTTCAGGAATTACTCCACCTAAACATGGTAACTGTAAGTGGCTATAAAAACCACTAGGATAATAGTTCTCTACCGTTACCATCTTCCAGGTAAGGCATCAAAAAACAAACCCAGTGATGTACTTCATTATCGCTAGCCACAAGAACTATTGTATAAATTCATGGTAAATCTTTATCACACAAGGATGTACAATACATATATAGGTATTGATATACCTCACCAGATCCTCTATGATGGATTCCTATAATACTACTCTCCACTGCATAATAATTACATCATCATCACTGAATGACCACCTGGGTGTTGATTCCCCACCAGCCAGTTGTTCCCGCCTCACAACACACTCTAGGTCTAAATCCTAACCAACCTTCATTGGGTCTATATGGGATGATGTGATCACCAAAGGGGATCATGTTCTCAATCCTTGATCCTCAAGAGTATCTAACTTTTAGTTATCTAAAAATATCATTATAAGTGATTTCTCCTCAAAAGGACTCTCACCAAGCTCCTGAGATACCTACATCTTACGACAAAGAGAATTTTTACGATCTTACCTTTATTATGTGTATACATCATCTCAAAGTGAAATTTCTATAAGTTATCAACCCAATAACTCTACCTCAAGATCAGGTCTCACTATGTAAATATGTAACATAGGCTCTTATGGTCTGTGTGGACAAAAAACCTATTACTGAAGAGATAGTGTCACCAAAATGTCATATCCTGAACCACAACTACCAGCTTCATGTCTTGAGAAAGGTAGTTCTACACATAGTTTCATAATTTATTTGACCCATAATCTAATACCTACTCCCTCTGCATCATTACTACTCCCAAACATACCCCCTGTAATGTCCCAGCCTAGATTCCACTAATCCGGTGCCCCGAGATGGTTCTCCATAAGGCCTCAAGCATGACTCCCCATATTCCAAAGGCTACTAACCTACAGTGAGGGCCTAGGTTGTAATAGTGTTGAGACTATACCCTTATATTAGAGTAATAAAATAGTTTAATTAACAAAAAATCATCCATAACATTAATAATTAGAGTATGGAAGCATTAAATAAATTTACACAAGTGCATGCTGTAATAATAAAACAAATGTAGTGAAATCATGAATGTCCATTTCATACATACAAAACAAATCACTTACTAGGACAATAAAATATACATCAATACATAAAGAAAAAAAAAAACAAGTACATGGATATAATACATACATCAAGGCAAACCACAAACCTGATCTCCACATACATATTTCTTCTAACCTTCTCAATCAGTTAGGGTCCTCAGCCTATCCTGTTCCTCAAACCAAGTGAACGTCTGATTCGGTATCCCCATGCTATGGTATCTTGGGTAGGGTGTGGTTAAAAACTAAATAGGGAATCACCAATGCAGTCTCATATATATCCAATAATATGACGTGTTTGTAAATGTGAAATACAAATCAGAATAATAATAATTATAATTACTAGAAGTAATCTAAAAGAAAAATTCAAACAAGGCATGCTCAGGGAAAGTGCTCAACCTAACCAAGAGGCAACTAGAATAAATATCTTTAATGTATATAGATTAATATGCGTATTTATATATTACCATAAATATATAAACACACACACACACACACACTCACACACACACACACAGATATATATATATATATAAGTAAGGACACACATACCAAGAATCAAACCACATCTGATGCATGGGTCTGTAATATTGATCTTCTGGATATCCTATGAATAAGACATTGAGGTAGATATTGTACCCCTCAATCTATGTATAATTATGTTGATCCTTGGATATTTAATCCTAATCAATGATAACATCTTCAGAAAGTGTCAGAAATTTATCTGAGCAAGCCACATCACCGTAGTGAGATACTTGTCCTAACCCTAAGTTCACTTGTACTCTGATCTAGTCACTATGATGAAGGATTATAGGAAGTATCTGGACATCCTGAAAATGGTAACTGTGTTGGATTATATACCACTCAATCCATGTAAATTCAGTTCGATGTCTGAGCCCTAGGTACCAGTCTCTAGGCGGTTATGACATTGCAACATGTATAATCCCAAAGGGGATGACCCTTAGGTGATCTGTAGGGAATTATATCTGGATAAAAGTTTCTTCTAAGTATCCATTCAATAAAAATATTAGCATATCACTCACAAAATAGACCAATTAATTCATTAATGGTATGTCTACCCATCCCTAGAGAGAATCATACACATCAATCGATGAGAGTGGAATTTTCTCCAAGTATATCTCAAATTAATGGTGAGGAGTGTCATGTCCAATACCATGTTCTAGTAAGGATCATAAGATAGATCTCAAGAAGTTCATCTGGTAATCCATATATATGAATCAGGTAAGATTAATGGATAGATCATAGAAAGTATGCTTGAGAATCTAAATAATATATCCATCAAGTACAAAGTCATAGAAGATGAATATGAGGAATTACATATGAGAATCCATGAAATATAATACTTCATGTTAGTCCCATGGATAAAAACCTGGAATTAACTATGGGAATCATAGTTATATAGATTTTATTTGAGTGAAGCATAAATAAAATAGGTAAGGTTTCTAAATGCCTAAACCCACCACTAGTGTCACAACCTATTTGGCTTGCAAGTTCAGTACGGGTTCTAGGTGACACTTACTACCATCTCTACCCAAAACCATATGCACTAGGTCAGGGTTGGTAAACCATTGGGGTACCTACTATGTTTCCCTTGATCAATACACTAAAGAGGCATCCTACACAGGAATATATAAAATAGGCATTTCTCTTGGGATTCACTAAGTTGGTACCATAGTCTGTTTGGGATGATCTACTCACCCAACCTAGTTATGGCCTCCCTAAGGTCATAAAACTGGGCCTATATAAAGGCTGGCATGCCTTACCAAGTGCAGTCTCACCTTTCAAGTGGTCTGGTGGAAAATTAATGTCTCAAGGGCTATGTCTTGGTCACTATGAGCTAAAGCATGAGGCTAGTGCATAGTGGTTGTTAGTGACCCCTAATTTTCATCCACTATAACTAACCAAATAATTAATTAAAAAATCCATTGAATAAATTTAATAATAGGAATATCCCTTAGAGGCGAGATAAAGATTACAAATATCACAATAAACATTCATAAATACTGAAAGGGGTGTTATGATAAACAACTTACCTTTATGAAGCTTTTGATTTATAAAAATCTATCGATAGCTTCATCTATGACCATCAACAAATTATCCAATCCATATCAGCATAACAAATCCTACATGATAGTGAAAAAATAAATTATATTTGAAAATATCAATTACATCATTAAAAAATTAATTATAAGATAAAATAAAAAAAGTCATGATAGGTGATAACTCACCGAGCACTCATTTCTCAATGAAAATTCATGAAACCACATGGATAAGGTCTACTGTGTATCTACCAAACAATTCCTAGTAAATTACCTAACTAGAAGTATAAAAAAATTAAAATTATTTTTTTAGGATTTAATGATTTAGAAATTCACCGTGGTAACATACCTCAATGAAACAACATGGTGAAAACCGTAGATAACCTCTCGGTTCCTCTTCCGCCTAGGAAGAGGAAAATCCCTATCACTAGTATCTAATTACACCATTATCCGATGGAATTGAGTTTGAAAACTCTATATGAGGAAATTTAGTGTTAATAAAGAAGAGAAGAAGAGACCTAGGAAGCTTACCAAGGGATAAATCATACCATAGAATGGCATTAAAGCCATAGAAACACCCCTAATGGGGTTTGAAGAGAGTAAGTAGAGGAGGGACCGACCTTGTTCAAGAGAGAGAGAATGGGAAAAGAAATATTGGTCTTCCCTCTTAATTATCATAGGGTAAAAGGGTCATTTTAAACTTTTAAAGGGTCAAACTATTAGCTGCATAGTTTTCCAACCCATAAACCAATTGGGCGGTATGCATTGTCTTGACCCCAATACCTCACACATTTATTGCATATAGTTTAACAGACTATGCCCCAACCATGATACCTATGTTTGATAAATTGATGACCCACACATGGTATCCCATGGCCTACCACACAGTTCTTTAAACGATGCTCCTATACAAAATTGCTCACATAGTTAGGCCACATGGTTAGTGCTAATTTTACACCAACCATGCGCTATTGGTTGCACTTATGAAAACCTATCGTTTTAGGACATGAACATCGAAGAAACTAGAAAATCCTATCATATACCATTAAAGACTTAAAAAATATCTAAAATCATGATTTAGAGCTATTATATCCTTGAAATTCTTGTTTTGAATCTTCGATCAAGATTTGACACATCCAGTAATTGAAAATTAAAAAATCTTTCAGAAATTTCCAACTCAGAAAAACATGATATCTCACTGTATCTCCAAATTAATACTTATCATTTCCATGAATCCATAATGGAAAATAAAATGAACAACCCAACCTACTTGGGTCATGATTTCTATTCAAATAGTTGTATTGTGTTTCTGAATGACCAACACAACTGCAAATACCTCTTTAATCATATGGTGCCTATCCCACTAAAAATTGATCCGATGCGCATAACTATTACCGAGACATAAATAAAACATTTACTCAATCCATATAATCCAAAATACAATAACATCTTTATTCAATTCCTCAACTGGCCTATGTCACTCCCGATCATAGGTTCATTCTTTCAAAGGCCAATTCTAAACCATGGTACTACAAAATTGAAATTTACTACTAAAACATGCCTAAAACATTCTAATGATACTACCATCATGATTTTAGGCTCACTACACCTGATTAAACATGAGAACCCTTCAATCGGTCCTTGATCTGATTTATGTTATTGAACTCCAATTAACCAAACTCAACCCAATAACACCAGGTTTTCCTTCAAAATCCATGACAAACCCCTGAACTAAACTTGTGTCACCCTAACAAGATGTTTGATGCAATTCCAAGATAACCACAATAAACTATATGAAATAACCCAATTCAAACTACCTTTATCTGACTATTCTTGAAAAAGTTCATCTTTAGTAGCAGATGTGTCACCAAATATAGATTTTATGCCTTTATTTGAATTCATACCAATATCATTTTGAACACACTCACCGAATCCCATAAAAAACATATAGTGACCCCTCTTAGTCAAAACATACCTAGTTAAAAATTTTCAATATTTTATAAAATAATCATTGACAAAATACTCGACCTAAAACCATTGGATCATCAAAAGCTAATTTGGTCTTAATTCTGACCCTCATACTTCACTCATGTCTATATTGAAATTTTTAATTATAATTTACTAAGAAATATAGTTGTAATTTGATCCATTTATCTAATTTAATATGAGAGTAAAAATGAACATATAATGACCCTTCTAAATATCCCCTGACTGTTCTCACATGAGGGTCTCCCACTTGTGACTAACAACCCACTACCCACCTTAGGATCATCCTTATTATCACTCTAACTTAAAGATAAACCTTCCAAAGTAACCAATTCACTATCCTTCCTAAAAATAAAAACTGGAATGTCTATGAACCTACTCATCCCAAGCATTAACTTAAAATTTTCAACGAATCATTCCCACTTCCTAAGAATATATTCCATGAAACTTGTTGAAATTCAAAATAAAATGAGGGTCTCCACCCAAAAATATAAAATAGTGTTCTACACACTATCTTTATTCCTTTTAAACTAATCCTTGAGCACGCATCCAAGGATTATTTCATCCAACCATAAAATATACATGGGTTTACCAGCATATATCCAATTCTCTCACTGCTTATTTGGGATGATGTCAAGATATTGGAAATGATTTCCCATATCTAGGAGTACAATATGATTTTTTATATATGCATGTATTGATCCCATGATACATGCTTACATATAAACATGCTTTACTTGTCTTATCGAACTCTTGACACCACATCTCCATAAAATGTGTGCCCAGGTCGAACCACATGTCAATTTCCTCAAAACACCCAATTTATTCTCGATGCCTCCTCTAACATAGAGATTCATTCCTAATATAATTCATAACTTCCAATAAATATGTCCATATAATTTATATTAAACCAAAATTCCCTAGATCACAAACAAATTCTCACCACTTTACAATTTAAATGGTACCACCTATTTCTGATGTGTACCAAAACAACCTATGAAACAAGTGTAAAATCAACCTTTATTGATGGATGCTTTGATATTATACAATAATAATAATTTAATGTTGTATCTACCATCCCCGTTACCTATAATATCTTAAATTATTGTTAAAAATGGAATACTAAATTCCATTTTTTCTCTTCCTTTTTGTGGATTATGATTGATGACTTCCCTAAAATATATGTTTATTTATAACTCAATCTGATTTCATGAATTATAATGTTTTACCTTGAATTTAATATTTCATTTCATATCTTATAACCCATTTGTATCTTTGTAGATCAATTTTGATTCAATTCTTCCATAATGGTGAGTTTTATGCCTTTTTTTAAAATGAAACTATGTTAACAATAATTATTGTCTAATTAAATGATAGTTTCCTCTCATTGTCCATAATTTTCCTTCCCAAATATGTTATAATTTTAATTATAAACCCAATTAAGTGTTAAATTAATATTTAACTTCATCTATTTTAAAATAAAATATATTTTTTTTATGATGTGTGATTTCAAAAAAGGTGTTATAAAACATAAAAAGTGATCCTTAGTACAACCTATTCGATTTTTTGGTTACTCATTCTCTTTGTTTTTATAAATTCCTATCTCATATTATTCCTATGAAACTCATAAATTTATATATATATATATGTCCATTATATATATATATTTGAATATATTTTATATTTATAGAGTTAAAAAATATTTTGTTTCCCTTTGAAATTCCAACTTTAAAGTAAACCCTAATTAAGATAATTATCATATTTCTTATCTCATTTCATGAATCACCCCCATAAAATGTTTTCAAATCATGAATAGATTCTAAAATATATCATTATTTTATAAATAACCCCCATGTATTCATTATGGTTTTATAATAAGTAGTAATCTCTTTCCATCTTTAAAGAAGGACTATTTATTTATTTTACAAAGCCTCACCAAAGTGATACATTTTTATTCTTTCTTCTCATAGATCATTCAAATGAATTTTATCAATTGGAACTAAATGTTGACAAGATGTATTAATTTTATAGTTATTAATGTTGAAAATGATTTAATTCCTTCTTTTATTTGGAATCTTTATAGTATAACCTTCAGTTTTGCATCAAGACAAGATTGTGAAACCCACTATCATCTCATGGGTTTTTTTCATGATTATGTTTATATATGGATTAGTTTTTTCCCTTTTTTAAACACATATAGTTTTATATTTTATTATGGAGGTTATCCTAAGATGTTATTGGTGGATCTATTATATACCTCCAATGAATTTTGTCATTTTATTTTCTTATAAGATGCCTTGTACAGTGCACAAGAAGTTTTCCTAAGCACACTATATATGATATATGATCAGTTAGCCTGAGAGGACAATGTTATGATGAAATTTAGAAATACCATACCATTTTTATGATGGTGGTTATCTTATTATAATTTTTCTTTTTTTAATCATTTATATATTCTTATGATGTCATTATTTATGATGTTTCTTAATGATTATGTTTCCATGATCATATGGTGTCATACCCTTATTCCATATTTCCATACATATAATTTTCCTCCTAATGTTTTCATGCTACGACTCCAACAAATCTTAGAACATCATTATTTACATTGATTTTTATACTAATGGGATTTCTAGATCACACTTTTCCTTATTTATTTTCCATAGGATATCCAATATAGTTTTATAAGATCTATGGGAGTTAGGGGAAATAGGTGGAGTTTTTAAAAAAAGATACTGGTTTTAAATTTAAGATGATTACTCTATATATCTAATATTCCAAATACAATAGTCCCCTAGATAATTTCCTTGTATTGTTGAGATTTGTTTTAATAAATCATTAATTAAAGTGTGTATAGGGTTTTGGTTATAATAGAGGTTGTGGAGTTTCATGAATTAATTAAAGTGTGTCCAGGAATTTTATCAAGGAAGTTATGACCCTACACCCATAAACATAACATTGAGTTCTTGAAACCATTACAACTAGGTTATAAATAGGTTTCAATGGATCCATATTAGGTAAATCCTTCTGAGGCTCAAATATGGATGGTCAAGGTAAATGACTTATGAAAGAAGGAATTTATTTGACCAAGATTATCTCCTTGGGGATACTACAGTATTGTTTTTGATGAAAAAAGATGGTATCTTAATAATATGTGCATATTAATTATGTTTAAACCATGTGAAAATCAATAATTTCTATTCCATTCAAAAAAATAATAATTTTTTGATTATTTTAAGGGATCCATATGGTTTTAAATGATCAAATTGTGGTCTTTGTATCATTATATGAGGGTTTAGGAGGGCATCCTAAAGACTGCTATTTTGTGTTGATATGAGCACTCTGTGATCATTGTCACATATTTTAGTGTCATTAATGCACTCATTGTGTTGATAGGACCCGTTAAATTCCATGTTTGATGATTTCCTTGGGCAGTTTGTGGTCATGTTCATTGATTAAATTCTTTTATAATAGAAATTAGATGAGGATCTTATGGAACACCAGTGGGTTGTCTTATAGAATATCTAACACCACCATATCTATATAAATTTGTCTAAGTGTATGTTTTGGATGTGGTAAGTTCACTTACATGTACATAAGGTGTCATAGTGAGGAGTGATAGTGGATCCATAGATGATTGAGGTAGATGTTTCTTGAGAAACACCTAAGTCAATGACATAGGTCTATAGCTTCCTTAGTATGACAGGATATTATTGGAGGTTCATTTCAGTTATCTCATGAGTAGTGACCCTTTTTTCAACCTTGATCAGGAAGGACTAATATTTATAATAGACTAATTAGTGTTAGACAAAATTTGACTACCTGAAAAAGCAGTTGATTAGTGATCCTATTATCCAACTACTAAAGGATAGAGAGTTGTTTGATGTATTCTATGAATATGTCCATCAGTGATTGGGGTGAACTCTAATGTTCCAAAGGGTAGTGATATCATATGGTTCTTGGTAGATTCCTCACTTTGAGTTTAATTATGCTAATCGTGACCATGATTAAGTAGTTGTGGTTTTCACACATAGTTATAGAGATATTTCATCATTATGGATCACTTTTTGTTCTTCATGAATCATGAGGACTTAAGGTATATATTCTCCCAACGAGTGATGAATCTCTATTGGTGGAGGTGATTGGAGTTTTTATATGATGATTACTTTTATATTTATTACACCCTATGGAAAGGGAATATGGTTGCCAAAGCACCATGCTATAAGTAGTGGAGAGATATTATTTAGGATTCTGAGGATTCTTGGATAGGAATGGGAGAGATAGAATCCTCCCACCTTAGTGCATAAGAGGATAATAAAATAGGATATTTATATTAAATGTTTCGGGAATCCCATTTATTTAAGTATGTGGAGGAGTTTCGGGTGGGAGAATTAGAGATGGAGGTGCTGAAAGACTATGCTTCTCGTAGTCATACTCTAGATGGTTGGTTAGAGGGGAAAAAATCATATGGTGTTCTTGGGATATTGTTTATTTCCTTAGTGATGTGATAAGTGTTCCTTTTGAGTTCCTAGTTTTACCTATATAATTGCATCTATATATCTCTAATATGTTTCATGCTTTGAGAATCCATGATTTTTGTCCAAGAATAAAGAGTTTGGTAGCATATTTTGTGGAATAATGTCTGATATGTAAAAAAGTGGTGGCAGTGTATCATTTTCCTTGATGTTTTTTGGATTTTTCAGTTTCCCTTGAGTGAAAGTGGGAGGATGTATCAATAGATTCCAACTATATTCTACCACGATCCCAAAGGCGATGTGATTCAAATTGGGTGATAGTAGACCAATTAACAAAATTAACCCATTTCCTTGTTATATATGGATAAGATAGTGTGATTTCACAGGGTATTGAGGGCCATAATTTCCAATAGGGATCCTCATTATAATTATCTAGTCTAACGTGGTATTCAATATGATTTCATCTCCCAATTTTGCCAAAATACATCTTTCTATCTGTTGATGTTTTGGAAAATAGAGTGAAATATCTAGAAATTAGAATATATGTTATAGGCTTGTATCCTAGATTTTAGTGGGTAATGGTGACACACTTATCATTAGTGTATTTCTCATAAAATTACTACAAATATATATTCAACATGGATCATTTTTGTGGATTTTTATGGTAAACCTTGTTGATACCCATTTTTTAGACTATAATTGGAGAGACATATACCCTTGGATTAGATATTTTTTAGAGAAGGACTGAGAAGGTTCAAGTGATTTGAGAGTGGATGAAGGAATAAAAGGACTATTAGAAGTCTTATGTTGATCTAACCTAGATTCCTTTTTAGTTTCATATTAGGGATTATATATTTTTTAATTGGTTATAGTGGATCGGTCATGGGATTGTGTTATCTTTTAGGTTTACTGACCTTTTTAATTTATTGAAACATGTTGGAAAGGTGGTGTACTTATTGGTGATTCCCCCAAAGCTAGAGGGAATCCATATGTATTCTATGTTTCATATATTTATTGGTAACTTCAAAATGGCCCCCATGACATTGATTTTTGGAATTTGGATATATAGTATTATGTGATGTTCATGGAGAAACAAGTTGAGATATAAGATCATTGAGAGAAGGTTCTGCATAGTTAAGTTATTCATTTTGTTCATGTTTTATGGAGGCATGTAAGTTTAGATGAATGTATGTGGGAATGTGAGTTAAAAATTCAAACTCAATATCCTGAGGTGATTTATATTTGTTTTTAGTGATGTTTTTTATTTAATGAAATGATTCCATGTGGTAGTATTTCATGAGTTGATTTGAGGACACTATTGTGATTTAGTAATACTATTGTAATAATTTAAGTGGTATCTCCCTAATGATTGAGATATTGTATGTTTTTGTCATTTCTTTTTAGTGTTATATTATTTTTAGTTGCTGCTCATGTCGGTGTTATAGTGAGATTCTGAGTGGTATCTCATGAGGTGGTTGTTCAAACCATTTCTTTTTTTACTTTTTTCATGGGTTTTTTAATTCTCATGGAAAATAATAGTTTCAGAGGTATCCAATGTAATTTATAGGACCCGTCCATCCAAATAATTTGGTTTTTATGTGTTTAGTAGGATTCAAAAGGGATCAGGAATAAATTATAGAGGTTTGGGGTTACTTTATCCACCAAAAGGTCTACCATATTTTTAGAAAATATGGTGGCCACATTAAAGTTTTATAGTGTGGATCATTGATGTTTTAGAGGATAACCATGTAACCCATCCATTTTGGGAGTATTAGTGTACCACATGGAGTGAAATGGATAAGGAATCTATATTTGTAAGAATTTTTCATGGAGGAGTCCCCCTGTGAGAAATAAGGAGGATCACCAAATCATAGGTGGAAGGCATGGTACAATAAGGAATCTTAGTGAGGCATCCTTTAGTATAAGGAACACCACTCCCTTTCTTGTAGTTATTTTGCTGGGTGTGGTGATTAACAAGGTTTGTCATTGTAATAAGGGAGCCCCTAAAGAGTCCAATGAGGCGGTTTTGGTGCGTTTGATTTTTTGTGAGTTCACCTGTGTGAAAGAAGAACCACTGAAATGCCTAGGGTATTATACGTAGTGGCCAATGAGGTTTTGGTTTGGCCTTGAACATGAGGGAGGATGAAATATTGACATGGATTATTCCATGCAGAAGTACTTGGTGCAGTGGGTTGAAATGGTTGGCGGATTATCAATATACTACAGTGAGGGCCCATGGTATAGTACTGGGTATCCAAAACACCTTGCACCATACTTTACGAAAATACATGGGGTGATCAAAAGTATTTAAATGTAGTTTTTAAAATGTGTGAAATTCATGGGATATGGTCATTTTAAACATGGTAGACTTAAATATCCATTGACTGAGGGGTGCCATGGGCGTAGTTGGAATCCCTAAACCATGGTGGGGGTCAGTTGAACTTCCTCTATAAATAATGCACTAGATATTCTTTATATTTATCTTCACTATTTCCCTTGGAATGCTATCTAAACCATATAAATCTCAATATCCTTCAGTTTTATCATTTATAGCGACTAAACCTCCTAGATCATTAGGGAAAAAATTTATTAATTTAAGTTATTCTCTTCTCCTCTCACTAAAAAAATCATTTTTTTTCTTACAATAACCTGTTAGTGATAGATTTCAATCATAAAAAATATATTTATGATGGAAATACATCACTAATTTTCTATTAGAGTAAATTGCATCACACATATTGTTATTTTTGATAGTCTGTTGAAAAGAGTGTCTTTCGAAAAAAAAATTCTGCAAAACATTTTTTCAGCTACAAATACCTATTTGTTATGAATCAATATTTCTATCAAAAATAGTCTTGGGTTGATAGTATTTTTTATAGAGATACTATTATTTAAAAAATATTGAAATAATTAAAATAAATTGATAAATAATAAAACATAAAATAAAAAATAAATATTAAATAAATAAATATTAAATAAAAAAATAATTTTATATAAAATACATCATAAAATTACACAGAGGGTTGTGGAAAATAAAGTCCAATAGGGTGTGGGAAATCAGGTCCAACATGGGGTGGTAAATAAGGCCCGTCTAGTGGAACAAACAACATCCTTGAACCATGGGCAATCCATCACATATACACTATTATCTAATCATGCTGCTACTGCCACTATCATTACTGCTCTTCCTATTCTCTAGTCAATATCTATATGACCTCATCCTAAGATTATAGCCTCACCTCACATGCCACAATAGAAAATGAATATGGAGATGATGCTTCCCTTTGACAATATGATAGGATCACTTATATTCCATAAAAATTGGTTGGGGTCAACCATGAAACAATACCAATCGCTAGAACTTTCTGTAAGCCACTCACCACCAACCACACCCAAGACCTCTTATCAAAATGTGAATCGTAGGATCACTCATCTGAAACATTTGTTTCAACCTGATTCTAACACATGTGAGAATCCTATGTCTCATATATCTCTTAAAACTGTATGAATATAAATTATGAACATAAAAATTATATTATGTTAATTAATTTTTTAAAATAATTGTAACCATAATATTTTGTTGTCTCTCACAAATAAATCATCTAATTCTACCATTGTACAACTTATTATACACATCAAACTCAGTAATGTTTGAATCAACTAATTTTTTTTATCAAATACATTTTGTCTTATATATAAATATAAATATAAATATAAAATTATAAAATTATTACAAAACATTACTTACAAAATGAAAATATTGTATACTGAATGTATGCCCCCCATATCTTTGTGTGACATCCTCTCTAGCCTAATTTTGGTGACCAGAACTAGCTCTCATCTACAAAGTATCTCCAATATAGTATGTGAATATTCCCTCTAAATCCTATGTGGGGGCATAATCAGGTTGATGGGGTCTACATAACTTTTTATAAATAGTCATAAATTCTTTCTACATATGTATCCTCTAAATACCATGTAAAACAGACAAAAATAATCACACATACAAGCTTCCTATGCCTCCCAAGTAGAGGCTCTTAGGTTGTTAGTAATAGGAGACCACATATCCTACAAATATTTAATAATATAGTCATGTAATACATTTAAAAATTTAAATTAAAATACTTCATTTTTTATATACCAACATGTGATTGATAATGTAGTGATGTAACTCCATAGGAACATGATCCAATGAAAACCATAGAGAAAAAAATAGTTACTAAAAATACAGCTATCCTAACCAACAATTGAAAGTGAAAACAAATGAATATGAGAAAAAGTAGTAATTTAAAAACTAAATAAATAAAATAAAATTGAAAATAAATAAAAAACATCTTTAAACACACTTCCTCCCATGATGATCAAAGTCAAGAGATGAATGTCACTCTCGAACAGGATATGGAATCATTAATCATGCAAGGACCCTACTCCTCCTAGTAATTTTTCTCATTTCATCTCCCTCAGATGTCGAAGTGGGGCACTCATAATCTGGAAATAGATCCTCAATCAAGGAAAGAATAATGTCTTCATAATTTTAAGGAATCTCAAACATATAAATAAAATTATAATTAATTTCAAAATCTTGAAAATATAAGTAATTTAAAATTATAAAACCTTATTATGAAATAAAGTGGATGTAAATGTGTTACCAATGATGAATTGTTAATACATTTATCAAATACAAAATCTAATAAATATTTATTCAAATAATAATACATTATTCATATTATTCATTAATTTTTTAAATATTTTTTATATTTTTTAATATATTTAGTTCATTTTCAATCAATTATACAAATTTGTAGTTAATTATAGTATTTAGAAAAATATTAATATTTTTTTAAATATTTATTATTAAATTGTATTAAATATATAGTAATTTTTTTAATTTTATATTAATTTTTTATGAACTTATAGAAAATTGTACATATATCTATCAAACGATCCTAATTTATAATAATTTAAACCTTTTTAATTAATTTATGTAATATTTATTTATTTAAATTAATTTTATTAAATTTATAGTAATTTTTATTAATTTATACAACTTATAGATAAACATTACAAATTTATTATTATAATTATTATATTCCAAAAATTTATAATAATTTAACATATCTATTATTCATTTATATATTTTTTATTAATTTATAAATAATTTATTATATTTAGAATATTTTTTTATAAATTTATAATAATTATAATTAATTTATAATAATTTTAATTAATTTATACCAAATTATACTAATTTTTTATTTGTTATACTAATTATCACTAAATTAATATTAACATTAATTTAAATTTATTATTTTTTTGGTAAATCTATAGTAATTTTTATTAATTTATAATAGTTTTTATTAATTTAAAATAATTTAAACTATATTTTTATTAATTTGTATAATATTTATTAAATTTTTAATAAATTTATTAAATTTATCCTAGTTTTTATTAATTTATAAAAAATTTAATTAAATTATAATAAAGTTAATTAATTTAAGCTCATTTATACCTATTTTTTATTATTTATAAAAATTATTAAATAACATATACTAAAATTTATTATTATTTTTATTAATTTATGGTATTTTTTATTAATTTATTCTAATCATTATAAATTTATACTAAATTATAGTAATATTTATCAAATTATCATAAATGGTAATAATTTAAATTTTTTATTATTAATTTATTAATTTTTTATTGATTTAGACTATTTTTTTAAATATATACTAATTTTTATTAATATATAGTAATTTTACTTAATATATAACATTTTTCATTAATTAACAATCATTAATGCTAATGTTTTATTAACTATACTAATTGGTGAGAGATTAATACTAATTCTTAGTAATATTTCTTTATTTATAGTAATTATTTTGAATTTATTCAACTTTATAGTAATTTTTATTACGCTATCGTAATATATAATAATTTAAACAATTTTTTTGTTAATTTACACAATTTTTTATTAATTTAAACTAAATTTATTAAATATATACTAATTTTTATTAATTTTTACTAATTTTACTTTTTATAAAATATTTTTAATTAATTTATTATCATTTATACTATTTTTTTATTAATTATAACAATTTGAAACAAATTACTAACAATATTTAATAATTTTTATTACTAATTATTTATTTATAACATTTTTATAAATTGATACTAGTTATTATGACTTTATTTAATTTAGGATGATTTTAATTAAATCATCATAATTTACAATAATTTAAACTATTTGTTATTAATTTTTACAATTTCATGTTTATTTGCACTAACTTTATTATATTTATACTATTTTTTAATTTATACTAATTTTACATGATATATACAATTTTTAATTAATTTATTGTTACACCCTGACCCGAACCATCAGATCTGAGGAGGGTCACATGACCTCATGCTGGCCACCCCGTACGCAAGAGGATGTGAAATAGAACCGAGAGTCAAAGTTTATCAGTGGGGAGACTATACCCTCAATACCATTTCATGACACAAATAATAAATAAAAAACATTATAAAGAATCAGATTAACATATAGAAACTAAAAGATTGTATACATGTCATTTGATAAATAAACAAACAGGCTCCCAATGTGGTGAGCCAGGCCAGAGTACATACGTAGCAGATAAATACAAGAAATAAATTGTGAAGTCCCCCACAGTCTGTCACATTCTGCTATCATTTCCATGCTACACTACTCAACCATCAGCCATGGGCCCCTTGCCCTGACTCGAATCCCTAAACATGAAGTCTGCATGTACATAAAAATTTCTATACAAGGTGTGAGTAATAAACCAAGTTGAACAATTACTATACATCCTTAAAAAATGTTTCCATGTATAACCGAGGGTATTCCATGACAATAATAAATGCGTGAATTGCAATATCAAATGTAAAAACACGTACTAAGTTGTCGTGAAATAACCAAGTTACCACAAACCCCAGATCATACCTTCTTTATCTCTATACCAGAATTATAATGAGAATATGTTGGAAGTAACCATAACAAGCCCTCGGGGTAGTGAATATATTTCTCAACAACCTCATTGAATCATGTGTACATGAGACTTGGCTTTTCGAGGCCTCAAGTACGACATGCTACTCATAAATCCCTATGCATCATGTGCACCACTCACAAATGAACTAGGAATCAATCATGTTACTTGAAATTTAACTAGCCCGAGAGTTTTCCACTTGAAAATAAACTGGGCATTTAGAAACCTGGTACTTAGATTATAAGAATCAATTTCACCCCCAATATGATGTTCAATGGTATTATAAAGTCTTCACCCTATGCTTTCCTTCTTTATCATCATCATCATCATTGCAAGCCAGACACACTTTGAGTAATGAAAAAGCGCACTGTAAATAACATGTATTAGCCTTTGGGGATAGTCATTATTTTGAAGACCTATTCAAGCATTTGGTTGGGCCCCAATTAGGATACATAACATGTCTCTGGGGAAATGGGTGTGCCTCTAAGGCCTAGTTGTTACACAACTACTCGCCAATGATTCCCAGAATAGATTATAATGATTTTATTTCTAAAATAAATAAAAATATCACATGTGATAATAGTTTTATCTCTAATATAATCTAGGATTAACATGATGTTTCCATATTATCCTTCTTGATAATTCCTTATTATTTCTTAAAAACAAGTCACAATCTATATGTGATAATAATATTCTATCTTCAGAATAATTTGAGATAGAGAAAAATAATAATTATTATTCCTTTATATCATTCGAGGTTATTATCATTTTAATAGACTTTTATCATTTTTTCGAGAAAGATTCTGATGAATCAATTCAAAAACTAATAAATAAATATTTCATGGAATTCTTAAAAGGAATTTATCCTTTGGAAACACGACACCCAGAATAGAAGAGAAAAGGGGAGTCTTCTTCCATGCCTAAAACCCTAATGAAGAACTTTTTTTTTGATCAGAGAACGGTTCCCCAATTTTGAATAGAGGAATTCTAGACTACCCAGACTCGAGAGTATAACTAAAAAGAAGACCACAAGGGTTCAACTATTTTTTTTAAAACAACCATGTATTAGAAAAATAATAATATTATTTTTACATATTTTCGTTTAATTATTGTTTTAGCCTAATCATGAATATGGAGTGTTTAATCTTCATAAATATCTTATTAAAGAGAAAATAAATAAAATTTATTTAATTGAATGATTTTTTGCATTAAAAATACTTGAAATGTGTTACAGGGTCAATTTGGGGAAGAAGAAATTGAAATAGGTAAAAACACATTTCATCATAAAAAGAACATTCTAAGGGTAACTTGGTTTTACCCTTATGTAACTTGAAGCTATTGTGTAAGGGTAATAAGTTCATCCTTACATAGTGGATAAACTTCTTCCTACCCTTATTATTTATTTAGTAACATTGGGTTACCATTATGATAATCCCTTATTACCCTAATGTAGGTAGAAGAAACTCAGGGCTACACTTACACAAGTTGCGAGCTACCATTACATGAGGTTCAGAAATCATGACTTACCTTTATGCAGTACTTAGAATTTTTTACCTACCTTTACATAGTACTCCAGTAACCCTTACACAATGAAGTACTACCCTTATAAAATTTTTATAAACTTAAAATTACCCTTATACAAGTCGAACATACACTTATGAAAAGCAATGTTACCCTGATGTGAGTATAGGAAAACATCTGGTAACCTTACACAACTCTAGTTAACTATATTCAACACATGAAAATGGATTTTACTATTACAAAAGCTATGGAAAAGTATATTTGCCTTTACACATCTCAGGGAAAAACCATTTTCCCATTCTCTAAGGTCTCAAAAACAATTCTCACCCTTACAAAACACCATAAAACCAAAATTAAGGGTGTGTTTTATTAAAAAATGAAATGTTCACATAAACATTCTTATATATTTTTTAAAAAACATATTGTTTAAGGATTAATTAAAAATTGATAATATTTCAATTCTTCCCCTCTAATTACTTTTCATCCCAGATACGTATCTATAGTAGTCCTTCTCAAATAACTCAGACCTCTGAGCTCAATTATTAGACTCCTGCTCCCACATATCCTCTTGCATCCATCCCTGCCTTCACCAAACCCAGAAAAGTTGTATTGTCTTCCCTTGATGGACTCTCACACTCATGTATAAAATAATCATTAGATCCTCCTCATAGGAAGCTTCTGGATCCAACTCAAAGTCCGCAAAATCAATAACATGCATAGGATTGACCATATACCTCTGAAAATGTGACACATGAAACAATTTGTGCAGTCCCTAGTAGACAGAATGAATATCCACATCGTACACCATTGTCCCAACCCACATGGTGATCTCTAAGGGTCTAACATAACACAATCATAACTTTCATTGTTTCCTTAGACTTAGGTGACCTAACCAAGGATTCACTCTCAATAAAAACTGATCATCCAAATAAAATTCTAAATGTCTTATTATATGGTCATCATATGATCATTTCCTACTCTGATTAGTGATCAACCTATTTTGAATCAGTTTCACTCTCTTGGTGGTCTCTTGAACCAAATTAGGATCCCCACCACTGCCTCATCTAACTCATTCCTGCAATGTATTGAATGATATGGACTCTAATAAATATCCTCATATGGTTCCATCTAAACAATATCCATGTAAATATTGTTGTATTTGAACTTAAATAAGGCTAGGTGATCATCCCATGATCCTTCAAAATCATAATGTGAGCCCGCAACATATCCTCTAGTATGTTAATTTTCTTATTGGAATTACCCTCTTTCCGAGGATGGTACATTGTGATCAATATCACCTGAGTCCCTAGGGACTTATACAATCCCTACCAAAATAGAAAAGTTAAATTTACATCACTATCAAATCAAATCCTCAAGGTAACTCCATATAAGAGTATGATAGCCTCTTATATCGGTATGAAGTTAGAATACTTAGTCAACCAATAGACAATCATTCAGATAGTGTCACGATTCCCTGTCGTCTAGGGTAACCCCATCATACATTCTATCATTAATTACTCCCACCTACACATGGGAAATGGAAGTGGATGGAGAAAACCACAAGGATATTGGTGCTCGACCTTTACCATATCGCAGGTATGGTATTAAAAAATAAACCCAGTGATGTCTCTCTTAATCCCTGACCAAAAAAACTATTGTATAAATTCATGTTAAATATTTTTCACACTTGGATATTACAACCATATAGAGGCATGGAAGTACCTCACCAAATCCTTTTTATGGATTCATGGAATACTAGCCTAACATGTATAAGAATCAACATCATAATCACCTAATGACCATCTGGGTGTTAATTCACCACCAGCTAGTTTTTCCTATCTCACAACACACCCTTGGTCTAACTCCTGGCCATCCTTCACTGGGTGTATAAGAGAATATGAGATCACTAAAGGGGAACAAGTCATCATTCTCTGATCCTCTATAGTTTCCAACGTCTAGTAAGCTAACAATCTCATTATGAGTGACTTCTCCTCTATAGTCCTCTCACAAAGCTCCCAAGACACCTACATATTATGACTAAGATAATTTTCTATGATGTTACCTTTATTAGGTGCATAAATCATCTCAAATTTAACTTTATGTAGGTACTCAACCCAAAACCTCCACCTCAAGTTCAGGTCTTTCTATGTAAATATTAAACATAGGATCTTCTGGTCTGTGTAGATAAAAAACCTATAACTGAAGAGATAGTGTCACCAACACTTCATATCATGAACCAAAACTACCAGATTCATTCCATGAGAAAAGTATTTTCACTCATAGTTTCATAATTGATGTTACCCATAAGCTAATACCTACTCCCTCTACATCATCACAACTCCCAAACATACATGATGTAACATCCCAACCCAAATGCCACTAATCTAGTGCCCCAAGTTGATTTGCCACAAGTTCTCAAGCATGACTCCAAATATTTAAAAGGTTGTTGGCTTATAGTGAGGGAGTATGTTGTGATAGTGGTGATACTATACCCTTCAATCATATTATGAAAATAACGAAAGTAACAAAATATCATCCATAAAATTAATAATTAGAATATGGAAGCCATAAATAAACTGAAACAGAAGCATTCTATAATAGTAAAAGGAATGTGGTGAAATCCTAAATGACCATGCCATATATACAACACTGATCACCTACTGGGAAAATCACATATACATGAATACATTAAGTAAGCAGATACATAAGTACATGGATTTACTAAATACACTGAGCGAAACCACATACCTGATCTCTACACACACACACACACACATATATATATATATATATTACATTCAACCTTCTCAATCATTCATGGGACTTAGCCCATCCTGTTCCTATAACCAAGTGAACGTCTGATCAGTTACACTTGTGTTATGGTGGCTTGAGTAGGGTTTGATTAAAAAACTCAATAGGGAACCACTAGTGAAATTTCATACATATCTAATAATATGATGTTTTTGTAAATTTGAACTACTAATCTAGATAATAATAATAATAACTACTGGAAATAATCTAAATGAAAAATTAATACAAGGCCTGCTTGAGTAAAGTGCTCAAACTAGAAGAGATACAATTGGAATAAGGTTATGTAACGTATATATATTTATATGTATATATATATATTACCTTAAATATATATAAAGATATATATATAAGTAAGGTGACAAGTAACAAGAATCAAACCACATCTGATCCTTAGGTCTGTAATCTTGATCATTTAGATATCCTATGAATAAGTCATTGAGTTAGTTGTTGTACCACTCAAGATGTGTATAATTATGTTTCTCCTTGAGTCTTTAATCCAAATAAATGACACCTTCTTCAGATAGTGTCAGAAATGTCTCTAAGTAAGCCACATTACTAGAGTGGGATACATGTCCTAACCTAGAGTTCACCTATACTCACCTCCAATCACTAAAATGAAGGATTGGAGGAAGTATTTGGAAATACTATAAGTGGCCACTAAGTTGGATTCCATACCACTCAATCTAAGTCAATCTAGTACATTTTCTAAGACCTAGGTCCCATTATGTAGGCATTCATGACATCGCGACTTGGATAATCCCTAAGGGTATGAACCTTAGGTGATCATCAGGGAATTCTCTCTGGATACAAGTACATGCTCAGTATCCATTCAATAAATATATTATCATATTACACCCAAAAATATTCCAACAAGTTAATTAATGTTGTGTCCACCCGACCATAGGGAGAATCCTACACATCACTTGAAGAGATGGGAATTATCTATAAGTATATCTCAAATTAAGGATGGGGAGTGTCATGTCCAACACTATGTTTGAGTAAGGTTCATAAGATAGATCTCAAGAAAAACCTTTGAGAATCCCTATAAATCAATCATTTAGAGTCAATGTACAGATATTAGGAAGTATGTTTGAGAATCTAAAAAATATATCCATAAAATACAAATTCTTAGAATCCAGATATGAGGAAGTATATCCGGGAATCCATCAAATATATCTCTTTGTGTTAGGCACATTCGACACATACTAGGAATCACCTATGGAAATAATAGTTGCATCAATAGTAGCTGAGTGAAGCATGAATAAAAGAGGGATGGTGTTTGAATGCCTAAACCCGCCACTATCGTCACAATCTCTCAATCTTACAAGTTTGGTATAAGTTATAGGTGACACTCACTACCATCTCTATAAAAAACCATATGCACTAGGCCAGTTTTGGTCAATCACTGGGGTACCCATTGGGCTTCCCTTGATCAATACACAAAAGAGGCATCCTATATAGGAATACATAAAAATTGGTATTCCTCTTCTGATCCTCTAAGTTAGTACCATAGTCTCTTTGGGTCGATCTAAACACACAACCCATTTCTGGTCTCTCTAAGGTCATCCACCTAGGCCTATATAAAGGCTGACATGCCTTACCAAATGCATTCTATACTTTTGATAGGGTTGGAGGCAATTTGATGTATCAAGGTATAAGTCTCAATCACTATGGGATAAATCATGAGGCTAGTGCATAGTGGATGTTAGTGACCCCCGATGTTTATCTCATATAACTATCCTATTAATTAATTAAACAATCCATTGATTAAATTAAACAAGAGGCCTCTCTCTCAGGGGATATAGAAACCATAAAAATATTACTATAATCATGTATAAATACTAAAAGTTAAGGTATGATAATCCAGCTACCTTTGTGAAGCTTTCCATTTATAAAAACCTCTTGACAGCTTCATCCATGATCATTAACATTTGATCCAAGTCGTATCACCTTCCAAACTCTTATATGACAGTGTAAAACTAAAGTTTTTTCCAAAATATCAATTTCATCATTAAAAAATTAATTATAATATAAAATCCAAAAATTCATGATAGGTGATAGCTCACCATGTGCTCATTGCTCAATAAAAATTCATGAAACCACATGGAGAAGTTTTATCAGGTAACTAAAAAACCATTCCTAGGATTGGACCAAAAAAAACTTCAAAAAAATTATTAAAATAATTTATTTAGGATTTAAATATCTAAAAATTCATCATGGTGACATACCTTAATGAAATAGCATGACAAAAAGTTTATACAACCCCACGGTTCATCCTCCTCCTTGGAAGAGGAAAATCCCAATCACTATTACCTGGTTCCACCATGATCTAGTGGAATTGATTTTGAAAACACTATTTGAGGAAACCAAGTATCATGAAATAAGAGAGGATGAGACCTAGGAATCGTATTAGAGGAGAAATCATACCATAAAATTCCATTAGAGGCCAACGACCCCCCTGTTGGGTTTTGAAGAGAGGAAAGAGAGGAGGGAGCCACCTAGGTCAAGTGAGATAGAATAGGGAAGAAAATAAGAGTCTTCCCCCTTATGGATAATAGGGGGAAAAGGGTCATTTTACAATTTTAAAGGTCCACTCCTTTGGTCGCATGGTTTTCCAACCCATGAACTGATTGTGCGGTAGGAGCTGTATTGACCCATATACCTCATATAATTATTGTGCATGGGTTAACAAACTATTTCCCAACCATGAGACATACATATAATAAATTTAATAACCCAAACATGGTCCCCATATCCTACCATATGGTTCATTAAAAAATTCTCGTTTACAAAATGGTTCAAACACTTAGGCCACATAGTTAGTGCTAAATGTGCACTATTGATTACACATATTAAAAAAATATGGTTTCAGGACTTGAACCCCCATGGAACTCCAAAACATATTAGATACATTTATAACCATAAAACATATCTAAAAACACTATTTATAGGTATTCTATCCTTTGAATTACTATTCTGAACCTCTAATCAAGATTTGACCTATCTTGTAATTAAAAATTTAATAATCTTTTTGAAATTTCCATCTCAGAAAAACATGACATCTTACAGTATCCCCAAATTAAAAATTCTCATCCCCATGATGTGATAATTGACAATAAAATGAAAAACCCAACCTAATTGGGTCATGATTTCTATTCAAATAGCTGCATTGAGTTTCTCAATGACCGACACACCTACAAACTCCTCTTTAATCATATGGTTCCTAACCCTCCAAAAATTGAGTTAGTGAACATATCCATTAGTGAGACATAAATATTAAACTTACTAAATCAGTATAATCCAAACTAAAATCACATCCTCATTAGATTCTTGAACTGGCCTATGACACTCCCCATCGTAGTTTCTTTCTTTCAAATGTCAATTCTGAACCATAGTACGTAGACCATTGTAATATATTACTAAAACATGATCCCAACATTATAATGATGGTCCCATCATGATTTTAATATCACTACACCTGATTAAACAGGAGAAAACTTCCACCAATACTTGATCTAATTTAAGCGATTGAACTCCAATCAACCAAACTCAGCCCGATTGCACAAGATTTTCATTGTAAATCCCTAATCAACCCTTGAACTGCACCTGTATCACCCCAACAACATGCTTGATGCAGTTCCAAGATAACCCCAATAAAATAAATGAATGAAATCATGTCAAACTACATTCATCCAAAAATACTTGAAAAATACCTACTTAAGAAGACGACGTATCACAAAAAACTGATTTAATGCCTTTATTCAAAGGCATACCGATATCATTTTGAACATGCTCACTGAATCCCAAAAAAAACTTCTAGTGAAATATCTAATCCAAAACAAAGCTAGTTCAAAAATTTGATTGTGTTATAAAATAATCAGGGAAAAATATGTGATATGAAACCATTAGTTCACCACATGATACTCTAGTATTAATTATCACACTCAAGATTCAATTATATCCATATTTTAATTTGTACTTGGAATTTACTAAGAAATTTATTCATAATTTGTTCCATTTATTTAATGTCACCTGATAGTAAAAAAAATGTCTAATGACCAGTCGATATATCCCATGAACCTTTTCACTTGAGTATCTCCCACTGGTGACTAACATCAAGCTCCCCAACTTAGTAGAATCCTTTTTGTCACTCTAAATAAATGATAACCCGATCAACACAAACTATTTTTTTCCTTCCTAAACATAACAACTATAATGTCTAAGAAACTACTCCCCTAAGGAGTAACAAAAATATTTCATTGACTAATTACCACTTCCTAAGAATAGTTTCCATGATGCTTGTAGAAATTCAAAAAAAGAGTGTGTCGCCACCCTCAAACATACAATGGTGTACTATACACTATTTGACGTACTTTTAAAACTCTCATTGAGAACACTTCCTAGGATTATTTTATCCATCTATAAAAGATCATAGGTGGACCAACATGTAGCCAATTCTCTGCAAGCACATTCTGATTGATGTCAAGATATTGGACATGATCGCCTATAACTAGGAGTACAGTAATATTCTAAAGATATGCGTGTATTGATCCTATGAGCCATGATTACTTATAAATAGGATTTAGTTGGCTTATCCAACTCTTGACACTGTATCTCCCAAAAATGTGTGTCTAGGTCCATCCATGGGTCAACTGCATCTCGACACCTGGTTTATTCTTGATGTATCATCTACCACTGAGATTTATTCCCCATTTAAGTTATAATTTCCAAGAAACAAAGCCCATAGATATAATTTTAAACTATAATTCCCAATATTTCACACATATTCTCATTGATTTATGATTTAAATGATACCATGTGTATCTGATGTGTATCAAAACATCCTATGTAGTGGGTTTACAATATTGTACCACCCAATAATCATTACTCAAATCACGATCCTATTAGTAACTCATTATAAGGATAATCTAACCATTCTACATGAAACTTTATTTTCCCCACTATCACACCCTAGGTGATTTATTACCCTATTTCTCCATAAGGCTTTAATCTCACAACCATGTATTCTAGAGGATGCCTACCGGTATAAAGGACCAAGGTTGTGGTAATGGGGATAATATTTTCTTATATTAGGGTAAGCAAATAGTGGAAGTAAGAAAATGACATTCATATCAATAATAATCACAACATGGAAGAAATAATTATAATAAAATAGGAGCATGCTGTAATAATAAATGGAATGTAGGGAAGTCTCGAATGGCCATGTCATAGATACAACACTGATCACCCACTAGGACAATAAAATATATAAGAATACATAATGGAAACAAAAACTAAGTACATGTATCTACCATATACACCAAGAAACCACATAACTAATATCCATATATATATATATATATATATATTCGATCTATCTTACTCGATCAATCCTAGGCCTCAGACCATCCTATGTGTTCATCCAAGTGAATGTCTAGTTGGGTACCCCAGTGAAAAGGTTGGTCGAGTAGGTTGTGAATAAATAACTCAGTAGGGAACCACAAACTGAGTCACATACATAGAAAATAATATTTAGTGTATGTAAATGTGAACTACTCATTAGGATAAAAATAATAATAATAACTGATAGAAATAAGTTGAATGATAAATTCATTCAAGGAAATATCAAGGAAAGCACTCAACCTAGCAGAGACACAACTGGAATAAGGTTTCTTCATGTATAAATATATAAATGTGTAATATATATATTCCTATATATATATATTAGTAAGGTGACAAGTATCATGTATCAAACTATATCTAATCCTTCAGTCTGTAATCCTGATTGTTTGGACTTCCAATGAAATAGGTATTTGGAAATATATTGTCATACTAAATCCATGAATAATTAAGTTGATACTTTGGTTTTTATTTATGATCGATGATACATTATTTGGATGGAATCAAAAATATATTTTATCAAGCCATGTTGCCATAGGGGGACACATGTACTAACCCTGGGTTCACCCATAATCAGCTCCAATCACTATAATAAAGTATTCCATGTATTATATAGACATCATGTAAATAGAAACTGAGCTGGATTCAAAACCAATCAAGCTATGTAAATATATTTTGATTTAAAATACATAGGTCCCAATATTTAGGTGGTCATGACATCATGATCGGATAATCCATCCGGGGATAAACCCTAGATATTCTATAGGTAATTCTCTTTGAATCTATGTACATTATTAGTTTTCATTCAATAAATATATTTCCTTCCCACTCCTAGAAAATTTAGGTTAGTATAGTAATGGTGTTTCCACCCAGCCATATGGAGAATCCTAGTCATCACTCGAAGAGAGAAGAATCATATCTAAGTATATCTCAATTAATCGATGAGTAACATCATTTCTAACAACACGGTCAAGTAAGAATCTAATGCCGAATCCTAGTAAGTACCTATAAAAATTCATATAAATAAATCATGTAGGATCAATGAATGGATCTAATGAATTACTTTTGAGAAACCCAAAAATATATACATAAAATAAAAAGGATCAAAATCTAGATAATAGGAAGTGTGTCTGGGAACCCCGAAATATATCACCTCACATCAGGACCACTGAATATAAAATAGGAAGTACCTCTGGAAATCATAGTTGCATAAATAGTAAATAAACGAAGCATAAATAAAAGAATGAGGGTGAAAAAAACACATAAAACCACCACTATTGTCATGGAATCATTGGCTTGTATTTTTGGTATGGGTTCCTGGTGACAACTACTACCCACTCTACCCAAACCCATACAACCTAGGTTGGGGTTGGTTAACCACCGAGGTACCCACTAGGGTCCCCTTGATATATAAAATAAAGAGGAATCCTACTTGGGATCCTTGAGTTCCATACATTTTCAGATGTATTCCTATGAGGATCCTATGTGTCAGTACCATAGACTCTCTAGAATGGTCTACACACCCAAACAAGTTTTGGTCTGCCTAAGGTTCATCCACCTAGTCCTATAGAAATATGGGCATGACTTACTACAAATATTCACACCTCTTGAGTGGTCTAGATGATACTCAATCTATCAAGGGATAAGTCTTAGGCACTATGGGATAAATCATGAGGCTAGATCACATGGGTTATTAGTGACCCCTGGTATTCATACAATACAATTACCCAATTAATTAATTCAACAATCCATTGATCAATTTAAATACGAGTTATCACTCTTAGGGGAGATATCAGGAATAAATATAATATAATACACATACATAAATACTAAACGGGATGGTATGATAGACCAACTACCTTTCTGAATTGTTTCACTTATAAATAGCTCACGAAGGATCCATTTAACCCCTCCAATGTTTGAGCTAGGAATTATCGACTTCCAAGACCGTTCCTAATTGTGGATATCTCATGTATTGTCCAAAATATCAATTAAAACATAATAAATAAATTATAAGATAAAATAAAAAATGTAATAACAGTAAATAACACACCGATCAATCATTGGTTGATGTAAATTCTAGAAAATATGTATAAAAGGTTAACTGAATATCCCCAACACCATTCCCAGGAATGTCCCTAACCAACGATGTCAAAAAAATTATTAACATAATTTGATTTTGGATTTAATGATTTTTAAATTCATTATATTGAGATATCTCAATGAAGAGACATGTGTTGAATTGAAAATGACCTCTTGGGTCATCCTCATCCTATGAATAGAATAATACCTATCACTGATATTCAATTCCACCATGCATCGGTGGAATCAAGATTTAAAACTCTAACCAGAGAAACTAATAATGAATAAAAAAGAGACGAGGATAACTATGATTCATACTAGAGGAAAATAAATCCATAAAATTTCATGAATGGCCAACAGAACACCCCGTCTCCCTTGTGGGATTTTAAGAGAGGAAGGAGAAAAGGGATCCACCTAGGTTTCCTGAGAGAGAAAAGGGAAGGAGAGCGGGGGGTTTTCCCTTAAGGATCACATGGGGAAAGGCCATTTCACCATTTTAAAGGGACACATGGTTTGGAATCACAATCTCCCCGGGCCTACTTCAAACCTTTCTCCTGTAAAAAATGGCACATATGGTTAGGCCACACAGTTATCCCTAACCATGCGCAAACAGTGATCCATTGGTCATACAAATCTGAAAATCTATTTTCGAGGCCTGAACCCTTAGGATGCACTATATTCTATTCATATAACATCCAAGACTCAATCCATATCAATAAAATATTTATAAAGGAATTCCAAACTTTTAATTCATGTTTTGAATTTCCAATCAATATCTGACCCATCCATTAATTGAAAAGTCAAAATCCTTCAGAAATTCCCAACTCCGAAAAATAAGGGGTCCTCCACTCTTGATGCATCGCATTACACATAATACTTGATCCTTGGATCAGGTAGTATCAGTAAATGTGATATAGTCAAACTCCTCTTTATCTTAAGAAAATATTCTTCACAATGGTCTTAACAATGCAATTTCACTCCCTTCACCCTCAGTACAATCATCAATGCTGATAATATAGAGATTTATAAGATAAAACATCAATAATATCCTTCTAATACTAAAATGATCTTGATCTTAAAACATATTTTAGTGATGTATCTAGGACATTATTACCTCTACATTCTATGGGTCAAAAAATATACTAATATCAGAAAACACATTCCCTAACAAAATCACATACTAAAATTATTAGTTACACATAAACATATTATAATAATGTTAATATACTCAAAGCATACCCGATACTATCTAAAGATTTTTGGTGAGCTCTTTTAGTGTCAATGAGTAGATGAGGATGTCATCAACAAACACTGTGGTGAACTAGTCTAGGTACAAATGAAGGATATTATTTACAAGGTCTATGAACACTGCCGGTACATTGATCAAACCAAATAGAATCACCAGATACTTGTACATCACAAAACCTCTCAAAATAATTATATTAAGAATGACCTACTCTTTAACCCACAACTACTGATGTCCTAATCAAAGATAAACGTTTGAGAACCGTTAAGATCCAAGTAACTAATAGAAAAGATATTTGATCTTCGGAAAAAGATGTATGTTCTTCACCATTGACCATTTATAATTTCAAAAATTAGTGAAGAGTAAAATACTAACATCCTTCTTCTTATTTGACAATAGTGGTGCACCCCATGTTGAAGTACATGGCCTAGTAAATACCTTCTTCTCTAAAATTTCAGGCTACACCTTGAGTTCATTTGGCTCAGCTGGTGCCATACAATAAGGGGTATTGAAAAGGGCTGCACACCCAACATAAGCTATATGTCAAACTAAAATCCTCTATCAGGAGTATTTTATGATAAAATTTCTAGAAATAAATCTTGATAGATATCCATGACTAGAAAAAACGTTGAGGGGTGTACCACCAATCCAACTGAAGGAGACCAGTCAGCAATCTTCACACTGATCATCCTAATATTAATAAAATTTATAACAAATCTAAATAGTCCCAATTAAAATTCTATTTTCATAAATAAATTATATCAATTTTGTGAATTAAATGACACCCATATCTAGTAGAAATCAATATGAACTTGGAAGCTGGTTAGGTAGTCCATAATACGAATCACATCGAAGATCGTCATATTTGGAACCATGAAGTCCCACAGATGTTTATAACCAATAATTACTATTGGAAACTATGGTCATTGCTAAAGTTGATATAATATGTTCCCAATAGTGTATCAATGTAAAGTAACTCATAGGATAACTTTACTGGTAAGTCAAGTCCAACAATGAATTATACAAATATGAAGGCATGGGTAGCACCAATATTAAGAAATATACTTGCTTGACATTAATCTCTTTCAGATCCTCTAGCAGATTAATTTTTCCCACAAGGATATCAACCCATTTCTCAGTATCCCGAGGTCCCCAAGTACCCTTTTAGGATTAATAATGATAGAGTTTAAATTAATGGAATATTTGACCATATTTCTAAACTCATATTCCTAGGAAATGAAATATGTGAAAGTCTTATGATTGAAGATGCCCTGCTTCCTAAACCATAGATTAGGTGTGGAAGTATGCTTAGTGACACAATCTTACACAACCAGTGGTAGAGTAGGATATCCTCTCCCATGGAAGAATTTTATCCCTACTATGTAGTTAGTCCCATAATTCTATGTCGAGGTGACATATTCTATAACACAAAGGAAACACTTTGGAAAATAAAATTCATTTGGATATACCCTAATCATTCTACGGATCCACATAGGTTTCTCCTAAGAGTCTACACTTAATTCAAGGTATAACTATACAAGTAGTAAACAAGGTATATTCCCTATACATTAGTCACAATCATCATATATATATAATAACACAACAATATTCATAGTTCTACTAATTAGGGTCAATAGAGATATATCATAATAGAAAATAAAAATAGATATATCACACAATAGTGAATATATCTAGAAAATAAATCATAAATATTGGAATCTAATTGAATAACTAATATGAAGTAAAACAATATGTGTATATATATGGCATATGTATATTCATTCCTAATAGTTATGTGTGAAACCACTTGAAATATCGTAGAAATAGTAACAATAATCCAATTATCTGTTACTTATTGGTTTGATACATATTTTTTGGATAGGTACACAATAACTCCCCTACTAGGGTCCCACGAATCTATCTCCTTTATACTAGGTTATAGGGTTTTCAAAAAGAAAATAAGAAATATGGTCCCATAATAACATTTCAAAACACCCAAACCTAAACCAAAAGATCTAAGATGGAGGGTCACATGATCACATGTGTACCTCCCCGTATATAAGAGGTTGTAGACTAGTAGCGAGGGTCTAAGTCCATTAGTTTGGAGAATATACCCTCTGAGTCATGTTATGACCTCAAAAATAAAAAATATAATAAATAATTTTTTTAATATGTGTAAACGACTTGATTGAACACATGTCATATGGTAAATAAATAAACATGCTCCCATGGTAGTGAGCCAATCTAGAGTACATGTGTAGAAGATAAATAAAATAAATAAACTATAGAGTCCCCCAAAGTTTATCCAAATCCGAAATAATATTCATGATTCATTGCTCAACAATCATCCATAGGCCCCATTCACATTCTTGGATCACTAAACATGAAGTCTACATGTGCATTGAAATAATAGTGTAGTGTGTGAGAAATAAAACCAGTAGACATCACCAATACATACTTAACAATGAACTTATATATTTGGTGAAATACATGATAATAAAAAATGCATAAAAAGTAATATAAAATGTAATGAACATATACCTAGTGGTCATATGAAAACTAAGATTCAATAAACTTCTAGTCATACCTTCCTTGTCTCTATGCCAGATGGATAATAAGAAGATAATGAAAGTAATCGAATCTTTCTTGGGGCTAGTTAATTAGTTCATTTATTACCTAACGGGATGATGTGTAGATAAAACTAGGCTTCCCTCATTCTCATGAAGGAAATAATTCTCATAAATCACTAGGAGTCATGTTTTCCAATAAAAAATCAACTAGCATCGAGCATGATACTTTGAAATCAACTGGGCATTGAGTATGCTAGTCGCAAATAAACCAGGTATCACAAAACCAGGTACATGGAATCCAGACACCGAGTACATCCTCAAAATTATTTTCCATGGTATCATCATATACCCACACAATTCATAGGTCTATTTTTATCAACATACAAATTCCTACAAACTCCCCCTGTAAGGGATAAACATCCCACAATGATCCACCTATTCCGATCACCAATAATTATTCATATGAAGGAAAGGTAACATATATAAAAGAAAGAATATAAAAATGAGAATAAAGTAGAAATAAACATAAATGTGATTTACATCAAAAATTTACAACCAAGTTACAACAATAATCATGGAATCAAGAATCATAAATCGGTTTCACAAGCTATATACACCCACATGTGATCACAATAAAAAATGCCTGTAAAAATATTCCAAAAAAATAAATATATGAAGGAAAAAAGTGTAGACAAGAGCCCTATAAGGTAATAAATTCCCCAAATCAAGGTTATTGATGTCAAAATTATATTTATCTAATGAATCATCACTCAAATCACATTAACTTGTTCATTAGCTAAGCTCTTCTCTAAGGATTCAAGGACCTAATTCTTATCATTTAATTTCCAAAGGAAATAAAAAAATCACATGCACTAATAGTTCCTCTGTCCTAGTTAATCTAGAATAAAATTTACAATTTCATATTTACATTCTTGATAACTAAATATTATTTCTTATAGAGTACTTACAATCCAAATGTGATAATATTCTAATATATCTAGAATAATATGAGATAAAGAATTCTTATTATTGTTTTCTATTATTTGGGATTATTATAATTTTATTATTCTTCTAGTTTTTTTGAGAAAAAATTGGATGAATAATTTAACAAACTTATTATAAAATATTTCAGGGAATTCTAACCAGGGTATTATCTTTTGGAAATGAAACATATATAAGAGAGGAGAGAGGGTGAGTTTTATTCCACTACTTTAATTTAGAGACAGAACTAGTTTTGATTATAGATGGATTCACCAATTCTAAACAAAGGAATTTTGGATTATGAATACATGAGAGGATAACAAAAAAAGATGTCCTCAAGGTTATAACTACTTAATAAAAACAACATTGTACATGATTTAAATATTAAAAACCATAAAATAAATATCATTAATTAATTTTTTCTTTACAAAAATCGTGAATATGAAGTTTTTAAACATTATCAATTATTAATTTAAGGGAAAATGAATCAATGGTATGTAATACCACCATTTTTTAAATTTTAAATAATTGAAATTTGTTAGATGGTTTATCTAGGTAAAAAGAATCAAAAATAGGAAAAAACCCAATTTCATCATAAAAAGTGTTGCGTAAGGGTAACATGGTTTTACCATTACACAACTCCAAGATGTTTCATGAGGGTAAAATTTTAACCCTTATAAGGTGGATGAAATTATTCATACCCTTACATATACTTTAAGAACACTGAGTTACCCTTATATGAAGCCTTTCCAAACCTTATACTCATAGAAGAAACTTGGGGATACCATTACATGAGGTTCAGAAAATGTAACATACATTTTCCCAAGACTTACAAATTTCAACTTAATTTTACACAATGATTTGGTTACCCTTATACAGTGAGATAGTACCCACACACAACATTTATAACATCATAATTACCCATATGAATTTCAAACGTACCCTTAAATATGGATCTATTACCCTTAAAAGAGTAGAGGAAACCCAAAGGTACCCTTACACAACTCCAGCTACTCTTACACAGCTCATGAAAAGGGGTTTTACCCTTACACATCCCAGAGGCTTTTCCCTTACACAACTTAAGGAAAAAACCCCTCTACCCTTATGCAATGTCTTAGAACCCATTCTTACCCTTACAAAACATCATAAAACCACATGTAAGTTTTATTTTTATAAAAAATTATATTTTCACATAAAAATACTTATAAATTAAAAACTGAATACAGTATAAGGATAAATTAAAAATTGTGAACACTCCATTTATACTCATTTATACTAATTTTCTATTAATTATTCTAATTAACAATTGATTAGTCCTATTTTTTTTAATATTTATTAATATAGACTAATTATTATGATTTTTTACAAATTTTTACAAGTATTTATTAAATGACCATAGTTTATAATAATGTATACTATTTTTTGATTTATTTATACAAATTTTTAATAATTTTTAAAAAAAATTATCTAATGTATACTAAATTTTATTAATTTATACTAATTTTAAAAGATATTGAATATTTTTAATTAATTTATAATCATTTATACAAATGTTTTTATAAATTATACTAAATAACTAAAAATTAATTCTAATTTTTAATAATTTATAATATTTTTCATTATTTTCTAATATTATATATTTTTTTATACTAATTATTATGAATTTACAATAAATTATACTAATATTTATTAAATTATCATAATTTAAAGTAATATGAACAATTTTTTAACAATTTCCTAAAAGTATTTATTCAAAATAATTTTATTAATTATTTATTAATTTATAGTATTTTTAATTAACATATAATATATTTAATTATTTTATGCTCATTTACAATAATGTTTTATCAATTATACTAATTAGGGGAAAATGTATACTAATTTTTAATAATTAATGTTAATTGACATCAATTGTTATTAATTTATTCTAATTTAAAATATTTTTTACAATTTTATACAAATTTTTATTAATTTAAACTAAATTTATTCATTTTTTACTAATTCTTATTAATTTATACTAATTTTTCGTAACATATAATATTTTAAATTTATTAATTCTAATTTATAATAATTTTTATTAATTATACTAATTAGTGAAGATTAATACTAAATTTTATAATTTTTTTATAATTTTTTTAATTTGTAGTTATTTTTATTAGTGTATACTAATTATTATGAAATTATAATAAATTATACTAATATTTGTTAAATTTTCACAATTCAAAACAATTTAATATTTTTTTATTAATTTATAAATTTTTTTTAATAAATTTGTTGTAATTTTTAATAATTTATAATATTTATTTTTAATTTATACTAATTTATACTATAATTTTTTTAATTACAATAATTTATGCTAATTAAAACTCTTATTTATTAATTTATTTAGCTATTTTATTAATTTCAACTAATTTTATAAAATTTATAAAATATTTTATTTATTCAAATTAATTTTAAATAAAATATAATTTTTTTACATAATTTATACACATTTACACTAATTTTTTATTAATTATACTAATTAGCAGCATATTTATTTTAATTTTTAATAATTTAGATTATTTTTTATCTATTTATAATAATATTTTTATTTTATACTAATTTTTAACAAATTAAACTAATTAAAAATTTATAAAAATATATAAAAAATAAACAAAAAAACATATAACAATTAAACACAAAAAATGATTATAATTAACGAAATTAAAAAAATACCTCATAGTTGTTTTATTGAAAATAGGAAAAATGATAGGTGCAAAGAGATATTGAGAAAATAATATATTTCTAGAGGGAATGAGAAAATAATAGTGTATTTATTTATAATGAGTTTTTTTACAGAATACTTTTTACAGTAGAGTACCACTGTAACAAGTACTTTTTATGACAAACTGTGTATTTGTGATGATTTGTTGTGATGGAATGAGGATCTTTCAGAAAAAACTTCTAAAAAAATTTTATGCACATATCTAAAACTATTTTTAATGGATCATCCATTGCTTATAATCCTGCAGGTCGGTTATTTGTGACATATTCGTTTTAAAAACCATTTCTACAGAAACTATTTGTGATAGATTCAAAAATCTATCTAAATACATAATTCTCGCTATTGCGTGGGTAGGCACAATAAATCTTTTCTTGATAGAATACATATTCCATCACAATAAACCATCGTAATAAATACTTTTTGAAAAATAATTTATTATACATCAACAAAAATTCCCCATCAAACATATTGTGATGGAATATAAGTCTATCAAAAATAAATCGACAAAAAAAAATTAATTTTTTATATTGTGTCCTCCTCTATATCCTTGTTCTCTTTTTTTGAAGGATCATTTTTTAGAGGTTCCTCGATTTTGGAAATGATTTTCTAGAATGTCCTTAAGATTAGTTACTATGGATTAGTTCTGTATAGTTTTCCTTTATATTTAGGGGTGGTTGATTATCATTTAATTATCTCTTATGTAGTAGTTATTTTAAGATTCATGTTGAGTTGTGGGATTCAAGACTCTCTCTTTAATGGGTATAAATCATGGGATGGTCATGCTATTGGTTCTTTTGGGGATTGGTATGAATTAACCTAATAATATCTATAACTATTAGGAGGGATAAATGGTAAGAGAAGTGTTGTGTATATAGTTTATCTATGTTTCTATGTTACTACATGTGATGATATTGATTGATTCATTTTTTAATGAAATTCATGACTAACTATATAAGAATATGTTGGAAAATGTGATAATGATTCTATGAGAATGAAGTGTGATAAAAAAATAATATTTCTGTGAAAACCAAACCCCCCTTAAATTGAAGTGAAATTTCATGTTTTCTTATGGATATGATACCCTTTTCTAATATAAATTGATTTCCATGAAAATATTATAGGTAATTTGTTAAAAATATTGAATCAAATCACATAATTGAATGATACCTTATTCGGGTAACAAAAAATTATATTGATTATCATAGAGGTGAAGTGATGTATACACTAGAATATATATTTTCTTCTAGGAAATGTAGTTGTTGTTTGCTATTGTGTAAGTTTAGTTGTGAATTGTGGTCTTTATGTGGCTGGATATATTTGTGTTATTGTATAGTTGTGTTGTGAGTGATTGATAGCTAGTAATATTGTTATGGTGGTAATGTTGTTGGTTGAGAATGAAAGGGGTTGGTTTTGGTTTCCAAATGACAGGATATTCATGGTAGTACAAGATTATTTAAAGTGGGGTGGTGAATGAAAATTGTTTGGTAAAGCATAAAATTATTTTGATGGATGGCTGGGAACCATAAGGTGTTAGTAGTGTGATTTTATGCTTTTTTTGGGATTATTGATGGTAAGGGATGGAATGAATTTATAATGAACATGAAATGAGATTGTTGGGAAAGAAGTGGTGATGCGGTAAATGGTTATGAATTGAACTACAATAAATAGATGAATGGAAATGGAATAGTGTTGTTTTTGGTTTGTGAATAGTTTGAAATTATATATGGGATATTAATGAAGAAAACATGATGTGTAATGGTGATGGAAAATATGGATTTAGATGAAATATATTATAACTAAAGAAACTAGGATTCATCATATGGTCATTTCTATAAGGTTCATTGCTAGTCGTGTTGTAGAGGTTGCAAAGGTTATTAAATATTATTATTATTATTATGGTGGATCAAAATAGTTTCATATGGGGATGTTTCTGTGCACCTATAGGTTAGGATTTACATGTGACTATCAATCCTAGTATTTTCTTGTGATTTCATCACACCCCCATCTGATTTGGATAATCTTACACAGACCCAAATATTTTGGGAACTGGGAGTTTTCCAAAAACATCTTAATCTGGGATGGTAGATGGCTAGCTACCTCCTCTTACTCGATCTCCCTAGGGAAGTAGTATGTTTCACTATAATAAGACAAAACTATATTTTAACAGTGGTAGCTAAAAGCACTGGTAAAGGAACCATTTATCTACGCTAGAAAAAGCACTGATAAAGGCCTTGTTTATAAGTTCTAAAAAGAGTACTGATAAATTTGAGTCTTTATTAGTGCTAAAAATTACTAATAATGGTGTCCCTTTTTCAGTGCTAGTATAAAATCATGAATAAAGACCCCCCCTTTATTAGTAGAATCAAAAAAGAAATAATAAAGGGGGGTCCTTATTAGTTGTTTTTTACTAGCGCTGATAAAGGGTAAATTTTATAAAAAATTAAAAAATCATTATAAATAATATATTGACACAAAAATATATTTATATTGATAAATAAATAAATAAATATATAAATAATATTTTATTAAAAATGATTTATATAAGGCTAAATATGCATTTACACCTAATATATATGATATTTAGTGAAAAAATGGATTATAAAATAATTTTTAAAAAATAATAGTAATTAATAATTTCATAATGATTGTCAAGTAATAGTAATTTAATAATAATTTGAAGATAAAAAAATCAAAAAAATTAATAAATGATCTAAAATAAGTTGAAAACATGACACAGACATTAAAAGACCATAAATTTTGATCCGTGTGTCTTTTTGAGATCTACAACATATAAAATCAAAGCTTGCAATGGGATCAACGCACTAGTGACTAAGGTAACCCTAGTCACAATTTTCAATGCCAAAAAGGCCCAGAAGGCCTCCTAAACTATGTTTTTAATCAGGCAATACCAATTTTCTTACATTCAATGGAATTTCATCCTCATTTAAGAGGGAATTATTTTCTTTGTTTTTGTGGAGAATGAATTTATTCCTAGGTATTGCATTCATATTTATATTATGGATTTGAATTTTTTTTCATATTCTTAAGTTATTTATAATAAAAAATATAAAAATATTTAAATACTTTTTTAATATTCACACATGAAAATTTTATTTTATAAATAAATATGTAAATATATTTTCATATAAAATATATTTCTAAATATATAAAAACTATTAAAATAAAAAATAATATTCATTTTATTTACAATAAAAATTAATGCATATATATACCTATACAATTAATTTATATATTCTATACATGTGTGTTTTGACCAATAGATATATATTTATCTATATATTCTGTTATATGTGTATAAATATTAATATATAATATATGTAAATAAATATGAAACAAATAATTATATTTATATATGAACACATATCTATTAATATATATATATATATATTTATTTATAAACATTCACTTACACTATCATACACACTCACAAAAAATATTTTATATATGTATTTTATAATATATGTATATATATAGTGATAAAAAATGTAATGAAATATATATAAATATATAGATATTTTATAATATATAGAAAAAAACAATATTGTGTAGTTTAAAATTCATGGGTATATTAGAGGGAGGTCTCAGGTTCGAAACTCGATGGAGGCACAGGTGTACGCAAAAGGATAGAATTATGTAAAGTGTTAATGATGGGGAGGGGGAGTGCCCAGAAAAGTGAGTACAAGCACTGATAAAGGGGGGGGGGGTGGGAAGCCTTGATAAAAGGTGGGGTGGTAATAGGTTAAAAAAAATTAATCCCCCTTTATCAGCACTAAAAAAATTGTTGATAAAGGGGGACATTAACAGTGCTAAAAAAGGTTGCCAAAGACCCCCATTATCAATCCCTTTTTTGTGCTATTATAGGGGGAATTTATCAGTGCTTTTTATGATCAATGTTAAATCTAACCATTTAACATTTCTCTCACTATAAATTCTTCTATATCAATGAATAAACCCTTTTACTAGAATTGTTAAAGGCCATATTTTTACTAGTGCTAGAGGTGCCAATATATAGTGGCGATTCTATTGGTAACACCCGATGATTTTATAAAATATATTTTTTCAAATGAATTGAATATTATCGATATTTTTTTTGCACTTAGTAAATATTTCATTACATGAAACACTTATTTTGTCTTATTTTATATTTAATACCATTTTTATATAGTGTTATATGCAACACTGAGTTTAGCTTGTGTTATATGCACCAATGAGCTTGAACGAAATGTGAAATATTATTAAAATGTTATTATAGTTATCACATAGTTTTTGGAATGGTGGGTATGAATAATATTAAATAAAATTTTTAAATATTATTTACACATATTTATAAAATTAATTTTTTGTTAACCAATTAATAATAAATTAAAGTAATAACTATTTTAAAATAATGAAATTCCTTTTTTGAAAAATTATTTTTCTATGCAAAAAAGTGTTTTATGAAAATAAATTAAACAAACCCATTTTGATGAATTATTTTAATGAAATTTATATAGTATATATTCAATCAAATTTTTAACATTCATCTTATGTGTTTTTTTGAAAAGTTATTAGAATAAATCAAATATTAAACATAAAAATCTATATTTTTCTAAAAGGCAGTTTTCCACCTTTTAATGAAGAACATATTTTAAAACTAATTTATTAAATTTTTATAAATTTTATTTGAAATATAAAATCTATTTTGAAATTATAATGTCAAAATTATCTTGTGGTGAATTTATTTTATTTTTTTATGTTTAAATTTTTTTGATGAATAGTAAACAATGTTGAATTATAATTGAAAACTACCTTTTTTCAAATTATTTATATAGTTACATTATATTTTTAGGTATTTTTAATGTTAAATTAGAAAAATAATGTATCGATTCATAAAATTTAGTTCATTGGAATTAATTTATATATTTAAACTATATATACAAACATTGTAATCTTTTGATCATTTCCACTTTTAAAAACCCGCTTTATCATCATATCTACGACATTAATAATGAATTAATTTTTGCACTTATGTGAATGGAATTTGTAAAAATAGATTAAATATTTTGAATAAGAATCATTTATAATGCTTAATAATGAAAACATAATTTATCACCAAAATTATCAGTGAAAACAATTAAAGTTAATCGCAATGATTGGGAGAAAAAAGAGTTCACCAAGGGACGAAACATTAAAATTAAGTGAAAAATAACCTAGAAAGTTATCAAAAACACATTTTATGGACATATTATGACCTTATACCTTATATTATAGATATTATTATATTATTTTATACACATGAAATGGAAAACCCATGGGTGGAATTTTCTCTTTTCAAAAATTACAAGAGTGCCACTCACCTCACCTATAAAAGTCACCCCTATCCTCCCTAAATCACAATTTTTAAAAACATTGGTTTGAAAAAGGAATACGTAAATAACTTTTCAAATTAACTCCTCTCATCCGGAAGCTTTATTTTGGGCAGAAATCCAACCTATTAAGGCTTTTGTGCAATCCTAATTATTATACTGAAAGAAGAGGTAATGATCTTCAACGAGAATTTTTTATTTTATATCTTCCTCCACATCCTTAAATTAATATTATACCATGTATATACAATAACCTCAATATATTAGAAATAATTTTTTATTAGGTTTTGTTAACAATATAAAAACACACACACACTTCCATAAAATGGGATGAAAAATCATCATTTGTGTGTACAACAAACTATTGCCTCGTGGACAGAAGTCGTTCGTTTTTCCACTACCACCTCTCAAGGTTGGTAATAATGATGAAAATAATATTTATATTTGATATTTATGATATTTTTGATATTATTATTCTTCTTAATTTTTTATTTCACTCACAAATTTATGCATTCCATTTTGTGGGAATATGATAACGTCTTACGTGTGTATGGCGGAATACCGCCTCACAAAGCGATGCGATTCATTCACGCTGTAGATGGAATTTATTAAGGACGAGTTTAACAAAATATATGATATATATCATATAAAAATTATTATTTCATGATATTATATATATCATTTACATTTCTTTCTTTCAATCTGACAAGAAAATAGAAACAATATTCATGTGTATGTGCGACCTACTGTGTCCATGAATAGTTTATTTTATTTTCTACCTATAACTTTTATAAATTAATATAAATACATATATACTGAATATATATTATATTTATATCATTTATATCATTTTTTATATATTGAAACCATCATCTATGTAGTTGGACCAACAACATGTCAAATCAAGACATATATGAAAAACAAATATGTTATTCCCCAAAGCATAACTTTAACATGGAATTATTAATAAAAAGGTATTAAAAGGCTATAAGTAAATAATATATGGTATGATATATATGAATATGGTTTTTAAATTATTTATAATTAAATTATATTTATTTTATAGTAATTTTTAATGAGTATGACGAAAGTCAAGACTTTAAGTAAGGGGATTTCTATCTCACTTTTTTTTCTATGAGACACAAGACTTATTAACCACTTATTTATTTTATATGGTTTATATAATTCACATGAATTTATTTCATGAATTTTCTTCTCAAAATAATTTTAATTCAAATATCCATTTTTTGTATCTCTCTTTCATGGGGATTAAGGTTTCAAGGTTACCAAAGTGGTAGGGAAATTTTTGTCCCAATTTTCCTTCTCTAAGATGTATGTTATGTTATGATCCTATATAATTTTATGAGGTGTATATAAAAACCATTTGTAATGTAATATAATGAATTTATTCATCTTCCTGAAATTTTATGTTTCATTTTACATTATTAATTCATGGTGATTATGATTCAATGTTACCGAAGATGTAAATATTTCACGTTACAATCTCATCATTTATCGATATTATTTATGATTGTGTTTCTAATGAAAAGATCTTAGAATCCATTTGTCAATAATTATCATGAATGTTTTTATCCTATAGTTATTAATGAAATATTTATGTAATGGTATCATTTATCCACTCTTTAGTACTTAAAATAATTTAAAAAGCATTTTTTTTAAAAAAATTTGATTTTATCTTATTCTTCGGTCAGAAATATGTTTTCATTGAAAACCATGTCTTCTAAAAATATTTTAAAAAATAATTTATTACATTCTTATGATTTAAAAAGATATTTTTAACTATTTTAATATTTTTAAAAATTTGTTTTGAAATGAATATTCAAATCATTTTTCGAAATCAATGACAATTTGGATTTTATTGAATATGTGAAAAGAGCCTTCATTTTAACGTATAAAACATGAATATATTTATACGGTGCCCTAAAAAATAATTTTTTTAAATACTATTTTTTAATTTTTCATGGATATTTTCAAAATGGTTTTAAGCTCCCTTTATAAATTTTCAAGTTTATTTTCAAGGAAAATTAATTTGAAATTGTTTTATTATTAAACTTTTCTTTCAAAGTGGAAAGGGTATTTTCACCAAGAAATGTTTTAAATGAACTATCAAAATTATTTGACATAAAATATGAAATCTATTTATTTTTATAGTGCCTTTCATGGTATATGATCGAAGGATTAATTCATACTCTTTCTCTGTATGGTATGACGATATGTTTTCTTATGAAACTTTTTTTTTCTTGCATAGGTTATACCATGATAATATGCTTATGAATACTGCTTCTTTTAATGGGTTATTATATAATGAAATAAATTTGAAACCTATCTCTTTTAAAAAGGTTATGATATGATGAATTTTTACAATACTCATTTAATTTTATGTGTTATGATACGATGAATGTTTATGATCATGTGGAACACATAAATATGGATTTAATTATGTGATTGGTGGGAATTAAATGTCCCTCAAATGCATTGAGTAAATATTTATATATGATGATATAGATAAGACTAGAATAGGAAGTGAACAAATTTTATTAAGATAGGGTTAGAATGTGATGTATACCCAATTCAGTAAAAGACATTTTCCACAATGACAGTTTTGGGAGTGAACCTTGACTACTATGATGTTATATGTGAACCTGAATACATGTTCAAAATGTTATGCATGAACCTATCTTTCATGTTCATAATGTTATGTGTGGACCTCGTTTCATGTCCACAAGTTTATGATATGACCTTATTTCATGTATTTAACTTAATGACTGATCATTTTTCTATTTATACATGTTCAAAATGTTATAATCTGATGTTTATTATATAAATATATGTTTTATGCCAATTTTATGCTCTCAAGGAGCGCATTGTTTAATTCCCATGTGATTCATATCTTATGAATTGCCAATATTTATGCCATGAATTATGTTTATGATATATGAGAGTTTGGGTATGATCATCATCATTAATATTTATTATCACATACCAATATTGTTATTCTTTCATATTATAATAGATTTATATTTATTATGTTTTTCCTTATTGATCATTTGAGCTCACCCTTTATTATGTTTCCTTTCCCCAAGATATGAAGAATAGTTTTATGTAAGGTATGTCTATGAATAGTAATAAATGGTATGCCATTTGTGGGAACCATTCAATATCTTTCACTATATTAGAATATTATATTCCAAGTTTCAAGTGGAACTAAAATTTAATAGTCGTATGACATGTGATTGTGCAATGTGAATAATATTCATATGAAAAGATATAATATCTATGTATGAGAAGACTCGGTTTATATAATTTATATGAAATGAAACATTTAGTTAACCTTTAGAAACTAGGATGTGAAAACTTTATTCAGATCCTTAGGGATATCTCTAAGGATATGTCTAGGGATGTCTCTAAGGATAATCCTAATGATGGGTCAATGTTTAAGAAAATGTCATGGAATTTTTATAAGGGATTTAGCTAGTAGATTCCGAGCAATTACATACCTATCTAGATATAACAAGCGGATGTGGATCTGGAATATATGTACGTAGAGTTAAAAACCCCTAAAACAATGTATTGATCTAGTATTGATCGAGAACTGGGGCACTACAATGGGACATTCTACACACATGGTTTGACACTCCTAAAGGATACGATTTAGAAATTAACAAACTCTTTAAAAACCATCATGAAGGACATAAATAGATAAAGTCAATGAATGACCTAGGATAAACATAAGGTGTCTCAGAATAAATATTATGTTCCTTGATTTAGACCTCCAAAATGTTTTTTCATGATATGTGATTTTCATTTATGATTCGCGTTGCCCACACTATGATTTTTTGTCTCAGTCAATGGAAGGAACTAGAAGTAAATGAATTAACATTGAATGTGATGGATGATTTTCATATGAGAATCCATATGGGATGATGAATGGTGTAATGGATATTGTGATTATTACTAATCATTTTTTCATATAATTTGATCAACAATGTGTACTTTAACTAACTCTTAGGTCCACCAAATAAGAGAAGGAAATAGTTTTCTGAGAGTTTAGGTAGTGTACACCCTATAGGTAAGAAGATTCGATTTCCTATGTCTTGATAATGTGGGAATAGACACCCAAGTGGATGTTTAGGAGGACCATGGTGATATATTAGATCTGGATAAAAAGGACAAAAAGCAAGTAACTTCAAAGGAAAAATTAAAGGATTTGTTAATACAATGGATGATAATAAGGGAAACCCTAAGTTATCTTCCACTATTGAATGCTTTAAATGTGGAATGTGTAGGAATTATGAAAAATAAATGTCCAAAGAGTAAATATTATGAAGAAAATCATCATGTTTATATGAATAATGGTTATATTTATAATGATAAATAGACTTGAAATGACATATTAATGGAAATAAGTGTTATGGGATAAGACAAAAAAGCCAGGTTAATAGTGCGTGAATAAATTGGAATGACTAGTTTGTATATGTATTGAAATTAAATAGTTATGAAATATATAATGATTTTCCATTATATGTTTTTTGTTAAGGATTTAAAATATTATATTTAATGGTGTTGATGTCCTAGATAATTGATTCAATGGGAAGGTGATGTTTTATGAAAATCACATGTTTAAGGAAAATAAAACCCTTAATATGTTCCTAATGTTTTGATAATGATGTCTGAATAAAGATATTTTGGATGTGAATAATGTAAATTATATGGTACTGATTACATTGGAACCGATTAATGATTCGTTGAAAAATTGGTTTATAATATCATTGAGGGAGTTTACACCATTTTTTGGATCCAAGGAATATATCCAATAATATATTTTTTATGTGAGGAATAAGGACTAATGTATTTTTTCAATAAATTTTAATGTAAATTCATTTTAATAGCATGATTTAATATAATTCCTGAAGAATTTATTCAAATGTTTGGTATGTGACCAAAAAATCCACTATTTGATATATGGGGGATTAATGATAAGTTTATTTTGAGAATTTAGTGAAATTATTTATAAATATTTAATTTTGGAAGGGTTATTAGGTTAACCATTTATGGAATGGTTTGAGTTTTTCTTTGGAATTGGTTTCATAGAAAACCCTATTACTTCACCATATGAACATTTATGCATATTGGAAAACCTATACTAACCATACTGGTTTTGGAAAAAAGTTAGAGATATAAGGAAAGACTTTTCAGTCTTTTATTGATCCTATGATCCATTAAAAGTTAATTCTAGTGATGTGGGAATTAAAAATTAATTTTTTTATATTGATTGAAGCAAAACCAAAGGATTAAATTTTTCTTATAAAATATAATGATATTAAGTAAGTATATTTCGTTACATTCTTAGATGGTAAAATAATTCCTCAACTTTTGGAAAAGGATATAAAACAAATTTCATATTGCCTTCATATCTGATGAAAAAATAGAACTTTAAATCCTCATTGATTTATGGGTTTGAGGCCCTTAACTTTCCATTGATAATTCACCTTCTTGGGATCAACTACCTCTATCACTATCTATAATTATTTATAATTTTCCTATATGGGGTAACCACATTACTAGTTACTTTTGATAATTATTATGTTTCCAAATTTACCTCTTAAGGGAATTTTCTTATTAATTTGTATGATGTGAATTTATATTATATAATTTTCAAATGTTAAACTTTTTTTAGACTAATTTGAATTTCGAGGGTGAAATTCATTTTATGGGGGAAGAATTTAACACCCCATGTTTTTGTAAAATATATTTATTAAAAAATTAATTAAATATTTTATGTATTTTATGTTACATTGCGTATAGATTGTGTTACATGAAACACTATGTTTTTCTTATGTTACATGTAATACCTAGTTTATATTACATTATACACAACACTAATTTTAGCTTACGTTACCTACAACACTGTATTTAAATGAAATTTCAAATATTATTTAAATATTATTATATTTATCATATAACATTTGGAATAAAAAATTTATGAAAATATGGTTTACACATGTTTTTCAAATAAATTCTTTGTTCTCAAAATTATTAGAATTGAAGGTAAAAACTATATGAAAATAAAGAAATTTCTTTTCTGAAAAACAAATTTTCAATATACAAACACATTTTATCTCAATAAATAAAACAAACCAATTTTGATCAAAAATATTAATGAAATTTATATAGTATATATTCAATAAAATATTTATTATTCATCTTATGTTTTCTCTATAGAAGTGATAATAATACATCCAATTTTATGCATAAAAAGATGTATTATTTTGATAGATAGTTTTACCACCTTTTAATGATGGACTTATTTTGAAACTAATTTTTAAAACCTTATATAAATTTTAGTTAAAAATAAACATATTTTTTAAAATAATAATTTCAAATAATTTCATAGTGTTAATTTTAGGTATTTTTTTGAAAATTTTCATATTTTTATGAATAGTGAAAAGTACAAAAATTTAATTGAAAAGTGCCTTTTTGTTAAATTTATTTATAGAGTAAAATTATATTTTAAAGTAATTTTAAAACTAATTTAGATAAATTATATATATTAACATAAATTAGGTAAATGTAATCAATTTTATTTTGAAATTGGATATAAAAACTTTGTAAACGATTGATTATTTTCTCTTTAAAAACCTGCTTTCGAGTCATGTTTGTGAGGTTAATATAAAATTAATTTTTATCACTTATTTGAATGTAATTTTTAAAAATATATTACATATGTTGAATCTGAAAAATTTATAATTTATAACAAGTCAAAATTAAATTTTTACCATAATTATTAGAGAAAATAGTTAAAATTAATCAATATGATTAAGAGAAAAACAAGTTTACCCAAGGACTAAACTTTAAACTTAATTGGAAAATGACCTAGAAACTTGAAAAAACCAATTTTATAGATATATTTAGACCTTATACCTTCTACTGTATTTATTGGTTGATTACTGGAGCCACTTGATATGGAAAAAATGTGACAGAAATTATATCATTTTCAAAAATTACAAGAGTTCCACTCACCTCACTTATAAAAGGCCACCCCCTTTCCTCACCTCTCCACACTTTCAATTCCATTTTTTCACAAAATAACTGAAATAATAACTTCTTAATACCCCTATTATAATCATATAATACTCATTTATATTAAAAATACAACCTAGTAAGGCCTCAGTGAAATCCCAAGGAGGATACCCGAAAAAGAGGTAATGATCTTCAATGAGAATTTTTATTTTATATCTTCCTCAACATACATTAATTGTTATTATACCATGATAATATAATAAAATATGTATATTACATATAATAATATATTTTTATGTAATATTCACTACCTAAAAACACACACACTTCCATAAAATTGGTTATCAAATTAGCATTCATGTGTGTCGCGGGCTACAACCTCACAAATAGATGTTTTTCGTTTTTCCATTACCACCTATCAAGGTCGGGAATAATGAAATAAATTCTATTTACTATAAAGGAATATATAATTAATATATAAGATATTTTTATCATGTTTATAATTATAGATATGGTAAATCCATGATAAAATTAAGTGGATCAAAAATATATAAACTCAAGTCATAAATGAAGAATAGAGTTGTTATTAACAGAAACATTACTTTAGCTTTGAATTGATAATAAAAGGTTAGAAAAATTGAATAAGCAAATAATATATGGTATTATATATATTAATATGGTTTTTAATATATTTATAAGAAACTTATATTTATTATACAAGATGTTTCCATGATTACAACCAAAGTCAAGTCTTAAGGTAAGTTCATTTCCGTTTCACCTTTATTTTTTTTCGAGACACAAGACTTATTAACAATTTATTTATTTTATGTGGTGTATATATTAACCATGTATGTATTTTGAGATTATTATTCCAAAAATTATTTGAATTTACAAATTCATTTGATGACCTCTCTTTCATGGGGCCTATGGTTTCATTGTTTCTAAAGAGGTAAGAGAATTTTTATCTCAATTTTCATTCTTTGAGATGTATGTTATGTTATACACATATATTATTTTATGAGATGTATATAAAAAAAATTAGAATTTAATATCATATATTTATTCATACTAATGATATTTCATGTTACATTTTATGTTCTTCCATCCTGGGCCGTATGATTCGAAGTTACTAAAGTGGAAAATATTTCACATTACAATATCATTGTTTATCAAGATTGTTTATGATTATGTTTCCATTGATAAGATATTATTATAAAACTCTAAAAAGTTATCATGAATTTTCATTTAATCTATTTTTTAATGATACATTAATGTAATTTTACCTTTTTCCACTTTATGGTACTTAAAATAATGAAGAAAATGTTTTAAAAAAATCTGACATTATTTCCTTGGTCAAATATATGTTTTCCTCCAAAAACATGTTTAATAAAAAAAAATTTCAAAAAAGTTTTTTTTAATCTCCTATAAATTTTAAAAGAGAAATTAACCCATGTTTTACTATTTACAAAATTTTTTAAAGGAATATTCATGTCATTTTCCAAAATAAATATCACTCAGCTTTTATAAAAAATGTGAAGGAACATTCGTTTTAACAGGTGTGGAAGGAACATAATTCCCCATATTCATAAAAAATCATTTATTTGAAGATTCCTTTACAAAATTTCATGGATATTTTCAAAAAAAATGTTTTCAAAAAAATTTCAAACTCCCTTTATAATTTTACAAGTCTATTTTAAAGAAATGATTTTGAAAATGTTTCAGGATTTAAAAAGATTTTTTCAATGTGGGAAGGTTATTTTCTTCAGTAAATATTTTCAACGATCAAAAAAATATATTTTCCATCTAATATGACATCCATTGATGTTTCTGATACCATTATAGGGATATGATCCAAGGATATAATTCTTTTTCATTCTCTAAAAGGTAAAATGGTTTTTTTATGAAGCGTGTTTTCCTTACATGGGTTATACCATGATAAGATTGTTTTAAAACCCCCTTATTTTCATGAGTTATTCTGTAATGAAATGATTATGAAGCCTGAAACTTTTACACCAGATATGATATGATGAAATTTTTGTGATATACATTTAATTTCATGGGTTATGATATAATTAATCTTTATGATATTTTGGAACACATAAATATTATTTTCATTTTATTATGGGTGGACCTATATCCCAATCCTATTCATTGGTAAAGGATTTATATCTCATAAGATAAACATGACTATAATAGGGAGGGAATTCTTTTTAGTAAGGTAGGGCTAGAATGAGGAGTAAACCCAATTCAGTAAAGGACTTTTCCAGCTTTGATGGTCATGTGAGTGAGCCTTGACTACTATAATGTTATTTGTGAACTTGATTACATGTTAACAATGTTATGTTTTAACCTATCTTTCATGTTTATAATGTTATGCATGGACCTACTTTCATGTCCCTAAGTTTATGTGGGGACTATATTTCATGTCCTTAACTTAATGAGTGAACTTGTTTCAATATATATATATATATATATATATATATATTCACTGTGTTATAAGATGATTTGAATTCAAAAAATCCATGTTTTTATGATATTTTCATACTCTCATGGATCATATTATTTGATTCTATAATGATCAATGTCTTATGAATTGCTAATTTTTATGCCATGACTCATGTTTATGATCTATGAAATTTTGGGTATGATCTTCATAAGTTATGTTTTTTATCCCATGCCCTTATTCTTATCTAAATATTATATATTATCATAGATTAGTATTTCTTATATTTACCCTTACTGAGCATCTGAGATTATACTTTCTAATTATCACTTTCCCCAGTTTATGAGAAAAGGTTTTATGTAGGGTATGTTTATGAAGTGTAACAAATGGGATGATATTTTTGGGAAAATTGAAGACTGTTCACCAAATTAAAATATTATTCTCTATGTTTCTAATGGCACTAAAATTTTATAGTCCTCAGAAACATGTTTGTGTAATGTAAAAAATATTAATCTAAAAAGTGGAAATAACCATGTGTGAGAAGCTCGAGTCCCTATATTATTACTGGGAATCAAGTATGGTAAGAGGAGAAAATGAGGTTGATGTCTATAATGTTCATAGAACCCTACTACCTAAGATTTATTCTGTGATAGATGTTGATTTTATGAGTTTGTGATTTGTGGTTTAGATGGTTACAACGAGTTGAGAGATATAAATTCTTGTTAGGATGATGTGGTAGTTGAAATGGTTTAACATCTATGATTTCCCATTTCAATGATGATGATGATATAGAAGGGATGTAAGAACATAAATTTTGAAGTTGAGGGGTAAGAGTAGAAAACCTATTTTTAAGTGGTTTCACATAACCTGTGATTTTCTTTGTATCACATTATGCTCTGACATGTTCTGTTGTACTTGGAGAGTGAGCCTTGGTGAAGCTGGGAATGGGTATTTGACCTTGTAGGTGCATATTGATTCTAAAACCTATAATATAGATGATTAATATTACCTTATCAAATTTAGATGAGTCATACTAAGAAGGATATTTTGGATTAAACATTTTATTCTTTCCAATATATGTAAATACTATTTTTAGTTGATTAAGAGGGATTTAGTAACCAAGCCAAACTATAAAAACCTAAATTGATGTGTTATTATTAGCGTTTATGCCTTGGCCTCTCTGGTACCTTATTTTGGGAAATTTATTTTATTTAATTTCATAAATTACAGAATTTTGTCATTATAGTTATATTGGTTTACATAATATAATCATATTTGGATTAGTGGGTATCGTCTTATCTCTTATCCACAACTTCATATATTTAGGGTAATTCCTCTCATTTTGTGTTTTATACGATCGGTGCTAGTGACCAATCCATGTCCTATTATAGGCGGGCTACATCAGTTAGACATTATCTTCATTAATAAAACATGATAGGTATCTGTTAATGTATGGGGGGGGGGTTTCAAAATACCATGTAAATATTATTAAATTAATATAGATTAATTTTTACATTATGATAAATTTGAAAATATTTATCGGTGTAGATATTATGCCTTCGCAGTATTGGAAAATTCAAAATTGTTTCCTTTAAGATGATATTTAATAATTAATAAGTCTATGATCAACTTGAATAATAAAAATTTCTGATAATGGAATATGGTGATATATTGTTTTAATTTTAAAATAATATTAAATGTTAATTATCAAATTTCATAACCAACACTTTTCTAAGGTAAGAAAAGTAAAAATTCATAACTTATATACCTTATGATGATATAAATTGAAGTAAATAATATCATGAATGATTTTATTTGATAATATTGATTAATAATAAATTATATTTATCAAATAAATTTATTTTTAATTTTAAATAATATAATAATAATCCAATATTCTCTTATTGTGCCTACATATAGCTTTTTCAATAAAGGGAAATGTCAAAGATGATATATTTGAAAAATATGTAATTATAATGTTATGATGAATTTTTGGTTTGAATGAATTCTAGTGATTAATATGTTTTTTGAGAAATTATTTAAATCTTTAAATCATAATTCCATTATTATCTAGATATTTTTAAAGTCAAATTACCATAAGAACTTGAAAAATTACATTAAAGAGTATTTGAAAATGATTTATCGAAGAAAAATAATAATAAAACACTATCACGTGTCAAGTAGAGATGTGTAATGGTTTATCATATTATATTTCTCCATTGATGTGGAAATTTAATTTTATCAAAATTACATTCTCGTTATTTAAATAAAAAATACTTGTGAAAACACTATCAGATCTTTCATATAAAAGGGGAATCATTCTACATTTTCCAAAAAACATATAAAATTTAATTTTCTCTCAATACTCAGTAAAAAATCTTCAAAAAACACACCTTTCGGTGTTTAAAAGGTTATTTTTTTTGAGAAATTTCATTTTTATGAAAGATTATGGTTAATTCAAAAGAAAGCGATTCAAAGGTCACTGTAAGGGTTCCGAACCCAATCTTCCTTTTTTATTTTAAATTATTAAACCTCAAATATACTTCAAACCTTCACTTATTTCAAATCAACAATTCCAATATTATGTTTATGTAATTTTTCTAACCCATCAATGATGAGAGATTACCCATCACCTCTCACTAAACTATCTTTCTTATACCATTACTAAGTAAAAATAAAAGTTCTCAAAAACTGTGTAATTTCATATTTATTATTTTCTTATTCATTTTAATAATGATAGTAATATTGAAAATTAACCCAATGAATTAGTTTATTTATAATCTATTGTTTTATAAAACATAAATATTTATTTGGTTTTCCCTTCTTTTATACTTTTTTGAAAAACATCGCTTACTATAGTAGTTTTATGACACAAAATTCAATGATGATATTTTCATAAAGATACATATTTCATGGATATTTATCCAAATTATTTACATGATTGAATATAACATTAATAGTTGGTTAATTGTATTTTTATAATAATTTATTTTTTAAATATTCACCACAACAACGTAATTAAAAGTAAAAAATTCTTAGTCATTTTTTACCAAAAAAAAAGCTTATCATGGAAGATCTGCTAAATGTAAACTATTTAAGGCACTATTGAACAATTTTTATTTTATAATTATATAAATCATATATCACAAAATATATAGTGTTTATAGAACCATTGAATAATAATTTTAAACCATTACCATTATATTCAAGTTGTTTGGGATATATAGACCTTTATCCTAATGGTTTTATGGAAAACAAGTTGAAAAACATATTTCAAAACATCATGTTGATATTACATAATTAGGTATAACTATGTATCATTTGTCAAACATATTTAAACCAATTATTCTCTTTTTTGAAGGGTAAAAATAATTAAAATAATTTATAATCCTGATGATTCATTGTGTGAACTCTTGGTCACAACCTAATGCAACTTTGAGCATTTATAAGTGACAACATAATTAGAGTAGCTAGTGATATTAATTTTAAAGGGATTGGGAATAATATGTTTATTTATTTTTATACCAAGAAAATTAAAATTGTGAGGGATAAATTTTCTAGGATGGGGGGAATGTGAGGGCCTAGGTATATTTAAATAATATACAAGTTTTCTATTTAATTAATATTAATGTTATGAATTTATATTAATTTATGAAATATGTATTTTACAATGTATATATTTATTTATTTCATGACACAAATGATATTATATAATCAAATTATATACTCATAATACATATAAAATTATTTTGTTTACTTTATGATAGAAAATATGTTTTTATTTAAAGGTCAAATATATTTTCATAAAATGATTTATTATTGTTATTTATTTATAGAATATTTTAATTAATAGATATTTTTAGATGAATATTTATGATAACTCAATAGATTTATAATTGTATTTGATATAATGAAATTCATATGAATAATTTTATCAAGGTATGGAACCAGTCAACTAGACCTCTCTCTGCATGGGACTGAGGGGTTCTCTTCCATGACATTGCAATGTGCAGTACAACGTGATGGTTCTAGGGAGACGGGTTGATGATGTAATGACTCGTAGTTTCCATGTATTATTTATTTATTTTTTAGGAATAATTTTTGAAACCAAAAGCTATGATGAAATTCCATTCTAAGGCTAGATATTCCGATAATAAATGTTTTGAAATATATTAAAGATATTAAATAACATGTCTGTATGATTTTTCAAAAAAATGGAGTAACTTCTAAATGGAGGACCAAATCATAATTATTAGGGAAACATTTATTTTAGGATGCAGTTTTTACCCTAGGAACGACAAAAACCTTTGTCAAACATGGACCATTTGTGGAAAATTCATTATGGGAGTAAAATGAATAAAACAATTAATTAAATTATATTATTTTAAATTCATTTATACAGTGAATTAAGAGTATTTAAGTACACTATAATGATAGAATTCCTAGGTTAGATGCAAGAACCTAGATACATTGGACAACCATTGGAGAGAGCGTTGGAGGTTTTCTCTTAGATGAACTTCAATCGGATTGTGGATCAATGATCGATGTCCAACATGATTCAAGATATCATCAAGGACAATGACGCATGCTCATTGTTTATCATAGATTGCTATATATCAAGGTAGGTGGATGGTTTGATTTGGTTTCCTTTCCCATTTTTATCTTCCGTGACAAGAATAGATCAATCAAACAATGGATTGCTCCAGGGTTTGGTCCTCTTGTGGGATGGGTTTGTTAGTGGGTATTTTTATTGGGGGAATATCTTTGTGATACAATTATTATATATCTATTCATAATTCTAATGTAAACTAATTGAGGTAAACATGAACATCAACCGAGGTCTATTCTTTATGATTGTTCTTTTGATTTTATATTCCTTTTCTTCATTCATCATGGGACTTCTTCTTTTGGCCCATGGTTCAACATATACTATAAATATGAATATTCCTCACTAGATTCTTGGCGTAACGGTTAGAAATCATTGATATGGTCTTGAAATGGAATGAATGAGGTGTGATGATGGTAGTGGAGAGTAGATCAGACCTGATTCTAAACCCTCAATCTGAGAAATTAATGTGAGTGACAAAGGGATGAGTAAAAACTATTTTATGAATGGATTTGAAGGCCAGCTTCCAAAGAATGGACATGGTGAGGTAAATATGAGTTATATCTTTTATTTCTATCTTTATTAAAGCTGAAATAAAAGAAAATGGCGATGCTAGTGTGTGTGGAAGGAAGAACTAGTGTTTCTAAAAAAATTTGAACCGCACAACATGTAATCTAGGATGACACAACATGTGGGTCCCTCGTGGAGGTGGCTAGGGTTTCGGAATATGTTATGGATCACATGGTAGGTGACCCCATAACATGGCTTGTGACCTCTCACTGGTGGATTGGTGTGTACCACGAAGTGTACATAGACACGGGATAAAGTACATGGGCATGAGCATGTAGAGTAATACCACATGGATATGGATTAGAATAGTGTACATAGGCATACCCTTGTACAGGTATACATGAATATTACATGGGAAGTTTACACCCCGTGTACTATTATATAGACATAAACATTTTTCGTTTAGATGGGTAGGAACTGTGGTTGAAGGGACATGGAGTATAACCCTAATGAAAACCATATACTTCTAAAAGGTTGGTTTAGATCCCTAATAATTTTTATATTGGAAAATTATCATTAGGGTGTGTTCCTCATATCCATTCCCTGTGGGTTAGTAAGGAATTAGGTCCCACACAAAGGAAAATGATCCCTTTTGTTGGACTTCTAGATAGAATTTTTGGAATCCTTCAATGAATCCTCGAGTGAGATCCTCTATTCATATTAATTCTTAGGTGGAGTTCTTGGTTTCATTGTGACCAACACTATATGGGTTCCAACCATCTACTTAGAAAGTTAATCCATATTGACTTGTCGGTATGACCTATGGACTTGGGAGTGATCCTCATCTACGTATCGTGTCTCTTTATACATTCAGCATGCACTCCTATAATGATACTCGATGAGAAGTACTGATTATATGGACATCACCCATGATTTCAGACTCATTAGTGTGTTCTCCCGGATGAGTGCTTATGGAACCATCGATCTGAGCTCCAAAACTAGAATTACAGTTGGGTCTTACTTTTGAGATTGTGTGTCTCTATTGAGTATATCTAAATATTATTAATTTTTGGGTTGTTGAAATATAAATGTGTTTAGATGAATGTATTCTTTGGATGTATTCTTTGTGATTTACGAGTGTCTTTCTGGGTATTTTTATACTCACCCAAGCACAGGAATTTCCCGCACATGTAATGTCTTGTGTAGATGATTGACCTTTTCACCTAGTCCTTGATGGAAAAGGATAAGATAGTGCTTAGTGAGACCAGACATACCTAGGTGTGTACCTATGGTATCTTGAAATAAATCCCCACGATTTCTTCTATGTTAGACTTTTTTTCAGACTCTTTTTATTGGGCTTGTATTTGGCCCTATTTAAATTCCTTTACTTCTATTCATACATTGGTTGTGGGATTTAGATGTATGCATGCAAGGTTGTTTAGTTACTTTTACATTTCATTATTTGATGTGATTAGATATTTTAGTGTGTGTACAAGTACATAGGAAAATGTCTCCCAAGTTATAAATATTCCTACTCGGCACTAGTCTCTAGTCCCTAGCTTATTAAAGGTGGGATTGGGGAGTCACGACATGAGCCTCACTAGGATGGGTCGTGATAGAGTGGTATTAGAGCAGTTGGTTATACCATAGGACTGGAGCCTGTGAGACTAGTTTGGGGAAATACTGTTAAGTGTTTTAAGTTCACCTTTCAGTCCAGAGACTCCAGTGTTGGTGTGGTAGTCGACATATCCATACAAAAGGACTCTGATCACCTACTTTTTGACTTGATACATGATAAAATTGGTTATATGGAAAACAAAGGAATATGCATCATATAAGAATGTGTTGTGGTTTCCATTTATTTCTTGAGTCAACTCTCTAGATATACTCATCAACTATGGCATATCTTATTTAATTTAAATATTCCTCAGTGACATATTCCTTCTTGTATTTATCATCATGATCACAAGGATGATCCCCTCAGTGATGAGGCATCGATACAGGGACTAGTTCTAGAGGCGCTACCTATAAATGGTGCACTAGCTATACCATCACTTGTATACCTATACATGGAACCCAACATACTAGATCGTGAGGTACATAGGATGAGTGCACATCATGAGCTTCGAAAATAGATATCCTTCATATTCTGAGGTGAGCCCAACCCACAAGAGGTTGAGTACTGGCTTGACTTGGTAACCTGAGTTTTCCATTTGGTTATGACACTAGAAGATTAAATGGTGGTCATAATGGGAAGCCTTCTCCAAGGATCAACATGATGATGATGGGTATTAGTGACCCATTATTATGACGAGGTTACTCTACCATGGTTACAGTTTGAGATCCTTTTCAGTGAGGATTCCTCCCAATTTATATTGAGGGTTGTATGTATCTAGGAGATTCTGAAACTCTAGCAGGGTAGCATGATGGTAGATGGGTATTCATTGAGGTTTAAAAAAATTTCAAGGTAGTCGATTGATATGGTTTGTGACCAATTCTTCTGGGCTCATAATTTTGACCAAGGGATATAGAGATACATCTTACCTAGTGTTATCTCTCTACGCATTATTACTTAATTTGGGGTACTAGAGTGTGGTTTGTTATTTATAGTTTCTTAGCTGAGAAAATACAACTAGTGGTTATTGGAAGTGGGAATATAGAAGAATAGACCATAGCAGCTGGGAGCCCATGTTAGTCTCAGGGACCTAGACATGTGAGGAGTTTTGGGTGGAGGTCCTAGGATAGAGGTTATGTGGTTCAGGGATTACGATATGGGTCTATTTATCCATGGGAGAGGTGATTATACTCATGTTATGGTAGGTGACATCTGGCCTGAGATTTTCTGACTCGTCATACAGTTGAAAGATAAACCATGGATGGAATGATGAGGAAGAGGCACTGGTACCAATAATATAAGGTAAGTTCACAGGTTAGTGTTAGAGGAAGAGGAACAATTAGTGTGGCAGTTGGTGGTAGAAACTTTGACATGTAACCACTACCACCCCAGGTAGTCCATGCTAGAATTAGGGAGATAGATAATAGGGGAGGGGAAAACTACAGGAGGTCAAAGCATAAGACCTAGAACCTCCTAGAATGATATGAGGCATGATCTATATATTTTCTACTTTATCTGTAGTGCTGAAATAAATAGGTTCTAGTCATTTATTCCTTTTCACATATCTTGTTCGAGACATAGAGATTCTAGTTGACCCCTTATCTCAACCCTTACGCTTAGACAGACCTACTGGATATGAATCAATGATCAAACACTTGTGTCAATAGTGTGACCTGACTCTTACAGGTGAGAGTTTCTAATGGGATCACCTAGTAGTATAAATTAGGCCTTAGGACATCATATTAGGTATGGTATGGTTATCTATAGTTCATGATCAGATTTATTATTTTAGGAAAAGGATGTGGTGTGTCCAACATGATGGAACTTGTTCTCCTTTGTCACTGAAAAGGAAAACTATGAAGTATAGTATGGAATCAGGCATAAGAGGGTGTAGCAGATTAATTATCCGTTAACTCGAATGACCCTTAGTGAAATGGATGTTATGAGTTTCCAATTTTAGGAAGTGGTGGAAGAGTATAAGGAAGTCTTCCCTAAGGATGTTCCAGATCTAACTCCCTACCATGAGATATACGTATTCCTTGATCTACACCTTGTGATGACATTGATATCTAATCCAGCATATTGGATGGATCCTAAAAAGAATGATGAGCTGAGGGTGCAGTTGGAGGAGTTAGAGAGGAAGGGATTTGTTAGACCTAGTGTTTCACCCCGGGTAGCCACAATTTTTTTCTCCAAAAAGTCAGATGATAGAGTGAAGTTGTGTTTGGTCTATCACCACATGAACTAAGTTACCGTGAAGAACAATTTTCTATAGTAAAGACTGATGAACACATTCATTAGTTTAGAGGGTGACTATGGTTCATGAAGGTTGAACTCAGGTCAGACCATCACCAGCTTCGAGTACGGGGTGAGGATATACCGAAGACAGAAGTCATATGATTCTACAGTCATTATGAGTACTTGGTGATTCATGTTGGCATGATGAATTACCCAACAGTGTTCATGGGACTCATGAACTAGATCTTTAATCCCTTCATGAGGATTGAGAGGTTACAACAGGATTTTTAGCAGTTTAGATAGAGATTTACAAGTGATCCCATATTTATATTTTTATAGGAGTGTATCGAGTATGTAGTGTTCTGTGATGCATTAGGCACTAGGATAGGTTGTGTTCTGATGTAGATTAATGCAATGATTTACTATGGTTCATGATTGTTGAGACCAAATGAGAACAACTATGTAACACATGATATTGAGTTAGCAGTGATAGTCTTTGGACTAAATATGTGGTGAAACTCCCTGACGGGAGAGCAGTTTAATATCTATTCGGATTATAAGAGTCTCAAGCATATCTTATCTTAGCATGATCTTAACTTGAGACAAATTTTATGGCTAGAGTGTAAGAACCTGGTTCTTATTCTTGAGGTATTGGTTTCTTCTTTTCCTTTTCCCTTAAGTGTTTTTGAGAAAATAAGGAAAATGGGAAAAAATCGCAAGTTTTAGGGTACACGTTATGTACTTTTCCATAGGCCATGTACTTTGGCCGTGTGGGATGATTACACATGGCGTGTAGGCCTGTCAGTGACGAGGAGTGTAAAAATTGACTACACTCTGCATACTGGGTATTTGCACGCCGTGTAATCAGTCAACATGTGAATAGTAAGATGGTGGGAGTAGCTTCTAGCAGAGAGATAGTACACGCCATGTATTCTGGAATACACGCCATGTAATCATGTCAATAGATGAATAGTGAGGTGGTGAAAAGTAGTCTCCAGAGGAACAGTTAAAAAATGGAATGTACACTCCGTGTACTTGAGTGTACACGCCATGTAGTTGGATTTTTTTGTTATAAACCGACAGTAGCATCTTCTTTCAACAGAGGAATCTTAGAATGAACTAGGAGCACCGAGAGAGAAGACTGAGGCTTGGAGGGCCTCCTGACTACTCACGGAGAATCCGATTCTTCCGCCGTTGATCTCGTTTGGTCCACGTAGGTAAGATATTCCTTCTTCATGGGCCTTTCCTTCCAAATATTTCCCAAGGGGAAGTTATTTACGTTTGAACGGGAAATATATTATCCCAAATATATTCCATTCTCGGTTTATTTTGGATGCATCGTTCAAATATATCAATCAGTGGATATTGAGGTAGGTGGTCTCATGTTTATTTCCAAGCTTTAAGTTGTTTTTGTGTACGGTTGTGCTCCGCGCCCATGTTCGGGGTGTTGTGTGGCTGAGTCCTTGACTAATTAATATATTTATAATTTCATAGATAATATAATGATAATTATAAACTATTGTATGGGATCATTTCTTGGATCCAGTGCCACCACATGGGTGCAGTTCCCTTGTTTTTCCATTTGGCCAGTATACCCGAGGTTATGCCATGATTTTAGCATGCATTGAGTTTTTTTGAGAGAAAATGTATATAAATTTATTTATTATGTGTTGGGATCGGCCTAATTACTTGCTTATCCTGAGGGCAGTGTTTTGTTTAGTATGAGGGAAAGTGTTTGTTTAGCCTGAGGGAAACTTTTCTTATGCCTGCAGGCAGCAACATCCATGCCCGAGGGCAATATCTCATACACCAGAGGGAAATATTTGTTATGCCTATGGGTAATCACCTGAGGGTTTCGATTCTTTTTACCTAAAGGTAATTTTTCATGTCCAAGTACTCTGTTCACTGTGCATATTCACTGTGGTGATTTTTACATGTTATACCTGCCAAGCTAAAGCACATGATTGGTATTGTTTTACCTTCTACTTGTTAGATAGCCTATGGTCGTTTTTGTTGCATCACTGTTTTGGAGATTTTCGGTAGAGGCTGAGTCTCAGAAACTTATAATTCAATTATATTGAATTGTTAAATAATAATTAAATGAAAATGGAACTGGTAGGAGTAGCTTCTTTTGAGTACTTACTAGTTTACTACATTTTCATTACTGCACACTGTTGATGAAAAAACTCACTAATAGTTGGGCACGAGCCTTTAGTGGATTCCTATTGGGATTTATTTCTCACACGCTGTTTGGGTCATGTCTTGGGCCCAAACAAATTATATTGTTGTAGGTGTTGATAAGGGCAAGAGTTCTTATATAGGTACTTGATTGTTGCAAAGGAGTAGGAGAGAATGGGACCAAGCTTAGGCTTGCGATGCTACTAAGTTCCTACTGCGTTGTTTCTATTATGATTTGCTGTACTTTTCCCTTGTATTATATTATTTTAGACTACAGTGTATCCTGTCTTGACAGCCTTTTTAGACTTCAGGACATATTGCATCATTATATATATATGAATATTGTCATATTTTACTTCTTTACTGTTGTTCATTTCAAGTTAGTATTGTTTACTACTTCCTCTTGTGGTATGTTTGTATTTTCTCCGCTGCACTGCACTTTGACAAATGAGGGCATAGTTTCCCCAATATGAGACCTAGGCCCTCGTTGCTAGTTAGAAACCTCAGGCCTTTGGGGAAATGCGCTTGAGGTCATGTGACCAACCGGGTTTGGGGCACCCATTGAGTGTCACCCGGATCCGGGATGTTACAAAGAGTTCCCCCAGGATTATGACTTCTAAATTATCTATAATCCTAGAAAATGGAATGTGTTAGCATATGGTCTCATCAGGAGATCTTTTTTGCATTTTTTGAATGAGGTGTCAGATAAGTTGGCCTTGCTGTAGATATCATTTTTGGATGGAGATAGAGTAGCTTACCAATAGTCGATGGTTTTTACCCCTACTCCTTTACAGTGTGTTAGATAAGAACACCTTGGAGATACTGAATATGAGACCCTATATTCTTAGATATCCACTGGACATGTTCCTGATGGATTTTCTGAAGGTGGGGAGCATGTCATTCTTTTTAAGAGGACACATGGTGGTACAAGAGATATTCCAAGAATAGGTTTTAAGAGTGTTTCAACACCTCATTTGGTGGTACATCCATTTCTGGAAAAGATATTATAGGACGTTTTATATCAGTTTTTGTGGCCAAGGGTAAATAAAGGGGTTATATTTTTTTTCTCTTGATGCATTACTTTTCAGCAAGTGAAGGCTGATCAACAAGTTCCAGTTGGTATAGATCAACCCCCTATGGTTCCAGAGTGGAAGTGGGATGGGATATATATGGATTTTATTATGGTATTACCACTTAAACCTAAGGGAAACAATTCTCTTTGGGTGATCATAGACTGACTCACCAAGTCATCCGACTTCTTAGTTATTTAGGAGTAGAGTATAGTAGACATCTTGGGGTGCCTCAACATGAAGAGATAGTCCAAATCCAGGTAGTTCCAACAACAATCATTTCGAACCATGATTTTCACTTCACATATCAGTTGTCTAAGGTATTGAGGGAGAATTTTAGGACTCAATTATTCTTGAGTAAAACATTTCACCCCCCAAATGATGACCAGAATGAGAAAACCATTCGATTTCTAGATGAAATGTATCATCTTTCTTATTGGACTTTGTGCATAGTTGAGAGGATGAACTACCACTAGTGGAGTTTGTTTAAAAAAAATACCATTCCATCAATTTTATGGTACCATTAAAGGATTTTTATGTATGACCCTATAGGTTACCACATTGATGGACTAGCCTAGGAGAGTCGGAACTCATGTGTCTAGAGTTAGTGGGATAAACTATTAAGATTGTGTATATCATCCATATGTTGATGATTACTATATAGAGTTATCAAAAGTCTTATTTGGACAGATGAAGGAGGAATTTGGAATTTGTGGAGGGAGTCTATGTGTTCCTATGGGTTTTAACTAGACATGGATTATAGAGATTTGGAATAGGTGGAAAGTTATCATGAAGATTCATTGGACCTCTCTAGATACTACATAGAGTTATCAAGCTTTCATATCATTATCTATACCAAAACATTTAGATTGGGTGTAGGAATTTATCCAAATGTTGAAAATAAGTATTTAGGTGCATGACCCATCACCCGTTATCGACTAGGGAGAGATGGATAGTGAGGATAGAGATAAATTTTTTGAGTACCCAGTAGATATTGAGGATCGGAAGGAGAGGATCCTTATTGGGTGATTGATTCCTTTGATGCGTGTTCTATGGAAGTATGAGAATCTCCGGGAGAGAACATGGGAATAAGAGGCCTAGATTTGTGTTCAATATGAACATCTCTGTGACACCCCGACCCCAGAATCCAGGAGACGGTTGATTATTTTAATACATTGGCATGATTACAAGGAATCAATTCCTGAAGGACCGATCAATTTAGTAGTCCTAGAAACAAGATACAAACATAATATCAACATTAAAACTTGAAAAAAATACAACTCTAAATTATTCCATTTGAAACTTCCAAGCTACCAAGATTATTCATGCAAGTCACCCATAAATAACTTCTTCATATCCTGGGAAAATGAAACATAAGAAAGGGGTGAGCTCAAATGCTTAGTAAGAGTAAGAAATATAGTTTAATATAATATAAACATTAGGAATGGTGAATAATTGAAAACGCATGCCTTTAAAAATAGTAAACATGAACACTTTATGGAAGGAGTATGAGCTGAGTAAATAATTCAATAGTAAAACATAGTCATGTGTATTCTACTAGTCAAATAACCACATGAAATTACAATATCTAATCTCATAATGATGGGATTCATAATGTCGGACATCATAACCACATATTCAAGGCCTAGTTCCAAGACTACAAATAAGATTTTGTCAAGGCCTTGGGCCAAGACACTAGTTTGTCTCATGAGACCTACCGATGCATCGAGGAGGTATAGAAGGCTCCACCAGTCACAATCTAAGTCCAATTCATTACTCATATATAAAGGTTGAAACATAACATAAACATTCTTATTAAGACTAGCATATGAAATGTCAGTACTTTATCCATAAACCATGAATGGTTTAAAAATAACTCATCCATAGTCAAACATATCACCAAACCTTCAATACAATATAAAAGATTTCTATTGTAATAAACCAACCTCGATCAAGAATAATATCCCATAAAGGATGTTGACATAGTAAAAAATGATTAGTAAAAATCATTGAGAGAAATATCCCTTTTTCATGAATGCATTTAAAAGTCTCATTATTTATCAAGAATGAATATAAAATAGATTTTTAAATAAAAGTATCCCATACCAATTTGAAATTTTTAAAAGGAATATAAGTTTTAAAACATTAATGTCCATATAAAAAAAATCCTTAAAACCATTTTTAAAACATGGACATTAATGAGAAAGATAACTTTTTAAAAAATTTAAAAGGATATTTTAGTTAGAGTTCTTAACCAAATGAGAGATGCTTGAATACAAATAATTTAGGTAATAAAAAATGTATAATATCTAGAAAATAAATGGATTCATGTTATACTATGTCAAATTATAGTATATACACCAAACAAAAGTGAGTTGGTGCACAACAACAAAGAAGACTCAATGGAATGTAAGTTGAGATGAAATCCCTTATAGTGACTGTATCCTTAGGTTAAAGACAAATCAATGATATAATTATGTGTGAAAAATATAAATACACTAAATATGATTGTATATTCAGTGTAAATCAATCAGAGGACATTCAAACGTATTCTTTTAAAAAGAACACCAATGAATAGGATGTTTAACTCAATGAATGGAGATTGAGTTAGAATTACTCTTATGAAGTTCATATCGATGAATTGAGAATTTATAAATGGAGTGATTATGAGTATCAGAAGTATATCAATATAATGGGGATTGTAAATTACTACAAAAATGATAAATAGTGATTCCACACATAATCATGGAGTAAAATAATCAATGAAGTATGTGTAAATCCCAATGAGTGGAAATTGAAAATTTAAATTCCCTTACAGATTTGGTAACTTATGAAACATACACCCCATGAAAGAAGTATCATTAATTGAAGATGTAAATAACCATAAATTAAATTATATTACACAAATAATACAATAATGGGCAGTAAATACACCACACAAAAGGAAATAGTGGGAATATAGCATGAATCTCATGGGAATAAGGAGTGAGATAAAAACTCCTTACCATGTTGTAATCAATCGAGTCGTATGGCCAAAAGATAAAAACCACAAAATGAATCACATAAAAAAATGATTATAAAGAGCGTAATGATAATATATATCTAATGGAGATACAAAATACACCACTTTCAATAAATAAGTGGCGAGCAATGGAAATCTCACAGAATTAAAAGTGAGATAAAAAACCCCTTACCTCAAGTCCGACTTGTCTTGTATGTTTCTTGTTCTTACTAAATAATAAACTTAAGTTAATTTCTACTTTATTAAGAACATTTTCAAGGTTATTATTCCTTTTATATCACTTATTACCTTGCTATAACAATTAGTTATTTATTTGAGTTCATATTGGATATTTTATCGATATTCGGAACTTGTGTCGAAATGAACTTGTTATAAATACAATTTTTTCATGTGGTCAAAAGTCCATTATCCCCAAAATTATATAAATGATTTATATATCATAGATATATTATATATCCATTATATATATGTATTTATAACAATACATACCATTTGTAGATAAGAAATGAAATGCACCGTTCATGGAGACGGTAAGCCATACGTACGCACGAACACTACTTTCATTTCTATTTTTTATTTTAATGGAATTAAAACATAATTATACATTGGTATATTATAATTATAGTATAATATTATATGTAATATCATCAACTCCATCCTTTATATGTCCCACATAAGGCATTAACGAGTCATATCACTTTGAGGGGGCGGTAATCCGCACTTCCTCAAATGAAATTATCGTGTTTTACCCATAATGGAAACCACAAAGGAATGATATAAATGGAAAATATAGAAGCATAAATAAAACAAAAACATAATATATATCATATATAAATATAGTTCCTTCTTAATGGCCACCATGAGAGGCGGAAGGATATAATTGAACAATCATCGTTTCCTGAGGCGTTAGTTTTCCATCCACAAAAGCAATATGTTCTTTACCCAATAGATGGAGGTGTGTGTAAGTGTAGTTAGAATCCTTCTAATAATAAATAATATTATATTTATGATAATTTTTTTGTTATACAATAATGGAATGAAAAGAGTTTAGGGGTTGGATATTTAAAATAAAAGAAAATAATTTAAGAGAAACCGTTACCTTTAATTCGACTAACTCCCTTTGGTTTGAACCAAAAGGACCTCTTGAAGTACCTTACACCTAAGATAAGGATTCTAATAGGAAAAGTGGGATCTTGAGATATTATTTGGGCATGGTTTGGACGATACAAGGGGCTTGAGAGGTGTGATGAATGGGTTAGAAGTGAGGGCTTTTTATAAGGGAGAGGAGGGGCTGTTAAGGAAAGTGTAAAAATATTATTTTCTTATTTTATATTATTCGGTTTCTAAAGATCCAAAAGTAATTAAAGAAGAAGATAAGATAAATAATGGTAGAAATAAAATCATCCAATAATAATTGGACAGGTTTTAGATGTTATTGTAATATTTATAATCTTATTTATTTAAATCATTTATAATGAGGTAAATACTGCATCATTTTTGTGTAATAAATAATTTTATTTATTTGATGTCTAAAAATTATTAAAAAATACCATGATGTAGGAAATATATTTATTTTTATAATGAATATTTATATTCAAAAATATAACTTATATAACCACATGTATAAATTAATTTACTAAAAGATATTTGTTTGTGTCATTTTGATCTTTACATTAAATTAATTAATCTAAGGTGTCATTATCACACCCATGTGGCTCCATGGGGTCCCAAAATATACCCAAACATGCCGATGGTCATAAATTACTCAAAAAATAAGGTTAGGAAAGGTGTTAAGGTAATTCGGTATTATCATAATATTCTTTTTACCTTGAATTACCCTATTTACCTTTAACCGCGGTAAATAAAAGTCAAAAGTTACTATTCACTAAAAAAATATTTTCATCTAATTGAACCAAATTTTACGTAATAATAATAACCATGTATGTCATATTTTCAAAATTAAATTCACATAAGTAGTAAAAATTTATTTAAATGAAAAAGTTAGTTTTTTAACTACTACTTAGTGGTTTCACTATTCATCAAAAATTGAAGTTTTTTAGAAAAATACCAAAGATTTAGCCTAAGTTATATTTGATATTCCAAACTCCAAAATGATGTCTATTTTACCAAATTAAAAACATATAAGTTGCATTAATTTATTTAAAATTAATTTCCATTATCAAAACAACTAGCATTTTTTTAAGAAACAATAACTATCAAAAGATTGATACTTGTTTATCTCCTATTTCAAAGTGAAATTTAATCCAATGAAAAAAATTTGATTAAATGGTAAAATAATAATATAATTAAACTGTAAATACAATTAAAAATATTGTATAACCATATAAATAAATTAGTTTAAAAGGCACTTTTGAAATAAAATATAGTATTTTTCACTATTCATAAAAAATGAATTTTATCAGAAAAATACCAAAAAATTACCCAAAATAAATTTTGATGTCCCGATTCTAGAAAAGAATTTTATTTTGTTAGATGGATCATATAAAAGAGACCAAAACTAAATTTAAAAAGGGTTCTTCATTAAAAGGAGTTAAATCAACCTTTTAAAGTAAATTATGTTAAAAATTAGATTCATTCACATTTTAAGCCTCTAATTTTTATTGGATAAATGTAAAAACATTTAAAAAACATATATAATCGTTTTGTAGTTAGTTTTATTCATTCTTGACATTACAAAAGCTAGGTGATAACTACCAATTGAAATAATAATATTATATTAATAGTGTGCAACATAATATTTCAAAGACACACATTGTTGCGTATTAGGTACACCATCGAACAAAGCGTACCCTTTAAAGTAGAATTTAGTTCACAAATATTAATAAATTTTAAATATTTCATGATATTTATTTACATAGGATGTTACATCCTTCCCCCCTTTTTGGGGACTGCGTCCTTGCAATTTTAAAACTTGGCTTGGAAACTTCATTGAAATTCCTACAACAGAAAAGCAGTCAATAAAACTATTACTTTAAAAGAAAGAAAGATAAGTACAAAGTTCACCAAGATAACCCATACAAGGATTCCATGTAGAAAAACATGGATATGGAAGATAAACTAAGTGTCATGTTCTGATGGAGAGGGATAGAAAACATGATCAGAAGAAAGTTAACAATAAGAAAACCACAAACTTGTGATGGGATAAATAGTCAATAGTTTCCCAGTAGGAAAAGTAAAATGACAACGTTTTTTTTGTTTTAAGTTTCATTTCATAAAGTTGACGAATTTATTTATGAGATTGACTAAGAACATAAAGAGATATACTTACTTTTTAAGTAGAGTTTCATTCTTTAATAAATTCCTTCCACTAACTCATATTTTTTAAAACGATGAGTATTCAAGATGACTTGGTCACACCATAAGAGAAAAAATCAACTTATAGAGAATAACTTGATCCAAAAAGGATAAACAATATATTTACCTTATATTTAAAGATTAACCACCACCAAAATGGTTAGTACAAGATCAGATGATCTCCAAAAAGGTCAATCCTTTAGAGAAAGAAATACTAATCTTAATTTATAAAATTAAACCAACAATAACCCAATGTTAAATAAATACCATTCAATAAAGAATTGTAATTTTAATCATTCAATATATTCCAGACTAATATTGAAACCCAAAAATTAGAAAAATTCGGTTATGTAGTCTTCCACGTTAAATTCTATCTCCAAATAACATCGACTACACTTAATGGAACATACTCAAAAGTAGTTAACCTATCACATATTCTTTATGATAGGTTAATAATTTCCCTAAATAATCCAAAACATAGATAGAACCCCCCATTACTCCTCAAATGAAATCCCATAGTATTCCATTTTGCTTATAAAAATAGTGTTCCCAACAGAGCGAACGTCTTTCAAAATAACATTTATCACTTAATCACCAAATCGTTTTCCTATACTAAGGATATCCATTTAATAATACATAAGGTCCCAAATCAACTTAATAAAATCATTTAACTAAAACAAATTTGTCACACTAACAAGGGACTTCACGTAGTCTAGTGGTTGGCGATAAATCCCAATCGCACTCTAGTTGTGGGTTCGATTCCTACATCTTTGTCTGACATGAAGGGTTGTCACATGGTATGTGTGTTGTCATTTTTCAAAAATTATATTTTAAAAAATTAAAAAAATGAGATAAATTCCTCAAAATAACACTAACATAATTTAACCACAAATGTTATCTCATACCTCCCATTTTCATCCAAAAATTTAATAACTTATAATTGCCTCAAACTCAATTATCATTTAAAACCAAATGGTTATTTATAAATATATCCACAAGAGATAATATAAATCTTCCTCAAATATCATTTTCACATGAAAAACTATAGGTTTAAAAATACAATAGAAAAGTCTTCAAAAGTAATCTCATCAATAAGAGCACTAATACTTTTAATCATTTTTCCATTCATTTATTCCCACATAGCTTCTTACTTGACCAAGAGGATATCCAATAGAATATGGTATTCAGACCAGAAATAGATAGGTCCTCTACATTTATGACAAATGAATTTAAAGTGATTATTGGGACCATTTTTATTTTCTTCTATAGTCCTCTTAATTTTTTCTCGGAAAATCATTACTTTATGTCCTTCTTTCCCACACGTAAAGCATTTCTTTTTTCCATTGAGACACTTTCCTGGGCGTCTTCTTCCACATTTCCAACATTAAGGAAATTGAGGTTTCTTTTCTCCATGGTCCCACTGTTAGAGCTCTTATCATTTATCACCTTTCCCTTCTTTGTTGAGTTTGGGAGTTGGCTAATATATATATTGTTGATCATATATTTGGAAAATTAATTCGACATGAACACGATATATTTTATGCCTATCAAAATTTCATTTTGTTTCTCATTTCCACCACTTTTCCCACCATGTACATCATTCTCAAAGTTACTATGAATTCCATGGAATCTAGCCATTGACTAAAACCAGAAATAATTGTGCGTGTAAAAATAGTAATAAAATAAATTAGAGAATATCATGACACCTTATTTTCAAATTAAAGAAAATTAGGATTAACCAAGGTCATTTATTCTCATCTTATATTAAAATCGTTCAAATTGGTTTGTAATGAAAATGTAAATTATCTTAATCATATCCCCCGGGAGTGTCGTAACCAAGAGTGCAGCAAGGCCCATTATCGTGTACCAGGATACCCTAGGTCAAGCCCGAAACTCCTTCTCAGAGTTTTCACTCATAGGTACATCTGTGCCAGAGCCGCCTCTACCTGCTCGTATCCAGACAGGGATGTATTTCTTGGATAATAAAAAAATATATACATTAACAAAATTAAAGTAATTTCTTCTATACTAATAATCAATATCTATCTTAGAGTAACATGCTCTAATCAGATTTTATCTAAATCTAGTTTCCAAGGTTTGTATTAAACTTTCTCTGATACCAACTGTAATGCCTTGACCCCGGAATCTAGGAGCCGGTGCATTATTTTAATACATTCACATGATTACAAGGAATCAAGTCTCGAAGGACCGACCAGTTTAGTAGTCTTGGAAACAAGAAACATACATAAGTTCAACATTACAACTTGAAAAGAAAAACAACTATAATTTATTCCATTAGAAACATCCAAGCTTCCAAGATTATTCCTGCAAGTCACTCATAACTAACTTCTTCATATCATGGGAAAATGAAACATAAGAAAGGGGTGAGCTCAAATGCTCAATAAGAGTAAAAAATACACCAAAATATAACATAAACATAAGGCATGGTGAATAATTGAAAACACATGCCTTTAAAAATAGTAGACATGAACACTTTATGGTAGGAACATGATCTGTGTAAATAATTCCATAATAAAACATATTCATGGGTATTCTACTAGTCGAATAACCACATGAAATATCAATATATAATCTCATAATGATGGAATTTATAATGCGGGACATCATAACCACATAGTCAAGGCCTCGTGCTAAGACTACAAGTAATAATTTTTCATGGCCTTATGCAAAGACAATAGTTTGTCTCATGAGACCTACTGATGCATTTAGGAGCTATAGCAGGATCCATCCGTCACTTACTAAGTCCAATTCATTCCTTATAAGAAAAGGTTGAGACATAAAATAAACATTCGTATTAAATCTAGCATACAAAATGTCAATACTTTATCCATAAACCATGAATGGTATAAAAAGAACACATCCACAGTCACTAATATCAAAAAACCTTCAATACAGTATGAATGATTTGTATCATAATAAACCAACCACGATCAATAATAATATCCTGTAAAGGATATTGACATAGTTGAAAATGATCAGTAAAAATCATTGAGAGAAATATCCCTTTTTCCTGAAAACTTTTAAAAGTCTCACTATTTATCAAGAAGATGTTTAAAATAGATTTTTGAACCAAAGTATCCCATACCACTTTTAAACTTTTAAAAGGAATTTTAATTTTAAAACATTAATGTCCATATAAATAAATACTTAAAACCATTTTTAAAACATGGACATTAATGAGAAAGATAAAATTTTAAAACATTTAAAATGATATTTTAGATAGAGTTCCTAACCAAATGAGAGAAACTTGAATACAAATAATTAAGGTAATAAAAACTTTATAATATCATGATAATAAAGGGATTCATGTTATACTATGTTAAAGTACATTATATTCACCAAACAAATGTGTGTTGGTGCACAACAACAAAGAACACTAAATGGAATGTAAGTTGAGATGAAATCCTTTATAATTATCGTATCCTTATGTTATGAATAAATCAATAAAATAATTATGCGTGTCAAATTTAAATACACTAAATATGATTTTATTTTCAATTTAAATCAATCAGATGACATTCACACACATTCTTGTAAAAATAACACTAATGAATAGGATGTTTAACTCAATGAATAGAGATTGAGTTAAAATTACTTTTATCAAGTTCATATCGATGACTAGAGAATTTAACAATGGATTTATTATGTGTATGAAAAGTATATCCATAGAAATTGGAGTATAAATTACTACAAAAATGATAAATAGTGGTTCCACACATAATCATGGAGTAATATAATCAATTATGTATGCATAAATCCCAATGAGTGTAAATTGAAATTTAAAATCCCTTTACCGATTTGGAAACTTAAAAAACATAAACCCCAAGAAAGAGGTATCATTAAATGAAGATTTAAATACCCATAAATTAAAGTATATTACACAAATAATACAATCATGGGAAGTACATATACTACTCAAAAGGAAGTAGTGGCAATATAGCATGAATCTCACGGGAATAAAGAGTGAGATGAAAACCCTTTACCACGTTGTAATCAATCGAGTCATATAACCAAATTTTAATTAACAAAAAATGAATCACAGAAGCATATTATTATAAATATAATCATGATAATATATATCAAATGTAAGTACACAATACACCACATGCAATAAATAAGTGGCGAACAATGGAAATCTCACAGAATTAAAAGTGAGATAAGAAACCACTTACCTCAAGTCCGACTTGTGTTGTATGTTCATTGTTCTTCCTGAAAAATAAACTTAAGTTAATTTATAATTTAATAAGAAAAATTTTCATGTTTATTATTCCTTTTATATCACTTAGTACCTTGATATAACAATTAGTTACCTATTTGAGTTCATATTGGATATTTTATCGATGTTCGGAACTTGAGTCAATTGAACTTGATATAATTACAATTTTTTCATGTGGTCAAATGTACATTATCTCCATAATGATATACATGATTTATATGTCATATATATATATTATATATCCAGTATATATATATGTATTCATAATAGTACATAACATTTGGAGATAAGAAATGAAATGCACCATTCATGGAGACAGTAAGCCGTATGTATGCATGAACAATACTTCCATTTTATTTTGTATTTTAATGGAATTAAAAGATAATGATACATAGTTATATTATTATTATATTATAATATAATATAAAATATCATTAACTCCATCCTTTATTCTTCCCATATAAGGCATTAATGAGTCATATCACATTGAGGGGGCAGTAGTCCGCACTTCCTCAAATGAAATTGTCACGTTTTACCCATAATGGAAACCATAAAGGAATGATATAAAAAGCAAATTCAAAAGCATAAATAAAACAAAAACAGAAAATATATCATATATAAATATAGTTCCATCTTAATGGACACTATGAGAGGCGGTGGGATATAATTTAACAATCATTGTTTCGTGAGGTGTTAGTTTGTCATCCACACAAACAATATGTTCTTTACCCATTAGAGGGAGGTGTTTGTAAGTGTAGTTTGAATAATTCTCATAAAAATATAATAGTATATTTATGATATTGGTTTTGTTACAAAATAAAGGAATAAAAATATTTTATGGGTTGGAGAAGTAAAATAAAATAAAAGAATTAAAGAGAAATTGTTACCTTTAATTCGGGTAACTCCCATTGGTTTCACTACTCGAAAACTAACATATACCAACAGTTTGGAACTGTTGGTATATGCCTCCAAACCATGTCCAAGTAAGCCATTGGGATAGGTCTATACCAACAGTTTTCCCAAAACCGTTGGTATAGACCTATCCCAACGATTTTGGAAACCGTTGGTATAATTAATCTGAAAATCTTTACCAACGGTTGTGGAACCGTTGGTATATGTATTTCAAAAAAAAAAACTTTTGCTGGGATTTGATCACATCACCCCTAGTTTATTATTGAACGACTTAAACACTAACCTAACATGACTTTTGTGTATATAATTACATAAATATATATATATGTATTCTCATAATTATATTAAATTTTGATTTATATAATGTTCTAGGTAAGAAGAAATGATAAAAAATCAAAGGATCTATACCAACGGTTGTCAAAACTGTTGGTATAGACCTATACCAACGGTTTTGACAACCGTTGGAATATATTTTGAGCCTAGATTTTGATTCTGTGTGGAGGTTGGTTTATGGGGGACCTTTCCCAATGGTTTTGGCAAACCGTTGGGAAAGGTCCCCACAATGTTGGATTTCCCAACTGTTTGGCCAAACCGTTGGGAAAGCCATACCCTTTCCCAACGGTTTGGCCAAACCTTTGGGAAAGGTGGCCTCGAAGTGGGGTTTCCGAACGGTTTGGCCAAACCCTTGGGAAAGGGAACCTATACCAACGGTTTTTAGGAACCGTTGGTATAGAAGCATTGGGAAAGGTCATATTTCCAGTAGTTTTTGAACAAAAAGGACCTCTTAAAGTGCCTTCAGCCTATGGTAAGGATTTTATGAGGAAGAGGGGGATCTTGAGAAGTTTTTTGGGCAGGGGTTGGAGGATCCAAGGGGCTTGATAGATGTGAGTAATTGGTTAGAAGTTATATCTTTTTATATGGGGAGGAGGGGCTCTTTAAGAATGTGTGAAAATATTATTTTTTTATATAATTATATTCAGTTTATAAAGGTCCAAAACTAACTAATGTAGAAAATAATTTGGATAATGGTCGAAATAAAATCATAAAATAATAATTGGAAAGGTTTTGAATGTTATTTTAATATTTATAATCTTATTTATTTAAATCAATTATTAATGAGGTTAATACTGCATCATTTTTGTGTCATAAATAATTTTATTTAGTTGATGTCTAAAAACTATAAAACAAATACGATGATGTAGTAAATAATTTTATCTTTTCAATTAATATTTATAGTTGAAAATATAACTTATATAAACCCATGTAAAAATTAATTTACTAAAAGATATTTGTTTGTGTCATTTTGTCCTTTAGACTAAATTAATTAATCTAAAGTGTTACTATCACTCCTATGTGGCTCAATGGGGTCCCAAAATAAATATAAAGATTCCCATTGTCATAAATGAATCAACCAATAATGTTAGAACATGTTTTAAGGTAATTTTTTATTATTATAATATTATTTTTACATTTAATTACCCTATTTACCTTTAACTGCGGTAAATAAAAGTCAAAAGTTACTATTCACCAAAAATTATTTTCATCTTATTAAACCAAATTTGACTTAATAATAACAACCATGTATGGCATATTTTCAAAATCCAATTCAAATACGTAGTAAAATTTCATTTAAATGAAAAAGTTTGTTTTTTTACTACTACTTAGTGGTTTCACTATTAATCAAAAAGTGAAATTTTTCAGAAAACTATAAAATATTTAGCCTAAGCTATATTTGATATTCCAAATTCAAAAATGATGTCTATTTTACCAAATTCAAAACATATAATTTTCATTAATAATTTAAAAATTAATTCCCGTTATCAAAATAAATAGCATTTTTTTAAGAAACAATAACTATCAAAATATTGATACTTGTTTATGTCCAATTTTAAAGTAAAATCAATTTAAATGACCAACATTGGATTAAATGGTAAAAGAATAATATAATTAAACATTAAAACCAAGTAAAAATATAATCTAACCATATAAATAAATTAGGTTAAAAGGCACTTTTGAATTAAAATATAGTATTTTTCACTATTCATAAAAAATGAATTTTATAATAAAAATAATTTTTTTTACCCAATGTAAATTTTGATGTCCTAATTCTAAAGAAGAATTTTATTATTTAAAATAGAACATATAAAAGAGACCAAAAATATATTTATATAGGGTTCTCCATTAAAAGGCGGTAAATCAAACTTTTAAAGTAAATTATGTTTAAAATTAGATTCATTCACATTTTAAGCCTCTAAATTTTATTGGATAAATGTAAAAACATTTAACAAAACTATATAATAATTTGGTAGTTCGTTCTGTTCATTCCCGCCATTACAATGGCTAGGTGTTAACTACCATTTTAAATAATATTTTTATATTATTAGTTTGCAAATTAAGATTTCAAAGAAACCTATTGATGCATATCAGGTACGCCATCGAACATAGTTCCCCCTTTAAAGCAGAATTTATTTCACAAATATTAATAAATTTGAAAAATGTCATGTTCTCTACTTACTTGGGATGTTACAACCTCTTTTTGTAACCACATGTTTTGTATTTTTAGGATGTCAATCCCTAAGGTGGGAAGAATTTAATGACTTATATTTTATATATATTATTTTTAGATAATTTTTGGATTATTTTCTAGATTAGTATTTGAGATGAAATGTGATTGTCAGGTCCGGTGTTCCCTAAATAAATGTTTGAAATATATTAGATATATTAAATAGAACACATGCATAGTTTTCCTAAAAAAGGTATTAATCTCTTAAAGATATCCTAGATTAAAAATATGATGACACCATTGAGTTTAGAACATAGGTTTTACCTTAGGTGTGTCATAACCTTTATCGATGATATCTGTTTTTTGAGAAGTCATCGCGGGCATGAAATGAAAAAAATACTAATTAAATTAAATTATTTCATTTCAATTTTCAGAAACTAGTGAGTCTTTAGGTAGAGTATTATGATATAATTATAGAGTTATCTATATAACCCTGGTGCCATTGGAGATCCATTAGAGAGACTATTGGAGGATCTCTCTAAAACAAACATCAACTGGATCATGGATCAGCAATCGATGCACAATAGGATTTGGGATCTCGCCAATGACAAAGATACATTCTCTTTATTATTAAAAGATTGATACATATTAGGTAGTTAATTTTTTTATTTTGTTTCCTTTGCTTTTATTAATTTACATCACAAACATGGATCAATCATTCAATGAATTGATCTATAGTTTGGTCGTCCTATGGGATGGGTTTGTTTGTGGGGATTTTTATTAGGGGATTTTTTTTGTGATTAAATTATTATCTCTTCATTTTTCATTATAAATAAAATGAATCTATTTCAACATGAGAATTGATCAATGTCCATTCCTCAATATGTTTCTTGTTCTTTTCTCACCTTTTTCTTCATTCGTCGTGGGTGTTATTCCTTTGGCCCATCGTTCGACGTAGACTATAAATTCAAACATTGTATAGACAATTCATGGTGAAACAGTTTGAAATTTTAGATCTGGGATCAACATATCAAGAAAGTGGTGTGATGATGGTAGATGTGAGTAGATTGGACCAGATTAGAAACCCTCAATTCGAGTAAGGCGTGCGAGCAGCAACAAAATGAAAAAAAATATGTTTTTTGAATACACTCAAAGGACATATTCTGGTGAATGGACAAGGATAGGTATGACAATGGTAGATCCTTTATTTTTGTATTTATTGATGCCAAAATCCAAGTAGACAGTAGAACAGATGTTCATAGTAGTAAGAACCAGTGTTTCGAAAGAAAAAAAATGAACCACACAACATGTAATCCGAGATTACGTGGCATGTGGGTCCCTCCTAGAGGTGAATAGGGTTTGGGAAAAGTTAAGTATCACATGGGATGTGACCCCTTAACAAAGAATGTGACCTATCACTAGTGGATTGACATGTACCTCAGAGCGTAAAAAGAGATGAGAAGTAATACACGAACATGACCACACCATGTACTCCCACATGGACATGGCTTGACCTAGGGTACACGGGCATACCCACATATTAGAACATGGGAATAGTACATGGGTGGATGAAACACCATGTACTATTACAAAGACATGGAAACAGTACACCGGTAATTTACACTGGCAATCTCAAGGTCGAAGGGATATGGTGTGTACCCCTACTGCACACCGTGTAATACTAAATAGTTAGCTTAGAGCCTATGTCCTCTGTATATTGGAAAAGTTTTGTTAGGTTGATTTCCCCATATCCTTTCCCTATGGGTTAGTATGGAATCACCTTCTACACATAGGATAAAGATCCCTTATAGATAGAGTTATTGGAATCTTTCTCTGAGGCCCATAGTGAGATCCTCTATTCATCTTTGTGACATGGGTGGAGTTCTTGGTATCATCGTGACCAACACTACCAGGGAATCGATCCTCTACTTGGAAGGTTAATTTATATTGAGTTTTTGGTATAACCCATGGCCTTGGGGGTGATCCTTATTTGTGTATTGTATCTCTTCATACAATCATTTTTTACTTTTATGATGAGACAATACGAGTAGTACCTATCAGATAGACGTTATCATTACTTTCAGAATCAATAGCGTGTTCTCCTAGATGAGTGCTTATAGAACCTTCAAGAAAATATCCTAGGAGATAATTAAGGTTGTGACTTACCTATATGATTGTGTGTCTTTTTTGAGTATATCTAAATTTTTTAGCTATAGGTGTTGTAGACATATACCTATGTAGACCTGACTGTATAAATTTTATGTATGATTTGTGTTTTCGGGGGGTCCTACTGGGTATTGTTATACTCACCCCTATATGGGATTTTACAGTACATATTGTGTCTTATGTAGATGATAAAATTTTTTATAGAGTCTTAGATGCACTAGGACCAGATGGTTCTTAGTGATATTGGACAGACTGAGGTGTGTTCCTAAGGTATCTTGATAAAAGTCCATAGTATTACTTTCATGATGGACATGTTTTCAGACTCTTTGTGGTGGGATTGTATTTGGCCCTGTTTACTTTCCTTTACATCCAATCATACCAAGGTTGTGCGATTTAGATGTATGCATGCATGGTTGTTCTTTTTCTTTTTAAATTTCATCATTGTATTGGTTTTTTATGTGTGTGTGTACAAGTACTTAGGAAAAGACTACTCATGTTAGTAATATGCCTATTCAGTGCTAGTCACCTACCCCTATCCTTTTAGAGGCGGGATTGGGGAGTCAGGGAAGGGGCCCCACTAGTATGGGTTGTGATAGATGGATCAGGTGAATGGCGATGACCAGACATGTGAAGTGATGCATTTTTGAATGCAACGTTGTAAGGAAACATGTTGGTGTTTCTTGGTTGAAAACTCAAAATTGTGATGGGCACATCAGAACCTATCATCTAGCCCTCAAGCCAGACAGGGTTAAAGCAGGGTACTCTATTATGACTTCATGATGTAGAGTGAAATTCAATGGATAAAGGTAAGGGGGAATTTTCAATGAGAAGACTGAGATCATCATGAAAAGGTGAGATGCACAGCTTGGGCCTTCGGGTCATGTCCTTTGTCTGTCAAGTCACAGGGCCTTCTGGAAACCAAATTGTAATGGGTGCTTGTGCCATTGGGCCTTCTGGTCATGTAAGGGTTGCCTATAAACCCAGTTAAAAATAGGTATGTATTTGATTAATAAATAATGGGTTTTACCCTACCACTTAAAAAGAACTTATATTTATATTTGGTAAAAATTTAAAATAAACAAGATAAGATACTAAATAGTAAATTTGATATATATTTACAGTTTATATTTAAAAATTACTATAAATTATAATAAATTTTATTTCTATTTCAATTTATATTTTTATTAATATTTAAAATGATTGATTATTAAATTCATTATTTTAATTTAATGTGGCTATATATTGATTAATAAAATTGAATTTAAATTCATTTTAAAATAATAATTTAAATTCAAGTAGAATTTTACTTTCTATTATAATATTTTTTTACAGTAAAGAATATTATAGAAACCTATATAATTTTTTAAATTATACTATACATAATATATCATATAAATATATTAAAATTAATATAAAATTAGTTTTATGTGATGATAAATATGAAAAAATTTATTGTTGTCGACGTAGTGCTTGAGAAAAATTAGAAAACTCAAAATTGGTGTCCTTGAGATATTATTTATAAATAGATAAGGATATGATCAATATGAATTATAAACATGATAACTAGTCCATGATTTTGACAAATATTATGAATTTTATATTTTAAAAATGTAAATTATCTAAATACTAACCAAATGATTGAGAGGAGTAAAAAAAGTAGAAAACAATTATACAAAAAAATATTTCTTTAGTGAAATAGAAATAAATAATATTATGAACAGTTTTAGTTGAAAATAATGATTAAAAATAAAATAAATTTATGTTATTAATTTATTTTTAATATTAAATAGTTGGATAATTATTCAAAACTCTTACGTAGTGTTGATTCAAGGCTTATAAATATAGAAGCAATGTAAAAGATGTCATTTTTACAAAATAGAAAATTATAAGGCAATATATAATTATGGTTTTACATGATTTTAAGGGATAAATATTATAGGTAATAAATGATATAAATATCAAAATATAATTTCCATATTCATATATATATATATATTCAACAAATAATTATAAAAATAACCCTAAAAATGACTTGAATGGGTTTTTATTATTAAAATAGACTTATAATTTAACAATAGATGATTAAAATTTTAATTGAGAAAAGTGGGGGAGAGTAATGGTCTATAATATAATCTATTTTTCATTTATGATAAATTATAAATTTTAAAAATTACTTCTATGATCTTTAAATCCCTAGTATTTGTGAAATTGTGATAAAAGTTTTTCTATAAAAGGCGACACATTCTACCATTTCCAAAACACATATAATGTTTAGTTTTATCTATATATTCTGTAAAAATATATCTTTATGTATCCATATCAAAATTCTTGTATTTCTTTCTAAACAAAATTCAATTCTCTTAAAGCTTTAGATTCAATACAACATAGATGAAAGAGAAAAGTTAGGGGTTTCAAACTCAATAATTCTATTCTTATTTGAAATTATTATTACATAAAAATATTTTAAACATTCTATTATTTTATAAACATGATTTTATTATCATGGTATGCGAGTCATTTTTATACATAAGTGATGAGATCACACTCATTTCCTCTCACTGAACACTTTTTCATAATCCGTTACTATGTCAAAACTTAAGTTTCCCAACAACTATATCTTTTCATTTCAATACGCATATTACTATTTTAAATAAGGTATATAATATTTAAATGCAGCCGAAAATAATTATTGTATTCAAAATTTATTCTTTTATAAATGTCAGTTATTTACTAGGCTCCCCCTTATTTTCAACTCTTTGGAAAAAAATTGCTTATCGTTGTTGTTTTACGCTACCTAAGAAAACAATTGACGTCTTCATAAACCTATATTAGTCATGGATATCCATAAAAATTAATTTCTTTACTTAATATAACATTAATATTCATAAAATATAATGAATACAATTATAGAATGTTTAAATTTACTTGATAAAAGATTAATTAAATGTAGATAATCATAATCATTTTTAACCATAAAAAAATGCTAATCAAGGGTGATTATGGAAATATAAATTTTTATTGACTGATTACGCACCATATATTATAGAGTAACATAAAAAATATTCATTTAAACTTCTAGATCTTACATAACCATTGGAAAATAATCTTTTACCATTACAATTATATATAGGATATTTTGGGGAAACATAATAAGGAACATCAAAACGAATAATGAAAAATTAATTAATTTAATAAATATATAATATATGATAACAAATTGATTAAATATAAAAATAAAAATAAATGTAAAATAAACATGAAAACAATTATAAGGAAATTAAATAATATATATTATTTTATTATTAATGATGTAAAGAAAAAAGTGGAATGTCTAGACTCAAGGTTTGGGGATTATTAACTCAATTTCATTTCAATGAGTTATATTTTAATGCACCAAAAATTTATTAAGTCTTATTATTTAAATAAATACTATTTTTAAGGTATTTCTTCACAACAAACATGAAACAAATACAAAATTGAGATACATTTTATGAAGTATTAAATGTGACCATTACAATGTAGATATTAAATTAGTTGTTATAAATAATGGAAACAAAATTATAAAATATATTTATAAATAATGTTAATTATTTTTATACTAATTCATTGATAAAATTCAATTAATCTAGCTAAAAATCTAAAAATATTATTTTATTCTAATAGATTTATTTATTTTATAAAATTATATTTTAATGGGATATGAATTTATACTTTAATGAGATAGATATGTTATGGTTTTATTATGAAAAATTATATTGTTAATTTTAATTATATATTATGACTAATTTAATTATAATTTATAGAAAATACAAATATGATCAGTTAATATTTTTAATTCAAAAAATAATTTCTCTTTATATTTTATGTTTCCATTTAAAGGCTAAATTCATATATTTTAGAATTTATATTATAAAAAATAAACTTCATTTATTGATTCAAAAATAAAAATATACTGTTAGGATAAGTATTTTCTATTATTTTAAAATAGATTATTTTTATGTGGGTTGTGAAAAATATAGTTTATACCTATACTATAACATTTAGGACATTATCTTAAAATATATATCACTTTAAAGATTAGAAAACATTTTTCAGGGTAAAATAATATTTTTCAATAAATGATTAATTTTAGAATTCTATTTGAATTTATAAAATCTATTTATTATCATTTTGACACTTAAGTAATATTTATTTGAATAAAAATTATTTTTGGTATGTTCAATTTAATGAATTATCCAAAATGTGGAATTAGTTTCTATATTTCATTGAAACCCACATAACTATTATTTTTGTAAAGAAAAAGTAATTAATGTTATGTAAATTAAAAACATTGATAATTTTATCCTAAATATTATTCTTATGCCTAACAATATACATTTTCTAGAAATATTTTTCATGTGTAATGCATGTTATTATTATGATTATTTTTTATCTCACCTAGAATATTATTTTATAAAATTATCCCCAAATTGTATATATAATTTCCCAATTATTTAAGAAGTATGTTTTCAAATTTACTCAAAAGAATTTGTTAAATAGGTTTACAATATAGTTACAATGGTAAAGGTAAATTAAGGTCAAAAGATTTTAACCAAGGGTAAAATAAATATTAAGATGTTAAAATCCTATCTCTAAATTAGTTTTCAGATGTGTATTGACAAAAAATTATCTCATATCCATTATTTTAACCTTTGGAATCCACATTAAATGTGAAATATGTGATTTTTTATGTTAAGAAGTTATATTTATAATACTATCCTTCCCACCACTTATAAAACGTTCCTTCCACCAATCCTTCAAGATAGTTTAAAAATTACAAGTTCCCTTTAAACTCTAACCATCTTAATTTCCCTATTGTCCACTTCCACATATCTAAGCCTATCGTCATATGAAATTGTCCTAATTTATATATTGAAAAGAAGTACTTCAAGAGAAAGTTCAAATTATCAAAGTATGTATTAATCACTCTCTAATATTTTTTTTATCTACATATATTACCCATTAAAACATGATGATATAAGTATTGTTTATATAATGATATGTTTTTTGTTTTTTAATAAACATTACATAATATTCATATTTTTTCTTTAAAAAAACTAAAACATTATCATGGGCACATGCTGACTACCGCCTCCTTGAATGATGTTTTTTTTTGTTTTTTCATTACCACCTTAGATTTATTTTTAGAAAAAAATTATTTAATGGATTAAAATGATAATTATATCACGATTCGTATTATCTATAATATAAATCATTTTATATTGTTCTCTTGTCCAATAGAAAATGAAAACATAATATGTGTGAATGTGTATATTTCTACCTCCATGAAGTGATATATTTCATTTTCTGTCACTCTAGTATTTTATTGTTTATCTAAAGATAATAGAATATGATTCAAAACATTATAAAAATTTATATAATAATGTCACGCTTATATTATAATTATATTATTCCTAAAAAATCACTTTCAAAACAATACACAACAATTGATTATAGATGGTTCTTATTTGGGTCAGTTTAACCACTTAAATGAACAATATTAGATTTATAAAAAAGATGAATAAGAAAACCTAAATAAAGGTATAATTAGTAATAAAATATTAGATATTTTTTTTAAGTTTCTAGAGTGGTAATATTATTATTTAAATTATTATTATCATACCAACCATTGTTCATTAAAAATTACCGCAATAAGCACATCACCTATTTCATCTCCATAAACCATAACTAAAACTCTCAGTGAATGAAACTGTAACTTTATAAATAATTATAAAACATATATTTAAATATGTTAAATAATATATTAATTATAAATTTGGAATCAATAAAGATGGATTTACATTATCATTATACAGAATTTGGAAAACAACTAAAATGAAAAACACTTCATGATAGAGATAAAATATAAATAATAAGTAAATAAATAATGAATAACTATAATTTTAGAGTATACATGATAATATATATGAATAAGGTTATAAAATAAGTTTTTAATAGAGTTATGATTGTTATATAGGATGTTAGAGCATGTTCAACTAAGCAGGAATACATGGTAAGGGTTTCGGTCTGAATTTCCTTTCATTGAGGAACATTATCATGTTTTACACATATATTTATTTAATATGGTGTAATTAATGCCCATTATGTTATATTATTATTATTATTATTATTATTTTCACTTATTTCATAGGATTTAAAATTATTTTTCATGAATATCTCCTTCAAATTATTTTGATTCAATTATTAAAAAATTCATAAGGGTGAATTCTTAACTGAACTTCTTTTCTTTAGTAGAAATGATTCCTTTTTTACTGTGTTTTTGAAATATTTTTTAATCTATACCTAATATGATAATATATTTTCATTCCTACTTATTTTATTTGCAATTTAATTATCATATAAAAAACATCCTATGTTATTATTTCTTTCTTTTTAATATTTGATGATGTTAAGAATAATTTTCATCTCCGCAAATGATATATTTTTCTTTCATGTCCATATTCACTATTACTATAATTTTTTCCCTTATTTAGAAACCCAACTATAAACAGATTCATATATTATTCACATATCACATTATTCATTTATAAAATTAACTATTATTATCTATTGTACAATGTGGGGTTTTATAATGATATTTTGAAAATTTTAAAAGGTTTTCCCTTCTATTCAGGATCATATACTTTATCTCAAATTCCATATTTCTCTTGAAACTCATTCTGTATTTTAAAAGTTTTCGATTTTTATATTTAATTCTAAATAATTTTTGAATAAACATGTCTTCATGTCCACCCCTCTAATGTATCTTTTGAATACGACTCGTAACTTAATCTTTTTTAGATAACATTAAAAAAGTTTCCTCAAAAAATTAATTTAATGTTTTACTGTATGAACACATTCTTTTTCCATTATGACTATTATTCTCCATGATTCACCCTAAAATTTTTTAAAATGGATTTCTTAATAAATTTTAATTTTATTTATTCTAAAAATAAAAGTGTTGTTTCTTCATATTTTTCAAGTAATTTATCAAATGATCTTAAGAAGATATTTTTCATCTATGCCAATATACTTGATGGACCTTATGTTAAAAATGGGATATATCTTATGAAACTAGCCAAATTTATTTGTCTATATGGATAATTAAATGCTATAGGGATTTTTTATTGGTACTCATCTCATTCCCACATGATATAAACGTGATGTTTGGAATATTATTGATGACAAGATCTCTTGGAACACATTTTTTTGGGTGATTATTATGTGATGGTTGAGGTCCTATATCACCCTAAAATTATTTTTTCAAGGATTTTTATCTCATTATATAATGAATATGTTAATGATTATAATTTTAGTTACCTATTATTACAAACATTTTTTGTGAGTAGAAGTGCATTTAGCTATTATGAAAATGGTTTTTCATGTTTATAAGTGAGGTTTGCTATGTTAAAAAGTATTATACATGAGTACATGTGGGGTTACCTATAGTCATAATTTTTTTTCAGGAGTATAAGTATGGTTACTTCTACTCACAAAGAGTATTCAGGAGTATATGTGTCGTTAGCTATGATCACAATGATTATATGTGGGTATAAGTAGGATTAGAAATGTTCAAAATGATTGGGAATGACTATAAGTGCGGTCAACTATTCTCACAAGGATTGTGAATGAGTATATGTGAAGTTACCTATGCCCTAAAATATTGTGTATCAGTATATGTTCTATTAAATTTTATCCTAGTGAAAGTGAAGGCACATAATTTCAAATTTTGATGTCCACAATGTCATAAAATTTTATGCTATTGACTATTCCACATTTATGGGTTATATACCTTTATTATACCCCAAGTATAATTTTTATTTTCTCATGTTTCCACACACTTATTCCATGGTATATTACATATCATTAAAAAGTTTTACCTTTTTCTATGCATTACCATCAACTCTTATTATTCCATATTTTTTTAATCAGAGATTTCTCCCCTACCCATGTTTTTATCAAATTATCAAAAGATGGGCCCTTCATGCCTCCTTTATATGTTTCTCCTTTCCAATTATTTGACCTCACCACTTATGTTTTCCATTCAACAGGTTATAAATGTGATTATGAATTATTTTAATTCTATAAGGGAGTATATGGGGGTATAATTCTATAGAAATGTTCACAAGTATTGTAAAATATGTTTCTTATATAGATGATCCTTAAATAAAATAGTCTTTCAGTTCATAGAATTGAGATATATCTATGATTTGTGTTATTCAACTTATGAAAATGTTGTAAAATAAATATCAGTTTATATTGGGTCACCTTTGTTTCTATCAAATCCAATTCATAATAAGTGTGTTTTTAGCACCAGTTTCAGGATTCAAAGTCTTGAGTGATTCTTCTTATATCATATAATGGTTTTGATACATTTTTCTGTTAGTATTAGAAAAACTTAGTCAATGAATAATTATAATAATAGGGCGTATGATTTTTTTGGTAAATTATAGAGTGTTTTGTTTCCAATAAATGATAGTCTTGTCTATATAAAATCATGAAGATAAAGAATTTTACATATATTCACCTTGGTTTAATAACCCTTAAAATTATGGTTGGGTATTAACTCAATTATCACCAGGTTCTTAAAAATGAGGCTTATTAGCAAAAATAGTTTGAAACTCCTAGGGGATATTCTTTAGTGATTCAAATAATATTTAGAAAACAGTTTTAATGATATAAATATATTATAATTTGATAATGAGTAAGGTTAGAGAACTTAATTCAAATATGACCACACATAACCTATGTTAATCTAAAAGAGTTTTAGATTGGTCAAATAATATCATATTTTAATAATAAGTATTTGTGGTTGAAATGAAGGTTTCAGAGGATAAGAGATCTTAGGATTCAGTTTTCACATTCATATAATCATTTACTCTAATTATTTTGGATATTATCATAAAATTTTTGGTTTTAGTATTTAGTTGGAAACAGAATCATGAATAGATTTATTGTAAGGTGTGTCTTTATAAACTTATAATACTTATAGATAAACAATGAGGAATATTTAAGAAATATTATTTGAGATGATCAATATATCCCTCTTTTAATTGAATATATGAGATTTATAGTGTTACCCATGATAGAGATATGTTAATTATAGATCAAATCATACCATAATATTTATTTTATTAACGAGTAGTAATTAAAATTGTGAAGATGAAATTAATTTAAAGTTATGGATGTAAAACCCTGATATTCATATAACTTTTATTCATTAAACACACACTGTGTTTAATAACATTATTCACATGCAACACTGAACTAAAATAAAATTGTGATACATTTTAATAAGTATTAGATGTGAAAATTTTAATAAAACTATTAAATTATCCTTTATAAATAAATGAAACCATTTATAATATATATTTAGAAACAAAAAATTTATACGATTGCATTGATAAAATTCAATTAATGTAGCTAAATAACTAATAACATGATTTTATTCTTAAAAGGATTTTTTTTTTCTAAAATTGGTTTCTATGTGCTAAACATTTTTTTATAGGTAATAAATATATTTTGGTTAAATGATGATAAATTATATTAGTGATATTAACAAATTAACACTAATTTAATGGTAAATTCTTATTAAATAATAATAAGAACAATTAAAGTTTATTCAATAAAAAATAGTTTTTCATTGTATTTTATCATTTTATTTAAAATTAGAATTCCAAAATTTTATAATTTGAATTTGAAAAAATAAACCTCATTTTTAAGATTCATCATAATAATAATATCTTAGGATATTGTTTTGGATTTCTCAGAAATATTTTCTTTTTAGGTGAATAGTGAGAGATGTAGTTTATACAAATACTATAAATTTTAAGACCTTATCATAATTTTTTTTGAAATTATAACATAGAAAAAATTTATCATGATAAAAAATCTATTTAATGACTATAAATAATCATTTTTAAATTCAATTTTTAATTTCTAAAACCGATGATTAACATTTTAAAATTTACGCAATATTAATTTTAATAAAAACCATTTTTTCCGTGTTCCATTAACTACGTATCGAAAATGTTGAATTGGGTTTTAGATATCATTCAAAGCCATGTACCACTTATTTTTATAAAAATAAAAGAATTAGTTTCATGGAAATGAACAACAATGATAATTCGATCATAAAAATTATTTTTATTCATAAAAATAAATTTGTTTTTATAAATGGTTTTCATGAATATTGTACGACAATATTAAAATTAATTTTTCCCACCCTTATAAATTTTATTTTATAGAATGGATTCCATATTTAGAATTTTAATTTTCAAATTATCTAATAAGGTTATTTTCATTTTAATTTATAAAAATTAGGCACTTTGGAAAAAAATGAAGTTTCCACAGTAAAGGTAAATTAAGGTAAAAATAGTTTTTACCAAGTGTAAATGAGATAAAACATGTATTAAAATCAATGTTTTAGGTTTGTATCAACAAAAAAATATCATACATTTTATTTTTCTCTTTGGAATCCACTTTACATGTGAAACTTGTGTTCTTATTATTTTAAGAAGTTACATTAAAAATAATGTCCTTGCCTCCACTAATAAAAGGTTCATTCCACCACCCCATCAAGTACAATATAAAAAATTAAAAGTTCCCCTACATATTTACTACTTTCACTTATCATATAATTCTTTTACATATCCATAATCATTTGGTCAAAATAATTTGGAATAATTCCACAATTTCTAAGAATTACATTAATAGAATGTTCAAATTCTCAACATAAATACTAGTCACTCAAATATTTTCTGTCATGACCCTCACCCCACATAGATTACCCTATAGGGATAGTAATGGGAGAAGGGATATGATTTCTTCTTGCATCCTATCTTTAGTAGGCCTCGATTTGGAAAATTGCACTTAGAGTATAAAAACATACAAATGGAGGGTATTTCCCCCATAGCGAACATGAAGAAGAGATAGATATTACAGATACACTAATCAATAACTACTCATACATATAAAAGAGATACTGTGTGCATATATTTTAGTTCATACAATACTAAATCAACTTAAAAGAGAACTACATGTACTGAAAAGGTAACGATGATAGAGACCACAAATCCAAAAAATCTCTAGCAAGAAACCATGAACTAATAGTATCCATACAAATCTATAACCTTCTCATGCCGAACTAAAAACATTTTATATATACATGGTGTTAAGATAACAGTATACTCAGTAGTATTCTTCCCGAATCCACTAACTAAAAATATTATTAAATCATGCTAAAGTAATGTGAACGATAGTGAAACTAACTAATCACGAAAATAGGTATACTGAGTTCATAACCTCACCATGGATAACTCTCACCAAGTATAAAATATATGGGAAAATATAATGTTGTAATGAAACATGAAGGGTATATCACTAGAACATCTCCACTTGTTTACTGCTCTACCCCAACATCACATGCCCTAAACCGTATCTCTCCAAAATAAGATATCCTCCATACACATAAGAGAATTATCATAATATGAACCACATGCATCACATCATTACATAATTCCATATCGTATATCTATATATTAAAAATGTTGTTTCTGAGATCCACCATATCCCGTATGACTTGTATCATACATCAAGTGTTATAACTCAAACCATCATACACATACATCGAGTAAGGTACCCCAAGCCACCACAACCTATACATGGAATACCTATAATAACCAATTGGATACTATATTAAGTGAAAATGTGTGTAAAATAACCAAAATCCATCACACCTATCTACAAATATATGGAAAAACTAACCTTCGTGCATACTGGTACATATATCTGCCAAGAGAAGATAGTGGGCCAAAGGGGTAGCTATCCATCCATCCTCCCACAAATATTTTAGAAAAAAACAACCTCATAGAGTCCATTGGGTGTAAATATCCCTAACCAACCTGGGTAGAGTATCATGGGAAATAAAAAAAATATAAGATATAATATATATCACAAACACACATTGGGCATAAAAAATTATTAGACTCAACCACATCTAACATCACTTAGACTCCATGATTCTTCTACTATGACTAGATATAATATAAGCACATAAGTATTTAATGAGTTACATAAATTAATTATTTTCCTTTTATCATTTCCTTTATATTAATTAAATTACTAAAAATTAATTAACAATCAACATTATTATTCATTAAATCCATGTCCACACCCTCTAACCCTAATTCAGACCGAGTCTATATTTTTTTAAGAGTAACGTGTCATTTGTTTTTCAGGAAAACCAACCCCACAGGTTATAAATTTATTAAACATTTTTAAAATAATTTAATAATATAGTTACACTAGGAAAACATCTTAATCTACAATAAAGATATGCAACTAATAACATCCAACTGCCTCATGCCGTGCGAGAGGAATGCAGATAAACAAAAAACATGGCCATCAACTTTTAAATGGATTCATTTCAACCATGAATCCATATTTATCTCATCAATAATTAATCCCAACATCAAACAATTTCTTCATCTATAATACCATACATAACACACTCACGCATGTCTCGAGGCATCTTTCCATGATAGGCATCAAATTCTACCTCATCATCAGGGACTCCTTACCACGTATCAGATCATCCATCTTAGGCTCAGTCATCCCAGGCTCATATTTCCTAGAAATCTCACATCCAAATAACATCTCAAAGAAAAGCATGAAATAAAAAAAATTCAACATTTAAATATAGGATATAAAATTAAGGAATTAACCCTTCACATACAAATGATATCTCACGGATCCCAATATAAGGTATTCAACCTTTAAATGAAAATGGAAAATCACATGCCCAAATATTTATCATTTTAAAAAAATATTTTGTATTATCTCTCTAATTAACTGATTCATTATTCACAAGTTCCAGCTATGAGAAGCCTAAGTCATCTAACTATAACAAGATATCAAACTATCAAACATTCTATCATGTGTCAATATAGTTTTAAAAAACTAAGAGAACAGATGCTCTCATTTAACATGAATTTTTATTATCATCAACAAGAATTAACAAGATTCATTTTCTTTTACCAATCCCATTATCTCATGGAATAACCAACATCAATTACACATGCAGTTATCATCAATTTGATTACCATCACATTATATAAAACACCAGATTACAAACATGCTTCTTCTTTAACTATTTATCAAATTGATCAATCAATGTTTTCATTACGTTATTTTGTATTTTCATCTATTTTAACATTTTAAACCAAGTATCAAAACATCATAAGAAAAGAATAACATATATATCACACTATCTAGAAAATAAAAAGGAAAAATGTTATCATAGTGGAATGAAATAACGTGATATCACCACAACCAAATCATTATTAATCTAGTTCTATATATATTTTGTTAATCTCATTTCCATATAAATGGATAAACAATACTAACATTATTATTACATGTAAATAATAGAGAAAAAATAAATCACCTACCTCAAAGTTGTCAACCAAGTGAACATCTGCTCGGGTACCCCAGTGCAATAACATCTAGAGAAGAGTTTGAATAAAAAATCAGTAGGAAACCACCAAATCAGCACTGTAACATAGAAAATAATATGAAGTTTATGTAAATGTGAACTACTCATCAAGATAGAAATAATAATAATAACATATGATAGAAATAAGATGAAAGAAAAATTTATAAAAGGAATACTCATGGAAAGTTCTCAACCTAGATGAGACATAACTTGAATAAGGTTACTTCATGTATATGTATTCATATCTGCAATATATATATTCCCATATATATATATATATTTGAGTAAGGAGAAATGTAACATGGATCAAAATGCAAATGATCTATCAGTCTACAATCCTGATCGTCTGGACATCCTATGAATAAGGCATTGAGATTTATATCTAACCACTCAATGCATGTATAATTATGTTGATCCTTGGGTCAATAATATCTATTTATGATACATTATCTTTCCAACACAAAAAATATCTTTGAGAAAGCAACATCTTTACAGGGGGATACATGCCCTAACCTTTGGTTCACCCGTAATCAGCTCCAATCACTATAATGAAGGATTCTATATAGTATATAGGAATCAAATAATTGGTCACTGAGTTGGATTCCATACCACACATGCTATTTAAATCTATTATGAATCCTAGGCTCTTGGTTATGGTCTGTAGGTGGTCACAACATCACAACTCAGATAATCCCTAAAGGGATAACTCTTAGTTGATCTATATTGAATGCTATATAGATCAAAGTATGGGTTATGTATCTATTCAATAACTAGATCAACATCCCAATCCCATATAATTCATGTTATAATAGTGATGGTGCATCCACATGACCTTAGAAAGAATCATAGTCATCTCTTGAAGATAGTGGAATCATCTTTGGTTATATCTCAAATCATCAACGAGGAGCATCATTTCCAACACCAAGTTAAGAAAGGATCATAAGCCAAATCCCCTTGATGTTACTATGAGAATACCTATAAATCAATCAGTTAGGCTCAATGATCCGATATAAATAAGAACTTATGGTAATCATAATAACATATACATTGAATATAAAGGTTTAGAATCAAGATCCATTGAATTATTTAAGTGAATCCCTAAAATATACCGCATCACGTCAGGCCCATCATACACAAACTCAGAAGAACATCTAGAAATCATATCTGCATCAACATTAACTAAGTGAATCATAAATAAAATATTGATGGTGGAAAAAGGCTAAAACCCACCACTCCTATCAAAGAATCTTGGGGTTTCAAGTTTGGTAAGGGTTCTAGGTGAAAACTTATACAATCTCTACCCAAACCCAAACACACTAGGTTGGTGTTGGTCGACCACCAAGGTATCAAATAAGGTCCCCTTAATTAATACACTAAAGAGGCATCCTACTTAGGATCCTCAAGGTCCATACATTAATAGATGTATTCCTCTTAGGATCTTCTAAGTCAGTACCACTGTATCTCTAGGATGGTTGAAACACCCAACCCAATTCTATTCTACCTAAGATACATCTAACTATGAATATACAAATATTGACATGCCTTACCAAGCATAGTCTCACTTCTCGAGTGATATGGAGGCAACTTGATATCTCAAGTGATAAGTCTCAACCACTATATGCTAAAGCACGAGACTGGCTCACATGGGTGGTCAGTGAACCATAGTGTTCATCCACTAAAATTATCCAATTAATTCATTAAATAAGACATTGAATAAATTTAACATGAGGTGCCAGCCATATGGGAAAGATCAAGAATACACATAAAACAATAAACATACATAAATATGAAAAGGGAAGGTTTGATAAAACACCAACCTTTACGAATCTATCCATTTTAAAATAGCTCTCGAAAACTCCATACAACCTTGACAATGTCTGGGCCAAGGCATATTGGATTCCAAGATCCTACCTGATAGTGAATAGATTAATAATAATTCCAAATATAAATAAAAACATTAAAAAATTAATTATTATTTAAAATCAAAAAAGGCATAAGAGGAAATAACTCACTGAGTGATCATTGGTTGAGGTAAATTTGAGTAAACACATGAAGGACTATTGATATCCTCAACAGCATTCCAAAGAATGTCCCTAACCAACGGTGTCAAAACACTTATTAAATTAAAATAATTTTGGCTTTAATTTTTTCAAAATTCAACATTGTGATATATCTCTATAAAATAGCGTGTGGTGAAGTGGAGATGGTTACATAGGTCATCCACTTCCTAGGAAGAGGAAAAACCCTATCACTAGTATCTAATTCCTCCACGATCTAGTGGAATAAGGATTGAAAAACCTAACCAATGAAACCAATAATCATGAATAGAGAGAGAGATAGGAGGAGACCTTTAAAAACTACTCGAGGTGGAATGACACCTTAAAAGTCCATGAAATTCCATCAAACCCCCTCCCCCCTAATGGGGTTTGAAGAGATAAAGGAGAGAAGGGATCCATCGGGGTAGCATGAGAGATAAAGAGGAAGGAGGGGGGGGGGGGGTTTCCCTTAAGGATACTAAGAGGGAAAAGGGTCATTTCAATGATTTAAAGGGATTCATGGTTTGGCTGTACAGTCTCCCATGGCCTACCCCACAGTTTTTTAACTACGATTCTATACAAAATGATCAGCACGGTTAATCCATATGGTTATCCCTTACCATGAACAAACTATGCACCATTGAAGATATATATTCAGACACCATTTTTGGGCCTCAAACACTTAGGATGCTCTAGAAACCATTGAAATACCTTTCAAGCCTCAAACCATATATAATAATTCTATTTAAAGGCTTTACAACCTTTAAATACCTATTCTGATTCTGCGATAATGATTTGAACCATCTAATAAATAAAAATTCAAAATCCTTTGAAAATTTCCAACAAGAAAAAACACATGAAATTACATTATTGATGCATTGTAGTACATATCACACTTGATCCTTGGCACAAGTAGTATCAACATGGGATCTATATTAAACCTTCTATTTATCTCAAAAATGATTACTCACACTAGTCTGACCACTTTAATTTCATTCCCTTCGTCATCAGTACATTTATTAGTGTTTAGAATATGGATAAGTCTAGGATAAAACATTGATATTATCTAGGTAAGCCTAAAACGATCTTGATCATTAGAAATATTCTATGGATGTGTCTAGGACATCACTACCTCTACTTTCTATGGGTCCACAAACATACAAGTCTCACACAACACGTTCCATAATAAATTAACCAATTGAATCTAGACGTTACAATTCAACATCTTGGAATAATGTTAATGTGCCTGAAGTATAAATGAGACTCTCTCAATATGTTTTACTTGATGCTTGGTTGTTGGTGAGTAGATGATGATCTCATCGATGAACACCATGAAGAAATTGTCTCGGTATGGATGAAATATATTGTTTAAGAGGTCCATGAACAGTGGTGATGCATTGAAAAACCAAATATAATCCCTAGATACTCATACGTCATATAACTTCTCTAAATAATTGTAATCAGAATCTCCTCCTCTCTAACCCACAACTTTTGATAGCTTGATCAGAGATCAACCTTCATGAACCATCAACCTCCCTATAACTAACCGAAAAGTTCTTCGATCTAGGGAAGAGCATATGTGTTCTTCACTATCAACTGTTTTATATTCGAGTAATCAATGCAGAGTCAAATACTATATTTATCATTCTTGTTGAACAACATAGGTGCACCCCACTATGAAGTAATCAGCCTGATAAATCCATTCTTCTCTAAATTTTCAAGATACACCTAGAGATCCTTCATCTCAACTGGAACCATAAAAATGGGTATTGAAATGGGTTTCATAGCTAACACAAGGTATTAATCTAATAAAACTCCTATATAAGAGGAAATATTTGTGTAATTTTCTAGAAATACATCATGATAGAGATCCACATTGGGAAGAAAAGTCCAGGGGGCTTCCAGTGATCTTGCCAAAAGTGACAAGCCCAGTATGAGCATATTGATCATTCAGAGCTAACTAAATTTTAGACGAACTCTACCATCTCCCAATTCCAATTCTCTAGTAATAAAAAACATTGTCCATTTAGTGAATTAAATGACACCCATATCTGATGGAAATCAATATGGTATTGGAATCTAGTCAGGTAGTCTATACTATGAATCACATCAAACCTCGTCATTTCAAGAATCATGAAGTCCCATATATTTCCATAACCAACAAATATTATAGATAACTATGGGAATCAATAAATATGATATAATTTTTTCCCAATAGGGTATTAATGGAAAGTTAATCAAGGATAATTTTATCTGTAATTCAAGTCCAATAATGACTAATACAGATATAAAGGAATGGGCAACACTGGTAGCAAGAGAGATACTAGATTAACCTTCCAGTTCTTCAAATCCTTTATAAGATCAATATTTCCCACAATGATTACAAACCATTCCACAGAATCCTAAGGTCTTAGAATGCTCAAAAAAAATTAATAATTATAGAGTTCAAACTCATGGAATTTTTTACCATAGTTATAAAATCCTATTCATAGGACATGCACTAAGTGAATTAATTCTAGTATAATAAGGGTTGATACCTAAACCATGAAGTAGGTGTGTCTGTATACTCAATTACAAAATCTTATACGCATAGTGATAGAGAAAGATATCATCTCCCAGGGACACATTCTATCCCTACTTTAGAGTATGTCTTATAAGACTATATGGAGGCGACGACTTCTGTAATGTAAAGGAAACACCTAAATATCCATTAGGATAAACCTTAATCATTCTATTTATCCATGTAGGTTTCCCCTAAGATTCTACCCTTAACCCAAGTTATAACTCTCCTAGAACTATCCAAGGTATATTCCCTTCATAATAGTCATAATAATCACATATATACAATTACACAACAGAATGCATAGTTCAACCAACTAATATCAACAGAGATGTATCATAATAGTATAGAAAAATTGATACATCACAAAATAGAGAATATATTTTGAACATGAATAAAAAATCACGAGATTAAATTAAAGAACTAATATGATGTAAAACAATAGGTATATGTATGGAATATGGATCTGTGTGCCCTATCATGATGCACAAACCCACTCAAAATACCATAAAACAAGTAATAATACTCCCATAAATGGAAACTTGGAGGTTATTTACACATGTGTTGTCCAGGTACATGAATAATCCAATAAATAATTCCCATGGAGATATCTCCATTGTAATAGGTTATAGGTTGTTCAATAAGAAAAGAATAAAATTGGTCCTCTAATATCATTTTATAACACCCAGACCCAAACGACTAGATCTGAGATAGAGGGTCACATGACGTCATGTGTGCCTCCCCATATGCAAGAGGCTGTAGACTATTATCGGGGGTCTAAGTCCATCATTGGGGATACTATACCCTCTTTATCATGTCATGAACTAAATAATAAATAAAAAAGAAAATAAATAATCATTTTAACATGAAAAAACTACATGATGGTCCACATGTCATATCAAAACTAAAAAACAGGATCCTAAGTTGGTGAGATAAACTAGAGTACATGGGTAGAATATAAATAAAATAAATAAACTATAGGTTCCCTTAGAGTCTGTCCAAGTCATCTTTCATTTCCATGATCTACTTATCATCCATCATCCATAATCCCCTTTCACATATGTAGATTCCTAAGCATTAAGACAACATGTGCCTCAAATACACATACATAGTGTGTGTAATAAACCCAGTAGGACACTACCAATGCATCCTTAACAAATGAGAACATGTATAAATGGTGTGTTCCATGATAATAATAAATGTACAATTATGAATATAAAATGTAAAAAAAAATGTACCGAATAGTCTTATGGAAACCAAGATTCCGGAAACCCTTAACCATACCTGATTTGGAACTATGTTGGAAGGATAACTAGAAGATAATGGAAGTAACTGAAACTTTATAGGGGTAGTGATTTGTTTTTCTAGAATACCTCATGGAATCATGTTTAGATGTAAATAAGATTCATTAGGCATTGAGTAGAAAATACTTCTCATAAATCACTAGGTGTCTAGGGTGCCACTAAATAATCAACTAAGCATCGAGTATTCTACTTTAAAATAAACTAAATATTGAATATTCTAGTCACAAATCAAATAAGTATCAAGAAACCTGATATATTTCATCTAGACATCGAGTGTGTAACATCCTGATCTAACTAACCCCTAAACTGGTAGTTGGACCAGTGGGTCACATGTCCTTAAGTGCGGCTCCCTATACGCCATATGTTACCGACTAGCAGTGAGGGTCTAAGGAGGTGATAGAGGGAAGATATACCCTCATTATGATAGTAGCACAATGGAATTTAAGTTAATAATTAATAGACATCTAAATAAATAGTAATAAATAAATGACAAAGCATTAGAACAACAATATATACTGAATATAAATGATAGCCAATGCCAATGTATATAATTCATGCATGTCTAGATGGTGATACATAAACTAAATAGTATACATACAATAGGAAATAGTTTATAGAAAATAAAATACATGAAAAATACCCTTGGGTGAACTCCATGAGAATATCGTGCTCCAGCTCAGTCCTGTGGTCCTAACTGCCAGGTACAATGAAATCAGAACAAGCAATAATCCATGGTCCGGTAAACAAGAGACCTAGTTAGATACCCCAGTGTGAGGGGATCCCAAGAAGGCTGTGAGATATAAATCTCAAAAGGTTACCACCAATGTTTTCTACAACTAAATTCAGTACGTGAATGTAAGGTAAATCAATGTGCATGTAATATTAATAAATAAAAAATACTGTATAAATAAATACAAACCTTCTTCAGTTTCTCCAGAAAACCCGGTGGCTCTACCTTCTTCGTCTCATGGCTAGAATGATGATGTATGATCTTTAAACATATGTATATAGTATTGACATATAAATATTATAGTTACATATTTCATCTACCTGTATAAACCATGTATGTGTGAATATAAGTGGCCATATACCTAGATTACTAGCTGCTGGCTGGACTGGGTCATAAATCAGTCTTCGATAACCAGTCTGAATGATCCTATAAGATCAACCCAAAATGTAAATTCTCTATATTCCATAATGAGTGGGAGATTTTATTCTTGTCAATTGAGATGGTGAGTTTACCATCATTTCAACACTCAAATAGTATTGATTGTGCCTCCATGTCAACACTCCAAAGGTCCTTGGTATATAATGCCCACCATCCACATAGTTTCACTGGTGTGGGACATCATGCTCAACACCCGATGTAAGGGATAGTGACACCTCCACGCTCAACATAACGTTTACCATTCTCCACAACCTATGTATAAGGTGTAATGACATAACAATAATTATAGAATCCATGAGGCATTACCTCTCATGCTTTACATTTATTAACCAAATTATCACTAAGCGAATCAAATTAAAATTTTAGCATGTACAAAAAATTAAATGATTGTAAAGGAATTTCCACCCTTTAGAATTCAATTCATTTAAATCATTTATTTCATTCATGGATGGTAATCTAAAACTAAAATCCATTTCATTTGATATATTCCCTTTAGCCTGACAAAACAAGGAAATTTAATAAAAATTCTCAATGATTTACTAAGAACGTACCATGGTCCAATTGAGAAATTTCCTACATGAGAAATCCCATTTATAAAGTAAGACAAACACTTAGAAGGTTCTTGATTCAACTTTCATTACTATAGATAGAGGAAAAATCCATTAAATGAAAATAGGGAAGTTCATGTCTCAAACATACCATTTATATATAAATAACAAAATTAATTGGTATCTATCAATGTTGTAAGTCTAATAAAGATGGAAATCATTAAACATCACTATGTAATTTTAAAGACAACGCTCTTCATATGAGGGGTTTTATTATAAAAATATGACATTTTTTTACCAAAAAATCATTTAGAATAATTAAAAATCATTTTAAGAGTCATAAATAAATTCACAAGAATGAATCATTTAAGAAAAAAATACCCAACATGTAAATCTAATTGATAAAGGTTCAACATGACACTTTGGAAGTTCCATAATCTCTTAAGAAAGTGTCCACAAGGGAAAATTATATTTAAAAACCAATTAAAATGCTTATAAATCATTCCAATCATTTAATAAAATAATTTAAATAATGGATATTCAAGATTCCACTCTTAAGTGGTGTCTGTTATTGAGGTTGACATCGTCAATTTAGTAAATTGGGATCAATGAGAGAAATACAAGGTTCGTAAAGCAATTTAGATTGAGGAAAACATTTTTAAGGAAATACTGGAAATGGATGGCCTATGATGCAACAACACTATTTATAAAATGATTGAAAATTGAGAAATAATCCATATAACACCTAACTTATGCTAAGGATTCTTCACTCATCCAATATCAATCTTTTATTCAACTTGGTTTGGAAGAAATCTACAAAATAGACACTCTCCCTATAAATAAGGAAAATGATCTTGCACTGCAATAAATTGTCTGAGAAAAGATTAAATGAAGAAATATTCAAAAGGAATTGATAGCATACATAGATTAATCTCATGGGACCAATGATTCTCGAATCAGACTTCAGACTCAAGAGATCTATCAAAGCCAAATGGGGGCAGGAGGAGGATCCCATGGCACTTGGGAGGAGGCTCACATAGCTTGAAGGGGGTAAATAAAGAAAGAAAAAAGTTTTAATGATATTTAGGGGAATTTAGGTTAATTAACCCTTAAAAACTAGGCCACATGGTTTTCCCACATGGTTTTTCCAAACCATGCACCAACTGTGCAACTCCCACTACCTAGGGAACCCACCTCGCATGATTGTCCTGTATGGTTTTCTCTAGCTGTGCACCAACTATGGATTAATAGTGTAAGGCTATTTTCTATGTGGAACTGGCCATACAATCTAGCTGAACGATTTTTTTAAACTCTGTGAATCCCATGGGACACCAGCCGCACCACTGGTTCTGGATGCATAGTTTACTGCCGGGGGAACAAAGTTTCCGACCAACTATTTGCCCTGCAGAGACCTTCCAAACTTGTGATTTTTCAGGCATGTGGATCCAAATACTCAACAATACATCAGAGTAACATCTTGTAACTTTACCCATGTCTTATAAAATCATTTTTATCTTTTAAAACTCTTTATGTTTCATTCTAAAGCCCAGTTCAAAGAACGACCTGTCCACTAAATTCCAAAATTAAAATTCCCTTGGAAGTCCATATTTGCTAAAAAACACTAGTTGTTACAACCTCCACACCTTAGAACTTATCATCTTTTATAATACTTGGGGGGATCAGTGAAATCACTACCGGAACTAAAAGTTTTTTGAAGTCTCATTCAAATAGTTATGTTGCATTTTTAAATGCCCAACCCACATCCAAGCATCACTTAAGAGTATTATACTTAATCCATCAAAACCCGAGCCAACGCTCCTTTTATAACTAAAACCCGAATATGGGGATTACATGAGTCTTCTAATATAAATACACAATCAATTTATCTTCTCATTAAACATTATATCGATGGTGCTCCCCAACATAGGCTTTTACTTTAAAAGGTGCCAATTTTGAGCCACGATACCTCCACCATCAGAATTTCATTAAAAATCACACCTATAAGAATTAGCGATGATCTTAGAATGAATTCTGTAACTGGAAAAACACTATCACAACCGAGTTCATATTAGGGACCAAAATATAAATAAGAAGTTGAATACTGATCAACCTAACTGAAATGAGTCGCACATGATTTCCGTGAAAGACATAGCCCACCATTACACCACACTTGCCTTAAACTGAAAACATATTTTGAAATAGTTCCCTTTGATTGTACACATAGAAAGAGATAGATAACAAGTCGAGCCACCACTGGCTAACCATTTCTACATCACTTGGAAAGGAAAACTAGAGTTATACCAACTGAACTGCAATTCCTTCTTCCAAAGCATCAAGATTTCACTATGAACACATCCACCAAAGTCCACCACCAAATTCCAGGGATGTTACTTGTCCAAACCATCATCATACCATTTAAACTATCATTCCTCAACAAAAATAATGATTTAACCCAGATCTGGGCACCTTGAATTTTCATCCCTTTTAAACATCACCTCTGAGCTTGACAACAAGTTCGGGATAACCTAAGATTCAAATAAACTGAGTTCAAGGAACTAAACCATGGTAGTCCATACTCCATGTTTATAGTAAATATGCTGGTAAAAGGCCAATACATCCATATCAGATGATTGAAAAATCTTAGAGTGGCATCTACCTGGTAGTCGAGTTAGATAAAAATGGTTGGTGTGCAAACATCCATCCACAACATTCCCCCACAGGAACCCACGTATCACTCAAGGACAACCAAGTCTTGATAAAAACTATGATTTAAGAGAACATCTAATATGGAGACTACCTCTCTATCCCAACGTCTTTAAAACTTTACTGTGGAATAATATCGATGCTATCTTAGTCCATCATGGATATCATCAGGATAAGGAACATGCTCATTGCTAAAGAATAGTATACTAGGAGGTTTAGAAGATTAGAGGAACCACTATCATAACCAAAATGAATATCTCAGTATGGTTTTCAACAAACCATACCCAACTACTATAAAAAAGAATATTCAAACCACAAATGGTCAAATTATTGGAAGAATATTGGATTCACCTTCTAATGCTCCATGATTAACTGATCACAATCCTTAAATACCCACGACATTTCATGATCACTCAAGTTTTTCTACCAAAGTCCATCATAGTCCATTAGTCATTCCAAAGAATTTCATACAAAACCAACCACATCAACGTCATGCTACCAATAAATAACTGAAATTTACAAGCTTCACTAGCCCCAAAGGAATTAAACCAAGATTGACCATTTCCAATGGTCCTCTTTTGTTGTGTCTCTTCTACCTGCAAGTTCAAGTATTCACTAGAACCGACACAACGCTTCTCACCTTATTATTTTCCTGGTTTTCAAAAAAGAGATAGACTAACCGCTCATAATCACACTAATCAAATTCACCTTAATCACAGATGTGATTCTCCTCCAAACCACGGTCACATACATCATAGAATTTGGGATATAATCCAAAACCAACTCACCACCTTGTCAAAACACCCAATTCTCTTGGAAGTCATCCCGCGCATTGAGAAGAACTTGATTCCATTAACACCTAGGTCACTCTAATATGGAGATGACCAAAAAATTTACTCAATAGATCAATGCTCAACAATTTAACCAAATTCAACTGGTTTGTTATACCATTTAGTAACTCGATGGGTACCATGTGTAAGAATAAACACTACCCCATGGTCCATAAGAAAGAAAACACACCCTCAATATTGTCCACATGATTTCCACCCTATGAATCCAAGTATAAAGTGATATCTACAAGATATTTAACCTATAGTAATATTTTCCCACACAACCATTATCTGGGATGATGAAATACCAATTCATCCATCACTGAAGAAGAAGAGAGGTTCAAACAACCTATTAAGAGACCGACCATGCCCATGGAATGTCTAACCTACTGAAATAGGTAATTAAATGATTCTCACACCCATAACAAGTTCAAGGATAACATAAACACCCATCCAAACAAGGGTGTCATTCAGAATCAATGAGTCCTAATATGGACAAAAACACCTGAATGAAACTAAATTTCAGAAAACTCAGGTAATTTTTCAAGTCATTTAAGATCTAAGCATGGTTCCTGCCTCAGGATATCCCCTTACTGAATCATAAGCATTGAAACTTTCACTAGTTCATTATAAACAGATTTCCCTAGGCATTATTCCTATCATTTAATCCATTTCTGAAAAGTAGAAATGCTAATATAAAATGCTCACACTTCCATTCCAATGTAGTTTAAAGAAAAGATTAAACTACCCTTACACATGGATTCAAACTAAGGATACCACCTAACATTCTATTTTTATGTCATTTAATTGATTCACATTCAAAATTTTAAAAATTTTAAACATTTTAAACAAAACAACAAGAACCAATTATAAAACAAAAGCACTTGGTAAAAGATAGGGTGACCTATAAGGGTCTCATTAAGCTAAATTGGGTTAATTAGAATGAAACTCAATAGAAATTTCTAAATTATTAAAGTTTCAAAACACTCATATAGTGTTATTTAATGAGAAACATACCCCAACTAACCTACATGGTTCTATTTGTGCATTTTAGAAGTTAACCACATGATCAACATGCTCATGTGATAGAGGTTCTAGAGGCAACCATTAATAGTTTACATTTTTAAATTACCCTTAATGGATTTGTTATGATAATATTAAACACTATAAATGACCTAATAATGTCGAGTCATGTAATAGGACCAAAAAACCTAATTCATTTTATATCAAAATTAAATAGATTTTATATATATAACCATTTCAAAATATTACATGGTTATATATAATAATGGTTCAATTATATGTGTTTCCATCTCCTAATCTATAATTTACCCATAAAACTTATGGACTGAAGACCATCTCCCATTTAATAGAGAATAAGTCACTTTGAAATTTAACTTTACTAGATTTTACATTTTAACCATGATCTTTATGTATATAAATCTCAAGGATATTTCGAGTACATGGGTTACCTTTTTCCAATTATAATTCCCACATACACCTTACTACTGAAAAAAGGTTTTTGATTAATTTTATCCAATAAATTCATCCCATGAAACAAATTACATATCAACAAAAAAACTTTAAATGTTATCACAAGTAATAAACATAGAGAAAAATGCTATATAAGCAGGAAACATGGCATATAGTTACCTAATCATTGTAGCAGACTAATCATGCTAAATGAAACACCTATTAATGTTATCTAAACAGGAATACTGGAGAACTACAAAAATAGGAACAAAACTAATCATGTCACCTAAATAACTAACATGGAATTAAACGGGCATGCCAGAAAATATGAGGCATGAAAGAAACTCAAGGCACACAATCAGTATCAACAAGCAGTAATACAAATGCACTTACATGGCATGGAATATGCATTGCATGTGAATCTCTACACACATATAATGATGCATGTAATTATAATTTCTTTCCATGAAAAAACGCTAAATTTAAAAATCAATAATAAGTGGAAAGTACCCCAAAAACTCAAGGCGAAATCATAATAAACTATAACAAAAAAATGCATAAACATCCATCTCATCCCTAACTACTTGGAATTTTCCCCATGTATGGGGTGATCAGTCCCAGACCATGATATTTACCATTAACTGACACATTCCATGTCACCAATCTACCAACCCAAAATAGTTAGAAAATGGAAAACCCCTATAAAACCACATTATAACATCCTGTAATGACTGTCCACTAAATCGATAGCTAGGATGATGGGTCACATTGCCTCAAGAACGCCTCCCCATGTGCGAGAGGATTATAACAATCATGGAGGGTCTAAGGAGGTGAAAGAGAGGATAATAAGCCTCACGATTAGAGTAGCACGATGGTTTATCAGATAATAAATAATATAAAATAGTGAAAATAATAATAAACGAACAACATAGTAGTGAAAGAATAATATATACAAAATATAAATGAAGGTCAACACTGATGTATACAATGCATCCATGTCTAGATGGTGATACATAATCTAAAAATTATATATACATTAATAATCAGTATATTAAAAAGAAAACAAAATCAATATCCCCAAGGAAAATATACATGAGCATCCAGAGCTCTAGCACAATACTGTTCTCCTAACTCCTATGTATAAGCAAATAAACACAAAAAATAATCCATGTTCCTCCAAACATGAGACCAACTTAAGTAAACGAGTGCAATGGTGGCTCGAGTAGGGATTTAGATATAAACCCCAATAGGTTACCACCAAAATTGTCTAAAACATAATCCATTCTATGAATAACAAGTGAAGTAGTGTGTAGGTAATATAAATAAATAAACAATACTATGTTAATAAATACCATCCTTCTCGAGTTCTTAAAGAACACCTTGTAGATCTACTTTATTCGGCTCATGGATGGAATGCTGATGTATGACCAGTAACCATATATATATAGTAATAATATATACATAGTATATTTATATATTCCATCCATATGTATGAACCATGTACGTGCAGACTTAAGTGGCCATATACCTATAATACTAGCGGCTGGTAGGACTAGGGTGTAACTTAGTCATCCATAACTAGTTTGAATAAGCCTATAAACTCAAGCCAAAGTTTAAATTCCCTACATCTCATAATGAGTGGGAAAATTCATGATCATCACTTGAGATGGTAAGTGTTCCATCATATCAGCACTCGAACTGTAGTGAGTGTGATATCATGTCCACACTCACAAGGGACATGGTGCAACATTCCAACCATCCACATAGTATCACTCGTGTGAGACGTTACACTCGACACCTAATGTAATAGATAATGATACCTTCATTCTCAACAGAAACCTTACAGTAATCCATCTCCTATGTATAAGGCGTCATCACATATCCGTAATAATAGAATGCATGATTCATTACCTCTCATGCTTAAAATTCATTAATCCCAATTATCACTAATAGAATCACATTATAATTATAGCATGCACTAAGCATGAAATGATCGGTGTGGAATTTTCACCCTTTCTAATTCATTTCATTTAAATCATTTATTTCATTCGTGGAAGGTAAACCATCATTGAAAGAAGTTTTATTTTATACATGACCTTTAGTCTAACAAAACATGGAAATTTAATAAAAAGTCTCAAATAGGAACATAGAAGGTACTAAGTTATTATTGTGAAATTTCCTACATATGGAATACCATTTGTTAAGTTAGAAAAACACTTATAACATTCTTGGTTCATATTTCATTACTATTGATGGAGGAAAAATCCATTATAGAACAATAGGTATGTCCATGTTTTAAACATACCACATATATAGAAATAATAAAAGGAATATAGAACCATCAATTCCATAAGGACAAGCAATATTGAAATCACTAAGCATTATTTTGTAATTTTCAAGAAAATTCACCTCATCTAAGGGGTTTTATTATAAAAATGACATTATATACCAAAAAAATCATATTGAAAAATTAAACAAAATTTCAAGAGTTATAACACAATTCAAATTAATGAACAATTTTAAAAAAACTACCCAGCATTAAATTTCAATTTATAAAGGTTCAACATCACACAAGGGAGGTTCTACTCTATCTAGGGAAAGTTTCCACAAGGGTAAATTATATTTACAAACCAATTAAAATTATTAGAAGGAATTCTTGGAATTTAAAAAAATAATTTAAAAAATGAAAATTCAAACTGGCACACCCAAGGGGATTTCATAATAAATTTTAACCTCTAAAATTTATTAAACAAGGCTCAATAAGATTAATACAAGGTGTGTAAACAAATTTAGATTGAAGAATTTTTTTTAAAGAAACTCAATCTAATCGCTGGTGTGTAGTGCAATGGTTCCATTTATAAAACAAAGGAAAATTGAGGAAAAATCCATATATCACCTACCTTATTATTAGTAATATTCACTCATCCAATATCAATATTTGATTCGGCCAGGTTTGGAAGAAGTTGAAGAAATAGACATTCACCCTAAAAATAAAGAAATTGAGCTTGCACCATGATAACTTGGATGAGAGAATATTAAATAAATAAATATTCAAAAGGAATTGAGAGATTACCCAAAGGAATCCATAAGGATTGACGATGCTCAAATCCACATTCAAGAAGTAGAGATCTATCAAATCTCAGTAGGGGGAGGAGGAGAAACCCATGGCTCTTGGGGGGAGGCTCATGTGGCTTTAAAGAGTGTAAGAAAGATCGAAAAGAGTTTGAATAATCATTAAGGGAATTTTGGTCATTTCACCCTTAAAAATTGGGTTGCACATTTTGGTCGTACGGTTTTTCCAAACCGTGGGCCAACTGTTCGACTCCCACTACCTAGGAAATAGACCTCATATGGTTGTCCCACATTGTTTTCTCTAAATAGGTGCCAACCGTGTGATGAATAGTGTGAGGTTACTACCTAATTGGAACTAACTATGTGATATAGGTGCATAGTTTTGGTAAACCACACACAGATTATGTGACACCTGCTCACCTCTAGTTCAGGTTACACTGTATACTACTGGGGGACCACACACTTTTTGACAAACCATGTGCTGTATGTAGACCTTCCAAAATTGTTTTTAGGGCCCAATTCTCCTAAATCTCAATGATATGATCAAGGAATCTCTTGTTCCTTTACCCAAATCATAAAAAACACATTGAAGTGTTCCAACTCTTGAAATTTCATTCCATATACCGGTTTAAAGAAAAATCGATCAACTAAACACCAAAATTCATATTCCCTTGGAATTACACGTTAGCTAAAAAATATGGGTTCTTTCAACCTCCCCAACCTAGAACGTCTCATCCTTGAGAATCGTTGGGGAAACAAAAAAAACATCACCCGACCGAAAGGGTATTGAAGTCTTATTCAAATGGTCGCATTGTGTTTCCACATGCCCAAGGCACCTACAAGCATCACATAAGCATACAACACATACTCCATAATAAACAGATCCAATTTTTATTTTCCAACTAGAAAACTAAAAATACGCTTACTCGAGCCCATTTGGATAGATAAATGATCATGTTATTGTCTATTTAAATATCATGTTGATGATACTCCCCACCATATGCTTTAACATTAGAAATACACCAATTCTGAGCCATGATATGTCCACTATCAGAATTTCCTTACAAATAATTCCACTAATAACTCAATAGATGCTCCTATCATGATTTATTTAATAGGGATAAATCAATCACATATGAGGTCATATCAGGGACCTCATCATAAAGAAATATATGAATCTCAATCAACCTAACTAAAAAAGGTCACACATGCCTTCATTGAAATATATAAATGACCCTTACACCACACCCTCCCTAAACTGACGATGTGTTTTAAAATGGTTCCCTTCAATCGTACACATTATATGAACAAGGGTGTAAACTAGATCTAGGATATTACAATAATCACACCTTTTAAACCTCTCCTCTGAGCCTGAAAAAAAGTCCAGTAAAACTTCTGATTCAAATAACTAGAGTCCAATGAACTAACCCAAGGTATTCAATACTCCATGTATACAAGTGATACATTGGTATAAGTCCAATACATCCACATTAGATCATTTAATAAGCTCAAAGTGGATTCCTCTTGGTGGTTGGTTTAGTGAAAAATAGCTACATTCCAAGAGTTTGTCCAAGTCACTCCGACATATGAAATTGTGTATCACTCAAGACCAACCAAGACTTCATAAAAAACATGTGTCAAGCACACAAATAATATGGAAACCAACTCTCTATACCAACCACATTAAAACAGTATCTTTGAATAAGGCTAATGCTCTCTTTGTGAATCAAGGATGACGTCAAGATAGAGAACATGCCCATCACTAAACAAGAGTACACTATGTGGTTTAGAAGATTTGAGGAACCTGTGTCACAACCGAGATGAAGTGTATGCTATGATTTCAACCAACCTTACCCAACCACTGAAAAGTAGAATAATCAAACCACTACTAGTAAAATTAGTTTAAGAATCTTGGATTCACTTTCTGATGCACCTTCATTAACCTATCACAAGCCTTTACCACCTTCGGCATCCCGTGATCTCTCATGATTTACCATCAATGTCCATCCAAGACCATTAGTGGCTCCAAAGGGTTGCATACACACCCAAAAACATCAATGTCATTCTTCCAAGAAAGAATTCGAATTTATAAGATTCACCAACCCCAAAAGCATTCAATTATGTTTGACCATTTCCAGTGGTCTTCCTTGGTTGTGTCTCTTCTACCTAGAAGTGCACATATTCACAAGAATTGACATGCTGCTCACTATCTTATGAGTGTCCTAGTCGTAAAAATAAGGGATAAAATAGCCACTCATAATTCTGCTGATCAAATTCTCCTTAGACTCACACATGACACTCCTTTGATCCATGGTCACGTATGTCAAAACATTTGGAATAAAATAAAAAACCAACTGACCAGCATGCACTACTGGAAAAATACCCTATACCAATGGTTTAGAACCATTGGTATAGGCCTCCAAACCATTTGTATAGCCTATACCCACGATTTGGAGAATCATTTCCAAGTAAGCCGTGAGGATAGGTCTATACCAACGGTTTTGGTAAAACCATTGGTATAGACCTATACCAACAGTTTTGAAAACCGTTGGTATAAGTAATATGAAAATCTATACCAACGGTTCCATAAAACCATTGGTATATGTAATTCAAAAAATAATCATCTATTTGGTTTTGATCCCAGCACCTCTTGTTTGTGAATGAACGACTTAACCACTAACCTAACATACATTTGTGAACATAATTTCATAAATATATATGTATTATCATATGTATTTTAAAATTTGATTTATTTAATGCCCTCTGTAAGAATATTCCATTAAAATTACATGTACCTATACCAACGGTTCTCAAAACCGTTGGTATAGGTTCGTTGATTTTGGGGCCTATACCAATTGTTTTGGACAAACCGTTGGTATAGGGGGGTACCTATACCAAATTTTGGCCAAAACTTTGGTATAGGGTCTCTATAATGGACCTATACCAACGGTTTTGGCGAAACTATTGGTTTATGGTCTCTATAATGGACCTATACGAATGGTTTTGGCCAAACCGTTGGTATGGGCCCATATTATTGACCTATACCAAGAGTTTTGGCCAAACCATTGGTATAGGTCCATATAAGTGACCTATACCAACTGTTTTCCCAAAACCGTTGGTATAGATCATATTTCCAGTAGTGATGTCAAAACACCAGATTCTCTTGAAATTCATCGAGATTATTTAGAAAAACAATATTCTTTTAATGTCTTATTAAACCTACTTTGGGGATGACCTGATAAAAAACTCAATATCTTTAGGCTCAATGATTTCATTGAACTAAACCGATACGTCATACAATTTAGCAACTCTAATGGTATCATGTGTTTCAACACACACTACCCCAAGTTCCAGAAGCAAGATACACAACCACGATACTTCCTCCCTATGAATCCATGTATAAGGTAATCCATACAATATATTTAACCCATAATCATATTTACACATATGTCCATTATCCTAGATATTGACCTAATAATTAATCCATCACTGAGAAATAAGAGATGTTCATGTAACCAAATAAGTGACAGACTATTCCATAGGCATGTCTAACCTACTGAAATTAAGTATTACCTGATTCTATCACCTATAAAAAGGTCAAGGATACCCCAACCACCAATCAAAAAAAGGTTTAATTTATAATATAGGAGTCCTACTAATGACAATGGGACCCAAACATCCTCAAATGTTAGAAAACTCATGGTATTTAGTAATAAATTTAAGCTCTATGGGTGATACCTTCCTCGAGATAGCCCCTTACAGAATCATAAGCATCAGCCAAATCACTAGGTTATTAAAAAATTATTTCACTAGGACCTATGCCTATCATTTAATCCCCTTCTAAAATGAATAATGTCTTATGGAAATTGTTAATTCTTCTATTCCTAGGTAGTTCAAAGAGAATATTAAGCTACCCTTACATGAGGGTTTAAACTAAAGACACCACCTAAGGTTATATTTTTATGCCATTTTGTTGATTATCATTCTTCCATTTAGACATTTTAAAATATTTAAAACAAAACGTCAGGTAACAATTATAAAATAATAACACTTGGAAAAATAGAAGGCGACCTAAATGGGTCTTATTAAGCCTTCCAGGGTTTATCAGAAAAAAAACCAATAGTAGTTGCTGAATTATTAAAGTTCCAAAACACCTATAGAGGGTTATCTCATAAGAAACATTCCCCAACTGACCAAGATGGTTCAAGTTGTGAATTTTAGAGGTTAAAAACATGATCCCCATGCTCGTGTGATAGAGGATCAAGTCTTTATAGAGGAAACCATTAAAAATATATATCTTTAAATTAAACATAACGAGGTTTCTCTAATAATCTTAAATACCGTAACCATACTATTAAGGTCATATTATGTAAGAAGTCCATAAGAAACTAATTCATTTCAGATAAAAATCAAACATCTGTTACATCTATAACCATGTCAAAATATAATATGGTTATATATAATAATGGTTCGATTATATGGTTTTCCATCTCTTAATCTATAAGGTTCCCATACACCTTATAGACAAAAAAATTTCTCCCATTTAATCGAGACAAATTCACTTTGAAATATAAATTTATGAGATTTTAAATTTTAACCACAGTCTTTAAGTATATAAAGATAAAGGATTGTTCGAGTACATGAGTTACTTTTTCCAAATTATTGGGCACCCATACAACTTACAACTGAAAAATTATTCCCATTCAATCATAACAAATAAATCCATCCCCTGAATCCAATTACATATCCACAGAAAAACTAGTCATGTTATCACAAGAATTGAACACAGAGAAACGTGCTATATAAGTAAGAAAAATGGAAAATAGTTACTTAATCATGGAAGTAGAAAAATAATGCTATGTAAGACACCTAAGAATTATATATGAACAAGAATTATTAAGAATTTACTTAGAAGGAATAAAACTAATATTTTTCTCGAAATAACTAATATGGAATAAAATATGCATGATTGTAAATATCAGGCATGAAATAGACTCAAGGAACACAATCAGAATCAGTAAACAACTCTAAAAATGAAACTACATGGCATGAAATATGCATAGAATATGAACCTATACATGCCTATAATGAATATTTTAATGATACTTCCTTTTCATTCTAGTAAATGAGTGAAGCACAATAAATTTCATGAATAAATAAGAGGAGGAAATTACACTAATCATGTAATGTGAAATCATAGTCAACTATAACATAAAACTACATGAACATCAATCCTTTCCCTAGCCACTTGTAATTTTCCCCATTGTTGGGGTTATCAGTCCAGACATGGCTACTTACCATGCACCTAAATATTTATAGTCTCTTTTCTACCAGAAAAAAATTTTATGATAAATGATGAACCCCTCTGATACCACTTTGTAACCTCCTGTCCCGACTAACCACTAAACTGGTAGTCAGACCGGTAGGTTACATGGTCTCAAATGCACCTCCCGATATTCCCAAGGTTTTTAACTTGTAAGGAGGGTATATAAAGGTTATTGAAGCGAGACTGTACCCTCCTGATCAGTATATCATAGTGGTGAATCAAGTAATAAATAACAATCAGTAGTGTAAATAGTAATAAATGAATGACACAATAGTGGAAGAATAATATATATAGAATATAAATTATTGTTATTTCTAATGTATACAATTCATTCATATACAGATGGTTATACAAAACTAAACAGTATACATACAACATGTAGCTGTATATAAAAAAGTAAATAAAATAAATACCCCTTAGGGAGAAATCGATGAGCATCCTGAGCTCCTTCTTAGTCTTATGATCCTAACTCCCTGGTACAAGAAAATCATCACAAGAAATAATCCATGGTCCTAAGAATATGAGACCTACTCAGGTACCCTAGTGCAATAGAGGCCTGAGAAGGGTGTGATATATATATCTTAATAGGTTACCACCCACCATTTCTAAAACATAATCTACTCTATAAATATAAAGTTAAGCATTGTGCAGTTAATATGAATAAATAAACAACACTACAAAAATAAATACCAGCCTACTAATGTTCATAGAGGACACTTAAAATATCTACCTTCTTAAAATAATGGAAAAAATGACGAAATCTGAGAAGTAACCATATGTATATAGTAATGATATATACCTAGTATAGTTATATATTTCATCCACCTATATGAACCAAGTACATGCGAACATAAGTAGACTTATAATTGGAATAATTACTGATGGCTGGATAGGGTCATAACTTAGTCATCCATAACTAGTCTGAATGAGACTATAAGCTCAAGACAAGGGGTACATGGCTTGAATCTCATAATTACTGGGTTGCGTTATGCTCTTCAATCAAGATGGTGATTGTTTCATCATGTCAAAACTCGAATATTTGTGAGTGTTCCATCATGTCAACACTCACAAGGGATGTGGGGCATCATGCCCACCATCAAAATAGTATCACTTCCATGATACGTCATTCTCAACACCCAATGTAAGGGAACATGATACCTTTATTCTCAATAGAACCTGTACCATCATCCGCAACCTACGTATAAGGCATAATCACATAAAAATAATAATAGAATCCATGAGGTATTACCTCTCATTCATTACATTTATTGATACCAATTATCACTAAGGTTATCACATTTTAATTGTATCGTGTAATAATAATTCAAGGATTAACATGGCCTTTCCACCCTTTAAAATTTGCCTAATTCAAATCAATTATTTCATTCATGGAAGGTATATCATCATAACAATATTTTTCCATTTGATACATGTTCTTTAGTCTTTAAAAACAAGGAAATTTATTAAAAATTCTCAAGGAGGTACATAGAAGTTACTATGGTCTAATTGGAAAATTTCCTACATGGTAAATCGTATTTAAACACTTAGAAGGTGCTTGGTTCTTCTGTCATTACTATAGATGGAGGTGAAATCCATTAAAAGACAATAGGTAAGGCCATGTCTTAGACATACCAGGTATATAGAAATAATAAAAGGCATAGAAAACCATCAATAACATAAGTCTAAGGAAGATAAAAATCATTAAACATCACTTTGTAATTTTTCAGATTTCCACGTCATCTGAGGGGTTTTATTATAAAAACATTAAATTGTTTACCAAAAAATAAATTAGTACAATTAAACATCATTTCAATATTCATAACATAAATAAAATAAATGAATAATTTTATAAGAAATATAAAAAATGGAAATTCAATTTATAAAAGTTCAACATAACACTTGGGAGGTGCCATTTTTACCTAAGAAAGTGTATATAATGGGAAATTTTATTCACAACCCAATTGAAATTATTATAATGGATTTCATGCATTTATTAAAATTATTTAAATAATATAAATTAAGGCCAGTACACCCAAGGGTTTTTCTTGACCCTGGTTGTCATCCTCAATTTATTAAACAAGGCTCAATTAGAGTAATATCAGGTGTCTAAACCAATTTATATTGAAGAATTTTTTAAGTAAATGTGGGGAAAACATCAGCATGAAGAACAATAAAAATATTTATAAAATTATGAAAAATAGAGGAAAAAACCATAGACCACCTACTTTATTCTTAGGACTCTTCACTCATCCAATATTGAGCTTTAATTCGGCTGTATATTGAATAAATCGATGAAATAGATATTCAACCTGCAAAATAGGGAAAATGAGCTCCCACCATGATGCCTTAGATTAGAGAAGATTAAAAAAATAAACATTCAAAAAGGTGTTAATAGATTAATGAGAAGAATCTATTGGGAATGACATTGCTCGAATCCCACTTCAGATGGAGTAGATCTATAAAACCGTAAAAGATGGAAGAGGGGGAAACAATGACACATGGGAGGAGGCTCACATAGCTATAGTGAAAGGAATAAATAATGAAAAGAGTTTTAAAACTCATTAAAGAAATTATGTTCATTTCACCTTTAAAATATATGTCGCACAGTTTGGCCATATAGTTTTTCCAAACTGTGTGCCAACCATCCAGTTCCACTACCTAGGAAACCCACCTCGCGTAGCTGTTCCTCGCTGTTTGATCTAACTGTGTGCTGACTATGCGATGAATATTACAAGATTACTACCTAATAGGCACTAATCATGCAATCTAGGCACACAATTTTGGTAAACTATGCATAGCGAGTGCGACACATGTTGTACCTTCAGTTTAGGCCTCATAGTTTATTGTTGGGGGCCACATGGTTTCTGAAAAACCATGGACCCTATGTAGACCTTCCAAAAATGTTATTTCTAGGTCTTGGTGCTCCCAAAACTCAACAAGACACCCATGAACCTCCAAAGACTTTACCTAATTCTTAAAAAAACACTTTAATGTGTTCCAACTCTAATAATTTCACTCTAATGCTTCATTTGAAGAACGAACCATTCACTAAATGACAGAAATAAAATTTCCTTGTAATTCCAACTTGGATGAAAAATAACGGGTTGTTATAGATGGAATCCTCAACATGATGTTCCATGACTTCATCATATCTAGAAATTTTTATTAGGTCAATTTTCATTATCATTGAAATCCATGCACACTCCCCCACAAAGGGATAAACATCATATGATTGTCCACCTATTTCGAGAACCAATAATGATACGTTTTAAGGCAAGGTAACACATTTAACATGGAATATAATATAAGGAAATTATATAAACATTAGAATAAAGTTGCAGTCTAAATAAATGTGATTAACATAAATCCTATCCAAACATGTAAAAACAATAACCATGGAATCAGGTATCATAAACAGGTCTCACGAGCTTCGTACACACCCACATTTGATCATAATCAATATTTTTATTCAAATTATTCCCAATAAATAACAATATCAAGGGAAAAAGTATATACAAGATCCCCATAAGTATATAAATTTCATACCTCAAGTTTATTGATGTCAATGTCAATGTTCTTCAAGGAATCATCACTCAAATCACATCCACATCTTTACAAGATCAATTGTTATATAAGGATTCCTATAACTAATTCTAACCACTTTACTTCCAAAGGAAATAAAAACATCAAATGTAGTAAAAGTTTCTCTCCCCTAGATAATATAGAGAAAACATGTTAATTTCATATTTCCCTTATAAATAATTTGATATTGTTTCTTATAGATTAGTAACAATACATATGTGATAATTATCTTCTCTCTACAAAATAATCTAAGATAGAGAAGAAGAATAATTATTATTATTTTCAATCATTTTAGGTTATTATCATTTTAAGAGCTTGTTTTAATTTTTCAAAAAATAATTTGATGAAGAATTTCAAAAACATATTATGAAATATTTCATGGAATCCTTACATGGGTTTTATCCATTGGAAATGAAACCCCCATAATAGAAGAGAGAGGGTAAGATTTCAACCATTTCTAGAACATAGATAAAGAACTCATTTTGATCCGATAAGGCTTCACTAATTCTAAAATGTGGAATTCTAGATTTCCTGGACATGAGAGGATAACCAGAAAAGAAGTCCTCATGGGTTCAATTATTTAAAAAAATAGCAATGTAAAGCCATGCAATATTAAAACATATAATTAAATATCAATATCTAATTTTTTATTTACCCAAATCATGGAATGCTTTAACTTAATAAGTATTTTATTTGAGGGAAAATTAATCAGAGGTTTTTAATCTCACCATTTTTGGCATTTGAAATTGTTGAAATGTGTTATATGGTTTATCTAGGGAATAAGAAACAAAAAATGGGAGAACACATGTTTTTTTCATATAAACACTGTATAAGGGTAACTTGGTTTTACCCTTACAAAACTCCTATCTACTGCATGATGGTAATTATTTTAACTTTATATAGAGGAAGAAATTCTTCCTACACTTACACATCCATTAAGAATACCAGGTTACCCTAATGTGATACCTTGCTTACCCTTACATGGGTAGAGGAAACATGGGGCCACCCTTACAGTAGCTATGAGATACCCTTACATAAGATTCATAAACTATAACATACCCTTACACAAGAATTAGGAATTTCAAATCTATTTTACAAATTTCTTTGGTTACACTTACATAGATTTTATAACTCATACATACCACTATTCAAGTTAAACTTACTCTTATACAAGGCTTTGTTACACTTCTATAAGTAGAGGAAACCCGATGTTGCACTTACAAAACTCTATCTACCTTTATAAAATGCAAGAAAAGATATTTTAATCATAAACATCATAGATTATTTTCCCATATAAGACTCAATGAAAAACACATATACCCATCCACATGGTCTCAAAATTGATTCTTACCCTTTCACAACACCATAAAATGACAATAAAGGATTATTTTTATAAAAAGGTTTGATTATCACATAAAAACACATATAAATTAAAAATAAAATAGGGTTCAAGGATAAATCAAAAACCGAGAATACATTATTTATACACATTTATACTGATTTTTAATTAATTATACTATTTAATGAAAGAAAAATACTATTTTTTATTTATTAATTTATACTAATTATTATGAATTTCTACTAGTTTATTCATATTTTTATTATATGATCATAATTTATAATAATTTAAACCATTTTTTAATAATTTTTAAAAAATATTATTAATTTAAACAAAATTTATATAATTTATATTAATTTTTACTAAATTTACTTAATATGTAATACTTTTAATTAATTTATACACATTTCTACTAATTTTTTATAAATTATACTAATTAGCAACAAGTTAATACTAATTTTTGTTATATTAATTAATTTTCAATATTTTATAGAAATGATTATTAATTTACACTAATTATTTGGATTTTTTACTAAATTATAATAATATTTATTAAATTATAATTATTTACTATAATTTAAACTATTTTTCAATAATTTATAAAACATTTTATCTATTAAAACTAATTTTATATCTTTTTTTTATTTCATGTATTAATTTTAATTAATATATAATATTTTTATTTAATATTTACGCATTTAAAATATGTTTTTATTAATTATACTAATTAATGAAAAATTTATAGTAATGTTTAATAATTAATAATAATTTATTGAAAATATTATGAATTTATACTAATTTATAATGATATGTATTAAATTATCAAAATTTATAATAATTTAAACAATTTTTTACTAATTTATAGAAATTTTAATTAATTTCAAGAAACATTATTCAATTTTTACTAATTTATGTTAATTTATACTGATTTTAGAAAACAAATAATATTTTTAATTTATTTAATTTATATTATAATAATTTTATATTAATTATTCTAATTAGATATTGATTAATATTAAATTTTAATATTATTTATTAATTTATATTAATTTATATTAAATTTTTAATGTATACTAATTATTAAGAATTCATACTAAATTACACTATTAATTCTTAAATTATCTTAATTTGAAATAATTTAATCTATTTTTTATTAATTTCATCAATTTTTTTCATTAAACCAATTTTATTAAATTTATAGTAATTTTTATTAATTTATACTAATTATTGTTAATTTATACTAATTTATTCTAATGTTTATTAAATTATAATAATCTTAGTTAATTTAAACTATTTTTTTATTAATTTATACAATTTATTTATTAAATTAATGTAATTTCATAAAATTTATACTCTTTCTTATTAATTTAAGCTCATTTTACTGAATATAATATATTTTTAAATAATTTATACACATTTATAAAAAATGTTTTTTATTAATTATACAATTGACGGACATATTTATATTAATTTGTAATATTTTATAATAATTTTTAGTTATTTATAATTATATTTGTTTATTTGATTCTAATTTTTAAGATATGAAACTAATTAAAAATTTAGATAAATAAATAAAAATTAAACATAAAAACTAATAAAAATTAAACACAAAAATTGTAATAGTTAAATAATGTGAAAAAGTACCTCGAAGTTGTTGCATTAAAAATCATAAAAATAAAATACTCTTTGAGAGGTTAAGAGAATTACAGGGTTCTGGAGGGAATGGAAAAAATGAGGGGTTGATTTATATTTATAATGATCTTTTTTTTGTGGCAAACTTCATTCAATAGAGTACCATCAAAACACGTACTTTTTGCGATAGACTGTGTTTTTGTAATAATTTTTTTTGTGACGGAATAAGGGTTTTCCACAAAAAAAACTCCAATTAAAAAATATTTCATGCCTATATAAAACTATTTTTGATTGATCATCTATTGAAAGTAATCACGTTGATAAGTTATTTAGGACTTATTCATTGCAGAAAACCTTTTTTGTGGAAACTATTTTTGATTGTTTCAAAAATCCATCCAAATATTTAATTCCCCTATTGCATAGGTAGGTCACTGAATACTTTTATGATAGAATACTTATTCCATAAAAATAAACCATCATAATAAATAGTTTTTTTGCAAAATAATTTCTTATCCATCACAAAAACAATTCCATCAGACTTGTTTTGACGAAATTTAAATCTATCACAATTAAATCATCAAAAAATTGATTTTCTTATAGTGTATCAACATATATGTCCTTATTCTATTTTTCTAGAGGATCATTCTATTGAGTTTTCTCAATGTTGGAACTAAGTTTCCAGTATATCTTTCATATGGGTTACTATGGATTGGTTCTAGATAATTTTCCTTCGTATTTGGTGGTGGTTGATCCTCGATTCATTCTCTCTTAAGAAGTGGTTATTTGAATATTCATGTTGAGGTATGGTATTCAATACTCTCTCTTTAATTGGTATAAATCATGGGAGGTTTATGCTATTGGTTCTTTGATTAATTTCTATGAATTAACATAATAATATAAATAATAATAATGAGGGATAAATTATAATTGTTGCGTTGTGTATATAGTCTACCTATATTTATTTGTTACTTCGTGTGATGCTACTGATTATTGACTATTATGAAAATAAATATAAGAATAACAGTATAAGAATACGGTGAAAAAAATTCTAAAGAATCTATGTGAATGAATTGTAGTGTCAATGTTAATATTTATGTTAAAAACCAAAACACCCTTAAATTGATGTGACATTGCATGTTTTTCTTTTGATATGAGCCCCATTTCTAATAAAAATCGATATCCATTAAAAGTTTCTTGATTATGTGTTTAAAAAATTGAATCACCTTTAATAGTTTATTGATAACTAATTATAGTAATAAAAAATGTTTTTTGATTATCGTGGAACTAAAGTGAAGTATGCACTTAAATATATATTTTATTCTAAAGAAGTGTGGTTGTTTTTTTTACTATGTGAGTTTAGTTATTAATGAGGTATACTTATGGTTGGATATATTTGTTTTATTGTATAGTTGTGTGGTGCGTGATTTATGGATATGAATATTGTCCAAGTGGTAATGTTGTTAGCTAAGAATGAAAGGGGATGGGTTTGGTTCCCAATTGGCATGATATCTAGGTTAGTATAAGATGACTTGAAGTTGGGTTGTGAATTAAAAGTGTCTGGTAAAGCATAAAATTATTGTGTTGGATGGATATGAACCATGAGTTGTTGGTGGTGCCATGTGAGGCTTTGCTTGTGATTCTTGATGGTAAGGGAAGGAATAGATTAATAATGAACATAAAATGAGATTGTTGGGCTATAACTGATTATGTGGTAAATTATTATGAATTGAACACCAATAATTTGATGAATGAAAATGGAATAGTATTGGTGTTGGCTTATGAATGGTTTTAAATTAAATATGGGAAACTAATAAAAAAATATGATGTGTAATTATAATGAAAAATATGGAATTAGTTTAAATATGTTGTGAACAAAGAAACTAGGATTGTTTATCTAGTCGTTTCCATGAGGTTTATGACTAGTCATGTTATAGACGCTGTAAAGGTTATAGACTGTTAGGGGTGATGTTATGGTGGATCCAAATAAATCTACATGGGGATGTTTATGTGCGCCCAAAGGTTAGGATTTACATGTGACTATCTATCATTGTACTTTTATTTGATTTCTATATGGCCCCATCTAATTTAGATAACCTTATAGATGCCAAACTATTTTGGTATCTGGGTGTTTTTTCAAAACATATATGTTTCTTCTGGTAGATTTATGGCTACCTATTCTTCCTCAATCTCCTAAGTTAAATATTATGTTGCACTATAGGTGGCCATACATAGTGGTGATGTTATTCATAACACCCAAACATTCTGTAAAATATATTTTTTTCAATTTAATTGAATCTTTTAAAATTCTAAGTTACACTGAGTATAGATTTTATTACATTCAACACCATGTTTTTCTTATGTTACATATAATACGAATTTTATTCTTGATTACATGAAATACTGAGTTTATATTGTGTTACACACATTACTAAGTTTAAATGAAACGTGAAATATTATAAAAATATTAGTACAGTTATCCCCTAACTTTTGGAATGGAGGGAATAAATAAGATTAACTAAATTATGAAAATATTTTTTACACATGTTTATGAAAAAAATTATTTGGTAACCAATTAATTAGAAATGAAAGTATGAACTATTTGAAAACTGGGAAATTATTTTTCTGAAAAATGAGTTTCTTATGAATAATCCTGTTTTATCACAATAAATTAATCATACCCATTTTGATGAATGATTTTAATTAAATTTATATATTATATATTCATTCAAATATATAAAATTTATCTTGTGTGTTTTCAATACATGATATAAGAATAAATATAATTGTACGTTTAAAAAGATATATTTTTCTAAAATATATTTTTTCTTCCTTTTAATGATGAACTTATTTTAAAATTATTTTTTACACTTTTATAAATTTTATTTGAAAAAGAAACTTCATTTTTAATCCTTAACGTCAAAATTTTCATAGGGTTAATTTTTGGATTTTTTTGAAAAGTTTTATTGTTTGGATGAATAGTGAAAAGTACAGAATTTTAATTGAAAAATAATTTTTGTTTCAATTATTTATAAAGATAAATTATATTTTAAATTGGTTTTGAAGTTAAATTTGTAAAATTATTTATCTATTAATACAATTTATGTCATTTTAAAAAATTTAATATTGAAAGTGGATATAAAAACTTGCTAAACTTTTGATCATTTTCTATTTAAAACCTCATTTTTTTGTCATACCTCAGGGATTAATATTAAATTAATTTGTGCCACTTTTGATATTTGAATTTTTATAAATGAATTATATATTTGGAACTATAATAATTAATAATTACTAATAATTAAAAATTTATTATTGGTGTATAATGATTAGTGAAAATTGTAAAAATTAATCACAATGATTAAGAGAAAAATGAGTTTACCAAAAGAATAAACATTAAACGGAATGGAAAAAATGATCTATAAACTTTTACAACAATAATTTTATGGAAATATTGTGACCTTATCCCTTCTATTATCTATAATTTTCACTTTAAATTGAAGAAAACAAGGGTGGAATTCTCCCTATTCAAAAATTAAAAGGGTTACAATCACCCCTTTTTAAAGGCCACCCCTATCCTACCTTATTTACACTTTAAAACCCCATTGGTTTAGAAAATACCTGCCCAAATAACTTCTAAACATACCTAAAATCTTCATATAATGCTTATTTTTTTTGGCACAAATACAACCTAGGATGTGCTTAGTGCAATCCTAAGGAGGATACCTGAAGAAGAGGTAGCGAGCTTCATTGAGAATTTTTATTTTAAATCTTCTTACGCAAACATAAATTATTATTATATCATGATTATATAATAAAAATATTATATTCCATATAATAAGATGTTTTTATGTAAGTTTCAAGACCTAAAAATACACACACATACATTAAATGGTTTACAAAATCATAGTTCGTGTGTACGACAGACTACCGCCTCACTAACCAATGATGTTTATTTTTCCATTACCACCTATCAAGGTTGGTAGTAATGAAGAAAATAGTATTTATATATAATATATATGGTATTATTATTCTTATTGAATTTTTATATCACACATACCTTCATGCTTTCCATTTTGTAGGAATATGATAATGTCGCTCGTGCGTGCGGCAGAATACTACCTCGTGAAGCGATGTGATTCATCCCCAATTTACATTGTGTGTATTAAAGATAGGTTTAATAAAAAAATGTGATAAATATTACATGAAAATTATTATTAAATGATAATTCAGACACACACACACACATATATAATTTTCTTTTCATTATTTGTACTCAATAAGAAAATAAAAATAACATTCATGGATACGTATGACCTACCATCTCCATGAATGATGTATTTTATTTTATAATTATAGATTTTATGAATTAATATAACTACATATATACTGAATATATATTATATTCATATAATTTTTATCATAATTTATATGGGGAAACCATGATCAATGTGTGACGACAAAGAATATAATAAATCAAGACATATACAAAAAAACAAAGCACTTATTACATAAAATGTAACTTTAACATAGAATTGTTAATAAATGGGTAATAAAATGGAATAAGTAAATAATATATGGTATGATATATATTAATATATTTCTGTAATATATTTATCATAAACTTATATTTATTAAACAAGAAGTTTCAATGAGTACGAATGAAGTCAAGACATAAGGTAATGGGATTTCTATCTCACTTTTATTTTATATTAGACACAAAACATATTCACCACTTATTTCTTTTATGTGGTGTATATAATTACCATTAATGTATTTTATGATCATTATTCTTAGAATTATTTTACTTTTCATATCTAATTGAATACCCCTCTTACACGGGGCTTATAGTTTCAATGTTACCAAAACAATAAGGGATGTTTTGTCTCAGTTTGAATTCTTTGAGACATATGTTATGTTATGAATCTATATTCTCTTACATGGTTTAAATAAATCCACTTTGTAAGGTAATATTTTGATTTTTTTCAACCTAATGATATTTTAAATTTTTTTTTATTTTATTCCTTCATGGGTATTATGATTTAATGTTACTGAAGTGGTAAATATTTCACATTACAATCTCATAGTTTATTGAGATTATTTTTTATTAGGTTTCCAATGATAATATATCATGATTAATCTCTCAACAATTATCATGAATTTTCTTATACTATATTTATTAATTATATGTTCGAGTAATGGTACTATTTTTCCACTCTTTAGAATTTGAAATAATTTTAAAAATATTTTTAAGTAAATATGACATTATTTAATTAATTTTTGAAAATCTATTTTCTTCCAAAACCATGTCTTCTAAAAAAAGTAAAAACATTTATCACTATATAATGATTTTCAAAAGACATTTTTACCCATGTTTCACTTTTTACCAAAGAAATTAAGTAAATCTGCATGTTTTTTTAAAGAACAATTCCAGTTTGGCTTTCACTAAAAATGAGAAAAGAACCATCATTTTAATGTGTACGACATGAAAAACATTATCCCCTATTATAAAAAATAATTTCTTCCAAGATTCATTTTTATTTTTTGAAGGATATTTTTAAATAAAAATATTTAAAATAAATTTCAAGCTCCCATCGTAATATTTTTATTTTTTCAGGTCAAATGATTCTGAATGTTTTTTGTGTTTTAAGATATTCTTTTTCAAACTAGAAAGGGTATTTTCCTCAAAAAATATTTTAAAAGATATTTAAAAATTATTTTCCATATATGATGACATATATTGATGCTTCATATTCCTTTTTAGGGATATGATCAAAATATTCCATTATTATTCTTTCTTTGAATTATATGATTAAAATTTGTTTATGAAACATGTTTCTCTTCCATGGGTTATAACATGACAAAATTCTTATCAAATCTAATTATTTTCACAAGTTATTATATAATGAAATGATTATGAAACATGTACCTATTACATATATTGTGATATTATTAAATGTTTATGATACCCATTTCATTTTATCGGTTATGATATGATGAATGTTTATGATCAGGTGGTATACATAAATGTGGTTTTCATTATATAATGAGTGGGATGTATATCTCCCTCAAATTAATTGGGTAAAGATTTATATATCATTATATATATAGAAAAATAATGGGGAGTGAACACAATTTAGTAAGATAGGTCTGGAAAGTGGAGTAAACCCAATTCAATAAAGGATATTGTCCCCTATGATGGTATTGAGAGTGAACCTTGAATACAATGCTATTATGTGTGAACAAGATTAAATATTCACAATGTTATGAATGGACCTATATTTAATTTCCATAATGTTATACGTAGACTGGGTTGGACATCCATAAGTTTATGGGAGGACCTGATTTCATGTCCTTAACATAGTGAGTAAACTTTTTTATATTTATTCATGTTCTTAATGTTATAATATGATGTGTATTACACAAATATATATTTCATTCCAATGTTATTCTCTCATGGATCATGTTATTTTTTTCACTTATGATTCATGTATTATAAATTTATAATCACTATTCCATCAATCTTTTTTTCGACATATGGTAGGTTGGGTTCAATCTTTGTAAGTTAAATTCATTATCACATTCTCTTATTCCTATCTAATGTTTTTATAATACCATAGATTTATATTTATTATGATTACCCTTACTGATCATATGAGATCATACTTTTTTATGTGTCCTTTCCCCAGGTTATAAAGAATTGTTTATGTAGGGTCTGTCTATAAAGAGTACTAAATGGGAAGATATTTTTGGGAAATATTTAATACGTTTCACCATATTTGAATATTATGTTCCACATTTCCAATATCACTACAATATTACAGTCCACATGCATGTGTTTGTGTAATTTATATAACATTCATCTAAAAAGATGAAATATCTATATCTAAAAATAATAGGATTCTATTTTTTCTAACAATGAAAAGGTTTATCTAACCATTAGAAACTAGGATGAGAATTTTTTTTAAGATCCCTATGAATATTTCTAAATTTATGTATAGTTATATATATAAGGATGCGTATAAGTATGAGTCAAATTATAGGAAAATTTCCTGGAATTTTGGTAATGGATTGAGGGAGTGGTTCCCAGGAAATTACATACACGTCAAGATACTACTAGTGTATGTGGCTCTAGAATAGATTAAACTAGGATTAACAACCCTAAAAACACCGTTTTGAGATATACTCTATTGAGAACTACTGCACCACAATGATCCTTGCTGCATACATAGTGTGACACTCATGGGGGGTGTGATTTGGGAATTCAAGAACTCTTTATGAACAATCATGAAAGATTTAAATATATTATGACTATAAATAAACTAGGATAAATATAAGGTTTCATAGATTTAATATAAGGTGTCTTGATTTAGATCACCTAAATTAATTTTTAGACTTTATAATTTTCCATTTTGATTAGTGTTTCTCACACTATATTTTCTAGTCTTATTGAATGGTAAGAACCTAAAGAAACTAGATTAATGTTGAATGTGATAGAATATTTTTTTTATGTGTAGACATATGGGATGATAACTAGTGTAAATGATATTATTATTATGCATAATTAGTTTTCAAAGAACATGATTGAAAACATGTACCTTAACCAATTCTCTAAATCCCCAAAGAAGAAATGGAAAGCGTTGGGAGAGATTTCAGGTATTGGAGACCATAGAGTGAAAATAATCAGTTTCCTATGTGTCAATAATGTGGGAAGAGAACCCCAATTGTATTTTTTTAGAGTAATAAAAAGATTTTTGTACTATAGAGATGAAGGGAACAAATCAAATAACTAGAACTCTAAAATGAAAAGTTTGGTTAATAAAATGGATAAGAATAATGGCCACTCTAAGTTATCATAGACTATTGAATTTTTTAAATGAGGAATGCATGGGAGTTATGAAACCCAATTTCCTATGGGAAAATATAATGAAGAGAATCATTAGGTTTTTATGAATAATGGTTATATTTCTAATGATGAAGAGACTTCAAATGACATATGAAAAGAAATAAGTGTTAAGGAATAAAAAAATGAAGTATGGTTAACGGTGTATGAATAAAGTGGAATGATTGGATTATTTATGTATTTAATTCAATAGTTATCAAATATATAATGATTTTTCGGTATATTTATTCATTAGGGATATAAAAGAATAAGTGGAATGGTAGTGATATTCTAGAAAAATGATTTAATGGGAAGGTGATGTTTCATAAAAAAACACATGTTTAAGGAAAATACAACCCTCAATATGTTTTGGATGTTTAGATAATGATGTTTGGATAAATTTATATTGGGTATGAATAAAGTAAATTGGATGGTATTGATTACCATGGAATTAATTAATGTTTTTTTTCAGCAAAGTGGTTTATACTTTCATTGATAGAGTTTAAAACATTTTTGTATCATTGCAATATGCCTAATAATATGTGTTTTATAATACTAGTCAGGAGGAATGTATGTTTTCAATCTGGTTTTATGGTAATTCAGGTTATTTCTATGTTTATAGAGAATACATGATAAAGGTATTCACATGTCTGGTTATGATAAAAAAATACTTTATGATATATGGTGGATTAAAAATAAGATGATTTTGAGAATTTTTTGATCTTATTTATAAATTTTGAACATCAGAAGGGTTATAAGGTTATAAATTTATGGTATGGTTTTAGTTGAACTTTGGATGATGTTTTGGAGATTAACGTATTACTTCACCATATGAATATTCATGCATATTGGATAACTTGTGATAACCATAATGGTTTTTGAAAATAGTTAGAGATAGATGGAATGACTTGTCACTATTTTAAGGATCTTACGATCCATTAAAATTGAATTTTAGTGGTTTAGGTATAAAAACTAATTTTTTGATATTGAAAGAAGAATAACCAAATGATTAAACTGTTCTTATAAAAAATAATGGTATCAAGTAAATATATTTCTTTTTATTTCTAGTTAGTAAAAGAATTTCTCAGCATTAAGAGAAATATCTCCAAAAAATTATTTTATTACCTTCATATCCAATGAATGAAATAATCATTAAAATCACCAAAAATTTATGATTATGAGGCCCTTAACATTCCATTCACCATTTAACTTCTTATGATCAATGACATATATCACTCTTTATAATTATTTACACATTTTTTCTTATGGAACCATATTTATGAGTTACTTTAGGTAACCATTTTGTATCCAACTTTCAATTTTCAAGGGAAGTTTATTTATTCATTTATAAGATTTTGGTTTTTATTAAGGTATTTTCAAATGTTAAATATTTGGGTACCTATTTGAATTTTGAGGGATAAATTCATTTTAAGGGGGGTGGAATGTAACACCCCAAGATTTTGTAAAATATTTTCTAAAAAAAATAATTTAACATTTTCAATATTTTATGTTACATTGAGTATAGATTATGTTTTACAATACACTATGTTTGTATTATGTTCCCTTCCATACAATGTTTATATTTTTGTTACACACAATACCAAGTCTATCTTGTGTTACACACAACACTGAGTTTAAATGAAACATGATATATTATTAAAATATTATTATAGTTATCACCTAAAATGTAGAATATTGTGTATAAATAATATTAACTAAATTATGAAAATATTATTCAAAAATGTTTATAAAATGAAATCTTTGGTAACTAATTAATTATAAATTAAAGCAAGAACTATTTAAAAAAATGAAATTCATTTTCTGAAAAACTATTTTTCTATGTACAAAGACATTTTATCTAAATAAATTAAAAAAATTAATTTTGATGAATAATTTTAATTAAATTTATATATTATATATTCAATAAACCATTGAAAATTAATCTTATGTTTTTTCTAGACAATAGACAATAACAAATCAATGTTTAGGCATAAAAAGATATATTTTTCTAAAATAATGTTTTTCCACCTTTTCATTTAACACTTGTTTTAAGAATAATTACTGAATATTTTATAAATTTTAGGATTAATTTTTTGGATTTTTTTGAAAATTTTCATTTTTTATGAATAGTGAGAAATGCTGAATTTTAATTGAAAACTGTCTTTATGTTAAAATTATTTATAAATTTAAATTATATTTTAAATTGTTTTAATTTTAAATTATATTTTAAATTGTTTTAATTTTAAATTAGTTAAATTATATATATTTTAATACAGTTTATGTCATTGGAATCAATTTTATATTGAAAGTGGACTTAAAAACTTTGTAAACTTTTGGTTGTTTTTTTCTTTTAAAACACGATTTCTCATGACATCTATGATATTAATATAAATAATTTTTTCCACTTATGTGAATGGAATTTGTAAAAATGGATTCCATATTTTCAATAAGAATAATTTATAATTTCTTATAACTTAAACTTATGTTTTTTCTATAATTATTGGCAAAAATAGTTAAAATTAAGCATAATGATTAAGAGAAAAATGAGTTTACCAAAAGACTAAAATTTAAACTTATGGGAAAAATGACATAAAAACATTTAAAAACAAATTTTATAGACTTATTTTTACCTTATACCCTTTATTATTGATCTTCTTCTATTATTTTATCCACTTGACATTGAAAAAACATGGGTGGAATTCTACCTTTTCAGAAATTACAAGAGTGCCACTCACCTCACTTTTAAAAGGACACCCACTATAATTTTCTATTAACCATTTAAATGTAATTTTTTTCCAGAAATAAAAATCAAAATAACTTCTATAATTCCTTACCCTAATCCTTGGGGACTTATTTTTGGTTTAAAACCAACCTAGTAAGGCCTTCGTGTAATCCTACAGAGGATACTCGAAGAATAGGTAACAATATTCAGTGAGATTTTTTATTTTATATCTTCCTAAAAACCTTATATTATTATTATGTGATAATAATATAATAAAATCAGTTTATTACATATAATAATATGTTTTTATGTTAAGGTAATTACGAAAAACAAAACAAAATTCCATAAAATGGGTTATGAAATCATCTTTCATGTGTACAACGGACTACCGCATCACGAACCGATATCGTTCATTTTTACATTACCACCTCCCAAGGCTGTTAATAATTATTATAATACTATATATATGTTATATTTATGATATTAATAATATTATTAATCTTCTTTAATATTTATATCATACATAACTTCATGATTTCCTTTTTCTAGGAACACAATAACATCGCTCGTGTGTACGACTGACTACCGCCTCACGAAATGATGTAATTCATTCACAATTTATATGGAATGTATTAAGGATAGATTTAGTAAAAAAATAATATATATGATATAAAAATTATTATTTAATTATAATATCTATTTCATTTAATTTTATTTCTTTCAATCCAACATGAAAATAAAGACAACAATCATGCATACGTACAACCTACCATCTCCATTAATGGTGTATTTTATTTTATATGTTTAACTTTTATCAATTAATATAATTAGATATATAATTAATATATATTATTTTTATATAATTTTTATTATTATGTATATTTTTAATCTATAATCAATGTAATAGGACAAAAAATACAACAAATCAATACATAAATGAAAAACAAAATGGTTATTACACGAAACATAACATTAAAAAAGTAACTTTAAATAAATGAGTAATAAAAGGAAATAATTAAATAATATTTGCTATGGTATATATTAATTTCGTTCTATAATATATTTATAATAAATTTATATTTATTATATAGGAATTTTAAATTTTTATTACCAAATTAAAGACTTAAGTTAAGTGGATTTCTGTTTTACTTTTATTTCTATTGAGAGACAAGCCTTATTCACTAAATATTTATTTTATATGGTGTATATACTACCCATGAATTTATTTTATTATTATTATTATTAAAATTATTGTAATTTAAATATTAGTTTGAGGACATCTCTTTCATGGGGCTTACAGTTTGAAAGTTACCAATGTGGTAAGGGAACTGTTTTGTCTCAATTTTTCTTCTTTGAGAGGAATGCTATGTTATAAACATATATTATTTTAATAGGTATATATAAAGGCCTTTGAATTTTAATATCATGAATTTATTCATAATCATGATATTTTATGTTTCATTCTATTTTATTTATTCATGGCCTATATGGTTCAACGTTACCGAGTGGTAAATATTTCTCATTAAAATCTCATTGTTTATCAAGATTATTTATGATTATGTTACAAATGATAAGATATTATGATACATATATTAATAATTATCATTAAAATTATTCCCCTATAGTTATTCATTATATCTTCAAGTAATGGTACCATTTTCCCACTCATTGGTACTTGAAATAATTAAGAGAACGTTTTAAAGAAAATATGACTTTATTTCCTTCTTTGTTCAGTAATCTAGTTTCTTCGAAAAAAATGTTTTCTAAAAATGTTTTAAAAAATTATTTTTTTCAATATTATGTTTTTTAGAATACATATTTAACCATTTTGTTACTTTAAAATAAATAAATAAATGAATCTTCATGTCTTTTACCAAAACAATGACTCTTCGGCTTTTATTAAAATGTGAAAGTAACCTTCATTTTAACATGTATGGCATGGAAAAAATTCTATTCCACAAAGACCAATAATTTATATATTTTTTATTTTTTCATGTATATTTATAAATAAAATTATTTTCAAAATATTTTCAAGATCCATCTAAAAATTTTCATGTTTATTTTGAATGAAAAGGATCTGGAAAATGCGTTATGTTTTAAAAAGTTTTTTTCAAAGTGAAAAGAATGTTTTACCTTGGAAATGTATTAAATGATCTTTTAAAATTATTTTCAATATAATATGAAATATATTGAAATATCCCATTAATTTATAGGGATATGATCTATGTATTCCATTTTTATTATTTCTTTGACTGGTATGGTGAAAAGTTTTTTATGAAACCCATCTATCTTCATTGGGTTATACCATGATAAAATGCTTATGAAAACCACTTCTTTTCATGGGTTATTATATATAGAAATTGTTATGAATAATTTATCTTTTACACTAATAATGAAAATATTAATTGTTTATGACACCCATTTCATTTCATTTGTTATGATATAATGAATGTTTATAATCTTATAGCACACATAAATATGATTTTCAATTTGTGATGGGTGAGACCTACATATCCCTCAAATTAATTTGGTAAAGATTTATATCTCATGAGATAGATAGGACTATAAAGAGGAGTAAACAATGTTCAATAAGATATGGCTAGAATGGGATGTATACCCGGTTCAATAAATGACTTTGTTCGCAATGATGGTTTTTGGATTGAACCATAAATACTATGACATTATGCATAAACCCAATTACATGTTCAAAATTTTATGTTTGAACCTATATTTCTTATTAATAATATTATGTGTGGACATATTTTCTTGTCCATAAGTTTTGGTGAGGACCATATTTCATTCCTTTAACTTTATGAGTGAACCTGTTTCTATTTATACATGTTCAAAATGTTATAATCTTATGTGTTTTCCAAAACGTTATGATTTATTCCAATGTCATTCTCTCATGGATCATGTTATTTTACTCCCTTATGATTCATTTCTTATGAACAACCAATATTTTTTCCATGACTCATGTTTATGATCTATAACAGGTATAATCTTCATATGTTATGTTCATTATCACATAAACTTATGAATTTATTATTATTGCATATGATCATAGATTTATATTTATTATTTTTACCCTTACTAAGAATAAGAGATCACTCTTTAGTATTTTTATATTCCCTAGGTTATAAATGAATGTATTACGTTGGGTATGTCTATGAAGAGTACTAAATGGGAAGATATTTTTGGGAATCATTGAAGATCTCTCACTGAATTAGAAGATTGTGGTCCAAGTTTCCAATGTAACTAAACATTTGTGATCCCCATGTACTTTTTTGTGTAATTTAATAATTATTCATCTAAAAATATTTAATAATGATGTATATGAATCCTGGGTTGCTATATTTTTAGTGGGAGTCATTCATGGTAGGAGGATCAAATGTGGTTTATTTCCTTAATGTTCATGGAACCCAACTCCCCAAACATATATTGTGATGGAAGTGGATTTGATGATGTTTTGATATTAGGTTTGGATGAGTTCTATATGTTGAGAGCTACACATTCCTGTAATGATGATGTGGTGAATGACACAAGTTGAGAGATAGTATTTTCCATCATAATGATGACAATTATATAGAAGGGATGTGAGGATATGACATTTGACATTGGGAGTGAGAGAAGAAAAATAGTGGGGAAGTGGTTGTGAGTCAACTATGATTGTATTATTCTCACATTATCTTATTACATGTTTTTTATACATGGAGAGTGAGCCTTGGTGAGGCTAGGAATGGGTATTTTACCTTATAGGTGCATGTTGATTCCACTACTTGTATAATAGATCATTAATAATCCATTCCCAAATTTACATGATTGGTAATAAGAATGATCTTGTTGATTATAAATTTTATTATTTAATATATACAAACACACACACACATATATACTGTTTTAGGTGATTTCTAGGGCTTTAGTAACCCATATAGACTATATAAGCCTGTAATGGGGAGTTACTATTCATGTTGCTGCCTAGGGGTCTTTGGTTACTTATTTTGAGAAATTGATTGTATTTAATTTTATACATTATGGTATTTTATTATTAAAGGTGTATTGGTATAAATTATATTATGATTTGTGTATTTGTGGTTGTAATATTATCTCTTGTACATAACCACATTTATTTTGGGTAATTCTTCTAATTATGTGTTATATACCATCAGTGCTAGTCACCAATCTATGACTTATTAGAGGCAGGATATAGGGGTAAATCCTTCTATTAATTTATATAACTTGATGAGAACAATTGATGAAATGGGGGTAATATCATGATTTTACAAAAATATTATTAAATAAATATAAAATAAATATTATGTCATGATAAATATGAAAACATTTATTTGTGCACATATTGTGCTTGCATAGTATTTTAGAAGTCAAAATTGTTACTGTTAAGATGATATTTAAAATGGAATAAGACTATTCTTGACTCAAATTTATATATATTACTGATAATAAAATATATTTGATATATTTTTTTCATTTTAAAATTATAAAAATGTTAGTTATCTAAATTATTACCCAACGCTTGTCTAAGTTTGAAAAGTCAAAATTCATAACTTATATATCTTATGATGATATAAATTGATGTAATTAATATAATTAATGATTTTAGATGATAATATTGATTAATAATAAAATTTATTTATGATATAAATTTATTTTTAATTTTAAATAATATAATATTTAACCAAAATGATCATGCAGTGTCGACATAGGGCTTGTGAAAGCAAGAGAAATTTCAAATATTGTATATTTAAAAAATATGAAATTATAATGTTATGATGAATATTGGGTTTGAATGATTTTTATGGATTAAAATTATGGTTAAGAAATTATTTAAAAAAATTAATCAAAATTCCACAGTTATCTAGATATTTTCAAAGTCAAATTACAAGAATAACCCAACAAATAAAATTAAATGGTATTTAAAATCAATTTATAAATTTATAATAATAATAATAATAAGTAAAATATCAGGATTCAAGTGTAGATGTGGAATGGTTTATCATATTATATATTTTAAATTTTTGAGGAATTTTTTTAAATTACATTTTGACATTTAAATAATAAATATTTGTGAAAACACTATCGAATTTGTCATATAGAACGAGACTCATTATAACTTTTTCAAAACACTTATAAAGTAAAATTTTATCTCAAAATTCAATAAAAATACATTTAAAAAACACCTTTCTTTGTTAAAAAGGATTTATTCCAAAAAAAAATTATTTTTTATGATGTATTAATATTAAATCCAAAGGAGGTAATTCAAAGAGCATTTTAAGGGTTCTGAACTCATTCTTCTCTTTATTATTCTAAATTCACCATCCTTAAAACTATTTTAAACCTTCTATTATTTTAAAATTATGATTATGATATCTTTTAATTAGATTTTTTTGATCTATGAATGATGATAGATTACCTGTTACCCCTCACCAAACTCTCTATCATATACCATTATAAATTCAAAATATCAGTTTTCAGAAACTATATATTTTCATTTTAATTATTATATTATTATTTTTAATAATGTTGGAAACATTAAAAATTAAACCCAATTATGTTGTTTATTTATAATATATTGTTTTATCAAACATAAATATTCATTAGTTTTTCCCTTATTTTATACTCTTTTGAAAAAAATCTATTGCCTTAGGTGGTTTACACCACCAAAGTAAACGATGATATTTTCATAAAATTTCATATTTCATGGAAATTCATCAAAATTAAATTCATAATTGAATATAACATTAATAGTTGAATAATTTTTGGATTACGATTATATATCTTTAAAATATTAATCACAATAATGTAATTCTAAGTAAAAAATTTGTAGTCATTTTTACCATATGAAATAAGTTTTTCATGGAGGATTATCAGAATGAAAACTATTTAATGGACTATTTAACTATTTTTATTTGATAATTAAATAAACTTGTACCTTAAAATAATTGGTGTTTATGAGACAATTGTAAAATGATCTTTAACCATTACCATTATATTCTATTTGTTTTTGATCTATAGACAAGTCATCCCTATAGTTTTATGGAAAACAAGTTCAAAAATATATTTCAAAACATTATATTAAAATTAAAAAATTATGTATAAAAATTTATAATTTATCACATAAATTTATGACATGTTTTTTCTTTTTTAGAGGGTAATAATAATTAAAATAATTTATAAACCTCATGATGAATTATGTGAAATCATGGTCACAACCTAATAAACCATTGATCCTTTATAAGTGAAAACATAATTGAAGTAGTAAGCGATTTTGATTTTAAATTTATTTATTAATAATATATTTATTTATTTCTATAAATAGAAAATTAAAATTGGGAGGGATAATTCATTTATGATGGGGTGAATGTGTGAGCCCATGATTTTTTAATTAATACACCAGATGTATGTTTAATTAAAATTCATGTTATGAATTTATATTAATATATGAAATATTTATTTTATAGTATATATATTTATTTATTTCATTTCACAAATGATATTATATAATCAAATTATATACTCATTATATATTTATATATTTTCATACCTTATGATAAAAAATATGTTTTTATTTTAAGGTTAAATATATTTTCTTAAAATGATTTCTCACTTTTATTCATTTTTAGAATATTTTAATTATTATATATATTATAAATTTCTATTATGATAATTATATAGATTATTAATTTTATTTTAAATAATTAAAGTCATATATATATTTTTATCACGGTATGACACCTGTCAACAGGCCCCCTATTTGATTGGGGCTGAGGGATGCTCTTCCATGACATTGAAAAGTACATCACAACGTTATACTTTTTGAAAGAGGGGGTAACACATTGTGTGAATGGTGATGAATTTAAAAGTGAAGTGATGCATCTTGGTAGGTATTATTGCATTGATACATGTTGGTGTTTCTAGGTAGGTAGATCGCAAGAGAGATTGGTGTGTCAGCACCTATCATTACGCCCTCTACCCAGATGTGGGTTAAAGAGTTGTACTCTGTGATGAATTCATGGTTGGAAGTTCAATATAATGGATGGTGGTGGTGTGTTGTAATGATAAAACTAGGATCATGATGAAATTCTTGGATGCACATCTTTGACCTTCTGGTTATTTACTACGGCTTTCAAGCCACATGGACTTTAGTCCACCAAATTATAATGGGCCTTTGTGCCACTAGGGCTTTGGGTCATGTAATAGTTACCAAAAAACCATGTTAAAAATAGGTCTATATTTTCTTGATAAAGGATAGGGTGTTTCCCCCTAACTATTAAATAATGTTATATGTTATTTTGTTAAAAATTTATGATAAACTGGGTATGTTAGTAAATAGTAAATTTTAAGTATAATTAAATTTCTTTTTAAAAATTTCTACAAATTATTATTAATGTTATTTGTATTTAAATTTAATTTTTTAATAAAATTTTAAATGATTGATAATAAATTAAATATTTAAATTTAATGTGGTTTTATGTTGAGTTATGAAATTGAATTTAAATTCATTTTAAAATAATAATTTAAGTTAAAGTTGAATTTTATTTTATCTTATTAGTTTTTTATGGTAAATAACATTATATAATCCTATATAATGCTTATTAAATTATAATATACTAAATATATCATATAAATATGTTAAAATTAATATAAATTAAATTTTATGTGAAGATAAGTATGAAAACAAATATTTGTGCTCATGTAGTGCTTGAGAAAAATTAAAAAGCAAAAAAAGTTTATCCTTGAGATAATATTTAATAATAGATAATGATATGCACAACATTAATGGTAAAAATTATAACTAGTCCATGATTTTTACAAATATTAAAAAATTTAAATTTTATAAAAAGTTATTTATCTAAATACTTTCCTAACAATTGGGTTAGGTATGAAAAGTAAAAATTATTATCAAAAAAAAATTATGATATAAATTGAAATAAATAATTTTATGAACGATTTTAAATTATAATAATGATTAAAAATAAAATAAATTTATGTGGCTGACTTATTTCTAATATTAAATAGTGGTATAATTATTCAAAAACACTTACGCAATATCGATGCAAAGCTTATGAAAGTAGGAGAAAAGTAGAAGATGATAGTTTTAAAAAATATAAAATTTTAAAGACCGATTTAATTATGGTGTTATATGATTTTTATAGATAAATATGATAATTAATAAATGATATAATTGTTTAAATCTGAATTCCATAGTAATTCAGATATTTTCCACATTTAATTAAAAGAATAACCCTAAAAATGACTTGAATGGGTATTGATTGTAAAAAATGAAATATAATTTAACAATAAATAATTAAACATTTAATTGGGAAAGTGGGGAAATTGAATGGTCTAGAATATCATTTATTTCCCATTTATGATAAATTATAAATTTTCACAATTACATCTATAATCTTTAAGGGTTGAATATTTTGGAAAATGTGATAAAATGTTTTCTATAAAAAGGAACCCATTGTACCTTTTCCAAAATAGATATAATGTTCATTTTTCTCTTTCTATTATATTAAAACTTATTTTTATACATAATTATCAACATTGAAGCAATTTTTTATGTCCAAAATTTCATTCTCAAACAAATTTATACTCAATACAAAATAGGTGAAAGTTAAAGGTTGGGGTTTCAAACTCAATCATTCAATTCTTATTAGAAATTATTGTTCGTTAAAAATATTTTAAATCATATATTATTTTATAACCATGATTTCATTATCATGTCATGATAGTCCATTTGATACATAATTTATTAGATAACAATCATTACCTCTCATTGATTTTTTTTCATAATCTCTTACAATATCAAAATATGAGTTTTTTAAACACTATGAATTTTAATATCAATACACCTCTTCACTTTTCAATATGGGAATTAATCATTAAATGTGACCTTAAAAAATATCATTCAAAATATATTTTTTTAAGAAATTAAATTATTTATTAGTTTTTTCCTTCTTTTCAACTCTTAGAAAAAACATTGCTTATGGTCATAGTTTGGTGATACCTGAGAAAATGATGATGTTTCTATAAACTTACATCATTTAGGGATATACAGTAGCATTAATTTCAATATTTAATATAACATTAATACTCACATTTTTTAATGGTTATAATTATAGAACTTTAAAATTTCCTTCATAACAATTGAATTGAATGTTTTAACCATAAAAAACAAGCCAATAAAGGATGATTCTTATAATATAAATATTTAAAGGCTAATTGAAATCCATATCTTCTAAAGTATCATAAAAATATTCCTTGGAACATCTAGATCTAATGTAACCATTGGAAAACAATCATTAACCATTACCATAATATATAAGTTGTTTTGGGACAACATAATAGGAAACATCAAAATGAACCATGGGAAAATAATTGATTTAATAAATTAATAATACATGATAACAAATGAATGAAAGGGAATAATAAAAATAAAAATAAAAATAAAAATAAAAATAAAAATAGTTCTATGTGAATTAAATAATTAATATAATTTTGTTATTCATGAATTAAATAACTAATAAGGAACGTCTAGACTCAATATAATCGGATTCATGACTCAATATCCATTCATTAACTATTATTTTAACACCGAATGATTTTATTAAATGTTGTTGTTTATATAAATACTTTGTTTAATTGCTTTATTCACATGTTTCATCAGACTAAAACAAAAATGTGATATATTTTATTAAGTATTAAATGTGACCATTATAATGTATTTGTTAAATTATTTTGTATAAATAATAAAAACTACATTATAAAATATCTGAAGAACCAAAGATAAATATTTTTATACTAAATCAATGATAAAATTCAATTGATGTAGGTGAATAAATAATAAAATAACTCTAAAGACCTATAATTTCCATGTAACTTTTTTAAAATAAATTCAAATTTTACAAGTCCACGAAAATTGACGGTGCGTGATTCCAAGCCCCGGAGTGCCCAGAATGAATTTTTGAACTTTTTTTGTACGATTAGTAAATGTGTAAGCGGGTTTTTCTAAATTTTGAACTGGTACTCAAAATTAAAATCTGAGGGCACCGTTGAACTCGCAGCACCAGTATTCGCTTAAAGAGACTTTCACCTCGAAGGCAGTTGGTCGAGGGTGAAAGTAAGTTTTTGGGGTTTTCGTGGATATAATAAAATAAAATAAACACATGTTTTATTTTATTTGGCTATAACCACCCTCCCATGTGGATTTTCAGGGGTGGGGTCCACCAAAACTAAACCTCCACTTCTTGATTTATTGTGGTGGGGACCACACAAGATCTCAAAAACTCCCAATTTGATTTTGGGGATGGGGACCACCCGACCCCTATTAATGGGGGGAGAGGAAAACCACTGAACTCCCTAATTAATGTCGAGGAGCCTCTTGGGCTTCCTCCATAATTAATTGTGCAAACCATCATGCTTTAATTATTCCACCCACCATAATTAATTTAGCCTTTTGAATTTTTTACAAAAAAATAATAGATGGATTAATCTATTATTTTGGAACAACTTTACATTTGGGTGGAATTGGGAGAAAGCTTCTCCAATGAAGAACACTTCCTCCACAAAGAATGCCGGCAAGGAATGTCTTCGACTTCTTCCTCCGAAGTACCTTGTAAAGGCAACCGATGTGGGACGTCTTCGATGAGTGACCTTCCCTCCTCATCATTGTCAACGAACAATACAGGGTAAGGGGTTTATTTGCGTTATAATACTTTCCATGATTTCATTGCTGTTTGGGAAAGAATCATTACGGAGGTCTTAAAGTTTGATGTTTATCAATTTTCTTTCTTGTTGATCCAAATGCAACCACCCTAATGCAGAGGGTGCGGGCCAAACCAACATGGGCTGACCCCTTGGTCGTTCTACTTTGTGGTGTTCTTCAGAATGAAGGAAGGCAACAAAGACGACAAAGACGACAAAGGAAATGGTGTCGCTGCCTACGTCCACCACGCCCTGTGCCACCCCTACGGCGCTCAGGACAAACTGGCTACGCTTCCTCACTGCGCCGTGCTGTCCTGGGCCGAACCGGCCCTACGCCCCGGCTCGCACCGCCCACCAGTCGAGCCACCCCGACCGCATCGCCCGTCGGTCGCGCCACCCGCCGACCGAGCCACCCCGGCCACGCCGGCCATACCGCCCGCCGACCACGCCTTCCACCGACCATGCCACCCATGGCCCTCCGAGCGACCCCACGACCATGTGCCCTCGCGACACCCTCTACGGCCAAGATGCCCTAACGACTCTCTGCAGCCCCTCGCGGCCTGCTGGGTCAGACCCAGCGGGCCGGGCAGAACCCAACGGGCCGAGCCGACCAACAGGTCGGGCCGGAACCAACAGGTCAGTCCGAGTCGACCCAAACCAGGTTGGCCCAGGAATGGTCAGTCCGACCATGTCAGACCGGACCTGGGCCCACTATGCCCCTTTACATTCTTTTGGCCATATCTTTGGCACCGGTCGTCCATTTGACGAATCGTCAGTGGAAATGGAAATATTGGAGCAATATGGTCCCTTTGAGTATACTCCACTGGAGTTTCGGTTTGAGATGGGAAATGGTCAGGTTGGATAGAGCACGAATCCAATTGGGCCCTTAGAACTAAATGACTAATAACTCAGAGACCGGGCATCCGATTGATGCGCCGTCTGTTGCGTTGAGACCCCTATGACATGGAAAACCTTTGAGATACTTATTATTGAGACTTAGGGACAATTGGAGTATTGACCGATAGCTCATGGAGTAGATCCTCTCAGAGAAAATCGGGCATAGTGCAGAGACCTAGTAGTTGGCTGACACCTGATGACTATTGACCACTTCGACTCTGAGTTACTCGACTAGCCCAGTGGGGTGCGCCTGGGTGTTGCATAAGACCCTCAGTGGGGAGTGCCATGGTGTCACGGTAGACCCACAGTACATGACAGGAGGAGTACCTCAGCAGGCTACGCGGGGGAGCCTGCTTCGTGATGCGGCAAACCCACGGTGGGGAGTGTGCTTGGTGATGTGGCAGATCCATGATACTCGACAGGAGGACTACCTCAGAAGTCCATGGTTAGTGGGAAGCGCTCTTGGTGTTGCGATAGGCCCACTGTACTCGATAGAGATGGAGTTATCCAGGATCCGAGGTTTTCACAATGTGAGTGGGGATGTTACTTGATACTACCCCAAGAATAAAATCCTAGTTTGAGATGAGTCAATTTTCTTTGTTTTCCTCATGATTGAGATGGATCACGTGATAACTTAGGTATATGTATGGGCATATACCTAAGCAAGGTTATCAGTTGATTTTATTCTTTTTGGTTTATCCTTGGTGGATTCTGTGAGACCTTGAGGGTCTCGAGGTCCCTAATGATTATCATTATACTCACCCCTGCATAAGATATTCCCGCACCTTGTTGTGTTTGATGCAGAAAATGGACATCGCTGACTGAGGACGAGAATACCAGGTCCGAACGGTACCTGTAGGTGGAACTTATGAAGAGTCGGTACACGGAGGAGACAGATGGACGAGGAGTGTTGAGGAGGTGATTTGTACCTACTCTTTAGTTAGGAACCATGGAAGATGACTTAGCAGGTGACTTTCCCTTTCTTCAGTTGTATTATATCACAGTTGCACTTGTACTTTCTAGTTGGGCTTGTATTCTGGCCCCTTTTACTTTCAGAACACTTTTGTTACACAGTATATTTAGTGTTTCATGTCTAGCTGTGTTCTTTCTTGTGTGTGTTTTTATAGGTTATAAAGGCAATGCGTTCCCAGTTTTAGGGAATTATGCCTTTGGTGCCAGTCGCCATCCCCTGGCCTATGGAAGGCGGGCTTGGGGTAGTCATGGCACAAGCCCCGGTGGATGGGTAATGACAAATTGGTATCAGAGGAGATAGTTCTACCACAAAACTTAGGAATATGATCTTTTCTGTGAAGCATTAGTGATAAGAGTAGTGAGTGTGGTTATTATTTCAGAGAGTCCAGTGTTGGTGCGGCGGCTGACGTATCCATACACCAGGACTCCCACTTCGGATTTCCGACTCATTGCATGAAAACACTGATTGCCTGTGAGTTTTCAAATGTTTTCTTTAAGTCTTCCCACCAAGTCAGCTCATTAGGTATAACTTTTAACCGTATCACACCTGTTTCTTTTCAGGATGCCTCCATGCAGATAGCTGGCTAGAGTTCTGAGAGTTGTATGCACTGATATCCCACCTAGCGATGAGGCTTCGGTGTAGGGCCATCTTCCAGTATAGGCACCAGTAGAGGCACCAACGGTACCGTTACCCATTGGGAAACCGATGCCACCAGCCCCAGCTGTAGAGAGTAAACTCCACTTGAGCACGTTTCATGAGTTCTAGTGCCAGAGGCCACCCAGGTTCAAGGGAGAGACAGACCCACATGCAACTGAGGATTGGATGGAGGCTGTGGTGAGAGTTTTCCAACTAGTAGGGACACCAGCCGATCTCACGGTGATTCTTGCTGCCACCCTTCTACAGGCACCCGTGGGAAGATGGTGGAGCTTGATGCTCCAAGTTCCCGATGAGGTAACACTTCTCTGGGCAGACTTCAAGAGCCTATTTCAGGCAGAGTTTGTTCCAGCGACTCTTCACGCAATGCACATTTAGGAGGTACTTCATCTAAAGCAGGGAAACATGACTGTAGCTCAGTACTCAACAAGGTTCACAGACCACTCATCCTACTCCACTAATATGGTGTGGGTCCCATTCATTAGGGTCCATAACTTCGATCTGGGACTCATGTGGGATATCAGGGCTTCGGTAATCCCACTCAACATCGCGACGCAGGTGGGGGTGTTAGAGAGATCCCTCATAGTGGAGATTTTCGTTTTTGAGCAGTCTCCAGCAGCGAGATCCACCACCATTCAACACGTAGCTATGTCTTCTGCAGTTGGCACCTGGAAGATGTCACAGTGGTACAAGAGGACCAGACCTATAGGTGGACGACCACATGATTCAGAGTCGGTTGTGTGGGGCACCCGAGGCAGAGACCGACATTCTCGGAGAGGGAAGTGTTTCACATGCGGAGGGCAGGGTCACATGTCTCATGACTGTCCGACCCGCCGTATAGATGATCAGCAGACAATTGAAGGATATCCCAGGCAGAGACAGAGGTTTGATCGAGGAGGTCCGCAAGGAGAAGGTGGATGTGGAAGAGGAGCTAGTTGTGCATCTAGCGGTGGGTGAAGATTTGAGATTTTACCACCACCACCACCATGAGATCCACCTCGACCACTAGGAGTAGGTGGACAAGGGAGAGATCAGCTCCAGGTAGCTGAGGCTTACTATCATGGAACTCCGGAGATGATACGAGGTACGATCTGTGTCTACTCCACCTTGGCTGCAGTCCTTATAGACACAAGATGCTAGTTATTATTTAATTTGCACTGCCCTCATTCGGATCTCAGCGATTCCGACGGAGCCGTATGCTCGATCCTTACAGCTAGAGACTCCTACGGGAGAAGATTTGATGATTGGACACTGGTTCCGGCAGAGTGAGATTACTCTATGAGGCAAGTGCTCTTGCTAGGATCTCTTAGTAGCGGTGTCGAGGCATTACGATGTCATCTTTGGTAAGGAATGGTTATATATAGTCCCAGCATAGATAAACTGTATTAGGTGCAAAGTGCGGTGTATACGCATGGATGAGACCAGGTTTACCTTCACTAACGAGTAGGGAGCCTTTGTAGTGCAGGATAGACTTACCTAGAGGAGAGTGCAGCCAATCACCCATCAGTTGTCTATCCTAACCTTTAGAGCTGTTGATGTGGAGAGTCAGAGTTATCCTGTAGTGGTGGACCAGTACACAGATGTCTTGCCTAATGATGTTCTAGGTCTACCTCCTCACAGAGAGGTGGATTTTTACATTGATTTTTACCCCAGGACGACACTGATAGCTACACCAGCATATCATATGGCTCTTGCTGAGCTTTGTAAGCTGTAGGTACAACTGGAGGACTTGTAGGGGAAGGGATTCATCAGGCCCAGTGTTTCTCCCTTGATAGCCCCGATTCTATTCACCAAGAAGGCGGATGGGAGATTAAGGCTTTGTGTTGTCTATCGGCTCCTTAACCAGGTGACTGTGAGGAACAATTACCCACTTCCGATGATTGATGACCTCTTTGAGCAGCTAATGGGAGCAAAATGGTTCTCAAAGATAGACCTCAGATCAGGCTATCACCAGCTCAGAGTATGAGACGCGGATGTACAGAAGACAGCCTTCAGATGTTAGTATAGCCATTATGAGTTCTTGGTTATGCCATTCTGTGTAACCAATGATACAGCTGTGTTCATGAGACTCATGAACAAGATCTTCCAGCCATACCATGATCACTTCGTAGTAGTCTTCATTGACAACATTCTGATCTACTCGACTACTGAGGAGGAGCATGGCTACCATTTGCAGGTAGTACTGGACACACTCCAAGAGAACCAGCTTTATGGTAAGCTCTCGGAGTGCCAATTCTATATCCGAGAGGTTCAATTTTTGATACATGTCATATTGAAGGATGGAGTTGGAGTGGATCCATAAAATATTGAGTCGGTACTTGCTTAAGAGCCACCCAAGAGTGTGACAGAGGTACAATGTTTCCTGTGTTTGGTAGGATATTACAGGAGGTTTGTGCCAAACTTCTCTAGAGTTATAGCACCACTATTATCATTGAAGAAGAAGAAGCAACCCTTCATTTGGATGGAGATATTTCAGTAGAGTTTTTAGGAGATGAGGTAGAGGCTAACTAGTGCCCCCAACTTGAGTCTTCCATAGGAGGGCGTAGGGTACGTAGTTTACTACGACGCATCAGGGACCAGACTAGGAAGTGTCATGATGCAAGAGAAAGCAGTGATCACATATGGTTCTCAACAGCTGAGACAACATGAGCAGAACTCCGCAACCCATGACCAGGAGTTAGCAGCAGTGGTATTCACCTTGAAGATGTGGAGACACTATTTGATGGGTGATCATTTTACCGTGTACTCTGATCAGAAGAGTCTCAGGTATATCTTCTCCCAGAAGGACCTAAACCTAAGACAATGACGTTGTCTTGAGTTTCTCTAAGACTATGACCGATATATAGTCTATAATCCTAGGAAGGGGAACGGTGTAGTAAATGCACTCAACAGGAGGTCTGGTATATAGCTTCTCGGTGAGGCGATGGAGCAGCTGGCCGCTTTACAGATATCATTTATAGATAGAGATGGACCATCCCTTCTTCAATCTCTTACAGTCACTCCCGAACATCTTCAGCATGTCAGGGAGGCACAATATGGAGACACTGACTATGAGGCACAATGTGCTCAGATATCCATAGGACAAGCACCTGATAGATTTTCTGAAGGTGGGGAGCACGTCATCCTCTTAAGAGGACGTACCATGGTACCAATGTCACTTCAAGAGGAAGTGTTGAGGGAGTTACACACATCCCCTCTAGCAGTACTTCTATGAGTGGCGAAGATGTACTAGGATCTCCGACAATAGCACCAGTGGCCTGGAATGAAGAAGGTAGTAGTCGAGTTTGTTTCTCGATGCCTCACTTGTCAGCAAGTGAAGGCAAAGCATCAGGTACCAGCAGGCTTGGTTCAGCCTTTAGAGGTCCCAGAGTTGAAGTTGTATGGGATATCCATTGACTTTGTGATATGACTCCCACGTACATCCAGGGGACATGACTCTATCTGGGTGATCATTGACTGACTCACCAAGTCGGCTCACTTCCTACCAATTAGAGAGCAGGGTTCAGTAGAGATCTTGGGATGCCTTTATGTGTAGAAGATTGTGGGGGTATATGGAGTACCCTCAATGATTGTTTCTGATCATGACGCACGTTTTACTTCCCATCTATGGAAGGGGTTTCAAGAGGCATTCGGGACACAACTTCATTTGACCACCACCTTCCATCCTCATACGGATGGCCAGAATGAGCGCACCATTTTGACCCTTGAGGACATGATTTGTTCTTGTGTCCTTGACTTTGGTTGCAGATGGGAGGATCACTTACTATTGGTGGAGTTTTCATACTATAACAGCTATCACTACACCATTGGGATGGCACCTTTCGAGGTGCTGCACGGGCGACCAAACAGATCACCTTTGTGCTGGACAGACCTAGGGGAGTCAGCATTCGTGGGACCAGAGATAGTGCGGGCTACCACAGAGAAGGTGCAGATTATCTAGGAGCGGATGAAGACTGAACAAAGTAGGCATAAGTGGTATTCCGATAGGAGATGGAGGCCTATGGAGTTCGAGGATGCTGACTACATATTTCTACGGGTCTCACCCAGACGAGGTCAACAGAGATTTGGCCGAGGTGGCAAGTTATATCCGAGATTCATCGGACCATTCTAGGTCCTCAGCAGAGTAGGCGAGGTGGCCAACCGCTTAGCTCTTCCACCTCAGTTGCACCAGGTGCACGATGTCTTCCACATATCCCAGCTGAGAAGATACGTGCATGACCCTTATCGCATCTTTGAACATGGCAAACTGGATGCAGATAATGGGGAAACTTTTACAGAGGTTCCAGTAGAGATTGAGGATCGATAGGAGTGGGTCCTTCGTAGACGGTTGATACCAATGGTGTGCATTCACCGACAGCACGGGAACCTACAGGAGAGCACATGGGAGCGGGAGGCTCAGATGCATGCTCAGTACCCCCACTTATTTACCTAGTTTGAGTTGTGGCTTATGGGGATGTAGAGCCCTGAGGTGGGGAGAATGTAAAGGCCCAGAATTTCCAAGTAATTTTTTTAAATAAATCGGAATTTTATTAGTCCTCAAAAATTGATGGTGCATGATTCTAATGCCCGGAGTGCTCGACATTAATTTATGTACTTTTTTTAAGGTACGTTCTGTAAATGTGCGAGCAGGTTTATCTAACCTTTGAACTGTTGCTCGGAATTGAAATCCGAGGGCCCCATTGAACTCACAGTACCAGTATACGCTTAAAGAGACTTTCACCTTGACAACAGTTGTTTGAGGATGAAAGTTAGTTTTTGGGGTATTCATGGAAATAATAAACTAAAATAAACACATGTTTAATTTAATTTTGTTATAACCACCCTCCCATGTGGATGTTTAGGGGTGGTGTCCACTGGAACCAAACCTCCTCTTCTAGATTTATTGTGGTGGGGACCACCCAAGATCTCAAAACCTCCCAATTTTATTTTGGGGATGGGGACCACCCGACCCCTATTAATGGGTGGGGGACAGGAAAACCACTCAACTCCCAAATTAATGTGGAGGAGCTTCTTGGGCTTCCTCCAGAATTAATTGTGCCAAAACGCATGCTTTAATTATGCCACCTACCACAATTAATTTATCTTTTTAAATTCTTTCCAACAAAATAATATATGGATTAATATATTATTTTAGAACCACTTTACATTTGGGTGGAATTTGGAGAAATCTTCTCCAATGAAGAACGCTTCCTCCACGAAGAACGCTGATGAGGAATGTCTTCGACTTCTTCCACAGATGCACCTTGTAGAGGAAACCGACGTGGTACATCTTCGATGACTGACCTTCCCTCCTCATAATCGTCAACAAAAAATATGAGGTAGGGGGATTATTTTCATGATAATACTTTCCTTGATTTCTTTGTGGTTTGGGAATGAATAATTGTAGAGGTTGTAAAGTTTTAATTTCATTAATCTTCTTTCTTGTTGACACAAATGCTACCACCCTAACATGAAGGGTGTGGACCAAACCAACAAGGCTTGACCCCTCCGTCGTTTTTCTTTATGGTGTTCTTGGGAATGAAGGAAGGTGATGAAGACGAAGAAGGCGACAAAGGTAACGGCGCCGCCGCCCGTGGTACCGCGAGCCCCGCCGCCCCCACGATGCTCGGGCCTCCTAACCGAAACAGCTGCGCACCCTTGACTTGTAGTGCTGCCCTGGGCCGAACCAGCCATGTGCCCCGGCTTGCGCCGCCTGCCGGCCGAGCCCCCTGGCTGCGCCGCCCGCCGGCCGCGCTGCCCGCCGCCCTTCGAGCCACCCCGGATCGCGCCGCCCACCACCCTCTAAGCCGCCCCATGACCTCGTTCCCTCACGAATCCCTCCACAACCAAGCCACCATCACGGTTCTCCGTATCCCCTCATGGCCTACTGGGCCGTACCCAACAGGTCTGGCCGGGTCGGACCGGACCCTGGCCCACTACGCCCTTTTACTTTTTCTTGGCCATATCTTTGGCACCGGATGTCTGTTTGATGAACCATCTATGGCACTGGAAATCTTGGAGCGAGACGGTCGCTTTGATTATACTCCATTGGAGTTTTGTTTTGAGATGGGAAATGGCCAGGTTGGATCGAGCATGAATCCTACCATGCCCGAGGACTAAATGACAAATAACTCACAGACCGGGTCACCGATTGATGTGCCGTCTATTTCGTTGATACCCTTATGACGTGGTTGAACATTGAGATACTTCTTCGTGAGACTTAGTGACAGTTGGAGTATCGATAGGTAGCTCGTGGAGCGGATCCTCTCGGAGAAGAGGAAGCATAGTGCGAAGACCTAGTAGCTGGATGAGACCTGACGACTGCTGACCGTTTCGACTCAGAGTGAGTCGACTATCGCAGTGGGGAGCACCTTGGTGTCACGGAAGACCCACAGTGGAGAGCTCCATGGTGTCGTGGCAGACCCAGAGTACTCGATAGGATGAGTACCTCAACAGGATATGAGGGGGAGAACGCTTGGTGATGTGGCAGACCCACAGTGGGGAGCATGCTTGGTGACGTGGTAGATCCACCGTACTCAACAGGAGGAGTACCTTAACAGTCCAAGGTTTGAGGGAAGCACGATTGGTGTCGCGGCAGGGCCAATGTACTTGATAGAGGAGGAGTTATCCAGCACTTGAGGTTTCGACAATTTGACTGCGGATGTTACTTGATACTACCCCTAGAATAAAATACTGGTTTGAGCTGAGTCAGTTTTTCTGTGTTTTCCTCATGATTGAGATGGATCACTTGATAAATTAGGTATATGTATGGACATATACCTATGTAGGGTTATCGTTTGATTTCATTATTTATGGTTTATCCTTGGTGGATTTTGTGAGAAATTTAGGGTCTCGGGGTCCCTACTGAGTATTGTTATACTCACCCCTGCATAGACTATTCCCACACTTTATTGTGTTGGATGCAGATGACGAAAAACACTGACTGAGGATGAGAATACTAGGTCTAGACGGTACCCATAGGTGGACCTTATGACGAGTCGGTAAACGGAGGAGACAGACAGACGAGGAGTGCTGAGGAGGTGATTTGTACCTACCATTCAGGTAAGAACCACAGAGGATGACCTAGAAGATGATTTTCCCTTTCTTTAGTTGTATTTTATCACAGTTGTACTCATACTTTCCAGTTGTTCTTGTTTTCTGGCACCTTTTACATTGAACAATATTTTTTTATATGGTTTACTTTGTGTTTCACATCCAGCTGTGTGCTTTCTTATGTGTGTTTACAAGTTATAAAGGCAATGACTTCCCAGTTTTAGGGAATTACGCCTTTCGTGCTAGTCTCTAGCCTTGGCCTATGGAAGGCGGGCTTGGGTTAGTCACGACACGGGCCCTAGGGGACTGGTCGTGACAATAATTATTCATAAAAATGATTTTTTTCATAAATTAGCTATGAATGTACTTTGAGTTTTTATTTAAAGGAACTAAATATATTAATTTTAGATTATTATTAAGTATACTTTTGATTTTAATTATATATTATCACTCATTTAATTTTGATAGGAAATTAATATAAGATGATTTAATATTATTTTCTAAAAAAATTGTTTCTTGTTATATTTTATGTTTCCACTTAAAGGTTAAAATTTTATATTTTATAATTTTTATAGGAAAAATAAAATTCATTTCTGGATTCAAAAATAAAAATATTATATAAGGTTAAATATTTTGGATTATTTTAGAATATTTTATTTTTATGTGAATAGAGAAAAATATAGTTCATTCTTACAAAATAGCATTTATAACAATATATATTATAAATCAATTTTCAGGACTAAAAACTAATATTTGAAGAAAAGTTATTCATTTTAAAATACTATATTTATTTTATAAAACCAATGTTTATCATTTTTAAACTCAAGTAACATTTATTTAAATAAAAATAATTTTCAGTAATTAGGTATGAAAAATGTAGAATTAGATTATGAATTTTTTTAAAATCCAAATAAATATTAATTTTTATAAATAATGTAAATAATATTATTTAAATTAACATCATTGATAATTTTATCATAAACATTATTTTTCTCCTAAATAATATACTTGTTCAAAAAATGGGTTTCATTCATCATATTAGATAATATTATAATTAATTTCTCTCACACATAAAAATTTTATTGTATAAAATTTCTCCCATATTTTAAATAATAATTTCCCAAATATGTAACAAGGATATTTTCAAATTTACTTAAGACAATTAGTTAAAGTGGTTAAGAATTTAGTTACAATAGTAAAGGTAAATTAAGGTAACAATATTTGAAATAAGTTAAAATAGATAAAAATTGTTAAAAGCCAATCTATAAATGAGTTTTTTAGGTATTTATTGACCAAGAAATATCTCATATCCATTATTTTATCCTTATTAATCCACATTAAATGTTAAATATGTGATCCTTTATATTAATAAGTTATATATTTAAAAAATTAGTTCCACTAATATAAGGGTCATTGCACCATTCCTTCAAGCCACTCAAAAAATTACAATTTCACATTAAACAAAAAATATTTTAATTTTCCAAGAATCCTATTCTATATCCCTAAAGCTCTAGTCACAAGAAATTTTCCTTCATCCTCCATCCATAAAAGGTACTTCATGAGAAAGTTCAAATTTTCAACAAAAGTACTAATCACTCTATAATATTTTTCCTCAACATCCCATATTACCCATTAAAAAATTATGACTTAAATCTCATTTATAAATTAAAATTTTATTTTTTTAATAAAAGTTACCTAACATTCATCTTTTTTCTTTTAAAAAAATTACAACTCTGTCACGTACACCTACAGACTATCACCTCCATGAACGATTTGTTTTGTTTTTTCCTTCACCTCCTTACAAGGATTTTTATAAAAGTTTTAATTAATCTATTAATATGATATTTATATCTTTATTAATATTATGTATAATATAAACTATTTTATACCCTTGTTCTATTCTATGGAAAATTTAAACATAATTTTTTTGTATGTGAAAATCTCTACCTCCATGAAGTGGTATATTTTATTTTATATCTCTCTTGTATTTTGTTGTTTATCTAAATCTCATAAAATAGAATAAAAAAATTATTAAAATATATATAATAACATTACTCTTATATTATAATGATATATTCCAAAACTAATTTCTTTCAAAACTATATTCACAAATTTATTATTGTATGTTCTTGTTTGGGTGAGTTTAGTCACCTATATGAAAAATCCTATAAATTTCAAAAATAAATGACATAGAAAACTAAAATACAATTATAATTAGTCTTAAATGAGAAAATAATTTTTTAGGTTTATATATTGGTTATATTATTATTTAAATTTTTATTATCATACCACCCTTTGTTCTTTAAAACTTACAGAAACAAGTATGCCCATGTTTCGACTCTAAAAAACATAAATAAAACTCTCGTGGAATGAAATTGTAAGTTTATAAAGAATTATAAAAATATTTATATTTAAACACATTAAATACTATATTAATTAGTGATTTGGTATCAATTAATATGGATAGACATCGACATTACAAAGCATGTGAAAAATGAAAAAAAATGAAAAACCTCAAATGATGAAGCTAAAATAAAACAAACTAGTAAATGAATAATAAATAATTATAATTTTAGAGTATAAATGGTAATAGATATTAATAAGGTTCTTAAATAAGTTCTTAGGTGATTTGTGTTTGTTATATAGGATATTAGAGCATTTGTTTCTATGAGGGAATACACAGTAAGGGTTTCAGTCTCAATTTACTTTCATTGAGGTACGTTTTCATGATATACACATATATTTATTTTATATGTTGTAATTACAAACCATTATATTATACTACTATTATTTTTATACCTTTAATTGGATTTCATATTCCATTTCATGAATCCATCGTTAAAATTCTTTTGATACAATTGCACCAAATTTGTATGGGTGTTTTCGGCACTCAACTTCTTTTCTTGAGTAGAAATGATTAATTTTTTACTATATGTTTGAAATATTATTTTCTCCTAACTGATGATGATATTATATCTTTTATCCTCTTTCATTTATGGGTAATTTAATTATCATATAAAAACATCATCTTTAATTATTTATTTCTTTTTAAATTTTGATGATGGTAATAATAATTTCCATCCTCTCCAAATGATATATTCTTCTTCCATGTCCATATTAAATGTTCCCACAAATTTTGTCCTTATATGCAAAACCAATTATGTACTATTAAATGTATTATCCACATTTAAGTTTTTATATTTTTAATATTATGTTTTATTAGCTATTTTATAATGTGGTTTTTTATAATGGTATTTTGAAAATTTTAAAAGGTTTTTGATTCCATTCATTACTATATAATTTATATTATAAAAAAATTTATCTTAAAATACTTATATTTTATTAAAGGTTACATTATTGAGATTTATTTTAAAATAATTTTTGAATAATCATGTCTTCATGTCCACCACTTTAAAGTAACTTTTGAATGTGACTCGTAACTTCATCTTTTTATGATAATATTAAAAATATTTCCTGAAATATTTTTTAATTTTTTTTCTATAAACACATTATTTATTGTGTTATGAATATTATTCTAAATTAATAATCATTACATGTTCTAAAATGGATTTCTAATGAAACATTAATTTTAATTATTTTAAAAAGAGAAGTGTTATTTCCTCTTATTTTTCAAGTGTTTTATCCGGTGGTCTTATAATTGTAATTTTCATTTATGTCAACATTTTTAATGGACCTTATCTTACACATGGGATTTATCTTATGAAGCCACCGAATTTACTTATCAATATGGATTATGAAATTTTATATGGATTTTTTCTTCATACTCATCTCTTTTCCAAATGATATGTAAGTGAAGTTTAGAATAATATTAATGACAATATCTATGGGAAAACATATGTATGGGTGATTATTATGTGACGGGTGTTGTCCTATGTCACCCTAAAATGTATTGGTCAACTTTTTTTATCTCAAGATATAATGACTCTGTAAAAAATTATAATTGTATTTAGCTTTTCTTACTAATATATTGTTTTCTTATAAGAAAAGTTTTCTATTTTCATAAAGATTTTTAATGATTATATGTAAGGTTATATATGTTCAAAAGGAATGTGGATGAGTATAAGTGTGGTTATATATTATCAATTTTTTTGAAACAGTATATTTATTGTTTCCTATGCTCACAAAGACTATTCATGAGTGTATGTATGGTTATATGTGGCCAAAAATATTGTATGTAGGTATAAGTATGGTTATAAATGTTCACAATGATTGTGCATGAGTAAAATTATTGTCAACTATGTTAAAAAGGATTGTGTGTGGGTATAACTGTAGTTATAAATTGTCCGAAAGACTATGTTCAATTTTCCTTTTATCTTAGTGAAAGTGCATGAGTATAATTTCAAATTTTTATGTCCATAATGTTGTAATTTCCTATACTATTGTGTATGCCACATTTCATGTTATGTACCTTTATTATACCCCATGGATAATTTTTATTACCTCATGTTTCCATACTCTTACTCCAGGGTATATGATAGATCATTGAAATTATATAAATTCCTTTTATGCATTATGGTAAATTCTTATTGTTCCATATTTATTTTAATCAAATATTTAACGCCTACTATAATTTTTTTATCAAATTATCATATATTGACCCATTTATGCCTCCATGATATGTTTTCAATTACCATGTATTTTATCTCACCCCTTTATGTTGTTATCCATTCCCCTGGTTGTGAACATGAGTATAACTAATTTTAATTATATATGGAAGTCTACTGGGGTACACTTATAGAGAAATTTTGCAAGTATTGTAAAATATTTTTCTTATATTTTTTATCTTAAAAGATACTATACCATCATTTTCATGAATTGAGATATATCTATGAGTTGAATTGTTCAACTTATGAAAATGTTTTAAAATAAATATAGGCTTAGATTGGGTCACATTTGTTGGTATCAAATCCTTTTCAAAATGAGTGTGTTTTTTCATTGGATTTGGGAGGTCATGTATAGGGTAATTCTTCTTAAATCATATAATGTTTTGGTTATTGTTTTTGTATTAATTTCGTTATTTTTGAGGGTTGTTATTATAAAACCTTATCCATAACCCAATAGATAATTATAATAATATAAAATATGATTTTTTTGGTAAATTATAGACTGTGTGGTTACCAAGAAATGATATACCTATCTATATAAAATAAAGCAGATAAAGGATCTAGCATAGATGAAACTTTATGTAATAAAACCTTACAACTCTAGTTGGATATTAACTCAATTATCACCTGGTTCAGGAAAATGAGGCCTAACTTTACACCCAGTTTGAAACTCTCAGGGGATATTATTTTACGATTCACATAATCTTTGCAAAATAATTATGAATGATTAAAATATATTATAATTAGGTAATGGGTTAGGTTATAGAACCTAATTGTAATATTATCACAGAAAACCTTAGCTAGTTTTAAGGTGTTATAGGTTTATCTAATAACATCATAGTAGAATGAAAATTATTTGTATCATCTTGTTACTGATCTGAAATGTACATCTATAACCTTGTACTTGTTTTTCATTTTCATTTACTGGGTAGTTTTGAGAATGAATTGAGGGGATATCTTTAATGGTAAGGTTAGATATTTTTTGGACTCTCATATTTAACTGGCATTTTCTATAAGCAGTCAGAGGATTACAGGCCATGTAACTGGGTTATAGGACGTGTAATGTTTTCTAGGGGAAATTTGAAAAAGTCTTCATTCTGTGAAGGTTACACATCATGAATAACTTTTAAAAATCACATGTTATTCAATAAACATTGTTCAATTTAAAGCGATTTGTTTTTCGGCGGTTATGACACTTAACTATTTCATGATGTGTAGAGGGATTACACGTCATGTAAAACCATGAATGTGGTTTTTTAAATAGTAAAATTGGTAGAGATCTCCTTTATCCTCCACTCAAGTTTCTTCTCCCTCAACATAAGGCCTTCCCCATGGGATGTTGAAGCTCTCCAACCCGTCTAGATCCATTCGTTTGGTATTCGATCATCGTTGCACTGGCGGTGTGAATACCGAGAAATATTTATCCCTCATTCTTCATGTTTCTCTCTTTCTCTCCTTTGGTATTTCAATATATCATTCTAAAATTAATGGATATATGTCCCATTTTGTTAGATCTTTTTGAAAGGTTTTTCTTCTATGTCTTCTATAGCTTTGTTCTCTTTTACGGGTTCCATTGTGAGTGTTGAGTTTCAGGAAATAGTAGGTGATTCCATCATGTTTAGGAAAACTAATTAACTATGAATTTCTCAATTTATTTCAATTGTTGAATTAAATTTAATAGATAAAACTTTCCTTCAATTTATGTAATAAAAATTCAATTCTAGTGAATTTAGTGATTTGAAATGGTTTTGTCATGAGAATTGGGAAAACCACAAATTACGTTGAATTAGGGTGTGATTTTAAAAGATTGTTTATTTAAATTATTTAATTTAAATTGTCATTTTTATGGAAATAATTTCAATTAAATTGTTGAATAGAATTGTTCAAATGAATTTTGAAATTTATATAATTGGTTTTGAAAGGATTTTAAACTTTTGAAAGTGGCTTTAAAATGTTTTGATAGAAACCCAGTGGTTTTATCATTTAAAAGTGGCATGTTTTTTTATTAAATCCCATTTTGGGTTTCAATAGAAAATTGAAACCAAAATGGAAGAATGGGAATTGATTTTATTTTAATGAGTACTAAAATAAATTTCCCACAATTGATTGTGTAAGATCACATGCAATACTTAGGTAGATGGTGAGTTATTTGGACACACTACACGCTACTATAATGCTCTAAAACATACATGCATCGGGTCACATCCCCGATACGATGGTGACAAGTTTCCTTTCTCCAGTGTGAAAGAGAAATGTGTATACACACATTTTTGAGATCATTTAGAGAGTGTAGAGTCCTATCTCTAGAATACTATCATGCCTATTTAAAATATGACCATGTTTCTCTCTTTTTATTTATATTTGAGATATAATTGTATTTTAATGTTGTAAAACTACTTTAAATTCATTATGGATTTATATAAACTATTTTATATAATTTATTTATTTAGTCCATTATTTTAGAAATATTCCATAACTTTTGAAGTTGTTGTTGAAATAATATTTCTATCATTTGAATTGTATAGAATGATTTGTTTAAATATTATTTGAAATTCTAAACCTGTTTATTTTAAAATTCAAAGTATTCCATTAGTTAATCTATTTTTGGAATCTGATATGGATTCCTTGGTGAGACCCTACTGGGATTTTTAACACACAACATACTTGTGCCTTCTGGTGTTTGTAGATTATCTCCTTCAATGTTCGAGCATGGGGAAAGGATCTCTTGGATGTTGATCCATTTGTTGAGCCTTGGATATTGTGAGTTGGGTGATTGGGTAAATGGGTTGTTTTTTTTATATTTTGGTACTTGGGATGTAGTACTTGCGGATTTTTTATGACATAATGTATTATGGTACTCTACTCCCAATAGAGTTTCTTTTGTTTTGAAAATTGACTCATCTCTTTGAACATATGAAATTCTTATGGAAAGGTTGTTCACATATCAGTTGTTTGATGCAAAGTTCTATTCATTGACCCATGGTGATCACAAATTAACTTCAGAATATGTTACATCTAGATCGGTTATTGGGTTACCAGGGTACCCGAGCTAGTACATGACAATGTGGTATCATAGGCAGGTTACTGAGATATTTTCTTGAAGCCAGTATTCATTTTTGAAATATTATCATGACTTTGGAAGTATTTTTAATTAATTTCATTTCTATCTCTCACAAAAATCAACCTTAAGTCACCACGGGTGGTAAGGGAAAGTCATATTTTGGATTAGTTATAGACTTTTACCAATTGTCATTACGATAGAGTGAAATCCCAATGTTGTTTTCTTGACATGTTGGGATGAATGTTTTTATTTCTATGTGTGTGTATTAATTTGATGTATTCGTTGTTGTAGGCTAATGTTTTGTAGTATCATTCCTATGATAATACATGAATAATGGATCCACTTTGACGCTGCTCTTGAACCGTAGTGAGCAAATCCTCTACCGGACCAAAATATAGTTGAGGTGATTGTGAATATTGTCCAAGCTTTAGGATAGGAACCACATCTAGTTCATGTTCATGCTCTAGTAGTGGGTCCTCATGGGGATGTTTTTCAGAATCTTTCTTACGAGTTACATCTCTAGAATCCACCCGTTCCCAAAAGATTTATTTATCCACAATATGATGAGTAATGGTTTGGTAAGATAGATTGTATTTTTGAGTTCATGGAGACACCAGATGATATCAAGGTAAACTGTACCACCTTCATGAACGAACAAACAAGCAAGAGATGGTGGGACATGGTGGTGATGGAAAAGAAACATGAGGTCTTAGTGTAGAAAGACTTCAAGGTTCTTTTCACCGACTACTTCTATCTAGAGTCAATGGTTTTGGAAAAGGATATAGAGTTTTTCAATCTTGATCAGGTCAATAGAACCGTGACTGAGTATTCAAATCACTTTACTGAGGTAGTGATATTTGTACCTTAGATTTTATCTAATAAGAAAATTAAGGTTTTACAGTTTAAATTCATATTTTGATTAGATATTTTTCATCATGTTATCTGGATAATAATTCCCAATAACGTCAGTTTGAAGATATGGGGATGATGGATGAGATAGACCTAGCTAGGAATTTAGGGTTGATGGGAGTTCCTTTTTATCCATGTGGAAGTGCCAATTCCATCAAGGGAAAGCAGAATCCTGATGAATCTCGTGGTAGTTCTTGATGGCATGGTCATTTCATACATCCTACAGTTTAAGGGGGGTATCCTTTGATTTTATATTACTATGGAAATTTGGTACATTCAAAGAGGTTTTACAATGAGGCTCCGAAGAAATGTAGCTACTACAAAAAATTAGGAAACTTACAGAGATTATGCCATCAATTTTCTACTTCGCATAGTGAAACGAGATCATAGGATACACCTCAAACTTTGGGGAAATCAGATTATTCGTGTCTAAAAGGGTTTCTTCCATAGGAATCTAGAACAAATCTACTTCATGGGGTGGAAGAGTCTCCAAAGGAAGAAGACACAGGTCCAACAACTATGAGATGTTCCATTACTATAGCTTCATCTATAGGGACATCTCTATATGATACTGTAGAATCTCACTTGTTTATTTCAACCTGTATTGTTAATATGCTCAATTTTCATATGGATATTACATCTTGTGAAATGGATATTACTAAAACCATTGGTAAAAAGAGAGATCATGGTCTCTGTAGTTCTACTTGGGTTTTCACTCTATCTGATGTCGAGATAACATGGAGTTCTTAGGTCTAGGACAAAAAATATCTTGATGTCATATTCGGGATGGATTGACTCATTCCCAAAAAATCCCAAATTGATTATTATCTTCGATGATCCTAACATACTACTCATAATAGTGTGCCTATTGTCTTTCAATGAGAATGGGAAACAAGGTCGAGCAGGTCCAGGGCATCTTATCCAGAGTTGGGTAAGATAATATTAGTGTTTTCTTTTGATCTAGGGAAATAATCATTGAGCAGTGATCTACCTCCAGCTGTCATCGACTTTCCCAATGTATTTATTTATGACTTCTCTGGTTTTCCACTATTAATGGAGGTCGAATTTTATATTGAAATAATGTCTGGAGCTCAAACAATTTTAATTCCCTCTAACCAAATGGATCAAACTGAAATGAAAGATATGATGTCTTAATTGTACGATCTTCTTGATAAAGGATTTATATACCCTTATTTTTCACCTTGGGCAGTGTTGTTTCTATTCTCTGTGAAATATGATGGTTCTATTCACTTGTGTGTTAACTACCAAAATCTCAATTGTGTTATGGTAAATAAAAAGTATATATTTCTATGTATTGATGATTTGTTTGATAATATGAAAGGGGAGAAGTGGGTTTCAATGATCGACCTCCGATTTGGTTACCATCAATTGAGGATAAAATAATATAACATTCAGAAAACCATTATGACTACCTTAACAAATGCTCATGTAGTTTTTATGGATATAATGGGATGGATTTTCCATGTGTATTTAGATACCTTTGTGGTTGTATTTGTGGATGAAATCCTTCTTTACTCTAAATCAGAGTAGGATCCTGTGAACCATTTGAGAATAGTTTGGATTATTCTAAGAATTCAATGACTCTACACCAAGTTTTCAATGTGCGATTTATGGATTAGAGTAGTGAAATTATTGAGAAACAAGGTTTCTATGTTGGGTATATCAGTTAATCTTGATAAGGTAAAGGATACTATGACCTGGGAGTAACGAGGAAATTTATTTGAGATTATAATCTTCTTGGGTTTACCCAGATATTATCATGTGTTTGTAAAGGACTTCTTGAAGTTTGGCTCTTCAATGACCATTATAATTCAAAAGGGGGTGATTTTTTCTTGGAATGATAAATGATAGATTTATTTGGTTTATATGAAAGTGTTTTTACTACTTCACTGTTGTTAAATCTTCCAGAGTCTGAGTAGGTCTATGTAGTCTTTTTCGATGCATTGGGTTTTTGTCTTGGGATGTATTATTTTGTAGAGAGATCCTGTAGTTGCTTATGGATCTCATTAACATAGTCCAAATGAAAAGAATTATCCTACCCATGAACCTGAACTTGTGGTTGGGATGCGCATGCTTAAGATTTGGTGTCGCTATCTTTTTAGAGAATAGTTTACTGTGTATTCAGACCAAAAAATATTGAGATATATCTTCTCTAAAAATTATTTGAATCTTTGTCAGAGGTATTGGGCGGAGTACCTAAATTATTTCTAATTTGACATTTCCTATACACCAGGGGAGGGTAATTTCATTACAGATGTGTTGATTAGGAAAATTCTAAACCAGGAAGTAAAAGAATCTTCAGAAGAGTGGAATTTGATGTCTCTCTCTGTATAGTAGAATATAGGAGTTTAGGAGAAAGGGGTTAAAGTTTATTTATCTAGTGTTCAGGTTGTATATTATCTTATCAACTAGGTTCTTTAGGATCAAGAGCTTGATAATGAATTATGCATCATTAGAGACTATCCTTATGGTGGGAAGACAGTTTCCTAGTCTTCGTTCTCCAAATATGGTGTTCTATGTTATCGGACTCTTTTTTTTGTTCCGTTAGCAGAAAAGAAGGATGTGATGGGGGATTTTCATAAATTTCCATGTTTTTAAAATGGTTTTAAGGATTTATGTAAATATACATGAATGTTTTAAAATGTTAATTACTTTCAAAAGATTCAAAGTGGTATGGGACACTTTGATTCAAAAATGTATCTAAATGTCTTCCTTTCTAAATTGTGTGACTTTTACAAGTTTTCATGAAAAGGGATATTTCTTTCAAGGAGTTTTACAAATCATTTTCACCTATATCAAAATCCTTTAATGGATTTTAAGATTATTTTAAGTTGATTTATTATGATACAAAACATCCATATTGTATTTAAGGTTTTGTGATTTGTTTGACTGTGGATGTGTTATTTTTATACCATTTATGGTATATGGAGAAAGTATTGACATTTTGTATGCTAGTTTTAATATGAATGTTTATGTTACGTTTAAACCTGTTCATATGAGGAATGCATTTGACTTACTAAGTGATGGGTGGGGCTTGCTATAGCTCCCCGATGCATCGGTTGGTCTCATAAGACAAACTAGTGTCTTGGCACAAGACCTTGACAAAATCTTATTTGTAGTCTTGCCACAAGGCCTTGACTATGTGGTTATGATAGTCTGGCATTATGACTTCCATCATTATGAAAGTGGTGAGTGATATTCCATGTGATTATTTGACTAGTAGAATATACACATTAATAAGTAAATGGCATTACTTCATTTTTTTCCATATTATGCTGAAGTTCATGTTTAAAAGGATTTTGTTTTTGTTATATATTTCCTTAAATGTTTATTCTTATTTATGAAAGTTTCCGCTATACTATTATCCTTACTGAGAAACTGAGCTCACCCATTTCTATTTTTTATTTTCCCAGGATTCCAAGAAGTGTATTGTGACGGATATACAGGTCTATACCATGGGAATAATGACATTCATAAAGGATTATTTATGTTGTTTTGTATGTTATGAAGTGTAATGTAACATTCATATATGTAATCTATTTTCCATGACTGCTAAACTGATCGGTCCTTCGGGACATGATTCCTTGTAATCATGCCAATGTATTAAAATAATGCACCGACTCTGGGTAACTGGGGTCGGGGCGTTACAGTTGGTATCCGAGGAAGTTTAGTAAAAAATGTGGAAACTAGATTTAGATAAACTCTGATTAGAGCACATTACCCTAAGATATACTTTAAGGATTAGTATAGAATAACTTACAAGAATTTTTTTATTGTAGAGATTTTGTGAGTTTTCTAAGGAATACATCCCTGTTTGGATAGGAGCAGGTAGAGGTTGCTCTGGCACAGTTGTACCTAGGGGTAAAACCCGAAAATACCGCTTTGAGCTAGACTCAAACAGGAACTGGTGCACAAAAACGGGCCTTGCTACACTCTTGGTTATGACACTCATGGGGGATATGTTTAGGATAATTGTCATTTTATTTACAAATATTTATGAATGATGTAAAAGTATATACCTCCTTAAAGAAAATATTTTTATGATTATGGATTATATCCAAAAACTGTTCGATTTACATTAGGTATTTTACAAGTTTGGAGTTATCCATTGCAATTCATAAACTAACCTAGTGTATGCCATTGTATAGAAATGGAACCCAGTAGAAGGAATGTGAATTACAACAATATTTATTATCCAAAGAGTAAGAAGGATCATATCTTTCACGGTATTAAGCCAACATTTAGAAGGGAAATAGTCTCCCATGTATTATCAACATATGAAAAAATAATATCATGTGTTAATAAGATATGTAAATAATTCTCTGAGTCCTATGTCTTTGAAGGGAAGAAAGAGAAGAAAATGATGGAAGAGAGAAGGATGGATAAATGGAAGAGGGAAAAGAATAATTTCCCCATATGTGATAACTGTGGGAAAAACACCCTTGAACTTGCCTGAAGGGAATGAGAGTTTGCTATAAGTGTGGAGAAAAAGGACACCATGTACGTGACTGAAAGGGTAAGAAAAAGGTTTCAAATGTACAATGATTAATCTGCAAGGAGTTGGGACACTCCGAGAACCAATGTCCAAATCATCAGAGTATATCCCAAATGATGCTATCAGATAATAATCAAGTTATGATACTACCACATATGAGGAGGAATTCTTAGAGTTCTTATGTTTTTATTAGGTAATTATTTCATTTGAGTGTTGTATCAACAATTTACTGGTTATAATAATTATGGAGTATATCAGGATTGTATTGTAGTACTATTTCATTAAGGACTTGAGATTGTGTGGAACCAAGAAAAGTGACTCAATAGCAGGTTAAATTTTTAGAAAATATATGGTTGAGAGAAAGACAAACCATATTTTGGTTCTAATACCGAGGTAGTGATTTTGGAATAATAAATGATTGACTTGGATAAATTATATTGGATATTCTTGACTACCTTGAAACTGATTAATGATTTTTATATTCCATGATTGTTGGAATTTACAACATTTATGGATACAAGGAGTATATCAAGTATTCTATAAAGAATTAGGGATCATGAATGTAATCAATAAGGTTTTATGGTAATTCATGATGTTGCAGTGTTTTAAAATAATACATGATGAAGGTGTTCACGTGTTATTAAGCGGCAAAAAGGATCTTCATTGTGTTTACCTTCCTTATAAATTTTGGACTGTGATTTTGGACAAAAGTATTTTGGATAATTCTAGTATGCTATTATTTTTGTATTTCCATAAAATGACAACCTAGAGGTCAAGAGGAAACCTGTCGCATCCGGAAAGTCCGCGAGACTTGAACCTGCAACTGAAGGGAAAAAAGGTGTATCACCTACCACTGGCCCACGTGATGTCCTAGATTTAATAATGTAGTCTTTTTTAAAAAACTCAGGTAGATGAATTATAAATTCATTTTTTAACCCTATACAAAGAGGATAAATAGAATATTATTTTTATGTTCTATAATCATTAAGAGTGAAAGATGAGTTTGTGGTAGAAAATAGCTAAAGGATGGGACTCAACTTGTCACGTATATATTTTTCTTCTTCTCTTATTCTATGAAGAAATTAATTCTTATACTTTAGTGAAGGTATATTAAAACCAAAAATGTGTTATCCTAATTCCATATGTTTTTTTGAACCAATGGTATTTTAAATCATCATAGATTGATGAATTTAAGGCCCTCAAGATTACACTTATTTGTGATTGATGACCTCAATCACTACCGAAAAATATTTATGTTTTACCTCAAATTATATGTATCTAATTTCCACCAATGTTCTCCTAATCAAGATCATAATTTGGCGGTGACCATTTCATTTCCCTTTTCTTCTTATTAAGACTAAATTTTATTAACCTAATTTCTGATGTGGGTTTTCCAAAAGGTATTTTCTATTTTAAACCTTTTATTTTTGAAAAATAATTTCAAATTGTGAGGACTCAATTTATTGAAGGAGGGGAGAATGTAACACCCCAAGCTTCCATGATACGCTTCTCTTTGAATAATACAGTAGCGTGCGTTGTATGCAACTTCGAGTTCTAACACACCACAACCAATCAAACTATCCATTGTCAATAGTAATACCCACCTTTTGAAATTATATAAATTTTATCCTTTAAAATGGACTTCATTTTTGGATTTGGAATATCGAAATTATCCTAGGGTGAAATTTTGGCATTTTTCTGAAAAATTTCAATTTTTGATGAATAGTGAAAAACAACGAGTTATAGTTTAAAAATGAATTTTTATTTAAATAATTATTTAATTTATTTAAATTTATTTTACGTCAAAATTGAAACATAATACCTATGTAAGTTCAATTTAATTCATTGGAGACAGTTTTTAATAATTCTAGACATACAAAAAGTTTATTGAACTTTTCACCGTCTTTTACCCATCTCTTAAAAAAAATTGCAAATTCACATAAAACATAATTTTACCGCTTCTATGAGTGGAATTTCAAAAATCCGAGAGAAAAGGTTAATACCAAGGAGTAAAATGTGTTTCAATAAGGAAAAAATAATTTTTGGTGAATAGTAACTTTTTACTTTTATTTACCACAGTTAAAAGTAGATAGGGTAATTAAGGGTACAAATGATATTATTGTACCCTAACACATGTCCTAATTCTATTGGATAAGTATAATTGGTCCAAAAAAACCTTAGTAATAATATATAAACCTATTTGGTCCACTTGGATTAGATTAGGACAATTATTATTAATTAATTCACAGATGAGTTAAAAGAGACAAAATCGAAGTTAAATAACTAAAACATTTTTAATATTGGGTTATACATAAGATAAATTCTATTATAAATATTAATTAGAAATTTAAAAAGATATCCTACATAATTATATTTTATTTATTATTTTTATACATTAAATAATTTAATTTATTTATGATACAATGGTGATGCAGTAATTACCAAATTAATGAAATATTAAAATAATTGATATGATAAATATAAAAATAAATTTAATTTGAGACTTTTTATGAATTAAACTAATTTTATAGGTCAATATAACGTATTAGGGTTGGTTAGATGAATTGTTTTCGAAGTAATAATGTTGTTATATATTTTGAAAAAACAAAATAGAAAATAGTGTCAAAATTGACATAAAAGAGGTTTTAAAACAAATATTATATTATTAATTCATATTCTATTCCTAAAAATATAAGGTTCAAAAAAAGGACTTATATAATTATAGGTGTATAAATAATGAACCACTTGGGGTTCTCTTGGAAGTATATAGTATGTTTATTAACCATATAATATAAAAATACAAAGAGACATGGTAAATGTCAAACTATTTAACTAAGAGTTAAATATAAATTATAAGGTTAATATAGTGACCCAAACATGTCCAAAATATATTGGTTGAAAGTATTTCTACCACTACCCACCTTATCCTTGAAATAAGTCACCTTGGGGCCATTATAAACCGAATATGAATTTATTATAAAATAATATTTTATTTTTTTCCTTAGGTGCCCCTCACCCTTCTTATAAAATGGCACCCTCCCTTCTCTCAAATTCATACCTTCAATGTATTTTGGCTCAGCCAAAACCTACCTAAATATTCTCTAGACATCCCTAACTTCAACCTAGTGGACTTAGTTTTATCATAAAGCCAACCTAAGGATCCCTTTTGATCAAATCAAAAGTAAGAACACAAAGAAGATGTAATGTTTTCACCACCCTCTTTCAAGTTCCTTTCTTCTTCCACTACTTATTTATTTGTTATTTCCATTATAAAGTAATAAATCCAGTATCTTCTATATACTTTGGTGTTATTATAAATATAGAACAACTATATTCATTATTCTATCCATATTATGAATGATAATGTCACCATGCATGCGTACTTACGTCTTACTGTCTCCACGCTGTGGTGTAATTTGTTATTGAACACTATGTTATTTGAATGGAAATAATGATGAGTAATATGTATATAAATAATTAAAATAACATGAAAATGTCTCTGTAAAATTAATATACCATCCAATTACACACCTTTTGTAGAGACCCGAAGCTTGACGTACATTGACATTACATTACATTTGCGGAATACTTAGTACATTAGAAAAACAGACACACAAGGATCGTAATAGTTTAGTTTCTTTGGAAACTCGGAATATAATCTTCTAATCTTGGTGAAAGATATTCAACATCTCCCATAAAGATCTTCCTTTTTTTATACCTAAAACCTTTCTTTATATCCTGGGGAAAAGAAAACATAAAAGGGTGAGCTCAAATGCTCAGTAAGGGTAAACATAAGAAATATCAATCACATCATATACATAAGCACATAACTTTTGGAAATGTTAACCGGTAAAAGAGATCATAATATCATAACCTGTGATAACTCATGGTAGTGAAATTTAATCACAATAATCATAACTTAGAACATTAAACTTTGTGGCATACACACATAATCATAGAGAATCATTTCTTATTAGTCAAGACTCATTGCGAAGACTATCTTTGTGGACAAAGTCCCTTTCTGAACCGAGTCACACTCGTTTCAGTCCTATTTCACTGAACCGGTATAACCTTCCATTACATCCATTTATATCTCATGAGATATAAATTCTTTACCCAATTCATTGGAGGGATATATAGGTCCCACCCATCTCATAATGATACCATTCTTATGTGTGCCACAAAATCATAAATCATACATCATTGCATAACCCATGTAATAAAAATGGGAATCTTAAACATCATAAAACAATTCATATAAGATAAAGGAATTCATAAAAATATAATTCCATCACAACATAATCAAATAAATGTTGTAATAGGGATAAAAATATAACCCTTTATTATCTTAGATGGAAAATAATTTTGATAAAACACTTGAACTCCATTCTTGAGGAAAATATCCTTTCTGCTTCAAAAACACTTTCCTTTCATTAACATGTTATAAAATTTTAAACTAAAATAATTTGATTAAAAATAAACTTGAAAAATTGTAAATAAAGCTTCTTGTAAATAATTTTTTAAAAATCCATTCATGCCTATAAGTTAAAAAAACATCCTTCTCGTACTTTTTCTGGAAAACTCAAAAAGTACCTCGTACGAAAAAAGACAAAAGATTCCTTTCATATCTTTTACTAAAAACTCACTGAAGGGTAAAATTGGATTTAAAAAATTTTAGTTGGATGGAAATAATATTAAATATTTAGGAAACATGGATGTGGATGATAAAATACACCCCAGTAAATACCAAAGTATAAACAATCTCGGATAAAAATGAGATTGTGATATTTCCCTTACCTTAGGTCCGATTTGGTTAGTAAGTGTCAGAACCTCCTGTATAATGATTTAAATAATGTCATTGACTTATTAGAGAATCATATTCATTGTTATGATATCATATATGGTTCAATTATGAATTTATATTACCCGTTCTTTTGTAAATTCCATGTTAAAGAAGCGTTTTGGGTAAAATGGTTTCATTTATCCTAGGTGTTTGGACTTTTTGTTATTGACATTATTATTAATTATATCATGATTTACTTACACCCATAATATAAAATATGATTTATATATCATATATATTCAGTATATATATATATAATAGATAGATAATTGAAATGAAGCACACCGTTCATGGAGACGGTAGTCCGTACGTACGCATGAACCCTGTTTTCCTTTCCTTATTGTCTTGAATGGAAGTAAGTAGATGACATACATATATATATACATAAATCTTGTAGATTTAACATTTCATACATTCCATTATTATTCATTATATATACTTTATAATCATTCATGAATGGTTAATGTGGAGAATGAATCTCATCGCGTCGTGGAGACGGTAGTCCGTACGTACGCACGAGCGATGATATCATTCCCATGGTCGTGGAATTGTGTTGAAGTGTATGTATACGATTTCAGTATCAATATAAATTTATAATAATCATATATAGTTACTCATTACACCATTATACCCAACCAATTAAGGTGGTGGCGGAAAATAGATTACACCACAGCGTGGAGACGATATTCCGTACGTACGCACGCGCGGTGATTTCTTTTTCCGTAGGATGGATAGATGGTGAAATAGGGTTGTTTCATACTTATAATAACATATCAGTATACGAGTGATACTGATGTTATTACTTCATAATGAAACAACTAAAGAAGAAGAAGTGGAAGAAGAAATAAAGATGAAAGAATCGGTAACGGACATTACCTCTTCTTTGAAGTGCTTATTTGAGACCTTCTTTTAGGGAAATAAAATTGGTCTTTGAAGAAGACCCGAACCTCTAGGATGTCTCTAGGGAATTGGAGAGGAGGAATTGGCAGAGGTTGGTCGAGCTTGAAGGCTCAAAGTGGTGTGAGGAAGAGGGGGAGGAGGTTCCCTTTTATAAGGGAGGAGAGGGGCACCCTTGGAATAACAAAACATATTATTTTATTATAAAGTCAAGTTCGGTTTTAAATAGCTCCAAATTTATTTATTTTGAGGATAAGGTGGGGATGGGTCTAAATCCTCTCATCCAATAGAATTTAGACAAGTTTAGGTTCCTATTTTAACCTTATCATTTAGATTTAACATTAAGTTAAATAATTTTACTTTTACCGTGTCTTCTTGTGTTATTATACTATAAGGTTAATAAAATTACTATATCAAGCCAAACTAACCCCAAGTTGTTTATTATTAATATATATAACCTTATCTAAGTCCTTTGGCCAAAACATAGATTTTTAGGAATAAAATAACAATTAATAATATAATATTTGTTTTAAAAACTATTTTATGTCAATTTTAACACTATTTAGTAATTGATTTTTGTGAAAATCATAACAGAATTATTAGTTCACAAAAAGTTAATTTAAACCATAATAACATGTCATATTAACCTAGAAAATTAGTGGAATTCATAAAAAGTCTTAAATTATATTTATTTGGGTATTTATAACATCAATTATGTCAATATTTCATTAATAAGACAATTACTGCATCATCTTTATGTCATAATAAATGATAATTATTTAATCCCTAAAAATTCTAAATAAATTCCTATGATGTAGATAATTGTATTAGATTTCTGGAGACTATTCATGTTCGATGTTTCATGAAGTCTATCACTAAATTAAAATTATTATACTTATAAGAATTAAGAAAGTGACATGTTGTCACATTCTTTGGTTTTAATAATAATTAAATTATTTTCATGGAAAAAAGTCCATAAAATGAATCTAATCCGACCCTTAGGTTATATTGTTCTACTTGTAGCCATCCAATAGGATTTTTCAAAGTGTTAGGGTAATTTTATAATCTTATATTTACCCTTAATTACCCTATTTACCTTTAACTATTGTAAATAAAATTTACCGTAGTTACTATTCACAATGTCCAAAAATAAAAAGTAGCTTATTAACATAATTTGGACCCACTGATTCCAAATATGGAATCCATTTTTTCCAAATTAAATACACAAAAGTTGCAGAAATTAAATTAAAATTAATCCCGTTGTCGAAAGAAAACGAGTTTTTCTTTAAAACATTGCAAAAGATTGAATTGATTTAACCTACGCATTCAAGGTAAAATCAATGCTAATGACATAAATTATATTAAATGGTAAAAATATATTCTATTTATACTTTAAAACCATTCAATATTATAATTTAACCACATAAGATATTACGATGAAAAAAATTGTTTTTAATTAAAATATAGCGTGTTTTTACTATTCATTAAAATATGAAAGTTATCGGAAAAATATCAAAACTTTATCTAATGTAAATTTTTATATCCTGATTCAAAAGAATAATGTTATTTTGTCAAATTTAACTTATAAACATGTGAAAACAAGATTTAATGTGGGTGCGCCATCAAAAGGCGGCAAAATTGTAACACCCCGAGATTTTATGAAAAATATTCTTTTTAATTTCATTAATGTTTTGTGTTGTACGCTACACCAAAAAGAGCTTTCTCAACACACATCCTTGACTTGCCTTGCATTACACGCAATCACGACCTTCATTGATAGCGTGTGTAGTACGCAATAGCGAGTTTCACTAAACAACGATATGCTATTAAAATATTATTAAAACTAGCTGTTATGAATAGTAATAACCACCTTTTAAAATTTTAGAAATTTTATCTCTCAAAATAAACTTCATTTTTGGATTCGGAGTATCGAATTTAGCCTAATTTGAGATTTTGGTACTTTTCGGATAACTTTCATATTCTAATGAATAGTGAAAATTACTAAATTTTAATTAAAAACAACTTTTTTAATCGAAATAATTAATAGTGATAAATTATTAATTTGAGTGGTTTTAAAGTATACTTATAATATATTTTTACAATTTAATAAAATTTTGGTCATTGGATGTAATTTCAAATTTAAACCAGTTAAAAACAAGTGTCAATCTTTTGATAGTTATTATCTCTTAAAAACACGCTATTTGTTTTGACGACGGGAACTCATTTTTAAATTAATTAATGCAACTGATATGTTATGAATTTGGAAAAATAGACATCCTTTTTGAATTCTTAATATCAAATATAGCTTAGGCCTAATTTTTGGAATTTTTCTGAAAACATTCAATTTTTGATGAATAGTGAAACCACTAAGTGGTAGTTAAAAAAAACTGAATTTTTCATAAAACTTAATTTTACCGCTTCTGTGAGTGGAATTTCGAAAATCCAAGAGACACGGTTGATGTTAGTAAGTAAAATGTGGTTCAATGAGATGAACATAATTTTTGGTGAATAGTAACTTTTTACTTTTTTTACCACGGGTAAAAGTAAATAGGGTAATTAAGGGTAAAAATGATATTATTATTACCCTAACACATGTCCTAATTCTATTGGAAAAGTTTAATTCAACCAAAAACAACCTTAGGAATAAAATATGACCATTTAGGCCCACTTGGATTAGATTAGGACATTTACTATTAATTTATTTAAAGAAGGGTTAAAATAGTTAAAATCAAAGTTTAATAAGTATCTTATTTTTAATATAGGGTTATACATAAGATAAATTCGACTATAAATATTCATTAGAAAGATAAAAGGCTTTCCTACATAATGGTATTTTATTTGTAATTTTTAGACATTAAATAATTTAATTTATGTATGACACAACGATGATACAGTAATTATCTTATTAATGAAATATTGACATAATTGATGTTATGAATACCCAAATAAATATAATTTGACACTTTTTATGAATTAAACTAATTTTCTAGGTTACTAGGACATGTTAATATTGATTTATTTAACTTTTTTTGAACTTATCATTCTGTTATGATTTTCACAAAAATCAATTACTAAATAGTGTCAAAATTGACATAAAATAGTTTTTTAAAAAAATATTATATTATTAATTGTTATTTTATTCCAAAAAATCTAAGTTTCGGTCAAATGACTTATATAAGGTTATATATATATTAATAATTAACAACTTAGGGTTCGTTTGGTTTTTTATAGTAAGTTTATTAACCTTATAGTTTAAGAACACAAGAAGACACGGTAAAAGTAAAATTATTTAACTTAATGTTAAATCAAAATGATAAGGTAAACATAGGAACCTAAACTTATCTAAATTATATTGGATGAGAGGATTTCGAACCGTCATTACTTTAGCTTCGAAATAAATCAATTTGGAGCTATTTAAAACCGAATTTAACTTTATAATAAAATAATAGTTTTAGTTATTCCAAAGGTACCCCTCTCCTCCCTTAAAGAAGGGCACCTCCTCCCTCTCTTCCTCACACAGCTTTGAGCCTTCAAGCTCATCCAAAATCTGACAAATTATCTTCTACACTTCCCTAGAAACATCCTAGAGGTTCTGGTCTTCCTCAAAGACCAATTTTGGTACCCTAAGATGAGGTCTCAAAGAGGCGCTTCAAAGAAGAGGTAATTTCCGTTACCAATTCTTTCACCTTTATTTCTTCTTCCACTTCTTCTTATAAGGTTTTTTCATTATGAAGTAATAAAATAAGTACCACTAATATACTGATATTTTATTATAAGTATGAAACAACCCTATTTCACCATCTATCCATCCTACGGAAAACGAAATCACCGCGCGTGCGTACGTACGGAATACCGTCTCCATGCCGTGGTGTAATCTGTTTTTCCACCAACACCTTACATGGATGGGTATTATGGAGTAAAGAATAACTATACATAGTTATTATAACATAATAATGATTCTGATATATTGTATCATCCACTCCAATTCAATTCAATATTTATGGAAATGATATCATCGCTCGTGCGTACGTACGGATTACCATCTCCCCGACGCGATGAGATTCATTCTCCATGTTAACCATTTAAGAATGATTATAAAGTATATATAAGCAATAATAATGAAATATATGACATTATAAAGCTACTGGATTTATGTGTATATATATGTATGTCATGTACTTAATTCCATTCTACTCAATAAGGAAACGAAAACAGCGTTCATGCGTACGAACGGTCTACCGTCTCCATGAACGGTGTATTTATTTCCATTTACTAATCTATTATATATATATATATATTCTGAATATATATTACATATAAATCATGTTTTATATTCTAGAATTAATTAATCATTATCTAAGTAATCATATGAATAATTACAAGTTAAAACACGAACGACAAATGAGATGATTTTACCCAAAACGCTAATTTAACATGAATTTACAAAAGAACGGGTAATATAAAGTCATAAGTGAACCATATATGATATAATAACAATTAATATGATTCTTTAATAATTAAATTACATTATTTAAATCATTATACAGGAGGTTCGGACACTTACGAAGCAAATCGGACCTAAGGTAAGGGAAATATCACAATCTCATTTTTATCCGAGATTGTTTATACTTTGGTATTTACTGGGGTGTATTTTATCATCCACATCCATGTTTCCTCAATATGTAATATTATTTCCATCGACCTACAATTGTTTAAATCCAATTTTACCCTTCGGTGAGTTTTTAGTAAAAGATATGAAAGGAATATTTTGTCATTTTCGTATGAGGTACTTTTTGACTTTTCTGACAAAAGTACGAGAAGAATGTTTTTTTAACTTATATGACATGAATGTATTTTTAAAACATTATTTCAAAGAAGCTTCCTTTACATGTTTTCAAGTTTATTTTTAATCAACTTCTTTTAGTTTGTAATTGTATGACATGTTAAGAAAGGAAAAGTGTTTTTGAAGCAGAAAGGATATTTTCCTCGAGAATGGTGTTCAAGTGTTTTATCAAAATTATTTTGCATCTAAGATAATAAAGGGTTCTGTTTTTATCCCTATTATTACATTGATTTGATTATGTTGTGATGGAATTATATTTTTATGAATTCCTTTATCTTATATGAATTGTCTTATGATGTCATGTGGTTTAAGAATCCCATTTTTATTACATGGGTTATGTAATGATGTATGATTTATGATTTTATGGCACACATAAGAATGGTATCATTATGAGATGGGTGGGACCTATATATCCCTCCAATGCATTGGGTAAAGATTTTATATCTCATGAGATAGACATGGCTGGAATGGTATGTTATACCGGTTCAGTGAAACAGGACTGAAACGAGGGTGACTCGGCTTAGAAAGGGACTTTGTCCACTAAGATAGTCTTGGAAATGAGTCTTGACTAATAAGATATGATTCTCTATGATTATGTGTGTATGCCAAAAAGTTTCATGTTTTCAGTTATGATTATTGGGATTTCATTTCACTGCTATGATTTATCCCATGTTATGAAATTATGCTCTCTTTTGCAGGTTATGATTTCCAAAATGTTATGTTCTTATGAAAATGATGTGATTGATACTTCTTTTGTTTACCCTTACTGAGAATTTGAGCTCACCCTTTTATGTTTTCTTTTCTCCAGGATATAAAGAAAGGTTTTAGGTAAGGAAAAAAAGGGAAGATCTTTATGGGAGATGTTGAAGATCTTTCACCATGATTAGAGGATTACGTTCCGAGTTTCCAAAGACACTAAACTATTACGGTCCTTGTGTGTGTGTTTTTGTTATGTAATAAGTATCCCACAAAAGTAATGTAATGTCCTTGTACGTTAAGCTTCGGGTCTCTACAGTTGGTATCAGAGGAAAGGTTTAGTCAACCTTTGAAAACTAGGATGCGAAAACGTTAGTGAGATCCCTAGAGATATTTCTAAGGTATGTCTAGGGATGTCCCTAAGGATAAGTATACGTATAGGATACAGTCCTAGAACTACGGTAATGATCATAGAATTTAACCTAAGATGTTAGATATTAAGGATACTCCCCCTTTATTATGTAGTTTTCCCTAGCATGATTTTTTCCTCTCACACTATTCTTTTTGGGTTTTAGAAAATGGCTGGAAACAAGATGATTCACGATAATGGAGGATATGATGGACAATGGAATGATATTCTTCATGAGAAACCAATTGAAATGGGATTTGGAAGTCTAAACATCATTATTATGCCGAATCAGAAATCTCATAATATGATCAATAAAGTAAAATTTGGTATGTTTCCTGACTCGACTAATAAGAGAAAGATGGAGTTTCATGATGGTCATAGAGGAAAGAAAGTTCAATTTCCCCTATGTAAATCATGTGGGAAGAGGTATCGAGGAGAATGTTTCAAGGGAACTGGAAGATGATTTGGGTGTGGAAAAGAAGGACACAAAGCAAGTAAGTGCAAAGGAAAAGGTTCAGTTAACACCATGGATGAGGATAATGACGACATCAACAATGGTTAAATGTTTTAAATGTGGAATGTAATGGCATTATGCAAACCAATTCCCTAAGGGAAAGTCTCATGAAGAGAATCAGTATGGTCGTATGGGTAGTATTTATGTTGATGATGATGATGAGGCTACAAATTATATGTGAGATGAATGAATTGTTGAAGCTCGGTCAATGGTTTAAGAAGGCAGTGGAATGATTACATGTTTATCAAGTGTAATGTTGTATAAGTAATCTCATGATACTATGGAATAAAGAGACATATAAGGATTGTTACACTGTTTTCTTTCCATGAGTTTTGAAATTGAATGATTAATGGTACCGGTACCCATGAAAGGTTATTCAGATATTTTTGGAAAGTAGATGATATGCGCATAATGAAGGGAGAAGGAGAAAATTAAATGTTTCATAGTATTCATGAGATCATGACTGATATAAGGAAATAGTCATATCATGGTTTGAGTATATAGAATTTTGAGGATTTTGGTATGTGGAAAGAGTTATCTTTTGATATCACTCATGTTTTTACTAATATTCAATGGGTATTCATTTTTCAAGAGATTACATGATTATGGTATTCACATGAATGGAATATGACGAACAAGATATATGAGGGATAAATGATGGAATTCACGTGATCATTTTCTCTATACTATGAGCTTGGACCGAAGTATTTTAGATAAGCCTAAAGATTGGAATGGATTATGTTGGACATATGCTAAGTATTGTTTAAGGATAGAACTTTTTTCGATATTATTGATGGGATGTTATAGTAATATAGCTTTAGAAAAAGGACAACCTACAGGACGGGCGACAACCCATCGCGTCGGACAAGGCTGTGGGAATCGAACCCACAACCGAAGTGCGACTGGCTTTATCGCCTACCACTGGCCTACAAGAATTCCCTGGTTAGTAGAAACTAGTTTTATTATATTAAGTAGTATAAGTCCATTTTAGGAACTATATAAGATTAATCTCACTATATATGGACTTATGTATTTTTTTTGATAACTTTTATAACCTTTTGTTTGAGACAGATGGAATGACCCATCATTCTATCACATGATCTGCTAACACATCACGAATGACAAATTCAACTTCATTTCTTTAAGATATGAAGTGTAAATTGTCCAAAGAATGACAAATGACGAGACTATACCAAAATCAAGAAAGTATTTATTCTAATTTCATCAACTTTAGGGAAATGATCTTAAAAACCAAAAATGTTGTCCTAGTGCTCTTATATCTGATGAATCAGATGGTACCTTAGATCATCACAAATTTATGGATTTGTGATTGTTGGATTTTCCATAGCCATGTTCTCTACCACTCTCCATCAGAACATGATGGTTATATTTCTCTTCCATATCCATATTTTCACCTATGTGGAAACCCAGTGATTAGTTTATTTGGGTAATCGTTACATTTCATACATTAGTTTTTAAAGCCAAGTTTTGGAATTCCTTTTTACGATGTGGGTTTCTATTAAAGAAACTTTCGAGTAGTAAACCATTTATAACCCCGACAAATTTCGAGGGCGAAATTCATTTTAAGGGGGGTAGAATGTAACACCCCGAGATTTTATGAAAAATATTCTTTTTAATTTCATTAATGTCTTGTGTTGTACGCTACACCAAAAGGAGCTTTCTCAACATGCATCATTGACTTTCCTTGCATTACATGCAATCACGACCTTCCTCGATAGCGTGTGTAGTACGCAATACCGAGTTTCACTAAACAACGATATGCTATTAAAATATTATTAAAACTAGCCATTATGAATAGTAATAACCACCTTTTAAAATTTTAGAAATTTTATCTCTCAAAATGGACTTCATTTTTGGATTCGGAGTAACGAATTTAGCCTAAGGTGAGATTTTGGTACTTTTCGGATAACTTTCATATTCTGATGAATAGTGAAAATTACTAAATTTTAATTAAAAACTAATTTTTTAATCGAAATAATTAATAGTGATAAATTATTAATTTGAGTGGTTTTAAAGTATATTTAGAATATATTTTTACAATTTAATAAAATGTTGGTCATTGGATGTAATTTCACATTTAAACCAGTTATAAACAAGTGTCAATCTTTTGATAGTTATTATCTCTTAAAAACACGCTATTTGTTTTGACGAAGGGAACTAATTTTTAAATTAATTAATGAAACTGATATGTTCTGAATTTGGTAAAATAGACATCATTTTTGAATTCTTAATATCAAATATATCTTAGGCCTAATTTTTGGTATTTTTCTGAAAACATTCAATTTTTGATGAATAGTGAAACCACTAAGTGGTAGTTAAAAAAAACTGAATTTTTTCATAAAACTTAATTTTACCGCTTTTGTGAGTGGAATTTCAAAAATCCGAGAGACACGGTTGATGTTAGTAAGTAAAATGTGGTTCAATGAGATGAAAATATTTTTTGGTGAATAGTAACTTTTTATTTTTTTACCACGGTTAAAAGTAAATAGGGTAATTAAGGGTAAAATTGATATTATTATTACACTAACACATGTACTAATTATATTGAACAAGTGTAATTCGACCAAAAACAACCTTAGGAATAAAATATGTCCATTTAGGCCCACTTGGATTAGATTAGGACATTTACTATTAATTTATTTAAAGAAGGGTTAAAATAGTTAAAATCAAAGTTTAATAAGTAAATAATTTTTAATATAGGGTTTTACATAAGCTAAATTCGACTATAAATATTCATTAGAAAGATAAACGGATTTCCTACATAATGGTATTTTATTTTTAATTTTTAGACATTAAATAATTTAATTTATTTATGACACAACGATGATGCAATAATTATCTTATTAATGAAATATTGACATAATTTATGTAATGAATACCCAAATAAATATAATTTGACACTTTTTATGAATTACACTAATTTTCTAGGTTAATATGACATGTTAGTATTGATTTAATTAACCGTTTTCGAACTTATCATTCTGTTATGAGTTTCACAAAAATCAATTACTAAATAGTGTCAAAATTGACATAAAATAGTTTTTAAAACAAATATTATATTATTAATTGTTATTTTATTCCAAAAATACTAAGGTTCGGCAAAATGACATAGATAAGGTTATATATATTAATAATTAACAACTTGGGGTTCGTTTGTCTTGTTATAGTAAGTTTATTAACCTTATAGTTTAAGAACACAAGAAGACACGGTAAAAGTAAAATTATTTAACTTAATGTTAAATCTAAATGATAAGGTTAAAATAGGAACCTAAACTTGTCTAAATTCTATTGGATGAGAGGATTTCGACCCATAACCACTTTAGCTTCGAAATAAATCAATTTTGAGCTATTTAAAACCTAATTTAACTTTATAATAAAATAATAGTTTTAGTTATTCCAAAGGTACCCCTCTCCTCCCTTATAAAAGGGCACCTCCACCCTCTCTTCCTCACACAACTTGGAGCCTTCAATCTCGGCCAACCTCTGCCAAATTCTCTTCTCCACTTCCCTAGAAACATCCTAGAGGTTCTGGTCTTCCTCAAAGACCAATTTTGGTACCCTAAGAGGAGGTCTCAAAGAGGCGCTTCAAAGAAGAGGTAATTTCCGTTACCAATTCTTTCACCTTTATTTCTTCTTCCACTTCTTCTTATAAGGTTGTTTCATTATGATGTAATAACATCGGTATCACTCATGTACTTATATGTTATTATACTTATGAAACAACCCTATTTCACCATCTATCCATCCTACAGAAAACGAAATCACCGCACGTTCGTACGTACGGAATACCGTCTCCACATCGTGGTGTAATCTGTTTTTCCACCAACACCTTACATGGATGGGTATTATGGTGTAAAGAATAACTATACATAGTTATTATAACATAATAATTTTTCTGATATATTGTATCATCCACTCCACTCCAATTCAATATTTATGGAAATGATAACATCGCTCGTGCGTACGTACGGACTACCGTCTCCACGACGCGATGAGATTCATTCTCCATGTTAACCATTTAAGAATGATTATAAAGAATATATAAGCAATAATAATGAAATATATTACAGTATAAAGCTACTGGATTTATGTGTATATATATGTATGTCATGTACTTAATTCCATTCAACTCAATAAGGAAACGAAAATAGCGTTCATGCGTACGAACGGTCTACCGTCTCCATGAATGGTGTATTTATTTCCATTTACTAATCTATTATATATATATATATATATATTCTGAATATATATTATATATAAATCATGTTTTATATTCTGGAATTAATTAATCATTATCTAAGTAATCATATGAATAATTACAAGTTAAAACACGAACGATAAATGAGATGATTTAACCCAAAACACTACTTTAACATGAATTTTCAAAAGAACGGGTAATATAAAGTCATAAGTGAACCATATATGATATAATAACAATGAATATGATTCTTTAATAAGTCAATGACATTATTTAAATCATTATACAGGAGGTTCGGACACTTACGAAGCAAATCAGACCTAAGGTAAGGGAAATATCACAATCTCATTTTTATCCGAGATTGTTTATACTTTGGTATTTACTGGGGTGTATTTTATCATCCACATCCATGTTTCCTCAATATGTAATATTATTTCCATCGACCTAAAATTTTTTAAATCCAATTTTACCCTTCGGTGAGTTTTTAGTAAAAGATATGAAAGGAATATTTTGTCATTTTTCGTATGAGATACTTTTTGACTTTTCCGACAAAAGTACGAGAAGAATGTTTTTTTAACTTACACGACATGAATGAATTTTTAAAACATTATTTCAAAGAAGATTCCTTTACAAGTTTTCAAGTTTATTTTTAATCAACTTCTTTTAGTTTGTAATTGTACGACATGTTAAGAAAGGAAAAGTGTTTTTGAAGCAGAAAGGATATTTTCCTCGAGAATGGTTTTCAAGTGTTTTATCAAAATTATTTTCCATCTAAGATAATAAAGGGTTCTGTTTTTATCCCTATTATTACATTGATTTTATTATGTTGTGATGGAATTATATTTTTATGAATTGCTTTATCTTATATGAATTGTTTTATGATGTCATGTTGTTTAAGAATCCCATTTTTATTACATGGGTTATGCAATGATGTATGATTTAGGATTTTGTGGCACATATAAGAATGGTATCAATATGAGATGGGTGGGACCTATATCTCCCTCCAATTCATTGGGTAAAGATTTTATATCTCATGAGATAGTCATGGCTGGAATGGTAGGTTATACCAGTTCAGTGAAACAGGACTGAAACGAGGGTGACTCGGTTCAGAAAGAGAATTTGTCCACTAAGATAGTCTTGGAAAAGAGTCTTGACTAATAAGATATGATTCTCTATGATTATGTGTGTATGCCACAAATTTTCATGTTTTATGTTATGATTATGGGGATTTCATTTCACTACTATGATTTATCCCATGTTATGAAATTATGCTCTCTTTTGCAGGTTATGATTTCCAAAATGTAATGTTCTTATGAAAATGATGTGATTGATACTTCTTTTTTTACCCTTACTGAGCATTTGAGCTCACCCTTTTATGTTTTCTTTTCTCCAGGATATAATGAAAGGTTTTAGGTAAGAAAAAAAATGGGAAGATCTTTATGGGAGATGTTGAAGATCTTTCACCATGATTAGAGGATTACGTTCCGAGTTTCCAAAGACACTAAACTATTACGGTCCTTGTGTGTGTGTTTTTGTTATGTAATAAGTATCCCTCAAAAGTAATGTAATGTCCTTGTACGTTAAGCTTCGGGTCTCTACAAAAACTGTTTTTTTTTTGAAAAACACTTATTTTACCCAAAAAAATTATTTTGTTCTTATACCATGTTCTAGAAATGTGTAAGATGAATAATAATGTTATAAAATTCAAAATTTAGTTAACACTATTCATAACGGCTAGTTCATAACAATATTATAATAATATATCGTTGTTTAGTAAAACCCTGTATTCCGTACAACACACGCTATCGAGGAAGGTCGCGATTGCGTGTAATGCAAGACAAGTCAGGGCTGCGTGTAGTGCACAACTCCTTTGTTGTTGCGTATAACAGAATCCAACCATATTTTATTTATACATTGAATATATATATATATATATATACATTCAATGTTGCGTAGAATAACTTCTATCAAACGAACTTGAAATTTTGTGTAACACGATCCAAGAATAGTGTTGCGTATACTGCAAGATAATACGGTGTTGCGTATAGCGCAAGGTAATCTTGGTGTATCGTACAACAGAAGATATGAATGAAATTAAAAAGAATGTATCTTATAAAATCTCGGGTTGTTACATTCTACCCCCCTTAAAATGAATTTCTCCCTCGAAATTCGTCAGGGTTATAAATCGTTTACTATTCATAAAAACCCACATCGTAAAAAGAAATACCAAAACTGAACTTTAAAAACTAAAGTATGAAATATAACGGTTACCCAAATGAACTCATCACTGGGTTTCCATATAGGAGAAAATATGGACATGGAAGTGAAATCTAACCGTCATGTTCTGATGGAGAGTGGTAGAGAACATGGCTATGAAAAAGCCAACAATCACAAAGCTATTGATTTGTGGTGATCTAAGGTACCATCTGATTCATCGGATATAAGGGCAGTAGGACAAAATTTTTGGTTTTTCAAGATCATTTCCCTAAAGTTGATGAAATTGGAATTAGAAGAAATACTTTGGTGATTTTTGTATAGTCTCAACGTTTGTCATTCTTTGGACAATTTTCACTTCATCTCTTAATGAAATGAAGTTGAATTTCTCATTCGTGATGTGTTAGCAGATCATGTGATAGAATGATGGTTCATTCCATCTGTCTCAAACAAAAGGTTAGAAAAGTTATCAAAAAATACATAAGTCCATCTATAGTGAGATTAATCATATATGGTTCCTAAAATGGACTTATACTTCATATATCATACTGATTAATATAATAAAACCAATTTCTACTAAACAGGGACTTCCTGTAGGCCAGTGGTAGGTGATAAAGGCCAATCGCACTTCGGTTGTGGGTTCGATTCCTACGACCTTGTCCGACGCATTGAGCTATCGCCCGTCCTGTAGGTTTTCCTTTTTCTAAAACTATATTACTATAACATCCCATCAATAATATCGAAAAAAAACTTCTATCCTTAAACAATACTAACTTATGTTCAACATAATCCATTCTAGTCTTTAGGCTTATCCATAATACTGCAGTCCATTCTCATAATATAGTGAAAACGATTACCAGAGATTTAATACCATCGTTGATCCCCATATATCATAAGATATGTCTTGTTGGTCACATTCCAAACATTCAAAGGCCTTAATCATGTATTCTCTTGAATACCCATTGAACCATAGTGAAAACTTGAATGCAGTTAAAAGTTAACACTTTTCACATACCAAAATCCTCAAAATTCTATATACTCAAACCATGATATCACTTAGTCCTTATATCAATCATGAGCTCATGAATACTGTTAGACATTTCATTTTCTCATTTTCCCTTCATTATGCACATATCATCTTATTTCCAAAAATATCTCAATCACTTTGAATACCACATTAGACCAATAAATAAATATTCCAATACTTTATGATACAACATTATTTAGGAATCCCATTACATAAACACTTAATCATTCCACCACATCGTTGTCATATTCAACATCACCAATAGTGATCGCATGTGACTTCCCTTTGTCCTTTGCCTTAAGCGGTTGCTCATTTAGATCATCACTAACCCTTAAATTAGGGAATTTATTAGCATAATGCCCCATTTCCTTGCACTTGAAGCATTGAAGTGTTGGTGGTGCGTTCTCTGCAGTGTTTTCTTTATTCACATCATTAGAAACCCTTTTTCCATTACTTTGACACTCAGCTGCTCGATGACCTTCTTTTCCACACTTAAAACATTTTCTAGTCCCTTTAAGACAATCTGAACCATTCTTCTTTCCACACTTTGTGCATAAGGAAACATTCATCTTCTTTTCACCATTATTTTGAGATTTCTTCTTGAACTACATCTTTCGTTTCTTGTCAAAACTATGAGATGGATAAGTAACACCAACTTCCATTTCAACCTTGATAGCACAACACACAATTTCTTCATAGCTACTGAAGTCTCTTATAGCTAATGCGCTTTGAAGACTTGGTTTTAAGCCACTGAAAAATCGATCAACTTTACTTTCAGGTTGGATGATAATGCCAGATGCATGCCTTGCAAGTCTTGTAAAATTCGCTTCGTATATACTAACAGATTCATCATCCTTCTGATTTAGCTCAAGAAACTCCTTTTCCGTCTTTGTTCGAAGAATATGAGGGAAGTACTTACTGAAAAACAAGTTCTTGAACTCGTCCCATTCCATAGACTCAATTTCATCTCTTGGCATTGTATTCTTGATAAGATTCCACCATTGATCAGCTTCACCTTCCAAACGACATACTGCTAAGATGACTTTATCATGCTCAGAACATTGAAGAACTGAAAATATCTTTTCAGTGGTACTGATCCATTGTTCAGCAACAAGTGGATCGGAAGACCCACTGAATGATGGTGGACGTTGCCTCATGAAGGACTTAATAGAATATTGTTCCCTTCTCTGCTCATTTGGAAGTCCATAATGATTCATAGCTTGTGTAAGTATAGCAATAAGATTTTGCACTCCATCTCCCATAACATTTGTTTGTTCAGGAGGGCAATCATTGCATTGTCCATTTCATTGATCAACACGGTTCCTTCGGGTACTAGCCATCGTCAAAAACCCACAAAGAATAGTGTGAGAGGCAAAAATCATGCTATGGAACAAAACATAATAAAGGGGGAGTACCTTCAATATCTAACATCTTAGGTTTAATTCTATGATCGTTAGCGTAATTCTAGTACTATAACCTATACGTATACTTAACCTTAGGGACATCCCTAGACATACCTTAGAAATATCTCTAGGGATCTCACTAACGTTTTCACATCCTAGTTTCCAAAGGTTGACTAAACCTTTCCTCTGATACCAACTGTAGATACCCAAAGCTTGACGTACATTGACATTACATTACATTTGCGGAATACTTAGTACATAACAAAAACACACACACAAAGATCGTAATAGTTTAGTGTCTTTGGAAACTCGGAATATAATCTTCTAATCCTGGTGAAAGATCTTCAACATCTCCCATAAAGATCATCCTTTTTTATACCTAAAACCTTTCTTTATATCCTGGGGAAAAGAAAACATAAAAGGGTGAGCTCAAATGCTCAGTAAGGGTAAACAAAAGAAATATCAATCACATCATATACATAAGCACATAACTTTTGGAAATCATAACCTGTAAAAGATATCATAATTTCATAACCTGTGATAACTCATGGAAGTGAAATGTAATCACAATAATAATAACATAAAACATTAAACTTTGTGGCATACACACATAATCATAGAGAATCATTTCTTATTAGTCAAGACTCATTTCCAAGACTATCTTAGTGGACAAAGTCCCTTTCTGAACCGAGTCACCCTCGTTTCAGTCCTGTTTCAATGAACCGGTATAACCTACCATTCCAGCCATGTCTATCTCATGAGATATAAAATCTTTACCAAATGCATTGGAGGGAGATATAGGTCCCACCCATCTCATAATGATACCATTCTTATGTGTGCCACAAAATCATAAATCATACATCATTGCATAACCCATGTAATAAAAATGGGAATCTTAAACATCATAAAACAATTCATATAAGATAAAGGAATTCATAAAAATATAATTCCATCACAACATAATAAAATCAATGTAATAATAGGGATAAAAATAGAACCCTTTATTATCTTATATGGAAAATAATTTTGATAAAACACTTGAACTCCATTCTTGAGGAAAATATCCTTTCTGCTTCAAAAATACTTTCCTTTCTTTAACATGTTAAAAAATTATAAACTAAAAGAAGTTGATTAAAAATAAACTGGAAAACTTGTAAAGGAAGATTCATGGAAATAATGTTTTAAAAATCCATTCATGCCGTATAAGTTAAAAAAAACATCCTTCTCGTACTTTTGCCGGAAAAGTTAAAAAGTACCTCGTACGAAAAATGACAAAAGATTCCTTTCATATCTTTTATTAAAAACTCACCGGAGGGTAAAATTGGATTTAAACAATTTTAGGTGGATGGAAATAATATTACATATTGAGGAAACATGGATGTGGATGATAAAATACACCATAGTAAATACCAAAGTATAAACAATCTCGGATAAAAATGAGATTGTGATATTTCCCTTACCTTAAGTCCGATTTGCTTCATAAGTGTCCGAACCTCCTGTATAATGATTTAAATATTGTCATTTACTTATTACAGAATCATATTCATTGTTATGATATCATATATGGTTCACTTATGACTTTATATTACCCGTTCTTTTGTAAATTTCATGTTAAAGAAGCGTTTTGGGTAAAATCGTCTCATTTATCGTAGGTGTTTGGACTTGTTGTTCTTGACATTATTATTACTTATATCATGATTTAATTACTTCCATAATATAAAATATGATTTATATATCATATATATTCAGTATATATATATATATATAAATATAATAGATATATAAATGAAATGAAACACACCGTTCATGGAGACGGTAGTCTGTACGTACGCATGAACACTGTTTTCCTTTCCTTATTGTCTTGAATGGAAGTAAGTAGATGACATACATATATATATATATATACATAAATCCAGTAGATTTAACATGTCATAAGTTTCATTATTATTCATTATATATACTTTAAAATCATTCATGAATGGTTAATGTGGAGAATGAATCTCATCGCGTCGTGGAGACGGTAGTCCGTACGTACGCACGAGCGATGATATGGTTCCCATGGTCGTGGAATTGTGTTGAAGTGTATGTATAATATTTCAGTATCAATATCAATTTATAATAATCATATGTAGTTACTCATTACACCATTATACCCAACCAATTAAGGTGGTGGCGGAAAATAGATTACACCACGGCGTGGAGACGGTATTCCGTACGTACGCACGCGCAGTGATTTCTTTTTCCATAGGATGGATAGATGGGGAAATAGGGTTGTTTCATACTTATAATAACATTTCAGTATATGAGTGATACTGATGTTATTACTTCATAATGAAACAACTAAATAAGAAGAAGTGGAAGAAGAAATAAAGATGAAAGAATCGGTAACGGACATTACCTCTTCTTGGAAGTGCTTATTGGAGACCTTCTTTTAGGACAATAAAATAGGTCTTTGAAGAAGCCCAAGAACTCTAGGATGTCTCTAGGGAATTGGAGAGGAGTAATTGGAAGAGTTTGGACGATCCTGAAGCCTCAAAGTGGTGTGAGGAATAGGGGGAGGAGGTGCCCTTTTATAAGGGAGGAGAGGGGCACCTTTGGAATAACTAAAAATATTATTTTATTATAAAGTCAAGTTCGGTTTTAAATAGCTCCAAATTGAATTATTTCGAGGATAAGGTGGGTATGGGTCGAAATCCTCTCATACAATATAATTTAGACATGTTTAGGTTCCTATTTTAACCTTATCATTTAGATTTAACATTAAGTTAAATAATTTTACTTTTACCGTGTCTTCTTGTGTTCTTCTACTATAAGGTTAATAAAATTACTATATCAATCCAAACTATCCCGAAGTTCTTTATTATTAATATATATAACCTTATATAAGTCATTTGGCCAAACCTTAGATTTTTAGGAATAAAATAACAATAAATAATATAATATTTGTTTTAAAAACTATTTTATGTCAATTTTGACACTATTTAGTAATTGATTTTTGTGAAAATCATAACAGAATGATTAGTTTGAAAAAAGTTAATTTAAACTATACTAAATTGTCATATTAACGTATAAAATTAGTGGAATTCATAAAAAGTCTCAAATTATATTTATTTGGGTATTGATAACATCAATTATGTCAATATTTCATTAATAAGACAATTACTGCATCATCTTTATGTCATAATAAATAATAATTATTTAATCCCTAAAAATTCTAAATAAACTACTATGATGTATATAATTGTATTATATTTCTGGAGACTATTCATGTTCGAAGTTTAATGAAGTTTATCACTAAATTAAAATTAATATACTTATAAGAGTTAAGAAAGTGACATGTTGTCATATTCTTTGGTTTTAATAATAATTAAATTATTTTCATGGAAAAATGTCCATAAAATGAATCTAATCCGACCCTTAGGTTATATGGGTCTACCTTTAGCCATCCAATAGGATTTTTACAAGTGTTAGGGTAATTTTATAATCTTATATTTACCCTTAATTACCCGATTTACCTTTAACTATAGTAAATAAAATTTACTGTAGTTACTATTCACAATGCCCAAAAATAAAAAGTAGCTTATTAACATAATTTGTACCCACTGATTCCAAATATGGAATCCGTTTTTTCCAAATTCAATACAAAAAAGTAGCAGAAATTAAATTATAATTAATCCCGTTGTCGAATGAAAACGGGTTTTTCTTTAAAACATTGCAAAAGATTGAATTGATTTAACCTACGAATTCAAGGTAAAATAAATGCTAATGACATACATTATATTAAATGGTAAAAATATATTCTATTTATACATTAAAACCATTCAATATTATTATTTATCCACATAAGATATTACGATGAAAAAAATTGTTTTTAATTAAAATATAGCATGTTTTTACTATTCATTAAAATATGAATGTTATCGGAAAAATATCAAAACTTTATCTAATGTAAATTTTTATATCCTGATTCAAGAGAAGAATTTTATTTTGTCAAATTTAACTTATAAACATGTTAAAAACAAGATTTAATGTGGGTGCGCCATCAAAAGGCGGCAAAACTGTATTTTTTGAAAAATACTTATTTTACCCGAAAAATTTATTTTGTTCTTATACCATGTTCTAGAAATGTGTAAGATGAATAATAATGTTATAAAATTCAAAATTTAGTTAACACTGTTCATAACGGCTAGTTCATAACAATATTATAATAATATATCGTTTTTTAGTAAAACCCGGTATTCCGTACAACACACGCTATCGAGGAAGGTCGCGATTGCGTGTAATGCAAGCCAAGTCAGGGTTGAGTGTAGTGCACAACTCCTTTGTTGTTGTGTATAACAGAATCTAACCATATATTATTTATACATTGAATATATATATATATATACACTCAATGTTGCGTAGAATAACATCTATCAAACGAACTTGAAATTGTGTGTAACACGATCCAAGAATAGTGTTGTGTATACTGCAAGCTAATACGGTGTTGCGTATAGCGCAAGGTAATCTTGGTGTATCGTACAACAGAAGATATGAATGACATTAAAACGAATGTATCTTATAAAATCTCGTGTTATTACACCTTTATGGAAATTATATTGTCGCTCGTGCGTACGTATGGATTACTATCTCAACGACGCGATGAGATTCATTTCCTCATTCACCATTCATCGACGATTATAAAAATATATATTACCAATATGTTTGTAATATATGACATAATAATTATACATGAGATATATATATATATATAATTACTTATATATATTTTATTCACTTAGTTCTGTTCAATACGTTATGAAAACAGAAACAGCGTTTATGCGTACGTACGAACTACCGTCTCCATAAAAGGTGTTTTCCATTTCATATATATGTCTATTATAAATAATTATATTATAAATATATATGATATATAAATGATGTTTTATATTCTGTAAGTAGTTAAATCACGATCTAAGTGATACAATCAAGAGTAACATGTTAAAACACGTACAATAAAGAAATCGATTATTACCTGAAATGTTAATTTGACATGGAAATTATTATTAAATGGGTAGAATAAAGTCATAAATGAATAATGTATGATATCATAAATATTAATATTGTTCTGGTATAATTTAATAACATACTACGGTATTCATATAGGAGGTTAAATGTACCCTCGACTAAAGGAAAGTGCAAGGTAAGTGGTTTTCATCTCACTCCTTATTCCCATGAGATTCGTACCATATTGCCACTATTACCTTTTGTGTGGTGTATGTACTGCTCATAATTGTATTCTTTGTGTAATACACTTTAATTTATGTGTATTTACATATTCATTGTATGATACCTCTTTCATGGGGGGTATGTTTCATAAGTTACCAAATTGGTAAGGGTTAATTTCACAATCTCTTTATTATCCGAGGTTGTTTTTACTTAAGTATCTACTGGGACATATTTATTATCCTTATCCATGATTCATAAAATAGTTTTCAAAGGGATTCTATTAAGGGAATTTTTACTAAAACATCATTTTAAATTTTTTTAGGATTTATTCTTCTAAACCATTGACATTAATGTCCATGATTTCAAAATGGTTTTAAGGATTTATTTAAATGGACATGAATGTTTTAAAATGTTAATTAATTTCAAAAGTTTCAAAGTGGTATGAGGCACTTTGATTAAAAAATTTATTTAAATGAGTTCCTTTCTAAATTGTGTTTCTTTTAAATGTTTTCATAAAAAAGGGATATTTATTTCAATCATTTTCATCTATGTCAAAATCCTTTAATGTATTTTATGCTTATTTGAAGTTTATTTATTGTGATACAAAAATTCAACATTGTATTGAAGGTTTTGTGATATATTTTCCTGTGGATGTGTTATTTTTATACCATTCATGGTTTATGGAGAATTTATTGACATTTCGTATGCTAGTTTTAATATGAATGTTAATGTTATGTTTAAACCTGTTCAAATGAGGAATGCATTGGACATAGTATGTGATGGGTAGATCCCGCTATAGCTCCTCGATTCATCGGTAGGTCTCATGAGACAATCTAGTGTCTTTGCATAAGGCCTTGAAAAAATCTTATTTGTAGTCTTGGCACAAGAACTTGACTATGTGGTTATGATAGTCTGGAATTATGCATTCCATCATTATAAAATTCATTAGTGATATTGCATGTGATTATTAAACAAATAAAATATCCATGTGAATAAGTAAATGGAATTACTTCATTTTATTTTTTCCATATTATGCTGCAGTTAAAGTTTAAAAGTCTTTTGTTTTAGTTATATATTGCCTTACATGTTTATGCTTATTTATGAAAGTTTCCTCTGTATTGTTATCCTTACTGAGCATCTCAGCTCACCCCTTTCTATGTTTTTTTTCCTAGGATTATAGGAAGTGTATTGTGATTTATATGGAGGGTTAAGCCAAGGGAATAATGGAATTCATAAAGAATTTTTTATTTTGTTTTGTATGTTATGAAGTGTAATGTAACATTCATGTATGTTATCTATTTTCCAAGACTGGTAACCGATAGGTCGTTCGGGACTTGATTACTTGTAATCATGCCAATGTATTAAAATAATGCATTGACTCTAGGTAACTGGGGTCGGGGAGTTACATACATCATGGAAGTGGTAAGGCTACATGGAGTACCACTATCTATTATATCCGTTTGAGATCCAAGATTCACCTCTTTGTTTTGGAAGAGTCTTCAACATGATCTGGATAGTAAACTGAACTTCAGTACAACCTATCATCCTCAAACTTATGGCCAATCTGAGCGAACTATTCAGATACTTGAGGATATTTTAAGATCATGTTCTATGGACTTCAAAGGAGGATGGGACCAGCATCTTCCACTAGTTGAATTCTCCTACAATATTAGTTTCCACTTGAGCATCTGAACAACACCTTATGAAGCCCTGTATGGGAAGAGGTGTAAAACACAAACATGTTGGGATGAAGTGGGTGAGTACAAACAGATAGGACCGAAAATGGTTGAAGAAATGGTAGAGAAGGTGAAAACCATTCAGCAACATATAAAGGAATCCCAGCGTCGACAGAAGAGTTATTCAGATAACTACCGATGAGACCTTGAGTATAATGTTTGAGACATGTTATTTCTATGTATATCGCCATAGAAGATGGTCATGAGGTTTGGAAAGAAAGGGAAGTTAATTCCTAGGAACATCATCCCATTTGAGATTATTGATCGTGTTGGGGTTGTGGCCTATCGACTTGCACTTCCACCTACCATGGACAAAGTACATGATTTCTTTCATGTATCCCTCTTATGGAAGCACATACCAGACCCTTCACATGTACTCTCTTCAAAGGTAGTACAATTAGAGGATGATCTTTCTTATGAGGAGAAACCAGTGAGGATCTTAGATCTTAGAGAATAGGTTTTACAAAATAAGACAATTACCCTTAACAGGGTCTTGTGGAGAAACCACAAGTTTGAAGAAGAGATGTGGGAATCAGAGGAAGTGATGAAGCAGAGTTACCTATATTTATTTTAGTGTGGGAAATGGGAATTTCAAGGGAAAAATCTCTTAAGGGGAAAGATTGTAACGACCCAAACCTTCATTAATGGAAATTCTTCTTGATATAATTAAATGTATTATAATGGTTATATAAAATGTAAACTTCATTGGTTTTATGTTTATGGATTTTAATATACCATTATGAATTGTGACCATTTATAATATATTCGTTGAACAATGATCAAATTATTAGTATAAATATAAAGATTTAACAAATCCAATTTACTCAGAAAAAGGAGGCGATGAACTCATCTAGTAGACTTGAACTGTACGAAGACCATTTGTTGGATCTCAGAATGGAGGTGGCATCATTGGGATTCTTTCTTGACCAATCCCAAACTAAGATTGAACATATTAATCTTGAGTAGAACTGACTATGGGAGAAGTGGAAGTTAATATAGATTACCACCCGAGCGATGTTATACGAGCCACCCCAAGAGTCTGTCACCATCGCACACCTTACCCTTCAGTCTTATGCAGGTGTTATAAAGGGTTATGTAACAAGACCCTAGCACTATGACTATGTACATTTTTTTGTATAAATAATGTTCATTCATTTTATTATTGTTACCTTGTAAATAGTTTTTATAGCACAAATAGTATTTTTATTTAATATTCAACTAAGAAATCTATTTTGATGAATGAATGGATTTTTGAATTAAATAATTTTTTAATACAAAATTATTATTATTATTATCAAATTAATTTTTATTAAATATTAATTATCATATAATTTTATGAATGCAATTGTAGGTTTTATTATGGTTTGAATGCTATTTTTGTCAAAACCAACGAATTTTCGATAAATGTCAGTTTTTATTTTAAAAGTAAAAACTCACATATTTAGAAAATTATATAGATAAAATGAATATTATTTTTGGAATCAGGATGTCGAAATTATCTAATGGTGAATCTTTCATAATTTTCTGAGACAGTCGAATTTTTGGGTTAAAAATTAAATACCGTTTAAATATATAATGTATTTTATGACATCATAATGACCCAATAGTGATGTAATAAAATAATATAAACATTATTTACATCAAATATATGTTTTACCATTAAAATAATGGGATTTTGGGTTTGTTTGATTTATTTTTCAAATATTTAATTGACCCTCCAAGACTTATAAAACATTTTGTCTTTTTAAATTGTTTTCCTTAAGAGTGTGACTCACCTACAAATAATCAACCCTATTATTTTAAGAAGTTAGGCCATTGTAATTATCAAATAATTTTTTCCAATCCACTTTGTAAAAAACCATGGTAAAAAACCATGGGCTTCTTTGTGGTTTTGAATAGTTTAATATGAGCTGTCCCAAACCTAAATAATAATGAATTCCCTCTCCTTTCCTATATAATCCCACCCAAGATCCCAATTACTATTCACTCAAAGCCTTTGGAGTTTGACCAACCCCTACGCTCCCCTCTCTATAATCCTCCCAAGGTTCTCTAATATCCCAAGAATACTCTCTCAAACATCTCCCAAGCCTTTGGGATCACACTTCCAAGTAAGGGATTTCTTCCTTTCTCATTTTTGTCTAACTTTTCTTTAACTTGTTATGCCCTTTTGTTTTCATTTAAAAATGTTGCAATATGATTTCACACCCACCCATACTTCCCTATTTATGTTCAGATGATGGGATACCCATTTATCTCTCATTAATGCTTCCCATGTATGTCTGTTACCATGCTGAAATTCCATGAGGTATTTCTCTCTCCTCTTTTACATCCAAGTAATTCTTTTGAATTATACATCTAAATTCCATTAAATTTTTTTGGGGCATGTATCTATATGAACCCATTACATTCAATTTCATTTAAATATTATGAGACACCTCTTTCTCTCTCATCAACCATTTTTTATGAGTTCTTATTCCACGCCGTTATGCTGCCAAAATTGCACTATGATTTTTCAAGCCAATGTCTTTGTGTAGTGAATACCATGCCCATTTCTCTATCAAGGGTATTCACCTTTATGAACATTTACTTATTTATTATAAATATTCATTTATTTATTCCACATCCCTTTATTGTGGAATAAATTATGATGATTGATTCCATGTCGTATAATCCATGTGGCACACTTATGCATGAAATTAAATGTTTAAGAAGGGTGCACCATGATAGCGCTCAAATGCATTGGGTAAAATATAGTATCATGATACGTCATGTGAAATGGGTTTTGACTCATGCTAATTCATTTTCAATGAGTTTTTACTCATGCTTCATGTGAAATGAGGGTTTACTCATGCTCCATGTGCAATGAGTCTTGACTCATGATAATTCCATGTTAAGTGTTGTTGCCACATTTACATGTAATGATTATCATGCACTATCATGCCTTTATGTTAATGTTTCTATTATGCTCCATTGATATTCCTATTGTCTAACATGTATTGTACTCCTCATGTTATTCCATGTTTATTCCCTTATTTGGATTTATAGCTAACCCTTTTCTTATGCATGTCTTCAGGTTATCCCATGAAATGCTATGTACGAGGGAATGTAGTGGTCATGTAAAAGATGTTTTCAAAAAATATGTTGTGTGTTTTATGTTATAAGATATTATTTAATGTTTCTAATCCCTAAAGACACTAGAACTCTCATTCTTCTATGTTTTATCAAGTGAATATTTTATGTAATTAATTAGGTTTATGAGTTTAATAAAGAGCAGGGTTATTATAATGGTTCCACCCCATAAACTAGGACGAATCACTATCTTACATGGGGTATTATTCGGTGAATCTCGAGGGACCACACCTCATCCACCCTTGGTCAAACATCACATGAGACCCCTTGTCAAATCCTATAAAAGTGGGTATAGGGGATATGGTGCTTCCATAAGCACCATGCCACATGACCCAACTTTACCATGAAAATGACCACACTATAGTCTAAATCCAATGGCGCAACTACACTTGGTAGATTACTTAAAAATCCTCTCAATATCCCCCAATCCATAGTTGATGTAAAATAAACCAAAACCACCATTAATATAGTGTAATTACAACCTCCACACCATCGTCCTGCCATTTTTAGTAGTGGATTCTCCAAAACTCCTAAAACATCCTCTAAACTAAATGGAACCTCCCATGGGCAACTACAATGTAACGATCAAACTGTTTTAAAAAAAATTCCACTTTTTATTTAATTAAATGACTTATTATATAATACGGTTATAGAAAACACATGTCGTTCTATGATTTTATCATATTCGATCATATTTTAAAAACTAATTCAGTATCATTACTTTTGATAATATAGTCATTGAATAGTGATCAAATTATTAGAATAAATATAGGTTTTTAACAAATCCTTTTGACACAGACAAAGGAAGTGATGAACTCAACCAGTTGGATCATAACCTATGAAGCCCATTTATTGAATCTTCCAAGTGAGATATCATATTTGGGATTTTCCTTTTATCAATCCCATGGTGTGATCCAATAACTTAAGCATGATTAAAGTCATTTATGGGATATGTTCAAGATCCTCAAGATCATGACCCCGACCATGTTAGTTGAACCACACCATGAAAATATCATTGTATCACACCTTACTCATCAGGCGCTTGCTAGATCATTAAAATTATATGTATCAAGACCCTAGCAATATTATTATGTACATTATTTTTTATATAAAAATTAATATATTTTCATCTTCTTATTTTTACTTTATAAATGATTTTTATTTTGATACAATAAAACACAAATAATATTTTTGGATCATATTAAAATAAAATTAAGGAATTTTTTTTAAATATGTAATGGATGTTTAAAAAAAATAATATTTTAATAATGTATTATTGTAAAATAATTTTTAATAAACATAATTTATCGTATAATTTTTATGATGTAAAATTTAATTTTAACACGGGTTCAAAAACTGTTATTGTGAATAAACTCAAAATTTGTCAATAATTGTGAATTATTATTTGAAAAGTGAAAATTAGTATATTTAAAAATTAATTTTGATAAAAAAAATTATTTTTGTAATAATAACATTGAAATTATCCAATGATGAGTTTTTAATAATTATTAAGACAAACGAATTTTCAGGTAAAAATTAAATATTGTATAAATATTCTTAGTGTAATGTGACATCATAATAACCCAAAATTGATGTAATAAATACTATAAATGGTATAAATTACCATGTATATCTTTTCCATTTAGAATAATGAGATTTTATGTTTATTTGATATATTTTATAATGACATTATGAATCCTGAAAAACCATTAATATATTTTAAGGTTTTAAAATAATTTCATTAAGATTATAACTCACCTCCACATAAGAAATGGAATTATTTTTTATGTTCATTTCTTAACCTTATAAAATAATGGAAACCACTACAATATTTCATAAACCATGGGATGTTTTTTTAAAATTTTATTATATAGTTTCCAAAACCTATGTTTGTGAAATATTAAATAATTCCCCACTCTTTTCCTATATAAACCCACCCAAAAAACATTTTCTCCTCACCAAAAATACTTGGATAATGCCCTTACATAGAACTAACCTCTATAAAATCCTCCCAAGGACCCCCAAGCTCTTAATAATCTCCACCCAAACATTTGTAGTTACACACTCAATTAAGGGATCCCCACATTCTCTTCATTATTCAAGTTTCTTTATTAACTTAGGCCTTTAATTTCCAATTCTTAATGTTGGTATATGCCGTTATAGGTCCCTATTACTTACCATTTAATGTAAAAGTTACGAGAGACCAATTTCTCTCTTATAGACCCATTTTATGAATTGTTATGTGACATCGTTATGCTCGTGGAATTTCACCACGATTATCCATTCTGAAACAATTGCGTAGTTAATAACATACCTATTTTATATCAAGGGTATCCACCTTTATACACATATAATTATTTTAAATAGTACTTAAATGTATTAATTTATCACTCCTTGATCTTTTAATAAAATATTAAGATTAATGAGTCAATGTTGTATGATTTACAAGGCACACATAAACATGAGAATGAAATGAAAGTGACGAGTGTTCTCAGAATTATATAGTGCTTAAATGAATTGGGGAATGTTTAGTCTTGTGAGTTTTCATGTTGGGAAAGGAAGTGAACCTTATTATTTTATTGTAATTATCTTATCATGATATCTTGGTAGCTATCCTTGACTTATGTTTATGATTCAATGTTTTAATTCATGGCCACATTTCCCATGTTGCCTTTATGATTATCATGATATATCATCCCATATTTTTCATGTTACATTCAATACCTAATGATATGAATATTTTAAAACATGTATTACCATATTAAATTATTATTAACTTTATGGAAATTATATCTCACACCTTTATTATTTATTTCCCTAGGTTCTCCCATGCATTTTTAGTTTGAGCATGTTAAGGAGGTTTTAAATAAAGTTGGTGTTTTTCTCCTATTTTAATTTTTCAGGTAATGTACTTATTTCTCAAATCCATTACAATTATCAATATTTTGGGTTGTATTAAGTGTAATTTTAGGAAATAAATCATTTATTAATTTGAAATAAAGATTAATGTTGTTATAATTGGAATAAAAGGAAACATTTAGTTATTTTTTGGATTAGGATTAAAAACTATAGAGAATGACTCAGGGATAAGTCTAAGTATAAGAAAAAATCCCTAATTTTGGTAAGTATATTTTGAGGGGTTTATCAAGAATGTAAACCTTTGTATGGATACTATATGTGGACATGGTTCTGGTACAAACGTGTTTAGGGGTAAGAACTTCAACATGGTGCGTCGATCCTGACATAGCATAACCTGGTACATGAAAATGGGCCTTATTGCACACCTAATTTGACACTCATGAGGGATATGATTTGGTAAATTCATAAGCGCATTATGAACCATTATTAAGGGAATAAAAATTCCTCTAATAATATATGTTATGATGTAGATAATGGAAAACAAGGATTTAATCATAGAAATTCATAAGTTATGGAAAAATGTATGGTATAAGTTATCCATTTTAAGGTCATTAAATTTTCATTTATGTGTTTAATTGTTTAAAAATTATCATCGCTAATTTTTTGTTTATTCTATCTGATGGATGTAAATAGGAGGAATCAGGTATGGAATCAATGGGAAGGGAAATGTGATGACTGCCCCAACAAAATTCCCAACCCAAAAATAGAGTGGATTTAAATATTTATGACAATACTCTCCCAACTGACTCTAGTTATGAATTGAAACATGCATCACGAGGAGCTTCCAAATCCCCCTATGAGAGAACAATCTACAATTGAGTCCATTATGCGACAAAGGACTATGTCCTTTAATGGATCATTTGATCCCTTAATCGTGGAACAATGGATCCACTCCATTGAGAAGATCATCTCAATCCTTCAATGTTCTGAACAAGAGAAGTTTCTACTATATATTTAACATATGGAGGTATAATTTGATCAGTTATGGACATTGATCATGAATAAAATTCTTGAAAAAGATATTGAAGTAATGGGGTGGATGGAAATCTAGAAATTGTTTTTTGATAAATATTTTCCTTTCACCCTCGGACTTAAAATAGAATGGGATTTCCTTTCCCTTAAGCAGAAAGATGATGAATCTATCATGGTGTATGAGTAAAACTTCACAAGACATTCATGGTATGCCTCCAACATTATCGTTACCACCAAATTCATGTTTTACCACTTCTTTTGAGGGTTATAACCTAATATAAAAAAATTCTTAGAAGTACAGTACATTGAAAGCTATGAGGAAATTGTCTAACGTTCCCTCAAAGTTAAAATAGAGGATGGTGAATATCAAGGGTTTCATGGGGATAAGAATAATAAAGTGGAGTTTAATTATGATGGTCCTATGAAAAAATATAACGGTGCCATGAAATTTCAACATCCCACTTTTCAAAGGTGTGGAAAGAAGCACCTTAGAAATTTTCTATAGGGGGGATGAGGAAATGCTTTAGGTACGGGAAAGAAGGGCACCTAGCTAATGATTACAAATAAGAGAAACCCTATAATGGAACAAAGGAAAGGAATGATTCAGTAAACCTTCATCACATTTTTCATTTCCTCAACTATAATGAACTAGGGCACATTATAAACAAATGCATTAAGAAAAGGGTTTTCAAAGGCAACCAACAACCTAAATGTCATTAAGGGAGAGATTTTTCCATCACAACCGCTAAGGTGGACCCCAACAACAATACAATGATATGTATGATAGTTATTATTTCAAGAATATATAATGTACACTTTTATTCTAGTTTTATACATTCCTTTATATGAAAAAAATATTAATAGAATTATTCAAACACCACCAAAAAGAATGGAATTAGAGTTGTTGATGAAAACAGAAATTGGGGAAATTATTACATCCCAAGTATATAACTCCTACCCATTAAATATTTGTGGGATGAACATACAAGTGAATATTTACATACTTCCTCTAGTGAAATTTGATGCAATTATGGTCATGGGTTAGATTTATTTATATATATGCAACATAAATTTCTACAAGAAGGAAATCACTCTCTGTATCACAATTTTTCCTCTAATTCTATATAAGTAAATGGAGGTTGATGAATATTATTTAGAACCAACATCTCGAGAATGGATATTATTTCCCTTTGATAATTTTTATCTAGCTCAAGGGATTTAGTTTAAGGAAATAATAATCCTTGAAGACATGCCCATTGTGTGGAATATGATGATGTGTTTCCAAAGTAATTTTGTAGTCTTCCTCATAGCTGAGAGGTTAAATTTTCAATCGAGCTTATACCTAAGACATTTATATTATGCAATAATCCATATATAATGGCTTTTATAGAACTTGAGAAGCTGAGGAAAAAACTATAGGATAGTCCGGATAAAGGATTCATATGCCCAAGTGCTTCACCATGTGGTGAACCTGCCCTCTTTATCAAGAAGAAGGATGTGACAATGCACCTTTGAATAGATTATCATGTAATCAACCAGATCACAGTAAAGAACAAGTATCCTCTACCATAAATTAATGACTTGTTTTATCATCTATGTGGAGAACAATACTTCTCAAAGGTGGATCTTCGGTCATGATATTATCAAGTAAGCTTGAAGAAAGAAGATATCCACAAGATCAATTTTCGTACAAGGTATGAGCACTTTGAATTCAAAGTGATTTTATTATAACTCAGCAATTCTCCAGAAATATTCATGGAAATGATGAACATAGTCTTTATTGATTACCTAGAAAATTTTTTTTTCAGTATTTATAGATTATTTTCTAATATACTTCAAAATAAAGAAAGATCATGAGGAGAGAACTATTCTAAAGATAATACGAAAGGAGAAACTTTATGGAAAGTAAATAAAATGAGATTTATGGTTAAAGGATGTCTCTTTCTTGGAGAATATTATCATGAGAAATGGGGTATCAATATAACCTTAAAAAATAAATTAAATTTAAAGATGGTTAATGTCATCATCTATGACATATACTCATAGTTTCCATTAGTTATCTTGTTATTATCACCAATTTTTGAGAAATTTATTGTGGTTTTCAAACCCTCACACCATGATAACATAGAAGGGATTTAAGTTTTCTAATAATTATGAATGTGAAGATAGCTTTAAGGATATGAAAATGAGGCTTATTATGGAGCTTGTGGTTACACTACCCACAAGTGGAGAACTTTTCATTGTATTCAGTGGTGCTTTAAAGAAGATATTGGGTTGTGTTTTGATTAAAAATAAATAAAGTGTTAGAATATGCTTCAAGAAAGATAAAATTTTACATACAGAACTACCCAATGAATGATGTTGAGTTGGATTTAGTGATATTCAAATTGAAAATCTAGTGGTATTATCTCTTTGGGGACAAGTGTGCAATATATACAGATTATAAAAGCCTCAAGAATATATTCAGATAGAAAGAGCTGAATATGTTCCAATGAATATGGTTAGAGATGATCAAGGACTCTGACTGCACAATTCACTACCATACTTGTAAATTGAATAAAGTGGAGGATTATCTAAGCATAATGTATCTGAAAATTATATCATTGATGCAAATTGAGAGGGATCAAATCATCTTATATTTATAAATGATATAAATAGGAATCGTAAAGTAATAATCATCTTCAATCCTTTCATAAATGATTTCTCAACCATCTATTCTAGATAGGTGAAAGGATTATCCAAGAGGTGATGTGGGAATTAAGAATAATGTGAAAATTATAAGAAAAGGTAAATCCTTAGAGTTCAATGTTAATGAAGGAATGATATGTAATATCTGGGGTATGGATAAGTTTACCATAAAATCCAAATCTAAATAAGGATCGGTTGGAGGACACACAAAGTTCAGCCTTCTCTATCCATCACAGAATCACAAAGATGTATTGAGATCTCTGATAAAACTATTTGTGGGACAATATAGATAAGTAGATCACAACATATACATCAATGTTCCCGGTATGTTAGCAAGTGAAGGATGAAAGAAAAAAGTATAAGGGGATGATGGAACTATGACCCATACCAACATGGAAATGGGAAAAAATTACCATAGACATTATCACTAGACATCCAAAGAAATCCAAAGGAAATAATGATATACGAGTTTTTGTGGATCATCTTACAAAGATAACTCAATTTATCTCAATTTGAGATTACTTCTCACTAGATCAACCCACATAGATATACATCAGAGAAATATTAAGGATTCATGGAGTACCACTATTGATTGTATCCGATCTGGATATGAGATTCACTTCCAATTTTCAGAAAATTATCTAGTATCCTCTAAATACTAAGCTAATCATCAGCATGGATTATCATCCTCAAACTAATGTCCAATATTATTAGACATTACAAACACTTTAGGACATGATAATGGCATGATCAATTTATTTCATAGGAGTATGAGACCAAAATCTTCCTCTGGTTGATCTCTCATAAAGTAATAGTCTCCAATTTAGAATTCAAATGCCCCCTATGATGCCCATTATGGGAAGAAGTGTATAAAACCTACATGTTGGGATAATGTTGGGGAAAGAAAACTTTCATGTCCTTAAATGGTTGAGTAAATTGTGAAATTTTTTAATACCATTCAACAATACATCAAGGCTGCTCAGAGTCTGAAAAAAAAATATATTGACAATAATTGATAAGACCTTGAGTTTGATGTTAGAGATATTGTATTTATATATATATATATCTATATATATTAATGTTATGATATTTAGGAATAAAGGATAGCTTACTCCAAGATACATTGACCCCTTTGAGATCCTTGGCCACATTAAAGTGGTGGCATATCGACTTGAACTCTAATATAACCTATCTTAGGTACATGATGTATTCCATATATCCATCATGAGAAAGTAAATAGTAGAAACCTCACATTTACTCAATCCAGAGGTGGTACCATTATAGAATGACCTTTCCTATAAAGATCATCTAGTGAAAATATTAGATCATATAGACAAATTCAATTAAATAAGAAAATGCACAATGTCAAAGTATTGTAGAGAAACCAAAAGTTTAAAGAAGTGATGTGGGAACTAGTGGAGGTTATAAAATAGATTGATACTTATATATTTTAATGTGTAAGAGAAAATTTCTAGGGAGAAATTTTCTAACGGGGGAGTATTGTATCAACTCGAACTCTTATAAAAAAATTCCCTTTTAGATTCAATTAGATGAATTATTATGTAATATGGTTAGAGAAAAAACATGAAATTATTTGGTTTTATTATATTATATAACATTTAAAATACCAATAAGAAAAATTACTATTGATAATATATCAGTCGAACTATGATCACATGATTTGTATAAATCTAGGTTTTTACTAATCCAATTGATGTAAACAAAGGAGGTGATGGGCTCAACTCATAGGATTATACTATTTGAATCCCATTTATCAGGGCATACATGGGAGATAACATCCCTAGGATTTTCCCTTAACTAATCCCAAGATGAGATCCATTAACTTAAGCATGATTTAAACCTTTTACGGGAGAAGTTCAAGCTCATCAAGATCACGACCCAAACCATGTTTTTTGAACCACCCCATGAAAATATCACCCTAAAGAACCTTACTCTGATGGTGTTTGCTGGTGTATTAAAATGATATGAATTAATACCATATAAATATTATTATGTTCATTATTTTATAAATAAGAACGAATATATTTTTATCCTATCATTGTTTCTTTAAAAATGTTTTTTATTTTGATAGAATCAAACACAAATAGTATTTTGGGAGATTTTGAAATTCAATTATGGAATTTATTTTGATAAATCAATGGATTTTTGAAATAAATAACATTTTCCTAAAATATTATTATTAAAAATTTTTTATTAAATATAATTGATCATATAATTTTTATGAAGTCAAATTTAATTTTTAAAATGGTTTAAAAACTGTTATTGTCAAAAAAACCCAAAATTTCTCAATAAATGTCGATTATTACTTTAAATGTGAAAATTAACATATTTATACATTTATATTGATAAATTGAATTTTATTTTTGTAATTAGAATGTTGAAATTATCAAATGGTGATTTTTTCAATATTTTCTAAGGCAAATGAAATTTTGAGAAAAAATTAAATATTATATAAATATATTCTGCTTATTATGACATAAAAATGACCAAAACATGATGTAATAAATACTATAGATGGTATTAAAAAATAAATATATGTTTTCCTTTAAAATAATTTTATGTTATATTATTTTATTTATTTTATAAATTCATTATGAATGATCCAAACCCATTAAAATATTTTAAGTTTTTAAATTTTTTTCTTTAAGATTATGACTCAACTCCTAATAATCAAGGGTATTATTTTATAAATTCCATCCATTGGACATATAGAATAATAAAAATAACTTTCATTTTATTAAATCCATGTTCAAAAACCATGTGATGTTTTTTGGTTTTTTTATTTTATTATATAGAGTCCAAAACCTATATTTGTGAAATATTAATGAATTCCCCAATCTTTCCACATATAAACTCAACAAATAACTCATTTATCATCACAAATAACCCAGGGATCACGTACTTACTATACCATCCCTTCTCTATAATCCTCTTATGGTGCCCCAAATCTCTCAAGAATCTCATCCCAATCATTTGGAGTCACAAACTCAAGCAAGGTATCTCTACCTTGTCTCCCTAATTCATGTTTTTTTATTATATTAATAATTCAATTTACAATTCATAATGATGGGATTTGTATTTACTTGTCCCAAATAATTCCCATTTTATGTCCAAATTATTAGAGACATATTTCATTATCATCAACCCATTTTATAAATTTTTATGTGACACATTCTAACAAAATTTCACAATGATTTTCCTTTTCGAAAACAATGGTGTAGTGAATACCATACCCATAATCTATCAAGAGTATTCACTTATATACACATATAATTATTTTAATTTGGACTTGAATTTATTTATTCCACACTTATTTATCATGGAAGAAAATATGATGATGAAATAATCCATGTTGTATGATCTATGTGGCACACTTCATCAGGAGAATGAAATAAAAGTGATGGGTGCACTTAGAATTATATAGTGCTTCATTGAATTGAGTAATGATTAGTCTCATAAGATGTCAATTTTTGATAGGTATTGAACCGAATTTATTTATGGGGATTGTTTCCATCATGATGTCTTGTCAATTATCCTTGACCTATGTTTATGATGCATTGTTTTAAGTTGTTTCCACGTTTTTGTTGTTTCATTTATGATTATCATGTAATATCATGCCTTATTATTCACATTTATTTTATTCCCCATTGATATGAATATTTTATAACATGTATTACCTTATTCCATTCTTATTGTATTACGGGGATTTATATCTCACTCTTTTCTTACATATGTCCCCAGGTTATCCCATGCATTTTTATGTGTGTGCATGTTAATGGATGTTTCAATAAAGATGATGTTTTTCCTATTTTAAATTGGTATTTAATATACCCATTTCCAAATGACTATATACTTATTAATCTTCTAGGTTTTATTAAGTGTAATTTTTTTTGTAATAAATCATGTTTTAATGTGAAATAAATAGTAGTGTTGTTATAAAAAACATCCAAAAATAGCAAAGTAAATGGATATCAAGTACTTATCCCTTACATCATTTTACTCTTAAAGCATTCTCATACATGATAATTCAAAAAACCCATAGTGAAAATAAATAAAAAAATGGTTCTTTTTAATAGCCACCCCATGAGATACCTCTCAAGGATCTCACCATTACAATATCTCAACTACCTCATTAGAGGAACAAGTTAAAACCCAAGAAAAAACAACAAGTAACCTTTAAAGTACTCTCCGAGGAAGATAACTCTGAAATTAAAGAAATGATATAATAATAAACAAGAAAAAGATATCTCATAAACTAGTAAAATATTCAACATCAACAATTAGAATTACAAGAATATAAGAGATAAACAAAAAAAAACATGGTGTACCAAGAATGTATATATGATCTGTGTTCCAAGGTACTCTCCTCTACACCAACATTTCTCCACAAATCATGAACCAATGTAATTTTACACTACACGACACTTTCTCCTAGTGGTCTTAGAATTCCATAGGACACTCCTCTAATGTCATATCATCGTTAAGATCGATATCACCCTAATCCATTGCATGAGAGTCATCATGAATATAACTAAGGATATGTGACATATAAAAAAAATATATCTAGATTATCTATGGGGGATGTTCTATCTGGTACTCCAATACACCAACATGATCTAACACCATGAAAGTCACAAAAAATCGGGGAGATGGTTTTCTCCCATGAACAAGCCTCCACTGCCCATGATTAGGATTCACTTTAAATTACACATAATCACTAACATAAAACTCCAACGGTCTCCTCCTTTGATTGGTATATGATTTTTGATGATCCTACACTACTCTTATCCTCTCATTAGTTTCCTAAACCATATTTATCATATTCTGTACTAGTTCGGAATAGAGAATTATTGACTCTTCGATGCCAGTCTTTCACAATGTATAAATGAACGGTTTGTCATATAAATATTCAAATATAACCATAACAATGGTGGAGTGGAAACCATTTTTTTAGTCAAAATTAACCAAGGTAAGGTGCCTCATCCACAAACAACCCAAATACATGACATAAAATATATCATGTATTCAAGATTATATATGGGTCACTCTATCAGATCATTTATTTGTGAAAAAAATAAGTTCCAAGGAATAACTAAAAGCCAAAAGAATACTAGAGACATGTCCACACCCTAGAGGTAAAAATAGTATCTTATTTAGAGATGATCATCCTCGAGACTTTGTGTAGTCTCATCACCTACTCCAATTACCACCTAGATAAAACCTCTACTGAGATGAACTCTTGGATCTCTATAAAGTTGTGTGATTTCATAAATCAATCCAGTATCACCCATATAACACCATAGCCTCCCCGATCTCAAGGTAAACTGGTAACAAAGTTTATTGAGATGTTCTCCCACTTCCACTATGGAACATTTAATGTCTGGAGAAACTCATCGAGAATATGTTTCTCAACCATTACTTTTTGGTAGACCAAACATTGAGAATCAAACTCTATAACTATAGGTTTCACCCCAAGCCACCAAAATTGTCCTATCAAAACATGGTGCATCCTTTTCATTCCTAGATGTATTACTAAGGAAGAGCTAAGAAACTCTTGGAGAACCATCTCATTTATTTTAGATGGGATGAAAAGCGTCACCTATAACAGTACTCTTTGTTTCTCATCCTAAAACTAACTATCAGGGGCATCAATGAAAACAACTTAGCATCTAATGTCCTACACTTATGGACTCTCCAACTAAGACTAGTCCATCTAATACACCAAAAATGAATGCACTGTCATATGAAAAATACAACCTCTACCAAAAATCCTACCCATATCTAGATACATCATTGAGATCTCTTCCATCACTCTCCAAGAATATCTATATTCACACACAGAATCACTATGTGACTTCAGGTTCAGTGCATCAGATACAACATTTACCATTCCACAATTTTATGAAATATCAGAGTTTCAAAACTCGAATAATTCCATAAACTATCTTTTTCACAAGTTCAGGTCACACTAGGAGAATACAAACCTCGTGACCCTATGACTGGTGGAAAAAGTACACTTTGATGAGGTATTTTCACTAGAACATCTAGGGAAACACAATTTCTACCAACTCAAGATCATGGGTGGCATAGTTTTTCTCAGGGTGATGTAACTATCGATACTCATAAAAAACTAATAGTCCCTACTATATAAAAACATAGCCCATCCTAAGTCATGATATATCATAGAAAACCTCAAATTGAACTCCCTCTATTTGAAAACAATAGATAGGAGCACTGACCAAATTCTTCTTCAGGTACTCACTAGCTATCTAACAATAGTCAGTCCATAATACAACTTGATATTTATTGGTCAGGGATATCAAAGGAGTCATGAACTGGAATAAATCAGTTAAAAACCCTATAATATCCTATAAGTCCAAGTAAGATTCTCACCACTACCACTTTCTTAAGGACTGTCTAGGAAACAGCAGACTCTATATTAAAAGTATCCATATAAACTCCTTTCCAAGACACCACATGACCCGATAAATAAACTTCATTAGATCGAAACTCACACTTTTAAAACATTCCAAAGAGATGATGATAAGAAAGAAATCCAAAAATAAAATGAATATTCTCTATATTCTCCTCCATATATACAGAGTACATAAGGATGTTGTCAATGAAAACCACCATGAAATTTTCTATAAACTCCCTAAACATTGCGTTCATTAAACCCATGAACATGGTTTTAGAATTGATCAAATAGAATAGAATCACAATGAACACATAATATATAGAGACTCTTGTATTTTGGTGAAATACTTTATACTATTATTGGGAATATTTTCTGAGTAAGGAGTTGAGACGACGCGTGATTTCGAGGATCGGTGTGCCTAAAATTAATTTTACAAAAATATTAAATATATTTTTATTAAGAACGAATAGTTTTCCTAAAAATGTATAATATCTCATATAAAGAGTCTCAGATTGGAAATATTATACCACATTTGAATTTGGGATGGGTATTTTAACCTAGGGATGACCTAATGTTAGTTGGTGTAGGATGTTCAGATGGGGAAGTCATCAATGGGTGAATTGGAAGAATTAATTAATTTAATTAATTCATTCAATAACCCTAACCCAAATAAATCATAGACTAAAACTTTTATGGGATGTCTAAGACCACTTTTGAGTTCAAAATGTGGTGTTTTCTATAGGTGAGACCTAAATTTTGTTGGCACCAGATGTTCAGATGAGGCTGTCATTGGAGAATATGTTTAATAGAAATAAATAAATAATTTTTTGTTTATTTTATTAAAAAGTATAATTAAACTATCTTTAGAAATTCTCTTCTTAATATTTTCCATTTATTGGCCACATAACTCTTTCTAGATCCAAGAGGAGGAGTGAAGCGTTCTTCATTGGTTGGTCGACATACAATGACGAACGATGATCATATTGTGGAGGATCAATGGGTACCGATCACTGTGGGTATTCCTCATTGCTGGTGGATGAATTATTCACCAATTATTGATCCATAATCGAGGTAGGACCCATTATATGTGGATTTATGCCCTTATAATTAAAATATTTATCATGATCAGTTCCCTTACTTTGATCTGTGTCAATTTTAGGCTTTGTATGATCCCGTGTAATCAAAATAAATTATTCTATCAATTTATTTATTTTCCATTCCATGTTTGTCATCCTGATTTCTGATATATGAAATTTTTGGCCAAGAATTTTTTGCCAAAGATTCTTATAAACATTTTTATTAGTTTTTACTCCATGGTTCTTGGCGTTCTTCATCATTGGACCACAGGGTCCCAATTTGACTTTGTCAAGGTGGGTTCGAATGTGGTTGAACCCCCAGATTTATTATTAGGTAATGAAAGACATGAGGATTGATGGTTTGGGTATGGAATGATAAATGAGTGGGATGGTGTTTGGTGAAAAGATCAGTTTGGTACCATGGGTGTGTGATTTGTGATCACAGGTACTTTGAGATTTGATTGGTGATCCATATTTCCCCCGTTGTCATGTGGCGATGAAGTGTGCTGTAAGGATTTGGTTTTTATGTGGTGGTTGTGTGTTAAATCTCATTGAAAAGGCTACTCAGCGTTGATGCAACAATGTCCATTCTCGGATCTCTGATGAGGTGTTCAGACATGGTTGGATGTGGCGAGCATTAATATTCATAATATTAATTATAATGGTGGTGAGTTAATAAAATGAAATTATGAATTGTTATTTTTTTTAAATTAAATAATAATAGTAATAATGGTTGCATAAAATGAGTGGTTTATTATAATAAAATATTTCAATTTAATAAGGAAATATTGTTTTAATTACATGTGTTTGATTTAATGGGGGTTTATTATTACCAATATTATTCGTATTAATAATAATATGAGGAATTAATGAAATTTTGAATTAAATAAACCCCCCTTTACACTGTTATATATTATAGATTTATCTCTACCTGCTAGAATGGTTTCTTTAATTGGGCGTATTATATTGGGGATGAAGGGATTTATATATGCGGTATTAATTTTTATTATCATTATTATTAAATTTTAATCTAATAAAATAAAAGTAAAACCCACGAATGATTGTGGAGGGGGTGTTCCATTCTAGGCATGGATAATAAATAAAGGAGATTCCATTATAATTGAAGAATTTAAAAATTAAAGGATAAAATAATAATAATAATAATAATAATAATCTTGTTTATTTTGGGTGTCAAACCTAAATCTGGTCGTCAAACCATTGTTTGATGCTCGATTGATTAATCGTTAATTGCAGTGTGGCCCAGGAATTGAGACATTCATATCAACACCAGTGGTGGATACATTTTTTTTGACTCATGGTGTAGGTCCACAAAGCACTCATTATTATTATTATTATTATTATTATTATTATTATTATTATTATTATTGTGAAACATTGTATCTAACATTACTCATCTGTATGGTGTCAGATTGAAAAACTGTCTATGAAATCACGACACTAAAATTGAGTTTGAGTTTTCAAGACCAATATCAGAAATATAATTTGGACTCATGGTTTGACCCCATGAGATTCTATTTGAGTGTGATGTGGTGAAATGTTCCTTTTTCACTCGGTGTTTGATTGAGGAATGTGGATAGGCTATCATTATTATGTTCCCATGAGGATCATAACGGTGTGTTTTTTTGCCCATCTATGGCCATTTGAAGATGTATATTATAGAAATTACTTGTTTTTCCTCAGACTGGAGAAAGGCCTCGTGCATTCACAAGGATTGTGGTTGAGACATGTCTCATTATACCCTTACACTCTGTGTTGTGATACATAGTTAAAAATCAATATTCCATCAAGGTTTCAGTTAGGAAGTAGTGTGGGACCACACATTGTGTGGGTCCCCAACATGTCATGTACGTATTTATTAGGAAAGTTAGAATGTATATATATCCTTTGATTAAAAATTGATTTTGTATCTTTAATAGAATATACTTAGTGTTTTCTCACATAGAACATTATGGTGCCCTCTCTTGTTGCATTCAAGATACGATGTGAAAGGTTCTAGGCATTGAACCTATTAAGGAAATGTCTGATGATTGTAGTGATCAAGTGTGATCACTAGAGACTCCTTCTGAGTAATACCGTTCAGTAGGGATGGGTAGTGGCTCCTTGATTTTCTCCAAGTGGTACCCTCAAGTAGAGATATCTAGTGGGTCCCCAACATCTTCTGATTAGTACCCTCTAGAAAGGCTAGGCATTTGGTCCTCGACGTCTTCCGAGTGGAACCCACCAGTGGTGCTAGGCAGTGGGTCCTCAGCGTCTTCGGAGTGGTACCCTTCAGTGGACCTAGGTAGTGGTTCCCCGAAACCCTTAGTGGGATACCCCTTGTTATACTAGGGTACATCTCCTTGACTTTGAGTTTGCGACCGGTCAATTATGCGACATTGTGATGAGGTGTGGTTAGACATATGTGGTTACTTCTGTGGAAAACAGATGGGATGCTGGGCATCATTGGTGGACTTTTAGAACTATCGGATACTCTAATTCTCATGCTGAGTTATGATATGGTGATCCCCTTAATCTCATGTTCAGTAGTCTTTTTTGAGCATATATATCTATCATTTTTTTGTATCTACACTTTGGATTTGGACACTCTATCCAGAAGAGGTGAATATGTGTGGGGTATGCCACATGATTTCCATGTTTAAATTTTCATGGTTAAATGATTCTACTCTCATAAAACCAGTAGTGAATACTTGAGGAGTATTTAATCTAATCACTATGTCGATCCCCTTACATTTGGATGAGGTTACCTTCACTATCTTTTTGGGTTGAGTTGTACTCTTTCAGTGTACTTTTAACTATCTAGTATCATTATCTTATATTATATCTCTTGATACCCCCCCTTCAACTTTGGTGGTGTCTTACTAGGTATTTTAATACTGACCCCTGCATGGGCTTTACCCATATGTATCATGTCTTATGCAGATGATAGACAAATTGACCGGGACAACAGAGGATCTTAGGGATACTCGATGATTGGAATTCATATAGTGGTCATAGTTTGGGATTTAGGATATGGGATATATTTTAGCTGTTAACATTTATAGTTTTTTTAGTTCAGGACAAATATGTGGTTGGTAATTTATTTTCCTTTATACTTTTAGTTTATACTAATGTACTTTTTTACTTTTTTGAGATTCATGCATCCTTTGTTTATTTTATAATAGTGTTGAATCTTTTTTTTACATAAACACTTTTTCATTAATTTGGATGTTTGTGTACATATAGGTCATAAGAAAATGCCTCCTTAAGCTAGCTAATCCTTCTATGATTTTCACCACACCTAGCCTATGGAGGCGGGCATGGGGCAGTTGTGGATTGAGCCCAAGCTTAGGTTGGGTTGTGATAGATTGGTATCAGAGAAAGTTATTTATTTGGGATGTTGTTCGGATTTATTCCCTTAAGAGGATTTTTTTGGTTTAGGGAAACCATTTTGAAGTGTCTTGAGTGTGGCTCTCAAGATAGGGAATCCAGTGATGGAGTAGTGGCTGACGTATCCATCCACTAGGACCTTGACTAACTTCTTTTTGACTTGTCATACCGATACATTTTTTGCAGGGATTAATGGTACAAAAAACATATAGGATTGATCTTTTATTTTACTTCTTGAGCACATTATTGTTGATATATATATATATATATATATTTAGAAGACCATATTAATCCTTGATAATATTTATGATTCCTCCATGATGACAGCCAGCCAGAATACCAACTTTGGTTTGTGATGATGATCTGATGAGTGATGAGGCCATAGTTTAGGGTCTATCCCACAAACCCCTTTCTCTAGGTGAGAAGGTAGTAGCACCTTCCCCTATTGAGTAGTAGATCGTTCCATCAGAGCAGGCTAAGTATACACACAGGATTAGCATGTTCGATGCATTCCAATGTTAGATATTGCTAAGGTTTTGTATCAAACAAGATCCTTGGGAAACATATGATTGGATAGATTTTTTGGTCTATATCGTTAGGCTTGTTCACACCCTGAAAGATCATGTAGTTTCACTTGAAATTATACTCTTCCATTGAGTGGAAATTCATTGGTGGATCCTTGTTACACAGATACATGATGAGTTTTCACTCTTGTGTCTTGACTTCTAGTAGCTATTCCATGTGGAGTAATAACCCTCATGATTATGCACAGTCATCATCCAAGAGATTATATAAAAGAAACGGGGAGGGATGATAATGGATAAGTATGTAGTGAAGTTTATAGACCTTATGCGTTACTCCCTTGACATGATCTGGGATGGATACTTCTGAGCACATAAGTTTGGGTAGTGACTTTGAAGGGTGATATGAGCCAGTTTTGTGCCCTTGTAAATTCCCACATATGTAGGGGTGCTAGAGAGGGAACTACTGATAGAGATATTTCTATGAGAGGGATTCTAGATAACTACATCATGTAGTGGGAATCACAGAGTTGAGTCGTCTGTAACAACTAGCAGATATCAGGCACTAGGATTTCATCATAGGATACTTTCTCATGATTAGACTCAGGCACATGGTTAGAGGTGTCCCATAGAGGGGTGGTGCATTACTTGTTATGGGTGAGGTCACATGGAGCTATACTACATAACCTGATGTGTTTATAAACATAGAGAGATAAGTGATGGACTGCCATGGTAGAGGCAGTGCAGTGATCAAGGATTTACCAAGCATGGATACGATGGTTCCTTGGAAGGCAGAGCTGGAAGAGTGGGAAGAGGAGCTAAGGGTGGTGGATGTCTCTATGAAATCATTCTACCACCACCTAGTGGACCATGTTAACCTCATAGAGCTAGTGGCTGGGGTCGTATATAGCTGAAGGATTTGAATATCATGATCCTATATCACATGATGTTATAAGAGGTAATCTCCGTGTCTCTTCTAATTTATACTACAGTAATTGTTCGACGCTATGTGAGGTACTCTTTTTTTCCTGCTTCTTACTCTAGGTTTAAACAGGGGTGACATGGGATGTTGGTGAAACCCTATGTTGGTGTTGTTTTACATAGCTTATAATTCATGAGGAAGAGGGGTTATTCCCCAACTCCAACCCATTTTTGAGAAGTGAGGAAAACTGTGAGGGTGAGTCAGTGCCACCCAAAGTGGATAATATCGAATGAGTGGTTGATGAGTCCCTATAACTTTTTTATTCAAGGCTATGATATGTGTTGGTGTTTTCAAAAAAAGATCTCAGTAAGACCCATTTGAGCATTTGGGCATCAATTTGTTGTTTGTTAGTAACCTCATGTGCTTGGGGTTAGTTTGTACACAAGACGCTTGAGGAGGACGTGCTGCAATTTGACCTAGATTTTGAATCATGAGAATGAGGGAAAATTTCTCCACTATGATGAATAACTTTGATGTGATAAAATATTGGTGGGTAGGTCAGTGCCACCCAAAAAGGATAGCATCATTTTGTGGATAAAGAGTTCCTTAGACTAGTGCATTCTGGGTGATGTTGTGCGATGGAGAGTCAGAATAAGTCCTGGAATTTCCTGTGGAGTTTTTTTGCTTAATATTTTTCTTAGTATACCTCTAGTGGGTGTGGTGGATTTTCTAGTTTGGGATTACTCTCTTTCAAATAGAGTTGAAGATGCATGGGGTAGGCCACATGATTTCTATTTCTATATTATAATGGTCAGATGAGTCTACTAAACTACTTTGTTTATTGATACCCTTGTGTGATCAGCATAAAACTTGATTTATCAGCATGCATTTATTGTATATTAGTCATGACAGTTGAGACCCCATGAACAAAACACAATAAATCACTACCATGAGATGGTAGCTATAGTCTTCACCTTGAGTATGTGGAGTCACTACCTTATAGGGGACATCGACTATGAGATATTGCATGAAAAAAAATCCTTATGAGTTTCAGTTGATGAATTTTCTAAAAATTGTATCAGATAATCATTTTCCAGGGATGAACGATGATTTCGGTCAGATTACAAGAGGAGTTTATGGGGGAGTTTCACACTTCTCCTTTGGTTTTACATCTTGCTGTAGGGAAGATGTATATAAAATATAGTTACGGGATCATTATCCTCACATTTCTACTTAATTTTTATTTTATAGGGGTAAAATATGTGAATAAGGGAATAATGTAGAGACTCCAGTTTTTAGTGCAAGACTTTGAAAAAATATTTGGAATAATTTCAGGGCTAGGTGCTCAGACGACACGTGATTCTGAGGCCCGGTGAGATCAGAATTAATTTTATAAAAATATTAAGTATATTTTTACTACGAATTCATAGTTATCATGAAAAAGTGGAATATAACATAAATGGAGTCTAGGATCAGAAATATGAGACTAGTGTTGAATCTAGAATGTTGATTTTACCCAAGGTGTGACCTAAGATTGGTCAGCACGAGATGCTCATATGGGGTAGCCATTAAGGGGGCATTGGATAAATTAATGAATTTAATTTAATAATTTCATAACACTAACCCAAAATAACTCACAAAATGATACCTGGATAATAAATTTGAGACCACCAATGAGTTCATAATTTGATTTTTACCCTAGGCATGATATAAAATTGCATAGTGTGGGACGTTTTGATGAGGCAGACATTGGCGCATACGTTTAATTGATATAAATAAATAAATAATTATTTTTTTACTAAACAACATAAATAAATCCTCTATAAAACTCTCTTATGATGTTTTGAAAAGGGTTATTCAAATAACCCCTTCTAGATCTAGGAGGTTGAGGAGAGAATTCTTCATTGGCAGATCCACATCGAATGAAAAATAATGATCAGATTGTGGTGGATCTACGGGTCACAATCACAATGGGTCTTCCTCATCACTAGAAGATGAATTCTTAACCAAATATAGATCTATAATCAAGTTGGGTATAATTATATTTGGTTCTCTACCCTTATAATTAAAATATTGATCATGATCAATTCCATATTATTGATCTCCATTAATTTGAGCCTCTTCATGAGCCCCTGTATCAAAATAAATTATTTTTTCATTTATTTCATAACTATTCCATGTTTATAACCCCAATTTCCCACTATGAAATAATTTACCATGAAATATTGTTCATATATGCTTATCACCTACGTTATTGGTGCTTTCCCCCCACCATTCATCACGTTCTTCATTGTTGGACTATGGGTCACGATTCGACTTTGTCAGGGAGGGTTCGAATGTGGTCGAACCCCAAGATTCATTGAGGTGGATTAAACAACATGCATATCAATGGTTTTGGGATAAAATGACAAACAAGCAGGATGGTGTTTGGTGAATGGATCAATTTGGTACCTTAAGTGTGAGAATTATAATCAGACATGGTTTTGGATTGGATCGGTGATCCCCATTTTCTGAGTTGGCATGTGATGATGATGTATGTTGTGATGAGACTGTTTATGGGTGGTGGTCATGCATGAAATCGAATGGTGGATGCTTCTCAATATTTATGTGATGGTGGACACACTCAGATCTTTGATGACGTGGTCAGAAGTTTCCAATGTATATTTTTTATTAATATAATACTGAATAATAATAATAATGGTGGAATAAAATGTGTGGGTGATTAAATTAAATGATTTTAATTTGACAAAAAAATTAACGTTTTAATTACATGGGTTTAATTTAATGGATTTTGTATTATTGATAATATTATTCTTAGTATTATTAATATGATGAATTAATGAATTGTTGAATTAAATAAATCCCCCCCCATTCACACTGGTATATTGCATGGATTTCTCCCTACCTACTAGCCTGGATCCCTTAATTGGGAATATTTAGCTAGGGATGAAGGGAGATATATATGTGGTAATAATTAGAATTACTAATACTATTTTTTTGTGTTATAAAATAAAATGAATACACATTAAGGATTAGGGGGTGCTGCATGTTGGGTGTGGAGAAAAAACTAATGATGATACCATTAGCATTGAAGAATTTGAAAATAAATAGATAAAATAATGATAAAAATAATAATAATGATATTATTATTATTATTTATATATTTATTTTGGGACTTAAACCTAAATTTGATCATAACTCATTCATATGATGTCCGATTAATGAATTATCAGTGAATGTGTGACTTGGGAATTGAGACAGTCATTTCAAGACTAGTGGTGGATCCCTTTTTTTGACTCATGGTACAAGTGCACGAAGTGAACAATAATAATAATAATAATACTGTAGAACCTTATATCTGACATAACTCATCTATATGGTTTCATATTGAAAAATTTTATGTGGTATCAAAACCCTGAAACTGAGGTAGAATGTTTACTACTAATATCAAATATTCTATTCGGACTTATGGCTTGGTACCATGAGACGCCATTTGAGCGTAGTGTGGTGAAATTCATTTATTTCATGAGGTGTCCAATTTAAAAAAAGTGAATGGACTATCTTGAGTATTTTTCCATGAACATCACAATGGTGGGATCCGTTTGGCCATCTAGGGCCATTTTAAGAGGCATATTAGTGAAATTACATTTTTTCCCTCAGACCGGTGACGTGCCTTTGGAATTCATGAAGATTGTGACCAATAAACATCCTGTAGTACACTTAAATGCATGCAGTGCTCTATAGTCAGAAATCCATGTTTTGGAAAGGAAATGTCTAGGCAGCAGAGAGGGACCACATGTTGTGTTGGTCTCAGACATGTCTTGTAACTCTTTTTTAGAAAACTTATAACAACTTTATATCCTTTATTTGAAAATGAATTTTGGCGCGTGATTATCCTATCCTATGTGTTTTACTGGGTATTATTTCATGGTTCCCTTATTTTTGGATTTAGAAATATGATGTAAAATGTTCCAAGCATGGAACCTATCGAGATAATGACCAATGACATTAGTTATCATGCAAGATCACCAAAGACTTATTCTGAGTGGTACCCTCTAGGTGGGAAGGGTAGTGGGTCCTCAACGTCTTCCAAGTGGTACCCTATAGTAGATTTGGGAAGTGGGTTCTCAATGTCTTTTGAGTGGTACCCTCCATCTTGGTTGGGTAGTGGGTCCCTAACATCTTCAGAGTGGTGCCCTCTAGTAGAGCGGGGTAGTGGGTCTTCAATGTATTCCAAGTGGGATCCTCTAATTGAGATGGGTAGTGGGTCCTAAATGATGTCAAAGTGGCACCCCCTGTTATACCCTGGTTTAGGTCCTTGATTTTGAGTTTATCCCACTCGACTCTATGGTGTAGTGATGAGGTGTGGTCTGACTTGTACGGTTAAATCTAGGAAGATGCATGGGATGATGGGCATTGATGATGGACTTTTGGAAGTGTTGGTTACTCTTCTTCTTGGACTGAGCAGTGATACAGAGATATCCTCACTCCCTTGTTTAGTATTCTTTGACTAACCATATATATCTATCCTTTATCGGTATCCACACCTTGGATTTGGACACTCTCCATCCAGGAGAGGTGAAGAAGTATGGGGTATTCCATGTTCTTTCCGTGTTTAGATTCTCATGATTTGATGAGTCTACTCTCCTATTATAGTTGGATAAGACTTGATGATTATTTCATCTACTACCCATTCCAAGCCCTTGTGTTTGAATGAGGTTACCTTCACTCTCTTTTTGGGTTGAGTTATAATATTTCACTATACCTTGTGTTATCTACTCTCTTTCTCTTATATTGTATATCTTAATACTCCCCCTTCAACATTCAAGGCGTCCTAGTAGGTATGTTTATACTCACCCCTACACGGGATTTTCCTATACATATCATGTCTTTTGCAGACACCAGATAGGTCAACCATTACAACAGAGGATCTTATAGATAATGGGTGCCTAGACCGTGTATAGTGGTTCTAACTTGCGATTCATGAGAAGAGATCTATTTCAGTTGCTTACATTTCCATTATTTTTCAGGTTGGGACACAGATCTAGTTTAGCATGTTTTTTAACCATTACTTTCAGTTTACAATACCATACTTTTGTACTGTCTAGAGGTTCATGCATGTTTGGTTTATTTTATAGTAGTGTTTCATCTTTTAATGATTCCATCTCCAATTCTTCATTGAGTTGGTTGTGTGTGTGCATACATGTATTTAGAAAAAAGAATCCCCAATTTAGTTATTCCATCAACACTTATTGCCACCCCCTGGCCTATGGAAGGTGGGATTGAAAATGTTGTGGCTCAAGCCCTAACATGGGTCAGGTCGTGACACAATATACATGAAAAAAACAATTCTTCTAGTTATACTCTTCTTTCACTTGCATCTGATGATATCATAACAACATATCAATCTCTGAGAACCAAATTTCTCCCTTAGGTTGATTGGATTAATCTTCAATCCAAGGAATATGATAAGGTTTCATCACTATCACCTGGTTCAAATGATGATAATAAATATAGAGATGAAAACTTTCATCGGCCTACTTGGGGAAAAAATGTGGTACCTCAAAGTGATACACTTGTCCAAACCAAATATCGCTACAATAGATCATAGAGTTGTACTAAGAACTCTTTCATTATAGAAGGCACCATCTTATACGGAGACACTGAAATAGGAGACATTCCTATTTTTAGCAAGATCCCAAACTAGGTCACCCATCAAGGGGGTAGCACTACAACTTCATAAAAAAATAAAACAGGGTATTCTTCCATACCCTTCAGAAAAATTTACTTCTAAACCTCTTATTAACATAGCATCATCTCATCCATAAAATATGATAAGTATGGAATATGTCCTTGAACCATATGAGGTTCTCGCTCACCAATGAACACTATCAACTCTCCATCAGCATCATAAAGTACAACATGACTCCTGAAGAAATCCATGATAGTCTTCACCAAATAAATACAATCCCTGAAGAGGATGATGTTTCATGGTAGTATAAAAAAATATAGGATGTATCCCAAAGATTTATGCTCCCCCAACACTAGATCACTATCTTTACATACTCCATACGGGTCAGCTCAGCCTCCAACTAGTGTATTAAACACCGTGGGTTATGGAAGCCTCTCAACCTCATGCACTACTAAATATATAAGTGTAGTTTATAGGAATTATTGTGTCTATATTTAATCAAAAAAGGAATGAACACATATAGAAAATAAGAAAAGGATACCTTGAATGACATTTCTCTCATATAACAATGGAAACACTAGAAAATGAAGTTGACCATGACCTACACTGTGGCCTCTCTAACCCTGCTAATGACCACCTCCATGGACGTGATATTCTCTATGTGGATAAGGATTATCTCAATGATGTCTTTTACCTAGCCCATCTCCTCTGCATTGATACCAATCATGAACACCCAACTACTAACTTAGATTAAATTACTTAAATAGTGGAACCTGATGTAGAACACCATGTGCACACTGACATATCAGAAAGTTTAGACACTGTCTTCATTTATTACTTCAGTCTATATAAGAAAAAAAATTTATGATCAATTAGTATAGGTTTGTGAGACACCACCCCCAAAAAATTGAGATAATGAGGGCCATGACCTACCCCAGATTGACCACAAAATCATTTTCTGAGGAAAATGGGAACCACAAACCAAAGTTCTACTTCATGAGTAATCCTTATGACTATCTTCTCTTAACAATTTGGTTCTAGAAAAAATCCTCAGAATGGATCTTTCTCTTTCCATCACCTTGAGATATGTTGAAAAAATGCACGAGGTGACATAGTGCTTCATATATGGATTCAAATACCCGTTGAAATGACACACCCTAACATATTTATCTAGAATTAGTTTTAAATAATATTACATATAATTAAAAAAATGATCCCATACTTTCACACACTATAAATCTCCCATCGAAGGGTAAAAATCTCATAGAGATTTGTCTCCTTTGACGTGATAGAAAAAAATCCACTAAAAAATGGTCTCTAAATAATTCATGGGAGACTGATGAATCCATATGATATTTAAGGAATAAGATCCAATGCTCCCTCACTACTTCATACATCATCATCACATACAATGAAACCTAATTCTCTTTCCAAGAATAAATCAAACTGAATGAAATATCAACCTCCTTTAACCAGTATTCTATGAATAAATTTGGAATGAATCCCTCATACATATATTGACTATGGCAGCCAAACTCTAAGAGTTCCCTCCTACAAGTTTCATCATCATAGACATCTACTCTCTAATGATCTACTAGCACATCCTTCTAAACATATCCAGTGTGAACCTAATGATTATATTGACATGGAGACATTCCTATTAGAAGAATAATTGATTTGAATCCCAAACCCTACATAAGGAATACTTAACATTAATTAATTAATTATTTCATTTTATTCTTTTATGTTTTAACATATCTCAAGGTTTACCCATTTCAATCATAGGTGAAAATATATATGAAGCATGATACTTTCTTAGTTATCTACCCTGTAACTAGTATAACCTCATTTAGAAAACTAAGTAAACATAATTTTCCATGCATCATATCACAAGGGACACTAAGTACCCATGTCACAGCTAGTCTCTTAGGTTTACATCACTCACTAACCTTAGATGACATCCTTTCCCTAATAACCCATGAAATCTCACCTCTTAAAAAATACAAACTCCATTATATTCATCTACCTAATCCTTTTATTACACTTTATAATCACCCCCAAAGAGTACCCCTCTTGGTCTAACAATGAGATAAGGAAGATAATAAATGCCTGAGTCCCACCTCCAGTAGGCCCTAGGTTGGTGACTAGCACCGAGGGTTTAATAAACATAAAAATGGGAGGCCTTAACCTCTAATGGACCATACTAAATAGAGAGATAAGATATAAACACCAATAAAAACATTCATGGAAATATAAAATAGATCCCAAGTCCATACATGTAATTTCATATAGTACTAAAACAATAGAAAGGAAAACTAAAAATATCTAAAAGGTAAAGAAGACACAGACCATGCATCCCAAACAGCTCTTGAAAACACCATGATCTTGTAATATATAGCCTGATATCTGACCTGCTATTCATGTACTAAAAAGAGTATATACATATATGGGGTTATTAAAACAGTATAATCAATAAGATCATCCTTAGATCCTCTTGTGTAAAAGATAAGGGAAGCATGCTAAGGCACATTGAACTACAATGAAACTAACTCGTCACAAAAACACGTATACTAAGTTCCCATCCTCACCATGGATAACAATCATCAAGTATCACATACAAAAGATCATATAATATAGTAATAAAACATCAAGGGTAACCCATTACTACTACCTTTCTAGTTTTATACTCTACCCCAATGTCACACGTCCTGATACATCTCTCGAATAAATAAGTCATTCCATAGTCTCCTTGCTTAAGTATCACAACATTAACCACATAAATCACTTCATCACATCATCCCATATCACATATCTATATAGTAAATAGGTAGTTTATGGTATCCACTATAGCCTATATGTTTCGTATCATATATAGAATATTATATCTCAACCCATCAAAGCCCATACACTAAGTAAGGTATCTCAAAATATTAGATCCTATACACGACATGCCTATAATATCAATTTGGATACTATATCCATAGATAACTATGTGTGAAATAACTACGATCCATCACAAAACTCTATAAACATATAAGGAAAAACTAACTTTCATGCATACCTGTACACATATCTACCAAAAGAAGAGAGAAGGTCCAAATGTTTTAGTCATCCATCCATCCTCCCACTAGAATGTTGGGGAAAACACCCTCTAAGATTACATTGGGTTTCTGTCAACCTAACCGACATTGGTGGGGTATCATATGAAATTAAAGAATATAAATGATATAATATAGCTCACAACCACACAATGGGTATAACCTATTCTTAGACTAAACTATAGCTAACATCACTTGGACTCTCAACTTACACTACCAAGAATAGATATCCTATAAGTAAAAAAATATTTAAAGGGTCATGTTAATTAAATCATTTTTTTTATCATTTTATTTACATTAATTAATTCATTAACCATTCATTAACCATAAACATTATTATTCATCAAAGCCAAGTCCATTACCTCCGGCCGTAATCCAAACTGAGTGCATGGTTTCTCAAGAGTAACATCTCATTTTCATTCAAGAAACACCAACCCCATGGGTTATAAATTTATTAAAAATTATTAACATCAATTGATAATCTAGATTACCTAGGAAAACTTCCTAATCTACCATAAAGAGATCCAACCAAGGATATCCAACTTCTTATTTCAATGGGAAAGGAACTAAGATAAACAAGCTACCCAACCATAAACCATTAAACAGATTCATATCAAACAAGTATCAAATTTTATCCCATCGATAGGTAAGCCCAGATTTAACCTATTTCATCATCTGTACTTCCATCCTCGGTACCCTAATCATTTTCTGATGCGCCTTGCAATGACAAGTGTCAACTAAAGCCACATTATTCAGGTCTCCCCACCCCATATCACATTATCCAACCCAGGATCAGTAATCCCAATATCGCAAAGAAATATCACATACATATAACATCACATGTCCATAAGAAAATAAGAAAATTCAACAGTGAAATGTATCCTTTAAAATTAAGGCACTCAACCTTTACATTTGAATGATCTCTCACAACTCCCAACACAAGGAATCAAACCATTATAAGAAAATAAGAACTCTCATCCCCAAATATTTTCCTTCAAAAAACAACAAGTTTTTAATCCATCATGAAATAATTGATTCATTATTCACATGTTCTGAGTACAGGAAACAAAAGTCATCAAGATATAGCATGATATAAATTTTTTAAATATTTTCTCAAGAATCAAACTATTTTCCACAAACAGAGAGAATAAATTATCTCATTTAACATGAATTTTTATTATCACAGAAAAGAATTGATGTGCTTCATGTTCTTTAACTAATACCATTATAACATGGAATGAACAAATTAAATTAAATAAGAAATTAGAATCAATTTTATTGTCATTAAATTCTAAGATACACCATATTTGAAACATGCATCTTTTGAAATTCTTAATACTATTTATCAATCAATTCTAACTCTATGTTCTTTACCATTTTCATTAATTTCAACATACTAAATGAACAAACCCATAATAATATCAATGAAACTTACCTTCTAATAATTATTTTTATAGTATAAATTACATAAAATCACTTTGTGAACCAAATACACACTTTTTAAATGATGAACTAATGAAATAAGAGGTATTTGTATAAGTTAAAGAACTTATACCAATGGAACAGTAACATGACCTTTGGAATAGTAATGTGACAATTAAGAATAGTAATACTCCCAATAGAATAGTATCCAAAACTAAGAGAATATAAATAAAATTTATCTATATTATAAATTCAAAATGATAAATTATATAATAGTATAAGTGAATAGATTTTTTAAAAATGATAAATTAAGAGTTCGTATTTTTATAAAACATAAAAGTTTATTTAAAATTTTTATAATTAATATAATTATTTAAAAGCAAATTTATAATCATATAATAGATTAAAAATTAATATTTTTTCGTCTTATGATTATAAGATAATTTTATAAAACTTTAATTAATTTTTCAAAGTGTCATAAAATTAGTTATAATATTAAAATATGTTTTTTTAAAATAAATAATGCTTATAATTAAAAATTAAAATTATCATGTTTATAAAAATATTTTTATAAAATAGAGTTCATTTTTTAATTCTAAATGTAAAAAATTGGTTAGGGTTATTTTTTTTATTTTTTAAAAATAGTAGAATTTTGTTGAATAAAGATATATGGTAATTTATGGTATATAACATTATAAGTTACATTCAAAATTTCTTTAGCCATTACTAATGTAAGATCCATAATATCTAACTCTCATTAATTATATAATTTATTTTATTATAAGGTTCAAAATATTTATATTCTTGAGCCAAAATAAAAAAATAATGAATAAAATAATCAAAAAACACCACTCTCATCCCCTATAAATACCACCCCTCACCACCTCTTACCCTCACACCTATAAAGTTTTTAAGATTTCCCAAATTCTACCAAATAATAATAAAAAAAATCTCCCCCTCATCTAAGATCATTTGAAATCTATAAATTAACAAATCTAATTTCCCTAAGGAGGTTCTCAAGGAGAAGAATTGAAGAGGTAAAATCCTCTTCCATTTTCTTTTAATTTCTTTTCAAGTTATTTTATTTTCTTATTATCTCTTCACCTACCCTCATAAAAGTGGTATTATAAATATAATATCTTATATATAATCTAATTTTATTATTTCAATGAAATATTTCATCACCAAACCCCTTATCCACTCTATTTTATTCTAAAAATGAAAACAACGTCTATGATGTGTTGATTTACCACCATCGTGGGAAATGTGCTTTCATTTTCCAATACCACCATCACGGATGGTCATTAAACCATTATAATGGTTGAAAAATATTTTAAAATGTATGTTATAACCCTTTTATGTTATGTAACTATCATATATACATAATATTAGATAATAAAATGAAACTTGTTCGTGATGATCAAAAAACGCCATGTTAATATAAATGATTATCATTAATGTTTTATCTAACAAGTCATCCTCATATATAGATACAAAATAATATGTAAGAACAATTAATATTATATAAGTCATGCAATGTAACACAATTTTAATTATGGATAATTATTCTCATTTTACATGATCTTTCATACATATATACAAGTGAACAGATCACGAAAACCAAGTAAACGAACACTCCTGAACGATGAAATTGTACTCTATAACTCATTAAAATGGATATAAATGAACTTAATAAAATTATAATGAATAAAATATATTGAAAATATGTTTTTTATTTATTAATTAATTAATATAATTTTATTATCTTGGATACTAGAGTGAATAAGGAATCCATACATAAGGTAAAGGGATTCTTGAACGCAATTTCCTTTCTTTGGATTGTTCCTATTTCATACCAAATCTCAGTGTGGATGTTCTATTAATACTCCTCAAATATAATTTAATTGTTCTTATATTTTATATTTTGGGATATGCATGCATCCAATCATATTTCATGATAAATGAAAATATTTTTCAAAAAGAACTCTTCTTTCTAAAGAAGACTTATTTTTCTTCTCTTGAGATTGTTTCTTCTTTACTCATGATTGATGACTCTTCTACCAAGTATATTATTCCATATTTATTTTTGGAACCCCAAATTTTATTCATGAATGTATTCTAATGAAACCCATTCTTTCCCATTGTTTATTTTACATCCAATATTGAAATATATTATCAGTGGCATGCATCATTTCGTAAATGTTATGATGTGATAGGTGCACATGGGATTATATATCACTATAATTCATTAGGTAATGATATTTATGTCAAGATAAAATGTCAAATATGCATGAAGATGTTGTTTTATTTGTTAATAATCATTATTTTATGATTATGTACAAATTTTATGCTAGAACATGATGTAATATTTGTTCACAACTATGTGTGGTATTTGACCACCAAGACATGATGTTTCATTTTTATGAATTTTCAAATTCCATGTATGAATATAATGATTATTATCATTGTTTTAATGATTATCACATGATTATGTTATGATGATGATTATTATTCTCACAGATGTTATATTGATTCATGTTTTTATCTATCCTTTTACTGGGCATTTAACTCACCCATTTCATAATGTATATCAACAGGTGAATAATTATAATGAGGAGTACATTAGGGCCACTAAGAAGCTTGAGAATAATGAATTAAATAATTTTTAGGTTTTATGATGTAAATTTTATTCTTGGTTGTAATTTAACCAATACATTAAACCTTTAGATCCTGGTTTTGTAACACTATTATATTGTATATCTATAAAATGATGTAATAGTAATGTTAGAGATGAAGGGTCGCTATAGTTGGTATTAGAGAACAATTTAGAGAATTTGGTAATTATTATTAGAGAACATTAAGAAAAACCCATTGTATGAGACTAATTATATGTAAAAACCCAATAATATTTTTTTAGAAAAATTATAATAATAGGGATTCCACAAGGTATGACATCATAGTTAATTTCAAACAGAAATAAATTGTTTATTCATGAATTATAGACATATGTTCTGTTTAAAGCTTTTATATTTTATAAAATGGTGGGAACCAAGAGAAACTAGTCCAACAACCCATGTGAGGTATAATTCTGTGATTTCCTGAATGACATCCCCAATTCAATGGGAGGTTGAGTTGAAATTTCCATAGATTACCCAACCGTCCCAAGATATGAACAACAAACTAAGTAATATAGAAAATACACCTTAACCTTAGAGGGACAAAATGGATGTCAAATATTTTATGCAGTAATTCCCAACGACATTTAGTGGATCTTTGGAAACACTTTTCATAGAACAGTGGGTCAACTCAATAGAAAATATATTTTATGTTAATTTCTGATCTGTTATTGAGAAATTAACTCTAGATATTAATCATTTAGATGGAGAGTCCAACCAATGATGTGTGTTGATTAAGAACACCAAGAGAAAGGATGAAATTGGATATATGGAGTGGGTTGAATATAAGAAAATTTTCTTAATAAGTATTTTTCTCAAACTCTTTGGGAAAAAGATTGATTGAGAATTTATAGAGCTGAGGAAAAAATAAATTGAATCATTCAAGGCTTATTTAGAAAATTTCACAAGGCATTCAAGGTACAACATGAGTTTTGTTATCAATAATGACAAAAAAAATCAATATTCTTTAGTGGGTTAAAAACAAACCTTCAAAATGATTTAGAAATTAGAGACTTTGGTAGTTATGAAGAAGTTGTTATATGTTCTCTTAAAGTAGAGATGAAGATTTTATAATGGTCCCATGGATATGGTGATAAGAAAAAAAATACGGGGTTTCAAGATGGAGGATCTAATGACAATGGTGGAAAGAAAACTCAACCACTAACAATTTAATAATGCGGGAAGAAGTATCATGGGAATTTCCTCAAAGGGATAGTGAAATGAATCAATTGTGGGAGAGAAGGCCACAAATATCACGAATGTAGAAGATACAAGATGAATTTCGAAAATGTGGTGGAGGAAAAGAGATCCCCAACAATGCTTTAATGTTTCAACTATAGGGAGAGAGGGTGTTATACAATCTGTTGAACTAAACCTTGACTCCCTGAGGGTAATCAGTTTTAGTAGGCACCAAAGAAAAAATAAGAAAGGGAAATCATGGTCCATCACTACTACTAACGTGGAGCCCGAAAATGATGGGGTGAAAGGTACAATGGTAATTCACTCAATAATAGTGAATTCAATATTTGATTCTGGTTCTACTAATTCTTTCATATCATGAATTTTTAGTAGAACTATTCAAACACCACCTCAAAATGTTGATGTTTTATTATCTTTAGGAATATTAAATGATAAAATTATTTCATCTAAAGTATATAAATCCTCCTATGTTAATGTTTTTGGACTAAACCTCCCAAAAAATATGGTTTTACTTCCTTTGGTGAGTTTGAAGTTATATTGGGCATGGATTAGATGTCTTTATACAAATCCAACATCAATTGTTGGGAAATGTAGATCACTCTTCACATTCAATGGAATTCTCTAATTTTGTACAAGTATAAAGAGGATTATGAATATTCTTTAGAATAATTTCCTTAATTTTTGATACAATTTCCTTATGACAAAGAATATGTAGCGCAAATGATTGAGACAAATGAGATAGTCATGATCGAATACAGACCCATTGTGAGGAACTACAATGATGTGTTCCTCGAAGAATTTCTTGGACTTACTCATAACTGATAGGTTGATTTCCCAATTTAACTTATTACTGTATCTCTTCCAATATCAGAGAAACCATATAGAATGTCCACTATCAAGTTATAGGAATTGAAGAAGCAGTTACAAGAGAATTTGGACAGCAGTTTTGTATGCCCAAGTTCTTCACCATGTGGTGCACCAGTCCTATTCATAAAATACATGTATAAATCAATGTGAATCTTCATTAATTATTATGAGATCAACATAATCATGATTAAGAACAAGTATCCCCTTCCACAGAGACATGACTTGTTTGATCAACTACGCAAGACAAGTATTTCCCTAAGGAGAACCTTCGGTAGGGATATCACCAATTAAATATGTGGATGGATTATATTCCCAATGCAAACTTTCAAACAAGGTATAGACACTATGAGTTCTTAGTAATTCCATTTTAACTCACTAATTCTCAAGAAATATTCATGGACTTAATGAATAGAGTCTTTAGAAATTACATCAAAAAATTTGTGGTAGTCATTATAGATGATATTCTAATATACTTTATCAGTAAGGGGGACAAAGGGAGAATTTTAATACTATTATAAAGATATTGTAAAGGGAGAATAATTATTCAATTTATAGTAAACGTGTGTTATAGGTGGAGGAACTATCATTCTTGGTGTATTTTATCACTAGTAAAGGGATATCTATGGACCCTTTAAAGACAAAAGCAATCGAAGCCTGGCTCATGCCAACATATGTAATAGAGATCCATAGTTTCCTTAGTCTATATGGGTATTGTCAATGATTTGTGTAGAACTTCACTTTATTTTCAAAGACACTAAAAAACTTGACTTCGAAGGGAGAAGAGTTTTGCTGGACCAATGAATGTGAAGATTGCTTCAAAGAGTTAAAAAAAGGCTTATCATTGACCCATTAATCACACTTCCGGAAAATGGGGAACTATTTGTGGTATACAATAATTCTTAAAAGAATTTATTTGGTTTTGTACTAATGAAAAATGATAAAGTGATATCCTACACCCCATGTCAGTTAAAAAATCATGGGTTAAACTATCCCAAGCATGATCTAGAGTTACCATTTGTGATCTTTTCATTGAAAGTATAGCGGTATCATCTCTTCGGGGAGAAGTGTGAAATATATACTGATCATAAGAGGATAGTATATATACATATATATTCATAAAGAAGGATATAAATATGATACAATGAATATGGTTAAATATAATCAAGGAATATGACTCCTCAATCCACTACCATCTTGGAAAATCCAATAAAGTGGCAGATGCACTAAGTAAAAAAGATCCTGTATCATTATCAATGATGAGAATTTAGAAGGATCCAATATTTTAGTTTTTAAAAGGATGTACATAAAAATCATTAAGGAAGGAATATCCTCAATCATTTCTCAAATTATAGATCAACCATCCCTAATGGATGAAAAAAATAATGCTCAAATAAATGATGTTGAAATTTGGAAGAAGGTGGAATCTATAAGAATGAGGAAATCCATAGAATTCTAAATTTAAGAGGAAGTATCTTTAATATTTGGGTCTTGAAAATGTGTTCCATCAAATCTAGAGAAAATGGAAGAGATTCTGAGTGACTGGCATAGCTCAACCTTCTCTATTAGCTCAGGGAGCACATAGATTTATCGAGATCTTCAAGAGAACTATTGGTGGGATAATATGAATAAAGATATATATGAGTATACATCAAAGTACATGGTATGTTATAAAGTGAAAGATGAGAGGAAAATGTCTAAGGGTATGATGAAACAATTTACCATACCAGCATTGAAATGGAAAAACATCACCATAGACTCTCCCACCAAACTCATGATGATATCCATAGGAAATAATGATATATAGGTTATTGTGTACGATATAAAAAAGACATATCACTTTATAGAAATTTTAGAGGAATTCTCATTGGATAAACTTGCACAGATATAAATCAAAGAAGTTGTAAGGATGCTTGGAGAACTGCTATCTATTGTATCAGATTGAGATATAAGATTAACCTCCAAGTTATGAAGAAGTATCAAACATACTCTAATCATTGAGATGAACTACAGTATTAATTATCATCTTCATACTAATTGACAACCAAATTAGACTATCCAAACACTATAAGACATGTTGAGATCATGCTCTATGGACCTCAAAGGATGATGGTACCAACATCTTCTTCTGTCTGATTTCTCTTGCAACAACAGTTTCCACTCAAGCATCCAAATTGCTACATATAAATCCCTTTATGGGATAATATGAAAAACACCAGCACGTGAGGATGAAGTTAGTGAATGTAAGCTACTAATACCTAAATTGGTTGAAATGGTAAAAACCATTTAGCAGCTAATAAAGAAAGCCCGAAGTCGAAAAAAGAGATATGCAGACATTTTTCAAGAGGGCCTAGAGTTTAAGGTTGGAGACATATTATTCTTCAACATATCTCCATGGAAGAGGATCATGATATTTGGAAAGAATGTAAAGCTAAGTCTCAGTTACATTGGTCCCTTCAAGATTCTGGATCGTATTTTGGTTGTGGCCTATCACATAGCACTTCCAACAACCATGTCCTAAGTACATGATCTATTCTAGGTATCCCTCTTGAGGAAGTATATACCATATCCCTCATATGTACTGAATTCATAGGTGGCATATTTCGTAAATGATCTCTCTTATGATGATTAGTCGGTAAAGATCTAGGATTATAGAGATCATGTTGTATGAAACAAGACTACTCACCTGTTCAAAGTTCTATGGTGTAAACATAAGTATGGAGAGGAAACATGGGAATTGGAGGAAGAGATGAAGGAGAAGTACCCTCACCTATTTACCCTTAGTTGGTAAAATGAAATTTCAAGGGTGAAACATCATAAGGGGGAAAGAATGTAACAACCCATAATTAAATCAATGGTTGTTTACTTATTATAATTATTTAATATATTATAAATCACATAAAATCACTTTGAAAACACAATACAAACTTTATAAATCAAGAATTAATGAAATAAGGGGTATTTATATAAGTTAAAGAACCTATACCAATGGAATAGTAACATAAACATTGGAATAGTAATGTGAAAATTAAGAATAGTAATCCGAAAAATATAAAAAAAACATCTCTTATGAGAGTATAAATAAAAATTTTCCATATTATAAATTAAAAAATTATATAATTATATCATTGTATAAGTAAATAAATATATTAAAAATGAAAAATTAAGTCTTGGTATTTTTATAAAACATAAATGTTGGTTTACAATTTTATAATTAATATAATGATTTTGAAGAAATTTTTTTCTTATAAAGTAGATTAAAAAATTATTTCTTTTTGTATTTTGATTATAATATAATTTAATGAGACTTTAATTAGGTTTTCAATGTTTTATAAAATTAGTTATAATTTTAAAATAGATATTTTTGAACAAATGATGACTTTAATTAAGGATTAAATTTATCATATTTAAAAAATTATTTTCATAAAATGGAGTTTTTTTTAATTCTATACATCTAAAAAAATTTAGGGTTAATTTTTGAGATTTTTCTAAAATAGTTGAATTTTTAGTCAATAGTGAACTACCGTAATTTACGATACATAACATTATATGTTAAATTAACTATTTCTTGAGTCATTGATGATATAAAAACCATAATATCAAACCATAATTCATTATTTAACATATTTATTGATAATTTTTAAACAATTTATTGTCATGATAAAAAATAATAAAATAATGAATAAAACAGTCAAAAAATACCCCTCTACTCCTCTATAAATATCACACCTCTCCCCCTCTTCCCGTCACACCTCCATAGACATTAAGCTTGTAAAAATTCTACCCAATACTCTTCCCAAGATTCTCCCCAACTTCTAAGAGCCTTTTTTATCAACAAAAGAACAAATCCAATTTCTCTAAGAAGGTTCTCAAGGAGAAGAATTCCATAGGTTAAATCCTTTCATTTTCTTTTAATCTATAATCAAGATATTTTATTTTCTTATTCTCTCCTCACCAACCCTATTAAAAGTGGAATTATAACTCTATAAAATTATATATATTGTAATTTTATTTTTTTTAATGGAATAATACACCATCAATTCGCTTCTCCACTTCCCTTTATTCAAAAAATGAAAACATTGTCTGTGATGTGTTGATTTACCACAATTGTGGATGTTGTGCTTTCATTTCTCTATACTGTATTCAAGGGTGGTCATATAAACATCATAATGGTTGAAACACATTATCAGATTTAGTTACAATCCTTTTTATTTTATGTAACAAACATATATATGTAATATTAAATAATTAAATAAAATTAGTTCGTGATGATGGAAAAACCACCAGATTAAACTAAATGATTTTCATTAATGTTTTATCTAATGAATCATACTCATATCTTGATAAAAAATAATATAAAACACCAATTTGTATTCTATAATATCATTAATAACATATAATTTTAATTATATATAATTGGTATCATTTTACATGATCTTCTATACATATATACAAGGGAGCCGATCATGAAAACCAAGAAAACGAACACTCCCAAACAAGGAAATTGAACTCTATAACTCACTATAATGTCCATAAAAGAACTTAATAAAATTATAATGTATCAAATACATTTTAAAGCAGTTCTATATATATTAATTAATTAATCTAATCATATTATCCTACATATTAGAGAGAAGAAATATTTCGTACATAAGGTAAGGGGATTATAGAACCGAATTTCCTATATTTGGGTTGTTCCTCTTTCATGGATAATTTTAGTACAGATGTTGTTTAAATATTACTAAAATATAATTTCATTGTTCTTATATTTTCTATTCTAGGATATAAATTCTTCCAATATAATTTCATGATAAATAAAAATATTTTTCAAAAATAACTCTTCTTTCTAAAAACCCATCTTGTACTTCTCTGGAGATTGATTCTTCTTTAATCATGATTGAAGATTCTTATACCAAGTATGTTGTTAAATTTTTATTTTGGTAATAAAAAATTTTATTAATGAATGTATTTTAATGAAACCCATTCCTCTCCATTGCTTATTTTATGTCCAATATTGATCTATGTTCTTAGTGGCATGCATGATTATATAAATTTTATGACGTGATAAGTGTACTTGAAATTATATAACACTCTAAAGAATTGAGTAGTGTGATATATATCATTATATAATGTGAAATATTCATAAATAAGATTCTATATTTATTCAAAATGATGATGTTATGATAATGAACATATGTTATGAGTGAACATGATGCTAAATTTGTTCACAACTATGTGTTGTGTTAGACCGCTAAGACATGATTTTTTATTTTTATGAATTGCCAAATTTCATGCCTTTATCTAATGCGTATTCTCATGTTTGTGACGATAATCCCATGATTAGGTTGTGATGATGATGATTATGATCACCCATGTTATATTGATTCATGTTCATATCTATCCTCTTTATTGGATTTTATCTCTTCCCTTTCATTGATATATATTTTAAAGTGACAACATATACTAAGGAGTAACTGAGGGCCATTAATAATCCAAAGAAGAAGGAATTAAATAATGTTTATGTTTTATGATGTAATGTTTATGTTTGGTCCTAATTTTCCCAAGACACTAAACCCTTGAATCTAGGCTTTGTAACACTGTTATATTTGTTATCTTAAAATGATGCAATAGTAATTTATGAAAAACATGGTCTCTATATAAACCAAGAATAAGACCATGATTAAAAATAATATAATATATAGCACACTATCAAAAAAATCAAGTGTAAAACTGCTATCATGGTGGAAAACAACAACATATGATCACCATAACTAATTATTTTTTAATTCAGTTCATTATTTATTAGGTAAATATATATTCTATACAAAGGGATAAACCATGATAACTTTATGCCTAAACATAAATAATTTAAAACCAATGAATCCCCATCCTCAAAGGATTAAATGTTCCTCTCATGAGAATAGACCAACATTACAGATCTACAATTATCTCTCTTATGAGGAACTATGATTTTCAAGAGACTTCATGACATGTAAACATTAGAAAATTACAGAATAAACCCTATAAGAATAGTGGAGATCAAACTCCATAACATGGAATGAAGAAATGGGAGGAAAACGAAACCAAACAAAGAGATTTTCTAGAAGTAAGTGGTATAACTCTCCTATGATCTCCACAGATTGATCTTTAAGAGCGGAGGATCAAAGACAATCAAAAGGGGATACGTAGCCTTTGAAAACCCTATCTGGGTCACCTTGGGTTTGAGTGGAGGGTGTTTAAAAGAATAGGTTTTGGGGGACCTCAGGTATTTATAGATCTACTGAAAAACTGAAGTTGATGGAGAAACCCCTTAGATAACGCCATAACACGTTCTAATATAGGGTAATCTAAGGCACAACCTGAGGGACCACGTGTCAACCACCCTCGGTCCAAGATCCCCTGAGCTCCCCAACTAGATCCTACAAAATTGGATATGGGGGTTACAGTGTAGCCATAAACACCATGTGGTAGGATCCCCAATTTCAAATTAAGTGACCACACCACAACCTAAAACCGACAGTACAACTACCATTGGTAGTAGCTTTGAAACTCCTCCCCAAATCCCCTACTCCACAACTGGGGTCAACTATTCTATAACCACCATTACCATGGAGAAGTACTTACCTACATGATAGAACCATTCCAATTTTGGTATTGTATCTCTCGAAAATCCACAAACACCCTCTAAACCATCTAGAACATCCTTTGGGAAACTCCAGTGCCCAAAACTCGCAAGGGAAAGGGCAACATAAATTCTGGCCCGTACATTTTTACTTATCTGTATTTCTCCAAGTAACACATATTAACACTTAAAATAAGATTACATAATTATAAACTATATAATGATATTTTATAATGTTTATAGAATAAAAAATACATTCCTTTCACCCGTTTTCGTTACAAAAAATAAAATGTCATCATGATTACATGCAAACTACCGCCTCCATGAACGATTTATTTTTTCATTTACTTTACCACATAAAATGGATGGTTTTAAAAATTTATTTAATATGTTAAAATGATATTTATATCATTATTAATATTTTAGAAAATAAAAACTATATTCCACCCTTTTCTCAGTCTATATAAATTTAAAAATCATTCATACGTATGCGCAGACATATACCTCTATGAAGTGAAGTATTTCATTTTCTATCTGTTTAGTATTTTATTATTTATATAAATATATTAAAATATGATTCAACACCTTAAAACATGAAAATTATATAATTTTTCTTCATTAATAATTATATTATTAAAAAATAATCACTTTTTAAACCATACTCAATAATTGATTATAACATTTTCCTCTTTAGGTTAGTTTAACCACCTACACGAACAATGCAATAAATTTAAATAATGTATGAAAATATAATATTAAATAATTGAATTATTACAAATAATGGATAAAATAATTTGTGGTATAATATTATAGAAATTTCATATTAATAAGTATATAATTATTAATATATGATCCATTTTCTTTAAAATATAGCAAAAAAATCACACAAACGATTTCATCTCCAACAACCATAAATAAAAATATCAAAGAGTTAAATTGGAACTATATAAATTGTTATAAAATTCTATTTTTTTACTTTAAATAATATCGAAATTATGAAAGTTATATCAATGAATGGGGATCTATATTGACATTACAAAGCATATGTAAAATAATTATAATTAAAAACATATATTGATGAAAATAAACAATAAATAACATTTAAATTTATAATAAATAATTATAATTTAAGTGTATAAAATTTAATATATATAAAAATGTTTCTTAAATAAATTTTATGATAATTATGCATGTTTTACCAAAATTTTGATTGCGTTTGACAAATCAGCAATACATGGTAAGGGTTTCAGTCAAAATGTCCATTCATTGAGTCATGATTTTAGGGTATTCCCCTATTATTATTTTATATGTATTAATTAATGGATTTTTGGATGACATTATTAGTAATAATTATTCTTTTATGGGGTTTACATTTCATTTTTATGATTCCCTCCTAATTATTTTAATTCATTTTTTTATCAAATTCATAAGGTTGTTTTCTTAACTCAACATTTTCTCATAGGTCATAATTATTAATTTTTTTAACTTATGTTTTCGAACATTGTTTTAATATGATATATAATGATTTTATATTTCAATTCATACTTATTTTATAGGAAATTATTTGATAATTTTAATATTTTTTTTGGATTTCTTTCCTTTTAAAACATGATGATGTTAAGGATAATTAAAATCCTATAGAAATGAGCTATTTTTATTCCATGTACATATTAATTATTTCAATAAATGTTATTATTATTATTTGGAAACCGAATTATGTATTATTTCATATGAAATTTATATTTCTATTTATCTCTTTTTAAAATTAAGTTTTATATTCCCTTTTAAAATGTGGGTTTTCAACATAGGTATTTTTAAAAATTTAAAAGTTATTCCCTTCCGTAAATGATCATATAATTTATATTTCACTCAGAATTTCCTCTAAAAACCTTTATTTATTTTCTATGGATCCATTATCTATATTTATTTCCAAATAAAGTTTCAAAAAAAATATCCATTTCAACCCCTTGAAAGTAACTTTTGAAAGTGAACCATAACTTTTCCTTTTTATGATAATGATCGAAATGATTCCTGGAATATTTTTAATAATTTTCCATGTGAGAACATTCATTATTATCAATGAATTTTACTTTCCCTATTTATTTTTTCCTAATAAATTTAATTATTAATGATTTTAAAATGAAGATAGGATTTCCTTGAATTTTTCAAGTTATTAATTCAATAATTATAAAATTGTATTTTCATCTATCATAACATCCATAATTCCCCTTAAATTAAACTAGGGTTATTTATTGTACCACTATTAAATTTATTTATTAGGTGTATTTAAATATTATATGGAATTTTTTATGATATCCATCTCTTTCCATGGGATAAGTAAGTGTTTTTTGGAATATGAATGTTCTCAGTATCTCTAAGATAAAATATGATAGATGATTATAATGTGAGGGTTCTGGTATTATATTTCCCTAAAATTCATTGGTTAAAGATTTATATCTCCTCATATAGAAACATTGTGCATGAATAAAAGTTTGGTTAGCTATGCTCTCAAAGACTGTGTGTGAGTATAAGTGTTGTTAACTATTCTCACTATGATTGTATGTGAGTATAAGTGATCATCTATGATAACTATGATTGTGAATGAGTATAAGTGTGGCTAGATAAGAACAAAATGATTTTTCTTGAGTTTAAGTACCATTATCTATACTCACAAAGACTATACATGAGTATAAGTGTGATTAAGTATGCCTAAAAGATTCAATGTGAGTGTAAGTGTGATTATATATCCTAACAATAATTGTGAATGAGCATAAGTGTAATCAACTATGCTCAAAAGGATTGTGAGTGAGTATAAGTGTTGTTAGTTATTCTTATAATGAATATGTGTGAATACAAATGTAGTTGGTTCTTCAATCAATGACTATTCTTGGACATAATTTATAATTTTTATTTCTATATTATTATAATTTCATATATTGTTTTGTACATTGTATTTATATTTTATATTATTTTTATCACCCATTGATAGGGTTTATTGCCTCATATTTCCAAAATATTAATCCATGGTATATGAAAGATCATTTGAATTTCCAAACTTTCTATTATTACATGGGGTTATCTATTATTCTTTCATGATTCATTTAGTATGATATTTCTCTCATTCTCATGTCCCACTCAAATGCCCAAAGATGTCACATTTATGCCTACTTGGTATATTTTCACTTACATTTAAGTTGAGGTCACCCCTTTTTTATGATTTCAATTTACAATATTATGAATATGTGTATAACATCAATCATTTATATAAAGAATTATAGTAAATTTCAATTATAGAGAAATGAAAACAACTTTTATATAATAAGTATATTAGGGATATGGTCCTCAAATATGCTAAAACATCTATTTATAGGATAGTAATATATTTTTGAGTTATAATTTTCAACTTATGTAAATATTATGAAATAAATGTATGTCTATATTAGGTCACCCAAGTTAGTATCAATAACCATGCACAAAGAGAATTTTTCTTATATTGTACCCAAGACTACGAGTTTGAGGCACCGTATATATCCTTTATTTGTTGGTTATATTCTAATAATATTACGGATATTATTTCCCCTTTATATATTTATATAGTATTTATAATTTTTTATTGAGGATTTATATTTATATCACATAATATCATGCATGATTTCTTCTCACCTCACTTATTAAGATATTTTTATGGGTTTCATTTCCAATATCACTTTTAAATCGTGAGAAACTAAGAATAAATATCTATTGGGGTAAAATTTTACATTTTTATGTCTCTAAAATACCATCTATTTTCTTATCCTACATTTCTATATTAATTATATATTTTTATTACTTTTTTATTAATTTATACTTATATGATTGCATAATTTTATTTTTTATTTCATTTTAATTTTTTTCCAAATTGTGAAAAGAGTTTTTTAATGTTTTTTCATGGTCTCCTTCTCCACTATTTTCTTCAGTTTTATTTATGAATCTTCCTTTCTATATTTTTAGGGTTTTCCAATGTAGTTTTTATTCTCAATGTTTTAAAATTTATTTCTTTAAAAATATATGTCATTAAAAATAAAATATGTATTTCTTATTATTTTTAATGTAATTTTTTTTGAATTTAAAAATATAGTTTCATCTATATCAATATCCTATAATTATTCTTATACATCACTATGGGTATGGTCTAATGATATCATATACATTATCTATAGATATATATTATGATCACATCATTTAGAAGTGTAAATGAATTTTCTTTCTTTCCCATGTGTTAATTTACAAGGAAAATTATGGGTCTAGTTATACCATCCCCAAAATATATTAATGAAAAATAATGTTACAAGATTACATAGAGTAAGGGGATTTAAAAATTAAATAAGTGAGATAATCACCTCATATCAACCTCCACTAACAATATATAGAACTTGGGAGTCCTAAAGGACTATTGGAGGTCATTTCCATGACATCTCTCTTTGATAAGGCATCAAACACTTGGCTAGCCTCCTTATGAACCTGTGTGATGCTTATGTTGAGAATCCTTACATGATCGATTCATTCAATACATTGAGGTAGAAGTCTCTATGGAACATCCATGGTACTAAACATAATAAAATTAACTACAAGTTCAAATTCTTATTCAATGCATAATATATTCCAAATATGATAAACATCATGCCTCATAGCATAAATAATGGCCCACATTTCATCTTCATAAGCAATTCTTATCCCAATGAAATGATGAAAAAATCCTTTGACAAAGACATGGGTCATCTGGAAGACACCGTCACAATGAAATAGTCCTGGAGATCCCAATGTAGCTTTATCAATATTAACTTTTATATATGAAACAATAGGAGGAATCCAGCATATATGCTTGACCATGACTGGATTCTTCAGCCTACGTGAAATTCCCAAAAACAGAAGTGTCTAGATTTCCACAAAGGTGTTGTCTATGACTCCAGTTTGAATGGTAACACCATCATGTATGTCATAATGAATCAGTAACACACTAGAATGAGTGGATGGTGCCTTGTTATCTAATTGAAGATCATTTCTAGCTGTTCATACAGTATGAAAATCCATTTCTACAAAAACATTAATAGATTCTGAATCTGGGAATTCCATCTATATTTAGTGATGCTTATCATTAATCCCTCAAGATTTATGTGATAGAATAAATCGATGTTATAGATATCACCAATGTAAATCCATAGCTTCTGAAAAAAAGAGATGGATATGAATAAGTGATGGACATTTTTACCACCATTCGAGCAGAAATGATAGGCAGATATAATGCATTGGCCAACCTTCCTCGGCTGATCATGTGTGGTTAGTCAGTTCCTCCATATTTTCTAGAGGGTGTGTATCCAAGAGGTTTGAACAAATAGAACATTGAATTTTAGAAGACAGTAAGGTTCTTGTCCATCACCAGTGAATTTCATATTATAATTGTCCCTAGTATTGTAGTGACCAATACTATTGGGATTCTAGATAAGAATATAATTATCCATAAAAGAGTTGATTTGAAATTCCATATAGTTCTAAGAATCAATCATGACGTATAAGTTGTCTCTATGATTCATAAAATTATCTAATAACATGTTCATCAAGTTATTAGGTATGTAACCCATGTGTAATGGGCTGTCCAGCCCAAGATTATTTCACCAATTGATATTAGAATTTATTCTCACAATACATCTTTTGTTTTGAATAATTTCAATGAAATAGTTCCTCATTGAATTCCACACAAATGAATAAAAACAGTTCCGATAGCCATTAAGAATCATTGTTTTAAACCAACATGAAAAAAAGTCCAAAGATGAGTGAGTCTAGGTTAAGATATTACATTTTAACTTCTTAATATTTCTATCATTTAATATCTTAAGATCCTTGATTATAAGGCCTCCCATTTCAATGGTATTAACATGATCATTCCAAGAAACTGTTATCAGATTTTTATCATTGATCGATCATATCTAGATGAAGTTCCTCATCATGGATTGAAGTTCACTAAGAAGATTTATTATCCATCTATAAAGTTGTAATGAATAAATTTTTTTTATATAATCATTGAATTAATGAGGAATACCCTCTGAAATTTAGACATAGATTTCCCTTTCTATCTGGCCATATAATTAACAATTACTAAATAAATACAATCAAGATACTACCTCTGCACCTTGACACAACTAAATGGGGTCCCAATATTTGTAAAGGGAAGGGACCCCTTCTTAACTCCTAGTTTCCTAGTAAACCTATTTTGTTTTCCCACCGTGATTTCATCATTAAAAACAATGCAGGATTTAATCGAATTTATATTTTTCTAGCCACTACCTCATAATTTAAAAAAGGACCCTGATTATAGTGATAGAGGTCCTTGTGGATTTACCAGATATGAGCATGCCATCAGCATATAATAAGTGATATGGGATAAGGTTACCTATTCGAGCTTTTATTTGTTTAAATAAACCAACTAGAGAGAGCTCATTGAGGCATATACTCAAATATTCCTTAGAAAAAGAAAAAATAATCCAAGATAGCGGATCACCATATCTAACACCTCTTGTGAATTGAAAATATCCCCTGGCACAACCATTGATAAAAATAAAAAACGTTATAGATCTTAGAATACTGTTTATGAGTTTGAGAAAATCATTTGATAAACCAAACCTCTTAAGAAATCAGATGTTGAATATCAACTTTAAGTGTCAAAGGATTTGGAAATATAAATTTTCATAGAAAAATTTTCTTACTTTTCATTATTTTTCATCATTTTGATACTTTATGATGTGGTAAATATGAAATTATGAATATTCCTTTTAAGAAAAAATCCAAACATATTTATGGAGATATGTTCCTTGATTATGTTACCCAATCTATTCATCATGATTTCACTAATGATATTAGGGGGTAGTAAATCTAATAAGCACAAGCCTAAAGACTTTAATGTTAAGTGAATTATCCTTATTAGGAATCAAATAAATGATGTTTTAATTAAATTCATAAGGCATGTAGGCCTGAGTAAAAAAACCCTAAATAGAGATACCACATCATCTTGAAAAGTATTCCAATAAAACATAAATAACTTTTTGGTGCATCCATCTTATCCAGCGCCACTTCCCATTTTTAGAGAGAATTTATATTCTATAATTTCCTCCATAGAAGGGTTCATTGTAAGAGAAAGGTTCTAATAATCCTCAATATAGGGGTAATATAAGCAATTATCTCATGAGTGATGATTATATCATTATCAGATTAGAGAGTAATTAAGTGGTTCACCACCACATTAGTGATCTCAATTTCAAAGGTGTAAAGGCATCCATTAATGTTAATTAATTTTAATCCTGCCTTAACCCTTTTCTCCTTGTGTGTTCTATGGAAACATTTGGAGTTCTTTTCACCATCCTTCAACCATTTAACATTCAAATGGCTATGATCCAACCTTTCCATCAAAATTTAGAGAGTACATAACCTTAAGAGGGCTTGTATTTATTCCCTTTAAGGGTTGTAATATGCTTATTTTTAATTTGACATCCTTCCAAGTCTGCTTCAGTTTCTTTAATCTAAATATCATGTTTAGAAAGAAAATATTCTCTAATCCCATAAGAGTCATTTAAATTTTTTGAGTATTTCACCAAGACTAAGAAGAGGGATTCCATTTTGAATAGGCCTCCAAGGCTCAATAATTACTTCCCTACATCCCAAGGTTACAAGAAACCCATTATTAAAACAAAAGAGGAGGGGAAAACATAAAAATTTAAAAATCAATGTCAATCACAATGAGGTTGTGATCTGAGTGATGCTTTCATAAAGTCTTCACAAAAATACTCGAATCCGAGATCCCATAATTCATATGATGAAAATATATATCCTGTTTACCTAACTGTCTGCCATGCAGAGTATACCTACCCTAGGTAAACTCAGCTAATACAAGTGATATTTTAGAAAAATTACATTGATCAATAAAGGAGGACAATTCCAAAGAGGAAACTCGGTTGAAATTTAACCTAGTTTTTTCTTCAGGTTTCAAGACAGTATTGAAATCACCCATAACCACCCATTTGTTAAAAACATTATAGAAAAATCTTCATGATCATTAAAATTTTCCCTTCTTCGGATATAGGATGACGAGGTATGCACAATGGAATCCTCAAAATTGTAACCTTGATTAGTGTATATGACATATGAAAACCCTGCCTTTTATTACAACTTAAACATGCTTTATTACATAAAACTTCACTTCATACAACAAATAATATCGAGAGGTTTAGTGTCTTTGGGGCTTAGGATCATTACATAAAAACATAAAACATGAAATACAACATCTTTATTGAAAACATCCTTTACATGATGACTACATTCCCTCGTACTTAGCATTGCATGGGATAACCTGAGGACATGCATAAGAAAAGGGTGAGCTATAAAGCCCAGTAAGGGAGTACACATGGAATAACATGAGGAGTACAATACATGTTAGGCAATAGGAATGTCAAAAGAGCATAAGAGAAACATGAACATAAAGGCATGATAAAGCATGATAATCATAACATGGAAATGTGGCAACAACACTTAACATTAGAATAGCATGAGCCGTGGCTCATTGCACATGGAGCATGAGTAAACCCTCATTGCACATGAAGCACGAATAAAACGTCATTGCACTTGAATTATCATGAGTCAACACTCATTGCACTTGACGTATCATGATACTATACTTTACCCAATGCATTGGAGCGCTATAAGGGCGCACCCTTCTTAAACATTTCATTTCATGCATAAGTGTGCCACATGGATCATAAAACATGGATTCATAAAACATAATCATTTATTCCATGATAAAGGAATGTGGAATTAATACATTAAACTTTAAAATCAATAAGTAAACGTGCATAAAGGTGAATACCCTTGATGGAGAAATGGGCATGGTATTCACTACACAATGACATTGGCTTAGAAAATTGGTGCGATTTCGGCAGCGTAACGGCGTGACATAAGAATTCATAAAATATGGTTGATGAGAGAGAAAGAGGTTCCTCATCATATTTACATGTAATTGAAATTAAGGAGTTCATATAGATACTTGTCCCAACAATTGAAATGGAATTTAGATTCACGATACAAAAGTATTGCTGGGATGTAAAAGAAGAGAGAAGTTCTTTTCAGAATTTCGGCATAGTAACGGGTGTACATGGGAGGCATTTAATGAGAGAGAAAGGCATCTCCCATCATTCAAAAAATAATAGGGCAGTATGGGGGAGGTTAAAAACCATACCCCTACATTCATAATTGAAATTAAAAGGGCAATAAAACTTAAAGAATATTGAAAAAAACGAGAAAGGAAAAAAACCTTACTTGGAAGTGTGCTTCCAAAGGCTAGAGAGAGGCTTGTGAGAGGCTTCTTGGGAGCTTGGGTCACCTTGGGAGGATTATAGAGAGAGTAGGGCAGAGTTTTTATGAACTCTAAAGGGTTTTAGTGAGGAAGAAGTGGGAGATTGGGTGGGTTTATATAGGAAAGGTGAGAGAATACTTTATTATTTAGCTTTGGGAGCCCTTATATTAAATTAATCTAAACCACAAACCATCCCATGGTATTTGCCCATGGTTTATGGAACAGGAAAGAAGAAAAAAATATTTTACAAGGCCAAGGTCTGAACTTATTAAAATAATAATGTTTCTTATGTGGAGGTGAGTCACACTCCCATGGAAATTAATTTAAAAAGACAAAGTGTTGAAGAGGTCTTGAGGGGTTCATTAATGCTTTGAAAAGTAAGTCAAACAAAACCAAAATCACTTTATTTTAATGGTAAAACATATATTCTCCGAACATAAGGATTATAGTATTTTATTACATCACCATTGGGTCATTATGATGTCATAAAACACATTATATATTTAAACGGTATTTAATTTTTTCCCAAAAATTTGACTGTCTCAGAAAATTATGAAAACTTCACCGTTGGATAATTTCGACGTCCTGATTCCAGAAATGAAATTTATTTTATCTAAATTTTTTTTAAATATGTTAATTTTCACTTTTAAAATAAAAACCAATATTTATCGAAAATTCACCGGTTTTGACAGAAATGGCCTTCAAACCTTGACAAAAATTTTAATTGCATTAATAAAATTATAAGATCATTTATATTTAATAAAAATTAATTTAATATTAATAATAATATTTTATTAAAATATTATTTAATTGAAAACTCTCTTAATTTAATAAAATTGAATTCTTAATTAAATAATAACTAAAAACACCATTTTTACTTTAAAAACTATTTACAATGTATCAAAAATGAATAGAAATTATATTCATTATTATATACAAAAAAAATAATGTACATGAACATAGTAATACTTATTTGTTACATAACCCCTTAAAACAGTCGCATAGGACCTAAGGGTAAGGTGCGCGATGGTGACAGACTCTTGGGGCGGCTCGGATAACATTGCCCGAGTGGTAATCTCTATCAACTTCCACTTTTCCCGTAGACAGTCACGTTTGAGCTTGAAATAATGAAGCTCATCTTGGGTTTGGTCAAGGAAGAATCCCAAGGATGCCACCTCTTTTCCGAGCTCCGACAAATGGGCTTCGTATGGGGCAATTCTACGAGATGAGGTCATCGCTTCCTTTTTCTGAGTAAAATTGGGTTCGTTAAAGACTTATATTTATACTAATCATGTGATCACTATTCAACATCTATAAAAGTAATGGTCACAACTCTTATCATAAAACCAAAGAAGTTGACATCTTATAAGAACATTTTTTTATAAAGAGACAATTAACTGGATCAAGAGGGATTTTCCATTAATGAAACTTTGGGTCATTAAAATATTCCCCCCTTAAGAAATTTCGCCCTTGAAATCTTCCTTTTCCCACACTAAAACAAATGTGGGTAACTCAGCTTCATCATATCCTCCGAGTCCCAAGTTGCTTCTTCAAACTTGTGGTTTCTCCATAACCCCTTGACGAGGGGCATTGTCTTATTTTGTAGAACTTTTTCTCTACGATCTAAGATCTTCACAAGTTGCTCCTCATAAGAAAGATCATCTTCCAATTGTACCACCTCGGAAGAGAGTACATGTGGAGGGTCCGGTATGTACTTCTTTAAGAGGGATACATGAAAGACATCATGCACGTTAGCCATAGTAGGTGGAAGTTCTAGTCGATAGGCCACAACCCCAACACGATCAAGAATATCGAAGGGGCCAATGTACCTTGGACTTAACTTCCCTTTCTTTCCAAACCTCACGACCTTCTTCCACGGAGATATGTGTAAAAAACCCATGTCTCTAATATTAAACTCAAGGTCTCATCAACGATTATCTGAATAACTCTTCTGTCGACTCTGGGCATCCTTGATATGCTGCTGAATGGTTTTCACCTTCTCCACCATTTATTCGACTATTTTTGGTCCAACCAGCTTACGTTCACCGAACTCATCCCAACATGTCGGTGTTCTGCACCTTTTCCCATAAAGGGCTTCACATGGTGCCATTTGGATGCTCGAGTGGAAACTGTTATTATAAGAGAACTCAACCAGAGGAAGATGTTGATCCCATCCTCATTTAAAGTCCATTGAGAATGCTATCAACATATCCTCAAGTGTTTGGATAGTCATCTCTGATTGGACATCAGTTTGAGGATGACATGTTGTACTAAAGTTCAGTTCATTATTCAGAGCATGTTGAAGACTCTTCTAAAACTTAGTGGTGAATCTTGGATCTCGTTGAGACACAATAGATAGTGGTACTCCATGCAACCTTACCACTTCCCTGATATATATCTGTGCCAGTTGATCCAATGAGAAATCCTCTCAAATAGCAATGAAGTGTTCAGTCTTTGTAAGATGATCCACAATAACCCAGATTGCATTACTGACTTTGGATGTCCTTGGAAGTCTGGTGACAAAGTCCATGGTGATATTCTCCCATTTCCATTCTGGTATGGGAAATGGTTGCATCATCCCCTTAGACTTCTGCCTCTCTGCCTTCACTTTCTAACACACGAGGCACTTTGATGTATATTCAGCGATCTCCTTCTTCATATTATCCCACCAAAATTTTTCTCAAAGATCTCGATACATCTTTGTGCTCCCTGGGAGAATAGAGAAATTTGAACTATGTGCATCATCCAAAAGTTCCTTCTTCAGCTCCAGACTTGATGGAACACATAGTATTTTCCCAAACCACACAAATTCTTTCTTTATTACGATAAACTCTGAGGATTTCCCCTTTTTGATAGCTTCCACTTTTCCTTGAATTCCCGCATCATCATTTTGAGCATCCTTTAACCTTTCCAAAAGAGATGGTTGAGCAATAATTTGTGAAAGTATTGATGATGTTCCCTTCTTTATGATTCCCACATCCATCTTCATCAATTCTAAGAAGACTGGATCCTTCTCAATTCTCATCATTGATAGAATCACTGGATCCTTTCTACTTAGGGCATCCGCCACCTTGTTCACTTTTCCAGGGTGGTAATGTGTTGAACAGTCGTAATCCTTGATGAGATCTATCCATCTTCTCTGGCGCATATTAAGCTATTTCTATGAGAATATATATTTAAGACTCTTGTGGTCAGTATATATCTCACATTTCTCTCCATAGAGATAATGCCGCCAGATTTTCAAGGCAAAGATCACAGCCGCCAACTCTAGATCATGTGTTGGATAGTTTCTCTCATGGATTTTCAACTTCCTTGAGGCATAGGATATCACTTTATCATTCTGCATCAACACACATCCTAATCTCTTCTTTGAGGCATCACTGAATACCACAAAAAGTTCCCCACTTGTGGGTAAAGTGAGCACGGGCGTAGTGATAAGCCTCCTTTTCAACTCCTTGAAGCTTTCTTCGCATTCATCAATCCAATAAAACTTTACTCCCTTTCGAGTTATCTTGGTAAGAGGGTTGGACAATCGTGAGAAATTTCTCACAAATCATCGATAATATCCAGCTAACCCTAAGAAGCTACGGATATCGGTTACCATGTTGGCCTCGTCCATCCCTCAATTGCATCTGTTTTGGAGGGGTCCACAGATATCCCATTGCTTGTGATGATATGGCCCCAGAATGAGACTTCCTTCAATCAGAACTCACATTTTCTATACTTTTTATAGAGTTTCTCCTTGCGCAAAGTCTCTAGTATAGTTCTTAAATGCTCCTCATGATCCTCCTTAGTTTTGGAGTATATTAGAATATCATCTATAAAGACTACCACAAATTTGTCAAGGTAATCTCTAAAGACTCTATTCATCAAGTCCATGAATACTGCTGGAGCATTGGTGAGTCCGAAAGGCATTACTTTGAATTCATAGTGCTCGTACCTTGTACAAAAAGCAGTCTTGGGGACATCTTCCTTCTTCACCCTTACTTGATAATATCCCGACCGCAAGTCCACCTTGGAGAAGTATTGTGCTCAACGCAACTGATCGAACAAGTCATAAATTCTTGGGAGAGGATACTTGTTCTTTATCATGATTTTGTTAAGTTCACGATAATCGATGCAAAGCCGCATTGACCCATCCTTCTTCTTGACGAAGAGGACTGGTGCACCCCATGGTGAAGCACTTGGGCGTATAAACCCTTTATCCAGATTCTCCTGTAGTTGTTTCTTCAGCTCTTCAAGCTCAACAACAACCATTCTATGTGGAGTCTTGGATATTGGTAATGCCCCAGGTATAAGTTCATTTGAGAACTCAAAATCTCTTCTAGGAGGAAGACCAGGCAGTTCCTCGGGAAATACTTCCACGAATTCCCTCACAATAGGCATTTCTTCAAGGATGGTTTCTTCTTTGGACTCAATCATCTGAGCCAGATACACATGCTCATAAGGTAGTAATATCTATTCTTGAGATGATGGAGCTAAAGGAGATTCATCTTCCTCCTGACACTTGTAAAGAATCAGGGGTTGATTCTCCATATGGAGAGTGATCTACCACTCCCGAAAATTTATGTTGGCTCTATATAAAGGAAAGCCAATCCATGCCAAGAATTGCATCAAATTCCAGCAAAGGGAGTATGACAAGGTTCGCCGGGAAATTCAATCCACAGATTATAATAGGGGAGGACTTATATTCATGGGATGCAATGATTTCCCCATTTACCGTACTCACCAACATCTTTACTTCCAAGATTTGTGGTGGTGCTGGGATTGTTCTACTAAACTTTTGAGATATAAAAGAATGCGTAGAACCTGAATCAAAAAGTACGTTCGCTATTCTTCAATGAATGACTAGCGTACCTGTCACCACTTCGTTTTCGGGGTTCACTTTAGCATAAGTGATGGAAAAATCTCTTCCATGCTGTCTTGGAGGTTATTGGTTGCCTCCGATAACCCTTGGATTAGGGCACTGATTTTCAAAATGACCCGGTTCTTTGCATTTGTAGCATTGAACAACGCGTTGAGGTTCGAACGGAGCGTTCCTCTCCTCTGTCACAGTCGCGGGTCCTTCTTGCCAACAGTTAATATCTATGTTCCCTTCTCTTTTACACCTGAAGTATTTTCTCATCCCCTTAAGGAAATTTCTAGGGTGCTTCTTCCCACACTTTTGGAAAGTGGGGTGCTGGAACTTCTTAGCGTCGTTGGATTTATCCATCGGACCATTAGCATTGAATTCCACCTTACGCTTCTTATCCCCATGATACCCCTATGATTCCCCGATCTCCATTTTGACCTTGAGGGAACATCGGACAATTTCCTCATAGCTTTCGAAGTCACGGATCGCTAATTTTTTCCACAAGCTAGGCTTCATCCCACCAAAGAAGCGGTCAACCTTGCATTCGAAGGTAACAAGAAAGCCAAAAGCGTATCGTGCAAGACTTGTGAAGTTTTCCTCGTATGATCCCACAGATTATTCATCTTTTTACTTGAGGGAAAGGAATTCTCTTTCCATCTTAAGAATGAGGGTGCACGGAAAATATTTATCGAAAAAAATCTTCTGAAATTCCTTCCATTCCAAAGCCTTGATCTCCTCCTCAGGCTTCGTATTTTTGATCAACATCCACCATTGATCAGCTTCACCCTCCATACGATAAGCAGCCAGGATAACCTTCTCTTGTTCAGAACATTGAAGGATGGAGAAGATCTTTTCAATGGAGTTGATCCATTGTTCAGCGATCGTGGGATCAGATGATCCACTAAAAGTAGGAGGCCTTTGCCTCATGAAGCTCTCGATAACAACTTGTTCCTTCATCGGGGGGGGGGGGGGAGGGGGGTTTGGATGTTCCTCTTGACCCGTTTTTCTATTCAAAACTTGAGTTAGCTAAGAGAGAAGCGTGAAAAATTTCACGATTCCAGCTCCCATTGAATTGGGCATCTCATTAGTACAGTCATCACATTGATCTTTACAACGGTTGTTAGCCCGAGTCCTCCTATTACCGGCCATTGGCTGGATTAAAAGGAAAGTTAGGGGTATCACATAAAGGGTAATCCAAAGATAAATTTGATGACTTATAAATAAACTTTCATTCCATAACTCATGAGTCTATAGGCTTTAATCTTGGATTTTCATGATCTACTTTCTAACAAATATTCGTAGGGAATTTTTTTTAATTCCCTTAATAAGGGTTCATACAATGCTTGTGAATTTATCAAAACATATCCCCCGGGAGTGTCGTAACCAAGAGTGCAGCAAGGCCCGTTGTCGTGCACCGGTTCCCATTCGAGTCTATCTCAAAGTGGTGTTTTCGGGTTTTACCCCTAGGATACATCTTTGCCAGAGCCGCCTCTACCTGCTCATATCCAGACAGGGATTTATTTGTTTGATAAACCACTTAATTAGTATTTACCAAAACATAGGGATGTTTTTATTATACTTAGTCTTGTACCTAAGGCTTTACTAGAGTTTTCTAATCCCAAAAATAACTAAACCTATCCTCTGATACTAACTATGACAACCCTGCTTTTTATTACAACTTAAACATACTTTATTACATAAAACTTCACTTGATACAACAAAGAAGATCGAGAGGTTTAGTGTCTTTGGGGATAAGGATCATTACATAAAAAAATAAAACATGAAATACAACATCTTTATTGAAAACTTCCTTTACATGACCACTACATTCCCTCATACTTAGCATTGCATGGGATAACCTGAGGACATGCATAAGAAAAGGGTGAGCTATAAAGCCCAGTGAGGGAGTACACATGGAATAACATGAGGAGTACAATACATGTTAGGAAATAGGAATGTCAAAAGAGCATAAGAGAAACATGAACATAAAAGAATGATAAAGCATGATAATCATAACACAGAAATGTGGCAACAACACTTAACATTGAAATAGCATGAGCCGTGGCTCATTGCACATGGAGCATGAGTAAACCCTCATTGCACATGAAGCACGAGTAAAACCTCATTGCACTTGAATTATCATGATTCAACACTCATTGCACTTGACGTATCATGATACTATACTTTACCCAATGCATTGGAGCGCTATAAGGGCACACCCTTCTTAAACATTTCATTTCATGCATAAGTGTGTCACATGGATCATAAAACATGGATTCATAAAACATAATCATTTATTCCATGATAAAAGAATGTGGAATTAATACATGAAACTTTACAATCAATAAGTAAACGTGCATAAAGGTGAATACCCTTGATGGAGAAATGGGCATGGTATTCACTACACAATTACATTAGCTTAGAAAATTGGTGCGATTTCAGCAGCTTAACGGCGTGACATAAGAATTCATAAAAAAGGTTGATGGGAGAGAAAGGGGTTCCTCATCATATGTACATGTTATTAATAGTAAGGAGGTCATATAGATACATGTCCCAACAATTGAAATGGAATTTATATTCACGATACAAAAGTATTTCTTGAATGTAAAACAAGAGAGATAAGTTCTTTTCGGAATTTCGGCATAGTAACAGGTGTACATTGGAGGCATTTAATGAGAGAGAAAGGGGTCTCCCATCATTCAAAAAATAATAGGGCAGTATGGGGGAGGTGTGAAACCATACCCCAACATTCATAATTGAAATTAAAAGGGCAATAAAACTTAAAGAATATTGAAAAAAATGAGAAAGGAAGAAAAAACCCTTACTTGGAAGTGTGCTTCCAAAGGCTAGAGAGAGGCTTGTGAGAGGATTCTTGGGAGCTTGGGTAACCTTGGGAGGATTATAGAGAGAGTATGGCAGAGTTTGGACGAACTCCAAAGGGTTTTAGTGAGGAGGAAGTGAGAGCTTGGGTGGGTTTATATAGGAAAGGTGAGAGAATACTTTATTATTTAGGTTTGGGATCCCTTATATTAAATTAATCCAAACCACAAACCATCACATGGTATTTGCCCATGGTTTTTGGTAAAGGAAAGAGGAAAATATTATTTTACAAGGAAAAGGTCCGAACTTATTAAAATAATAAGGTTTCTTATGTGGAGGTGAGTCACACTCCCATGGAAATTAATTTAAAAAGGCAAAGTGTTGAATAAGTCTTGAAGGGTTCATTAATGCTTTTAAAAGTAAGTCAAACAAACCCAAAATCACTTTATTTTAATGGTAAAACATATATTGGGCGAACATAAGGATTATATTATTTTATTACATCACCATTAGGTCATTATGATGTCATAAAAACATTATATATTTAAACAGTATTTAATTTTTACCCCAAAAATTGACTGTCTCAGAAAATTATGAAAAATTCACCTTCGGATAATTTCGACATCCTGATTCTAGAAATAAAATTTATTTTATCTAAAAAAATTTCTAAATATGTTAATTTTCACTTTTAAAATAAAAACTAACATTTATCGAAAATTCACGGGTTTTGACAGAAATGGCCTTCAAACCTTAACAAAAATTTTAATTGCATTAATAAAATTATAAGATCATTTATATTTGATAAAAATAAATTTAATATTAATAATAATATTTTATTAAAATAATATTTAATTAAAAAATCCCTTAATTTAATAAAATTGAATTCTTAATTAAATAATAACTAAAAACACCATTTTTACTTTAAAAACTATTTACATTGTATCAAAAATGACTAGAAATTATATTCATTATTAGATACAAAAAAATAATTTACATGAACATAGTACTAATTATTTGTTACATAACCCCTTAAAATAGCCGCATAAGACCTAAGTGTAAGGTGTGCGATGGTGACAGACTCTTGGGGCGACTCATATAACATCGCCCGAGAGGTAATCTCTATCAACTTCCACTTTTCCCGTAGACGGTCACGTTCGGGCTTGAAATAATGATGCTCAACTTGGGCCTGGTCAAGGGCGAAGCCCAAGGATTCCACCTCTTTTCCGAGCTCCGACAAATGGGCTTCATATGGGGCAATTCTACTGGATGAGGCCATCGCTTCCTTTGTCTGAGTAAAATTGTGTTCGTTAAAGCCTTATATTTATACTAATCATGTGATCACTGCTCAATGTCTATAAAAGTAACGGTCACAACTCTTACCATAAAACCAAATAAGCTGACATCTTATAAAAACTTTTTTTTATAAAGATACAATTAACTGGATCAAGAGGGATTTTCCATTAATGAAACTTTGGGTCGTTACAATATTCCCCCCTTAAGAAATTTCCCCCTCTAAATTTTCCTTTTCCCACACTAAAACAAATATGGGTAACTCGGCTTCATCATATCCTCCCACTCCCAAGATGCTTCTTCAAACATGTGGTTTCTCCATAACACCTTGATGGGGGGCATTGTCTTATTTTGTAGAACTTTTTCTCTACAATCTAAGATATTCACTGGTTGCTCCTCATAAAAAAGATCATATTCCAATTGTACCACCTCGGAAGAGAGTACATGTGAAGGGTCCGGTATGTACTTCCTTAAGAGGGATACATGAAATACATCATGCACTTTGGCCATAGTAGGTGGAATTGCTAGTCGATAGGACACAACCCCAGCACGATCAAGAATCTCGAAGGGGCCGATGTACCTTGGACTTAACTTCCATTTCTTTTCAAACATCATGACCTTCTTCCACGGAGATATGCGTAAAAACACCATGTCTCCAACCTTAAACTCAAGGTCTTGTCGATGATTATCTGTGTAACTCTTCTATCGACTCTGGGATGCCTTGATATGATGCTGAATGGGTTTCACCTTCTCCACCATTTATTCGACCATTTCTGGTCCAAGAAGCTTACGTTCACCGACCTCATCCCAACATGTCGGTGTTCTGCACCTTTTCCCATAAAGGGCTTCATATGGTGCCATTTGGATGCTCGAGTGGAAAATGTTATTATAAGAGAACTCAACTAGAGGAAGATGTTGATCCCATCCTCCTTTAAAGTCCATTTAGCATGATCTCAACATATCCTCAAGTGTTTGGATAGTCCTCTCTGATTGGCCATCAGTTTGAGGATGATAGGTCGTACTAAAGATCAGTTCAGTATTCAGAGCATGTTGAAGACTCTTCCAAAACATAGAGGTGAATCTTGGATCTCGGTCGGACACAATAGATAGTGGTACCCCATGAAAACTTACCACTTCCCTGATATATATCCGTGCCAGTTGATCCAATGAGAAATCCTCTCGAATAGAAATGAAGTGTGTCATCTTTGTTAGACGATCCACAACAACCCAAATTGCATTGCTGCCTTTGGATGTCCTTGGAAGTCTGGTGACAAAGTCCATGGTGATGTTCTCCCATTTCCATTCTGGTATGGGAAATGGTTGCATCATCCCCTTATACTTCTGCCTCTCTGCCTTCACTTGCTGACACACCAGGCACTTTGATATAGATTCATCGATCTCCTTCTTCATATTATCCCACCAAAAGTTTTCTTGGAGATCTCGATACATCTTTGTGCTCCCTGGGTGAATAGAGAAATTTGAACTATGTGCATCATCCAAAATTTCCTTGTTCAGTTCCGGACATGATGGAACACATAGTATTTTCCCAAACCGCACAATTCCTTCTTCATTAAGATTAAACTCCGAGGATTTCCCCTTTTTGATAGCTTCCACTTTTCCTTGGATTCCCACATCATCCTTTTGAGCATCCTTTAACCTTTCCAAAAGAGATGGTTGAGCAATCATTTGTGAAAGGATTGATGATGTTCCCTTCTTTATGATTCCCACATCCATCTTCATCAAGTATAAGAAGATTGTATCCTTCTCAATTTTCATCATTGATAGAATCGCTGGATACTTTTTACTTAGGGCATCCGCCACCTTGTTTGCTTTTCCAGGGTGGTAATGTATTGAAAAGTCATAATCCTTGATGAGCTCTATCCATCTTCTATAGCGCATATTATGCTCTTTCTATGTGAATCTATATTTAAGACTCTTGTGGTCAGTATATATCTCACATTTCTCTCCATAGAGATAATGCCACCAAATTTTCAAGGCAAAGGTCACAGCCGCCAACTCTAGATCATGCGTTGGATAGTTTCACTCATGGATTTTCAACTACCTTGAGACATAGGATATCACTTTATCATTTTGCATCAGCACACATCCTAATCCCTTCTTTGAGGCATCACTGAATTCCACAAAAATTTCCCCACTTGTGGGTAAAGTGAGCACGAGCGCAGTGATAAGCATCCTTTTCAACTCCTTGAAGCTTTCTTCACATTCATCACTCCAAGCTTTCTTCGCATTCATCACTTTAAACTTGATATATAATCTTATTAAACATGTTTTGATGAGATGTAATAGCCACATAAGTGGTAGTTTTACTGGAAGACTTCTCATAGAGATGAGATAACTCATGGGGAGAAACAATAACCTCCTACTCACCCATTGGTACCTCGCAAGACTCGTGCACTTTTAGTGAATTCCTAGAATCATGCTTTGCATGTGCAACACTCCTAGAGTCGCCAGAATTTGTGACTATTTATGTCTACATCTTAGTAGTTTTTCCATTAGTTTGTACCGAATCAAGTGTTCCATCCAAATCACAAGTCATCACAGATATTTCATCTAATTTACTCATATCAAAAGGTACCAGATCATCACTAATAATAGCAGGGATAAACCCATTTTCAGGAGTCTTTCCTTGTTTGATTTCAAGATATTCCCCAGTTTGGGAATCAACACTTGAATTATTCTTAACCAACTCATTCACTTGAGATGAAAGAGGAATTTAAACTGGTCCACCTTCAGTATATGGAGATATATAATGATTCCCTAAAAAGGTGAATTCCTTATTCATTTTTCATTTATAATAGAGAAGGAAAAAAAATCTATAGTTCATAAATTTTTCGGCTTCCTCTCATATTGAATTTTAATATTTCTAATTCCATCCCTCATGGTAAGCACTACTTCCTCCACTAAAGTGCTTGCTATATCAACTTCCACCAGCACTCTTGCATAATGCCCAAACAAAATATTATCCATTTGCCTATCCATCGGAAAGGTAGTTCCAAATGATGATGAAATATCCATAAAATACTTGGATGCTAGTATAACCAATTCATCTGATATATCTGAATCCAAATATGAACATGATAATTCTATAAATTATTTGGATCAAATCCCCAATCCCACTCTTGAGTTCTTAGTAATTCAGACTTAAGGGTAAATAGAATGATGCTTCATGCCTTGTGCTTACTTTAATCAGAGGGGAAATAATGTGATAATAACCCATCAAAATGGCCATCATTTTCTAGTCTTAAAAACCTCATATATCCACAATCCACTAGTTAAGATCATTAAATTTCCATAATTTTTCACCTTTGGGCACAATAACATGCGTGATGATCGAAAACCTACATAGCATCACCTCTTCTTCAACATTATCCTAATTGGCCAAAACATCCAAAATACTTCCCTTCCTAATAATCCTTCTAGGTGGAGGTGTATCAAATTTCATGAAGGAAAAATTGGACTAATATTTCACCACCTCTATGAATTTTTTCCTCAGTTTGACTATGTCATCAAGGGAATTGATCATTTTTTAGGTTTGGAGGTGATATGAAAAAGTTATTTGTGTCCAACATGAACACACAGAGGGTTGATTCCTTCTTTTTTATTCCTTTACTCTCCTCCATCTTCAACGGGTATGGTTTCCTCCTTTCACTTTCCTTTCTCCACCATCATCCTTCCCTCCCATGTGTTAATTATGATATGATATAATTATGAATGTTTTCATAATCATTTTGAATACATGTGAATGTTTTTTCATTATGTGAAAGGTGGGATCAAAATTATATAGCTATATGATTTAGTTGTTAAATCTTTATATATCATGAGATGACATGTGAGAAATTGGAGAGTAAACCAAATACACTATATGACGCTATCGACAATGTGATGATGGTCAGTGTAGTGAGACTTCACCTAAAAATTAATTTATATGCTTATGTATTTTCCACATTAATATTCCACATTTCAATATGATACCACCTTCATGTGTAATGTTTCTATGACTTATGATAATTTTCTCATGATATCACATTACTATGAATCATTTCCCATGTTATGCCAAAATACATTTTTTATGATGCATGATTTTTTACCTATATTTTATTGGGTATGATTTTCATATGTTATGTTCATGTAACAAGATTATGTTCTCAAACACATAAGTTCATATTATTAACACTTATTGTCATTTATTATCATCACCCATATTCACCCTTTATAGATATTTTTATACTTATCACATATTTTATAATGAATTTTATTGGTCTTAAATATATTAATGAATGATTATGAAGTCACTGATCCATATATGTGGTTTGGGACTTAAATGAAGCAAGGGTATCAAATAATTTTTTCTGGTTTAGTGGAAAAAATATCTATTTGGTACATATTTTGTTATGTATAACTTTTTCTTAATTCACTATAACTATATACCTAGAAGGTATTGAGTATGCACATGACAAAATATTTTCTATAAATTATGTAATTATTTATGTTTTATCAAATGTATTTACCTACTGGGTACCAGATACTAAGACATCAGGTACCCGATCACTTAAATAGAACCACTTAGGGCCACATCGGTTACCCAGGTCAGGACCATAGAGTAGCCCATTGTTCCAAAACCCAAGTAGTCTTCCCATTATTCATTATACTTCTTATAAAAAAGTCCTTTCTCATCCTAAATCCCTTTTAACATAAAATACACCTAAAATGTGATTAATATACTAAAATTAAAGTAAATGCATATTTAGGGTGGTTGAGGTATTTACAACCTCTCCATTATCAGGATTATCATCTTAAAGAAACTTCAGTATGATTTTCAAAAAACATTTCTAAACATTGGATATTCATTTCATATTCTCACTCCTAAGTCTCATATAGGAAATCTATTTACTAGCACCTAAACCAGACATATGAAATCAATTTTTCTCATCACTCCTTCATACTTTCATAAATTATATTGATAGGATTTTACAAGTAGGATTCATCATATTCCAACTCCACAATATTAAAATATATTTTGTGAAATAGGTTAAGAACCTACATCATCAACATGGAAACATGAATGATATTATTCATTGATATGAACATCAAAATAAATAATAGTCGATATGAAACTCCTCAAACATGACTAAGAATTTCAAAGGTTATAATGTATCCCAAAGTTAAATTCTATCTATTACCTATTATATGGTGACCCAATATCACTGAAACAAAGAAAAAACACGATCACTGATATTTAATTCACTGGGTCACCTTAGATGGTGTAAAAAGGAATTATTTTTAGATTTGGACAGTCTCAAGAGGTTTCTAAATTACCTTACCCTATTCTATAATCTTATAGACTTTACTAGGCCTAATTATAGAAGATTTTCTTATTTATGTACAATAGAGAGTAGAATGATATAGTCTCCCATATAATGCCTCATATATTTCCATATAGATAGATGTATAGTGACCATTTATATAAGATAACTTCACCACATAATGGATATCCGCCCATGACTAATAAATATTTTGAATACATACCTAAATTATATATGATATTATCATAATAGTTCACTAAAACTAGCCAAAGGTTTTACGATGAAAGGCGGTAGACAATTTCACCAAATAGCCCAATTCCCATTGGGGCCCATTCTAGAATCGAGATGCAAACCATGGATCCCTATCAGATATATTCAATGTTGATGAATCATACCTAATAACTATCTCCATTATATAAAACATTCCAATTACATGAACTAATAAAAAATATTTAATTATAATAAAGTGTGATGTCTTGGTAAGACGATCCATTATTATGAAAACTACATCATTCCCCTTAAGTGATTTTAGTTAATCCATCAGTAAATAAATATATTTTTCATCCCATATCGATATAGGTGGAGGGTGTGTTTGGTTTGTACTAAATGTATTTTGGTGTTCAACCTTTACATATCGAAAATAAAAGCATATAGAGAAAAATCCATCAATGTATTTTGTTATTAAATGGAACCAAAACTAGAGGCAAATATCAAAATTCATTTTCATAATTACATGATAAAACAACTTCCTTGATAAGTGTCACATACTTTTCCATTCCTCTCATATACTTATGGAGACAACAAGAATCTCATAGACATATAGAAATCAATGATAATTTAACAACCATCCATCAAGGATCTCCCAAACATAAAGTCTTTCTCAAATAATGGAACAATCAGGGTTAGAAATATGTATCTCTAAATACCAATGTTAAATAGATTATGAATAATAAACTTGATGTAAATATATATTATTTTGATTCTCTAACACATCTAGATGAATCTCAACCATATGTGACATTAATCACCAGTTATCTTTATCCTTATATACCCTTTGTGGTTGAAACCTTTGGATAAGGGAATAAACAATGACATTTAACTTACTAGGAGTTTATAAGATGTTTAAGTTAAATGATTCGTTAAATAACACCTAGTGTCACTACCTAGAATTTAGTTCACACTTGGAGAAGTTGTATTCAAGGCTATTATGGACCGTAAACACAAAAATAATTTCCAAAAAAGATAATGCCTCTAATTTTTTATGGAAAAAACTTTTTCCAATTCAAGGTCGTGGGAATGAAATTTTCATTCTTGAGGTTGGATTTTCCTAGAGAAATATACTACATGGTGATCCATCATAAGAACATATATAAGGACAATAAACATGGAATCACAATTCACTCAAACCCCAAAACTATCTGAGGTAAAATAATTAAGGTTTCAAAGTTTAAGACTTGATTATATTATTAAAACACATATTTTTATTATTTTGATAACAAAAATTTACCGATTTTATTTATCAAAGTATACATTGAAGTAATTAGTCTTAAAAAATCTGGAATTAAGTAGAAGTAATAATCCACAAGCATGAGAAATCCTCAAATATTGAATAAATTAGAGTGAATTTTATAGGACATAAAGGATTGAAACTTTTAAGGGTCCACTTAAATATTATATTTTAATATCACATGGTTGTGAAACATTATATCCATGATCGAGAGCATCATTTGGACAACTTTGAATACAAATGATGTTCTTATAAGTTTTTCAAGACATTATGATGATGCCATTCATGCTCATTTGAGTATTTACAATAAACCATGGTATCAAAAAAAAAATTAAATAATAAATAAATATTGAAGGAATATGTTCATTAAAACTATAAACACAAAACTATAATTGGTAACTCCAAAAGTTATGAGAAAATACTCAAAAATGTCTACACGAACTTTAAATTTTAGTTTTGGGTATAATTTATTATCTAACCCAAAACTAGAGAAAATTTTAATGAGGATCAAATTTTGAGAACCTATTTTACCCATTAATCAATTCATACAAACCATACATTATATAAAGTGGATATAGTTTCTTAATTATATCATGATTCATCTATTATAGCCTTTTAAAAGGTGTATACATCCATTATTATTTAAGTAGGGAACCCCAAGGAGAATTTTTTGCACTAATTAATCATTTATCCTCAAGATCATATATATGTATATTTAATTCACACAATTTTCTTAGAGATCTATGATACAATAGAATTGATATAAGTCAATTACATTGAATAAAATCGATTAAAAACTATAAAAACAATTCTGTTGGATCCTATAACTTCATTACATATAGAGAAAAATGTTTATGGAATATTAAAGAGTGTAAATAATTCATATAAAATATGGATTATACAAAATTATAGGATTACAGAATCAAACCTCTAACATTTTAAGGCCTTATTTAATTATTAGTAATGGGATGCTCTGTGATATAGATCCCACTTGAACCATCCTATAGACTATGTGGTGTATATACCTATATAGAATAATTAACTATTACTAATCAGAACTCACTACCCCAAAGACCTCCTTGACCTGATCTCCTTGTGAGTGGTTGACTACTACCTATAGACTAAGAGGCTGATTGAGCCTACAATTCCTAGGATGGATGTGATGATTTCATGATCCCCTTAGATAAAACACTTAGGATACATATATGGGGGTTACCAAATGACCAATATGAGTGAAAGTTATTATCCTAAAAGGCGTAGTTCTAATTTAAATGTCCCATACAACGACACTAATATCACTACACATATGGTCTCCCTTAACAAAAAAATAAAGGTAGACCACATACCTAACACTCTTGATGAGAAAAAAACTTAATCAAATTTTACATCCATTGTTTCATACTAATGGAGGATGAATCAATTTAATTATGTTATGGTAATGATCTAACCACTTATATACCCCATTTAGATATTTTCTCAGCAAGTATGACCTTTATGAACACTTTAAAAATGTAAAAAATTGCAAACAATTACCAAGGTTTTTAATGGATCTTTCAATCCGATTTTGGAGCTTCTGAATTTATACTCTTCACCCCCACTCATGAATATTGAAATAAGGACTAGATGAGTAAAATCTATCAAATTATCTATAAATATCATGGGAGTTGGAAGATATTTATAAACTCATTCATTTAAAACCCATATAAGTTATCAATATAGAATTTCCCAAAGAAATGGTTCCTAGAAATTCATCCATCTGAGGCCCTGATCTTTATTTACAATGAGAAAAAAATTATACCATATTTGAGTCTCCCATTCCCTCATAATGGTATATAACCTAACTCATTTTTTCTTTGAGGTCTTGGTGATCACAGATATATAGTGGATAATTATAATCCAATCATTAGCTACTTATGGAGTGGATTTACCCTAGAAGACCTGAGGATTATGAAACTAAAATTAATTCACAATATCAGAAGTTTTTTATTCCTTTAAAGGAACCCATTGACCAATAAACTAATTTAGTTGATAATTTGCCTCTACAACTTGAGGATCAACCATTGGTTGATCTGGTTGGGTGTGCATGCCCTCCCAGGACACCTCATTATATAGTGACCATTTAGGTATCAAACTCAATAATATACTGGGGAAAATATCAATTTATTTCCTTTATTAATGACCATAAGGTTTAATGCTATACAGGATAGGTCATGTCTAACCCGCATTCACTATCTTCCTTTGATTTTTTATTTATAAAGAACTATTATTTTCAACACACATTGAATTTTTTTATCAAGAATTATTAAAAAAATAATGACATATAAAATAATATTTCACATAATAAAAATTCTTATAAAACATGATTCAAACACAATAATTAATTAATAATAAATTTTTTATGCAAGTAAATTAGAAAATATTTTCAATGAATGATCCAACTATTGGTTGATATTGAACTACTAATTAAAAATTAATATATTATAAAACCCTATTTATTTATTATTAAAGATTTAATTTATACAAACATATAACTAATTACAATTCTAATATAGTCAATCATATGAAATCACATTAAATTATAAAATGTATTACCTATACCTACATAAACAATTATAATATATCCCATGAGACCCAACTACTTATAGAAGATTGAATGTAAATAAAAAATAAGGTAAGAGAAATCATAAACTTCCATTGGGTACACAAGATTCTAAAATAATCATATAGAAAAATCATATATAAGTGTTAATTTTTGAGTTCTTATAGTCATAAACCTTTTTTAATCTCATGTCCTATACCCAAGAACCATTATGGGGGCTCTGATTCAAATTTCTAATGTATATGAACTAATCCCTGAAATAGTGTCAGACTTGGTTTCCATAAAACCTCCGTAAATCCTACTGATTCCTAGTGGATTGTGTAAAGGTCAAGGTTTAAAGAAAATTGGTAGTGGCTGACAGTTATCTCCATTAAGAACTTAATAAAACAAAGGAATAATTATACAAAAAACATGGAATAACTATTGAAATTTATAGTGATCTATGACCAAAACGTATTTGGTTATAATAAAGGTTATGATCTATCAATGAATAAAGATAATAAGTGTAATAGTAAATACATGAACATGAATACATACCCAAACTAGGTCATATATATCTAAAAAATCCACCAAATTGTCATAAATGAGAGAAACACAACATTCTCGAGAGAAACATTCAATAGTAGTTAGAAGGGGTTGAATCCCATACGAAACACCAAAGATGACCCTCATAGATAGACCCTATGTATAATATTAATATGCCCAAAGAATGTATAAAATTCATTACCCAAGGTGTAGGATTAATATAGTACTAGAATCCAAGATTCAGTAAATTTTTGTTACCTAGAACATTTATAATACGGTTTTCACACATCCCAATGGGGCACAATAAAGGCATGAATATGTCAATGTATAAATATGTCACATATCAGCCACTAATTACCTAACCAAAATCAAATTTCCAGAAAACAATGTTATATAAATAGAAAAAATTAGAACAATAAATAATCAAGTTTCACACAAATTATAATATAACTTTTCTACTAAAATATAAAATTACATACTCTAAGAGTATTCTAAACTAAAGAAACCAACTTCAAAAAATCCTAATACTGATGTTAGTATATAGGTAGGTAAAAATTTATTTCTATTCCATATAGGTAAAACAAAATAATATTTAGGGATTAATTAAATCCCATGGAAATTAAATGGTGTATAAAAAATCTTGGTTGGAGCCCATTCCATGGGAAATGGGAAGGGGTATAAAAATTCAAGTCATTGGGAGACTATCCCATAATCATTATCAATAATAATGGATTCCTACTATGTAATATATAATGTATCCAAATACCATTATAAAATAATTTATAGTGACTATATAGTATATGGATATTGTCTAAAAATCATAGAATGAGTATTGGAAGATTATATTAAACACAAAATTTAATATATAAATATCATATTCAATACCCTTTTAGTATTTTAATACAATAGTGAAACATATTTCATATATAAATATTCCATTTATAAATATAAAGGTAAAACTATAACATATCAAAGAAGTGATCATGAATTGAAAAAACACAATGGTCACTCAAGGTATGTAAGTAATCAAACACAAATAAAAAATGAGCGAATAGATTTTAATTAGGTGAAAAAAAATTATAAACATTCATTTACTTTGGAAATCATTTATTTTTATTAAATTTACCATAATCTATGTTTTTATCAGTTATATCATTATGTAGTGTGAGATATAACATGGGTATTCCTATAAACAATAAGTAATATCTCCAGTGGGGTATGATAGGATGAAGTATGCCACTAAAAATCATCAAAATACCACTAAATAGGAATTTTAAATTTGGTCAATACAATTCGAATTCATGAAAAATAATTCATAAAGTTAAAAAAGATATATACCTTAGTTTTACCAAGTTATATCTTCCATAATATCAAGAAAAAATGAAAAAAAATAGAATTCTGAAAATTCAAAAATCCCTATATTTTTTAAGGAAGAGATTATACATAATGCTACTAAAAAATAGAAGAATTAATGAATTTATCGGTAATCTGTATACATGCCTTAATAAAAGAGAGCTTTTAAAAACACAAATATCCCATCAAATCAAGTCTTGAGGAATGGAATAATTGTTAGAGAGTTGATGGAAAGATATGAATAATGTAGACTAAAAATGGATCACATGGGATTAAATCATTGAAGGGTAGAGATTATGGGGATAATATAAAACAATGATTTAAAATGGTTACACTATTATAAATGGATTTAATTTAGAAGTCTAAAAAGTACATGGTACTAAGACACTTGGTATCCAATGTCTTAAATAGAAACACATGGTAACTTGAGGGCGGACGAGGTACCTTATCTAGGACCACCAAGTACATGATAGTTCCTAGACCATAGGAGGCCTTCTCTGTTCTGTATTCTTCTTACAATCTCCACATTTCTCATCATATCTCTTATTCATCATAAATTACCTCTAAAAATATATTAAAAAAATAGAAACTAATTTTGTTACATGGTGAGAGTGGATGGGGTCTTGACATTTAGAAACATGAGACATTATAATACTTCCACTCCTAAACAATAACACAATCCGGTGCCATCATTAATCGTATAATAGGAAACTCTATAACTACACATCAACATCAATATTTATCACTTTTAAATTCCACATTTCTCATTTACTAACCTTATAATTCCATTTTTAAAGGATTCAAATAACTCACATTCCCATAATCCACTAATCAATTACAATATACTCTTTATTTCACATTTATTAATCACTTATCACATTATCCACTACATTTTATCAATTTTTTTAATTTTTTATTTAATTGAACACATTAACATCTCTTTAACATATATTTTAATTCATTTATTAGTTATATACCTATATATTTGGGAAACTATAAAACAATAACCACATAAATATGATAATCCCATCATCTTAACAAACCACCAGTAGCTCACTACATCAACATACAACTATATAAAAACCAACCCTAGAATCGTAGAGATGATGGTCCCTTTATTAAATTAGCAATAGACATAAGAGATTTCATCCCAAAGGATTGAATAGTTTAGTAGTATTGGTAAACAATATACATACTTGAATCTCATAATACATTTGAAAACATGAAATATAACATAGTTTCTTTTTTAAGAGCATCATTTGTTCTTCTAGCATATCCTTACATATCAATTATAATATACTTCTTGTAATTATATTTAAAGGAAACATAACAAAGGGAAGAGATCATATGCCCGATGAAGGAATATTTATAGTGGACGCTTTCATAGAATAATTAATTTATAATCAATATGTAAATGTAATTGACTTGAAACACATTCTATTTAATCAATTACATAAGCACGAAGAATAATATGTTAATAATAAATAATCATAAAAAAATCTCATATAACTAATCACATGATCTTAAAACTCATCAATGGATATCATAAATATTCAAGCAATAATATTAATATAAAAAACTATTCTCAAAATTATGGAATTCAAAATGTTGGACATTATTAAGTTTCCCTCAAGGCCTTTTGCCAAGACATATTACATAAATGGGTAATTCCTTAGCCAAATACCCAAAGTAGTTTGTCTCATGAAACCTATTTATGCATCAATGGTCTAAAATGGGACACTAATATTACTAACTTATACCAATTAATTCATTATATGAAATTGGTGAATTACTATTAAATACCTAATGAACATAAACATTCATATTAAAAACAAGCTTATGAAATGTTAATATTTTCCCAAATCAATAAATATATCATGATGATATGCCAACCATGGTATTATGGAGTGTGGAAAATAAATATTATATCACCAGTAAATAATAATATTCACTAAATACGTATTTAAAGTTCAAAGTACTTTTATAATATCATAAGAATATTTCATGATGAAAATACAATTTTTTTTGGAAATTAGTTATATTAAAATATAATAATTTACAAAAAAATCAAGAAAAAAATATCATTGAAATGTAATTAGTAAAATGTTAATGTAAGAATTAAAGCATGTAAATTTCATGAAGTTGGTAAATTCTATTAATTCCATGTATGTTAAAATTAAAATACCTTTCACAATTTTAGTAAAAATCCAAAAATAACTCATTCGAATATTGATAAGAAGTGTCGCTTGAAACCATTTCTTAAAAATTAAATCATCGGTAAAAATTAATTTAAACTATTATAGTATAGTATTAATAAAATTCTTGAAAACATTTTCAGAACACTTGGATATAGAAGAAAAAAATATTTTTAACTGAAGAGATAAATAATGTAAGGTTTTCTTAATAAAAAATTTCAAACTCTTAAGTACTTTAAAGAAAAAAAATGAAACAAAAACTTGTAATTTTTTGAAATAAAAACAGGAGAATAATATATATTGGTTTTATGATATAAATATTAAATAATTATCCTAATGGATATTGGGATATAAATTATCTCAAATAATGATGAGGATGTGAAATAAACACTTACCACTATGGTAACTTTTGAATCTTAAGCCCCATGAAAGAATAAAATCAAATGAAAAATTAAATATCATAATCATAATTAGATTCATGGTATAAATTAAAAAATGTGTATTATATACACCTAATAAAATAATATATGTGTTTAACATAAACATTTTTCTCAATAAAATAAAAATTTGGGATTAATAGCCCTTAAAAAGATCATACCATTGAATTGAGAATTAATAAATAGAGTCATTATTTGAAACAAATGTAAATAAAAAACAATAAGTGTAAATAAAATATAAATCAATCAAATTAAAATATACACATAATCATGGAGTAATATATTCAATGGGGATGTGATATAACTCAATGAAATAAAATTAAGTTAAGGAGACCCTTACCTTTCCATTTATGTCACCTCCCTTCGATTGATCTCAATGCCTTTTTAGATGTTGTTTATGATCACCCTAGTTGTTGGGGAACATGGTAATATATGTTTAAATTGGTATTTTGGTATAGGTTTGAGAGAATAACCTAATTTTATTTTTCTAAATTTTTTTGAAGTGAGTCCCATTTTATATGCAACAATCAATTATGTTTATCACAATTTTTCGATCTTTAAGGGTTTTAAATATATTTACAAAAATGAAAATAAAAAAAATAAGGAACATGAATGATATTATTGAAAATTTAATATCTATATGAGTTCTTTTAGATATTTTTTTTATAATTTCATAATTATTAAAAAAATAACATTAAATACCATTTAACGTCTTTTTCCTCACTATTCAAATTACTTGACTTTATAAACATAATAAAAACTGCCAATTTAAAAAATAATATTTTATATAATAACTTATCCTTACTAAACATATATACAATTCATGGTATATTCATACTCATCAAAATATTATAATTATTAATATTATTTATTTAATTTTTTTATTGTGTTTGTATACGTCGCGCCGTCACAGAGTAAGTGTTTTAGACAATTATAATAATTTTAAAAATTAAAAATAAATTATCAACATAAAAAGTATTATTATACATAATTTTTATCATTTTTAATCATTCATAAAATATATATAGTTTCATTCATATCACGAAAACATATTTAATATGTTATTTTTATTTTCCGCGTCTAACGCTCGTATTGTAAAAGAATTTGGATAAGATTTTTGTTATATAAATCATAAATTTCAAAAAATAAATTAAAATCATGATTTATAAATAATATTTATTAAAAAATTCAAAAATATATTTTTCCATTATCAATTATTATCATTATGACACTAATTTAGACTTTTCCAGTGCTGCACAAGCATAGTGTCGAGACTGAAAATGATTTTCATATTAGACATGAAATAAATTCTAATTTATATGTTCTAAATTACATTTTTATGATATTTTAATTATATTATCATGCATGAATAATTCCATAAGTATATTTAATTTATATATCATATTTTTGTTGTGATAAATCACAAAACATATTGTATCTCATAAAGACTATATTTTTTCAACTATTCTTTAAAATTGGACATTAAACACTACAAGGAAAATAATTAAATTCAAATATAATTTTTTTTAAAATTAATTAACAATAAATTTTATCCATAAAAAACATTAAAGACCTTAAATTATCCAAAACACATCAAATTTAATACATTTAAATATATTTACATTGATTTTTATACCAGCTTATAAAAGTGACGCATCTGTAATGTATTAATCTTCTAGTTAATCATTTGACTTATGAAAATTAAAATTAAATTAATATCATAAATATAATATGTACATACTAAATTTAATTTTTTTATCATTCACAAATTATTTTATTCCATGTGATAAAATATTAAAATTTATTAAAATAAAGAGAGTGACATATTTGTATTTATACTTTACTTAAATAATATTTATTTCAGTATCAAAGAAAAAATGGAATAAAGTTACAGTATTTTATATAATTAAATTCTTATGGAATAAATATACTCATAAAATAGTTCTAGGTCATGTTTTAGGATGATTTTAAGGTTTTACCCAAATATTTAATTTTGGTTTTACATGTATTACCATTACCAAGGTGATAAATTTTACCATTGTTACTATTCATAATTACCAAAAATAATATAAAAATTACCAAATTTTTAACAAATATTTCCTAATATGAACTCCATTTTTCAGGATTCAATTTCTATAAGTGAATTATATTAATTTAAAATAAAAAAACAAAGCATAATAAAAAAATAGTTTTTAGAAAAATGTGTTTTTAGCCAAAAATGAACTTATATAAAAATCAGGTATGACAATAACTACTATAAAATTTATTATATTATTTATAATTAAACTATAATTATGTGAATTTACGATCTAATAGTACTTTTAAATTATATTACTCAATGAAAATAAATTTTTTTTACAAAAATTGATATTTTCACCATTCACTGAAAAATCAATATTTTAAGAAACAAACCCCAAAATAACACACTATGATAACATGGGTATGATTATTTATAAAATGATATAATTTTTATTAAATAAAATTTATAAATATTCCAAAAAATACTTATAATATTTTCTCACCAAAATATAATAAAAAACATATATTAAGAAAACATATTTTTGAAATATAAAATGAATTTACTAAAAAAATGAGTGCTTATTTACTAATAATTAATCAATAAATCTATATTGATTAAAATATTTATATAAAATTTCATAATGTAATTAATCTTATATATTACTTATTATTTAACGGCTATGTTATAACTGTAACATTTAAATAATAATGTTTTAATAGTATATCACGGTTTGTTGAATATTGATGTTTTGTCTAACTCAAGATATCAAGGAAATTAAATTTAGATAACTATATTATAAACTCATAGGGTGTAATATTCTACCCCCATTAAATAAATTTTTCGCATAAAATTTTTTCTCGTCCATCAATGGTTCAATATTTGAATCTACCTTTATTGAAATTCCACATTGTAAAAATAATTAACAAAAAATCCTATTAGAAAGTGGAAAAACATAAATAAAAATTCATCCAGAATAACACATAACTAGGTTTCCAAATATGATGACATTAGTGGGAATTATAAATATATATATTAAAGAGAAGACAAAATTATAAGGGCTAATATATAGTAATAGAGAACATGGTCCTAGGAAACTATTCAACCACAACACCATAAATACATGAGTGGTGAAATTGCTTTAAATTTATAAATAATAAAGGTAAAAGGATAATTTTTTTATTTCGTGATCCCTTTCCTATATTTGAAGAATTCCTTTACCATATATGCCAATAAAATAAAGAAATATAAATATTTAAAAAATATAATTTCCTCAATTATTAATTTTATTCTAAAATATAATCTTTTTCTCTAAATCATGAGTATTCAAGTTGAATTTTTTTTGTGTCTAGATCAAAATAATAATCTTATAATTCATTAAAAAATTCAAAACAATATTAAAAATATATTCCTCAAATATTTACTATAACATAAATTGTTATAAAAATGTAAAAAATACCCAAAATTAATAAAACATCATATTCAGAAATAATACATTAATCTCAAAAATTAAACAATAAAATAAAAGCTTTAACATACATCATTTCATAAATAATGAACCTTATATCACAAATAACCTCAAAATTAAAGATATTTTTATCCTCCAAGTTTATTTCTTACCCTTTTTCTTGAATTTCCAAAAACATAATAGAATTATTTCTCAATAATCCTTTTTATAAAACATAAAGGTTATATATACCTCAACCCAAAAAATGTCTCCTAAAGTATCATTAATCAATTGAAATTCCCAAAAATTCAAAATGGATTTATCCTAAAATATGGTTCCCAAAATCAAATTAATATTTATCTATAAAATAATTTATGTAAAAAAATCATACTAACCAGGTAATAAAATAATGAAATGGTAACAAAAAATCTCTTATCATACTTCAGTTTTGGGTTAAACCCCATAACCATTCCGGATGCGATTGTGTTTCGCCCAGCCTATGGGAATTCCTTTTTCAAAAACTATATTAATATAATTCCTTTCACATTCACAAATATATGATGAAAATACTAAAAAATATAACTAATTTTCAAATCACTCTTTAACTACAATGGTTTTTAATTCAACATATTTTTTTCCAAAATAATATAATATCAATATTCCTCAAATAACATTCTCACTAAAACACATAAAAATTACAAGTGTATCATTACCATAAATTTCTCCCAAAATACTTTTTATCATTTCTCAACACATAAAACCAAAAAGGGTATCCATTAATTTAAAATTATGATCAACCTTAGGCGTATCATCTCAATAAACCTTTGGATTATCCCATACCACTATGAAATATCATAGGTTTCTATAGGTTATCTTATCTCATTTTTCATAACAGTTCATAAATAAAACTTTAATTAACCAAAGAATATCCCCTATGAGTGTCATGATAGGTGTGTAGTAAGGTCACACTCACTAAGCGTTAGAATGATTGTCAAGATATATCCGACCAACTCTTTTCTGGTTTATCACCCCAAGATACATTTGTGTCAAAACCACATCAACTTATAATATCTAAATAGAGATGTATTACTAGGAAAAGAACATAATCTATGACTTACCCTATCTTAAATATGTTATTCTATGTGTAGAATTATTATAAAATTATATCATAGGGTTTTTTCCATAATCTATATTTTCATAAATCTAGTTTCCAATGTTTCTACTAAATATTCATTGATTCTAACTATAACGATCTCAACCCAAAATCCCAAAGATGATAGTTACTTTATTACATTGGAACACTATAAAAGCGACCACATTCTAAAGAACTAAATAGTTTAGTAGCCTTTATAATCATGATAGATACTTGAATCTCACATTAAAATTGAAAATATGAAATATAATTTTTTTTCTTTGAGAACATCATTATTTCCTCTAGAATATCCTTTAATATAATTATAATATTATTCTTGGAATCCTTTATAAAGGAAATATAAGAATGGGGTCAGCTCAAATTATTAGTAATGGACTGTTTAGAGTGAATGTTTTCATAAAATAAATAATTCACAATCCAAATGGAAAGGTAAATGACTAAAAACACATGCTCTTTAACAAACAACTTAACCATGAATAATAATATGGTATAAATAGATGATTATCAAATAATTCCATCTAAATAATCACATTATCTTGAAACTTATCCATGAGTATCAAAACAATTCAAATAATCGCATGGAAATCAATAACTAATCTCATAATGATAGAATGTATAATGTTAGACATCTTAAACATATTATTGAGAGCTTTTTCCCAGTCATCATACATAAATGGGTAAGGCCTTGACCAAATACCCAAACTAGTTTATCTCATGAGACCTACTGATTCATCAATAATAGGAATCACCCATCACATATGAAGTCGAATGAATTAATTTTACGAAAGTGCTGAATAACTCTTCAATACAGAATCGACATACACATTTGTATTGAAAAAATAGCATACGAATTGTTAATATTTTCCCCAATCAATAAATATAACATGATTATAAGCAATCCATAGTAATATGGATGATGCTATCAAAATTTTATATTCTCAATAAATCATAATATTTACTAAATAATGTTTACATATATGAAAATACATTAAAAAAGATCACCAGAGGATTTCATGAGGAAAATACATTCATTATTTTAAAATCACTTATATTAAAAACTCAAAATATTAATAATATTATGAAATCATGTTATTTGAAAAGTAATTTAGAAACATGTCTTTAAGCATAAAATCATTAATAATTCACAATGTTGGTAAATTATATTCATGTTGTGTACTTTAAAAATGAATCTTTTCATAATTTCATTAAAAATTCATAAGTACCTCATTTCGAAAAAGGAAAAAAAGATTCATTTTAAACCATGTCCTAAAAATTCAATAATGAATAAAAATGACTTTAAAATTTCATATGATAATATTAAAAAATATTGGTGAAAACATTTTTAGAACTATGGATATAGAAGAAAAATAATTTAGTGAGAAATAAAGTATGTTTTCCTTAAAAATATTCATTCATTCTCTTGAGTACTTAAAAAGTTAAAAATGAATATAAAAATTATAATTTTAAGAAATTAACCATTATAGTAGAAATATTTTGGGATTAATAAATAAAGGTATAAAAATAGCCCCAAAAAATATAGTTATATCAAAAATCCTAAATAATGATGAGATTTTGATATAAACTCTTACTGTTGTGGTACCATTTTAATTGTATGCCCCATTAATGAATAACATCAAAAAAATTAAATATCATAATAATAAATAGATTCATGAAAATAAATTAAAAATGGGTTGTATATACATCTTAAAAAAGAAGATAGGTTCTTAATATAAACATATGTCCCACAGATGGAAAATTTGACATAATTGACCCTTAAAAAGATCATATCATTGAATTGGGAATTAATAAATGGAAAAATTATGAATAAAAAATGTAAATCCACAAAAAATATATAAATAAATCATAAATAAATCCAGGGTAAATTTTTACATAATCATTACATAAAATAATCTATAAATAAGTGATATAACCCATAGAAATAAAATTGTGTAAAGGAAACCATTGGCTTTTCCTTTGTGTCACGTCCCTTTAAGTTATCTTAATGCATTTTTAAGAGAGCTTTAAGACCACCCAAATTGATGGAGAATGTCAGAATTTATTTTTATAGTGGTATTTAGGTAGATATTTGAGATAAAAACTAAATTTTAGTTGTGTGAAAAATGAAGTGAGTCCCTTTTATAGGAAAAAATTAGTGGCATCTTCGCTATTTTTCGATCATTAAGTGTCATAAAGGCAATTCTAAAAATGAAAAGTGGAACACATAAGGTACAAGAATGATATTCTAGATATTTTATATCTATACAAGATATGATATATTTTTTTTACAAATTTATAATCATTACAAATATTTTTTTAACATTAAACACTATCTAATGTATTTTTTTTAATACTCATTATAAATGTCTTTATAAACATCTTGAAAATTACCAATTTAGAATATAATATATTATATAATCACTTACAATTATTAAATATCTATATATATATATATAATTCATGGTATATTCATAATAATCAAAATATTTTCATTTTTAAAGTTTTAAAATTATTTAATTAATTGTTTTATTGATTTTATATATGCCAAGTAATTGCAGTGTAAGTGTTTTAGAAAATTATAATAATTTTTAAAATTAAAAAATAAAATATTGACCTAAAAAATTATTATACATCATTTTTATCATTTATATTCATTCATTATGAATTTTAATTCTCATTCATATCATGAAAACATATTTAATATGTAATTTTTACTTTTCAAACCTTACATGTTCATTGCATAAGAATTTGGATTTGATTCTTGTTATATAAATACAAAGTTACAAAAACCAAGAAGAATCATCATTTATAGACAAAATTGAATAAAAAAGTCATGAAGAGACTTCTTTCATATTGATTATTATCATTATGAAACCAAATTTGACTATTCAACTACCGCAAAAGCACGGTGTTGGCAAGAATAATGATTTTAATATTTATCATGAAATATTAATAATTAATAATTTTTGAATTGTTTTTTATTATATTTTTAGTATATTTTCTAACATGAGTAGTTCCCAAAGATTCATAAATTTATATGTCATATTTTTCTTAGGATAATTGTTTTGTCAAAAATGAGACGACCTGACACCCCCATCGAGGTGGATTTGGTTTAGCTCAGTGGTGGGTTGGGATGGTTTTTGTTCATGAAAAATAAATGACATTATGTAAACATTGTCATTATTAATGAAATCTCCCAATGGTTCCCTCATCCATAAATGGCTACGTACCCACTTTCCTATGGAAGGTGGTCAATTGGGGTTTCCGATCAAATGAGGCTTAGGGACTCGCAATTATTGAGAGAATGGGAGTTCGGGCTCATCATACAATTTTGTGGGGGAATTTTTCCATGTCTGGGACTCTCTTGTAGATTTACGATATGTTTGATAATCTCTTCCTAATCCCGATATGGGACCTTTTTACCATAAAAATTATTATTGGTTAAGTATCCTTTATATACAAAAGAAAGGTGAATCTCAATATTTAATTCATCCATATGTATATTTGGTTCTTCATTTGTTTCCAAAAAATGAATTTTTTCTTATATGATGAAACTGTATAGTCTATCACATCAGAATTTACCACCATGGAGGGAGGTGGTTAGTATTCTGAATATTGAGATTAAGGCATTGTGAGCATACAACATATCATGGATATTGGGGGAATAAAACTCACACAATTCTTTAAACGCATTTAGTTTAACTTCATGTGAAAATGACCTATGTGTGGGCACTTGGGCACTAGATATTTGAGATTGAGTCTCAAGGAGACGTCTTATATATCCTGGTTATGGTAGGAATCAACGTTATGGTAGTTTGATAATGCCCTTTCGACTAGCCCCAAGGTAGATACCCTTGTATGTGGGATATTTATATCATGACATTCATCATGACTTACATACTAATATTTACTAAGATGTTAGAGATTCATATGTCAATGATGTGTTCATTACAACTCACTAAACCCATGTGAGCTAGGATCGGTGTGGGAAACAAGGGGAAACAAGTAATCATCCTCACCAAATGTTGATGTGAGACATCTGTATTGAGACATCCCTTTTATGTTAATATAGAGAACATGCCTCTGAGTTCCATCCTATATATCATAGTTATAGTAGTAATTAGTGTCATCATAGCTTTATTGATTTGTCAATCCACTTAGGGGTGAGGTACAGTGATCAACCCATGGGAATGATTGGATCCTGATGGTAAAAATGTCGAATACATGGAGATTACATCAAAGTGATTATTTGATCTTTTACCTTATGAAAATTCCATAAATACCTTGGTTATTGCAAGAATCATAGTTCCCATAGTTCATTTGATCAAGGCTTATATGCTGGGATTTCCCTATATGTGGCATGTGTCATATTATGTCATTGAGTGGGGTTTACACTTTGATGTTTCCCTTGTCTTTTTAGAGATTCATGATAAAAAATTATATTATTATTGAAACTCCCTAAGATGACATGAGTTATAGTCAGTGTGAGAAACAAGGGATGGAAAATGACCAGCCTCACTATTTAGGGATGCAGGACTATGGTACTAAGACAACCCTTTGGATGGTTAATATAGAGCTCAGGCCTTAGCGAGGTGTCTTATGTATCCTTGTTATTATTGGAATCAGATTCATTATAGTTTAATATATTGGTTCTCACACACTGATGTTTTCATTTGTTCGTTGCTTACACACCAAGGGTGGACATAGTTATCAAGCCTGGGGATGCCCTGATTGAACTAAATTGCTTACCTACCTAACCTTTGTTAATTGTCTTCTTGAAAAGCCTTGATTTCTTTCCCGACATGTCAGAGGTTGTCTTACTTATATGTCCCAAGAAAATCACATAATCCAATTGGATTATCATGGGGAAATCACATAACCTGAATGGCATGTATGAGGGTTTTCTCATAATCACAGATGACTTGTTTGGAGGACATTGCAAGACCTATATAGTTTTCCATGAATCCATTGCATGAACCTTATGGATAAATCTAGAGGGCATCAAATGATCTAGTTGAATTTCCCTAATGTCTTCATGAGAGCTGGACGACATGCTTAAAGGGCATTGTGAGGGACAATGTGACATGTCTTAGAGGGTTTCGTATATATTGGATAATATGTCTATAGGACATCATGAAGACTTCCTAGTGTGTCTGAGGGATATTACAAGAGATGACTAGCATGCCAAGAGGTATATACAAGAGTCATTTTACACTATGAGGTTCTACCTTGAGACTTTTATAACATGAATTGGTGTTTCCATATTGGTCGGGAAACTTTTCGGAAGGACCTCACAAGTCTTTGATTATGATCCTCCAGGGCATCGTGAGACTGGGGTGGAATGCCTAGGGGGTGCCAGACAACTTTTTCCTATCCAAAGGACTTTGAATGATTCAAATAGTATACCAAAGAGTGTTGTTGGATCTTGGTGACTTGTCCGGGTGATTTTGTGTGTGTTGGGTGGTTCATGTGAAGTGCATGAGGATCAGTGTGTGAATCCTTCTTTTAAGACTCCCATTTTATTAGTCTTTATTCCATCCTTTTACATGATTTATTTAGATTTATTTAATGATATATTTTTTAATTCTCTAATGATTTAGATAATGTGGGAGATGTTTTTCATGTGTCCTTATAGAAGTCCTTCATTGGATCTATGTGTGATCAGGTGAAGTGTTTATACATGCCACGTGATTGCTCTGGTTTTTCCCCAGATCATACCAACCATGAAGGTTTTACTATGATGAAATCATCCGCTCTGAGAAATCCTCTCTAGAATAGGTTCATGGTTCTATGAGTTCATCCGACAATATAAAGTAGTGATATAGAGGTTCATTTTACATGCTAGGGTGTGATATTTATAGTCCTTTCCACCGTAGTTGTTCTCCACTTTTGACGGAGCATATTGTGCAAATCTAGGATAGAGTTGTTGGAGGTCCTCGGCACCACACATCTTCGTGAGGTCTTATAGTATGTTTCCAAAGAAGTGTCACCTGATTTTCAGGGACCATGAGACCATACCTTCAATGCATCCTTTATTGAATTTTTTTATATTATTGGGGATTTTTTGAATTATGTGGACATGATGAGGGATTTCATATTGTTATATTTACATGTTAAAGGGAATTCGTGAGATCAAGGAACTTGTAAAATGGACTTTCTGTGATCTTAGGTGACATATCTATGACATTCCACAAGACAAGGATGGATTGTCAAGGGTCCTTTGAAGGACCAAGCCAACATTTCATTATTTTCTGAGAGATCGTGTTACAGATGACCTTAACAAGTATTGAGAGTTTTACCAGAGTAAGAGGATTCAATCTCCTCCCCCTTTATTTCCTTTTTTATATTAAAATGTTGAGGATTTCAAGAGATTGTCTGGGTGTCATCGAGGAAAAACACTCCACATTTTGTGGATGAGTTGTGTAACCAACTAAGGGATTCATGGAAATGCATGAGAACTTCATGTAAAAATACCTTTTATTATATTTAGAAGACAAACAGGGAGTGTTATGTTGTCTTGACATACCCATGTTACTTTTCACGATGAGGATGTCATGTCATCGGGATTTCATGAGATGAGGTGGACATGTCATTGGGGTCTTGTGGCATCTTTCGAATCAAAAAGGGTTTGTTGAATGTCTTTTATGACCACAAAAGGCTCCTTACTCCCTCTTTCTTTATTTCCATTTTTTTCTTTTTCAATGGTTGGGGATCTCGTTAGTTCACTTGAAAGTTTTCAGGGACCATCATTCTACCCATTTGTGGTGTGTTGCATGAATTTTACAACCATGAGTGGATCCTTAATTTTGGATAGTTTCCTCCCATTTTTTAATTATTTTATTATGGTTTGTCAGGAACCCACTAGTTGAAAATCCTTGTTTGTTATGGGTGCTCACCTGGTAGTCGTCGCATGACCAACGATTGTCTGTGGTGCCTACGTGAGAGTAGAAGGAAATTGTTAAAGGAACATCATTGTATCTTTCATAAGTTTTCCCTGTGCATTTTTCTTTCTTGTGACCTTATGATGTTCACTGGATCATGTATCCATTGTAGGATCACATGATTCATAGGTCTTGGAAGACTTATTTTTCATATGATTTTGCAGGGAAAATAAAGAACTTATCCAAGTATTTATTCCTTTGTGGAGTTATCAGTTCTCATTTGGAGGGCATCAAAAAATACTCCCCTCCACCTCAGAAGTGACATCCATAGGGACAAGGGATATAATATGAGGAAAGAAAATTCCCAACTTATAATTTTTTGCTAACATGAATCAATATCATAGGCTATGTTTGGTATTCTAGGTGACACTTTTAATTTCAAAAAACTCTCAATATATAGGGGAGAGGAGGTTTTCCTCATTCACTATCTACTTGATATTCTAGAGATATCTCACCCTGATTCTGTCACATTTCCTTATCACAAGACCATTCTACAAGGCACAATCATATGACCCCTCTGTGATCCTTTTTTTTGAGAAAAATTACAAAAGTCCACTATTTCGTAGGTTCCCTTTGGAAAAGACTATGAACATTCGTTCGATAATTTCTTGAACTTTAGCCATAGACATGCAAGATAGTCTTGCGGGTTTTGAGGGAAAGTTTGTCTTGATAACATGATTATTTGGATATCATGTCGCTCAGGTGACCATGTCAAGGTCACGTGACCACAAGTCTTTGAGGGGTCATGTGTTTACGCGATGCCCTATAGATTCATGCAACCATCGAGATCTTTGGGAGTTAGGGGATTATCAAGTATTTTAGTTGATTCACGAATGAATTTGATTATTTTCATGATGTTGCATAATTTTTTTGTCTTTTATTTGAAAAGATCTTATTTCCATATGTCTACCATGTGCAATGTACTTTTATTCAAATGGATTCTGTTTCATTCCATGGTTCCTCCACTACGGCCAATAAAAGGTCCATGATTTCCAAAAAATGGCAACGTTGACCTCTGATATCATGTGCATTATTATAACAAGATTCTGAAGAGGTTCCTCTTATCTGAGATTCACAATTATGAACTATATCACATGATACCTATATATAGAACTAGTGAAGAAAACATTATTTACGTCGGTTATTTTTCATTTTTTACGTCGGTTTTTAGCCGACGTTAATACGGACGACGTTATAAATAAAGTTTTTTACATCGGTTATTTAAAAACCGATGTAACAAACATAACATCGTGGTGTTTATCACGTCGGTTAATTAATAACCGACGTGAAAAAACCTAGGGGGCGGGGTTTATAACGTCCGTTATTATATGACCGCCTTGATAAACCGAGGGGGATTTATCATGTCGGTTATACAATAACCTATGTTATAAACACATTCGGGGGAGTTTATCACATCGGTTATTTAATAACCGACGTGATAAACTCCTGGGCGATGGTTTATCACGTCGGTTATTTAATAACCGACCTGCTTAACCAGTCCGGGGGGTGTGTGGGGGGGGGGGTTTATCACGTCTGTTAATCAAGAACCGACATGATAAAAGGCCTCGAAAATGGTTTATCAGGTCGGTTATTAAATAACTGACGTGATAAACCATTTCCCAGGCCGTTTATCATATCCGTTGTTTATTAACCGAGGTGATAAAACATTTCGCAGGTCTTTTATCACGTCCGTTATTACATAACCGACGTGATAAACCATGCCATAGGTGTTTACCACATCGGTTATGAAAAAACCGACGTGGAAGACAAATGTTTTTTTAAAAAAAATCGACTGCAGTGCTCTGCTCTCCCCCAAAATCAACCAGAAACGAAATAAATAATTCGTACCACAAAAACGGAAGGAGATAAAGACATGAACTAAAGAAAATTTAATAATTTACATTGATAACATATAAAACATACCCCACTTCATAGCCCCCACCCCCATGTATAACCCCATGTACATCCCTCCCCCACCCCATTGGAGCCCCCACCACACCCCTAGACTACCCCCCGACCCCCTGGATAGCCCCAAAAACCCCTCGGCAACCCCCACCCTCCTGAACAGCACCCCCTCACCCCCTCACCCCACTTGACATCCCCCAACACACCCTTGGACTGCCCCCGACCCCCTCGACAGCCCTAAACACTCCTCGACAACACCCCCCCCCCTCCTGGATAGCACCCCTCACCCCCTCACCCCACTTGACAGCCCCCACCACACCCCTGGACTGCCCCCCCGACCCCTTGGCCAGCTCTAAACACCCTGGGACAACCCCCCACCCTCATGTATACCCCCCACACACTGTACAGCCCTCCCCCACCCCATTGGAGCCCCCGCTACACCCCTGGACTGCCCCCACCCTCCTGAACAACACCCCCTCACCCCCTCACCACACTTGACAGCCCCCACCACATTGGATCCCCCACTACACCCCCAGACTTCCTCCCGACCCCCTGGACAGCCCCAAACACCCCTTTACAACCCCTACCCTCCTGAACAGCACCCCTCACCCCACTTGACAGCCCCCACCACACCACTGGACTGCCCCCGACCCCCTGGACAGGTCCAAACACTCCGGGACAACCCACCAACCCCCATGTATACCCCCCACACCCTGGACAGCCCTCCCCCACCCCATTGGAGCCCTCACCACACCCCTGGAATTCCCCCAACCCCCTAGACATCCCCAAACACCCCTCGACAACCCCCCCACCCTCATGTATACCCCCCCACTCCACCCCATTGGATCCCCCACCACACCCCTGGACTGCCCCCAACCCCCTAGACAGCCCCGAACACCCCTCGACAACCCCCCACACACATGTATACCCCTCACCCCACCGGACAGCCCTCCCAGACCCCTAGACACCCCCAACCCCACTAAACACCCCCATACCCTTGAAACCCCCCCAGACCAGAATCTATACAAAAAAAAACCATCATAAGTAGACCAAAAGAAGAAGTAGAGCAAAATTAAACATTCACATATATAACATTCAAAACTCAAACTATCATATTAAAAAAACTAAATCCTACCTAAAAGACTACCAAAAACCCAATTACAACGACAATATTCAAAATTACATTTTACATTATAAAAAACTAAAATTTAATCAAACCTGTAAAATAATTTGACCACTCCACTTGTAAGTGTTTGATGTCTTCAGAATTATAGGGTTGAGGGTCATCAAAAAGCTTTAAATGAAAAGGATAGTAGTTAATGTGTATAATGAGTAAATCAAATTGAAATAATATGGAAATGTTTAAGAGGAAATCTTACCAGGTCAAAATTAACAACTGTCCCAGTGGTTATTATTTCATACATAAATCATAACATATAATATCTGCATTCGATGAAGCCTTGTTGTTCATGACAATTCTGTTTGAATGAGTGTAAATTCAATATATTATTTTAATGTAATAAATCAAAAATTACAAATTATAAATGGATTTTTACCTTCACATTTACATATTTGATCTTTGCATTCATTTTCATTGTGTTTTTTCGAAAGTAGGCCCATGCCCTGTTAGAAAATAATACTAATGGGGTAAATTTAAAATTCATTATAATATATAAATATATTGAGAAATTAAAAATTACTTTTCCAATATATTCTTAAAACTTTCCCACACATCATCATGGACAGATCATATCCAATAAAGTGATTTCTCCCATAGGAAAAAACCCCTAACATCTAATGATCACTAATAAAAGATAATTTAACGTTAGTGGTTTTTTATGTTAAAAGATAATTAACTCTTTTAGTGAGATGTGTTTCATACCTCTCATAAAAGGCATCATCCAACATTGTGTGACTATATTCTTTTCAAGTCTTTTAGCAATATAAAGCATTCTTTGTTCCTCATCCAATGAACATGCTTTAGGGGAAATCAATTGCAGGTCCATGAATCCATATACATCTGTCATCTCATTCCTCTCACAAATTTTATAAAGATACCTAATACAAAACAGACATAAGTATACATTTTTAATAAATATAACGCAGGGAAAAGGTGTTAAGACTTAAATGGAAAAAATTTGCACCATATTGATGCCCCACTTTTCTATAGTAACTAGCTCCATGATATCGATTTTCATAATCCCCACATTTATTTCACATCCACAAACATGAGCTTCCATTAGAAACTCATAATGACCCGCCAACAAATTTGAATATCTTGAAAATCTTTCAAGACTACTAGAATCTGTATCTGATGTCATAGCCATTTGTCTTTGTTGTTGTCTATAAAGTATTTCTTTACCTTTGAAGTATTCTTGTAAAAATAAATTGAAAAATATGTTAGTTTTTAAATGATAAAACAACTTTAATAAAAAAAATTAAACAAAAGATATAACATTCATACCTCTATGGTAATGAGTCGAAGAAGTCTGGATGGCCAAATTAAAAAATGGCTGATTCTATGTCCAATTGTGGCCACCTCAACTTTAGGTAATGGTACCCGAGCTGATCTATCTATAATATCATGTACAGTGACCCTCTGATTCTTTACCTATAATTTTTGATGATGAACTATATCTCCTATATAATATACCAACACATATGCTACTATATGATGTTGAGAATCATCAACATACAACTCCCAATAAGTAGGAAGTTGCGTCGGAGGAGTAGGATAAAAAATGGGGTCTTCAGGCTGAGGTGGGGGAGTGGGAGCTACTGGTGGAGGTGGAGGATAAATAATGGGGTTTGCAGGGGGATGTGGAGGAGAGGGAGATACAGTCTGAAATTGTCTTTGCATGTCTGCAAACATAGACTGCACTGACGCTCTAATCTTGTCCTCCATCGTCTCATTAATATTATGAACTTCATCCTCTAAGGATTATATTTTTTTTATAAACCCCCTCAACGTTTGAAGTTGAACAATGTGGAAACACCTTTCTTACTGATACACCTACCAGATATCCTCTTACACGACTAGGATGTTCGGTCTTTCCAAATGCTACAGATAAAATATCTTCCCTCCTAGTAGCTGTAAATGTCCCCTGTGAACTCTGCTCCTCAAGAGAGTCCTATATTAATTAATCGAACATTTCTGTAATGATTGAAATTATATGAAGAAAATCCATAACATAAATAAATAAAATATATATCTTACAATCCTCTCAGCTACGATTCTTGATTCATCCGAAAGATATTGCCCTTTTTTCCCTTCCGAACTGTTTCCATTTTTCATGTCTAGATGGAGGGGATGGAGGGGACACCTCTCCAGAGCATGAAGATTCAGCTCTTAGTGGTTGAAATTTTTCCGCCATCATTTGTTCTTCCAATAATGTATACCCTCCCCAAGATAAATTTTGAGGGTATACATTTTTATATTGGATCTCCTGATGAGCTTTCCTTGTTTCCTGTAAATTAAGAATAATAAGTCATTAAAAAACGTTAATAAGATCATTTATATAAGAAATCATATAAAAGTTTACACTTCCCTTACCAAAAATGACTCTTTTCTTATACTTTCAAAAAACTGTCTCCATGTGTCTTCATCTATAAAAGGATATATACGACATGGATTGTCATGACTCCTATGACCATAAATGAAATCAGATGAGATGGTTGATTTGAAATCCCTCCATCTCCTGGAAGCTAACGATAAATATTTCTTCCTGACTCCTCCAATGTCAGGAATATCAAATTTCATCTGATAAAGAGGAGGTTAAACATATTATATATACTAGAAACATTTAATGAATATTCAAACAATAGCAAAAGATCGTACCAAAATCGTCTCCCATAACTGAGATATTATCACTTTATCCACACTTCTCCAGTCATCATACAGAATTATTACTTTGCTCTTAGCCTGAGTTGCTACAAAACACTTAAAATATTTTGCATTTGGAACTCTAGGAATATCATCATCATCAAAATCAACGACTATCCTCTGATCCTGCATATGAGCAACTGATAATTTTGGTAAATGTGTGCACCCACGTTTACCAACCTTTGAACTCTTTGTCATAATAGGATCATGTGAATGTTCCTCCCAGAGGTATGACCAATATGCTCATCTCCAGAATCATGTGGTTGATCAACTTAATGATCTATCATTATCCTTCAAATCAAAAAAAACAAAAGTTAGTTAAAAAATATACAAATTCAGATATTTTAATACTACTGTAATCAGAAAATAGAAAAGTGTACTAAGTTACGTAATAGTAAACATTGGTAATATGGTAAGCATGTTAAACAATGGTAAAGATGGTAAAGATGGCCAAGATGGTAAAAATGGTAAACATGGTAATCCTTGTAAACATGGTAAAGTAATTGTCACTGAATAAAAATAATAGATATATAATTCATGTAATGGTAAACATGATAAAGTAAACTAAACAAACTTAAAACAAAAAAAACTTATACTTATTTTGTTTTAAAACATGTTTTAATAAATAAAAAACTTACAAAATCTAACATTTATGGAAAAAATAAATGTAAAAAAGAAATAAGAATATGTTACCTGTAATTTTAGGAATGTACAAATGTATTGTTTTCCCAAATTCCTTCGTTGTGATCGTTCCTTATGGCACAAACCATGTCTTCAACATGATCATCATTATGTTCTGTTAAACTTTCCATGGTAGTAGGGACCTCACATAAATCAGCATAATCATCAACTTCATCCTCACTAACATATTGTTTTTCCCTTGTAAAACAACAGCCCACTGCATATCTGATTGATCTACTACATAGAATTTTTTTTTCATGTGTTGCCATTATAAAAGAATCAGTTGTGTCTTCCAATCTATTCAGATTGACAAGTGTCATTCCAAATTCATCGTGTCTGACACTATTATTACCGATAAACAATTTACAGTTAAAAACAAGAGATTTAATTTTAAAGTAATAAAACTCCCTTATGTCTTCAATTACTCCATAATATGCACTTGATGCAGAAATTGGGTTTGTTCCCTTAGCACTCGAAAAATGAATTGCTTCTGTAAACACCAATACACCACTATTCTGAACTTCACTTCTGTTTTCCTGAGATTTCGCATGAAATGTATAGCCATTAATGTCATAACCGGAACATGTTATCACATTTAAACATGGACCACCACCTATCAATTTTAATGTCTCTAATACATCTGATCTACCAAACAATGTCTTTTTAATCCATGACAATTTTTTTTGTGCTCATTCAAAATCTACATTTCTTTCTTCTTTGCATGACACTGTTTCAACTCAGTAATATGAAATGTGATATATAGTTGAGCATCAGCTATGTTATTCAAGATGTATGATTCAAAATTCTTCATCTGTTCAGGTGACAATGATTTGACTTTCAATCCACGAATCCCCTTTCCCTCATTATTAACTCGTTCATGATGAGATGGAGGCGAACCTATGTGTTGCTCCACAGCCAAGTAGCTCGTACAAAACTATGCTACCTCCTCAAAAATATACTTTTCAATAATGGAGGCTTCATGTCGAAATTGATTTTTAACATACCCCTTTAATATTTTCATATACCGTTCAAAAGGACACATCCAACGAAGATATACAGGTCCACAATGCTTTATTTCTTGAACCAGATGAATCATTAAACGCACCATTATATCAAAAAAAGTTGGAGGAAAATACATTTCCACTTGAAAAAGTATAAAAATTGCATCCTTTTCCAAAATGTTCAAAGCATTCACATCAATCGCCTTGTTAGAAATTGAATTAAAAAATAGCACAACTTTATCATAGTCTTTCTGACATGAATGGGAAATATTCCACACAATGCAACTGGTAGAATTTGTTGCATCATGACGTGACAATCATGTGATTTCATACCTATCAACTTCAAGTCCTTCAATGAGACAAAATTTATTACATTTGAAGAATAACCTTGAGTCACTTTGATATCATGAAGACACTGAAAAAATAAAATTTTCTCCCTCTTCGATAATGTATGAAAAGTCGGGGGAAGAAATGTTCGTCTTCCTTTAGTAGTGGGAGATAACTCCAAACGTATTCCCATTGATAGTAAGTCTAATCTTGAATTCAACCCATCTTTACTCTTTCCTTTAATATCTAACAATGTTACAATCAAAAAATCACATACATTCTTCTCCATGTGCATTAAATCAATATTATGTTTAACTTCCTGATACCTCCAATATGGTAGCTCAAAAAATATTGACCTTTTCTTCCAAATATGTCTATCATTACCAGATTTCTGTGTCTTTCCCAAAGTCACTTCAAGGTTTTTCACCCTCTCAAAATACAGATCCGGGGATAAAGTTTTTGGAGCCGTATCAAATTCCTTTGAGCCATTGAATGTCTTTTTTAGTCTTCTATAAGGGTGATCCATAGGCAAAAACTTTTGATAACCCATGTACATTTTTTTCCTCCCATGATTCAATTGACAACATGATGTCTGTTGTTCAAAAATTGGACATGCTTTATGCCCTTTAACAATGTATCCAGAAAACTTTCCATATGCTGGGAAGTCATTTATAGTGAACAGAATCACTGCATGCAGTTGAAAATATTCCATTTTATAATAATCATACACCCTAATACCATCAACCCATAACAGTTTCAAATCATCAATCAACGGTGACAAGTAAACATCAATATCATTGCTGGGTTGCTTTGGACCAGAGATCATTATAGTCAACATGAAATATTTGCACTTCATACAAACATCAGAATAGAGGTTTTAAATTACCAATAAAACAGGCCATGAACTATGTGTGCTACTGAGGGTTCGGTATGGATTCATTCCATCTGTGCACAACCCTAATCTGAGATTTCTTATTTAATTTCCAAATGTAGAATACTGCGCATCAATTTTCTTCCATTGTGGAAAATCAGCTAGATGACGTATTTTTCTATCACATACCCACTCATCAGCATGCCATATTAACCTTTTTTCATCATGTGAATGAGCAAATAAACATTTGAAACGATGAATTATAGGAAGATACCAAAATACCTTTGAAGGGAGATTTGTAATATCTACATCATCCTGTGATTTTTCTTTCACCATATACCGTGATGTCCCACATTTAGGACACTCTAAGAGAAATTCATATTCCTTCCTATATATAATGCAGTCATTCGGACAGGCATGTATTTTCTTGTATCCCAATCCCATCGGGAATAATATTTTCTTGGCCTTGTAATGTGAATCTAGAAGATCGTTATCTTTTTGAAGAATGTCTTTCTTCAATTGTAGAAACTCTGTAAAACTTCTGTCACTCCATCCATGTTTCACCTTCAGGTTAATCAAACTTAACACCACCGAAAAAACCATAAAATCTGTACAACTAGGATATAATGGTTTTTCAGCATCACCATATAGACGCACAACTGTCAGTTCTATCTCAATTTGTTCTGGTACAATATCGTGAATCATTTCTTTAATTCCATCGGAGTTACCATCTTGTGAATCATCATCATCAGTGACATTTCGTCCAGTTTCACTATGCCAAATACAAGGGCTGTAACTTGGATTAAAACCATGACATATCAGATGATCTTTTATCTCCCTACTTTTCAACTTCTTCATATTCAAAAATTTCAGGCATGGATAGAAAAAAAATGTCACTACTTGGAACATTTTGTTTAGAAAATTCCAAAACGGCATCAACACCTTCCTCAAATTCATTGCTCGTTTGATGTGCCGTAATCCAACATCGACTCATTATTACCTATAACAAATATCAAATATATATATATTTTTAAGATAAGACAAATATAAGTTTATATGAAAAAAATCATAATTTGAATGTAAAACAATTTTGAAATATAAAACAAATCTATGCGAATTTAAAAAAATATGCTTGAATATTATTATTAAAACAAATATAGTTAGATATTACAGTTTTAAATTCTATTGAATAAAAGAAAACCATGGTGCCTACATGGTTGATAGAAAATTGGAGAGAATGGAGTAAACCTGAGAATCAAATCATATTTAAAATAAAAATTCAGATGGAGAAAATCACAATGTAAATCCAATCACCACGGCACAATCATCATGTCATCTTCTCATAAACCACGATGCAGTAGTCAATCCCCATAGACACCCCCAACCCTCTGGACAACCCCCACCCCCCGGACAACCCCCCAAACCCTCTGGACAGGCCCCCACCCTCGTGGACAGCCACCCACACCAACCCACCCCCTTGGACACCCCCCAGACACCCCCAACCCTCTGGACAGCCCCCCTGGATAGCCCCCACCCCTTTATACAGCACCCCACCCCTCCTGGACACCACCCCCACCCCCTACCCCCTTGGAAACCCCTAACCCTCGGGATAACCCCCCACCCCCCGGACAACCCCCAAAACCTTCTGGACAGTCCCTCACCCTCTTGTACAGCGCCCCACACACACCCACCCCCTTGGACACCCCCTGGACACCCCCAACCCTCTGGATAGCCCCCCACCCCCGTCCAACCCCCAAAACCCTCTGGACAGGCCCCCACCCCCTTGGAAAGCCCCCCCACATCCACCCACCCCCTTGGACACCCCCCTGGACACCCCAACCCTCTGGAAAGCCCCCCAACCCTCTGGATAGTCCCCACCCCTCTAAACAACACCCCACCCCTCCTGGACACCACCCCCACCACATACCCCCTTTGACACCCCGCTGGACACCCCCAACCCTTTGGACAACCCCCACCCTCTGGGCATCACCCCACCCCTCCAGACAGCACCCCCACCCATCCTGGACACCACCCCCACCCGACCCCTTGGACACCCCCTGGACACCCCCAACCCTCTGGACAACCCCCACCCCCCGGACAACCCCCAAAACCCTCTGGACATGCCTCCACCCCCTTGGACAGTCCCCCACACCCACCCACCCACTTGGACACCCCCCATGGACACCCCCAACCCCCATGGACAACCCCCACCCCCACAGACAACCCCCCAAAAAATGGTTTACATATAAAAACTAGGCATGTTGAAAAACATAAAACAAATGAATTTAATATATACTTCAACATGAAATAGATGGAATTAAATATTATTAAATATGGCTACTTAAATGATCGTATGATAATTAAAAATAACCATTGATATTCAACTATTCAAATGATCACAAGTTTTCTTGATAACTAATATCATAATGAGGTAATGGATAATTATAGAAATCTTAAACATATTGTCGAGGCCTTGGCCAAGGCCTAAAAAAATACTAGGGTAAGCCCTCAACAGAACCCATTTTTATTTGGAATCATGAGACATAGAGATGCATCGAAGGGCCATTGAGGTCAACAGCCATTACATTATATGTCTAATAGATTCTCATATAAAAGAGGATAAACATAAGCAGCAACAACACATGAAATATCATTTTTTGAATTCATACATTTAATTAATAACCATTCTATGCAGTAATATAGGTGAATGAGATCATTAGTTGTCAATGACAACAAAAATTACCATCAATGTCGGGCATTCGCGAAACAAAAAAAACTAAATAGAAGTATTTGAGGCTTACATGAATATTGAGAGTCGGTATAATAGATATAGTGATGATAAATAATATGATGATGGAAAAAAGAGGTAAGAGGGTTCGAAATCGAAGAATCTTACCTAGTTTAAACACAAAAATCGTAAAACATAAATATAGACTATCTGGGAAAAAAATGAACGAAAGAAATTCGTGGAAGGCTTACTTGAGTGATGCGAGTTGAGATGATAGATACAAGGAGAGTAAATATTATAAACGATGAAGGAAAAATGAGTTTAACGCAGCGAGATCGATGAGTTGATTAGGCTTTACCACGTGAGAGAGAAGAGCCGCCAGACTGTCAATCGAAAAAGCGTAAATGACAATCCACAAGGCTTGTTAATTTTTTAAATGTTTTATAAAGTTGGTTATTTAATAACTGACATTATAAACTGTTTTTTACATTTATAACTTCGGCTATTATAATAACCACCGTTATAATTGTATCAGATACAGCTTTTTCTACGTCAGTTATTTTATAACCGATGTAAAAAAATCCGCTTGTTGGTTTTTTTTATGTCGGTTATTCTATAACCAACGTAAAAAAGACCTAAAAAATCAACATTTTTTACGTTGGGTATTGTATAACCAACGTAAAAAACGTTCTGTGGGTTGTTTTTTTACGTCGGTTATAAAATAACAGACATCAAAAATGCCTCAAAATCCTCATTTTTTACGTCGGTAATTTTATAACCGACGTAAAAAACGAGTTATCTATGAGTTTTTTACGTCGGTTATCAAATAACCGATGTAAAAAAACCATGCGCTTTGGTTTTTTACATAGGTTATTTTATAACCGATGTAAAAAACTCGTAGATATCTCCTTTTTTACATCGGTTATCAAATAACCGATGTAAAAAACCCCTGCACTTTTGTTTTTTACATCGGTTAATTTATAACCGACGTAAAAACCAAACATGCGTGATTTGTAAAGTTGGTTATTAAAATAACTGATGTTGAAAATCTACTCACCGCATTTGTTACTTTGGTTATTTTATAACTGATGTAAAAAACCATGTTTCACAGATTATCACATCGGTTATATATAACCGATGTAAAAAATGGTGACGTAAATAACGTTTTATGCACTAGTGTAGGTTCAAATTTCTAGATCTTGTCTTCATCCATCCTTTAGATATCAATCTACCATCCTTTTGGGTGTCAACTTATTCTCAATGTATTGTGATGACAAGTGCCAAGTATTTCCATTTGGTCACTTATCAACCCTGACATTTGTCTTATATGTTGGAAATCTCCCCCTTGAGTCATAATGGAGATGATTTCCTTCATAATCTTATTGATCAAAGTTACTCGAGTATATTCTTATCCTCTCTGAACAAACCAAGTGGTAGATGGTAGTTGACAAGGGATCTTCATCTTGGTGGTAATTTGTTTAAGGAATGGGCATGGCCATTCTGTGTCTAAAGAAGATTATTGGAGTTCACTGACAAGTTATATATGGTTTATCTTTAGGAAGTTGTCTTGATATCCCAATTTATTTCCCTTTTCCAGCCATATATTCTTCCTGAACAAATCATCCATTGGTTTCCTAGAACTAACAAATTCTATCCATCCTATGGTGAAGTGGTCATCATCCAATGGGATATCTACCAACTGGGTGGGATTCCTCCTATCATAAATATCCATGATCACTTCCCCCTACTTCAATAATTTAGGATAACCCCTTGAAGAATCTATTTTTATAGAGGAAAATAATCATCATTGTGAAGCAGAAGCTGAGGAAGAAGATGATGATGTGATATCTTAAATCTTTCATGTATTTGGTGAATATTTTCCTTTATTAGATTGGGGTCAGGACAACTACTATAAGACCACATCGCTGCCCTTCTAAGTAGGTCTACGACAGCGATGGCTCATATTATTCCATTTTGATGCTGGGGACTATACATCATGGGGATACTGGGTGAACTTAGAGATCTGTCTAAACATTATTTTCGAGGGATTTATGACCATGTTTTTTAAAGGATGGTTTTTCTCACTGAGGGATGCACATTCATGGATTTGTTTTAGCATGTTGGTGATGGCAGTGTGTCTAGTGTAAGGAAAACACATCAATTTGGTAGTGTTGGTCCTTGCACACCTTTACCACCTCCCAGTCTAGATTTAACAAGGCTAAACCCCTAACAGGGTTAGTGTACCCTTCCATTTTTTATTTGGATGGATAGGGGATCGTTTCCACTTCTATGACTATTACTACACTATCAGGATCCATAATGCCTCACCTCATCCTAGACTATTGAACAAATCTGGTGTTGGATCTATATTGCTAAGCCCTAATGAGGATAAAGATGTGATGACCAGGTCCCATATCTTTTATTTCACTGGTTATACTTTAATAACCATGATGACCACTATTAATGGTATAAGATCCCTCGATGAAAGGTTGTATATGATCTCTCTTCATGATGGGGTCCTTATTGATAGGATGGATGGGCTAATTATCTATGATCCATATACACATTATCATTTTCAGGTTAGTTCATTTGTACCAGAAGAGAATATCCTCTTCCTTTGGATGGTGTGTGAGGAGAGAGACATTGTGGGATCATCCACTATTTCTATATGATGATATCATGTGAAGATAAATATGAAGATATAATTCTTCCACCAATCGATTCACCCTCCTTCCTTACTCAGGATTATGCCTAGGATTGGGTATTATCTTATCCAAGTGGAATGTTAAGATGACCAGTACTTCTTGTAGATAGGAAACCTAGTTCACTAACCCATCTATATATGGAAACAATGGATTTGATTGAAATTTTTTGAATATATTTGAGGAAGTTCCCTTATCTCAATGATTAAAATCCCGATAGTGGGATTGAACCTAGTGATGAAATCGTTCCTCGGACATAGTAAATAGATTATGCCTCTATTGAGGGAAGAATATATCTATTCTCCTCTCCTATTTTCTTTCCATATCATTCAGTTATTACTCCTTTTAGAGAATCTGTTACGTTAGTCATAGAATCTTATACACAACATAGGCTAATATGGGAGAAGATTCTTGCCTTTATCCCTGATAATCCTTTGGAATCATTTCATGACCCAGGGGAATTCCTTTATTATCTATTTTATGAATTGGGGTTGATGGATTTGATTGCTAGAAATTATATGAGATCATGAAGAAAATATTTCTTACTTGGTGAGATTTGGCCTCCAATGAAAGGGAATTTCATTCTTTTATAGATGAATCTCCTATTTCTGAGCAGGTGAAGGAGGCATCGATGGAATTCGAGCACAATCACCAGTTGAAATTTTAAATGAAATCCTAAATGGAAGTCTGCCCTGTGTAAAAATGGAGATGTTAGGAAATCATAGCTCACCTGAGGTCTAACATTTCAATAACATCATACTTTTTAAAAAATTCTCTAAAGTGAGTTTAAGAGATGATTACTTTAGTTGAGATTATCCATCCAGGGGTATAAGAAGAAGTGGTGGGGAAAGCGGAACATTAGTGTTCAATTGAAAATTTATGCCAAACAATTTACAACCTCACCATCTAAAGAATATTGAATATTATTGTAATTTTTTATACTGTTTTTTTTAGATTCTTGGATAGACTTTGAAATGTTTAAAATCCTAATATTTCATTCTTTATAAATGAATATATATGTTGATCTTTATATGTGTTGTCCAGTTTTTTATATATTCATGATTTGAATAACTTTTTTTATGATGTAATCTTATGTGAATCATCAACAATACCCATCCATTGCATAATATCAAGTTAATCAGGAATTCTGGATCTGAATATTTAAATCACAATATATTCTTCTAAAGACGTACTCCTCAATTCCCACTAACATGAGATTATTTATCGATGTATCTATTACAATAATCGTGAGGTCACCTAATTCGCGGAAGGATAATATGGGAAGGATATATGTCTTGGATGTATAGTTCACTTTCTTTTCTGAAGATGATAGCCTTAGATAGCATATCTTGATTTTTACCAAGATCATATGATGGGTCTTTAATGGTTTTCCCTTCCTAATGATTACATAGAAGTTATGATTTAGTTTGGAATTTTAATCTCATAACTTATATCTCATTAGTTTATGGTCTTATATCTCATACCCACAACCATTGTAGTTTATTGTCTTTTAGCTCGGACATTTTGTCACTGTAGTTTAGGGTATTTTATCTCAGACCTTATGTCACGATAGATTAGGTCCCTTTAGCTCAAAACTTTTATGTTCTTTATTTTAGTGTCATTTAGTTCAGACCGTATATTTTCTTTATTTTAGGTTATTTTTTATAAAACCTTCTATTTTATTTATTTTAGGGCCTTTTATCTCATAACCTATATTTTATTTAATTTATGGTTTTTTATCTGGGACCAAATATTATCTTTAATTTAGGGTATTCTCACTCATACTTGATCAATGATCATGGGATATAGTGTAAACCCCATAGGAATGTCCCAAAATGGGCTGGTTTGGTGGGTTCTTCTGTGGTGTTGTTGAGGCTCATGAGGATCTGAGCTCCTTTCCCTCATGGGGTAGGTGCCTCTGGTTGGTAGGTCAAATTCCTTATGCATTGATATCATTTTCAAATAGAGGGGTCTATAATCTTTTCCAAGGGTCATGGAAGGTTTATGGGGGTATTATCGATTAATGGTGAACTATTATGGATGCTAGGTCCACCTGGATAGTTGGAATATGGATGATGTAAATCATAACCCAAAATTTTGAGTTAGTGAATATGATAAGGGGAAGAGATGTTAGGGATGAACCATCACACTATGGGATTCCAGGTTTCCCAGTGGTGTTACCAAGGCTCAAAAGGATTGAAGCTCCTTTCTTTCAAGTAGGATATGCCTTTTTTTAGTGGGTTAAGGCCCTTATGATTCGGTATCATGGTTAAGAAAAATATGATCTACACTCCTTTATAATGGCCATGGAAGATTTATGAAGACTCAAATTACCATATGATGAGGTTGTGTATGGAGAAAAGTTATAATGTAGGGTTATAGAACCCTAGGGTAGTTCAGCTCTTAAAGTGTGAAGTTTGATCCCTATGCCCTGTGGTTTCAAATCATGAAGTGTGGGTTATCAAAGGTTCGGGATTGGAGCATCGTATTCTTTCCCTGAGAAAGGGTATAAAAAATGGTGACATAATGTTGAGAATATCAAATTTTCATGAAATGATTTGTGTGGAGATGGTAAGTCATGTTCCAGAGTTCTTAGGTTTATTGAATGTTATGAGACATTCATAATGAGAGTATTTTAGATCTCACTGATGAATTGAGTTCTTCAATGATGATGTCAGGGATAATAAGGATCAAAAATCCATTTTTGCAGAGTGAATCATTTGGTTGATGACCATAAACACATTTTGAAGAGCCACATGAATGCATTCATAGTCAAAGAAATGGTTCCTTGAAGTTGGGAATCCATTCAAAGGTCCATTGAATGTTTATAGAGATCTAAGGCACCCAAACCATGATGTTAGATTTGTATAAATTTTAATCTCTAGTAAAGGTAATAACAAACTAAAAATTGTGTCACCACCTAGATAACATATTATCATGGTGAGGAGATGCGAAAAATAATTACTCTAACATTTTTTCAAAACTATGGGATCTAAAGAACATAGCATGGATTTTTATTACGCTAAAGAGTAAGTCCAATGAGCTTTATGACATATACATTTGTGCCCTAAATTTTTCATAAACTCTATAGATGAAGTGTTAAGTGAGAAAAGATATGAATTTTTCTCAGACCACCCATGGAGGGTTTCCAATATAACATGTTTTTTGTCTCTTTCACTAGAAATTTAAGGTCATGGTATTTGGACCCTTATAGGCTTGAATTTATGGTTGTACAACTTTGACCAAAGTGAAGGATTTTTAAGGTAAGGATACATAGAGACCCAATATAGAGAATAGTACACAAGAGTATGATTAAGATAACAAGGGTTAAGAGTACTCCAAAATCAATATGAGTGGGGATAAAAATGTTTAAAATCATGGATTGAGGTCATAGGTTCATGAGTAATGATATGGGGAAATCATATTTGGATTAGTTTAGATCACAATGAGTTTTTGAGTTCACCCATGGTGATGTTAGGGATCACAAGGATTAAAAACCCCTTTCTCCAGAGTGATGCATTGGGTGGAAGACTATAAGCACATATACGAGAGCCATATGAATACATTCATAGTCAAGAAAAGGGTCCCTTGATTTCTTGTATCTATTACAAGATCCATGGATGGTTTTGGAAATCCAACCCATTAAATAAAAACATTATGATTTATGGATTTTAGGGATTTTAAAAGATGGTGAAAGCACCCCATACTCTAGCTAACTAGGGAAAGGGTCATGTGGTCCATTGATAGGGGATAAAAAATGGGTGATGATATGCACAATTTATCTTCATGCAGTGGGGAATTTCTCTAAGTAGTTTAACATCATGTGGTAATGATGTTTTCCATGTAGTTTATCATCATTCAGTAAGGATGTTTTTGATTTGTAGTTTTAGTGTCATGTGACCATGCCATTTTCCTTGAACTTTAACATCATGTGGTTGAGACGTTAACCTTGATGTTCAACATCTTTTGGTGAGTACATCTCTAAAATGTTTGGTGTCATGTGGTCAGGACATCTTTGTACAGTTTAATGTCACGTGGTTAGGATGTGTGACATCAGGCAGTTTAAAGTGTTGTTTTAAGGACATTAGATGTTGTTCAGCTTATTGTATTACTACCAGGACTTATCCATATAGTATAATTTAATATGGTTAGGATGAGATCATATTGTTTAATTTCATGTAATCAGAACAATGGTGTTTTGGATGAAATCTATTAAAAGTATTTCCTGATAAATCTCACATTGGTGGGTGGTGTGACACCTACCCCATCCATTGGGGCCAATGAGTTGGTTCCATTATGATAAACCTTATGTATGATGTAAGGTCATTCCCATTTTGGTTCCATATTTGGAGGATTCTTCCCTGTGATCATTGGGGTCTTGAAGTCCAACAGTAGTTCTCCTTGGATAAATGAACAGATTCAAACTTTATTAATGGCTCATGCGATCTGATTCTGATGTATTTCAAGGTTGTGTAGTGTACGCAATCGGTTCTCATCAAGCTGTTTCAATTCATCAACCCACTTTTTTGATTTCTCATTATCTAATAGCTATACAAAATGGATTTTCGGAGTGAAGTAATATGGGATCCTATGGGTAACACTTCCTTGGTCTTATACACCAATGTTTATGGAGTTTCTTGTGTACCAATACGCATGGAGGTACGGTAGACCCCTAAATCATTGAGGATCCAATCAGGAAAGTAACACTTATCATTATTCACCATTTTTGGGATTATATTTTAATGAGTCTTATTGAATGCCTCTATCCATCCATTTGTCTCTACATGATTGAGATATGAGTGATTGGACTTGATATTTTACTCTTGGTATATTTTCATTAATTATGTAGAATAGAAGTTGGTGTCATTGTCCGTAAATATTGTCTAAGGGACTCTAAACCTTGGGATGATATGAGACATTAAAAATTTGATGAAATTCTTAATCCTAACTTCCTTGGGCGATATTTTCTCATTCCATTTGGAAAATAAGTCAGTTGAAGTAAGGATGTACTAGAACTGCCTAGCTATCGCTGGGGGATATGGCCATACAACATCTATTCCCAAATGTAAAATGACCATGAATATTTATTTTTATGTAGAAATTATGAGGGATTATGGATTATGTTTTCATGGATCTTGAAGGCATGAAATTTCTTGGTGTATTCCACATAGTCTTGTATCATGGTTTTCCAGTAGAAACCTAGCCTCCTGATTTGGTGAGAGGGACTAGTACTAGACTGATGGGCACCGTAGGAGCCTACATGGACATTTTCCGTGATGGTATAATTCCCCTTTCTGTCATGAATTTTTGTGGAATTTTGTCAAATCCACATATATAGTGGTACCTATATTCATTTGGAATATCCCGTAGAGTGATGTTTGTTTCCAAATGATGAATCTGTTCCGTTCTGACTCAATCTCTCTGGAGAGTCTTATTTTCGAGATAACTGATTATGGACATAATCCATCTAGGGGTGGATACCATTTCATAGCACTATGGGGTGGAACTGGCCTGATTTATTTAGTTCAAATCACATAATAAGATTGATAATACCATTCTTCGATGTGTGATGCCGAATATTGCTTCCTCATAATCATGATCATTGAGGATTGTGGATACCTTAGCCAATGCATCATCCTGAGCATCATGTGATTGAGGAATTTGATTCAATGTGGGGGTCAAAAGGGAACTCTATCATTAGTCCCCCGACATAGCCATTAATGTGGGATATTTCTTCCCTTTTTATGGAATATTCTCTATTGATCATATTTATCACTAATTATAAATTTCCATTGATATTCAAGTCGGCTATTTATAGCTATAGGGCTAGTTCCATGCCAGTAATGAGGGCTTGGAATTCTACCTCATTATTCCTGCACCCTTCAAATAATGAGAAGGAGCATAGAAAAAAAGACTTTTTATGGAGAGACAAATACAATCCCTATGCCAACCCGATTGAATTTTGGGTTTTCCATCCATCTGATGATAAGACTTCGATAAGTTCCATCAATATGCATATCCCATGATCGAGGAATATTTTGGGCATAAAATACCTCTTCATATGGAGATATAGTGTCCACCAGTGTATTCTATGTGGTAGGAGTGATATGAGGAAATAATCCATGGTTTTACCTTTCACTGATTTTTTTGATATGAACATAATGTCATATTGTTGTAGAATAAAATCCCATTGGGCTATACATATAGTCCACATAGGACAACCAATGATATACTTGAGTGTATTATTACAAGAAACCATATTGAATTTTTGGTGCTACAAGTAATGAATCGTCTTTTTAACTGTGAAGATGTGTTCAATGTAGCTCCTCTCGACATCAGAGTATCATATCTCTGTATGTAGCATTTTCCTACTAATTAAGTAGAGACTGTTCATGCTCCCGAAATTATTTTTATGTTTGAGGGTGCATCCTAATAAGAGTCCCATGGTGGCAAAAATAATATGAGTGGACTCCCATATGCTGGAGGCATTTGAACCAGTCGGGTGAAATAAATACTCCTTGAGACTTTTAAAGGATTTTTTTATTCATCGTCATATTGAAATAAAATGTCCTTCATAATTAGGCTAGTAAAGGGGAGATCTTTTCTAGCTTGGTTGGAAGTGAAACGCTGAATATAGGAGAGGTTTCCTTGGATCCCCCTCAGCTCTTTGAGATTTATAGGGGTAAAATTGTTAGAATAGAACTAGTCATATCTAGATCGACCATGATTCCATGTTTTCATACCACAATACCATGGAACTTATTTGATGTTACCTTGAAAGAATGTTTCATCATATTCATCTTTTGACTTTGTTGTTTCGGCTTGTCGAAGAATATTTGGAGCTCTATGATGTGATCACTTCACTACCAAGATATGAACACCAGGTTTTCGAAAAAAAATTCATATATTCTTACCAGAAATGGATTAAAGATATGATTCATGGAATATTTATATGTAGCGCTAGAATTATTTAAACTTAAGGACATGATTTGATAGAGAAAGATCCCATGAGGTTCTATGAAGGCAGTGGATTATTCAACATTAAGGTCCAAATTTATTTGATTTTTCCCTTAATTACCCATAGATGAAGGAAAGGGATTGGAAGCTATAAGTTGTATCAATCAAGAGTTATCTTCTTGGTAAATATGAGTCTTCTTTTACTAAATTCCATTTAAGGTCTCTAAAATTGAGGTAAACCCTAATCTACCAATTCCTTTTCTTAACAAGTGTGATGTTAGAGGGTCATATTCAATATTTAAATTCTTAGAAAAAGTTTCCATTGATCACTTTTCTATGTTTAGCCTATAAATGGGTGGCCTGAGATGGGTGCATCCTCCTAACTTCATACTTGAAACCCCAATGATCATCAGGTAATCTGAGATGGTGCATTGTTAGATCTGGAATCATTCTGGGAATTTCTCTATAGTTCCAAGTGAAAACATATCTATGATGATTCAAAAATAAAATATACATATCTTTCACTTTGAGGGTTATGGTGGAAGTAATCATTGTATGTCATGGATATTTTTTCCATATTTACCTATTTGAGCTCACTAATGGGGGTGGAGATGCCTTACTGAAATGTGGGAGTGGTGTTCTTGAATTCAACCTCACCTTCTTCCACCTCTGAATTTGTGAAGACATTTCTAGATGAAGTTTGTAATCTGAGGGCTTCTTTGTCCCTATTGGGGTGAGAGAGTCCATAAAAGGAGACATCCTCAGCTTCTGATAGTTAAGCCATTGCAGAGAGATTTTGGAGCTAATTGCCTTTTACACTATCACTTGGGACATAAGAGGCTTGGATCATTGTGGTCAATTTTCTCACCTCAACTAGATTTATGGGGAGAACATAGCCACTTTAGATCACACACCATGGATTTTCATTGGTAGTACCCATGTATTTATGGGATTTAACCTATATATCAACATCTATCATTGGTTAATTTCCTCCCATTTTGTAGAAATATACTTCATCATATGTGTCTCTACAAGTATCTAAGGGGGAATTGCCACCATGAAGTATGTAGAAGTTTCCACTAATAGGGTATTTGAGACAATGATGGAATGTTTAAGGTACCTCCATATGGCTACAGAGCCAGGGATTTCTGAGTAATAAATTTTATGTGGTGTCTTGATGAATAACCATAAACTTTGCATCATATGTGATATCTCCAAATTGGGTTTCAAGTTTGATCTTCCTATGAGGTCTTTTGTCATGTTTATCATGCCCTTAAATGGTCGGATTTGTGGGGGTTAGGTTCCCGTATCTATATCCCAAATGTCAGAGGGTTCAAATCAGGATGAGATTGATCCTAGAAACATTATAAATTAGATCCCTTTAGAAGTTAACATTATTAAGTCTTCCCAAAACATATAGGGTCCTAATGTGTCCTTAGATGACCTATTCTAGATCAAGGTATGTGAATGAGAAGGAAACATGTAATTCTATTAACATGGAATCCACTCGATAGTCCTCGGCTATACTGAATTCTATCTTGATTTCATGTGGGCTCTAGAGGACTTCAAAAAGTGATTCCCTTAGTTCACTTGAATGATGGAGTGCATCAAGGATTGAGAGATTGGTTGGGATAGATACAACCTGTTTCAAAACAACATACTTTTTTTCTGGAGGATGGTGCTTCTTGGTGGGGGTTACTCCAAGACTTGTGGATCAAGAGCTAAGTAATTTAAGGTAGATGGTCATGGTTCATGTACAAAGGTCGAGGGAGAATATTTACTAGTGGTGTGTGTCATGTCGGCCTTCCAAATTTCTCAGGATGATTGGATAATCAAAACCCCTCTATAAATTCATTCAAGACAACATAGTGTAGATGATCGCTGAAGGGTTCTAACACTACTGAAAATCGGGCTTTTAATAGTGATCATAATAAAAATATTGATAAAGGACCCCTTTAATAGTGCTAAAAACACTAATAAAGGACCTGCTGATAAAGGTCATATTTTTCCAATGTGCCCCCTATCAGTGCCCCCCATTATCAACACTTCTCCCACTATTTTCTCAGTGCTTTAGATAATACCACCCTCCGAACTCACCCCTTCCTTCAGAATGTTTCGAACCTGGGACCTCCAGCTTATACACTAATGCCTTTTCCACTACACTATATTGTTTTTTTACATTTTCTGATATATATATATATTAATATAAATTTAGTTAAATTTTGTTGCCTATATATTTATATATTTATATATATGTTTATATATATAGGTATATATATTTTTAAATAAATATTTATTTATATATATTTTTTAAATGTATGTTAACTCTAAAACCCCTAAAAACACATAAAAATGTCAAGAAATAATGAAAACCCTAAACCCCTAAAAACCATGAAATAACCATAACTTATGATCTATGAGACCATTTTAGCTCCAAAACTAGTAAAATTGAATATCATGAAATGATATTCAATAAGATATGTGGTACAAGCAGAACAGACACTTGGATCAAAAGTTATAGCAATTTTAATTTTAAGAAACTAGTGTCAGCAACAAAAAAATAAATTTTAGAGGCCTTTTAAGCCTTTATGGGGTTTGAAAACCAGACATAGATCGTTGACCTCAATCTGAGACAATCCATGTAATAGATCTCATCGTAGACTTTGATTTCATATATGGTAGAGCCCAAACAGACACCCTGATAAAAAATTATGGTCGATTGAATTTCGAGTTACATTTTCAACTTATTTTAGATCATTTATTAATTTTTTGATTTTTTTAATCTTCAAATTGATATTAAAGTACTTATACATAGTAATAATAATCACATTAATAATAAAAAATATTTTTTAATTTATATTATAAGTTATTTCAACTAAATATTATATATATTAATTGTAAATGCAATTTTACCTTTTCTAAAATATATTTTAAAATATATATATTATATTTATTTCAATATATATATATTTATATATTTATATATTATTTTTAATGACATATATTTTTTGTAGTATACATTTATCTGCTCTTTTTTTCAAGTGCAGATAAAAGACCACATTTATCAGCACATTTTAAAATCACTAACAAAGGGTGGGATTTTATCAGCTCCTATAAAAAACACTGATAATGGGACCCCTTTAGCATAGCTTTTTAGAGTTCTGTTAATGAACCCATTTAACGGTGATAAAAAAGTGGTGTTAAAGACCCCCTTTAACATCACTTTTTTGTAGAGTTGGAAAAGGGGGTATTTTTAGTGTTTTTAGAAAGCAGAAGATAAACCCAGTTTTGTTGTAGTGTAAGAAACCTTCATTACACTTTTGAGCCTTCTAGACCATTGTCCTACAATTCTCTGATACATATGTGTACTCTATGGGGATGTGGCTAAAATATTGGTTCTGAACACACCTACACTATCCCATGTATCATCAGTTCATATTCATGCAGCCTCCCAATCCTTGAATATTTATGGGAAACTAATATTATGAGGAATATTCATCATCAGATAAGGGGACTTCCAAACCTATCACACTTATATAACTAAATATGAGCTCATATTCTGATGAGGGTTTCAATTGGTGGGGTAGTGACCATGTTGTAGATGTTATAGGGAATAAATTTGAAATCATTGTTGGAAAATACCCCTATTTCCACATATCTATACCCATGATTTGGAGAAACTATGAGTATAAAATTTCACCCCAGAACCTATACCCAGAGTGTTAAAATACCATTTGAAGGAATTGATTCCATATTGAGTAGACATGACATCAAATAATTATATGGCATTGAAGATAATTAGGGAGATTGGATTTTCTACTAATAAAATTAATTCTTGTTGATAATTTTTAGTTTATTTTGGGAGGACACAACAAAAAATAATGACTTTAAAAATTGTGGTACATATCAGTGGAAGGTAAATACAGATGTAACACAATCTTTTGTTCCATAGAAAGTCATTTGGATCATTCCACTGATTCTTAGGCTTTAATATCAATTCAATGCTACAAAAATCTCATCCAATATGAGATGGAATGATACTTAGATAATTAAAGGTAATGATGGGTTGGTTTATCATTTATATGGATTAGTATCATTTGAATTTGATGAAAGATATCCTGATTTTCCAATTTAAGTGTGTATTGGCATGTTAGGTCTATCCTGTGATGGTTTTAATCCGTTTGGTCAGATGCTTACTGCTCATAGTTGGTGGAAAATTTATATTCACATTTATAAACATTATCCATGGATGTATATGAAAAAACATTAAATTTCTTGAGTATTATAATATCTAGACCTTCTAATCCTGTAAATGATATTTTTTTCTACTTAAAACCTTTAATAAGAGAGTTGAAGGAGCTTTAGGATATGAGTGTTCGCACATTCGATTATTCTTCAAACAAAGGCAGATGTGTGTTTCCCTTATATGAAATATAAATGATTTCCCTAATTAAAAAATGATTTATAATTCGAGAATGAATGTAAAACATTCATGAACAATTTTTATGAAGAATACACAATCTAAAATAATTGAATATAATCGTAGTTTCAGTTTCATGGGTCATCAACGATTATTTCCAATGGATCATCAATATAGGAAGAATCATTGGAGATTTGATAATACTATTGGAACTAAAAAACCACCTCATCATATTTCTGGAACTATTGTGCTAAATGAATTGAATGATTTCAGTTTTTCAGTTGGTAAAGTACATATGAAATCTAAAATGATAAAAAATGTCGAAACAAAAGCCACATACAATTGGAAAAAAAGAAGTATCGTTTTTTAGTTGTCATATTTGTCTACCAATATTTTGTGTCATTTTTTAGATGTTATTCATGTTGAGAAAAATATATGTCAAATGTTGATTTATATTCTTCTAAATATCAAGGGGAAGACCAAATATGACTTCTTATCTTGCTGGGACTTGTTGGATTGGTGTATTTAACCTGAACTGCATCCTGTGTGTATCGGTAAAAAAATGGAATGTTTCTTGTAATTCTTATGTGGTGAAACCTTTATAGAAAAATAAATTTTTCATAGTATTATAGAATATCAAGGATCCTAAGGGATATTCTAGTAACATATCAAAACGAGTTAACATAAGGGATTTGAAACTAAAATCACTAAAAACTCATTACTATAACATCATTGTTAATGAATTGATTCCAATTGAAATATAACATTTTCTATCCAATAATGCAACAGTGACATTGATTCACATGTGCCATTTTTTAGAGACCCTTGTGCTAAAACATTATTGAAGTCCTTCATGATAAAAATTCAACAATAGGTTCCATTAATTTTTTGTGAGTTGGGAAAAAGTTTCCATCATTTCTTACTTGCATTATGCATTTAATGTATCATCATCCAACTGAAAAACTTTTTTTTGGGACCCTTTACTTTTCTACGAATGTATCCCAATGATATAAAAATGTGCACAAGGAAATATTATTTCCAAAAAAATAGTACACATGAAGGTTCTATTATGGGAGGTTATCTTGATCAAGAATTTATGAATTTTTGTTCAATGTATTTTTTGGATATGAGTACAAGACATAACCGACCAATGGGAAATAAATATGGGTAGTATAGAGAAATTGATACCTCATTTCCATCTCTTCCCCAAATAGAAGGAATTATTTGGTCAAACAGATTGGATTCATTGATCCTTGAAGAGCAGGATATGGCACATCACATAGTCTTGTTTAACTGTGGTTTGTTTGATAACTATATCATGTAAGTAATTTTAATATTTATATGTTATTTCATACTATTCCATTTCACATATTCCTTAAACTTTTATTACCATTTTATTTAGGAAACATAAAAAAAATTATAATTAGAGACCATCAATCATTTCCTTTGAGATAGAGATAGTATTTACATATCCCAGAGTTTCTTGTTTGGTTGAAATCGAAGGTATAACCATTAAAATAATTGACATAAAAATAAAGATATTCATTTAATTGTATTATTCATATATATTTTAGGTATTCAGTTTACCTATTTAGTTCATTTCTCAACAATGAAGGGTGTTGGATATTGGTCCCAATTCGTTGGTTTGTGAATCAAAATCACTAATAATCAAGGGGTATAAATTTGTTATAACTTATTGAATAGTGAAAATGATAACACCTAATGGCAGAGTTATGTTAACTACTATAACAAACTATTATGCCAATTCATTAGATAGTAGACCCCAATATAAAATGTGTCTTATTATAGAGTTGTTGAGAAATGTTTTTTTTGGATTACTAGTATCAAGTTTGAGCCACTATGATGAAATGTAAATGGATTGATTAAATGATATTACATGGTACATTCATTGATTATTGTGGCTTCAGATTAATTGGCATGAGTAAATAACGGAATATTGATGAACCATACCTTTTCGCATCAATGAGAAAACAAGTGTTTTATATGAAATATCATCTCAGACCTAATTACGATGTCATTAGTGAAGTATTCCTAATACGTAATTTTCATGATATTGGGGATGAAATTGACACCATTGATTCCCCATTAGAGGTGAACAAAATATTTAAATTAATGAATCAAATTATCACATTGTCAGAGTTGATATTGAACATGAAGTAGTGGTGGGTAATATTTTGAAGAAAAAATATATGTTCCCAGTTCATTCAGATTACCTTGACATTGGTTTAATAGGTTGTTATTACTATAATTACATTAATTTATTTTTATATTAGAATAATATGATTGTTTTAGTATTGTTTGGTATTGTTTAATTTAATTATATTTATTTAAATTCAAAAAACCTTGTCTAAAATTGTTTTTTTTAATGTATAACTTCATTTTAAATTAGTTTTATAAAATTATATTATGAAACTATTTATGAATTATTTTACTTCTAAGTTGTTTGGATGATTTTTAAAAAACTATTTCTACATAATTTACATTTCATTCTTATGCAGATTATGAAAAATACACCATAAATTTGAAGGAAGTGATTATTTGATGTTGATCGAGAGATGCATGAGCATGGGATGCCTTCTCTACATCCCTTAGTGAGTATAATAATTGTTATATTTTTCGTGTGCATCACATATAATATTATGTTCATATTCATTATAAAATTTTTTAGGTATATATATTTTCACCAGAGTTGTCTCCTCTTTATCCTACCGGTATGGTTCCAAGCTGGAATGATCCTAGACCTAGACGGAGGACCCATCATACATGTTCCTACCCTAACCCACTAGCAAAAACCCTATATACCTCACCTTTAAATGTTTTTCTTGATCCTCTAAGGATCTTCCCATCCATTCCTCAATCATCATCTCATTTAGACTATTATTCCTATATCAGTTATAGGCCACCTATATGGATGTTTCCAACTTTACCATATCCATATCCTTTTACGTATCCCCAACCCTACTACCCATATAATTACCTATCCATGCCACCTCCATTTCCTACTACCCATCTAGGATCTGATGAATCTTCTCTTTAATATTCCACTACAGTGTGTGAAGATCACTCAAAAAATCATTGTAATAGACACATACTTCAAAGGATACTGATCCTGGACACCCCATGGATTCATTAGAGCCTATTTAGTAGATGGCATCAGTTTTTTATTATAAGTGTGTCAAATTATATCTTATCATTTTTGTCCTGTTGTACTATGAATTAATACTTCTATTTCCCCCTTTAAACTTATTTAGTGGGATATTATCATAGGTGACATGGGAGCACCCGTATGTAGGAATCCTAGAATCACTAAACATAAATAATGGAATATTACAATGAATAAATTCATATGATAGGTAAAAAATTGGTTAGTGTAGAAGTTTCATATATAATTTTTCCAAGTACCATGATATCATTATGATGGATCTATTATCATGGATACATACTGGTAATGATATCAATGAAAAATAATGGGTTGATATTTGGGAAAGATATTTTTTTTAAATTTATATCTTTGTTATTGTGGTATTTATGTGAATTAATATATCCCTTACAATGTCAATTTAACTTTTCTAATGGTGATGTTGAAAAGTTTGAATGGTTGATAGATCTTTGGGAGTTCTGGCGATAACATAATCATGATTTATATGTAGGTTAGAGGAGAATATTTATTTTTGATTTAGAGGGTCTACTCATATTCCCTGAATGTGAAACAACATAGTATCAAAAAATCAGAACATATTGGAAGAGTGGCGAGATTAAGGTATTCACAATATTTAATGGTTGGCATGAAAAATTTAATTCTGATTACTTGTGTTGAATTTTTTTAGGATTAAAACAAAAATAAAAAGGATTAAATGATGTATCTGCACACATTGGGGCACAGTAAAATGCTCAATCATGGGATGTGCTATGTACTTTAATATGAACAGAAATAATATCTACATATATATTTCTACTTATTTATATTGTTATGCTAAAAATAAAGTTTTATTATCACTAATCCCATTAATATAAGGATTTAATTAACACTTTCAAATGGCCTAATGGACAATTGGCCTAATAAAATGACTTCAAATTAGCCTAATGGCCTAATGGTAAAATGGGAAAATGGTTAATTAGCCTAATGACCTAAGGTACCACTAGCCAAATGGCCTAAAGGCGTCATATAAAATTGGCCAATTGGACTAACAACCTAATGGTCTTACAAATAATTGACCTAACAACCTAATTGTCAATTGTACAAATGGATTAATGGTCTAACAACTAATTAGATAACTATCCTAAAGACCTAACATACAATTATCCAATTGTCCTAATGACATAATGGCCAATTTTTATAATGGACTAGGGAATAATTCGATGATTGGACTAATGGACTAAAGTCCAATTGGCCGATTGGACTAATGGACAATTGGCCCAATGTCCTAATGACCTAATGGAAAATTTTCCTTAGGACCAATTAGTCTAACAACCTAATGAAAAATTGGGATAATGGCCTAAAGGCCTAATGGACTAACCGCCAATTTTCCTAATATCCTAATGGATGAATGGAAAATTGTATTGATGGCCTAATGGCCAATTGACCAATTGGTATAAGGGAATATTGGCCTAATGTCCTAACTACCAATTACCCTGACGACCTAATTGCTAATTTTACAATTGGCCTAACGGACAAATGACCAATTTTCTAATGGGCCCAATGACCTTATGGACAATTGGTCTAACATTGTAATGGCTATTTGGAAAATTTTCCTAAATAGATAAAGTCCAATTGGCCCAACGGACTAACCGTCAATTGGCCAACTAACCTAATTACCTAATGTCCTAATGTAAAATTTCTCTAGTAGACAATTGGCATAATGGAATAAGATCCAATTGGAATAATGACATAATGGACAGTTGAAATAATGGCCTAATGAAAAATTGGACTAATGGCCAATTGGAATAACCACATAATTCCAAATTCTTCTAACCGCCAATTGTTCTAATGACCTAATGACCAATTAGCCTAATGTCCTAATGGAAAATTGGAAAAATAGTCTAATGACCAATTTTATGATTGTACTAATGGCCTAAGGGAGAATTGTCCAAATATATTAATAGCCTAAGGAACAATTTTCCTAACCCCCTAAGGTAAAATTAGCCTAATGGACAATTGGCCTAACGACCTAATGGAAAATTGGCCAATTGGAATAATGGTTAGTTGGCATAACAGTCTAATTGTTGAATTTCTAATTGAACTAATGGAATAATGACCAATTGTCCAATTTTCCTAATGTTCAAATGGCCCATTGGGCTAATGGAATAAGGGATAATTGGACTAATGGCCTAAGGGAGAATTGGCCTAATGGCCTAAGGGCCAATTGGCCTAAGTTTCTAAGGGCCAATTGGCCTAATGACCTAAATAGAAAATGGCCTGATTGCTTAACCACCAATTGGCCTAACATTATAATGGATGACAATCAAAATGACCTAATGTTTGTTAAGTCTTTAATTCTATAAACCAATTAGCCTAACGACCTGAAAGAGAATTTCCAAATTGGCATAATGGCCTAATTGGAAATTTGGGCCTAAGGATTAATTGTCCTAAATGACTAATGGAAAATTGGACTAAAACCCTAATGGACTAAAAAAAATATGGCCAAATGGAATAATGAAAAATTTCCCTGAAGGTTTAATGACCAATTGCCCAATTTTCTTAGAGCACAACTGGCCGATTGGCCTAAGGTCCTAATGAAAAATTGGCCCACTGGCCTAATGTCCAATTAGACTAATGGCATCAAGGTCTAATGAGAAATTAGACTAATAGCCTAAAAGACTAATTGACAATTGTTTTAACTGTCTAACATCTAATTGGCCTATTGGCCTAATATCCTAAAGAAAAATTTCACTAAATTATCAATAGATAATATCCCAACTGCCCTAATGGAAAATTGGCTTAATGACATAATGGATAATAAGACTAACAACGTAATGGACTAATAGACAATTGTTCAATTGGCCTTATGGTCATTACCCAATAATAATTCCTTATGACATTGAAACAAATTATTTATATTTAAAGATTATGAATTGTTCATAAATACATAAATCAAATTATTCAAATCAGGGGCCTTATTTTGATTTTATTAAAACCACATCAAAATATTTTTTATGATTGATTTGAAAAAAAAATTATATATTATTAACAATATCAAATTTATATTATCAAAAAAGTTATTATAATAAATTGAAATATAAAATTTTTATATTTAAAAAATATTTCATATATATAATGGAAATTACATATAATAAATAATATTGAGTTCATATTAAAAAATCAATATAAATCATTCATATTCAAAAATTATGTAATGTTCATAATGAATAAAAAAATTATAAAGTGTTTATGATTAGGTTTTATTTATAATTTTTTCCTCAATGTTCATCACATGATTAAATTTATTAATTGTTCATTCATCTAAATGTTATTAACTTTAATTATTATTCATAATTATATAATGATTATATTTTTAATATATATATATATATACTAATCAGTTTCATTTGCAGCAAGCTATATTGGGCATTGAAGGATGTGTTCCTCGAGAAATTTTTTTCTCGAGTATGAAAGGATAGAAGTATAGAAAATGAAAAAAAACAATAAAATATTGAAAGTTTTTTATTTATATTTAAATTAATTATTTAAAATTAATAATTATATATATTCTTTATATTTTCAATAGTCTTCCCTAGAGGCCCTCGATGATAAAGAATATGACAATTTTAGGTTGAATGATCATTTGAGTCAGGTATTGGGTGAGGTGCACCAGGGGAGATCCTGATGTCAACTTGGGTTGACCATCATCCCCAATAGGTATTGGTCCTTACTAGGCTCCTCTCAAACCTCTCAGAACACCAAACTAGAAATCACTCTTGTAGAAGCAGCTGAGGATATAAAATAGCTTTATTGGAGGGAGAAATAAGTAAACTAGTCACCAATATAAGTTAATCACTTAAATAAGAGGCTAATACTACAATTGAGCCATATATAACATCAATTATTTCTTTAAATGATTCCTTGAGTGTTGCAAATGAGGTTCTTAGTGGTGGTTGAGAAGATGGTGGTGCCAATGACGATAACAACGATGATGATGGTGACGATGATGATGATTCTCTAGATGATGCTGTTGGTGATAAGGATGTTGATTATAGTGATGATGATGAGGTTGTTGGAAATTGGGCAGATATTGATCCCCTCCATTTATGGATTAGGGGTAAAGACACATGTGGATGTTTTTTAAGGACTTATATTAATTGGTTGTATGAATGTATATGTATGGTATTGTATTATTTTTTTTCTAAAAATTATGACAAGTAGTTTGTCGAATAATAAATATATAATATTTGTATTATGTTTAATGTGTACTTTGTTGTTTATTTTATTTACTAGTTTAGGGGATGGAAGAGCTGTTGTAACTACCAAATGGAGGCAACTACCTATTCCCATAGTTTGGAGAACTATGGGTATATTGTTTTTTATAAGAAAATATATACCCAAATTTATAAAAAACATGGGTATAGATATATACCAATGGTTTGGCTTAAAACGTGGGTATACTAAAACCCACTAAGGCTATACGCACAGTTTCTATAGAAGTCATGGGTATAGATATATACTGTTGGATCATAATGCCACGGTTCCTAAAACCATGTGTATAATCTATACTCGTAGTATTAAGGGACATATCTATAGTTTTAAACCATGGTTATAAGGTATATTCCTAATAATGAAGGGTAAGATATTGCATTGGAGTAGAATACAAATGATAACCATCTATTTCTTACAACTTCTAATGGTCATTCCCACCATTAGGAAGTATATTTAATGTATCCTTCATAGGTGGTGGATCTATTGAGAGTCTTTATGGTTGTGCTATCAGGGTGGCATGAGCTTGGTCAAATATTTTTGAGTCATCTAGTTGTCAAACATTCTGACATTCTTGGATGGAACTTTCTTCCAATAATCCTCTTCTTTTGGCTGGGTAATGGTTTTGAAATCCACCTACTCTTATGAATTATCAAACACTACCTATTCAGAATTGACCATTCCTTGAAGGGTGTCATTGAAGATGAATCATTCCTCGATATTATGACCTATTCTTATGTAGAAAGGGTAGTAGTCGAGATGATCAGTGAGTTTGACCTAATCATGATTCCTAGGCTATTGTAGTGTGAGTGATTATTGTTCAGGTATGCCTATAAATAATTGGAGACTTACTCATTTAAAAAGGAGTATATTTTATCCATTCAACTTTAAAATCTCAGGCAACCTTGATTTATATGTGTGTTTGATCAAGGGAGATTTTTTGATTTTCACCGCTTGAGAGGAGGTTTTATTCAGTTAAATACCTACCTAGGTGCTTTGATGGTCACTACATATCTCTTCAGAGTGATAGTTTCATCTTATGCTTTTCTTAAAATTTTCCCCTCTATTGTGGGAATGAGTCGAGTTTTGGATCAGGTTCACAGAATGACTTTCTCATGATGATTTTCTGTTTCATTTAACATTGGAATCTCACATGGATACTTCATTGGGATCATAGGTGTATGAAAATCATCCTAGAGATTTTCAGCACATATTTCTATAAATTGTTCCAGTGAGAGAGGGGTGTTGAGTGAATAGGATAATCATTACCAACAGGCTATCAAGTCCTACACACTCTCATTTTTTGTTCCTTGTAGTTTGTTAGGTAAAAAAGTTGTCTTTTTTCCTTAGTGTGGCTAATAATTGATAATGGAATTGATGATGAAGGTCTTCCCATCCTACAACGGATCCTACAGGCAGGCATCTATACCACACAAAAGTTGGATATGTTTGAGTCTATACAAAAAACTTAGATTTGTTGACTAATTTTAAACTTGAGGGCCCATAGTTAGCCTACATTGGGATATGATGTGTGTGATATGTTTTACAGGTTCACTTGAACCATCAATATTTTAAAAGGTAGGATTTCCAAATTTGGGTGGATGAAAAGTGTCATACGCCAATTAGGGATATGGATTCCTCTCAGGATGCACATGTGCTTGTTTCCCTTCCCTGTCATCCATTGATGTATCCAGGGACTCAATGACATTAATCAGATCCAAGGGAGATGATGTCTGATCTACCTCCCATCTACAGGGAGAGGGGTGATGAGGTGACCCCACTTTCATATCCCATTGATTCTGTATTCTTACTATCATTGAATGTGTTCCATAGTAAGGGAGAGGTTGTTTCCACAACTGAGATAATTCATGATAATTTTAGAAATCCTCATTTACAGATATTGTCTTCTTAGATCTTATGTTTTATTGATTCTTAGATATCTCCCTTGTCGGTGGATCAACTATGGGAGGAGTATTCATCTGTTCATGAAGATGATACCCAACAAGAACATTTCCCCTAAGTAGGTCCTTATTGAGTAATTTTAGAGTTTTTATCTCACTCTCGTAAATTGAAAACTATTCCTCCATGTAAGGACCATAAACTATTCTTCATAGTGATTGGGATGTATCCATACAATTACATTTTTCTTTGGAAGTGTTCCTTTGGAGAGGTGGAAACTCGGTATTCATAGGTTCTAGGTTTTGGATCCTTCTTTGGTTTCTGGTGTTTGAAACCTCTGTTGGTGCATCAAGATCACCCTCCCCGAGGTGTATTTTTTTTTGTGTTTAGGACCTCTTTATTTTCACCATTATCAACAAAAAAGTTCATATTGAAAATTAAAACATTCAAAAAGTCATACTGGGAAATTATGGTTGTACCATTAATTTTGACACAACAGGATCATTCTTCATCGCCTTCATCAAGGTCATTATTCGAACCATTATCCATATTGGGGTATTTGGCTCATTACCCCAATGGTATCTAATTACATTTTTCATATTATCATCACATATTGGTCTATGAATAGTGACCATGTGGGAATTTCTAGTATTTATTTGTTAGAAGGCCCCAAGAAGGAGAGGTTTATCTTGTAATGGGAGGAACATGTGGGATGCCAATCGTTGATTTTTTCCTCCCAAACTATAAAACACTAATTCTCTGTGTGGTGGTGATGATGACAATAATTCCCCCATCCCTATTTTATTGGGGTTATTTGGGTCCACAATTATCTTTTATAGATCCTTTTGTTGAGGATATAATGATTTCAATTGAGGATTTTATGACTCTTCAGATGGACATTGAGATATAAATCCCGCATCCTAGAAGGATGGGATTAATCTGGAACCACCGTTTATTTCTCCAAGACCCTCTTAGGATATGATAAACCTTTTTATAGTTATATAGATATAAATTCCCCCTATCCAATGTGTTGGGGTTTGTCTGCAGCTGCTGAGGATATATCCTAAATCATCTCGAGAATTTACAATCAGAGAGGTGGAGGTGGTGGTAGATATTCCCTTAACCCGATGAGTTGGGTCCACTCCTAGATGGATTATATGAAAGTTAATCCTATGGAACTTTTAATTATTTAAAACTATTCTTGTGTAGGATCTAGGTGCAACAACAACCCATGGTGGGAATCATTCTTTAGAGGATATTTTCTGAGTGATCACAACTTCCACATTCATGTTTGAAATGAATTCCTATTGCTTTCAGGGGACCAATTTAAAAGTCATGTCAGATATTATAAACCTATGTACGTGATTTTTTGGCATCATTAAAGCTGGGAAACTATATTTTAGTGACAAAATTGGTGGATCGTTACCCAATACTATAATTTCACCGGAGTCTATAGCATTATAAGATGTCGTATTTTATGGTTTCTGTTATTCCAAGGGCGTGGTAAAGTGTAACTCTCTATAATACCCCCATACTATAATAAGGATGAATGATGTGTATTTAGAGATCAATTTCCAATGATTTTTGATGAAATGGTCGAACGAGTGTGGCATATTTTCCCTATAATTTTATAGTTTTTTATCCTAGGTCGTGGATATAGAAGCCAGATCTACCAGAAAATAGTGTATCTTGATGATGTGAAGGTGAGACTCATATACTAGATAAGGGAGGTTTCTAGTCTTCATTTTCTGATGATCATTCCAAATATTTTGTTTTAGATATGGCATGAACTCATTTCTAGATCATATGGAATCTCATAGTCAAAAGTGGAATGGAGATAGAACATTATTGGGAAGTTGTTTCCAGCTAACTCTCTCCATATGTCAATTTCAATATCCCCTTCATCATATGTACATGCCTCCATCTAGTCAGACCATAGCATATTCTTCTGAGGGTCTCCTATTGACTAGAGTGGAGTGCTATTGGAATTTAATGGGTAATGATACGTGGTTGACCCCAATGTTTTGAGAACCTCTCTATATAATGGAGTCTGAGCTTTTCAAACATCTCTATATGAAGGTGCATGAGATTTGAACACCTCTCTATACAAAGGTTTATGAGAGAGGGGGTAATTTCATTGTCTGTGGGAGATATCACTATGGGGAGGTTGACTATGGTGGATTTCTATAATAGATTCCTTTTGATCCATCTCCACACTACGACGATAAGGACTATCACAATAATGTTCTTCTTATACTTTGGAAGAAGATTTGACGGACCCTTGTGGTGTTTAGAATGTGTCTTGGACAACCTTGAGGACACTCGTATTGAGCAGATTATAAATATGGTTCATGTCTTACATAATTTTCAGAATATGCCAACCTACCATTTGGAATTGTGTAGGGATATGAGCCTACTATATGGTGGTTTCTAAAACATTATTATAACCGTCTAGTGTTGTGGAAGTATGATCCCTCTAAGGAGATGCTTTAGGAATATGCCAATGGGTTGTCTCATTATTGAGAGGAATATGAGCCTATCCTATAGAATGTGTCATTCTCACTTGGTGAGCCTTAGTTAGGAAAAGGGTATGAGATTAATCATGAGATACTGTGATATTCCACTTGTATTTTTTGGAAGGTATATGAGCCTATTCCAAGGAATGTTCTAGACTCACATGGTGAGCCATATTTGGAGTAGGGACATGAGCCTAGTAAGAATATGAATTCCATGTCAGAATATTTCAACAGACCTCCAGAATGAGAGAAGTGATATGATCGTCCTTCAATATTTTATTTGAATGATGCTGGTGCATTCATTTTTTGGTGGAAGTAGGAATATGCACATAGATTCTGTGATCTACTAGAATATTAGAAATAGATTCAGTAACATGAATGCATGTCTCGAGGTTTTTTTCATTATCACTTGGTTATCCCCATACAGAATAGGGATATATGCCCGATCCTGAGACTTTAGAGTATTCTACATGACATATTCGATAGGAATATGAGCATATCTTGAGAAATGTTCTCCTCTCAGTTGGTGAGCCTGGGTAGAACAGGGATATGATCACAATCCTTATAATTTTTTATATGTATTTTTACTTTTTTCATAGAAATATTCTTTGATCCCAAGGCATGTTCCTCTATCACCTCATAAACCCCAGATGGAATGTTAATATGATTCCATTATAATGCCTCATACTTTACCAAAATAAGTTGATAATCCTCCTTGGTGGGAGAAATAATGTGTTCTTGCTATAGAACACCCACTTGTTCGCAATGATCAGAGTTTTGAGCAATCCTATCTATGGGGATTGGAATATTATCCAATACCTACATATAAACTAGTTCTAGAATATGCTAGTGGAGTTATTCAGTTATTGCTAAAATATATTGTAATTACATCAATGTGTGTATAGGGATATAAGCCTGTATATTTTCCTTCTCCAATATGTACTCGAAGATATCTTTAATTGGAATTTAGATATGCACCCACTTCTATCCTCCTTGTTCCATTGGAATATGCTTATGTACATCATGAACGGTGGTAGGTACATGACCCTCTCCCATGACTATTGTGGCAATATGCCCATAAACTTGTTCTGAGTGAATAGGGATATGAGCATACTCATTGTTCATTGCTGGAATATATCAGTAAACATCATTAGTTGGATTAGGGATATGAGCCATCTCCTAAATATCCAACATCTTATTTTCCCAATGTTTATTCATTTCCACCCATACATGGATGTCATAGGCGACACCATGTCAGGTGGTACCCTTAGTAGGTTACTAATGGATATTGGTGGGACGATGTCAGTGATAGTGGATTACAGGTTCCATCCATGGGAAAAATAAACTGGGTGAGTTTTATAGTGGATTCCCTAGTACACCCTCATTAGATATTGAAGGTGGTGATTATCTAACTCTAGTGATAATCTCCAAAAGTAGTTGGATATGGCGATGAGGGCCACTAACTTAGCTATAACTTTCTCTTAGTGATGATGATTTGTTTGATTTAGTTCTTGGAGACCCTCTTGAGTAGTTTCTAGGTTTGGGAGTGTACGACATCGATGGTACTCTTGAACCATCGTGTTCTCCCCTATAAATTAAAATTTTTATGAAGGTGAGATCATTTTTTGACCTATGGGGGTTTCACCCATATCTTACATTCCAAAATGTCCGTTGGATGATAAAGACATTATCTTCGATCATGATTCTTTGTTGAGAGAAATATATTATTCATGAAGACAACAAGGAACATGGTTACTAATTAGTGAAATATCATAGGCATTATGTGATCAAAAATATATTCATGGTTAAATTTTTTTTACTTTTATTACTAATCCATCCATTCTACACATGTGAACTTGTTAAAAATTTGGATTGAATTATTTAATGATAACCTTAGTTATGAAGGATCGTTTGTAAGATTCATGTTAGGATTACTAGGTTATTTTGGGTAGGATGTAAAAAAAATTGGATGACACATTATTAACTGATCATTTGGTCATTTGAGAGGTTAATGTTGGGTTTACCATTTTTGTTAGTGTATAGAGGGAAATGAATATGGCTTGATGGACATGAACCCAATACTTTTTTTTATTAGAGAGATTCATATTGAGACCAACAGTTTTTTATATAATGGAAAAATGGCTCAATGGAAAATAACTTAATCATTTTATTATTAAAGATATTCTCGTCAAGATCATCATTACTTTCATCGGGAAAGAGATGAGCGGGAACCCCCCTCAAGGTGGATTCGGTTCACCCCGGTTTTTTGTTGTGAGGGTTTCAGTTCTTTCACAATCACTAACATCAGTTCACCATATTCATTATTAATGGAAACTCTCCATAGTTACCTCTTCCATAACTGAGTACACTCCTACTTTCCAAAGGTAGGTGGTTAATTAAGGTTTCAAATCTAATGATTCAAAGGGACTCTCATTGTTCAAGAGGATAGAAGTTTAGGCTCATCACACCCTTTGGAGGGAATTTTTTCCTACTTCGATACTGTCTTATAGATTTAAGATATGTTCAATAATCTATTACCAATCCCAATATGAGGACACATACCGTAAAAAAATTATAGGTTAAGTCTCCATTATATACAAAAGAAATGGGAATCTCCTTATTTAATTCTTTTATTTCTATCAATTCTTCTTCATCTATTCCCCAACAATGAACTTTATCTTATATAATGAAACCTTATATCTGAGAACTTGGAAATTTTCTACCATGCCGGGAGGTACTTAATATTCTGATGAGGGTGAATGGTCCTTTATGATGCTTCTAACATATCATTGTTATTGTATAAATAAAAACCCATGTAGTTCATTAAACTCATACAGTTTAACATCATACAAAAAGTACATGTGCTTTTTCACTTAGGAACTAGATATTTGAGTTTGAGTCTCAAGTAGACATCCTATGTATCCTAGTTATGGTAGCAATTAAAATTATATTAGTTCAATCACACCCTTGGGACTGGCCCTAAGGTAGATTCCCTGATATGAGGGAAATTTAAATCATTCCACTTATCATGGCACAGAAACAAAGATTTCATCGGCCGGTGTAGATTCATGATGTAAATGATGGGTTTATTGTGACACCTTAATCCCATGTGAGCTACGCTCTATGTGAGAAAAAAGGGGTAGAATGTGACCGTCCTCATTTCACATGGATGCAAGACTTGCGTAATGAGATATCCCTTGGATGTTAATATAGAGATTGAGCCTCGAAAGGGTGATAAAATCATGGGAATGATTGGATGCCAATGGTTGAACTTTCAGAGAAATAGGTATTACATAAAACTAGATTCTATTTTGAGTTCAGGCCCTAGGAAGGAACCCTACAAACCCTAATTATTGCAAGTATCATATTTTTAGTAGTTTGGTAGATCAGGGCTTAAATTCTCATATTTCTCTATATGTGGGATGTATCATATTATCTGGCTGAACAAGGCATACACATTGAGGGTTCCCTTTACTTTTTAGAGGCTTGTGATGCATGTGATTTGATAATTAAAACTCCATAATCCAATGTGATCTATGATCAATGTGAGAAACAAGGGATGGAAAATGATCAGTCTCACTACTTATGGATGCAGGACTTAGGTATTGTGACTTCACTTTAAATGGTTAAAAATAGAACTCGGGACTCAAAGAGGTGTCATACATATCATGGTTGTTATAGGAATCCAATTAAACTTAGTTCAATATATTCGGGATTACACAAAAAAATTTCCCCTTTTTGGGGCTTTTACACAGAGGGTGGACAAAGTTATCAAGCCCTGAGATGCCCTAATTGACCTGCCATTTCTTGCATAACCTACATTGATTTTTTTCAAGACATGTCTTGATTTATTACTTGACCTGAAGAAGGATTTATACATAAAATTTCCTAGGAAAATTTGACAATTTAATTTTCTTGTTCAGAGTACATCACATAACTTGGAAGGTATGTTAGAGGGTTATCGCATAATTAAGAATGACTTGTCTAGAGGACATTGTAAGACCCAGATGGTTTTTCCTAGAAGCCATCACATGACCTTATATGACACATCTAGAGGGTGTCACAAGATCCATATGAATTTCCCTAGTGTCATAGTGAGAGCTGGCTGGCACACTCAGAGGGTGTCAAGAGAGTCAGTGTGACATGTCTTGAAGGGTGTTGCATGAACTGGATGAGATGTTTGGAGTACATTGTGAAGAATAGATGGCTTATTTGAGGTACATTTCAAGAGTGTAATACCATGATTGGAGGGCGATGCAAGAGTTAGTTGACATGCTCAAGTGCTTCCATGAGATAATGCTAACATTAATTAGTGCTGCCATAAAGGTCAGGAAACATGTCTAAAGAACATCACATGATATGGATGGTGATTTGGAATGAATCTCAGGAATGGGGTGGCATGCCTTTGGGGAACCATGAAAAATTATTTTACCTATCAGTAGGACTTCACATGATCAAAATAGTATACCAAAGGGGTGTTGCAATATCTACATGACATTTCCCGATGTTGTTGTGTGTCTTGAGTGATTCATGCAAAGCACATGAGAATAATCTTTTGCATCTTTCACATAAGTCTCACATTTTTTAGTCTTTGTTATAGCCTTTTATCATGATTACCTTATATTGACTTAATGTTATCTTGTTTGAAGTCTCACATGATCTAGAAAATGTGTGTGATTTTCTTCACATCTCTTGATAGAAATCCTTCGTGTGATCTATGTGTGATCACTTAAAGTGTTTATTCATAACGTATGATTATCGGGCTATTCCCTATATCTTACCTTATAAGAATATTTTCCAGTCATGAGATCAGCCACTCCCTGAAATCCACTCTAGTGCTAGTGTGAGTTTCCAAGAGTTCGTCTATATGCCGAGAGTAGTGGTCTATAGGTGCATTTATCATAATAGGTTAAGGGATTTATATGCCTCAGAACTGATTTTATTTCCTCTTTGTGTGGTATGTATCACATCACTAAAGGATGGTGTTGATGGAGGGCTTCAATTTTATACGTCTTCACAAGGTCCTACCGTTGGTTTCCCTGAAATCATCTCCTGGTTTTCAGTGATTACAGGATCATCCTATCAATACCACATTTATTGGATCATTTTGAATTAATGGGTGTTTTTAAAATCATGCGTACATGTCGAGGGAATTTCATATTTTCATATTAACATGTCCAAGGGCCTTCACAAGAGAAGGGAACCCTTCAAAAGGCCTTCACGTGATCTCAGGTGACTTTTTTGGGAATTTCTTAAGAGACAAGAATGGATTTTCAAGGTGCCTTCATGAGATCAGGATAGATTTTCAAGGGGTCTTGAAAGACTATGATTCAAATGTCCTTAGTGTTTCAAGATAGTTTTATGATTATGAGAGGCTCCTATATCCTCCCCTTTTTTTATTTCCTTTTTTTATGTTACAATGGTTGGGGATTTCATGAGATTTTTTTTGTTTCGTCGAGGAAAAACATTATACCTCTCGTGATGAGTCATGCGGCAAACAAAGGGCTACATGGAAATGCATGATCACTTCACTGAAAATTCAATATTCCTGTCCTTAAGGATCCAAAGGAGGAGTGTGAGGTCTATTGAAAATAATCGAGGCTCTTCATGTGATGAGGATGTTATGCCAGTGGGCTTTCGTGAGACGAGGAAGACATGCTTATAGGGTCTTACGGTGTCTTGTTAATCGTTAGGGGTGTGTCGCATGTCTTTTATGACTGCGATAGGCTCACACATCCATATTTATTTATTTCATCTATTTTATTTTGAATACTTTGGGTTTTCCTCGAGTTGAATTGAATGATTTAAAGTAAAATCATTCTCCTAATTAGTGGCGCCTCACCTGAATTTTATGACCATGAGTGGATCCTGCCTTTTGGATATTTTCCATCTATTTTCAAAGGATGTTCATATGGTTTTCCATGCACCCAATGATTGAAAATTCGTGTGTCCTAGGGGTGATAGCCTAGAAATCACTGCATGAACAATGATTGTTTGAGGAAACTTTGTGAGAGAATAAGGACTTTGTTTAAGGGAATTTTCAAGATCCTACATAGGTTGTTCGTTGAACATGGTTCATTTTCATGACCATATGACAGTCACACGATCACGTATCCTTTGGAAGCTCTTGTGATCCATGGGTCTTGGGAACATTTATTTTCCATTACTTTTAAATGGAAAATTACACCCATATCCAGGTATTTATTTATTTTTGGATTTGGAAGTTCTCATTTGGTGGGCATCAACAATAATATAATAAAATATATTGTATCTCATAAGAATTGTATTTTTTCAACTATTCAAAAAAAGTTGACTTTAATTTTTTTTTAAAATTATTGAAATCAAATATAGTATTTTAATAAATAAATTAAATTTAATTTAGATCTATAAAAATCATTCAAGGCCATATCTTATCCAAACACATCAAATTTAATACATTTAATTCAATTAACTTTTATTTTTTACCATATTATATGAGCGTTGCATATATGATGTGTAAGTGTTCTAGGTAATTATATCAATTATAAAAACTAAAAATAAATTACAAACATAAAAATAATATTTTCATTCTCAATTTAATAATTTTTTATCATTTATATCTTATTTTAATCATTGTGATAATATATTAAATTTTATTAAAATAAAGAATGTGCCATTTTTTATACTTTACTTAAATAATATTTATGTATTTATCAAAGAAAAATGGAATTAGGTTACCATATTTTTAACAATATGTTGAGGAAGGACAAAATAAACTCATCCAATGTGATCAGTATATCTTTCTCAGTGATTTTATGGTCTTAACCCATAGTTTTTTAAAGTTTTATTCATTTTACCCTCACTGAGGTGATAAATTTTATCATAGTTATTATCCATAATGACCAAAAATAAAATGGACCTATTTAAAAAGTTTTTAAATCCTGATTTCAATTATAGAATCTTTTTTTATAAATATTAATTTCGATAATTTTTAGAAATTATTTAAAGATAAAAATGAAAAATGAAATAAAAACGGGTTTTAGAAAAAATGCATTTTTAATCCCAAAAAAGAACTTAAATTAAAATATGGTATAATGAATAATCCTATGAAATTAATTAGATAATTTATAATTAGAGTATTTTTACATTAATTTAATATCAAATAATATTTTTAAGTTAATTTATTTAATGAAAATAATTGAAACTTTTATAAAATTTGGTAATTTTAACTATTCTCTAAAAATCAATCTTTTGTAGAGAAAATACCAATAATTCAACCTAATATATTTTTTTATTATGATTTTAAAAAATTATATACTTTTTTTGAAATTAAATTTCTATAATTTTATGAAATTAATTATAATATCCACTCAAAAAAATCAATAAATCCCATTAATGAAGAAAAAATATTTTTGAATCATAAAATGAATTTACTGAAAAAATTAGTGCTTATTTTACATATAAATAATGAGTACATTTTTTTTGAGTTTGATATTTATATATATTTCTTTATTTGGATAAATATATTCATACCCACTAATTTAATGGATAGGTTATAACTGTAATATTTAAAAAATAATAATAATAATTTAATATTATATCACAGCTTGTTTAAAATAAAAGTTGCATATAACAAAAGTATCAAGGAAATGAAATTTAGAGAAATATATATTAAACCCTTGGGTGTTACCACAACAATTTCATATCAATAATATACACTAATATGAATTAAATTTAATTAAAAAATCTGATGACAACACCTTTTCCCCTTCCATAATCTTTCATCAATATAATTCTTATCACAAGATGTAATAAAAAACAATCCTATTTCCCAATATGGTCTAAAGGCATAAAAATAATCAATGAAGTCCTCTATAACTATAATTTGTTTTAGAAATTTTTTTTTACAATAACTATAAGGAAAAACTCCATTTATTCTCTTGTTCATTATTATCATATTATTTCATTATCAACATAATAATATTATTAATTTAATTCCCAATTAATAATTTTTTTGTATCATCTTAATAAATAATTTTATAAAAAAAATAAAATTGTATTTCACCTATTAAAAAAATAGAAAATCACATAAATAGTATTAATTTAACATCAAATAGTTACAAAATCAATGAATAAGAAATACATATAAAATATAATCAAATTTATCCCCTCTTTAATTAATTTATTTATCTTTATTAGTTCAATTTTAAATCATCATCTGATAAATTTTAAGAATAGAAATTAAACATTAGCAAAAAATAAATAAGATAGAATCAAAATCAATTAAAATATGAAATTATAAAGAACAGAAAACTGAGAATATAAGAAGATAAAATAGTCAAATTCTAAAAAACTCATGATGATCCATAATAAAAAAAATAACACATCTATTATTCAAAACTTTTTGAAAAAAATTTATTCCAAAATAATGATCCAAATGCATCCATAAATCCCTAAGAGTGATGAAACTATAGGTTAAAATAAAATTATGATAGGACAACATAATATAAAAATAAATTGATGAGACGAAGCTAAGGTCACAATAGGCCACTAAGTGTATATAATTCCCCTAAAACTCAGCCTCCATGATGAATAGGGTTTCATGATTTCGTAAATTAATAATATATATAGGTTGGAACTTACAATTTATAAGAAAACCTATGAGGAAAATTGGTGACTTGTTGAGAAAAAACCATGTCATGGTTTATCTCGGAAAAATGACAACTAAAGACCAAGATATTCAAATTAGTACTCTTAATGTTTTTCATATGTTTCAATTATTAAAAAATAAAAAAACCAAAACCATGATTTGAAAAAATGTAAAATGAAGTGTTCTTTCAATGATCCCATTAAACCATAGACAAACCTTGATTCTATTGTCACCAAGACATGGCATTTTAAAACATGACCATATAAATAGATAAATCTACCATTGTTTCTTACTTGGATTCCACAAAAATATTCCATTAAACCATAAACCCAAATGGGGAATACCACACCATAATATAGACCATGATGTAATGAAAGTATGGATTGGATAGGCATAATTAAACTCATACTTTATATAATTATAGCCGCTCAACCATGAATCAAGCTACAAATACAAGGAACGGCGGACAATCATAAAGTAATAAAGACAAAGCAATATCATGGTTCCCCCAAAGACCTAAAAACTCATCCCTTTGATTATAAAACACCTCGAGGCACACTTATATATTCAAAAACACTATAAAATAATGATTTATAGGACTATGAAAATCTAGGTCTCTCTATATGACAATGGTTTTGTTTTGAATAATGAACGAAAATTTAATATATTCATTAGATAATTAAAACCAAAAATCATAAATTCTCTACCCATTAATGACTTTTAGAGTTATCAATAAGTAGTTATATGTTCCACTTAAGTATTTGTGGAATATAAATAATGGTCTCATGGTCATATGAATAAAAAAAATCATGGAGTCACAAATTAGATGGTAAAATGAAAAAGGACTTGAAATAATGAAGATAAAACTACATACATATAAAAAATGTTAATATTAGAACATTAGGAAATGAATTTGGGGAAATTTAAAATGCATTAGATGTATAAGAAGAAGGCATCTAGAAAAACATTATAGAAGTTAAATAAAGAGGAAACTCATTACAATAGAGGGAAGGAATAATCTACTTAGTAGGCCACCCATGGACTAAAGATTAAATAAGAGGGAACATGGGTACTATAAAATCTAGTGCTCCTGAACTAGGAAATTTAAGAATGATTGCATCCAAGGTATAAAGGAATAGATATTTATATTAACATGATTATATTGTGGAAAAATATGATATGGTGAAAGAAACACTTACAATTTCCTTATATGACCAAATATTCATTTATAATAAATAAAAATTACATTATAATAACAATCACATAATACAAACCCTATTACTTTATCAAATGAGTACAAAAAAATGAAAATACAAATATTAACTATTACTACTACAATTAGTGACTTAGAATATATATAAATATATGGAAACACTATAATATCAAACCATATAGGATCATAATATTCAAAGAGTAAGTGAAACAAAAGATATTTCTTTATTTTAAATAAATCAACCTAAAATTGAATTGAAATGATATAGAAACTTGGAGAATTTATAAAATTATTTTATATATTAAAAAAAATTATATTAATAATTGATAATATATGAAATTTAAGGGTAATGTGATATATGAAAGAAAAACATAGTATCATGACGAATAAATAATAACTCGATTAATATGTGTAACAACAAAATATCCAAAACATAAATAACATCATATTTTAATTATATAATGAATAAATATAAATAAAAAATATTTATTAATGACTGAAAATTTAATTTCAAATTTATATAACTTATATTGATAAATATTTTTTATAATAGTTTATTGAAATTTTCAGTTCAAAAAAATATTTTCAAATAAACTAGATGTTTTATTTTATAAATAAAATTTAAAAATATATATAATTATTTTAATAAAAAAGGATTCAAATTTTAATCAATCATGTCGAAATTTATAAAAGGATAATTTTTAGATATATTTTATACAGCTGAATTTTTGGTTGAATAGTAAAAAAATGTATGCATGTGCAAAATTTATTATAACCCCATATTAATTTAAAAATGATTTCATGAATAATATAAATTAATATATAAACTAAAATATGTTTATTTTTTAAAATAATTTATTTTAAGGTAATTAATAAATTTTGAATACATATAAAGACAATTCAAAAATGTTAAATGTATCTTATAATTATAAAAAACAAAATTTAATTCTAAAGTGGAATTTCCAGGTCAAGAATAATATAATTAAAGGGATTTTAATTCATTGATTAATTAATATAAAATAAATTTTTACAAATGCAAATATCATGATCTATATATTTGAGTAAGATAATACTATACAATTTTCCACTATAAAAATTTCCAAATATAAAGCTTAAAAATTGTTAAACATTTCTCCCATTATTTATTTAAATACCCACACATAATCACATTCCTCTTCATTAAAAAATATAGTTTGTAAAATAAATCATTTTTAACCTAAGAGTACTTCCATTACATTTCTAATGAGTTATGATGTTTTTGAAAGCTTCCTAGAAAGGTAGGGTTTCTTGATACTTTCTTCCTATTCATTTTTTAATCCTTAATAATTAATTTAAATTTCCAAATCACGGATTGTTATGATTTATAATTATAAATTATTTATTGAAATAAAAATCAGTGATTACCATTCCCTCTCATTATACCACCTACATATGTCTTTATAATGCCAATATATTTCCATATTTTTAAACGCCAACAACCAAATAATTTTGTGTGCCATGTATTTGTCATATTAAAGATAATAAACATTATTTTAATGGAAATATTATAACTTTTGGATAATATATAATTTTTTATCCTCTCCTAGTTCCACATTTGAATAAACATGTTTTTGTGACAAGTGATCTTTTAATATCAATGTTTCAAGTATTAGAAGTTGATTAGTGAAGTAGTTGATAACTTTCATTTTATATAAAATATGAGTGATTACATACTCTTATTTATAGAGTGGATTATTAAATTATTATTTTGGTCTCTTTGAATTTAAATATATTTCAATTTATCAATAATTAATATTGACATTCTTATATGATGAATTTATCCAACCTTATCACTCCATTATTATTCAATTAAGAAAGGTAATTTTATCTTTATCACAAGTATCCTATTATGTTATATATTTTATTGATATATATTCAAAAATATTAATATATTATTCTATTGACTCATCAAATATTGATAAACTATGTATCAATTATTTCTCTATAGATTATTAATTATTAATTTACGGCATTTCTGTATTGGATTCCTTAAAAATAACATTATTATTTGTATTATTAGAAATTTTCTCTAAATGATGAATTCAATGGAATTTTTAAAAGATGGGTGGGTCCTTCAACTATATAGACCTAGGATGAATAATCTATTGTAAATTTATATATCTATTGTCTTAAGACTATAAAACATTGAGTCCTATGTATTCTGACCATATGTATTTTGTACCAATGTAAAAAAATAAATGCCATCTTTGAGGAAGTAGTGTTAGGGTTGTTAAAATTTGTATTAGATAACATTATAAGAAACCATAACAAATAGATTTATAAGAATATATTTTAACAAAAAAAATTATCAGACCCCTTAAGAAATTCTCAATAATTTTAAGGAATGTATAGTATAGTTTTAATGGAAAAGTTTAATATGCGGTCCTTGAGAAGGGGTGAATCGGGGTGTTTATCATTTAAAACTCATCACTTGATAATATTATCCACTTAATTAGGTCTTATTCCCTAATTTGAATAAACTAATTCAATATTTCACTCTTGAGGGATTTATCAATGAAACATACATAAATATATAGAAATTTAAAGCATGAATAAGACTGAATCATTTTATTTTGTCCACCAAAAATATCTAAATCAATGGAGCAAACATTGTTGATTTCTCTATGTATACAAATCCACTATCATTTACTATTTAGGGGATATAAATTTTTTCATGGTCACAATGCACTAAAGATTTCTACCTTTAAAATATTTGGGGTTTGGTTTCTATTTATCTTCTAAGAAATCCGTATTATTCTACCCCACACACTTATTTGGGGAATGAAATGTTAATTTATAGACATGTGAGTCTCCTAAACTATTTATTGACATATGGGTTTTATTAATATTGGCATGTGATTTTGTGGAGGTCTGGAATTATTTTTAGTGGACTATAATTGATACCTATCAGAGCACTCCATGGGCGGCTACACCCCTTGGGTGGGACATACCACCATCCCAAGTGACATTCATTTCCTCATGAAGCCATTGGGCAGAGAACCATGCTTCGTCCAACGCTCACACGTGAGAGTTCCCAATGATTGGATTCATTCTTACCTCCTTTTCTCTGATACCAACTGTAGAGAACCATACATGATGTACATAGAAATTACATTACTTTTGTAGAATACTTAATACATTTAAAAAACAGACACCCAAATAACGTATTAGTTTAGTGTGTTTGGAAACTCATAAAATAATATTCTAATCATGGTGAAAGATCTTCAAAAACTCCCATAAAGATCTTTTCCTATGGTTTTCTTACCTCAAACCTTTCTTTATATCCGGGAGAAAAGAAAACATAAAAATGGTGAGCTCAAATGCTCAGTAAGGGAAAACATGGAGAACATAAAATAATCCCTAAACATTTGAATGTAAGAAAATGACCATAAAACATCAAAATCATGAGTAATGAAATAAATCATGGATGTGTATAAGGCATAGATCAAGAAGAAACATTAAACATGAAAAAATATCTAGGGAACAAAACATATAATTGTGGAAACCATTAAGCACATGTTATGATTTTTATATTAGACAAGGAATTGCTGCCAAGACCATCATAGTGGACAAAGTCCCTTACTGAATCGAGTTCACTTCTCGTTCCAGTCCTATATCACTGAACCATATTAACTTGTCATTCCAGCCATGTCTAACTCATGAGATATAAATCTTTACCCACTGCATTGGAGGGATATATAGGTCCCACCCATCTCATAATGAAATCATTATTATGTGTTCCATAACATAAACATAAATCATTCATCAAAAACCAAAGAATAAAATGGGTTTCATAAAAACCATCCCATCATAACATAATCCATATAAAACAAATGGATATAATTTAATCATAAGAAAAGTAAAACCACACAAATCATAGAGACATTATACTTGAAACATACACATTTGAAATAATGTCATCTTGGAAGGAAAATGGTTTTGATAAAACACTTGAAATGAATTCTTGAGGAAAATATCCTTTCTTCTTAGACATCATTTTCTTTTCACAAAACGCCATGAAATTTTTAATGAAAATGATTATTTTGAAAATAGACATGAAATATTGTAGAGTAAGCTTCATGAAAATAAGGCGTTATAAAACTATAAAAATATGTTCATGCCATATAAGTTTAAAAAAACATTCTCCTCATACTTTTAACGGAAAAGTCAAAAAGTACCACTTATGGTAAAAAAAGAAAGATTCCTTAAATAAAAAAATATAAAAGTAATAGAGGGGTAAAATGACTTTCAAAATACATGGAATAATTTTAAAATTTTTATAAAAAACATTTTTATGGACATGGATGAAAAATATAACCCCAGTACATACTTACTTATAAGCAATCTCAGATAAAAAAGAGATTGAAAAATTATCCCTTACCTTAGGTCCAATTTCATCAGTATGTGTCTGAAACTCCTGTATAGTGGGTATGAACATATTATTATCTTGTAACATAACCATAATAATATTTATGATATCATATATGATTCACTTGTGACTTTATATTACCCGTTCATTTGTTAATTCCATGTTAAATCAGCGTTTTGGGTAAAATCGTTTCATTCATCGTACGTGTTTGGACATGTTGTTCTTGATATTATTATTACTTATATCATGATTTAATTACTTTTAGAATTTAAACAAATCACATATATCATATATATTCATAATATATATATATAATAGATAGATAAATGAAATGAAACACACCGTTCATGGAGACGGTAGGCCGTACGTATGCGTGAACGCTGTTTTCCATTCCTTATTGACTTGAATTGAAGTAAGTAGATGAAATATATATATATATATAGTAGAATTATTATGTCATATATATCATTATTATTCATTATATATACTTTATAATCATTTTTGAATGGTTAATATGGAGAATGAATCTCATCGCGTCGTGGAGACGGTAATCCGTACGTACACACGAGCGATGGCATCGTTCCCATAATTATTTAATGAAATTGGAGTTGTTTATATAATATATCAGAATCAGTATGATTTTATAATAACCATATATATTTATTCTTTATACCATTATACCCATCCAAGTATGGTGGTGGTGGAAAAACCGATTACACCACGGCGTGGAGACGGTATTCCGCACGTACGCACGCGCGGTGATTTCGTTTTCCGTAGGATTGATAGAAGGTGAAATGGGGTTGTTTCATATTTATAATAACATATCAGGGTATTAGTTATACTAATGTAATTACCTTATAATTAAACAACTAATGAAGTGGAAGTATAAGAATAATGAAACTTGAAAGAATCGGTAGAAGAGATTACCTGTTCTTCGACACGCCTCCTCTTAACCTCCTCCTAGGGCATTAAATGTTGGTCTTTGAAGAATAACAGGACCTATAGTAGGTTTCTATGGAAGTGGAGAAGTAAAATTGGAAGGGGTCGGCTGATCTTTAAGTCTCAAATATGTGTGAAGAGGATTGGGAGGAGGTGCCCTTTTATAAAAGGTGTGAGGGGCACTTTAGAAAAAACTTGAAATTTTATTTTATAATAAATTCATATTCTGTTTATAATGGCTCAAAAGTGACTTATTTATAGGTTAAGATGGGTATGGGTCTAAATATTCTCAACAAATAGGTTTTTGAAAAATTTAGTTTACCGTTTTAACCATATCATTTAGATTTAACTCTATGTTAAATAATTTATCTTTTACCATGTCTTCTTGTATTCTTACACTATATGGTTGATAAAAATACTATAAACTACAAAATAGAACCCAAATTGGTTAATTAATATCATAAATATTATATATAAGTCTTTTGGCATAACCTTAGATTTTTAAGACCATTATATCAATTAATAATATAATATTTGATTTAAAAACTCTTTTATGTCAATTTTGACACTATTTGATATATATATTTTTAAATTCATAGAAGCATTATTACTTCGATGAAAATTCATCTAAACAGCCGTAATATGTTATATTAACCTAGATAATTAGTTTAATTCATAAAAATTATCAAATTATATTTATTTGGATATTTATAATATCAATTATTTTAATATTTCATTAATTAGGAAATTACTCTATCATCATTATGTCATAAACAAATTATACTATATTATGTCTTAAAAATATAAATAAAATTAAATTATGTAGGAAATATTTTTATCTTTCTAATTAATATTTATAGTCTAATTTATCTTTTTTATAAAACTATATTAAAAATGTCTTAGTTATTGAACTTTGATTTTAACAATTTTAACTCGTCTTTAAATAAAAATAATAATAAATTTCCTAATCTAGTCCAAGTGGACCTAAAGGTTAATATTTTATTCCTAAGGTTTTTTTTGGTCTAATTAAACTTATAAAATATAATTAGGACATGTGTTAGGGTAATAACAATAATATCATTTTTACCCTTAATTACCCTATATACTTTTAACCGTGGTAAATAAAAGTAAAAATTTACTATTCACAAAATATTATTTTTATCTTATTGAACCAAATTTTACTATTTGATATTAACCGTGTCTCTCGGATTTACGAAATTCCACTCAAAGAAGTGGTAAAATTATGTTTTATGTAAATTTGAAAATTCTCATATGAGGTGGGTAAAAGACGGTGAAAAGTTCAATAAAATTTTTATATATCTAAAATTATTATAAAATTACTTCAATGAATTACATTGAACTTATATAGGTATTATTTATCAATTTTTACCTAAAATAAATTTAAATAAAATAAATAATAGTTTAAAAAATAATTCGGTTTTAAACTACAACTCATTGTTTTTCACTATTCATCAAAAAATGAATGTTTTTAGAAAAATAACAATATTTCACCCTAGGATAATTTTGATATTCCGAATCAAAAAATGAAGTCCATTTTGAAAGATAAAATTTATAAAATTTCAAAAAGTGGGTATTACTATTCATAACGGCTATTTTATATAATATTTTAATAACATATCGTTGTTTAGTGAAACTAGGTATTGCGTACTACACACGCTATCGAGGAAGGTCGTTATTGCATGTAATGCTAGCCAAGTCAGGGTTGCGTGTAGTGCAAGGTCCCATTGGCGTTGCATATAACATAATCCAAACTTATTTCATTTATAAATTAAACAAAACCTATAATTAATGTTGCGTAAAATAATTTCCACCAAACGAACTTGAAATTGTGTGTAACACGAGCCAAAAATAGTGTTGCGTATACTGGAAGCTAATATGGTGTTTTGTATAGCGCAATATAATCTTAGTGTACCATACAACACAAGACATCAAAGAAATTAAAAATAATATTTCTCATAAAATCTCAGGGTGTTACAGATTTTTTAAATAATAAAACCAGAACTGATAGTCAATTGGAATCCACTACACTACATTAATTCTCCAAAGTTTGGATCTAATCAAGTTCTTATAAAGAGAAGATATTTATCTCCTAAATTTTAGGGAAATATGAGAGTTTCTATTTCATGTGAGGATTACATATTTATCTTCCAAAATAACCCCAATAGTGATCAAATTTTTTCTATATAATTGTTTTCCAATGCTCGAATTATACTATTGTATTTTTTATTCTTCCTTAATAACTAGATGTAGGAATAAAACTCTATCATCTTATCTTTAATCTTCTCCTTCTTTATATAAAAAACTAGATGTATCATTGAAAGTAATTTATTTTTATATTCAATACAGAGTGTATTTTCTAATATTTTTGAATAACTATAAATATTTTAGAACAATTTTATGATTTTATAAAGCTTCGTTAATAATTAACAACATTGATCCAATGATTGAAATCAAATCATTCACTTTAATACCCCATGATCATTCCATATAGGCACATAATATATGCATTTAAATATGAGTTAAAATCCTAAAATCCCATGTTATAATTTCATATTTTAAATTTCAATCAAATTATAATTTAATTTATAATCTATTTTTCTAAATGGCGCAATCATCTTGATTACATCATGATTCCTATTCAAGTAAAATTGTTGTAGCGTGGAAAATTTAATTGTCGCATGACATCTGGTCAAAAGTAGATCTAAATATATTTTTATTTAAAATAATATATCATTTTTGGTAATTGGATATAACCCATAATATATAAATATATTTCCATAGTATCCACTTATATTTTCAAATTTAATGGACTTCAAATAGTCCTCACTTTCAAACTCCCAAAATAGAAAAATCATTATTCATAAATAAAATAAAAAAATTTCATTTTAAAGCCCCATATTTTTCATTGATGACATCATTGTATTATATATTTAAATCTACAAAAAATTAATCCATGAAAAGAATAATTTAATTAAAATAAAATACTCACATAAATATAATACATAAAAATATGAATTAATTGCTATGATATATTCATTTATGTGATTTAACCTATGAAACTTCCATAAAATTAAAAATATATATCATTGTATCCTTTGACAGAATATTATGCGCCATAAAAATTTTCGTACAAAAGTCTTACTTGAATGGGGGATATCACATTTAATGGAACACGAGTATGTTTCCTTCTATTAATTTTGATTTTGATTTAGAAATTCCCACATTAATCTTACATTGAAACATGAAAAACTCTGGTTAATCTAATATGGGTATGTATATTAATCATAAAAGGATTTTCACAGAGTTCATGTTACACCACTTCAAGAATTTATGGGTTAATCTCACAAAATATTCCATAATTTATAATCAATATTAAAACACTTAGGAATTTATTGATTTAATAACATGTACCTTTAAAATATATATATATATAATAGCTTCAGACTTCATTTTTTAATCTCAAATATTATCTTTAAATTATTCTTTATTCATAAATCAACCATTTTTAATTTAATTTTAGATAACACTTAAAAACATTTTTTTTTCAAAAAAACATTAAAATGTACATATTATTAATAAACATGATTTTAAAAATGGTTCTTAATATTACATTTAAACATTATTTTCCAAGAATGGATTTTAATATTATCTAAATATCATTAAACCTAATAAAAAGTTATATTAATCTATAATATGCTTAAATAAATTCACAAAATTCATATCAACTATTATTTTTTCAAAAGAACGATCCATTTTTAAATTCCAATCCATCATAAACTCTAAAAAAACATACACCACATCATCAATATTAAATAATAGACGTGTTAAACTCATTATAATATTAAACAATTATCCTCCAGTGCTTCCCCATTTCTCTTGTAATTGGTCATACAACTCCACACATAAACTAGTCCATGTATCCCTTCCCTGGATAACCAAATATGATAATGTCATTCATTTTAACTGTAAGAGAAAATTATATGAATTTCTTCCATAAGTAAGAATCCATATAGTATATCCATCATATCCATCACCATATTCTTTCACATAAGTCTATATGTATCTATATTTACATCATAGTTCCTTTTAGTTGTGTATTATTCTCCTAAATTATCATCATCCATTTATAAATTAGTCCAATAACTAAATCCTTTTTTGGAACATTCTCCCCATTTAGATTTTGTTGATATTAATCCATGAATTCATGCATCATCTACATTATCCCATAAAACATAAAGCATATAAATTAATATTTTTCACTTAAACTATTTTTTTATAGTGCTAAACACATGTATTTATATTTATTCCTTTCTTCATTCACCCCATTTTTAAAAAAATTCATTAGGGTATCTTCATCAACTCTACTCTACATTGATGTGTTAGTTCATGCAATAGATTTAAAGGGTTTATACTCCCCATTTTTAATTATATTTCCTTATTGTATTATAAAAAAACCATTAGTATTTTAAAACCATATGATCTATCATATTATAATTCCAAATATCACTTGTAAAACCATCATTTTTTTTTATTTTTACCCCATAATGAGATGAATCATTTGCTTCAAAATCCATACATTGAACACCCAATTTATCATCTCTGTTTCATAAAAATGAGTGATACCACTAGATATGTTATTAGGGTATTTTTAATTATCATTCCAATTAACACTTTATTCAATGAAAAATCCTTATGGATAAACCATTTTCTTTCTCCATTATATCTCCACACAATCTTCAACTAGTGGTAGCATTTTTTCAATAATTTCAACAAGTAAATTTTCCACTATACAATGAGCCATTAAAGAATATTAAAATCATATAGAGTAAAGACATGGTATATGAAGTAATTTTCAATGTTAATAACATAAAAAACTACTATTTCTACCACTTTCTTCCAAAATGATAGTAGGATTTGATCAATTTATTTCTTCCAACGTTTTCTTCTAAGGATCCCAATCAGAAATACAAAGAACAATGATAAATTATCCTTAAATCAGAAAATGCTTGAATCATACCACTTTTCAATGATAATTAATTGTTATATAAGGTATAAAAAAGGTTAATAAAATTTATTTATTACCACAAGCTTATAAATAATCATTTTTAGTAAATTACCCTAAAAATATATATTCCAAGAATCCAAAAATAGTTTTATAAGAACATATATCAACTAAAGAGTTTTATATTAAATAAAATAATTAGTCTCTATAAAAATTGAATATTTTACTGAAGGTACTGAGGTGCGTATTGGAAGCTAGTGAGACGGGGATTTAAAATTCATCTAATGGTGAACGACTTGATGACTTGGTCACCAGAAATTCACGACCACATTATAAGACCAAGAATTTCACGTGAATATTTTTAAGCAATAAATAATAAAACCATAAATACTTTGGTAAATTTGAATCCATTCTCAAAATATACATTTCACTAGTGATCTCCTCTTGAAGAATCAAAAGTATAATTCTTCTAGGTCATCCACACACACTTCAAAAATCTACAGGAGCATAGATCATCAAATTCTGGGTGCTAGTGCGGAGATTCGACGATGCCTTTGACACCCTGACGATCACTGCATCATCATACCTTCGATGAATGACATAGATATTGATCTAATTACCCTAAAAAGGGAGAATATCTCTCCAGAAAGTGGGATAGGAGAAAGAATCTCGCAAGAAATCTCCAGGAATAGTACACTGTAAATAGCCTCTCCACCTATTTATTGTGTATCATGAAAATACCTATAAAGGATCTTGGCTTTAAAAATTTAACATACTATATAAACAATATATTCTGACTAATTTCTTGAGTCATAAATATAATTTATATCATTATTAATTTCATAAAATATAATAAATATATTACATGATAATACATGAGTCATTAACTTGAATCATTGTTCCTGGAAATAATAAATAAACCTTGAATGATTTTAAACTAATATTTATTAAGATAATATTTTCCATGTATTTACTATAAACTAGTAAATTAATATAATAAATAAATTCAAGACCATTTATTATCAACTTGATGAATATAAATTTATTTATTCCTTTGGTTATTTTACATTCTTAAAAAAATCTCAGACCCCATTGGTCAGATCCACCATGTCCTATATACATAGTCACCTGAATAGGAAAGATTCTTGAAAATTTTATTATGTGTGACCCTTTAGGACCTTACTTGGATATCAGTGAATACCATTCATAGACCAATATAAGAATTTATCATCGCATCATGGCCCTAAAAGAGATACTTAGTAGTCATATAAATGAAAACCAACCTATGATAATGCACTGTGTGATATAATCTCTTTGTCTTTAGATATCTCATAAAGTAGGATACACACACATGTCATCACCATTTATTTCTTTATTATTTGTTGACATATCTGGATGGTTTTACCCGCAACTACCATGAAAATGGATTTGTGAAGGTACTACCATCCTAATCAACAAGGAATGAGATATATATCTTCCTCAACTCAGAAATGAAAAATTCTATACTGATCATTCAACCAATGACATTCCACCAATGACACTACTAATACATGCTAACTCATAATGGTTTTATTATCATGGATTTTTATCATACATCAAAGTACATGATCAAATGGAACACATTGATAATGATTTAAAGTTAGGAGTACAAAACAAATTTTTGTAGATAAGAACAAAAAATGACACCCAAGACATGTGTTATTCCTATTTGTAGGTCAATCCACATGATCTAAACTAATAGATATCACCAAGTGTGAACTTCATGAAAAGATGTCTCAAGGATTATAAGCACCCATCACCTGATATTCGTACATCTACTATGTCCAATCATCATGATGTATCAATACCATAGGAAATATATTTAATATTAATGTCATATTATCCCGAATTTCTCAATATAGATTCATATTTTCTATAAAAAAATTTACAATAATTAATCTCTATAAATTACCATTTAACAGTGGACAGAAAAAAATTATACGCTATAATGGTAAGAATAAATCATGCATATATCACTATATACATGATATGGTAATCAAAATTACTATTCACTTTGGGTATAGGGTTTCCAGTATTATAACACTCCCCCTTTCAAACGACCCAACATGCTAATTATCCTTGTTAGCTTTCACATTATTATGATCATGTTTTTAAAGAGTCATAAATTTAGTTTCTAGGCCATCCAAATTTCCTCTTCATGGAAATTCTTCTATGTGAGACCTCACCTCCTTGAGTAAAATTTATCAAGAGAATTTATCCCCGAGTATATCCTTTTTCAATTATCATAACATGATATCCTAGATAGTAATATTAATATAATTATCTTAATGATAACAATTTACTTACTAGGTGTAATCCCATGAAATGGAACATATAATTTTAGTTAATAATAGATTCTTAGATACCTTAGAAGCTATAACGTACTTGGTGTTTGTAGGCATGGCTTCCACTAGCTTTTATGAACTTATATCACTAAACACCTTAGACTAACTATGATAATAGATCACATTTATCTTATTGGAATACAAGTTTTTGTCCCCTGAAAACTAGTATCTGTTCTTCTCCACTTACCAGGTACATATCTTTGGTACTTTCCCATGTACCTTCAAATAGTTTTATCTGTTTCCCTTCCCATGTAATATTGAATTAAAGTGACACCTTTAATCTCCTCTTATTCTCATGCATGCATTCTTTTAGAGAATTATTTTATGTGACACTAGTCAAAATTCCTCTCGATTTGTTCCAACTATTATTTTTTAATACGATGTCACTATATATAAAATTGACTAGGTCCAAGAAACCATTAGATCTACCTCAGTTTTTCCCATTCCATAGAACTTAGGTTTCTACTTTAATTCTATCTCTTGAGAGATTATTTCATTCTAATCTTAACAAAATATAAGACGAATAATTGTTTTCCATATGTTACCTAATAGATTTACTTGGAAAACATTAGTGGTCCCACTAACGTCAGGTAGACACATGGTAAAGAATCATTCCAAATGAATATTCCATAATCAGGTTACTTACTGTAATCCTAAATAGGATTTCAGTAACTTGAAACCCTTATTAGAATTCATGTTATGTGACAACCCCTTTCTAGTTGAATCGTATAAACACCTTCCACAAAAGATGGTCTTGATATTATATTCTCATTATAATGATCATATAAAGTAGAGATGAGAAGTAAAATTATATTAGACTTCCAAATAAAATTTTTTTTGTAACCAATCGAGCCTTATTAGTACTATGCTTTTACCATACATGTATAATCTCATTGTAATACCCACCATAGTATTAATAATAACAATCCCCTATTCACATTGATAAATGGAATCCATTACTAAATTTTAATTGATCATATCAGTCTTAAAAAAATTCTGTATTCTTCTTAATTGAAGATATTATTATTCATAATGAATAATGGATCACCATCCATGGTGAATAAAAAACCACAACCATGGTTTTAACATTCCTATGAATTATGTGTCTCAGGAACATTCCTCATCCTCATGACTTGTGGAACTCATTCTTATGCCAACTATTTTTATATCCTTGTCATTGACTAATCCCATGTAAATCTGGCTCCCAATATATATAATAGATATGTTCACCCTTTTATAGAAAGTTAGTATATCACTTGACTAATTAGGGATTTCATTAATATCCTTAGAAACTTTTAGGATACTTACTTTATATTCAATTTATGTTTTTCTTGATCCAAGTTTGGTATATCCTAAAACAATGTTTTCATATTAACATTTATTCTCATGATAATGGATTTCCACCAAAATAAAACATTTATGATATAAAATTGTCATGATAGTTGTAATATGGTTATTAGATATCTCCATTATTCTCAAATCATATCTTGAAATATAATGTAAGTTTCTAAAATATTTAACATTGAGACTACTTACATTATGACACTGATATAAACAATATTCGTTTAGGAAATAATCGATGATACATTTTTTTCATCAATGTTAAAATGTAATAATTTTCATCAATCCTCTTTATTAAAATAAAATCCATAGTTTGGATAAGGTAATGTATGTTTAAGAATTACTTCATGCTACATTATATTGATCGATGCACACTTATTCATAATACAATTATGGATTCCCACTAGAAGAAATTCATATCTTCTGACCAATAAAATATCATAATAGACTTTCGTAATCCATAATCAATTAAAGTAAAAAATGTGTATTATATTTAACACTAGATTACGCTAGTAATAGTTCACTCTCTCTTATTGAAATAATTCTGAAAGATTTGTGGCATACCTTTATTTCTAAAGGATTATTTTTCTAAAATTAATTATGTATATACATCGTTAATACATATGGTGATTATATATACTAAGTCTAAATACCATGTTCGTATATCATGGATGTACACTTTTGGTTTTTCCTGAAATATATTTATCTTTCCACAACTGGGTATTTAACTATTATATTTATATCATCGCGTATTGAATATGATTCAAGTATTAAAAAACTATTAATTGAGTGATCGAAACCACAAAAAAACATTCAATATGAAACAATAATTATTCATCATTGTGTCCAAAGGACGCATGAGATAAATGTTTTGATAATACTCAATAATATTTCTATTTGAATCATTATCTTGGAAAATGGAAGTAGTGTACTTCTCAACGCTGACATAGGAACCACCCTTTCTTAGTCGCTTGGAGAATATACCTTACTTATACTAATTTTTTTTACATAATTGGATAATATAATTTGATACACATATGTGATCAGAAAATTGTATGTAATACACAGGATATAAAACTAAAACATTACTCCTCAGGTATGAATATTCTCTAATGAATAAGCGAGTACTTTCTTATTCAACTCATTTCATTGTGTTTAACATCCATAGATTTATTTCATGATATTAAAATAAAATAAACTCATATTAATACCTATTTTATTTGAAGGAATTTGTGAAGTTTCCTTTGGCGTGCCACTTTCCATTTTTATTTTATCATTGCCTTTCAATTTTTTTATCATAATCACTAAATATGAATCATTTTTTTTCTTATTTCTTGGTGAACCTTACCTAAAAGGTAACAAAGACTTTTCTACATATTTTTTGTTTTTTAATATTAAAATAAACTCAATGAAATGGGTGAAAATGATATTAGAATAGGATGAATTTAAAGATCATAATTCACCTTTTAATTTACACAGATACAGTGTGGATGTTACCTATTTATATTTGTGCTTCTATTTCCCCCTACAACATTCTCAAAGATGGGACTAAATGTAAATTCATCTATGTCCTGATGTAGTGACCATAACATACATCATACATTGATAATATCATAATGAAATAACCATTGTATGCTTTATACATGAGTATCTTGTAAGAAATTTTACACCCTCACTTCATGAGGTGGCTTAATAAGTATAGGGACAATATCACCTTAAATTTACTATATCATAGTATTGTGTGCAATATCCGGTACTAATTTTTGAAACTCATGCTAGTGTGGATGTTTACTTTTTTATTAGATTTTTTAGTATTTTATGTGGTATAATAATCAATTTTTCTAGAAAAAATAAATTATTACATATTAGTACTTTTTATCTTGATTACCAATTTAGACATTTTTTATTTATTAATTAAAACATTAAATGTCTCCCACTATTTTATCAAATTCTAGAAACCCTCTATACTATAATTAGAATAATTTTATTCATGAGTATTCTAGTGGAAAGGGTCATTAATAATCCCCTCCAAGTCTAAAGGCTTTGGCTATGCCTCTACTCAGAGTGTTCAATGTATGCGTTTGGATAGCCAACCACATTAACTCATAGTTCCTTGATCTCTTGAGTGAAATTCCAGCTTCTAAAATCATAAACATGATTTAATACACTCTTCCCTCTAAAGTTTCATAAAGCTATATTTGGATACATCTTTTCTTCCAACCTTAATTAATTCAACCCATCAATCTCATAAGAACTTTCTGGCAGTAAGAGGAACCCTCAACTTTGGTTGATGAGAAACCCAAACACCCCGTTTTATTGAAATTGGAATGACAGAAGGTGATTGAAATTTAATATTTCCTTGAGGGGTTTATTATTTTATAATGATGAAATGAAATAATTTTCAATTTCATATGAATGTACAATGAGATCACACTCACAACTGATCATGCAATAAGTATAAAAAAACCATCGCATCACATGTTCATTTTATATGTGCATGTTTTTTTACTACACTTCTAGAAAATGAAGCTACTTCCATGAAACTATAGCCACGGTTTTTAAACCATAGCTATAATTATGTTATTTGTGGGATATAGACACGGTTTTCAAAACTGTGGCTATAATCCAATTTCATTGAAGCCCTATAGGCACGGTTCTGCAAAACTGTGGATTTAGGGTTCCAATTCTTCTATGGTAAAAAAGTGCCACAATAAATTTGGTGGGAAGCCCTTCCTCCACAATATTGAGGCTATTTCCATGGTTGTTAATATATATATATATATATATATATATTATTTCATGGTGCAGTGGTGAGTACTATGGATCTCAAAGTGGAGGTGCATGGATCGAAACTCGTTGGTTACATTTTTTAATTTAGGCTATTCTGACAGTTTAATGAGGCTATTTCCATGGTTTAAACTGTGGATATAGGTCAACCACTACAGTGGATAATTTTGAGGCCTATTGCCATGGTTTTCAGAACCATGATAGTAGGTATCTATTTCCATGGTTAAAACCATGGGAATAGGTCGGGGGCAACTGCCACGATGATATCCGCCACGGTTGGCCAAAATCGTGGATGTATCATACGACCACAGTTTTGAACCATTTCAATAATCCTTTTTCAAGTTGTGTTATTCTATGTGATTGCACGTAAAATATCCATAAATAACATAATAAAGAATAAATAAATAAAAGGATGACATGATTGTGAGATTGTACTAATGGTTGATCCATTGAGTGAATAATGGATAAACCTAGACTTTATGAGTTACTTCTTGAATTGAAACACTTGTGGCTCATGTTTCGGCACTAACCTATCCAATGTGTCAAACTCTTATCTGGTATTTCTCTATTTCTTCGCACAAAGTATATCACTACTCATCTTCATCATTATATTAAAATAATCACACATAGGATAGGGGGTCTCAAGAGTACAAAATATAACTGCGAAATTGGACATGCAGACCCTTATATATATAGTAACATAAATGACTCATAGATATATATATATATTAAACTAATTATCAAAAATCATGCATTGAAATAATTAAATTAAATAATTAAACATACACCAGACATGAATTGGTTGGTTTATACTTCATGATCATTCAAGGCAGGGCTTGTGAAAATTGAAGAGGGAGGATGATACTTTTTTACTTCCTATGGAAGGTAGCAAGGGAAGAAATGGGGGGTTGTGGGGCACAACAAGACCCTTGGCCCCCTGGTCATTTGTCTAAAATAAATTTTTTGGTATTTTTTTAAACAATAGTCATGTCACTACCCCACACCCTTTAAATATTCCATTTTTTATTGTGTAGGTAAAACCACACAAATTGGCCAAATAATCTAATAATATGAATTAGTATTAAATTTAAAAAATTATTACTATTAAATAATCACCAATGGAAAAACAGAGTGGCCAAAAATTACCATTCTAGCTACTACAACTCCAACCAGTGTCTAAGTTCAACAATGAAAACTCACACCATAGATTTTGGGTATAAAAATTAAAATAATATATATATGTGTGTGTGTGTGTGTGTTATTTTAATTTAAAATCACGCATGGTTTATTTCAATATGAATTAAAAAAATTTGACTGGTCTTGGACTGGCCATCCGATGCTGACATTAAACACGGTACGTGGTGTTGGGACAAGATCAATGCCCTAATTTAAATTTAATGAAATTTTAGTTTTTTTCTTGGGTTAAAATCTTTATGTGTCACTCTGATACCAATGGAAGATATAAAGGTGTGCGAAGGAAGCCGGTGGGTTGGCGATTTCAAATTTTTCCACCGGAGAATGATGTAACAATGTCATCGCTGATGATGAAATTCCTATTACAAGACTAATGATCTTTCATGATGATTTTTAAGCAAAAAAATAATAAAAAATAAATACTTAGTTTTATCTAAATCTGTGCATGACATATTATTGATATTTTTGATCACTTCTTGAATAATTTGAATTAAAATACTTTTAGATCATCCATCCATGATTAAAAAATCATTGGGAGCATTGATTATTGAATTCCATGTGCTACTGTAGACATCTGACGATGCATTCGATGCCCCGATGATCATCGCTTCGATATACCTTTGATGCACTAAAGATAGCTTGATATGATTACCCTAGAATGAGATATTATCTCTCTAGAAAGTGTTATATGATAGATAATATCTCAAGAGCTTTTTATGAATAGTATGTTGGTGAGAGCCTGTCTTCCTATATATAGTCTATTAATAAATTACCCGAAAAGGCTCCCAGCCCCAAAAAATTTCATACACTACATAAATGATATGTTATGACTACTATGCTGAGTTATAAATATCATTTATATTATTATCACTTTCGTATAATATAATAAATATATTACATGATAATACCCATGTCATTAACTTGTCTCGTTGTTCCTGCAACTAAAAAATGAACCTTGAATATTTTTAAACTAATATTCATTCAAATAATATTTTCCATGTATTTATTGTAAAACATGAAAATTAATATAATAAATAAATTCAATTCCAATTATTCTTAACTTGAATTATATGAATTTATTTATTCCTTTGGTGGTAGTATATTATTGGAAAAATCTCGGACCTCGGTGGTGAGTCCCACCATTTTATATATATCAATTCACCAAAATAGGGAATATTTTTGAAAATGCTATTATGTGTGACCCTCTAGACCCTTATCTCAATAACAGTGAATACCATTCACACACTAAGAGTTGAATCTAGAAACTCATCACAAACCCTAAAGTGATAAGGAGCAGTCATAGAAATGACAACCAACCTATTAACATGCACTATGTATTATAATATATTTCCCATTAGATAACTCATAAAGTGTAATGAACACTCATGTCATCATCCTTTCATACTTTACTATATTTTTATCTATCTAGACGATTTTACCCTTGACTACCATGAACATGGATTTATAAAGGTACTATCATCCCGATCAACCAGGTCATAGAAATATAACTTCCTCAACTCGAAAGAAACAAATTCAATCTTGATCATTCAACTAATGTCATACCACTAATTACACACGCAATGCTAGCTATCATTACATGATTTCATTATCATAGTTTTTTCCTTGTATCAAAGTACATAATCAAATGTCACACACTGATAATGATCTAAATTCAACATAAAAATACACATGTTCGTAGATATTAACAAACAAAAACACATGAAAGATGTGGCGTTCTTATTAGACGATCAGTCCTAAGGATCTCAACTACTATAGATCACCAACTGAGAACTACATAAGAATATATCTCAATGCTTATGATCCCCCAACACCTGATATTCATAGATCAACTGTTTCCAGCCAGTGCAATGTATCTAGACCATATGAAATATATTTAAGAGTAATGAAATAGTATGTGGAGTATCTAATTATAGCCTTGGATTTTCTATATCCTTTTCAAATGACAGTTAATTGATGTACATTACCATTTAATATTGGATGCAGAAATTTATAAACAATAATGGTAAGAATACATCATGAAGATCTTATTGTATACATGATATAGTAATCAAAATTACCACTCATGTTGGATCTAGGGAACCCATGAGTATAACATTTACCAAATAAAAATAAAAAATATTAAGAAAAAATAATGGTTAAACAAACCACCACATTACTTTATCTAGAATTATTTCATCATGGTCTTTCCATCTCCATTAGGAACCGATACAACTCGGAATATCTCTTAAAAATTATTAATCAATGAATTTAGTTTCATACATCTTCATAACACAAATATGGATTCAATCTTAGTTGAATTTAAAATCATGATCTAAGCCACTTTTACTTCCTTAACTCATCATATAATTCCAAATTTAGCATTAATATCTATGTAGCTTCTAGAAACAACTTTTTGATTAATATTATGATATGATAACATTGGTTCTTTCTATAAAATCACTTATTTCATTTTTTTCAATACTTACATACATCTTTTAGATCAAACACACATGGATATTATCTCTACCCTTAATCCTAAACCAACTCATTAATAGTTATATAAAATTTTGTATATGTGGATAGGGGTACTTTATGATCATCCTCAAGTAGTTGAATGCGATTGGTCATGGTAAACCGCCAATTTTCTTCCATCTTTCTTCCAAGAAATTATAGTGAACCTCCTTAAATTTATACTCATAAAAACATCATTTTGGATATTTTCTAGAGATTTTGTCATATTTTATTTTCTTTAGGCTTTATTTACACTAGGAGACTAATCCATATAGTGTTTATTTCTTACATTGATGCATAATAATTATATCAATCTTTATAATTCGTTCTAAATAGTTTGAATCTTCCACCTATATTCACCTCTTTCCTTTTGGTACAATTTAGAAAACCACCTAAGTATGATTTTTTTTCTTATTCTATATCCATTGAAATGTCCATGAAATTTTCCATTATTGAACATTTTTTCAACAAGTGAAATTATTAATTTGTTTATTGTAAGTATATTATTTCTTCGCATTGTATATTTTTTTTCCTTTATAAATGTTACTTTGATTAAACTATAATTTTTTCTTGATACACCTTTTGTTTTACCACATTGTTAATTTCTTCTAACCTAGAGAATATTTATTTCAATGTAAAAAATTCTTCTTTATTCAATTCAGGACTCTCTATTGACATGTGATTAGAGGTTATCTTATTAGAAACTTCTTCTTTAATTATACTTCAATTTAATAATATTTTAATATAATTAACCTAAATAAAACATCTATCATTAAATACATACCTCATAAATAATTTCCTCCGTTTAGATGTTGCATGAAATTTATATCCATATTTCATCTATTTGGATTCTGGACTCACATTCAAGGTTTTCCAACGATTACACCCTAATAGAACATTTTAAGTACCTTACGTTGGGGGAATTATCATCTAGATTGATTAATAGTCTATTGTTTATCCATTGATTCAATATTTTAACACATTCACTATCCAATTGTTGATGCTGTTATTAGAGGGATATCCATTGTATTATTGGAGGATTTCATCATCAGTTAAAATACCCTGATCTTATCATACTCAATATTTAATCGATTAGCCATATTATCTACCCTTGATCAAATTATATTTTGAGATTTTATTTTATCTTCATGTTTTTTATATGGATAACACTCACCTTTATTTATATGCCCTTGTCAATCTAATGTCCCAACATTTTTATAAGTTCCCAAAATAGATCACTTTAACCCTTCATCTTTTTACCAATCCTTTGGATTAGTTATATCAATTATAAAACCTTTTTCCTCCAGTATTGTATTTTATAAAACCAATTATTATATGAATAAATAATTCACACCATGTAAGTTATCTAGTTGGGACACCTTTTCAGGTTTTCCTTGGATCTCATCCTAGTTACAATAAGAACAACATCCAAATTTTTCATTGCCACTTCTTCATATAAGTCACCACTTATTCTTTCACTGTGGGGGAATATGATTTTTTATATTTATTAGATTCTTCTAAATCAATGTTTGAAATATATTTATCATTGATATCAATGTCACTCAAAACAATATGTTCTGTTCTTATTTTCAAGAGTCTTATTCATATTCCTTCTCCTGTTTCCTTTTGATATAAGGAAATCTTCATCGACATTTGATTAGGATTAGACAATATACTTAGCTTATAAAAAATTTTCAAAGATAATTTTTGATTTTTTCTATATCTTTAATGTAGAATAAAGTTTATATGTTTAATTTTATATCTCATTGGATATATTTCAATCCATAATATTTTTTTATTTTCATTACAAATTAATTCACAATAATTTTATAAATTATTATCACTTTATATATACTCCTTGATCTCCTGATAAAAATCCAATATGAATGTATGAATATCATTTTTCCTATAATAAAACTTTGTTTCATTAAAAATGGATGTCCTCATCATTAAATACTTATGTACAAAAAATTCAAAAACACATGTTGATATTTAACATAAAAAGACAAAATTTTAAGCCCTCATTCAATTTTTTTGAACCATATTGAATATGTGAACCATAAGAGTGGTAGGGGTGAATAAAGGTATTTCCCATTTTAAATATTTCACTCTATCACACTCACTTTTTTATATGATCTTTTTTTCTTATTTTATACAACACATTCAATATTTAACTCCTGATGGTGTTCTAAATGACGAATTCAGAAATATATCATAGTTTTATTCCTAATTAAGAAATAAGGATTTTTATTAGTTCACTATAGAGGGTTATATCCAAGGAAAACATTCCAATGACAAGTCAATGTGCGAAAATACACTATCATGCATTCTTTAGTGGATGGAAATTCAGTCACAGGCACTTTATATCAGGTGTAACTTCATTTATAGTATTTAGAATTTGGTAACTCTTCACCAAATGGGTACTACCTCTTTATCCACCAACAAAAACTTATTTACACAAGGCGATTCCATTTTATAGGCACAAGAGTCTCATCTATAGTTTATAGAAATGTGTTTCTTCTCTAGATCTAATTTTTATTTTTATTCCATTATAACACTAGAATTGATTCTGCATTGAACTTCACTACACTATTATTCTTATTTCATGTTAAATGAAAAAATAGGAGTGTCCTATTAATGTTAAGATTTAAAAAGTATTTTCAAAAATAACCTCAGTAGTGACTATCCAATTTCCATAATAATATTATCCTATATAAGAATAATATTTATGTGTTTTATCTTATACTTCAACAAAAAAATCTTAAAATATAACTTTATCATCTCATCATTCTCCCCCTCCTTATTATAATAAACCAGATAAATAATTAGAAGCCAATTATTATTATTTTATTTTAATATTATTTTTCTGAAAAAAATTCTTCACCCTATACATTTTCTAGAACTATAATATGATGTTTAGATAATTTCTTCAAGACCTTCCGATATTAATTCATGGATTGGGATCATTTAATTCATTACAATTCTCTATATTCATTACACATGTCTTGAAAATTGATACATTAAAATATGAATCACACACTTGAATTTTTAGAATAAAACTTCTTATTTTTAATTCAAAAATATATATTTTATTAATTCCATGCCTTTTTTAATTTACATAACATGCATCATTGTTAAAAAATGATTCCATTTCTAGTAAATTTTTAATCGCATTGAACCTTTTACAACATCATGAATTATGGTGAAGGATATATACATGAATCTCATTATTCCAAATCATTTATGTTTTTCTAGAATATCATAGTCTGGAGGCCACTCAACAGCTACCCCAGTCCGGTTCACCACATGTCTATAGGAGGATTTCACCAAATGCTATAGGTTACTGACTAGAAACATAGGTCTATGAGTTATTGTAGGGAAGCTATACCCCATGTATAATAGTCTGAAACATAAATGAAATAAATATCCAAACATTGAACATATAAGAGTGAAGAATAAAATAAAATAATCTATATTGGAAAAAACTAGATACAATTTTGACATATAGAATACAAAAATAATACCCACTAGTCTAGCACCATGTATAAAATAATTATAAAAAATACGGATATCACCTAGAACTCTGAGCCATACCAAATTTTAACACCTTAATCCCTGAATGCTAGAGCCGATGTATTATTTCATTATATTGGAATTATTATAAGAAATAAATATTAATGGACCGGTTAGTTTAGAAATATGGGAAGACTAGATTATATACATGATACTGAAGAACATATGGAATGATAGAAAATACAACATGATACATAAAAATTGAAATAAACTGCCTCCTTGAAATATTATTCAAAGTTCTCTTCTTCATAACCTAGGGAAAGGAAACATAATAAGAGTGATATAAAATGATCAGTAATGGTTACATATATTGGAATCATGAATCAATAATAATAGAATCATAATCAATTATACATGACTAATTTGGTGGTTGATGGGTGTGCTTGGACTAGCGTATCATTCTATTTTTCTGATTATAATTGAGTTGGTTTTCAAGACTTGGGTTATAAAGATCCATTCAGACTCGACCACAAGAAACATTCCTCAAAGGAGGATTCAGATCGGGTGGTTCCCCTATGTAGGCTTTAGAGAATTGGATGTTTTAGAGTGTATGGTGTCAGCCATCAGATTGGGAATATGCTTTGACACAAGACGCTTTCTAGTCATAAATTCATGCATTAGTGGAGAGCTTTATCATGTTTCAAATGCTGGAGAGAGGCTACTCCAAGTTATCAGTATGGGTTTTATTTTCTTGATATTTGGGTTATGTAATGTTTTTATGTCTATGAATATGTTTCAGTTCCCCTTCATCCCTTAAAATGGTTAATTATTATTATACAATAAAGAAACCAATGCCTTTGGGCCGTTGGAGGAATCCATTGATTTTTTCATAGTGAAAACCTCATGGATAGTAATAAATAAATAATGAAGAAAGAAAATGTCTTTTATTTGGATGTCATGTATCAAGAACATGAACCACAACACCGTTGATATTGTTTAGTTCTGTGGGTAGAAACTCGCCTGATTTTTGGAAAAAAACTCCAATGGTATTCCACAAACTGATTTATCTCATGAGACTTATCGATGCATATAAGGGATATAGTGGGCCCCACATATCACTACCAGTCCAAATATTTATTTATAAATAGATTTAATATAGAAACAATATGACTTTTTGATATCCTTATTGAATATAGGATACAAATTCATCAATATTTTCCCAGTTAAAATAGCATTAAAAAAATACTATATTTGAAATGGTATACAGATTACAGAAATAATCATATACATGATAAAATAAAATCAATATTTAATAGAATTTTAATTTTAAATGAAAAATGTTACCAAATGGTCATTAGATACACCACATAATAAATATTAGGTGCAGAATACCATGTAAGTCTCAATGAAATGGAAATTGAGACACAGTCCCTTGCCACGTTGTAACCAATCGAGTCGTTTTCCAAAAAAAAATAATACTCACCAAATGAATCACTAAATTACATGAATATAAAGATAATCATGATATTATATATCAAATGGAAGTTCACATACACCACATATAAGAAATATGTGGCAAACAATGGAAATCTCACAGAATTAAAAGTGTGATGGGAAACCCCTTACCATATGTCAGAGTGTGTTATTCAATTGATCATAATGACTTGAATAATCAAATTTACATTCATTAATTAATAATTAATGAACCAAATCAACATTTATGTGATTTATTATAACCTTATTAGGTTTATTTTTTCCTTTTTTGATGGGTTTAAGAGGTTCAATTTTATTGTTTTGGAAGCATTTTGTTCCTTGGTTTTCATGATAGGTTTACTTTTATTCATGAATGGATGTATGTTTAAAATGAAGTTAAACATAAATAATTGTTAATATATATTATTAGGGACATTATAAATGATATTATAATTATTTTGGGTTATATAACATGAGGACGACTCATTAAATAAAAGTTAATGATAAACACTTGGATTTACTTGGCGGTTTTGTGCATAATGAGTTTGTTTTGTATTATTATTTTATATTATGATTTTTTAAGGATTAAAGAACATTGAATAAGGTAAAATACATATATTATGATATGTTTCGACAATTAAAAAGGCTTAATGACCAGTATTAAAGATAATAATCGAAATTGAAAACTCATCATCCTTGAATGTGATAAATAAACACATATGAGATGGTGTTTTCATTCTTAAAATAATTGGAGGGGGAAAATATATATGATTATGAAAAAATTCCATTATCATGATAAAATTATAGTTAATGTAAGTTAATGGAATTATCATAGCATTTGGATGAGGGGAGGTGAGTATTGAGCAACAAAAGAATGGAACTTGTAAAAGAATTTGATAGAAAAAGTAATAGAGGTTGACCTCTTGAGTAATCCTCCTTAAGAATCTCTTTAAAGGCTTTGTTTTTGCCCTTTTGGTAAGAAAAGTTGGTCTTAGACATGGGAGATGATCTTTTCAAGATATTTGAGAAAATTAAGGTATGTATTTAATATTGAGAGGAGTGGGAAGAAGTGGGGTGAGGGTGGTTTATATAGTGGAGGGGAGGAGGGTTTCCTTAATATTATAATCATTAATTTATTATTTCTCCACAAGACAAGAAATAGTGAGGATTACAAGACCTTTAATAGTAATAATTACAGGTAATTTCTATATTTGGGTTCTCACATAACTCATGATGCTAGAAATATTTAATTTAAATTATAATTTATTTATATGGTAAATCAATGTATTTTAGTATTCCCAAACATTTCTAGTATTTCAGAAAAATATCAAAAATTTACCAAAACCATTTTTCAACATGTAAAATCCAAAAATGAACTCCATTTTTCAAAAATAGTTTTCTATATATGATAAATTTAATTTTTAATTAATGTATTATTTAATCAAAAATTTCCAACACTTAAAATATTCATCTTGATTATTAAGAGCCTAAATTTTTTTATACATATGTGAGTAAGGTTACCATTCAAAAGGTTCATATTAATATTCATTAGGTAAGTTAGTATACATAAGGGTATGTTAGTAGTCTTAAGTGTATATTACTATTCACTGAAAATTAACATGATTCTATCAAACTCCAAATATCACTCTGATCCCAACCATGTATGTCCATTTTTTGAAATTCAAAACCCAGAAGTGGAAAATTTATGTTTAATGGCTAGGTTTTGACTATATAATAAATAACTAAGTGTTGTTTCAAAAAAACTTAGTGCTTTAAGAAATATATTCTATTTAATTAATAGAATATATTTAAGAGAAACATACCATAAAATGTTTGGGGTGTTATATTATTCCCTCCCTCTGAAATTTCATCCTAAATATTTTTCATCCATAAAGTCCTTTAAAAAGATGTGGGTGGTTATTATTCATAACATCATTAGGTTCCCACATTTATTCATCCATTTAATGGTTTATCCAAAGAACCATTACCAGTTGAGTTGTCTGATTTCTCTATACCTACTCCCTTGTGTCAAGAATCTCGATAGGCTCTTCACAGTATGACAAATCGTTGGGTCTGGCATATAGTTCTTAAATAATGAAACACGAAACAAATGATGAAATTTGGAGGGACTTGGTGGCATTGCTAAATTGTAATCTACAACTCTAATTCTTTCCAGAATTTCAAATGGTCCAATGTACTTAGGGATTAGTTTCTATTTCTTACCGAACCATAAGACACCCTTCCATGAAGATAATTTATGAATGACATGATATCCTACTTGAAATTCCAAATCCTTTCTTTGGTTGTCAGAATAACTATTTTTCCTACTTTGGGATTCTTTAATATGGGCATGAATTTTCTTTACCTTTATTGTTGTCTATTCGATAAGTTCTTTGTCTATAAGTTTCCACTAGCCAATTTCATCTCAAAATGTTGGAGTTAGACACCTCTTACCATATAGTGCTTCATATTCTTCCATTTGAATGCTTGAATGGAAACTATTACTGTAGTAAAAATCCACCAAAGGAATGTATTTATCCCACATACCATGAATGTAAAGAGAGAATGACCTCAACATATCTTCTAGTGTTGGAATAATCCTTTTAAACTTTCCATCGGTTTGGGGGTGATAAGAAATACTCATATGAAGCTCAGTATCCAAAGCCTTATAGAGACATTTCCATAATTTTGATGTAAATTAGGGATCTCAATCAGACACAATCGATAGAGGTGGACCATGAAGTCTTACAACTTCATTTATAGAAATTTTTTCTAAGTTCTCAAGTGTTAAATCCTCTCATATAGTAATAAAATGCACTAATTTTGTAAGAAGATCAATAATTAACCATATTGCATCATTCCTTCTAGGTTTCCATGGTAGTCCTATGAAAAATTACAACATAATTTCAACCCACTTCCACATATGAATATGTAGAGTTTGCATTACCCCTCTAGGATGTTGTCTCTCTGCCTTCACTTGATGACAGACAAGACAACATGACACATAGTAATCAACTTCTTAGTTCATCTTATCCCACAAAAAATGTTCCTTTATATATATATATATATATATATATATATTAATGCTACCAGGGTGTATAGAGAAATTTGATCTATGGGAATCATCTAATAGTTCCCTTTTTATCTCATGTACTGATGGAATGCATAACCTCTTCCCATGTTTCAAAACTCCATCCACATACACAAAGTATGCAAATATTCCATCTTTAACAACATTAATTTTATTTTGTAGATTCTCATCGTCAGATTGATATATTTTTATCTTCTCTAGTAAAGATTATTTATCAATCATTTGAATGAGGAAATATTTTTACCCTTCCATAATAATTCCTGTATCCATCTTTAGTAGATCCAAGAATATTGGATTTCTCACAATCCTTATTTAGGCCAGGATTCCATGACCATTCCTACATAAGTCATATCCCACCTTATTTACCTTTCTTCACTGGTAGTGTATTGAACAATAATAATTTTTGAGTAACTCAATCCATATCTTTTTCTTCATGTTGAGTTCTTTATGTGTAAAAATGTATTTCAAACTCTTGTGTTCTATATATATCACACATCTTTCACCATAGAGATAATGTGTCCATATTTTTAGATAAAATATTGTGGCTACTAACTCAAGATCATGAGTTGTATAACTTTTATCATGGGTCTTCAATGTCTTTGATGCATAAGAAATAACATTATCATTTTTAATAAGGATGCAACCCAATCAATTTTTTGATGCATCACTGTATGTCACAAATCTTTCATTTCTAGAGGGAAGAGTAAAAATTAGAACATTGTCTAATCTTCTTTTCAATTTTCAAAGCATTATATAGATTAATTTATCCATACAAACTTAACCCCTTTACATGTGATATTGGTTAGTGAGTTTTTAATCAAGTGAAATTATAAATGAAATGTTGATAGTATCCTTATAGTAAAATAAAACTACGTACCTTGGTTGTGTTCGTTGGGGTGGGCTATTATTGGATTGCTTTTGTCATTATAGGATAAACTAATATTCCGTCCTTATAGACAATATGGCCAAGAAAAGATAGTAATTGAATCCAAAATACACTCTTTGTAAAATTCCCATATAATTCATTTATTCTAAGTGTTTTCGGAGTAATTCGCAAGTGATTCTCATGGTCTTCGTAGCTTTTGGAATATACGAGGATATAATTGATAAATACCACAAAAAAGTTATTAAGATATTCTTTGAAAACACTATTCATTAGATCCATGAAAACATAGGGTGCATTAGTCAGTCCAAAAGGAATTACTATAAACTCATAATGCTCATACCTAGTTCAAAATGATATTTTTAGAATATCTTCCTTCCTCCCACATAGTTGATCATATCCACATCGAAGGCCAATCTTTGAAAAATATTAGTCTTTATGAAGTTGATTAAATAAATCATCAATGTGTGGTAGAGGATACTTGTTCTTTATTGTAATATAATTTATTTCCTTATAATCAATATATATCCTCACTGATCCATCTTTCTTCTTGAAAAAGAGGAAATGAACTCTCCATAGAGAAAAACTAGGTTGAATAAACCCATTTCTACTCAATTACTCTAGTTGTTTCTTTAGATCCACTAATTACACAAAGGATATTCTATAGGGAGTATTTGATATAGGTATTACATAAGAAATTAAATCAATAGAGAACTCAATGTCTTGCTCTAGAGGATATCCAGGTAAAACCTCTGGAAATACATCAATGTATTCTTGCATAGTAGGTACGTCTTCTATTTGAATATTTATTTCCTCACCCATAGATATTTTTTTGTATTCCCATCCAATAATTGAATTCTGTAGAGCTATTGGGGGTGTATCCAGAAAATAATCAGATGTCGAGGTTTCTACTCTAAATATAATCGATTCTACTCTATTCTCAAAAATTTTAACTTCCTTCTTCTTACAATAGAACTTCTCATCATAATTTAATAGCCAATTCATACTAAGAATTATATCAAATTCAATCATTGTTATGATAATATGGTTAGAAACTAAAGCATGTTTATGTGTCATGAGGGAGACTAATTGGCATGCCTTTGATGAAATGATACATCCTCTAGAAGTTTTGACTGACAACTCCTATATTAAATCAAATTGGACAAGTCAAATTTTCATGGAAAACTGGGCAGATATAAATGAATGAGATGATCCAGAATCAAATAAAGAATGGGATATGTTTGAGGAAACAATTAAAGTACCTTCCACCACATCATTAGGAACTTCAACCTCTACGGTTGTAACCACATAAGCTTTATGTTGCTCTCGGGGCCTTTTCTAAGGAAGTTTCCTTGGCACTTAGAAAACTCATTTACATAGTGTCCCATATCTCTACAATTATAGAATTTAAAATCATTGAATTGTTTCTACAACTTGTATTCATTAGATCGATAACCCTTTTCTCCACATTTATAGCAGACTCCCATGCCATTCATGAAGTTCTCAGGATTATTTTTTCAAAAATTATCTCATAATGGGAATTTATTCTTTCCCTTATTCTTCATTGGTGCTTCACCATTTCCATGGTTATTAGAGTATCGCTTCTCATATTGGTTTCCCATGAAAAAAATGTATCTAGAAAATTCATTCTCTATTTTGATGGCACTTAATTCAATTTCATCATATGATTTAAATGATTGAAAAAACAGTTCCCTTCAAATAAGTATCATAATACCATCAAAGAAATTATTAATATTTTATTCTGAATCACATATGTAATCTATGGTATACCTGGCTAATCTTGTTAAGGTATCCTCATACTCCGCAACACTCCCTTCTTCCCTTGGATTTAGGAGAATGAATTTCCTCTTCATTTCAGTTCATTTCTCATGAGAGACATATTTGTCCAAAAAAATTACATTAAAATTCCTCCATTACATATATTCTATTTCTTATTCCTTAATAGTATTTTGGATCAAGGACCACCATTGATCAACATCTACCTTGAGACAATATACTACCAACACTACCTTTTCATTTTCATTTCATCTTAATTCCAGGAATATCTTATCAGGGGACATGATCCACTACTCAAATACCACTGAGTTCGTAGTCCTAGTAAATGATGGGGTCTTCTTCCATATGAAACAATCTCGTATAGGTGTATCATGGTTATTCATCACATTCTGAGTATGTTGTCCCAAAATGGCTATGAACTGATATGATCCAACATTGACTGTGTTGACTTGATCAGTGGGGAAATCCCTACATTGTCCGCGGGTACTAATTCCCCTTCTTCCATTAGGTTTCATCATTAAAAAAATGGAATAAACTAAATTAGTTCCTAATTCATAATTTCTTACTAGATAACAGTTAATAGAATCTGAACATTTATGCACAACTAATCTCGTAATCATAAACATTTATTATATTTACTTTTAAATCTTTCTTAATTGTTTGTAAATAAAATGTTGATTATCCTAATAATATCCCCCGGGAGTATGAAACCATATACATAGTAAGCCCCATTGTTGTGTATCAAGATACTCTGGGTCAAGCCCGAAACAACTTGTCAAATTTTCACTCCTAGGTACATCTATTCTGGAACCACATCCCCTGGTAGTATATATACAGTGGTGTATTTTCTAGAAAGATCCCCATAATCTATTCTTTACCAAAATCCATGGATGTTCTTCTATGATTATACTTAAATTCTAACATAGTGTTATTTCCTCCAAACAATGTTTCCTAAATCTAGGTTCCATGTTTGCTACAAAACTTCATCTGATACAAACTATAATGCCCCGAACACCGAAGCCTAGAGTCGATGCATTGTTTCATCATATTTGAGTTATTATAATAAATAAATACTGAAGGACTGATTAGATTAACAGTCTTGATATACCAGATTACATAAATGATACACAAAGTTCTTTTGTAAAGAGATAAAATACAACACGATATATAAAAAATTGAAATAAACTTCCTCCTTAAAAACTTATTCAAGGTTCTCTTCTTTATAAAATGACGAATGAAAACATAATGGTGGTGATATCAAATGATCATTAAGGAATAAATATAGTGGAATCAGGAATCAATAATAATATAATCATAAACAATTAGACATGAAAAATATGGCATGATGATTAATGAAAAAACATTCCATGAATAAGCTGAGAATGAAAAAAAAATTAATCCATAAATTTTGTCATAGTGAAAACCTCAAGGATAGTAATAATGGAATAATGAAAAAAAATTATTTTTATTTCGATGTCATGTATCTGTCACATGAGCCATAATATTTTCGAGACAGTTTAAGTATGTGGGTCGAAACCCGTCTGATTTTTTTAAACCAACTCAATGGGTTTTCCGCCAACGGATTTGTCTCATGAGACCTGAAGATGCATAGTGGGTATATAGAGGGACATTACCATTACTACTAGTCAAAATAATTCATTATAAATATTTTTAATACAATGAAAATATACCTTTTTGATATCCTTATTGAATAGAGGATACATATTCATCAACTTTTTCCCAGCTAAAATAGCATTCAAAATAAACACCCTATGAGAAATGTTATACGACTTAAAGAAATAATCATATTCATGATATAAGAAAATTGATATTTAATAGAATAATAATTTCAAGTGAAAAATGATCTCAAATGGGTAGTAGATACATCACATAAGAAATATTAGGTGGACAATACCAAGTTAGTCTCAATGAAATGGAAATTGAGACAATGTCCCTTACCATGTTGTAACCAATCGAGTCGTATGCCAAAAAAAATTAATAATCTATAAATGAATCAAAAAATAATATGAATATAAATATAATAATATTATTATTTCTCAAATGGTAGTACAAACACACCACAAAAAATAAATAAGTGGTGAACAATAGAAATCTCACAGATTTAAAAGTTAGATGAGATCCCCCTTACCTTATCTCTGAATGTGTTATTTGATTGATCTTAATGACCTGAATAATAAAAATTTTTCTTCATTAATTAATAATTCAATAACCTCATCAACATTTAATTGATTTATTATAAATTTTGTAGGTTCATTAATTCTATTTTTGATGCATTTAAGAGGTTTCATTTTATTGTTTTGGAAGCATTTTCATCTTTTGTTTTCATGATCAGTTTACTTTAATTCATGAATGGAAGTTAGTTTAAAATGTGCTAAAACATCCAAAAATGTTAATATATATTATTAGTGACATTATCAATTATATTATTATTATTTTGGGTTATATACCATGAGGATGACACATTAGATAAAAGTTAATAACAAAAGCTAGGATTAACTTGGCGGGTTTGTGCATAACAAACTTGTTTTGTATTATTATTTTATATTATGGGTGTGTAAGTATCATAGAACATTTAATAAGATAAAATACATATATTATGATATTTTTTAACAATTAAAAAGGTTTACTAACTAGTCTTCAAGATATTAATTGAAATGGAAAGCTTTTCATCATTGAATGTGATAAATAAACACATCTCTGACAGTGTTTTAATTTTAAGTATAAGTAGAGGTGGAAAAGAGAGATTATGATGAAATAATCCATTATCAATGTAAAATTATAATTCATTTAAGGTACTAGAATTATCATTGAATTTGGATGAGGTTATGTGAGTAGAGAGGAACAAAAGAATGGAACTTTAAAAAGAAGTTGAAAGAAAAAGGAAGAGAGGTTCGCCTCTTGAGTACTCCACCTTTAGAATCTACTTAAGGGCTTTGTTTTTAACCTTTTGGTGAGACCATAAGGCCTCTGACATGAGGAAGGATATTAGGGAGATATTTGAGCCGAATTTAGGAAGTTATTGAATCTTGAGAGGTGTGGGAGGAAGAGTGTGTGAGGGTGGTTTATATAGTGGAGGGGAGGAGGGTTTCATTAATATTATAGTCATCAATTTATTATTTCTCAAAAAGACAAGCAATAGTGAGGAATCCATGACCTAGAATAGTAATAAGTTCATGTAAGTTCTAGATTTGGGTGATCACATCAATCATGATGCTAGGAATAGTAAATTTAAATTATAATGTATTTATAGGGTAAATTAATGTATTTTACTATTCACAAAATATCAAGTATTTCGGAAATATACCAAAAATTCATCCTAATGCTTTTTCGATGTGTAGAATCTCAAAATGAACTCCATTTTTGGAAAATAATTTTCTAAACATTATAAATTTTATATTTAATTAAAAATATTATTTAATCGATAAATACCAACTCTTAATATATTCATCTTTATTTTTAGGGTTCCTAAATTTTAGTTATACATTCATGAGTAAGGTTTCCATTCATAAGGCTCATATTAATATTCATAAGGATTGGTTACTATTCATATGTGTATGTTACTATTCATAAGGTTATGTAACTATTCACAAAAAATTAACATGATTTTATCAGACTCTAAATATCACCCTGATCACAACCATGTATGTCCATTTTTTGAAATTCAAAACACAGGAGTGAGAAATTTAAGATCAATGGATAGGTTATGACTATATCCAAAATTTCAAATTTTTATTTCAAAAAAACTTAGTGCTTTATGGAATATAGGCTATCTAATGAATAAAATTTATTTTATAGGAACATACCATAAAATGTATGTGGTGTTATACACATTCTAATCACCAAACCCAACACAAGATAACCCACTTGACAATGAAAAACATAATCCCAGAACTAAGCCCTAACATTTTCTATAATAATATGTGTAAGTTGATTGGGAAGGCAACATCGGTAGAATAATGAGAAGGGTGTGAGTAGAAGTCAGCATGCGGCCACCAATGATGTATCTAAAATTAACCAGTCTATAAACAGTGCATGAAAATTTTATCAATCTATAAGATACCAAAACAATAATTGAAAACCTTTAAATATAAAATCATAAAAAACACCAAACTCGGGGTCCATGTTTACCCTGGGGTAGGGTTTTCCTTGAGAATGTTTCAAACCTACTTTATCTAGTGTTGGGGTGTCTTTGAGCATTTCACATAGATTATCCCAACCATCCCTCTCCAGAAAAGGGGAAATATACCCATCCTAGGTCAAAACTGACATCTAGCGGGTAATATACCCATTTATAGTGCATAGAATCCTATAATGGTCTTGTTCACCCAAGGTTAACCAAAATATCATTGTGTTCCCGATGATCGTGTTCACCCTGGGTTAATCAATGCATCCATAGGGGGTCATGTTCACCCCAGGTTAACCATAATTTCACTGTGTCCCCTGGGGGCCATCTTCACCCCACATTAACCATAATATCACTACATCCCATGGGGTCCATGTTCAACCTAGGTTAACTATAATTCAACTGGTTCCCATGGGGGTTGTGATCACCCTCAGTTTACCATAATTTCACTATGTTCTCTAGGGATGTGTTCACCCTAGGTTAACCATAGCATCAGTATATCCCCCAAGGGTTGTGTTTAACCTTGTTAACCATAATTTCACTATATCTCCTAGGGGCCATGTTTATCCCAGATTAACCATAGTATTCACAAGTACATAGAAAAATATATATGACCAAAAATACCACAAAATAAAATAAAATAAATCTATATTAGCACTCAATGTTTTTTTATTCAAAAAACATCTTCAAGACTTAATTTCCCAAAAATTCCAATATCCAATTCTAATAGAATGGGAAAACCCATTTACAATCAGTTTTCCAAAATATCGTCTCAAATTAAATTTTAAAACACAACACACACCATAAAAAAATTTCTCATTCTCATTTCATACCAAAATCCATTTATATTTCCTTTATTTTTTCCAAAATACCATTTCACATTTCCATACCAAAAATATGACCCAAAATACCATTTTCAACCACAAATTCATTTTCCTTAACCAATAACTATTTAATTTTTCTTCTAAAATCAATCAATTTACCACTTTAACATGCCATGTCTGATAAGGTTTAACTAGGTATGATGACATCCTAAAGCATTTACTTTTTAACATAAAACAAGATAATTCTTGTAGAATCTATCATGACTACACAACATAATAAATTAAGAGATTCTAAAAGAATATTGGTAGGGTTTAGGGACCACCTACCTTATGTTTGAATCCTTTTCCATTATTTTCTCGAGGGTAAATAGCTTATCCACATCCCTTAGAAACTCATCAAAGATCATGAAACCTTATCAGAGACCACTTTAACCACCTATGATACTATCTTAAACAACTTATCATAAATAATGAATTATAAACAATTATATTTATTTATTTAATGTACAACCACAACTATATAACCACTGAACAATTCACATTGCATTTAACGATCATTGTTTCTTTAAGAAATGAGGTACTAAAATCACTAACACACTTCTAAACCCAAACCAAACAAAATCCAAAACTCACAACAATAATTCAAATAATTAATTTAGTTGAAATTTCTAAAAAATTCCAAGAAAAAAACAAGACATACATTGTCAAACCTCCAAGAGACCAAGTTAAAATGATATCTCAATATGCAATTAAAATAAGTAGAAAGGAAACCCCAACCATATAATCTGGTTCTACCATGATAATGTGGAATCAAAATCAAATATATAAAGAAAGGTAACTAAAATATGATAATAAATGAGGTTAAGAAGGAATAAGGGGAAATGAGAATGTGAATCAACCAAAACACAAATAAATTGAAACTATAAGAACACAAATATGAGGAGTAACTAAGCTGGAAGTGGATAAATAATATGCTAACCAATAAACACATAATATGAGGGGGGGGATGGGGCTTCACACTTTTATTTTCATTGGGGAAATAAGTATTTTAACACTTTTAATGAGCCATGTGTTTTTCCAAACTGTGTTTTGACCATGAATCCTTTGTTATCCAAGGAATAACTCCCTATGTGGTTAGCCCACATTTTTCTAAAAATCAATAACCAATATTTATAAAAACCTATACGTCATTATCTATAGTTTTTTTTCAACTGTGAAAAAATATTTTTAAAATTATCTATCATATAATAAAGATGCATGTATTCCTATGATATTTGCATGAATTACTCCAAACCATGCCTTAAACATTACAATAAACTATGCTCTATATAAATTTAATTGGAAACCACTTCATACTCTGGGTTCTACATCATTTCTCCTAAACCATCTATCCCAAACCATATACCCTAAACAAAAAAATATGATGCTCTTGGAACATAACCCAAAGCCTCCAACACGTTCATTAGAACCTATGATAACTTATAATAATCATACAAAATAAAAAACATCACATTAAGACATTCAATAATCCATAATTATTCTATGAATCTCTTTCCAAATTTTTCCTTTCCACCAAAAAAAAATTAAAATTTCCTTAAATTATAAAACCATATATACAAAATTGATGTATTAAAAACTCCCCAACATAACACTTCTCATGTAAAAGATGTCCTGGTGGTTTTCCAAATAAAAACCTCAACCTTTCATGAGTATCGATGTCCATTGAACAAATTCATTGAATAATTGAACACCCAATTCACTTCTAAAGTGTGACATGATAAAAGTTACATAAAAAGAAAATACATGAGTCAATGTTGGTAACCATTTCCCAAAATATTAGGATGAAGATTTCCCATGTATGTATAACCCAAGACATGTTCAAGTCAACTTATTATTGATTACATTTTTGATGGTGCTCCCCTCCATAGGGATATCTTTATAAGGGATAAATTTAATGCTTTGGAACAACTTCTATTGGAATTTATCATTAAAACATCCACCCACTATCCAATTATGTTGCCATCATGGTATAAAAAATCCCTCACATGATCACAATAGAGAACATCAATCCAACTCTTATAAAACTTTTAACTCTAGATTCCAAAATAATGTGGACGTGTGCCTGTCGTCCATTCAGAATCTCAAACACCTAAATTTTTTTCCCAAAAATCCCAAAAAAAGAACAAATCATACCTATTTGTTAAAAAATGGAACACCTAACAAAATTTTCTAACAAAATATATCCAATTTCTCACCAAACCGCTTTTCAATATTCCTTCGGCCAACCCACCAAGAAAATATTCATCCCTACTATCGACACATTTCTGAAACACCTAACAACATTAACTCGAATCCTAGAGGTATCTTGTGATTGTACAAGAACACTTACATAATCCCACACCCAGATCCTTATGTCACATTTCCAATTATCTCATAGGTTGATTGAACCCACATCATGTTTTCCATGATAATTGATGTGTTTTCCAACTTATAGAAACCTCGGTTCATTCCTATTTCATATGATCCCTACATCAGTGATTGGAATCGACCATCCATTAGAAAATCATTTAACTCAGGAACTCTCTTAGACACTCACATCCAACATCCATAATATTTTTTACAAAATATTCTCCCTAAACATGAACCCTAGGTTCATGAGGTCATATCACCCACTACCAACATAATGCTTTTAACATCAGAGTACCATTTTTAATTTATATCTTTATAAAAACCCAAACACCACATCACACATCATGTTCATCTTAAAATGTGATGACTAGGAACAACCTAACCATAAATTCTCAATCAGCAAACTGAAACATAGCTCATCACCCACTTATATATCATGAGAATCACCATCCATGATTCATGCTAAAAGACAACAAAAAATGAGAGCCGCCTCTCTCTATCATCCGCTGGTGTACTCTCTATTACATGGATTCAATTAAAATACTCATTGAGAATATTCTTAGTAGGACCCATCATCTAATATGAGAGTGGCTCCTCCCAATCCATTCCCATTCAAACCCTAGTAATTCATGTATTTAAATTCTCTTGGATCAACCATACCTCAAAAATTTCTAAATAGACATCTTCACATGGGAACACACTTTTCATCTAAAACATCCGGTCACCATGATTGAAATAATACCATCAATATTTTCATCGATCCTATAAAAACTCAAGGTTGGTTAGTGATTCCCGTTTCAATCACAAAACATATAGATAGCATGCACAACATCAACACCATTAAAACATAATAGGCACACTACCTGTACCACCAAAGCTACATGATAACTAACAATCTTCACCTCTCACATGATTATATCCAAATAATTAATAGAGAATAATGTGTGTATGCTCCTACACCACCCAATTACTAAAACGTGACTCATCAATATGGTTGTCATGTTGTAACCCAACTAGACTCATAAGCTAAAATTAACAGCTGACAATGTCTCTCACAAGTAATATCCATGAAACCCAAGATGTCACAGATTCTATCACCCTATGAGAAGTCGAACACCTTACCTATATCAAGTATCTCCTTCCAAGATCACTAGTGATTCCCCCTAATAAGTGTAATCTCCATCTAATCAGGAGTTCTCTGAAACTCCTCTTAAAAAATGAAACTTCACTAGTTCCACAATTTTCTTTAGAACTACCAAGCACATATGTTTCCATCATAAACCATTGATCTCCACCAACACCACATGGTGTATGAACCTATTATATATGTTTAGACACCACCTATAACTCTAAAAAACAAAAAATAATCCAGCCATGGTACCACGACATCCAACTGAACATCCATAAAACAAAGGGCCAGGAACTCAACTGGTCCTTTCCTCAAATCTATTTTGATACCATGACACTGGAACTCATGTGATCCTATCTCTAAAGGAAACACAAACCCCGATACAACCCCTATCATGAGTTACCATTGTAACAAAAATAGGGCACTGACCCACTAAGTTATGAGTCAATTATATGATCCACAAGACTCCCACTAAGTCCAATGTCGGGTCTCACTAGGGTTGGGACCCATGAAACACTACAATATTAGTCTCAAGACAACCTGACATCAACATTCGAAAAACACACTACAAGTTATCAACAACTGGACATCACACAAGTTCCTATTAGAAACTCATATTCTTACAAACCACTCACAGTTTCTATTCACAATAGTAGGCATCACTTTCCTACCCACTCACCCAAGGATCTCACAATATAACAACTAGGTATCAAAGCAAACACCATCAGATCATGAGGTATCGATTTCCATGAGCATACACATGGTACTACTCCCTCAAAGTGATATAAATCACCCATCATAAGGTCCATAACTTGTGAAATCATCAAAGATGACCTATGTCAAGACACTATTTCTAGATAGTTTGGTTATGTATTGTACTATTCTATTAAATGTAGGAAAACACTGTATAGGTTTTTAGCACATTAAATAACTGATCCTATGAGAAAATCACCCACAAGGGATTCATCTCTAAGACACTAAACTCCCTCTGTATTCTCTCAAGTTTTCTCCTCATCCCTTAACGAAGAGACTACACCCCCATCATTATCATAGGATCTGGAATACTTTACACCATAATAAAACCCATGCATAAAATTTTTTCTGACTGAGAATTATTACACCATGTACTTATGTGATAAAATATCATATGAGTAGTTTTTTACACTTTAAATGGTTCAACCTCAATAACCGATAAAAAATAATATCAGTCTTATATCATGTAGAATATGAATTCCAAATAAGATGAAAAAGATACCACTTTCCTCTGCATGAAAAGTGTCAAAATCAATACCAGGCCTCTTGCCAATGGGAAAAGAGCTAAAAACTGATAAATCATAAAACAAAAAATAGAAACCACATGAGGTAAAAATCACATCAAATATAACATCGCAATCCAATAACATCAATACCAAACACATGTTAACCTAGACGTCCACTTAAAAATGTGTTTGTAACACTCCCATATGGGTTCCATCACAAGAACCAACACATTATTACAGCTCATGTCTACCAGTTCTCAAAAGAATAATACATGTTAAAAAAGATCTATACTGCCAATTTTTAATGTACTATTTTGAATTACTCTTGGCTTGTTTCATGACCCAATTCTCCACAGGACCTCAGGCACACCTCCTCAAATGTCAGAGACTACCAACTAGTAGCAGGGGTCAAGGTGGTTTTATAGGGATGAAATACCCCCTATATCATATTTTGAGACATAAATGAAATAAATACTCAAAAAATTAAACACATTAGTGTTTGAAAAAATTAAACAAAATTCATAGGAATAAAAAGATACAATTTTGACATATGGCATACAATAATATAACCCATTGGGTTTGTATCAAATATATACCAGAACAAATGAAATATACAAACATAGATCTCCTAAAAATATGAGTCATACCACATCCCAATATTTGAACCCAACTTTTTTCTTTCTATTAATCCCTGAAAAATCTAATTTAGGGCCTCAACCCTCCTTCAGTCTGCAATAACTAATGAATGTTTCTTGGGTACCCATAAACTATGGAAACTCGAGCATGGTGTGTGTACAACCCATTAGGCCACCACTAACAGTGTCCCAAAAATTAACCATTCTATAAATAGTGCATGCATAAGAGATCGTGAAAAAAAATGCCAAAAACAAACATTTAAAACATTTAAAATTAAAAAAAAAACAAACACCACACATGGGGGGCCGGTTTCACATTGAGAATGGTACAAGCCTAATTTAGATATTGTTGGGGTTTCCTATAGACCATGAATCAATCTCACTCTTGATCATACATAATATATATCCCTGATCTAAACTAGCATCCACATGTAGTATACCCATATTTGGAGAACTGCATACTCCGGGGTCGCGTTCACCATTGGTTAACCATAAGATCATTATGTCCGTTGGGGGCCATGTTCACCTTTGGTTAACCGTAATATCACTACATCCCCCTGGGCCATGTTCATCCTAGGTTAACCATAATTTTACTACATCCCCTAGGGGTGTTGTTCACCTTAGATTAACCATACTATCATTATGCCCTTGGGGGTTGTGTTCACCCCAGGATAACCATAATTTCACAGCATCCCTTGGGGTTCGTTTTCACCTTGATTTAACCATTTTATTCACATGCACATGGAAGAAAGACATTAAATATTCCAAGTCACAAAAAATAATAATACAATAATCAGAGGGGGTTCAACCTTTTTTCCATTCCAAAAACATTTCCATAACCCCATTTCCTAATCTATTCAAAGAACCATTTCCAATCTAAGTGTAAAACCATTTCCAACCTATTTTTTGAAACTCTGTCTCAAACAACATTTTAAAACATGATGCACACCATTAATATATTTAACATTCTCATTTCAAACCAAAACTCATTTACATTTCCTTTACCATCTATCCAAATATTTTTTCACACATCAATATAAAAATTTGAACCACAATTCCATTTTCAAACCTAATTTCCTTTTTCGGAACTGATAGCCATTTAAAAAATATAAAATGAAGTAATTTTACCAAATTAACATGACATGTCTATGAGGTGTTAACTTGGTTAGAAGAAATGTCAATGAATTTAATTTTTAAAAGAAAACAATCCAAATCTTGGAAAATCATAAATTACTGGACAACATATTCACTTAAGAGAAACTAAAATACAATGGGTAGGGTTTAGGAACACTAACCTCATTTTGGAATCTTCTCCCATTATTTTCCTATGGGTCAAAAGATTTACTAAGGCCTTTTGAGAATCATCCAAGCTCATCCAAGATTATCTACGAACACAATAACCACCCAAGGTCCTATGTCAAACCCCATGCCCAAAATAATTATTTATAAAAAATTATAATTAATAATTTAATGTAATAATTTAATTAAATAACTTAAAAAAATTAATGGAAATCTAACAATTTATGGTTCTTCAAATAATGAGGCTATTTCTATCATCGACACACTCCTAGACCAAAACCGAGCCAAATTACAAACCCAAAACAATAATTTCATAAATAATTTAATTTAAATTTGAAAAAAACCTAATAAATATCAAATGGTGACATATATTATTGATTCTCCAAGTGAACAAGTGCATATGGAATTTCCAGACACCCCTAACATAAGAATAGAGAAATAACCTAACATATCATCCAATTCCTCCATGATTCGGTGGAATTAGAATCAAATAACTAAATGGAGGGAAATCCAATTAGATATTAAAGGAACTTGGGAAAAAGGAAGGAAAAAATAAAAGTTTAATCACCCAAAACCTGTTGAAATTTCATTCAGAAGCACCAAAATCTGGGGATGAACCAATTTGGAAGTAGGGGAGGAGGAGATAGGATGATGAGCATGCAAGAGGAGAAGAAACAGGGGAATTACCCCTTTTATTTTAAAAATGAAAATTGTTATTTCCCCACTTTTATTGATCCAAATGTGTTTATAACCTTTCACCAATGATACAATATTTACTATCTAAGGAAGCACCTCCCACATGGTTGGTCATCACGATTTAACAAACTGTGCACCAACTAATCTAAACAGCTCTGAAACCTTGGACATTGATTGTCTACAATATTGTGGTAAGAATTCATCCTAAAATAAATATGTGAGTTTTCATTTGAAATTCACATAGATTCCTCTAAACCATGTTCTAACCATTCAATAAAACTATTCACTTTGAAAATTTAATTGAAAAACTCTTCACACTCAGGGTGTAACATGGTTTCTCTTAAACCACACACACAAAACCATTCACCCTATCTAGAAGCCTTTGAAACTGTTTATACTTAACTTGAAGCCTACAAGACTCACCCAAGAACCAAATATACTTTACAATATTTGTATCAAGTTTAAAAATCACATTAAGATATTCAAGTGTTTGGGTTTCCACTCTGAATCTCCAAGAAAATCATCTCATCTACCAAAATAAAATTAAAATTTCATAAAACACCAAAACCTTCTATATACATGTGATTAATTACATTTTATTTGTATGAATATCACTCATAATATTTAAATATAATTACCATAAAATCATTTAAAATTTTTAGTTTGAATAGCCCCAAAAAAACTCCTCGCATTGAGACTCAGAAATAAAAAAAATACAATCCTTTAAATTCCCTAATAAATTAAATTGTATTTTATTTTATTTGAAATATATATAATTTTTACATTCAATTTTCCACTATAATATATATTAAAATATCTTGTAATTTTATTTATAAAAATTATCCTTTACTTATCTTTAATTACATCGAAAAATATTATCTTTGAAAATTTTAATTATTTTTCACGATGCTTTCCTTTTTGTGAAAACACCTCCAAAACTCCACAAAAAGAATATTATATATGGACTAATCCTTTAGGGTAATATTTCAAATCATTGAAAAGAATTTAAATTAATTTTAAATGATCCAATTGACTACTAATTTAATCAGATGAGTTTATTTTTCCTGAATTTTTTATAATATAGATTAAATATTTCACATGTTAATCTTATGTAGCTTCAGGAAATGGTCAAGTTAATCTCATGTTAGAGTATATTTTTGTCCTATAAATATTTTTATAATGTTGGGTTAATCTTATGTTTCTTCATGAATTCATGGGTTAATCTCACATAGCATTGATTAATTTTGATTTAATCATACACTGATTCAAAACACACAAATTTAATCTAACATACCTTTTGGAAACACAATAAATTATTACATAGTTTTATAATTTTTTATTTAGTCACAAAATACATCAAAAAATGTGTCTTTATTATTATATGTATTATTTATACATGTTAAATGTTTTTTATCCCCTAAAATAGGGGTATATTCTTATATCACTCCATAATTTATAGGTTATTCATGCATAGACTTTAAAAAACGATGTTTAATATTATATAGAAAATATATTTTCCCAATATTCATTCCATCTTTCTCCAAATATAATCAAACCTACTCCAAATAAGAATTTAAACAAAATATGGTTATAAAATTTATCAATTCCAAATAAATTCATTATAATTAGATCATGATAAATATTTTCATCGTAAATATTCATAAACATCATCAAAACATCCAATAATTCATCTAGATCCAAAATGAGACATCTTAAACTCATCAAACCCATCATCAAGTCATTTCAAAAAATTCCCCATGTACCTCATGTTTATTTCTAGATCTAAACATAAACTAATCTATGTTGTTCTTCCATCAATGATCAAATGTGTCAATGTCATTCATTTTGGTAAAATGAGGTAGTGATATAAAACTCCTCCAAATGTAAGACTCTATGTAACATATCTATATCATCCATACCCATATTATTCTATATAAAACAAATATATCTATAAAACCTTTATTCCTTTTACATTCTTATTTTTTTTATACTATTATAGCCATCAGGTTTTAACAAATCCTTTAGAAAAATACTTGTTTACATCAATAGTTGATATTATATTATAATGAATTATTAATAATTATATACTAAATAATTATTCAAAAAATAATTAGTATAACCCAGTATATAAAAACTACACATAATGAATGAAATAAAAACTTTGTTAATTACTATAATCAGTGTATTGATTTCCCTATTCAAAAAACCAATTATATTAGTGTGAGAGCTAAGAAAATTATAATGATATTAGGGAAATTTATTATAGTTTTAAAAAATAAAATTTCTCATAAATTTTTTTTTTCTATAGAGAATGTATAATAACATTGGATAATTTTTTATACTAGTGTTATCAATTATTAAATTAAATGAATAATATATCAGTGGTAGAGAAATGGAAGAAATATCTTGATACGGTATTCATCATACTGAGAAGTCATAAAAGGGATAAAGATATCATATATATATTATCTATGATGTGATATTGATTAATGGTTGTAATTTATTTAAAACAATAAAATGAATGAATAGATAAAAATAATGGAATATAATGATTTTAAGGTGATATTCAATGAAATTTATTTTATTACAACGAAAGGAGTAGATATAGGAAAAAATCGATAATTTAATGTTGAAGGAACACGGAAATTAATATGTTATTAGATACTTATATTTAAAAAATCAATAAAATGAGAGGATGGTTAAAAACTATATTGATTGAATTTCTAAAAGGATAAGAAGGGACGGTTATAAAATTTAACATTAAGTAATTTGGAGAAGAAATACACTAAGAAATTCAGGGACCTCATTGTAGTTTTTTCTAATGTGGGGAAAATATCAATAAATAACATTAGATTAAATAAATTAGAGAATCCACTAATGTATAATGATTCAATTACAAATATATTGGAGAAAATTTTATTTAGTTCTTTAATAATCAATGGAATGTACAACAGAAGAGGCCAGAAGATGAAATATTATCTTATCCAATTAAAATTAAAAAAACTAACATCCCAAATTATGTTATAGTATGTACTTTAATTATAAACTCAATTTTAACTGAGACCTTATTTGATTATCTATCTATACGCCATTTTTATATGTTGAATGTTTTCTATGAATTCTGAATCAATATTTGATAAATTAATGGAATGGGTTTTTAAGTAAAATACCAAGATTAAATCTTATTGAAACTAAAATATATTCAAATATTTTAATAATGGAACATGGATGGATTATACATAAAATGTAAATTTTTATAGGTATGGTTTACTATGGAATAATTATTTACATTGATTAACTCTAAAAGTATATTTTTGTAGTTTATTTCTATGAGAATGATAAGATACAGTTTATGGTAAACATAGATTCCATTGTTTTTAGAGAAAATAATTTTATAGAATCACCTATAGTAGATCATCTTAATGAAATTAGTAATGATTAATATAATTAAATGTGATATTTAAATGATAATTACATTTTATTATTATAATATTTATCAAATTTTCATGTTTACATTAATTTATTTCCAAGGGAATTACCTAGATCTGCATTAGATATTTATATTTAATTTTTCATTGACATTAAACGTGATGCAAAACTCATATATTTGACATGCCATTGAATCTAACAAATAGAGTTGGTTATATTGAAGAATGGAATGCTATGTTTATCTAATAATGGAATCATATAATCTAAGATCATTTAATATAGACAACCTATATATTTTTTAGAGAATAAGGATGGGTATATGAGGTTGTGGAACAATTATAAGGAAATAAATTCTATTAATATCACTCACAAGTATAATTTACCATATATTGATAATATATTTGATCAACATAAAGTGGTAAAAATATTTTCTTATTTTGACCTCCATTCTAGTGATCATAAAGTAAATGTAATGAATGATTATAAACCAAAGAAATGGTTTCATTTTAGGCATGATCATTATGTGTTGGTAGTAATTATTTCTTTATTTTAAAATACAACCTCAGTGTTTATGGTTCAAATGAATATGATATTCAAATATGACCTTGATAATTTTTAGGGTACTTATTTATTATTTCTAGAAATACTATAAGATATATGAAGACCATGACACCAATTTATATATTAATCTTGAGACCATAGGGGAAAATACATTATCTGGGAAATCCACTAAGTCTGAATTATATCATTAAGAAGTTTCTTCTTATTAGGCATATTTTCTCTTATGATTGAATACACATTGAAGATTCAAGGATAAATTTGGTCTACTAATGGAATAGAGCAAATAATATAATGTAATTAAGTACATTTCTTATGATGTGTTGAAAATGTTTCTTTATTACCTAACCCATTAACCATATTCACAAACAAAGGGGTAAAATTTACATTCTTAAAGTAATGTGTATAATTTTAAATTGAAAATAGAAAAAATTAATAAATTCACATGTATTAAATATACTGGTAGGGAGGGAAGGGGTTTTTTAATAAAATAATGAATTTGAGTGAAGGATTAGGGTGTGTCTATATACATAATGATATAGTTTTTCAATGAATCAAATAAATTAAAAAAACATGAATAAAATTTTCCAACACATGATCTAGAGTTTTAAGACGTAATATATTAAATTATTTTAAGAAGATATTATCTATATATTGAATTATATTCTATGTATGTAATCCAAAAAATCTTATAGTATTTTTTAACATTGATTGAGCTGAATAATGACAAAAAGAGTTAGTTATGACTAATCTCAGACTATGAATATGTGATTTACTTCTAAATATTGAAGAAAAAACAGTGGAATATACATTGAGTGGGGAGGCTCTTGGATTTATATCCTTAATGGATTTTCACATAGATAAAATATTCAGGGATTTTATATTTTTGTATAAGAAACTTATTTGTGTACGGTAAGAAATATCGATGGAAAGTGAGAACTATTATGATTAAATAGAGAGTTATGTATATAGATTAGCAACTGGATTTTCTTTCTAACCCTTCTAAAGTATAATTTTTATTTAATGTGTTGATATTTTAAATGTAAAAAATATACCCATTTAATGTACTCAATAATAAATAAATTGAGTTAGAGCTTGAGCAATCCTATAATGAAATGCATATCCAGATTTCAGATATTTGAGAGAATATTTTGTAAAACAATATAACATAGTTGGTGAATGTACTTTGGTATAATAAAAACATAGTGGAAATAAAATAGGACCTATAGGAAGTAATGAAAAATAGAAACTCATATCTCTTTATAGATTTATTTATATAATGAATTTCTAGGATGAAATTATTTTAGGTGGGAATGAAAGTGATGTATAATAAATGCTCATTTCATTACAAACTATATATAATAATACAGGAAATTTATATAATCTTAAGAGTGCACAATAAAACTTGATAAATATTATCACAATAATTAATACAAATATTGTTGTAGGATAAATAAGAATATTGAGAAACACCATACTCTTAAACTATGAGGGGTCATAATTATAAAAAAATAACAGTAGAAAATAATACATCATATTTATAAATAGAACAATATGAAATGAAATATACATGATAGAGAAACTAATATAATATTATGAATTATTTTAGGAGTCATAATAAATAAAACTATTAATTGAAAATATTATTATTAGAAGGATAATGTGATCCTTGGAATATTAAAAAATTTACATGACCATTCAATTATAATTCTACCATTACTTTTAACAGAAAAGAATGATATAAATACATAATATCATATATAAATAGTATGTTTGATAAATATAAATAATGTGTAGTTTTATATAAATTATGAATTAATAATATATATAACTTAGAATAATAAATAGTTATTCAAACATATTATGTATTATTTTTGTGAAAAAATGAATTTAAAATAGACTTTGATATGATTTCATTAGATTTTACGTTTAGAGTGGGTGGTTTTTAATTAAGGGACTTCAAATTTAAAATTATAAAGTTGAAATTAGATGATGGTAAAAAAAATATAATTTTATAAAAAAAATTAAAATTTTGATAAATAGTAAAATAAAGTATGCATATACGGTTTTAATTATGACTTAATTTTAATGTATAATTCATATAAAAATAATATAAATAATTATATGACCTTAAATATTTTTAATCATTAAAAATTTTATTTTGAAATATTAAAAGAAATTGTCAAGACCAATAAATAATTTTCAAATGCCTAAATTCTATTTTATGGTTAAAAAATAATTCTTTTCTGAAAAATGATATTTAAATGTAAAAATTAACATAAGGAAATATAATTAGGAGATATAGATGATAAATGTAAAAAAAATATTACTATAAATGTCATATATATTGTTGAAATGCATTGGTAAGCTAATGTATTAAACTTTCCTTTAAATGGATTTACAAAACCTATGTCCAAATATTATTGAATAAGTTCCCCAAAAATTCTATAAACACACAACCAACATCCCAATCCTATCCAATCTAAAACTATTAAGTATAATTATTCTATCAATTTATCTACATAGAGTCCTTTAAATAATTTTTTACGATTTTAGGAGATTCTTTATAATTATTTATAAATATATCATCTAATGTAAGGGTTCTTAATATTTTACAGTTATTTATATTATATATATATTTTTATTCCCCCATATATTTATATAAATTTTAATTAAGAATAATTTTAATATAATCATTATTTTTGTAAAAATTTGTAATTACAATTATCTCTCACCTATATCACCTTAATAATATATTATGTTTCAAACATATTTTAATGGACATAAAATCCATTATCCAAATCTATATGTTTTCATAATAGAGGAAATTTATTAATTTTAGGATAAAATATATATGGTTTAGGTTTTATCATTTCCACTATAAATTATATATGATTTTGAGAAATGTAAAGTTTTTATGTAGACGCTTTTAGTATTTGGAATTATTTTGAAAAAATGTTTTATTTCCCAAATGTGTATAAAACATGTGTGATTATGTACCCATATTTTTTAAGGGGCTATTCAGCCATTTCATCAATGTCAATCCATTATAAAATACTGTTTTCAATGACTAATTATTATTGGCATACCTATGTGAAGAATGTGACCATATTTTTTTCTACATTATTATTCCATTGGTTTGGGTATATTACTTTTAATAATGAATATATTATGAAGTTTTAAATTTTATTGACTAATATCCAACTATATTGATATATTATTCTATTTACTATAGAAATATTTAAAATTTATATATCCATTATTTCTATAAAGATAATTATTAATTACATATCCACATTTATGTATGAGTTTTTTTTGGGACCATAATGATTTTTTATCCAATATTTTATTATTAAGAGTTCATTATAATTATTTGTTGATAGGTGGATCCATAAATTATATGTCCTAAAGATACATTTTTAGTTGACATGAGAAATGGATTTTTTAGAATTTGATGTATGACTAACCCTTTATGTATGATGTATTGGAACAATGCCTTAACAGTATGGTTAAATGGTCCGACTTGATACATTAGAACCTTAATATTATTATTATATTATTATTATATAGGTGATTGTTTATTTCTGTTCTTATTTCATATATTGATATATTTTTATTATGTCATTTTATATATGTCATAATTTGATTATTTATTCCATCAATATTATGTATGTATTTTTTATTCCTTATTATCTTTAATTGTACAATTTTTTTTTGATTTTCTGAGTTCATCCTTTATATTTTATCCCAATATCACCTAGATACCATGAATAATACTAAATGGGACTTAAATATGAGAACTAATAAATAATTGTTTTGGTATATTAATTATTCACTTTAGGTTTCAAAATGTAATGAAATTTCTATGCATGCATCCAGTTAACTAGGACTACAAATATATGGATCTAGTGAATTTTGATATTAAGTATATTATATCATTTTAATAAATAACCATTATAAATGTGTCACTAAAAGTAGAGATTTTAAATTATTTTAGAATGGTAAATCCTTATTTGATTTTATTTTGATGGAATAAATCATATCTTGATATTTTACTCAGGCTGTCAAGTCATCTCCATGATATAATGAAGTTATGATATTTATAAAAACACAATGTGGGGAAATTTTTGAATAAAAATTCTTTAAATCTTCCCCCATTAACATATACTGGAAAATATTCTATTAAATTTATTAATTAATACATTGTTTTAATTTTAGTTCATTTAGGTAATATATTATCTCTCTGCATTGGGTGCTTATATCAATTTTCTGGAAAATGAAATATCATTCTAAATCCCAAATCATCCCATTTTTTAAATTAATTTTAAATATAATAATGAATCTTTTTTAATAATTAATTCTAATATAGTGGTATAGATATCTAATGAATAATAAAATCATGGTAAAATGGTTGAGATATAGAAATATTTCAAACATTAAGATATTCCTATTGAATGAATGTATTTCTATATGTACTGTATAACTTCTAGGTCTCCATCCAGATCATTGGGTTGAATTTTCATTAAAAAATATACAAAAAATTTGGTTTATCTAGGAATTATTATAAAATGTCCCTCATTGAACGTGTCATTTAAAATAATATTCCAAAAAAAAATTTAAAAAAGGATTTTTTTTCACCCTATTTCTTCGCCATAAGTTTCACATGGGTAAATTTTCATCTAAAAAAATATAAAATTATTTATTTGAATATTTTACTAAGAGATCAACACGGTCACCATAAATAACAAGTGTCTTATTCAATAGATTAATTCCTTTTTTGATTAACATTATGGATCACATTACACCTAAAATGTATATCATTATCGGATATATTATCAATTGAAGGTGAAAGAGTAAATTATTCAAAAAAACAATTTTCTATATAATATATGGACATTCTGATTTTATAGTTATTACATTTTGACTCATATGTGTGCCAGATATCCTAATGTAATTCTTTCTGGTCTTTATTAATTGCAATATAATATAATATAATATAATATAATGTAATATAATGTCATATAATAAAATATAAATGAAATATGAATATTTATGGATTCTCTTAATTTATTTAAAAATGATTAAAATAAAGCTTATTAAAAAATGTCATATAACAATAAATTTTATAGGGATCCCTAGTTTTCTTTTATGAGCTAGGTGCTACTGATTCTTTTTAAAGAAATTATTATGATTTCCTAGTGTACTAAATAAGTTAACATAAATTATTTAAATATATGTATGAATTAAATAATCTTATGAGATTGTAAAAGTGCTCATGATGTGGTGGGTCACTTCTCTTTTACTCACACTACTATCATGTGCCTACATATTTTTAATATATATTTATGCTTTAAATAATTGTTTGCATTGAATCATCTTGAAAAATAAATAAAACTATAAAATATTTAATACAATAAATAAAGAACCCTGAGTTAAAAAACCTAAGAAAATAGTTTATTTATAGAAGCGACAATATTTTATTTGTTGATTTTGTGGCTCTTCCTATATATATATTAGTGTGACATATATAATAATCAGAATATATTAATTTTAATATTCACAATTTAGGATATGGACATGCATAAATGATGATCTTTGGAGTTATTAAAGGATTATAACTTCTCAATAAACTATCATCCCAGAGTGGTGAATAATGTATCTCATTATTTAAATTGAAAATAAAATTCTACCCTATCTATGTCAAGGATTTAGAAAAAACCAGTCATCATTGATATAAAATAGATAGATTGGGAAATCATAAACACATAGATGAAATATTACATTTCTTAAATTATTTCTCAGTTATCCATTCAAAGAAAATATAGAAGGTGAGATAGAATTATTTATAGATTCATAATATGGTGAGAAAAACTACAAAAGGTAATACTTAATAATTAAACATCGATAAAAATAGAATAATTCAATTTGGAACTATAAAATGTATGACGTAAACACCAGAGATAATGAAATCGCTATTGGGAGATGTATATAATTTATAATTTCCCATAAACATGGTAATTACTAGGATGTATAGAGATCATTGTGAGAACTTCAAGTGGGACATCATGAACAAGTAAATTGTAGATTATATCTTAAAGAAAATTATATATTAATTATATAAGGTAGTGTGTTATAATTCTAAGGGTATAATGAAACTATTACCTTTATTAATGTTAAAATTAGAGAAAATCACAATGAATAATGTCATATATCTACTATATTCATCGTAATTAAATGACACTAAAAAAGTTGTGATATATTAACTTATGAAGATGACAAAACTTCATCTCAATTTTAAACAAATTATCTTGATAATATTTTTAAGATATAAATCCTTGAATTCATGAGGCGACGTGGTCCACCACATTCAACAATATCTAATCGGTATCCTAGGTTCACCATAATATATTGGATGTTTCATTATGATAAATTGAACAGAGAGTTCAAATATAGTAATACCAATCATCTAAAAATGAATATTAAATATAAAATAATTTCCAAATAGTTGAATAAATTCCCATAGCTATCATGATGAAATTTAAAGGATGTTGGGATCAATATATTCCATTAGTATACTTATAATGGAATTTTTTTTCTCCCATCTAAGAAGATTGAACTATTTTAATATCTATAATTAATGATATATAGAACTCAATGTGCTATGATAAATTTTTTAAATAAACATGATAGGACCCACAATTGTGAAGGAAATAATTGTTATAGAATAATCTATTCCACAATACATTATAGTAGATTTTTTTATTAAAGATCTATCCTAAAAGTAATTGGAGAGACTTGGAGTTTGATATTAAAGTTAAAGTGTTCCCTAAAATATCTCATTAGAATAGATTCCTGATGTTTTAGAGGAATAGAATTCTCATTTATAGGTACATTTTCCCCATTGGTATTCTTAATCTTGTAGGAGTTACGGCCTATCAATTGGTACTTCCAATAGACCTAGATCAAGTTCATAACATGTTCCATGTGACACTCAGGTGGATGTACATACTAGTTCCATTACATGTATTGAATTTATAAGTGGTAAACTAGTACCATGACCTCTCTTATATATGGAAAACTAGTGAAAAACATAGATCTTAGAGATAATGTTCAACACAACATGAAAACTAACCTTGTTAATTAACTTTTGCAAAACGTTAAGTACAAAGAATAATCCTGTGAACATTAAGTGGTGATAAAAATAATGTACACGCGTTTATTCTCAACAGATGACACAATTTTAAATTTCATGGATGTAACTATAAAATGGTGGAAGAATGGCACAACCTTGTCATTTAAATATAAAATGTTCCCAATACATTGTGTTATTTTATTTATAAAGTCTAATATAAGGTATTTTGTAAATAAATAAAAATAAAAACTAGTTTACTTCATCAATATAGAACATTACATAAAAATTATAAACACATTATATTAAAATAATAATTGTCATTATCCAACCCCAGTCCAACCCTTAAACTAAGCACCCATGTCGGCTCGTGACATACTTGAGTGAAATTTTTGATCCTCCCAGGTTAGAGACACTAATGAAGAAAAAAAGTGTACCATTTGGGAATGATTTCTCTTAAATAATAAATATAAAATACGGGGTTCCTACTTAGGAGTATGTATAACTATTCTAAAAAATAAAAGGCTTCTTCATTAAAAGAACTGATGAAACATGATTGAAGACCATGTAAAGAATAATCTAAACTAAATCTAAAAATTATTCTGAAAAGATATCGAATATAGAGAGTGAAAAATATATAATGTTGGGATGGTTTATCAATAATTCATAAATATATAATGATGACTGAAGAAATCCCACCCAAACCATCTCTATATGGAAGAATATCATATCTACTAGCTACCACCATCACCCAAAACTGAGAACCTGATGCTATCCCACTACGTCTAAGAAGATCTAACTAAACATGTAATGATAATCAGTGTGAGTATAATTTCATAGTATGTTTCCTCCCACTAGTCAATGAATAAACTTTTAATGTAAAACTATTGCATGGTAATTTAAAAAAATGTATAAATAAAAATAGGGTTTTCACTTTTTAACAGAAAAATATAAGTTATACCCTTTCCAAAAACAATATTTTAAAGAAGTCACCCTATGAATTTTCTGTAAATTTATATATACAGTTTCAAGAATATTAATATACCCTTTAAATTAATATTTTTACTTAACTAGAAAAATATAGGTATATATACATCTATTTAAACATTCATTTTGAATTCTATATGAATAACCAAAGTAATCAATTTACTTTTCTGAAGTGAAAATTGGGAACCCATTGTTATAGTTCGAAACTAATTAAATTTTTAATAATTGAAGCCTTTAAAAATAAATAATTTTCAAACCTCACATATTGTGTACCTGGGGTTTATTGGGGAATAATCCTTAAAAGGATATAAAAACTAGTAAATAAGACCGACACCAGATAATAATAGACCCACCTAAACACTGAGTGTCACCCTCAATGGAAAACCTAAGAGAAACATCCTATAATTTAACTAAATTACATCCCAGTCCCACTAAGAAGAGTGTGGTCATAATCTGGTTCAACATGTTTACCTAAAACTCCCACCTAAACACTCATGGTTACCCATGAATCGAAAATGTTGGTGAGTAAAAAACCATTACATTGATATATATATAATATATTCCACAATTAATTCACTCCCTCAACTCAAATTCCCACACATTAAATCACACAAATTTTCATAAAAACACACAATCAATATATAATCCCCTTCTGCGGGTCCCCTTCAATACATGTAAATAATGACATTCATTTTTAAAATATAAATGGTAATGGTTTAAGAGGGGCTTTCAATTAAGAAACAATATTTTCAAATGCACAAAGCGAGAATAAAAATAACTAATTATTAAATAAACACCCAAAACTCTTTTTAAATGACAAAATCACCCATTTTAATCAAATAGTAGCCTTTATATAAAAACAAGTCCAAATAATCCTTCCAAAATCATTCACAAATTTAATATAGCTAATCAGGCAGTTATATAAATAGAAAGTGCGCATAGATTTCCTAAAGAGGCATTAAGAATTGAAAAAAGGTAAATATTATGTTATCTTAAAGAAAACAATAGTAAACATCTATTTTTTCTAAAAAACTACTAATTATACCTAATATAAATTTAAAAACCAAAAATAAAATACATTAAATCAACAATAAGTAGTTGTTTTAAATTTATTAATCCTTTTGTGACACAACTTACAATTAATCATTTTTCTATTTCTTTAAGTGGTGTTAATCCCCCCACAACATAGTCAAAGAAACTCAAAGATACTAAGAAGAACCAAAATGATCCCTAAAAAATCAAACCCACCAAATCAAATCAATGAACAAGATAACCCTTGGTTTTCAGGACGAAATAGGGTCAAAGTGAAGAGTTTAATGGGTAGAAAAATGAAATGGGGGAGGATAAAGATGATTATCTTGAATAAACCATTATAAATCCTGAATAAGATCAAGAAATACTCTATGAGGGGTGTTGGAAATCGATGGGGAGTCACCCTAGGTTTTCCACTCCAAAAGGGAGTAGATGTAATAACCCAAGTTTTTCTAAAAATAAATATAAATTCATGGAACTTTGTTTTAAGTAGATATTTATAACTAGCCTTTTAACATAATTTTTCCACTTCAATGTTTTGAATTTTAAGAACCTTTCATCTACAATTGTGTTCGGTATGTTATTTGGAGTCTATTGGAACCAACATGTATTTTGGGGAATATTAACATACGATAATGAAGAGTAATATGACCCTAATGAATAGTAAATTTTATTATTATTTTATTTTCTTACGGTTAGAAGATAATAACAACTTGGTTAATTTTTCATTATGATAAAGAAGTAGTTGTCGAATTAGAACTATTAATTTTTGAATTAAGTATGCTTTTATTTAAAAATTAAATTAATAATATTTAAAATATTATTTTAAAAAATGGACTTAATTTTTAAAATCTACAGGTCAATAAATGGTTAGGGTTTATTTTGGGATTTTTTTTGAAACAGTTGAATTTTCGGTGAATAGTAAAAAAATATAGCTTTTCGTTTCGGTGTGTTAATGAAATCATTAATGATATAATAATGATGTCATAAATCAGGTAGACTTTTTTATAGTTAGATAATATGTGAGGTGTCCCAATTGGCTTATATCAAGTGGAAAATACCATGGGCAAGCCCATGGTTTTGTAAATACCACTCATGAGGTGTCCCTTGAAAATTATTAAATTAATCCCTCACATTTCCTATAAATACCAACTATTCCCTTCAATGAATTCATTCCCAATTCTCCCTCAACGAAACTCTAGCCTCCTTACCATCATAGTAGTCCTACCAAGGTTTCTTGAAGCCCCCAAGGTCCCAACCTTCATATTCAAAGGGTTACTCTACAAGGTAAGAAAACTCTCAATTTCTTTCTTTTTTCCTTTCATGTTCTCTTTTATTTTGTATAATTATCAAGTTTCCATACCATGTTATTATTTCCTTATTATTATTGATGTTATCTATATTATGATTCATTTCTGTATGGGTGACCCTTGTCCCCTCTCTTTTTAATATTTTCTAAAACCATGTTGTGTAGCCATTAGGCTGCCGAATTTTTGTAAGAGATTTCTCACTTTTTCTTTTATTTTGAGTTCCTTCCTTATTATTTCTACCTACCTCCTTACCCAAGAGGAATGAAATCTCAAAAAATAATTTATACTTTGGATTTGATCATGTTTATGAAAAATTACTCATCATTTCTCTTCTTTTCTCCCACCTATTTAAAGAATAAAAATGTTGCCCGTTTGTATCGAATTATCGACATTGTAGACGATGTGATTTCAATTTCCATTAATTATTTCAATTCATGTTATGAAACTATTTATATGGTTGAATCAGGTTATAATATATGTTTTATGACTCACCCATGGTTCTAGAATTCTTTTGTACTCATGGTTCTAATTTATAAGACAAAACGGGGTTGTTATTATCAAATGACCACTAAAATGATCTAAACAAACATCATTAATGTTCTAACTTATAAATCATCCTCATGTAATAATTAAAAATTATTAATGGAATAATTTAATGTATTGGATATATTTAAATACTAATCCATTCCAATTATGGAGTTTCACTTCAAATCGACAAGAATGTCCATCATGAACTAATCATGGAGATCATGTTAGGAACTCACCCAAAAACAGAGCAAAGGGTAAAATACTAACAATTAAGGGTGAAATGATGTTATGAAATTATCATATAAGATGTTATAAACATGAAAATGTTTCTGAAAAATATTAGTAATACTCTTTTAACCATTATAAAAAAAATTTTAAACAAGGTTTAAGTAAGACAAACCCGAGGTAAGGGAATTCTTAACCCGATTTCCATTATTTGGGTTAAACATCTAATTCATTATTTATGTGCAATTTAAATTTCATTATGTGATGGGTTCTATTTATATTATGTTTCATTATGATTATTTACAGTATATATAAATACTCTATCCAATCTATTATTTCTATCTTCAATTGTATGATATTTATAAGGGGCTTTTCGTTAAAAAACTTTTTTTTAAATTCGGTTTTATGCAATTCCAAAGAAATGTTTTTATGGAATCATTAATATTGTTTGATTATTTTTTGGTAATTTTTAATTATTAATGATGAATTGTGGGACCTATATTTCCCTCCAATGCATTGGGTATGATTAAGTTGGAGGATGACCATATGGTTACTCCAGGTGTAACTGTGATGGTTATACAAAGTAAGGTAGTCATGAGGGTTAAAAATTATAAGGTAGACAAGAATGGTATATGATTATGTAAGTAATGCCCTAAGATACCTTTATGATTATATTTATTTTCTCATGTTTTTTGGGATCTTTTGTAAATCTCATGTTACATGAATTAAGTATATATGGGTGTAAAACATGTATTATGAAAATGTTTTCATATATTATGAGTATTCATGGTCTAACGTGATTTTTCCTTCTTTTCCATCCCTTACTGAGTTTTTGTGCTCATCCCATGTTTTAAAATGAATTTTCACATGTTAATGGATGTGTAGTACAAGGAAAGAAGACACATTAAATGTTGAAGAATTGTCAAGGAGTCTTGTTTTATGTTTTAATGTTTTATATTTAAAAAAAATGGAAATTGTTTTTATAGTATCCAATCTTTCATAATGTGTAATTTAATAAATTTACTATCCTAATTCTCTAAATCTCTAAACTTGAAAAGATATTCAATGTAACAGGAATTGTTTTCTTGACTAAATTCAATATTATGTATGTAATAAGGCCGAGTCCTTATAGTTGGTATCAGAGAATGGTTTAGATGACTTTAGGGGTTAGGATGATGTTCATAGAATACCATAAATTATTTTCGCTCTATGTTTAATTTGAAATATTATAGCATTTAGATATTACCATGTTGCTTTATCTAAGACATGTATGTTCAGAATGGTTGTCCATAGAAGGAACAGGGATGCTGAAGAGGATAGGCACCGACAAAATGACATCCTTTCGGAACTATAGCCCAGAATGGTAGGGATTGGAACTGAGCAGTTTGTGACAGTAATGGCTCAGCTAATGTAGGAAATAAATGGTGTTGGAATCCATGCATGAGAAATAATAGTGGTACCACAATGGAACATGACAGTGGTGGAACATTTTATAAGACAACATCCTCCTACATTTAATGGATCTTCTGACCCAGTAGCAGCTGAAGGATGGATCAAGTCCCTTGAAATGATATTCGATGTTATGGGATGTTCAGATAAAAAAAAGGAAAGTCTTGCCATTTATTGTTTTGAAGGGGAAGCTGATTAGTGGTGGTCAGGGGTAAGGAATATCTGGGGTAGAGAGGATATTGATGCCTTATAGTGGGATGAATTTAAAAGTCTTTTCCTTGAAAAATATTTTACTAAGGTGGTGAAACTTAAAATGGAGAAGCAATTCCTTAAATTGAAATATATGGAGGAAGATTAAGTGGTTCTGTATGAAGAGAACTTCACTCGAGTGGTGAGGTATGCTCCAAATCTTATTCTGGATCTTGATAGCAAAATCAACCGCTTTTACTCAGGATTGAAGCCAAGGTATCGAAGGGCGTTGGCCTACCATGAATTAAAAAGTTATGAGAAACTTGTCTGATGTGCTGAGAGGGTAGAGATGGAGTTTGCTGATGATCATGTGCATTTTGGAAATAAAGATAAGAAGAGGAAAATTTGTCAAGCAATGGGTAAGAATCAACCGAAGAAATATGATGGTAAGAAAATCCAATTTCCAGTTTGTGAAAAGTGTGGCAAGAAACACCCAAGGGAATATCTTATCAAAACTAGTAAGTGTTTTAAATGTGGTATGTTTGGATATATGGCACAAGATTGCAATGAAAATGATCTTAAGAGTAATCTTGATAAGCAAACTATAAAGTGTTTTAAATGTGGTGAGATGGGTCACTATGCAAACATCTTCCCAAAGAGAGATCCGAATGATGCAATGAAGCTGGACTACAAGCAGAAAGGTTTAGTGAGATCCTTTGTGACTACGTCAGCAAATGTTGGGCCATCCAATGAAGTTGTATTAGGTAATTTGTATGTTCACTCAGATTTTGCTAAAATACTGTTTGATATAGGGTCTACACAATCCTTCATCTTTGGGAAAATTTCTGGTAATTTGGAAATATCACCTCAATATATGAGACCCGAACGTGTTGTTAAAACATCAGGGGGAATGTTATAGCAAAGAGGAATTATAAGAATATTTCTATTGTGGTATGTGGAAAGACTTTACCTGCAAACCTTGTTGTTTTACCCTTAGTCGAGTTTGATGTTATTCTGGGGATGGACTAACTCCTTGATTATCACTCTAAGATTGACAGTAGATCTAAAAAAGTTGTTTTCTAGAAAGTGTTTCAGTTTGTATACAATAATGAACCCATTCAACTGATAACATATCAGGAAGATGAGAATCTATTAATAGATGGAAATGAAAGTTATCTAGTCACATTATTAAAAACAAGGGAACAATTAAAATTAATTATGTTCCAGTGGTAAATGAATATCTTGATGTTTTTTCTGAGGAGTTACCTGGTGTTATACTTTATCAAGAATTCGAATTCACAATTGAATTAGTTCCTGATGCAAAGCCAATTTCAAAACCCCCATATCGTATGGCTCTAATAGAACTTCTTGAATTAAAAAATCAGTTGCAGGAATTTCTTGACAAAGGATTCATTCATCCTAGCACTTCACCATGGGGATCCCCTGTTTTGTTTGATAAAAAGAAAGATGGTTCTGTGATACTTTTCATTGATTATAGAGCATTTAAAAACATCACTATTAAAAACAAGTATCAGTTGCTTCATATTGATGACTTTTTTGATCAGCTCCAGGGAGCTCTGTCCTTTTCCAAGATTGACTTGAGATTCGGATACCATCAGCTGAAGGTGAAGGAGGATGATATCCCGAAAACAGCCTTTCGTACTAGATATGGGCATTATAAATTTATTGTTATGCCATTTGGATTCACTAATGCACCTTCTGTATTCATGAATCTTATTAATATAGTATTTCATGAGTTCCTGGATAAGTTTGTGGTTGTATTTATTGATTACATTCTGGTATTTTCTAAAAATAAAGAGGAGGATGAAAAACATCTAATGGTTGTTTTGAAAAATTTAAAACAAAAAAAACTCTATGGAAAATTGAGCAAGTGTGATTTTTGGTTGCAATGGATTTCTTTTCTTGGGAACATTGTAAATAAGAATGGAATAACAATTGATCCAGTAAAAAAAATTAGTTGAAGAATGGCTCAGACCCACAAATGTTACAGAGATTCGTAGTTTTCAGGGCTTAACAAGTTATTATCGATGGGTTGTTAAGAACTTTTCACGGTTATATAGCCTGATAACTAAGTTAACATGGAAAGGGGTTAAATTTTTCTGGAAAGAGGAATGTGATGTTTTTTTTAGGAACTGAAGAAGAGATTGGTGAAAGCACCAGTTTTGGCCTTACCTTCCCGGAATGGTGAGTTTTTCATCTACAGTGATGCTCCTTTGAAGGGACTTGGTTGTGTTTTGATGTAGAATGATCAGGTAATTTACTATGCTTTAAGAAAACTTAAAACTCACGAGGTAAATTATCCCACAAACGATTTGGAATCGGCACCTTTGGTTTTTTATTTGAATATATGGAGGCATCATTTATACGGAACCAAATATCAAATAAATACTGACCATAAAAATCTAAAGTATATATTCACTCAGAAGGAATTAAAAATGAGGTAGAGAAGATGGCTAGAACTGATAAAGGATTATGACTGCATGATCAATTCCCATACGGGAAAAGAAAACAAAATAGCAGATGCCTTAAGTCGGAAACAACATGCATCATTAATCATGCTATGTTTGGAACATGATCCCTTTATTAATGATTTGATAAATTTTTTCATAGAAGTTGTTGGTGCTGGGAATACCTCTATTTTGTTTAAGGTTTCAGTGAAGTCTTCGTTGTCAGACAGAATTAAGCAGGAAAAAAAGGAAGATCATGAGATACAAAAAAATATAGAATTGGTTAAAATAGGTAAGTTGGTAGAATTTAATCTTGATAAATATTATGTTTTAAGATTTAGTAAAAGGTTGTGTGTTCCTTGTGATTCCCAGTTAAAGAAAAAATTGTTGTGTGGAGATCATAGTTCTCTATGTTCTGTTCATCCTTGCAGTACTAAGATGTATAGAGTCCTTCGAGAGTATTATTGGTGGGATGGAATGAAAAGGGATATTGTTGATTTTACCATGATATGTTTGACATGTCAACAGTTTAAATTAGTGTGACAGTTACCAAAGGGAATGCTTCAGCCTTTTCCCCTACCATAGTGGAAATGGGAGAATGTATCCATTGACTTTGTGGTGGGACTATCAATGACTTCTCAAGGTAATAATGTGATTTGGGTTATTGTTGATCGGCTGAAAAAGTTTGCACATTTTCTTTCTATTAGAGATACAATGAATTTGGATCAGCATTCTCGATTGTACCTCAAGGAGATTGTCAGGTTACATGGAGTTCCTCTTTCCATTGTATCTGACCAAGATCCCATTTTCTTTTAAAACTTTTGGAAGGGACTTCAGAAGTCGTTGGGCACAAAGATAAATTTCTGTACAACTTTTCATCCTCAATCAGATGGGCAGTTAGAATGAACGATTCAAACATTGGAGGATATACTTTGAGCTTGTTCAATGGACTATCAGGGGAGTTGGTATCAACATATTTCTTTATTTGAGTTTTCTTATAATAACATTTTTCATTCCAGTATTCATATGGGACGTTTTGAGGAATTGTGTGGAAAGAGGTGTCAGACTCCAGCATTTTGGGTTGAAGTCAGTGAAATAAAGTTTATGGGGACAGAATTAGTTAAAGAAGTGGCTGAGAAAGTGAGGATCATCCAGCAGCAGATGAGGACAACTCAGAGCAGGCAGAAAAGTTATGCAGATAATAGAAGGAAAGACTTCTCTTTCAAGGTGGGTGACCGTGTTATCCTTAAAGTCTCTCCTTGGAAAATTTTGATGTGTTTATATAAAAAAGTAAAGCTAAGTCCATCGTTCATCAGTACTTTTGAAATCTTGGAGAAGGTTGGAACAGTTTCATACCATGTATCTTTGCCTCCGATTTTGTTTCTGGTACACACTGTTTTTCATTTTTCGATGTTGAGAAAGTATGTGCTAGATTCATCACATGTCTTGAGCCCAGAAGTAGTTTAACTGGAAGAGAACCTTTCTAATGAATAGATACTGGTTCAGATTCATGATCAAGGGGAACATGTTTTTCAAAATAAGGTAATCCACCAGGTAAAGGTTTTGTGAAGAAACCACATGGTTGAATAAGTAACATGGGAGTGTTAAAATGCTATGAGAGAGAAATTACATCAGTTGATGAATAAGTAAATAAAATTGCGAGGACTCAATTTCAAGAAGGTGGGGATTATGTAACAACTGATGTTTTTCTAAAAATAAATATAAATGCCTGGAACTTTGTTTTAAGTAGATATTTATAACTAGCCTTTTAACATAATATTTCCACTTCTATGTTTTGAATTTTAAGTAACTGTTATCTACAATTGTGTTCAGTATGTTATTTGGAGTCTATTGGAACCAACCTATTTTTTGGTGAATAGTAACATACCCTAATGAATAGTCATATGAATAGTAATATGACCCTAATGAATAGTAAATTTTATTATTATTTTATTTTCTTAAGGATAGAAGATAATAACATCTTGGTTAATTTTTCATTATGATAAAGAAGTAGTTGTAGAATTAGAACTGTTAATTTTTGAATTATGTATTCTTTTATTTAAAAATTAAATTAATTATATTTGTAAAATTATTTTAAAAATTGGACTTCATTTTTTAAATCTACACGTCGATAAATGGTTATGGTGAATTTTGGGAATTTTTCTGAAACTGTTGATTTTTCGGTGAATAGTAAAAAAAAATACATTTTTTAGTTTCAGTGTGTTAATGACATCCTTAATGATATAATAATGATGTCATAAATATGGTCGACTTGTTTATAGTTAGATAATATTTGAGGTGTCCCAATTGGCTTATACCAAGTGGAAAATACCACGGGAAAGCCCTTGGTTTTGTAAATACCACTCATGAAGTGTCCCTTGAAAATTATTAAAATAAACCCTCACTTTTCCAATAAATACCAACTCTTCCTTTCATTGAATTCATTCCCAATTCTCTCCACCTTACCTTCATAGTAGTCCTCCCAAGGTTTTCTCATGCCCCCAAGGTCCCAACCTTCATGTTCTAAGGGTTACTCTAGAAGGTAAGAAAATTCTCAATTTCATTCTTTTTTCCTTTCATGTTCTCTTTTATGTGATATAATTTTCATGTTTCCATACCATGTTCTTATTTCCTTCTTATTATTGATCTTCTCTATATTATGATTCATTTTTGGATGGGTGACCCTTGTCCCCTATATTTTTAATATTTTCTAAAACCATGTTGTGTAGCTATTAGGATGCCGAATTTTTGTAAGAGATTTCTCACGTTTTCTTTTATTTTGAGTTCCTTCCTTATTCTTTCTTCCAATCTCCATACCCAAGAGGCATGAAATCTCCAGAAATCATGTATACTCTGAATTTTATCATGTTTATGAAAAATTAATCATCATTATTATTCTCCTCTCCCACTTATTTAAAGAATAAAAACATTTCCCGTTTGTGTCGAATTATCGACATTGTGGATGATGTGATTTCAATTTCCATTAATTCATTCAAGTATGGTCATGAAACCATTTATATGGTTGAGTCAGGTTATAATATACCTTTATGACTCACCCATGGTTCTGGAATTATTTTTTACTCATGGATCTAATTTATAAGACAAAACGAGGTTGTTATTATCAAATGACCACTAAAATGATCTAAAAGAACATCATTAATGTTCTATCTTATGAATCATTCTCATGTAAGAATTAAAAATGATTAATTGAATAATTTATGTTACTGGATATATGTAAATACCAATCCATTCTAATTTTTGAGTTTCACTTCCAATCGACAAGAATTTCCATCATGAACCAATCATGGAGATCATGTTAAGAACTCACCAAAAAACATTCAAAGGGAAAAATACTAACAATTAATGGTGAAATGATGTTATGAAATGATCATATAAGTTGTTATAAACATATAAATGTTTCTGTAAAATATTACTAACACTCTTCTAACCATTATATATGATGTTTGAACAGGTTTTAAGTAAGACAAACCTGAGGTAAGAGAATTCTTAACCCAATTTCCATTCATTGGTTAACCTTCTACTTCATTATTTATGTTCTATTTAAATTTTTTTGTGTGATGGGTTCTATTTATATTATGTTTGATTATCTGTATTTATAGTATATAAACATACTTCATCCACTCTATTAAGTCTCCCTTCAATTGTATGATATTTATAAGGGGATTTTCTTTAAAAATCCTTTTTTTATTTTAGTTTTACGAAATTCAAAAGTAATGTTTTTATGGAATCATTTATATTGTTTGATTATGTTTTGGTTCTTGGGAATTATTCATTATTAAGGGTGGGACCTATATTTACCTCCTATGCATTGCGTATGATTATGTTGGAGGTTGGCCGTATGGTTACTCCAAGTGTAACTGCGATGGTTACACAAAGTAAGGTAGCCCTGAGGGTTACAGATTATCAAGTAGCCAAGAATGGTAACAAGATTATGTAATTAATTCCCCAAGATACCTTTATGATCATATTTAAGTTCTCATGTTTGTTTGGATCTTGTGTAAATATCATGTTACACGAAGTAAGTATATATGGGTGAAAATCATGTCTTTTAAAAATGTTTTCATATGTTATGAGTATTCATGGAGTAACGTGATTATTCCTTCTTTTCCATCACTTACTGAGATTTTGTGCTCATCCCATGTTTTTAAATGATATTCACAGATTAATGGATGTGTAATACAAGGAAAGAAGACACATTAAATGTTGAAGAATTGTCAAGGAGTATTGTTTTAAGTTTTAATGTTTTATATTTTTAAAAAACGGAAACTGTTTATATAGTATCCACTCTGTAATAATGTGTAATGTCATGAATGTACTGTCCTAATTCACTAATGCTCAAAAATTGAAAAGATCTTCAATGTAAAAGGAATTTTTTTCTTGACTAAATTCAAGATTATGTATGTAATAAGGAAGGGTCCCTATAGTAGATGTGATATGAATTTGGTTAAAATCAAGTGTAGGTAAAATGTAAAAAATTGAATTTTTAATTAAACAAGGATATTCACATGGTTTTCTTTCATAGTTGGATAAATAATTCAGCAATTTTATGCCATCTATTAGAATTTAGTAGTACAACACATAAGCAAGCCATGTGGTTAGAAAACCCATGCACCAACCATGATATTTGGATTTGAAAAAATTATAGCCCTTCTCAATGGCTTTGACACAATTAATACTAACAACGCATCCTTACGAGGATACATTATCTAGACCTCTTAAAAACTATAAATTCTAATGAAAAATTATCTTGGAAGAGAGAATAACAAAATAGAATAATTTTCTTTAAATAATTAGGGAAAATGAGGGTCAAGGTGTGATATGAATCCCCACCATAAATCATTCTTCTCTCAAAAGAAGTTGAAGAATCGTCTAGTCAAGAATAGAACTCAAGATTTACCATTTTAATGATAGATTAACCATGGGATTATGTATTATAAAATTAAATTAACCACCCTTGAGGAACCTAATTAATCACTATAAGAAGTATTGAGTACCCCATAGATTCCAAATTTCGTAAATGATTTTTAATCCTAAAAAACCATAGGCCGACACCTTAAAGGATCACAATTTAATGAAATGATTAGATTGAAAAATGAATAAAAATACCCCTCATTGAACATATAAAAAAACATGAGTAATCTAGCCCGAGCAGAATAACTATGGATATTTATTACAACATTCATCCTTGTAAAAGTTAAACCATAATATAGTTCATGATATAAAGCTATCCAAATTGGTAGAAATAGGGTCAGGCTAGGTGATAAATCACGAAAGTCTCTCCATGACTAGAAACCACATCTAAAAGTGGATACAAAGAGAAATGATCACATGTTTTATCAAGGTACTATTTTTATAGTGGTCACTCCACCATATTAATAAATCTCATTACACCACCCTTTGAACTGAAATTAGTCTATAAATCACAATGAAACCCATGAACTCAAAATAAAAGTGTCACAACATAAGATATAATTAACACTATAAAAAAATTCCAAAAAAATCACCAAAAAAAGAATACACTACCACAAAACGGGGCAAGGCCAATGCCACCCTTTATCTGTGCTAAAGAAAAAGCGCTGATAAAGGGGGGAACCTTTATTAGCGCTAAAAAAAACTAATAAAGGTTACCTTTATCGAAACTAAAAAAAGAGATGATAAAGAACACCCTTTATCAGCGTTATTTTTAGCTCTGATAGAGGTACCCCCCTTTAACAGCGCTTTTTTTAGCACTGTTAAAGGGTACCCCTTTATCTCCGCTTTTTTTAGTAGCGCTGATAAAGGGGGGTCTTTATCAGTGATTTTTCTAAAAGTGCTGATAAAGGGTATAATTCCAAAAATAATCATTAAAAAATATATATTAATATTTAAATATATATATATATTTATTTTGATATAAATATAATATATATTTTTTAAATATAATTTTAAAAATATTTTAGATAAGTATAAATATACAGTTACACATAATATATAAGATATTTATTGAAAATGGCTTATAAAAAAATTAAAAAAATATTTTTAATTAATAATTTTCTAATTATTATGGAGTAATATTCATTTAATAACAATTTGAAGACGAAAAAAAATTAAAAAAAGATCCAAAATATGTTGAAAACACAACTCGAACTTCGAACGGCCATAACTTTTGATCCGGGTGTCCGCTTGAGCTCTACCACATATCAAATCAAAGCCTGAAATAATCTCTACACCTTGATAATTGGGGGGACCATGGTCAAGATTTATTCGAGGCCAAAAATTCCCCATAGGGCCTTGAAAACTGAGTTTTTAGTCGGGATACCCCGATTTTTAACATTTTGTGGATTTTCAGCCTCGTTTAAGGGGGTATTATTGGCTTTTTTGGTGGGGACTGAATTTATTCGAAGGTATTACATTCATATTGATATTATTTATTTGAAATGTTATCTTTTTTTTATAATTAACTACTATTTATAATAAAATATATATCAATATATACATATTTTTTATATATTCACACATAAAAATTTTATTATAAATATAAATAATAAAATATATTCACATATAAAATATATTAGCTTTATCTAAATAATAACTAATATCTTTTTTATTTAAAATACCAATATATAAATATTTATATACCTATATATTAATCTAACTATATATATATATTAATATAACTATATATAAATATTGATATAACTATAAATATATATACTAATATCACTATAAATATGTATATTCATATACCTATATATATTAATATTACTATATATTACTATATGAATAAATATAACTAAATATATAAATAAATTAATAGATATGTCATTAACTGGAGAAAAAATCAACATGGCAGAGCGGTAAAGGCTTTAGGCGCGCAAGGGGGAGGTCTCTAGATCAAATATTGGTGGAGGCAAGGGCATGCGCATGGGGGTGGATTTGGGGGATATCATTGATAAAGGGGGGTGGGTGTAGAGCTGATATAGGGTGGAGGGGGGTGCATGTGGGTGCTTGAGAGCCTGGAACACACTGTTAAAAGGGCGCTCAAGTGCTATAAAATCCCCCCGATTGGCAGGATTTTTTTAATTTTTTTTAATTTACTTTAATATTTGTTTACATTTATCAGCACTAAAAAATCACTGATAAAAGGTGTCTTTTATCAACACTAAAAAAAGCACTGATAAAGGACCCTTTTATTATCGCTTTTTTTTTGCGCTGATAAAAGACCTCTTTTATCAGCGCTTTTTGGAGAACTGATAAAGGGGACCCCATTTATGTTCATTGGCTTTAACAGTAATTGTCTAGCGTTGTTAAAGGCCATTTTTTACACTGATAAAAGGCGTATTTTTAGTAGTGATAAAATTCACCATATATCATTTCCATTGAGAAGTGACTTTCATAGATCCACAAAAATTATCATCCATAAACATTACACTACTAGAAGAATAAATTATATAATTAATATCTAAAAATAGTAGTCTTAAATAGATATATAATAGAGAGTTAAACCCTAAATAGACACTATGTTACCTCATGGCTCTTTGGGTCGAATGTGAAGATATTTGGGAGGAATGTATTAGTATCTGACTCACTTATGAAAGAACCCATGATGGAACCTCGTAAGGTATCCAAAGCAACCGCAATTTCAAAAATTCTTACGAAATTTTTGATAAGAAGGCTTCTAGTAACTACTTGGTACCACGGGTACCTTAATTAGACAAAATATATATATTTTCCCCTCTATGGGTCCCACCCATATTCCCAAACATGTCATCAAACTAATGACAATCCCTATAGAAAAACGTGTGTTATGTAATGTTATTTTATCCTCAATCACATACACGATGGGAAACTTCCTAGGAGGTCACCCATCCTGATCAATACTCCTAGCCAAGCACATTTAACTATAGAGTTCTAATCAGGTAGGATCCTGGAAATAAAGGTGAATCTTATTTACATGGGTAGTAACATTTATCATTTTAATACATTAACATCCTGGGGTGTTACATTTAACCCCCCTAAGAGAAAAACTCCCTTTTTGCAGTCCCTACATATCAACCAAGGTAGTGTCACCATACATCTATCTAGGTTTCTCCTCTGATTCCAATGTAGAAACTAGGCACAACAGGAAGCCTAGTTTTCCAAAATGCATTTTTCCCCTCCCTAGGGCCCTCCCACATGCTCGAATGTGTCATTAGACTAATGAATATCACCACAACATAACAAACATTCTTTTAGTGAGTTTTTTTATCCCTCACACTCTCCTTGGGAAACTTCCTAGAAGGTTACCCATAGTGATAATCACTCCCTTATAATCATGTTTAACTATAAAGTTCTAATCTGGAAGGTTCATAAAAATAAAGGTTCACCTTATTGAAATGTATTGTAACATTTATCCTTTTAACCCTTTAACATCATGGGGTGTTAAAATTTATTTAACATTCCATCCAATAAATGTGACACACCCAAAAAAAATTTTGAGTCCAGTGTGAAAAAGAAGAACTACATTTTTATTCAACTATCCAGCTACTCTGAATTGAATTCATTTCTCTTCCCATCATTAGAGGTTGATCTACCACTCCACAAGATAGGTAAAATATAACCTTCTTTTAGAATCCATTCCATGATGTCTTTGAACCTCATGGATTACTTTACAACATCTTTATAAGTGCCACGTCTATGAGGGGACATCTCTAATGTAATTTCCATTTGAATATTCCTTTTTAAATATTAGGTCTTCAAGGATTCATGTATGTTCTGGTCGAGAAGGTATTCCACTTACTTAGTGGATCAAATAGAAAATTCTAACACTGATATATCACCTTACTGGTAGCCCTACACTTCCATTTCTATTGGTACATTCACCTCATTAGGGATTAACTATTTGACAAAAAATTCTATTATGTTTTCACAAAAATGGTTCCAAATTGTATTTTTCCATACAATATACGTCCACCACATCCAAAATTGACCCTATAACTTAATGGTAGAAAATTTGAGTCCAAGAGGATTAGTATTATCAGGCTAGATAGATATCCCCTTGATACTCTACAACAATTCCTTCACTACTTGAGAATATGGTTTCTTAAATAGATTATGGTGATTTAAACATAGGAACCTTATAATGAAATCCTAATGCTAAGCCTATGGATAAGGTCCACTATACTCCGTAACTAGAGTACATGAAGTTAATGAATCAGATAAATCTTAATTAATCGAAGGGACTATATGTAGTGAACCACCCACAACACTGTCTTATGAATCCATAGGGATTGATAGGGGATGACTTTAGAAACATAATAAGTAACCATACTCAAAAAACACCATAAATCAAAATTTCAAAAATAAGAACCCAAACTAAAAAATAAATCACAAGATAAGAGTAAAACCAACCCTCAAATTCCATAATTCATCAGAACCAAATATGAAAAAAGTTGAAACCAAAGATAAATATAAAGGAATATAAAAAATAACCACCGATATAAAATTAAGGGAATAAGAATATATCTATACCTTCATAGAAAAAACACATAAAATAAAGAATATCTATTTAGAAACTTCATAAAATATCCACAATTTCAGAACATTACCCCTCCTAAAAAATTAAAAATTTAAACACTTTCTAAAAAACATAGGAATTAATTCGTTATAAAGATTCATAAAACATTCTAATGAGAATTTAAAAAAAGTCATTTATCCTTTTTACTATATTAAAACATTTAAACACCTTATTTATTTTTAATTCTTAAAACATTTGGTATAATCTCCAAGCCTTCAAAAATATCAACTCATTTTTAAAACAACCTATGATTTTATTTTAGAAATCATAGTTAATAAATCAAAATATTATTTTACACCATAATAAACATTCGGTATCATGCTAAGTCAATAAAAAGAAATAATAAATCAAACTCAATCCCCAAATAATGAAAATAATAAAATCAAACAAATAATTGTTTCAAATGATTTGGTTGGACAGTTTTGCAAGACCATGCACCAACTATATGAATCTCACTAGAATAATATATATGTATTTTTATGACCTCACATAGTATTCAAAACTATGAATATTAGTTTTTAACCCTTTAAATTCCCTTTAAATCTAAATTCAATTCTTGGAGATGTTGGAGTTAGAATCCTTGGAACAACTATTGGTAATTTGATTATATAAATATTCAATGTATTAAATATTAATAAGACTTATTATTACATGTTTTTTTGTTGTTATAAATGAATCTAAAGTAATAATGTCCTAGAGTATATGTTTCATTGATAATATCATAGCAATTCCCTGCTATGATGATAAACTTGATGCGGTTTTATGATATTCTCAAATAATGTTCTGCAGATGGATAACATACTATTATGGGACACATATTACATATAATGTCAGGTGAAAGTACTCATATGAATATGAGGCTTCTTCATATGAAGTTAACACTTTTTAATATTCAAGATGGGAGATGATGAGAACAAACCCACCCATATGAATTATACATGTTTTGGTGTCATCAGATATTCATATATACGAGCATGTGGGATGTTTCTTAGACATTAATATTATTATTACTACATGTAACAGCTCACGTACGTAGATGTATTTCATAACACATGATGATAACAGTTCATGGAGAACTTGGATACATTGGGTGTGTCACGAGTGACATGTCAGCAATGAATAAGTCAAGGAAGGATTTGTCCATTCCATCTTTATGCAAGCTGATATCTTAGCCCTTTGATTGGAATAGAAGAATCACATTAAATTACATGGTCATGGTGTAATGACATGTTTATTTTAGATAGTCAATGAAAGACATATCAACCATATTGGACAGTGAAATGGATATACAACCTACTTGGGTAGGTATTTTGAAAAAGGGATTATATAATATAATGAGTGTTCGTATGTGGTTTTCGATATTAAAACATTAATTTTTTTCTATTGGGTTCCTTAACCCATTTCTAGAATGTAATATTACACTTCATGAAATCCTTCCTAATGAAAATGAGAAAGAATCCTAGAGGGTTACACATTAAGTGTTTATATTTATCCTTATTAAAATCTATTTGAGTTTAATTAATTTAATAAATATTATTATCATGTTTGAGGAATAATTTTATTCAATTTCAATTGATCATAGAAATTAAATAAATATTAATTCACCATATTGTGAATAAAATATTTATTTAATTTATTGAATATTTTGATAAATATTTATTTTCTATATTGTTAATAAAATATTTATTTATGAATATAATGATAATTTGTTTATTCAATGAATGTTGGCAGAGTTCGCATGGACTAGGACTGAGTTTAGTGACAAATATTAATTAATATGAAATAAATATCTGAAGGGATTATCACAACCTACGCATGGTTTTAAAAACTATGAATAGTTGTAATGAACCCCCTTTAAATCTAAATTCTATTCCTGGTGATTCTTGAAATAATGCAAGAATAATAAATACCGTAAATGAGTACTCAAATAATGACCCAAAGGTTTTAACAGTATCCTTGAACTGAGATCAATTTTAGGACATAAATATCCTGTACCACCATGTAACCTTATGATTACTTTAAAATAGGTATCTATCAAGAACCTAAACATGATATAATAATCTAAATATGATATTCCTATTTCTAATATACAAAACATACAAACATAATAAGGGTGAATCAGGCACATAAGGCTTTATAAGAACCTAATGATCTAATATCATTTTGTTACGAACCTACTATGGGTCACCCCATAGATCAGGCACGAAAAATGAGTCATGACATACCTAAGAGGCATTCACAAACCTCCACGGATAGGTAAAAGTTCCTCAAGAATCAAATAGAACCATTCTGAATAATTTCATCTGAAAAATAAAAGGAAAAAGTGGTTCTTATAGTAACTTGTATATGTATGAGCTTTAAAATTTAATTGAAATAGGGATTTTCAAATTTATGGACAACCGAATATTTGAAGTGGGATTAAGAATTGAATTTTTATAGTTTGGAAACTTAAAACAAGTTATTTCTAAATGTGTTAATGGGGTTCAATTGGTTTTGAAGAGGCTTAAATGGAAGTTTTTGGAAGATCAATATGATCGAGCTACTATAGTGAAAACTACAGCAACCATCAGTGAGCCACTAGATATCCAGTGGAAAAAAAGTTATTGGACTATAGCTTCCCCAAATATAAGGGTCTCACCCACTAGTCGGTGGATCTATACCATCTCGAATGTATACATAAATTGGGTAAATTTCTTATTTTTTCTGATTGGATTTTTTAGGGGGAATCCCCCTCTCTTCCTTTCATTTCTTTCACATAGATAGGAGGGTTTTCCCCCTTCCTCACTTCTTTAAGTCCATTTATGTGAGTTTTTTTCATGGATTTTTATAAAATTATAGTGTATGATTCAACCTTTAGTGCCCTGTTTTTTTATTATCTTCCATTTATCACTAATTTCACATTTACAATTTTATATATTTGATGAAAGTTTCATTAGAGGATGGTAAAATCATATGAATGAGTTAGGGATTCTTTTTTGTTTATGAATAGGGTGACCCACGATGCTATCTTTAGTCTCTTACTTATTGATTCAACAATGCATAAGACTGTTGTGTATTTTTATATGCTATTTTAAAAATTTAAATTAAATTGATTATGGCCTTTGTATCAAAGGTTGGTGACTTGGATCATCTTTGAATTAATGGTGTGTTGGGTGTGGCCAACACCCATTGGATTGATATTTAGATAGGTGACTGGGGCCCTATGAGTTTTTCCTCATTATGATGAAAATAATTTGGATTAGGTTATTAATTTTAAATTTTGTAATTAATTAATTATTTACATTTTCCCTTGAGTTAGGATCTTTGGTAATTGGGATAACCTTAGTTGATCTTCTACGAGGATTGATGTGAATAAACAAGCCTTTAAAGAGAAATCATTAATTGGAATTAATATTAAAAAAATTCTTGTATGGATTTTGTGGTCTTAGTACTCGCTCAATGGTTTAATTCTTGTTTATGTTTTATGAATTATTACATGCGGTCTCTCCCATGATGGTGATGACTTAGTTAATATAATTTAATGGCCAAAGAGAAATAGATAACCAAAAATTATAATTAATTAAATGGTTTTAATAATTAAAAGAGATACCTTGGACCATATAGAGATCCAAGGTCCATAATTATCCCATGTTCTCTGGTTATATTCCTCAATCATCGATTGTTGGGGATGTGACCATTAATTAGGTTGGCTTTAACACCAGCACTATGAGGGATAATTCTTATTTTAAATTGAAATGAACATGGGTTGTGTGAGAGAACCAACCTGGTGAAACCATAAAGACTAAAATGGGCCATGTTCTATCACTTTGGTGTTTTCCTGTATGGGAGACCCCATATAGCATAAAAGGATGTGCTACCCAATTGATGATGTCATTGGGCACAACATCCAGAGAGCATAACGTGTTGTTTCAAGACCTATTTCAAAATCGGGGACCCATGTGAGGGTGACTCTTCTATGTTGTGACTTTGGGGACACCAATGGTGGACCCGATGGCTAACTAACCTTGATAGGGTGTATTTGGATATGTGTAATGATAGTTGTGGGGGTCACCATAAAACTTGAACCAATGTGTTAGATCAGTGGGAGTTGAGATGATGATGATGGGAATGGGTGTTTGAAAAACCATTTTGTATTTCTATTTTGATTTAAATTTATTCTTCAAAATAGGTGATTTATTAGGAATCCTTGGAATCAGTTTTTGGGATTGACATTGATGAAATTTCTTAAAAGGCATGATAAATACTTATTGAGATGGATGATTCTATGTGATGCCTAGTATGTTTGGGATTTAGTCTCATTGTACATTGGGGAGGATTCATAGATCAAATAGAATATAGTGATACCATTGATGTAGAATTAGATTCATAGATTGTACCTACGATTTCGCATAATATCTATGTGATTGTGAAAATTCAAGAAATCCCAGGACATAAAATATTCCTTCAATATAGTGATTCTATTGAAAATGTTGGAGTTTTATGATTCCAATAGTGATACTAATAGTCCATGTTGAATGATTTTGATACTTAATATTTAAATGGATGTATGATATGTTGGGTGAGAATATATCCCCAAGTATAAATGTTAGAAAACCCATAGGTGGATTTTGGATCCCCATGACTGATTCCTAGGATACACATGAGGATCGGGTGGACACAACAATGATGGTTCAACTGAGGAGCTGCAAGATATTTGATGCCCTAGAGACAGACTGTGGGATCTGGGAGGTTATTTTCCATTTGATAACATGGTTTTCCTAGAAAGTAATCATTCATATATATATATATGTGTGTGTGTGTGTGTGTGGTTTCCAAGGGCATCCCCTTCTAGTAATCAGACATCAGCCTAAGATTGATAATTTCTAGGAAATACCATGTTCTTTAGCATTTAGAGATTAAAGATGAGGTATGCCTATTGAATCCCCATGTTATAATACTAATCACGATGGAGGTGTGGGGGTGGGATCCCCAATGAGTGAAAATAGGTTCCCTTGTGGTGATTATCTTGGTTAGAGACACTCCGTCACTAGATAAAGTAGATATGGTCAATTGGGCTTGTGGTTCATAGGATTAACAATGGTTATTTTAATTGGTCTAATTTTTTTATATACACCAATGTGGAAGTGCATATACAATAGAGGTATGGTGATGATGACATTCTCCGAGACACTCATACATCAGTTCATACTAGGTATTTAGGACCTTGTGATATTAATTTATTTTCCTTTAGTTATATATTTATTTCAGTAGATAATATCACATGCACATATCACCACACACACTAGTTAGTATTGTACCATGTTGGTGGTATACTAATTATTTATGTACTGACACCATGATTGGGACACAATTTTACATGGGTAAGCAAGAATCACCCACATGGTTAATACAATATCACGTTGGGATAGGTCATAGTGTTTGGATAGATATGGATCAACTCAGATAGGATATGGAACTTGGGATTTGATATGGATCAGAGTAGAGTAATGACTCCAATACTTTATTCTGTTTCTTGCATCATTTTTTATATATTGATCAACCAAGTGTGAATGAGTTTGTATTTATTTTCCCAAGCATGAGGATTTGAGTTGTATATTACATTTATTTTTGATATATCTTAACTTATATTTATTACTTTCATTATATTATTCATTAATTATTCTCTATATTGTGATGTGTATGATTACTTTTTATTTACTCATTATTTAACAATATAATAATAGGGGTATAACTTCCCCATGGTAACTCCTTAGACCTTGACTTATTGTCTTTATCCTCTGGAATTCGGGGAGGAATTTCGAAGGTCATGTGGAACAAATAGTCATATTAATATTCATAGAAAGATAGTCTAGGGAGTTTAAAAGTTGTATCAAAGATTTTTTTATCTGTGTATTACTATTTGATGATTTGGAACATGAAATACATATAAATGTGTTGGGGGTTATGGTTGAACCTGAAATAGTGTATTAAAAACTCCATTTCCGAAAGAAATCATTTTTATAATTAATTATATTGATGTTATTGTCTTGTAATATTATGGTTATTTGTAATTTTCACCTAGTGTGATGCAAATGATATTTGAAATTATTATATATGAGATATTGGATTCTTTATCATAGACCATTAGAAATAATTAAAATATTAATTATGGATCTTGTCTCATAATGGAAAGATTAATCACATGTATCGTATCAGCTAAGTAGAATTAACATGACATAGACCTCTGAGTGTGACTATCATTATTTATGACCGAGGCTCAAATTTTTAATGTTTCAAAAACTTCTCATATTATTTTTTACATATATAAGTACATCATGAAATTATACTCAACTATCCTGACTTGTGTACTTATGTTTTATTTTGGTGTAAGTTCTTTTGGATACTATGGAAAAAATATGATATAGTCCCTTCTGTAGGGGATGAGTAAAAACCTTTAGGGGTCAACAAAAAGATTTAAGGCCTCAAAGATGAGATCATAGGGGTGAATGTTGTATAGGTTCACTTATTTAAAGTGTAAGTAAAAACCTATATATTATTTGTACGTATATATTGTAATGGAATTATATATAATGAGACTATATGAAAATGGTTCATTGACACATACATGAATCATACTAGATGATTCCATGGGGGGTCAACATTAGATTTTTATTCTTGAGGTACAATTAATATGTGTGTATTATTAATGAGAATCAATGCCTCGGTAGGCTGTTGATATGGAGGGTGATGTCATTATGTTTGAGATCCTTGAGAGGCTATTTTCCACATGATTTTGTGAGACTTTTATAATGTGTTCTTGAATGATGTCTTAGTACATGTAACCATTGATATTTTTTTCATGGGATACGTAGGTAGATCTAGAGACCTTAGACTATGATTTGGGGTTTAGTGAGCTAGTTTTTTTAAAATCACAGAAATCTATGAGTGGGGTGTGCCCAAGGTTCATTATTTCCATAGATGTGCAAAGCATGGGTATATACTAGCTCTAAGATTCATGTATATGAGGTGAGAATGAGTTTAAGGTAAAGGAATGGTCATGCCTTTGGATTTCATTAAAAATGATCCTTGAGTTCTAGTGATTCCATGTGCTTTCAATCATAGTGTGAGTGTAAGTAAATTATTCTTTCATTAAAAGGGCATCGGATAATGGCTAAGTGTATGGTTGGTTTAACGTGATGACTTTACATGGTGATTGGTCAACCTATTTTGGTGACCTATAGCTCACAGGATCATGATTTTAGTTTCATTAATTGGGAGGTAGGGTATTATAAACCCATTATTTTCCAAATAAAATTTATGTAGTGTGTTCTTGTATACACAGAGGTTATTGAATCTTGGAATGATGAGAAACTCTATATAATTTGGGGGTTGAATTTTTTTAAGTGATTCAAATAGGAATGATGGTCTAAGGAGCTGGTGTATTATTTTGAAGTTTCCCTCTATGGTATTAGAGGATTTGGAAATTTATTAGGTACGGTGATATGGTTGATCACTTATCTAGTTAAAGGCATGATTTTTCAGAGAAGATGTGCGTGTGTCAAAAGAGTAGAAACATGCATGTGTTACTGAAACCTATAAATTATTCAATTGAGCAGTGTTATAAGTGAGGTAATATGGTGGGCATAAACACCACAATCCATTTGACGGCATGATGCTCATTATGGTTTTGAAGTAGGTTGGAACTGCTGTTATGATGGTTTTTTGGTATGAACGAGGAGAATAAATTAAATCCTTGAGTTTGGTGATGAATGGATCATGGGTTTTGGTGGATGGGAAAAAATTTGATGCAACAACAAGGAAAATCATATGGTGTAGACTGTTATGTTGGTCATGGGTGACATGACCCTTGTGAAAAAGGGGTGTGGTTGTATATGATCAATCATTGGATCAACATTTTGTACTTATTATACTGGTGTGAAATGAATTTTATTCATATTTTGATTCCTCATAGAATCTGATATAGGGAATCGAATGTGATGGATGATTTAGTAATAGTGTTAGTGTTAGACTTAGGGTGAAATTTAATGTGATTTGACGGTTTTTGGATTATATATATATTAGTTTTTGTAGAAGGGAATAATAGTGGGTTTTTATGGTTGAGGATATAATTAGGGAATCTCACTAGGAGTAGGATATAGACATTTGTGAGCCTATTTTTATAATCACATATTGCCTCCAACCTTAAGGTAATCATAATCTGGGAATGTGTAATTCATTGACAGTTGGATCCAAGTGTTTTTGAGGTGAGTCAACTAAAGTAGTTACATTGGTTTTATAGTTGTTTTTATGTGTTTATCTAGAAATCACATTAGGTTCATTATTTTAGATAAAAAAAGGTTTGTTTTTTTGAATTGGATAGGGATTTTCAGGGGAAATTCGATGTACTCATGTTATGCTTGGTTGATAGAGGCTCATTAAATTATTTTTGAATTTGAGAATGAATAGAATCTTTAATGTTGGACCAGTGGTTCCACATATGTTTGAGTGTAGTAATATGGAAACCACATCAAGCATATCATTGGGAGGCTGGTATTGGTATCCAATAAGAAATTTCAATAGTAGAAATTCTAAAGCTCTAGAATTCCCATTTATGGCTTATGTTAGATTGTGGGGAGAACCATAGTTCAGATGTTGTTTTGGATGATTAAATGATTAATAATATAGGATATAAAAACATGAATAAGGAAAATATTATAGTTTTATTAAGGGTCATAGTCTCTGGTTTATGGTTTGGTCAGTTGAGTGCCTTATGTTGGAGTTATCCTTTCGAGGCACATTAAACATTCAAGGGTAGAATGAGGTAGTTTGAATGATAGTGGATGATCGTGTAAGGTCAATATATATAGTTGGATAACCATAAGAACGACTCAAGGATAATAATATATATGTTCTAGAGTTTGTAGATCCTTTCGTCTATATGGGATTTTAAATTTACAAGAAATTTTGAATTTTGAATTTCTAGACATAACGGTTTTTTAACTGGGATTCAGAATTGAATTCTAATATTTAGACTCCTAAAATATGGTATTTTTTATAGGTAATGGGTTCTAGTTAGTTTTAGAGAGTGTTGGGTGGATGTTAAAGGTATCTTAAGAATTGTATGCTATTGTAGTGAGAAACGAAGTAGCCATCAACTAGCCTTCATTGATCCATCGGCTCACTGGCGGATGAATAATGGAACCCCCTTGTACAGGGGTGCCACTAGATATCCAGACAACCCATACCACCAAGGAAATGGAAAAAATGTTTAAAAACTCATGTTATACCCCTTAGGTTTTATAAGGGTATCCCCTCCCTTCATTGTGGTAATCTTATATGGCCATGAGAGTTTCTCTCCCTTCATACCTTCTTTAATCCCCTTCAAGTGGGTGTTTTTCTTGCATTTTTACACCAATAATGTAATTAATTAAACTATTTAACTAATAGAATAAGATAACTTGGACTATATAGATGGAAAAGGTCCATGATAATCTCTTGTGCTCTAGTTAGATGTGTCAACCATTTATGGGCGGGGTCATGACCATTATTTAGGATGGCCTTGATATAATCACTCTGAGGGGTGATTCTTATTTTAAATTGGAATGAACAGGGGATAAGTGAGTGAGACAACCTAGTGAAACCATGGGTAATTAAATGGGACATGTGCCATCACGTGAGTATTATATTGTATGGTGGAACCAATGTAGTTGTGTGACACCCACTAGGTCACTATGGAATTAAATAATAAATTAATTATATTAATCCCAAGATTTTTTGGGTCCCCTGGAGTTTTGGATTTCATTTTTAAATATTTATAATGGAAATATTTATGTTCATGGTGCACATATTATTGGGAGTAAATGATCACAAACCATGTGTAGGGGTTATGAAATTCCTATGATGTTTCTCAAGGTTTGAGCATGGTTGGTTCAATTGTATGAAAAGCTTCTAGTAACCAAGTAGACAAATTGTTTTTTTATAGTAGGGGAAGTATTTTTTCTTAATGGTTTCCATAACAATGTTCCTAAAATTCACATAGTTCCCATTAACTTAAAATTATTATTTCCTTATTAACTTTTACATTACAAGATTTTAAGGGAATTTGTGTCCTCCCCCATTTATCAAACCCACTTTATAATACCCATAATAGAACATTACCCCCACCACAAAACCATACTTCTTATAGTGATTTTCTCTATTTGATTTAATAATATTGCTCTATATTTCATGATGAGGTCTTCTCTTTCATCATTATTCTTTTTTAGTGATGTTACCTCTCCCCGTAGCCCCTCTTAGATTGGATTAAACCTAGGTCATGGGGTTTGACCGGATTTTCTTGATTCATTCATTGTTAAGGTGTAATATGGGTCACTTATATTTCATTCTTACATGTTTGGTAATAACCCTTAAATATGATGCGTTTTGGATCATTTCGGCCCATGTACCCTCGATTTGAGGCAGGTGTTCCTATAACACCCCCTTGTATTTAATGATACAAATTGAATGTGAATTTTAAGGTCTTTATTATAAATCTTGAAGCTTATTATATTTCATATTAATATTTCATGGTTTTATAAATATCCTTTTTGATTGTTATGGGATTTTTCCACATTCCAAGTGCTTGTAAAATTGCCCGAATCACACTTATAAAATGAAAAAAGGTGTTTGGAATTGTTTGGTATGGAATTATGCATAACCACTATACCCAAATTCGTTTTATTTGGACTTTAAATAGTTTAAGGACTTGGTATGAACTAAACTTGCATGCCCAATTCCCTTCAAAATGCATGTTTTACTTTTTTATGGGGTAAAAAATTATTTGAAATATTTTTTAGGTTACTTCCATTATTGAAATGGGTGTGTTTTTTAAAGTAGTTTTTTATAAAAATTAGGTAGATTTCCCTATATTGAATATACTTTTAGACCATGGGTCTCAAGGTATTTTTTAAATTGTATTTAGAATGGGAATACATATTTTTATAATAAATTTTCTTAAAACCATTCAGTCTAAATGAAAGTGACCTTTTTTAAAAATTAAATTTTTTTAGAATGTTTTGGATTTCCAAATTAGATTTAAAATTGTGGTTTTGTAATTTATCAATATAATGTTTCTTGAAATGTGGATTTTAAGGGAATATTAGAACTATAATTTCATGTGTCGTTGGAAATTTAGTTTTCAAGTGTGTGAAAATAGCATGGTATTCAATGCATTATTTTTTGAAGTCATGTTTGGCACTTTATGAAAAAAGAGTTTTCATAAAATGAGTGAGACCCTCTTGATATTTGTTTATTTACTTTTTCTATTGTGTCTTGTGATCCAATGGGAGATGATTTATATTAACATTCATTTTATGATTCTCATTCATTGATTTTTGTTTAGGGATACTGCTTGTGAGGGTGTGGGAGGTGAGGTGTGGTTTTTTTTAAATTATTTATATTTTATGCATTTTATTATTGATTTCATGCCTCCAATTGAATTTTAATTGGATTATTAGGGATATATTAGATGCATATGTGAGGAAAAACCCTATTGGTGATAGTGGTTGGACTAGGGAGTGTTCCCAGGATATTTCAATATGGTTAGATACGAAGGGGTGGTAGGGCTTTTTGATAGTGATCTTTTATGCTCATATAGAAAAAGGTATTTCAGCTATAGTTATTTCCAGTGAGTTTAAAAGGACTATCAAGAATGATATAGGTTCAAAAGTGTTGGTATGGGTTTCTTATCGCTAGTTTAGTTTTGTTATTACTTGATCCTAAGGACAATTCCCATGACGCTAGTTTCTTTGAAAGACAGTTTAGGGGATTTTCTGATCGGATTTGATTATATTTCCCTGGATTTAGTGATTTTTTTGGAACCATTTATTGATTTTATTATCTTATTATTTTTAATTTATGTTTGGATGACTTCATATATTTTATAAATCACTCTTTGTGTGTTCTGTTTTACTTTCTAATTGGTTGTTTCATAATTATTTGATATTATTATTTAAAAAAGGAAAATGGTTTGGATTTCTCTAAGAGTTTAATGGAAAGGGTTTCCCCAAATTTTTCTATAAAAATGGTAATTTCATGAGATGTTTTAAATGAGCTTAAAAGGTGATTGATCTTTTTTCATTAGTTAAAATTCCCTATTTATTTGATTTTAAAATCATAATTTTTTATCTTTTAAAAAAACATTTCTTAATTGTTTAACCATCCTTGTTTCTTTTATATAAATATGATAGTTGTTTGAAATTGTATATGTGGAATATTGAATAGATTTAATTTATAATAAAATGTTAAAGACTATTTTTATACCCTATATATAAACATTCATTTTATATATTATTTTAAAAATGCTTTCCATTGATTTTGTGGGTGATGGTGGATTATTGAGTACTTTGGTACTCAAGCCAATGTTATCTCAATTTATAATTCCAGTTTTGGTTACTAGATACTCTTTAGAGTGTTTATTATTTTAGGTATGTTTTTTTATTATTGGTTTCCTTTTACTTCTTCTATAAATTATGATTTCTCTAATTTATATGGAATAAGTATATTTATATCTACTGGATTCTAAGAGGGCACTAGATGTAACTTCAATTTTAATAACAAAGGTGGGAGATTTGTGGTGAGTGGAGATATTTTTTATTTACTTTTCTTCACTTATTTGTTTAATTCATCATATTAAATTTGGTGTGGATTTTTTATAAATGTATTTTTTATTGTAGTTTTTCATTATACTTATATTATTTTTGTAACTCTAATTATGGATGAATCAATTCCCAGTCATGTTCTTATGATTCCCAAGTACTAGTTTTCATCCCATGGTGATTGGGATCTCCCTTTGGGATACTGGAAAGATGCTTTAGGTTTTTCTAAACTAGAATTCCCGGGCTAGTACATTATAAATGGTATCAAAAGCTATGTCATTTCTCTATACATGCCTCATATTTGGACAACCCTTTTGTTCTTTGGGATTTCCTTTTAATATTAAGTTAGAATATTTATTTAGAACTCAAGTGGAAGGTTCATAGGGAGTCTGGCTTTCTATTTCCTTCCCTGAGACTCAAGTTTCCATGGGAAGTGGGATTTAAATCTTTGGTTCTATATTTTAGTGGATTTACCATGTATGATGTGTTACCCCTTACAGTAATTGTTTGAGTTTCCTTAGGGGACATATTGGGTTTTAGGATTGGGATGGAAGATGGATCAATGGTGTGAGTTTGGATACTATAACCTAATATATTTGGGTAGAAACTAAAAAATTGATCTTGAATCATAGTAGTAATTATTTTTTGGTCAGACTATGGTCCATCGAACAATGAGGATATGTCTATAATATTTCATTATCTCATTTTTTTTTATTTTTTAGACTACTATTAAGGGATCCCCAATGGTGGGGAATGAGTTATAGAGGATCTTATGATGTTTTGAAGATGTGTATTAGGTTTTGGTAGATTTATGTTGTACCTCCATTTTGGGTTTCATGCTATGTTAGTTGGATTTTGTGAAAAAGGTTGATTTCATGGAAAATACTTTGGTTGGAAGGATTAAGAATTCAGTATTGTTTTTAAAACTTTTTGGGGTTTTTGGGATATTTTTTATCTTAAAATGGGTGAATGGTTTAATAGTAAAGGGTTTTTGAAATCTATTAAGGTGCATTTTAAAAAAGTTATTTTTTTAATTAATAAAAAATAAATAGTAAATTATTTGAAACCTTTTAAATGAATGATATACAGGAATCTCATTTGGGTTCAATGTTTTCTAAATGTGTTATTGTTTTTTTAAAATGGGTTAAATTTTTTAAATTACATTGGGGAATTATGATTTTAAATAAAGTGTAATTCTTTAAAATGCTTGGGTGATATCAAAATCTTGTGTGTTTTAGTCTTTTGGAAATGAAGTGGTTTTTAAAAAGTGTGGGTTTGGGAATGTTGTTTTTCTTGTTCAGTTGAATTTTTTTGTACCATCATTTGGGTTTGGATCAGTTGGTTTTATTGGGGGAACATTTTTTGGTTGAGTCCGTTTTTTCATTAAAAGTATGCCCTGGTAAAGTTCTAGGTAATGGTAGAGTGGAAATTGTTTTCCCATTATTGTGGAATGGTAGTATGTTGGACACTATTTTTCTTTAAAAGAGTAGGAGAAGTAAGCCTTTCCTAGTTAGTTGGTTTTAATAGACGAGGATAAATATTCTAGGGGTGATGTTTTGTTTTGAAAATATATGAATAGTGTGTTTAGAATCGTGGAGCCTTGAGGTGGATTTTTTTGGTGTGATCATTTGATTTCTCCTTAATTAGTAGTTTTGGATCATGGATTTGTTTGTTTTCCTATAGGCCTTTGTTGATACCTTTGGATTTGGTGTTTGGACACATTCCTTTCCATTTCAATTCCTTATTTCGGGGCTTATGATGTTTTAATGTTTTGTGATTGTGAGGTTAGTTATCTTAGGTCAAACATGGATACAACTTGGTTCAATTATTGGGTAATTAGGTTAGAGGTTTCCAATTAGAGGTTGGGAACATTGTGGTTCTATTTTTATGGGGTTCACCATGGAACTATCTTCTAAGAGTAAAGTCCTAGTTTACCAATTTAGTATGGTTACCTGAGTTGAGGCCTCATATTATTCATAATTTTAGTATGCTCATAAGTGGTTCATCATGAGCCTCATGGTCTAAAGGCATGTTGTTATTGGTTCTGATCCTTGGTTGTGGATTTTGATCTCTTTTATGATGAGTTCCCTTAAGAGTTAGAAGCAATCATAGGATCTTTAATGTACTTTTCTATTGGGGTCCTTTAAGATTTTTTTGGGACCATGAATCCCTTTTAAAGATGAGTTTATTATGGATATAAATGGTTAGTGGAATACTATGGTATATCTTATATTTTTTAGGTAATCATCTTTATCTTGGTGATGCTCCCATTATAGGATTGGTTTTTTGTTACATCACTTTTTAGAAAATTATTAATAGGGTGAGACATTTGTTTGGTCTCCCTCTATTTCAAGTTTCCTATTAGATTCTAGTGGGAGGTCCCTATTTAATGTTATTATCATTAATTGATTATTTTAGTTGTTCCTAGAATGTTGGAATGTGTTGAGTGTCTCTCTTTTAGAATTAATTTTGGTTGATTCATTTAGCTTGACAAGGGACTTTCTAGGGCAATGAAGTGGCATGGTGGGGGGGTTTGTAGCACCCACTTTGTCATTGTGGAATTAATTAATTAGTTTCATTAAATAATCATAATTTTTTTGGGTCCCCAATAGTTTTAGGTTGACATTTTAAAAATTTCTAAACAGATTGGTGTTATAAATGGTTTGGTAATTGTTAGGTGTGATTTCACACCAACCGTGTATAAGGGGTATACATATTCGAGTAATATTTCACATAGCCAGATAAGTCCCGAATCCTACTCTGAGTAACTGTTTTAGTGCCATGTTCTTTCCCAATATGGTCAACATAATGTGTGAATGGTTTTCATAAATTTGTTCCTAAACAATGTAAAAATTCTAGGACCTTAAATTTTTTATTTTCCTTTCAAAGATTCATTTAAATGAAATTTTGTCCATTTGATCCAACATCCTCCCACTCCCTTGCATCAAAATCCCTATATGATAACCCCCATGATATGTGATTCCCCTACACTAAATCTCTCTCCATGTGGTGATTTATTATTTCTTTCATAATATTGGTCGATCGATCATGTTGAGGTATCCTATTTGATTCTTCCTTGTTTTTCTTGTGATTTTCCCTCTCCCCATCACACATCTTTTCTTAGAAAAACCCTATTTCATTGGATTTGACTATTTTTTTGATTCCTTCATTTTTACCATGTGTGATTCTTCTCTGGGTTTTCAGTCCTTCATGTTTGGGAATCCTCCACCAAAGGCAATGCATTTTCGACCATATTGGATTTCCAACTGACAATTTAAGGCAGATGTCTCTATAAAACCCTATGTATTTCATGTTATAAATTTATTGTTCATTTTAAAGTATATATTATGAATTTAGAATCTTGTTATATTTTATCGTTATCTTTTTTGGTGTTTTAAGTGGACTTTGTGCTTGAAATGGGCTTAAGACACATTCCATGTTCATGTAAATTTTCCAAAATAGAAATTTAAAAATGAAAAATGTATTTTAAAATATTATTTATGGAATCATGTGTAACAAGAATATCTAAAAAATTATTTTTATTTTAAATTATTTAAGGAATTGGAAAAGAATTAAGATTCATGCCAAGTTCTCTTTAAAAAACTGGTTTGGGTTTCTTAAAGGGGTTTTCAATACCTTGAAATATGTTTTCTTCCAGTTTTGTTATTGAAATATGCGTGTTTCATTTTAAAGGATATTTTTGTAAAAATTGGGAAAATGACCTTAATTTGAAATAACCTTGAGACTGTGGGTTGTAGGGTGTTTTTTAAATTCCCATTAAAATTAGAAGGATCATTTTTATAAAAATTGTACTTAAAACCATTATATTTTTTTAAATTTCAATTTTATTTTAAAAATTTATTTTTTTTCAAAATATTTTGATTTCAAAATTGTATTCTAATGCGTCGTGTTATAGTTTTGAATATCTAGTATTTTGAAGCATGGATTTAAAGTGGGGTTTGGAAAACGGTTTCCAAAATTGGTTTCAATATTAGATTTTCATGTGTGTTTTGAAAGTTATTTTTCAATTGTTATAAAAATGGATTGGAATTATAAGAATTATGATTTGAAAGATCATTTGGAACAATATGAAAATGAGTTTTCATAAAAAGAGAGAGACCCTATTGATTATCATGTAATTACTTTTTCTGTTGTGGATTGTAACCCTATGGGGGATGCTTTATATTGACATGCATTTTTTATTCTCATACATAAATTTATGATTGGGGTGTCTGTTTGTGGGGGTATGATATTTGAGGTGTGGGTTATTTTAGAATTATTTATATTGTATGAACGTGATTATTGATTTCTCAACTCCACTTGATTTTTCATAGTAGTCCTAGGGATATAGTAGATTAACATTATAAGGGAAACCCCACGTAGATATTGTTGGTTGAATATGGAATATTTTATGTATACTCCACTATAGATATACCGAAAGGGGTAATAGTCATTTATGCTAGAAATGTTTTTGATGATGTTGATGATGGAATTCTAGTGAAGGTTATTTCTATTAAGTTCATTGGGAAAATTGGGGATAATAAATGATTATTAGTTTTTTCCTAGGTTCTATATCACCAATTCATGTTTATTATTACTACATCTAAATCATGATGCCCATATAGCTAATTCCTTTTAGCACACTTTAGGGGATTATATCTTACTATTCGAAGGTATTCCCATAGTTTTATTGATTTTATAGAAACCACTTTTTGATTGTGTTCTTAGATTGTGTTTCCTTGATGTTTGGGTTCCATCATATGGTTTTTAAATCACATTGTCTGTGTTTTGATTTACATTCAGATGGTTTTTTTTATAATTTTTTTAAAGGGTGATTTGAAAAATTAAAATGGTTTGTATTTCTTTAAGAATTTAAAATAATGGGTTTTCCATGAATTTTTTTATTTAAATTGGATTTTTCAAGAGATGATTGGGAAGAAGAAAAGCATGTTTTAGCTTGTTTTTCATCGGTTTAAAGGCCCTCCTTCATTGGTTGTAAAAACTTGATTCAAAATTTTTCATTCAAAAAGATTTTTTGAAATTGTTTAACCTCCCTTTTTTATATTTTAGAAAAATTAATGTAGTTATAAAAGGTTCATGTGTCATATTTATTGGATTAATTTTATAAATAATTTGAAAACCTCTTTTTATAGTATATGTTAAAATAGGGATTATAAAACCTTTTTTCTAAGGTATTTCTATAGATTCTATGGGTTTTGGTGGCCTACTAAGTTATTTCATTCTAAGATAAATATTATCCCAGTTGAAGGTTTCTATTTTAGATTCTAGACACTCTAGATTGCATTGATTATTCATGGTATGTTGATTTTAAATATTTCTTTCCTTTTATCACATCAACCAATTTGGTTGTTACTAATTTTTATGGATGGAAAGTAGTTATATATACATTAATATGAGGGGACACTAGATAAAGATTTAGTATTCTGTATAGGAGATCGAAATTGGGGTTAATCATAGGTAGTTTTTATTTAATTCCCTTTAATATTTTTTTATTTTATCATATTCAATTTGGTGTGACATCAGATAGAAAGACGGGTCATTCCAGTTCTCCTTAGATTTTTTCTATTTTAGAAACTCTGAGTATCGTGAAAAATATCTCCCAATTGTGTTCATGAGATTCCTAGAAACTAGATTCTAGATTAAAAGGATCAATAATCCATTCATCCTAGTTGTGCAGTAGTTTGGGTGTTTGTTTGATAGATAGCCTAAGACGATGCCTTAAAATATGTCTAGGTCATGGTACCCTATTGATGTTGTCATGGGACATGACATATTGAGAGTGTCGAGTTTTTACTTGAGACCTAGTTCAAGATTGAGGACCAATGTGTTGGTTAAATTTCAATGTTCCTAACCCTAAGGACCCTAGTGGGTTCCTCGAACACTGGTCGACCTAGAGAGAGTGTATTTTTAATGGGTAGTGACAATTTATCGTGTCACCCAAGAACCTGAATTCTTGTGTAAGCCTGATGGTTTCTAGGATGATAATGAGAGGCATGGTTGTTTGACTATCCCTTTTCTAGTTCTAATTTTATTTATACTTATTCTTAATTAAAATTTATTTCCTAGGAGACCTGAGATTATGCTATTGGGATTGACAAAAATTTGATTTCCTATGATGCCCAAAAAATACTTATTGAGTTAGATGGGGCCTTGAGGTAACTATTTTATTTGGGATCCATCATCATGGTATATTAGTAGTGGATTCCAATTTTAGATAAAATCTAGTAATATAGATTATGAGAAAGTGGATGCCTAGAGGTTGTAACTATGATCCGACATCAGAGCTATGTGACTGAACATGTAAAAAAATGTTCAGGATGGTAGAGATTCCTCTAATACAGTGATAATAGTATGAATGCCTAAGTGTCAATATTTGAAGGGAAATACCAGTATACCATTAATAATGTTGATGATTCCTTATATTTTAATTGAAATATGAAGTTCCATGTTGGAATAAATCCTTGAGCATATATTTTTTATGTCCCATGGATGATTTTTGGTTCCCCTTAATCATGGCCTAAGATACCCCCTATGATTTGGTGGACACTCCAGTGATGGTCCAGATGAGCAATCGCAGGATATTGGATTCTTAGGAGATGGACCACGGGATCTGAGTGGGAATTTCCCATTGGATTTACTCTTTGTCATAGGAATCAGTCATTCTTGGAAGTATAGGATATATTACGGCCTCCCCTTCATAGTAATCTGACATCATCTTAACATCAATATTTCATGGGTACTACTATGGTGATTATACATTAGGGATTGAGAATGCTGGATTCCTTGTAACACCCTATGGTTTTCTACTCATCGGGAAGGAAATGTGTGAATGGGATCCCTAGTGAGTGAAAATAGGATCTCTTGAGTTGATTCTCATTCCTAGAAACACTTTGAAACTAGATTAAGTAGGTATAGTTTATTGAGACCGATGACCTTCGGATCAATGACATTCATTGGACATGGTCTAAGTGACATATATATGTCGATGGTACGATGGTGATACTTTGGAGGCATGGTCATTGTGATGTGTTCAATGTCACTTAACCATCAGTGTAAATAATGTATTGTGGTGGTTTATTAATTTTTTAATTTTCATATAGTAATATATTTATTCTATCTGGGTGTGTCACATGAACATATCAGGACAAAATTTTATTAGTATAGGAAAATTTGGTGGTTCCCTACTATGTTTTGTACGTACACCCTTCTTAGGATTCTATTACACATGAGTTCTTATGCAGCATTCTTATCGTTAGTGTTGGTAGAGATCGGGCTAGGTCTTGGAGTTTAGATCGATTTGGATCAACATGAATGGGACGTGGTATGGATCAGAGTGGGGTAGAGTTTCATGTACTTTACATTATTTCTTATATTCCTTTTATAGATGTAAATCATCATAGTGGGTGATTTTTATATATTTAGTTTGTTTAGGATGACCATTGGATTTGTATACAACATTTAATTTTAATATAGAATGTCTTATATTTATTGATTCCTCTATACAATTTTTTTATTATTCTATGTACTTTAATGTTTATGATTTTTGGTTATTTCATTATCATTGTGAAATATCATATGGGGGATATATCTTCCCCACAATACCTCCATAGATCCCTGATGCTAGCAATAAAAACTATGGTATCTAGGGAGGCATTCATAAGTTCATGTGGAACCACTACTCTCGTTATTATTTATAGTGAGAATGGTCGGGGTGTTATAGTTCCCACCTAAGTACTAGTGTGACAATTCTAAAATATAGAAGTCCTCATCACCAAAATAAAATATAAAACATAATATAAAACTAAATTACTTGTTAAATAAATAAAATACTATATGAAATATAAAATATAACAAATAAAAACCATGATGTATACGTCCCAACAACCTATCACATTAAAAAAATAGAAAATAAATAAATAATAATAGATAAAAACAACATGAAACATCTCTTTGTGGAAGTGTATAATATCCAATATCCACCAATATCATCCCAAATAAAGATCTATATACCAACCTACCACATATAAAAATAACTTTAAAATCTTCAATGATAATAGGTAAGAGCATAATTTTTCGTTTGGTCACTACCCACCTGTCTATAGATACGCTTTAAAAGTAAAACAATATCTTTCTTGTTTAAAAATTAGTATAAATAAAGATATTTTTTTACTATTTAAAAAATAAATAGAAGGATAAAATTTCAAAAATAAATAAATAAATAAATATATATATATATATATATGAAGTGACCTTATAAATTTCCTCTAAACATACATATACAGTTGCACAGAAATGTATAAACTTCCACACATTCATATTCATTCATAACATGGAAAACAAATGTATATATATATGTATATATAGAAATTCATAGAGAGTTCCTTTGGAATAAAAAAAGAAATGAATTTATATTTTTCAAGTGATAAGGGGTAAAACCATAGTTACAATATGAAAACAATTATATTTTTAAAATTTTAAACCTTTGAACATAAATAATTTTCAAACAACACATCATGAAGACATAGGGTCTATGTGGGGATCTTGTGAAAATAAATACAAACTACTAAATAAGATTGGTGACATAAAAAAATAAACCTCCCCAAATAGTCAGTTTCACCCTCACTGATCTAATCGAGTGGTGCATCCCATAAGCATACTAAAATTCATCTCGGGTCCATTGTACATAGCATGATCATAATATAGTGCAACATATGTACCTAAACATCACATCTAGAAACTTTTGGTTACCCATGTATCGAAATAAGTGGTCATTCAAACAAATATAACATATAGTTATATAAAAATCATTTCATAAACATTTCACACCCTCACCTATGATTCCATAGCATGAAATAACCACAATTTTCATCAAAATCATACAATAAATGTATAACATCCTTCAATGACCCTCCTCTAATACATAGTAATAATGACATACATTTTCAAAATAAAACCAGAAATGTTTCAATAGGGGATTTTAATTTGTAAAAATCATTTGGAATGTTCCAAGAAGGACTTAAATAATTTTCATACAAAATTGAACTTACCAAACATTTTTAGAAAGTAAAAACTCATCCATTTCAATCATATAAATACCTTTAAATCAAAAAAAATTCTAAATAATCCTTCAAAATTAATCCATTAATTTAAAAGATCCATTCATGAATTTCTACAAACATAAGGCTGACATGGATTTCCAAAATAGGAATTAATATTTGAAAACAAAGTGAAATCACATGGCCGCTTATAAAAAACCAAAAGAAACATCCTATATTTCAAAAAATCTATTAATTGTTTATTATATCAGATTCAAAACACCATACACAAGAAATTAATTAAAAAACAAATAATATTCTAAAATTTAATATGCCATGCATAAGACCACCTATATTGATACCATTCATTTTGTTTAAACAATGATGTTAATCTACCATGACGTAGTTAATAAAACAATAATATTCTAAGAATAACATAAGAAAACCCTAAAACATAACCCCCCACCCCTATCAAATTTTAGATCAAGACAACCCTTGGGCTTTGGCCAATTTAGGGTTATAAGTAAGAGAGAAAAAGGGAGAAAAATGAAGGGTGAAGAGGTTATAGATGATTACCTTGAAGAATCAAACAAAAAATATAATGAAGATCCCATAATATACATAGAGGAGAGGTGGAAATAAATGGGGAAATACCCTAGGTTTGTGCACTTTGAATGGGTAGAGGTGGTGATTTGAGTTAAAAATGAGCATGGATAAAATGGTAAAAATATATTTTTAATTAACCTAGGATTTGGACATAGTTTGGCTACACAATTTTCCAAACCATGTTCCTAACATGTACTCTCTATAGATATTATATTGCTCTACACACACAAAGGAAAAAGAATTAAACAAATCTTGCTCCAAATATGTGATTCGGCTCTATTAAATCCATAGTTCATATAACATGGTAAATACAAACAATGCTCCTTAATCATGATAGTTTCACTACACCTCCCAGAAACACTAAATTTCAAAAAAGGTATAATGAAATAGAGAGAATAAAAGGAAACACTATAATTTTATATATATATATATATAATGATATTTTATGTGTGATAGAATTACTCAACACAAGTGGATCTTAAATGCCTAAATGTTACTACCAAATTAATTAGGGTACACCTTTCTTTTATGTATCCAACCTTATTATAACTCCATAGTTCGGAATGCTTGGATAGGAGTAATGTCAAAGGCGTGTGACCTCCTAGGAATTATCCATACGTGTGCATGTGTGAGGAAAAAATAACACTAACAGAACATGTGTTGGGATGTGTGGTAGTCATTAGTACAATAAATGACCCCTGTGAGTAATAGCCTCTATTGTAAAGGAAAGGAAACCAATAAATTATTGGAGAACCATGGAATCAAATGACTATGTTCAAGGACTGATGTATTTAGGTTATGACATATGGTATCAAATCTTATACCCAATTGGAAGTGTAGTGGAACTGTTTAAGTTAGAGGTGTGGGTCCACAATGAGGATGTTGTACTTAAAACGAGTGGATAGTGTAATACCTATGGAAAAATGGAACATAAGTGGAAAAATATTACTACCTATGTCAAAGAGGTAAACCATTAATTTTGAGAACATAGCTGATTTGAACTCAATAGTTAAATGTTCTTGTCCAGAAGTAGTGAATGGATGGGTGACTGCCTCGTAATTTTCCTAGGGAATGTGTGTGTGTGAGAAAAAAAATCACACTGAAAGAACATGTATATGCATGTGGGGATAATCATTAGTTTAATATGTGACCCTGGTAGGTAATATTTAATGGTGTGCTGGGAAGGCAACTAAGGTATTACAGGAGAAGCATAGGGTTAGATGACCCATTTCATAGCCTGAGGAGAACATGTCATGTCATAAAAAGTATTATGGGATAATAAAAATAGAAATAAATAGAACTAAAAATTTTAAATCAAAAGGATTTTAGTATCAATGAAATACCACATCCAAGAACATTATAGTAATATAAAATTAAATGACTTTAAATAATATTGGCACTATGTAAATGAAAAATAGTAAACCCTGAGAGGAAAATGAAAGAATTAAATATATAATACTAACTATTATATATAGGTTAATAAATGTCAATATGACCATTAAAAATATTTTCATTATGATGGTTACATAATAATTAGCATTGTAACTACCCCATTAGAATTGTAAGTTGTTATTCAGAATTGTAGTGTGACCATTGGAATAAAAATAACAAATGTAATTAAAATAGTAATATATGAACATAAAGTATTATAAATGAATATTTAATTCAATAAATATAATAATTTAATTCATATTAAAAATAATGTATTTAATTTTTTAATGTTCTATATCTTTTGCAATAAAACCAATTTTTTAAATTCAATAAAAATATATAGTTTACCTAAATTATTATATTCTTTGAAAAAATGGATTTGAATACTTTTTATGGAAATATCAAAATAATTAAAGTAAATGTTTTCTAATTTTCTAAAATTTTATAATTTTTAGTTGAATTTTAAAATCTATTATTTTGTATATGATATGATTTTTTCAATTTCTTTAAATTATTAGATAAATAACTTTTTTTAAACTGTTGTATTTTATTTCTATATTATATAGTGAACTTAACTAATCCTATAATAATATACTTTATGTGGTTAGAAATAGTTTTATATAATGAAAACATTATTTTAAACATATTATGGGATTTTGGCATGATGATTTCAAATATATAAAAATTATTTTCCCTAAAATTAGTCCTATATTTTGAATTGGGATATCAAAATTAGGTTATAGTGAAATATCAATATTTTTCAAACAAATATAATAAATTAGTCAATAAATGGTTATATATGATGCAATAATGATGTATTGAGGACAACGTCAGGTTAAAACATCATGCTTGACGTCCTGAATATTTTGATTGGGCTAAACAGGTGTGTAATACTATTTAGAGTCATATAAAAATCTAAATTTTCAAATCTTTTTCATTAATTAATTCTATATTGAATATTTTATCTCAAATTAACCTCCCCTCCAAGTATAAAATACCCATATCACCCTCATATCAAATCACATAAAAAAATTCATCCAACATCCAATCCTCTTCTCATATCCTTCCTCCTAACTCACCTATGATTTTTTGTTATGTTCTGTTACATTACATTCTAAATTTTCCTACTAGAAATTTCCTATATAGTAGTAATAACATGGGTTTATATTCAAGTTCAGGGGATTTTTTGGTTTTATAACATGTTAAATGATGTATACTGATGACTTTATTTTGGAATGAGTAGATGATATGAATAGAAATTCATTTAACTGGCCTCCTAGGGAACTTACCTGTAAAATAATAATTTCCATTTAAATCGAGTTTCGTATTGAGAAATAGAATTTCTAATTGGGTCATGAGTGAGGTTTTTAAATTTGGGTGAAATTTAAGATACTTTATGACACTATGGATATTTTAGGTAACCTGATAGATGTTATTAAAATATTTTTATTTTATTGAATATGTTATGCTAACCTATATTTTCTATGAAAATACACCACGGTGTAGATTTTTTATCAACCATATCCTCTAATTCCTTCTCTTTATTTACTTTTTTATGGAGTAAACCACTATTAGTTGTGAATCAATAGATTTTGAGAGATGAATCAAGAAGATTCAATAATGATTTAGAATTCATCAATCATGTATGTTTGTTTGAACGAACATTATTACTCTTGTTTCTTATATCATATTCATTATATATATTTTCAATTCAATCCACTTATTATATTGGATCACATCATGATATGTATATCAAAAGGACCATCACTAAATGATAAATAAAAGGATAATAAGAAATTAAAATTCTATTGAATGGATTGAAATAATACATATAAAGAATTTGGAATGACTCAATCTTATCTCTATAATATCAAATGTAATAAACCAAAATTTACATAAATACATATATATATATATATATATAATTTGGGAAAACGTCTATTTGTGATGGGAATCATATCATGATTCAAATAGTCGGTTAAAACAGTTTTGTCGACGAGAATATATTCCTATCGCAAAAACCTTTTGTATGCGGTGCTTGCCAAACTACGTGAAGGCTATTTTAGATCAGAATATAGCTCTATCGCAAATAATATCCTATGGTTTTTTTGTGATGAGAGCTTAATCCCATCGCAAATGTTGTGTTGGAAAGAATTTATTTGTAATGAGATCCGTCAAAAAAACTTTTCATCATTTTTTGTTATTTTCAACGAGATTTTCTCTTATCACAAAAACGTTTTTAAACAACTGTTGTAATTAATAATGGTGTCACTATTTGTGAAGGGTCCTATCACAAATTGTAACATCCCATGTAAGTAATGAATAATAGATATTTTTATCTTTGACTATTAATGATTATGATTGTGTTTTAGAGGCTTAAAATAAAAATAAATACGATCTTATGCATGAAATACACTAATATTCTTAAAAGATTGTTTTACTACCTTATGATGGAAAAACCTTTTTAAATCTATCTTTTGACAATTTTATAAACTATGTTTGTCAAAATAAACTTATTCTTTATGATTGGGACATCAAAATTTACCTTGTGTGAATTTTTGGTATTTTTCTGACAATGTTCATTTTACAATGAATAGTGAAAAATACAACATTTCACATCAAAACTGCTTTTTAATATAATTTATTTATATGATTAGATTATCTTTTGAATTGGTTTTGAAGTGAAATTAGAATATATTTTTACAATTAAATCCAATGGTGGTCATTGGAATCAATTTCACTTTGATATTGGACTTAAATTGGTGTCAATCTTTTGATACTTATTGTTTCATAAAAACACGATATTTGCTCTGACAGCGGAAATTAATTATTAAATTAATTAATATGACTTATATGTTTTGAATTTTTTAAAATGGACTTCATTTTTGAATTCGGAATATCAAATATATCTTAGGGTGAATATTTGGTAATTTTCTGAAAAACTTCAATTTTTGATGAATAGTGAAACCACTAAGTGGTACTTATAAAAACTGATTTTCCGTTTAAATGAAATTTTTCCATCATTGTGTTTTTAATTTCAAAAATCCGACATACATGGTTGTCATTAAGAAGTAAAATGTGGTTCAATGAGATTAAAATAATTTTTTGGTGAATAGTAACTTATTAAGTTTTAATCGCGATTAGTGGTAATTAGTGTAGTTTAAGGTAAAAATAATGCTTTAATAAAATACGATGAGCTTGAAACATGTCCTACCCTTATTGGTTGTGTCATGGCCGACCATGAAAATCCATGGGTAAACTTGGGGACCCCATGGATCCACTTTGTTTGGGAAATGACATAAATAACTTTTTATTTAATGTAAAAATAAAAATGACACAAACATAATATGTTTTACAAAAATAATTTTCACATGGGGTTATAAAGATCAGATTTTTTATTATAAATAGTCATTGGAAAGCTAAAAAGATTTCTTACATCATAGTATTTTTTTATAATTTTTAGATTTTAAATAAATTAAATTATTTATGACATCATGATGATGCATCGATGACCTCATTATTTAACGATTTAAATAAAATGGAAAGATAATGAAACATCTAATTCCTACACATGGACAAAACCAATTGGATGAGTGGATTTCTAAGCCTTATCACCTTATCCTAGAATTATAGAAATTTGGGACCTTTGTAATCCGAAAATTGTTTTAAAATAAAGTAACTTATCTTTACTTTCCAAAAGTGCCTCTCCTCTCCTCTTATAAAAGGCCCCCACCTCTACCTCGTTTCAAACACTCCTCAAGCCTTTGGCTCGGCCAACCCCTGCCAATTTACTCTCTCCACATCCCTCTCCTCATCCTAGAGGATTCTCTTTGGGCAGAGTCCTTTCAAGGTAAGCCTTTAGGCTCAAATCAAAAGGAGGTACACTTTTAGAGGTAATTCATTCTCTCATGTTCATTTGTTTTATTTTGCTTCTCCAACCCCTTAAACTCTTTTTATTTACTTATTTTGTAACAAAAACAGTATATTCAATATACTAGGATGTTGTTATAATATTTATTTGAGCTACACTCTCACACAACTACATGAAATGGTTAAAGAACATACAGTTTTCGTGGATGGCGAAATTCTGCCTCCCGAAACAATGATTGTTCAATACTCATTTAACACCTTCAAAGGTGGCCATTATGATGTCACTATTTTTATATATGATATATAATAAGTTTATGTTTTAATTAAGTTTCTCTTTTTTTTCATTTTTGGCATACCTTTATGGTTTCCATTATGGGTAAACACGATATCTTCATTTTAGGAAGTGCGGACTACCGCCCCTGAAAGTGATTTGATTCGTTAATACCATATGTGGGATGTGTAAAGGATAAAGTTAATGATATTATATATGTTATTATACTGGAATTATAATATACCCTTATATCATTATGATTCCATTCCAGAAAATACGAAATAGAAATGGAAGTAGCGTTCATGCGTATGTACGGCTTACCGTCTCCATGAACGGTACATTTCATTTCTTACCTCTAAATGTGATGTAATATTATAAATACATGTATATGATGAATATATACAATATATATGTTATCCAAATCATTAATATTATTCTGTATATAACGAACCTTTGACCAAATTAACAACATGTAAGTATAAGAAGTCTATTTTTGACTTAAGAAACAAATACTGACAAAATGAACATTATTAACATAAATGATTACATGATGTTCATAACATGGTATAAAAGGAATAATGAACTTGAAAAAGGTTGATAAGCAAGTAGAGATTAACTCAAGTTTATTATTCAGGAGATTAAAGGAAGGCCGGGTCAAGTCGGATATGAGGTATGGGACTTCGTCTCAATCTCCTTTCATTGAGGCATATTTTGTTTTATACACAACATTCTTTTATACGGTGTATAAACCCCTTTGAATTTTACGTTTATTCAAAAGAAATCTTTTTTATACGAAGCTTTTACTAAACGACAAAAGGGAATGTTTTTGTCGTACGTATGCGGCGACAACGACTTCTCCGTCGTCGTGACCGTTATTTGAGTTTCGGCTTCCTCTACAAGCCATAACTTCTTTTTAAAAGAAAAAAATAAATACCATGTTTTAATTTTCTTTTATTTTGGTATCGAAAATGGTTTTCATAATGTTTTTATATCAATGTGTTGTATTGATATCTTGTGATTGAAAGGTGAGAAGGTTATGTTTCCTTTATGCATGTTTTATGTGATATGATTATGTTGAGGTTCTTGGGAATTATTATGAAAACGGGTCGTTCCATGATAAACTAAGGGCGGGTGAGCCCGATATAGCTCTCTAATGCATTGGGTAACGCGAAGGAGTGAAACGTTAAGGTTTATCTGATGATATTTTAGGGAATATACTGTGATGGGTATTCCAAACGTAACCAAGAGGGTTACTCCCTACGTAAGAATGTTATGAATGCCTCAAGTTACCTTTATGTCTTATGATTTCAATGATTTACTCATGATTTGATGAGGTATGTTAATGTGCTTATGTTTTATGGGTAAAGTATGATTTCACTCTTATGTATATATGTACCCATGTTTCCTTTCCATGTTTTTATAACCCATACTGAGCTTTTTTATGCTCATCCCAAGTTTTTTTGAAATGTTTTTCACAGGTCAAGGGAAAGGTACATGATATGATGATAGTGTCAAGGATGTGTCAAGAATGAATCCATGTTTTATTTTAAATATGTTTCCATTGATGGGAATGAAGAATACTATCTTTATGTAACCACTTTGTTTATATGTGGAATGTAATGCAAGTTTTATGATCTAATTCTCTAAAACTCTAAACTCGAAAAGATCCTCAATGTGTAATCTTGTAATAACTCAAGATTAAGTAAGGTTTAAGGCTGGGGCCTTATAGTTGGTATCAGAGGTCGGTTTAGATAACTTTAGGAGTTAGAATTCTATTAAATGATTATCCAAAAATATTTTTTTTATGGTCAAATTGAAGTGATACAACATTTGAAGATTACCATGTTCCTTCATCTAAGACATGTTTGTTCAGAATGGTTTTCCGCAGAGGAAATAGGGAAGCAGTGCTAGGAAGGCATACAGAAGGAAATAAACTTCCGAATTAGCATCCTGAGATGGTCGGAATTGGAACTGAACAGTTTGTTGCAGTAATGGAGCAGTTGACTCAAGCGATAAATGGTGGTGGTATCCATGCACGAGATCAGCCAGATCAACCGCAGAGGAACATGTCAGTGGTGGAATATTTCATGAGGCAACATCCACCATTATTCAGAGGATCATCTTACCCTATTCTAGCTGAAGGGTGGATTAAAGCACTGGAGAAGATTTTTGATGTCATGGGGTGTTCAGACAATCAAAAGGTTAGTCTTGCTATTTACCGTTTGGAGGGTGAAGCAGATCAGTGGTGGTCTATGGTAAAAAATATCAGGGACGCCGATTAGATTGATGCTCTTGACTGGGATGAATTCAAAGGTATGTTTCTTCAGAAGTATTTTCCTAAGGCTGTTCGACTTAGGATGGAAAAACAGTTCTTGGAATTGAGGCAAGAGGAAGACTCAGTGGCTGCCTATGAAGAAAGGTTCACTCGATTGGTGAGGTATGCTCCAAATTTTATCCGAGACCTTGATAGTAAAATCAATCGTTTTTTACTCAGGATTAAAGCCAAAATATCGAAGGGCATTAGCTTCTCGTGAGTTTAAAAGTTATGAAAATATTGTTCGATGTGCTGACAAGGTGGAAATGGAGTTTTCCGATGACCAAGTGTTCTATAACAACCAGCAGAAGAAGAGACCGAGGTGGCAGGAGAAAGGTAAGAATTCTTCAAAAAAGTCTGATGGTAAGAAAACTAAATTTCCAGTTTGTGATAAATGTGGAAAAAGGCATACTGGGGAATGTCTTCTGAATTCTGGAAAGTGCTACCGATGTGTTAAGATGGGACATAAGGCTCGTGATTTCACTGAAAAGGATCAAGGTGAAGGTAAGACCAAATTCGATTTACAGTTAGTGAAATGTTTTAAGTGCAATGAGATGGGTCACTATGCAAATGAGTGTCCGACAAAGAGCTTGAGTGATGGAAAGCAGTTAGACTACAAGAAGAAAGGGGTGGTGAAATCCTTTGCAACTACTTCAGCAGATGTCGGGCCATCAAATGAAGTCGTATCAGGTACTTTGATTGTTTTTTCATATTATGCCAGTGTGTTGTTTGATTCGGGGTCTACACATTCTTTCATCTTTGAAACCTTTTCTAGTAAAATGGGAATACCATCTCAGGAAATGACTCCTGAACTTTTGGTAAAAACACATGGGGGGAATGTTGAGGCAAAAATAATTTATAAGAATCTTCCTATCCTTATCTGTGGAAAGAACCTATTTTCAAACCTTATTGTTCTACCTCTAGTATAGTTTGATGTTATCCTGGGTATGGATTGGCTCTCTATTTACCATGCTAAGATTGACTGTAGAGCTAAAGAAGTTTCCTTTCAGAAAGACTTTCAGTTTGTTTACAAGAATGAAACCTTACTTTTGATAACATATCAAGAGGCTGAGAAACTTGTAAAAGATGGAAATGAATGTTACCTTTCACACGTCGTTGAAAATAAAGGAACTGTTCAGATTAATGATGTGCCATTGGTAAATGAGTATCCTGATGTTTTTCCTGATGAGTTTCCTGGAATAATACCAGATCGGGAAGTTGAGTTTACTGTTGACTTAGTTCCTGATGCTAAGCCAATTTCAAAACCCCCTTATCGAATGGCACAAATTGAACTGTTAGAGTTGAAGGAGCAGTTGCAAGATTTATTAGAGAAAGGTTTCATTAGACCTAGCACATCACCATGGGGTGATCTTGTTTTATTTGTTAAAAAGAAATATGGTTCTATGAGACTTTGCATTGATTATAGAGCCTTGAATAACTTCACTGTTATGAACAAATATCCTTTGCCTCATATCGATGATTTGTTTGATCAGCTCCAGGGAGCTCAGTTTTTTTCAAAGATTGACTTGAGGTCGGGGTACCATCAGCTGAAGGTAAAGGAGGCAGATATTCCGAAGACCGCGTTCTGTATGAGATATGTCCATTATGAATTTGTAGTAATGCCTTTTGGGCTAACCAATGCACCTGCTGTATTCATGGACTTAATGAATAGAATTTTCCATGAGTTCTTGGATAAGTTTGTGCTGGTTTTCATTGATGATATTTTGGTGTTTTCTAAAAGTAAAGTGGAGCATGAAAGACATTTAAGGGTTATCTTAAAAACCTTAAAAGAAAATAAAATGTATGGGAAATTCAGCCACTGTGAGTTTTGGTTGCAACAAATTTCTTTCCTTGGTCACATTGTTTCTAAATATGGAATAACTGTTGATCCTGCAAAAACAAAAGTTGTGGAAGAATGGCCAAGACCCACAAATGTAACCGAGATTCGTAGCTTCCTTGGTTTGGAGGGCTATTACCGAAGGTTTGTTAGAAATTTTTCACGGTTATCTTGTCCAATTTCTATGCTAACTCAGAAGGGTGTTAAGTTTATCTGGACAAAAGAATGTGATGATTGTTTTCAGGAATTGAAAAGAAGATTGGTGAATGCTCCAGTTTTGGCACTACCTTCTAGGAATGGTGAGTTTGTTATATACAGTGATGCTTCATTGAAAGGACTTGGTTGCGTCCTAATGCAGAATGATCAGGTAAATGCTTATGCTTCACGACAGTTGAAAACTCATCAGGTAAATTACCCTACACATGATTTGGAATTAGCTGCTGTTTTTTTTGCTTTAAAAATTTGGAGGCATCATCTGTATGGACTAAAGTGTGAAATATATACCGATCACAAAAGTTTAAAGTATATATTCACTCAAAAAGAGTTAAAAATGAGACAGAGGAGATGGATAGAATTAATCAAGGATTATGATTGTACAATTCATTACCATCCGGGAAAAGCAAATAAAGTGGCTGATGCTTTGAGTCGAAAAGTAATGCTTCATTAATGATTTTGCGTTTGGAATGTGATCCTTTGGTTAAGGATTTGATGAACTTTGGCATAGAAGTTGTTGGTGCAGGAAGTCCTTCTGTTTTGTTTCAGGTATCAGTGAGATCTTCTCTATCAGATAGAATCAAGAAAGCACAGAAGCAAGACAGTGAGTTGCAGAAAAAGGTAGAGCTGGTTCAGAAAGGTAAGTTTCCTGAATTCAACATTGATAATGATTGGGTTTTGAGATTTGGGAAGAGATTGTGTGTGCCTTGTGATTCACAGTTGAAGAGAGAGTTGTTATGTGAAGCTCATAGTTCTCCGTTTTCAGTTCATCCGGGCAGTACAAAGATGTATAGAGATCTGCGAGAGTATTACTGGTGGGATGGAATGAAAAGAGATATTGCTGATTTTACTGTGATGTGTTTGACTTGTCAGCAGGTAAAAGCAGAGCGGGAGTTACCGAATGGGATGCTTCCGCCTTTACCAGTGCCAGAGTGGAAATGGGAGAATATATCCATGGACATTGTTGTTGGATTACCGAAGACATCTCGAGGTAATAATGCAATTTGGGTTATTGTTGACCGCTTGACCAAATCTGCTCATTTCCTTGCTATACGAGATACTTTCTCTCTTGATCAACTTTCCTGTTTGTATCTTAAAGAGATAGTCAGGTTACATGGAGTTCCTCTCTCCATTGTATCGGATCGTGATCCCAGGTTTACTTCTAAATTTTGGAAGGGCCTTTAGAAGTCGTTGGGTACTGAATTAAGTTTTAGTACAGATTTTCATCCTCAATCAGATGGGAAGTCAGAAGGAACAATTCAGACCTTGGAGGATATGCTACGTTCTTGCTCTATGGATTATCAGGGAAGTTGGGACCAACATCTTTATTTGGTTGAATTTTCATATAATAACAGTTTTCATTCCAGTATACAGATGGAACCAATTGAGGCGTTATATGGGAAGCGGTGTCGAACTCCAGCTTTCTGGGATGAAGTGGGTGAAAGGAAGTTGATGGGACCAGAATTGGTAGAAGAGATGGCAGAAAAAGTTCAGCTGATTCAGAAACACATGAGAACATCTCAGAGCAGGCAGAAGAGTTATGCGGATAACCGGAGGAAGGATCTATCTTTCAAGGTAGGTGATCATGTTTTTCTCAAGGTTTCTCCTTGTAAAAGTGTGATGAGATTTGGTAAGAAAGGAAAGTTGAGTCCAAGGTTCATTGGACCATACGAAATTCTGGAGAGAGTTGGATTAGTTGCATACCGAGTGGATTTATCTCCAAGTTTATCTCATGTACACAATGTTTTTCACGTTTCGATGTTGAGAAAGTATATGCCAGATCCATCTCATGTTTTGAGTCCAGAGGTAGTTTAGCTGGAAGAGAACCTATATTATGAGGAACAACCGGTCCAGATTCTTGACCACAGGGAGAAAGTGTTATGGAATAAGGTGATTCACCAGGTAAAGTTTTTGTGGAAAAACCACATGATTGAAGAGGCAACATGGGAATCTGAAAAATCAATGAGGGATAAGTACCCCCATTTATTTGATAAGTAAATAAATTGCGGGGACGCAATTTTCTAATGGGGGGAAGGATGTTACATCCCATGTAATAAATGAATAATATATATTTTTATCCAGGTCTATTAATGATTAATATAGTGTTTTAGAGGCTTAAAATAAAAATAAATACAATCTTATGCATGGAATACACTAATATTCTTAAAAGATTGTTTTACTGCCTTATGATGGAAAACCCTTTTTAAATATATATTCTGACAGTTTTATAAACTATTTTTGTCAAAATAAACTTATTCGTTATGATTGGGACATCAAAATTTACTTTGTGTGAATTTTTTGTATTTTTCTGACAATGTTCATTTTACAATGAATAGTGAAAAATACTACATTTTACATCAAAACTGCTTTTTAATCTAATTTATTTATATGATTAGATTATATTTTGAATTGGGTTTGAAGTGAAATTAGAATATATTTTTACCATTTAATCCAATTTTGGTCATTGGAATCAATTTCACTTTGAAATTGGACTTAAATTGGTGTCAATTTTTTGATACTTATTGTTTCATAAAAACACGCTATTTGCTCTGACAGCGGGAATTAATTATTAAATTAATTAATGTGACTTATATGTTTTAAATTTTGTAAAATGGCCTTTATTTTTGAATTCGGAATATCAAATATAGCTTAGGGTGAATTTTTGGTAATTTTCTGAAAAACTTCAATTTTTGATGAATAGTGAAACCACTAAGTGGTACTTATAAAAACTGATTTTTTGTTTAAATGAAATTTTTCCATCATTGTGTTTTGAATTTAAAAAATCCGACATACATGGTTGTCATTAAGAAGTAAAATGTGGTTCAATGAGATTAAAATAATTTTTTGGTGAATAGTAACTTATTAAGTTTTAATCGCGATTAGTGGTAATTAGTGTAGTTTAAGGTAAAAATAATGCTTTAATAAAATAAGATGAGCTTGACACATGTCCTACCCTCATTGGTTGTGTCATGGCCGACCAATACATTCCATGGGTCAACTTGGGGACCCCATGGATCCACTTTGGTTGGGAAATGACATAAATAACTTTTTATTTAATGTAAAAGTAAAAATGACACAAACATAATATGTTTTACGAAAACAATTTTTACATGGGGTTATAAAGATAAGATTTTTGATTATAAATAGTCATTGGAAATCTAAAAAGATTTCCTACATCATAGTAATTTTTTTATAATTTTTAGAATTTAAATAGATTAAATTATTTATGACATCATGATGATGCAGCGATGACCTCATTATTTAAAGATTTAAATAAAATGGAAAGATAATGAAAAATCTAAAACCTACACATGGACAAAACCAATTGGATGAGTAGATTTCGAAACCTTATCACCTTATCCTCAAATTATAGCAATGTGGGACCTTTTGAATCCGAAACCCTTTTTAAAATAAAGTAACTTATCTTTACTTTCCAAAAGTGCCTCTCCTCTCCTCTTATAAAAGGCCCCCACCTCTACATCATTTCACACACTCCTCAAGCCTCTGGATCGGCCAATGTAACATACCAGGTAAATAAAGAATAAATAATTTTTATATTTATTAATATTTATGAATTAAATATTAATTTTAATTAAAAGGGGTTTCTACGTTCGATAGCGTACTCGGTATGCAACGATGAGTTTCTTTGAAAACTTACGTTGCACACAAGTAATAAAATAATAGTATTTTAAATGTTAGTTAACGAGTAGCCATTGTACTGGAGGTAATGGATAGAAATAACTAAAATATTATTATATATGTTTTTAAATGTTTTTACATTTACCCAATAAAAGATAAAGGCTTAAAATACGGAAAGAGTTCAATTTTAGGCATTTATACCCTAATTTTCACGAAAGGTCCACTTATCACCTTTTGACGGAGAACCGTCATTAAATATAGTTTTTATCAATCTTATAAATTATATCGGACCAAAAATAACTCTTCTTTAGAATCGGGACATCAAAATTTACTTTGTGTAAATATATGGTATCTTTCTGATAAAGTTTATTTTTTTAATGAATAGTGTAAAATGTTGTATTTTAATTCAAAACCTCTTTTTAATCTAATTTATTTATATGATTAGCTTATCTTTTGAATTGGTTTTATAGTGAAATTAGAAAATATTTTTACCATTAATTCCAACAGTGGTCGTTGGAATTAATTTCACTTTGAAATCGGACTTAAACTAGTGTCAATCTTTTGATACTTATTGTTTCATAAAAACACGCTATTTGCTATGACAGCGGGAATTAATTATTAAATTAATTAATGTGACTTATATGTTTTGAATTTTGTAAAATAGACTTCATTTTTTAATTCTTAATATCAAATATAGCTTAGGGTGAATTTTTGGTAATTTTCTGAAAAACTTCAATTTTTGATTAATAGTGAAACCACTAAGTGGTACTTATAAAGACTGATTTTCCGTTTAAATGGAATTTTGCCATCATTGTGTTTTGAATTTCAAAAATCTGACATACATGGTTGTCATTAAGATGTAAAATGTGGTTCAATGAGATTATAATAATTTTTTGGTGAATAGTAACTTATTATGTTCTTAATCGTGATTAGTGGTAATTAGTCTAGTTTAAGGTAAAAATAATGCTTTAATAAAATAAGATGAACTTGAAACATGTCCTACCCTCATTGGTTGTGTCATGGCCGACCAAGACAAGCCATGGGTCAACTTGGGGACCCCATGGAGACAATTTGGTTGGGAAATGACATAAATATTTTTTTATTTAATGTAAAAGTAAAAATGACACAAACATGATATGTTTTACTAAAACAATTTTTAAATGGGGTTATACAAGTCAGATTTTTGATTATAAATAGTCATTGGAAAGCTAAAACAATTTCCTACATCATAGTATTTTTTTTATAATTTTTAGACATTAAATAAATTAAATTATTTATGATATAATAATGATGCAGCGATGACATCATTATTTGACGATTTAAATAAAATGTAAAGATAATGTAACATCTATAAACTACACATGTCCAAAACCAATTTTATGAGTGTATTTAGAATCCGTATCACCTTATCCACGAATTATATCAATTTGGGACCTTTTGAAACCGAAAAACATTTTAAAATAAAGTAATATTTCTTTACTTTCCAAAAGTTCCCCTCCTCTCCTCTTATAAAAGGCCCCCACCTCTACCTCATTTCACACACTCCTCAAGCCTTTGGCTCGGCCAAACCCTGCCCATTTACTCTCTCCACATCCCTCTACTCATCTTAGAGGATTCTCTTTGGGCAGAATCCTTTCAAAGGAAGCCTTTAGGCTCAAATCAAAAGGAGTTACACTTTTAAAGGTAATTCATTCTCTCTTGTTCATTTGTTTTATTTTGCTTCTCCAACCCTCTAAACTCTTTTTATTTACATCTTTTGTAACAACACCAGTATCTTCAATATACTAGGATGTTGTTATAATATTTATTCTAGCTACACTCTCACACAACTACATCAAATGGTTAAAGAACATACGGTTTCCGTGGATGGCGAAATTCTGCCTCCCGAAACGATGATTGTTCAATACTCATTTAACAACTTCAAAGGTGGCCATTATGATGTCACTGTTTTTATATATGATATATAATATGTTTATTTTTTTCTTTAAGCTTCTGTATTTTTTATTTTGGGCATACCTTTATGGTTTCCATTATGGGTAAACACGATATATTCATTTAAGGAAGTGCGGACTACCACCCCCTCAAAGTGATGTGATTCGTTAATGCCATACGTGGGACGTATAAAGGATGGATTTAATGTTATTATATATGATGTTATTCTGGAATTATAATATACCTCTATATCATTATTATTTTTTTCCATTAATGTATGAGATAGAAATGAAAGTAGCGTTCATGCGTACGTATGGCTTACCGTCTCCATGAACGGTGCATTTCATTTCTTATCCCCAAATGTAATGTACTATTAAAAGTACATGTATATAATGGATATATATAATTAATGATATATCTAAATGATGAATATAATTCTGAAATTAAAATATACATACCTCTCATTTAGTTTTAATTCCATTAATATGACAAAGAAATGAAAGTAGCGTTCTTGCGTACGTACGACTTACCGTCTCCATGAACAGTGCATTTCATTTCTTTCCTCTAAATGATTATGTAATATTATAAATACATGTATATGATGGATATAAATGATACATATTATATCCAAATCGGGAATTTCATTCTGGATATAAAGAACCGTTGACCACACGAACAACATGTAATTGTAAGAAGTCCACTTTCGACTTAAGAACCAAATATTGAGAAAACAAACATTATTAACTTAAATGGTTACATAATGTTTATAACATGGAAATAAGTGATATAAAAGGAATAATGAACTTTAAAAAGGTTCTTAATCAAGAATAAATTAACTCAAGATTATTATTCAGGGCGTTAATGAACGGTCGAGTCAAGTCAGACCCGATGTAAGGGACTTCGTCTCAATCTCCTTTCATTGAGGCATATTTCGTTTTATACACAACTTTCTTTTATACGGTGTATAAACCCCTTTGACTTTTACTTTTATACAAAAGGAATCTTTTTCTACGAAGTGTTTTACAAAACGACAAAAAGGAATGTTTCTTTTAACGTACGCGGCGTCAACGACCTTTTCTGCCACTGCGAGTATTATTTGGTCTTTGGATTTCTCAACAAGCCGTAATGTATTTAGATTAAAATAAATACCATATACCCTTTTATGTATTTTGGTATTGAAAATTGTTTTGAAAAAAGATTCTATTATGTCAATATAATTATGATATATTGTGATTGAAATGTGGAAATGTTATCATTCCTTTATATTGGTTTTATGATTTTATATTGGTACTTGGGCATTTTAACGGGTGGTTACGTTATAAACCATATGACGGGTGGTGCCGTGAATACCAGGACGGGTGGTTACGTTATAACCTCCAATGCATTGGGTATGGAAGTCGGCCGAATTTCTATTCCATTAAGTATGTATTGAAATTGGTCGTATGGCTATTCCATTAAGTGATATGTTTGGAAGTCGACCGTATGGTTATTCCACTTAAGTATGTTTATGTCCCAAGTTACCTTTATATATGTTATGTGTTCTTTTTATGGATTTTATGGTAATCCTTTGGTTACAAAAAGGTAAGTAATGATACTTTATTCATTAAAGAGTTTTTACTACTTCATGAAGGTGAAGTTATTACTTTGATAGAGAATATATGGTTTATTTGATGTTTGAAAAACTAACAGTTTTCATTCTTTCTGTATCCCTTACTGAGCTTTTTATTCTCACCCCAAGTTTTTTTTGAAATGTTTTCACAGGACTTAATGTGGAATAAGGTCAAGGATGAGATCAAGGGAATGTCATCCTATATAAAAAATGGAACTAGACACGTTTCTTTTTAAGAGTTTTTTTATTATGGAAACTTAGTAGAAGTGACTACTTTGTAATCTTTTGAGATTTAATAGTTATGTTCTAATTCTCTAAAACTGTAAACCTCAAAAGATCCTCAATGTGAATTATTCATTTAATTCAATATTAAGTAAGGTTTAAGGCCGAGGCCTTATAGCCTACCCCTACCCATTTACTCTCTCTACATACCTCTCCTCATCCTAGAGGATTCCCTTGGGGAAGAATCCTTTCAAGGGAAGCCTTTAGGCTCAAATAAAAAGGAGTTACACTTTTAAAGGTAATTCATTCTCTCATGTTCATTTGTTTTATTTTGCTTCTCCAACCCCCTAAACTCTTTTTATTTACTTCTTTTGTAACAACACCAGTATCTTCAATATAATAGGATGTTGTTATAATATTTATTTGAGCTACACTCTCACAAAACTATATCAAATGGTTAAAGAACATACGGTTTCTTTGGATGGCGAAATTCTGCCTCCCGAAACGATGATTGTTCAATACTCATTTAACACCTTCAAAGGTGGCCATTATGATGTCACTATTTTTATATATGATATATAATAAGTTTATGTTTTCCTTAAGCTTCTGTTTTTTTTCATTTTGGGCATACCTTTATGGTTTCCATTATGGGTAAACACGATATCTTCATTTTAGGAAGTGCGGACTACCGCCCCCTGAAAGTGATTTGATTCGTTAATACCATATGTGGGATGTGTAAAGGATAAAGTTAATGATATTATATATGTTATTATACTGGAATTATAATATACTCTTATATCATTATGATTCCATTCCAGAAAATACGAAATATAAATGGAAGTAGCGTTCATGCATACCTACGGCTTACCGTCTCCATGAACGGTGCATTTCATTTCTTACCTCTAAATGTGATGTAATATTATAAATACATGTATATGATGAATATATATGATATATATGTTATCCAAATCATTAATATCATTTTGGATATAATGAACCTTTGACCAAATTAACAACATGTAAGTATAAGAAGTCTATTTTTGACTTAAGAACCAAATACCGACAAAATGAACATTATTAACTTAAATGATTACATGATGTTCATAACATGGTATAAAAGGAATAATGAACTTGAAAAGGGTTCATAAGAAAGTAGAGATTAACTCAAGTTTATTATTCAGGAGATTAAAGGACGGTCGGGTCAAGTCGGATACGAGGTATGGGACTTCGTCTCAATCTCCTTTCATTGAGGCATATTTTGTTTTATACACAACCTTCTTTTATACGGTGTATAAACCCCCTTGACTTTTTCGTTTATTCAAAAGGAATCTTTTTTATACGAAGCGTTTACTAAATGACAAAAGGGAATGTCTTTGTTGTACGTATGCGGCGACAACGACTTCTCCGCCGTCGTGACCGTTATTTGAGTTTCGGCTTCCTCTACAAGCCATACCTTCTTTTTAAAAGAAAAAAATAAATACCATGTTTTACTTTTATTTTATTTTGGTATCGAAAATGGTTTTCATAATGTTTTTATATCAATGTGTTGTATTTATATCTTGTGATTGAAAGGTGGTAAGGTTATGTTTCCTTTATGCATGTTTTATGTGATATGATTATGTTGAGGTTCTTGGGCATTATTATGAAAACGGGTGGTTCCGTGATAAACTAAGGGCGGGTGAGCCCGATATAGCTCTCCAATGCACTGGGTAACGCGAAGGAGTGAAACGTTAAGGTTTCTCCGAAGAGATTTTAGGGAATATACTGTGATGGGTATTCCAAACGTAACCAAGAGGGTTACTCCCTACGTAAGAATGTTATGAATGCCTCAAGTTACCTTTATGTCTTATGATTTCAATGATTTACTCATGATTTGATGAGGTATGTTAATGTGCTTATGTTTTATGGGTAAAGTATGATTTCACTCTTCTGTATATATGTACCCATGTTTCCTTTCCATGTTTTTATAACCCACACTGAGCTTTTTATGCTCATCCCAAGTTTTTTTGAAATGTTTTTCACAGGTCAAGGGAAAGGTACATGATATGATGATAGTGTCAAGAATGTGTCAAGAATGAATCCATGTTTTATTTTAAATATGTTTCCATTGATGGGAATGAAGAATACGATCTTTATGTAACCACTTTGTTTATATGTGGAATGTAATGCATGTTTTATGATCTAATTCTCTAAAACTCTAAACCCGAAAAGATCCTCAATGTGTAATCTTGTAATAACTCAAGATTAAGTAAGGTTTAAGGCTGGGGCCTTATACAAATATTTTTAGTTGTGAGGGGAATCTTGTTTCAAATAATCTCATCTTTAATGATCTAACCTATATATACCCCACCCCGAATTATTACCATCTCATTATTCTTTTCACTTCTCACTCCTTCTCTGCTCTCATATTCTTCTCTATACTTTTTTCAAGGTTTTAAATTTTACAGCGAAGTAACTTTCAAACATTACATCCACCAAAAGATTTGGTTTAAAGATGATTATTTAATGTTTTTATTTTTTTTAATTTAATTTATTTTATAGTAGTAATATTTATTATTAATTAGAGGTAAATAGATTTAATTAGATTTAGTTAGTTATATTTTTCATTAATTAGTTTTCAAAATATATTGTTTTAATTAGTAGTAATGTTTTTAATTGAAAGTAAATAGTTTAAATTTGTAATAATTAATTTCAATTATCTGTAATTAGTAATAATTAGTGATAATTATTAATAATAAGAAATAATTAGTAATAATTAGTAATAATTAGTAATAATTAGTAATAATTAGTATTAATAAGCAACATTTAGTATTAAGTAGTTTTAATTAGTAATAATTAGTATTAAAAAGTAATAATAAGTAATAATTAGTAATAATTAGTAATAATTAGTAATAATTAGTAATAATTAGTAATAATTAGTAATAATTAGTAATAATTAGTAATAATTAGTAATAATTAGTAATAATTAGTAATAATTAGTATTAATTAGTATTAATTTGTAATAATTAGTAGTAATTAATAATAATTAATATTAATTGGTAGTAATTAGTATTAATTAGTAATAATTGGTATTGATAAGTAATGATTAGTTTTAATTAAAAAACAATTAGTATTTATTAGTAATAAATTGTTATTAAAAAATAAGAATTAGTACTTATTAGTGGTAATTTGCAATTACTTGTACAAATTTGTGAGAAATTGTTATAAATTAATACAAATTAATATATTAATATAATTTACGATAAAAAAGATATAAAACATTATAAATTATTATAAAATAATAAAATAATTTATTAACTAATAGAAAGTAGTAATACATTGTAAAAATTAGCAATAAACTAATAAAAATTAGAAAATATTAGTATTAAAGTATTATAAACTGTTAAAATTCATACTCATTAGTGGAAATAAGTCATAATTAATAATAATTAGTTAAAAATTAATACAAATTAATAAAAATAAATAAATTTATAGAATGTACAATAAATTGATATAAAATATTATAAATTGTTATAAATTATTAAAAATTAAGAAAATATTACTAACTAATAGAAATTAGTAATAAATTATTAAAATTAATAATAAAATAATAAAAATTATTAATAATTATTAATAATTTTTTTTAAAATATTAATAATTATTACTCACTACTGATAATTAGTAATAATTAGTATAAATTAGTAAAAAATTTTATAAATTATTAAAATTAATAAATTGATTGAATTTAAAACAAATTATTATAAAATAGTATAAATTGTTATAAATTATTAAGAAATAAAAAAAATTATTAACTAATAGAAATTAGTAAAAAAATTTACAAATTAGTAATAAAATAATAAAAAATAGTAAATTTTATTGAAAACTATTATAATCTAATAAAAATTAATAATCATTAGTAGTAATTAGTAATAATTAGTTTAAATTAGTAAAAATAAGTGTATATTAGTAATAATTATTAATAAAAAAATTATCCGAAATTAATAAAAATAAGAGGTAGTTAGTAAAAATTATTAAAAATTATTAGTAATGACAAAAAATTAGTAAAAATTGTTATGCTTAGGGAAAATTAGTAAATAGTAGAAGTAAAAATGTATAATTATTAATAATTAATTATTATTAGTAAAAATTAACAATAAATATATATAATTATTAAATATTGGTGATAATTATTAAAAATTAACATTAAATCAATTTAATTATTAAAAATAATTGGTAATTACTTGTACTTGGTAATGTCTAGTATTTTCATTATAAATTACTTGAAAACAGAAAAAGAAATCGGTAGTTAATTTACAAGTGATGAGTAACGACAAATTTGGACCAGGTTGTTATAAATTGGTGCAATGAAAACTTTGAACATGGTTGGAATAAATTGGTTTCACCACTTTAGGACTATAAAATCTATGATTTAAACCCTTTTAGCAATTTAATATATATTTTATTACTTTATATTAAATTATTAAAAAAAATTCAGAACATAGTAGTAATTATTTATAATAACTACTAATTGTCCTAAATTTTTTTGTATAATTTAATATAAAGTAATAAAATATAATAAAAATTATTATTAAAACGTAAATCATAGAATTTAAAATCATTATGTGATTAGAAATGACCAATTTCTGCCAACCCTATTCAATTTTGTCATTAGGTCACCAGAACCAGGGTTTAAAGGATGTGACACATCGATAACAGTAGCTGTAGTAGCAAGAGGTGAGATTCATTGATGAAAGGACATGGTTGTCATAAATCAATTCAATGAAATATTTGGACATGGTTGAAATAAATTTGTTTCATCACCTGATGATTGAAATAAAATTATATAATCATTTTTAGTAAATCATAGAATTTCTAATATTCAGGTGATTAGAAATGACCAATTTGTGTCATCCATTTCCAAATTTGTAATTAGGATTCCATAACTGGGGTAGAAAAGATGTGACATATCAATGGTGGAAACAACATGAGGAGGAGGAGATGCAATGATGACACGAGCAACAACATGAGCAGAATATGGAGAACATGCGATAGTTATTCTAAATTTTAAATATCAATTTTTAATTCGTAAAAATTTGTGACAAAATAGTGAACATTAGTGATAAATTAGTAAAAATTAATGGTAAATCACTATATTAATTATAAATTAATGGTAATTAGAAAAAATGAGTAAAAGTTAGTATTAATTACTAAATATTAGTAAAAACTAACAGTAAATCACTATAATTAGTAAAAAATAACAGTAATTAGTACAAATAAGCGGGAATTAGTAAAAATCTGTGGTAAATAGATAAAATTGAAAATAATTACAATAAAAGTTTAATATTTTATTTTTAATTAATCATAAATATTTTATTTTGGATCATTTTTTTCTTATATCAAATTAATCATAAAAAATTTTATATTTTATATTTTTTAGAAAAATATAGAGTAAGGAAGTCAAAAACAATCTTTTTTACATGATCATGATTGGATAAATCATCATAATAATCCCAAATATTCTAGTATAAATCCTATATATATTGAGGGTCTTGATTATTTTTTATCATTTTCATTATTAAAAGAACAAGTTATTTTAGAAGGTAAAATTAGGTTTCCATATAAGAAATGTGATCTATTGAGGTCTGACACATTCGACAATGTTGGGGATCATTTATTACATTTATGTTTTTGAGAAGATTTTATTTTCTTGTATCAACATGGTGAACACAATTCCAGATAAGATAATAATAATTGGTTCCAAATCCATAATAGTTTCAAAATTTAGTACATGATGTTGTCGATCCATCTTTTCAACAAATTGAAAATCAGGATGATATTTATTTAACTCCTATGTTAGGACCACCCCAATTTTATGAGTTGTTGAAGTCTGTTGAAGATGCCTTATATCCTAGTTTCTAGATAATAAAATTTGATGTAGTTGTAAATTTACTGCTATTAAATTAGATAATGGAATGTCAAATAACTATTTTGATCAGATATTGTCATGGTTAAAGAATTATTACATAAAGGAAATGTGTTTCCTAAAAATTTCTAGAAGAGATAGAGGTTTTGTTCATAATTTGTGTCCTAGTTATCAGAATATTTATGCATGTTCAAATGATTGTATATTATATTATGATGAAAATGAGTCATTAGTTAGTTATCTTAAATGTGGAAAATCAAGGTACAATGAATCTCAACTAGGGATGTATGGATTGATTCCTATAAAACAGTTGAGGAATTTCCTACTTACATCTATATTGAAGCTTTTATTTATATCTCAAAACACAACGTCATTGATTAAATGGTGCAAAATCATTATTTCAACCTGTAAAAGCCTAAATCATCATAATAAAGGCGATTCATGAAAACATTTTGACCAAGTAAATCATTCTTTTTGTTTGTAAGCGTGAAACATGCGATTGGTTATTTCTAATGATGGTTTCTATCAATTTGGTTCTTATAGTAGTCAATATTATTGTTGTCCTATCATTATAATCCCTTATAATTTATCTTCTTTTATATTGATGAATGATTCATATATCTTTTTGAGCATATTAATTACAAATAATCCAAAAAATTATATCCGGGTTTATTTTAATCCATTGATTGATGAGATAATTTATTATAGAGTAATGGTGTCGGTACATTTGATGTTGTTGTAAAAAAAATGTTAAGGAAATCTGCATTTATGTGGACAATTAAGGACTTTCTAACACATAGCATGTTATCTTCCAAGACTACACATAGTCAAAAATAATTTCTGTGCTTTATGATAGAAGGAAAATAATTTCTTCTCATCAATGGATGAAAACATTGTTTCCTTAACTGTCATCAAAGATTTCTTCCTACCAATCATCCTTTTTAGAGGAACAAATATCATTTCAGAAAAGGTATCATTGAAAGATATGAACCTACAATAATGATCTAAGGTATTAAGTTAAAATCCATTGTCTATTCATTATCTCTCATTATCCTTGGACTGATTATAAATCAAAAAATATATATGAATTTTGGAAACTACACAATTGGATAAAAAAAGTATTTTTTGGGATCTTAAACATTGGTCTGATTTACTGGTTGGTTACATATTGGATGTCATGCATATTGAGAAGAACTGTATTGATAATATATTTTATACAGTTTTGGACACACCTAGTGAGACCAAATATAATGTTAAGGGATTATTAGATATTTCTAAAATTTACAGGTGACCAGAACTTAAATTGTTTAAAAATAACAGATCAAAAAATTTAATGAAGCCAAACATGGATTATATAGTTTCCAAAGAAAATAGTTTATTATTTTTTTAGTGGATTTCAAATTTGATGCTTCCATATGATTATGTTTCTGATTTGGATAGATGTGTCAAGAGTGGTTAAATTATCGAATTAAAAAGCCTTTACTATCATATTATAATGTAAAGACTTATACCGATTGGATTTATAGGTTTGTTTAATTCTATGATTTGGGATTCTCTAATTGAAAATTCATAATATTTTTAAGACATTTGTGTGGAGACAACATATTATGATGCACTAAGTAGGCTGTAATAATATTTTTTTTTAATTTTATATAAATTGGAAAAAATATTCCCACCTTCTTTCTTAGATTCAATAGAACATTTGATTTTACATTTTTCACATGAAGAAAAATGTGGAGGTCTTGTATGGTTCTAATGGATGCACCCATTCAAGTGATGCATGTAGAAATTTAAGAAAAATTTATGTAACAAAGCATCGATTGAAGGATAAATTGCAGATGATTTTCTATAGGAGGAAATTTATTTTTTCTGCTCTCATTATTTTAAATCTGAATATCCCTCAAAATATAACTACATGGGTAATAATGATGGAAATTTTTATGATAAAAGTAACAATAAATTATCAGTTTTTAATCAAACCGAACATAAATTTGGTAGATTTCATGAATGATGGCTTTCATATGGTGTACATCACAGGGATCATACAAATTTTCTACTCAACTATGAAGAAATGACCCCATTTTTACTGTGAGTGTTCCTATAACATATTATATAATTTTTTAAAATTAAATTAACAATGTTTTATTTTTAGATTATATGATAATCATATCAAGATATAGTTTCCAAAAATTACATAAACTACTCTTAAATAATGTTGGAAAAATAATTTTTCCTAATAGTTTCAAAAATAGGTAAAGTAAAAAGTTTATGGTTTAAAATATAATATCAATTAATTACTTGTTATATTGATAATTTTTTTTTCAAATATTTAGATATATAAACACGTTGATAAAATTTATGATCGATTTTATGTATTGGGTAACCAACTATTCAAAATGGTTAAATGTTATAATGTAAATGTTGTGAATGGTTTTTTATTTCATACATGTTCAAATGGGGAATCAAATAAACAATAAATAGTGGTTTTTTATTGAGAGGATCTCATCATATAGAATGTGAAGTCGAATTTTACAACATATTGGAAGAAATAATTGAACCGTGTTATCTAGAATGAAATTAAATAATTATGTTTAAATGTCATTTGTTGGATACGGATAGGGTCTTACGTGTTCATCTGCACCATGGAATCGTTGGTATTAAATATAAAATCCTTTTTTAATTAGATACACCATTTTTTTGGCTCATTAGGAACATCAAATTTATTATGTAAATTATTGTATTTTTTCAATGGAGTTAAGTGATTGGTGGAGCATAATAAAAATGAAATCTCATGAAAAAATGTTTATCCAAAGTGAATGTGGTTCTGTTAAAGTGAAAGAAATTGAAATTTTTCAAGAGACTACTCCAAATCCATCTTTTCCATAAAGAGTAACAAATATTGATGATAACGCCTCATAGTTATGGGTTGATAATGGTGATGATGGTGTTATTGATGTAACCAATGAATTTGAAATAGCTATAGATGATGAAGTTGAAACTCCTATGGAAATTGATGACAATGAGGAGGATTTTTAAGATATTGACACCTTCATATACGAAGATGAGGATGAAGATGAAAATTGACATAGTTAAATGCTGTTTATAATCATATACAATATATATATATATATAATAGTTGTTTTAAACTATTTTATTACAATATTAATTTTATATTTCATATAGATGAATATCATTTATCTTGTCTATTTAATGAGTTGAAGGAGGCTTCACTACCTGGTGACAAGAATGATGCCACATCATCTGACCGTCATATTATTAATGGTTCAAGGATGATTCTGAGAGGTTTTGGTCTTATGATATTGATGATTCCATGCCCTATACCCAAATGACGTTTATGTTTTGAGTTTGATCCATGCATGCATAGGTATGTTTAGTTTGGTATTTTAGTTATTTTTCATTAATTTTCATTAATTTATTTATATAATAATTGTTTGATTATTTATTCTATTTTTTCATATCTTTTCACATATAACTATTCTAAAGGGGATTGTTATACTATGGGATTATTTTTCTAAAGTATGGGTGACATGGGATCAGATTCTCATTAATGTTCAATGTGGCATGTTTGATCATTGGATGGTACATAAAGAAAAAATAGTTATTTAGAGATTTATTTAATTAGTAAGATGATATTATTAATTATTTTTAGCTTTTATGGTATCAAATTGATGATAGAATGTTGGACTCTATCTGGGAGGAATGGGAGGTATGTATGCATGATCATTGCCGTCAGTTATTCCACAATCTGAGGAGGATAGCCATGTGTAAAGTGAGAGTCACAAATTTTGATCATTCTTGATGTGCCCACCAAAGAAATTAAATATCATCTCATGTTTGGGATAAATAATGTTTATACTATATGGGAGATAATTTTTATTGGAGAGAATCATTATGTTAATCAGTATGTGACACATTGAGCTGGTAGTCATACATTATGTATGCATTAATAACATATTGTAAGTAATTTTTTGAAAAATCTATATAAGTTTATATGTGAACTATTTATTTTATACTCTTATAGGTAGTTTAACAACCTGATATTATGGATTTTGATGTTTAAAAGATAATTCATTGTGATCCCTCCATTAGAGAGATTACAAGTGGTCACCAACAGCATATTTTGTGTATTATAATTTTTTTGAGTTTTAAAATTGACTATAAATAGTACTTTGACTATTATAATTTTAAATTGAAATTGAAGGATTCATATAGAGCCATGGATTCAAAGACATAGGATGAGATTCAAGATGAGACAAAAGATCATAACAGTAGTGCATCAATATTTGATGATGCAATATGGATGCAAGTGAACCAGTGTGCCTTCAAGAAAGGTAGAGTTGTTGGTATATTCTCTCAATTAATGCCTGAAAGTTATTATGGTAACGTTGTGATGTCAGTATCCAGATTGAGGGAAGATTATATAGATTCATCATCATATGTTTCACAATATGAGGATATTTTGTGATTTTGGGGTGAGATAATAGATACCATGTGTACGGAGTAGAAGGAGCTCTGTTGACTGTAGTAGGGTGAGATTCATTGATGGTAGGAGTAGAAAAACAAGTAGATGACAGAGTACATTTGATATCTTACTAATGGATTGGGGATGGAGTTCCCTCCACCAGATTTTCCTAATGAACCCCTCCCACTTAGTGATTTATATTTTTTTTAAAAAAATTAATCTATATTTATTTTAATATTTTTATTAATTCATATATTTATAGTTTTATATAGTTTGTATTTTATATATTTACAAATATTTTAATTTTATTTGTATTATTTATTATTATTATTATTATTATTTTGCTAATTTTTTATGGGTGATCCCTCCCATCAAAAATACATATTTGAGAAGGGAGGGACCTCTCTTCATAAATAACTTTTCTAAAAAAATGGATCCTATAATTTGTGATGTCATTTTCTATAACAGGTTATTTGGGAGGGGACCCCATCACAAATAGTTGAAAGTTTTGTAATATTATATATATATATATATATATATTCCTTGTAATAAAATATAAGTACACACATATTTATTCTATGAATGTTTTTTCAAGTGTTAATTAATTTTTTTTCTTTAGCTGTTGGTGTTCCAATTAAGATGGAAAAATAGATGTAAAAGGAAACATACAACTATTCGTCTCATTTTATTAAGGTGGTTGACCTGTCCTATCCTATGACAAAAATTGTGGTTCTTCCTGAAAATGATATTCGATTTTATCTGATGATTTATTATAATAAAGTGCCTCATTTTTGTATGGGTTTGCACAACATTGGACATACTTTTGAAAATGTCAACGAATACTTGTTTGAAACTCATGTGTGGTGAAGGTTCAATCCTATAATATTTGTAGGCATGATTAATTCAAGGGACACACTTAAAATGATAACGATCCTGTAATGACCCGTAACATTCAAGGTAAATTTTTTCTTAATTTTCTTTGGAATTTTACAAGAGCGCGGTTTCTGACGGCACCTGATTCCGAGGCCCGGAGTGCCTGGAATCAATTTCCGAAGTTTGGCTCGGGTACGTTCAATGAACGAACGAGCGGGAATTTCTAACTTTTGATCCGGTGCTCGGAATTGAAATCTGAGGACACCGATGAACTCGCAGTGCCGATATTCGCTTAAGGAGTCCTTTTCCGAAGTTGCGTTTATTGCGGGACGAAAGTTAGTTTTTGGGAGAATTATAAAAAAGTTGAATAAAAAATGTGGAACACTTTTTATTTTACTTTTGTTGGTTAACTTCTCTCAAAGGAAGTTAGGGGTGGGACCCACACCCACTTAACCTCCCTTGAGAGGATTAAGTGTGGTGGGGCCCACACGAACCTAAACATTCCATCTTCTCTCAAACTCCCTTTAACCCCTCTTTAAATGACATGACAACATGTTATTTAATTTTGGAGTTATCTTATTTGAATTTCAAACCTTTGAAATTCAATTTGTTAAGTTTGTGAATAAAATAATACTCTATCTTATTTTATTTGGTTAGAATTGTTTAGCCATCTTGAGATCTTTTGGGTTCTTCTCCTTCTTCTGCAAACATTGACGAAGAACGCTCAAACTTTGACGAAGAACGCTCAAGTTCCGACGAAGAACGCCGCTCCTCTCTTCTTCGTCTTCCGTGTCAACGAAAGGGAACGTCGCTTCCTCCTCAGACTTCCTTCGTCGGCATACGAAGATTCGCCAACGACGTACCTCTTCGGACGTACCTCTTCGTCATTGGATTTGACGAACGACTACCGCGACGCCAGACCTCCGCGGCGTTGTCTTCCGCGGGTCGTTGACAATCTTCGAACATGAACCCAAGGTAGGGGTTGTTGTTAATTTTTTATTTATTTATTCTTGTTCGTAGTTCTGGCATGACTAATGTGAGGATATTTAAATATGTGTTATCATTTAACGTGAGGGGGCCGGACCGCATGAACACGGCCGAACCCCCTCCTTTGTTCTTGTTGATTTATCTTGTGGGTGAAACAAGATGGCGTGGTGCCGTCGCACCACGTGGATATTCGCACACTTATATTGCGCGGCGCCGTCGCGCCGCGCCATGGAAGAATCATCAAGAACGCGACGCCGTCGCGCCGCGTCGAAGGGAATCAAAGGCGCGGCGGAGGGGCGTGGTGCCGTCGCACCGCGCCGGATGACGAACACCGCTGCCGGTTCCGGGCCGCCGGCATCGGAAGCCGGAAAGGGGACCGGTTTTCCGGTCCCGTTGGAGAAAAACTGGCCGGCCAGGTGGCCGGCCGGAAGGTCAAAGGCCGGGGGAATTTAATTCCCCCGGCCAGCACTAAACCCCCCCCCCCATTTATGAGGGGGGCGGTTTCTTTGAGGGGGGGCTGGCGGCCCCCCGGTTCTCTTCAAAGCAGGCCCCCACGAGGGGGGGCCGGTTCTCCAAAAGGCGTGGCTAAAAGCCGCGCCACCACTTGCTGGAAGCGGGGGCCATGCCCCCCGCACGCTGCATCCGTGCGGCGCCAGGCCGCCGCGCCGCCGGCCGGCCGGTCAGACCGGGTCGGACCCGGGTCGGGTCGACCCGGTTCGGGCCGACCCAGGGGGGGTTGGGCCGGGTCGGCCCAGACCCAGACCCCCCGTTTTCGAGACGGTTTCGGTCTTTTGGCCATAACTTGAGCCACGGACCTCCGATCGACGAACCGTCTGCGGAAACACGATCCTTGGATCGAGATGGTCGTTTTGGTATATCGCACTCAAAGTTTCGGAACACTTTGAGTTCGTCCGGGTTGGTTCGTTCACGAAACCAACCAGGCCTTCGGAGCGGAAACACTCATATCTCGAGCTACGGACGTCCGATTGACATGTCGTCATCTTTGTTGTGTTCATCTTAGTGAGACGGATCTTTTGGCATACTCCGCCTGAGGTTTGGATGCAGGTGGAGTACGGTCGGGTTGGTTTTGCCTTAAAAACCAACCGGGCCCCGGGGACGAAAATGCCAATAACTCTCAGACCGGGCGTCCGATCGACGCGCCGTCTGTTGCGTTGAGTTCCTGTTAACGATACGAAACTTTTGGATACATCAACTCTGGACTTTGTGACAGTTGATGTATCAGTCTCTCGGCTCGTGGAGCGGACCCTCCTGTACGAGCTTGCTGTGTGGGGGAACCCTAGTGCTGGCTGCGACTGTTACTGTGACTACTACTGCTACTACTGCTACTGTGACTGCGACGACGACAGTATAGAGATCCTGTGTGGATTCGACGACGACGACTACAGCACTCAGCGATCCTATGTGGATCAGTGCTATAGGTCCTATGTGGGCCCGATCCTGTGTGGGTCCGATCCTGTGTCGGTCTTTGCGCTCAGCGATCCTGTGTGAACCAGCGCCTACAGGTCCTATGTGGGCCCGATCCTCTGTGGGTCTTTTGCGGGGGTTAGTTACCTATCGATCCTTCGTGGGTCCGACAACTTAGATGGATCAGAGATCATCTTTATCTTCTTTTGAAAAAGTATACCTGTGTGAGGTGAATCCTGTTGCTTTCCTGTGTGGATTGTGTTGTGCTATCCTGTGTGGATTACGTTTTTCTTTCTTGTGTGGAATACGTTTACTTTCCTGTGTGGACTGAGTTATACTTGGGCTCAGAGGATGGAGTGTATTTGAAATTAATGACTTAGGTATATGTATGGGCATATACCTAAGCAGTGTCGGTTGTTACTTCGTGATTGTACCTTTCTTCGTGGTTTAACCTTTGTGGATTTGAGAGACCTTCAGGGGTCTCGGGGTCCCTATTGAGTAGCTTATACTCAACCCTGCACGGGCTTTGCCCGCACTACGTTGTGTTGGTTGCAGACGACGGACAACGTTGATCTTAGCTGAGGCTTGCAGAGCAGGACGGTACCTGGAGGTGGACCACTGGGCGGGACGTGCTCGGAGCGGACGGCGGGACCCATGGAGCAGTGGAGCTATCTGTACCCACCCTTCAGGTGGGATTTCCAGTGGACAGCTTGGTGTAGCGGCTTTTACTTTTTAGTTGCTGTTTTCCCTTTCGAGTTGTACTTTACTTTCAGTTTGGGTTTGTATACTGGCCCATTTACTTTTCCGCACTTTCAGTTGTACTCTGTTTTTACTTAGTGTTTACTTTCCGCTTGCTTACTTTGTGGTGTTTGTTTACTTTACAAAGGAAATTACTTCCCTTTTTACCGTGATTTACGCCTTGGTGCTAGTCGCCAGCCCCTGGCCTATGGAAGGCGGGCTTGGGGTAGTCACAGCACTGACCCCGAGGGCGGGTCGTGACAAATTGGTATCAGAGGAGTTCGGTTCTACCGCGAACTCTGATCTTTTCTATGTGAAGCAATAATGTTTAGCGTATTGAGTGTGGTTATCAGTCCAGGGAGTCCAGTGTTGGTGCGGTGGCCGACGTATCCATACACCAGGACCCTAACTTCAGATTTCCGACTTAATGCACGAAAACATTGATTGTGTGTGTGTTTCAAGTTTTCTTTGTGATTACTTATATCAGCTCACCAGGTATACTGTTCTGACCGTTGCGCACCTGTTTCCTTTTCAGGATGGACCCACGACGGTAGCCAGCTAGGGTTCCGAGAGTCGAGCATGACGACAGCCCACCGAGCAATGAGGCCTCGGTGCAGGGGCCCTTTGTCAGCAGTGGCACCGGCGGTAGCTCTACCCGCCGAGCCCCCGATGCTTCCAGCACCAGCCGCTGACGATGCACGTCGCCTCAGCGCACTGCATGAGTTTCAGCTCCAGCGACCACCCAGGTTTCGCGGGAAGACGGATCCCCAGGCAGTAGAGGACTGGCTGGAGGTAGTGGTACGTGTGTTTAGGCTAGTGAGGACACCAGCAGACCACATGGTGATCCTCGCTGCGAGCCTACTACATGCAGCAGCAGGACGATGGTGGAGCTTGATGCTCCAGGTGCACGATGAGGCATCTCTACTTTGGACGGACTTTGAGAGCCTCTTCTGCTCTGAGTTTGTCCCAGCCACCCTTCGTGCGGTGCGTATCCAGGATCTTCTTCAGCTGCGGCAGGGCAGTATGACGGTCGCTCAGTACTCGGCGAGATTTACTGATCTCTCGCGCTACTTGACCGACATGGTACGGGACCCATTCTTCCGGGCCCGGACCTTCGAGAAGGGTTTGATACATGAGATCAGGGCATCATTGATCTCCCTCAGCATACCGACTCAGACAGGAGTACTGGAGCGGGCCCTTCTGATCGAGAGCTTCCTTGCTGAGTCTACACCAGCGCAGCGACCCACCGCAGGGCGGCACGTGGCAGAGTCATCTGTAGCAGGCAGTCGACGGATGACTCAGGGGTCTAGGAAGAGGCAGAGGGTCGACCGTGGCGGTCCGCAGTGAGGAGGTGGACGAGGCAGAGGAGCTGGATGAGTAGCCGGTGGTGGGAGACGCTTTGAGGCTCTGCCACCACCACCACCAGGAGGTCCACCCCGACCACAGGGAGCTGGCGGGCAGAGAAAGGCACATCTCCAGGTAGCAGAGGCCTACGACCACGGCGCACCCGAGATGATTCGAGGTACTATCTGTGTCTACTCCACCCTTGCTGCAGTTCTTATAGACACAGGAGCGAGTCACTCTTTCATAGCCGCTGCCCTTTTTCGGAGCTCGGAGATTCCGACCGAGCCGTTGGCTCGATCCTTACGGCTAGAGACTCCTACGGGAGAAGACTCGATGATTACGCACTGGTGCCGGCAGTGTGAGCTTACTCTAGGAGGCGAGAGCTTCGGCTGGGATCTTCTTGTAGCAGCGTCGAGGCCTTACGACGTCATCTTGGGCATGGATTGGCTATCTACGGTCCATGCACAGATTGACTGTTTTAGGCTCAAGGTGCGATGTGTACGCACCGACGGGAGTATGTTCACCTTCACCGGCGAGAAGGGAGCCTTAGCAGCACAGGATGGACTTCCGCGGAGGAGAGGACATCCCATTACTCATCAGTTAGATAGCCTCATCCTTGGAGCAGTTGACGTGCAGAGTCCTGGTTTTCCTGCAGTGGTGGATCAGTTTGGGGACATTTTTCTCGACGACGTCCCAGGGCTACCTCCTCGTAGAGAGGTAGACTTTTATATTGACTTGTACCCCGGGACAGCCCCGATATCCACTCCAGCATATCGGATGGCCCCCGCCGAGCTTCGAGAGCTACGGGTACAGTTGGAGGACTTGCAGGGCAAGTGGTTCATCCGACCCAGCGTTTCACCCTGGGCTTCCCCGATATTGTTCGCCAAGAAGGCAGACAGGAGCTTGAGACTTTGTGTTGACTATCGTCGCCTGAACCAGGTGACAGTGAGGAAAAAGTATCCGCTACCAAGGATTGATGACCTCTTTGATCAGCTCAAGGGAGCACGGTGGTTCTCAAAGATAGACCTCAGGTCAGGCTATCATCAGCTCAGATTCAGAGACGAGGATGTGCAGAAGACGGCCTTCAGATGTCGGTATGGCCACTATGAGTTCTTGGTTATGCCTTTCGGCGTAACCAATGCTCCAGCAGTGTTCATGGCCCTAATTAACAGGATCTTTCAGCCATACCTTGATCGGTTTGTCGCAGTCTTCGTTGACGACATTCTGATTTACTCTACGACTGAGGAGGAGCACCCCTATCACTTGCGAGTTATACTAGACACACTCCGAGAGCACCATATTTATGGTAAGCTCTCGAAGTGCCAGTTCTGGATACGTGAGGTCCACTTCTTGGGACACGTTATCTCTGAGGCGGGATTTGCAGTGGATCCTGCAAAGATTGAGGCTGTGTTAGCATGGGAGCCACCCAGGAGCGTGATTGAGGTTCGGAGTTTCTTGGGACTAGCTGGATACTATCGGAGATTCGTGCCGGACTTCTCTAGAGTTGCGGCACTACTCACAGCATTGACGAAGAAGGGGAAACCCTTCGTGTGGTCAGACAGATGTCAGCAGAGCTTCCAGGAGCTGAGACAGAGATTTACTAGCACACCTATCTTGAGGTTGCCCGAGGAGGGAGTAGGGTACGTAGATTACTGCGATGCATCAGGGACCGGACTCGGATGTGTTCTAATGCAGGAGCGGGCAGTGATCGCCTATGGATCATGTCAGTTGAGGCCGCATGAGAAGAACTACGCTACCCATGACCTGTAGTTAGCAGTAGTGGTCTTTGCTCTGAAGACATGGTGACACTATCTAATGGGCGGGCGCTTTACAGTCTTTTCCGATCATCAGAGTCTCAGGTATATCTTCTCGCAGAAGGACCTGAACCTGAGACAGCGGCGATGGCTCGAGTTCCTCCAGGACTATGACTTTGATATAGTCTATACTCCTGGGAAGGGGAACGTAGTAGCCGATGCCCTCAGCAGGAGGACGGGCATTCAGCTACTTGAGGAGGCGACAGAGCAGCTAGCCTCTTTACAGATATCCTTCGTGGATAGAGATGGAGAAGCCTTCCTCCTGTCTCTCACAGTCACCCCTCCACTACTGCAGCGGGTCAGAGAGGCACAATGTGAGGACGCTGACTGTGAGACACGGCGTGCACAGATATCCTCGGGACAGGAACCTGATGGTTACTCCCTTGGAGCAGAGCACGACATCCTTTTCAGAGGACGTACCATGGTACCAGTCGCTTTGCGAGAGGAAGTGCTGAGAGAGTTTCACACTTCTCCTTTGGCGGTACATCCTGGAGTGGCGAAGATGTACCAGGACCTCAGACGACAGCACTGGTGGCCGGGCATGAAGAAGGCTGTAGCAGAGTTCGTTTCTCGATGCCTCACCTGCCAACAGGTGAAGGCAGAGCATTAGGTACCAGCAGGCTTGGTACAGCCCTTGGAGGTTCCGGAGTGGAAGTGGGATGACATATCTATGGACTTCGTGACTGGACTACCACGCACTTCCAGAGGTCACGACTCCATCTGGGTGATTGTTGACCGACTAACCAAGTCGGCACACTTCTTACCCATCAGATAGCAGGGCTCAGTGGAGAGCTTGGGACGTCTCTACGTTCAGGAGATTGTGCGGCTCCACGGTGTGCCATCATCTATCATCTCCGATCAAGATGCTCGCTTTACTTCCCGGCTTTGGAAGGGGTTACAGGAGGCGTTCGGGACGCAGCTACGTCTGAGCACAGCTTTTCACCCTCAGACGGATGGTCAGACGGAGAGGACCATCCAGACTCTCGAGGACATGCTCTGCGCATGTGTCCTCGACTTTGGTCGTATCTGGTAGGACCACCTACCCTTGGTGGAGTTTGCGTACAACAACAACTACCACTCCACCATCGGTATGGCACCGTATGAGGCGTTGTACGGCCGACCTTGTAGATCTCCTTTGTGCTGGACAGACCCTGGGGAGTCAGCACTTGTGGGACCGGAGATGGTCCAGGCCATGACAGAGAAGGTCCAGGTCATCCAAGAGCGGATGAGGACATCTCAGAGCCGGTAGAAGTCATATGATGACAAGAGGCGGAGGCCACTGGAGTTCGAGGATGGCGACCACGTCTTCTTGTGGGTCTCACCTCGACGTGGTATTCGGAGATTTGGCCGACGCGACAAGTTATCTCCGCGCTTCATCGGACCCTTCCAGGTCCTCAGCAGGGTTGGCAAGGTGGCTTATCGCCTGGCTCTGCCACCTCAGTTGCACCGGGTGCACGACGTCTTCCACGTGTCTCAGTTGAGGAGATACGTGCACGACCCGACGCACATCATTGACCATGGGGAGCTTGACATTGACGATGGGGAGACTTTTACGGAGGTCCCAGTGGAGATAGAGGATCGACAGGAGCGGGTCCTACGTGGGCGATTGATTCCTCTTGTGCGCATCAGATGGCAGCACGGGAATCTCCAGGAGAGCACATGGGAGCGGGAGGCTCATATGAGTGCTCAGTACCCTCATTTGTTTCCCTAGTTTTTTATGTATCTTTACGGGGACGTAAAGCCCTGAGGTGGGAGTAATGTAAAGACCTGTAAAATACAAGGGAAATTTTTTCTTAATTTTCTTTGGAATTTTACAAGAGCGCGGTTTCTGACGGCCCCTAATTCCGAGGCCCGGAGTGCCCGGAATCAATTTCCGAAGTTTGGCTCGGGTACGTTCAGTGAACGAACGAGCGGGAATTTCTAACTTTTGATCCGGTGCTCGGAATTGAAATCCGAGGACACCGATGAACTCGCAGCGCCGATATTCGCTTAAGGAGACCTTTTCCGAAGTTGCGTTTATTGCGGGACGAATGTTAGTTTTTGGGAGAATTATAAAAAAGTTGAATAAAAAATGTGGAACACTTTTTATTTTACTTTTGTTGGTTAACATCTCTCAAAGGAAGTTAGGGGTGGGACCCACACCCACTTAACCTCCCTCGAGAGGATTAAGTGTGGTGGGGCCCACACGAACCTAAACCTTCCATCTTCTCTCAAACTCCCTTTAGACCCTCTTTATATGACATGACAACATGTTATTTAATTTTGGAGTTATCTTATTTGAATTTCAAACCTTTGAAATTCAATTTGTTAAGTTTGTGAATAAAATAAGACTCTATCTTATTTTATTTGGTTAGAATTGTTTATCCATCTTGAGAGCTTTTGGGTTCTTCTCCTTCTTCTTCAAACTTTGACGAAGAACGCTCAAGCTTTGACGAAGAACGCTCAAGCTCCGACGAAGAACGCCGCTCCTCTCTTCTTCATCTTCCGTGTCAACGAAAGGGAACGCCGCTTCCTCCTTGGACTTCCTTCGTCGGCATACGAAGATTCGCCAACGATGTACCTCCTCGGACGTACCTCTTCGTCATCGGATTTGACGAACAACTACCGTGACGCCAAACCTTCGCGACATTGTCTTCCGCGGGTCGTTGACAATCTTCGAACTTGAACCCAAGGTAGGGGTTGTTGTTAATTGTTTATTTATTTATTCTTGTTCGTAGTTCTGGCATGACTAACGTGAGGATATTTAAATATGTGTTATAATTTAACGTGAGGGGGCCGGACCGCATGAACATGGCCGAACCCCCTCCTTTGTTCTTGTTGATTTTTCTTGTGGGTGAAACAAGATGGCGTGGTGCCGTCGCACCACGCGGATATTCGCACACTTATATTGCGCGGCGCCGTCGCGCCGCGCCAGGGAAGAATCATCAAGAACGCGACGCCGTCGCGTCGCATCGAAGGGAATCAAAGGCGCGGCGGAGGGGCACGGTGCCGTCGCATCGCGCCGGACGACTAACACCGCCGCCGGTTCCGGGCCGCGGCGGGATGAGAAGACCGGCGGCCGGGCCGCCGGCATCGGAAGCCGGAAAGGGGACCGGTTTGCCGGTCCCGTTGGAGAAAAACCGGCCGGCCAAGTGGCTGGCCGGAAGGTCAAAGGCCGGGGGATTTTAATTCCCCCGGCCAGCACTAAAACCCCCCCATTTATGAGGGGGGGGGGGGGGCAGGAGGCCCCCCGGTTCTCTTCAAAGTAGGCCCCCACGAGGGGGGGGGGGCGATTCTCCAAAAGGTGCGGCTAAAAGCCGCACCGCCACTTGCTGGAAGCGGGGGCCATGCCCCCCGCGCGCTGCATCCGTGCGGCGCCAGGCCGCCACGCCGCCGGCCGGCGGGCCGGGCCGGGTCGGGTCGACCCGGTTCGGGCCGACCCAGGGGGGGTCGGGCCGGGTCGGCCCGGACCCGGACCCCCCGTTTTCGAGACGTATTCGGTCTTTTGGCCATAACATGATCCACGGACCTCAGATCGACGAACCGTCTACGGAAACACGATCCTTGGATCGAGACGGTCGTTTCGGTATATCGCACTCAAAGTTTCGGAACACTTTGAGTTTGGTCGGGTTGGTTCGTTCACGAAACCAACCTGGCCTTCGGAGCGGAAACACTCATATCTCGAGCTGAGGACGTCCGATTGACGTGCCGTCAAATTTGTTGTGTTCCTCTTAGTGAGACGGATCTTTTGGAATACTCCGCCCGAGTTTTGGACGCAGGTGGAGTACGGTCGGGTTGGTTTTGCCTTAAAAACCAACCGGGCCCCGGGGACGAAAATGCCAATAACTCTCAGACCGGGCGTCCGATCGGCGCGCCGTCTGTTGCGTTGAGTTCCTGTTGACGATACGGAACTTTTGGATACATCAAATCTGGACTTTGTGAAAGTTGATGTATCACCCTCTCGGATCATGGAGCGGACCCTCCTGTACGAGCTTGCTGTGTGCGGGAATCCTAGTGCTCGCTGCGACTGTTACTGTGACTACTACTGCTACTACTGCTACTGTGACTGCGACGACGACAGTATAGAGATCCTGTGTGGATTCAACGATGACGACTACAGCACTCAGCGATCCTACATGGATCAGTGCTACAGGTCATGTGTGGGCCCAATCCTGTGTGGGTCCGATCCTGTGTGGGTCTTTGCGCTCAGCGGTCCTGTGTGAACCAGCGCCTACAGGTCCTATGTGGGCCCGATCCTGTGTGGGTATTTTGCAGGGGTTAGTTACCTATCGATCCTTCGTGGGTCCGACGACTTAGATGGATTAGAGATCATCTTTATCGTCTTTCGAAGAAGTATACCTGTGTGAGATGAATCCTGTTGCTTTCCTGTGTGGATTGTGTTGTGCTATCCTGTGTGGATTACGTTTTGCTTTCCTGTGTGGAATACGTTTACTTTCATGTGTGGACTGAGTTATACATGGCCTCGGAGGTTGGAGTGTATTTGAAATTGATGACTTAGGTATATGTATGGGCATATACCTAAGCAGTGTCGGTTATTACTTCGTGATTGTACCTTTCTTCGTGGTTTAACCTTTGTGGATTTGAGAGACCTTCAGGGGTCTCGGGGTCGCTACTGAGTAGCTTATACTCACCCCTGCACGGGCTTTGCCCGCACTACGTTGTGTTGGTTGCAGACGACGGACAGCACTGATCTTAGCTGAGGCTTGCAGAGCAGGACGGTACCTGGAGGTGGACCACTGGGCGGGACGTGCTCGGAGCGGACGACGGGACCCGTGGAGCAGTGGAGCTATCTGTACCCTCCCTTCAGGTGGGATTTACAGTGGACAACTCGTTGTAGCAGCTTTTACTTTTCAGTTGCTGTTTTCCCTTTCGAGTTGTACTTTACTTTCAGATTGGGTTTGTATACTGGATCATTTACTTTTCCGCACTTTCAGTTGTACTCTGCTTTTACTTAGTGTTTACTTTCTTCTTGCTTAATTTGTGGTGTTTGTTTTCTTTACAAAGGCAATGCCTTCCCTTTTTACCGGGATTTACGCCTTGGTGCTAGTCGCCAGCCCCTGGCCTATGGAAGGCGGGCTTGGGGTAGTCACGGCACGGACCCCGAGGGCGGGTCGTGACAAATTGGTATCAGAGGAGTTCGGTTCTACCATGAACTCTGATCTTTTCTATGTGAAGCAATAATGTTTAGCATATTGAGTGTGGTTATCAGTCCAGGGAGTCCAGTGTTGGTGCGGCGGCCGACGTATCCGTACACCAGGACCCTGACTTCTGATTTCCGACTTAATGCACGAAAACATTTATTGCGTGTGTGTTTCATGTTTTCTTTGTGATTACTTATATCAGCTCACCATGTATACTGTTCTGACCGTGGCACACCTTTTTCCTTTTCAGGATGGCCCCACGACGGCAGCCAGCTAGGGTTCCGAGAGTCGAGTGTGACGATAGCCCACCGAGCGACGAGGCCTCGGTGCAGGGCCCTTTGTCAGCAGTGGCACCGGTAGTAGCTCTACCCGCCGAGCCCCCGATGCTTCCAGCACCAGCCGCTGACGATGCACGTGGCCTCAGCGCACTGCATGAGTTTCAGCGCCAGCGACCACCCAGGTTTCGTGGGGAGACGGATCCCCAGGCAGTAGAGGACTGGCTGGAGGCATTGGTACATGTGTTTAGGCTAGTGAGGACACTAGCAGACCTCATGGTGATCCTCGCTGCGAGCCTACTACATGCAGTAGCAAGACGATGGTGGAACTTGATGCTCCAGGTGCACGATGAGGCATCTCTACTTTGGACGGACTTTGAGAGCCTCTTCCGCTTGGAGTTCGTCCCAGCCACCCTTCGTGCGCTGCGTATCCAGGAGCTTCTTCAGCTGCGGCTGGGCACCATGACAGTCGCTCAGTACTCGGTGAGATTTACTGATCTCTCGCGCTACTCGACCGACATGGTACGGGGCCCATTCTTTCGGGCCCGGACCTTCGAGCAGGTTTTGAGACACGATATCAGGACATCACTAATCTCCCTCAGCATACCGACTCAGACAGGAGTACTGGAGCGGGCCCTTCTGATCGAGAGATTCCTTACTGAGTCTACACCAGCGCAGCGACCCACCGCAGGGCGGCACGTGGCAGAGTCATCTGCAGTAGGCAGTCGACGGATGACTCAGGGGTCCAGGCAGAGGCAGAGGGTCGACCGTGGTGGTCCGCAGGGAGGAGGCGGACGAGGCAGAGGAGCTGGACGAGCAGCCGGTGGTGGGCGACGCTTTGAGGCTCTGCCACCACCACCACCAAAAGGTCCACCCCGACCACAGGGAGCTGGTGGGCAGAGACAGGCACAGCTCCAGGCAGTAGAGGCCTACGACCACGGCGCACCCGAGATGATTCGAGGTACTATCTGTGTCTACTCCACCCTTGCTTCTGTTCTTATAGACACAGGAGCGAGTCACTCTTTCATAGCCGCTGCCCTTGTTCGGAGCTCGGATATTCCGACAGAGCCGTTGGCTCGATCCTTACGGCTAGAGACTCCTACGGGAGCAGACTCGACGATTACGCACTGGTGCCGGCAGTGTGAGCTTACTCTAGGAGGCGAGAGCTTCGGCTGGGATCTTCTTGTAGCAGCGTCGAGGCCTTACGATGTCATCTTGGGCATGGATTGGCTATCTACGGTCCATGCACAGATTGACTGTTTTAGGCGCAAGGTGCGATGTGTACGCACCGACGGGAGTAGGTTCACCTTCACCGATGAGAAGGGAGCCTTAGCAGCACAGGATGGACTTCCGCGGAGGATAGGACAACCCATTACTCATCAGTTAGCTAGCCTCATCCTTGGAGGAGTTGACGTGCGGAGTCCTGGTTTTCCTACAGTGGTGGATCAGTTGGTGGACGTTTTTCCCGACGACGTCCCAGGGCTACCTCCTCGCAGAGAGGTAGACTTTTATATTGACTTGTACCCCAGGACAGCCCCGATATCCACTCCAGCATATCGGATGGCCCCCGCCGATCTTCGAGAGCAACAGGTACAGTTGGAGGACTTGCAGGGCAAGGGGTTCATCCGACCCAGTGTTTCACCCTGGGATTCCCCGATATTGTTCGCCAAGAAGGAAGACAGGAGCTTGAGACTTCGTGTTGACTATCATCGCCTGAACTAGGTGAAAGTGAGGAAAAAGTATCCGCTACCGAGGATTGATGACCTCTTTGATCATCTCAAGGGAGCACGGTGGTTCTCGAAGATAGACCTCAGGTCAGGCTATCATCAGCTCAGAGTCAGAGACGAGGATGTGCAGAAGACGGTCTTCAGATGTCGGTATGGCCACTATGAGTTCTTGGTTGTTCTTTCGGCGTAACCAATTCTCCAGCAGTGTTCATGGCCCTCATGACCAGGATCTTTCAGCCATACCATGATCGGTTTGTCATAGTCTTCATTGACGACTTTCTGATTTACTCTACGACTGAGGAGGAGCACGCCTATCACTTGCGAGTTATACTAGACACACTCCGAGAGAACCAGCTTTATGGAAAGCTCTTGAAGTGCCGGTTCTGGATATGTGAGGTCCACTTCTTGGGACACGTTATCTCTGAGGCGGGAGTTGCAGTGGATCCTGCGAAGATTGAGGCTGTGTTAGCATGGGAGCCACCCAGGAGCCTGACTGAGGTTCGGAGTTTCTTGGGACTAGATGGATACTATCAGAGATTCGTGCCAGACTTCTCTAGAGTTGCGGCACCACTCACAACATTGAAGAATAAGGGGAAACCCTTCGTGTGGTCAGACAGATGTCAGCAGAGCTTCCAGGAGCTGAGACAGAGATTGACTAGAGCACCTATCTTGAGGTTGCCCGAGGAGGGAGTAGGGTACGTAGTTTACTGAGATGCATCAGGGACCGGACTCGGATGTGTTTTGATGCAGGAGCGGGCAGTGATCGCCTATGGATCACGTCAGTTGAGGCCGCATGAGCCGAACTACGCTACCCATGACCTGGAGTTAGCGGCAGTGGTCTTCGCTCTGAAGACATGGCGACACTATCTGATGGGCGAGCGCTTTACAGTCTTTTCCGATCATCAGAGTCTCAGGTATATCTTCTCGCAGAAGGACCTGAACCTGAGACAGCGGTGATGGATCGAGTTCCTCTAGGAATATGACTTTGAGATAGTCTATACTCCTGGGAAGGGGAACGTAGTAGCCGATGCCCTCAGCAGGAGGACGGGCATTCAGCTACTTGAGGAGGCGACGGAGCAGCTATCCTCTTTACAGATATCCTTCGTGTATAGAGATGGAGAAACCTTCCTCCAGTCTCTCACAGTCACCCCTCCACTACTGCAGCGGGTCAGAGAGGCACAACGTGAGTACGCTGACTGTGAGACACGGCATGCACAGATATCCTCGGTACAGGCACCTGATGGTTACTCCCTTGGAGCAGAGCACGACATCCTTTTCAGAGGACGTACCATGGTACCAGTCGCTTTGCGAGAGGAAGTGCTGAGAGAGTTTCACAGTTCTCCTTTGGCGGTACATCCTGGAGTGGCGAAGATGTACCAGGACCTCAGACGATAGCATTGGTGGCCGGGCATGAAGAAGGCTGTAGCAGAGTTCGTTTCTCGATGCCTCACCTGCCAACAGGTGAAGGCAGAGAATCAGGTACCAGCTGGCTTGGTAAAACCCTTGGAGGTACCGGAGTGGAAGTGGGACAGCATATCTATGGACTTCGTGACTGGACTTCCACGTACTTCCAGAGGTCATGACTCCATCTGGGTGATTGTTGACCAACTAACCAAGTCGGCACACTTCTTACCCATCAGAGAGCTGGGATCAGTGGAGAGCTTGGGACGTCTCTACGTTCAGGAGATTGTGCGGCTCCACGGTGTCCCATCATCTATCATCTCCGATCGAGATGGTCGATTTACTTCCGGCTTTGGAAGGGGTTACAGGAGGCGTTCGGGACTCAGCTACGTCTGGGCACAGCTTTTCACCCTCAGACGGATGGTCAGATGGAGAGGACCATCCAGACTCTCGAGGACATGCTCCGCGCATGTGTCCTCGACTTTGGTCGTAGCTGGGAGGACCACCTACCCTTGGTGGAGTTTGCATACAACAACAGCTACCACTCCACCATCGGGATGGCACCGTATGAGGCGTTCTACGACCGACCTTGTAGATCTCCTTTGTGCTGGACAGACCCTCGGGAGTCAGCACTTGTGGGACCGGAGATGGTCCAAGCCACGACAGAGAAGGTCCAGGTCATCCAAGAGCAGATGAGGACAGCTCAGAGCCGGCAGAAGTCATATGCTGACAGGAGGCAGAGGCCACTGGAGTTCGAGGATGGCGACCACGTCTTCTTGCGGGTCTCACCTCGACGTGGTATTCGGAGATTTGGCCGAGGCGGCAAGTTATCTCCGCGCTTCATCGGACCCTTCCAGGTCCTCAGCAGGGTTGGCGAGGTGGCTTAACGCCTGGCTCTGCCACCTCAGTTGCACCAGGTGCACGACGTCTTCCACGTGTCTCAGCTGAGGAGATACGCGCATGACCCGACGCACATCATTGACCATGGGGAGCTTGACGTTGACGATGGGGAGACTTTTACAGAGGTCCCAGTGGAGATAGAGGATCGACAGGAGCGGGTCCTACGTGGGCGATCGATTCCTCTTGTGCGCATCATATGGCAGCATGGGAATCTCTAGGAGAGCACATGGGAGCGGGAGGCTCAGATGCGTTCTCAGTACCCTCATTTGTTTCCCTAGTTTTTGATGTATCTTTATGGGGACGTAAAGCCCTGAGGTGGGAGTAATGTAAAGACCCGTAAAATTCAAGGGAAATTTTTTCTTAATTTTCTTTGGAATTTTACAAAAGTTTGGTTTCTGACGGCACCTGATTCCGAGGCCCGAAGTTCCCGGAATCAATTTCCGAAGTTTGGCTCGGGTACGTTCAGTGAACGAACGAGCGGGAATTTCTAACTTTTGATCCGGTGCTCGGAATTGAAATCCGAGGACTCCGATGAACTCGCAGCGCCGATATTCGCTTAAGGAGACCTTTTTCGAAGTTGCGTTTATTGCGGGAAGAAAGTTAGTTTTTGGGAGAATTATAAAAAAGTTGAATAAAAAATGTGGAACACTTTTTATTTTACTTTTGTTGGTTAACTTTTCTCAAAGGAAGTTAGGGGTGGGACCCACACCCACTTAACCTCCCTTGAGAGGATTAACTGTGGTGGGGCCCACACGAACCTAAACATTCCATCTTCTCTCAAACTCCCTTTAACCCCTCTTTAAATGACATGAAAACATGTTATTTAATTTTGGAGTTATCTTATTTGAATTTCAAACCTTTGAAATTCAATTTGTTAAGTTTGTGAATAAAATAAGACTCTATCTAATTTTATTTGGTTAGAATTGTTTAGCCATCTTGGGAGCTTTTGGGTTCTTCTCCTTCTTCTTCAAACTTTGACGAAGAACGCTCAAGCTTTGACGAAGAACGCTCAAGCTCCGACGAAGAACGCCGCTCCTCTCTTCTTCGTCTTCCGTTTCAATGAAAGGGAACTACGCTTCCTCCTCGGACTTCCTTCGTCGGCATACGAAGATTCGCCAACGACGTACCGCTTCGGACGTACCTCTTCGTCATCGGATTTGACGAACGACTACCGCGACGCCAGACCTCCGCGACGTTGTCTTCCGCGGGTCGTTGACAATCTTCGAACTTGAACCCAAGCTAGGGGTTGTTGTTAATTGTTTATTTATTTATTCTTGTTCGTAGTTCTGGAATGACTAACGTGAGGATATTTAAATATGTGTTATCATTTAACGTGAGGGGGTCGGACCGCCTGAACACGACCGAACCCCCTCCTTTGTTCTTGTTGATTTATCTTGTGGGTGAAACAAGATGGCGTGGTGCCGTCGCACCACGCGGATATTCGCACACTTATATTGCGCGGTGCCGTCGCGCCGCGCCATGGAAGAATCATCAAGAACGTGACGCCGTCGCGCCGCGTCGAAGGGAATCAAAGGCGCGGCGGAGGGGCGCGGTGCCGTCGCACCGCGCCGGACGACGAACACCGCGGCCGGTTCCGGGCCGCGGCGGGACGAGAAGACCGACGGCCGGGCTGCTGGCATCGGAAGCCGGAAAGGGGACCGGTTTGCCGGTCCCGTTGGAGAAAAACCAGTCGGCCAGGTGGCAGCCGGAAGGTCAAAGGCTGGGGGATTTTAATTCCCCCGGCCAGCACTAAACCCCCCCCATTTATGAGGGGGGGAGGTTTCTTTGAGGGGGGGCAGGCAGCCCCCCGGTTCTCTTCAAAGCAGGCCCCCACGAGGGGGGGGGGGGGGGGCGGTTCTCCAAAAGGCGCGACTAAAAGCCGTGCCACCACTTGCTGGAAGCGGGGGCCATGCCCCCCCGCGCGCTGCATCCGTGTGGCGCCAGGCCGCCGTGCTGTCGCGCCGCCGGCCGGCCGACCGGGCCGGGTTGGACCCGGTTCGGGCCGACCCAGGGGGGGTCGGGCCGGGTCGGCTCGGACCCGGACCCCCCGTTTTCGAGAGGGTTTCGGTCTTTTGGCAATAACATGAGCCACGGACCTCCGATCGACGAACCGTCTGCGGAAACGTGATAATTGGATCGAGACGGTCGTTTCGGTATATCGCACTCAAAGTTTCGGAACACTTGTGTTCTGCTGGGTTGGTTCGTTCACGAAACCAACCGGGCCTTCGGAGCGGAAACACTCATATCTCGAGCTACGGACGTCCGATTGATGTGTCGTCAGCTTTGTTGTGTTCCTCTTAGTGAGACGGATATTTTGGATTACTCCGCCCGAGGTTTGGACGCAGGTGGAGTACTGTCGGGTTGGTTTTGCCTTAAAAACCAACCGGGCCCCGGGGACGAAAATGCCAATAACTCTCAGACCGGGCGTCCGATCGACGCGCCGTCTGTTGCGTTGAGTTCCTGTTGACGATACGGAACTTTTGGATACATGAAATCTGGACTTTTGACAGTTGATGTATCAGCCTCTCGGCTCGTGGAGCGGACCCTCCTGTACGAGCTTGCAGTGTGCGGGAACCCTAGTGCTGGTTGCGACTGTTACTGTGACTACTACTGCTACTACTGCTACTGTGACTGCGACGACGACAGTACAAAGATCCTGTGTGGATTCGACGACGACGACTAAAACACTCAGCGATCCTACGTGGATCAGTGCTATAGGTCCTGTCTGGGCCCGATCCTGTGTGGGTCTGATCCTGTGTGGGTCTTTGCGCTCAGCGGTCCTGTGTGAACCAGCGCCTACAGGTCTTATGTGGGCCCGATCCTATGTGGGTCTTTTGCGGGGGTTTGTTACCTATCGATCCTTCGTGGGTCCGATGACTTAGATGGATCAGAGATCATCTTTATCATCTTTCGAAGAAGTATACCTGTGTGAGCTAAATCCTGTTGCTTTCCTGTGTGGATTGTGTTGTGCTATCCTGTGTGGATTACGTTTTGCTTTCCTGTGTGGAATACGTTTACTTTCCTGTGTGGACTGAGTTATACTTGGGCTCGGAGGTTGGAGTGTATTTGAAATTGATGACTTAGGTATATGTATGAGCATATACCTAAGTAGTGTCGGTTTTTACTTCGTGATTGTACCTTTCTTCATGGTTTAACCTTTATGGATTTGAGAGACCTTAAGGGGTCTCGGGGTCCCTACTGAGTAGCTTATACTCACCCCTGCACGGGCTTTGCCCGCACTACATTGTGTTGGTTGCAGACGACGGACAGCGTTGATCTTAGCTGAGGCTTGCAGAGCAGGACGGTACCTGGAGGCGGACCACTGGGTGGGACGTGCTCGGAGCGGACGGCGGGACCCGTGGAGTAGTGGAGCTATCTTTACCCACCCTTCAGGTGGGATTTCCAGTGGACAACTCGGTGTAGCGGATTTTACTTTTCAGTTGTTGTTTTCCCTTTCACGTTGTACTTTACTTTTAGTTTGGGTTTGTATACTGGCCCATTTACTTTTCCGCACTTTCAGTTGTACTCTGTTTTTACTTAGTGTTTACTTTCCGCTTGCTTACTTTGTGGTGTTTGTTTACTTTACAAAGGCAATGCCTTCCCTTTTTACCGGGATTTACGCCTTGGTGCTAGTCGCCAGCCCCTGGCCTATGGAAGGCGGGCTTGGGGTAGTCACGGCACGGACCCCGAGGGAGGGTCGTGACAGATCCCATTGAAATACAATAAGGTAGTCTAGATCCAGGCACTCAGTGTCAAGAGAATGATACTCAATTTGAGGATGGTGAGAAGGGACCTGCTCATATCCTGGAAAAGGACTAGAACAACAAGGTAAATAAAAATGGATATATGATAGGACACAATAATGGTATTTTTGAGCTTGATGAATCTAATTAAACTAACCAATTGGGCTCCCCCCATTCATCCATTGGTAAGGAAATGGTTGGGAATTCCACTTTTGGGTTAGATTTTGAGGATGCATCTAACTATTCAAATGCTTTGGAGGATCGAGCTAACCAGTACCTTTACTCCTATTCTAGTAAAGGGAATAAGTCAATTGAGATTTCCAATCTTTAATCTACTTAGTTTAAGCCTGTAAAATCTAAGGGTTTTTTAAAGAATGGTGACAATGATGATAAAACATCTTTGATGCATAATGCCTTGGTGTTCGACCCATGGGATGGAGCACCCTTCATCACTATTGCCCTAAACTAAGAAATGGATGAAAATATAACCCCTTATGTTATAGATCATATGACCTCTGTGCATGACATAAATGAAGGTTAGGCATCCCATTTTATTTATCCTACTTTTTTCAGATGCGTTAGAGGCTAAGAAGATAAGACCTCCAACCTGTATGGAATCCCAACCCGCTGTCTGTGATGGGGTGGCACCTAATATAGTGGTATATTCTAGTACTATTTATAATAATCTGGTGTCAATGGATGCTATTATTGATCCTATGGATGTGCATAAACTTTAATAAGTTGGCGGCAATGATACAACTTTTATTGGATCTATTGTTTTTATAGACATTTTTAATAGATTCAATAGTAAAGAGGCCTTCTTATAATAATTTTCAAATGATGATGTAGATTTTTGTGATGCATAGAAATCATCTAGTGTTGAAATTTTCAAGGAAAGGAGCAGGACTTATATAAAAACGTTATCACAGGGACCATGTCTGGTTGACATGTAGGTGCCTTGAACTCTTGAAGATATTATCTCAATAGAAGACTTCTTTAATCCTCAAGTTGATGATGATAAGACGTGGAAAAATACCAAGATATGGAAGTGGGGCCTTTATCCAAGAGGGAGGGGTGGTGGCCAATCCATAATATGATTTTTTTTCTTTTGGTTGCTTCTTAGTTTGTTTTGTTTTGTGGTAGTGGTTTGATATTTCTTTCAACAAGCCATCACCTCAGGTACTTTATTCCTTTTTCTTAATATGTTTTGGGATCAGGGTTTTACCCCATCATTCACACCGTTTTGACTATATATCTTGAAATGATTATATAGAGGAGATGATTCATGTTACATAATTTTTTTCCTTAGTCATACCAATGAATCAATATATATTTTTAGTTCAAGTTTGGGAATAAAATATTTTAGGACTAATTTTTTTAATTCAATAAATTTTTTGAATTATTAGTGACGAAAATTGTGTAAATTGGGTCAGACTAAATGTAAACATAAATTTTTTAAATTTTATAGGATGATAAAATTATGTAGCATATATAAATTTAATTCAATAAATAATTAATAAATATATAAATTTCATTTAAGGTTTTTTTTCTAGATGAATTATAGAAGGTGATATTCCCATTTCGAATTTCAAATATAAGAATATAGATGTATGAAAGAAAAATTAAAAAAAAATTGTATAATTAATATATATATATATAATCCTTGTAAATTTTAGAATTTTAAAGTTTTATATTTTACTAAATAAATAATTATTATTAGTTATAATAGTTTCGAATTCCATATAATATCATTATTAAAAAAATAAGAATATTTCCTGTTGATATAGAATGGATAAGAATAAGGTTATTTAACAATTTAAATCATTGGGATATTTAGGTTAAGAGATATATTTATATAATTTATAAATGGGAATGTTAGTTTATTATGATCATGAATTTAAATTACATGAAAATAATTAAAGTTTATCAATAAATGATCCAATGATGTTAGTTAGGTAATTTTTATATTGTTATGATATTAATTTTGACAAATTGAATTTTGTTAGTGAAATTTAATACATGGAAACAATTCGAGTTATTTTATTTGAAATTATATTAGTTTTTAATAAATGATTTTACAAAATTGATTAGAAATTAGTAAATATATATATATATTAGTAAACAAAACATATTAAAATCAGGTGTACAAAATTACCAAAATAAAGGGAAATATCATAAATTCAAGATAAAATACTTTTGATATGTGATTAAAAAACATTACATTATTTATTATTATGTGATGAAATTTTCTTTATGGTATTAATTCCAAAAAGTATATTTTAGTTTTCAATTAATATATTTTATTTCTATCAGTTTCAAAATTGATTCACCGTTGGATTTATGAAAATATTAATTTTTGTAAAAGAAAAAAGTTAATGAAAAAGTAATTATTATAGAAGTACTAGTAATTTTAATAGTGTTATAGAGATCTAAATTTATATTGTTAGATTGTTAGAATAATATTTATATATGTTATTTATGAAGGAAGGTAATGTGAATTATGAAAAACCAGAGTTGAATTATAGTGTTATAAACCCTATAAGAAAGATATAATGCTCAAAAATATTGATAACAAAAACTACAATAATTGGTGTCTCATATGATTGATGAGGTTGTGTGTATTTTTTAGTTGACCTATAAATTTTGGAAGAGTGTGTTGAGTGATATTAAGAATATTTTTAAGTATGGAAGAGAAATTCTCTTGAAAAAAATTAGGACAAGATACGAAAACATTAAGCAATATGGTGTAAATAATTTGGGTCATATAAAATGAAACATTTTGAATATAAATATATCTAAAAAATTATCATTTATCTACATATATACATGATGTAAATAAAATAAATAAATCTAAATATAGTAAGGATTTATTATAAAGATAAGTTTAACTAATGTTTAAATAAAATAAGAAATGATAAAAACAAAAAAAATTGAAATTGGAAATGTAATATTATCTCATTCGTATCATTATGATATAATTATGGAGGTAATTATTTATAATAATTAATCAGAGAAAATATGAAAAAAATTAATTAAAGTCAGGAAATCTGTCCCTTGGAATAATAATAGACATTGTGGGAATGTTAATATAATATTCTATAACACTTGGGAAAACATGAGGTATATTAAGAGATATAAATTACCATAATGAACATAAATATTCATGGGATTTAGATATAAACAAGGTGACATAATTATTATAATATGATGCATGTACGATGTGAGTATACAATAGAGGATATGAATATATAATAGCTATGTCATGGACATGATTAATAATAATGAGATTATATAGTAGTGGATAATGATGATGATGTGAATTATCTTGAGGATGAAATATAAGTGATGTTTCTTTACTAAGATGATATATGTAATATTCTCATTGAATAGATAAATTATTCCCTTATGATTTTCTTTAAATTACTATTATTTCATGCATATTAGTTCCTTACTTATTATTTTTGATGTATCTTAGAGGATATATTATGTCGATATGAGGATATATGTGATTTATATTTGTGGTTAGTGGATATACATGGTGATAGTGCAATAATGTATTGATGAGTTACCTCATCCATATACTTGGGTTAAAAATAGATGATGTGTCACACAATGAAAAAAAAAATTCCTTGTCAAACAAAATTATTTATTAATTTTTAATATTTTCGTTGAGTTTTAGGGTTCAATTTTTAATTTCATACCTATTATTTTATGTGTATAGATAATTTCTTCTATTTCACGGTCTTTTCACAGTTACCGAATGATTTGGAAAACAATCCAGATAACCCATTCACAATTTGCTTCTTGAGCATGGTTTATTGCAAATGGTTTAGTGTAAACTATGTGGTACCCTTATACAGAGGAGGTTTCAAGTTCATTTTGTGTGTGTGTGTGGTTTTCTACACTAATTTGAGCATGTTTTGTTATAATATGTCTTTATTATTATTAAATTATATTTTCCTAGAAGATAACTTATGAATGATTAAGAGGAACATTTCATAAACCATTCATATGAACCAAATTTTTAGAATAAATGTTTCACATGGTAGGTGAATGGTTTACAAAACCACGAAACCAAACAATTAATCTCTATTGGTGAGTTTGGAAAGGGGAATTAGGTTGGTGTAATGTTTGGAAAACCATGAATCCAAATCATGTGAGCAAGCCAGTTTTATGAAAACATGATTTTACTATTCTATCATTCCCCTAATTAAACCCCAATCGACCCCATATCATATCTACTTGAAGGAATCCCACTAAGTATCCGAGGTATACATCCCCTCTCCAACTTTTTTAGAGTTGATCCTATGATCTTTTATTTTTTGGTGATTCTATGAATGTATGGTCTTATTATTTCTTCTTTATTCTTTCTCTCTTGTTTTTAATTATCATTCAACCTTAGTAACATGATGGAAAAACCCTAGGGTAATTATTAAACCAAATTCATAAAATCTTGTGAGGTAAGGTTGAGTGTATTGTATCTCATGTGACCCTCTTCCAATATTTAGAGTTTTATTATATCTATTCATAATTGTGGAATGTATTTCTGTTCTTTTCATTTCAATTTCACACCATGAGATGGATGGAATTTAAAAAATAATAATTAAATTTATAATGTTTTTTAATCTAAAAAATGATTTTGAAATCTTTGTGAGATGAATGTTTTATTCAAAAGGTGATTTTCAAAGGATTAATATATTGATGTGTTGTGTTGAATGTAAATATATATACCATGTGTTCTTGAAATTTTTACGAGGCCTTTCCCAAAAAAAATCGGTGTATTAGTAGTGATTAGTGTTTAATATTTTATGTAAGTTATTATTGAGATTGAATTATGGTATATATTTTTATCAATATTTTGAGAATTCAATGATTTCAATTTTAACTTCATATATCATGATATGTTAATGAAATTTTCCCCCTTTGATTTCTCCTTTGTAAATTCATATGCGTTCCCAAATATATGTGTGTGTGGGTATAGAAATTTATATTTATATTTTCATATGTTCATGAATATATATTTTGTGATTGTGTGTGTAAAACATATGATGCCTCTATAAAACATGGGTACTAAAATTGTAATATGGTCTCCAAAATGAATTCAAAATGAGATATCAAATGTTCATTTTCTAAAAAAAATTAGTGTCTTTTTATCACACTATGAAAAAGGTTTGGTTCTCACACTATGGTTTCAAATGGATTTTAATAAAGGAGGTTTTTCTAGGTAAATTATTACTAGTATCAAATTCCAAGGACTTATTATTACTTTTAAATAGTTTCATTGAAGGTGTGACATCCAAGGAAGCCCTTATAATTACCTATCCCATAATTCCATCTAAATCGGCCTTCCACTAGCCTGAGGGGCCTTCCCAATCCTCATAGGCTAGAGATAAGATCTAGGGGATCAGTAACTAGTATTGGGAAATAGTTTTATATTAAATTAGAGTTTAATAATAACTTACAATCTCTCAAAAATATGGAATGACCCATTCATAAGTCATATCTCCCTGAAAAAATTATATGTGTAGAATATAAATAAGTAGGATCATTATATAAGGAATTTAAGTGTAAGAAAACCAAATTCTCACCGCAAACACTCTACCCTATAGAAATAACAACGATTACATGACTATCCTCGACAACCACAATAATATGACACCTCTAAATTTAGAAAACTATAAAATAACTACTTAGATGGATTAAATCATTTAAAGGGATACAACTTTCATGTTCTATAAAAATAATTAAAGGTCTTACAAATCATTTAATAGGTGTTCTTGGATGATTGAAATAAAATAAAACTATCCTAAAAAATAAAATCAATATTTTCTCTAAGCACAGTCAATAGCCTTTTTTTGAAAATACAACTGAGATATAATATAGGTTTGAGAATATAAGCACTCATTAGGCCACACAATATCTTTCCACTTTAGAAAAAATTAATCTAAGATCCATTTTCAAGGTATTTTGAAACTATGTTTATAAAATATGGTTTTCGTACGACTTTATATAAATGAAACAATAACAAAAAAATGGTTTGAAAATTATTTTTCTTTACATTTAATAAATGAAAACATTATCATAAAAAATTTCAAAATGTTTGAATAACTATTTCTACATCTTCCATTTTGAAGAAAAGATGAAAATATAGGATAAAATCCTTTACATTAAAATAGTTTCAAAAACCTCTTTAAAACCAATTTAAATAAGAAATGGAAAACCAAACATAAGGAATAGAAAATGATACATAGTAACAACCAGAATAATAAGGTATATAATCAAATTGAACCAAAAAAAGTTTTCCCCAAATAATACAGATAAGAGAAATAACATTCAATCATAAGTTATAAAAACTATATATAAACCACCAATTGAGAAAGAGGTTTATTGGGCTCCAATCTTGGTCCTAGTTTAACATGGTCTAAACTATGAACAAGATTTACTAGGTAAATGATATGAACCTATATTTCCCTAGTATCCCTATCGAGCTAATTGAGCCTGAATAAACAATCCCAAAATCACACCAATTGATGGGTCCCATGAACCATCATAAAAGTAATTTCAGTCTATCTATGAACCTCACCATAGTTGGAATAAAAACCACACTAAGGATTTCACTTTTCCATACGTACCATGTTACCCAATTTCACATAATCGAAAGTAATAGAGCTGGTTCAACAATATAGTTACATGAACATCCATAAAAACATAAAAAATAATTCATCCCCCCACTGAAAAACCTTTGGATACATCATTATAAAATTACTAATTATTCATGATCCCAAAATGTGTAATCAATAGAAAAAAAATCAAAAGAATCTAATGGATTTTTCATCAATAAGTGACGAGAAAAACATTTAATGTGCTAGCTAATCCTTCTTAAAACCATAATCGGGAAGGTTGGGTGTTTTATAGCACATTATAAACATTTAAACCAATAAAATGATTTAAAAGATAACCATCATGGCTATTTAATATTCATTCAAGATACAATCCAAATTTAATTAAATTCAACATTTATTATAATGCACATATAAATATATAATTAAAGGTATATATAATATCTTCACACTATGAACACATTTACAAAATATCTTCTAAATCTATACATCCATACATATATACACAAAATTAAAAATATTTATAAGTGAATGAGATTCATCATCACACACTCCAACTTTTAAAATAAAATAATGAAAATTTTGACTGACTTTAAAACCAATTTTAAAAGGGAATCTCAAAAATTAATGTTCCTTGAGATGATAAAACATCATGTTTTAATACCACAAAACCCCTTTAAAGTCAAAAAATATCTGTATAAATCAATATGAAAAACCAAAGACCCCAATTATAACTTAAAATAAATTTTTATAGGGGAAATAAAAAAATTAAACAAACAATGTTTGTGTGCTACTCATGAATTATATTTGAACCATTACATAAAATATAAAAACCTTTCAATTCCAATATAAATCAAGAGGAAACTTAATTTCCACCTTATAACATCAATAGATATGTTTAATGATAAAAGATAATTAGAAGAATATTCAATCGAGAGTTATAAAGTCAATGACCAGGTCTTGAGAAACCTACATGTAATTAATGGAAAAATGTCCAAAACATCATCTTTCGGGTGAATAGAAACCAAATAAGGAATCACACACCATAAAATCAAAATAAACATAAAAACTGAGTAAAAAACTTGACCTATGTTTTACCCAAGATAATTGAAAGAGTAGGGGAATATAAAATTCAAGGAGTGGGATATAAGAGGGAAGAAGAGCCTTACCTAAGAAGATTCAAACGAGAATTAGAGGAGGCCAAAATAGAGGATGTTCATTAAAGGGTCTCAACCCTAGTGGAACATGATGAGGGAGCTCATTGGGTGGGGTGGGGTCAAAGAGATATAGGAGGGGGGAGATACCTATTTTTTTTCTTATTATTATTATTATTATTATTATTATTATTTTATTTTCATTATTATTAATTTACATTATTTTAAAATTTTAATAATTCATTATAATCAATTATCCATCACCATTATTTACCAATATTTATTCTATTATTATTATTAAACTCATAAATAATATTAAATTAATTAATTAATTAATGCCCAAAATATGGGGTATTACAATATTCATACCATTGTACTTTCTATGCCTATAAATCAATTGGTCAAAACAAAATCCAAAAAATAAGGGCAACCATTGCACCTCTTTGAGAAAAAGGAAATTAATACTGGATCTCCCCACCATTTAGAAATATTTTAAATAGTGAAAATTGAAACTAGAAACCTTGAAAGTAATCATCCAAAACAAACCAGTGACATCCTTAGAAGAGAAAAAACATAAAAAAATACATAAATTGGTTCTATCAAATACTTACAACTAGAGACAATAGAAGTCAATGATTCACAAAAGCGCATAAATCATTCACTTTAGGTCATATTGTATTAGATAGACCACTAAAAATATTGACAATACCTACTTCGACCAATGAAAGGGTGTCTCTAAGCATGTCAAAGAATCATACTGACTAGTATAAAAAATTCGGGCCTAATCCACCCTGATATACTTGAGATAAATACCACATAATATGGCATTTTTTATAAGAATCATAAACACTAATAAAGGAATATGTAGGTATCAGACACCATAACATCCAAACACCTGACCCTTTTTCATATCCTAAATTATTACATAGGTATATGTAGTTTTCAGTCCCTCATTACCCAAATATGCATAATGAACTGGCTCATGACACTATGTCATATCACAACCTCTTATAAGGGAATATGTAGGTATCAGGCCCTCAAGACCCAAAGATACATAATACTCTAAAACCTAAACCTAAATCACTTCATAACCACTTAAAAGGGTGTATAGAGGTATCAATCCCCAATTACATGGGTATACATAATTCCCTAATTACTTAACTTATATCATATCAAGACTTCCTACAAGGGAATATATAGGTACCACGCTCTCATTACACTAGGATACACAATTCCCCAGTGCCTAAACCTATATCATATCTCAACTGCCTACATGGGCATATACAATTATCAAGACCACATAACCTGAATATACAAAACACCCCAGGGCCTAAATATGTATTGTATCATAACCTTCTACAAGGGTGTATGCAAGTATCATGCCCTCATTAGCCCAGGATACACAGTACCCCAATGCTTAACCCTATATCGCATCATAACCACCTATAAGGGTGTAATAAGGTATCAATCCATTATCAATCAAGGATAAAAAATGACTCAGTGTCTAACCCTATATAATACTAACATCACATATAAAGTCGTCTAAATATATTAGGTCTTCATTACCTAGGGATACACAACACTCCAACTCTAAACCCTATATCATATTAAGACCATCTCTTATAGAGCTTTCCACATCATTTAATATAAACATTGTGTCAGGGTTTTTTTTACATTTATAATATCAAAACCACTCCAGGAGTGTATTTCAAGCACTACAACTAGTTGTATTGTTAGAAGCATAGTTAGGATCCTCATAATCACATATAGACATCCATATAATATAATCATCAAATTTTATAAACCACAAGTTTGTTTTAGGTTATATTGTGACACACAAAACAATATATACCAATCACAACACACACTCTCACATGTAAAATATAACATCGAGTCACATTCTCGGATCCCTTGGTTACTAAATAGTCAAGGAACCCTACTTGGAGTCCTCAATCAAGATTATTATCCCTAGTTTAGGTATAATCATTACACAACCACATCGGCCTCATAAGGCATGTCACACCAACATCAGTCCAAAGATATGGCACAAGGTCCATATCACATCTCAGCTTATCCCACAATCCCATAATCCCTATAAGTTCCAACTATATAGAATTCACTAACTTTCCTCATGAGGGAGGTCTAATAAAATCTACACAAGAGTTATATCGGGATTACTACTAAAAAAATATCTATTTGGAAATAACCTCTACATGGAGATTTATAAGGCTCTTAAACTGAGAAATTATGTCCCATGAATTCCATATGATATTAATTACAACCCTTAATATGGGTTAATGTATGAGGTCATGTCACTTTAACAAATACTTTGACCATCGATGATCAATGAAATTAATCTGCAGTATTAAGTTATGTCATGGCCCTTGACACATCAATAAATTAAATTATTCAACTAATTTTTTATTAAATTTAATAAATTAATTAGTTATTTTATTAAATAATTACTTTAATTTTGAATTGGTCAAGTGTTATAGTAGAGAGACTGCATACTATATTCCACATATGACATTTATAGTCTATAAGGGTATGTATTAAGGAACACTTACGTCAATTTATATATTCCCTTTTAATTCACCAACTAGACATTAAATACAAGTTCTATTAATGTTTTAAAATCATATATGAGCTTTGAGTGACCTCATAACATTTAATATACAACCAAATCCAGTTAGAAGGTCTGAAACACACCCCAAACATGAACCCGATTTAAGGCCTGAATTATTAAACCCATACAATTAATTATTAAACTTGATTTTTATATAAAAAAAGAACCCCAAAAGGCCCCATTGGATGGATGATGGCCATAGGTGGTACCCTTAGCAACGGTAATCGCAATAGTGAGATGATGTCTTATCATCAGTCGCCAATTGGATGCAAGTAGCTGAATTTTAATAGCCTATCAACCCTAGACCTTATCTTATGATCTCTAGAACACCCTAGATATCTCCCAAGCCTCAAACTATGTTTGAATCCAATATTATAATATGTTCTAAGTCTCATTATTTTTTTTAGCATTCAATTATCAGAATTACCCTTTGCATTCAAGGGTTTACATAAAAATTAAAAACAATAAAAAATCCAATTCTTTACTGGTCACTTTAATAAAAAATAATATCATCCCCAAAATCATTTGAAATGTAATTTAACATTTTAAAACCAATTTTAAAATAAATTGAGAAAATAAAACCTTTTCTAAAATCATTTTCCCCATGATATATCTCAATTAAAACAACATTCCCAAAATACTTACACATCACATAGTCACATAATTTTTTGTTTTCCAAGACCCCAGTTTCTTCAAAATCAAGTAGGTTTAAAATCAGTTCCCTATGGAGTCTAAGAAATGAATTAAAACAAATCAATCAAAAAATTGATAAAACAATAACACCTATAGATCCACTATTAATATAATCACCCCTTATAATATATATAGCAAAACACCATTTATATAAGAAGTTTATTTAATTAATAATAGATCGTGACAAGGAACCATCCAAATCCCAACTGATTTCATCAACATATCACAATACCTCCCTTTGTTCTCTTACCATTTCCATTTCACCTAAGAAAATCCATGAAATAGAGTATAAAAATAGAAAAACCAAAACCATGTGTGGAATCATGATGAACTTGTTGATATAGTGATGGTTCATATTCCAATCATGCAACAATATATAAAATGAATCCAAATTCAAGAATTGATTTCATGTGTGGTTTGTTATGACTTGTTTGAAATCCTCAAATACTTGACTTATTATCCATTTCCATACGTAAACTATGAACTATCCTCAATCCAACCCTTTATTCAAAAAAGGACCAAATCACATCACAATACATAAAATATCAATCAATAGAAACAACCAAAATGAATATCAAATCCCAAAATCCTTTGGAACATAAAGGATTAAATAGGAAAACTGATAGCTAAAATCTCCTTCCAAATTTACCACATTAGTATCAATATTCCTATTACTGAACTATAATTATTTCCAAAATAATAATGGATCTGATAAAATTTTTAATGACCTAGACATGGTTTCTATTTGAAGTAGCACCTGAACCAATATTTCACTATCATGAGAGGCATTCTTGATCCCCATGGCCTTGTGACAAGCACCAGGGAATATATCACATGAATTGGGAAACATTTATCCCTTAAATTAGAGTTTAATAAAAAAAATAATTTCTACTAAAAATTTAGCATGAACTATTCAATAGTCCTACATCTATTCCAAATTAGTTATGTATTTGATAAATAAAGACAGTAGATATAAATAATTAAATTTCTAAAAAAACCCTATTCTAACACTAAAAATTGTCACCGAAAAAAATGACCACCACAAGATGATAATCCTTGACCACCACAATAATTATAAAACTCTAGCCATTTAAAGATGTGAAAACATATATGTATGGAGTAAATAACTTGAAGGGATATACATGTGATATTCTATGAAAATAATGATAGGTCCTACAAATCATGTAAAAAAATACTTGGGTGAATAGAATAAAATAAATCCATCCTTAAAGACCAAATCAATTAATACTTAAAGAGTGGTCAAAATTCAATATTGAACCCACAATTGAGAAATAACATAGGCATGAACACAGAAGCACTATGTAGGCCACCACAATCCTTTATACATAAAAAAATATTATTTTAAGATCCATAATCAAGCTAGTATAAGAATACATTTACAAAATATTATTTTCATAATAATTTACAAAAAAAAAATAAATAAAAACACATAAATGTTGGTAAACATACATTTCTTTATTTTTATTAAATGAAAACAATCACATAAAAGTCGTTAAAAATAGTCGATTCCTTTTTTTTACAATCATCCATTTTGAAACCATTTTGAAAATCCAGGATAACTTTCATTACATTAAAAAATATTCTGAAACCTCTTCAAAAATCACTTTAATGAAAATATGGTAAAAAAGAACAAGGAATAGAGAATGAGTTAGAGTAAGCACCACAAGTAAAAAAGTAGAAAATAATCTTAAACAGGAAATGGGTTCCCCAATCAATACAAGAATGTGGGATAATAGTCAAACATATGTCAAAGATTATTAATATAAAACACCAATCAAGAAGAAGGTGTTAGTATCTATAACATATGTTATAATGTTACATGGTATAAATGAATAATAATATTTACTAGGATGGAAATAAGTACCATTCCCACCACAATAGCCCCATATAGCCAGTTGGGATCTAACAAACCATCTCATATACACACCACTGGATGTGTTGTAAAAACATTCACTATAGCTATTTTAGTCTATTTTGGCAGCTCACCAAAGTTAGAACAGAAATCAAACTATGTATTTCACATGTTCAAACTGACTTAGATACCTACGTTCCCACAATTAAAAGTAATATAAGTGAGTTAACAATCAATCCATATTCCCATCGATTAATGTATATAAAACAATTCATCCTATCACTAAACATCCCATGGATACATCATTAAAATATTACCTAATAATTTCTAGCATGAACCAACCTAGGTCAACCCTGAACTGGTCACCTGAGTCAACCCGCGATAAGACCTGAAGGGTATTCTCGATCCCCACAGGTTGTAAACTAGTGTTGAGGTTCAAAGTAATATAGTTGGGAATAATTTATCCCATAAAATAATTTAAAATCTGTAAATAAATATATTTAAACTAGAAAAATAAGTAAATACTAGAAATGGAAAGTAAAACAAAGGTGTACATCTAAACATACCTACAAGTGACCTCATGGGTTACAAACAAATATGGAATCATGCTCGCTGTAAGAGTGATAAAAAAAATAGAACCTAAAACTAAAGAGATAAAGTATGTGTGAGAACCAAGATGCTCATTACAAATACAAAAATATAACAACACCTTATGTCCTTACCTTTAATAAGAAATCCAATCATGCTAGTTTGGAAATAAGACATAATGAAATAATTTTTTTCCTTCTTTTAAAATAAAAATAACAATTTTACATTTTAAAAAAAATTAATTCTATTGCACTATATCTTTAACATAGTTTCCAAACATGTATTAACATTCCAAAATGAAAGGAAAACAGTTCAAACTAAAAAAACTGATTTTACAAAGGATACGATCCTGAAGAAAAAAAATGAAAATCATTTCACAAACACCACAACATAAGTGAAAACTATGGTCAATACATATAGGTAACATGAACATATTGGACCCTAAGAACCTCATAACTATGTTAAATATGGTATAAAAACCATGACAACCAGCATTATTATGCACGAGAAACTAGTATGGTACACCACCGTAACCCTAGTAGTTTTCAATCATCACCTATATTCATTTAGATAGTGTTGTAGAATCAATATTACCAGATGAAACTAGGAAAAACCACTTCAAAATTATCTATCATACTAGTCCTAGTCCACCCACTTAGATACCCTCGGATTCTTATGTGCTCCATTTCAAGTGGTGGTGTGTTTTCATAATACTATCATACATGAATATATCATTCTTTTTATTCAAAAACACACTCACCCTCTCACAACTGATCTCCCTCCTTGAGAATAGCCCCCCTATCACACAATAATGAACAATCCTATTTACTAGGAATATATCACAATTAATACATTCAACAAAATCATTTATAAAACAAGGGGCATGCCTCAAGAGGGGTTTTCCATTTACAAAAATCATTATTAAAGTGAAAAACATGATTAATTATCTACATAGAATAATTTTAATTTTAAAACACATAATCACCCAAAACATTCAAGTTTCCAAAATTGTTTGTAAGTTTAACTAAAAAAACAAGGTACTACATATTTAAAAAATGATTAAAACCATGCTTACAATGAAGCAATCCTTTTAAGGAAGTCAAATAACCCTTTAATATCCTGTTCATCCCAAAACCAAATTTGGAAATCACTTTAGATTTTATTTAGAAAATGAAACATGTCATTACCCTTTTATAATAAAATTGTCTGAAAGGCACATGTATTTGGAAATACCCGTTTCATGTTCAAAAAATCTAGGAAATGACATTTCAAGAACCACAACCATATATATATATCATAGGCATTTAAAATAAAAGCAATAGATATACTTTTAAAATAACTCCATGAAAAATGGAAATTATTATTAAAGATCAAGGAATAAGAAACCTACCTCAGGGTGGAAACAAACAAAACATTTATCTCTTGGTGATTTCTTACTAGAATATACTACCCCCCACTAAGAATATTCACTTTCACATACATATAAGGAAATATATCCCCTATGCACACACCCGTATGTCAAGGAACATGTGAAATTGGTCCTTAAATATATTCATATATGCATATACTATTCTCCACTCACCTATATATATGCCTTTTTATATATACACAAGGCCACACCTAGCCCCATACATGTATATTCACTTCCTTGGATGACTATACATGTAACGGGGGAACCCACCTATATATTTACTTACCTATTGACACGCTGGTGAGTCTCCTTAGACACGGTGACTGAAAACCACAATTTAAGGACCATGCACTATAAATATAATTTAAGAAATCCAATTAAACAAATTATAAAACACTTAAAATTAGCACAAAAAATTTAACACCATTTAGTAACCAATTCCATAGAGATTCCCTTAGTATAAATTTTTACACAGCATCAAATAATTTTTAAAAAAATATTTCCATATTTTAAAACAATTTACAATTCACATTAAGAAATGCATAGCATGTTCAAAAAGAAACTATATGTCATTTGCCTTTAATAATTTACTTCCAAACCTATCTTCACATTATACGCCTTTGAAAACATGGTTTTCACATATCAAAAAACCCATAAAACCTTTCCAAGAAACACCACACTAAGTCACACAAACACAAAATATACATTTCCATTACAAAATCCAAACCCTTTGAAAACATATTTTTTATTACTCACACAATTTAATAAACCACACAACCCAATTTCATTTCTAAAACAAGTTCCTCGCACTTTAAACACTTCACAATTTGTAATCAAAAGCGTGCAACAAGGCTAACATGACCAAAGTGTTCCATTTCCCATTAAATACACTTTTTAACACATATACGCCTCAAGTACCCACAAAAAACATTTCACACTATTAAAAAAATTTATTGAACATTTCCAATGATTTTTACAATAATACATACATTGAAACATGATAGTTTCCAGCAAGAAATCTATTTTTAACACATAATTATATCTAATTATTTTCAAAACTCATTTCTCACCACCCAAATTTAATATAGGACTTGTTTAATTATTAAACAAACAAATTAAATTATCTAAACATTCTAGGGCACAGAACCACCTACCTCAACCCAAGAGGCTTCCATAAAAAGGTGTGAAATCTTCATCGCACCAAAATTGAACCATAATCAACCCTACTAAGGTAAAAATCACCCAAAAACAATGATATTAATCCCTAACCCTAACCAAATGCCAAGGAATTGAATTAAAACCCCCTATAATGATTGGGATATTTTCCTAGAGTGGAGTCGGGTGCACGGAAGAAGAACATGGCATCGGTGGGGGTTGTGGTCACCAAAGAGACACCAACAGCAAAGGTTACGCCCCAAAAAGGCACTGGCAGGGGGTTCGTGCACTGCACAGGGAGGAGTTAGGAGGGGTCAGTTCACTACATAGGGAGGAGGCTATCTAGGTCAGTTCGTCGCACAGGGAGGAGGCTGGCGAGGTCGATGTTGCTGGATGAGGGAGGGAGGGAGACCACCAGAGCCGACCAACATGGGGTGCGAGTAGAAGCGGGATGGGGGGTGGAGATGCAACCTGATGGGGGGAGAAATCCAACCCTAACGAAAAAACGAAAAAATATAAACTAAAAATAACAATAATATTAATAATAATATTATTATTATTAATATTAAGAACTTAATTAATAATACTAATAAGAATTATAAGAATTATAATATTAGTTATCTTCTTAATAATAATAATAAGGTTAATAATATTAATAATAATATTAATATCCCAACACAAATAATAATAATAATAATATTATTATTAATATTCTCAATACATAAAATAATAATAATATTATTATTAAAACAATCGTTTAAATTTTATTTCATTTTTTTCATATATTATTTTATTCACATGTTTAAATTTAATTTATTATTCATTTAATTTATTAGTCATTTCAAATATTAGGCATTCCACATAGTGACCTGGTGAATCCGCATAGTTTCCAACCCATTCTCTGCCCGTGTATTGGATACCTCTAATCCTAGAAAAACTCATTTTTCAATGAAAACCCAAAAATTCAAAATGAGCATCAACCGAAACATCGACAAGAATACCAGTTGCCAGGAAAATTAATAAAATAAATAATTTAAAAATGTCAGGTGTGATAATTACCCCTAAAGAGGTAATGAAGATAAAAGAAATAATCAAGGAGGTATAGAGGGTTTCACATACACAATCCACACTAAAAACATTTAAATTTGCAATTTGGTCGTTTTGAAAAACTAACTTGAGTGGGCCAAGTAACTTTTTAGAATATTATAACCATTTATACCAATAAATTCATTTAAAACTAGACCATAAAAGGCATAAAATTTTAATTCAATATATGTACCACTTTTATTTTAAAACCACATTCATTACAGTGCACATATAAATATACACCTACATCTATATATAAGATAACCCCCTTATACACACATTCAAAAATTATATTGTGAATATGTACACTTATACATATTTACAGATAACCATATATATATATATATATATATATATATATAATTTCTTGGTATTAACCTTCAAACAATCCTACTATTAATATAAAATATGATAAAATGTGTTCTGATTCAAAAATAATTTTAAAAGTGTATTTATAAAATCAATGTTCATTAAAAGATAAGAAGTCATGTTATATTACAATAATACAATGTTAATGTCCATGAAACCCTTTATAAATATAGATATACAACCAAAGAAACCATTTAAACTTCCATTAAATTCTTAAAGGGCCATCTGAGAAATTAATAAAATAATAGGTGTACAAAACTCATAAATAAAGTTTAATCCTTTATTTAAAATATATAAACCCTTCACATGCAAAGGAAATTATGAGAAACCTAATTTTAAACATTGAAGTTTATTACATATATTAAACATTATAATTAAAAGGTAAAAACATAATTATATATGTATTGACAATAGATAGTTATAAAATAAAATTTTAGAGCATGCGACAACCTACCAAAAATCAAAGGTGAATAGTGTAGAATATAAAATTGGAGATGACAGGAACATAGAGATGGAATTGCATTCCCTATAATAGAATTTAACATAAATAATGAGTCAAAAAATTTCTAGGGTTCAACCAAAATAGTTGAAGTGATGATGGAAGAGAAAACATGGGGATATGGAGGGAAGAGGTTTGCAGTGCCTTACCTCGATGATCTAACCAAGAATCAGAGGAGGTTAGAAGAGAGGAGGGGTTTCGAAGGGGCTTCTCACTATGGATAGATGATGACTGATTCATTTAGGGGGTATTCAATGTAATATTTGAGTTGGAGGGAATAATCCACTTTTTGTTTCCACTTATTATTATTTTTATTATTATTATTATTTTATATTCATTATTATTTATTTTCATTATTATTATATTTTTATTATTCATTGTCATTTATTATTCATCACCATTATTTAAAAATATTTATTTATTTATTATTATTAAATAAATAAATAATATTAATAAGTAAATAAAATAAAACCAAAAAAATATTGGGTATTATACACCTCTCCCTTCAGATAATATTTAGATGTAATTGTTTGATTTTAGAGAGGGATTTCATATGGGTGGGTGCATGAAGGTGGGATGAGAATATGGGTTTTTATTCTATTGTATCTCTATTAATATATTGTATGTAAAGGCCATCTCACCACCCATTACTAAAATCATGGGGATATTTGGAATCTTAGTGAAGGATGAGAGGTAAATATTATATATTCCTGATGAGATGAATTAGATCTGATATGGTATCAAAGGAGATATTAGAGTGCCACAATTGAGGGTTGTTGAGATTATATGGTTGGTTATTGAGTTAGGGATGCATTGATATCCCAATAAGTGGTTCTAACCTGAGTTTGTATAGAGTAAACACATGGGATATTTAGGAATTTCCCATGATTGCCTTTGTTTTAATGTTACTTAGATATTGCACTTAATTTTTTATTCACATTCCTGCAATTCCCTATTATTTTTTTATAATCAAAAAAATTACATTTCATCCATTTCATTATTGCTTTTTTGTTTCATTTAATTTATATAGTTTTTTGTTTCATTTTTTTTCCTTTTCAGTTCTTTTTTATGTCGGTGTAAAAAGGCATTTTAAATGTATATTTTAAATTGTAAGATTATAATTAAAATAAATGGATTTTGAATTTAATTCATACATGTTTCATGTTTTTAATTACTGGATTCTTTAAAATTTTGTAGTTTTTTATATTCAAATGAAGAAAAATATGTTCTAGTTGTATTTCAAATCTATCATGTGTGGCTTATTTTAGAGAAGAAATGAGTGGATTATATGACAACCCTAGCCTTTATTACACATTAATTTATGATTTATTACACAAAATCACACTTAGTATAACCCAAACTATCGATAATACTATTGTATTTTGGAATTATGTAAATATCATATCAACTTGTTATATGGACCAAAAAACATTTTTTAAAACTTCCATAACATGCTTCTAATATTCCACTTCTCATTTAAAACTACACGGTATAACCTTGGGACATACATAAGAAATGGGTGTGCAATAAAGGCCGGTAGGGGAATAAACAAATAATGGCATAGGGAAAATCAATACTTGTTGGTAAAGAGGAATAATAATGTAACATAATAGGTTATAATCATAATCATTAACAATAAGTCATGGTATAACATGATAGTATAAAGGTAACATGGAAATTTAGAAACTAAATTAAACATGACATAATAGGAATAAGTATTGGTTAACCCCAAAGGAATCATGATAGAATGTTGTTAGGGTATCCTCACGTGCATCATAAATGAAATATCATTAGAATAAAATATTACTCAATGCATTAGAGAACTATTTGGTTTCACCCATCATAGTTATATCATGCACATTCATAAGTCTGACACATAGATCATATAACATAAGAAAATATCTGATAAAAATTAATTACCCAATTAAGGGTTTTGGGTTAAATACATGGATTTACCCAATAAAATATGTATAGGTATATATAGGTGAATACCCTTGAATGTAAATGGGTACAAGTGTATACTACCCAAACATTTGGCATGGAAAAATGCAGAGAACTTTTAAAAACATAACAACAGTACCGAAAGATTCATAAAATGGTTTGATGAGAGAGAAAGGAATCTATTATCAATTTTATGTAAAAAAGGAAAATATGAATGATATTTAATAACAAAATCCAACATGAACAGTTTAGAATTAATAGACACAATACAAGGAGGTTGGTTGAATAAAAACATGGTAGGGAAAATCATAGGATGATTTCTGCAGCATAATGGGGGTACATAATGAATCATGGGATGGATTAATGAGATTTAAATGGGTAACTCATCACATTGAAATAATAAGGGTGGTAATAGTTATTTTTAAAATAATATACCATCAATATTAATTGGATGAAAAAATGTGTTACATATATAAAGTGTTTGAATAAAGAGGTGGAGGAGAGGATCCCATACTAAATTTTGGCATTGTAATAGCATAGTTAAAGGTTATATTGAGAGGGGATAAATTTTATATCATTATAATAACATAAATTTAACATTAAAGGTACATTTATAATGTCTTTAAAACATATCCAATTGATATTAAAAATGCTAAATAAAAATAATAATCCTGAATGGAAAAGAAGAGAAAGAGACCCTTTACTGTGAATATTTTCTTCCTAAAACATGTTAGTTACACCTTGACCAGTTGAGGGAACCTTAGAGGGAATATTTGTGAGGTAAAATGACCATAAATGTTTTTATTATGAATTTTATGTGGAGAAAAATAGATAATGGGTGGCATTTATACTTGATGAGAGGTGGGTTTTCAAGGATTAGATATTGATTATTTTATCATATAAGCCAACCACTTGTGGTTAAATTGAATTTCAACAATTTTCCTGGATAATTAATGTGTTATAGAGTTTTTTTGGATGTTAAATTCCAAGAATTACTGGACCAACCCTTCTACAAAACTAAATAAATGTTCAGATTCAAAGGAATGAAATTTCTTTCAAAAATAAAATTTTTGGTTTAAAAAATAAAGTATACATTTCTAAATTAAAATTAATATTTATAAATATCTTTTTATACTTATTCAATTAAATTTTGTTCGATAAAAATGCTTCATAAAATTTTTAATCATACAAACATAATAATGATGTCATAAAATCACAGTGCTCGTAAAGTTGCAATTTTCACTTTTTCACCAAAAAACTCAACATTGTTAGAAAAATCCCAAAAATAAACCTAATATAAATTTCATGTTTTGAGTCCAAAAATGAAATTTATTTCATAAAATTAATTCTATTATTTCGATAATTTTAAATTTTAAATAAATCATTATTTTAATGAATAATAACAATTTAATAGAAAAATCAACATTCTAACCTTTATAAAAATTACTTTGGGATTCATTAAAATATATTATCATTCAAAAAAATAATTTTTTTATACTATTTCATAAACTAATTGTTTATTTAAACCTTCCATAGAAATAATATTTTAATATAATATGTTTATAGTCTAAGAAAATATTATAATTTTTCATATTGAATAATCCAAACAATCATTTAAATGTATCAACGTAAACAAAAACAATAATAGCCAAATATTTTATTAAATAATTGTCTTAATTTCAAACAATTGTATTATTTTAAAAACATAAAGTCTGATGATCATATTTCCCTATAAGTAAAAAATCATTCTTACACTTCATCATTCACTTCGGAAGAAGGTTCAATATCACTTCCCAAATGAATAGTGCAGTAATAACTCTTTGTTCCTCTATTATAGTGATTTTTGTGTGTGAAATGATTCTAGGGATCAAATAGGCCCAAATTTTTATATTTCACTATACATAACCTCTATTTTTCTCCTTATTTTAATTTTTGGTATGTCAATGGGAATTTTTTATACTAAATATAACATTCTTAAGAAATAAAAAAGTGTTTATGGTTTCTAGTATGTGTTTTCATTTACTTTTACAAGACGTGCTAGTTTATCTAAACACAATATGTTCAATGTTCTTAACAAAATTTAATGTATTTCTATATGATTATAATAAAAAATTAATTATAAAATAATCTTTTTATTAATAACATAAAGGAATTTCTCGAATTCCTCATTCTCCCCCTTAAAAAAATTTAATCCTCAAAATTCGTATCCAACCTCAAATGGGCCAATTTACCTTAGCTTCAGTTTACCCTTATTTCTAAATCACATAACTCTTTTCTTGGGATATATCTTGATAAATAAATTATTCCTCAAATGAAATTCTAAATTAGAGTTTAATCCTATTGTTTTTGTGCATTGGGAATCTAGGATCAGAAACATTAATATTTTCATTGTTTTAGAAGAAAATGTCATAGTTTCTATAAATCATTTCTTACTAGTTCATAAAAATATTATGATAACCAAATAATATTCCATTGTAGTGTCAAAATAGGTGTGAAACAAGTCCTGTTATCATACACTATTTCTCAATCGAGTCTATCTCAATACAGTGTTTTCAGGGTTGCTACTCCCAGGTACAAAAGTTCCAGAGCCACATCCACTTGTGGTATTCAGACATTGATGCATTTTCTTGGAATCCACTTAATATAAACATTAAAAAAATTGGTTTTCCTTATAATGTTTAGTTTTATGCCTAAATCTTCCTCTGATGTTTTCTAATCCTAATCGAAAAAATAATTAGACATTCCTCTAATACCAACTATGAAAACCCTTGCCATTATTAGACATTAATTCATGATTTATTACATAAAAACAAAAATTTTAAAAATTGGATGATCTATAAACCTAGTGTATTCAGGAATTTTGTTCATAGAATATCAACTTGTTACATGAATAGAACAAAATTATTTAAAACTTCTTTATAATGCTTCTAATATTCCACTTCTCATCTAAAAATTCTTGGGATAACCCGATGACTTACATAAGAAAGGGTGACATATAAACCCCAGTAAGGGAATATGAAAATAAAGTATTAGGATAAATAAATACATGTAGGACAAGAGGCATAACAATAGAACAAAAGAGGTGATAATCATAGTAATGAATAATGAGGCATGGTATAACTTGACAGTGTAAAGGTAACATGGAAATATGGAAATAACATTAAACATGAAATAATAAGAATAAGTCAAGGTTATCTACCAGTACATCATAAAATAATATTCTTATGATAAAATCTTGTGAACTATACATAACATCTCATGAGACTAAAACATTACCCAACACATACCCTTCATAATCATATCATTTGCATGTATATGTGTTCCATATAAATCATATAACATAAGAATATATCTCAAAAAAATTAATCCCATTATTATGCATTGTAGGTTATATACATGGAATTACCCAGTTAAATAGTTATTGGTACATATAGGTGAATACGCTTGAGTAGAAATGGGTATGGGTATACAATACAAAAATGTTTGGCATGGATATTCGTAGTGAAATTTTGGCAGTATTACATTAGAACATAATAATTCAAAAAATGGTTTAATGAGATTGAAAAGAGTATATTTTCAATTGGAAGTAAAAAATAATATTATTATGGATATGTAAGAATATAATAAAACATTAAAATTTTGGAATTAATATGAATAGTATAGTGAGGGTGCTTGAATAAATACATGCCATGGAAAATCATAGGATAATTTCGGTAGCATAACAGGGATACAAAATAAATAGCGGGAGAGATTAATAAGAGTGAAAGGGGTCACTCATCATAAATAAATCATAATTCAAGTAAGCGGTATGTGTAAAATCATATCCCATCAATAGGAATTGGAAGAAAAATGTGTTACACAAATAAGGTACTAGAATAAAGAAAATAGGGAGGGGATCCCTTACTAAATTCCAACATAGTAATGACTTAGTTAAAGGTTATAATGAGAGTGGATAAATGATATATCATAATAAGAACATAAATTGGATAGTGAAGTGGAATTTAAAAATTCTTTAAATCTTATACAATTGATATTCTAATGGCCAAATACATAGAAGAAACATGAATGGAAAAAGAGATATAAGAGATTCCTTACCGAGAAAGTTTTCTTCCTAAAACATGAGAGTGCCACATTTAGACCATGGGGGGACCATGGTGGGATTATTTTGGATGTTAAATGACCAGAAATTAATAATTATTAATTTATAGTCAATAGGAATGGCTAATGGGAGGTATTTAGATTTGATGAGGGGTGTGTTTTAAAGGATTAAATATTGATAATTTTATAATATAATCCAACTACTTGTGGTTAAATTGAATTAATTTTTTTTTGTATAATTGAGGAGTGGGATAGTGTGTCTAGACATTAAAGGCAATACAAAACCGAACCAATCCTTATATGAAACCTAATAAATGCAAAAAATACAGAATAAAATTGAATTTTATTTCAAAAATACTATTTTTGGTTTAAAATATAAAGAATAAATTTATAAATTTAAAATTATATTTATAAATTAATTTTCATAATTATTAAATGAAATTTTTATTGATTAAAATGTTTCATACAATTTTTAATCATGATTTCATAATATGGATGTCTTAAATCATAGTGCTCGTAAAGTAGCAATTTTCTTTTTTTTCGCAAAAAATTCAGATTTTCCTGGAAATTATATAAAAAACCACTAAGATAAATTTGATGTTACTAGTCCAAAACATAAATTAATTTCATCAAAATAATTCTCTAATTATGAAATTTGTAAATTTTTAAAACATTTATTTTAAGGAAAATTAACAATTTTATTGAAAAATCAACATGTTGACCATTATAAAAATTACAACGGGCTTCATTAAAATATAATATCATTTTATAAAGAAATTTTTAATATTAATTCATGTAATAAATTTTTATTTAAACCATTCACATAAATAATATTTTATAAGAATATTTACATAGTCTCTGAATATAGTATAATTTTTTTTTGTTAAATAAATCATGCAGTCATTTAAATGCATCAATGTAACCAACAACAATAATGAACAAATATTCTATTGAATAATAGTTATAATGTCAATAAAAGATATTAGTGAAAAAAATAATGTTTGATGACCATATTTCACTATAATATACCATTATTATTACTCTTAACCATTCACTTCGATTTGATATAAGGTTCAATATCATTTCCAAAAAAAATAGTTTATTACTAACCCTCTATTCCTTTATTGTAGTGATATTCATGAGGGAAATGATTATAGGGGATTATATCAGCACATATTTTTATATTCAATATTAATTATCCTCATTTTTCATCCCATTTTAAAATTTGGTATGACATTGGGTGTTGTTTTAGATAGAATGTAACAATATTAAGTAATGAAATAAAGTGTTGATAGTTTCTAGTATGTATTTTATTTTACTGGTCTAATATGTAGTAGATCATATCAACACATGATGTTCAATGTTCTTAAGAAAAATAAAATTATATCTATGTGATTATATTAATAATTTAATTTTAAAATAAGAGTTATTTTAATAATAAAAAGGAATTTTTAGAGTGGTATATTCTTCTCCCTTAAATAAATTTTATCCATGTAATTTGTATTGAACCTCCATTGTTCTAATATACATTAGTATCTATTTTAAATTCTTTAAAAATCTCATAACTCCTTTACAAGGTTATATCTTGAGAAATACATGCTTCCTAACTTAAAATTATAAAGGAGAGTTTAATCCTATGGGGTTTCGTACATTGGGCATCTTAGATCATACACATTAATATTTTCTATATTTTCTAAAAAATGATACACTATCTATACATCCTTTCATGTTAGTTCATTGAAATCTTATAATAACCAATGAATATACCATAGGAGTGTCAAAATAGGTGTATAAAATTGATTCTTGTCATGTAGTAGTTGCAGGTCAAGTCTATCTTGAGGCATCTTTTTTGGGGTTGTTACCCCTAGGTACATCTGTGCGAGAGCCATAACCACTTATAATATCTAAATATGGATTTATTTTTATAGAAACCACTTACACTATATTATACCAAAATTTAGGGATGTCTTATAATATTTATTATTATTCCTAAATAATTCTGTAATGTTTTACAATATTAATCCCAAAAAAACTATACTTTCCTCTAATACCAACAATGATAAGTCTTTCCTTTATTTCACAATAATTCACAATATATTACATAAAATCACACTTAGTACAACCTAAAAGATTGATAATACCAGTTTATTTTAGAAATAGACATATAGAATATCAGTTTTTTTACATTGATAAAACGACATTATTGAAAAAAAAATTAGAATTCTTCTAATATTTCATTTCTTATTTAAAACATCAAAAGAGAACCTAGGGACATACATAAGAAAGGGGTGAGCTATAAAACCCAATAATGGAATAAAAAATCATGGAATAGGGTTAATAAATACATTTGGTTCAAGAGTAATAACAATTAAACATAATCTGTGAGAATCATAATCGTGAACAATGAGGTATGGTATAAATTTATTGCATAAAGGTAACATGGGAATGTGAAAACAACATTAAACATGATGTCATAAGAAAAAGTCAAGGATAACCACCAAGAAATTATAACATAATGTTCTTAGGATAACACCACATTCAACATACAAGGAATATCTTGAGAGAAAAACATTACCCAATTCATTAGAGTGCAAACTAGGCACACCCATAAAAATCATATCATGTAAATGCATAAGTGTACCACATAGATCATATAACAGAAAAAAATATCTTATCACATTTAATACAATGATTATGGATTTTAGGTTACATACATGGATTTCCAAAATAAAATAATTATATTTACATATTGGTGAATACCCCTACGTGGAAATGGGTATGACTATACACAATATAAATGTTTGGCATAGAAAATTGCAGTGAAATTTCAGAAACATAACGACAATACATAAAGTTTCATAATACTATTGAATGAGAGATGAAGGTGTATCTCATAAATAGGATGTAAAAAAATTTATGTATGAGGGATATTTAAGGAAATAATAAAAAATTAACATTTGGGAATTAATAGTCATAATATGAGGATGGTTCATGGATAAAAACCTGGCAAGGAAACATCATATGATAATTTCAACAACATAAAAGAGGTACATAATGAATCATGGGAAGGATTAATGATAGTAAAAGGGGAAAATCATCAATAGTAAATAATAAGGAAAGTAATAGTTATGTGTAAAAAAATCCCATCAATATTAATAGGAAGAAATAATGTGTTACTTAAATAATGTGTTGAAATAAAGAGGAGAAGGAGAAGATCCCTTACCAAATTTCAGCATAGTAACAAGTCATTTAAAGGTTATAAAGAGAGGGTATGAATGATATCATTTTATGAAAATTAATTTTATTCTAATCGAACATATATAAGGGTTTGAAAACATATAAAATTGACATTCAAAAGGATAAATAAAATGAAAAAGATTGAATGGAAAAAAATGAGAAAGATATCCCTTACCTTGATGATTTTCTTTCTAAAACAAGAGGTGGAACCTTTATACCTTGAGGGAACCTTGTTGGGACTATTTTGGAGTTAATATTACCACAAATTAAAGTATTATTAATTAATAATGGAGAATAATGGCTAATTTATGGTATTAATAATTGACGACAGGTTGGTTCTAAAGGATTAAATATTGATTATTTTATCATATAAGCCCACCACTTGCAGGTAAATTGAATTCCAACCAATTTTATATCTAATTAATGAGTTTTATAGTGTTTTTGGGTGTTAAGGGCCCTCTAACACCTAACCACTTCTTATATCCAACTTAATAAATTTTCATAATTCAATAAAATAATTATATTTCAAAATCCATTTTTTAGCATAAAAAATTAAGTATAAATTTATAAATTAAAATTGATATTTATAAATGATTTTTTATACATATTTAAAAAAAATTTATTTTATAAAAAAACATAAAAAAACTGTAATAATTCTGACATAATTATTATGTCATAAAATCACAGTGCTCGTATAGTGGAAGATTTCACATTTTCACCAAAAAATAAACTTTGTCAAAACATTCTTAAAAAATCACTTAAAGATAAATTTAAACTCATAAATACAAAAATGAAATTTATTTCATAAAAATAATTCTCCAATTATGTGATATTTATATTTATATAAATAATTATTTTATTAAAAATTAACAATTTAATAGAAAAATTAACCTTCTCTCCATTATAATAATTACTCTGGGATTAATTAAAATATATTATCGTTTTAAAAAATAATTTTATAAGATTATTAAATGAAATAAATTTTTATTTAAAATTTTTACATAAATCAAATTTTAATAAAATATGTTTATAGTCTCTTAAAATAATAAAATTTTGCTTTTTAAATAATCAGGATGATCATTTAAATATGTCGACGTAGAAAAAAACAATAATAACCAACTGTTTTACTGACTAATGTCCATAATGTTAATCATATGAATTTTTTTACAAATATAAAGTGTGATGATCATATTTCCATATAAATAAACTATCATTCTTACTCTTCACCATTCACTTCGATTCAAAATAATGTTCAATATCATTTCCAAAATGAATATTTTATTAATAAATCATTGTTCTTATATTATAGTGATGTTCATGGTGAAATTATTTTAGGGGATCAAAGCTACACAAATTTTTATATTTCATTTTTTTAGCCTCCATTTTTCTTCCCATTTTAATATTTGGTTTGATATTGCGTGTTTTTTATACAGAATGTATCATTTATAACAAATTAAATAAAGTGTTTATAGTTTCTATTATGTGTTTTATTTTACCATTCCAACATATACTAGTTAATATAAACACATTATATTTAATGTTATTATGAAAATTAAAATTATTTATATATATTTATAATAAAAAATTAATTATAAAATAATAGTTCTATTAATAACATAAATGATTTTTTTTGGCATTACATGATATGTGGTTTTTACCTAATGAACTATTATGAAAAACCCTACTTGCGACACTCAGTGTCGATTGAATTGAGATGTTTTTTAAGTTCATGTTTAGTTTTGGTTATTGATCACTCTACGAGAAGTTTGGTTTTATATATGGATAGATGGTGAACCTATGGTCACATAATGATCTTTCTTATAATATTTTCCTTTCTTTTTATTTCACCAATGTTTCATACATATCAGCTTCCTATATTTGGAATTTTTTTAGTTCTACCCCTACTATTATATGTTGATATTCTGTTGTATTTTTATGTGTTTTTATTCCTTGATTGGATAATTATTAGTTTTTTTACCCACTTATCTAGTTTTTCATGGTTTCTTAAATGATAGAATTACAATGTTATATTTTTTTGTTGTATTCCACTACTTACCAGTAATTATTAATTGGGTTGATTCATTCCAATGAGCTCTTATTTTATTTCTGAGAACTAATTTCTATCATATAGCAATCATAATATTTCCTTGGGAACGTCATGGGATGGTTTTGGTGCTTGATTACGGGCTGAATCAAGGTATCTTTGTGAGAATATGTTATTGGATCCTATATTTTTAAGAGGTCATAAGATTTAAAGAGCACTTTAATATTTGGGGTGTTTGGTAGATCCGATATAGGACTGTTAGAAATTGATAAGTGGGAGTGGGAAGAATCTTTCTTTCTATTACTCATTCTAAGCCTTATGTTTTTGTCGGATGTCAGGTTCTAATTCATGAATTATATGTTTCCATATTGGTTTATCTTGTATTTTTTCCTGTGAATAATATTTTGGAATATATAAATTATTTATATGTTTTATGGGATGAGAATGGGAGTTGAACTATGGCCATATGGGGAGCTTGCATGTCCAATAAAAGTATGTGGAGTCGATTGCACAGTACGACGTGAATTCTAGTAGTAGTTTCATGGTTGGTAAATGGTTAAATAAACAATCTATCTAAATAATATATAGACATCGGTCCCTATTATTGAAGTTTTAGTATCACATAATGTTATTGATTAGGTTTTGGTGGTCCATTGGTAATAAGATGGCCGGTTTATAACAAATTAAAAAAATAGGTTATTGAAAATTAATATATTGGATTTTACGTTGAAAAATGTTTTTTAAATGAAACATGATGTTTAGGGATAGGTTTTCTAATGTTAATCAAAATGGATTGTATTTTTAATTCCGAATAAATGATATTATAAAGTAACTTGTGTAATTTTGACACAATTTCAATGTGAGATTTTAAATATTTAAAATTAAATTTTTTATTTTGAGGTTGGTTTAATATTTTTTTCTTTAGATTTTTTTCCATTTTTTGGTTCTTTTAATTGTTTTTTGTGATTTATCATATTGGATTAGTGTTTTGGTTGAGTAATATATTTCTAATTTATTTAGAGTATTCTACCCATTAAAGTGACAATGGATTGTAAGGGGTATTTCTCCTAGAGTTCTAATGACTTTATTCTAGTAGTATACTCCACCCTGACTCTAATTGTAGTGGTAGGGATGGACCCTTTATATATATTTCTTGTATTATTATGATCGAGGTCCTCTATAGGATAAAAATGACAATACGAGGTTGAGATAATTTTCAAGTCACTAGGGACATATTAATCCTTGAGGGTGAGATCTGTTATGGGATTATAGATATTTAATAGGGATACAAAATTGTGAATGATTTTTTAACCCTCTTTAATGACATGATCACCTTCCCCCATAGAGATAGTTTCCAATGATTTCATAAATGATAATCTTTTTATAATGGGTTTTCATCATGATCTTACTTCCAAAATTATCTAATCTAGAATAATATGTTTTAATGATTTTATGAATAAGTATTATTTTCCGAATATGGTTCACAAATGGAGACTAATGGGTGGAGGAACTATTTACCTTAGTTATAATAAAGGCTCCACATCTAGTGAAGATTGGAAACCAAAGGAACCTTATTCAAAGAGACCATCTCCAGTTTCATATTCTTGCAAAGGAAAACATTCTCTTGTGTGTTTCAAGTGTATATGGTGTGGGAATTATAATCCCTCTTAATCTATAAATATAATTACATGTAATAATTGTGGAAGACTTAGTCAACTTTATAAATTCTATGGGTTAGGATCTTAGAATAAGGAAAAAAGAATTCCTTCCTAACTATTGAATCTCAAAAGCAGTTTCACCTGATCTTTTGGGAAATCCCAAGTAGCTTTTATTTTTAATAGTTCCTTTCATTTCCAACCTAAATTTATGTCATTGATCCATGTTTTGTTTTTTGGGTGATTTTATGTCTCGTTATTAATTGTAGAGTTGTATTACTGGGGTAATTATGGATTTTTTTTCAGGTAGTTGATTTTTTTTTGTAATAAATTATCATGATTAATAGTGGTATTTTCAATTGATTTTTCATTAAACCACAATTAGAGTAATATCCTTAAATTACATGGATAACCACAATGGTATATATTTCATAATATCTTTTTATGATTGTTAGGTGTGATTTTTGAATTGAATATAGAGATATTATAGGGATTTTTGGTTGATTGTAATGAAATTCAAGAAATTGGAAAGAAGTGTCTCTTCTTTTTTGGATTTGGAACTCCTGGATTATCCTTCCTTATTATTGAAATTTCATACATTTATGGGATATAAAGTGTTTTTATAGTGAACCGAGTATAACATACATATATATTACATCTTTTTTATGAATATTCAATACATTTTCAAAGTAAAAATGTCTAAGAACCTTAATGTTTTAGTGTAATTGGAGACTAGATACATAAAAATATTATTAATGTATAATATTCATTATATTTAACATGTTTATTTATATAAGGTACTCTTCTAGACTCATCATACTTTGTAGCATTCTTTATAACCTGGGGAAATATTAAAACTTAAGAAGATGTGAGCTCAAATGATCAGTAAGGGTATATATGGAAGACATCAATAAATAAAAATATGTAATCAAATCACAAGAATATGGGTTTGAGAACATGTTATTATCAATAATAATAAATTATACTTGAAAATGTTTATATAATAATCATGAGTCATGGCAGACAACGTTAGTATGTCACACGACTGGGGAATCATTAAAAATCAATCATGATACATGTGTTCAAATCATATTCATATCAACATGTCATAAGAGTTTGGAATTATCATAGGAATAGAAACCATATAATATTTAAAGTTTAACTACAAAGGACACCATATCATAGTGTATTAGGTATCAACACTTGTATCCCATATCACAGAGGATCTGGCATTACCAATTGTTTCTCATATCATAATAGATTAGGAATCCCTACATGTGTCCCATAGTAGATCATGAATATAAACTCATTTTCCAAAATTATCTCATGATATATAAGGTTTCACACAGTTAATTAGAGGTCTATTATAGACACCCCTTTCATATAATGAAGAGAATACATATGTGAACATTCATCATTTCATCTTAATATAACCTGTGGAAAAGAAATGGGGTTTCATAAACATTTTATAATCACATAACCATAATTCATCCAAATAAATAACATGGATGGTATCACCGATTAACATTCATATTGAGGCATAAGAAACATCTAAATATTTTAGCATAGATGAAAAATATTATTAAAAGTATATTCAAACATTTCTATGAAAACGTGAGAAAATATCCATTTCCTTTGATAACATTTTAATTAAAAAATAGAATAATATTGAGAAAATAATTTTATTTTAAAATAAAAATGGAAAATTATAAATTAATATTCAATAAAAATAATGATCATGATAGTAAACTAATTCTTTTATGTCGTATATGTTAAAATAAAACATTCGTTTATCACTTTTGTAAAAAGTAGAAAATGACATATCCAGAAACTTTTAGAAATATTCATTTTTAATAATTTTTAAATAAATTAAATGATAATTTAAATGACCTATTTAGAACAATAAAATTATATGTATGAAATTTTATGTTATGTTTTAAAGAGCATGTGCATGGAAGAAAAAGTTCATCAACCAAGGGGGAAATAAGTTTGGATTTGATTAAAAAATATATATATAATTTTATGTAAAAATAATAGAAAAATGCACTAATATTGAAAAATTTTAGAATATATAGATTACTGGAAAATATATGGAGATTAAAGGATAATATCAATAATAGTATCATCATCATATATCTAGCATAAAAAATATCAAAAAGAAATGATATTGTAACATAAACCCTTACCTGTAGTATCTTCTTGCTTCATACACATTACAAACTTTTTTATAATAAATATATAGTCATTATAAATATATTTCAAAACTATGTTCATAAATATCATTCTATATATGATTTACTTATAAAATCTTATCACCCATTTATTAACAATTCTTTATTAAAATCCCTATTTTGGGTGATAACTATTTTGGTTTTCATACATGATTAGGTTTGGTAGTCCCCATACTTGTACTTTGATCATTATTCCATAATTACTGAATTTTAATCTGATAATGAGTATCATATTTAATAATTATAATAACTTTTATAACAATTCATATAATGTTGTGAAAAAAATGAATGACATCACTTCATAGAGATTGTAGTCCATACGTACGAACGACTAATGCTTCCAATTTATTTATAGATGAAATGGAATAAAGGTAAATTAGAATTAACCTTTCATTATATATAATAATATCATATATATATCATATATATTTAGTAAATACATCATTATAACCATAATTTTGAAGCGGTGATGATTAATGAAACACTTCTCTTCATGGTGGTGGTGGTCCACACTTATGCACAAGTGATGTTTTCTTTTACCATAGGAAAGAAAGTAGGTTGATAATAGTTGTTAAATCATCATCATAACAACTAATTATTTCTAACATACTTAATTAATTATTTTATAATGGACACTATAAATTTATAGGGGGTAAAATAAGCAATAAACTTGAGAGAAGTTAGCTAAGATTTATACCTCTTTGTTGAGAAATATCTTTTTTCTAAACCTTATGCCTTGGACGGATGGAATTTTGGAAAGAAATAAATTTATAAGACATGGGGAAAGAATCTAGTGTGGTATTAAGTTAGGTATTGGCGGAGCTAGAAGCCTCAAACATTGTGAATAATGGAGAAGAGGAGGTGCATTTTTTAAACTGATGGAAAGGGAAAACATGGAAGTACATAAATTTTTTAAATATAATATATTTCATAATCATTTAAAGTGGAATAAAATGGAAATAATCTCAATTTTAAGACATGATAGAGTTGAAAAGTCTTTTAAAAATAAAATTTATGTATGTTTATGTTTCATTTTAATCCTTATATTTTGGTTTAACCCCCTCATTAACCCATGTTATCCTTAACCGATATAACTCATTTCTAGCCTTTAAGGGTCCTAAATTTACATATAATGCGATAGATAGCTAAAAAATGGTCCATGTATGAAATTATTTACAATTTTCTGTTTCAATTGTCCTTTTTATGTTTTATTAATTTTTAAATCATTTAATAAAATATTAGTTGACATAAAATATCATCAAAATCATTTTTCGACTATTAATTTAATTTTACATCAAATACATAAAGACGCCAATTTATTTTGAATATAAAAAATAATTACTATATTTTATACGTTATAATTACCTATTAAATTCTTATAATACCACGATTCATCCAAAACATATTAAATTTTTTATTTTTAAAATAATGTTCTCTTAATTTTCTACTACATACATAAGAACTATATTGGTTCTATGTAAGTATTTAAGGTAAATAAATAGTCACTAGAAACTAAAAATAAATTAATATGACCCAAATAAATTTTTTACGATCAAAAATACCTTTTATATTCATTTATAACATCTATTTTTCCCTATGAAATCATATTAGAGAAATTTAAATCAAGAGAGTGACATTTTACATATATCCCTTTCTAAAAATAATATAAATGTAATAATCAATGAAAATTGAAAAAATATATGATACTTTTTAATATAGGATGAGAATGGATGAACTCCACTAATTAAATATGATAATAGGAAATGTTACAAATATCTTAAAACCTTATCCAAAAGTTTTAACCCATTTTTACCTATTTTACCCTTATTGGGGTGACAAATCATTATTATTATTACTATTCATAATGAATAAAAACAAAAGAAAAATATTTACCAAATTTTAAAATCATAATTAAAAATAAGGATAAATTTTTTTACTATTTAATTTCCATAAGTGGTAGAAATATATTTTAAAATAATCACAAAAAACACAATGATTGTTTTTATAAAAATGATTTTTATGCATAAAACATGATTTATTCTTATTTCATGCAATGAAAACATCATTAGATGAATGATTAAACATTTAAATGAATATGTAAAATATACATTTTATTAATATCATTCATTAATATTTTTTAATTTAGTTTATTAAGATAATAATATATTGCACTTATAAAAATTAATTTTCCTAAAAAATATCACATTTACACTAAAATTATTTTATATCCATTTATTGTGATTTCATTTTATATACGTGTAAAAAATAATTTTTATAATTTATGTAGTACAATTAATACTAATAAATCAAATGGATAAACTATCACTACAACGTAAAACAATAATACTTTAATATTATATCATTTTTCATTTAAACTTGGTATTATATGTAATGAAAGTTACCAAAGAAATAAAATATATTTAAAGAAAAACAAATCATAAAATCTCAAGGTGTAACATTATACCCACATTATAATAATTTCATTCTCAAAACTCCATCAATCTCAAATATGAAACTGTTGAAACTTCTATCACATTATATCCTTAGGTTCCCAGGTAGCTTAATCTAATTTATTGTCTCGCCATAAAACATTAACGAGGTTAGTGGTATTGTTTCATAGAACGTACTCTCTATGATCCAAAATCTCCACCGATTGTTCCTCATAAAAGAGACCAAAATCCTATGGTATGACATATGAGTTTAACTCATGTGAAGGATTAGTTATTTACTAACTAAGTAGAGATATAAGGAATATATCATTAACTTGAGAAAGAGTAGTTGGAAGTGACAACTGATAAGAAATTGTTCGAATAAAATCAATAATTTTTAATAGACCAATATATATAGAGATATTCTTTCCCTTGTTTCTAAATATCATAACCTTAATATAAAGAGATAATCATAGCAATACATTGTTATCAAATTTTAACTATAGATATCACTGAATATTTTCCACACAAATGTTTTATCAATTTAAAGTATTACTAATGCGCTATTGAATAGATATAACCTTATCAACCATTTACCTAGAAATCCTAAGTAACAATAGATATATTTCTCCAAATTCATCTTATAACATTGGATTTCTACACTTCCTTCCATAGAGGGATCCATAAGTCACTATCTAAATTCTCGAGTGATAATTATTGTTGTAAAAAATCACCAATGAAAAGTATTGATCCCAACCACCTTTAAAATACATAGAGGAAGATTTCAATCTCTCTTAACGAATTTCAATGGACCTCTAATACTGACTATATGTATGAGGAGAATATATAGTACTCAAACTGAACTCTGTATCCATAGCCATTTAAATACTTTAACAAGACTTATTAATAAAACATTGATCCCAATAACATACGATTAAGAGCGTTACTCCAGGAAATCTCACTATTACATTAATGTATAACTAAGTAAGCTAGTCAGGAGGGATATATTCTCTAATGGAAATAAAATGGACTGATTTTGTAAGGTGATCAACTCAAATAGCATGGCACCTCTCTCTCCTGGCTCTCCCCCTCTCTCCCTCGGCTCCGACCCGGGTTTCCACCTGAAACCCTTCTCCGTGGGGGTCGGCGACAATGTTGAGCGGAGTTTCTCTTCTTTATTCCTTTCATCTCCTCATTTTCTTCTTCCTTCTCCTACATATCGACTTCTTCCTGGGATCTGCACCCTATTTTCCTCTCACAGATTGTCCTCTCCTATCGCTTGTTGTCTTCGGAATCAACCTCATCTTGGCGGTGGCTCTTCTGTCTCAGTATGGTTTCTGGCCTATCTCTTAGACATGATGGCCCCTGATGCTTCACCAGTCGTTCTCCTAATGCCCCGATGCTCTCGTATCCCCCTCTTCTGTTTTAGGGTTTCTTGTTTTATTTCTCGGCGGCGAAGGATCCTTCCCCTCATTCGACCCAATCGTTTCTACTCACTTCTCGGCCTCAGCTTGGATTTCTCTTCTTTGTCTCACTCGATCTCACATCTGATCTTCCTACCGGCCTAACTTGTCGGACCCCAATATCGGTCTTGCGAGTTGGTGCTCACGGTGGTTTGGGATGGTGATGGTGGTCTTGTCTGGGCGATTCCCTCTTTTGTTGGGTTTTAGATCTAGTCTTGCTCGCCAAAACTCTTCCTCTGCCCTTATTTCATTACCCATCGTGCAAGACCCCATTTCTAGTCAAACATGATGGTATTTTAGGGCTATTTGGGATGGTGATGGTGGTACGGTTGAAGGCGATTTCGTTCTGGCGATGTTGGTGTTCTCGCGATGGATGGATTCAGTTCGACTCATGACAATGCTTGACGATGTCGATGTTTGCTGGATTTCTAGTTTCGTAATCTATTTTATGCTTCGTTTTGTGGTGTTCTGCTTTGTTCATTTTTTGATATTATTGGACCATGTAAGGTGGATCTCGCTGGCTATTGGTGTGAATGGTTTAGGGTGTTTTTTTGATGATGATGATGGGGCTTTTGCGACGATGATAATGGACTCCGGCAATCATCCTTACCGGCGATCCGATGTAACAACCGTTAATTTGACGATTACATTTTGAATTATGGATTTTGATATTTTTAAATTTGAATTTTGAACTATTTTTTGTTGTGGTTTGCTTAGCTTTGGTTTTTTAAGGTTTCCACTTGTCCAAAAAAAGTGGTTTTTATAAAATAAAAAATATTGGATTGTGAATCAACTCAAATAGCATTGTTCCTTTTAGATTTTTTTGGGGATTTATATGATGAAATATTTGGTGATGTTTTTTCAATTCCATTGAGGTATGGGTAATAGTTGTAAACTCCAATTATACTTTTATCAATTACACTTAACCTATTTTTCATTTTTTTATTAAAAATATTAATGATTTTTTATGATGTAAATTTTCAAATTAAAATTTGTGCCTATATATTGATTTTGATAAATGAAATCCCAAAATATTTTCCCCACTTTTATCATGAGATCTGGAAAACCTAATTGAGCTGAGCCCCATGGAATCTCAAATCAAATAACTAAAGATCCACCAAATACCACCTGACTGAGCTCGATGAAATACCATTGAAACTGGGAACTCAAATTAATGAACCATGATTGAGGGGATAAATTATGATGAAACCATATGATGATCTTAATTGAAGCTAATAAAGGGAATCAAAGTTAGTTGTGTCTCTTATTTATTCGATGTAGGGATACCTTATTTCCAAATGCAACTAAACTGAAGGGGCTGACAATCCAAATCAAAGATAGTCATGCTCATTAGGGATGAACTGACAATCCCATGCCTTATTGAATCACTATTGTAATTTCATGAATTTTCAACAATCTATCTGTGATGGGATCCCATCGCAAATAAGATTTAGCGACGGGGTCCTGTCGCAAAAATCCCATTGCCGAAAACAGCGTCGCAAATACTATTTTTTGCAACAGGTCCATCGCAAAAAATAGAATTTTCGACCGGGAACTTCACTATCGCAAATAAGTCTCAGATTATAGAAATTATATATAAATAAACCTTTTGCGATGGGCCCATCACAAATAGTATTTACAAGGAGGAATTTCTCCATCGAAAATAAGTCTCTAATTATAAGCATTATATATATTGACCTTTTTCGATGGGCCAATCACAAATAGTATTTTAAAAATATATATTAAAAAAAATTGTGACAAGCTCCTGTCGCAAAAAGTCCGGTCGCAAATACTAAACAAAGTAAAAAATATATATTTAATAAAATTATGATTAATTAAAAAATAACATTAATATTATTAAAATAATAAAAAGTAAAAAATACTAAAATTCTCAATATTCAAAAATAAAAATAAAAATCATCTATTATTATTATTATTGTTAGTAAAATAAAGGAAAATTAAAAAATATAATACTAAATAATTTATATTTAATAAAAGTATAATTAATGAAAAAATAATATTAATTTTATTAAAAAAATAAAAAAATAAAAAAATATAATATTATCAGTATTCACAAAAAAATTTAAAAAATCATAAAATAATAATAATAATATTATTATTATTAAAATATAAAAATATTAAATAATATAATACTAATAATATATATTAAGATATTAAAAATTAAAAAAAAAATATTGTGCAATATTCGCTCCAATATAAAAGACATAAACTGTAAATAGTTCATATTACAACTATTTTTGAATTCAAATGTTTTTAAAATAAAAAAGAATGGGGGGGAGTCATCTTCTATAGGAGGTGGAGGCACTGTAAGAGATGGTGGAAGAAACTCCATCCCTAATGTACGAGTCAGACGACGGATGTACCCCATCTGCTCGTGATGCTGCTGGTTGCTGCTGCTGGTTCCATCGACGCATGTCTTCCTTGTACTACTGATACTTCTGACGCATCTCTTCATGCTGCTTCTTCAAACTCTATATAAGATCAGTATGATTACACAACTACTACTGTTACTGTGAGGTAGAAGATGTTGCCTCTCCATGAGCTCCACTAGAGCTGCATGCCAACATCGTATCAATACCAAAATATGTACCATGAGTCAAATGAGAGTCGATACCATCTACTCGGACCTTCTCAATGCTATAATAAGTAGCATGCATCAATGTCGCCTCATCGAAATGGTGGGCACTGGTTTGATCAATGCCTCTTCCTGACTATCAACCTCTGTCTGAGAGGTCACAGCTTCATATGACTCCTTCAATTCCGATTTGAAATTAAAATTGTGAAAATAATTTATACAGTTAATTTTTAAACTAAAAAAATAATATTAACCACAATCTGACACTGGTTATCACCTCTAATATCTCAAGTGGCTGGATCACTATACATCCTCTGATAAACGGCGTACTCTATAATTTCAGGATGCTCGACTGCCTATAGAAATATAAAATAAATTGTTTATATTTAATTTTATATATAATATTTAAAAAAGATACTTACCATATGATCTCTATGAGTATTGAATGTACGACAACCAGCTCGATGTGTCACCTTCTGTCACCCCTAGTTCAACCAACCCACTGAAGATCTCCTCTGAAATCCACCAATCAATCAGTGTAAACAAAATCCATCCCTAACGTGAGATGAAATGTACTCTGGTCGGTGGGCTCTACACGACTCATCAAATTCAGTCACTCATACTTTCTTAATGTTCGTCCTTCTCAAATTGTGCAAAAACTGACATAAATGGTCATGTATAGACACATGCCATGTCGTGTGGATAACGTTATGCATGCTATCATCGATTGGATACTATAAATCCTACAAATAATTTATAATATCAAGTTATTAATAAAATAAATTTCCAAATAAATATTATTTATTTATGTAACAGCCAATGATTAAACATGACGAGCCGTACATCAATGGGAAAATATTCCCATGTGATCCATGGCTGAGAAAAATAATTGATCAAGATAGCTCTCCCTTGTCGAACAAATACATGCACAAAACTGTAAAAAAGAATAAATAATCAAAAAATTAGTATATATAAAAATAAATTAAGGAATGATAACTAATATATACAGGTTACCATACCTCCATGTGCATGGATCGAACCCAAGATGTAGACGTTGCTCGGGGATAGGGTCAAGAATAATCAGCCGTGTAAGATCGCGCCCCCTCTGCATACCCCTTGAACTTCCAGTAGGATGAGGGTCAAGTGATCAAAAATCCCCCTCATCCAAGGGTAGCTTAGCCTCCTCCAACTCACGAAATAGATCTGGGTCCATCTGAATCACAAAATAATTGTTGTCAGTAAATAGTTGAAAATAACTATTATATATAGATATATTTTAGTTATTATTATAACCAGCTTTTAACTTGGTCAATGTTCACCTTCATCATCATCTTCATATCTGACAATGTCTATGTCTTCATATTCCTCCTCGATATCATCAATATCCATATGAGTTTCAATTTCATCATATCTTATCATTTCTAAATCATTTGTAACATCATTAACATCTTCGTCACTATTGATCCTTAATTGTGGGGTGTATTCATCGATATTCACATCTCTTTGTGAAAAAAGATGGGCTTTGAGAAGTCTCTTAAGAAATTTAAATTCCTTCCACTTCAGAAGAACCACATTCAGTTTGAGTAAACTGATTTTCCTGAGAATTAATTTTTATTATGCTCCACCAATCACTAAAGTCTCATTAATTAGAAGAATACTTTTCATAATAAATTTTATGTGTCTATTGATCTAGTAAAAATGTTTCATTTACTCAAGAAGACTTTTATATTTAATATTGATGATTCCATGAGTCCGATGAACACGCAAGCCTCTCTCGGTATCTAACGACTAACATTTAAACATCATTATGTAATTCTTTACTAGATAAAAAAGCTCAATAAATTCATCCAGAATGCTGTAAAATTCCACTTCAGTTTTTCTATGATGTGATCCTCTCAAGAAAACTCCATTGTTCATTTTTTTTGATTCCCCATATGCACGTGTATGAAATCGAAATCCATTCACCGCATATGAATTATAAGATTTAACTATTTTGGATGGTGGGTTACTCAATATACATAGTTGCTTATCAATTTTATCAGCATGTTGAGACACCTAATAATTTTTTAAATAATTATAAATATAATAAATAATAAACAGAATTGATATTAAACCATCAATAATTCATGTTACCAGTTTTTGAAACCATTGAGAAATTTTTTTTGTCTCCGTTCTTCAAAAGCAGCTGCGGTAATTTGTTATAGTTGTTTCGTAATAAGAATATCATATAACCTAAAAATAAAATAAGTGTACATACTGTAACAAAAATTATAGAATAAGTGATAGAATCACTCACATTACAAATGATATCATTTCTTCATAGTTGAGAAGAACATATGTTTGAGCTCTATGATGTTCATTATCTTAAATCCATCGTTAATGAACTCAACCGAAGGCAAGATTTGGTTGATTAAAAATTGATAATTGGTTTTCCATTTCATCATTAACATTTCCCTCATTTCGTCCCATGTGGTTGTGTTTTAAGGGATATTCTGATTCAAAATAATGAGAGATAAAAAAGCAATTTCCTCTTGAAAATAAGCTTCAACAATTGAGCCTTCAATGGATGCTTTGTTACATACTTTTTTCTTCAATTTCAACATACATCTATCGAATGGGTACATCCATCGAAACTGTACCAGACCTCTATATTTATATTCATGTAGAAATTGTAATATTAGATGTACCATTGAGTCGAAGAAATCCGGCAGAAATATTTTTTCCAGTTTACACATAATTACATCAACATCTTCTTCTAGTTTTCTTAGCGCATCCTAGTTTGTTGTCGTGGCACAAATCTCTCGAAAAAAATTTATTATGTATAATATCTAATCACAAATAATATTATTCAACAAACCTATGAATACAATCGGTATAAGTCCTTCCATTACAACTTGACAATCAGGACTTTTTACATCGGTAATATAACCATTCTTAACACATCAACCCAAATTGGAAGCATAGTTGTCTTGAAGTCTCAAATCTACAATCCACTGACAAAATAATAAGTGAATCTCTTTGGACAGTTTATAATCTAGTTCTAGCTTCATTAACCTCGGTGATCTAAAATTTTCAAATATTTCATGTTCTATTCGCCTGCAAATTTGGGAAAGATCTAATCGAGCATTTATAGTATCTTTGGTCTTACTTGGTGTATCAAAAAATGTATGAAATAAATTATCAAAACAGTTCTTCTTAATATGCATGTCATCCGACATGTGGCAGACTAACATATCTGACCAGTATAGAAGATCCCAATAAATTCTTTGTTTTATCAAATTATGTTATTTCCCAAAGCAATGAATTTTCTGTTGATTTACTGTTGGACCAAATGTGAATAGAGGTAATGAAAATACAACTGTTTTTTACTCTGTACCTAAGATCATTTTTAGAGGTTCATCACATTAAATTGTTCCATTTATGAAATGATATTTCATTCCTCTATAAAGGATGATCATTTGGAAGAAATCTGTGATGACAGTCAAAATAGCAAGGTTTGTTTTCATTAATGATAATAAAGGCTTTATATACTTTCATACAGTAAGGACATGATTTCGGACCATGTGTACTCCAGCTAGATAACATGCCAAATTCCGGAAAGTCATGAATCTTCAACATGAATTTAGATTTTAATATGAAATTTTGTTTCACAAAAACATCATATGCACTAACAAAATTACTCCCCAATGCATTTATCTCATCAATCAATGGTTTCACAGAAACACCAATATTGTTTTCTATGTCCTGGGATTAATAAGGTCAAAAAGATATAGGTATCCTTCATCAAAATCTATGGAAGTAAATTTTATGGAGTTATAAAGACACGAAAACATGAATACTGACTTCCATAAGAACAAAACAGACAAAAAAACATCAGAAAAATACCCAATTGAATTTTTCAGGCTTCTAAAGAAGAAGATGGATGTAGAAAGTCAAAATGTTTCCATTAATCACCATAAAATGGATGATTCAATATTTTATTGGTTGAAATCTTAGTTTTGTGCCCTGACAAAATTGACATTATGTTTTGAGACATAAATAAACATTGTAACCGAGGTGTAAGGGAGAAATATATCAACTGTTTTATTGGAATTGATCTATAATTCCATGGTTAGGATTCTTTATACCTAGATTTTCCACATGTGAGACAACTATCCAACAACTCATTTTCACCAGAATATAAGATGCAATCCTTTGGACATGCATTAATCTTCCTATAACTGAGGCCCATATTACGAACCAGCCTCTTCCTCTTATAGTAATTTGCAGCCAATACATTTTTTTCATGTAACCGTGTTTTAAAAAAAGAAAATATCTGATCAAAACAGTTGTTTGTCATTGAATTATCTGATTTAATAGCCATTAATTTTGCAACTGCTTCTAATTTGGTTATCTAGCAACCATGATATAATGCGTCCTCAATAGACCCCAACAACTAATAAAATTCGGATGGTGCCATCTCAAGATTTAAATCAATATCATCTTGAGTTTCAGTTTTTTGAACAGATAGACTTGCAACATCATGTACTAAATTATGAAATCTTGATGGATCTGTAATCGGGTTATTTTTATCTTCTATGGAACTGCGTTCACCGCGTTGATACCAAAAAACATAATCTCGTTGAAAACAAAACCGCAAGAGATGTCCCCCAACCTTGTCAAATGTGTCAAACGTTCTCAGTGCACATTTTTTACAAGGACACTTTATTGTGCCTTCTGAATCATATTTTGGTTTTGATGATGCGAATGATAATAAATCCTTAACACCCTCAATATATACAGGATTTCAACCAGAAACTTTTTGATTTCTGTGATGAATCATCCGAGCGCAATCATCTAATCATGACTGTTGTCGACATCCTTGTTCCATATTTTTCTACAAAATATAAAATTATTTCTATTTTTGAATAATTTGAAATTATTAAAACACTATCTGAAAAATGAAGTTAAATAATTACAACTACATCTTGATAATTACCATTATTTATCGGTGTCACAATTTCTAGTGAATTGACAACAACTCTTTTGTCTGACGACTCATTTACTTCCAAGATTCTAACACTCAAATCACAATGAGGAATCTACTCAAAGGTACACATATTAATTCTCGTGCATATGAGAATATATTATCATACCTCTGAGCAAATTCTTCATTTTGATTTCAGTGTGATAAAGTTTTAATTAAATGAGCTGTCGGACAAAAGAGCCCCCTTTTTTTCGTTGAATCATCTTATTGTAACTATCACCACTTGAAAATATTATAAAAAATGTGGTCCTATGAATGCATATTCAAACTCGTGCATACGAGATTGAATATAAATAGGTAGAAGAATACTTTTCATAATGTTTTGAGTCATTGGAAGTTAAAAGGGGAAGAGTTATCGAGTAAAAGGAGTGTCACTAGTCTACTAGAAATTGTGCCAAGTTATTACAAGTTATTATAATTGATTTTATTCCTAATTATTTCTAATTATTTCTAATTATTCCTAATTATTCCTAATTATTCCTAATTAATCTTAATTAATCCAAATTATTCCAAATTATTCCAAATTATTCAAAATTATTCCAAATTATTCATAATTATTACTAATTAGAACTAATTAATTCTAATTATTACTAATTATTACTAATTATTACTAATTATTTCTAATTATTACTAATTATTACTTAATATTTCTAATTATTACTAATTATTCATACTTATTACTATTTATTACAATTTATTAGAATTTATTCCCATTTTTTCCTATTTTTAGCAATTTTTTCCTATTTTTTCCTATTTTTTCATATTTATTCCAATTTATTCCAATTTGTTCCTATTTGTTCCTATTTATTCCTATTTATTAATAATTATTACTAATTATTACTAATTATTCATGTTTATTCTTATTTATTCCTAATTATATCTAATTATTACTAATTATTCATAATTATTACCAATTATTCCTAATTATTCATAATTAATACTAATTATTCATAATTGCTACTAATTATTACTAATTATTCCTAATTATTCATAATTATTAATATTTATTACTAATTGTTAATAATTATTCCTAATTATTCCTAATTATTACTAATTATTACTAATTATTAATAATTATTTACTAATTATTACTAATTATTAGTAATTATTACTAATTATTACAAATTATTAATAATTATTACTAATTTTTAATATTTATTTATATTTATTTCTAATTATTTCTATTTATTCCTATTTATTCTTATTTATTCCAATTTATTCATATTTATTCCTAATAATTCCTAATTATACCTATTTATTCACATTTATTCTTATTCATTTCTATTTATTCCTATTTATTCTTATTTTTTTCTATTTATTCCTAATTATTCTTAATTATTACTAATTATTACTATTTTTACTAATTATTACTAATTATTACTAATTATTACTAATTATTACTATTTATTACTATTTAATACTATTTATTACTAATTATTACTAATTATTCCTATTTATTCCTATTTATTGCTATTTATTACTGATTATTTCTATTTATTACTTATTAAAACTAATTATTACTAATTATTACTATTTATTACTAATTATTACTATTTGTTACGAGTTATTTCTATTTATTACTATTTATTACTATTTATTACCATTTATTATTATATATTACTATTTATTACAATTTATTAATATTAGTAACTATTTATTACTATTTATTACTATTTATTAGTATTTATTAGTATTTATTACTATTTATTACTATTTATTACAATTTATTAATATTTATTACTATTTATTAATATTTATTAGTATTTATTACTATTTATTACTAATTATTACCAATTATTACTATTTATTACTAATTATTACTAACTATTACTAATTATAACTAATTATAACTAATTATTACTAATTATTACTATTTTATTACTAATTATTACCAATTATTACTATTTATTACTATTTATTACTACTTATTACTAATTATTACTAATTATTACTATTTATTAATATTTATTACTATTTATTACTATTTGTTACTATTTGTTACTATTTCTTACTAATTATTACTAATTATTACTAATTGATACTATTTATTACTATTTATCTCTATTTATTCCTATTTATTCTTATTTATTATTAATTACCACTAATTATTACTAATTATTACTATCTATTACTATTTGTTACTATTTTTTACTAATTATTACTTTTTATTACTAATTATTACTATTTACCGCTAATTATTACTAATTAGCCCTAATTATTACTAATTACCCCTAATTATTACTAATTACCCATAGTTATTACTAATTAACATTAATTACTGTTAATAACTACAATTTACAACTACTAATTACTAATTACTGCAAATTATTTATATACAATACTAATTTTCGTTAATAATTATTAATTATTACTAATTATTAAAAATTAGTACTAATAATTTCAATTATTTATTACAAATAAATACTGATAAGAAAATAATTAAAATCTAATATAATTACAGCTAATCAAAAATAATTTAAAATAATATAAAAAATGAAATAAATACTAAAACAAAATAAATATAAATACCATTAAATTTGATCTCCTATTGATGTAGACGACTTCAAAACTTCTTTGTAAAAAAAATCTAACACAGATAATGTTTCACTATAAAAATAGAGTTCAGAGAGTGAGGAAGTGAGAATTGAGGGGAAGAGTATGAAAAATGGAAGGGTGTATATATAGGTTGGCTTAGTTGCAAGGAGTCAATTTGCGACGGGATACCCGTCGCAAATAGTACTATTTACGACGGATCCAGTCACCAATACCTCTGCCTGTATTAATTACTGTCAGCGGTTAAAAGGGTAATTGCAACAAGTCTCATCGCAAATAGTTGCCTACCGACACACTTTTTGCGACGGGACAACATTCCGTCCCAAAACCTATTTACCGCCACCGATATTTGTGGCTGGTCCCGTCACAAATACCCTCCGACCGACACACTATTTTCGATGTGGGAATCCCCCACGGCAAATAACCTTCCCATGGTTTGGCATGAAGACCGCGCCAAACCGCGCCCTACATTTTTCAACAGGACCCCAAATCCTGTGAAAATAACCAATTATTTGTGAAGGGTCAAACCTCTTGTCGCAAGTAACTTTAGGGACATACTATTTGCGATGGGATTAATTCCTGTATCAAATAGCCTGTTGCAAGAAGCAATTTTTCCTGTAGTGAATCTGAGCTACGTTGAAACCTGATTGAGTGAAATTGAAGTTCATCACACCACATTTTCTGACTAAAGGAGACGACCTAGACCACGCCTCGATATTATACAAATAATAAAGCTCTACAGAATCGATTAAAGATTCCATCATGAAATCGCCATCATAATAGATTAATATGAAATTGATTTTAAAGAAAAACTAAAGCCTCTATTCAATTTGGTGCTACTTGTTCATCCCCTATACAGATGAACACTTGAAGAGGCCGCATTGTTTACCAATGTTGTGTATTTTTCTTTGAAGAAAGGTACACACTACATGTATGAAAAAATTTCCCAAAGAAACCTTGCAAAGAATTCTAATTGAGCATCATGCCATGTCCTATAGAAGCCATGAAGTCTTCATACCATGAAGACCCAAGCATAGCCAGTCAAGAACCAAGCCAAAGTTAATGAAATTTGAATCAGAAATACAAATAACAACTAGGGATGATGTGTTGATGCTGGGCTCGGCTATAATAATGCGACTGATTCTCCTTTTCTCAGCGAAGATGATACATATCAACAATCCCCTAAGGCCGAATAATTTGTGTCCAACAAAATAATTTTTATTATGAAAATTAATTATTGATGAAGACAGACCACCATACTATAATTCATGGATAAGAGTCAGTGATGAAGAGTCTATGCACGAACCTCAATGATATTGGACCCAAGTTGTGAAGGATGAACTGATGATCGGCCTAATATAATGTAAATAAAAAAAGAAATTCTGAATATATGTAAAGAAAATATTTTCAAATCTACCATGATACCCAAAGGGTTTTTTATGAATGGTGGACGTTTTCTGAGACAACATCTTCGTTAATATGTTTTTGAAGAAGGCATTGTCCCAACCTCCACCCCCTTCAGAAGTTTTTTAAATAAGGTGCTTTCTTAAAGTGCGTCCTCCCTTATTTTTTTTTTTAATTTTTTTCTCATATATATATATATATATAATCAAAATAAAAAATTTATTTTATTTTAATGTCTTTATATTTGATATTACTTTTAACAAAGTATTTCGAATATATTATGTAAAATCTCAACCAAACTCCCCGTTTATAAGGGTGTGGTACTCGAAATTTTTCTGAGGTGTTCGATGTGGGATTCAGACACCACTTTCCCACCATTTAATGAATAATATATTGATAATAATAACACATTATTGATAATAATTTTTTAATCATAACATATTTTAAAATAATATTTGATAATGTAGTAATAAGTAGCGTAGTCAATAATATAAATAAAAAGGTATTGAATTAAAAATAAATTTATTAATGTAGCTAAAATTAATATATTAAATTATTTTTAAAATGAAAATAAAAAAATCCACACACTTAAAAATTACAATAAAAATGTAATTAATAATATGATTCTTGATAATAATTATGCATATAAATTTTTTATAGTCTATATGTTATGTTTTTAATCAATAATGTTTGTGTCATGTAAATTAATTTTTATTTATTATATTTATGAATAATAATAATACTATTATTATTTAATTAATGAAATTTACAAAGAAAATACATGCAATCAAGAACTTGACCACATATAATATGTTCTAAAAAACAATGTCATGATAAGAAATAATTAATGATAATGAAGACTTTGTAATAAAATAAAGATATTATTAATAAATTTAGAATGATAATGTCATGATAATTATATTTTACAAAAATCATGATAATAGTAATAATGTTATTATATATGAATAATAAAAATAATAATAAAAATAATAATAATGATGTAAATAATCATATTATTATTAAATAGTATTAATTAGTAATATAATATTAAAAGTTATTATTTTAGTAATAACATAATTATTAATAATAATATTTTCTATTATTAATAAGTTGAATGTATTAATTATTTTTAATTAATTAATTCATTATAGCTGTATTATTATGTCATGTAATATTATTATTAATTAATAATTTCTATTTATTATTTTTATAAAATTAAATTCCTTTTTATTTATTTTATATGTTATAGGTGCATGTCTTAAATTTCAATTAGAATCTAATTATAATTTATATTTGATAATATTTTAGAGTTACCTACTTGTTCTAAATTCATAATGTTATATTTTTAAACAACATAATTTTGTATCATCTATATTGTCATCAATTTATTATTTTGATGAAAATATTTTTATTTGTAATTAATTTTTAAGTGTCTAGACTATGTGTTAAATTTTATTTTTCTGGTATTTATAGTCTATTTTTTATAACCTTTTAAAGTCATCTATATGAATCACAAAAACTTATTATATTTCAAGTATGAAACTTTAGAAGCCTATAAAATATAAACTATAAGTACAATATAAATGAATCCTAAAACTAGGATTAACCACATAAAATATGGTTGAAAATAAAAAAATTAGATATATAATAAACCAAAAATAATTTAAATGATGCAAACATTATTAATTAAAAACATAACATTTACACTTTTAAAAATTTATCTACATAAAATATAGTATAAATAAAATCTAAATTAAATTTAAATTATTGAATGCACAAATAAATTATAATTAAAAATAAAATGAATGTCAAAAAAATAATAAATAAATACGCTTTATTTACCCAAAAAATGTTTGTCGCTGTAAAAAAATTATAAGTACAAAAGTATAAATGTTAGGTTTTGAAACAATAATGTTTCTCTCAGTTGAAATCATTTTTTATATACTTTTATGAAATTATTTTGTTTCTAAATTATTTTTTATATGTTTAGAAAATGTTTTTAATTTTATCAATTTTTTATTTGTACTTTATAATGTATAGTATTATAAAGACACATACTTGAAACATTATTACATTTCATGTACATTACTTTGGAAGCCTATAAAATAAAAAAATAAGTGCAATATAAATGAAACAAAAACAAGGATTAAATATTTAAAAAATATTTCTAAATAAAAAATTTAAGAAATAAAATAAACAAAAATTAATTTATATGATACAATATCTATTGATTAAAAGCATAAAATTTATATTTCAAAATAATCATGTGCTGAAAAAATAGTATAAATAAAATCAAAATGAAATTTAAAAAATTAATTACATAAAAAATATTAATTTAAAATAAGATAAATGTCAAAACAAAATTACTGAAAAAATATTTTCTTTAAAAAAACTTTATAAGTTCAAATGTTATGTTTCAAAACAACAATATGTTGTGAGGTTTAAAGAATTTTCCATCAGTTTTTTAAAAAAAATTACTTTTATTTTTAATTTTTTTAACATGTTTATTTACTGTTTGAAATTTTATTTATAATTTATTTATAAATTTCAATAAATTATATATTTTTTGTATTTTTTTTGATAATCCTTTTATTTTCAATTAATTTTTATTTTTATAGAGCATGTTTTAAATTTCATTTATATGTTATTTATACTATATTTCATGCGCAAAAATTTTGAAGTGTAAATGTTCTGTTTTTAATCAATAATGTTTACATCATTTAAATTAATTTCGGTTTATTACATTTATGATATTTTTTTATTTTAAGTTGTTTTTATATTTTTAATCCCTATTTTATGTTTTATTCAACTTGTACATATAATTTATATTTTATAAGCTTTTAAAGTTGCTTACTTTAAACCTATTAGTTTCGTTATATTCCACATTGGAGTCTTTGAAACGATATAAGATATAAACTATACATTCAATCTAAGTAAAACATAAAACATAGACAAAAAATATAAAAAAAATTTAAAATAAAAATAATTCCAAAAAAAATATGTATAATAATATAGATGCTGCAAAATAATGTTGTTTCAAAACATAAAATAGGGGTTCAAAACCCATTGGGCGCATGCACTGTAGCAGTACTGTAGCAGAGGCGGAACTATGGCAATGGTGGGCACTATAGTGGCTATAGGTCGCTGTAGTGGCAGTAGGGTACTATAGCAGCGACGAGAACTGTGTGGGACTGTAGAATGCTGGTAGTGTAGCAGTACTATTTAAAGAATGGGCTTTGGGCCAAAAATTTAGGCCTACGGGCCATGTAATGGGAAAAATGACCTCTGGGCCTTCGGGCTATGTAATGGGTCTCCCTCTACCCAGTTAAAAGATGTCTTTGCTTTGATTTAATAATAAATGAGGCTTCGGCCCAAACTTTTTAAAAAAAATGTACCATTAAAAGCTTATAAAATATAAATTATAAATCGATTCTAAATGAATTGTAAGTCATTCACTCAAGACACATTAAATGATTGAAAACAATAATAATTTTAGAAAAATAAAAAATAAAAACTAATAAGTATCATTAAAAATATATGATTTAATAATAATAATAATAATGTAAATTAATTAATTAATTAATATTTTTAATATTTTTTTTAATAATGATAATAATAACAATAATTATATTATTAATATTTTTAAAATCATAATTATTAATATTATATTAATAATTAATAATAATTAATAATTATATGATTATATGTATCATCAGTAATATTATTATCATGAATTTATTATAATGACTTTATTATAAATAACAGTATTATCTTCAATTTATAATCATGACTTTATTATCATGAATTATTTATAATGAATCAATAATTTTTTATTATCATGGCTTTATTTCCTTGACTAAATTATTCATTTCCAATCCCTTGGATGCATATATTTTATTTGTATATGAGTGAATATGTAACCATCTTTAATTAAGAATAATATTATTAGTAGTATTCATAAATATAATAAATAAAAAATTATTTACATGGCACAATACTTTTTTGTTTAATAAAAATAATAATAATATTATTAATTACTAATATTATTCATTAATAATTACATTATTATTATTTTTTAATTACATTAGTATTATTAAAATAATCAATAAAATTATCTATTATTATTAATTAGATTATTAATTATAACTAATTATTTTTAAATATCTAATTAGTTATATTATTAATTACTAGTTATTACATTATTAATGTAGTACCACCAATTTCTGGTATGTAATGCTTTATTTATTCTTTTTATGTGTCTAAACTAGTTTGGTGATTTTTGGGAGAGTTTGGATAAATTTTAAAGTGTTTTTAGAGTTTTTCTACCGGTGCATGGGTGGTGTACAATTTTTGGAAACTATGCAACACTTACAAGTAACTGTGCATAGTGAGTTAGAGGAAAAGGGAAGGCGCATGTGTAGTGATTGGTTTTTCTAAAGCGTACAAAAGCCTAAGAGAAACCATTCAGTGTGGTTCAGTTTTTGGATAGAGATCTTTTGAATGGTTAGTGCATATTCTGATAACTGTGTGAGGGAATCCTATGAGGTCCTCCTTAACATTGAAAAATGATCTTGGTTAGCTCCTAGTTTATCTAACTATGTGACTAAATCATATACGAGTAAAAATTATATCCTTAAAAAGTCTATCTCAGACGTTTTACCCTCTAACTGACTCATTTTCCCCCAAACATCCCTAAAAAGGGATATTATACTTCCAAAGGCTGGAGAACTTATCCCAAGGAAATTGGAATCAATATTGAGCCTTTCCTTGGTGTGTTGAAACCCAATTTTCATGGTAAGTCATCGTTCTTGATCGTTCTTGATGTTTTTCTTAGATCTACTTCACCCTCTATCTTAGTTTCTTAGATCTACAACCACTATGGGTTTATCTAAGGTCATAAGTGTCCAATAAAATTAAATTAGGCCTTGTTGATGATAGGGGAGGAGATCTAGGGTGGTTTCATGGAGATCCAACTCGTTTTTTGTGACATTTTTCATTCCATTTTGTGTATTTGAAAAAACTCTCAAGGTAGGTGGCTTTACTCACAACTGCTTTATTTTAGAACATGAAGTATTAGTTTCAAATTGTTTTTCTTGATTGAAATTGATCATTTATCCACTGTGAAATTATTGTTAGAATCCTCTAGACTGACAGTTTTTTGAAATTGGAGACTTAGTTGTGTTATGAGATAGTGTTTTCGATAACATGATTTTAAAATGAAGATTTTAAAATAATAATTGGTTTCTCTACATAGAAAAATGGATTTCAATTGTAATAATGATTCTTTATTGAAATGGTTTGAACACACTTGAATTTGGAATGGTTTGTCATGGTTTTTTTCCATGTGTTCATATGCATTACGATGGATAAGGGCGTAATGTACCTCCATCAAAAGGTTGGGATGAAAAAGGTTGTGAAGTACCCCTGTGAATAAGGTTTACAAAGTGATTTCGTAGTGGATGGATAAATCACCACGTGTGAGTATAGGGATGACCATGGATTACATTCATGGTTGGATATATCAGTGTGTACAAAATAAGGGTTTATGCCAAAATAGAATGTTAAATGATTTAAAGAAATTTTTATGTGCTTTATTTGGAAAACTATTTTCAATGTATTTTGTTTATATTTTGATATAAAATGTTTTATAAAATGTTTTATATGAATTGTTTTATATTAATGTTTCCAACATGTTCTATTCTATCGGCATGAGTTGGGAAGTCATTGGGGAAAAACTAATGAGTCTTAGTACTCACCCCTACTTTGGCACATTGGTGCTTTTGAAGATTCCATCTACCGGGACATGGGAAAAGGTAAGTTTTCACATGAATTTAGCACTAATTCATGATACATGGGTAGTTTGATGAAGTTGGATATTGGATTTTGTGGAACATGGATTCTTGTGGTTTTCTTGGAGTTTATTAGTTTCTCTTCTACTGTTTACTTTGATATTGTAGTCTTCTATTTTGGAACTTGATTTTAATATGATTTTGATAAATGAAATGTTGCTTTTTCTTTCAATTTTATCTTTCTTCACATAGTGGTTTTTTGGATAAGGATTGTCTAGTTAGTGGTTTTATTTCATAAAATGAAAAGAATCCCCCACATGTATTGATGCCCTTCAGATTTTATTTCCAGCCTATGGAATCTTGAGGCTGTCTCTTAAGGCCAATTAACACCATTCCACCCTCTCAAGACAATGAGATGGGGTGGGATGTTACAAGTGGTATCGATTTTGTTCAATCCAGTAATTTGTTTGGGAAGAGTCTTCATCAGTGATGTCAGTCTTGGAGTCGAATTCATTCATGTCTTTTTCTTGTGTCGGGATCATATAAAGTTGTAGGATTATTGGGACATTAAATGTAGAGAATATATATATATATATATCTATGTTTTTTTCTCATCATCATGTTACTATGGATCTGGGTACATAATTGTTTTGGAGACACTTATCAGATTTTTGAGATCACATTTTCATAGGTTTATCTAATGAGATGAGCATGTCATGCATTAAAGGAATAACTTTCTACTTGGAGTGTATACATCATTTTGAGTAATGATTTCTATTTTGTGCAAAGGTGATGATTTTTGAAAAACAAATTGTAAAATTGTTTTCAAATGATGTTTTTTAAAAAGAGATTAATTGAGGTATTTTGAAAATGGGTCGATTTTCAAAACAAAAAGTTTAAAATATTTAAAAAATATTTAAACATGGAAAATGATGATTTTTGAAATCAATTTTGCGATATTTGATGGGATTTAATTTAGATTTGTTAAGAATTTAGTAAATATAGAGTGAGACTTATAGAGTATGTTGTTTTTAGAAAATGGCACCCGGTAGGAACCATAAGAACCAACTTGAAGAAGCTATAGGGAATGTAGTTTCACCTAATCGATAGGTGAACCAAGATATGGTTTAGATTATCATCCATGTGTTTCAAGCTATGTAAACAAGGAATTAGATGAATGGGACACAGAAAGTGGATTATTCGGTTTACTTCTAGAAGAAGAATCCACCCATATTCTGAGGTGATTCTGAACCATAAAATATAGAGGTGTGGCTGATAGGACGAATCGTATCTTCTATTTCATCGGCACACCATCAGAGATGAAATTCAAACAGGTGATGTATATTCTAGAGGATCATGCACACCCGTGGTGGGATCTAGTTTTGTAGGATAAAGTGGATCAAGACCTTGGTTGAGTGGATGTTGAGGAATTTTTTAACAAATAAATCAATCCTCACACATTCAAGATTTATAAAATGATATAATTTTTCAACCTAAAGTAGTAAAATTTCTCTATCACCGAGTATGCAGCTAAATTCATAAATTTAGTTCACTTTTCACCCTAGATTGTTTTTAGTGCATCCATGAAGGCATGTATATTTGAATCAAGGCTAAAATAGGATATTCACTCAAATATTTTCATGCTCTGTATTATTGACTATACATATATGGTCAATAGAGAAATAGTGGTCGAAAGAGGCATCTTAGGAGATATGGGTAAATGAAGCATGTTGATATCCATTGGAAATTGTGGGAAATCAAATGGTGGGATCAAGAAGAAGAGGGACACCTACTTTCAAGGTGCGGGTGTAAATAAAAATCAAATAATTGGATTAATGAAACTCCCCCCACAATCCTAGAGCAAAGAAGGATGTTTCCAATGTGGTTCACTTGACCACATAAAGCGAAAGTGTATGACACAACCTAGAGTATTCAGAAACTGCAACCAGATGGGGAATCTTCAGTGCTATTATCATAGTTCTCCAAGTTCAGGTACTCGGGACAATTATCAGGCATCCTAGACATCATATGATTCAATGGTAAGAGGAAATGATAACCAATCTCATTAGAAGATCAGATATATCCATGGTGATTCTAGGAATACCATGACTCCTCAGGTAGGGAAATATCAACAGGTCAACAAAGAAAAAATTGAATAAATGAATCAATTATATGAAGTTGAGCCAGTGATGGTGGATGATCATGTATGACCATCTATGGTTAAAGGATTTATTCTTTTTAATTATACACTTATCCAGGTGTTATTTGATTCTGGTGCATCACATTCCTTTATCGCTTCTCGTACTATTGAGTTGAAGAGTTTAAAACTGGAGATGATTACCTCCATGAGAAAACATCAAACTCCTCTAGGTAAAATATAACGTAGAGCCTTATTCTGTAGAATTTGTTTAATAACTATTGATGGAGTTGAGCTAAAATAGGATTTCTCTATGCTAGAGATGGAAATCTATGATTTAATCCTTCGAATGGATTGTTTGACAATGTTCAAGGCTCACATCAAATGTTATTGGAGAACCATTTGTTTTGAGACTGAGAATGGTGTTGAGAATCTATTTAAAGGTCTAAGGGATGTAAAGACAGGTTCACGGGGATTTGTGGCACCATTATTTGGGATGATATCCTACCAAACAGTGACTTTTTCATTGGTATCAATGTTAGATATTGATAATAGTAGTTTTCTGGCAGTGGTAGATCAGTTTCAAGATGTGTTTCCTGAAAATTTCTCTGGCTAACCACCAATAAGAGCAGTAGATTTTATGATTGATATCATCCCAAGGCCCTATCCTATCTGACTTCTATCTTTTATAATAATACCTACATATCTAAGGGAACTAAATGTTTAGTTTGAAGAACTGGAAAGGAAGGGTTTCATTCGGCTGAGCATGTCTCTATGGGCAACACCGATCTTGTTTCATAATGAAAGATAATGAAATATAAGGATTTGTATGGATTATCATAATATTAACAAAATTATGATGAATAAAAGGTATCCACTTCCATGCATTGATAATTTTCTCGATCAATTAAATTGATATTAGTGGTTCTCTATAATTGACTAGCAATCAGAATGTCAGTAATTGCAAGTTCGGAAGGAGGATTTTCCAAAGACAACATTCAAAAGAAGGTATGGACATTATGAGTATGTGGTAATTCCTTTTGGTCTTATAAATTCTCCAATGGTATTTATGTCATTAATGTATCATATATTTCAATGATATCTAGATTATTTTATTGTTGTGTTTATGGAAAACATACTGGTGTATTCAATGGAAAGGGACGAGCCTAAGGAAAACATGTCGACGGTATTGTAAATATTGAGAGACCATAGTTTGTATTCAAAATTATCAAAGTGTGATTTTTGGATAAAAGAAGTATGCCTTATTGGCTATGTAATTTCTAAAAGAGGTGTTTTAATGGATCCATAAAGGATAGAATCTAAAAAATATCTTCGAAAACATTAATGAAATTCTTTGAGATATGGAGTTTTCTTAGCCTGGCTAGTTTTTACCATCATTTTGTGTGTGAATTTTCATTAATGGCCTCTTAAATGTAATATTTGACAATGATGAATGTTACTTTCCAATAAAGTGAGTAATTACAGAAATCGTTTCAAGATCTAAAGGTTCTCCTTACATCTGTAATGAAATTTATTTTTCTAGAACTATCACAAGGGTACGTGGGGTATTCCGATGCTTTAGGATCCGGTTTAGGGTGTTTTCTCATGAAAAAAAGGCCATGTTGTTGCTTATGGATCAAGGAATATAAGACTTCAAAAGTTGAAATACCCAACACATGATTAGTAGTTAGCAACATTTTTATATTCCTTAAAAATGTGCCGTCATTATATCTTTGGTGAGAAATTTATTATGCTCATGGATCATAAGAGCTAGAAGTGTATTTTATCACAAATGGATTTGAATTTGAGGTAAATAAGATAAATGGATCATCTTAAAATGTTTTACTTTTACTTGATGTATACAATAGGTAATGGAAATTAGGTGGCTGATGCATTAATCAGAAATTTGTACACTATTGGAAAAATAAGCATCAGATGAGTGGAAGCTGATGACGATCCTAGTCGACATGAATGTGGAATGTGAAGAATGAGGTTTTGATGATTTTGTATTTTTAGTTTTGGTGGTTCTTAATTTTCTAAAGCTAGTAATGGAGGCATAGAAATATGATGTATAATGTGTTTATGTTAGTTCAAAACTCAATGGTGGGGGGAACATTGAGGGATGGAGGAGGGCTGAGAATTCAATTTTATTATTTCAAGATCAAATGGTTGTACCTATTACATCTCATGAGAAACTTCATCATGATTACCACCATTCAAGATGGGTTTTCTATCTTGGAATACATAAGATTATAAAGTGTTCATGGTTCTGTTTTGGTGTATCAGAATGAAAATAAAGGTGGATGTGTTTGTTTCCAGATGCTAAACGTGTCAGCAAGTTGAGGAAGAGCATAACTGACCAATATATATTTTATAGTCTTTACCAATGCTAGTGTGTAAATTGGAGTAGATAGATAAGGATTTTGTTACAGGTCTCCCAAGAATGGTCTAAAAGCATGATGCTATATAGGGGATTGTAGATCAGCTCCCAAAGTTGGTCCACTTCATCCCTATTCATGAAACTGATACAGTGGAGGATCTATCCAAAATATATATCTAAAAAGTGGTAAAGAGGAATGGAATACCAGTTTTTATCATTTTAGAAAGGGATGTGAGGCCTACCTCCCCCTTTCAGAAACCCTTAGAGAAATCCCTTGGGACTCAGTCGACCATGAGTATGGTGTGTCATCCTCAGATGGGTAGAAAATATGAAAGGATGATACAAACATTATAGGACATGTTTCGGGCTTGTGTAATGGCTTTTGGTAGCTCCGGGAAAGAGAATGTACCCTTGGTGGAGTTCACATAAGAAAACAACCAGGTCTTAATGCATATGGCTCTGTTTGAGGCATTTTATAGACATCCTTTTCATTATCTACTTTGTCAGTTGGAAATGGGTGAGACTTTACTAGTTGGGAAAAGCCTTGTCTAATAAGAAACAAAGAAGATTAAGTTGACCAGGAAACATAGGGAGATAGATCAGAGTCGTTAGAAATCATATGTGGGTCATCATGGATAGTTTTTGTCGCTTTTAGTGAATGATCATGTGTTATTTTGGATTTCACCAAGGCTTGGACATCAAAATTTTGGGAAGCATGGAAAGTTATCTCTTATATACAAAGGACCTTTTGAGATACTAGAATGAGTGGGATAGGTGGAATATTTGGTAGAATTACCACCATGGTTTAGTGTGGGGAACAACTTGTAGCATGTATCTCAGTTGAAAAAGTATCAGTCTAATCCTAACTGTGTGATCATATGGGATCACATAGACCTATAGCTAGATGCTTCATTGGTATATAACTCGTTGTGGATTGTGGATAGACCAGAGAAAGTCTTGCATGGAAAAAGCATCGGTCTTGTGCCATATTTGGGGAAACAAAGCCAAATTCAAGAAGAGAATTGGGAATGCGAGAAGGAAATGAAATAGAAACGATCAGAACACTTTCATGACACTGATGATTATTTACTTTTTGTGGACTAACGGTGGGGAGAATATAGCACCCTCAATTTCTAGTATGTAACCATTTTTTTATGCATTTTATGTGTATATGGTGGTTGGGTAAAGTTTGGGATATATTAGAGAACTATTAAAGCATTTGTGGAGTTTTTATATTGGTTCACGGGTGGTGCACCGTTTATCATAACCATGTAACACTTTTACGTTACCATGAATAATGATTCAGGAGAAAACGGGAAGGCACACATGCTACACATTGTTTTTCCAAACTGTGAAAAGCCTATGAGAAACCCTGTAGTGTGGTGTATTTTTTGGATAGTGAGATTTGGAACAGTTGACATAGAGTTTGATAACTATGTGAGGAAATCAAGTGAGGACATTCTTAAGGCAGAAGAAGGAGCATCATTTGCAAGCTGTTTATCAAAATGTGCGACTAAACCATGCGTGGGTCAATGTTAGATCCTTAAAAAGTGGATATCACATGTTTTAACCTCTAACCCACTCATTTTACCCTAATAGACATAACATGAGATTTTGGTCTCCCAAAGTATTGACAACCTCTCCTAATAAAATTGGAATCGATCTAGAGCCTTTCATTGGTGCGTTGAAGCCCGATTCTCATAGTAAGTCTTCATTCTTGATGTTTTTATTAGATCTAATTCACCCTCTCTCTTAGTTTCTTAGATCTATGAATGTTGTGGGTAGATATAAAGTCATGGATGTCAAATATAATTATATTTGGCCAGGTTGATGATAGGGGAGGAGATCTGAGGTGCGTTCTTATAGATTCAACCAATTTTTTGGACGTTTTTCATGCCATTTATCTTATTCACCAAAACTCTTGAGGTAGGGGGATTCACTCTCAAATTATCTATTTTAGAACATGAAGGCTTAGTTTCAAATTGTTTACTATTATTGAAATTGATTTTTTATATTCTATGAAATGATTGTTAAAACCCTCTTGAGTGATGGTTTTTAGAAATTGCGGATTTTGGTGTGTTATTGGATAGTGTTTTCAATGACATTATTTTAAACCGATTATTTTAATATAATTGTCTTTATTTAGGCATGGAGAAATAGTTTTTAATTGAAATAATGGTTCTTTATTGAAATAGTTTAAACATGCTTGACTTCAACATGATTTGGCATGGTTTTTTAGCATGAGTTCATATGAATTGGGATGCATAAGGGCATGAAGTACACCCATAAAAAGGTTGGGATGGATAAGGGTGTGAAGTACCCCCATCATGGTGGCCAACTAAGTGAAAACTTAGTTGAAGGAAAACTCACCATTTGTGAGTATAGGGAGGTCCATGAATTTCATTCACAGTTAGATGTATGGTTGTGTAGAAAGGAAGGGGTTATTCCAAAATAGAATGTTAAATAATGTAAATAATTTTTTATGTTATTTCTTTGGAAAACTCTTTAAAATGAATTTTATTTATATTTTGATATAAACTATTTTATAAATTTTTTTATATGAATTGTTTTGTATAAATATTTCTAACATGTTTTATCCTGGTGGTGTGAGTTTAGAAGTCATTTCGGAAAACCTACTGACTTTTAGTACTCACCCTTACTTTAGAACTTTGGTTATTTTGTAGATTTCGTTTATCAAGACACGGGAAAAGGAAAATTATCACGTGTCATTAACACTACTTCATGATACTTGAGTTGTTTGATGATGTTAGAGATTAGATCTTATGGATCTGGGAGCCATGTTGTTATCTTGGAGTTTATTATTTTGTCTTATTATATTTACTTTGAAATTGTAGTCTTCTATTATGGAACTTGATTTAAGTATGATTTTGATAATTGAAATTGTAAGTTGTCTTTCAATGTTATCAGACAAAATATAGTTGTTATTTGGCTATGAATTGTTTGTTTATTGGTTTTATTATTAAATGGAAAATCATTCCCCACATGTATTAAATCCCTTCCCCATTTATTACTAGCCTTTGGTATCATGGGGATGTTGCTTAAGGCCAAGTAATTCCCTTCCACCCTCTCAAGACAATGATAATGGGTGAGATGTTACAATTAATTAATAATTAATTATTAATACTATGTTATACTTAATGATTTTTTATCATTAATTTATAATTATAAGAAATTTATTGTTCATTTATTACTCGAAAATAAGTGTTTTTTCCCACATGAAAAATTTGGAAAATATGTGAAGTGACATACCCTTATAAATAGGGGGATTTGGGTGAGATTCTATTTAATATTTTTAGAATACATAAATTAAAAGTAATACTGAAATAAAAATAGTTCAATAATATTTTTTTGTTTATATATATATAATTAAATAAAAAAAATTCTAAAAACATAGAAAGAAGAGAGTTTTAGTTGAAAGCATGTACATGGAAACATGTTTAATGATTGTGCATTCTTAGAAGTCACCATAGAAGAAAGTTACGTTTTGAAAATATTTAAATGAAGGCACCTTAAAGACCGATTCCTTCCTCAAATAATATAGGAAAAAGGTGTTGTCTTGGACAGTGCTCAAACCTTATGCATATAGACGCCTGAAAACAACCCTAGATCAAGAAATAGTTTCCTGATTTAGGTATGTTGGGAAAACATGTTATTTTTCGAGTTGTGTGGGGAAAACCCAAAGGAAGAATTTTCCCTTTAACTGTTGATCCTCCAAACATCCCTCTCATGTATCCATCTATCTCTATAGAGGTATTCGTCATGGAGACCTCATGCCCATTAATATCTAACGACCTTAGAAATGGAAGTGCATCGCCAACCAAAAAATTCAGGCAAATTTCTACATAAAATGGAAAAGAAAACAATTTTAGAAAATCTTTAAATAAGGGAGGCGTTTTCTAGAAATGATCTCTCAAAGAATTATTTTTTTGGTTTTGTTTTTTTATATATATGTGGGTATAATTAAAAAATGTTTTTATATTTTTATATTCGATATTACTTTAATAAATATATTGATATTTCTAAAATTATAATTAATAGTAAAAAATGTTTTCATAAGTTATAATTTATAATCTAATTAAAAATGAATAGAACAATTATTAATAATTCGTAATAATTTTAAATGGTGAGAGAGGTGGGATTAAAATTCTTGAATAATTTTTAAAACTAAATATAAAAAATATGATAAATAATACAATTAACTTTATATGTTGAAATAATTTTTAATAATTACTAATATAATTATTATGATTAATTTTTAAGAAATAATTTCTTGTTTCCTGTAAAGTTTTTTTCATTATATTTATGAATAATAATAATGATGATTATGTATATTATAGTTTAAAATAATATTCACATTTAATAAACTAATTTAAATATAAAAATAAAAATAATTTTATTATTTATAAAAATTAATTTTTATTTATTAAAATATGTAATATTTTTTTATTTTAAATTAAATTAGAATAATAATATGATTAAACATTTTTTATAAAATAATAACTATCTGCATCCAGAAAATTGACCATAGAAAATAATGACTTGATAATAAAGTCATGATAATAAGAAATTAATGATAATGAAGTCATTATAAAATATTCATGATAATTATCTTTTATTAAAATCTAGAAAATAATAATAATGTTATTTTTTTATGAATAATGATAGTAACTATATAATTATTAATAATGATATAAATATTATTAATTATTAATTATTGTATTGTTATTATTATAATTTTTATGAAATATTTTAATAATTATGACTTTACATTGTAATTGACTTTGATTATTAATTATTAATATAATATTAATAATTAAGACTTTATAAATATTAATAAAATAATTAATAATAATTAGTATTATTATCATTAATAAATTGCAAATATAAATTATTATTTTTAATTAATTACATTATAATTTTATTATTAAGTCAGATATTATTATTGATACTTAATATTTTCTATTTATTATTTCTATGATTTTTTTTATTTTTAAATTATTTAATATGACTTATGTGCATGTCTTAAATTTCATTTTCATTTTAATTATAATTTAATTTTTTTAGTTTTTAAGGTTACCTACTTATTTTAATGTTCAAATGTTATGTTTTGAAAAAAAATTAATTTGTATCATCTATATTATCATCTATATATTATTTTGATGAATATTTTTTATTTTTAATTATTTTATTTATTCATATTCTATGTTTTAAATTTCATTTTTATTGTACTTACAATTTATTTTTTATAAGATTTCAAAGTCGCTCACTTGAAACAAACCAAATTTATTATGATTCAACTATATAACTTTTGAATCCTATAAAATATAAACTATAAGTATAATTTAAATAAAACATAAAACATAGATAAAACATATATAAAATAGGTGAAAATAAAAAAAAATATAATAAAACAAAATTAATTTACATGATACAAACTTTATTGAGTAAAAATAAATGAAATTACACTTCAAAAAAATTATGCACTTAAAATATAGTATAAATAATATCTAAATGAAATTTAAAATGTTAATTGTAGAAATAAGAAATAATTGGAAATAAAAGGTGTTCCAAAAAAAATAAAAAAAATTAATTTACACAAAAAAAATTATATTGAAATAAATTACAATTATAAATGTTCTATTTTTAAACAAAAATATTTTGTACCACTAAAATTAAATATAAATAATTTTATTAAAAAATATTTCTATTTTATATTATTTTTTATAATTTTATTCAGTGTGTAAAATTTAATTTCTATTGCCTTTAAACGTTAAAATTTATAGACATTCAAAGTCACCTACTTGAAACATTATTATATTTAAAGTAGGTTATTTTGAAGGCATATAGAGTAAAAATTATAAATGAAATTTAAATGAAATTTTACACATTGACTACACATATAAAAAATAATTTGAAATAAAAACAATTTCATTAATATAAGAAATAAAAAATAATTTACAAAACACAAACATTATTGATTAAAAAATAATATTTCCACTTTAAAAAAATTATGCGAAGAAAGTTTAGTATAAATAAAATCTAAATAAAATTTAAAAGATTGATTATAGAAATAAGAAATTAATTTAAAATATATGAAATATAAAAAAATCATAAAAAATTTTCTATAAAAAAAATGTTACTTGCAAATACAATTTTTGGGTACAAATGATTTTTTTTGAAACGGAAATATTTTGTACCATTAATATTATTTTAAATTAATTTATTTAATGATTTTTTTTAATTTTTTTTTAAATATTTAGTCAGTGTGTCAAAGTTCAATTATTTTGTATTTATACTTTATAATTTATAGGCTTTTAGATTCACCTACTTGAAACATTATTATATTTCAAGTAGGATATTTTTAAGGCTTATAGATTAAAAATTATAAATAAAATAAAAATGAAACTTTTCACAATAACTAAACATATAAAAATAATTGGAAATAAAAACAATTTGATAAATATAATAAAAATTTTAATATACATGACACAAAAATCAATGATTAAAAACATAACATTTACATTTCAAAAAAAATATTTTCATAAAATATAGTATAATTAACATCTAAATGAAATACAAAATAGTGATTTTATAAGTATAAATTAATTGAAAATAAAAGGAATGATAAAAATAATAAACAAAAAATAATAGTAATTTACAAAAAAAAATTCTGCAAAAAAAATTACAAGTACAAATATTATTTATTATATTATTTAATGATAAATATTTAATAAAAATATGTTTTCTCTAGTAATCTATTAGTATTAATGTGTTATTATAAATAATATATTATTCATTAAATAGTGGGAAAGTGGTGTATAAATCCCACTTTGAAATATTGGAAAAAATATCAATTATTGCACCCTTAAAAAAGGGGTTGTTGAGTGGGATTTTGAGTAATATTTTCAGAATACTTTTCTTAAAGTAATACTAAAAATAAAAATAGTTTAATAATATTAAATTTTCTATTTTATATATTGATTTATATATATATAAACAAAACTAAAAATTAACAAAAATTAATCATGGGTGTTTTCTACGACACTACTTTCTTAAAAAAAAACTTTTGAACAAGGAGTTTTCCCAAACAACGCTTGATTAAGAGATATTATAAAGAAGTTATTGTCTCAGATAGCACACTCCCATCACCACCGGCCCCTGACATCCTACTGTAGATTGTAAAAAAGTTTCTCATTTAAATTATTTTTGAAATTTATTTTCTTCTTTATGATATATAGGAAAATTTTCCACTTATGATCAATATATTATCTATAACCTCAAACATGGTTAAATAATAGGAATATAATGAACACATTAAAAAATCTACTACCTAGATACTCTACAAATACCACTCCTTCTACCCATTATTTCGAGTTGAAAACTAATGGACAATGCCATGGTGATCCAATGTTTGGTGCATGCCCAACATCTGTTAACAACTCGATCAGAGCCGAATTTTTAAACCCATCATTTACATGCTTGTATATGGACCTAAACTCCCAATTTCCATCATTTTTTAACTAGGATATAAAAATGAAGGCCCAACTGAAGTGTTAAACAACAAATTTAGTTGGACCCATAGTTGAGTATGCATGTGCCATTTTTTGCATAAGTCCCCACTATCCCGCAAGTATATATTCTTCAAGCAAGGATGCTATGAAACAATATTTTTCCATTTTTATTAGAAAGTAACATAAATTATTACTGGGAAAATTCTTAAATATTTAGGGAATTCAATTCTGACAATTAAATACTTCAACAATAATATTACGATGATTCTAATCGGATATGTACACCCGGAATCCACAAAATTAAAAAACATTATACCTCGACACTGAAATCATAGTGAAGATGAAGGCTATAAATAATTCTCTTCCCCCACACTCGTAGAAAAACTATTTATAACCTTACTATTTTCATGTCAGTTATTTAGAACTAACATAAAAATTTGGGATTATTAATTTTTTACATCGATTTTCCATTAACTGAAATGGTAAAGACATTTTTCACGTCGGTTATATAAAAACTAACATTAAAAATGCATATTCTCCGCTCTTTCACATCAGTTAAATGATAGAGGTGATGTGAAAGAGTGATTTTTTATGTCGGTTATAATATAACAGATGTGAAAATACTATATTTTTACATTGGTGAGATTAAAATTGAATTAAAAATATATTAAAAATTTATAAATCAATGGAGGGTTCATTTCACGGTCTTTTATTATCACGATACATGTGTTGTTTCTCTATTACCCAAGCCCTAACTCTCTCGTTTCTTTGATCTGGTGGCCGAATCTCACATTACGATCTTAATCAACCATTAGGTTTCTTCGTCCTTATGTTATGCATCAAATATAGATCTGAGGTAAGCCTTTTATATTTTCATTTCTCTATTTTCAAGCATTCTTTGGCATGAAATATCTAATTGATGATTGTTCAATTAGGATGACTTCATTATTGCATTACCATCTTCATACACTCAGGTTATTTCCCCTTAATCATTGCACGTTTGATTCTAAATATTCTGGTCTCCAAATAGCTCTTCATAAGGTTTAAATATCTTTAATAATGTGTTGATAATTTGTTATTATTTTATTTCTAGTATGAATTATTTGTTATCATTCAATATATTTTACATTGTTTTTATTACGTTAAAATTATTTTATGGAACATTTCATTCTAAGTAGTGTTATTTAGGGGATAAGATAGGTGGATCTAGTGTGTTTCTACATTTCTATTCATGTTAATGAGATGATTTTAAAATTAGTTATGTTTTTATATTACATTGGGTTCATTTATGTTCTGATAAAGTGGGCTCATGGTAGAGTTGAAAAAAAAATCTGGTAATTTAACATCATGATATGGGTTCTATACTGGGTTTTATAATGGATGTTTTATTTATGATAAGGCACGTGTGCATTATAGAATATAATGGGAGTTTTTGTTAAAAACTAGTTGGGATGGACCAATCTGTGGTTTTATGGATCTATGAAGAGTTTGAAATTGGTAATTAGTTGTGAAACCCATTTCTACTAGATGATCAAGAGTAATCGGTTCATCATAGATTATTCTCATTGATGTGAATACTTATGGTCTAGAGATTATTATGGGGAGAGTCATTATAAGTAAATCAATTTAGTGGGGCATTGACGTCTATATTTGTAAGTAAGGTTGATTTGATAAATGGGACTCATATGAGAATTTTGAGACTATGAGAAAATTTAAGTGGTGTTTTTATGCATCGTCATGTGTTTCAATGGTACTATATGGAATTGCAAAAGGATTGAATGTGTGATGGGTATATTTTTTAATATAGGAGACCAACTAGGTACCCAGTTAGGGAATACTATGTTCTATATGAATTCCCATGAATCAAGGTTTAATGATACATTTTTTAAACTAAGACTCAATTTATGATTTGAATATATTATTAATTATAGAATAGAATATATATTTTTTTTATAAATAATGAACTATGAATTAGTTTTTCTCATTCTAAATATTTTTTATGGAAATTATTTTATGGGTATTATTGTTCATTTTTTTAAATACTTCATAAGGTTATATTCATTTATTTTTAATTGATAATTTGTTTGAAAAAAATATATTTCTTAATTCATTCTACATGAATGAATATTATCAAAAAAATGTTCTATTTTCTTTCTAATTATTCTATTCTCAGTTTTCTATATTTTTCTATTTAATTTCAAATCTCTATATTTTATAAATTACTCCCTTTGTTTTTAATATTTATTTTTGATATTTTTTATAGATATTAATGAATCGAATTTGGACTAATGAACCTTTAATAGGTGATTTATATGAGTAAGGTGTCTATTATTTTTTGGAATTTACTAATGAAAATGTTCCAAACAACAACATGTTTTTATATTCCAACTTGAAATGTTAAAATTTGATGAAGTTGGAAATTAGAGAGGTCAAAGATCATTTGATTTGTCTTTGTTTTAATTTGAGTTACAGTCCTAGGATTTACCATGGTGAAATGGGGTTGAAATTCATTTCTATTGATGATGGTGCTTTGTAAGATGATAAATCTGATCAACTTGAGGAAATGATTCATGATATTGGAGTAGAGGCAATTAAGAAACAAAATAAAATGTATAGTTTACATGATAATGAGAAAAAACCATTGCACTCAAGTTTTATAGAATATACGGTTTTATCTATAGTGATAATATTGATTAATCTGAAGGAGAAACTTGGATGGAGTGATAATAATTTTATAGAGCAGCTAAAACTGTTGAAATACTTTCTTCCTAAAGACAATGATCTTCCAGATTTACATTATAAGTCTAAGAAAATATTATGCTTGATGGGATTGGGGTACAATAACATAAATTTATACCAGAGTGACTATGTTCAATAAAGGAAAGAATACAAATTTCTATTATAGTGGTCTAAATCCGAGACCCTACAGTATAAGTTGAAAGAAAAATCCCTGGCTGATTTTGAAGTTACCGAGATCCCTGCCAAGGCATTTTAGTATCTTCTTATAATTCATCATTTGATATGTTTATTTCATAATTCACATGATTCAAAAAGTTTATGATATAATTTTGATGAGCGAATATGGGATTGAAAAATACAACATTGAGCTGAGTGTCCATAGTGGAAGAAAATTGATCACTAGTTTCCTACATTCAGAAATGTAGTTAGAAATCTCAGACTTGGGCCGTTCATGGATGGAATGAATCCCTATCAAAGCCTCAGTATCACACAGAGTTCATGACCTATTTAATTGGAAATTTAAAACTTATCTCTTTAATTTTGTATGAATCAAAACTATTTCATGTTGAGTTTAATGATCAATGGACCAAAAATAACTCATAAATGGTATTTAAATTTTCTTATCACCATTAATTGATGTTTTGAAACTACTATGAGAAGAAGGTATAAGGTTGTATGATTATTATAAAATGGAATATAATTAACTGTATAAAATGATTATGTTCAATATAAAAGAATTTAGAACATATAGAAATTTCTCTATATATAGTGTTAAGAGGTAAAAATCTTGTCCAATTTTTGAACAATAGAATTGATATTATCAACAAAATCATGGGGGAAAATATTATACATGGATCATCAAAAGATTTTAACTATTAATCACTATTATAGAATATTAAAAAGGTTTTCAATGGTTCAAATGAGTTTTATATTGCTCTAAAAAATTTATCCAATAAAAATTATTTTGAGAGGGTGAAAAACATTAATGTGACATTTAGAAAGACACATAAAACTAGTAATTATAGAAATATCTGGGAGAAAAAGTCAATATTTTTTGAGCTACAATATTGGATATGTCATGAGGTGAAACATAACATTAATTTCATTCACATGGAGAATAATATCTATGAATGTTTGTTTTGAACTTTGTTAGATATTAAAGGAAAGAATAAATATGGGTTGAATACAAGAATGGATTTACTCTCAATGGTAATACATTTGGAGTTGGCTCCCACTCCTGATAGATGGAAAACATTCCTACCCCCATATTTTCATACCTAATCCAAGAGAGAGAAAATTACATTTTTTCAATGTCTTCATGATATCAAAGTTCCAGATGGTTATTATCTAAATTTAAAAAATATGGATTATTTAATGGATTTGAAGTTGACATCTATAAAATATCATTATTGTCACATCATGATGCAATAACTCCTATAGTTTCATTGCATGGAAGATTCCACATTCATGTTCGAATGAATATCAGAAGATGTGTTATTTTTTAATTCAATTTCGAATAATATGATTGATTTTTATTCATTGAAAAATTTGGAGAACAAAGTGGTTTCTTTACATTTTCAATTTGAAATATATTTTACTCTATATTTTTTTTCATATCATGGTGTATTTAATGGCTCACTTGGTGAATGAAATAGATCTTTTCAGACCTACATATCTACATTGGATTTATCATTTTTGAAAATATATATATATTGAAGTGGTATGTAATAAATCTGTATTTAGCTGAATCATCAATTGTTGAAAATTATATATTTGAGGAGGTTTCATAATTTTGTACAAGATATTTATCAGTAGCGGAGAACATCAATTTTCCTACATCTCACCATGAATGAGTTAATTATGGGGGAAAGAGAATTTGTGGCTTGAGAGTCAAATCATTAACAAGTGAACAAATAAAGAAGGTAAATTTATATATATTGAATAACATAGATTATTCTCAACCATATATAACATTGTATATTAACATGTTCAAAAAAAGTTTTCAAAAGAAGAAATATATGTTGATTTTGAATAAGAATAAAAAAACATGTTTGTCATGTTATAAAGAGATCATTATTTGTAAACCAGAAGTATTAGAAACATTGAGATGGTTAGTGGGAGGTCCAAGTTTAAATTTGATAACATGGTATGGGAAAGATATTAATGGATATACATTTTATATGAATGATCAGGAAAATAGAACTGCCGTTCAGAATAGTAGTGTGTTGGTGTTCACAAAAGAAACGAATTTTTCAAGTGGTAAAGGCAAAACCCCAATCTCAACATCTAATGCATATTATAGAGTCATTTATGAAATATTGGAGGTTTATTACATTAAATGTAATGTTTTGGTGTTTAATTGTAAATGTTTTATCGGTAACAACAGTGTTCGACATGATGAATTTGGAATGACACTAGTAAATATGAATAAGATGGAATACAAAAATTATCCTTTTATCACGGAAAGACATAAATTTTTTTTCTATGTTATTGATCAATCTAATATCCAGTGGCCTATTATTTTACATGGAAAAAAAGATTATGTCGGTGATGATAAACTTGATGAAGATGTTGATTTATGTGAGATCCCTACTTCCATAGAACTATTATAAAAAAATATTTATGACCACATTATAGGCCCTAATTGTGTCATATGGAACAATAATGATGAAGGAATTTGGGGAAAAAATATTTAGTACATTCCTAATATAATAGGTAACATTTGTTTAATTATGGTTTACTTTTTCAAATTTCAGAAGTTAGATATTTTAATTTTATTTTCTTTACTAAAACACATATTTTAACTAATATGTTAAATTTATTGTTTATATTAGTTTATTTTTGTCTAGTTTTCCATGTTTACCCTTATGGAACTTATCTATTAATGGATTTTTTTAGAAACCAATTATTTTAAATTTAACATTTTAAATAAATACAAAATATATTGTATAAGTGAATATTATAAAAAAATTCTTTTTATTGTAAAATTGATTTATTAGGTTAATGAATTTTTACTATGTCATTTCATCTCTCATTAATATTGTATAGTTTTCATTCATTTATATCATTTAATACTCATTAATATTGTTATATTTTTAGTTAATTATAAAAAATATTAATAAAAATGTGTTGCTTTTAGTTTAATGTACTTTTTGTTTGATAATTTTTAATATTTTATTTACATTTGTATGTAATTATTGGATTTGTATATTTTTTTACAAATTAATGTTTCTTTTATTTGTAGGATAATAAAATATAAATCCATTGATCCACCATATATTTCCGGATATGATCATACTCAAACCTATAGTGAGGAACATACACATGATCTTATTGATGATCCTACTCATTCTTCTTTACATGAGACATCTACTTCCATGGGGGTGAAAAAGAGTTTGAGGGTTAGTAAACATGGAACCACATGTTTAGCAAAATTATTATTTTCTAGTATCTGGGAACATATGATACTAATAGACTTTGATGATAATGATATTCCAATATGTCCAAATTCAAAAAAATTCAATACCTTTGATTCAGTACAAGCTAAAAGAAAAGTTAGTATTTTGTTTGATGATTAGAGAAGTGTTGATAAATGGAAATTATCATAATTGTGTGATACCTCTTTGGTAATCTTGTTTGTTATTATTTTACTTATCTTGAAATATTTATAGTAATATATGTTTTCCCCTTATTATCAATTAACATATGATATACCTGATACTGTAGGAGTTAGGAGAAAATGTTTATCATTGGTTTCTAAGAGATATAGGTATTAAAGATAATCTCTTATATCACAATTCATTTTTAGGAATAGAAAACATGAAAATCCATGTGATATATATAAATCTATTTATAAATGAAGATACATGAAGTAAATTTGTTGAAAGTAGACAATGAGAATAATTTTTGGTAAGTGAAATGTTAACTTTTAATATTTTTTTATATTAATGACCTTGTTTATGATTTATTTATTCTTAATTATTAATTTATAGCTATCAAGGAGATCTCATCAGGTGAGTAAAGATATAAATGCATACCCTCATACGTTATCTCAGGAAGGGTAAAAATAATTGGAAGAACACTTGCTGGAAGAAAAAAAAATCAAAATATGAGAGATGAGTCTACAGTGTCTGAAGAGGTTTCCCCTCCTTCCCCCCATTAGACATGAAAAATAGAAGAGGTATCAGATGAGAAAAAAAGACAATATCTTATGGAAGAGTTTAGAGTTGTAGATGATAAGATTGTAAGTTGTTTAATTTATTTATTTAATTATTTAAATCAACTCTTTATATATTGTGATTCATTAATTAATTTTTTAAATATTCCATACAGGATTCTCTTGAGGGGAATAGCATACATGGGGTCTCTATTTCTGAGGGTAGAAAGGATATTTTAGCTGCAGAATTTGGAAATCCCAAACACCGAGGTGGTGTACGAGGATATCTAACAAGTGTATCGGTAAGAAAATTGTTTCCATGTTCATAATATTCTTTAAAGGAGCATGTTTAAAAAAGAAATAGAATCTTTGGATGCCAATCTTTTGGATATTAAAGTGAAGATGGAGGATAGGATCAGAGCTTCAATATAGTCGATGTTTTCAGACATGCAATGACAGTTTTAACCTATTGATCTGACTCTTCCACCTCTTTTAGCATATCTCACTCCTCCTTTTTATCCTACTCACACATCTCTATTTCCAAAACACACTCCTTATCCTACCCCAACACCCCTCATCCGCAGCTTCCAAGTAATTGTGAGTTATATGTTGATGATCCTCAACATACTATTGTATATGGGATGATATATAATATCAACGATACCATTCATCATCAGTTGATTGAGATAGAGCATCATAAGTTCATTTCATAGAATATTAAAGATAGATTAACAAAAAACCATGTACAAAATATGAGGTGAGTATAGTTGGACAAAGAATCAATGATTTTTTAGTTTTATAATCTTCAATGCTTCGATATATTACCATATAGGTATGTACATATGTTATATTTTATTTCATTTTGTCATTAATTTTTTTTTCTCATTTTAAAGTTTATATATTTATCTAATATTTTACATGAATTATTTGAGGGTAAAGAAATACTGTATAGAAGAGCTAAAATTCAAAGTGTCATGAATTGAGATACAGATTCTATGAGTCTTGGTAGATTTTCAGCACACTCAAACTTTTTATTGGGAGTATATGAGAATCTAATTGACATTGGAATTTGTGGGTGTGTAATGACTGTGGAGCTATTGTGAAATTATATCATGGAGCTTATATCTGGAATTCAATTAGGAATCAATCAAATGTAATTTTTTTCATCTATTTTTATTAACAAAATTTTTCAATTCATTTAATTTATTGAAAATTTATAATTATTTATTCTTTTTATTAGGTATCTATATATAATTTTTATAGAGAATTAAAATAAAGATGTATATGGATTTATGGACCAACAGTTTATTTCTCCTATAGCTTTGACAATGATCGATACAAAAAGAATAGATTATATAGCTGAAAGATTTTAGAAGAATGTTATCATTCAGTGTTGGATGCTTCTATGTCTTGAAGAGTATGAAACATTTTTTTCTCACAAAATTTTATATATCACTTAAAATTTTAACAACACATATTAAAATTTCTTTTATATCAGTCATTATTGAATTTTGTGGTTTTTTAGAGAGAAGACATTGTACTAGTTATTCTCAATCCATAGTGATGTGAGAGAATCTTTTTAGAATATACTGAACATGTATGTTTAATTATTTTAATACTTGTTTATATGTTAATGAATAAAATTTATTTTATTCAGATTATTTTCAAATTGGTCATGAAATTTCTTTATAGATCTGAAAATAAAGAAGAGCATAAAGATCAAATTTGTTAAAGCTAAGGTGAATTTTCATTTTCAATTACTAAATGTTAGATATATTGCATAAAAATGTTATTTTGTATTAAAATATCTATGAAAAAGTTTCATAAAAAAGAAGTTGGAAAACAATGTGGAAATCATGTTTTACGTTTTAAATAATTTCAATAGGAAAAGTTAAAAAGTTTCATAATGATAGATTTTTTTCTAATGATTTCCTTAATATTTCATATGTTTTATTGAAAATCCAAGTTAAAATAATTTTTTATTATTTGGTAGCTTTTTTATGGATCACGACCATATAGTGCAGAGGAGTTCAGACATTTACCAATTGAATGGAATAATTGGTTTATAGATTCGATTTATTTTTAGTTAATTTGTAATATACATTGTAAATTTGAATGTTCAATTGTAAGTGTCTTTTTCTGGTTTTTAATTTCCCTTTTTGTTGTCATGTTTCTTTTGGATGTTGTTGTGGTAGAGGATGAATCGATGACCAATTTTTTTAAAAAATATTTTTTGACGTCGCTTATCCAATAACAAACCTGAAAATGGTTTTCCATGTTGATTATAGAATAACCTTCCTGAAAAACTGATAACATATATTAATTTATAACATCATTTTTAGTTAATTAATGTGAAAAAGTTATTTACAATGTCTCCTCTAATAACATCGCTTAATAACCAACGTGAAAAGGCATAAAAACCCAACGTGAAAATAATTTATGCACTAGTTCTAGTAGAAAATATTCAACTCCTCCCAATCAGATCTTGATACTGCATAATTATTCTAGACAATTTTAATTAGAATTCATCATTGTTTCTCTTAATGTGTTGTGTTATGTTGTTTTTCTTTTCTCCCTCCAATTCTTCATGTTTTTCTAAATATTTATAATAAGATTATGATAACTTCAACTCTTTAATTTTGGATAACAATCATGAGGGTTAGGTCCCTGAAGGGGATTACATAGGATCTATGTTTCCTTGTTCTTCAATTATTTATTTTATTATTCACCATCCTTTATGAGATAGTGAATGAAAGGGAAAAAGATATGTGATCATCATCCTCTCTTCTCATTTACTACTACATTATCCAATCTGTAAAATTAATTTTATCACCCTCTCTCAATTTACATTGTATACCAATGGAACAATGTTGGATGTGTAGGTTCGAAATAATGATGTAGATGCTCAATATACATGAGGGGGGTGAATTGTACACTTTAAAAATTTCCTTTAACAAAGGAAAGAGATAAGTTTAACAAAGTTAAACTAAGAAAATTCACAACACCTCTAACACTAAATGAAAAAGGGATAAGGAATGAAGTTATAAAATTCAAGTCCTATGTACTTGCTTAAAACTAGAATGAGATTCCAAAAGCAGGTTCCGGAAATATGGATCCGGAAATTGAAACTTAACTAAAGATTACAATATGAGATTCTACCTTAAAGCGTATAGAATCTAAATGAAACAGAGTACAAGTAAGGAAGTATAAAAAAGTTATACTTTCCTTATAATACAATATGCAGTGGAAACAAACAAGTAGTAAAACTACAAGTAACAAGATATAAGTCTTTTAACCCAAAGAGAAGGGTATCCAACAACCTGGGATAAAGGTCCCTTAATTTATACTTTCAAGGATGTATGTCTTACCCACACCAGGGTAAGCCCTCGATACGAAGATCAGAATCTCTATCTTACTATCCCCACAAGCCCTCAACTTCAAGGTATTTGGAAACCTCTGTCTTCCTTAGCAATGAAGCCCTCGAACTTCATGGTAGTCGGCACCTCTGTCTTCCTATACCCGAAAGTCCTCGAATGTAATCACCAACATTCGGAGTCGCACAAAGAAGAAACTGAACGATCGGTTCAGTACGCACAAGGAATGAAAAGCTTTCTCTCTTTAAGAATCACCTTAGCAGCATGTGGTCTCTAGATCGATCAACTTCTATGTCATTATGAGCACTTTCAAATGGGATCCTATTTATAGGAACGGTCGGTCTCCTTTCCATTGGTCATATTTTCCTTAAAAATCGGAGGGACTTGTACACGTGTAACTTAACCAACGGTTAGTTTATAACAGAATAGATGACATAGTTTTATAACAGAACAAGTTTAACAGAATGTACAACATCATTTTAAGTCTAAATCAAAAATTTAGAGTGAAGGTTTGGAGTGTAAACAAAATTTCAAAGAGTAGAAAAATTATAATAATGAATGTTTGGAGACTAACCAGAAATAATATTCGGATTCTAAATAAATTCGGAGTGTATAAAGCAAAGATGATCTGATTATTTTTAACAGGTGAATTTGGAATGAGAATTCGGAATGAGAATTCGTCATTAGAAATCGTAAAGAAAAATCATAATCAGGATTCGTCATTAGATTTCGATGTCGAACTTCATGAGGATTCGTATCCAGAATTCGGAGTAGAACTTTATCAGAGTTCGTATCCAGAATTCGGAGTAGAACATTATCAGAGTTCATATCCAAAATTCGGAGTAGAACTTTATCAGAGTTCGTATCTAGAATTCAGAATAAAACTACATTACAGTTATCATCCAGAATTCGGAGTGAAAATTCATTATAGTTATCATCCAAAATTCAGCACCTGAAACAGAATGCTTCATATCAAAGTTTTAAACGATTCCAAGAATATAGAAATGAATCTGATTCTTATACTTAAGAAAAATATGGATATAGATAATGAAAATATGATAAGAATAATTTTCCTTATAAAAGTGATTTTCCTTATAAAATCAATTTTCCTTATAAAATCGATTTTCCTTATAAAATAAATTTTCCTTATAAAAGTGATTTTCCATATAAAAGCAATTTTCCTTAAAGATAATGTGTTTGTGATTTTCAAAACAATAAGGAATGTAAAAGTCATAAGGAAAACCTTATTAACTAAACAATCTCCCCCTTTTGGAAAGCACAAACATTCTTTCGAAAAAGAAAGACTAAGAGGAACGAAAACAATTAAGGCTTGTCTCCCTTTGTTTATGGATGTTGATGAATACGACTAACTCCCCTTTAGGATTTGAAACTCTAAGGATCGTATTCTAGATTTCCGGAATGGTATTTCATTAAGAATAAGAATGCCGTCTTTAATGAAAAACTCACCCTTAGATAAACTCTATTAGAGTTCTTTTTATTTCTCCCCCTTTGTTAGGGTTCTTTTTCCTTTCTTTATTAGGATTCTTTTTCCTTCTCCCCCTTTGTAATTTTCAAAAAGAATTCGAGGGAATAGAAAATAAACAAAGTACATGAAAAATTAGTAACAAAAACAAAAGAGATGAGCAAGCACAATTTTCATTATGTTTGAAAGTTCAAAAACATGGAAGTTAAGATACAAAAAAAGATTGAATTTTTCTATTTTGGATCTTTTTTCCTTCTCTATGAGTCCCTTGAGAATAGTCCTTATCTTCTTCAAGTCTTTATGATCTTCCTTGGCTTGCTTCTCTAACACAACTATTCTTGCATTTTGTGCTTCAATATTTTCTTCCTAGGATTGACGATTTTCTTCCTGAGATTTTAAAACTTGTTCTTGTTTTAAAAACTTCTCTTCAATCTCAATCCGATAATCCCTTTCATTCCTCTAGTTTTGAGCAACAGAATTCAGCTTCCCATATAGATCTCTGTCTTCTTGCATCCGGGAATTCTTCTCAGCTGTCAACCATTCTTTAAAGGAATAAGTAAGTTCATTTATCTTCCTATCTTATGTCTCAAAAGCATCCTTAACATTATCTTGGAATTCATCAAAGAGCCTGATCTCTTCTACAATTTTCTTCGACCAATTAGTCATTATCTTGCAAGACCATTTGTGGGCTTCATAGCCGAAAAAAAAAGTTTTGAATTGAGCCTCTATCTCAACACTTATTTCCACAACCATGGATACGAAATCTATTTTATGATTCAAAGCGTGTTGGATCATCTAGCATCTTGAATCAATACTTGAGAAAGTCGGAATAGTACCCACCAACTTCTTTAATGACTGAACAACAAAGTCATGCCCCAACGAAGATGAATCTGAATCCAACACTTTTCTTGGAGATTTTTCTTCTTCAAATTGCTCATCCTTCTTCTTAGAAGAATCACCAACATCCCTTCTCTTTACAACCACTGATCTCGGGGTATCGAAAACAAGTTCCTTTCCCTTGTCCTTTTTCGGAATGGATTCATGTTCCGGGGTTTTCTGTTCACTATCAGAAACATGAACAACATTTTCTGCATCATCAGCAACTTTTTGAGCACCATCATCTACATTCTTCATTTGAGAAACATCATGTAGAAGTTGTTCTTCCTCTGCATGATAATCTAATTCTTGTTCTCCTTTATCCTCATCCTTCCCTGGAGTGACTAACTTAGATGATTCAGCTTCTGAAGTTCGAATTGAAAAATGATCCGAAGGTTTCCCTTTATAATCATCTACTTGCTTCAAAATATCTTTGGTCTCACCACTACCTTCAGGAAATGGTTCTTACTCTTCCACTTGATCAATTTTCTCAACTTCCTCAACAGGCTTAGCAACTGCCTCTTCCGGAGTGACATAGTTTCTTCCTGGAGTCTCAAGTAGATATTCCAAAGAAAAAGATCTCAGAATGGGAATGTTTGAGAAAACCATCTCATTAAACTTTAAGAAAGTCTGAGCTACCTCAGCTTCAGACATCTTCTTCTTAAGCTTCTTTTCATTCACGGGATTTTCTAGCTCATCTTATGTCCTTTCCTTCAAGGCCTTGGCCTCCGCAAGATCCAAGCCAAACTGAGGCTCCCCTTGCACTCTTTTCTCTTTGATTTCCCTCCACTTAGCAACTCGTCATCAGGGTAAGCTTTCTTTTTCTTTGGTTTTGGAGGTGTGGAATTAACTTCCTCAGATTTGGGATTCTCAGCTTCAACTTCAACTTCTTTCAAATTTCTCTTCTTCACTGGCTTAGAGGATTCAGGTTTACCATCTTTCAGAACCGCTTCTTCTTAAGCAGGTAAATCAACGAACTTTCCAGTCTTTTTGTCCAAGGCAACATCCATCCTTTTGGGGGTACCATTACTCACCAAAATAATTTTGAAAACTCTTGGCTTAGACTTGCAAGCCTCCTTGAAAGACTCAAGGCACCGAACTATTAACATCGAGATGATTGCTGGATACATTATGATCTGAGCTCTCAAATTTCCTTTCTTAAAATTCTCAATGGTAATAAGAATGTGTTTCATCAGATTAAACTTCCCCAGATTTATCAGAAAATCTAGAGTATAGATCTCTCTTTTCTTCAAACTAACTTTGTCACCTTTTCTCAGTACGATAAGGCCTTGTACCCACAATTCTAGAATCCAAAAATTCATAGACAGAGTATCAATCTTCGGAGCCTTGTCATCTGACAGTCTGAGGGTCTCCAAAGATTTTTCCTTGTCGAATATTCCCTTTGAATCCAGAAAAACATGAGAGATGAACTCGGCTTCTCCTTCATTGTTCAGCCCTACCAAGCTGGTTGCCTTGGCATAAGAAAGCTTATAAGTCTTTCCATAATACTTAAACGACAATTTCTCCCTACCATCTTCCTTAAAGAAGGAAACTGTCTCATAGAACTCTATAAGAAAATCCGAATATACATCATCTTGATTTACGGGCTTAGACACAACAACATCTTCCCATCCGTTAATCTTAATGTTTTTGGATATAAGAGAATCATACTTGTTGAAGAAATCAGGATGAACCAACCTTTCTCTATATACTAACCACTTGGAAATAGGCTTAGAGGAAGACATGTCTTGAGAGGCTACTACCATAGACATTCGGATATGAAGACTCATGAGAAGTTCGGAACGGAGATTGATGAAGATCAGAATGACCTTAAAAAAGAGAGGCAGAGCTTCGGGATGCTGGAGCTTGAAAAACCGATGTGGGACGAGCATTTGGGGTCCCCTTTATATAGGCAACGAATTTGACCGTTGGTCTTCCAAAAGCCATATAACGGTAGAAAAAACTTGATCTGATCTGACGGTTGAGAACAATCCCGTAAGAAAACTTGAATCCAATCTTTTGAGGTTTTTGTTAAAACAAATATTTAAGAAAACTATAATCCGAAAACAAAATATAAGAAAATACCAGCTAGTTAAATATGATTACGAAAACATGAGTAAGGAAATCATACCTTTCAGATTGGCTTAGGAGGTTTATTCGTAATGGGTAACATTTTTTTTAAAAAAATGACTACAAAAAAATCATTATTATGAAAAAAAACATAGTTCGCAAAACTCACTAAAAAAAATAAATTCAGTACGGAAAATTTTATACAAAAAGGATAATAAAAAGACGAAAAAACCTTATAAAGATTTCAGTATGAAAATTTTATTACTAGAATTTCAGTACGAGAAAGTCATTAAAAAAGTTTGGAAAAGAAAAGCTCATTATGAAAGACTCGGTACGAAAATCTCATTATGGAACTACTAGTACGAAATTTTCTGTTCCGGAAGTGTTTAATACGAAAATTTGCATTTCAGAAGTTTTATATATGAACATATGCATTCTGTAAAATTTCAGTTCCGGAAATTATCATTTCGGAAATTTAGTTCCGAAAAGTTTGAAAAACTAACTTTGAAAAATTTAGTTACTCTATCAATCAAATGTACCCCCCCTATGAAAAAGAGTTTATTACTGTTAGGAGAATTTTTCAACAAAAAGTTAATGAAGAATGATTACATAACCGTTATCATTCCAAACTTTTGTTTAATATATTCAAATCTATCAGAAGGCAAAGATTTTGTGAAAATATCAGCAAGTTGATCTTATGGTCCGATAAACTGAAGAATGATATCTCTTTTTAGTGTGTGATCCCTAAGAAAGTGATCCCTAATATCTATGTGTTTTTCACGAGAGTGATGTTCAAGGTTATTACTTAAGGAAATGGCACTTGTGTTATCACACAAGATTTTAGTTATAGTAAAACTCAAGCCATAGTTTGTGAGTGTGTGTTGCATCCGCAACACTTGAGCACAACAACTTCCGGCTGCTACATATTCAGCTTCAATAGTGGAAAGTTCTACAGAATGTTGATTTTTGAAAGACCAAGAAACTAGTGAATCTCCTAAGAAATGAAAAGTTTCAGATTTACTTTTTCTATCCATTATACATCCACCAAAGTCAGTATTAGAAAAGCTTTTTAGAATAAAATCATTTCCAGAAGTATAATATAATCCTAGATCCATGGTTCCCTTAAGGTGGCGAAATTTTTTTTACTGCCTTTAAGTGGGATTCCTTTGGATTGGATTGATATCTTACACATAAGCATACTGAGAACATTAAGTCTGTTCGACTTCCTGTTAAGTAAATTAAACTTCCTATCATACCTCTAAAAGATGTTTGATCTACTGGTTTCCCAGCTTTATCAAGATCTAATGAGTTTGAGGTACCAATGGGAGTACTTATACTCTTAGTGTTGTCATAACCATACTTTTTGAGAAGATCTTTAATATACTTATGTTGAGATATGTAAGTTCCTTCTGGTTTTTGAGAAATTTGAAAACCAAGGGAAAAATTTAACTCACCCATCATACTCATTTCAAACCCAGATTTCATTAGAATTGCAAAAGAGTCTGTTAAAGATTGCTGAGTTGAACCAAATATGATGTCATCAACATAAATCTGAACAATCAAAACATCTTTCTTATCTTTCTTTATAAAAAGTTTTGGATCTTCCTTTCCCTTAACATTGTTATTTTGAAGCAAAAATCTAGTGAGTCTATCATACCATGCTCGTGGGGCTTGTTTAAGACCATACAGATCTTTGGTAAGTCTAAAAACATGATCAGGATATTTTTTATCTTCAAAGCCAGTAGGTTGTTCAACAAAAACTTCCTCTTGGACATAACTGTTAAGAAAATCAAATTTCACATCCATTTGAAAAAGTTTAAAATTAAAGAATGCTGCAAAGGCAAGTAGAATACGGATAGATTCAAGTCTAGCTACTGGAGCATGGGTTTCTTCATAGTCTATTCCCTCTTGCTGATTATAGCCTTTAACAACAAGTCTAGCTTTATTTCTTACTATGACTCCATTTTCATCACATTTGTTTCTGAAGACCCACTTTACTCCAATAACAGAAGTTTCCTTAGGTCTTTCAACCAAGACCCAGACTTTTTTACTTTCAAATTCATTTAGTTCATCTTGCGTAGCTTTGATCCAATCATCATCACCTAAAGCTTCATCAGTGCTTTTTGGTTATAACTGGGAAAGAAATGCTAGATGTTCTAATTCATTTCTTAAGGAAATTCTAGTTCTTACTGGTTGATTTACATCACCAATGATACTATCACTGGGATGATTCTTAAGAAACACCTGATTTGAGTTTTGAAAAGCCTGTTCATCAACATAGGGTAGAAAGTCTTCTGGGGTAAATGTTTCAGAAGTATATTCTTGAACATTATTCTTATCAGAAGGTTCTTTCTATCAAAGGTTGAAAATTAGTTTTTGAAAACACATCCGATGATGAGGATTGGGATGGTTTTAAAACAAAAGTATCTTACTCGTCAAATTTTACATGCACTGTTTCTTCAATAGTACTAGTATTTTTATTAAAAACTCTATAAGCCTTAGAAGTTATGGAATAACCTAAGAAAATTCGTTCATCAGATTTTGGTGCGAATTTATGTAGGTTATATTTAGTATTCAATATGAATACTTTGCAACCAAAAACCTTGAAGTAGGATAGTCTCGGTTTTCTACCATTCCATAACTCATAAGGTGTTTTATTAAGAAAAGGTCTAATCAAAAATCGATTTATAGTATAACAAGCAGTTTTCCTTATAAAAGCGATTTTCCTTATAAAATCAATTTTCCTTATAAAAGCGATTTTCCTTATAAAAGCAATTTTTATTAAAGATAAGGTGTTTGTGATTTTCAAAACAAGAAGGAATGGAAAAGTCATAAGGAAAACCTTATTGACTCAACAGGATGAGGGATGATCAACATACAATGGAGTTGGTTATTGATATAATGGATACCTTGATTAAGTGTGTTCATTACCTCTTCAATTTGGAGGAGGTAGAAATGGATATTCAATGTGATATTTATTCTATGCGCATTCAGAACAATAAAATTGTTAGAAAAGTGAAATTGATTATTTATACTTATTGAATTGTCAAATGAGAACCAATGAAGATAATGAAGAAACAATGCAATCAACCTCATATCCAAACCCATTCACAATATGTGTGTTTGAATCCTACATTTTCTTTTAATTTCAAAAAATAATAATCTCAAACATCATCTTTGGATTCTTTTAAAATTAGAAAAAAAAATACACAACTGATAGGGTAGTGAAACTCTCAAACCCTAATTCTTGAGAGAGAACCCTGATCATCCACAAGGTTTCATTAAGAGTAAATATAAATCTGGTTTTACTATGGCCTATGATAATCATGCGATAAACAAAGAACTATTGTCGGGGAGTTAGATTGAGTTTCCACTCTCTTAACTCAACTATAGTTAGTGTTTTTTTATTTGTTTTTTGTTTTCTTCCTTCTTTATTTTCTCCACTATCATATGAGAATTAATAATGGTACTATTCTATAATGGATCACTAATTCTATTCCAAGATTATGGAGGTTGATATAATTTCTATATAGGCTACAAAACCACACATTTACCATTTATTTTCTAACCAAAATATATTCATATATATCCCACTAGAGCCCAAGGAGGAGAATATTCAATATCCCCAACTTGAGAAACTATATAAGTTCCAAACATGCATTAACACAAACATTATTGTAGGGAAAAAATACTAGAAAAATTAAAAGAATTAATAAAATTAAATAATATGATGACTATGATAACCACTATCCTCCAAAAACTTATTTATCGGAGACCACCAGAGAAATTATAAGAGATTAAAGTAATTTTCAAAGATAAAATAGAATTAGATTTCCCACTTATTGAGACAAACAATATAGATATGAAAATTTAAGAGCATGAAGAAGTAGAAAAATAACCCTTGTTCACCCTTGAACGCATCTACCATGTGGGTTTTCACCATGAAGATAAATTAAACACTAAAATTATTAGGGGAGACTCATTTGATTTGAAAATTTATTTCTCCTGTTTTACTGCAATATAAGTTTCATTTAATCTCCCTTATATTGTAGATGAAAAAAATAGAAACATGGTTGTAGGACCTAGATAATAAATATAAAAGAGGATAAAATGACATCTACTATTATGAAGGAATGGATGAACCATTGTGGCTACCACTATTAAATATGGAGTAGGAAAATATATCCAACCAAACATTGTGTCATCCTTTCAAGAAAACCCAGATGATAAGATACTCTATAGAGTAAAAAATTCATCATTAATAGAGTGACTAGGTATATCAAATGACAAAGAGAAGGTAGAAGGTCCACTTATATCCACCTCAATTCTCAAAGGATTCTAAGAAGCAATTCACTTCAACGAAAAAACTATACTGTAAAGCTAAAATAATTGAGGGATTTTTCCTTACCATGATTGCATTTCAATAAATTTTTTATGAATTGCATTCTTATTTCCCTACATATAAAACTAATAATTCATCACCGTTATCACCTACCTAGGAAAAATAAATAGATTTTGATGATTAATTATTTAACAACAAGCTCATGTATTCTTTAGAAGAAGATACACATGTTCTTGGACACGAAGGAATAGAACTGAAGATTAATCATGTGATAAATGTACAACTGAACATGGAAGATATACACAAGCCCACCCAAGTAGTTTAAGAACAAGATGAAGATATCTAGGTAAATGTGGTGAATCCATTACTCCCTTAAGAACACTATGAACATCAAATAGAGGGATGCACAATTGAGGAATAATCCCTAATAGTTTCTCATTTTGAAAAAGTGGAATAAGCTGCAATATATGAATGAGAGATTTTTACCTGAACTTATCCTATTTTAGAAGTATTCAATATGGATTATTTATTAACTCACCCATGTTTAAACCTATCCTAGTAACACAAATGTATCTACCAACTGATGAAGAGTAATCCATAGTAGTTTTGGAAAAGTTAGAGGAGACCACATACCTAATCCCACCTCCCCCATGTAATGGAATAAATCACACTACTTAGGGGTGTATATAAAGGCCTCTATCAAAGGGGACCTCCATGTATAAGTTAAGTTGAAAAATATTAGAAGGAACTATATGTGGTGGTTCCAGTCACATAAACCCCATCTTATTGAAGATTAGTGATGACCATAGTACTGTCCAGCTGTGGAGAGTCTAAATATATCCCATCATGGGAGGGAACACACTAAAAATCATTACCCATTCTCTTTATTTTTCCATTATCTTAGTTTTCAAAAATTAATTTTTTTAATTTATACCATTTTTTGTAGGATTTCCATAAATAGATAAAAACTAGTATATTATATCAAAGTTACCCCAAACACAACATGGGAGATTTTAACTGGAAATTGTTTTCCACAAATTACACTATGTTGTACTTATCTATTTAAATTTTTTAGTCAGTGGAATTTTTGTGCATGTTTACTAGTACTTAAACAATATGTGTTGAAACAAAAGTAGGGGATGGGTTTCAAGTGTATTTCATTTATTTTTTTAAATATTTCTACATAACATTATTTAGTGAATATGTTTTTTAATTTTAAAATAAAATAAAATAATAACAACAAGTACAAAGAAAAAAATTGTACTGTTTCTAAAGGTTGTACATAATTATTTTTATAGTGTTTTTTTTTGTTTTTTAACATCATTGTTTCCTTATCAATTATAAATACCATGAAATATATTGATTAATTGATTAATTTTAAAAATATGTAACCTAAATGATTGATAATAGAACCTTTTCACTATTTTCATGGAAATTTTGTTTTGAAACTAGGTAAGAGAGTGTGAGTGAAAATATATTTGTGGAATAATAATTATAAAATGAGGTCACTATTTTTTTTAACAAAATCATAGGTAACTTGGTCTTTTTGAAAAATAACTCCTTATAGAGCCAACTCAAATAAATTGACATAATTCCTTTGATCCCTAAGTAAAATAGACAACTGGGATCCCATGGTAGACTTTTTAGATACTTGGAATTGTGGGAATGAGTATATAACATTTGTACATATCCAATAATTTCCTTTTCATAGTGATTAACAAATACATGACTTGGAAAAATTCAAAATTAAAAAAATGAACAAGGGATTAATAGTTGAAAATGGATTCATTTAGGTGAGGTGAATATTGAACTAGATAAAGAAGGGGCAATTGAATAATAAATTTGTTTTTCGAGTTTTATCAACGAAGTGTAAATTTAATATTTTGTTTAAGAAACTTAGGAAAAAAGATAAATAGATGTTCTTATTGTTAAAAATTTGATTACAATTAAATATAATTTGATACACTCCTATACATGGAACTATTGCTTGGAATGAAATGAGGCAGTGACATGATTCATAGATGAAACATCATCATTATCAAAATGGATGAATATGTGATTAATTTTTCTCTATCATTATATTTATAACTAGGAATGATAAGTCATTTTATTAGGAATTTCTTTTAGAATAATGAAATTCAATGATAAATTTACATGAGAGTGAAATAATTCATGTATAGGGGAGTGGTTTGAGATGAAAATTTGAAATTGTATTGAATGTTATTCATTGAAAGTAACCCATAATTTAATTAAAAAATAGGGTAATCATTCATTTGTTTCAACATTATGATTCCAGAATTTATTAAAAATTAGCTTTAGTCATAGTTTCTAATGATTTATTTAATTGTTGAACAAAATGGGGAATCCTTGTTTTGTTTTTTTTTTTGAAATTTAATTGTTTGATTCATTTAGGAATTAAAATTATTTAAGGGATTTATTTATTATTTTAATCGATTTATCCATTAGTTAATTTAACTAAAATCCATACATTGAAAATGTTTTTAAAATTAATTGGGAATTTAAAATTTTGGATTTTGAATATGGAATTTTAGAGTGTGATTTAAATGATAAACTAGAATTAATTATGTTTTTCAAAATCAGATTTTAAATTAGATAATTATAAAATAAATTTGAATTTATTTTTGAACTTGTTTTTCTCTATTTTTATTCAAATTAATATAATTTTCACCAATTTAGGAACTCAAAAAAATGTTTAAAATTATGATGGCTGAAATTTTTTAATGAAAAATCTTGCTACTCATGTCCCTTTTTTGCTTTCATTAGATAAAAAACCTATGTTTCAATCCCTCTACTTCAATGACTACTATCAGCCGAACCTACTCATACCCCTTTTATCCAGATGCATCCAAATCGAAGGGGTCTATGTCCAAGGTCAATGATAGCTGTGATCTCCAGTGAAGAATCCCCAAACATCATCCCTATTGAATCCAATCCATGATGAATCCCTATTGAATGAAACTAAAGCTCATTGCACCACCTATTATGACTGGAGGAGATGACCGAGACCTTTCTTCCACGTTGTGACATTGCTCACTGGTGACACCATGACTAGATCTAGAGAGGATTACAAGATGAACTGATGGATCTACTTGAATTAATGTCATCCAAAAATATTGAAGCCCACTAACATCTATTGAAGATGCCATTGCTTATTCTTCATTAAGAAAGAGGAATCCTAAAACGATCTTGAAGAAAAAATGAAGCAGGTATTAAATTATGTGCTAATTATTCATTCCCTATGCAGATGAAGACTGTAGGAGGCCTTGCAACTTCCCAATGTTACAGCCGTTTCTCTAAAGAAATCTTCACACTGCATTCTTGGAAAATTTCCCCATAGAACCCTTGAAGAGACTTATAATGCAGTGTTATGTCGAGTATAGTGCAATACATGGAGTATTCATACCAAGAATACCTAAGATTCACCAGATGAGAACCATGTCAAAGTTAATGAATTTTGAATTAGAAATACAAAGAACAATTGGGGTCAATCTATGAAGGATAGACTGATGATCAATAGGAAAATCAAACAAGGTTAATGAATAGGAAAATGATGAACACTGACAACCAATTCTTCTCCCTTGGTACCTAGAAAAAACCACTACTGCAACCCATGTTTTCAAGTTGGGTATCAAAATACAATGCCCTGTCAAGACCAAGAACATGGCCATTACATACTTGTTTGTAGCCCAATATTCAAACCCACCATTTCCATGTTCGATTCCAAGCATGAATTCCTAGTACACATAAATTTCAAACAAGGCTATTAAAATAGAGGCCAAAGTGCATTATTGATTCCAAAATTCAGTCAGGACAAGAGTTGAGTAAGTCTATGCCAAATTTTTCACCATTCCCCAATAGCCAGCTGAAAGGCACTGTCATGGGCGCCATCAAATGATAGTGGTTTTTAGGTACTTAGCTGTAGCAGAGTGGCTGACCAAGGTCGTCTCTCAAAGGAGGAAGTAAATTTAAAAAAATATTAAAGAAATTTTTGGAAATTAAAATAAAAGAAAAAAATAACACTAAATTAATGGATGGGGGTTGTTTATCCTTTATAAATATACAAGAAGTTTTATGGAAGAAAATAGTATTTTTTTTAAATGAAGTTAGATTTACATAACACAACAAGATGAGGTTTTTTTAGAAAATATTAAAAGGCGTAATCTATATAACTCTACCTCTTAATTTAATTATTAATAATAACTACTTAAATTAATACTCACTTAATTATGATCCCCTAATTGTTTAACCCTCAAACCCTATGGAAGTTTACTTAACCACAAATATGAAATTACTTAAACCCTAGGCTAGCTTTGGAACTCGCAATCGTTGCACCATGCTTTGATTGATGTTTTACGGTTAGATTATGGTCGGTGGTTAAGTAGAGAACATATTAATTCGAGAAATGTGTATTAATTGAGTTTAGGGATTATATTTTAACTCTACAAACATATCCCATGTGGTCTTGTATTACCGATTAAGATCACGCTCTTACAATTCACACAACACTGGACCTCGTGTGTTTTTGTGTTAATTATTCCATTTCTTTCATAGTTTATTATAATTTTAAAACTCAATTAATGGATCATATTAACTGAATTAAATTATATCAATGATTGAGAATAATTAAATGAAGAGGGTAGAATATAGATTGATCACTAAGAAAAATACTCATCCATGGGCGGTGTGGTCATCATGGAGACGTTTTTCATGGGCAAAGTATTTAAAGGGTATAACCCAATCTTGTGTCCACTATTGAATTCTTGAACCAAGAGTAATATTAAGAGAATAATAAAAATTAATATAATAGGTGAAGTGGTATAAAAACTAATATTTTATTGAAAGCACAAAAACATTACAACAAAGAAGAGGAAACGAAGATCATTTTGGAGGAGATCCTATCTTGGTAGCTTCACTCCTCCAATTGTGAATTGAAATGCTGTAGAACCACTTATCCCCTACTCCCTATCTCTTAATTCACGTCCCAACCCCTCCAAATGATAAAAAAAAATAATTTATATAGTTTATGGGAGGCTAGGTTTAAAGAGGATTCATGTGTGAATGGGGAATCTTAGAAAAATATTTTAAGCCAACTTGAACCAGAAATTTTATCTCCAAAATGAGTAAACCAGATATTATTCTAGAATAATTCTTTCTTCATTGTTGGTTTGGAAATATACACTCAAAATTTGGGCCGAATCCAAGTTCGGATGAAGGTTTTATGACCCAAATACAGAACCAATGTCCAATCTGGCGGGCCGAACCCACCTTTGATTTCACGGTCCATGTAGCCCAACCAAATGCATGATTTAGCTCTGATGTCCTGAACAAAAGTTTTATCCCAATAATTCATGAACACAGTTTCAAAATATCATTTTCAAATAATACATATTAAAATTTTTATCTTCGAAATACTACCGTTCACTATAATGAATTAAAATAGAATTTCCATCAAATTCACAAATGAATGATCTAATCCCAAAGATTATATAAATAAACATACTTAAAACAATGGGTGGAACTTTTATCATTTAATATCAATAAAATATTCGATAAAAATTTGTTTTATAAACTCCACCACACTTACCTTTTTGGCACTCCTGGGAAAAACCTCATATCATGTATTCTGAAAAATTATGACAAGTAAACATCAATATCAAATAAAAAATTTTTTTAAAACACATTTCCTTGAGATACAACAATTACAAACCAAGAAAAAAAGTTATCATGATTCATAAAAAACATTTATTTCAAGTTCTCCATATATATCTTTCAATATATTTCCACTTCATTTATCCTCTCATGCACAAAACACTTACCTTACTTGAATTTTCTCTTATTAGACAAATGTCAATTTTTCTACATTGTCTTTCCCATCCAAAGTCATTGAAGGGTCACCAATGGCGTGATAAATTCAAACATCACCACCTGATGTGAGTCAATGAAATATTTTTCTCATGAAGACTTTGTAGGGTTGTTCTGTGACTTTTGGTTGGTAGGATTTAGATGTGAAATTTTTTGAAGCTGAATTAGGAGGGCTTGACTCTTTTTGAAGAAAAAATTGAATTAATATAATTTTTACATAAATATGCATCCTCCTCAATCCTCATATCATTAATTCATGTTCATAATCCTGAAAAGTAAAGAATTGTTCACACCATTAAACATTTGAGCAGTAAATATACCAATATTCTCAAACTTTATTTTCTTGAAAGCTCTAGATATGCACAGATTTCTACCTCTATTAGATGCTCTAGAGAGGAACAATTTCACTTATCATTAAATCTCTAGAAAAGGCACATTTTTAAATATAATGATTTTATTTAGTATAAAAAACATCTCTCCAGAATTTAATTTTCCAACCAAAGTATCACAGAATGTGGTAGCACAACACAAGACAACATCCCCCACACATAATTCCATGTAGATTATGAAATTTCACTTAAAGAGTTGGTTGGATTGGGAAAATTGTCTTCTAATTTGGCTAACCTAATAGGGTTTTCATTTATTCTATGGGATACAAGGATTAAATGTTCATGGTACACAATTATAAAAAGGATTTTTTAAATTGGGGCTTTAAAACCAAAAAAAATGCCATAATCATTTAAAACATAACTACCTCAAACCCTCAAGTTTTGATAGGAATAAATCAAATTTTGGTTAAATAAATAATGGTTTTGTTCTCCTAAAAAGTGATGTAATTGTGAAGAATATGAAAATAATGGTACAGAAGATTCATAGGAAAGTGATTTCAAATATAAAGACAATGAGATGTGGCATGTGATTCAAAATTCAGAGTACTTTTAATGAAATTACTAAACATTTGAACTTGCAACAAAGTTATTTTCAACATTAATTTTAGATCAGTCTCATGGGATAAATTGTTTCACTTATTGATATGAATTTCAAAATGGTGATGAGAATTATTTCAACTCAAATGTTTCAAAAAACTCCTAGAAAATTGAAAAATAAACACACAAAATATGAAAAACACAAAATTGTTTTTAAAATCATTGATTAACAGGAAAAAAATTGAAATTACTAAGCTAAAAGGCTCCCTCCCCCACAAATAAAATATTTCAATATCCTCAATTTGAACCCATGAGATGATATATTCACATGAAATTTATAATTTTAAATAGGATAAAGAATACCGAAGTGAAAGGGTTTGGAACAACCTGATATGCTCAAGTGATGACAGGGTCATGCAGTGTGATGAAATCCACTACATTAGTAGGAAGTCCCTCAATGTATTTCTTCAAAACTTTCCCATTGACTGTATATATCCTTCTTGTGTCATATTGTGTGATCTCCACTGCACCATATGTAAAAACATTAGTCACAACATAAGGACCTAACCATCTGGAATGAAACTTACCAGGCATCAGATTTAGTCATGAACTATAGTGAAGGACTTTATCTCCAACATGAAACACCCTTTATGGATCATTATATCATGAGATTCCTTTGATCTTTCCGTATAGAGCATTGAGTTCTCATATGAAGAAAATCTAATCTTCTCAGGTTCTTGAATTTTCAACTTCTTTTGGATTCCAACTTGGGCCAAATCCATATTGCATTCCTTTATATCCCAGTAATCCCGATGCTCAACTTCCATGGAGAGTTGAAACACATTCCCAAAATAATTGAAATGGGGAAATACCAATGGGCGTCTTGTATCCTATCCTATATTCCCAAAGCACATCATCCAATCACTTTATCTAATCTTTCCTATTCGGCAGCACGGTTTTCTCCAAAATTTATTTCAACTATCTATTTGAAACCTCAGCCTGGCCATTTTTTTGAGGGTGGTATGTTGTTGATGTTTTGTGGGTCACCCCATACTTCTGAAGGAGGGAATCCAAATTCTGATTGCAAAAGTTTGTCCCTTGGTCACTAATGATGGCCTTTAGTACTCCAAACCTACAAAAAAATTGTGCTTTGAAAAATTACACTACAACATGAGAATCATCAGTCCCAGTTTCCTTAGCCTATACCCATTTAATCACATGATCAACAAAAACCAAAATATAGAAAAAAACAAAGGAATAAGAAAAAGTACCCATAAAATCAATGACCCATTCATCAAATATCTCACAGAATAGTATGGGTTGTTGGGCATCTCATGTGTATTAGAAATGTTCCCAGTGTGTTGGCAATGAGACCATGACTTACAAAACACATGTGAATCATGGAATAAGCTAGGACAATATATTCTAGAGTCCAAAAAATTCATAGCTGTCTGTTGGGGTCCAAAGTGTCCACCAAAAGCTAGTGTATGAAAAACATGTAAAACAGACTCCAACTCATGATCAGGAACACACCTCCTAATATCTTGGTCACTACACACACATCATAGGTATGGATCATCCCTAACATAAAATCTTTACTCACTCGTTCACTTATGGAATTGATGTTTCATTAAATTTGTAAGGATTTTAGAGGCAACAAGGTAGTTAACTAAATCAGCATACGAAGGATGCGTACATGAGATGGAATAAAGATGCTCATAAGTCAAAGTGTCCCAAAGTGGTACCTGGTCTAAGGTTTCATCCTCTTTTGTGTGAGAAAGCCTACTTTTGTGGTCCTCCACCATGTTTTTTGACCCCTTCCTGTCCTTTATCGAAATATAAAATTTTTGAAGAAGGAGAATCTGTCGGATAAGTATGGGCTTTGCGTCGGGATTCTTCAAGAGGTGACTCGGAGCTGCATGGTCAGAAAAACCAACTAATTTAGAGCCCAATAAATATAAAATGAATTTGTCTAAAGAGAATATGACTGCAATAAAATCATTTTCTAGGGGTTTGTAGTTTGATTGGACTGAATTAAATGTCCTCAATGCATAGACAATCACATGTGAATGTCCCTCCACCCTCTAAGATAAGACAGCTCCAACAGCGAAGTGGGAGGCATCACACGTAAGCTCAAAAGGAATTTCCCATTATGGGGGATGTATGATCGGTGGAGTGGTTAGACACTTATTTAGCTCATCGAATGCTACCCTACATGAATCATTAAACACAAAATCAAAATCCTTTAGAAGTAATCACGAAAAAGGAAGATAAATCTTACAAAAATCATTGATGAAGCGCCGATAAAAGCCTGCATGCCCTAGGAATGATCTAATATCACACACACATGAATGATAGGGTAAGGATGAAATAATGTATATCTTATATCTATCAACATCTATCCCATGTTTTAACACTACATGCCCTAAGACAATGCCATGCTCTACCATGAAATGGCTCTTTTCAAAGTTCAAGACCAGATTCTTCTCAATACAATGATTCAAAACCATTCCCAAACTACATAGACGTTCATCAAATTGGAATACAAACACTGTAAAAACATCCTTAAATACCCACATTAAGATCATAATAAAATCATAAAAAATACTCACCATGCATCTCTAGAAGGTACCTCGGGCGTTGAAAATTCCAAATAGAATCCTCCAATAAGTAAATGTGCAGAAGGGATAGGTGAATGTAGTCTTCTCCTGATCCTCTGAATCTATAGGAACCTAAAAATATCCAAAAAATCCATCTAAGAAACAATAATGTGTCTTCCCATCTATTATCTCTAGCATTTGATCAATAAATGAGAGGGGTAAGCAGTTCTTGCAAGTGGACTATTTTTTTTCCTATAATCAATACACACATGCCAACTGTTTTGAACCCTCATTGGAACTAACTCATCTTTCCCATATTTAACAACAGTAACACCAATTTTCTTAGGCACAACTTGAATAGTTCACACCCACTGGGAGTTTGAAATGGGAAATATTATACCTTCCTCGAGCAATTTATAAGCCTCTTTTTTAACAACCTCCAAAAGTGTTGGATTGAGTCTACGTTGTGGCTGCCAAATCGGTTTAGCCCCATCCTCCAAAAGAATCCTATGCATGAAAATTGAGTGGCTAATACCTGATATGTCATCCAAGGTCCACCTTATTTCCATAATGTTATTCCTCAAAAGATTCAAAAAAAATTCTTCATGTTCAAAAGAGAGATTGTTAGCAATGATAATAGGTAATTTCTCACCACTTAACAAGTAAGAGTATTTTAGATTTGGTGGAAATGGATTGTGTTCTAATAAAGGGGGTGATGTATGGATGGAGAAATTGAAGGAATGGAAATATGTGCACAATGAAAATCAGTATCAGAATATACATCATCAAGATCATAGAATAAAGCATCAAATCCATCATCATAATCCAATGACATGTTATAATCTGACTGAACATGATCAAAATAAAAATATGAGTCCATTTCAAAATCAAATCTAAGAGAGTTTTGTGCATTATAAATAGGTGTGTAAGTACTCTTAGACATCAAACTAGAACCAATGCTCGTAATATCCATAAGCAGAGGACAATTGAAATCCATGGGGTTTTTACTTGGTTGTTAAAAATGGGAGATAACAAAAGAAAAATGGTCCTATGAGGGGTACTTCATGGATTCCATGACATTAAATATCACAACTTCATCTCCAAATTATATGGAAGGTGTACACTCATTTACATTTATTATAGTTTCTGTAGTTCTAAGGAATGGCCTACCTAAGATAATGGGAGCATGTGAACTTACCTGATATTCCACAATGTTAATCACATAAAAATCTTTTGGTAATTTCATGTCTCTTACCTGGACAAGTACATCCTCAAGGACTCCTGCTAGATATATTGTAGCTCAATTTTCTAACTGCACCACCACTCTTGTCGGTTTAAACTCTCCGACCTCTAAAGAAGAGAATACAGAGCGAGGAATCACATTTATGGATGCTCCCAAATCACAAAGATCATTTGAAAAGTGAAACTCCCCTATGGTTCATGGGATAGTGAATGTCCCTGGATCCTTTCACTTTGATGGAATTGTTAGAGTTGGTGTAATGAGTGCTGATAAATTCCTCCAACATTTTATTCTCTCATTTCCCTAGATCCATCTTCGATTGGTACAAAGTTATTTTAAAAATTTGGCATACCTTTGGATTTTCTTAATGGCTTCAAGTAAATGGTTTTTTATCCTCACACACTTGAATGTGTCAAAAACATCATTTTGCATCACCTATTCAGCCATATTATTGGTTTGTACAACTCTTTTTGGTAATGGAATGGGTTTAGGAGGAACATCATAATTATTTTTCTTACCATTATCTTTCTCCTTGGGTTTCTCAACAGTTGGTGTGGAATGAGGCTTCTCCAGAGTTGAGGTGAATCCTGATGGAACTATAGGTGAAGATATATTAGTTGTTTTCTTTCCACTTCTCAATGTGATGGCACTGAATTCCCATTGGGATTTTGAGTGGGATGTGAAGGAAGATTTTTGTAGTACTTACTTACTAGTTCATAGAGGGAACTGGCAATCTGGCTCATTTGTGTCTTCAACTCCCTCATCTCTAAACCTTAACTCCTCAGCTCATTCTGAAGATTATGAATAATTTTCTTAAAGAGGTCATCAGTGTTAGAATCTACCTTAGGTGGGGGATTATCTTGTTGTTGGCTTGTTGATGATCAAGCTTCAAATATCCTTTGGGATTGTTGTAAACCCTGTTGGTAAGGCAGAGGCTGGTAGAGGTTTTGTTGAAAAGGGGGCCTTTGTTGTTGGCCAGATTCATACCTCATGTCTGATTGATCATTCCCCCCTTGGTTTTATGTTGGATCAAATGAATCAATCTTTTTTTGAGGATATTTTTGTTGTTGCTGCTGATATGGTCTCACTGGGAATAGTACTATGCAATTCTTCATCTCTTGTAGTCGCGAGAAATAGTCGGTTTGGTGACTTGTCTCAGTTCAAATTCTATAAGTCCTTGAAAGAGGGGGTTGGGATGTCTTTTGAGCCAAAGAAATTTGTCACACCATATTTTTCAATTTTTTCAACTTTGTATCAATCAAATGACTTTCAAGAGAAGAAGGACTTACCTAGTGTACTTCTCAAACACGTGGTGTACCTCAATTTCCAAATTGTTTAGAGTTTTGTGCCATCATGCCGATAAATGCACGTGCAGCTACTGGTGTCTTGTTCACCAATGCTCCTCCAGTTGCTAAATCCACCAGGAATCTCTCCATAGGTGCGAGTCCTTAATAGAAGTATTTGATGAGGAGTTTTTCACTGATTTGGTGATGTGGGTAGCTTGTGAACATCTTCCGGAATCACTCCCAGTACTCAAATATTGACTCCCTTTGGGATTTATTTATCCCAAATATATCCTTATGAATGGACGTGGTCCTTGATTCTTGAAAAAATATCTGCAAGAAATGAAATTTCAAATTGTTCCAACAAGTTACATCTCCAGGTTGTAAATAATACATCCAATCTCTCACAGCTCCATCAAGTGAGAATGGGAATGCTATTAGTTTTATTTGGTCATTATATACATTACATAGTTTCAGGGTTGAGAAAACTACATTAAATTCTTTAATGTGTTTATTGTGATCCTCACCAAAGATGCCATGAAATTTTTGAAGCAGGGGAATTTACTCAGATTTCATCTCAGAGTCTGATTCAAGATTTGGGTATGCAATACAATTTGGTTGACAGTTAATATCAAATGTATCTAATTATAGAATGATTCTATTTAATTCATTTCCATAATTTTCATCCATTGGTTCTTGTTTTATGTTGGATTTATAAGTGTTTCCAATTTTATTATTCTTGGAATGGAGAAATTATACAACTGGTTGAATGTTGAAACGTCTCGTAGAATGAGAATGTCGGAATCAAGCCCGAAGGCTACTTTTAATGTCACAATCAAAATCTAAGAGATACTTGGGATTAGATCGAGTCATGAATCAAATAAAAATTAAAATATGTAAAGTAGACCATAGTAAAATAAAAATGTGACGTTTGTGTTGATGGTCCCAAAATAAGAATAAGAAAATAAAACAAGAAGAAAAAAATCAGATTGGGTATAGAAGTAAGAAAGAATATAAGAAGATAATAAAATGTAAAATATAATTAATACCTCTAAATATTTGTAATAATTACTTGCCTCCCCTTAAAGGTACCAATTTGAAAGGCACTTTCATGGGAACCATCAAATGATTAGTGGTTTTTGGGTCCTTAGGTGCAGTAGAGTGGCTAACCAAGGCCATATCTCAAAGGAGGAAATAATTTAACAACATATTGAAAGAATTTTTGAAAATAAAATAAAAGGAAATAGGAACACTAATTTAAAATATGGGGTTTTTTATCATTTATAAATCTAGAAGAATTTTTCTTGAAGAAGATTGTTTTTTTAATTTTTGAAATGAATTTCGATTAAAATGACTCAATAAAAAGTTGTTTTGATAGAAAACATTAAAAGGCGTAATTGATATAACTATACCTATTCATTTAATTATTATTAATTTTCATTTCAATTAATTCCAACTTAATTATGATCCCAAAATTTGTTAACCCTTGAACCTTATTGGAGTTAACTTAACCAGAGAGATGAAATTACTTAAACCCTATGTTAGCTTCGGAACACGCAATCACAACACCCTGATTTGATTGAGGTTCTATGGTTAGATTATGCTTAGTGGTTAATTAGAGAACAAATAAAATATGTAAATGAGGATTAATTTATATTAGGTATCATATTTTAACTCTACAAACTTATCATGTGTGGTATTGTGTTACTGATTAAGATCGTGCTCTCCCAATTCACACAATACTCGACCTCACGTGTTTTTGTGTTAACTGTTCAATTGCACGATTAGTTTATTATAATTTAAAAACTCAATTCATGGATCATATTAAGTGAATTAAAATATATCAATGATTCAAAATAATTAAATTAAGAGGGTAGAAGATAGATCAATGACTAAGAAAACAATTCTTCCATGGGTGGGGTGGTTGTCGTGGAGACATTTTTCATGAGCAAAGGATTGAAAGGGTAGAACCCAATATCATCTCCATTATTGAATTACTTCCTAGAGAGTAATATTAGGATAAAAATAAAATTGAAAATAACATAAGAATTGTAAGAGAAACTATGATTTTATTGAAGTCAAAACCACATTACAACAAAGAAGAGGAAAAGAAGAGCATTTTGGGGGAGATCCTAGCTTGGTAGCTTCCCTCCCCCAATTGTGAATTGAAATGATGTAGAACCACCTCTCATATTTTCCCAATATCCTAGTTCATGTCCCAACCCATCCAAATGATAAAAAAACTAATTTATAGATTTCAGGGGAGGCTAGGTTTAAAGAGGATTCAAGTGTGATTGGGGAATCTCGGCCAAATATATTAATCCAAATTGAACTACCCATTTGACCTAAAAACTCATAAAAAAGTTGTTCTTATAGAATTATTCTTTGTTCAAAATTGGGTTGGAGAGATCCTCTAAAAATATGGGACCAATCCAATATTGGATGAAGATGTTATGGCCCAAATAAAGAACCCATGTCCAATCTGGCGGGCTCATCCCACCTTTGACTTCATGGTTTATTTAGTATAACCATATACCCAAATTTTCTCTAATGTAATGAAAAAAAGTTGAATCCCATTAAGACAGGAATATAGTAACAAAATTTCAAGATCAAATAATAAATATTAAAATATTTATCTTTTAAATACTACAGTTCACTATAAAGGGTAAAACTGGTATTTCCATAAAATTTTCAAATGAAAGATCTAATCACAAATATTTTATAAATAAACTTATATAACACAATTCGAGGAAATTTTATCATTTAATATCAATAAAATATTCAATAAAAAAGTGTTTTATCACCAGCACATGCATCTTCTTCAAGAGAGTTGTCTATAAAACAATCATTTTCCAAGTTTAAAACAACACTGGGGAAATTATCAAGGATTTATGGAATTAAATTACAGGAAGAAAGTACTACAATAAGAAGATTCTGATGATTCCAATTAGATGTGTAAATGTGAAATCCATCCAATTAAGGAAATATCTTTCCTCAATAATGAACTCAATGAGAAAGATGAAGGATTTAAATAATTATCTTTAACCCAATAGAAACTATTCATCTCCTGCTAATCATAGCTAGCATTTATGTAATTCCCTTGAGCACTTTTAATTTGAATTCATCTATATTTCCATAAATTGGTTATGTTGTTCTATCTTTCTTTTATCTATCTAATTATTTGTATTTTTCAAAATCTATGTACTATGATCATGATATCATTAGCTACATATTTATGGTGAACTAATAGGAGGGCTAGGTACCTAGGGGAGATTACACAGAAATTTAGAGTCCCCATTCTTTATTTCATTAATTTTTTATTTTCTATCCTTAATGTGATTGTTATTAGAGGGAAGTGGATATGAGAGAATCATCTAATATTCCAATTTTATGATACATTCTCCAATCTATCAAAATCAATTCTCTCCCATCTCTTGGACTACAGAGTATACTAGTAGAACTGTATAGTCATTGGGATGAACAACATATGAAAGATTTGGGTGTGGAGATAGTGGATACCTCGACTGAGTGTGTTAATTTTCTCTTTAAAATGGAGGATGTAGAGCTGTATGTACATGGAGTGATGTCATCAGTGTATATTTAGAACCACAAAACGGATATAGAAGATCAACCAATGAATGATATTGATTGATTTTTTGGATAACAACCAATGAAAATAATGAAGAACCTATGTGATTGACCCAAAATTCAACCCATTTCACCATTTTGTGAATCTAAATCTTTAATTTTGTTTAATTTAGGAAAATAAAAATCTCAAACATCATATTTGGATACTTTAAAAATTAATAAAAAAGTGATAGGACAGTGAAACTATCGAACCCTACTCCTTGTGAGATAACTCTGGTCAGCCACTAGGATGTATTTTGAGTAAAAAGAAATTTTGTTTGACCATTTTATATGAAAACTATGGGATCAATGAGTATATAATTTAATATTTTATGATCTATATACTTTTCACACCTTTCACCATAAAAACAATTTCTCAATATCTTCAATGAAAAAATTACTATTTCCTGCTATAAATGAAGATTCGAGCAATTTTGATCTTGTTTTATCATTTGGAAAGAGTCATATGCTATCACCATTTCATTTTTTATAAAGACACATCCTAGTTCATTCTTTTATGAATCACTATATATTACAAAACCTTATCTAATGTAGGGTAGTGTGAACACATGTGTACTGACTGACCTTCAGTTCAGCTCCTTTTAATTCGTTTCACATTCATTTATCAACAAGAATTTAACATCCTTTCGATTCAACATGATGAGGGGACTAGATAGTTGTAATAAATCTCTCACAAAGCATCATTAGTATCTATCCAACCTAAGAGAACTACAGATCACATGTACTATAGTTGGTATAGTTTATGTTCAATAACTTTCATATTTGAAGGATCCACTAGTATACCCTCACCTAAGATTACATGACCGAAGGATGAAACCTTTTAAATCCATAATTCAAATAGGGTAAATATACCATATAATTTCTCCTTCCTTAGGGTCTTCAGAAAAATTATTAAATGATATTTATTCTCTTCCATTATCTTTGAATATAATATAATCTCATCTCTAATGACTATGAAAAAATGATCCAGGTTATCTCTAAATAGTCTATTCATTAAATCCATGAAGATAGCAGGGGAACTAGTAAGCCCAAATGGAATCATTATAAATTCATAATGATAATACCTCACATAGAAGGTTGTATTATATAAATCATATTAAACCCTTAGTTGATGATATCCATAATTAAGGTCAATCTTAGAAATTTAGTGAGCTTCACGTAATTGATCAAACAAATCATTGATATGGGGTATATGATACTTTTTCTTGATAGTGATCGTTTTAAGTTCATGATAATCAGTGCAAAGATGCATTTACCCATCTATAATATTAACAAAAAGAATAAGTGCACCCCAATGCGATGCACCAGGGAATATGAATCCCTTATCAATATTCTCTAAAATTTACTTCATCAAAACCTAAAACTGAATCGAGGCCATTTTATATGAACTCTTCTAAATAGGTGAAGCGCCGGGTATGAGTTCTATTGAAAAATAAAATTCATGATTTGGGAGAATACTAGGAAATTTTTCAATAAATAAATTTTCATAATCTGCAAAAATATCCATTTGTTCAAATTTTAGTTTCTCCCCAACAATTTGAGTTAAATATACCTCACGAATAGGTAGTAAGATCCACACAATTGAAGTAACTTCTATTGGAAGTTCATATTCACAGTTGAATCGAAATAAGATCATACGTAGGTCTAGATTATTAAATGGACTTCCCTTCCTTGTAAATTGATGTGGGATCTATAAATAGAGATATAATCCATGCCCTAAATCACATCAAATTCAACTAGATGGAGAATTACAAGATTTTTAGGAAGCACATTCCCACACGCTTATATTAGATAGGAGAAATAAACATGAGATGAGAGAATATAACTATTAGTAATTTTCACCACTAAAACAATATCTACCCATTTCTGAGGTAATGTGAAAATCTTAGTAAATTCCATACATATAAAATAGTGGGTAGAGCTAGAAAAAAATATTAAATTAGTTGTTCTATACTAGATAAATAGTGTAACTTTCACCATTTAATTCATGTGACCTACTTCTGTAGTCATGATAACATGATATTTATATGTATCTTTAGTATTAAGAGGATATTTATGTCAATCGTTATCATAATCCATAAAATTTATACACTAGCTATGGTATATGCCATATTCCTCACATTAGAAGCATTAGAGTGTGGGTGGCACATTAGTTGGGATCTTCCTTTCCTCTATTATGTCAACCATCCTCTTTAACGCCTATCAATATTCATGGGATTTATAAAAATCTCTTCAAAATTCAAATCACCTCATTGTTCCATTAAATAAATTAATTTGGAGGTTCTTCCCACATTTATGGTATACAGGTGATTAAATTTTTTTTCTACGATGTGATTTATTTGAGTTTTCATGAGACACCATTTTAATTTTCATATCAAAACCATCGGAATGATTAGAATAATTAATTTCCATTTCTACCTTGAGATCACATAAAAATATTATTTATATCTACAATATTCTCTAATAGATAACTCTTTTTAGAGACATTGTTTTTTTCCAAAAAATAATTGATCAATTTTTTTATGGATGTGGATTAAACCAAAAGCATACCGTGCTAGTCTTGTAAACTTTTCCCCATAGTTACCATTAAATTTATCATCATTTTTATTATGCTTAAAGAATCACTTCCCAAATTTTGTATGTAGAATATGAGGTTATTACATACAAACAAATATCCTCTTAAACTCATCCCATTTTATGGGGTAAATTTCTTCCCCTCCCCACGTATTCTTAATTGGATTCCACCAATGATCTAATTATTCTTCCAAATGATAAGTGGATTGAAAATTTTTTTCTTATGACAAGCAACAGAGAATAGAAAATATTTTCTCAATGGTATTGATCCATAACTCAGGAACTACAGGATTAGAAGATCCACTAAAAAATGGGGATTTTTTCTTATGAGTGGCTCCATAGTATGTTGTTTCATCCTTTGATCATTAAGAATATCAGCATGATTCATGGCCTGAGAAATTTTTATTACACCCCACGATTTATAGTATGTATCTTTTTAAATAAATTCAATTTTATTCTATAGCTTATGTTGCATGAAACATAGAGCTTAAATTAACTCTGATATACTGTTAAATGTTAACATGACTGTTGGAATAATAATATGATTCATTGGAATAATAATGTGACCATTACAATAATAACTACACCTATGAAAGTATAAATAAAATTTAGGTATCGTATAAATGAAAATATGATATATTTATATCACGGAATAAGTAAATAAATGTTTTAAAAATGATAAATTATGTGATGGTATTTTTGTGAAACATAAATATTTTTTTACAATTTTATAATTAATATAATTATTTAAAATAAAATTTAATTTCTTAAAATAGATTCATAAATTAATATTTTGTTTTCTGATAATTATAATACAATTCTTTGACACCTTAATTAATTTTTCAATGTGTCATAAAATCGTTTATAATTTTAAAATCAGTATTTTTTGAAAAAATGAAGATTTTAAATAAAAATAAAATTTATCATGTTTAGAATATTAATTTCAAAAAATAGAGTCCATTTTTTAAATCTACACATTTAAAGAACGTTTAGGGTTATTTTTTGTGTTTTTTCTATAAAATTTGAATTTTAGTGAATAGTTAAATAGGATAATTTATGGTATTAGCTAAATATGTGAATTATAGAGTCATGGATGATGAATGGATGATATAAGTACCATAAGTTCAAAATCACATGCACTAGATACTATACTTGGTCACAATAATTTTCACTATAAATAGTCTTGAGTAGAAATTATAATCAAATGAATAAAATAATAAAAAAACACCCCTCTTATCTATTATAAATACCCCCACCATCTATTCTCCTAAAACCTTTTAGGATTTTAACATTTTTTATATTCTACCCAATTCATCTTCCAAACCTATTCACTACATCTTTTTCTTTCTTTTCTCACCCAAATATTAATCTCAAGTTCCTTTAGGAGGTTCTCAAGGAGACACCGTACAAGAGGTAAAGTCTTCTTTCATTCTCTTTTAATTTCTTTTATTTTACTTTATTATACTCTAATCACATACTCTGAAAAAATATTCATGATCAATACATCATATTATATATACTTTAATGTGATTATGTTAACGAAATATCCATCATTAAAACACTTCTCTTTTTCTTTTGATTCTAAAAATGAATTCATCATTTCGTGATGTGTCGATTTACTGCCACCATGGATGATGCATTGTCATGTTCTATTACCGTCTCCAAGGCTGGTTATAAAACCAATATTATGGGTAAATAAGATTTTATTATACATATTATAAGTTATATAATGTTTGATGACAAATATATAAACATGATATTAAATAAAATGATATAAGTTTATGATGGTTTTAAAAACCACCGAATAAAATAAATAATTTTCATTAATGTTTTATCTAATGAATCATTCACATACTATATCAAAAAGTGATGTATGAGACCATTTAATATTATTTAAGTTCATTAATACTAAATAATTTTACTTCTATAAAATTTATTCCCAATTGAAAAGAACTCCCATAATTATACATAAGATAAGTAACCATAAAACCATGAAACGAACTCTCCTATAACAAAAGAATAAACATTATAACTCATCAGAATAACCATTAATAAACTTAATAAAATTATAACAAATCAGATACATATTTAAGAGGTTATAAATTATTTAATTAACGAATCATATTTTATTATCCATAAAATTATGTACAAATGAATAATAGTCTCGAACATAATGTAAGAGACTTCATCCCAATTTCCATTTCATTGAGACTAACTCGGTATTCTGAACCTAATAATTTTTATGTAGTGTATCTACTACCCTTTGAGATACTTTTCCCTATGAAATTATATTTATCTTAAATATACATATTTCTTACATCATTGATATAGTTTTTGTCTATGTTGTATACCATTTTTACATACAGAGTTTACTTTGATGGTTAGTTTAACTTAGGAAATATTGATAAATCTATATCCTATACCCAATATGGATATTTTGATAAGGAATATTTTTCATAAATTAAATATATCTATGAATAATTCTTTGTACTTCTAGTGATGTGTGCGGCCTGATATTATATAGCCCCTCGATGCATCGATAGGTCTCATGAGATGAAAGAGTTGGCAACAAACACTTTATGTTTGTTTCCAAGCAGGATCAGATGAGGTTCTACACACAAACATAAACCGTATTATGAAAGGTATTGATTATGTTGGTTCATGTTCTAGATACAAGACTTATGATAATTATTCATTTTCTTTATTTATTATTAATTTATTAATTTCTAGGAGCTTTTCACTTTGAAAAAATATATGGATAAATTTTCATTCTCAGTTTATTGGTGGAACATGTTTTCAATTATTTACCTTGACATATCTATTATGCCTTATTGATTATGATTCACATATTATTGATGCATGTCTCTAATTTATGTAAACATTTTTGATAATTTGATGTCACCCTTTTATTTTTTTTCCTTCCTCGGTTAATGAAGATGAAATCTTTGAATAAGTGTCAAGGGAGCAATTGATTTCCCTTTTTTATGTTCTATGTTTAATTAAAAATTTATTAAGGGAACAATGTATGTATCAATTTCTTCAAGACAAAAAAATTGTTCAATCCTTAGTGATGTGATCTCTTGCATCTATTCCATTGTAATTAAATAACCACCATGTCTAGGCTACTGGGGCAAGGGTTTTTATAGTTGGTATCAGAGCAAGTTTAGTAGAAACCTTATGATCTAGATGTTAAATAAAAATGAGAATTATAATGATCCCTTATAGAGATTTTTTGTCTCAATAATCATGATTATTATGACCTATCTTAGTTTGTGCCATTATTTAGTGATGACACTTAATGGAATAATTGGAATAAATACCCTCGAACAATGTAGGGATTTCCCCACTGAGAAATTCAACACAGTTAGTGTTGAAGATGAGAAGATCATGACCATATTAGGAAAACATACTCAGGTTATGTTGAATGACAATACACCACCTATATTGGATCACTCCATGTGGAATAATCCCCCATATTTTAGTGGGACTCTAATATAGTGGTAAAAAATCAATGGATCAATTCCCTTGAAAATATATTTCTAGTGTTGGGATTCAATGAAAATTAAAAGGTAGGGTAGGATCGAAATAATGATGCAGATGCTCAATATAAAAGAGGGGGGTGAATTGTACACTTTAAAAATTTCCTCAGACAAGGAAGGTTCAATGTATAACAAAGTTAAACTAAGAAAATCCACAACACATCTAACAACAATTGAAATATTGGGACAAAGTAAGAAGTTAAAAACTTCTTGTTCTGTACACTTGCTTAAATATGGAAATTGATTCCAAAAAATCGGTTCCAGAAATATGTATCCAGAAAATGAAACTTAACCAAAGTTTACAATATGATATTCTACCTTAAATCATATATAATCTAACTGAATCGGAGTACACAAGTGTAAAGATGTATAATATGTTTATACTTTCTTAAACATACAAAATGCATCGGAAAAGATAAACTTGTAAAAAAAAAGTAACAAGATATAAATCTTTTAACCCAAAAAGAAGGGTATCCAACAACCTTGGATAAAGGTCCCTTGATTTATACTTTCAAGAACGTCTGTCTTACCCACACCTGGGTAAATCCTTGATACAAATATCGGAGTCTCTGTTTTTCTATCCCCACAATCCCTCAAATTCAAGGTAGTTGGAACCTCTGTCTTCCTCAGGAAGGAAGCCCTCGAACTTCAAGGTAGTCGGAACCTCTGTCTTCTTATCTCTGGAAGCCCTCAAATTTAATCACCAACATTCAGAGTCACATGAAGCAATCTAAATGAGCATTTCAGTACATACAAGGCATGAAAAGCTTCTCTCTCTAGAAATCACCTTAACAACATGTGGTATCTAGAGTGATCAACTTCTTATTGAGCTCTTTCAAATGAGCTCCTATTTATAGGCTCGGTAGCAACAGTCAGCTCCCCCCTCCAATGGTCATATTCTTCCATGAATTTTGGAGGGACCTGTACACGTGTCACTCAACCAAACGTTAGTAAATAAATGAAAGTATGACATCATTTTTTAATGAAACTAGTATAATCCTAAGTAAAACTAATGTTCAGAATGTAAGCAATCAAAAGTTAGGAGTGTAACCAAAATGGAACTCGGAGTCTATAATAAAAATATATTCAGATTCTGTTTTGTAGGAATTTGGAACCTGAATTCTGTAGAAAGTAGGAGTCTGAATTTATAAGGAAATTCATAGTCTGGTTTCACTATAATTCAGAATACGAACTTACAAAGTTCGAATTCTAACTCATAGGAGTTCAGAGTCAAACTATTAGAAGTTCAGAGTCGAACTCATAGAAGTTCAGAGTCAAACTTATAGATGTTCAGAGTCGAACTAGTAGATGTTCGGAGTCAAACTAATAGAAGTTCGAAGTCGAACTCATAGATGTTTGGAGTCAAACTAGTAGAAGATCGGAGTCCAAAATTAGGAGTTGAACTTTGTTAGAGTTCGTATCCAGAATTTGGAGTGGAACTTTATTAGAGTTCGTATCCAAAATTCAGAATGGAACTTCATTAGAGTTTTTATCCAAAATTCAGAGTGTAAATTTATTAGAGTTTGTATCGAGAATTCGGATTGGAACTTTATTAGAGTTCGTATTGAGAATTCGGAGTGGATGTTTATTAGAGTTAGTATCCTGAATTTGGAGTGGAACTTTATTAGTGTTCATATCCAGAATTCGGATCCTAAAATAGAATGCTTCATATCTAAGTATTATATAATTTTGAGGTTTTTTTTTATGAATTTTATTTTTATATTTAAGAAGGATATTGATATATATAAGGAAATCTTGGTAAGGGTAAATTTCCTTAAGGAAGGAAATTTTCCTTAGAGAAGTAAAATGTAGATTTGATTAAGTATAAGGTGTTTGTGATTTTTAAAATAAGAAGGAATGGAAAATTCATAATGAAAACCTTATTGACTCACCACTCTCCCCCTTTTTGGAAATCACAAACATCCTTTCAAAAAATAATATAAAAACGTTGAAAATTTTCATTAGACTTTGAAATTAAATCATATCTCCCTTTGATCATAGATGATAATGAATACAACTAACTTTCCATTAGGCTTAGGAACTCTAAGGATTGTATTCCAGATTTCTATAAAGGAGTTTTCATTATCTTTGGAAATGAAAAGCTTCTTAATGAGAATCTCCCCCTTAGATAAGGATATTTATTAACATAGAAACATTTCTTCCCCCTTTAGAATTTTCCTTCTCCCCCTTTGAGTAATTCTTTTTCCATCTCCCCCATTGTGATTTTCGAAAAGAATTGATGTAATGGAAAAGAAATAAATTACTTGAAAAATTATTACATAACAACACAAGATACAACCAACCAAAAATTTCATTAGAGTTGAAATAATTTTTACAAGGAAAGACAAATGCAACAAAATATCGGATTGAGTCTATTTGTCTTCCTTTTCTTTCGGGACTAGCTTCTTCAACAAGGTTTTAAGCTTCTTCAAATCTTTTTGATCCTCCTCAGCTTGCTTCTCCAAAGATGTGATCCTTTCTTGTTGAGATTTCAAGACTTCTGCTTGATCCTTCATTGCCTCTTCTTGCATCTTCAATAACTCATATTTCTTTTGAATATTCTCTTGATACTCAATCTGGAAGACTCTTTCCCCTTTCCCATTTTGAGAAACTGATTTGAGCTTCCCATTCAGATCCCTTACCTGTTGATTCTGAGAATTTTTATCAAGAGTCATCTTATCCTCAAGATTCTTAATCTTGGCATCCTCAGTATCTAATGCATCTTAAACATCATTGTGAAAATGATCAAACTCAGCCAAGTCATCAATAGCTTTCTTAGATCACAAAGTGATTTTGCTGTATGATTTCCTATGAACATCCTAATTGATAAGGAAATTTCTATGATCTTCTTTAATCTTCACACACATATCCATCACAATATATAAGGATTCTGACTTTTGATTCATGCTATTTTGATGCATCTGACACCTGGAGTCTATGGTGGGAATGATAAGAATTGTAACCCCCAACTTCATTAAAGATTCAACAACAAAGTCATGACCTAGTGTGGATGACTCCAAACCTGATAAATTTCTTGGGGATTTTTCTTCTTGATTTTCTACCTGCTTCCTTTTAGAAGAACCACCAACCTCATTCTTTCTTATGACATCTATTGTTGGGGTGTCTATAAGCACTTTCTTCCCCTTATCAACTTTCGAAACTGCCTCATCAGGGGATTCTTCTTCAGATTCAGATACTTGAACAATTTTATCTTCATTTGGTTTCTCCTTCACTGCTCCTTCTTCAAGAAAGTGCTTCTTATATCTTTCTTCCTCTTCAGATAATTCATTTTCTTTCTCTTCTTCCTCAACATCATATTTCTTACCATCTTTGTCATCTACCTTTATCAGAGTAACTATCTTTGAGGATTCAGCCTTTTCTTGATAATCCTCAACTTGTTTAATCAAGTCATCCAGATCATCACTACCTTCTTCTACTTCTTCTTCTACTTCAACAATTGTTTCCCCTACTTCTTCACCAGCTTGTTTCTATACTTATTCAACAACTTTTTTCCCTTTAGACTTTTCCAGAGTCAAGTACTTCTTCCCAGGGGTCTCTGGTAAAGGTTGGACATCAAAAGTTTCTGGAATGGGAATATTCTCAGAGGCTACCTCTGTGGCTTTCAAAAGGGATTGTACAACATCAGCTTCAGACATCTTTTTATTCATTTTCATCCCTTTTTCTTGTTTTTCTAACTCATCTGCATGTTTTTCTCTTAAAGACTTAGCCTCAGTTGGGTCCAATCCAAACTCTGGATCCTATTCTTTCCTTTTCTCCTTATCTTCTCTCCATTTAGAAGCTACCTCATCGGGATATGATTTCTGTTTTTTTGGTTTGGGAGGTGTGGATTGGGTTTCCTTAGATTTGGGAGTTTTCTCTTTGGAAACCACTTCTTTCAATTTCCTCTTCTTACCATCCTTCTACACATTTTACCGAATGGTTTCAGCCACTTCCTCTAGAAAATTATAAACCTCTCATGTTTCCTTGTAATATTCCATATTCATCCTTTTCAAGGTATCATCACTTACAATCATATCCTTGCAATTCCAATCCTTAGAATTACATGAAATTTTGAAAGAATCCGGATACCGAACTATCAGAATTGATAGTAAGGTAAGGTAAATGATGATTTGAGCTCTCATATTTCCTTCCTTGATATTCTTGATCGTCACAAGAACATGCCTCATCAGATTTATTTTTATTAGATTCACCAAGTAGACTAAGAAATATATTTCACTTTTCTTCAGGGCATCATTATCACTCTTTCTCATAACAAGGAAACCATGTACCAAAAGCTAAAGAATCTGATTATTAGAAGATAGATGATCAATCTTGGCTATGTTTACATCATGAAGCCCAAGACACTCCAAGGCCTTCACCTTAACAAAACTGCCTTGGACATCCAGAAGTTTATGTGAGAAGAATTCAGTTTCTCCATCATAAGCTAGTCCCACCAAGCTTCCTGACTTGGTGTAAGTAAGAATGTAAGTCTTTCTATAAGGCTTGAAAGAAAATTTTTCTCCTCCCTCTTTCTCATAGAAGCTTACTGATTCATAGAATTCTACAAGTAACTCTCGATAGACCACATATTGATCACTTGTCATAGATACACATACATCTTCCCAAACATTGAACATGTTGTTCTTAGTGATGATAGTATCATACATATAAAAGTTCAGATGGACTAGTCTTTCTCTGTACACATTCCATTTTGAAATTAACTTTGAGGTAGACATATCTTGGGAAGTAGATTCTACAATCATTCGGAATGGAGGAGGTCTGAAGGATTCAGAATTTCCTTCAGCAACTGATGCAGAGCTTCGTCGCGCTAGAGCTTGAAATCGATGTGGGACAACCAATGGGGGTTCCCTTTATATAGGTGATGGAGTAGACCTTTGAACTTCTAAAACCAATCAAACTGTTGAAAATTTCTCTGATCTGATCTCACGGTTGAAATCGTATCCTCAAGGTAATCTTCAATCCGATCTTTTGAGGTTTTATGAAAAACATTCAAATTTAAGAAGAAACGAATCCAAAAAATTTTAAAAATGAAATGAAAATTACCAGAAACTAAAAAACAACTACGAAAACTTATGTAAGGAAAACATACCTTTCGGATTGGCTAAGAAGTTTATTCGTAATAGATAATATTCTTTTTGAATAAAATTAGACTACGAAAAACTTACTTCGAAAAACTCACTACGAAAAATATGAGTACGAAAAATCTTATTACGAAAATTTTCATTATGAAAATTTCCAGTACAAAAACTTCAGTACGAAAATTTCCAGTAGGAAAACATTATTACAAAAATTTCTAGTATGAAAATTTCATTACGAAAATTTCTAGTACAAAAACCTCATTATGAAAATTTCCAGTACGAAAATTTCTTTACAAAAATTTCCTGTACAAAAATTTCATTACGAAAATTCTCAGTATGAAAATTTCATTACAAAAATTATCAGTACGAAAATTTCATTACGAAAATTTTTGGTACGAAAATTTTATTACGAAAATTCTCAGTATGAAAATTTCATTATGAAAATTCTAGAAGACTCATTCAGAAAAAATTTGAAAGACTCATGATGAATTGTTTTTGAAAGAATCATTATGAAAAATTTGAAAGACTCATTACGAATAAAAATTTAAAGGCTAACAAAAAAATGTACTCCCCCTATGAAAAAGAGTTTACTACTGTAAGGAGAATGGTTATAAAATATGTTAAAGAAGGAAGATTCCTCACAGTTATCATTCCTAACTTCTGTTTAATGTATTCGAATCAATCGGAGGGTAATGATTTTGTGAAAATGCCAGCATGTTTATCATGTGTTCTGATAAACTGAAGAATGATATCTCCTTCAAGTGTGTGATCCCTAAGAAAGTGATACCTAATATCGATATGCTTTTCTTGAGAGTGATGTACAGGGTTTTTACTAAGGGTAATGGTACTTGTGTCATCACAAAAAATTTGAGTCTTAGTAACACTCAAGCCCTAATTTGTGAGTGTGTGTTGCATCCACAACATTTGAGCACAACAACTTCCTGCTTCTATAAATTCAGCTTTAGTAGTGGAGGGTGCTACTGAGTGTCTCTTTTTGAAAAAACAAGAGACTAATGAATCCCCTAAAAAATGACAAGTTCCGGATGTACTTTTCACTACATTTAAATGATATTACTTAAGATTGGATTGATATATGGAACATAAGCATACTGAAAACATTAAGCCTGGACGACTAGTTGTCAAGTATAGTAGACTTCCTATCATACCTCTAAAAGATGTTTGATCCACTGGTTTCCCGGCTTCATCAATATCAAGTGTGTTTGTGGTACGAATGGGAATACTAACACTTTTAGTGTTGTCATATCCATACTTTTTAAGAAGATATTTAATATACTTATGTTGAGATATATATGTTCCTTCCGGTTTTTTAGAAATTTGAAAACCAAGGAAAATGTTAACTCACCCATCATACTTATTTCAAACTCAGATTTCATTAGATTCGTAAAGGGATCAGTTAATGATTGCTGAGTTGAACCAAATATGATGTCATCAACATATATTTGGACAATCAAAAAAAATTTCTTGTCTTTCTTTATAAAAAGGGTTGGATTTTCATTTCCCTTAACATAGTTATTTTGAAGAAAAAATTATATTAGTCTATCATACTAGGCTCGAGGGGCTTGTTTAAGGCCATACAAAGCTTTGGTAAGTCTAAAAACATGATCAGGATGTTTTGTGTCTTCAAAGTTAGGAGGTTGTTCAACAAAAACATCCTCTTGAACATAACCATTAAGAAAAGCACATTTCACATCCATTTGAAAAAGTTTAAAATTGAAGAATGCTACAAAGGAAAGTAAGATACGAATAGATTCATGTCTAGCTACTGGAGCATAGGTTTCTTCATAGTCTATTCCCTCTTACTGATTATAGCCTTTACTAACTAGTCCAGCTTTATTTCTAAAAATGACCCCATTTTCATCACACTTATTTCTGAAGACCCACTTTACTCCAGTAATAGATGTTTCCTTAGGTCTTTCAACCAAGGTCCAGAATTTATTCCTTTCAAATTCATTTAGCTCATCTTGCCTGGATTTGATCCCATCATCATCACTTAAAGCTTCACCAATGCTTTTTGTTTCTAATTTGGAAGGAAATTCTATATGTTCTACTTCATTCTTCAAGGAACTTCTAGTCCTTATAGGTCGATTTACATCACCAATGATACTATCACTGTGATGATACTTATGAATCACCTGACTTGGGTTTTGTAAAACTTGTTCATCAACATTGGTTAGAATTTCTTCTGGGGTAAATGTTTCATAATTATTTTCTAGAAAATTTTCCTTATCTGAAGGATATTCTAACCAAGGTTGATAATCTGTTTTTGAAAACATATCTGAGGATGTAGGTTGGGATGGTTTCAAAAAAAGTATAAGACTCATCAAATTTTACATGTACTGTTTCCTCAATAGTACATGTGTTTTTATTGAAAACTCTATAATCCTTAGAAGTTGTGGAGTAACCTAAGAGAATTATTTAATCAGATTTTGGTGATAATTCATGTAGATTATCTTTAGTATTAAAGATGAATACCTTGCAACCAAAAACCTTAAATTAGGAATGTCTAGGTTTTCTACCATTACATAACTCATAAGATATTTTATTAAGAAAAGGTCTAATCAAAACTCGATTTATAGTATAACAAGCGGTACTTACAGCTTCAGCCCCAAAATGTCTAGCTATGGAATATTCACTCAACATGGTTCTAGTTATCTCTTGAAGAATTCTATTTTTTTCAACTACACCATTTTTTTAGGAGCTCTGGGTGCTGAAAAGTTGCGAGTAATAACTTTTATACTACAAAAATTTCAAAATATGAATATTGAAATTCTCCGCCATGATCACTGTGAATAGTTTTCAGTGGATGTTTTTTCTCATTTTTAACTTGGTCTCTAAAACATTTGAAATAAGAAAAAGCTTCAGACTTTTTTCTAGAAAATAGACCCATGTAAATCTAGTGTAATCATCAACTAGAACAAACACATATTATTTTCCTCCAATGCTTCCAGTTTGTGTTGGACCAAAAAGATCCATGTGCCCCATCTGTAACCCATTAGTTGTGGAGACAGCACCGATTGATTTAAAACTAGATTTATGTTGATTTTCATGTTGACAAGGATCAAAAACTTTAGAAGAATAAAATCTAAGCTCCAGTAGATCCTTTAATAGTTTCTACTTAGAGTGTTTACATAAGTTTCTAAAGTAACAGTGACATACTCTTCTATGCCATATCCAAGAATGATCTTCCATTGAATGTAGGAAAGTTATGTCTTGGCTCCTAAGGTCTTCTACGTTCAAAGTGTCAACATTTTCTTGCCTATGAGCAGAGAGAATAAAATATACCTTGGAATTGTGTACTAATCACTTATCATTCCTAAAATTCACAAGGTATCCTTCATCACATAATTGACTTATGCTAATGAGGTTGTTCTTAAGACACTTAACAAACAAAAAATTTGAAATTAATGTTTTACCAAGAAGAACAATATTACCTAGACCAAAATTTTCTCCCTGAGCGTTGTCTCTGAAAGTTACTTTTCTTCATTTCGTCTTGATAATCATTACAAAATAGTTTTTGTTACCAGTAATATGTTGGTAACATCCACTATCCATGTACTAAGTATTTATGTTGGTACTTTCCCTATTTTTCTGAAAATAAGAAACTAGTAAGGTTTTTGAAATCCAGAATTTCTTGGATCCGGAATTACTGGACAACAAAATTTTGGGTATCGAAATTGGTTTAGAAAAAAAATTCTTTATGAAACCCAAGGTATTGAACTCTATTCATGGAACAGTTTCTCTTCTAATGCCCACCACTTTGACACTTAGTGCAAAATGGTTCTCTAGAAAGAAAAAAAATTGTTTTTTTGAAAACTAGTTTTTGGTGAGTATAACATACTCCAGTAGTGTTTCCTTGATGTTTAATTTGAGAATACATCTTTTCAAAATTTTCCTGCACAGAGGTAAATTTTGCAAGAATCTTCTTAAGAGAAAATATTTCAGATTGCATTCTGATGACTAAATTCCTATCCTCATGAATCATTTTCTTAGAGTTATATTTTTCCTCAAAAACATTCATCTCTTAAATAGAATTCTTAAGATATTTAGAAAGTTCTTTCTTATCAGAATTTTTTTCTCAAGGTCTTTAGAAAGTTTTTCTAACAGGTCTTCTTTATCATTAACATCTGTAGAAAGATCTGAAATCTCTTTTGTAAGAACTTCTTCCCTATTATATTCCTTGTTTAATTTCTTATAAATTTTACAATTTTTTGATTCAAGTTACTTTTCAAATCTAGATACTTCTTCATATGAAGGTTCTTCATTTTTTGAGGATGATGTACATTCATTGGAAGTACTATTTTCGGAATAGTAATTCTTCTCAAGAGATAAATTTGTTAAAGCCTCGGCAGAGCGTACCTTGGCCATAAGACATGTATGTGGGAATGAAGTAGTAGTAATGAATCCCATATTCTTATGAGTTGATGAATCATATTCTGAAGATACGCTTTCTGAATAGTCTCCACATCTAGCACTCCATGTAGTATTAGCTTTCAGGACTTTCTTAGCTTTAGCTTTGTAAAACTTCTTCCTATTCCATTCATAATGCCTCTCTTTTCTTTCATTCTTTTTAAGCATAGGGAAATTAGGTCTTATGTGTCCACTTCTATTAAATTCATAGCATGTGACCTATGAATCTTTCTTATCTTTCCTTTCCTTCTTCTTATTCATGGATTGAAAATTTCATTGACCAGCTATCTTTTTCATTTTTCGAGCACGATTAGCTAACTCATTTTCTGAGACTTCACCCTCACTATATTCAGATTGGATAGTAACCTTATTAGATTTGGATCTAGTTACTCTCTCGGAAGTCTTATATTTCATGTGATTTGAATTTGTAGTAAAATCAAAACTACCATTCTCATTCTTCTTCTTGATGTTGTCAGCATCTCTCTCCATCCTTGTTTCATGTTGGAGAAGAGTCCCAAATAGTTCATCAAGATAAATTTGAGTAACCTTTTCGTTTTCATCGATTGATGTCCTCTTGGATTCCCACTCATTAGGCATAATATCTATAATATTATCTTCAAGAGCTTCATCATCTAGACCTTTCTCTCCCATAGATTGTAAGTTGTTCACGATAGTCATAAACCTTTGTTGTACTTTGCTTATAAGTTCTCCCTAAGGAAAATTAAAACCATGATACTCAGCTCTCAACATAGCTCTTCTTGTCTCTATGACTTTGGATGTACCAAAATGAGTAACTTCATGTTTCTTCCATATATAGTTAGCTGTTTCACAAGAAGAAATTTGGCTATATATGTTCCTATTCATTGAACATAATAAATTATTGCGTACCTTATATTTTAATTGATAATCATGATTCTCTTGGTTTGTGAAAGTACTAACTTCCTTAACAGGAATTTGATAAACTCCAGTAAGCATAAAAAAAATTTACACTCAAGTATTGATAACAAAAGTCTTCATTAGATCTATCCAATACTCAAAAGCATTGCCATCCAAAATTGGTGGTCTTGTAGGATTTAGGTTGTCGATGGAACCAACATTGATTTCTTCCAAATCAAAAAATCTTTCTACACAAAAACTTGATAAGAACAGAAGTTCGGATTCAAGGATAATATTCCTAAGCAAGAAAAATATAGAACAATGAAAAAATGAGAAAGAAAAACATATATGTGAATATAAGTATTTCAGAAACTCACTCTGATACAAATTGTTGGATCTAAATAATGATGTAGATGCTCGATATACTAGAGGGGGGTTGTGAATTGTACACTTTTAAAATTTCCTCAGACAAGGAATGATCTAAGTTTAACAATGTTAAACTAAAAAAATTCACAACACCTCTAACACTAATTGAAATATTGGGACAAAGTAAGAAGTTACAAACTTTTTGTTCTATACACATTTTTAAATCTAGAAAGTGATTCTAAAAAACCGGTTCCAAAAATATGGATCCAGAAAATGAAACTTAACCAATGTTTACAATATGAGATTCTACCTTAAATCATATAGAATCTTACTGGATCAGAGTACACTAGTGTAAGGAAGTATAAGATGATTATACTTTCTTAAACATACAAAATGCAGTGGAAAAGATAAACTTTTAACAAAAACAATTAACAATATATAAATATTTTAACCCAACGAGAAGGGTATACAACAACCTTGGATAAAGGTCCCTTGATTTATACTTTCAAGAAATTCTGTCTTACCCACACCTGGGTAATCCCTCGATACGAAGATCAGAGTCTCTGTCTTGTTATCCCCGTAAACCCTCAACTTCAAGGTAGTTGGAACCTCTGTCTTCCTCAGCAAGGAAGCCCTCGAACTTCAATGTAGTCGGCACCTCTGTCTTCCTAGCCCCAGAATCCCTCAAATGTAATCACCAACATTCGGAGTTGCATGAAGCAATTTGAATGAACAGTTCAGTACACACAAGGCATGAAAAGCTTCTCTATCTAGAAATCACCTTAATAGTGTGTGGTCTCTTGAGAGATCAACTTCATATTGAGCTCTTTCAAATGAGCTTCTATTTATAGGCTCGATAGCTACGGTTGGCTCCCTCCTCCAATGATCATATCTTCCTTGAATTTCAGAGGGACCTGTACACATGTCACTCAACCAATAGTTAGTAAATAATAGAAAGTATGACATCGTTTTGTAATGAAACAAGTATAAGCATAAGTAAAACTAAACTTCAGAATGTAAGAAATCAAAATCTAGGAGTGTAACCAAAATGGAATTCGTAGTCTATAATAAAAAGATATTCGGATCTTGTTTTATAGGAATTCGGAACCTGAATTTTGTAGAAATTTAGAGTCTGAATTTAAAAGGAAATTTGGAGTTTGGTTTCACTAGAATTCAGAATCTGAACTTACAAAGTTCAGAGTCTAACTCATAGAAGTTCGGAGTCGAACTAGTTGAAGTTCGAAGTCGAACTCATAGAAGTTTAGAGTCGATCTTATAGAAGCTCAGAGTCCAACTAGTAGAAGTTCAGAGTCGAACTCATAGAAGTTTGGAGTTGATCTCATAGAAGTTCGGAGTCCAACTAGTAGAAGTTCAGAGTTCAGAATTTGGAGTTGAACTTTGTTAGAGTTCGTATGCAGAATTCGGAGTGGAACTTTATTAGAGTTCGTATGAAGAATTCGGAATGGCACTTCCTTAGAGTTTGTATCCATAATTCGTAGTGGAACTTTATTAGAGTTTGTATCCAAAATTCAGAGTGGAACTTTATTAGAGTTTGTATCTAGAATTCGGAGTGGATGTTTATTAGAGTTCGTATCCAGAATTCGGAGTGGAACTTTATTAGAGTTCGTATCCAGAATTCGGATCCTAAAATAGAATGCTTCATATCTAAGTATTATATGATTCCAAGGATTAAAGTATGATTCCGATTTTTATATTTAACAAAAGATATTGATATGTATAAGGAAATCTATGTAAGGGTAAATTTCCTTAAGGAAGGAAATTTTCCATAGAGAAGTAAAATATAGATTTTCTTAAGTATAAGGTGATTGTGGTTTTCAAATCAAGAAGGAATGGAATAGTCATAAGGAAAACCTTATTGACTTAATAGGTACTACTGGATGTATATTCTATCAAGGGAGATGCTGATCAATGGTTGTATTTGATCCATAATACAAAGAAGGATGATGAAATAGAATACATGAAATGGAAAACTTTTAAAGAAACATTTATCGGAAATGTATCCCTTGTGAGAAATGAACTTAAATGAATAGAAATTTTTTTAATATTAATGAAAAATAAAAAATATTGAATTTTATATTATGAGGACACATTTAAAAGACTAGAGAGGTATACTGCAAATTATATACATGATTTAGGAAATAATATTGATCATTTCTTTGAAGGTATTAAGACAAGTATTTGAAGGCCATTGGATTCTCAATAATTTTCATCATATGACGAAATATCATTAAGTGTCATCAAAACAGAGAAGGAATTTTATATATCCTATATGTTCAAGGGAAATAAATATAAAAATAGGTATTATGATGACCATGTAAAATTTGTTGTATCAAAGAATAATAGGGGAATGAAGCAATTTCAATTATGAAGAAATTGTGAAATAAATCACCATGGGAAATACTTGAAAGGCATGGGAGTTTGTTATAAGTGTGGATAAAAGGATCATAAAGCCAATGAATGAAAGGGGATAAATAAATAAATGGTTTTCAATGATTAAAATATAATTAAATGGGTTATTATTCAAATCAATGTCCTAAATATCAAGGGAATATGATAGTGTAGTGATTCACTATTTAATTTTCATCCTTACACTGCTGTGCTAAACTAGTTTTATATTGAAAACTATAAAAATTGTAATAAATTTCCCTTAAAATATTATTCAATTATTTTGTGCTTATCACTTTCATAAAGGCCAATGGTACTTTTTTGGTAATTTCATTATCAGTGGAGGTGATTTGGACGCCCTAGAGATGATTCACAAGGAAATGGGGCAAATTGCATGGGATCCCAATGACATATTTCCATGGTTTTGAACATGTATATAAATTAGTGTCTCTATATGGGATGAATTATTTTGGGCCAATCCAAAATATCATCTTATAAAACTCATCTCAAGGAACCCTAGCCCCATTCATCCATTAAGGGGCCCATCTGAACCATTTTGTACAGGGAACAAAATCTTTACAAAGTCAGAAGTTTGGTTTGGTATTTTGTCTATATATCCATTTGTAGATATAAAATGGACTCAAAAGTTGACATGGTGATATTAAAGTGATCTAAAAACCACTTTTATAATTTTTCAAAGTCGAGATAATTCGATATACCAACCCAAAATCTGGATTCAAGTGGTATCACCAAAACTAGGTGCTCAAAACCACTTACCATTTTTTTTCTATAATAGGTAACAAAGGGAACCTTATTTGGGTGTTATAACTAGAAGAAAATATCTCCCATTTGAGATTCCTAGGGGAGTCTCCCCTTAATCCTATAAGTTCTAGAGGACCCTATCCTAAAAGGGGGATCAAGAATTAAAAAAGAGTTCCACCCGAGCATCCTATTCCTCCCAATGTCGAGCTAAGCGGTGGGTGATTATTGTAACGGAGATAAACACCTGAAAGAGTTACGACGCATAATTATCTACTATTTTGGTGTATATTTTGGTTTTAATTGTTCTTTCATCAGTATCTTAACTTATTTTGATTCTTTTAATTGAAAAACATTTTTTTTTTCATAACTGATTAGTGTGCGTCTTGAGTTGTTGCAGTTGGACAACATAAGAATCATTTTATTTCCCAAGCATTTGAGATTTCAAATTTTCTTTACAAAACATAAATCATGATAATGGGATGGAACTTTACTACATGATTGTTATGTCAAGGTTTAGTTCAAATTGCATCATTTTAAGAGGCTTGCTGGTACCCAAGATCTTGGTTAAACCTCAACCAAAGGATTACAGTAAAACATAATAATCAATTAAGAATAAGGAACTATTCAAGTGATGTAGTAACATAGAAAAGATCCATTATTTAAATACTATTTTTCAAAATCCACCAGGTCTTCCAACTTTATAACACCTTAAATTCAGTTACTTTCTTGAAACCGTTTTCAAAACCACCCCATCTTTTAGTAAATTTTATTAAAAATACACACTCAAAACCTATCAACTATCCTTTAGAGACAACCAATAGTCTTACCTAGACTACAAAATATTCTTTAAATCACTATCAATTTTACGTGTCATGATAGTGTAGTCAATTTTTATGTGCAATTACCAGGGAGCGCTTTGGTTTTTAGTGCGTGTTTTTTATAATATTTTTATAAATTTTGTGAATATTTATTTGTTTTATCTTAGACCTTTACCTATATGTTAGTGTTCTAATTTATTTCTTTTTTAGGTTTAGTGCTTGACATGTTCCACTTCTGAAGGATTACCACCTTTTGAACCCAAACAGGAGAGGATCCTATGTTAGCAGCACCGAGACACAGCAGAGAATACTTTAAATGAGGACACAAAAAACATCAACACTCTTCTTGATCCTTCTACATGTTACATTGAAAATCACATTAAAACTAAAAATAACTTGCATAACATGGCTAAAAATAACCAGACATTAAATGAACTAAACTATCCTAATGTTGATATACAACACACATACATTCAAATGCAAGGTGAGGTAGCCAATTTTGAACTAAAATCCAGTCTAATTCATATATTTCTATGATTTCATGGAATCATAGGAGAAGATCCACATAATCACTTAAATTAACTTCATACTGTGTGTTCTACTTTAAAACTTACAAAAGATTGTGGATGAAGAACATGTAAAGCTAAGGGCATTCCCTTTTTCCATAAAAGATACTAAAAAAGATTGGATTTACTATGTTAAATCCCCATTTAGAGGATGAGAATACATGTTACGTCATTTTTTTAAAAATATTTCTCATCCCATCTATCTACAACAATAAGAAAATAAATATGTGGTATAAGACAATAAAAAGGGGAAACACTTCATGAATATAGAGAACACTTTAAAAGGTTATGTTCATGTTTCCAACACCACCAAATAAGTGATAAAATTTCAATTTAGTATTTTTTTGTAGGTTTAATTCATATTGATCAAAATATGATTGATAATGATACATGTGGTGATCTAGTTGATAAGAACCCAATTACAACATGAAACTTAATTGAGAACATGGTGCAGAACACTCAACAATTTGGTTAAGGATCTAATAAACCCAATTGAGGTGTCTGTGAGTTGAAAATTATGGAATTCGAGAATAAGTGGACGTCAAGTTTAAAGAGGAAAGTACCCTTCATAAACAAATTGCTCTTTCCCAAAGTAAATCTCAATATCTTCCTCCCGTTTTTTTTGTTATATGTTCTTCTAACAACCACTACTCTAAACAATTCTCTGAATTGAGAGAAACTTTTGAGTTGTGAGGAAATATTTCTTGTACAACTCTATAAAAAATCCTTTAGGCAAGAAACATAATATCAATACAACCCTGGGTGTAAAGAAAACCAAGAATATAATAAATGTGGGTATTCAAACCAACCTCAACAATAATAGAACCAACCGCGGTAGAGTACTCATCCACAACCACCACACAAAAATAACCAAACACCACAAAGGTCTTTCCAACAACCCCTACAAAACCCAAGCCTATCCTATAATTCATGGTGAAAAAATTGTTTCCAATAATCCCCAATTCCAACAAACCACCTACATTTCCATACAATACCTAAAAACCCAATTAAGCCAACTAGAAAACTCTGTGGGGGATATTCAAAGTCATGGGTTGGGTAAACTACCCTCTCAACTAGTATTTAACACTAGGTACAAGGGAAATATTATTTCCATCACCCTTAGGAGTGTTAAAAAACATAAAACGAAAATTAACCCTATATTAGAATCATCCTCTCCTCATGAAACCACCATCCGAACCATTGAAAATGTTCCAAATATTGAAAAACCTTTTCCTGAGAGAATCCCTACAAATGGAAAGAGTGTGTCTGTTGATGTGTCACCTATCCCAAACATTCCTCTTATATTTCCCCAAAGGGCTACCCAACCTAGTAAACAAAAATAAATTGAACTTGATAAGGAAATATTGGAAACATTCAAAAAAGTGCAGTTTAACATTTAATTGATTGATTTCGTGAAGAAAATTCCATGATATGCCATGTTTATGAAAGAGACGAGTACACACCGAAGGTGACTTTGGGGTGATGATAAGGTGAGCTTATGGAGTAATGTTTCATCATTTATAGAGCCATCACTTCCTATCAAATGCAATGACCTGGGAACATTATCAATTCCATGAACCATACCAGAGTATTTCTTTTCCAATGCTATGCTTGATTTGGGTGCCTCTATAAATGTGTTGCCTCACTCCATTTACTCTTCAATGCAGTTCAGAGAACTTAATCCTGTGGTAATTGTTGTTAAATTAGAAAATTGGAGTACAACACACCCTTATTGTGTGTTAGTGGATGTTCTTGTGAGGGTCCAGAATTTATTTTTTCATACTTTTTTTATATGCTTAAATTGGATGATGATAGGATGAATTGACATTCCCCAATTATATTGGGGAGATCCTTCTTGAAAACTGCTAAAACCATAATTAATGTCCATAATGGTACATTATCTATGGAGTTCAGTAGTGACATTTTCCACTTCAATATCATTGACTCCATGATGAACCCCTTTGAAAAACATTCCTATATCACTATTAATTCAATTGATGTACTCCCATCCCAAAAAAACTTCTATTCATTACCATGATCCCCTTTCTAAGGTTTCATAATTGATTTAATTGTTAGGTAATGAATCATTCTTTTATTATTTTTGTGGTTTAGAAAAATTTCATGCGTTTTTTTTAATTAATGATTTCTTGAACACTGAGGATCCACTGAACATCGATGATACTAATAAGCTTGTAAAAACTCATTCCTCATATAAGGATGATACCGTTCCGAAGTTAGATGATATTAGTGACCTCTCAATTTCACACACACTCCTATCAATCCAAAATCCCCCTAAATTAGAACTAAAACAGCTGCCTCAAGATTTAAAATATTAATTTATTGATAATGGAAACAAGTTGTCTCTCGTCATTGACAGTTCACTCCTTCTTAAGCATGAATTCAGACTACTTGATCTTTTGAAAGAGTATAAATAATCATTTGGATTTAAACATGTATAAATTCCTAATATTATCCCATCAATTTTCCCACATCATATATTGTTAAATGATGAGGATAAACTAGTGAGGCAGGAACACCAATGAAAGATCCCAAACATCTTAGATGTGGTTAAAAAGGAGGTAAAAAACTTATTGGCTACTAAAATCATTTAAACCATCTCTAAAATCCAATGGGTCAGTTCAGTAAAAGTGGTTCCTAATTTTTTTTACATTAATTAAAAATGAAAACAATTAATTGGTTCCAACTTATGTGCATAATAGTTGTCATGTCTATATAGACTATCTCCGACTAAACCAACACACTAGGAAGGAATATTTCCCATTTCCATTCATAGAACAAATGCTATAGAAGCTAGTAGGTAAGTCTTATTATTTTTTCCATTATAGGTATTCTAGATACTTTTATATCCATATTTCCAACAAGGATTAGGAAAAGGCATCCTTCACTTTCCCCTTTGGTTAATTTGCATATAAGAGGATTCTATTTAGTCTATGAAATGCTCCGAGTACTTTCATGTGATGCATGGTTACTAATTTTTCATATTACCTATAGAATTTCATGGAAGTATTCATGGATGATTTCACTATTTATGGATTTTATTTTGATGAATAATTGAGTAGTCTCGGTTCCATCTGACATCGCTGTATTGAAACTAATATCGTATTAAATTATGAGAAATTTCATTTCATGGTGCGACAAGGTATAGTTTTGGTACATTTCATTTCTTGGGATGGAATCCAAGTTAATAAATAAAAAGTGGATTTCATTTCTTACCTACCATTCTCCATAAATGTATGGGATGTGTGGTCATTCATAGGGCATGTTAGATTTTACAATTGTTTCATTCGATACTTTAGTAAAATTGCACTCCCCCTCTCCTAGTTACTCAAAAAATAAAAGGGATCTGTTTTTGATAATGAATGTGAGGAATCATTCAATATGTTTAAATTGAGTCTCACATCACCCCCAGTAATCTAGCCACCATGGTGGGATTTACCATTTGAACTCATGTGTGACACCTTTAACTATGTAGTTTGGGCAGTCTTATCACCAAGGGTTGATCAAACTCTACATGTCATTGTCAATTCATCACGTACTTTTGACACTACCCAAGAAAACTACACCACACCTAAAAAAAGTTCCTTTCTATTGTGTTTTACTGGAACAAATTCAGGTCATACCTTTTGGGGTCCAAAGTCATTGTGTACTCAGACCTTGAAGCCCTCTGGTATCTTCTTAAGAAACCGAAATCCAAACCACATCTCATTAATTAGATGCTCCTCCTTCAAAAATTCAATTTATAAATTCTAGATAAAAAAGGAGTAGAGAATGTGATGGATAACCATATCAGTAGGATCCTCCCATCCTCATACATTGACTCATCCCCCTATATTCCCATAAATGACATGTTTCCTGAAGAGAAATTTTACCGAGTGCAAGATGTTATTCCTTGGTATACCGAAATTGTCATTTATTTGGTAGCATCTTCCATTCCTATTGATTTCAACAAAAACCAATCCGATCATCTAAAACATGGGTCTTGATACTACATTTGTGATTTCCTCTTCCTTTGGTACATATGTCGTGATCATGTCCTCAGGCATTGTGTTCCCGATATAGAGTTCTAGTCCATTATTAGGTTTTATCACACTCTTTCTTGTGGGGTCAACTTTAGTCCCCAATAGAAAACTCGTAAGGTCCTTGATTCTGGTCTCTTTGGGACAACACCTTTTCAGTATAGCCATGATTTTTGTAAATCTTTCCATTTCTTTCAAATAATGGGGAATGTATCTAAAAGAAATGAAATTCTAAAAGAACCCTTGCTCATGCATGACATTTTTGATGTTTGGGGAATTAACTTTAGGGGACCATTCCCTAATTAATTTGGTAAACTTTACATTCTTCTGGTACTGGATTATGTTTCAATATTTGTAGAGGCATGAGCTACAAGGACTAATGATTCTAAGGTAGTTGTGTAATTTTTGAGAACCCAAATATTCTATAGGTTTATATTACCTAGGTTCATCATCAGCAACCATAGTTCTCATTTCTGTAACCAATCAATGCAATATCTTTTATGTCGGTATGGGGTTGGTCATCAAGTGTCTAATTTATATCACCTAAAAACAAATGGTAAAGCTGAGGTGTTGAATAGATATGTAAAAAATCATCAAAAATAAGTTCAACCCAACAGAAAATATTGGTGTCTTAGACTCAATGATTCATTATAGGCTTACAATACTACCTTTAAAAACTTCCATTGGAATGTCACTATATCAGATTTTTTTTGGAATGATTTATCACCTCCCTGTTGATATTGAGCACCGGGCCAACTGGGCCATCAAAAAATGAAATTCTAATCTCTTTTGTTATGGTGCTTAAAGGAAGTTGTAGATTCAAGAGTTGGAGGACATGAGAAGAGATGCATATGAGAACTCCAGGATTTATAAAGAGTGAACCAAGGATTACCACAATGGTTTCATCCTTCATCCTTAATTCCACATTGAGAAGAAGGTCGTGCTCTACAATTAATGGCTATAGTTGCATCCACGTAAGCTTTGTTCCCACTAGTTTAGACGATATACTATTACTAATTTCTCTTCATTTGGTGTTTTCTATGTTCAGAATGAAGAAACCAAGTAATACCTCACTATTAATGGGAAACAGCTGAATCACATCCATGATTCCAGTATGGTGTCAATGATGGAGGAACTCCAAGTTCAAGAAGAAATATATGAATGACACTCACCAAGTTTTATCTTTCCTTCCTACTTTCACTTTTATTAAAGTGAGGAAACTACACACTTTAGGTGTGGGGGATGGGTATATTCCTTGGTTATTTAAGAATTTTCATCATATTTTATATTTTTCTCTTTTTATATTTATAAATAGTATTTTTAATTTACCCCCTTTCCCTCCCCCCTCACCTTTGTGTCAGAATATTACTTTTTTTATTCCCACTATATCATAGAAAATGCTGCATGTTTAATCATGGATGTTACTAAAAATACTTTTGGAATTTCCATTTTTCATGTTGTCTTAACATTCAAAATAAATTATGACAGAATGTGAAATTTAGTAATAATTCATTACTATGGTGTGACACACTCTTGATATTTGGTTGTTTGTCGATGATATAAATGGTTGAATCATTTTGAAACCTTTGATAAGAATGATGCCATTTTTTTGAATAATTTAAAGTAAATTTGTTCCACTTAATTTATCCACAAATATTTTCACCCAATAGTGAAGTGTAAAAATTTATTACTTAATGTAAGGTAAATATAAGTTTGGTTAATTTTTCTCTACCTTAAAAAAATCATTTTTCCATACGTTCATTCCTTATCCGATATATTTCATTACTATTACTGATTGACCTATTTGTGTGTACCTGTTACTTGACTGTTGTACACCATCAAAATAAAAAAATGTTGTATATTGGGCAGGTAAAAAACAATCCTTCCTCTACATTTTATATTTTTATAACTATTACAATTAGTGCAATGAGTAGATCCAACAAGGGTTGGGAGAAGACTATGAGATTTCTTCCAAGTGAAAATTTTAACAAAAATAAATGAGGGGAGTGATGAAATGTTCAACATATGGGTATATCATGGTCGGGAAATTATGGTTTGACTTCTGTGAATTCTTAAGTGAGTGCGTCTTGAAATTTATTTGCAATGGATGTAGGGTAGGTTCAGTGGAAAGGATCATGCATGTATAATTTTTCTAAAATAAATTATATTTACTCGATAGAAAGTGGAATGGATAACATGAAATTATTATCACACACACATATAGAGAAATAGTGAAATTGTTGCCTTTTCAACTATTTTTTCAAATTGTGATCATTGAACTCCTTGAAATTCAGGATGATATAATTATTGAGATATCTTTTTGTTTGATCACTAAAAATAACTCCTCAGTGTGATTTTTTCCATGATCGCATTTCTATTAGGAATTAAATTTTCATTGAATGTTAAATCTTTATGAAGCTATAAATATCCACTTGCATAATTTTTTTTAAATATGACTTTTCCTAGCAGGGAAAATGATTAGGTGTGGAGGTGTGATTGTGTAGCGATTCACTGTTTCATTTTCACCATTACACCACTGTGCTAAACTAGTTTTATATTGAAAATTATAAAAATAATATCCAATTTCACTTAATTTTCTATTCAATTATTTTTTTATCACATTTAAAAATGGAAATTTTACATGTTTTGTAAATTTCATTGTTTCTGGAGGTGATTTGGAGGCCTTGGAGATGATCCCGAAAGAAAATGGGCCAAACTGCATGGGAGCACAACAGCATTTGTCCACTATTTTGAACATTTACCGAATTTTGTGCCTCCAAATATGCTGAAATTTTGTGGTCCGATCCAAAACATCATTGGATACAAGTCATCTCAAGGAAAAACCCCCATTCATCTATTAAGGGGACCATGGGAACCATTCTATCCAGGGGACATAATCTGCACGAAGTCGAAAGTTTGGTTCGATATTCTGGATATATATCCATTTTAAATATTCAATGGACTCCATATTTGAAATGGTGATATTCAAGAGATCTCACAAAAACTTTTCTCTTTTTTCCAAGTCAATATAATGCCATACACCAACCCAAAACCAAGACTCAAGTTATATCTCTAAAACTGGGTGCTCAAAACCACTTACCATTTTGGCTATAAAAGGACACCAAGGTAATCTCATTTGGGAGTTCAAACCAGAAGAAAAAATATTACATTTTTGAGTACTATGGGAGTCTCTTCTTCATCCTATAAGATATGGAGTCTCTCATCCTCAAAGGGTGATCAAGAATGAATAAGGTGTTCCATCCAAGCTTCCTTTTCAACCTGATGTCGAGTTATGCTGTGGGTGATCATTCCGAGGGAGATACACACTTGAAGAGGGAGTTCCAGAACATAATTATATACTAATTTGGTTTATATTATGGTATTAATTGTTATTTCATATGTATATTAACATGTTTTAATGAATTTAATTATAATAAATTTTATTTCATAACCGATTTGTGAGTGATTTTATGTGTGAGTATTGTGTTGTTCCGATTAGACAACAAAAGAATCATTTTCTTTCCAAAACATTTTAGATTTAAATTTTACTTTACAAACCATAAATCATGTTAAGGGTGTGGAACATGACTACATGATTGTTATGTCTTGTTTTAGTTCTAATCGCATCATTTTAAGAGGCATGTGGGTAACCAAGATCTTGGTTAACCATCAACCAAAGGATACCACTAAGATCTAATAGTAAATTAAGACCGAGGAACTATTCAAGTACTATAGTAACTTAGAAATTATCACTTCTTTATCTCAATTTTTTAAAATCCACATGGTCATTCAACTTTATAACTCTTTAAATTAAGCTACTTTTGTTGAAATTGTTTTCAAAACCACCCCCTTTTTTGGTATTTTTTTTTATAAATACGCACTGAAACCTATTAAAGCTCCTTGTAAGATAAACTAGGGTCTACCCTAGACTACATAATATTCATTAAATCACTATCATTGTGATGTGTCATGACAGTGCCGTCAGAATACACCACAGAAGAGGCCAATGGGAAATGACGCAGCTTTTGTGATCACCATTGCTGAAGTAGAAGTACTGAATGATGTGGTGACATGTAAAGTAATCCTATCTTCAAATTTATCTAATGTTTTATTTAATTCCATATCATCACACTATTTTATATTTACCCAGTCATCCATGAAAATAAGACGTTTCCCTTTTCATTTAATAAGGGATTTGTCAGTTAAAACACCTAAGGGAAGTCTCATTGAAACAAAATATGTGTTAGTTAATCCCCTTTATGACACATAAACATGCTTTAGTTTTTGACCTTATCATCATACCTATGGTTGAATTTGATATAATCTTCGGTATGGACTAGTTTTCAAAATACGATAATAAAATTAATTATAAGAACTAAGAAATTAAAATATGTGAGGATGATATAGAATCACTTATCTTTATAGAAGAAACCTCATCATCTGTTTTTTATCTAGATCCACCACTAGTAGATCTACTGAATGAAATTATTGGGGTGGAAGAGAAAACATCCTCTAGCTATAAGCAATGTAATCTTCAAATTGAGTATGTACAAATTCTACAAGAATATATTAATGTTTTCATGACCTGACCCAAGTCGGGGCTCAAGACACAACTACCTCAAGCTTGCCTCCATAGGCTAGGGGTAGCGAAAAGTGCCGAAGGCATAACTAACATTGGGAAGCCTTTACCTAATAACCTGCCCACATCCACAAAACTAATTCAATGTAAGAATATAGGGTAAAATAGTGAAAGATGAAACACTGCAATAATGTAATCCAAGAATGCCTAAACATCTAGAAAGTAAAAAAAGTGTGGTAGTATAAATTGAAAGTTAAGGGAAAAAATACCCGCCCTGTAACACACCAAGACTTTATGAGGAGTATTCATTTTAATTTATTTGATGTCTTGTGTTGTATGATACACCAAAATTATCTTGCTCTATACGCAACACCATTTTAGCTTGCAGTATACGCAACACTATTCTTGGATCGTGTTACACACAATTTCAAGTTCTTTTGATGTTATTGTGTGTAGCATTGAGTGTGTATATATATATATATATATATTCAATGTATAAATTCAATATGGTTGGATTCTATTATATGAAACAACAAAAGATTCTTTCAGTACACGCAACCCTGACTTGGCTTGCATTACAATCAATCATGACCTTCCACGATAGCGTGTGTTGTACACAATACCGAGTTTCAGTAAACAACGATGTGTTATATAAACAAGACGTTATGAATATTAATACCCAATTTTTGAAATTTTATCTTTCAAAATAGACTTAATTTTTGGATTTGGAATATTGAAATTATCCTAGGGTGAATTTTTGGTATTTTTCCGAAAACATTCAATTTTTGATGAATAGTGAAAAAACTGGGATAGTATTTAAAAACCAACTATTTATTTAAATAATTATTTATTTTATTTAAATTTATTTTAGGTCAAAATTGATCCATAATACCTATATATGATCAATTTCATTAATTGAAGTCATTTTATAATAATTTTAGATATATAAAAATTTTATTGAACTTTTCACCATCTTTTACCCACCTCCTAGGAGAATTTGAAAATTTACATAAAACATAATTTTACCGCTTATGTGAGTGGAATTGCGAAACTAAGAGAGACATGGTTAATATCAAGGAGTAAAATGTGGTTCAATAAGATAAAAATAAATTTTTTGATGAATAGTAACTTTTTACTTTTATTTACCACGGTTAAAAGTAAATATGGTAATTAAGGGTAAAAATTAATTTATTATTCCCCTAAAACTGGTCCTAATTCTATTGGATAAGTTTAATTAGACCAAAAACAACCTTAGGAATACAATATTACCCTTTATGTCCACATGGATTAGATTAGGACATTTATTATTATTTTATTTAAAGAACAGTTAAAATAGTTAAAATCAAAGTTTAATAACTAAATCATTTTTAATATATGGTTATACATAAGCTAAATTCGACTATAAATATTCATTAGAAATATAAAAATATTTCCTACATAATGGTATTTTATTTATAATTTTTAGACATTAAATAATTTAATTTATTTATGACACAATGATGATGCAGTGATTACCATATTAATGAAATATTAACATAATTGATGTTGTAAATACCCAAATAAATGCAATTTGGGACTTTTTATGAATTAAAATAAATTTTTAGGTTAATATGACATGTTATTATTGATTTAATTAACTTTTTTAGAACTAATAATGCTGTAATGATTTTCAAAAAAACCAATTATAAAATAGTGTCAAAATTGACTAAAAATAATTTTTTAAAAAAATATTATATTAATAATGTTATTTTATTTCTAAAAATATGTGGTTAGGCCAAATTACATATATAGGGATATATATATTAATAATGAACCACCTGGGGTTATTTTGGCTTGTTATAGTATGTTTATTAACCATATAGTGTAAGAAAAAAAAAAGACACGGTAAATGTTAAATTATTTAACTTAGAGTTAAATCTAAATGATAAGGATAAAATAGTGACCTAAACTACTGTAAAACCTATTGGATAAGATTATTTCTCCCCATACCCACCTTATCTTCTAAATATATCAATTTCGAGCTATTAGAAACCGAATATGACTTTATTATAAAATAATATTTTATGTTTTCCTAAGGTGCCCCTCTCATCCCATATAAAAAGGGCACCCATTCCCTCTTCTCTTCACACCCTTTTGAGCCTTGAAGCTTAGAAAACCCATGAAAATTACTCTTCTAAACTTCCCCAGAAATATTATAGAGGTTCTGGTCTCGTCAAAAGACAAACTCTAGTGCCTTAATAGGAGGTTAAGAAGAGGCGCATCAAATAAATGGTAATATCCTTTACCGATTCTTTCCAATTTATTTCTTCTTCTACTTATTCTCAATTATTTGTTTAATAATAAATTAATAACATTAGTATCACTCATATACTGATATATTATTATAAATATGAAACAAACGTATTTTATCTTCTATCCATCCTACGGAAAATGAAATCATCACGCGTGCGTATGTACGGAATACCGTCTCAACGCCGTGGTGTAATCTGTTTTCCACCACCACCTTACATGGATTGGTACAATGGTGTAAATAAATAACTATATATGGTTATTTTAAAGTGATATTTATTCTGAAATATTATACATACACTTCAATAAAATTCCACAATCATGGGAATGATATCATCGCTCGTGCGTACGTACGGACTACCGTCTCCATGAACGCGATGAGATTCATTTTCCATGATTAACCATTCAAGAATGATTATAAAGTATATATAATGAATAATAATGAAATATATGACATAATGAAGCTACTGTATTTATGTATATATATATATATATATATTTCATCTACTTACTTCTATTCAAGTCAATAAGTAAATGAAAACAGCATTCATGCGTACGTACGGCCTACCGTCTCCATGAACGATGTATTTCATTTCATTTATCTATCTATTATATATATATACTGAATATATATGATATATAAATCATGATTTAAATTCTGGAAGTAATTAAATCATGATATAATTAGTAATAATATCAAGATCAACAAGTCCAAACATGTATGATAAATAAAATAGTTTACCCAAAACGCTGCATTAGCATGAAATTTACAAAAGAACGGTTAATATAAAGTCATAAGTGGACCATATATGATATCATAACAATGAATATGATTATTTAATAAGACAATGAAATTATTTAAATCATTATACTGGAGGTTCGGATACGTACGAAGCATATCAGACCTAAGGTAAGGGATAACTATTCCAATCTCGTTCTTATCCGAGATTGTTTATTCATAATTATTTACTGGTGTTATTGTTATCATCCATGACCATGTTTTCTAAAGAAAATTATCGTATATTTAAAGTCATTTTTACCCATTTTTAAATTTTACCACATGTTATTAAAGGAATCTTACTTTTGTTTACCACACGAGGAACTTTTTAACTTTCCCGAAAAAAGTACGGGGAGAATGTTATTTTTAACTTATATGGAATGAACAGATTTTTACTGTTTCAAAACGCCTCGTTTTCATGAATCTTCCTCTACAATATTGCATGATTATTTTCAACAAAACCCTTTTATTTTAAAATTGCATGTCATTTTGTGAAAAGAAAATGATTTTGAAAAAGAAAGGTATATTTTACTCAAGAATACTTTTCAAGTGTTTTATCAAAACCTTTTTCCATCTAAGATGACAATATTTCATATGTGTATGTTCCATGTATAATATCTATATGATTTACATGGTTTCACTTTTTTTATGATGAAATGATACCCATTTGTTTTATATAGATTATGTTATCATGGGGTGATGTTTATGAAACCCATTTTATACTTTGGGTAATGATGAATGATTTATGATCATGTTGTGGCACAAGTAAGAATGATTTCATTATGAGATGGGTGGGAATTATATATCCCTCCAATTCATTGGGTAAAGATTTATATCTCATGAGATAGACATGGAAGGAAGGGTACGTTAATCTAGTTCAGTGTTACAGGACTGAAACGAGGAGTGAACTTGATTTAGATAGGGACTTTGTCCACTGAGATGGTCTTGGCAGCAATACCTTGGCTACGATGGAAATCATATCATGTGATTAATGGTTTTCCACCATTATATGTTTTATTACCATGCTATTTTATCATGATTAATGATTCTTTATGATCTATTCCTTACGTACTTCCATGTTTTATGTCATTGCTCTAGATTTTGATGTTTAAATATTATGTTCATGTTTTGAAGTTCAAATGTATATGGTTTGATTTATTTTCCCCAAGATACCCTTTCTGAGAATTTGAGCTCACCCATTATATTTTTTCTTTTCCCCAGGATTTAAAGAAAGTTTTTAGGTAAGAAAACAAAAGGGGAAGATCATTACGGGAGATGTTGAAGATCTTTCACCATGATTAGAAGATTATATTCCGAGTTTCCAAAGACACTAAACTATTACAGTACTTGTGTGTCTGTTTTTGTTATGTATTATGTATTATGCAAAAATTAATGTAATGTACGTGTACGCCAAGCTTTGGGTCTCTATAGTTGGTATCAGAGGAAAGGTTTAGTCAACCTTCGGAAACTAGGATGCGAAAACATTAGTGAGATCCCTAGAGATATTTCTATGATATGTCTAGGGATGTCCCTAATGTTAAGTATAACTATAGGTTATAATACTAGGATTACGGTAACAATCTTATAATTAACCCTATTATGTTATATATTGAAGGTACTCCCCCTTTATTATGTTGTTTTCCATAGCATGATTTTTGGATCTCAAACTATTGTTTTTGGGTTTAAGACGGTGGATAGAACCCGAAGGAACCGTGTTTGTCAATGTAATGGAAAATGTAATGATTTTCCTCCTGAACAAACCAATGTTATGGGAGATGGAGTGAAAAATATTATTGATATACTTACACAAGCTATTAATCATTCTGGACTTCCAAATGAGCAGGGAAGGGTACAATATTCTATTGAGTCCTTCATGAGGAAATGTCCACCTTCTTTTAGAGGGTCTTCTAATCCACGTGTTTCTGAACAATGGATCAGTACCATAGAAAAGATATTTTCCATACTTCACTGTTCAGAACATGAAAAAGTAATTTTGGATATTTACCGTTCTGAAGGTGAAGCAGATCAATGGTGGACTCTAATTAAGAATACAAGGCCCCGAGATGAAATTGAATCCATTGAATGGGATGAGTTCAAGAACTTATTTTCCAATAAGTACTTCCCTCATATTCTTCAAACAAAGATAGAAAAGGATTTCCTTGAGCTTAAGGAAAAGGATGATGAATCTGTTGGTATATACGAAGCAAATTTTACAAGGATTGCGAGGTATGCATCTGGCTTTGTCATCCCACCTGAAAGTAAAGTTGATCGATTCGTCAGTGGCTTAAAACAAAGTCTTGGAAGGGAATTAGCTATAAGAGACTTCAGTAGATATGAATAAATTGTGCGTTGTGCTATCAAGGTAGAAATGGAAGTTGGTGTTACATATCCATCTCATGGTTTTGACAAGAAACGAAAGATGGAGTTCAAGGAAAATATCATAATAATGGTAAATAGAAGATGAATGTTTCTTTATTCTCAAAGTGTGGAAAGAAGCATGGTGGAGATTGTATTAAAGGGACTAGAATGGGTTTTAAGTGTGGAAAAGAAGGTCATCGAGCAGCTGAGTGTCGAAGTAATGGAAAAAGGGTTGCTAATGATGTGAATAAAGAAAATACTACAGAGAACGCACTACCAACACTTCAATGCTTCAATTGTAAGGAAATGGGGCATTATGCTAATCAATGCCCTAATCCAAGGGTTAATGATGATCAATGTGAGCAACCTCTTAAGGAAATGGAAAATGGGAAGTCACAAGAGATCTCTATTAGCAATGTTGAGTATGAAAACAATGTGATGGAATGATTATGTGTTTATGTAAAGGGATTACAAAATAATGTTGTGGAATCTCATCTATAGTATTGTGGAACATTGGAATATCTATGTATTGGTTTATTATGGTTTTCAATAATTATATGGTACTGGTAACCATGTAATGTAAGTCAAATATTTTGGAAAGCAGATGATATGAGAATAATGAAGGGATAAGGAGAAAATGAAATGTTTGATAGTATTCATGAGCTCATGATTGATATAAGGACAAAGCTATGTCATGGTTTGAGTATATAGAATTTTTTGGATTTTGGTATATGGAAAGAGTTACCTTGTGACAGCATTCATGTTTTCAATATGGTTCAAGAGAATACATGATTAAGGTATTGGCATGTTTGAAATGTGACCAACAATATATATCGTATGATATAGGAGGGTTAAATGATGGTATTCAAGTGCTTGTTATATGACCTTTTTAGTAATCATTCTTTTTATACTATGAGTTTGGAAAGAAGTATATTGGATAAGCCTAATGATTGGAATGTACTATGTTGAACATGAGTTAGTATTGTTTATGTCTAGAAATGTTTTCGATATTATTGATAGAATGTTATAATAGTATAGTTTAAGAAAAAGGACAACGTACATATTTGGCGACAACCCATCGCGTCAGACAAAGTTGTGAGAATAGAACCCACAATTGAAGTGTGACAGGCCTTTATCCCCTACTACTAGCCTACAAGATATCCCTGGTTAGTAGAAACTAGTTTTATTATATTAAGCAGTATGATATATGAAGTATAATTCCATTTTAGGAACCATATATGATTAATCTCACTATAGATGGAATTATGTATTTTTGATACCTTTTTCTAACCTTTTGTTTGAGACAGATGGAATGACCCATAATTCAGTCACATGATCTGCTAACACTTCACAAATGAAAAATTCAACTTCATTTATTTAATAGATGAATTGGAAATTGTCCATGGAATGACCAATGGTGAGATTGTACCAAAATCAAGAAAGTATTTCTTGTAATTCCAATTTCTTCAACGTTGGGGAAATGATCATGAAAACCCAAAAAAATGTTGTCCTAGTGACCTTATATCAGATTAATTAGATGGTACCTTATATCATCACAAATTTATGGCTTTGTGATTGTTGGATTTTTCATATCCATGTTCTCTACCACTCTCCATCAGAACATGATGGTTAGATTTCTCTTCCATATCCATATTTTCACCTATGTTCTCATATGTGGAAACCCAGTGATTAGTTAAATTGGGTAACCGTTACAGTTTCATACTTTTAGTTTTTAAAGATAAGTTTTGGTATTCCTTTTTACGATGTGAGTTTCTATTAAAACATTCGAGTAGTAAACCATTTATAACCCCGACGAATTTTGTGGGTGAAACTCATTTTAAGGGGGTAGAGTGTAACACCCCGAGATTTTATGAGAAGTATTATTTTTAATTTATTTGATGTTGTGTGTTGTATGATACACCAAGATTATCCTTCACTATACGCAACACCATTTTAGCTTGCAGTATACGCAACACTATTCTTGGATCGTGTTACACACAATTTCAAGTTCGTTTGAAGTTATTGTGCGCAACATTGAGTGTATATATATATATATATATTGAATGTATAAATTCAATATGGTTTTATTATATTATATGAAACAACACAGGAATCTTGCACTACATGCAACCCTTACTTGGCTTGCATTACGCGCAATCACAACCTTCCACGATAGCATGTGTTGTACACAATACCGAGTTTCACTAAATAAAGATATGTTATATAAACTAGCCGTTATGAATAGTTATACCCAATTTTTTTAAATTTTATCTTTCAAAATGGACTTCATTTTTGGATTCAGAATATTGAAATCAGTCTAGGGTGAATTTTTGGTATTTTTCTGAAAACATTCAATTTTTGATGAATAGTGAAAACACTGGGTTACTATTTAAAAACCGACTTTTTATTTAAATAATCATTTATTTTATTTAAATTTATTTTAGGTAAAAATTGATACATAATACATATATATGTTCAATGTAATTCATTGGAGTCATTTTATAATAATTTTAGATATATAAACATTTTATTGAAAAGTTCACCGTCTTTTACCCACCTCCTAGGAGAATTTGAAAATTTACATAAAACATAATTTTACCGCTTCTGTTAGTAGAATTTAGAAAATATGAGAGACATGGTTAATATCAAGTAGTAAAATGTGGTTCAATAAGATTAAAATAATTTTTGGTGAATAGTAACATTTTACTTTTATTTACCACGGTTAAAAGTAAATAGGGTAATTAAGGGTAAAAATGATATTATTATTACCATAAAAAATGTCCTAATTCTATTGGATAAGTTTAATTCGACAAAAAACAAATTTAGGAATAAAATATTACCCTTTAGGTCCACTTGGATTAGATTAGGATATTTATTATTATTTTATTTAAAGAACAGTTAAAATAGTAAAAATCTAAGTTTAATAAATAAATCATTTTTAATATAGGGTCATACATAAGATAAATTAGACTAAAAATATTCATTATAAATATAAAAATATTTCCTAAATAATGATATTATATTTGTAATTTTTAGACATTAAATAGTTTAATTTATTTATGACACAATGTTGATGTCGTAATTACCATATTAATGAAATATTAACATAATTGATGTTATAAATACCCAAAAAAATGTAATTTGAGACTTTTTATGAATTCCACTAATTTATTAGGTTAATATGACATGTTAGTATTGATTTAATTAACTTTTTTAGAACTAATCTTTTTGTTATGAATTTCAAAAAAATCAATTACCAAATAGTGTCAAAATTGACATAAAATAATTTTTAAAACAAATATTATATTATTAATTGTTATTTTATTCCAAAAAATATATGGTTCGGCCAAATGACATAGATATGGATATATATATTAATAATAAACCACATGGGGTTCGTTTGTCTTTTTATATTATGTTTATTAACCATATAGTGTGAGAAATTAAAAAGACTCGGTAAAAGTTAAATTATTTAACTTAGAGTTAAATCTAAATGATAAGGATAAAATAGTAACCTAAACTTGACTAAAACCTATTTTTTGAGATTATTTAGACCCATATTTACCTTAAATTAAAAATAAATCAATTTGGAGCTTTTAGAAACCAAATATGCTTTATTATAAAATAATATTTTATGTTTTCCTAAGGTTCCCCTATCCTCCCTTATAAAAAGGGCACCCCTTCCCTCTTCTCTTCACACCCAATTGAGCCTTGAAGCTCGGAAAAACCCTATCAATTCCTCTTATAAACTTCCCTAGAAACATTATATAGGTTCTGGTCTCCTTAAAAGACCAACTCTAGTGCCTTAAAAGGAGGTTAAGAAGAGGCGCGTCAAAGAAGAGGTAATATCCTTTACCGATTCTTTCGAATTTATTTATTCTTCTTATTATTATTATTTATTTGTTTAATCATAAATTAATAACATCAGTATCAATCATATACGTATATGTTATTATAAATATGAAACAACCCTATTTAATCTTCTATACATCCTACGGAAAATGAAATCAATGCGTGTGCGTACGTACAGAATACCTTCTCCACGCCATGGTGTAATCTGTTTTCCACCACCACCTTACATGGATGGGTATAGTGGTGTAAATAAATAACTATATATGGTTACATTAAAGTGATATTGATTCTGAAATATTATACATACACTTCAATACAATTTCACTATCATGGGAATGATATCATCGATCGTGCGTACGTACGGACTACTGTCTCCACGAACGCGATGAGATTCATTTTCCATGATTAACCATTAAAGAATGATTTTAAATTATATATATTGAATAATAATTAAATATATGACACAATGAAACTACTGGATTTATTAATACATATATATATATATAAATATATATGTCACCTACTTACTTCCATTCAAGTCAATAAGGAAAAGAAAACAGCGTTCATGCGTACATATAGTCTGCCGTCTCCATGAACGGTGTATTTAATTTCATTTATCTATCTATTATAAATATATATATACTGAATATATATGATATATAAATCATGATTTACATTCTGGAAGTAATTAGATCATGATATAAGTGGTAATAATATCACTAACAACAAGTCCAAACACCTACGATAAATAAAACATTTTACCCAAAACATTGCTTTAACATGAAATTTACAAAAGAACAGGTAATATAAATTCATAAGTGGACCATATATGATATCATAACAATGAATATGATTCTTTAATAAGTCAATTACATTATTTAAATCATTATACAGGAGGTTCGGGTACGTACGAAGCATATCGGACCTAAGGTAAGGGATTAATATTTCAATGTCGTTCTTATATGAGATTGTTTATTCATAATTATTTACTGGGGTTATTGTTATCATCCATGCCCATGTTTTCTAAAAATGTTTTCATGTATTTTTAAAGTCCTTTTTACAAATTTTTAAATTCTACCACATGTTATGAAATGAATCTCACATTTTTTTTACCACACGAGGAACTTTTTAACATTTCCAACAAAAGTATGAGGAGAATGTTATTTTTAACTTATATGGAATGAACAGATTTTTATGGTTTCATAAAACCTCATTTTCATGAAGCTTACTCTACAATATTGGATGATTATTTTCAACAAAACCATTTTATTTAAAAATTTCATGTCATTTTGTGGAAAGAAAATGATTTTGAAACAGAAAAGGATATTTTCCTCAAGAATACTTTTCAAGTGTTTTATCAAAACCATTTTCCATATATGATGAAATTATTTCATATGTGTATGTTTCAATTATAATATCTCTATGATTTAGATGGTTTCACTTTTCTTATGATGAAATGATACCCATTTGTTTTATATGGATTATGTTATGATGGGATGGTGTTTATGAAACCCATTTTATACTTTGGGTAATGATGAATGATTTATGTTCATGTTGTGGCCCATGTAAGAATGATTTTATTATGAGATGGGTGGGACCTATATCTCCCTCCAATGCATTGGGTAATGATTTATATTTCATTAGATAGACATGGCTGGAATGGTAAGTTAATCTGGTTCAGTGTTACAGGACCGAAACGAGGAGTGAACTCGATTCAGAAAGGGACTTTGTCCACTATGTTGGTCTTGGAAGCAATGCCTTTGCTAATATAGATATCATATCATCTTCTTAATGGTTTTCCACAATTAAATGTCTTATTCCCATGCTATTTTATCATGATTAATGTTTCTTTAAGATCTATTCCTTATGTACTTACATGTTTCATGTCATTACTCAAGATTGTGATGTTTAAATATTAGGTTCATGTTTTGAAGTTCAAATGTATATGGTTTGTTTTATTTTCTCTATGATTACCCTTACTGACCATTTGAGCTCACCCTTTATATGTTTTTTCCCCAGGATTTAAATAACGGGTTTAGGTAAGAAATCAAAAGGGGAAGATCTTTACAAGAGATGTTGAAGATCTTTCACCAAGATTAGAAGATTATATTCTGAGTTTCCAAAGACACAAAACTATTACGGTCCTTATGTGTCTGTTTTTTTATAAATTAATTATTATGAATAAAGTAATGTAATTTCCATGTATGTCAAGCTTTGGGTCTCTATACGCCCAACCAAAAATATGTCCCAACCAGATACAAAACTAGAAAAGTAAACAACTAAAAGAGAACCCATATCCTGAATCCCAAACTATGACCACGTTACATAGTCCAAGAACCCAATATCCATAATCTCTTATGTAATCATGGTCAACCTATCTATCATCTACATAAGATATAATGTGTGTGGGAAATGTCTTTGTAGAATACAAAATAGGACACCCTGAAAACTTTTGTGGGAGCAGTAAGATATACAACAAAGGAAAAAAATAATAGATTGAACAATGTATAATGTAAGAGTATAGCTCACCCCAATACAAGAGTGAAAGTAAGCTCATCCAAGAACAAGGAGCTAAACACAATGAGTAGATGAAATACTCATTGAGTCTTGCCACCTGTAATAGGAGAGTAGACTCATCCAACCATGAGAAGCTAAACACATAAATCATATGGCATACCCCATATGTATTCACCTCTCTTGGAAGGAGAGTAACCAAATACAATGAGTGGATATAGAAGAAGGATATATATATATATATATATTCACATTCAAAGAAGACCAAAATTAGGGAGTAAGGGGATCTCCATCTCAAAACACAGCCCGTGATGAAGAGTAGGAAATAGTTCCAAAATTCAAACAACAATGTCCAAAATCCCCTAAATATTCCCCAAACATAGAAGTCTAGGGGACTCTTTAATAACATCTTGATACTTTCTGCTTTGGGTGGCACTAACTCACCCACACAATTTTTTTCATTCCTGATAAATGTGTCTCGGTGGTGAAACTGTCCCTCTATATCATGAGTCCAAAGCTATATCAAACCACATCTATTCATTGTGCCACACAGTCAAGGGGCCACATATTATAGGTATATTAATCATTCCCTAGTACGACAGGAGGGTTCCACTCTAGTGGTTGAGGACCCTTACCTAGCCTGGATGGAGGGTTCCACTCTAAGTCATTGAGGACCCATGCCCTTCCTAGTAGGATGGTTCCACTCGAGGAGTCATGGACCCATTCCTAGCTTAGTTGGAGGGTTCCACTCTAAGTCATTGAGGACCCATGCCCATCCCAATAAGAGGGTACCACTCAGGAAGCTGAGGACCCATGACTAGCCCAACTGGTGGGTTCCACTCTAAAGGTCATCGGGGACCCATGCGTTGTTCTGCAGGAGGTATCCAATCAGAATGTTACCTATGGTGATCTTTCCTGATCTCTCCCATCATCAAGCATTTCCTCAAATTGTACCCTACCCAGAAAATTCCACATAATTTCTCTAAATGTACAACTAATAGAATAATTGCATTCTACATGGAAAAACAATTTGGATATGCTACCCAAGGGCCAAAATCCAATTTCAAATGAAGGAGATAGAAACATTCAATGTTTGTTCAGAAGAGCTCAAGGGGTACACAGTGTGTGGGGTGACCCACATGGAATGTGTTCCTGCTGCACCACTTGTCCATGTCCATGTCCGGCACATGGATCAATATCATGTAGTAGTACATGCTATGTAGGTGTACTGTATGGTGTGTCTTAGAAAAATGAGATTAGGGTGGTATGCTACTCACTGTGTCCTTGTACTAAAGTAAACTAATATGTACCTGGACCTGTGATCCATCACAAAATATACTCACATTGGATGGTCGTACATGTAATATTAGATATATACATGTTATGCCATCTTTATGGGTTTCCAAAACCAAAGTCGCCACTGCTGAAAGGACACACGCTGTGTTTTCATCTTGGAACATGGTGTGGAGTTGGTATTTTGACAGAATCAGAAATCCAATAATTGAAACACAATTTGAGCCTCCCCACATTAGATTTGGTGTTAAACTAGTCCAAAACTCTTGGATCAAGCCAGAAATATCGGGTCATGGTCATCATTCACTAGAAAATGGTATTTGGTTATCGTTAAGGGTTCTGTTGTTTTTTCTGCACACGTCGATGGATTCCAGATTTGATTTCATGATCTTAAACAACCAAATTGGTCATCATCACCTCATAACAATCCCAGACTTATTATTCTGTCATCGATACATTCTTTTTTCATCGATCCGTAGTGAATCTGAGGGTCTGATCGATCTCGGTACCTCCCGATAATGTCAAACCCAGACCGCGAGGATCCAAATGTTGAAGAATGCAATGAAGATTGGGGAGAAAGGCAGAAAACCAAAGTTTTAAGGATCAATGCCATGAATTCTTGAAAAATCAATCATGAATGGGGAAACCAGGGTTAGATGAAAAATTTTAAAAAAATAGATTTCAGTACATGGGCACATGCAAAGTCTAAAACAGGGAAAATATCAAAGAATGGAGAATGATATACAAAATAAATTTAATTATTAGGGGATAACTACATATAATGAGTCCTTCCATTATTTTAGATTGATCGTTGGGTAAAGAACACGCCCACCTAAAAGCTGAGAGGATTTGTGGCATTTGTTGCGTCCTGATCCAATATGATTTGTAATTTCCTCATCATTTGAGATGATCCTCTAGAGGAATGAGGAAGAGTGATCTCACAAACGATTTTAGATTATGAGGCCAACCCTGCAAGAATTTTCCATACATAACTCTTAAAGAGTTAACTGTTGTGATGAAAAAAATGAATGAATGAATGAATTCATTCATTCATTAAACACGTCACCAACAAGCGAGGGGTTTGAACATCCTATTCCGACTCATTTTATGATGTTACTACTATAAAAATCCGATTTTGGACTCATCCATGGTCTCAAATTTCTGATCTGATCAACCATTTATGTTTTATCTTGTTTTCATTATGTATTTTTGCATGATTAATAAAAAAATATAATTAATATTTGTATAAAATTTATTCATGGCACACCAGGCTTCAGAATTGCATGATATCTTAGTGCCTAGCTTTAGAAGTATATGTATAGAAATATTTCAAATTATTACATGGAAACCACTAGGTCTCTACATAATTCCCTTCTTTATAATCCCCCCCCAATAATAATGAACTAAGAAAAAAAATTGGGGGTACTGAGCCCGCAATTGGATCTCCTGCTCCTAGGAACTCTTCTGCATGCTTTTGTGCTGCCACAATACACAAACCAAAGGAATAGTCCATCCAAAAAGAGTCTGCTCATACCAGACCTCGATCTCCACCTAGTGCTCTGCAAATGTGGCTCTATACTCAATGTACAACTCTCCATAGTCGATGATGTGTGTGGTTTCATGCACCTATCCCCTAACCTATGACACGTGGAAGACGTCGTGCACCCACAAGAGTTGTAGGGGTAGGGCGAGGTGTTAAGAAACCTCTTCAACCCTCTACATGATCTTGAACAACCCAATGAACCTCGAGGATAACTTGCCTCCCTATACCAACCTCCACAATCCTCATCATGTGGAGACTCTCAAGATGTTTTGGTCACCCTGATTGAACTCCAAGGGCCTATGATGTAAATCTTCATAAAATTTTGGTATTCTCAGGGTCGTCCTCATCCATTCACGGATGACCTGGACTTATTTTGTTGTTTCCTGCACCATCTCTAGTCCCATAAGAGATGACTCGCCAATCTCTGTCCAACATAAGGGTGACTTCTAGGGTCTCCCACAAAAGGCCTAAAAAGGTGTCATGACAATTTTAGAGTGGTAGATGTTATTTTATGAAAACATTACCAAGGGCATGTGATCCTCCCATATCTAGATGAAGTCCAGCACACAAGATCTCAACATATCCCCCATCTTCTAGATAGTGTGCTCAGTCTTCCCATCTGTCGGGGGGTGAAAGGCTATACTCATCCACATGTGGGTCCAAAATTCCCATGTAGGGATCTCGAAAATCACGAAATAAACTACATGTCAGGATCAGATACAATCATTGAGCGACCCCCATGAAGGAGAATGATCTCCCGTAAAAGCAACTTCCCCAAAATATCCAGCGAACTATGCTCCCTGATTGTAATGAAGTATGCTGACTCCGTGATACGGTCCCCCATCACCCAGATGATATCATGAATCTTCTTTGTGCACGAAATCCCATTGAAAAAGTACATGGATATTCCATCCCACTTCCACTACATGATCTCAAGGGGCTACAAAAAACCTACTGAAACTTGGTTCTCAACTTCCACCAACTAATATGTGAGGCACCAAGAGATGAAATAAGCAACGCTTCATCTCATGAAGAACAACCAAAATTTATGCTGAAGGTCTCTGTACATTATCCCCACACTAGGATTTATATCTAGGGGAGAAGTGTGGAACTCCCACATTACCTCCTCCTACATCATGACTGGAGACACTATTCACTACTGGAACATGATGATATTATTCCTTCATTTAGAATACCCATATGGTGAGATACATATGGATATCTTATCACATAAAACCTCACGGAAAATTTCCCCGAGTTGGGACTCTCTCACATGATTAAGAAGCGAAGGATTCAACACCATCGATAGTAAAAAAGTTGTACTCTCCTACTTCACCAGGGCCAGCTGCAGGTAAGATAAATACTCTAAATCTTCCTTTACTAAGTGAGCCTAGGATTTTCTACTAAGGTAATATTCTACAATCTTTCCCTTCCCTAGAGTATAGAATATCTCAAAGTTGTAGTCTTATAGAAACTACAACCAGTGTCGTTGTCTTAGGTTCTGGTCTCTTTGCATGAAGACATACCTAAGAATTTGGTGGTGTTAGTAAATCACATAGTTCTTTCTCAGAAGGTAGTGTCTCCACATTCTCAGGGGGAAGAATACCACTTCCAGCTTTAGTTCATGAGTCATGTAACTGTACTCATGGGGTCCCAACATCCTCGATCCATATTCGATAACTGTCTGTCACTGCATCAATATGCATCCAACCCCAACTCCTGTGGCGTTACAATACACTCTGATGTCAAATCCTTCCTTTGGTAGTCGCAACACTAGAGTGATCATCAGGGTAGTCAACGGGGATATGATTGTAGAGAAGTCTTCTACAAACCTCTCGTAATGCCCTTCCAAGCCAAGGATGCTATGTTCATCTGAAACATTCTTTGGTGGATCCCAAACAATAACTACATCGATATTTGTTGGATCCATAGATAAACCATGATCAATAATGGTATGCCCCAGAAAATGAACCTCATGTATCCAAAACTAGAACTTCAAGAGCATCTCATAATTTTGGTGCTCTCGAAGCAATTCTAAGATTATTCTCAAGTGCTCTGCTTGATCCTCCTCTATTCCAAAGTAGATGAGCATGTTGTCGATGAAGTCAAGAACAAAATTGTCCAAGTATGGATGGAAAACTTGGTTCATCAAAGATATAAACATAAAATGGGAATTCATCACACCAAATAGAATCTATAAGAAATCACACTAGTAAAAAAAGAAAAAAAAAACATTGTCTTTTTTCAATTTTACCATTGGTTTTTAACTGATTTCTATAAAAGTGATGTTAAAAACCAGGTATTTGACATCGGTTTTTTAAAAACCGATGTCAAAAAGATGAACCAGATATTTTTTGGTGTCGGTTTATATATAAACCATCACAAAAAACCATTCATATTTTTTAAAATGATTCTGCATCAGTTTTGGTAAAAATTGAGCCCAAAATTTTTAAAAAATTTAAAAATTGTAAATATTACACCACCAAAAAAAATTAGGATCCCTCGAATAGAGAAAAAGTATACATCCATGAAACAATATGTGTCATTGAAAAAATATATATAAAAACAAATATACTTTTAACATGTTAATCAAAAAATTATCTATGAATTTGTATTATAAAGTAGAATTAAAAAACACATACTTGAAATTTAAAACATGATTATTATGGGTTATTATTGAAGAATTTTTTGATATTATTATATTCAAACACCTAATATAACAAAATATTTTTCTGAACACTTGTTTTTAGGAAAATTTAATTCTAATAAAAAACATAAGTATATACATACCTTAAATCCTAATCACACTTAACTAATAGTTCAAAAACAATGATCAGAGATGGTTATGTTCATATTGCATGTATGAATTGACATCATTGAATATCTATAATGATGTTGAATGATATAATATTAGAAAATAGAATACTACGACCGAAAATATAAAATAATTAATATGACTAACATGATCAAAATTAGTAGTATCCCCATTTTTGATTATCTCATACATGAATCGCAGAACATAATAACCACATTCGACACATCCTTGTTGATGATGACACTACAACAAATAAAAAATTATCTTGATAATAAAAACCAATATATATATATATATATATCAAAAAATGAAAATACTATCTAATATAAAAAATAATTACCTTCACGTTCACAAAGTTGATTTAATTTGGATTCTTTATTGATAAGTGATCCTTGCTAAAAAAATTCCATGACCATAATTTTCATATATATCAACTAATAATACATTTATAAACAATGATAATTAAACATAATGAGCATATAAAAAACCAAAAAAACTTACTTGTATAATAAGTTGGAGAATTTTCTACAAACACCACCTAATAAAGTGAGAAACCAATATAATATATATTCATTTGGGAAGAATACATATAACATTAAATGGCCCCTACAACATAAAAAGTTCAATTTTAATGACATTATAATGAATATTAGTTCATAATTATGTTTTTTTACTTACCCATCAATAAATGGAAAAACCCAACACCCAATATATGCCATTGATAACCCGTCACATATATATGTCACACTATTTCAGTTGACACATATCACACATCCTTTGAAATATATTTTGGATATATAAAACCATAAACGAATGTTCTATTAGTTTGAACAGGTAGCATGTTTAAATAGATAATTTACAAAGTAATATAGTTAGTTAATTTGAACCATAATCAATTAAAAAAATAAAATCTAAAATGTCAAATTACTTTCATGGAAAAAAATTGCAACACAGGCATGATGAGCTCTTTAAAATAAACTAGATCCATGATATCTTTGTGGAATATTATCAATGGATAGTCTCATCCACATATATTGGATTAAATCTAAAACACACAGATATTAGCCAAGTAGAATATACCTGAGATAATATTTATATCCCATCATAAATATCTGTTGTAACTGCAGTTGTTTGTTCATAATCCTTTTGTTTACTTTGTTCCATTTATATGGATTTTAGATACTTCTATATAAATTAAATATTAGAAAGAATTATAAGTAATTTTCAATAAAATGTAATTTATATTTAAAAAATGCATACCTCATATAAAATATGATAAAGAAGGCTTGATGGAAATAGTAAAAAATGACTCATACTATCCCCAAATATGGTAACCTCCATGGTAGGGAATGATAGCAGAGTGGTAGGATCAATAATATCTGGTATGAATACTCTAACCTGTCGCATATAAATAGGTTGGTGATGTACATAATACCCAAAAAAAATGCGCATCTCTGAATGATAAAATATCTACATCAGGATGTTCTGGATACAACTCACAGTATAATGTCAGGTCTGGGCGAGGAGGTGGAGGATTTGAGTAGTTAGGATGTTCAGGATGGGCGGGCCCGGAAGGCTGTGTTGACTGTGATTGTCTCATCATTTTTTCTAACATATCATGTTTCACAACTACTTGAATTTGATTGCCATTAGACTACTTCATTTCATTCTCTTGAGATTTTAAGGCCTTGATTTCTGGGTATCTTGATTGTTTACTTTGATAAACGAAAACTTTTTGAATGCAAACACCCACCTCATATCCTCTTATGTAGTTGGGGTTTTCTAGTTTTCTTAAAGAAGTTGCTAGGATGTACATCCTACCCTCATAGATAAAAGACCCCTTTGTCAATTTCTCCTGAAATTTATCCTATAAGGAAAAATGAAAATGGTATATTAGTGCTGTTAATTTATAAATTACAAAAATTAATGAAAATTAATAATTATTTACATACAATTCTTTCAGTGAATTACTTATCTTTCTCTGTAAGATACTTTTCATTTTTTCTTCTTCTCACTCTTTCTTATTTTTCATGGCGGGTGGGTCGATATAGAGGACCAAATTGGAACTCATCAGAACCACTAGTGGAGTGAGATCATAGTGCTTCAAACATTTATTTAATCCTTTTGTGATCCAATAAATGATACCCTCCACGTGATAGAGTATGAGGGTAAAGATTCTGTAACTGGATGTATTGATGGGATTTCATGGAGTCCTATTATATAAAAAGTAAACTACTAAGTAATTAGGAACATATATAAGAAATTTTACAACATAATATAATATATTTATCAATATACCTCATCACGTTGGGTGGAAAAAATTTATTCCATTAATATTCATCTAAAATCAGATACTGGAGGAATGTGATTTCATTTTATTTCTTTCCAAACACATAATTTTTTGTTAACTTTGATTTGAAATCCCTCCATCTCACCACTGATAAAGTAAGACATCTTTTATTAATAGCTTTTGTTTCATCAAAATTTAATGTCATATGTAATTGTATAACATAAATATTAGTTATTCAAAATATCTCATATTTGAAAAAATTAGATAATATAAATCAATTGAGATATTTTACCGACATGGCCTCCCAAAGCTGATCTATTGCCATATTCTTGACAAACATCCAATCCGATTATAAAATTTTAATCAAGTAATGACTCTACAGGCTGATATAGCTGGTAAATTGTGTTTCAATTGATCCATTTTCATTATTGTCATCATTAAAACTAATATGTAATTATTCATCCCCTTGAGAAAGTGACAATTTTGGTAAAAGTTTAATTCCATGCTTACTAACTTGAGATTTTGATTTCTGAATACTAAAAGCATAAGACACCCTTTCTGATGTCTCATCAGTAGTCTTGCAATTATTATTTTTTTAAATGAAAAAATATCATTCATTAACTAATTATATTACTAGATATTTTATAATATGAAAAAAATAAAAATACCATGGTAGATATTTTCTCTATCTTTATATCTATATCTATCATTATAATAGGAAAATGTAATCAAATTCACGTGTACTTCAATATTATTAGACAGGTTAGTAATTAGAAAATAGAAATATGTAAGTAAAAAAAAGTGGCATGCATGTGTAAGTTTTAAAAAATAATGACGTTATCATTCTTAATTAAAATAAATATGTATGTTGAACTATTAAATAAAAAAAATACTTCTAAAATGATATAAAAATTTAAAAAATTAAATATAAAATTCTGAAAAGATGTTATCATATGCATAAATAAAACCAAAATATAATAATGTACACCATGTATTTCAAAGAATTTTCTTAACCATAATCGTGGAATATAAAAATTTGAAACAAAAAATCAAATAAAAAATCAAATATATATAATTAAATATCCAATAGTTATTAAACAATAAATTTTTCACACATGTAAATTTCAAAAAATAAATATAACGTAAAAAATTACAAGATTAATTAGGATAGTAATTTATTTTTTTACTATATCCCTTCAGCATGGTCATTTTGTATTGCATGTATTATGTCTGCGTTACAGTCATTATTATCTGGAAATTGTGTAATAGATGAAGAAACCATATATAAAACAATAACATCATCATCATCCTCATCCACCAAATGGATTCTTTTCCCTTTCTAAACAATGGACCAATGGTCATTCTAGGGATCGATGATATAAAATATTTTCATTTAATGTGTCGATATGATAAATAGTTCCTCATAGTAACTAAATATTTTCAAATCAACCAGTTTAAACCCATATTCATCATGTTTCTCCCCACTATTACATGAAACCAAATTTCAATTAAACATAGCGACTCAAAATTTAATATAATAAATTTCACATATGTCTTCAAGAACTCTAAAATATGGAGTTCATGCAGAAACTGGTGTTTTATCTTTTTCACTCAATAAATGTAGTGCTTCAGTGATGACCAATACACCACTATTTTGAATGATACTCTTTTCATTCAGATTCATTGTGTAAAATGTATACCCAATAATATCAAAACCAGACCATGGGATCATATTATTATATGATCCCCCTGACAACCATTTCAATGTTTCCAATGCAGATATATCTGTGGTTATTTCTCTATAAACTATGAAACAAATCTCTTTTTCTACTCAATCATCATCCAATTTTCTTTTATTTTCAGATATCGTAACTTTAATTCTACAATATGTGATGATATATATTATTGAACCTCATTTGGGTTGTTCATAATGTATAAATGTGCATGCATAACTTCATCACATGGAATGATATTTACCTTTAAGCCTCAAATCCCTCTTCCTTCATTATCTAATGTCATAAGTCGAGATATAGGTAGACCAATATTCTACACTTCATACAAATAATCATTATAGAACTCAATCACCTTTTCTGATACATATTTTTGAACAATAGAGGCATCTAGTCGATAAATATTTTTAACATATCCCTTAAAAATATTAATATATCTTTTAGAGGACACATCCATCATAAATAATCATTCCCATATATTCTTATCTTATGCACCAAATGAATCATGAGATGAACCATTATACCATACAGTGCACCTGGTACAAGATATTTCATAAATAAATGAAAATTACGAGATCTCATACCTATTAATTTAAAATCCTTAAATGAAAAAAATTTATTCACATTTTAAGAATAAAAAATTGGAACTATAATACAATGAATACACTAAAAAAAATTCATCTTCTCAATCATGCTTAATATTAAACAAGACGAAGGTAAATATGTTTGGTTTACTTTCATAATGGGAGCTATCTCTAAACGTATTTCCTTTGATATCAAGTCCAATATATCACGAAATCCATATTTTTTTCTTTCCTTTTATGTCTAATAAAATTCCAATAAAACTATCACATATGTTTTTCTCAACATGTATAACATCGATGTTATGTTTTATCTCTAAAAATGTCTAATAATGTAGTTCAAAAAAGATAGTATGTTTCTTCCATGTATTTTTTTGAAAGCCAAAACTTATTTTTTTCCAAATTCTGAATCAATATTTTTCACCCTGCTGTAATATTATTCAACTAAAAATGGTAGAGTAGTGAGGTTGTATTTCAAAAACCCATTAAATTATTTTCTCAATCTATGATAAGGATGATAAATTCAAAAAAACTATTTGATGTCCCATGTACACTATCATTATTCTATTATTCAATTGATAATATGAAGTCTATTCTTCCCAAATTGGACATGATTTATGTCCCTTAATATTGTATCCAAATATGTTTTCAAATATTGGAAAGTGATTTATAGTGAACATTATCATAACACAGAAAATAAAATATTATTTCTAGTATGCATCGAGAAATTTAACACATGTCTCCCATACAAGTTTCAAATCATCAATCAATGGTAAAAGATACACATCAATATCATTTGATGTATTTTTTGGTCCAGAAATCATCAAGATCATCATAACATATTTTTTTCATTATAAATATATGTGGGGAGAATTTGAAAACTACCAACAAAAAAACCATCAACTATATTGGCTACTTAGGCTCCTGTATGGATTCATTCCATAAGTACACAATCCCATTCTAATATTTCTAACTTCACTTCAAAAGTCACGATTTTTTGAATTCTATTCCACTACGGTGAATCAACAGGATGATGTAAGTTACCATCAGCTTTGTGCTCATATGAATATTATCTTAACCTTTTTTGGTCAATTTGATTTGAAAATTCATGCTTCAAATGAGTAATTACCGGAAGGTTCCAAAATGATTTAGCAGGAGCATTGATTATGGTACCTAAGAATGGATCATAATTGAATTATTAGAATTATATGAAAGAATTATTTGATGATATAATTAGAAAGTACAAAATTTATTTTTCATGAGGTTAGATGTCAGTACCTAAGAACGAATCTAAGTTAACTTTTTAATCCATCTTATAGTGTGATTTCTCACATGTAGGAAAACCTGATAAATATTCATATTGTTTCCTACAACGCACAATCATTGTGAAAAGAATGTATATTTTTACAGCCTAATCCCATTGGGAATAATATTTTCGTTGCCTCATAATTGAAATCTGAAAGCCCATTTTCTTATGGAAGTAACACTATTGAAATCTGAAGAATGTTTGAGAAACTTTTATCAGTCCACCAATTTATTTGTTTCATGTTAAATAATCTCAAAACTATTCATAACATTATATATTTACTACAACCTAGGGATAATTTGTTCTCATAATATCTATAAAACCATTCAATAGTCACTTCTTTTTTTTATGGTTTCAACACCTAAATCATGAATTAATTTTTCAATATGGTCCTTTTCCTCATTATTAATATTATTATAAACATTGGATGCTAAAGTTTTATTTCGTTCACAATGCCAAATCCAACATGTATAATTAAGGTTAAGACAATAGAAAATGAGATGATCCTTGATTTCTCTAGAGTTGAACTTTCTCATATTCAAACACTTCACACGTGGATATAAAATCAAATATAGGTTTTAAATATTTCATTTAAATAATTTCAAGAATTTATCAACTCCTTTTTCATATTCAATAGTGGTTCTTCTTAAATTTTTCCAATTATGATCCATTCAATACCGGAAATTTCAATATATTTGGTGATTATATGAAAACATATAAAACTTTAAATATATATATATATAGATAAATTTTAAAAAAACAAACTAAATAAAAATGATTGGTAATCAAATTATAAAGTCTTGGTTCTCACAAAATCATCAATAGGGAATATATTAACCCTTGAGGAATACGACAAGCCTTCATAACACATAAATATAAAAATATAACATCAATGTGATATACCATAAAAATTACATAAATAATATATAATATAGTGATATGTATGAGATCACATTATCAAATTATATCTAAGTCACAATATCATACCAATGATTGAATAACCATGTGAAAATAATATTTTACCATATAAATATATAAAATCACATCAACCACCCATAAAAATTATCATAATATTATTTACAAAGTCACAAGATCATTTTTACCTTTTATTCCAACTATTAATATCATATTTATTACGAAAATATCAAAGGAAAAAAATTCTACTTCAAACCACATGATTTATGTGAATTTTTTCAACTTCCACTATTTTTCTCTTTTTACAATTATAAATTCAACTGCATTCATCATCATCGGCTGACAAAAATCCACATATCCTTAGTTATCTAATATAATTAAATAGTGTATTAATCCATAATCTCTCCTAGAATCCCATCATAAAGTTCAACAACTTTATCATAAAAGTTTCATCAAAACATTAATCAATGTTTATCACACATCCTAATGTCAAAATAAAAATATGGAAGAAATATATTTTACATATCAATGATTTAAAAAAACATTAATCAATATATATCATCATGAAAATTTGATAATTTAATCAAATAACAAATTTATCAAAATTAAAAAACATTAAGAACAACATTTATAAATAAGAATCAACTACATACAAATCATTGAAATAATAACTAAAAAATATAACATAATGATAAATAATTTAACTTCAAAATTAAAAAAATGTAAAAAATTAATATTTTACTATAGAAAGTGGATCCCTAAATTGAAATTTTTCCCTCAAATTGGTTGGAAGAAAAAGCACTAGAAAAATATAGCAAAAATGTTAGTATAAATGAACAATAAACAAGAGAAAATAAATAAAATCATACTATGAATGATGGTTGGCTGGGAAATAGTTTTAGAAGAGAAATACTTCCATAGAAGTTGAAATTATGATAGAGGATGAAGAATCAAGACCACATATTATGAAATGATGATAAATATCAAAGAAAATTAAAATAGTCCCTGTTGGGATCATCGGGACAACACCATCGGGATCGTCGTGATTCGAGAGAGGTTTCAAAGTTCTCCAAAAATGAGGGGTTCGTGATTATATATTTTTTATATAATTTTTTGGAATCGTTTATTAGGGAAATTGATGCTGATTTTTTTATTTTATGGAATTGGTTTTCAGTAAAATCGACGTTGATTTTTTTTATTTAGGGTGTAAGTTTTACTGAAAATTGGCACCGATTTGTTTTCATTTACGACATCAGTTATTGTAAAAAACTGATGCTATAAATCAACATTAGTGATGATTTTGGAATCAGTTTTCTTAAAAATCGATTCCAAATTCAAAACTAAAAAAATCGTGTCAGTTTATGTTAAAACCAAAACCAAAATTTTCCTGTAGATAAATTTTTCATCAGTTTATAATGAACTGACACGATATTTACAATGTTAATTCCACTATTTCTATTTGTTTCACAGTTGTCTGTAGTGATATTAAAATGAAAAAATTGAAATATCAACCACATGAACCCTCAATTATTGATAGCTAGAAATTAGATAAATCATCAATAACCATATCATTATTAGTAAATGGTTTAAGAGGTCTTCAATCTTCAAAAATGGGTACTTATTCTCTATCCCATCCTGGTTCAGGTGATGATAATCCCCACAATGCTGTAAACTCCCGTTCATCTTTTTCATGAATATAACTAGAGCTGCGCAGGGGGACACACTTGGTTTGATGAAACATTTCTCATGAAGGTCCTCTAACTGCAACCATAGCTCTTAGAGCATTGTAGGTTCCATACGATATTCCACAAAAGATATCAGAGTGGTACCAAGATGTAAGTCGATGCCAAACTCCATCTCCCACCTAGGAGGTAGTCCTATAACATCGTCAAGGAAGATGTCCATGTAATCATCACAAACTAAAAGAACCCAGATTCCTAATGATCCTTTTTCACCAAGGGATACACTCAAAAACTAATTGCTGATAGGCTACAATCTCCCGCTTGAAGAACCCACATTCCCTGCCAGGAGATCACTCTTTCCAAAAAAGGAGAATCTCATCCCATTAGTGTAAGGTATCTGACTTGTTTGTGGTGACAGTCAATCAGGTCTCAGACCATGGAAAGCCAATCCATTCTCAAGATGATGTCATAGTGTTCCATTTTTATTACCAAAAGGTCCCATATTAACCACTATATACCAAGTGATGGATTGCATCTCCGGAAGATGAAAGATACTGAAGAAGAATTTCCTATATGAACCTCAAGATAAATTTGTTGTACTAGAACCACAACTAAGAGCTCCAACCCTCGTATCAAGAATAGAGAGATGAATTAGTGTCTATAAACTATGTATAATAACACTAAAGTATTTTTATAATAAACATAGATCATTCCTCTGATCATCTCGAGCACTGTGGGGTCATAAATATCAAAATCCTACAGCTGTCTGCAGCCCCAACCGCCAGATCCCAGAGCCTAACATGGGCTGCGAGGGGGTGGTGGATGGATCCCATAGCATCATCCTCCACCTGAATCTCCTTCTTCTCCTATTCCTTCTCTACCTCACTAAGGACCACCCTTTCCATGCCTAGGAGATTTTTGATCATGGTGCCACCTCTATCGCGTCGATCTATCAGCTATCTATCAGGGCAGTTATGCGTGTATGGTTGGGTAGTGAGACACCATTAGACCTCACCCATCACAAATAAAAACCTCTATTATATGGGATGCAACATATCTCTACACTACCTCTAATAATGTGCCCAATTCTGATCATGGAAGGATCTCCTACGTCGATATCCTGGCACATGGCATCAGCTTGCTGCTGCAAATGACTCCGGTATGTGACACCTACTACCAGATCCATATTTCTAGAATCCCTCTAATAGAAAGATCATTGTCACTAGTGACCAATCCATCATCCCGACATAGGTGTGGATTCACAAGTGTACAAAACTGGCTCAGATATCTCTATGGTGTCCCTTCTCAAACTTTTATGCTCATAATTAGCCATCTCAGATCATGTTAAGGGAGTACCGGATAAGGTTTGTGAACCTTGCTACATACTCATCGACTTTCACCCCTTCCTACTGTTGTTCTAGAAGATTATGAATTCTAACTGAATGAAAGTGTGATGGGTAGTCATCCTCCTGAAATAGCTGTTGGAAGTCTATCCATGAGAGCTTTGACTCATCATGCATCTGCATAACAAGGATCTACCAATGCCCAACTAATCTATGGAAAAGGGTAGCTACTACTGCAACCACCTGGTCTATCGAGGTCTAAAAGAGATTGAAGATATAGACCACTGACTCTAGAAAATCCTCTACTGCATTAGGATCTAGCTCATTGTGAAATCTCAGTGTTCTTTGATGCTTGAACTCATGAAGCGCGCTAAGACCGCGCACATCCTCAACCTGCTCTTTTGGAATAATATGGTTCATGATAGGGGGTCTTTTTACATGCCCACCTAGAGAATGGAGATCATGGTATAGACCCTAAACTAAGGGCTTGGCACTCATAAGATCATCATCATGAACCAGAGTTGGTATCTTGGATGGCTGTCGTCATGAAGGCATCTTGAATGTTATCAAGGAGTAGTTTGGTTAGTTGATCATATATATATATATATATATATATATATCAAAAAATGGGAGATGAGTTAAGATGCATAGTCAAATACTCAATCCTATATGATGCATTTACCATTATCTCGGTAAAAAATGTCTTGGCATGCCCTGTAAATAATAAGGTAGTTAAGGTTTTGGTGAATGGCTACGTCAGCCACCAAATCATCATGGGATTCCCTAGCCTAAGAGCCACACTTGAGACAGTTATACACTGTATCCCTAAACCCAACCAATAATTTTTAATTGGATTAATGTTAAAAAATTCCCAAGGAATGAACTTTCTCGGATACAAATCTGTCAATACCCGACCCAAGCCGGGACTCGAGCCACAACTACCCCGACCCCACCTCCATAGTCCAGGGGTGGCGACACGCACTGATGAATAAATTACCTAGGGATTCCTTTTCCTAAAAACCTACACACACACACAACCAACTCAATGTAAACATGTAGAGGGAAATAAAAAAAGATGCAACACTTCTATAAAGTAAATGAATCATGGATAAACCACAAGATAGCACAAAAGTAAAATAGTGTAAACTGAAAAGTAATGTGAAAAAATACATGACCAAATATAAATATATCCCATCCTGATAGAAAACTAAAAAGTAAACATCTGAAAGAGATCCCGACTCTTGAATCCCATGCTATGGCAACCATATATAGTCTAGGCACCCTGTATCACTAATTTCATCTATAGTCACGATTAACCTGTTCCTCATCCACAAAATAAAAAATATGTGTGGGACAATCCAATGTAGGAGTGAGTATAAGAATACCCAATAGGATACCCAAAAAGATGAAGGGGAAGATGTAAGAGATACAATAGAAGAGAAAAATAGTAAATAGAACAAGGACCAATGAAAGTGTATAGATCAACTCAAACCAAGAGTGAAAGTAAGCTCATCTAATCACTAGGGGATAAACATGATGAGTAGATAAACTTCCCATTGAGTCTTTACAACCTATAGTAGGAGAGTGAACTCATCCAACCATGATAAGATAAACAAGAAAATCATATGGCATACGTCGCAGGTATTCTCCTCTCTAGGAAGGAGAGTAACCAAATCCCAGGACTATATACCTATGATGGATATATATATGCTCAGTCAAAGAATACCAACTGAGTGAGTAAAGGGACATCCATCACACATTTTATCCTAGGAAGAAGAATAGTCAGTAGTTCCAAAAGTCCAAAAACAATTCCCAATATCCCATGCATCTTCCGTAAACACACAAGTATATGGGACTTGTTCACCACATCTTAATACCATCTTCTTTGGCTAGAATTGACATTCTCACATGATTTTGGTGACATATAAAAAACATGTCTGAGTGGGGAAAGCATCCCTCTTTCTTATGAGTCCATGGATATGTCAAAAAATATCTCTTAACTATTTCATACAATTAAGGGGATACATATTATAGGTAGATGACCTATCCCATAGCACGATAGAAGGGTTCTACTATGGTGGTGGACGGCACATACCTGGTCTGGCTGGAGGGTTCCACTCTGGTGCTTGTGGACCCATACACAACCTGGCTAGAGGGTTCCACTTTGGTTGTCGAGGACCCATACCCTACTCGAATGGATGGTTCCTCTCTAAGTCATCGAGGATCTATGACCTACACAGAAATAGGGTTCCACTCAAGAAGTCTAGGAGCCATGCCCATCCCGACTGGAGGGTTCCACTCAAAGTCATCAAGGACCCATGCCCAGCTCAGCAGGAGGGTTCCTCTTGGAACGTCAAGGACCCATGCCTGGCCTGGTTTTAGGGTTCAACTCTGAAGGTCATCGAGGACCCATTCCCTATTCCATAGGAGGGTTCCATTTAGAAAGTAACCTATGGTGATCTCGCCTGATCACTTCCATCATCAAGTGTCACCTAAAAATGTAACATGCCAGAAACATTCGAAATCATATCATTAAAGGAACAACTAAGGTTACCATCATGTTCTACACAGAAAAAACACTTAGGATTGGCTACACACTATCCAAAATATGAGTTCAAATGAAGGTGATATGGACATTTGATGTTTTCTCATAAGAGCTCAAGTGGAACATGGTGTGTGAGGGGACCCACATGGTATGTGGTCCCACTCTAGCACAAGTAAAGCACATGGTTCCATCCCATGTAGTTTTACACGTCATGTAGGTGGACTACATGATGTTTCCTGGCTAATCGTGGCTGGGGCTATGTACTGCTCACCATGTCCGTGTACCGAAGTACATGACTATGTACCTAACCATGTGATCTGTCACACGACTTACTCAAACAAGAAGGTTTTACACCACATGTTAGATAGGTATTCACAGTTCCATCATTATGGGTTTCCAAAACAATATCCACCACGTTTAAAAGGCTACATTTTGTGTGTTTATCTTGGAACACGGTGTGCATTCAAGATTTTGACAGAACCCCAGATCCGATATTTCATCCTCGATTTGATCCTTTCGCTTTCGATATGACACTAAACACATATTAATCTCATGGATATAGATGTAAACATAATATCCTTTCCTTTTCTCATTTAAAAATGGTTTTTTGTCACCATCAAGTGCTCTTCCGCTCATTTCACACACTACCACGACTTTCAGATTCGATTTCGTGATCTTAAACCACCAAATCGGTCATACATGCCTCACAAAGATCCCAGATATATTCTTATCTCATTGATCTATTTTTGTTTCATTGATCATCCATGAATCTGGTAGTCCGATCGATCTTGGTACCACCATACAATGATGAAAAATGACCATAAAGATCCAATCAGTGAAGAACACGATGTAGATTGTGGATAAAGGCACAAAACCAAAGGTTTAAGGATTTATGCCAAGTATTCTTGTCCAAACGATCGAGAATGCGAAAACCAAGGTCATATGGACAATTGAAAAAAAAATTCAATACTTGGGCACATGAAAAAGATTCAACATGGTGTAGATCAAAGAACGAAGAACGATATACTCAATCAATTTAATTATATGGGAATAATACCACATATATTGAGTCCCACATTGATTTTGGATCGATTTTTGGGAAGAACACACTCATCAAAAATATTAGAGGATTGACATCATTAATGGCATCCTAATACGATCTAATATTGCATTCCATCATTGTCTAAGATGATCCACCAGAGGAAGGAGGAAGAGATATCTCACCGGTGATTTCGGATTATGAGCCCAACCCTGGATGAATTGGCCTGACATAACTCTTAAAGAGCTATCGATTTGACTAAAAACAAAATAAATAAATAAATAATTAATTAAATTATTTATTTATTAAATGAACCTCCAACGAGTGAGGGGTCCAAACATCTCAAATCGACTCATTTTATGTTGTGCCTAGGGTAAAAACCACATTCTGAAATAAAATGTGGTCTCAGTTTTTGGATCTGATCGATAATTTAAGAGTTGTCTAATTTTCGTTAAGAAGATTCATGAAAAAGTTATAAAATATATTTAATATTTTTATAAAATTAATTCTAGTCACATCGGGCCTCAAACTCCCATGTTTTATCATCACCTATCTCTGTATATATATATATATCAAAGTCTTAGATGTAAAAAAACTAGGTCTCAATAGATTTATTTCCTATGGAATTACCAAGACACCCACTATAGTGTGAAGTTATGTCTACTATTGATTGAATCCCTAATTCCACACCAATATCAAAGACTCCTTGTAGAATGAACACTATAGAATTAGTGGATATGTTGAAATAACTATAGGATTTGAGTAATACGGGATTTATTCACTCTAGTGTTTCTCTATGGAGAGACCATGTTCTCTTTGTTAATAAGAAAGATAGATCCTTGAGTTTGTGCATTGAATTTTGAAAAATCAATGCTATTAAAAGAAATAACATGTATCCTCTACCTCGCATTGATGATTTATTTGATCAAATTCACAAATTTTAATATTTTTCAAAGATTGAACTTCGTTCTAGGTATGACCAACTATGAGTAATGAAGGAAGATATTAGGAAGATAACTTTTAAGATGAGGTATGGTGTAATGCCTTTTATATTGACTAATTAACACTCAATTTGTATGGATCTAATGAATATATTATTAAAGGAATATCTTGAAGATTTTTTTACTGTATTCATTTATGATATTCTTGTGTATTCTAAATCTATGAATACCATGAGAATCTCTTTCAGATCATTCTTGAGACTCTTATAAGGAAAGAGTTATATGGTAAATTTAGAAAGTGTGAATTCTAGATTTAGAAAATTTCTTTTCTTATTCATATTGTCTCTAAGGATGTAATCTCAGATGATCTTGTGAATACAAAGGCAATCCAAGAATTTCCTATGTTAATGACCATAATTGAGGTAAATAGTATCATTAGTTTATCAAGTTACAATGGCTGTTTCATTCAGAATTTTTCCTGATTTTCTAACCCATTAACAAAGCTCATATGTAATGGGATTAATTTTTTATGTACAAAAGAATGTGAATAATTATTTGAATAATTGAATACAATATTAGTCCATGATTCAATTTTGTCATTAGTATCAAGAAATGATGGGTTTGTAATATATAATGATGCATATAAAAAAGGGACGGGTAGTGTCCTTAAGAAAATGATAAAGTTATTGCATATGCATTAAAGAAGTTTATGATCCATTAAAAAAATTATCCCACTCTTGATCTTGAGTTAGAAACCATAATCATTTCTCTAAAGATATAAAGACACTATCTCTATGGTTTAGAATGTGAGATATATACAGATCACAAGAGTTTGAAATACACCTTTACACCAAAATAATTCAATATGAGGAACATGAAATGGCTAGAGTTACTCAAAGATTATGATATCTCAATATACTACCACCCATGAAATGAAAAAAAGGTAGTATATGCATTAAGTAGGAAGGATCTTGTACTTTTAACCCAAATAAGGATTGGGAAATATATTATGTTCATAGATTTAGTAATATTGGATATGGGAATTGTTACGAAAGGGGAAACATCACTCCTTTTTTAAATGATTGCTAAACCTTATTTACTGGAGAATATAAGAAGTTCTCAATCTGATGATGAGAACATTCAAAAGGAAATTATAGCCTTTAAGGATGGAATATTGGAAGAATTCAGGGATGAGGATGGAATTATGAAATTTGGAAAGAGGTTATGTGTTCCATAAATAACTGAGATAATAAGGGAACTATTAGATGATTATCATAGCTCAAATTTCTCTATACACATTGGTAGTACCAAGATATATAGAGATCCTAGGTAAGAGTTTTGGTGGGATAATATGAAGCGGGAAATTGATGACTATATGTCATGATTTTTAGTTTTCAACAAGTAAAGGATAATATATACACTCTTAGAGGATTTATGTAGCCTATACCTATTACTATATGGAACTGGGATGAAATTATGATTTAATTTTTCACATGACTACCAAGGACACCTAGAAGGAATGATAAGATATGGGTTATTGTTGGTCATCTTTCAAAATTGGCAAATTTTTTTGATATAAGAGCAGATTTACATCATGAGCTCCTAGAAAGGATCTATATTAATTAGTTTGTTAGTATTCATGGTAAACCTCTATCGATTGAGTCTAATCAACATCCTCATTTTACATCAATGTTCTGGAAGAGTCTTTTGAAGGATTTGGATACCTAGCTTCATTTGAGTACTGCTTATCACTCTCAAACCGATGGATAGTCTGAAAGGACTGTTAAAACATTGTAATACATTCTAAGGTCATTTTAAATTGACTTTTAAGGTATGTAGGATCCTTATTTTTCTTTAGTAGAGTTTTCATACATTAATAGTTTCCATTATATTTTTTAAATGTTGTCATATGAATCATTATATGGAATGAGATTTCATAATCTAACTTGTTGGGATGAGGTTGGTGAGAGGAAACTTATAGGCCCAGAAATTATCGAAGAGATAATGACAAAGGTAAGGGAAATTAAAGCTCATATTAAAGCATCTCAAAGTAGGAAAAATAGGTATGCTAACAACTGAAGAAAGAATTTGGAATTTCAAGTGGGAGATCATGTCTTTATTAAAGTGTCTCTAAGGAAGGGTGTCGTAAGTTTTGGTAAGAAAGGGAAACTAAACCCTAGGTACATTAGACCATTTGAAATTCTGGAAGGAGTTGGATCTATAGAAAATCAAATATAAATTCTATCAAGTCTCTCCAAATTTCATGATGTGTTTCACATATCATTGTTAAATAAGTACATATATGACCAATCACATGTACTCGCCTATAAAGAAATAGAATTAGAACTTTATTTTTTTACTGTGAAGATATTATTGATATTCATGAAATTAAAGCCCAAGTATCAAGGGATCAAACAACTCTACTATTAAAGGTTCTTCAAATAAACCATAAAGTTTGAGAAGCAATGTGGGAACCTAAGGATGATATGGTGAAAAACGACCCTCATATATTTAGAAGGAAATATTCATGATTAATTTTGATAAAGAAATTCTGAAGAAGGGAAGAATATAACACCCCAAGATTTATGGTGCATATCTTCTTAAATAAATTCAATTTACTCAATATCATATGTTGAATGCAACATCTAGTTTAAATGAACCATGATATACAATTAAATATCAACATGATCATTGGAATAGTACTGTGACTGTTAGGAATAGTAATGTGACCATTACAGTAATAACCACACTTATGAATGTATAAATAAAATATATGAATCATATAAATAAAAATATGATATATTTATATCATGTAATAAGTATATAAATGTTTTAAAAATGAAAAATTAAGTGTTGGTATTTTTGTGAAATGTAAATGTTTATGAATAATTTTAAATAAAACTTATTTCCAAAAAATAGATTAATTAATTAATATTTTGTTTTATTATTATTGTAAGATAATTTTAGGAGACCTTAATTAATTTTTTAAAGTGTCATAAAATTGGTTATAATATTAAAATTAGTATTTTTTGAGTAAATAATTATTTTAATTAAATTTATAATTTCTCATGTTTTGAAAATTATTTTTAAAAAATTGATGAAAATTTTAAAATCTACACATTGAAAAATGGTTTGGTTTAATTTTTTGTATTTTTATAAAATAGATAAATTTTTGGTGAATAGTGAAATATATTAATATACGGTATGAGCTAAATACGTGAATTATTGATTCATAGATGATGTATGGATAATGAAAGAATCATTATTTATAAATCACATGAACTAGATAATATATTTTATCCCACAAATAATTACTATTGATAGTCTTGAGAGAAAATAAAAAAATGAATAAAGTAATCAAAAAACACCCCTCTCCTCCACTATAAATAGCACCTCTCACCACCTATTCCCCTCAAACCATCTAGAGTTTGGATCTTTCTTATTTTTTAACCAATTAATCTAACACGTCATAATATTTATAGTCACACAAAAATACAAATCCCAAGTGCCTTAAGGAGGTTCTCATGGAGACAATATACATGAGGTAAAATCCTATTTCATTTTCTTTTATTTTTTTTAAATTATTTTATTTTAATTTTTATTTAATATCCTTACCTTCTGTATAAAAACATGCATAAAAACTCCATAATATTATATATACTATAATTTTATTATGTTAATATAACATCGATCATCTAATCTATTCCCTTAACCCATTAATTCTAAAAATAAAAATATTGTCTGTAATGTGTTGATTTACCATTATCGTGGAAAATGTATTTTCATTTTCCATTACCGCATTCAAGGGTGATAAATAAACTGTTATTATAGATAATTTAGATTTTATTATACATATTATAATTTATATAATGTTTTAAAAAAAATATATAAACATGATATTAAATAAAATGATAAAAGTTCATGATGGTTATAAAAACCCCAAAATAAATCAAACCATTTTCATTAACATTTTATCTAATTAATAATTTTCATAATATATAAAACAATTATGCATGTGACCATTTAATGTTATGAAATTTAATTTATACTAAATAATTTCACTTTTGGAGAAATTATTTCCATTTGAAAAGAACTCCCATAATTATACAGAATGGAACCAACTATAAAACCAAGAAACAAACTCTCCCAAAACAATGAGATTAAATATTATAAATCATCATAATGGTTGTAAATGAACTTAATAATATAACAGTAAATAAAATATATGTTCTATAGGTTCTGAATTATGTAATTAATGAAATTAATATCATTTTCTAGGACATTAAGTACAATTTCATAACACTTTCAGACCAAAGGTAAGGTACTTCATCTCAATTTCCATTTCATTGAAACATACTTGGTATTGTAACCCTAATAATTTTTATGTGGTGTATCTAATAACCCTTTAAGATAATTTTTCATTGGAAACTATATTTCTCTTATATATCTATATTTCTGGTATCATGGATATGGTTATTATCTATGTTGTATACCATTTTTACATAAAATGTTTACTTTAAATGTTATTTTAACTGGGGAAATATTGATAAATCTATATCCTCTACTAAATATAGATATTTTTAAAAGTAATATTTTTAAATAATTAAATATATATATATGGATAATTATTCTTACTTGTAGTGATGAGTGGGTCCCGACATTATATATCCACTCAATGCATCGACAGGTCTCAAGAGACAAAATAGTTGGTGACAAACCCTTCATGTTTGTTTCCAAGAAGAATCAGATAGGTTTCTACCCATAGACTTAAACAATCTCGTTAAAGGTATTTATGGTAGTGTTTTATGTTCTATATACTTGACTTCCAATAATTAATAAATTTTTTCATTCAGTATTCAATTATTACATTCCATGAGATTTTTTCTATGATAATATCTATGGATGCATTTTTATTCATTGTTTATTGATGGAGTGTGATTTTTAGTTATTTACCTTACCATATCAATTGTGATTTATTTATTATTATTTAATTATTATTTATTTATGTATATAAAATATGTAATCCTTACTGAGTATTTTATCTCACCCATTTTTTTCCTTCCATTAGTTATGAAGATGAAATGTATGAATAAGTGTCAAGGAAGCAATTTATTTTCCATTAATATGTTCTACGCACAATTACCAAGGTAATAATGGAACCTTGTACATATCTAGTTCTTCAACACTACTAATCGTTTCAATACCTGGTGATTTGATCTCTTGCATATATGGTATTTTAATAAAATAACCACCGACTCTGGGATACTAGGGTTGGGGTTGTTAATATTTGTGTGAGCATAAAAATAAAAATCTACATTCAAGTTATCATAGAATTTAGTTATGTAAGAATTAAATTATTGAGACATCAATCATAATCATTATTAAAATTATTTTTTATGGTTCCACATGTTAACTAAAACCAAAAACTATAGTTTAACAATCAATGTACAATTATCATAGTGAGAAATCATATAATCATAAAAATATAATTCCTAGGATGTTTAAATCACATGACCTTATTTTCAATCTATGACACCTTTGGTTTAAATTTGGTCTCCCATGATAAATATCTATTTAAATCCTTAATATTGATTCACAGAGAAAATTTGAATTAACCCATGAATGTCACCCAGGAGTGTCAAACTAAGTGCATTGTAAGGTGCCATTCATTACGCATCAGAATGATGGATGAGATATACTTGAGTAACTCTTTCCAGGGTTATTATCCCTAGATGAATTTTTTATGAAACAATATCAACATGTAGGATCCAAACAAGGATTTATTTCATGGAAAACCTTATAATATCAACCTTACCAAAAATTTAGGATGTTATATTATACATAGGCTTATCTATTGGGTTTTAACTAAATTTATGTAATCTTACTCTCCCAAAACAATTAACCATTATATGATGCTAAATAGTGACAGAAGTGTACCAAACATAGATAATATATATTTTTGATGAATATTCAATATATCTCCTAAATAAATATTTCTATGAACCATTATGTTTCTATGTACTTAGTGTCTATATACATAAACATCTTAGTTAAGTTGAATCTCTATAATATCTAACATAATTATTTATATAAGGTACCCTTCTAGACTCATCACACTTTGTACCCTTCTTCATAACATGGGGAAACATTAAAACATAAGGAGTGATATAAAATACCAAATAAGGGTAAACATGGGAGATATCAATCAATGATCATATGTAAAAAAAATATTGTACATAATGGTATGATTAAATGTGATTATCAATTGAAAACCACACCAAAAAAACCATATATCATAATCATGAGTTTTAGAGTGAGACATTAGTATGTCAACAAACTGGGGAATTATTAAAAAATAAATCATGAGCTATGAGTTGAAATCATAAGAATAACAAAAGGTCATAAGACTGTGACACAATCATAGACATAGAAACTATATCATATTTTAAGGCTTTCTACTGAGACCATCATATCATAGAGGAATATGAATCAACACCTATTTAGAATATCATAAAAGATCATGGATCTCCACCTATTTCATATATCATAGGGGATTAGGCATCCCTACCTATGTCCCATAGTGGATCGATCACATCAACTCATTTTTCATAATTATACAATGAGATATATGGTTTTACCTAATGCATTTTAGGTCCATAACAAACCCACCCATCACATAATAAAATCTATAAATATGTGTGCCCCAAGATCCTACAATATTTATCATTTCATATTAGACTAACCTGTTTAAATGTAACAAGTTTTTATAAACATTTAATTATCACTATTGATGCTAAAATATTCATGTCACGGGAGATGTTCAGGAATACATGTCATGTTTGAATAAAATTCAGTATAAAACGGCTTAAAAAACACTTAAGGGGATATATTCATGAAGGTATAAACCTTTTCGGATGGTAGTTGCTCATGGAAGTCCCCACCTATGTGAATCTATAGGTTGAAACCATCATGCATCATAACTCTAGTTTACAGAAGTCCCTAGCTGTGTGAAGCTTGAGGCGGTAACCTTCACATAATGTAACTATATATCCTGAAACCCTGTCAGTTTGTGAAACTCATAATCTTCCAAAAACCATCCATATTTTGTGAAACCAATTCCATTTTCTCTTGTAGTCCTATAAATACCCCATTTGTTTGACATTTAAGGGTTATTGGTCTTTCACCTTCCTAGAAAATCATTGAATTCATGAAACTCACATGATTTACTAGTGAGAGAAGAGATGATTTTCCAAAGGAATCCATATTTTAGGATACCCCCTTTCATGTTTTTTTGACAACCTCAACCCATGGTGGATATGAATTTCATAAAGTCCCATGGTATTCACATAAAAAGAAGTACCTTTGGGTCTCTTGGGGTTTTGTGAGATAATTATCCATCATGAAACCAACCCCCTGGAAACTAGGACTTCACTCTGAGGTGAGGTTATACTGTTTTATGAAACATATTCTTTCATGATACCCCTAACACTCATGAGACCCATGACCTTTATAAAGCTTAAAATCTTCAAGAGTCCCAAAATTTTTTGAAACCCATTCTCCAAGCCACTCCATGGGGCCTCCTTTCACATAATACACATTCATAAAATTTTAAGTGCCTGACCACCATACCAATCTAGGGATTTTTCACCCACACCCTAAATATCCATGTGACCGGTACCACTAACCCCACCTTTTTCTCCTAATCATAGGTACCCAAATGAATTTTCCTCATAATCATGGGCACCAGAACATTGGGATTCATGATTTACACTCCTCCATGGTAGTGTTTACACCATGCCCTGCCCAGAGGCACATGATCAGTGAAGACACAATCCTTAATGGTTGAATCAATTGGGAAAATTTATTTCCAATTGTTATAGAGATTAATTTTTCTATATCTTCTTATCTCCTTGACACAGTCACCCTCGGGTTTTTTCCCTATCCATGATTGAGCTACCTAATGAAAAAATTCCTAACTCCATGTCCTAGGAATACAACGTTAAACTGAATGACAAAATCCTTAACAAATGATTTAAAACTATGTCCTTACAATATGTGATGAACATAAGATTCCCAATATATGAATTTCATGTGATGAAACCTCACCTCTTAACTTTTGTGTTATAAACAGGACCCCCCTTGTATAATCATCATGGGTTTCCACCTCCTCCCCTACCATGGGATGAAAATCCTACACCAAAATCCCATATATGTAATCCCCACACCATCTCTCCTTGATGCTCATTCCATGACATGATAATTCTTATTGCATGACGTTAAACTATATGGACTGGTCATGTCACACATCCTTAATCTATGAAATCAAAAAAAAATTGGGTTTTGATCCCTATCTATTAAATTATAAACATAGTACACCTCCCCGAGGTTAAATCCATACACCCAAATATCACCACTAATCCTCAATGTGTTAAATATTCCCCCTAGGGACAAACTTAACCAAATCCCAAGTGTGAATCTCTCTCCCTAGGTACACAATTAACCAAACCATCTATCCCCAAGAAACGTTAAACCTATGACACATCTGTCCATACTAGATTTTAAACTTGCACCCCATCTGTCTCCATGATAATTTAAATCTATGACCCATATGACCCCAAAATACATTAAACCCATGAATCATCTACCCCCACAAGGCATTAAACCTGTGGCCCATTTATCCCCACAATATGTTAAACTTGTGATCTATCTTTCCCCATAAGATGTTGAACCTATGAACCATAAATTTATATAAGATGTTAAAACTTTGACCAACATATCCCTAAAAGATGATAAATCTGTGACTATATCCTGAATCTTTACCCCACAAAAAATATGGGATGGCTGAGGTAAAAGACTCAGAAGATTTATTCCACTGGAATCAACTAAATCATGGGTGACAAAATATTCCTTAGGTTATGCACCTAAGATGACTTATATGAGACAACTTTTACATAAAAAGTGGAAGAATTTATTGGTTCCCATCACACCTAACATCTAGAGATTCCCCTACATTCTCAATGTTAACACCTAATTTGACCAATGTTTTCTACCCTATTTAGAGATGAGATGTATAATTAACCATCATACCCCTTGATATGGAACCAAGATAGAGTTTCAGGAACATGAATCTTATCTATGAGGGAGAATCAAACTAAGAGATGATCTCCAAGGAGGAATACGTATAAGGAGGAAATGAAATCCAATTATTCCATTTCAATCAGGGATCCAATGTCTCCAACCATGTTGGTGGAGGCTAACCACCTTTGGAAAGTTGGTATACTTGATAAGAAATGTGTGTCTCCATGATGATGCCTACCCTTGGGGAAGCATCAAAAACAAATATGGTGAACCCAACATGAATAGATTCTCCTAAAATAGTGAGTAGATCAGTAATGTTGGACACCATCATATTTGCGAATCATCAGGTCCAGGGATCTCTCACATCAGGATTTACAAAAAAATGGTGAACTCGACATGAAAACAATTCTCCTTCAACAATGGGGAGTAGTAGCATTAAATAATTGATGGATTTTCATGTCATTTAATCAAGATATTTAGCGTTATGTGCCAATAGTAAATCAGTGGGGCCAACCTGAAACACTCTTAGACTTAGGGTTGATAATATTGTGAATCCTAGGTTTGCAACATTGCTAGTACATATCCATCCCTCTACTTTAGGAATAATGGGTGATGTTGAGGGATTTGATAATCACCTTCACTATATCAATTTTAATGGTTTATTCCACATACTTTATTGGAATAAAGCTACATGATATTAGCAACCTAAAACCAACAGGAAGATGGGCATAGAAAATGTTGGTGAAACAATCCCACACTACTGTAATCCTACAAATACAACCACCATACCTTCAGATAATAGGTGCCTACACCTCATCTCACCCATCGAGATCATCCATATGAGAGTGATGAACTCCCTTGTTTTTTGATAAGAATAAGAAGGGTTTATTTCCACTAGAGATATGGCCCACCAAGATCTCATGGAATCTATGCCTTACTGGCACTACCACCCATAAGGGCCACATAGGTGGAAACCAACCCTTGTTCCAATAGAAAACTGATTTGGGAACCCAACATTAATAGGTTCTCCTAAAATAGTGTGTAGATCGGTAATGTTGGACACCATCATATTTGGGAATAATTGGGTCCAAAAATCTCTCACAGTAGGCTTCACAAAAAAATAGTGAACTCAACATGAAAACAATTATCATTCAACTATGGGGACTAGTAGCATTGAGGCATAGATATATTTTCATGTCATAAAATAAAGATATTTTGCATCATGTGCCACTAGGAAATCAGTGGGACAAACATGAAACACTCATGTGACTTAGGGTAGATAACATTGGGAATCCTTTGTTTGCAACACCATTAGTACATATCCCTCCTCTACTTTAGGAAGAATGGACAATGTTGGGAATTGGGAATCGCCTTCACTATTTCAGTTTTAATGGATGATTTTACATACACTATAAGAATATAGATACATGATATCAGCAACTTAACACCAACTTGAACATGGGTATAAAAAATTTTGGTGAAAAAATTACACACTACTATGCTCTTAAAAATACAGCCACCATGCCTTCGGATACTATGTTCCCACACCTCATCTAACCCATAGAGAACATCTATAGGATAGTGATCAACTCCCTAGTTTATCGATAAGAATAAGAAGGGTTCATTCCCTATAAGTATATGTCCCACCAAGATCTCAAGGAATCAATTCCTTACAGACACTGCCACCATAAAGGGCCCCATAGGTGAAAACCACCACTTTTTTCAAATGGAAACCGTATTGGGACCCTCTGTGACAATAGGGTCTCGGTGATGGCACAGACACCCCACCTTAACATAGTCTTCTGGTCCTGTCCCACCAGTTGCCCCACAGACACATGATCCCCACTGTGGGTCCCACCCACATTCCTGGATGGGTCATCTGACTAATAATAGTCCCCATAGGCCAACACATGTCCTTTCTAGTGTGATTTTGTCCTCACTCACAGTCACCCTGAGAAACATTCCCGAAGGTCACCCATCCTAAACACTAACCTTGGTCAAGCACACTTAATTATAGAGTTCTAATCAAGTAGGCTCTCAAAAAGTAAAATTCACCTTGTTGATACGAGTCATATTTTTTTTCATTAAACCTTTTATCATTTTGGGGTGTTACATTCCCCCCCCCCCCAGAGCACAATGTTCTCATTATGGGAGAAACAACAAAACACAGGTAGTGTGCTACACTTGATGATGGGTACCACCTCTGATACAAAATGTGACAACTGGGTCCCGGTGATAGCCCATACACCCCAACATAGTATGGCTATCAGGTCATGGCCCACCAGTACAACCAGTTCCCCCGCAGACACATGGTCTCCACCATGGGGACCAACAACATGCCTAGAAGGGTCATCTAACAAATAAAAGTCCCCACAAGCCAACAGATTTCTTTTCTAGTGTGCTTCACTTAAGGATGGGTACAACCTCTGATACCAAATGTCACAACTAGGTCCCACTGATAGCACAGACACCCCGCCTTAGAATGGCCATCGTGTCCTGGCCCACCAGGTACCACCAGTTGCCCCGCAGACACATGGTCCCCACCATGAGGCCCACCCACATTCCTAGATAGGTAGTGTGCTACACTTAAGGCTAGGTACCACCTCTGATACAAAATGTGGCAACTGGGTCTCGGTGATAGCACAGACACCCCACCTTAGCATGGTCATCGGGTCCTGGCCCACCAGGTACCACCAATTGCCCCGCAGGCACATGGCTCCACCATGGGGCCCACCCACAAGCCTGGAATAGTCATCTAACTAATAAAAGTCCCCACATTCCAACACATGTCCTTTCTAGTGTGCTGCACTTAAGGTTGGTTACCGCCTATGATACCAAACGTTACAACTTGGTCCCGGTGATAGCATAGACACCCCGCCTTAGCATGGTCGTCGAGTCCTGGCCCACCTGGTACCACCAATTGCCCTACAGACACATGGTCCCCACCATGGGGCCCACCCACTTAAGGCTAGGTACCACCTTTGATACAAAATGTTACAATTGGGTCCTGGTGACAGCACAAACACCCAACCTTAGCATGGTCATCGGGTCATGGACCACCAGGTACCACCAGTAGCCCCGCAGACACATGGTCTTCACCATGGGGCCCGCCCACATTCCTAAAAGGGTCATCTGACTAATAACTGTCCCCACAGGCCAACACATGTCCTTTCTAGTGTGATTTACTTAAGGCTGGGTACCACCTCTGATAACAAATGTTAAAACTAGGTCTCGATGATAGCACAGATACCTCACCTTAGCAGGGTCGTCGGGTCCTGGCCCACCAGGTACCACCAGTTTCCCCGCAGTCACATGGTCCCTACCATGGGGCCCACCCACATTCTTGGACGAGTCATCTGACTAAAAACAGTCCCCACATGCCAACACATGTCATTTCTAGTGTGCTTTTTCCTCACTCACACACACCTTTGGAAACATCTCAGAAGGTCACCCATCCTAAACACTACTCCAGGACAATCACACTTAAATGTAGACTTCTAATCAGGTAGACACCTGAAAAATAAGATGCAACTTGTTGACATTAGTCATATCATTTATCCATTTTACCCTTTATCATTTTGGGGTGTCACAGTCTCTCCATGGAGAGATCTCACAGTTCAATCCCCTATGCCAAGGGGGTAGGGGACGTTTGATCCATACCTGTCACAACCACCACTCAAAAGATGACCAGGTGGGCTCACACCAGCTTGTGTTAGATCCAAAACTAACTGGTCCCATAGATCTATGAGTTGGATGAATCCATCCCCACTATGCTGGCTTTGGTCTAGAATGTCCAATGCTGATGTCGAGAGTAAACAAAGAATGTTGCCTAAAAAGAGGCATTTTCCATAGATCCAGTGGCCCTATCCACTATCGAAAGTTCCCATCAGATCCCCAAAACAGCTCAATGAGATCCATAATTTCTCTCCTAGGATTGAGATGTCAGCCGCATTATAGGTAGGTCGAGTTGAATCACTTAATCTCTAGCACCACTAGAACCCTTCAATATCCATCTCATGACAAGGAATACAAGTGTGGAGGTCCTTCCCACACCACCATCCACTAATGAAATGGTCCGCCTCGTACCACCATCTACCGATGTGTAATTCCTCCTCACCCCACCATCAACCAATGAAATGGTCCTCTCTACATCCCCATCAACCAGTGTAGAGGTCCTCCCTATGCTAAAAACATTCTATATTTTGAAGAACCATACTAGGGAAAGAGTGTGAACTATGTTCATGGGGACTATACCTACAACATAAGTTACAACATGCATTGGGGGAAGCCAAGTGAATCTCAACAATTCTCACTTGGAGAATTCTTGCACCGTAAGTGGCAAGACCCTGGGATGCATCATGTCACCATTTACCTATCATACACAAAATTCATGAATTACTCAATGAGGGACCCTTTTCCCCCACTACTATAGTTTGGGGAAGAAAACCATCGATTGAGGATTATGATCTCAGAAGCTAAGGTCCACAAGATCCCCAAATCCCATTGAAGATACCTTCAGGTGTAGGATTTTCAAGCCTCCTTCCAAGGACTCACAATCCAAATGTCTCTGTCACCATTAGTTCCATCCCCTATACCTCTACACAGGATGATAGAGAAATATTAGTGTCTAGGTTGACATCCTCAGATCATGGAGGGAATTATTTTGAGCCTCATAGGGATACTACCACCCTCACACATGAGGAACTGGTAAACACCACATTCTACATGGATATGATCTTGAAGTTGGATCTTCCTCCAAGTAAAATTCTAGCCTGTAGTGGATATTTGACCGGTGTGGATCCCCCTCTCTTGATAAATCAGTAGTAAAGAAGATCTACTACAATGCCACCCTCTTTATCTTGGCCTATGCTAATCGGCGCTTGGGACGATCGGTAATAGGAACCCTGGTAGTGAGAAAGAGGACTTGTGGGAGATTTTGGCCACCAACCATCTATCTATCATGTTTTGGTCACCCTAAGTTCTATATTTTATCATCCTTGAGTCTCTCTCACCAAAGAACATATAGTCTATTTTCACCAGAATATCTGGTAAATGCTTCACCGCCTTTGGGATCAGAAACTAACCTATCTAGGGATCAATGAGCACATCTACTCCCTTCACCAACAGTGTAACATTGTTGAGATAACAATGCTCAAAGTAGCTCAACATCCAATGTCATATGACTGCCATCAGAATTTCCAAAAAACCTACAATAAGATCCTTATTGTGCTCTGCTAGGTCATGAAATAGGTGTCCTAATACACATATATCATATTCTGAGGGTAGTATACTACCCTCCATTTCATCCCTATCCTATAATAATTATGGGACCGTAAATCTTTCCATCATACTAAAGGTGAAGGTTATTCTATTACTACTATCATGGTTAATGTTGTCACTACTAACCCACCATAGGATCAAATAAATAGGGATGTTGATGTCAGGCATGATCGGGAAAACCTGCCTCAGAAGGTGACATAGTACCACGAATACCCCCTTGGTAGGTGCCCATACTCGCCTATAGAGACTTTTTCTAGGTTTGAGGAGTCCCCCCAATTAATCATTTCTATCTACTCATTGATATATCGACAAATGCAAGGAACATTCCGAGCCCATTGAACAATCTGAGGTTGTTCCAAAAGCATATTTGAACACCAAAAAAACTACATTGCTTCAGGATCTCAAGGAATATAAAAAGGTCCCCACTGATCTCATTTTTTTTTTCACCGACCATACCCTAAAAACAACATTAGGTACCTCATATATCCTCCAATAGGGAACCTAGTACTCTTTGGTCAGATGCCACGATTTGAACTTGGTGGCCCTATGCACCTGTTCAGGGAATAAGCTACGAGATATGAAAAATGGATAAGATAAGAGTCATCCACCATACATGAGAATCAGAAATACCTTCCTCAGGATTAATTCCATGAATATTCCAGAGTTGATAATCATATCAATGAATTGATGACCATAAATTCTCACAATTATAATATGATAACTACTCTCATTTCCAATTTCTAGGACTTTGAAACATGATAGGTGGAAATTCTGTCTCATGGAAAGTCATACCCAGTATGGGTGGACCATGTTCGATCACCCCAAGAGTTTTGTAATCCCACTTTCACCCCATTTAATGGTATGGGTGGCCCGCTATAGCATTTTTTCCATTTCACCTCCCAGTGCATCCAGATGTTGGTGAATTCAAACCAATAGGAAGCCACCAAGCTCTGATGATTTTTCCAGACATTGGAAGGGAACATGTTATTTTAGTAAAGTCATCTAACCATAGGGGCTATCACCAGTTGGGAGGACTTATGTAGATATGTTCTACACCAATTAATCTCCACCTCACACAAGATGAGTATCGTTGACATCTTTAAAAGAAAACAGAGGATCGGTAGGAGATTCATAAAATTCATCACTATATAGAAGGGAATCACATATTTAATTGACATTCCACTATCATAGGGTAAAATAATTACAATTTTCATGAAGAAAATTATAAATGAGTTTTTCCCTACCCTCATCACCCTGAATTACCTGGTCAGATTTCAAGAGTTCTAAGAAAAATATCAGTATCTGGAAGAATCCTTATAGTGAACTAAGAAACATTAATTCCCATTGACCCTTTCATATCCCATGAGAAGGGTCATAAAAGAAGATAAAACTACAACTATTCATGCAGAGGTTCTGGATCTAGTACACCTGATGACTCCTTTATTGGATAATCCTTGCTGAGAACAACCCCACCAGACATAGTCTTTCCATGCGTAGATGCCTCATTGGGATAATGTGGATTCATATCCCCATTAAGGCCAGGCTTCTAGGATTCCTTTCAATGAAATGAGGAATAAAAATTATTTCACAAAGGATGCATAGTCCCCAGGATGTTTTATATGTGACCTTTAGATGGGAATCCCAATGTTTACAGAATGTTGGAGACCCCAAAAAGCCCAACTCCTTGGTTATGCTAATCACTGCCCATATCATAGAATCCTGAAATACATCATCAAAGAATTATTTTTCATTAATTATTGGATCCAATACCTATTAAATTGTGGTTTAGAAAAATTGGATTACGTTCCAACACATGTGATATATGTCTACACTAACCTCGATAGTTATAGTTAATACTTTAGTGAGTGGAAATAGGTTCCTAACTGTTGGACTCCTTGTGTATTAAACATGTTTTACTGATCAAAAATCCTATTACTGTTAATTAATCTCAATCTTAATTGAACATCTTGTTAATGCTCTCTAATCTCAATAATAATTACACATCATGTTTTAATTATTTTTTAATAATATCAAATCATATTGATGTTAATTACACTCTTTATTATTTAAAAGTCTTATGCATGATCACAAATCTCACTGATATTATCAAGCCTTTATATTTCTGTTTTAACTTCTCTTACTCTCTAATAATTATGCTTAATCCATATTCTACATATTACTATTTAAGTCTAAATACAGATATTTGTCGAAGTATATAGACACTGTGATGTTTGACATAGTAAGACAGATTGTGTGCAAGACACAGTCACAGTAAGACAGACACCGTGAAGGACACACGGTGACCCAGACACCGTGAAGGACACACCGTGACCCAGACACCCTGAAGGACACACCATGACCCAAACACCATGAAGGAAAAACTGTGACCCAGACACCAGGAAGGACACACCGTGACATGGAGACACCGTGAAGAACATATTGTGAACCACATACCGTGAAGACCATACCGTGAAGAAGACACCGTTTACATAATCACCGTGACACCTTTTCTTAACATTTTGTCAATATTAATTAAATAATGCTAATGGTCATATATGATTTTTTTAATGTAATTAATGTTATTTAATGATAGTTGTTGGCGTTTCAGGAAACTGTACCTTATACTTATGGAAAGGGATTCATTCCTATTGTCAGTGCTCATGGAATAAAAAGAAGTATCAGCTATAGTAAAAAGTATAAGTCTCCTCAATATACATTACACAACACATGCGAATTGCTCTGTACTGAACCGAAGAACAATCCTGAGCATAACTATGAAGAAGACATTGAACGATCCTCATAGAAGATCCAACACATGAAATCCAACACTACTGGATGATCTCACGTCAAGTGAACATCTTCACTCTTGTAGAACAAAAGCTAGACTACGACACTCTGTTTTTCAAAAGAAAAACCAGAGATGGACTCAGAGGCAATTCTGCTGAATCCAACGAGTCCAGAGCTACATTGCTAATTACTAGAGCTTTCTAAACTCTTATTTGTTATCCCTATGTGATTATTATATTTACTTTTGAGCAGTGTGGTGTACTCCGTATATCTTACGCACACACACATTGTCTCCTGCACTGAACTGGAGGATATCAAGATCCTCATTCCAAAACTCTTAACTCTTGTTTACCCATGACAACTATAGAAGAGGTCCTTGTGTGGACTGTTCATTGTTTTTTTTCCCACGAAGAACTATGGTAGAGGTCCCTGCGTGGCCTAGACAGTTTTTCAAACTGTTGTTAACCCCGATCCAGGGTGTGGATCAAATTTATATAAATTTGAGAAGACTAAGTCTCAGCTTGAGATAGAAACTCTTTTTATATCTGCTTTTCATCTTTAGTTTAAGTTGAAAGTATACTACATATATATTTTATATTACTCTACTATAACTTTGAAATACAAAACTATTTTTAAGTTAATTTGATAGTTAAATTAGCAAGTGTTTACACTTATTGTGAATCAGTAGGTTTGTTTCAAAAGTTAGTTTAATCTTGTGGTTAAATTAACTGAGACCTAACAAATCATTGAGAAGCTAAGTGAACATTTACCATCTGTACAAATTCACTACAGTTTAACTTGTTTTATAAATTGAGGGATTTTAATAGACAATATTTTAACAGAAATTTTAATTGGAACTCAATCCACCCCCTCTTGAGTATCCACTCTGACCAACATTTGGTATCAGAGGTTGTTTTTTTGTTTAAGGATTTTTGAAATACTCTGTTTTTCAACTGTGATTTTAGTTGAATCTTTAATGATCTTAAATTACTGTTAGTTCTAAATTTTATCTCTTTAAATTTAATTTCTAAAATCTAGATATGGATAATAGACTAGAGGGTGCTGCTACCAACATACCACCTTTCCTTAATGGTATAAACTATACCCAGTGGAATCTTAAAAAGAAAATTCATTTGGAAAATATGGGTTTTGATATTTGGATTGCTATAGAATCACAATATAAAATTCCAGGAACTGAAAGAAGAACTTGGGATGAACTTACAAAGACAGCTTACAATAATAACTGTAAAGATATGAATGCTTTGTATTGTGCATTAGGAGATGAGGAATTTAACAGAGTTTTTTCATGTAAAACTGCATATGAAATTTGGGATACATTGGGTGTTTCTCATGAGGGAACAACCAATGATAAAGAAATGAGATTGAATACATATACTATTAAAAATGACAATTTTAAAATGAAAAGTGTTGAACCCATTTCTGATATGTATCTCAGGTTCAATGAGATAGTCAATAAAATGAGTTCACTCAGAAAGGCTGTTCCTGTAAAGGAACAAATAATGAGGATATTGAGTTGTCTACCAGACCGATGGAGAGGAACATCTATTTCAATTAGAGAGTAATGTGACATTGGAGCTCTACCTATCAAAGAGCTGATTGGTAAGCTTATGATGTATGAGGAAGAACTCAATGTGAATAAAGAGGAAAATGATGAACCAAAAAGTAAATCAGTGGCTTTCATGACTACTGCTTCAAAGATAAAAGAAAAAGACAAAGCTTAAATATAAACTGATAGTTCAAAAAGTGATAGTTCAGACTCTGATAGTGATGTTGAAATGGATCAGATAGCCAGAAGGTTTAAGAAATTTTTTATGAAGAGGAAATTTTTCAGAAAATAAAATTACAAGGGAAAGTATGACAACAAGGGACATTGGAAGAAGGACTGGAAAAATCCAGATAAAAGTGATGAAGTTGTTTCCTAAAAGTGAAAAAGAAAAGGACACATTAAAGCAGACTTCCCAAAGCTAAAATTAAAGAAGAAATATGATTACAAGGAAGGTATGTACAAGAAAGATATGAAGGATACCTGGAGTGCTTCTGAAGATAGAACATGTGAATCTGAAATGTCTGATTCTGAAAAGAAACATGCCAACATATGTTTCATGAAAAACACATATGAGGTAACCTTAGATACTCCTGCTTTAAATTCCCATTATTCTGAAACTGAATCTGATTTGAATTCTAAAAACATGACTAGTGAGGAATTATTTGAATACTGTAATATGCTTGAAAATACATGAAATGAACATATGAATAAATAAAAATCATTGAAGAAACAACATTCACTTACTACAATTATTAAAACTGAAGTTACTATTGAAAAAGGGAATAATTCTCAACTGTTAAAGGAAAATACAGAACTGAAAATGTCTAATGAACAAAATAGAAATGACTTAGAGAAGTTCACAAATGGAAAGAACACTCTAACTAAAATTATAGGAATGCAAGTGGCACCTAAATACACTACTGGAATAGGATACAAACCTGGATAGAGAGAGATTACTAAGAATAGATTTATTCCTAAATCTGGATAGAATACTGCTAGTTCTAATTCTGGACATTCATATGATTCAACTAGTTATTCACATAGTTATAAATCAAATAGAGTTTATCTATCAAAATCTTTTGATTCTATAAATTATATGAGACCCATAAGGCAAATTTGGGTACCAAAATCATTGATTACTAACCTGTCTGGATCCATGAAGATCTGGGTACCAAAATCATATTCAATCTACAACTATTTTGTAGGAAACCTGCTTGAAGAGTTCCCACAAGAAGACATGGTATTTGTAAAGTGGATGTTCAAGACAAATGTCTGGGGATTACTCATGCTTCAAGAGTTTAATAAAGTTTGATGGAGGCTATGTCACCTTTGGTGATAATTCCTAAGGAAAAATCATCGGCCTAGGCCAAATTGGTAACACTAACTCAGTCTTAATTTCTAAAGTTTTATTTGTTGATGGACTTAAATATTATCTGTTAAGTATTTCCCAATTGTTTGATGATGGTTTTAATGTCAAGTTTGAAAATGATTCTTATAATGTTTTTAATTCTAAAAATGTTTTAGTATTTTATTCTTTGAGAAATGAGAATATTTATGTTGTTTATCTGAATTCTCTAGCTAAGCAAAATGTTTCTTGTTTAAATGATTTTTATAAAGAGTCTTGGTTATGGCATAGGATATTAGGACACTGCAATATACAGTCACTTAGAAAACTGACTAGGAAGAACATAGTTAGAGACTTACCCAAACTTGAGTTTCCAAATGACAATGTTTTTAATCCCTGTCAAAAGGGAAAGCAAGACAAAATCTCTTTCAAACCAAAGAAAGAAGTTTCAACTTCTCAACCACTCGAGTTGGATCACATGAATCTGTTTGGACCATCTAGAGTATCTAGCCTAAATGGGAAGCACTATGTCTATGTCTTAGTAGATGACTTTTCTAGATATACTTGGGTATACTTATTAGCTCATAAAAGTGAAGCTTGTTCTTACTTTATTAAATACACCAAATATGTAGAAAACCATAGTGGACTTTAGATTAAAACTATATGAGGTGATCATGGCCCTGAGTTTGAAAATCAAGACTTTCAATCACATTTCTCACACGATGGCTATAGTCATAAATTTTCTGCTCCTGGGACACCCCAGCAAAATGGTGTAGTAGGAGGAAGGAATAGAACCCTGCAAGAAATTTCTAGAACTATGCTTAATGAATATGACCTGCCAATTTATTTTTGGGATGAGGCTGTGAATACAACTTGTTATATCATTAATGGAGTCTTAGTCAGACCTGTTCTCAAAAAGTCCCTATATGAAGTATGGAACAATAGGAAACCCAAAGTTAGTTACTTTAGAGTCATTGGTTGCAAAGTCTTTATTCTCAATACAAAGGATAATCTAGACAAGTTTTCTTCTAAGAGCGATGAAGGAATATTTTTACGATATTCAATAACTAGGAATCCTATTGAGTCTTTAATAAAAGAACCAAATGTGTGGAAGAATATGTTCACATCATGTTTGATGAAACTGATCCACATGAGCCTACAACCTCTCTTGAAAATCTTGAAGAGGATTTGAGTGTTCAGGACCTTAATGACAAATCTAAAGAACCGTCTATAAAGACAAATAGTTCTGTACTTATCCCAGAATCTGATCCTAATGAACCCGAAATTATAGATGAACCAGAAATTTCTAGTCCAAACTTTACTAGATCAACTAGAATTATAAAGAATCATCCTTTAGATGTTGTTCTATGAAATCTTGATAGAGGGACACAGACTAGAGATTCTCTTAGAAATCAGGTTGAACATCAAGAATTAAGGTCACAGATTGACCCTAAAAACATTGATGATGATATTAATGATGAATTTTGGGTAATTTCTATGCAAGAATAACTTAATTAGTTTGAAAGAAATAAGGTTTGGATACTAGTAGAAAGACCCAAGGACACCTTTACCATTGTCACTAAATGGCTGTTTAGAAATAATGTAGGTGAATCTAGGAATATAGTTTGAAACAAGGCTAGATTAGTTGCACAAGGCTATAGTTAAGAGGAATGAATTATCTGTGAGGAGACTTTTTCTCCTATAGCCAGATTAGAAGCCATTAGAATTTTACTTGCTTATGTAGTACATCTAAATTTAAAACTATATCAAATGGATGTTAAGAGTGCATTATTAAATGGATATATTGCAGGGGATTTTTTTGTTGAACAACCACTTGGATTTTCAAACCCGTATTTTCCAAATAATATTTTCAAATTATCAAAAGCTTTATATGGTTTAAAACAAACTCCAAGAGATTGGTATGACATATTAAGTACTTTTCAAATTTCTAAAGGTTTTACAAAAGGTATAGTTGATCCTAATTTTTTTATAAAACAAATTTATAAAGATGTTTTAGTTGTACAAATTTATGTAGATGATATTATTTTTGGATCTTCAAGAAATTCCCTATGTACTGATTTTTCTAAAATGATGCAAAATGAATTTGAAATTAGTTTAATGGGTGAACTAAAATTCATTCTTGGATTTCAAATCTTTCAAAATGATGATGGAATTATTTTAAATCAATGTAAATATACTAGTGATCTTTTAAAACGTTTTGGATTGGATAACACAAAAGGTAGTGACGCTCCCATGAGTACCACATGTAAGTTGGATCTTGATGAAGATGGAAAATTTGTTGATCGAACCAATTATAGAGGAATGATTGGAACCCTACTCTACTTGACTGCAAGTCATCTTGATATTATATTTAGTGCATGTATATGTTCTCATTTTCAATAAAACCCTAAAGAGTCTTATTTAAATTCTATAAAAAGAATTTTTGAATACCTCAAGAATACTCCCAGTTTAGTACTATTCTATCCAAAAAGACAATCATTTGATCTAGTTAGTTATTATGATTCTGATTTTGCTGGATGTAAGTTAGATAGAAAAAGCACCTCTGGAACATGTCATATTTTAGGCAAGTCACTAGTATCATGGTGTAGTAAAAAACAAAATTCTATTACATTATCTACTACAGAAGATGAATACATAGCTACTGGTAGTTGTTGTGCGCAAATTTTGTGGATGAAACACACATTACTAGACTATGGATATCAATTCAGACATGTACCAATAAATTGTGATCACACAAGTTCTATTAACATTTCTAAGAATCCTGTTTCACATTCTAGGACAATGCATATTTATGTAAGACATCACTTTTTGAGGGATCATTATCAAAAAGGTGATATCACTTTGGAATTCATTGGTACTAAATTTCAACTTACTGATATATTCACTAAACCATTAAATTCTGAGAGATTAGACTACATCATACAGGATCTTGGAATGATTAATCATAAATAGATATCTTACTGATCATAATGTTTAATACTTTACTGCATTTTACATTACAGTTTCATGCTCACCGTTTTACAATTATTGTTTCATGTTTACGGTCTCACCATTAACACCTTGTGCTCACGGTCTGTCACATAACTGTCTCACCATGATGAATCAGTTCACTCACTATCTCACCGTGACTGCACATAATGGTCACTATCTCACCGTGACTGCACATAATGGTTAATGTCTCACTGTGATGACTGTTTTTCATCACACCGTAACGCCTACTCACGGTCTCACCATGAAGATTATTTACACTCTTATTTTAACCTGTATCACGGTAATTTTTATTTCACTACTTTTTGATTTCCCACGTTTTTTTATGATGTTTGACATTCCCAAATGATAAAACATAAGGGTTTAATTTGATTCCTTACCCAAACTCTCTCCTGAATCTTCTCATTCTTGAAAACCATCTCCTCTCTCGCCTGAACCTTCAGAGGATGCCTAGGATGAAGCATTCATCTTCACCCTCTTCTGAGAAGCGCTTCTCTAAGAAACAGAAGAGGATACCGAGGATAGCACTTGAAGGACCCCTGAACCCCATACTTGTTAACCTTATCATAGTTCCTAAAAAAGAGGTTTTCCCTGAGTGGATACTGTCTAGTAAGTCTTTAATACTTAAAATATTAAGGGAACAAGGATGGTTTTAAAGGTTGTCTAGAAAATATAGACCGATTTACCCGAGATTGGTATCTCAATTCTACCAATATGTATTGTTTTCTTTTGATGCTGGAGAAAGCTTCATGGTAACAAGATGGATCAATGGTCGGAAATGTTCTTTCACTTCAAGGTTGTGGGCTACATGCCTGAGGATTTCTCATGAATGAAATTGTGAGGATTACCAGAGAGACCCTCCATAATCTGAAATCTTCGATATGGAAAATTCGTTGGAAACCATACTTGGTAATGGCATCAAGCGAAGGGCTATAGCTGCAGAGCTAGATGGAGAAACTAGACTGCAGTTCAAGTTTGTTCAAAATTTGATTAGTCCAAGAAAATGGGATTTTATTGTGATGACGTATCAGGATGTGTTCCTGATTCACCTGTTGAATAATGGCCATAATATCAACCTATGAATGTATGTTATTAACCATATATGTGAGCTGATTAAAGTCACTTCCAAATCCACCTCCTTGTTTTACTCAAGGATGATTTCAGCCATGTTAGTTGCCAAAGGAATGGTTGGACCGAATGAAGAAAAGCTAGAGGACTTGGATTTCTACCTATCCAAGCCTATCATCAGAAGGATGAATATTAGTTGGAACCCTTGGAAAAAGCAGTGGGTTGAGGATAATGATCAATTGTATAAGAAGTTTAATCTTGTTGATTATCCAAGAAGACCTAAGAACCTAGATGATCCTGGTTTGGAACCAGATGAATTGGATGAGTATTTGGAAGAATAAAAAGAAGAAAAGGAAGTGGCAGCCGAAGTACCACCTAGAGAAGAGGCTGAAATACCTCAAGAGGAAGCAACTCCTGTTGAGAAAGAAAGGACTGTTGTCCCTGCTGATGTTCCTGTTGAAATGCCTTCAAGAGAAGAAGTTTCTATTGGTTTTTTGAGAAGAAGAAGCTTTTAATTCCAGTGAATATTTCAATCCCGAAACTCATCCTACGGCTGCATGAAAATTGGTTTTTCTTGATTTAGAGCAGAAAGAAATGGTAGAGATAGATTCTGTTGAAGAGGATCTCCCTATTGAAAAAGAAGTGAGTCTGGAAGCACAACCAGTGGAACAATCGGTTCCTGAGTACATACCCTCTGCTGAAGAGAGGATGGAAATTGCCTTTCAGCTGGAAAGAAAAGAGTTTTCTGAAGAGATTAGAGATGATCCTATGGATCATGACCCAATTCATGATCCTCAAGAATCTGAAATGGAAGCACATTTTGAGGGGGAGGAACCTCAAAACCTTGATATTATAGAAGCTAGATCTCCTGGAACATCTCAACCTACTGTCACATATTCTGTGTACACTCAGTATGAATTTCCAAGTTTTTATGATGTGAGTGAGTCACAACAAGTGACTGCAACTGATATAGATCTCTCTTATTTGTTTCAACTGATGTCTGTAGCTCATCTAGAACTAGAACCAGAACCAGAGCATCAATCTGAATCAGAATCTGAGTCAGAAGATAACTCAGAACCGCAACCAGAACCTACTCCACTACCTTCACCTGCACTCTTACCCAAGAAACACTCTTTTGTAACTAAGGATGACTTGATAGTATTTTTAGATACTATCTTGTCTAGTGTTGAGAATATTTTATCCACTCAAACTCATCATGTGACTTAGTTAAGTAAAGAAGATTCCTCAATTCTGCTGGAAAACATTATATTGCATATTCAACCAAGGATGATCCGTGAGATTCAAGAAGTCAGGGTTGAAAATAGGTTGCTTAGTGCTGATGTTGCAAATTTGAAAGGTTTAGTGGAAAACCTGCAATCGGAACTGTCTTAAAGATTAGAGCATGTGCCTGCTCATGTTTCTACCCCTGCACCCGTTGCTTCTTCTCCTGAACCAACTGATTCCACCCTTTATAGAGAGATTGTGTCTCAAGTGCATCCTTATCTGCTATCTTTTGATGAGAAGATTGGAAAAATAGACACAAAAATGATGTAATGCATGAGGGAGCTTGTAGAAAATCTGAATAATCTCACAAATGAGTACACTGGATGTCTGCAGAAAGTTTTAAAACTGGTCAATGTTCTAACCGAAGCTGTCAAGGCTTCTAATCCCTCTGGTCAGACCTCCACACCTTCTTTGGATGCTTATATATTTAGATCCCTAAATAAGGAAGAAATTCATAATGTTTTCAGTGGTTTAGATCTATCTCCTCGGGTTGAAGTTATGAAGAACAGTGATAGAGCACTTGATCTTGTCCAGATCCATTATAAGATAACCAATGATGCTCCACATGATATCACCAAGAAGATAGATATTTATCTTACCTGAATTTTCTCTAAAAGTTATATGAAAAATCACTTTAAGTATGTTGTGGAAAACCTGAAAATCCCTCTGGTGGCTCTTTGTTTTAATGCTCATGTTCAGAAGCTTACTGAGTTCACCAGATTGTTGGACAAATTCATGGAGAATAAGGATGATTTTGAAAAGGATATGAAATATGGTGGAGAAATTATTACTGATTTCATCAATATTTTGAAGCCATATCTTCATGTGCAGAGTCCTGCTATTGTTTCTCCAGCTGCTCCACCCCTTAGACCTAGTCTACCTACCCTCGCCTCAACTGCCATGTCAGTCAGCCAAGCTCTTTCTCAGATCCGGCTAGTCATTCTTGACCAACCACAACCCAGATCTTCTACTGCTCCTACTTTGGCTCCATCAGTTTTTGAAGGCCTACCCTTACCCTATCTATCTACCACATTTATGCCTTCTTCTATATCAGCACCAGCTCCTGCTGCTGATAAAGACAAGGAAAAGGTTGATCCCTGAAGACTCCAGAGACCGTTTTCTTTTTGATGGGATGTCTTTTGTTGTTTACTATTTTTATTTCCCCTGTAAGTTTTATTCTGGTCCTTTTTAATTAAAAATGAAGTGTTTCACTCCATTTCTCTATACTTTTTGATAATCCCAAAAGGGGGAGACAAAGTCAAAGTATCAGTACTATAATAAAATATGTTACTATCGAATCTATTATTCTCTAATTTTGTTATTCTAATATGATAGTTTCTTTAATGTTTAATATCATTTATATTTTGACTATACATGATTTGTGATCATGAAAAAGGGGGAGATTGTTGGACTCCTCATGTATTAATCATGTTTTAATGATCACAAATCCTATTACTGTTAATTAATAGCAATATTAATTGAACATCTTTTTAATGCTCTCCAATCTCAATAATAATTACACATCATGTTTTAATTATGTTTTAATGATATAAAATCTTATTTATGTTAATTACTCTCTTTATTATTTACATGTCTTATGCCTGATCACAAATCTCACTTATATTATCAAGCCTTTATATTTATGTTTTAACTTCTCTTACTCTATAATAATTAAGATTAATCCATATTATTAATATTACTGTTTAAGTCTAAATACAGATATTTGTCCAAGTATAGAGACACAGTGATGTTTGACATAGTAAGACAGACTGCGTGCAAGATACAGTTATAGTCAGACAGACACTGTGGAGGACACACCATGACCCAGACACTGTGAAGGACACATCGTGACCCGGACACCGTGAAGGACACACTGTGACCTAGACACCATGAAGGACAAACCGTGACCCAGACACCGTGAAGGACACACCGTGACATGGAGACACCGTGAAACACATACCGTGAACCACATACTGTGAAGACCATACTATGAAGAAGACGTCGTTTACATAATCATTGTTACACCATTTCTTATCATTTTGTCCATATTAATTAAATAATGCTAACGGTCATATTTTATGTTTTTAATGCAATTAATGTTATTTAATGATAGTTTTTGTCATGTCAGGAAACCATACCTCATACTTATGGAAATGGATTCATTCCTATTACTGATTCTCATGGAATAAAAAAAAGTCCCAACTGCAGTAAAAATTAGAAGTCCCCTCGATATACATTACAAAACACATGCAAAGTGGTCTGTATTGAACCGAATAACAATCCTGAGCACAACTATGAAGAAGACATTGAATAATCCACATATAAGTTCCAACACATTCAATCCTACACTAATGGAGGAACTGAAGTCAAGAGAACATCTTCACTCTTGTAGAACACAAGCTAGACTATGACACTATATTTTTCAACAGAAAAACCAGAGAAGGACTCAGAAGCATTTCTGCTCAATCTAACGAGTCCAGAGCTGCATTTCTAATCACTAGAGCTTTCTAAAGTCTTATCTGTTCTCTCTAAGTGATTTTTTTATTTACTTTCGAGCAGTGTGGTGTACTCCGTATATCTTACACACACACTGTCTCCTGCACTGAACTGGAGGATATTAAGATCCTCATTCCAAAACTCTTAACTCTTGTTTACCTACGAGAATTGTAGATGAGGTCCTTGTGTGGCCTGGTCTTTGTTTTTTTTCCCATGAAGAACTGTGGTAGAGGTCCCTGCGTGGCCTGGACAGTTTTTTAAACTGTTGTTAACCCCGATCCACGGTGTGGATCAAATATATATAAATTTTAGAGGACTAAGTCTTGGCTTGATACTGAAACTATTTTTATATCTGTCATGTATCTTTAGTTTAAGTTTGATGTATACTACATATATCTTTTATATTTCATTTCTGTTACTTTGAAATACAAAAATATTTTAAAGCTACTTTGATAGTTAAATTAGCAGGTGTTTACATTTATTGTAAATCAGTAGGATAGATTCAAAAGTTAGTTTATTCTTGTGGTTAAATTAACTGAGACCTAATCAATATTTGATAAGCTAAGTGAACATTTACAATCTGTATAAATTCACTACAGTTTAACTATTTTTTAAAATTAGGGGATTTTAAAAGACAATATTTTAACAGAAATTTTAATTGGAACTTAATTCACCCCCCCTCTTGAGTATCCACTCCGACCAACACTAACCATGAGACATATAATTAATATTATTAGTTGGCTTGTAAGACAATCACTCATTCCCATGGTATTATCTATGCCTGATTGAGCATGCCAGAAACTTATGTGGTTATTGTACCTCCTTTGATTGTTGCCTCAACATTTGTGCCTCAACCTCCCAAGTCATAGAATAACAGATGCCAGTGTATTAAGGGATATCCTAGTCCTATATTGGGGCTAAAGATAGCTCACACACTTGGGGGATTCCTTCCTCCTGAGTTGGGAGATGTGCTCAGGGTCCACTTCTCCAAGGACTATTCCATTGATGATGAGAATGAATAAACTACCAGGATTTTTATTGAATTAGTGGACCTCCTCACAACACCCAACAAAGAGGAATGATATGCGGACCCCTTAGAATCATAAGGATGATGTCATCAGAGGATTGGTAAAGGAAACACTAGAAGACAGAATGATCATGTTGGTGATTTAAACTAGGTTGTTCATGCTACTGAGACTAGGCAGAAAGCTTTTCACATGGCTCAACAAGAATAACCCTTCCAGTCTACCCCTTCTAATACACCGCCATTGCCAACATTTTTGGTTGACCACGAGGCTCAACCATGAGTGCACTATGATAATCCATATATATCCAAGGTCTGACCTTAGCTAATTGGAATACATCTGTCAGTTGTTTAGTGTTGACCATCTAGCCAAAAGTATAATATTTCTAGTACTATCGAGGCCCTAGTAGTTGAGCCAATGGAATCCAATGCACCATTTTCCATGGAGTGACCCTCCACAGGAAAAAAATATGACCATAGAACATAAGTATGATGATCTAAATCACATTAATAGTATACCTATGAGGTTTTTGATTCTTGAGGAACTCTAAATATCAAAGGAAATTCATGATGACCTTATTGAAGCTTCAACCCCCCCCCCCCTTCAATTTGAGGTTGAGGTAGCTACGGTTGAGGTTTATTATGTAGAGGAGGCTGAGCGGGGGGAATGTTGAGCCATTATCTAATTTTATGAAGAAGATGAGGGTGTCATATTTTAGGGAAACATACACCCACTATATATCATTGAGCATTTTAATGGTATAGAAATATGTCGCTGCCTAGTGGATACTGGCTCCGAAATCAATCTCATTTCAACTTGGATTCTCCAAAATATGGACTTATAGAAGAAAATATAAAAACCGATAAAATTAAAATTTAGGGGTATGATAAGAGTGAGTATAGTCCATGTGAAAAAATTAGGCTAAATATTCAATTTAGTGGATTGAAATTAGGAACTGAATTTATGGTAGTCTCACAAGATCCTTCCTATAATGCACAACTAGGATGACCCAGACATCATTTTCATGCATCAATCCCCTATTCATACCACTAGTAACTCAAATACTACCTTGATGTTCAAGTTGGGGTACTCCAGGGTGGTGCTCCCCCCTTTGACCTCTATGAGGTTCTCTATCGAGATTCTAGTTATTACAATATGGAAGAAAAACAAGTCCAGACCGGTGAGGTTGAGCGCATCATTTCCCCTAATTATCTAACAACCACTAAAATCTATAAATTAGAAGACATAAAAGATAGTTTGTATTTCCCAATTTATCAATTAGATCTTGTGATTCCATATATGGGGGTTGTTTTTTCATCACCAAGAAAAAGTATCACTCATAGATTTACTCGTACTCCTATGACAGATAGGCCCGACTGATACCAAAAGACATTATCCCTATGATGTAGTGAGAGGTTTTCCTCATGGACGTAGATCAAAAAAATTTCTATATGTACTGCAAAGAAAGGATGTCCCAATGAAGGTCAAATCGTTGCCATTTTATCAATATAAAGAGTGGACCTCATAACAAGAAACTGAATAGAATTGGATCAACAACTTCCATAGCCACAGTCTCAGTATAATGGGAAGCCCTCTCTAAAGATTATGTATCTTCAAGAGAATACACTGGTTCTCCCCCTAGGTTGAGTGGATTGGAAGAGACACCAACTCTCTCTAATTCCACTTAATTATATGATGAATAAGATTTGGAAGATACCCCTCCTACATTTGAAAAGGATGTCCACACCAATGTTGATGAGATAACCTGGGTGAATCTTGGTACTGGGGAAGATCTGAGGTCGATACTTATCAGTGCATCCATAACCCTAGAGAAGCAGTAGTAGTATATAGTATTCATAAAACAACACCGTGATGTATTCTACTAGAGTTATTATGACATGTCATGGCTAGACCCTTAAGTATTCATTCATCATCTTGGCCTCCCAGTGAGTCATCGTGGGTTCAAACAACCTCCTTGAAAGATTCACCCCTCTCATGATTCTATGACCTAGGTCAAAGTTGACAATATTATAAATGAAAATATTTTAAGGAAGACCATTACCCCATATGGATAACCAACATTATCCTAGCTCGGAAGAAGAATAAATAGATCAGAGTCTTCATTGATGTATGGGACCTCAACTACCATTGTACGAAGGATGATTTCCTCCTTCTGATGATAGAGCTATTGATTGATGCTACAGAAGGTTTCCATGCCCTCTCCTTCAAGGATGGATACTCTAGATATAATCAGATCTAGGTGGAACTTGAGGATGAGGAATGAACCACTCTCAGGATTCCCCAAGGAACTTTTTACTATCTGGTGATTCAATTCAGTTTGAAGAATGCCAGAGCCACTTACAAGCGGGCCATGCACCACATATTTAAGACGATTTTTGGGACTTTAGGGGAGTGTTACATGGATGATAAGGTTGTCAAATACCACCCGCATCAGGACCATCTCAAGGATCTTGAGAAATATTTTGGCTTCCTCCGCTCCTGACACTGTATGATGAATCCCCTAAAGTGTGCATTCGGGGTCACCTTTTGGAAATTTCTTGGCTTTGTCATAAGATACCGAGGCATTGGGGTTGACCTGGAGAAAATAAAGGCTATCAGTCAAATTCCTCCCCTGATAAATCTATTGGAGTTGAATGGCCTCTATTTCCACTTATCCTACATACTCTGATTTAATGAAAATCTAGCTAGAAAGTGTAAGCCTATCTCAAGGGTCAAGAAACAATACACCGTTTACGAGTGGGATGATGACTGCTAGAATACCTTTGAGGATATCAAATAGTATCTCCAACAATATCCAGTTCTAATTCCACCCATCTCAAGAAATCCTTTGTCCCTCTATGTGATTTCTCTAGAATGGTCCCTTGATTCCCTTCTAGCGAAAAAAAACAATAAGGGTTGGGAGGGAAGCCTATATTATCTCAGCAGCATGCTCCTCAACACAGAGACCAGATACTTCTCCATCGAGAAGAGTTTCCCTACGCTGGATTGTACAATGCGGAAGTTATGAAAATATTTTCTGCACCATGAGATACAAATGGTGTCCAGAGCAGACCTGCTAAGTTATATCCTCAATCCTCCCATGTTGATGGGATGATTAGTGCACTAGAAAATAATCCTCTAGTAGTTTGACATCAGGTTTTTCCCATATAAGGATATTAAAGGCTAGGCACTAGGAGAATTTCTAGCCACACATCCTACCCTTGATAAACTACCCCTGGATATTGATTTCCTAGATGAATCTATTCGCTTAGTGGAGAAGTTTGTGCCATGTTCGAAGATGCATTTCAATGGAGTCTCCCAAAGTCCGACCAGTGGAATGATCAATGCCCCCAAGCTTAATAGCGTAGGACTGGGGATCATCTTTGTCAGTCCAGCACAATCCATCATTATGTACTCTTTCCTATTGTTAGAAGGTTTCACCAAAAATGAGGCAGATTATCATGCCCTTATTACTGGTCTTGAGTTACACTAAGGAAATTTCAACTTTTTAAAACGGATTATTTGCGACGGGAATATGATTCGTCACAAATAGTTTGTCGAAATATACTATTTTCGACGGGAGTCCCATTGCAATTAATCCATTCGAAAAATATCTAATCTATATATACCCCCTCCAATGTTTTTCCATTCATAACTTCTTTCAACTTCTTTGACCCTTTTAGCTCTCACATTTTTTAGTTTAAATTTTTAGAGTTTCAAACATTACAAGGGATCACCTTTCAAATATTATAACCCTTGAAAGAATCAATTTCAAGGCATTTATTTTTTTTATTAATTTATTATTTTTTTTATTTATTTTATTTAATATTAGTAATAATTATTATTGATCAGTAGTAATTAGATATAATTTAAATTAATTAGTTTTTTGCATTAATTTTTTTAGAAATATTTAGGTTTAATTTGCATTAATCTTTTTAATTAAAAATAAATAGTTTTCATTTGCAATAATTTATTTTAATTTTCTATAATTAGCACTAACTAGTTATAATTATTAATAATTAGCTTTAATTATTAATAAAAATTAAAAATAAGTGATAATTAGTAATAATTGGTGGTAATTAGTCATAATTAGTAGTAATTTGTAATAATTGGTAATATATTATATAAATCGGTAATAAAATATTATACATTAATAAAAATTAATGTCAATTAGTGATATTAAGTAATAATTAGTAAAAGTTAGTATTAATTAATAATAATTAGTAATAATTAGTGGTAATTAGAACAAATTAAATGTAATTAGTTGTAATTAGTGGTAATTGGTAATAATTAGTGTTAATTAGAAATTCTTAACAAAACTAGTAATAATTAATAAAAAATGGTAATAATTAATAAAAATTAGTAATAATTATTAAAAATTATTAAAAATTAGTAAAAATTAGTAACAATTATTGGTAATTAATAATAATTAGTGGTAATAAGAATTAGTTTCTGGTAATTAGTAACAATTTGTAGTAATTAGTAATAATTAATTGTAGTTATTAATAAATAATAAAAAATAGTAATAATTAATATTAAATATTAATAATTTAAAAAATAAAAAATAATAAAAAATAATAAAAATCAATAAAAATTAATAAATATTAGTAATAATTAATAAAAATTACTAATAATTAGTGTTAATTAGTAATAATTAGTAAAAAATAGGAATAATTAATAATAATTAGGAATAATTAGAAATAATTAAGAATAATTAGGAAAAAAAATATGATTATGAATAATTAGGAATGATTTGTAATGATTTGGAACAATTAGTAATAATTATTAATATTTATTAATAGTTGGGAATAATTAGGAATGATCAGTAATGATTATTATAATTAGTAATAATTAGCAATAATTAGGAATAATGAGTAATAATTAAGAATAATTAGGAATAATTTTGAATAATTAGTAATAATTAAGAATAATTAGTAATAATTTGTAATAAATAGTAATAATTAGAAATAAATTATAACAAATAGTAACAAAATAGTAATAAATTTTAATAAATAATAATAAATAGTAATAAATATAAATAATTAGTGACAATTAATAATTAATAGTAATAAATAGTAATAATTGAGAATAAATATCTGTAATTAGCTATAATTAGTAAAAATTAGGAATAATTTGTGGCAGTAATTAGCGGTAATTCATAGTTATTAGTAATAATTAATAATAATTAGTAATAATCATTAATAATTAGTTATAATTATTAATAATCAGTATTGATTAGAAATAATTTGTAATAAATAGGAATAAATATGAATAATTAGCGGTAATTAGTACAAATTATGAACAATTAGTGGTAATTAATGGTAATTAACGGTAAATAGTAATAAATTGTAATAATTAGTTATAATTTGTAACAATTAGTAGTTATCAATAATAGTTATTAATAATTACTATTAAGTATTACTAATTAGTTGTAATTAGTACTAATTAGTATTAATTAGTACTAATTAGTTGTAATGAGTAGTAATTAGTAATAATTAGTAATAATTTGAAATAATTAGTAATAATTAGTAAAAATGAGTAACAATTAGTATTAATTAGCCATATTTAGTAAGAAATAGTAATAAATATTGATAAATAGTGCTAACATGTAATAAATAGAAACAATTAATAACAAATAGTAATAAATAATAAAATTGGTAATAATTTGTAATAATAAATAATAAATAGCAGTAATTAGCTTTAATTAGAAAAAATTAGGAATTGTTAGCGGTATATTTCATTAATTAGCAGTAATCAGTAAAAATTATGAGTAATTAGTGGTAATTAGAGGTAACTAATGGTAAATATTAAAAATTAGGAATAATTAGTGGTAATTAGTTGTAAATTTGTATTAATTAGTAATAATTAGAAATAAATAGTTATATTCAGTGATAAATAGTTATAAATAGGAATAAATAGAAATAAATAGTAATTAGTATTAATAATTAGTAACAATTATAGATAATTAGTAATAAATAGTAATACATTATAATAATTAGTAATAATTAGTAATAATTAAGAATAATTTGGAATAATTAGTAATAATTAGAAATAATTGTTAATAAATAGAAACAATTAGTAATATTTAGTAATAATTGGTAAGAATTAGTAATATTTAGTAATAATTAGTAAGAATTAGTAATAAATATAAATAATTAGTAATAAATATTAATAAATAGTAATAATTAGAAATTAAAAATAATAATTGGTAACAATTGGTAACAGATAGTAGAAAATAGTAGGTAATAATAACAATTAGCGGTAATTAGTAACAATTAGCAGTAATTAGTAATAATTAGATGTAATTTGTAATAATTAGCACTAATTAGTAATAATTAGCTGTAATTAGTAAAAATTAGCGATACTTAGTAAACATTAGGGGTAATTAGAAAAAAAATGTTATAAACTAATAAAAATTTGTAATAATAAGTGGTAATTATCAGTAATTAGTGGTAATTAGCGATAATTAGTAATCAGTAGTGGTAATTAGTAAAAATAAGCGGTAATTAGTAAAAATTGTTATATGCTAATAGAAATTTTGTAATAATAAGTGTTAATTAGTAGAAATTAGAAACAATTAGTTGTAATTAGCAGTATTTAGCGGTAATTAGCAATAATTAGTAAAAATTAGCTATAATTAGTTAAAAATAGCGATAATTTGTAAACATTTTTACAATTAGTAAGCAATTGTTATAAACTAATATAAATTAGAAATAATATGTGGTAATTTTCAACAATTAGTGGTAATTAATGGTAATTAGTAAAAATTAGCTATAATTGGTAAAAATTAGTAATAATTAAAAAATTTGTTATAATTACTAAATATTTTTATAAACTAATATAAATTAGAGATAATGATTTGTAATTAGCTGTAATTAGCTTTAATTAGCAGTAATTAGTAAAAAAATCATATTTTATTATATAAAATTAATTATAATCATTTTATTTAGTTTATTTTTTTAGAGTAATATGGAGTAAGGAATTCAACAAAAGTCTTTATTACATGATCACGATAGGATAAATCATAATAAGAATCCAAAAAATTATAGTATAAATCTTGTATATATTGGGGGTGTTGAATTATTTTTATCCTTTGAATCATCAAAGCTAGAATTTGTTTCAAAAGGGGAAATTAAGTGCCCATGCAAGAAATTTTATATGAGGATGTTTGACACATTTCACAACATTGGGGGTCTTCTATTGCGATTTGGTTTTCAAAATGATTATTTTTTTTGAATCAACATGGTGAATTCAGGATTGGAGATGATACTAATAATTTGGTTCCAAATCCATCACTGTTTCAAAATTCAGTACATGATGTGGCTGGTCCATTTTTCAACAGACTAAAACTTAAGATGATATTGATTCAACTCCCATGATAGAACCATACCAACATTATGATTAGTTAAAGTCTGCTGAGGAAGTCTTATATCACGGTTATAAGATAAGAAAATTTCATGTTGTTGAAAAATTTATTGCTATTAAATTAGATCAAAGAATATTAAATAGCTATTTTGATAAGATATTCTCTTTGGATAAATCACTATTACCTGGATGAAATTTGTTTCCTATAAATTTATATGAGAGAAAGAGGCTTGTTCATAATTTGGCTCTTGGTTATTAGAATATTCATGCATGTAAAAATGACTACATCTTATATTATAATGAAAATTATTCCTTCATTTGTTGTCCTACATATGGATAATTAAGGTAAAATGAGTCTCAAATAGGTATCTTTGGATTTATTCCTGTAAAAAATTGATTTATTTCATAATTGAACCCATATTGCAGAATTAGTTTTGTCTTAGAACACAACATCATAGATGTCATGGCACATAACCAATATTTCAACTGGTAAATGCTTAATCCATCTTACTGATGGTGATTCATGGAAACATTTTGACCATGTACATCAGTCTTTTTCTTCAAAATCTTGAAATGTGAGATTGAGTCTTTCTACCGATGATTTATATCCATTTGGTTCTTATGGTAGTTATTATTTTTTTTAGACCGTCTTTAAGACTCTGTACAATTTACCTGATAGGATGTTGATGAATGATCCATATATATATTTTTGAGCATATTAATTTCTAGACATCAAAAAAATAATCACAATGCTTATTTGAATCCATTGATTGATGAGTTATTTTTTTGAGAATTAATTGTGTTAGTATGTATGATGTCTTCACGAAATATAATTTTCTATTAAAATTTACATTAATGCAGACAATTAGTGGCTTTCTAACATATCAAATGTTATCTGGTTAGAGTAAACATGGTATAAAATCATTTCTATACTGTATAAGAGAAAAAAAGAATTTATGATCGTTAATATAAGAAGAACTTGTTTCTTTCATTGTCACCAATTATTTATTCCTAATGATCATCCTTTTTGGAGGAAAAATATCCTTTTAGAAAAGAAACAATTAAAAGAGATGGAACTTTTACAATGATTTTAGGTATTGAGTTAAAATCCATTGACTCTTCATTACCCTCATTACATTTGGACCGAATATATACTAAATGAAAATTGACGGCTTTGGGAAAGAACACAATTAGATAAAACAGATCATTTTTTGGATTTTCCATATTGTTCTAAATTTTTGGTTCGTCACATGATAGATTTCATTAATATTAAGATGAATTGTTTTGATAATATATTTTATATAGTTTTGGAAACACTAGGAAAGACCAAAGATAATGTTAAGGCACAATTATATGTTTCCCAAATTTGTAATTTACAAAAAGTCCATCAATTTAAAAATGACAGATCATAGAATTTATTGAATCCAAAAGAAACTTATACAATTTCGAATGAAAATTGTTTATTATTTTGTTAATAAATTGCAGATTTGATGCTTCAAGATGGTTATGTTTCCAATTTATCTAGATGTGTTAGAAATAGTCAAATTATCAGATTGAAAATTAATAACATTATTATTATAATGGAAAGAATTATACAAATTTGATTTAGAGGTTTTTTGAATTCTATGATTTGGGATGTGATAATATAAATATCATATTTTTTACAAAACATTTGTGTGGAAACAACAGACTATGATGCACTAAGTAGACTTTAAGAAGATATTGCATTAATTTCCTGTAAACTGGAAAAAAATCATCCCACCAAATTTCATAGATTTAATGGATGATTTGATAATACATTTACTATATTAAGAAAAAAAGATGTCTAGTACATTTCAGATGGATGTACCCATTTTAGAGATGCATGTAGAAATTGATGAAAAAGGTACGTAACAATGAATTAGTTGAAGGATCAATTATAGAAGCATATTTGTTGGAGGAAATTTATTTTTTATGATCTCATTATTTTCAATTTTAATATCCCTAAAAACATAATCGCTTGTGCTGTAATGAGGGAAATGTTGATGATGAAATGAATAATCAATTATCATTTTTTTAATTATCTGAATCTTGGCTTTGTTAGAGTTCATGAATAATTTATTTCAAATGATGAATATCATAGGGATCATACATATGTTCTTACCAACTTTGAAAAAATGAAAAAATCTGTACTATGAGTGATCCTATCATTTATTCCATTATCTTTGCTTCAGTAACTTAATATTATTTTATTTGTATAATGTATGATAGTCATATCAAGAAATACTTTTCAAAAATTACGTCAGCCACTCTTGATGAACGTCGGCAAAATAATTTTTCTTAATGGTTTTAGAAAATGTTAAAATAAATCATTTATGGGTTGACATATAAAATCTATTTAATACTTTCTATATTGATAACCGTTTTATAAATTTTCATGTATCCCAAAATGATGTTAAAATTGATAATTCATTGTGTTTATTGAGTGAACCACTATCCGAAATGGTTAAATAATATAATGCCTCTGTGATTAATTTTTTTTAAATTCATACATGTGCATATGTGGAATCAACAAAAACAATGAATTTCTGTGTTTTCTTGAGAGGATACCATCATAGAAAAGGTGAAGTTAACTTTTACATCATGCATGAAGAAATAATTGAACAATGTTATCTATCATAGAATTACAAAACAATGTTTAAATGTTAGTGGTTTGATCCTAAGAGAGGATTGTGTGTTCATCTGTGGCATGGAATCATTGATATTATATATATTAGAATTATTTCTATAAATGACCCATTTTTAATAGATTATCAGGCACATCAAATTTATTATTAAAATAATTATGCTACTTCAATAGAGTTAAGTGACTTGTGGAGTATAATAAATTTTGAAATCTTCATAAAATCAGTTTATTCAAAGTGAATGTGGTTCCAATGAAGTGAAAGGAATTTAAAATTTTCAAGAGACTACTCCGAATCCATATTTTCCATGAAGTTACATGAATATCGATGATAACACCCAATAGTTAAGGGTCAATGGAGATGATGATGTTGTTGATGTAACAAATGAATTTAAAATGGTAAGAAATGATGAAAATGAAACTCTTATGGAAATTGATGATACTGAAGTGCATTGTGTTGCATTTGTTGTCAATGAGGCATGAAGTTGTCTTGGAATGAATGGGAGTCAAGGAATTGTCAAGATGTGAATGCCAAAGGGTGTGATGGTGTAAGTGGTGAAGGAGAATGGCCATGGAACTTAGAGGAATGTCACTTAGGAGATTCACTAAGTGACATAGGAGATGTGGTTGAAACATTCTCTAGAAACATCAGACGATTGTTGAGCTGTTCTTTAAGTTCATAGAACTTGTATCAACTGGATACAAAGTCACAACATGATTAGAAGACCATGCATTGTACTGACAATGCATGAGGAGTTGAAGAGATCCATCCACAACTTCTAAGTGGATGAAGTGGATTAATAAAGTCCATGCACTATCACTTAGTGCATGAGAATTTGAAGAAGTTTCAATTTGATCTCTGATTAAATCAACAAAGAGAATTGAAGAAGTTATTTGATTCAGGAGTTCGGTTGAAGATGAAAAACCTTCAAGAAGTCCCTCCTAAGTATTGAACACATATGGAAGAGGAGATGAAGAAGATTAAGAAGAAACCGTTTGAAATTCCATTCATAAGTGATGAATACATGTTGAAGATAATGGAGGAATTTCAAAATGAAGAAGAAGAAAGGAAGAAGGATAAATGAGGAAGAAGGCTTGAAGTGGCACTTGGCATTTGGCATGTTTTATATGGAGAAGAACTTTGTATTTCACAAAGTCCTATTCTGTCCCTTTGCCAAAAAATTGGCCAGCCAAGGCACCTTGGGGGGTTCAACCCCAAGGCATGGGCACTAGGGCACCACGCCCGGGGGAACCCCGTGGGGCGAGCCAGGGCGGCAGGGCTCACCCAAGGACACCCCTGCATGAGCGCTGGGGCACGCCCGGAGGAGCGCAGTGTGCATAGTGGGCGCCAGTGGCGCGCCCGCAGGGAGCATAGTGGGCGCTAGAACCGCGCCCGCTAAAGAACTCGGTGCGGGGCGGCACCGAGAGGGGAGGAGATTCAACTGGCGGGTTGAGGGAGCGCCAGGCTTATAAAGCGCGGAAAAACCGGCCGCGGATTCGATGTGGGACGCGCATTTTTCACCCAGAGCGCATCCTGGCCGTCCGACTCATCGGGCGGCTGATCACAGCCGTTCATCGCATCCCGCGCGAGATCTCCTGATCGCGGCCATCCGAGGATATTCAAACGCCTGATCCGACGGCCGAGAGCTCGTCCTCTACCTCGAGCTCGTCCGAGGTCTCCCCGAAGCCACCCGCAGCCGCCGTCAAACCAGAGGCCACCCGAGCACCGATTTCGAGCTCCGGGCCACCATTTTCAACGCCGAAGGGTCCATTGAGTTCGTCTGGATGTACTGAACACAGCCATGCTATAAAATATGCATGCATGCAACGAGGGGAGCATTTCGAGTTCAGCCGAGGCAAACAACGTTGCCGAGGCCTCGGTGTATTTGAGCTTTGCATGATTTGTGCCTAAACAGAGGCCGTGCATGCGTTATAAATCGCATGCACGAGGAGGAATAAAATAATGAAAGAACCCGCGTTGGACAGAGGAGTAAATTCAAGATTTGGAATATTTTTAAAGACCCGAATATCTCGGGATTTTGAAGTTAGATCACGCGGAAGTTTTAAGCGTTTCTCTGCCTATAAAAGGATCACCCGAGGCATGAAGATGTTGGCTGATCCTTTGTTGAAGATCCGGAGAACCGTGAGTGCACCTCTGCCTCGCGAAGACAAAGCCCCGCGCACACTTGCGCGGTGAGATCCCTGCGCGCCTTCCCTTTGCGCGGTAGGAAGAACCCGGGGCCGCAGCATTCTTGCGCGTCCGTGGTTGATTCCCTCACTGCCTGCACACTTACGCGGCAGGAGGAAGGAGCTCGCGGTGCCTTGCACTCATGGCTAGTGCGGCCGGTTACACCTGAGGACTTGCGCGGCTTGGTGCCTTGCGCGGCAGGCAGTGTTGGAGTAGAGAAGGCTGCACCCTCTTGCGCGCCTCCTGGAGTTCGGGCAGTGTGTGCACAAGTGCCAAGTGAAGAACCACACTTTGTGTGTGGTGTGAGGTGAAGAAGGAAGGACGAGGCCTTTGTGCCTTGTGTGCAAAGTGATCAAGAGAAGGCCGTGGCCCTACTGTGTGTGCATTTGAAGAAAAGGCAGTAGCCTTGTGTGGTTGCAAAGAGGAGAAAGGCAAAGCTTGCACTTTGTGTGTGCATTTAAAGAAGGAGGCCGTAGCCCTTATGTGGGTGCACACATTGAAGAACAAATTATAGAATATTATTTGTGTGTGCAAGACAAGTGGAAGTGCCTTTGGCTAAGTGTGTGCACAAGAAGTGGGAGGCCGAGACCACACCATTGTGTGTGTGTAAGATAGTGAAGAAATAAGTCGAGGCCAAGTGTATGCAAGTGGGTGAAGTGAAGACCACACATTTGTGTGTGTGTGCAAACTTGATGAACCACCTACGGCCCAAGTATGTGCAAGAAGAATTGAAGGCCAACTCATGTGTGTGCTAATGTGAAACAATTGTGTGCAAATTAAAGAAGTGGCCGAACCTAGGTGTGCACTAAAAGTGAACACACTTAGAAGAAGTTGAAAGGAGGACATCCACACTAAAGTAGAACACACTCTAAGTGTGTAAACAAATTGGAACTAAGTGTGTGAATTCAGTGAAGGTGTGTGCTTAAAGTGACTACACCCTTTGTGGGACTATTGCACCTAGAAGAAAAAGAGGACAGTGCATGCATGCATGCATGTACGTGCACACGTGAACAGAGCCAAACCAGCTTGTGTGCATTTGAGTTGTCCAAGTCTTGAAGATATTGTGATGCCATGCATTCAGTGCATGAAGTTGAAGTAAAGTGAGACTGAGCCAGACTGAAGTGAAAGATATTGTTTGTCTGAGTTTTCAGTAGATTGAGAAGACCCTGATCATCACAAGTGATCAGAGGTACAGAGCAAGGCCAGCAGTCTTTATCCCAGACTGCTGAGGATACTTGAAGAAGAACTTAAAGTGAAGAAGAGCTACTCGTGCGACTCGAGGAGCCAAGAGAAGACCCTGTGGGACTCAGGGAGAAGAAGTCTTCAGTGGGATTCTGGAGCAGGCCAGTGGGACTCTGGTAACACTGTGGGACACAGTATAAAGACCCTCCTGTGGGACTCAGGAGAGATACGGTGGGAAGCTGTATCGACCATTGTAATACTAACAGATTATAATGGGAGAATCCATGCTTGGAGAGCATGGCAAGGATGTAGGCCTTTGGTGCCGAACCTTGTAAATCCTTGTGTCCTGTGCCTTTTCATTACTGCATTATCCGGGAAAGGTTGAGAGATACAAGAAGAGTGGATCGAGGCTTTAACCAGCCATAGAGGTTTAATTGATAAGAATCAATTAGTAAAAAGTTTTAAGGGATCACTGATTCACCCCCTCCCCCTCTCAGTGATTCACACTGATCTGGGCACTTCAATTGGTATCAGAGGGAGGTTACCTCTAAAAGATCCAAGAGAGTCTATATGGAGTGCAGATTTGAGGAAATGAAAAAACAGCCTCAAATGGAGATATCTGCCAAGACTCTGAAAAACAGAATGAAGAAACAGGCAAAGAAGATGAAGAAGAAGGTTGCTGCAATCAGAGAAACTCCTTCTATGGAAAGAAGTGTGAAAGTCACATCAGATGACAATTCCTTTTATCATTCTTCTGATGAAGCCTGCTCTAGCTGTGATGAAGATGGAAGGAACAATGATCTTCTAAATGCAATCAAATATCTTCAGAAGAGAGTCCCCAAGGAAATTGCAATGTGTATAGCTACAGGCCTCCTTGATCTTCAAGAAGAAAAATTACATCTAGAAGATGAAGCCAATTCTCTGGAAGTCCAATTGGCTAAAAGGGTTGGCATAACCAACACTCTCAGAAAGCTGGTAAATGCTAAAGATGAAACAGTATCTCTTTGCAATGAAAGATATGAAGATACTTGTGAAGAATTGCAAAGAAGCCTTTCTGAGAAAGAATTCTTTAAGACTGTGGTCAAAGATGTTTTCCATACACTGGAAAAGAGGCATAAAGTGTCAATGGTTGTCAGAGATGCTCAACTTGAAGAAAAAGTCAAATTGGTGAAGGAGCTGGACAATTCATTGCAAGAATTAAAGAAGGTGCATGATGACCAGATGAATCAGCTGAAAGAAAATTGGGAAGGAAAGCTAAGAACTGTTGAGGATGAGAAGAACTCCCTCAACATGAAATACTTAGAACTAGAGGTGATATTGAAAAATCAGCAATCACCCAAAGCTGAATCCTCCCAGTCAGCTGAAAGAAGAAATGTTGCTACTCAAGTGAACCTTGAGCAGGATGATTCTAAGAGAAAGACATCCTCCAATAAAAGTGCAACATCTTCTAGAAAAAAGGTACCATCCATACCATCTCGTACTCTTTCTTCTAAAAGTGTTTCTACTAAAAGTGCAGGATGGAAGAATGAATCCAAACAAGTATGGATGAAGACAATGAAGAAAGAAAGCTCTCCTGAAGCAGCACAACAATTCAAGACAGGTACCCTACAATCAGAAGGAATCAAGAGGTCAAGATTTGTGGGTCAATGTTGGTGTTGTAACAAGTATGGGCATTGTGCAAAGGATTGTTGGTACAATCCGCTGAATGCCAAAGCACAGAGGAAGCCCATGCCTAGGGGGAGCAAGCCAGAGGAAAAGAAGCAACATCCACAGGTCCAGAGACATCTGTTTACTGCTAACAGATTTGGATTACTTGACAACATCTGGGATGATTGCAAAAGTGGTCAAAAAGATACATGTCAATCTCCAACTGTATCCAGAGCTCAAAAGATGAAAAGATCACAGAACCTGGCTTAAAAAGATTCCTTGGGAAGCAAGAAGAAAGTAGAGAATGCTCCCAAGAAGTTTTTGAGAAATGAAGAGAAGTCCTTGGAGTCTGAGTCCAAGAAGGGTGATGCATCCAGAAGGACCACCAAGAAATGCTTCTACTGTGGAAAGAAAGGACACATCATGGACCTTTGTAAAGAAGCCATGAAACTAAATAGAAGCAGACTGAACTCCAAAAGACAATCAATCCAGAAGAAGAAGGGATTGATTGAAAATAAGTTGCCTAAGAGAGGTAGCTTAGCAGCATCCAAAGAACCATGTGGAACTTCCAGAACTGAGGCCACACTTCCAAATGATTTACTAGTCATATGGCCAAATCAGTTGCAACTTGCCAAAGATCTGCAGAGAGCTGAAGATGAAGTTCTGGCAATTGCTAAGGCAAAAGGGAAGAAGAAGGTTTCACATGAAGATGTTTTGAGAACCACACCAGCACAATCATCAATGAAGATCAAATGTGCAAGTGTGAAGACTGGTGAAAATGGGACATCTCGGTTGAGAGAATCTTCTCAGCCTTGTTGTTCACATTGATGAACCAAGGAGGTTCCATCTTATTCCCTAGTCACTTGTATATACATGTGCTAACATTGCAGGGAATTGAAGATGATGGTCATTCTCATCTGGAGGATGGTTTTGGACAGAATGGAGTGCACCCCTTGAGGGGGAGCCAATCTGGAGAAGATGATGTTCTAAAATTAATATCATCTTAAGAAAGTGAAGGTATTCCAATCATTCTTTCATCCCTTGTTTCTTAATTGAGTTTATCTTGTCAATTAAGGGGGAGTATGGATTGAAGACAAATGATTGAAAGGGGGAGCTTTATCTTTGCACTGAACTTTCTAATGAGTTTTGTGAAGTATGTGCAGGATTTAGCAATTCATTGGTATATCTGAAAAATTTCAAACCCCTAAGCACGATCTCACATGTACAGTGAATTTTGGACAGCTTTGAATTCCTTGGTCATATCACTCTTGTTTTCTACACCGGGTTAGCCCAAGTAGACTTAGAGTTGGTTTACTAAAGGTTCTTTGCTAAAGAAGAACATGTGACATCATCCCTCTCTCTCAGTGTTTTTCAAGAAAATACTTTTCAAAGGGAGGAAGAGATTTTTGAAAGAGAACCACACCACACCTTTGCATTTGATTGCCAATAAGGGGGAGAAAATATTGGCACACATATTGACCCATTCATATGTGCTGAAGGAGTGTATTGACAACAAATACAAAGGGGGAGATTGAAGTGCATTGTGTTGCATTTGTTGTCAATGAGGCATGAAGTTGTCTTGGAATGAATGGGAGTCAAGGAATTGTCAAGATGTGAATGCCAAAGGGTGTGATGGTGTAAGTGGTGAAGGAGAATGGCCATGGAACTTAGAGGAATGTCACTTAGGAGATTCACTAAGTGACATAGGAGATGTGGTTGAAACATTCTCTAGAAACATCAGACGATTGTTGAGCTGTTCTTTAAGTTCATAGAACTTGTATCAACTGGATACAAAGTCACAACATGATTAGAAGACCATGCATTGTACTGACATTGCATGAGGAGTTGAAGAGATCCATCCACAACTTCTAAGTGGATGAAGTGGATTAATAAAGTCCATGCATTATCACTTAGTGCATGAGAATTTGAAGAAGTTTCAATTTGATCTCTGATTAAATCAACAAAGAGAATTGATGAAGTTATTTGATTCAGGAGTTCGGTTGAAGATGAAAAACCTTCAAGAAGTCCCTCCTAAGTATTGAACACATATGGAAGAGGAGATGAAGAAGATTAAGAAGAAACCATTTGAAATTCCATTCATAAGTGATGAATACATGTTGAAGATAATGGAGGAATTTCAAAATGAAGAAGAAGAAAGGAAGAAGGATAAATGAGGAAGAAGGCTTGAAGTGGCACTTGGCATTTGGCATGTTTTATATGGAGAAGAACTTTGTATTTCACAAAGTCCTATTCTGTCCCTTTGCCAAAAAATTGGCCAGCCAAGGCACCTTGGGGGGTTCAACCCCAAGGCATGGGCACTAGGGCACCACGCCCGGGGGAACCCCGTGGGGCGAGCCAGGGCGGCAGGGCGCACCCAAGGACACCCCTGCATGAGCGCTGGGGCACGCCCGGAGGAGCGCAGTGTGCATAGTGGGCGCCAGTGGCGCGCCCGCAGGGAGCATAGTGGGCGCTAGAACCGCGCCCGCTAAAGAACTCGGTGCGGGGCGGCACCGAGAGGGGAGGAGATTCAACTGGCGGGTTGAGGGAGCGCCAGGCTTATAAAGCGCGGAAAAACCGGCCGCGGATTCGATGTGGGACGCGCATTTTTTACCCGGAGCGCATCCTGGCCGTCCGACTCATCGCGCGGCTGATCACAGCCGTTCATCGCATCCCGCGCGAGATATCCTGATCGCGGCCGTCCGAGGATATTCAAACGCCTGATCCGACGGCCGAGAGCTCGTCCTCTACCTCGAGCTCGTCCGAGGTCTCCCCGAAGCCACCCGCAGCCGCCGTCAAACCAGAGGCCACCCGAGCACCGATTTCGAGCTCCGGGCCACCATTTTCAACGCCGAAGGGTCCATTGAGTTCGTCTGGATGTACTGAACACAGCCATGCTATAAAATATGCATGCATGCAACGAGGGGAGCATTTCGAGTTCAGCCGAGGCAAACAACGTTGCCGAGGCCTCGGTGTATTCGAGCTTTGCATGATTTGTGCCTAAACAGAGGCCGTGCATGCGTTATAAATCGCATGCACGAGGAGGAATAAAATAATGAAAGAACCCGCGTTGGACATAGGAGTAAATTCAATATTTGGAAGATTTTTAAAGACCCGAATATCTTGGGATTTTGAAGTTAGATCACGCGGAAGTTTTAAGCGTTTCTCTGCCTATAAAAGGATCACCCGAGGCATGAAGATGTTGGCTGATCCTTTGTTGAAGATCCGGAGAACCGTGAGTGCACCTCTGCCTCGTGAAGACAAAGCCCCGCGCACACTTGCGCGGTGAGATCCCTGCGCGCCTTCCCTTTGCGCGGTAGGAAGAACCCGGGGCCGCAGCATTCTTGCGCGTCCGTGGTTGATTCCCTCACTGCCTGCACACTTACGCGGCAGGAGGAAGGAGCCCGCGGTGCCTTGCACTCGTGGCTAGTGCGGCCGGTTACACCTGAGGACTTGCGCGGCTTGGTGCCTTGCGCGGCAGGCAGTGTTGGAGTAGAGAAGGCTGCACCCTCTTGCGCGCCTCCTGGAGTTCGGGCAGTGTGTGCACAAGTGCCAAGTGAAGAACCACACTTTGTGTGTGGTGTGAGGTGAAGAAGGAAGGCCGAGGCCTTTGTGCCTTATGTGCAAAGTGATCAAGAGAAGGCCGTGGCCCTACTGTGTGTGCATTTGAAGAAAAGGCAGTAGCCTTGTGTGGTTGCAAAGAGGAGAAAGGCAAAGCTTTCACTTTGTGTGTGCATTTAAAGAAGGAGGCCGTAGCCCTTATGTGGGTGCACACATTGAAGAACAAATTATAGAATATTATTTGTGTGTGCAAGACAAGTGGAAGTGCCTTTGGCTAAGTGTGTGCACAAGAAGTGGGAGGCCGAGACCACACCATTGTGTGTGTGTAAGATAGTGAAGAAATAAGTCGAGGCCAAGTGTATGCAAGTGGGTGAAGTGAAGACCACACATTTGTGTGTGTGTGCAAACTTGAAGAACCACCTACGGCCCAAGTATGTGCAAGAAGAAGTGAAGGCCAACTCATGTGTGTGCTAATGTGAAACAATTGTGTGCAAATTAAAGAAGTGGCCGAACCTAGGTGTGCACTAAAAGTGAACACACTTAGAAGAAGTTGAAAGGAGGACATCCACACTAAAGTAGAACACACTCTAAGTGTGTAAACAAATTGGAAATAAGTGTGTGAAGTCAGTGAAGGTGTGTGCTTAAAGTGACTACACCCTTTGTGGGACTATTGCACCTAGAAGAAAAAGAGGACAGTGCATGCATGCATGCATGTACGTGCACACCTGAACAGAGCCAAACCAGCTTGTGTGCATTTGAGTTGTCCAAGTCTTGAAGATATTGTGATGCCATTCATTCAGTGCATGAAGTTGAAGTAAAGTGAGACTGAGCCAGACTGAAGTGAAAGATATTGTTTGTCTGAGTTTTCAGTAGATTGAGAAGACCCTGATCATCACAAGTGATCAGAGGTACAGAGCAAGGCCAGCAGTCTTTATCCCAGACTGCTGAGGATACTTGAAGAAGACCTTAAAGTGAAGAAGAGCTACTCGTGTGACTCGAGGAGCCAAGAGAAGACCCTGTGGGACTCAGGGAGAAGAAGTCTTCAGTGGGATTCTGGAGCAGGCCAGTGGGACTCTGGTAACACTGTGGGACGCAGTATAAAGACCCTCCTGTGGGACTCAGGAGAGATACGGTGGGAAGCTGTATCGACCATTGTAATACTAACAGATTATAATGGGAGAATCCATGCTTGGAGAGCATGGCAAGGATGTAGGCCTTTGGTGCCGAACCTTGTAAATCCTTGTGTCCTGTGCCTTTTCATTACTGCATTATCCGGGAAAGGTTGAGAGATACAAGAAGAGTGGATCGAGGCTTTAACCAGCCATAGAGGTTTAATTGATAAGAATCAATTTGTAAAAAGTTTTAAGGGATCACTGATTCACCCCCTCCCCCTCTCAGTGATTCACACTGATCTGGGCACTTCAATTGGTATCAGAGGGAGGTTACCTCTAAAAGATCCAAGAGAGTCTATATGGAGTGCAGATTTGAGGAAATGAAAAAACAGCCTCAAATGGAGATATCTGCCAAGACTCTGAAAAACAGAATGAAGAAACAGGCAAAGAAGATGAAGAAGAAGGTTGCTGCAATCAGAGAAACTCCTTCTATGGAAAGAAGTGTGAAAGTCACATCAGATGACAATTCCTTTTATCATTCTTCTGATGAAGCCTGCTCTAGCTGTGATGAAGATGGAAGGAACAATGATCTTCTAAATGCAATCAAATATCTTCAGAAGAGAGTCCCCAAGGAAATTGCAATGTGTATAGCTACAGGCCTCCTTGATCTTCAAGAAGAAAAATTACAGCTAGAAGATGAAGCCAATTCTCTGGAAGTCCAATTGGCTAAAAGGTTTGGCATAACCAACACTCTCAGAAAGCTGGTAAATGCTAAAGATGAAACAGTATCTCTTTGCAATGAAAGATATGAAGATACTTGTGAAGAATTGCAAAGAAGCCTTTCTGAGAAAGAATTCTTTAAGACTGTGGTCAAAGATGTTTTCCATACACTGGAAAAGAGGCATAAAGTGTCAATGGTTGTCAGAGATGCTCAACTTGAAGAAAAAGTCAAATTGGTGAAGGAGCTGGACAATTCATTGCAAGAATTAAAGAAGGTGCATGATCACCAGATGAATCAGCTGAAAGAAAATTAGGAAGGAAAGCTAAGAACTGTTGAGGATGAGAAGAACTCCCTCAACATGAAATACTTAGAACTAGAGGTGATATTGAAAAATCAGCAATCACCCAAAGCTGAATCCTCCCAGTCAGCTGAAAGAAGAAATGTTGCTACTCAAGTGAACCTTGAGCAGGATGATTCTATGAGAAAGACATCCTCCAATAAAAGTGCAACATCTTCTATAAAGAAGGTACCATCCATACCATCTTGTACTCTTGCTTCTAAAAGTGTTTCTACTAAAAGTGCAGGATGGAAGAATGAATCCAAACAAGTATGGATGAAGACAATGAAGAAAGAAAGCTCTCCTGAAGCAGCACAACAATTCAAGACAGGTACCCTACAATCAGAAGGAATCAAGAGGTCAAGATTTGTGGGTCAATGTTGGTGTTGTAACAAGTATGGGCATTGTGCAAAGGATTGTTGGTACAATCCGCTGAATGCCAAAGCACAGAGGAAGCCCATGCCTAGGGGGAGCAAGCCAGAGGAAAAGAAGCAACATCCACAGGTCCAGAGACATCTGTTTACTGCTAACAGATTTGGATTACTTGACAACATCTGGGATGATTGCAAAAGTGGTCAAAAAGATACATGTCAATCTCCAACTGTATCCAGAGCTCAAAAGATGAAAAGATCACAGAACCTGGCTCAAAAAGATTCCTTGGGAAGCAAGAAGAAAGTAGAGAATGCTCCCAAGAAGTGTTTGAGAAATGAAGATAAGTCCTTGGAGTCTGAGTCCAAGAAGGGTGATGCATCCAGAAGGACCACCAAGAAATGTTTCTACTGTGGAAAGAAAGGACACATCATGGACCTTTGTAAAGAAGCCATGAAACTAAATAGAAGCAGACTGAACTCCAAAAGACAATCAATCCAGAAGAAGAAGGGATTGATTGAAAATAAGTTGCCTAAGAGAGGTAGCTTAGCAGCATCCAAAGAACCATGTGGAACTTCCAGAACTGAGGCCACACTTCCAAATGATTTACTAGTCATATGGCCAAATCAGTTGCAACTTGCCAAAGATCTGCAGAGAGCTGAAGATGAAGTTCTGGCAATTGCTAAGGCAAAAGGGAAGAAGAAGGTTTCACATGAAGATGTTTTGAGAACCACACCAGCACAATCATCAATGAAGATCAAATGTGCAAGTGTGAAGACTGGTGAAAATGGGACATCTCGGTTGAGAGAATCTTCTCAGCCTTGTTGTTCACATTGATGAACCAAGGAGGTTCCATCTTATTCCCTAATCACTTGTATATACATGTGCTAACATTGCAGGGAATTGAAGATGATGGTCATTCTCAGCTGGAGGATGGTTTTGGACAGAATGGAGTGCACCCCTTGAGGGGGAGCCAATCTGGAGAAGATGATGTTCTAAAATTAATATCATCTTAAGAAAGTGAAGGTATTCCAATCATGCTTTCATCCCTTGTTTCTTAATTGAGTTTATCTTGTCAATTAAGGGGGAGTATGGATTGAAGACAAATGATTGAAAGGGGGAGCTTTATCTTTGCACTGAACTTTCTAATGAGTTTTGTGAAGTATGTGCAGGATTTAGCAATTCATTGGTATATCTGAAAAATTTCAAACCCCTAAGCATGATCTCACATGTACAGTGAATTTTGGACAGCTTTGAATTCCTTGGTCATATCACTCTTGTTTTCTACACCGGGTTAGCCCAAGTAGACTTAGAGTTGGTTTACTAAAGGTTCTTTGCTAAAGAAGAACATGTGACATCATCCCTCTCTCTCAGTGTTTTTCAAGAAAATACTTTTCAAAGGGAGGAAGAGATTTTTGAAAGAGAACCACACCACACCTTTGCATTTGATTGCCAATAAGGGGGAGAAAATATTGGCACACATATTGACCCATTCATATGTGCTGAAGGAGTGTATTGACAACAAATACAAAGGGGGGAGATTGAAGTGCATTGTGTTGCATTTGTTGTCAATGAGGCATGAAGTTGTCTTGGAATGAATGGGAGTCAAGGAATTGTCAAGATGTGAATGCCAAAGGGTGTGATGGTGTAAGTGGTGAAGGAGAATGGCCATGGAACTTAGAGGAATGTCACTTAGGAGATTCACTAAGTGACATAGGAGATGTGGTTGAAACATTCTCTAGAAACATCAGACGATTGTTGAGCTGTTCTTTAAGTTCATAGAAATTGTATCAACTGGATACAAAGTCACAACATGATTAGAAGACCATGCATTGTACTGACAATGCATGAGGAGTTGAAGAGATCCATCCACAACTTCTAAGTGGATGAAGTGGATTAATAAAGTCCATGCACTATCACTTAGTGCATGAGAATTTGAAGAAGTTTCAATTTGATCTCTGATTAAATCAACAAAGAGAATTGAAGAAGTTATTTGATTCAGGAGTTCGGTTGAAGATGAAAAACCTTCAAGAAGTCCCTCCTAAGTATTGAACACATATGGAAGAGGAGATGAAGAAGATTAAGAAGAAACCGTTTGAAATTCCATTCATAAGTGATGAATACATGTTGAAGATAATGGAGGAATTTCAAAATGAAGAAGAAGAAAGGAAGAAGGATAAATGAGGAAGAAGGCTTGAAGTGGCACTTGGCATTTGGCATGTTTTATATGGAGAAGAACTTTGTATTTCACAAAGTCCTATTCTGTACCTTTGCCAAAAAATTGGCCAGCCAAGGCACCTTGGGGGGTTCAACCCCAAGGCATGGGCACTAGGGCACCACGCCCGGGGGAACCCCGTGGGGCGAGCCAGGGCGGCAGGGCGCACCCAAGGACACCCCTGCATGAGCACTGGGGCACGCCCGGAGGAGCGCAGTGTGCATAGTGGGCGCCAGTGGCGCGCCCGCAGGGAGCATAGTGGGCGCTAGAACCGCGCCCGCTAAAGAACTCGGTGAGGGGCGGCACCGAGAGGGGAGGAGATTCAACTGGCGGGTTGAGGGAGCGCCAGGCTTATAAAGCGCGGAAAAACCGGCCGCGGATTCGATGTGGGACGCGCATTTTTCACCCGGAGCGCATCCTGGCCGTACGACTCATCGCGCGGCTGATCACAGCCGTTCATCGCATCCCGCGCGAGATCTCCTGATCGCGGCCGTCCGAGGATATTCAAACGCCTGATTTGACGGCCGAGAGCTCGTCCTCTACCTCGAGCTCGTCCGAGGTCTCCCCGAAGCCACCCGCAGCCGCCGTCAAACCAGAGGCCACCCGAGCACCGATTTCGAGCTCCGGGCCACCATTTTCAACGCCGAAGGGTCCATTGAGTTCGTCTGGATGTACTGAACACAGCCATGCTATAAAATATGCATGCATGCAACGAGGGGAGCATTTCGAGTTCAGCCGAGGCAAACAACGTTGCCGAGGCCTCGGTGTATTCGAGCTTTGCATGATTTGTGCCTAAACAGAGGCCGTGCATGCGTTATAAATCGCATGCACGAGGAGGAATAAAATAATGAAAGAACCCGCGTTGGACAGAGGAGTAAATTCAAGATTTGGAAGATTTTTAAAGACCCGAATATCTCGGGATTTTGAAGTTAGATCACGCGGAAGTTTTAAGCATTTCTCTGCCTATAAAAGGATCACCCGAGGCATGAAGATGTTGGCTGATCCTTTGTTGAAGATCCGGAGAACCGTGAGTGCACCTCTGCCTCGCGAAGACAAAGCCCCGCGCACACTTGCGTGGTGAGATCCCTACGCGCCTTCCCTTTGCGCGGTAGGAAGAACCCGGGGCCGCAGCATTCTTGCGCGTCCGTGGTTGATTCCCTCACTGCCTGCACACTTACGCGGCAGGAGGAAGGAGCCCGCGGTGCCTTGCACTCGTGGCTAGTGCGGCCGGTTACACCTGAGGACTTGCGCGGCTTGGTGCCTTGCGCGGCAGGCAGTGTTGGAGTAGAGAAGGTTGCACCCTCTTGCGCGCCTCCTGGAGTTCGGGCAGTGTGTGCACAAGTGCCAAGTGAAGAACCACACTTTGTTTGTGGTGTGAGGTGAAGAAGGAAGGCCGAGGCCTTTGTGCCTTGTGTGCAAAGTGATCAAGAGAAGGCCGTGGCCCTACTGTGTGTGCATTTGAAGAAAAGGCAGTAGCCTTGTGTGGTTGCAAAGAGGAGAAAGGCAAAGCTTGCACTTTGTGTGTGCATTTAAAGAAGGAGGCCGTAGCCCTTATGTGGGTGCACACATTGAAGAACAAATTATAGAATATTATTTGTGTGTGCAAGACAAGTGGAAGTGTCTTTGGCTAAGTGTGTGCACAAGAAGTGGGAGGCCGAGACCACACCATTGTGTGTGTGTAAGATAGTGAAGAAATAAGTCGAGGCCAAGTGTATGCAAGTGGGTGAAGTGAAGACCACACATTTGTGTGTGTGTGCAAACTTGAAGAACCACCTACGGCCCAAGTATGTGCAAGAAGAAGTGAAGGCCAACTCATGTGTGTGCTAATGTGAAAAAATTGTGTGCAAATTAAAGAAGTGGCCGAACCTAGGTGTGCACTAAAAGTGAACACACTTAGAAGAAGTTGAAAGGAGGACATCCACACTAAAGTAGAACACACTCTAAGTGTGTAAACAAATTGGAACTAAGTGTGTGAAGTCAGTGAAGGTGTTTGCTTAAAGTGACTACACCCTTTGTGGGACTATTGCACCTAGAAGAAGAAGAGGACAGTGCATGCATGCATGCATGTACGTGCACACGTGAACAGAGCCAAACCAGCTTGTGTGCATTTGAGTTGTCCAAGTCTTGAAGATATTGTGATGCCATGCATTCAGTGCATGAAGTTGAAGTAAAGTGAGACTGAGCCAGACTGAAGTGAAAGATATTGTTTGTCTGAGTTTTCAGTAGATTGAGAAGACCCTGATCATCACAAGTGATCAGAGGTACAGAGCAAGGCCAGCAGTCTTTATCCCAGACTACTGAGGATACTTGAAGAAGACCTTAAAGTGAAGAAGAGCTACTCGTGCGACTCGAGGAGCCAAGAGAAGACCCTGTGGGACTCAGGGAGAAGAAGTCTTCAGTGGGATTCTGGAGCAGGCCAGTGGGACTCTGGTAACACTGTGGGACGCAGTATAAAGACCCTCCTGTGGGACTCAGGAGAGATACGGTGGGAAGCTGTATCGACCATTGTAATACTAACAGATTATAATGGGAGAATCCATGCTTGGAGAGCATGGCAAGGATGTAGGCCTTTGGTGCCGAACCTTGTAAATCCTTGTGTCCTGTGCCTTTTCATTACTGCATTATCCGGGAAAGGTTGAGAGATACAAGAAGAGTGGATCGAGGCTTTAACCAGCCATAGAGGTTTAATTGATAAGAATCAATTAGTAAAAAGTTTTAAGGGATCACTGATTCACCCCCTCCCCCTCTCAGTGATTCACACTGATCTGGGCACTTCAGATACTATAGAGGAATATACATATATTGACACTGTCATATAAGAAGATAAGAATGGAGATGAATTTTGAAATAGTTATATGCAGGTTATAATAATATATAATATATATCTATATATAATATTTATTTTTAACTGTTTACTAACAATAGTCATTTCATGTTTTAGATGGACTCAGATATGTTTTAGGAGTTAGAGGGGGTGATATACCTTGTAACGAGCATAATTGTTAGATCATCTAACCCTCATACTGCTGGAGGATCAGCGATGACATGGAGGGGTCATGGTATTTCATGGTTGATGATTCCTGGCCCTATCACTAAGTGATGTGCACATCCTGACTTTGAGCCACACAGGTGAAGGTGTGTTTACTTGTTTATTTTAGTTAGTTTTCATTAATTATCATTAATTTACTTATATACCAATTGTTTGACTATTACTTTTTTTCATAAATTTTCGCATATAACAATTAGATAGGGGAGTGCTATATTACAGAATTATTTTTCTAGAGAATCGGTGACTTCGGATTAGATTCCTATTCATTTTTAGTTGTGTATATTTGATAATTGGATAGTATGTAAACAAATAAAAGTTATTTTGAAATTTATTTATTGAATTGCTTGATATTAATAATAATTTATTGGTTTTATGGTATCCAATCAATGATATCATGCACGAATCTATCAGGGTGGCATCGGCGATCTGTATGCATGAGTGTTGCCATCAATTTTTTCACAATATGAGGAGGAAAACATTATAGAAAGTAAGAGCTGGAGAATTTGATTAGTCTTGATATGCCCATTGACCAAATTACATCTCATCTCAGGTTTGGGATGGATTGTGCTTATATTGGATGGGATTTTCTTTTCAATGGAGAGTATCATTAGGTCGACATAACTGGTGGAGGAAGAAGGTGACACATCGAGTTGGTAGTCGTACATTCAGTATGCATCATAGAAATTTGGTAAGTACTTTTTTTTTATTAATTTATATAACTTTAAATTTAAACTGTTTATTTTATACTATTATAGGTAGTCGAACAAACCGATATTAGAGAGTTCGATGTTTGTAGGAGGATATACAACGACCCTATCACTAGAGAGATTAGAGGTGATCTCTAGTGTCATATTGTGGTTAGTATAAATTTTTTGAGTTTTAAAAAATAAATAAAAACAATATTTTAACTATTTCATTTTTAAATTTCAATTAATAGAGTCATATGAGGCCATGAAATATCAGACACAGGCTGAGATTCAGGTTGAGACCAAGGATCAAACCTCTAGTAAAAAAGGATTTGATGATGAAACATGGATGCATGCAATGTAGTATGCCTTCAAGAAAGGTTTAGTTATTGGTATTGACTCTCGATTTACGCCCGAGAGTTTTTATAGTACGACTATGATGTCATCATGCATCTCGAGAGGAGCTTGTGAAGAATCATCATTATCATGTGATGCATAGTATGAGGAGCAGATGTGAGATCAGGTTGAGATTATAGGGACCCTGCATAGGGAGTAGGAAGAGCTCCGTCATCAGCAACAACAATAGGGGGAGATTCCTCGATGGCAGCAGCAACAACATGAGCAGACGATGGAGTAAATGTGACGTCTGACTCATGGTTTAGGGATGGAGTTCCCTCCACCATCTCCTCTAGATCCTCTAGACAGCCCCTTGGAGATTTTTATACTTTTTATGATAAGCATTTGAATGTAATTTTATTGTAATAATTTAATAATACATATATTTACATTTCTATATACTGCATTTTTTATATTGTTTCGAATATTGTATTTTCTATTATTTTTTATTTACTATTTTATTTTTTATTTATTATTTTAATTATTTATTTATTATTTACTGTTATTTTTATTTTATCATTATTTTTATTATTATATTATTATTATATTATTATTATTATTATTATTTATTATTATTATTATTATTTTATTAATATTAATATTATTTTATATTATTACGAATATTGGGTTTTTATTAATTTTATTAGTTATTATGATTTTATTTATTATTGTAATTATATTTTAATTATTTTAATTATATTTTATTATTTATTATTATTTATTTTATTATTTATTTTTTTTATTTTTATTTTGTTAAATATTATTAATATTAATAATATTTTTATGTTTTCACATTTTTTACCAATGGCCCGTCATAAAATATATTTTTTTGAAACATGAGAAAAATATTTGTGACGAGAGACTCCCCTATTTCAAAAACAGTTTTTATGATGCCATTTTCTACCATGAGTTATTTGTAACAGGACCCCATCACAAATGAACCATTGTAAATGCTTTTATTTCTAGTACTGTTATCCTTAGAGATTGTTGTCTCCTATTTACACATGATGAGAGACTCTGAGCTAGTCATCAAACAAGTGAAGTGTGACTATGTCATCAGAAAGTAATAGCTCATTCACTTTCTAGAATGTACTCATCTTCTAGTGACATAGTTCCCTTCCCAGCTAATGGTGACACACATTCCTTGATCGCAGAATGGTTGACCTAATGATTTGGAAATTTTGGTTGCATCCCTTGCAGAACGTGACCAAGATGACCTGATCATTCATGTGTAATATCATAGAGTCATCAGCACCATCACTTTAGATAATGGAAACCAATACGTATATTAGCTGGCTACCAGTACTTTTGTGATATGGCCCTTAGATCCCTAATAGTCAAGGAAATGCCTGATTAGATGACTCCCCTTGTCAAGTATCTCTTGTATGGAATTCCCTATCAAGCCGAGTCAAGCCTGAAAAAATCTTACAGCATGGATGGTAGTTTACCCTCCAAGGATGGCCTAACATTGATAAAATATTATAGAATTGTGGGTTTAATGAAATTTTCGTCCATTATATCTAAGGAGAAGTGATACCTCAGGTAATGCAAGAGTTATATGCTGAATCATGTGGCTCCCATAAAGCAGTATTAATGATCTCCCACTAAATTAGGAGGTTGGGCTACTTCTAGCCCCTCCCATGGTTCACAAATGCGTTGAGTTCACCAAGAGGTGTCATGCCTGTCAGATCTACGCTAACTATATGCATCAATTGCTATAACTTCTCCACACTACCAAGTACTCTTGACCCTTTTCATTATGGATACATGACGTTGTGGGGTTATACCTTCCGGTGAAAACTCAACAGTGTATGTTCATTTTGACAACAATAAATATAATTCATATTTGGGAAGAAGTGGTTTCCCACAAAGAATTAAAAATCATGTTTGTGATTGAGTTTGTAAGCTCCCACATTATCCTTTGGTTTGGAGTTCCTCACAATATTCTCACAGACAACGACACCAAATTATAAGACATCGAGGTCAATAAATTTTATTCAAAGTACAACATTCAGTCCATACATACTTCTTCTACCATGTATAAGAAAATTTATAGATTGATTCATTCAAAAATACCCTCTCTATCATCTTACATAAAATTGTGGGATAGAACAAAAAGAGTTTCCTCGACAAGCTTCCTAATTCCCTTTGAGATTATCAGATAAAAACCTGAAATTTCACCAAGGAGAACCTATACTCCTTGGTGTATGCAACAAAGGTAGTCTTACCCACTGAGGTTCAGTTGTTGTCACTCAAAATAGACATTAATTACTAGAATATTCCAAATCATGGTATAATTCTATCTAGATACATTGGAATACCTCGTGGAAAATAGTCCGCAAGACATTCATAACATAGAGAGGCACCAGAATAGCATAGAAATAGAGTTCAACAAGAAGGTTCAACTACTCTCCTTCTCTTAGGGTAACATGTTATTGGCTCAAAGAACACTGATGCTACTAGGAAACAATCCCCTAAAATTAGAGCCTAAATGGGAAGGACCATAAATTATTCATAAATTATATTCAAATGTATAATAATCTTTAGTCATCATGGTTGGAGAGTGTATCAAAATTCCCACCAATGAAATTTTTTTAATGTAGTAATTCATGTGAAACTATGGTCCAAACTCTATGACCTTAATCTAGGAGTCATGGTCAAGGTTATGTGACCTTAAACTATAGAAACCAGGGTATGATCTCTATGACCTTAAACTAATTGAAACCCCATATGGTTCAAGAATTATGACCTTAAACTATTTTTAGTCCCTATAGCCTGAGTTATATAAATTTAAAATACACATACCAATGTCCCCAACACAAAATGTTAAACTATAGACTTACCCCATATAAAAATTAGTTTCCTAATATGAAAAATATTCGATAAAAAACCAATTCACTCAGTACATGATGATAACCTATAGCCTCACCCCATGAAATAAACATGAGATTCCCTCTGGAAATTGTGAGATTCCTTAATTACCTCATCAGAGAGGATATCCCCCCACTTTCAAAATCATTCTCCTACTACACCGAACCCCAGAACTACATGTGTATTGATTCCCATTTCTATGGGATTTGTAGTGATTCCTAGACCCCTATATTCGGTCACATCCACCATTTTATCATGAAACCTTCCCCTGAGGGGGGAGATAAATTTTTTTAACCAAAATTTTGTCCCTTTGACTGCACATAGGGTCCAAGCATTACGACCTTAAACTATGTTCAGTTTGATTCAGGGTATTGATGTGGAATGGGGGCTTGTATCATCATCCTTTCACGTCAGATTTTACCTCTTTCATTCCATGAAAATATTCTTAAAAACATTCCCCTAAAACAAGAATAATTAATTTAAGCTATTTATCAAATTTCCATAGTCCAAACCTTATGAAATTAAACTATGTGCAACTGGTTCTAGGATTACTTTTTACGGTGAAACTAATTTTTAACCACTCCTTCACATCAAGTTCCAACTGTTATGAACAACTTGAACATCCTTGATGTTTCTACTCCTAGTCTATGCATTAAAACCTTAAACTATGTTCATTCTCCCCTCATTTTCATGGTTTTCATTATCCCTGGTTTTTCAGCAAGCCTATTACTCAACCTTTTTTTAGAACTATGTGTGGCTAGATTCTCAATCCTATAAGATACGTGGTGATGTATAGACCTCGTATATTTGATCCCAACCATGAAATCATAAAAAATTACACATTTAATATCAGACTATTGACCTTAAATTCCATTTTGGTCCTCCTCTTAAGGTATAAGTCCCCAATCATATTCCCCGACTTACCAACGAATCAGGATTCCCCCATGACCCAACTTAAGGAAGAAAGGAATCAACATCTTTATATGTAAGCCCAACCAAATTCATCCTCACATGGTGTTAAACTATAAACTTACCCCATATAAAATAGGGGTGCCTCATATGAAAATTATGGGATGACATAAAAATCACAATCCTCAGTACATGACATTAAATTATAACCTTAACCCGTATGAAACTTGGATGAATCATATGAAAATTATTTGGTGACCCAAAAACCAATATCCTCATCACATGATGTTAAACTATATATTTACCCCATATGAAACTCATATTCCACATATAAAAAGTATTGTATGAAATAAAAACTAGCATCCTCAACACAATCCATTAAACTTTAGACTGATCCCTTATGAAACTAGGCTGCCTCAATTGAAAATTAAGGGATGACATAAAAACCAACATCCTCAGCACATGACATTAAACTACATCCTTAACCCTTATGAAATTGGGATGCCTCATATGTTGAGGATTGGATGAAAAAAATCCAACATCCTCAAAACATGAGGTCAAATTTTAGATTTAGCCCATACTAATTTGAGATGCCTCATATCACAAATATGAGATGATTCAATGTCCTTTTCATAGAGTACACCACCTTACCTGTGTTGGCCACCTATCATGCCATGTTCTAGATCTACGTGTTTAATAATTAACATTAAAATTGGATATTTAGTGATTCTTAGATCTCATTTCTTCTGTCCACCCCCTTCACTAACTCTTTAAAACGTATTTCCTACCCCAACATCATAAAGACGAATTGGGTATGGTTTTTCGTGTTTTTATGGTAGATGGTCTCTTTAGACTCCTTTCAAATCAGGTTACCACTCATTCATGCCACACAATCCTCTTTAAGACACCCACACCCTACGGTCCATGCTTTCTAAACATAAACTAGAAACTACCCTTATTTCTGAACTCCATGACCATCAACTGGAATATACCATAGTTTGAGATGTATGAATTGAAACTAAAAAGTCCAACTTCCCCAGAAAATGGTGTTAAACTATAGACTTACCCTATAAAATGAACATAAGATTCCTCACATGGCTTGTTTGGGATGAAAAAAACCTAACTTCCTCAGTAGATTATAATTAATTGTATCTTTACACCATATGGGATTCCCCATTGGACCAATATGAGATTATTTTATGTCCTTATCAGAGTGGACACTACCCCAACTGGCATTGGTATTCTACCACATTGAGTTTTAGAACAATGTGTGTATTGGTTCCCATTATAATGGGATATATAGTAACACAAAAATCCATTATCATGGGCCTTACCCTACCATCAACTCATTTTAGGGTCTTTCCCCTTTGGGTTAGGCTTGATCAAATTCTATCAAAATTTTCATCCAGCACATTTGAGTGTGGAAGAATGGATCCCAGAGAACTCAACCTTTATTTAATGACATTACCCACTTCCACTTTTCACACATCATGGTTTCTTCAATATAGATATCCATCATCCTTCTAATCTTCATGGGCTCCCTAATGTTAATGGTTATTATCCACACTATCTCACCTACTATCCTGGGCTCATTCCTCGAAGGATCCTTAGTAACATATAGAGAATACCATGTTTCTAACTTGGTCAATAGTCGATCCTTTATTTTTTTCACCCCATTATATACTAATGTGGTGATTAGAACATGGTCAACAGTTTTTACCCTCACAGTGATCATTTTTTTACTATCAAGGTCTTTAAAGTCATGATATTCCCTCACATGATTTGTTAGTAACTTTTTAGCCTTGTTGTGCTTTACTTCCTATCGATCTGTGTTTCTCACATAGAGCATGTTACACATTGGATTAGGAGTAGGGAAGGGTGTTTTTCCAAATAAATTTTGAGATGTGAGGATGAACCCTGGTTCTGAACTCTATGACCTTAATCTTCAATCACGAGTCAAATAATCATGACTTTACAATTTGTTGAAGTCATATTAATTTTTTTTCCATGTGGTGCTAGGCCTCCTTAGAAATCAATTCGCATCAGGTCAAATCCTTCATATTAAATGGACACATTTTTAAGATGCATAACCCATGGTCTAGAAATTTGGAAATTAAACTATTTGTAATTGGTATGAACTATCTGATCGTAAACTAGGAGCCCAAAACCCAGCATACCAACTTTAAACTATGTGTGAGTTATCCTAGGAATGTGTCATATAAAGAAAACCCAAATTAGACCTCAATTATTATTGGGCAACATCCCTTCTATTCCATGTGTACTCATTTTAGATGTGAAACCCAAAATATATGAATTATGGATTTATACTATTTGCAATCAGTCAGAACTCTATGAACATAAACTCGAAGCCTAGGTCCAAGCATCATGACCTTAAAACCGTGTACATGATGGATATGAGATATTATGCGTGGAAGGGACTCCTAGGCTACACATTCATGTCAGGTTACCTCTCTCCCATTCCATACTGATATTATTGAGATACAAAACCATGTGGTCCAATCATCATGACCATAAACTAGATGTCACACACACTAGATTCTTCTTCTTGTTATAAGGCCTCCTAGGAAAACAATTTCCATCAGTTTTGAATTATACCGAATCATAATAACATTTTTGATGGTGATCCCCTTAGGTCCAAGAACTAATAAATTAAAATATTTATAGTACCATTTTCTATTCTTTAGGAACTTCAACTAGGATTCATGGTCTGAGGATTATGAACATAAGCTATTTTCAACCCTTTAGTCTGAGCATTATGACCCTAAACTATTTTATATATCTTGGTTTGACTTGAATAATCATAAAATACCAAAGCTAAGAGGAAAAATTGTCTATCAGGTTGAAATCACATAAGGTAAACCTAAGAAATATTCATACTCCCCCTATCGGTTAACTCTTGTGACCTAGGAAACAATAATGGGTTTAAAAGAAATAGGTACAAATCTAGAAGGGACCCACTAATGACCCTAGAAAAACCTGGTTTTGATCACTAAACCCCTCAGTTAATGAAAAGGTTAGAGCTAAATCATAATCTCTATTTACCTCATGAGACCCTCTATTGGGTTCCCCCATTATGTTACCCTTTTATTCCCCCACTGCCTTGGCTGGGCGGGTTTTATTCATTTCAATTCACACGTCTTGATCACAAGATGGTAAAATATCTTGTGAAAATCTCAATCACACAATGTTAAAATGTGAAATACATCTTCCTCACCATATTAAGTTATATTTCATGTATATCATCATCACTATATGATGTCAAATTTCATATCCATCATACTCATCGCATGATGTAAAAATAAAAGGCATATTAGGCCCTCATTGGAGAAGCCTGATTTCCCCTTTGGTGTTGGTCACCTACCACATCATTCATGTTCCTTGACCATCACTCTACACCCCAGATGATATTCCCCTTGGAATATGAGCCTAAGATATTTTTAGACTGATATGACTATGAAATGTTCTTAAATAAATGGTGGCATAATTCTGAGAGTGTTGAAATCCATTCAAACACTCCATCAATTCACCCCATGATTAAAATCTACCTTGACTTGGATACCCATTATACTTCATTTCTGAATCGACCCCCTTGATGAAAATAGTGTCTGGACACACTATCTCACTTACCATCCTAAGAACACACCCTGAATTAATTCTGATGACATTTTGAGAGAAGTCATGTGTTTTCAACATGCTCAGTGGTTGAACCTATTTTGTTTGTATCTATCCTTGAAAAAAAAATATAATAGATTCTATGTTTTTAACATGGTCAGATGTTATCCTCCATCATTACGCCACCCTCATTTTGTTTCAGATCTTGGTCATCTCAATTCATTCTCTATATCACCCCTATGTTCATGTAGAATTAAATTAAGCTGGATTTACACCATTCATGCACTAGTGAACATCGAGAGAGTAATTCAACTGTTTAGAGACCCTATTACTCCTTCTATAGCCATTATGGTCGAGACACTCCCAGTGTTCAGTAAGAAAGTTAATACCCCGAGTGATTGAACTTTGTATGACACTCTCAAATAAATGAGAAATATTTTTTTAATTCTTTTTCCAACACCGAGTGTGACTAACATGGAATTAAGGATTAATTGTTGGTTTTCATGTTAATTTGGCCGAGAAGTAGTAAAAACTTTTTACAGTATATAGGGAATTTAAAACAATCCATACAAAGTTTGGGTGGGTCATCCACATGTTGAAGTCTCTCATTTATTTTAGGATAAGATAAATTTCCCCAGGGGTCAACCCTAGAAACTGAGAACTTGATCTTAGAAAACCTTCATTGAGTAGACTCTAGAGTCCACTACCTCTAAAATAGATCGACCACGTATTCCTCAATGATAGAGAAAAATTATTTTACGCTAATTCATACCTGATCCTACTCATTTTGGAACTCGGCCACCAAAGATGATGCCTCCACTACCGTTTCCCCAGCCACATCCAACTGGGTCCTCAGTCAGCCAATGATCTCTTATTGAGTAGTGAAAAGGGATTTTTACACTTGTGCATGATAATACAGATGAGAAATATCTTATTCAACTACCTGATGTGCCTGAGTAACCTCAACCTTCATTTTTTTCTAGGATACATCAAACTCTTTCCACTGAATATGTTCTGGTTAAATGAGGAAGTCTAGATCTAGTGCATGGAGGCCACTAGAGTTTACCTCACTAGTCCCTAGGATGATTATACAATAGTAGAGATATACAATATAGTTTGGAAGATCAACCCGTGGGGTGCGGGTGAGTAAATTTCAGAAACTCCTCTACTCCTTATGTTGGATGAATCGATCCGCATCGGCAATGTCCATGAAAAAATATCCCAAGTTCATTGGAGGCATAGGCTCGTACTCGAAAAGGAATACCAAAATATCCGTGATCAGTTCATTTTTAAGAAGATATTTTGGGGGGATGTTCCCCAGGTTTTGAGAAAGTGAATATTTTTAGGAGCCCTCATCAATAGAATAATCGCCAACTACCTCTAGTGAAACATTCATGGAGGGATTAGCCATTACAACATCCTCGTATTCCACTTTTGGTGGAACATTATAGATCAATTTCATTGATCCTCAGCTTCAGTAGCTGCAACTAATATCTCTTTCGAGATAAGCATGTTCATTATATATTCCCTAATCATTTCAGTTCCCAACACGATTTTCACCTCCTCCATTGATGATTCCACTCCCGCAACTAACTCCCATGGTACTTTTATAGATGGATTAACCAAAAAATCCTATTTGACCACCTTTTTCAATGTATATCATCATCTACTATAACTTACCTGGTTTTTAATATCTACATTGATGGCTAAGCTCCATATATGGATTTTAACTACCATTTAAAGAAAATGTTTATCTGAGCATGACTTATGAGGGAAAAAAACAACAGAAAAGGTGAAAAGGGGAAAGGGATTACAAGTATGGTATATCTTGATGAGAAACTTTAAAAGGTTCACAGGTAATTCCCTTAGTGACGGAATTTCCCCATTATTCACCACCTCAGTTACAGATTCCTCTTCAACCAACAATTGGGTACTTATGAATGTAAAATTGGTGAGAGGCCCCATTCTCATTCCCTAAAGGGTTTGGGATCCCTCATCCTCTTTCAAAGGATCATCACAAATGTCTCTATCACTTATGCTCACCAATTCATACACAAGTTAAAAAAGAGTTAGAAAGAAATCTTACAGTTTGGGTAATATCAAAAGAACATGATGTCAATGAATTTACCTAATCAATAGTAGGATCTCCACCTTGAAGAGAGTCCAGATAAGAATTTATTTTCCAGGAAAACTCTAATCCTTTTACCTCAGATGCACCAGCATCCATGTCGCCCATAGAGAGACCCAGAGAATAATGCTTTCTCAATAGCACCTTTACCTAGTCGGTCAAGGGATACACATTGCCTTGTGTGTAGATCAAGAATTCCAGATCCTCCATTTATTTTATTGAATTGGTGTGGGAAACATGAAAGACTACCCTCACATGCCCTAGATTGGTGAGAAATATCCCCTAATCATGGAGGTGTTTTCATATCCCATGAAGAGAGGTGATCTGTTTTTGGATCCCCCAACTCTCTGAGATGTTGAGGAAAATATAATAACTGGGAACATCTGGGTGGCATAGTCTCTACCATGGACCTTGGACAAGTTTAATCAAACTAAAAATAGTGGACCCACTTTCCTCTTGATTATTCTTACCCAATAGTTTCTATCCTATTTCCACTCTACTCCTTATGTTTTCTTTCTATGTAGGACTATAATTGATGAATCTACAACTGCTTCTCTTTCAATCATACCAACTCTTCCTCCATAGAGTGCCTTTCCCGTTTCTCAACCTCAAACCCATTTCCATGAGGCCCCTTCTTCCTTGTTGGCCCAAGTGTTACTCCACCTCAATATGTCCTTGACATATTTTCTCTTCCATATTATCGCATATTCATGGATGAACCCATGAGAGTAGGTGAGTGGTGTATACACATTTCAACCCTTTCCATCTTCACACACAAACATGTGCCATATCTATCTAAGGACCAAGGGTTGATGTTATATATTCACCCCCTGTTTATACCCTCATTGAGATTCATTGAATTCGTTGGAAATGCCTCAAAAACCGGTGTAGGGTGTACATCTCACATATCACATTACAGTCCACCCTCACCACTAATACTCCACTTTGAAATGCTTGGAGGTAAAAACCATTTTTTGATTGTCTGTGTGCCATCATAAGTCACCATTACCATAAAGAGAGGAAAAAATTAAAAATGAATAGTTTATCCAACTTGACCCTTGATAGGATGTCAACCAAGACCTACTTGAGAGGGATCCTCCCAATGATGTTCATGATCGATGGTCAGAAGTCTATTCTAGTAGGGGAGATTGGCTTTGGATATTCATATATCACTATGTATGTGGATACCCAACCATATAGTAAGTGGATGGGCCTATAAATAAGGATGAGAGGTCTCCCATAACTGATATGGTGGATCACTTTTTATATATTCTCTAATAACAAGACCGCTAGGTTGATGAATTACCCCATCACCAACATCACTGTGATGATGAGGGTCCCCGACCACATCCCCATGTGCACATCCTACACTAAGAGATTCTATCCATAGATCAATGTGACAATATATTCCACTAGCCTCACCATAGGAGCCTCAGACATCGCGTTGTATCCCCACAACAATGATTGGATCACCTTAAAACCCTTCAATACTAGTGATCCTTGCATTATTGGTTCACCTTTAGACATTGATGCTGAATACCGTGCATCCTATCCCTTGGTTCATTCAAGAAATACCCAAACCATTTCTTGAAATGGATATCCTTTAGCCTTGGTTTGTGTTTAAATGTTCCCTACATCATGCATGGAAACACCCTTTCTATAGTTGAAATATGCTCTTGGTCTTCCCAAAAATACTCTATAGGGAGGAACTCGTAATACATTTCCCTTTGGATTGGGATCTCAAAAATCTAGTTGAGATACCAAATGTTGATGTCGACCTCCCCATGGTGTAGATGGAATGTGTTGGTCTATGGTTACCAACATATCAATAGCTCTGATATAATGTCTAGGGGATGGTAGATGTGGGACTATGAGGACCATGCCACCTTGTAGATTCCAAACCACTTCAGATTCACCTTAGATTCATGATAGGTTTTGTATACCCAGTATGCACAGTCATATTCATTAATGAATTTAACACCCTAGAAAAGGTCTCATTCCTTGGTCTAGCCTTCGAGATGGTTTGTAAGACCCACCTTAAGAATATTCTAATACTGAGGGGGGGGGGATTCCTACACCTCCAACACCTCCCCATTGATGTAGTTCATGTGGTTCCATAAGGTGTACACATTAAGATATGTTTCGTCCTTCATAATGTGGCCTCTAAATTATTTGTTCCACTTGTTCTACAAAGGTATGATCCTAAATCAATAGGAGGGATAATCTAAATTAACACTAGGGTTGAACACATCTTCCCTAATAATGAAACCATATAGTGATATCCTCTTGCATACCAAGATTTCATATTGAGACAACATCGGAAATGTGGTGAGTGTATCATGATTTTATGCACTATTGATGATCTCTTTGATCATGATATTTTCAAAAATCTCCCTTCACCAGTCAGAGAATGTTTTAAAACCATTAACATTTTTTATACACAACATAGAATTTTTTTGATATTGGTTTGTGAAATTTGATTTGAAGAGTTTGGATCAAAATGGTTGGGTTGTGATGTTTATGTTTTTGGAAGTGGAAAACTCCAGAAGTTATGTTCATGGGATAGTGGTTCAAAAAATGGGTTAGTTTTTTTTAGCATTGAGGATTGAAATAAAAAAATGATCATAATGGTACTGAGTTTCATGTAAATAGACACTAGACTATCTTTTTTTGAAAATATAATAGTACCTTAAGGGACTCCTAACCCTATTTATAGGTATAGGGTTAGAACAAGTTTCGTGAATAAGGCCTTCGAATCACTATTTTTCAGAAATGTTCCCTATCAATATGACCCTACTCTTTCTCATCAGATCCAATTCGGAGGGGGGGGGGGGGTATTTGATGACACAAAAATATTCATGTCACGGGAAAGGTTGAGGAATTCATGTTAAATTAAAAGATAATTCGGGCTGAAATTACATAAAATCCTCTTAAGGGGACAAATTCACAAATGTTTAAACCTTTGAGAACAGTTGTAGCTCATGAAAGTCCCTGACCACATGAATCATGAAGTGGTAACCTTCATGTAGTGTAACTCTAGTTCATATAGTATCATAGTCATGTGAAGTTTGAAGAAGTATCCATCATAAATTGTATATCAACTTCATGGACGTCCCTATCCACTGGAATCTTGAGGTAGTATCCTTGTAAAAGTTTAATTATTGTTTAAAGAACCCTGGCAGTTCATGATGTTCATAATATTCCTGAAAAAGAATCCATAATTCTCAAAACCAATTCCCTTTCCTAAAATGGGCCTAAAACTACCCCTATATCTAATATTTAAGGGGAGGTGTCCTTTTAGATTTTTAGAAAAGCTCTTAATTCATGAAAATCAGAAGATTCGTGAGCAAGAGAAGAGATAGATTTCCAAAGGAAGATGTCTTTTGTGAAACTTCCTACCATGGGTTTTTGAGAACCTCAACCCATGGTGGAGATGATTTCAGGAGGGTCTATAGCCTTGGCGTAAGAAGAAATACATCTGAGTCACTTGAGGATTTTCTGGATAATTATCTTTCATGAAAAAAACCCCATGGGAATGAAGTCTTTACTCTGAGGGAGGCTCATCCTATTTTCTGAAACATATTCTTTCATGAGACCCAATACCTTTCTGACACCCATGACCTTTACGATGCCTCCAACCTTCAAGAAGATGAAACTTATACAAAAACCATCCTCCATATCTCTCCATGGTGATTCCTTTTATCCAATACCCTTTCACTAAATATGATTTCATGAGGGTCCCATTCCAATACATGAACAGTTCAACTGAACCTCAAATATCCATGTGATTGGTACCACCATCCCTAACCTTTTCTCATAAGAATAGGTACCATAAATATTTTTCTCCTAATAATGGGCACCCTAACACTGACCCTCCCGATTTCCACTCCACCATGACACTTTCTATTCCATTCCCCATCTATAGGCGCAAAATTAGTGAAAACATAGTCCCTAAAGGTGGCATCACAAAGGGAAATATCTTACCTATATTAGTAGAGATTACATTTTACATATCTTCCTGTCACCTTGAAATAGACCCCTTAGAGTGTATGCCCATACATTTTTTAATTGCATGAAGAAAAAATACCTAGCTCCACATCCTAGTTGTACGATGTTAAACTACAAGATAATGTCCTTAACACATGACAAAAAACTGTAGCCTTACCATGTTCGATGAAAACATGATTCCCTATGTATGATTGGAATATAAGGAACCCAATCCTCTTATCGTATGTGATGAAAATAGGATCCCCCATGTATGATCATCATGGAATTCCACCTCCTCCCCTACCATGAGACAAAACTCCTACACCGGGCAACCCATATGAGTAAGCCCTACACCATCCCTCATTAACGTGCCTTCCACGATATGATCATCCTTACCACATAATGTTAAAATGAATTGACCATTTCCGTCACACCCATAAACCAAATAATTATAATACATAGGTGTTTATCCTTGTATCATAAATAGGGTATGTAGGAAACCTCCATGATGTTCAATCCTAACACCCCAACATCACCAACAAGCATCAATGTGTGAAATCTTCCCCCATGGTTATTCAATTAACCAAATACCAAGTGTGAAATATTATCCAATGGGGACACACATAATCAACCCATAAATCCCCTAATTATGTTAAACATTAATCCCATATATCCCCACAATACGTAAAAACTATGACTCATCTTCCCTTGTAAGACGTTAAACTTGCATCCCATCTATCCCCACAAGACAATAAACTCGTGGCCCATCTATCCTCACAATATGTTAAACTATCAACCCATATATCCAATAAATATGATAAACATATGACCCATCCATACCTATAATATATTAAACCTATGACCCACCTATCCCAACAATATGTTAAAGCTGCGACCCAACCATCACTATAAGACCTTAAAACAATGACCCATCTGTCCCCACAAAATATTAAAATTGTGACCCAGGTATTCATGCCTGGTGTTAAATATATTATCCAATCCAGGATCTCTACCCCATATAATAAATATTTATTGACTAAGGTAAAATACTCAAAATACTTATGACCCTAGCATCAACTACCTCATGGATGACAATGTATTCCTTAGGTTCTTCACCTAAGATGCCTTATTTGAGATTCCTCTAAATTCAAAAGGGGATGATTCTATAGGTTCCCAAGACAACTAATGTCAAGAGATACCGACACATGCTCAATGTTAAAACATACTCCAATCGATGGTTTCTACCCTATTGAGACAGAATTAGCGCAATTGACTGGCATCCACCTTGAGATGACACTACGAATGAGTTTTATAAATATAACTCAAATCTATAAGGGAGATCCCAACTTGGAGATGAGCTCTGTAGTGTAATCCATTGAACTAGGAACAAAAATACCATCATTTTATTCCAATCAAAGAACCAACATCACCAACCACGGTGGTGGAGTTCACTCGCCTTAGGAAACAAGGAATGTGGGCTAAGAAATACATGTCACTATAATGATTCATGCTCTAGCGGAAAGTATCAGAAACATTAACATAACCATAATACATACCAAGAAAAATATGGATGGTATCATTATATATTATCCCCATTGATTATAATAACATCAATTGATGTTGAAATAGATTAAAAATGTAGTGAAAATATATTTCTTACATTTTTTTGATAACATGAGAAAATATCCTTTTTCCTTTGATAAAATTGTGACTAAAAATTACTAGAATATTGAGAAAATAATATTAATTTAAAAAAATTGAAAATTTTATAGGAATATTAAAAGAAAATAATGGTCATGAAGGATGGGAAATCTATTTGATCTATATATGTTAAAAGGAAAAATTCTTTTCACACCTTTGTAAAAATTAAAAAATGACTTTTTCAGAAAACTTTTAGAAACATTAGTTTTTAAAACTTTTTTAAATAACATAAAAATTAGTGGAAACAAAAATTTTAAAAAATTAAAATTATAGGTAGTATCTTTTATAATACAATTTTAGATAGCATTTACATGGAATAAAAATTTCAACGTTGAAATAGGAAATAAGGTTGTCTTTTCTTTGTTAACATGTTGTCTATCATTTTAAGTACTAAAGAGAGAAAAATGGTACTAATAATTTAAAAATAATGTAATAAATATAGTATAATAAAATATATGGGTTTTAAAGTAAAATATAAATAAAATTTCCCTCAATGGAAACTTACTAAATACAATCCTGAAAAGAAATGACATTGTAACATAAACCCTTACCTCAAGTGTCATCTGGATTTTCATGCCATAAAAACCATGTATAATAAATATTAATTTATTATCAGTCTATTAAAAAACACATTAATATATATATGTATCATACCATATATGTTTTACTTATTAAAACTAATCATACACTTATTAACTATTCTTTATTAATATCACTATCATGGGTGATAACTGCTTTGTTTTTCAGGAATATTTGGGTTCGAAAGACTCGATACTTATAAATTGATCAAGGTTACATCATCTAAAAAATGTTAATAATTTCATGAGTATAATATTTAATTATTATATACACTTTTACTAATATTCATATAAATTGGTGTTGAAAAATGAAGTACATCACTTCATGGATTCGATAGTCCATATGTACACACGAGTGATGTTTCGACTTTATATTAGATAAAATGAATGAAAATTAAACAATATAGAACCTTTATTTAAGTATAATAATATAATATTTATAATTTTAAAAACTATCAGTATATTAATATATTGTAATTAGTGATGAAAAACAAAACATGTCACATCCTGGAGGTGGTAGTTCGTGCATACACACAAGTGATGTTTCTTCATTAGGTTGGAAATGAGGTGGGTAATGGGTTATCCATCATCAAAATAAAAATTACATATATTCAAGATATTGAATTAATTATTTTAAAAAGGATATATATATTTATAGTGCGTAGAATAATAAATAAAATTGAACGTACCTGGTTAAGAGTTATGCCTATTCTTTGAGAAGCCTCCTTTAGCTTACACCCTATGCCTTGAAAGGATAGTATTCTATAAATATTAAAATCTATGGGACATGGGTAAGGTTGGAATTATAGAATTAAGGAAGGTATATTATTGTCTAGAAGGATGAATATTTAATAATAATGGATAATAGTGGGTTACCTTTTATAATTCATGGAAATTACACACATGGAATTACTTAAAATATTTTAAAAACAATACATATAATAATAAAGTAAAGATACAACAAATGAAAAGAATTTTGATTTTACTAAATGATAAATTTTATATAAATTCCAAAAATAAATTTTAGATATATTTATGTTATATTTTAAACCTTATCTTTTGGTTTAACTGCCTCATTAACCATTTTTAACATTAATCGAGGCAACAGATTTACTAGCCTTTAAGGGCTAATAATTTCCATATAAGGTGACATACAACTCAAAATTGGTCCATTTATGACATTTTAAACCATTTTCCATCATAATATCACTGTAGAACTTTTTTTTTGATTTGTAAGTCATTTAATAAAATATTAGATAACATAAAATATCACTAAAGGCATTTTTAAGACTATTCATTTAATTTAAATTCATATACATCAATATAACATTAAAATTTTTATATAAACACATTTAAACTAATTTATACTTTATAACAACCTACTAAATTAGATGAAAACAACAATTCATCCAAAATAATTTAATATTTTTGTTTTAAAATCAGTTACCTCAATTTTCTATTGTCTATAAAAGCACTGTATTGATATTGTGTAAGAGTTTAAGATAATTAAATTAACACTAAAAAATAAAATAAATAAATACCATAAAAAATTATTTACATTCAATATAACCATTCATATTCATTCTATACATATTTTTAACCCCATTAAAACATATAATAGAAATTTAAATCAAGAGAGTAAAATTTTGTATTTTTCATTTTATTAAAATAATATAAAGCTCATAATGAATAACTTAGGTTGCAGCATAGTGGTATATACCTTTGTGGGTCTTATAATGATCTTGAGTATGAGTCTCGCGGAGTACTTCCTTGCATTTTTGTGTTGCATGATTTTCATTGTAATATATCCTCTTTCCCCTCATCAAGGTAAATATAAAGGTCATAATGAAATAAAAATGGCTCCATATTTCCATTTTTAAAACTGTGGACTATAATGGACAAATTCCACTCATCCAATAAGATAAATTTTTTGTTATAGAGATTTTAAAGCCATATTCTAATGTTTTAACAATGTTTTACCCTTACCTAGTTGATAAATCCTTACCATTGTTACTATTCTTATTGAAAAAAATAAAATACTACTATTTACCAAATTTGAATATTTTAATTCCATGTATAGAATACAATTTTCATGTTTATATTTATATATGTTTAAGAAATAAATTTTAAAATAAGCATTCTAAATGCAACATAATCCATTTTAAGAAAAATTTATTTTAATCATAAAAATGAATTTATTCTTATCCCATTCCTAGTAAACACCATTAAATTAATTTCAAAACTTTTTATTGAATATATAATCTCTAAATATCATTAAAATCATTCATCAATAGATATTAATTTAATTTATTAATATAATTACATATTTCATTTATAAAAATATTTATTCAGAAAAACAACTCTTTTACTTTTAAATGTTTTTATTTTTTTTCTAATGAATTCATTTTATACATATTTTAAAAAAGAATTTTTTATAATTTATTAATTAATACTCATACCCTCCAATCCAATGGATAGACAATAATTACACCTTTAAATAATAATATTTAATTAGTATATCACGGTTTATTTAAACTTAGTGTTGCATGAAAAGAAAAATATCAAAGAAATAAAATTTATTTAAAGGGAAATATATTGTAAAATATCATGGAGATATATTTTTGGTTGTAAAATTATTCAATCCCCGATCTTTGATTTCCTTATAATTTTTTATTTATCAAATTTTAATCTTTAGTTTATGTTTTGTATTTAAATTTAATAGTTTCATGATAAAGAGTTTATTTTTGAAAAATTTTAATATGTTACATGGTCTTTGGTTGGTTATCGTATGTTTTGGAAAACCGTATGGATGAAACTTATATAGAATCCCTCCAGTTCATGGTTTTTTTGCACTATATTATGTAGAAATTCTGAAGTCATGCTTATGAATAGGATGTTTCCATTTAATTATATGTATGAACGGGTAACACGTAACTTTTGAGAAACCCCAAGACTTATGTTTATGTATGATTTCCCCAGCACACAACTTTCACATGATTTAGAGGAACCATGTAATAACCATGTGAGGGACATATAGTTTTCAATAGACAAGTTTTACTATTTTGAGACTTTAGTGATATAAATTTGATTTTATTATATCTTGACGAGTGACTCAAATTATATCAGCTTGTTTTCTCCTTTGGCATTTCCTATGAGTGCATATATATATATCTGTGTGTGTGTTTGTAGATATATATATATATATACATGAATGTTAATATGTAATTTTTTTTGTATATGTATATATATAACTCATATAATGTCTCTATAAGAAATGGGTTCTCAAATTATCATGTGGTTTCCAAAATTCTATCTAAAAATATTTTTCAGATGTGTGTTTTATAAATCTCGTTTTGAGATCTATTTTTGACTTTGATTAAATGGGTGGATGGTCATACTAGGTTTTTAAATGGATTAGAAATAGAGTATTTTTCATGGGAAATAATTACTGGTATCAAATTTTATAACCCTTATTACTTTTAAAAAGATTCACTAAATCTATTCACCACATTGGAAGACCTATATATTCTAGTTATGTTGATATGTTATTGTTTTCTTTTAGATAAGGATTTTACATTAGATTTTTTGGGGAGGGGGGTGATCAAATTTGATTGGTTGTTTATATTCTCTATTTATACGTTTTTTGTAAAGGATAAATCACCTCCTATTACTATCATCATGAGGATACTAGGTGACATTGTAAGGGATGAGAGGCGATTACTATCTATTCTCGATGAGATGGAAAAGTTTTTTTATGTAATCAAAGGCTATATGTGAGTTTTATTAATAAGTTTAGTTGAGATCAACTAATTGGTTATAAACTAATAGATTTACCAATAGGCCAATAGGTGGTTCCAATATATGTATGTGTGTTCTCTCTTAATAGGATGTTTAAAAATTTCTCATTATTAGCTATGTTTTATTATTTTATATATACTTTACATAGTTGTAAATACCCTTACATGGTATACCGTATTATTTTATACATAATATAGAATTTGAACTATTCTATATTTTAATACTACATTATTGGTTTAGTTAATTAATCTAGTTATTATTTTCATTTTAGTTATTTATTTGTTCGTTCTTATATGGTTGAAAAAAAGTTAGTTTAGCAGAGTATTTTCAATGATTATATTTAAAATAAACATGAAAAGTTTTAATATTTCACTAAAAAATTATCCAATTTTTTGAAGATTGGTTTCTAGAAAATTTTATAGCTTGTTATATTTTTATGATAGAAATATATGTTTTACATGTATCTTCATATTATCTTAAGTGTGTTAATTTGGAAATTAAATGCCTGGAATTTGTTTTTCTTACCTAACTAGATGTTATGTTTACACCCTATTTATTCCACTCCACAGCAGTGAACATAGCCTATTATAAAGCTTCCGGTTCAGTTATAGATATTGAGCACTATAAGAATAGTTTGTTTTTATTTATGGATGGATGGTTACCTTGATGTTACATTAATATCCTATTATGTTTTTGTTTTATTTTTATTTAGCTGATATGTTTTCCATGTCCTCCTCTTATAATTTTGATCTTATAATTTTGATCTTATATTTTTATTTCTTTTGTTATATATTCTCCAGAGTTGGATTTTTATGAGTTGTTTTTTCATGTTTGGATGGTTATAGTTTAGCTCTTTCTTATCAAGGTTTCAATGGTTTCCCAATTTATGCACACACCATGAAATTTTATGGTTGAATTATTCTTCTTTCTGATGATGATTTTTAGGAAAATTCATTCCCTCGAGCTCTTACATGATTCCTTGTAAATAGTTTTGAGACTAGGGAGATTGAGAATACACCTCAGGTATGTCAATGAATATTTTGGGTTTTTAGTTTAGGGGTGACCTAATATGATTCATGACGTGAAGTCATTATATTAACTCACTATATGTCACTCATTGACCCATATTGGGGATGATGATGATGTTTGAGAAATTAATCTCTCCATATCTTTATTCTCACTCATTTATATATACATGAAAGAGAAAAAATATCTAGAGTATAAATATGGTACTATACTCCCTTGATCGAATTATCATTGACAAGGTGCATTCCACCCCCCCCCAAATTTGATGTAGTTAGATTTTCCCAGAGGTGAAATGGTTTTGTCCATTCATCTATAGGGTTGACACTCACTTAAGAGGTTCATATTTCATAGAGATTTGTGAGTACCCCATTAAAAATTAGTTTGTTAACTATTTTATAGGTTATGTTTTTGAATACCCGAACCTAATGATCATGATGTTTTACTTAATATCCACCTGTTGGAGATACTACACCAGCACCATGTGTTGTACGAATTCAAGAAAGTATAACATGTTCATCAGAAATAATATAATAGAAAAATTCCAATGGAATCAGTGTGATGTAGATTAATGGGAGGTAGGTAGCGATGTAAAGTGGATGATGCTCAACGGAATTTGATTGATGATTTCAGTCTAAAAAATGCGATATCTCAGTGGAGTGTGATTATGAGAATGAAGAAAATGCTTCATTTGGGCACAAGAACTTGGTGGACAACCGTGTTTGGAGGAATAAGTGATGCTGAAAAAATGGGAAGCTTATGAATCTATCCTGAAATTATAAATCATATGAAGGGAAATTCAGAAGTTATAGAAGATAGATTGTAGTATACACTGAAATTCCATGAAGAGTTCATACTTTCCATTGACTGAGTGAATGTTTTCATGTATAGATCAAAGAAAAGTGGCATTCTCTATATATATTAGATGGTGTTATAAACATAAAGACTAGAAGTAATTATCTACATTAAGAAATGTTTGACCAAAACTATACTGTGACACCACTAACATGAATAGTTAATCAAATAATGGAATGTTAATTCAATACTCCATGACCATGATGCTTTAGTAATAATGGTTTGAAAGTCACAACTATAAGTCATATGACTTAACAGAGTAGTAAAATAATATATATCTACCAGAGGGATCAGATCCCCTCATATACGTGTTTTCACTATGAGTGAAATATTGGGAGGTACTTTTTATGGAAATGTGTTGGTGGTTATCATATTTGAGTCTAGGTTGGGTATGATATTTTACTTATAACCTATAAATATATATGTTCTAATGAATCAAAATTGCATTATTTTCCCATGGATGTAGGTGACATGATCCAAAAAAATTATCATTTGTTTCCATGTTATTTCATAGTTTTTTTCATTTCACATTTTTGTTTTCTTGATCATTATATAGAAGGAAGGTCTTGAAATAAAACCATTAAATGGAAACCGAACCAAATAAGGGAGACTTGGTGAGGTGGCTGGGGTGATTTGTCTACCTAATTCTAGGTGTTGTGCCAAATAGGAATCTTTCAATTATTGATGTCTCTGAAGGAGTGATTCACAATCTATGGCATCTGATGGTGTGATTATTATATTCAAGAAGGATTCATTAATTTATTATATAGTGATGTGGTTCCCAAATAATTTGTATAAAATAATGGTTATATATAATTTAGTGATAAGTTTATTTAGGACCATGGGTAGTGACACTTAAAATATTGTGATGGTTCTAGAGGTTCTTATGGGATATATAATGTTATCCAAACTATATGGTTCTTGATTCATGTTATATTTTTGATGATATATGATGATATTGGTTAAAATACTTACTGGTTCCCATAGTGAAGTGACTTGGTGAGGTGGTTGGGGTGCCTTGTATTCCGAGTTTCAGTGTGGATTTTCTAAAATAACTTCCATAACTATTGTGAGAATAGTGGTATATTAGATTTATTAAGGTTAAATTAGTAAAATAATGGATAAAATAATAATGAATTCCATATATTTTCTTGATCCATATGATATTAGAATCTTGTAGGATTTCTATGTCTGGAATATTGATTTGCATAGGAAAGGTCTGATTTGATGATTCGATGCCTGAATATATAGATCATGGAGGAAACTATTTTTACTAATATTATAATGATTTTAATTTTTTATGGAAATTATTATATAATTTGGTTGTTAATAAGACTATAATTCCATGAATATATGCTAGTATTGTTATTAATGGTTGTAGTCATGTGACATAATGCATGTTCACAGAAAGAGAATTTAGTAGTAATTCCAAAGGAGGATTCAATATTATTCTATTCGGCTGGTGTTTCCCCCTATTAAAATGTACAACTATTGAGAAGGTAGATATTGGATTTTTAGTAGGACTTCTATGACTAAAGGGTCTATTCCCATATGTTATAACATCCATATGTTATGAAGATCCCACAACATAGAGTGGGTTGCAGTCATTGCTACCAAGTGTTATCCAAAACATCATGTTCCATGAAAATTGGATATGTTATTTAATCACTCAATATTTTATACTTGAATCATTTTTATATGGTATATTCACATGTGAGGCAATCAATATTTCTGGTTAATTGGTGTTTTTTCTGGATAAGGAACATAATCAAGGAGTGAATCATGACCCATGTTTAGGGAATATATAAATTACATAATCATATTCCACAATGGTTTCCTACATAAAAGTTCTTGAATGTCATAGGATTTACATTTAGGGTCTCATGGTTATTAAAAATAGTGAAAAACGTTTTATTATGGATGTTCTGGATGTTATGAGCCAAATATTTTATCTGGAATAAGAGTTTTTGTATGGACTCTTGATCATAGAAGTGAGATGAGGATACAATACTATGTTTATTTGAAGGCTCATTGTAACATAGATATATGATGTATGAAACATTCATGGAGTGCTGTCATCTAATGTATTAGATGATTCCTTGTTCCAGAAAGAGGATCCACTTAAAATTAGATCTTGCAAAGTCTTTTGTATTCTCATGAAGACATTACATGACATATCTTCATCCATGAGGTGGAAAAAACATATGGGTGTTGATCCTCAATATCATAAGTGCAAGGAATGTTCAAAGTTTTTATTGATATAGACTATGGTATTATAGATCTTGGGATGAAATTGAGAATATTGAGGATTGTATTTGGGAGAATGAGAGAATCAGAAGTAGATTGAGTTTGAGAAGATATATTTGTCGTGTTTTCATATAGTTTAAGAAGAAACTAGAATACCAAAAGGTTTCACCAAGTGGTTGATGATTTTTTTGTGGTATTATATTTTGGTGGTACTAAAATTTTAAATTTTGGATGGAATATTTACCACTCATTCACAATGTATTTAGAGAAGTAAACTATTACTATTCAAATGATAGATGTTGGGAATTCGCAATTCCTGGAATGTTACTTAACAAATGTGTATTGATGAAGGATTTTTTGTTTCCACCACTATTAAATGATTATAAGAAGATTATCAGAGTAATTTTTGGACTATTATAAAGTAGTGTATCCTAGAAGGGTAAAAATTAATGTTATATGTAGTGAAGAAAAGAACCAACGCATGTCTTGGTTAAGCTGGGTGCTGGGGACTAGAAGTTTTCAGATTATTTTAGTGGGAGTTCATCATTTACAAATATAATTATTTATAGAAGATAAATTCCTGGATAGAGGTTACCTTTTATGTTATCTCGAATGTTTTATTTCTGAAATAACTCTTAGAATTTGATAATACTTGGTGGAAGAATCCTTAGAAGCATCGTTCCAGTAGGAATAGGGCTATCGACATGGTACATGACATAAGCTATTGATGGGAAATCAATATATTTCGAGGGAGATAACTCAGTCCTATTTTTATTTTAGGAATTTTATAGATTAATTTATATGGGAACATGGTTTGGGAGAGTGTTTGGATAATTAGATGATTCATGGAGGGAAACGATGTGAAAAAATTGGAGTGTAGAAGTATGGAAGCACAACAAGTGGGACTTTGGGGAAAGCATCAGAATAGACTTTGAGTGGGATATTATTAGAAATGACATGGAAAAATAAATCTCATGATGAATATTTTTAGGTTTTGGTGCGATAATTGTTTTTTATTTAAATTATGTGTAGGATTATTCAGACGTGAATATTTGGATGTAATATATAATAATCATTGAATAGGGATAATACACCAATACCCTGGAACATATGGATTTAGTATAATGGGAGATTTTCCTAGTACATATCTTAATAGACATAATTTAGTAGTAGTAGTTGTAGTGTGATATATATTTATGAGAACTAGGTGGTGTTATTTGGGCGATAATGTTCAGTGAAAGAGGTCAAACAAGTCAAGTACAACAATCACAATAACTCAAGGGGGTACAAGTGTAGAAATGTGGATGGTGTATTATCCAAATTCTTGTGCTTGGTGTATGGTAATATCGAAAGGAAAAAGTGATTCAAGTGAATATATAGTATTTGAAATATAACATTGATTAATGAAGGTAGTGATTGGATGTGTGGACATTATGGGAGATAAATTGGAATACTCACTAAAATGGATAATTGTGACAGTCACTGACTTAGTATGACTAGAATTTTTCCTAGGATGCTCAAAGTGGAGTTGTTTTCTCTCTATATACATTGGAATATAGTAGAAACCAGATGAACCAAATGAATTTTCTATATTACCCATGTTTGGACTACAACTATAGTGCGACACACTAGCCACACATAGTTCATTAGATGATGGATTTATGATTCATAAATCCAAGGGTTAGAAGTCGTAGTGCTGAAAGACAAAAGATCAATGCTAACAGTGAACCACCTGATAGATTAGTAGTAGAAGATTAATAAATTAAAGGAATAATATCCCTTCATCCATGGTTTTTCACGATAATATAAATATAGGAATAGATTTTTAGGGGGAAGGCACTAGTGTATATCATCCATGAGTCTAGTTATGGTATGATATTATCCTTATAACCCAAAATAAGTTTTTTTATAATGAATGGAATATACATTATTCTCCCATGATTGTAGAGAAACCATTCTAAAGCATGTAATCCCCTACACTGTTTTGTTTTCTTGGTGTGTATCATGTCCTATGATTTTTTTTCTTATCCAGTTTTTGGATGGAAGGTCTCCATTATTAAATTGGAGAAAGAACCAGACCACAGAAGGGAAACACATTAATGTGTCTAATTTTCCTAGTCTTTCCGATTAAAAATGCCGAGGGTGTGGGGATCTTTTGATCATTTACATGTTAGATTCCATGTTCCTCATGTTTTAATATATAGTGGTATTATTTCAATGGCTGAGAGGGTATCGTTTAGTGATTCAATAGTTAGGTAGTTTCCCAACACCCCCACTATAGTTATAGTATTAAAATGAGTTTTTTTTAAATGAGTTTAATTGATTTTTAATCACGTGTTTTAAGTATAGACTGAATTTAGTAAATAATATATTGTTTTACTTATGTATAAACATCCAAATAATTTTTTGATAGTTTGAGTTTCTCCCTATCACATGAAAAATTATTTTCTTAATCATGTACATAGTTTCAATTTTACATGGTGGCTAGATCACTACCTAAGACAACCCAAATGATTTTAATTATAGACTCTTTCATGTACACCAATGCATTTCCTTTTTAGTGTTATTATAGATCAATATGCATAGATAGAGTTATTTTTAGATGTTGTAGAAAGACTGACAACTATGGTGGTGGTCATCTTGGATTTTTCATGGAGTTTATAACATTATACTTTTCCATTTTAAGTTTTCATTGTACGACATGTGTTTGGCATGAGTAGTTATATTTATGTATATTATTTCAGAAAATACATCAAGTACTTTTTAGTGTTATGATATATATGCATGTTATTTTTTTCAATATTTATATATTTTATCTAATTAAAAAAGGATTGAGATACATGTTAAATGGTGAAAGGTTTTATAGAGTAACAATTCTTCTCCTTTCATTCTATGGATATCTCAGTGCTAGTTTCTAGCTACTTGAATATTAGTGGTGGTCTTACGGAGTTTAGTGGCTTATGAAGTTTGGCCACTAAGGTGGAGCCTCAATGGAGCAAGGATGATACATGACCTCACTCCACTCCAATCCATTAATGCATTAGGCCATTTAGTAAAGGATATTTCCTTAAGAAATAGATAACAACTCCCATGAATTAATTCCATTAGTTTTCTTTTACCCCTTATTCTTCCTCACCATTATATCTAAATAATAAAAATATAAACATAATATATATGTTATTTATTAATTTAATATTTTATAAATATCATTACATCTTATCTTTGGACATGTCTTGTTAATGGTGGGTTTTACCTCCAATGATGATATTTTAATTTTTAACTATCATCACATTCATGGTTGGTTAGTTTATTTTAAATAATAAATAAATATTTCATTTAATTTATATTTGGTATACTAAAGTAGTTTATGAAATATTTTATAATTTCGTATAGGGATGGTTAAAACACTATAAAAAATCATGGAAGACTATTAACAAAAACATAAATATTGAAAAAGAGATAGTAAAAATAATAGACATAACAAAGTTAAAAGAATTTAAATGAAAATAATTATATTAATATATTTCTGTTATAATAAATAAAATTTGTTATATTGGATGATATATTTCCATGAGGTAACTTTACAAGATACTTATGTGGTTTTTTACATAAAAAATTTCTCTCTTTTGGGATTCACTTATCTCATCTTCTCCATTCTTCTTTTGTGACCATTATTCTAAAAAATAAATTAATATTTCAACAATTTTATTTATTTTTGAAATTACTTATTACTTTATACTCCATTATAGTAGACTATAAAATTATATGGGATCCTCCCTATATTCATTACAAAAACATTATTTTTCTATACCTTCACTGAGAAGAAATTTATAAAAAATTCTATTCCGCATCTAATAGCCATTCAAATTACTATTTCATTTGATATACATATATTCCTTATATTTATTCTATGGATTTTTTCTACATTAATACTTTTATATATTTAATTATGTGGAATCTTCTAAATCCCGTTCTTCATTTATTATCATTTTTAAATTTGGATTTCTTTACCTAATTTTTGTTATCTATCATTTTTATGATGAAAAATGTCATAATAAACCCAATGTGGCCCACCTAGTTAGTGATAAGCTAAGTTTGAAACCACAATACTACCTCCAAAATTTCATTGGATGAAGAAAATTTTTATATAGGCATATCACTCAGATGGGATTCCTTAGCATAATATAACCCCACATGCACACATCAAAAATCCAATAAAATTATCCAAGGTAAAAATAAAACTGATACCAATTCATGCGTAAATATATATGACACAATCATAGTACAGAAAACGTACTAGAAAGTAGAAAATGGCCAAATACAAGCCCACCAAAACTGTAAAGAAGGTTAAACTTTCCAGAAGAAGGGGGCTACAGTCCAATGAAACAACGGGTAAAAACTACTAACTATCTATCTCAACTATGTTATATATATTCCTAGTCCACCAAAGAACCCATATAATGGAATTTCCTCTTCATAAGATAGTAAAAGTGTGGGAATATTCCTTGTATGAGTGATTATAACAGTATTCAAAAGTACATGCCAAACTCACCAAGCATAAAGAATCAAGAGAGTAATCTTCTCATCAACATAAGGGAATGCCACTCAGAATATCAAGTATATAATAATAACCCAAATATATTAAATTTAGAAACTATGTCTTAAGGTAAGGTCACAAACACACCACCATCCTAGGATTATACTCGAGACATCAGGGAAATATTTTTTCATAATAACTCACTCCATGTGCCTAATAATTCCGATGGAACTCAACCGAGAGGATGAAATCGTCCGGACTCACCATGAATGAGTACATGATAGATGTTAAAATAGATCAAAGCATAGATTGGGGACCACACCAAATGCTATAGGGGACAGAATAAACTATAATTGGATTAAACTACTAATTAGGGGTTCAATTATCTAGTTTGTTGGCCAAACTAATTCAACAAACCCTATATAGCGAAGAATATATGATAGATAATACCATCCAAGGACTTGTGGGGGATTCATAAAACAATATTTAAGACTGATCCTAAAGTGGGGATAAAATCCTATGCTCGTGGCATGGTACCTCACTCTACCCCCATGGGGAATGGAACAAGGTAATGAACCCTAAGTAAACTGGTCCACATTAAAGAGAAAAAGTGCCTCAAATTTTAATGGAGAAAGTAAAAAGTGTGTATTAGGAGTACAAGATTTGTCTTTCCAGGCATGTGTATTCTTGTTTGCTTTGGACTAATCTCATGTAATAGTATCCCTCCCCAAGTACTCTATTTATTCCAGCGTATATGGATGTTTTCAAGTACCTATCCATGTTTGAGAACTAGGTTGTGCCCATGTACTGTAGTCATGCCCATGTACCTGGTCATGTCCATGCCTATATACCACAATGGTACACAAAAAGTCTTCTGGCATAGGTCACAAGACATATGATTGGTCCCACATAACATGTAATAATTTATTTTCCCTAAAACCCTAGCTGCTATAACTAGGGTAATATAAGACATGTCTTCTTCAGACTACATTCTATGTAGTTGGGATTTTTCTTGAAACCTCTCGTTTTCAAAGAGGTTCCACTCACACAACCAATTCCTTTACTCTAGCTTCCAATATCTCTATAAAAGCTGTATCTAAACTTGGTTGTGCCCTTCCCTCAACGGTGGACAAATTCCAACCACCCAATACAATCAAAAATCAACTTCGTTGCACCACTCCATAACCTAGTTCCAAACTGAGAAATGGGAAAACACCAAACCAATGTCAATCCACTTATTATCCTTAACCATCATCTTTTCACCTTAATCACTCCATCAATCATGATCTTGAACCTTCAATGATGATCCTTTGTGATAAGGAATGATCTTTCAATGATCTTTCATTTGGTATTTGTCGAATAACCAACCAAAGAAACCACCAATTATGAATGTGTGAAGAATAGAGAAGAGAATCATTACACACAGAATGAACCTTTTTCATTAGTTAGGTTGACATTAATTCATTTCTATTATAATAACTAATGAAGACCCAAATATCAAAATAAATAACAAATTTCCATTTCTAGGAAAATAAATAAAAATACCTAATCAATGATTGAACCATGGAACACACATATTTTCATGAAAAAAATTAATCATTTTAGAGTATTTTGAATGGATTTTAATGAATATTCCAATTCAATTAAATATCTTTATAAAATTATGGAAATTATAATTTAGGAATTAATATAGATTAAAATGGTTCAAAAGATTGAATTTTGATGTTTAATTTTACCTAAGACTTTTTTTTTGAATTAATGTAAAGTTTTTAACATTTTATAGTTTAAAAAATAGTATATTGGGATTACTATCAACCCATGAGGAAGAAAGTCACATAGGAGACCCATTAAGGGCCCACTGGGAAAATCACCCAACAAAGAGATTTTTTCACATGATAATTGGAGCATATCTAGCATGGGTCCACACATAGAGGCATGAGTACATTGGCATGTGATGGTCAAGTCTATAAGAAAATAGGAGGGATTAACAAGAATGATGGGGGGAATGATGATAGTATCTATCCTCCGACACCACACCAAATTCATTTTATAGCTGGTTTCAAGACTTTACTTATAAAGAGGAGTCCAAATGGATGAGAATGTGATGTGGGAAATGTTCTATTAATGCATTATTCAAAACCTAAAAAAATGGTTTTGTTCTGCCATGGCTCTGCTCTCCCATTCTCAGACACTCCACCACAATGATCTCCTCCATTTCCACCACTCTACATTGCCTTACACCATCAGAAACACACGTTAAATAACAATGGACTCCATACCGGGATATCAAACTTGAGATGATATCCACTTCTAAGGCCCAAAATTACCATGGATCACTTCCTAGAGCTTAGATGACCACCATGAATCCAATTTAAAATATATAAATCCATGCATCCAATGAAAGACTAATCCAGTCACTATAAAGGCTAGATGACTCAGAGGAGGATCCTTTTTCCACTACCACACCTTCAAAGAAGATGAATTTGCACCATGATTACATGTTTCATGATCCATTAATGCTATTCATACAAATTTAGCATCATTAACGCATTTGTCCAGAGCATTCCATGAATATTTTTGAGATCCCATTATCATAGAGATATTTCAATATACACATAGTTCTCAAGGATTATTTATGATTTTATTTAAAAATAGAAAAGATATATCCTTCTGATAATTAATTTTCAATGAGATAAAAAGTGTGAAAATACTCTATTTATTTTTCCTATAAATAGAGAAAATTAGACCCACTTTTTAAGGGAGATTCAACACATACTCAAGGAGCCTGATATCAAAGAAAGGGGTGACAATTTGGGAGGATAGGATCTACTAGAAAACTATTTATACATACATTTCCTTTTTTCTTAATTTTGTTGTTCTAAAATTTATTCCACCCCTCAAACTTCAACGACCCTTCCTTCAATGGAGGGGTAAAATCTCTATATATTAGGGTGAATGGGAGTTGACCAAAATTGTGATTCTAGAGTCTAGATTCATTTTATGTAATTTATCTATTTTCTATTTTTTATTTGGGTTTCAATTATTAGTTTATAAATTTAATACAAATTTAATTTAATTTTTATTAATTATGATAGTTAATGATATCTTTAATTAAGAAATATTTTGTACCTCTTCTTGGTTTTAAATAACACAAATTGGTTAGTCTATAGTCAAGTAGATAAGTACCTAATAATTAACTAAACACATGAGGAATAGATAATGGACTAACTCATATTTTTGGGAACCACAATACAAAATTTGATATTTCTTAAGTAATTCAAGGGAGACTCAGGTTATGTTCTCACTTTGAAAGGAAAATAAACCAGGAAATAAAACTATTAAAGACCATAATCATCATCATAGAATATGATTAAGGATGAAAATTGAAAAACGATTGTTTAAACCTTCATTAAATTAGTTATTAAAGATAATAGAATAATTTTAAAAGGATAATGATAACATCAAAAAAATGGAATCCCAAAATAAGTCCAATTACCTATCTCTCATCTGATTTTCGTAATCCATGTTTCTTCATTTGAAAATATGATTGATATTGTTCATATAACTAACTTTTCCACCCATTATAATTATATTAGTTTATTACTCCTCTAAAGATGACTTTGATCACTACTAATACTAATATATGTTTAGGGAAAATAAATATCTTTTTCCAAACCCCATGGTAGGTGTGCGTCAAAACATGGCCTCACTAATAGGGAGTGAGTGCCAATTTAACCCATAACATTAAAGAATAGGAACTATAATGAAGTATTATTTCATTTTTATTCACAAATAGAATGAAACATTCTAAATTGACTTAAAACCCTTAATAACATTGAATAAATCAATTTAGAGAATTTGAGTGAAACTTAAAGTGATCACTATAATCCCACCATAATGGAATTAAACCCATAATAGACTTTAAGGGACTTGTGTGTGGTGTCCCAAAGAATGGCTAACTGAAAGTTCTAGAGGGGTGAATTGAGTTCCTAAAAATTTATTTTATAGAAAACATACCTCTTCAAGTATGACAATTTAAATCTTCCCCTCAATAAGAATTAGCAACAAAAATATAATGAATTTATAGAAATATATTTAACATATGAGATTTATAGTGGTTCAAGTAATATAAATACCCTATTCCACTCCACCAACACTCTACACCATGAGTTTGGTAATTTTCACAATAATATCTCTTTTAACAGGGGCTCCCAACTGAGTACAAGTAGCTGTCACTTATTACAAAAGTATATGATCTTTAAACCCGGATCTCTTTTTACAAGACCTATCCATCATCTCAACACACACTTTACAACAATTTTAAACAAAATAGAATGAATAAACTTTTGATGATTGTTCGCATCATATAGTTTAAGAAAAAATTGATAGTAGTTAAAGATACATTATGAGAAGATGATATTATTAAAGGTATAACTTAGAATAATATTGAGTAAATATTATAAAATATTAAACATAGTGTAATAGTTTATGTTTAATAATTTATATGTATATACATTTAGAGTATTTATATGTACATGTATTCTAGTCATTCTTATTATCCATATTTCTCTATGAAAAAATAACTATTCCTTTTACATCTTCTTTTTTATCATTAACCTCATGAGATAATTACAATGGCCAAGTGAGTAATCTATTGATAAATTTACAGGACACGCTATTAAGGAAATCCATAAATTCCTTCCAAATATTAAAATAACTTATACTTCAACAATGTCGAAAAATTTGTTTTTCTTTATATCTTTACAGTCTTGGAAAATAGACATACTATACAAATCAAACATTCCATAAATATACAATCCCTTTTTTGATACGCTTTAAAAGCAAGGAATTACTTATCAAAGGATTAGAAAAGTAATCATGAAATTCTTATTCACATCCATATCTTTGTAATATATTCAACTGATATAAAATTTCATCGTAGGAAAAATTCCTGAGAGACTTCAAAAGATAAAATATATCTTTGAATTAAATCATGCGTTAGATAAACAGATTTTAACACTACGTAAGATAATTCTTCAATGTAATATAAAATATGTTACTGTGAGTTGATTCATAGATTCCTCAACTTCTTATGGACCTTGTATGATAATATTTTACAATCATCCTTTTCATAAGAAAAAAACTTCTCATATATTTATTCTGGCTAGTACGATGAATGAATTTAAAATATGTGATATCGAGTAGATTAATTTATAAATATTTTATCTAATATAGTAGGATATTTATTAATATATAGTTTCTAATTCTTGACAAACAATAGATAAAATTTTACAACATTATGTCTTCATACGATAAAACATTTTAGCGTAGATCAAACACTTTTCTTGATGTAAGATAATTACTTATAGATAGTGTAAGATAAAATTTGTAAAACAAAATATATTATTTGAAACACATAAGATAATCCCATTAGAGTAAAAATATGGATATTTTGAATCATAAAAACAAATAAAAATTTAGATATGATGGAACAAAATTAATCTATCCATTGATCTCCACCATTTTATGATCACAAAACCCATGAATTGTTTTTTGAAAAATAATAATTTAACGTTCAAAACATTCTCCCCTTTGGATTTATTTTTTAAAATATATATTATTCTCTTTTATTATCCCCTTTTAAATAAATTATGATTCTAAATCTTCAAATTCCAATTTATCAAAAAAAATATTCATGTTTTTGAATTTTTTAATTTTCAAATTCTTCACTACAAAATAACAAATTTTAAATATTAATTTTTTATACTCTCATTTTCTGCTCCCCATTTTTGTGATATCAAAATGAAATAGAAAAATAAATATAATTATTATTGCATAATATAAAATAGTAAATAGATAATGATACATATTTTGAACAAAATTTGGCATAAAATCATATAAACAAAAATGATTAAATATTATTGAATCAAATAAAAAAAATATAGAGTAAACACTTAGAAATAAGTAAATAAAAATAGATCATAAGATAAGAATACAGAATAACTGCAAAAAATGAGATACAAGAATATGAAAACCAACATTTTTGTATGAAAAATAAATTTAGTAAATGTATGAAAACTTAGAACTAGTTGTTTAAAAAAAGGAACATTAAAATGTTTAAAAATAACACTTAACCAATCATGATTCAAATGTTTAGTAAAAACCATTCAAACATTTATGAAAACCCATTCAATCAAACATAAAAACAATTAAATTTTTTTCAATCCTTAGAATTGAAATGAATTTTTTGGGGGTGGATTTTTGAATAATAAAGGTTGGTCAGAATGTTGGGAAGAAAAAGGAATAGAGGTGTTAGCCATCTCTCTAACAGCGTCTCCTAATGTATATTTAGATGGTCCAAGACCTTATCGATCACATTGAATTATCCTTAAATATGTGGATAAGATATTGGGAACATCTTGTAGAGATAAAACCATAAAAAAATATTGGTAGGTTAAAATTATAGTTTAAAAGTTGGTTTAGGTAAAGGTAAATAAAGATATTTTTCAAACCTGAGATTCTCCATTAAATTAATATCAGTCTGGTAAAAGTTATCCCCTGATATTTGAGAAGTATAATCTTGGTGAACAACTATATATGGTCATATAAGACATATACCAGACATCTAAAATAAATCTTCATCAAAGGCATCATGTAATTTTACCACGACATTCATTCAATAATATAATATAATTGTGAATTCATTAAAAAATTGTTGTGAAAAATTTCTTATAAAATTATGCATATCTCATTTATTTACAACACCAATGAAAAACTTCAATAATTATTCAAAATTATTTTCTAACATGATCACTAGATGAAAAAGAAATATTTTCATTCCCTTTAGAGAGGATTGAAATTATTTTCTCTCAACAAAGACATCTACTTCTTCTTCATATTATTCTTCAAATGATTCAATCTTTAAAAAACATAAAATTTTTTGATGTATGTCTTCGAAATTTTGCTCTTTAACATTGAAATTATTCTTAAAAGAACTAGACATTATTTTAAATCCAATTATATTAAAACTTACATATCTATTTTTACTTCATATGAAATTCTATAAACTTCAAGTACGTTTTATTTTAATAAAAATTACATCTTTTTTATAGATTGATCAATTGATATAATAGATTCTTGTGGAACAAATGATATCCTTCTTTTATCATTAAATATATCTTGTAAAAGATAATAACTGATTTTTATGGGTAGTAGGTCACAATACATTGATGTAATGGAAGAGATTAATGTGCTTATTTACTAATACACACCTCCAAACATTAAAATTACATAAATTTGTTTGTAATTTATCTGAAGGATTGAAAATAAAATATCTATATAATTTATTGAACCAACAAATTAACATCAATTAAATCTTCATTAGAAAAAAAAATTATAGAGATTCATGGTTTTGTTTCCAGATTCATATAATTGATCTATCATATGTTCCACTTCCAGTACCAATTTAGAGTATCTCTCTTGATCTCTCTCAGTACCATTTATACCGACTTAAGAGAATTTCAAATTTCTATAGTATTCATGGATAAGAGAGTATCCATCCTTTTCAAATTCTATACATTCACCACTAACTGGTTTTCTTTCTCCATCATGAGGTATTTCTTCAACATAGTGTGATTCTTGAGAATCAGATCTAATTATTCTTCATAAATCTAATTTAGGTAATTATTCATAATGAGAATCAATATTAAGAGGTAATTTTCTTGGTCTTATTGAGATAGTCCTATCTTTACCAACACAAAATAAATGATTAATATTAAAGGATAAATTTTATCTATTAACTTAAATAGGGAGAAAAACAAGTTGAATAATAATAGTAGGTTAACTCTCTCAAGGAGAAGTTCATTCTCCAGATTTAACAATAATACTAACTCTTTTTTTTTCATTTAGTAGCATTCTCATCAGCATGAATTTCTCTTATTCAATACTTTGAGTTTTCCTGTTTACCAAAATAGGTATTTCTTCCTTTCGGGATGACTCCCCCTGAGTTAAAGCTAGATCAACTTTAACTTCTTTTTATGGAACCATGTGAATTAAATTATTGGATAATTAATTCTAGTGAAAACATATTTTTTTAAGATATTCAAAATTCGTGTTGCAATACCATGAAAATGAACTGTGGTGTTTTTGTCTAGGAAAACTCCAGCATTATGAAATTTGAGATTTAATATCATTTTGAATGGATAAAAATTTTTATATTTTTTTGAACGTGACACATGCACCTTATAATATAATGTTCTAGGTTAACTTTTTTTTCAATCAAGAAAAAATAAAGTAATGTAACCTCTTGAAATATAACATTTTTCAAACTCACTATTCATCTTAGTGATTATGGACTAAATAATTTTTATAAGTACATTTATCATTATCTCTAAGTCCTTTAAGACATTCTTTTCGATATTTGATGTTCCAAACAGCAACTCCATCATTTCTGATGAAGTAATTTCATCTAATACAACTAAAGAAGTATTAAAGTTTTAATAGCCAGAATGTGGGATCTTGAATGCTTCATCTATTTCCCAATAATTCATCGAAATATTATTCTGGTTCATCATTACGCTGACGAAGTCTTCATTATACCAAAGTGGGAAACTCTAGATTCATAAAACTCAAGAACTTCTTTTTCAAATAAAAACCTTATTTATTTATCATAAAAAACTATTATCCTTTATAATTGGTAATAAAATATATTATCCATCTAAATAAAATCAATTTTATAACCACTCATAAATTTTCATGATGTCTTTCATATTTTTATTTTTTTATAGAGGCAGTATTAAAACTCTTAGTTTTTTCCTTTTGATAATAGGTTTAGAGGTTTAGGAAAATTAGGTCAAGGAGGGTTCATATAACAAAGATAAGATAGTATTTGATGGTTTTAATGAGGTTTCTTGCTTAAGATTGATATAATTTATTTTGTTTCATGGTAATATAAGGGTCACACAATGATATGAAGAGAAATATATACCAAATTTTGGTGAAATTTACTATTTGATAAAACTAATATTTAAAATAATGATGACAAATCTCTAAAAAGACTTAGTAAGTAAAAAATATTTACTAGATTACAGAATCATATTACTCTATATGCAAATTTGAAAACAAAAAAAATTAAACAAGCCTAGTTTTGATCTAATGAAATCAAAATTTTCAGCGGGAAAAGGTTTATTAAAAAATTCTAATAGTTTAATTTCTATGAAAAAAATTATAAAAACATATCATTCTTTTGTACATGATCTCTTGTGAAATGGTGTCACAAGTCAGTCTTCTCTATTCTAGAATGGTTTATCTGATTCTATGAAATATTTTTAGTACTTGTGTTATCACATTTGATTGGAACACAATTAAAATTATATTTAATATCCATTAGAGTATGTTTCATCCACAACACTTATTCACAACAACTTCCTAATACTATATATTTATCTTTAGCAGTTGATTATGCTACAGAGTGTTGTTTCTTATTTAAAAAAGATACTAGAGATTTACGAAGAAAATTATTGGTTCCAGAGGTGATTTTCAAATCCAATATACGTCTAGAAAAATAAGCATCTGAATATGAAGTTATATTAAGTTCATAAGTTTTTGAAAAAAATGAGATAGAGTCGCAATTCATTTTAAATATCTTAAAATCCATTTGGATTCATTTAAATTAGATTCTTTTTGATTGGATTGAAATCCTAAAAAAATCATAAAACATAATGTATTTTCTACTTGAATTAAGCAACATTAAACATATAATGATTCCTATATGGTTTTCCAATTTCATTCATATCATGTTTAATATTGGATCTCATAGGAGTTGAGTAAGTCTTACTATATTCTAGTCTAAAATTTTTAAGTAAATCAAGTATGATTTTTTCTAGTTTAAAACATTTTCAAAATATTTTTGATAAATTTTAAATCTTAGAAAATAATTTCACTAACCCATAAAACTCATTTCAAATTCCTTTTTCATATGTTATAAAAAATAATTAATTTTTTTTGATTTGATGATCAAAAAATAACATCATCAGCACATATTTTTACGAACAAAATATATAATAATGATGTTTTCTTAAATAGTGTTGGTTATTTCTTACCTTCAAAAAACCCATTTGATAAAATAAATGAACATAATATTTCATACCATTCTCTTGGTGCTTTTTTAAGTCAATATATAGACTTTTTATGTTTAAAAATATAATTTTAAAAGTGCGGATCTTCAAAACCATGAAGCTATTCTACATAAACTTCATACATTAGAAATATATTTAAAAATTTAAACATAATATACATCTAATATGATTTAAAATTCATATATGATGAGTATTTTAGAAGGATTATAATTGATTCTAGTCTAGATACAAGGAGAAAAGTTCCTTTATAGTCTATCCATTCTTCTTGATTTGACCCATATGAAACTAATCTATCATTGTTTTTAGTAATTTTTCCATAATGATCATTATTGTTTCTATATACCCATTTGTTTACTGTTATAGGACAGTCAGTTGTCCTTTCAATAAATTCCCAAACATTGTTCCTTTTGATCTTATTTAACTCTTCTTACATAGCTAAGAAATAACTTTCATTATATAAAGATTTTTCTATAGATTTAGGTTATAGTTAGGGAAAAAAGAAGATAATTATACAAGGTTTATTATATATTATGTTTACTATATTTATTCTAGTTATAAATCCTTTATCTAAACTCCCTATAATTGTTTCTATAGGATTTTCATTAAGATTTATTGGTTTTCTAGGAAACACCCTTTTTGGTTAACTAGTATCAATACTCATTGGGATTGGTTTCAAATAATAATGTTCCAAATCATCATCCATAATTTTTTAAATGAGAGGTTCAGTCCTCATATCCTTGAGAAAATAACTTTTTTCAATAGTTCGAGTCATTTTGTGATCAAAAGGATAATTTTCATCAAACTTCAGATGAGTTTATTATTCAAAAATCGTATGATCGTTTTTTCAAAACATTATAATACTTGGAATTAGTATAGTATCCAAGGAACATACATTTAACATCATTTATATCAAACTTACAATGATTATCTTTGGTGTTTAATATGTAAACCATTCATCCAAATACTTTTAAGTATCCTAATTTTGGTTTTATATTACTCCAAAACTCATAGGGTGTTTTCTTCATGATAGGTCTTATTATAACTATGTTAATAAAATAACATGTTTTATTAATAGCCTCTTCACTATAATGATTTGTAAAGTTATATTCAAATAACATAGTCTAATAAATTTTTTACAATGTCCGATAATTCATTTCAACAACACCATTATGATGAGGTGTCTTTGGGGAAGAAAAATAATGTTTAATATGTTTCTTTGAGCAGTAAGAATTAACTTCATAATTATCAAAATATCCTCCATGATCACTTATCAAAGAAATATTTTTTATTTCCTTTTCTTTTTGCACAAGATTAAACAAATTAATAAAAACATAGAATGATTCACTCTAAAACCATAAAAAGTTAACCCATGTAAATTTTGAAAAATAAATAACCAAATCAAGAATAAATGATTTTCCATCAAGGGTTATAGTTATAGTAGGTCTAAAAATATTCATATGGATGTGATCTAGAGGTATCGATGTAGAAACCTATTTGATTGATTTAAAATATGTCTTTTGTTGCTTTCCAATTTGACATGCATCACATAGTTCCTTTTTATCCAATTTATGGTTAGGAAAGTCAATATATTTTTTAGAGAATAAACATTATAATGTCCAATTCCTCTATGCAAAATCCATGACCCATCAATTTCAACATTCAAACAATTTACATATTTTCTACACAAGGAATTGAGATATAATGTATAGACATAATCAATTATAGGTGATTTAAAATCGAGAGATTTATCTTTGAAAACTGAACATGAATTATTAGAAAAATGAAATGAATATCCATCATCAAAATGTTTATAGATACTTATCGAGATGCACTTAAAGACTTCAACATAATGAACTTTTTTGATGAGAATATATTGTGGATTTCAAATTGATCAAATGTCTATTATTTTTCCTTTAGAATTGTCACCAAATGTGACATAGACTCAATCAATCTTTGATAACGAATAAAAATACGAGAAATATCCACTCATATGCATTGAAAATCCACTATCTATAAACCATTTTGAAATTATGTTTAAGTGTCTCATTTCCTACAATGTCAAATCAAATAATATAATTTTTTGGTAACCAAATACTATTATTTTCAACATTAATAGCTATAAAATACATGGGGATCTAAAGAAAATTTTATCATATTTAAAGGTTTGAACCTTTTGAAAATTTTCAATTCTATTGGTTTGTTCAAGGCATGATGCATTAAACGTTTCAAATTTATTTTTTAACTCTATAATATTTTATTTAGGTCCTCCTCTTCATTGAAAATTGTATTATAAGAATTTATAAGGGCCTTATTATTCTTTTCTAAGATTTCATACTCTTTCCAATATGTTATGGTATTCATTTAATTCCTCATATGAGATGTTTTTATTTTCTTGATTCATACTCAAGTTTAAGAAGAATAATAAGAGTGTACCTCATCTGATTATGCTATGAAACCCATGTTGAAACTTTTCTAGGAGATTCATCTTCTAATTAAGAATATTTATATTCACTAGAGTATTCATAAGCACTCTATGTGGCCTTCGTAGCTTTCTTGAACTTCCTATATTTGGTGTTCTTAAAATATTTTCCATTACGATTTTTATTTTGATGCAATTATGGATATCTTTGATTGAAATTTCTCGAATTCTTGCACTCATAGCATCAAACATCATTAGAGTTATCACAATGGTGTTTTTACTTATTGAATGGTCATATAAATCCATTTATTTGTTGTAGACCTTTTTGATTTTTTGGGAAAATTGTGCATTTTCAACATTTCATCCAAAATTTATTTACGATTCTTCATATTCAGACGTTTTAGATATTTTCATGTTTCTTTTATTCATATCATCCTTATAATTCGAAACCATTAAGGAATCATTTTATTTCTTGATCATTTTATATTCTCCAGGTTCAGATTTCATTTCAGCTTTGTACATCATAAGAGTTCCAATGAGATATTTTATTTTGAAACTTTTTACCTCTATAGATTTTCTGATGGTAGATGAAATTCTACTCCACATGAGTGGTAATACTCTAAGAACATTAAATGATTGTATAGGCTTAATGATAGATTCTCATAGAAAAGAAATATTATTAACAATATTAGTGAGTCTAACATTCAACTGAGTAATGATTTCTCGTTAAACTATTTTGAATTTATCAAACTTGATTTTGGTAGTATCATATCTTATAACATTCATAATTTTTGTGACTTCATATAATAATTCTATAGTAGTCCATATTTCATGAGTTTTTTACAATAAAATACTCTTTTGAACTCAAATGGTCATAATCCAGAGATTATAGAATTCACATCTTTGGAATTCAGATCATATTCTACTTTAGATATAGCATACCATATTTTTGGTTCTGTCTTAGGAACTTCATAAGTGTTTAATAAATTATGATAAACTTTCAATCATAGGTTCTTCAGATAAATAGTCATGTGTGTATTCTAGGAACCATAATTTCAACTATTAAAGTAAATAGATATAACCATTGACACACCTTCTCCTCATTTATAATTTTATTAAAATTGTAAACTAGGAAAATAGAAATCAAGGTGGTATAAATATATGATGTCTGGGCACATATCTGATAACGTGGTCCACACCACCTCAGTGGAGGAAACATAAAGATAAAAACTCAAGAGGGGGAGGTATTGGGTAGCCATGGAAGGTAAGAAATATTCCACATGATTTCCTTCATGCCTCATATGAAGGATCATCATGTATTTGTAGAGAAGAACCTTACACTCATAGATCAAGTATGTGATTTCCATGGAGAAGATGAGATGTTGACGAGGGCTCACCAAACAATTTTGGAATCCATTTACCCAATGGATACGGTGGTGTAATTTGATTTTTAGAGATAAATATCATTAAGCATCGCAAATTCCTCAAACCTAAGGGAGTTACCCGACCCATAAAATTTACTAAAGTTAAAGAGAACTGGTCCTTAAGAATAATAGACCACACTGATATCGCTCATGTAACCAAGATTTCATGCACCATTAATGTTGATCTTGGGTCCAGTGACTGGAGGGGACTAGAGAACCCAAAATACCAACCACCTGGTTATGGATGAGCTTGAGGGGAGGTTGTTGGGAAGAAATCACCTAAGGGAGGGTGCCACCTCACGCTTCTTAAAGAGACCATCCATCTCCACAATAAGACACCTAGACCTCACAACCACAACCAATCTAGAGAGGTAAGGACCATGCTGGTCCTTGTTTCACAGATACAAAATACCAACACCCCACTACCAGAAGGACCAACCAGGCGTTCTCCTCCTACTTGTTTTTGTGACATCCATGGAACCAATTCTAGAAACAATTATTAGCTGATTCCACCATGGGTTTAGGAGATGTGAACATACCTATATCACGCCAAACTAGGTCTGCCCATCCACTTTGGGAAAAGAGATGCAATGTATACACCTCTGAATGAGATGAGAAAAAGAAGAACATAGAGGTAATCTACACACCCATTCATTTAACCACCCACTCTATAGGGATTTCATGGTAATAGATTCCCCACAGTAAGAAGATGAATTTGATAGGAATATCATTGAACCAGAAACATGTTCCCCATAGGTCTCTTGTAGGCTATACAAGAATCACATGTTGATAGGACTTAGCCGAGAATATACAACTAGAGGATCCCATGAAAATGAATTGGTCAGGGGACCAATCTTATTTAATTCATTCAAACAAGGCCTTTTGGGTTGGGTTGAGAACCACCTGAATAAATGGTGGATGAGATCTTGCCTCCTTGATGAAAAGGATGAGCACATGGCAGCCTGGGAAATCCAACATACCCCTCTCCCAATTTCAATGCTAAAAGTTGATATTCTCTCAACCCATTATCCATTAATAATGATAAATAAACATAGGGATATGGGAGAAAAAAGAGTTCTATAAGAATGATTAATATATACCATTCTCGTGTGATCTAAAGACATGCTTGAATATAATAATCTAGCTCCATAGGAAGTGACCCTATATGACCTCCCAAGAAAATATTTCATGTAGGTAGTAAATATCATACTCTACATCCCTAACACTAATCCCCCCATGCTCAATTAGCCTTGCAAGTTTACTCTAGGATTCCCACTGGTATTCTCCTCCCCTTAATCTTCAAAAATAAAATCATTCCTGATATTCTCAATCTTCCTGATAATTATCTTTCGCACATTGTGGGCATCTATGATATGAATGGAGATAAAGGATAGAACACAATTAATAAGGTTTATTCTTCCACCAAATGACAGAAACATATTCTTCCAATTGTTAATACAGTTGGTGATCTTGCTAATCATACATTAAAAGTGCTTGACACATATCCTGCCAAGGGAAATGAGGGATCCAAGGTAGATAATGGGAAATATATTTCCTTGAAGGCCCAAGGTTGATTCAATAGTGTCCCTTCATCTATCCAGAAAAGAAGAGGGAAATTAAACACTGATCTTGTCCCAGTTAATAATTTTTCCACTCCAATAGGAATACTCATCGATGATGCTATTGAAGCCTCTGACTGAAGAACTATTCTCATTGAGGAATAAATGAGGTCATCAACAATGAGGAGATGAGAAACCCTAAGAAGGCGGACCATGCAATGGTATGGAATGATGTGGTATTGATGTATGAAGGGGGCAACATACTTACTTAGGATATCCTAAACCGTGATAACGATTTTGGGAGAGATTGGGTCACCTTTTCTGAGCCTTTTAACTGGTTTCATGAACCCAAAATGCTTCCCTATAAAGTCCACACTGAACTAAGGATAATTGTGTAACCCATATAGCATATCAATGACCCATTCATAAAATCCCACACTTTTCAAGGTCCAGATGATGAAATTCCACTTGAGCCTATCAGAGTCCTTTCCCATATCCACCCCGATTAAAAGGTTGGACCCCCAAACCTTCCTATTTATTTCATCAATCATCTCTTGTGATATTGACATTACGCCTTGTCTGGACCATTCCTAAAAAAAATCATGATTCTTTTTCGAAACCCAACATTGGATAAACTGATAAAGTCTCTGGTAAATGATGTTTTCCAAAATAATGTATGTAATGTTACACATGATGATGGTTCAGTACTAGGAAATGGAAGAGGGATCACTCACCTGGGGAATAAGGATAAAATTAGTGGTGCTAGAAACCTGAGGAAGCTTCCCCCTAGAGAAAAAATCATGGATGACACTAACCATGTCATCCTTAATAATTCTACATGAACTGATGAAGAAAGGCATTGGGAATCCATCAAGGTCGGGTGAACACTCTTGGTTCTGGGAGCAAATAGATTTCCACAACTCCTTTTCCTCCAGTGTATGCTCAAGGAGTTCATCGGAATGAGATGAGACAACCCTTGGAAGAAAGATAAAGAGGGGGCTAGATATTATTGATAATCTTTCTACCAGTGAGATTTGGGAGTACACAATAAAGATTTAAAATAGGACCTAACCATGTGACCTAAAATAGTCATGTAGCTGGTGTGTGAACCGTATTTAAGTTGGATATATGGAGCATGGAGTCACATCTTCTATTTTAAAAAGGTATGAAAATAATTGAATTTGTAATCACCTTATTTAATCAAGGTGGTCAATGAATTATCTCATATGCACCTCTCTTTTTCCAATAACATCTCATTGAATTGCTGATTCTTAAGGCTCAAGGAGGACAAATTTTCCCTCATCCCAAGACTCTTCCTGTATCAGTTATAGACACTAAATGTCCCTATTTATGTCTTCTAGAGTAAGTTGAACATATGGGAGGGAGTTGGTCTAGGCTAAGAAGACATTTTCTAGGCACTGAATTTTTTTATGGAGAGTAATCCATATACTTCATTGACACAGAGTATCCCAAGAGTGATGCATCATGTCAAGAAACTCAGGATGGGATGTCTAACTTATGGAGACAAAGTGACACCCTTGTGAAGATACAGACCTAATGTGGACAAGAACTAAAGAGTGGTATGATAAATCATGGGTCAAGTGAATGACCTTAGAGTTTGGGAAGTCATAAATAGCTCTGATGTTTCCAAAGCATCAATTCAATCTGAACCAAGTCCTTTGGTTTCCTATTTGATTACATCATCCTGTGAAATTATCCCCAAAAATTCCCAAGCCATAGAGCCACTCTTGGGATGAAAAGAAGGTGAATTAGACCCTATCATTATGATGTAGAGAACTCCCACCCTTATTATCAGTAGGGTGCATGATGTAGTTGAAGTCACCCCCACTGATCATAGTTTGGCCACGTGGTTAAAGGATTTAAGGTCGACCTATATCTGCCCATGAAAGAATGCATCACACTTAACATAGACAATGGAGTAAAAATGGAATAATTACTAGTATCCACCTTAACAGAATAGTGCTGATCAGATTCACCCATCTTGAAAAAAGAAATGGAGGATGTATAGAATACCCAAATATGGTAATTTTATGGATCACCATGCATAAAGAACCGCATCCCATATATCCAATAAAATTACCCAATCCTAGAATTAATTTTCATTGGTTCAAGGATAACCACAAGAGATAAATTATGTTTTTACACCTCATTAGAGATGAAATCTGATTTAACTCGGGCCTTGAGTCGCCACACATTCCAAATAATAATAGATAATATTAAAAACAATATCTCCTAGTGTTTTCCCTATGATGAGAAGGCCTACCAAAAAAATCCTTTAAATAAATATACAATGACATGGACTGAGATCTAGTGTTCATCCCACTGAAGAAAGGACTAAGAGAGGGAGGGAATCTGGGCACCATTGCTGAAGCCCGGTGGTTGGGTTGGGAGATATTATGGGATCATGAAGTGGTAGAGGGTGTAATGTCCCAAAAATTCTGTATACTTTTTTATATTTTATGGAATTATTAAGATACTACAAAATTTAAGGCATGGGATTTTGAGGCCCAGAGTTCCCAGAATGATCCGTCAAAAAATGATAAGCTTTAAATAGATTGCGCGAGTGTTTTTTCAGAAAAAAGTGAAATAAATATTAAACGGGTGACTAGATCAGATGTATGAGGGAACTATTGTGTTCAAAATGGAAGGTTTACCCATGGTGAGACTTTAGTTTAGTCAGCACAGGCCTTCGGTGAGAAAACCTGAAAATGGAATAACTGTATACAAAATTATTAAATAAAATTATTTTATTTTTCAAGTTATCAAAACTCACGAACGGAGACTCAGATTAAAAATACAATACCACCATTGAAATCCCAATGGTATTATTTCCTTAGGCAGATCATAACATTGGATGGTGTGGGACAACAGTGGAAGTTATTTGTTGCAGTAAAAAAATATTTAAGTAATAATTATTTTATTGTTAAATTCTATAACTTATAAACAGTAACTCAGATTGGAAATCTGAGAGTACGGATGAGCTATTGAGATAGTTTTCCTCTTAGGAAATTCTTATCCTTGACCGTCGTGGGTTGAGGGTGACTGTTAATAAATGTTTGAACTTTTTTTAAGGTACATTCAATAAACAAGTGATCAACAATTTCTATCTTTTGAACCAGTGCACAGATTAAAAATCTGAGGGCACAGTTGAATTTGAAGCATCCAAATTCTCTTAGATGAAATTTAACTATGACCGACAAGGGTCATATGAAATATTTAACTTTTGGAATTTATAAATAAACAATAAAACAACTCCATGAGTTATTTTATCTCTTTTTGTAACCATTGAGTTATGTGGTGGGATCATAGAGTTAATAGGCCATTCAATGGATTGACCCTTGGGTTGCATAACTTCGACATTGGTCATTTTAATGGAATAATAAATTCATTTCATTAATGAACAAAATTTTTGTTATTCCACATGGTTGGTTCCTCTCATATATTTAAACAAAGCTTGGGCATGTGTTTTTGGCACTTAAGTGAGGATCCTCTGACGAAGTGCCACAACATATTTCCCCCCATGAAGAACGAAGGATGAAACAATGAAGTTGGAGGAATCATTCAAGAAATGATGAACACAGACGACTTCAATGAACATGGATTCTCCTCCCACAACCGTGACATCATCTAATGAGCTCGAGGTAGGGGGTTTATGCTTGATTACTCCCTTTTAGACCATTCTTGAATATTATAAAGAACACGGATCAACCTTCCAACAGGTTGTTCCATGTTTATTTCTTTAATGTTGGAGGATATTGGGGGGGGTATGATTTATGAGAGTTTTTATAATTAAAATATCCTTCCCATGTTGTTATGAAAACACGGAGGGTGCGACCCAATCATACATGTCCTGAACGTTCCGTCGAACTCGGTTGTGGTGATGTTCATTGTGGGAAACTGAAAAATATGGCGGCAAGATGAATCTGGGATCCACGCAGTGTTGGCAGCATCCTAGGAGTCTAATAGGTGCAATATGAAGGGAAAACAGACCATCAGAGCTCACCCGGTGGCCCACGGAGGATGGTGGCGCCCGAAGGCACTACGATGGGCAGTAGGGGGGTCGTCCCATGGCCAGCCTCATTGGAAGTAGGGAGGCACGCCTTCATACACTATGGAGAAAGGACATGGATTTGTACCGTGATGGAGGGGACCCACACCCTGTGGGTCCTACTAATGGGGGTGACACCACATGGCACCGCTATTACAATCCGAACGAACAGAATGTTCATTCAGGAAGGGGAGATGACCCTATGTGGCTCGGTGGGTCGCACCCATCCAAGGTGGGTTGTGGCCCAGCCAGTTCGGTTTGGCCTAGGTCAGACCCATACTAGGTCGGGTTCACCCAGAATGGGTCGGGTCGACCCAAATTGGGTTGGGTTGGCCTAGTTTAGGGCGGGTCAAGTCGGTATGACTGGGTCGGTCTGGACCTGGACCCTTTTCGGACTAGATACGCTTAAAAGAATGTATCTCACAAACTAGACGTCTGATTGAAAAACCTTCTACGGCGATGGAATCCTAGCAAAAATATGGTCGGTTTGAGATACTCCACATGAGTTTTTAGAGAAAGTTGTTGTATGGATGTGTTGGATCGAACCCAAAACTAACCAGGCCTTCTGTACAAAAATGATTATAACTCAATGATCGGGTGTGCGATTGACATGCCACCTGTCACGTTGGAACCCTTACTACATGGAGGTCCTTCGGGTTACTCCTTTGTGGAAATTCGTTGAATTTGAGGAATGAATGATATCTTTAGGATCAGTTTCTACAATACTCAAGTGCACCATGTGCGGGGAATCCTGTGGCTAGTTGTCATTTTAATAGTGACCATGTGTGGATAAATATTATATAGACCCTGTGCGGATCAACATCATAGAGACCCTGTGTAGATCAACATCATAATGACCCTATGTGGATCACTATATTAGCGACCTTGTGTTGATAATTTTCATAGCAAGCATGTATGGATCAACATCTTAGCGACCCTATGTGGAACAACATCATAGGGATCCTGTGTGAATCAACATCATAGAAACCCTGTGTGGATCACCATCATAGTGACCCTGTGTGGATTATCATCATAGAGACCCCATTTGGATCAACATCATAACAACCTTGTGAGGATCAACATCATAACGACCCTATGTGGTTCAACATTCTAATGACCTTCTGTGGATCAGAAGTGCACGAACTGATGAGGAAGAACCTTAGAGAATCACGTCGTGGATCAGTGACATATGACCCTATGTGGATCAACAATGGAATAAATCCTTCATGGTTCAGTTGTGGAATCTTCCTAACAGAATAAAATGATATATTTTATGACTAATCATTTATATTACTGAACTTTGAGTTTTACACCTGGTGTGATCTATCTTTTGCTTTGTGCTTTGTAATTTAGATCATGCATTGTGGTTTTTCCTTTGTGTAATTCTGAGAGACCTTCGGGGGTCTCGGGGTCCCTACTGGGTATTGTTATTCTCAACCCTACACGGGCTTTACCCACACCATGTTATGTCCTATGAAGACGAATGATATCTTTGACTAAGTCTCGAAGAGCCAGGACTTGACGGTGTACAGAGGTGACCAGTTGACGTGGAGAGACGCAGTGACGATATGTACCTGCCCTTTAGGAAGGATCATTGGTGAATGAAAGCAAGAGTTGTTTCCCCTTTTTTCTATATATCAATTTCATTTGGGTTTGTATTCTGGCCCCTTTACATGAGTACTTACTTTTACACTATGTGGTGGTTTTCAATTGTGGTTACAACTTTCTTCTTCCATTGTGTTTTACATGTGCGCAATGTACCATGTTAGTGTGTGTATAGGTTTAGAGGCAATGCATTCCAATTTTAGGGAAATTCATATCTGGTGTAATTTTCCAACCCCTGGCCTATGGTAGGTGGGTTTGGTGTAGTCACGACACAAGCCCTAGGGGGAGGTCATGAAAAAATGGTTTTGGAGAGTTCGGTTCTACAAGAAGAATTAAGTGTCATTGTTTTCAAGGGGGAAATAATGTTTAGTGTCTTAATTTTGGATTTCAATCTATGGAGTCCAGTGTTGGTGCGGTGGACGATGAATACATACACAAGGACCCTAAATTCTGTTTTCCATCTTGGTACATGAAAACACTGATTGCGTGTTTTTTTGAAATGTTATTCTTTTGATCTTTTTGAGTCATATAAATGGGTATAACTAATTGACTATGGTTTATATTGATTCTCTTTCAAGATTCCTCCATGCACACAACCATCCAGGATTCCAATGCATGACCATGAGGATTGTCCACAGTGTGAGGAGGAATTAGTACAAGGATTGTTGCCAAAGTTGGTGCCTTTAGGCAGTGTCCTAGTGATACCATTTCCCATTGGTCAGCAGTTACTACCGGCTCTACCGGTAGAGGACACATATATGCTACGTGCCTTATACGAGTTTCAGTGATAGATACCCCTTAGTTTCTGAGGAATTCCTGACTCCCAGGAAGCTAAGGAATTTCTCGAGGTGGTGATCGAGTTTCCATCTAGCCAGGGAACCATTAGATCAGATGGTGGTCTTGGTAGTGAGACTTCTTTGTGGATCATAAGGGAGATGGTAGGGTTTAGATTACCCCAACCTTATGATGAGGTGCCCATTCTGTGGACAGATCTTGATAACCTTCCTAAGTGAAGTGGTCTCTTTTCATAGAGATCTATAGGGTATGTGTTCCCAAGAACCTCTATAGCTTCAGAAGGACGACATGTTGGTTGGTATGTATTCGTCAAGGAGTACCGACCATCTCAAGTACTCGATGAATACGATAAAAATAATGCTTCGGTGCTTGGACATTTGAGTGATATTTTTTAAGGAAATCTGAGCTGGCACTATTCCTCTGTGCATTCCTACTTATGGTAGGGTGATTGAGGGAACCATTGTGGTTGAATGTTCTTTGGTTGAGCAGACATAGCCAGTGAATGTTAGTAGTGGGAAAGTAGGAAACTGACACCAGTCTCAGAGACTTGGGTGTGTAAAATGTTTCGGGAAGAGGAAGTGATAGGGATAAACTAACTTGTAGGAAAATATATGTGGTAGGGGAGTTAGGAGAATAACATGAGGTGGTTTACATTTCGACATGTTACAACCACCACCTCAATGTGGTCCTCACCAGGGTATGGGAGCTAGTCGAAATGGGAAGGGAGTAGCTACATGCAGTTAAGGAGTATGACCCAAGGGCTCCATGAATGATTCGAGGTATGGTCAGTGTCTACTATTAGCTTCCATATTAATTGACATAGTTAATAATCATTCCTTCTCATCCCGAATCTAGTTCAAGACATATAGTTTCTAGTTAAACCATTGAATTGAACCTTACGTCTGGAGATACCTATGGGAGGATACTCAATAATCACACTTATGAAGACGGTGTGATCTGGACCTTTAGTCAAGAGTTTTGGTTGAAATCTCTTAGTGACAGCATCGAGGCCTTACAACGTTAGTTTGGGTATGGACTGGTCATCCATAGTTTATGCTCAGATTGACTATTTTAGGAAAAAAGGTTTTGGTATATCTAAAATGATGGAATGGTGTTTTCTTTGGTCAGTGAAAACAAAAGAAAACCCAGGCTGCACAAGATAAACTATTGTATAGGAGGGTCTAGTTGATCACTATTGAATCGACTAGCCTTACCCACGTAGCAGCAGGTGTTTTTAGTTTCTGTTTCCCAATAGTATTGGTAGAGTTTGGAAAAATCCCTTAAAAAGATGTTTCCAGGACTACCTCCCCATAGGATGAGGGACTTCTACATTGGTTTGTACCCAATGACGACAAAAATATCTACAATTTTATATCGGATGGCTTCCATGGAGCTCTGGGATATGATATTATAGCTGGGAGAATAGTTTAATATCTACTCTGATCACAAGAGTCTTTGGTATTTCTTATCAAAGAAGGATCAGATCCTAAGAAAATGATGATGGCTGGAGTTCCTCTATGACTACAACTTTGAGATAGTATACACTCTTGGGATGGGAAACGTGGTGGCAGATGCACTCAGCGGGAGGTCTGGACTGCAGTTACTGAGTGAGGCAATAGAGAAGCTAGACGTATTGCAGATATCATTCTTGGACAGTGATGGAAAATCTTACCTCCAATATATGACTATCGCTTTCCCACTCCTTCATCATGTTTAGGAGGAACACATAGGAGACATAGAATATTAGGAATGATGTGGCCAGTTATCCTCAGGATAGGCACCTTATGGATTTTATAAAGGTAGGGAGTACATCATCCTCTTCAAAGGATGTACCATGGTGCACGTGACACTACTGGAGGAGGTATTGATGAAGTTCCATACATCTTCCTTTGTGGTTCATCCTGGTGTGGAAAAGATGTACCAGGACCTCCGACATTAGTACTGGTGGTCAGGGATGAAGAAAGCAGTGCCAAAGTTTGTTACATGGTACCTCTTTTTTTAGCAAGTGAAGGCCGAGTATCGGGTTCCAGCACACATAACACAACCACATGAGGTACCATAATGGAAGTGGGATGGAATATCCATTGATTTTGTGATAGGGATTGAACGTACGACCAGGGGCCACAATTCCATCTAGGTGATTATTGACCGACTCAACAAGATGGCCCACATCCTACCAATCTGAGAGCAGAGATCAATATAGGGCTTACAATTCTGTTAAATAGAGTAGATTGTATGACTTCACTGGGTTATATAAATTATCGTCTCAGATCGCGATGCTCGTTTTACCTCCCGGTTAGGGAAGGGATTACTGGAGGTGTTCATGACTCATTTGTACATGAGCACTGCCTTTCATCCTCAAACAGATGGATGAAGGATCAGATCATACAGACACTCGAGGACATGCTTCATGCTCGCATTTTTTGATTTTTCCACAATTGGGAGGACCACCTATCATTGGTGGAGTTTTCATTCAATAATAGTTTTCACTCCACCATTGGAATGGCTCCATTTGAGGCCTTGTACAGGTGACCATGCAGATCAACTCTATGCTAGACAGACCTAGGGGAGTCAGTACTTATGGGTCCAGAGTTGGTACATACTACCACTGAGAAGGTGCAGATCATCTAGGAGCGGATGAAGACTGCACAAAGTCGAGATAAGTCTTATGATGATAGGAGACAGATACCGTTGGAGTTAGAGGAGGTATATCATGTCTTCCTACAGTTCTCACCCAGATGAGGATTGTAGAGATTTGGAAAGGGTGACAAGCTATCTCTAAGGTTCATCAGACCTTTCCAGATTCTCAGCAGAGTTGACGAGGTGGAGTACCACCTAGCTCCTCCCTCACAGATGCACTGCGTGCATAATTTTTTCCATGTTTCGAAGTGGAGGAGAATCTTTTGTGATCCATTACACCTTATTGACTATGGTGAGTTGGAATTTGAGGTTAGAGGGACATTTAGGGAGTTCATGGTAGAGATAGAGGATCGACAGGAGGGAGTCCTTCATGGACGATCGATCCCTCTGGTGCGAGTTTGGGGGCAGCACGAGAACCTACAGAAGAGTACCTAGAAGCGAGAGGCTCAAATTCATACTCAGTACCATCATTTGTTTAACTCCATCCAATCATTTTTTTAATTTTATAAAAAACTTTGACGCTAAGTGAGAACCACCAATCACACAAAAGGAACCATAAGTGGGTCGGACATGGAACCACGCCCAAGAAAAAACTCAGCCAAAAACATACAACAACAACAAGAATAAAAAAATGGACCGGCAAGGAAGGATTCCTAAACTGACCCGCAAAAAACAGACAACCAAAACATCACACACTATTCGTTAGGATGCAGCTTTACCGCCGCATCAGGGAGCTCCCATCCATGTCCTTCGTGTCTGGAGTCGGAAAGCCAGATCACTGGAAATGGGCATGAGGGAGTAGCTCAAAACCATGAAGGCCGACGGAAGAACCGGAGGGAGTAGCCTGCACAACCACCATCACTGCAAAATGCCGGGGGCCATCCACAGACCACGTCTTCGGCATCAAGCCATCCACACATCGCACCCAACAACCACCCGGTTTAGTACCACCATCACAAAAACCACCAACACCATCCAAAATCGCCCAATATCCCTTCGAACATAACCATCATAGGGGCATGCGCAGAGGGCCAGGGCAAAAAGAGTAGAGGGAATTTTTCTGATGATGGTGCCAGACACGGGTGAACCAGAACACCACCATCCAGTTGTAACAAAACAACCTGCAATAAGAATGAAAACAAGGGACTATCGCATGCCTTGATCATTCCTGGGGTCATCCTATATGACCTTGTAATGACTCGGGAGGAAGACAGTGAGCCAGTGGGCCAGAATAGAAGATAAGGGGCGACGACGGAGAAATTGGTCAGGGTCGTCGTAATAGCGGGTGTGGAGATCTTGAAACCAGATCGTCAGAGGAGGTTGAATGAAAGTAGATAGAGGTCCAGATCCACAAAACCTTGATGTGATCGACACCCTCACATGAGTCCACACAACCCAACCCTTTACGGCATACCTAGAAGAGGAAGATAGGGGAGGGAGGGAGAAGACGACGGTGAAACCCTAATCGAGACCTCCCACAATGCGTATAATTTTCCATTATTTTGTCTTTTGAGGACATAAAGACCTATGGTGGGGAGAATTGAATGTACCCAAAATTCCATATAATTTTTTATATGGAATTATTACAAGACTGTTAAAATTGATGGCACCTGATTCTAAGGCCAAGAGTTCCCAGAATGATCCTTCGAAAAATGTTAAGCTTTAAATAGCGTGTGTGAGTGGTTTTTCTAAAAAAGTGGAATAACTATTAAATGGATGCCTAGATCAAAAATATGAGGGTAGAGTTACATTCAAGATGGCTGGTTTACCCTAGGCATGACTTAAGTTTAGTCAGTGCAGACTTCCGATGAGAAAAACCCGAAAATGGAATAACTATAAATAAAATTATTAAAAAAAATTATTTTATTTTTCAAATGCTTAAAACTCATGAACAGAGAATTAGAATAAAAACTGGAGACCACCATTGTACTCGTGAGGACATGCATTCATTAGGCAGATCCTAAAATCGGCCGTCGCTGGCCAATAGTGAAATTAAGTTTTTCTCCATAAATAAAATTATTAAGTAACAATTATTTTATTGTTAAATTATATAACTTCTAAATAGTAACTTGGATTGGAAATCCGAGAGTACCATTGAGCTTATGAGGGTGTTTTCCCCTTAGGAAGAGCCTAAACATGACCGACGCAGGTTGAGGGTGACTATTAATAAATTTTTGTACATTTTTTAAGGTACGTTCAGTAAATGTGTGAGCGGCGGTTTCTATCATTTGAACTGGTGCTTGGATTAAAAATCTAAGGGAACCGTTGAATTCATAGTGCTGGGATTAGCTTAGGCAAAACATATCATCAACCAGTAAAGGTTAGATGAAAAAGTTAATTTTTGGACATACAAAAATAATAATAAAATAACTCCAGGAGTTGTTTTATCTCTTTTTGTAACCATTGAGTGATGTGGAGGGACCGCAGAGTTAATAGGTAATTCAATGACTTGACCCTTGGGTTGTGTAACCTTGACATTGCTCATTTTAATGTAACACTAAATGAGGTTTATTAATGAACCACATTAATTTTATGCAATATAGTTCGTTCCTCGCATATATTTAAACAATTCTCGATCATGGTTTTTTGGCAATCAAGTGGGGAACCTATGACAAAGTGTCACAACGTCTTTCCCTCCAACAAAGAATTAGGGATTAAATGATGGAGTTTGAGGAATCAATCAAGAAATGATGAACACTGATTGATTCAACGAATTTAGATTCTTCACCCACAACTACGACATCTTCTAATGAGCTTGATGTAGGATGTTTATGATTGATCCCTACCCTTTACCCCATTGTTGAATATTATGAAGAACACTGATCAACCATCCAACAGTTTGTTCCGTGTTTTGTTCATTAATGTAGGAGGATATTGTGAGGTTTGATTTATGGGAGTTTTTATAATGAAAATATTATTCTCATGTTGTTTTTCTAACTCGGAGGGAATGGGCATAATGAACAAGGCCCACCCACTCTGCCAAACTCAGTGGTGGTGGCATTATTCATGGCCAACTAAAAAATATAGCAAAATGATGAATCGGGGATCCAAATAGTGTTAGAAGCATCTCGGGAGGCCCATAGGTGCAATCAAAAGGGAAAACGGACCACTAGAGTATACTAGGTGGCCCGTAGAGCCCCAACGGTGGTGGCCGGCTCTCGACGGGCCTGGAGGACGACAGTGCCCGAAGGCTCCACGGCAGGCATTAGGGGCGGGAGGCCCTTGGCCAGCCACGTTGGCTGTAGGGACCCTCTCTATCAGGCTCCATGGAGGGAGGTCGCGGCTGAGAGCCGCGGTGGAGGGAACCTGTTCCCCTCAGGTCCCGCTGACATGGGGAAGCTCCACATGGTGTTTTCATTACAATTCGAATGGACAGAATGTCCGTTCCGGAAAGGGAGTCGACCCCGCACGGCTTGCCGGGTCGCGCCAAGCTGAGTTGGGCTGCACCTAGCCAAGGCGGGCTCATCCAGTTCGTGGCCCATCCCCCAAAAGTTGGCCCATCCAGTTCAGGATAGGCCAGGTTGGGTCGGTCCAATTGGGTCGAACTGGACCCGGACCCTTTTCGGCCCAAATACACTTAAAAGGTCATATCTCACAAACCATACGCCCATTTGAAAAATAGTCTGTGGTGTTGGAATCATTGGAACAAGATGTTCATTTTGAGAAACTACATCTATGTTTATAGAGAATTTTGGAATAAAACCTCGTTGGATAAAATTTGAATCCAATCGGGCCCTCAGTACTAAAATGTTTATAACTCACAGACCGGGCATCCGATTGACGCACCATTTATCACGTTAGAACCCTTAAAACATGGTAGGATTTTGTGTTACTCATTTTTGGAACTTAGTGGTAGCTGTGGAATGAAAATTATCTTGAGGAGCAGTTTATAGAGAAATCAAGCGTACTGAGTCCGGGGAATCATGTGTCTGGTTGTCATTTGAATATCGACCTTGTGTAGATCAAAATCATAGCGACCCTGTGTGGATCATCATCATGAAAAACCTATGTGGATCTCCATAATAACAACCCTTTGTGGATCACCATCATAGAAACCCTATGTGGATCAACATCATATCCACCCTATGTGGATCAACATCATAGGGACCCTGTATGGATAAGCATAATAGAGACACTGTGTGGATAAACATCACAGCGACCATGTGTGGATTAACATCATAGAAACCCCATGTGGATGATCATCATAGCTACCCGGTGTGGATCAACATCATAGAGACCCTTTGTGAAACAACATCATAGAAACCCTTTGTGGATCAGCATTCTAGAAAACCTGTGAGGATCAACAATAGGTGACCCGACCAAGACCATCCATAGAGTGTCCCGTTGTGGATCAATGACATACGAACCTTTGTGGATCAACAATGGAATAAATTTTTCATGGTTCAGTTGTGAAAAATTCCTAAAAAAATAAAATAATATAGATTAAGTCTATTCATATTTATTCCTAAACTCTAAGTTGTATACATGGTGTGAGATTTCTTTTTCTTTATGATTCATAATTGAGATCATGCTTTGTGGTTTTTCATTTTTGGAATTCTGAGAGACCTCCAGGGGTCTTGGGGTTTTAACTAGGTATTGGTATACTCACCTCTACATGGGGTTCACCCACACCTTGTTGTGTCTTGGGCAGATGATGTGCAGCTTTCACAAAGTCTCGAGGAGATAGGACTTGACGGTGTATGGAGGCGACCAGTTGACTTGGAGATCCACAATGATGAGTTGTACCTACCCTTCAGGTGGGATCATTGTCAGAGGTCCTCATGAGCTGTTTTTTCTTTTTGATGTATTTCATTTTATATTGGGATTTTATTCTGATCCCTTTACTTCAATACAAACCTTTACACTCTTTGGAGGTTTTTAGTTGTGGTTCCACCTTTCTTGTTCCACTGCGTTTTACTTGTGCACAATGTACCCTATTTTTGTGTATACAAGTTTTGAGGTAATGCATTTCCATTTTAGGGAAATGCCTTTCTAGTGCTAGTTTCCAACCCTTGGCCTAATGAAGGCATGCATGGGGTAGTCACAACACAAGCCCAAAAGGATGGGTCATTGTAAAGCGAGTGTTTGTCATATGGACTAATTAACTGTAGTAGTTCAAGAGGGATATCAGTTTAATGAGGAGATCAAGGGCTCTGGTGGAAGAGGTGGACTGGGGAGGATCATCCAAAATGATTCCTTTACCCTTAGAAATATAACTGGAATGAACGAGGAGAAATGAAGCACGGGTGCATTCCATAGGGAAAGTAGACTAAGGGACATAGTAAATAAGGGCTCTATATGAGGAATGAGGGGTTGAGGGGGGGAAGGGGGGATTAAGAGAGCCATCTGATTTCTCCCCATTCAGAAACTCTGAGATAGAAACCGAGCCAACTGTTGGGGAGGATTTGACTGAGGAGTGTACCAAATGTCTGTAAGTGAGGAAGGAGGATCACATTCTGCAAATATACATTGAATGGTCAACATGATTAAAATTAGAGAAAAAGAGGGGCACCTAAAAAAATGGATATCCTGACTCCATTCTAATGAGTCCCCAACATAAAGGAGAATATATGATTATGGGGGGATGAGAGGTTCAACACTAAAAAAAATTGATCTTCCACTGAGTCTTAGAGAGAGAGAGAGATATATTCTTCTAGTCAATACAAATAAAATCTCCATGAGAATCACTAATCTTCTCCATAAATGATGAGTTCATGAAAGCTAATGGGATACTAGGAAGAGAAACCCAAAATACTATCAATGGTGACTCACGGTCCCAGTGAACCTCCATGGACCATTGAGAAAGAAGGAATCTCTAGTAGGTGAGATATAGAAAGGTATCCTTTCCCATGCTTGGACGAAATCCTCATGAGAATATAGCATTGTCAGAAATGATTTCCTATTGAGAAACAAAACCCATGACGGAAGATTCATATTCCATCCTTCATAGAATTTTTGGAACATCTCATGTGGGGGATTATCAACCCTCAAGTAGTCCACCAAGGACCACCTAAACTATAGAAAATATTCCTCAACATATAAATATGGGAAAGATAGAATCGAGGCTCCATCACTAGAACCAACAGTAGGGGAACCCACGTGAATCATCATAAAGGGAGCAACAGGTTTCATCGGGCCAAGTGTGGGGGCCCTGAGGATAGACTCTTTCCAAGAAGGCCACATAAATTCAGCATCACAAGATATATCTCGGGGGATGTCTATTAGAGTATGATGTGGATAACCCAATACAACATTCAAAAGTGAGGGGGAGAGCAATGAAGGGTTAGTCACATTCTTCTGAGTATTCAAATCCATATTTCCATTTACATACCTTATCAGTTATCAACAATAATATCCATTTGAAAAAAATATATTTGGACATCAAACTTTGATATTTTTGAACTCAAGAGTCATAATCATTGATACCAATCTTTTCCCCATATAATGGATAACTGAAAGAAATCAACAAGAGTGAATTGAGTTCATAATTTGTTTTATAAGAAACCTCCCCCTACCGGTATGACAGTTCAAATACCATCCATAATAACAATTGGAAGTGGAAATATAATGAGTTAATGGAAATATATTGAACACATTATATTTATAGTGGTTCAAGGAACAGAAATCCCATAGTCCACTCCACCAAGAGTCTACCCCACGAGTTTGGTGATTTTCACTATAACACCCCTTTTACCAGTGGATCCCAAATGAGTATAAGATTATTTCACTTATTATAAAGGTACATGATATTTCAACCGGAATATACCATTACAATACCTATCCATGGCATCAACTCACACTCTAAAATGAGTGTAAAAAAATAGAATGAATAATCTTTTGAAGATCGATTACAACGCACAATTGCAATTAGAAACCGACAGTAGTTGAAGATATGTTCTGAGAAGATGATAGTCTTAAAAGTCTATCTAAGAATAATATTCAATGCAACAGGTAATATTTTAAGCACAACATGAGCATTAATGTTTTATATTTCTTATATACAGGCATTCATTGTATTCATTGGACATGTGTTTCAATCATTTTTCTTATCCATATTTCTCTATGCAGTGACCTATTGATACTTTTATATTTTCATTTTGAACTTTAAACATGTGAGATAACTATAATGGATGAATGATTAATCCATGGAGAAATTGATAATATATTCTATTTAGGACATTCATTCATTCCTTGCAAATATAGAAATTACTTCTACTATAATGATGTAGAAACTCTTCTTGTTCTTCATGTATTTCCATTCATTGAAAAATGACATACTCTACAGATCAACCATTCATTAAATAGATAATACCATTTATAATATGCTCTAAAACAATGAAATTACTTATCAAGATATTTTAAAAGTAACCATAACATTATGTACAACAACAAGATCTTCATAAGATGTTCAATAAATATTATTGTTCAGCATAAGATAACTTACTAAGAGACTTCATATTGTAAAGCATATCTTTTGTATTAAACTATGTAAAATAATAGCTGATTTTAACACTATGTAACATAATTCATCATTTAAGAAAAAACATGTTATTGTGTTGTGATACTTAGCTTCCATATCTTCTGCTGGCTCTTATAAGACAATATTTTATGATCCTCAGTTTTGTAGGATAAATACTTATCAAAGCTCCATTTTGAGTAGTATGATAATTGAATTTAAAAATGGTAGCTAGTCCATTCCTTTCATAATATACTATCTTACATAGTAGAAAAATATTTTAATGAAGAGTTTTTTGATATTAAAAAAATTACATATACAATTTGAAAACATTAAGTCTTTGTAAGATAAAGAATTTTGGCATAAATCAACCACTTTTCTTGAAGTAAGATCATTACTTCTATACAACATAAGATAAACTTTGTATAACAAAACATATTATCTAAAACACTTAATTTGAACTTTTTAAAATTTAAATATGTATTTTTTGAATCGTCAAAACACATAAAAATTGAGATATATTAGAACAACCTATGTTTTTAAAACAATGTGCCCCACAATTTTCCAACTAACAAAACCAATTAGTTATCCTTATGCGACACAGTGACTTTTAATTTCATGTTAATATGTTCCCAATGCATCCAAAATTTCATGGACTTGCTCGTGAAGATCCCAAACAACACATTAAATAATTTCACTTCATTTTTTAAAGATTCAAATCGATAAGAGTAGTTAAGGATCAATTAAAGTGGAAGTAATTCTCTTGTTTATTTGAGGGAGCCACCAAGGAGTGGTTATATAGCTTAAAACCTAGAGATATATATGACTAGAATGATCTCCAAATAATTTTCCTGCAAATATTCTTCCCAAATTCATGGATCATAGTGATTATGAAGGAAATCTACACCATCTAACATGCTACTAGTGAGACCCTTTAGGAGTATTAGAAAATATTTAAGAAATTATGTGCATGATTCCCTCATCAAGTGGTGTAAGATCACTACTTCCTAATCTTATTCTATCAAGGACTTCTGAAAAAAGCGGGGAACCTTTTATATGAATCTTCCAAAGGATATTTGATTCAAAAAACACCGATGGAATCTGGGATCCTCATTGAGAATATAACACCGATTTCTCATTAATTTAGAACAATAGTCATTAGAATGAAAGGTATCCATGAGGTAAGAACTTCTAATTCACCACCTTTACTTGAAAACAAACATGAATAATTAATAGGACTAGAAAGATAGATGGTGATAAAAAAAGGTGAGTGAATGACAGTACCCACCTTAGGTATGTGGTTTGTGTTCATCACCCAACCATTTTAATGATCAATGTGTTGATATACAAGGTATAGAGAACTTTACAACTACATTCGAGTTAAGGAAATTTCAACAGAATCAACCTTGGAGAAAAGGGAAAGCCTAAATGGTATTTAAAGGTCAATAGAACTAGACTAGACCTGTAGAGAAACTAATTTTTTAATGTAATATTTTTAAATATTTCTAGTAATATTTGTTGATCCAAGCACTGAGACATCATACTATTCTGAGGCCTAGTGTTCCTACAAGTAATTTCATAAAAATAATAAATATATTTTTTATTTCACATGCACAATTTTTCATTAATAATGGAATATATCCTAAATGGATGTTCAGATTAGAAATCTCAAGGAACTTTTGATTCCAAAACATGATGTTTAACCTAGGTGCGACATAACTTATATCGGCATGGGTCATATGTAGAAAAAGTCATCGATTGCATAACCCTAAATAAAATAATTAAATAAAACAATTTTATTATTAATTCTAATAGAAATAACTCATGAACAGGGTCTCCTATTGTATATATGTTACGAACTTTGAGTTCGTAAGGATGTTTTTCCCTTTGGCTCAACCTAATGTTGTTCAGTACAAGATGTTCGGAGGAGACCGTCATTGGCAGCACATTCAGTGAGTTAATTAATTAGTTAATTATTATTTTATCTAGATTCAAAATATTTAAATATATCGTCATGGAAATATTCACAGGTTTATCCTCATAATCCTAAAATATCTAGAGAGAGCTCTATTTCTCTTTCTATTTATAGATCACGACAAAACACTAGATTGGGGCAGATCAGAACGCATCGAACGCAATGACTTCTTTCAATCATTAGCAAACATGTTCTTCGATGAATAATGATCCAATATTATGTAGGACTCATCAATGGGGGTTTCCACCATTTTGATTAAATTCTTTAGTAGTTTCAATCCTTTTTGTGAATCTTCACCCTTGAAAAATCTTGCATGCTCCTATGAATGAAGAGTTATATTGTTTTTGATTCGTTTATCTCACCACAGGAGTATGTTTTTTATCATTGGCCAAGAACACTTGTCCAACAATCGTAAAACCTCTATTTCATTGATTTTATTCCCTCGTTCTTCACGTTATTCACCATTAGAACCTTCTGGTTTCTGGTTTGATAGTTTTTGGGCGACCCAAGCTCGATCTAGCTTTTGGATTTGGGGTGGATTGAAAAAACAAGAGTGGTTTGATGAACTGAGACTGGATCATGGTAGATCAGGGTCTGAGAATTTCAGATTTGTGATCGGTTATTGTTTTGGGCTTAGAATGGAGGTGTGATAACATGCGAAAGAGCTGGTGGTTCCATGCAGTGCATGTGAGGTTGTCTGACGGGCTGCTGGTCCAGTCGAAGGAGAACCGTAGTGGGGATGTGAGTAGGTCGATCTGGTTGAGGTAGTTGGGTCTGATGGGGGTGCAACCGTGTGGTGTAGGTGAGGCAGATGAGATGACGGTCCAATGAGGATTCCATGGTGGAGTAGCCAGGTTGTCCGGCATGTGTGTAGGGCTCAGGCGGAGCCTGTCCAAATCAATGCCACATGGTGTAAATGGGGGGGGGGGGGTTGAAGAAAATTTAATAAAATTTAATATAATAATAATAATATTATTATTATTATTTATATTATTATTATTGAATGGTTTATCCTCCATTATTCCCCCATCCAATGTCTGATTGATGCACCATCAACGGTGCTTTGACACTGTCTTCACGGTGGTCCTTTTAAGACCAATGTTGGTTTCCTTTCGCTGAATCCTGGATTAGGTCTATAAAACAAAATAAAATAATAATATAATTATTATATTCAAAATTATTATTTTATTGTAACTCCTACATGGATCATCCTATTGAGTTGTCGTCTACAGTATCATGGCCCAGTTTTCGAGATGGTCATTTAAGGACTGATGTTGGATTCCTTTTTTAGGATTGTGGATTGGGTCCTTGGAATTGTGAAATAATACTAATATATTGATATTTTTAAAACTTTGACCCACCATAAATCATGTATATGGCATCCAATTGATTCACCATTTAACGAAATTGTGACCATGATATTGAGTTGGATAATTTGAGACTAATATTGGGATTTTAATTCAGGATCAAGGCATAGGACCCATGAGATGCCAGTCGAGTGTAGTGCGTCAAAATATGACTTTTACATTGGGTGTCTGATTGAGGTAATTGAAAATTCGATTACGTGCATTTTCTCATGAGGATTGTAATGGTTCGATACCTATAATTTTATTTTGAGATCGAGACCTGGGCCCCAAGAGGAACTATTCATGTTCAATGATGTGAAATGAAACTTCTTCGCTGGGTTTCAAATTCAGAAGAATGAATAGTCAATCATGTGTGTTTTCCGCAAGGATTGCAATAGTGTAATCTGTTTGGTTATCTGAGGCAATTTTAGGTGGCATGTTAGTGAAATTACATTTTTTCCATCGGACCAATGATTAGAATCATTCACTTGTCAGCCTTATGGAATGATATTACATGTACTCTAGGAGATCACTTTAATGACTAGGTGTATATGTACATTGTTTAGTACGTGGGTATGTTTGGGTACATGGAGAAGCAATGAGGCAGGGTGACACATCATGTGGTCCCTATATGCTTCGTGTACCTCATTATGAATGTTATAAATATCATATATCCTTCTTTTGGAATCATATTTTTGACCACAAGTAGCCTATCCTGAGTGTTTTTTCATTTAGAACATGATGGTGTCCTCTATAGTGGATTTCGTGATATGATGCGAGATGCTCTAGTCATGATGCTTATTCTGGTGATATCTGATGATGGGACTAATTAGACACTAACAAGTCAATGTATACCAAGCTTACCATCCAATAGGGATAAGAAGTGTAGATCCATGATGCTTTCTGAGGGGCAGCTTCCTGCCAGGATGGGCATGGGACCTCAATGATATTCAGAGTGGACCCCTCTTATTAGTCCCGGAACGGGTCCTCAACCTATTTAGAGTGGAACCCTACAACCGGGCTGAGCAAGGGTCCTTGATGATATTTATAGTGGCACACTCCTACTGGGACGATCATGGGTCCTTAAACTATTTCAAGTTCAACCCTCCAGCAGAGCTGGGCATGCATCATCAATGATATTTAGAGTGACACCCACATATTGGGAAGGGAATGGGTCCTCAACCTATTGAGAGTGAGTCCCTCATACTAGGTAAGGGATGGGTCCTCAGCATATTTTTAGTAGAACCCTCCAACTTGGTCGAGCATGGGTCCTCGATGACACTATAGTGGCACCATCCATTAGATATGGGCATGGATCCTCTACATTGAGATATGGACCCTAAACTATGTGGCATAGTGAAGAGGCATGGTTTGATGTACCTTTGTACTCATGAGAAATAGGGACATTTTCCCCACCGAGATGTGTCCTTGTGATGCAACCTAAAACCATGTGGTTGAGTAAGTACCACCCAAATTGGATAGTATCAAGGTGTGTTGATTGAGTCCCATAACTTGTGCATTTAAGGAAGATACATGAGGTATTCAGAATCACAGATGGAACTTCTTTGGAACTGTTGGATACTCATCTTATTGTACTGAGCTATGAAATGGACACCCCCTTACTCTCTCATTTGGGATTCTTTGACTCAGCACACACACACACACACACACACATATATATATATATATATCCAATTTTAATACACAATATTTAGGTTCTAGTAAATCTCCTTCCAGGAGAGGTGAATACGCGCAAAGTATTCCATGTTCTTTCCATGTCTAGATTCTCATTTTTGGATGAGTCTACTCTCATACTATAGGTAGAAAAGACTCGGAAAGAAGTTCATATTATCACTATTTTGATTTCATTGTGTTTTTATGAGTTTACATTCACTCTCTTATTGGAATAATCTATACTCTTTCATTGTACATTGTTCCATATACTACTTTCATATTCAGTTGTATCTCTTACTATACCCCCTTAACCCTTCTCAAGATGTTGTAATGGGTATGTATATTCTCACCCCTGGATGGGATTTTCCCAACATGTGTAATGTCATTTGTAGATGAAGGATTGGTTGATCTCAACTTCAGAGGAGCTTAGGGATATGGCGTTCTTGGACTATGTACAGTGGTTTTATCTTAGGATTCCAGATCTGGTCTCTCTCATCTATTTTACTTTTTCGGGTTTCTGTTAGGTAGGGAAACATTTCTTCTTGGATGTGTATTTTTCCCCTTTATATTTCATGTTACAATACCCTACTTCATAATGTTTAGAGGTCCATGCATATATGGTTTATTCATAGAAATGTTTCATATATACTTTCATTCCCTCTATACTTTTTTATTGAGTCAGTTGTGTGTGTGCATACAGGTGCTTAAAAAAAGGCCTCCCTAAGTTTAGTTGTGCCTTTGAAACTTGTCTCCACCCCTGGCCTATGGTGGTGGGCTTGAGGTAGTTGTGAATCGATCCCCGATTTGGGTCGGGTTGTGAAAAAATGGTATTAGAGGTGGTTCGACCCTTTGGATGTTGTTCTAAAGTTCCCTAAGAATGTTTTGGTTGGGTTTTAGGGAAATATTGTCAAAGTTTCTTGATTTTGGATCTCAGGATAAGGAGTCCAGGGATGGTATGACAACCAACATATCCATTTAACAAGACCTTAACTACCTAGTTGTTGAGTCGGTATGCCGAGACATTAGTTGCAGGGATTAATGGTACATGCATTATATACGACTGAGCATTTGAATATCAATAATCTACCATATCCCCATTATTATTGATATATTTATATATGCTCATTTGATCATGATACTCCTTGATAAATTTCAAGATTCCTTTGCAACGGAAACCATCTCCGACTCATGACGAAGACCCTATGAGCAATGAGAGCTCAGTTTAGGGTCCATCATGTAATCCCCTTCCTCCAAGTTGGTAGGTAGAAACACCTCCACCTATTGAGAAGTAGATCATCCCAGCAGAGTAGGCTAAGGATGTGCATAGGCTGAGATCACTGTGTGAGATCCAGCATCAGAGACCACTGAGGTTCCATAGTGTGCCAGATCCCCAAGTAGTATAGGATTGGATAGATTATACAGTCCACATCTTCAGGCTTGTTCGGACCCTGAAATACCAAATAGTGTCTTTGGTAGCTGATCTTTTCTATGGATCAACTGGGCATTGGTGGATCTTGGTTTCTCATATGCATGATGAGTCGACACTCTCATGGGGTGACTTTTGATAGCAATTTCGTGAGGATTACTACCCATATTTCCTTTTTCTCCATTTAGATTTATGAACTTATAGAGATTTATTATGGAGGGGAGATAGTGGATGAGTATGCGTCTAGGTTCACATACCTTACGTGATACTATCTTGACATTATCATAGATAGATACTTTATGAGAATAAAAGTTTGTGTAGGGAATCCACAGTGAGATCCAAGCTAACGTACACCCTTGTGCATCCCCGAATATGACGTGGTGATGGACTAGGAACTTGGGAAAGACAGATTTATTTTATTGTTATTCCAGTTATCTGGAGTTGGCAATGGGTGCGAAAGATCTGAGTCATTTACAATAGCTATTAGGCATGATAGATCTCAGAACTGGATACCTTTTCACGAGAAGGCTTAGGCCCATGGTCATATGGGTCCAAGAATATGCATGGGACTAGGATATCATAAATATGGGTGGTGTTACAAATGTGTTGGGTGAGGTCACATGGCATGAAATTTCTCAACATGACATGCTAAGGAGTGCAGACAGATAGCTGATGGACCACCACAGTAGATACAATGTCTTGATCAAGGATCTCCCAGGTGTGGAAAGGGTGGTCTCCAAGGAGGAAAATCTAGTAGAGGAGCATGAGGAGATGTGGGTAATGGAGGCTGGTATGAGATTCTTCCACCACCACTACTAGGTGGCCAATGATTGGAATAGGGATCTAGCAGTCAGGGTCACAGACAACTACAAAATTTCACTACTAGAAATTTAACTTTTATCCACACTTAAATTAACATGATATATAAAAATAATGTATATAGGGTAAAAAATGGATATGGGTAATAAAATACCCATGGAGGTTTGCTCTCACCCCACCCATCTCTTGTTACACCCCAATATTGCCCTGCTCGTGATCTCTCCTCCCCCCAACCCTCGTCGCCTGATGCTTCCACCCAACCTCCTTCCATCCTCTGATGATGGAGTACCATCCTACCAACCTCAAGAAAACCCTCCTCCAACAGCACGACCACCCCACCTTCCCATTGATGCTACTCTGAGGTGGCCTCTCCACCACTTCCTCTAGTGTCCCTCTAGCGCTACTACCCCACCTCCCTGTAACCCTCCTCCTCTAATGCGGCTCCTACGAATCCTTAACGTAGATATTCATTCTCCTTTGCCTTAAGGATACACTCCTACTTTACTGAATATATAATATTTTTCAGTCTTTCCACATTACATGAACTTTACATCTCACAGGTGGTCGATCCATGAATCAAAACTTATAATTGTCCTACTGTAGGGTTTATTTGAAAGATAATTGTTCTATTTCCCCAAATCTATGTTCAATTTATGTTGTTGGGGGTTATAATTAACTCTAATTTTATTCAATATATAGTTTCATAATCCTTATGAAGTCGACTACATATGAACCATGAATTTTCTGCTTCTTCACATGCCCTCATATTTCATCCACCTAGAAGGGTTTATTTGATTCAAGATCCTCAACCTATATAATTTTCATTGGATAAGATTTATTTTTTTCAATTTATTATATTCTTAATTTTCAGCTTTGTCCTGGATATGGTTTAGTTATTTTGGATTGTTGTACCACATATGATTTCTTTGATTTTTTGTCTGATTTTCATTGAGTTTTATTGAATTATCAATGTCTATAATTTCAGGCGACATAACTAGTTGGTTCACTGTATGAAATTTCTTATTTATATAGGTTGATTGTATATTGTGACAATATTGGCTCTCTAAATTGTTCAATATATATTTTTTGTTTACTTATTTACTCTTTATTTTTTACAATTTGTATTTTCAACATTCTTACTTTCAATATTATATGCATTAACGATTCTTTTTTTAATTATCTAAACCATCTTCTAAAAATATTAACATAATCTTTTATTCTGTATTTTTAATTAACACTTTTTAGGTGCTCGGTTTTGATGAAAATTCAAAATTCACTCAAATAACTTGAGCTATACATCTTCTATGGTAGTAAGACTTAAGATATTTTCTCCACTACATTATCTACATTTAAGAAAATAATTAATTTATTCTATGTATCATATATTAATAGAATTTTGATGGACAATTAGAATCCAAATTACAATTCTATGGGCCTATATCCAATATTTTATCCTATTCTTCAATATTGATGTTTGATTGCTAATTCCTTATGATTTTATATTGTATTTTCTTTTTAAACATTCCAATCAATGATTCTTCATTATATCATGGTCATAAAATTTTACATAAGTTTTTTTTTCTGTGTATAAAAACGAAATATCAAGGATTAAACCAAAAAGAAAATTAGAAATCATATAAATCTATTCATGTATTTTGTTTTAATCCCCATGATTTATTATGATTTTAATTTTTATCAATCAAATTGGCATGAAAATATTATTATGTTTCACATCAAATACTATAAATGTTTAAAATTACACATTGTTTTGTTTAATATTAAATATTTTCATGTATAATATTAAATATTTTCATTTCTAATATTAAATATAGTTTTTTCTACTAATTTTATGTGTAACCCAATCAGGTTTAAAAAACTAATTTTTGGTATCTCTAAATATAGCTCCCTTTTTTTAAAAAATTTCTTAAATATTTTTTAATGAAAAATAAGGTATTATCTTTGAAATCATGTATATATTTTTTACATATGTAAATATTAAAATTTTTTATGAAAAAACATATTAAACATAGATGAGTATACCTTAGGGTGTATGAAATTGGAGAAATGTGAAATGAAAATAAATCCCAATACCTATGATAAAAATTATTCTACACTAAGGAATGGATTCCTTTATTAAGATTGAAAATGCAACAACATGAACCCTTGTAAGGAAACCATGAATATTAATGTGAAAAAAGAGTGATAGAATCAATGAAATAAACAATCCAATAAATAAATGAAATTATTAGTTTGGTGTATAGTTAAAATAGGCAAGATAGATTTCTATAAAATACATGAAATAGATTCTATGAGAATAGGATTTAATTATAAATAATGATGAAAAACATTGAATGTTATGTTTTCATAATGTTTTTCTGAAAATATATCCCACACAAAGGATGAAAATAAAGAATGTTCTTAAAGAATACACGATCATATATATAGAAATAGTGAAAAATGTTAAAAAAAACATAGGAAGAAAAAAATGTGTATGTATTCTGCCAGATGATGCGAAAAAACCATATTGTAATTAATAATGTGATTGTTAATATAAATAATACTACAGATTAGTGATATTAATATCATGGGTGAAAACATGAAGAACACTAGAGCAATGATTAAAAGGTTTTATAGGTTGTGAAGAATGTCACATCTATATTTTTATCATTAATAAGAATAAACGTATCCACCTTATTGACATGTCCCTTGTTTCAATTATTCTATGGATGGAATTTATGTTTATTCATATTTATAGATAAATATGTACAATAATTAATGTTTTTATAATTATAAAATATAAATAGATATCTATCATCAAATTCCTTAACTATAACCATGAGGATACTCACAACAAATCTAGTGTATTTAGAAGGATATGATTAGAGATTATTTCAATTTGTATCCACATAGACGAAGAAAATAAATGGATATTTCTTGTTAAGGGATAATTCAGTTGAAATTTTCAATATATAAATATCTCATTAAAAAATTCTGTTATGTGATAAATCAAGATATTGTCACCAATGATGTATGCTGACTATATTTCCATTTCCTTATATGAAAAATCAACTCTATTATTCATGGTGAGAGATTGAATATTTGTTGAAAAGAGGATAGTAACATGAAATGTATGAAATATTTTTTTTAATATTTTTTCTATTTCCTGAGATGGATATTGAAGAATTGTTGAATAAATATAATTTTAACGACCCATGGAAGATAATTTATGAGTTTTTATAACATGGTTAATAGATTATTGATGTCTTTGTGTATAGAGTAATTAATCATGTTTTCTACATTGAGCTTTCTCATTTAGATTTAGTGTCAATTATTTTATGGATCATTGATTATAGAAATTTTATTCTATTAATATATGAACTGCATTAGATATTAAAATTAAGGAGAAGATGATATTAAAATATTTTATCAGATGAACATAAATTTCCCATATTGAATAAATTTCATAAAAACTATGTAAAATAATCATTGTATCATTGAGAAATTTTGGGGAGATATCATCTGAACGTATGAAGAAATATTTATAAGTGATTTATAATATTTTCTTATGAGTTATAAAAAAATCCCAATGGGTATATTGATAAATCCAATGGATTTTTATGACTATATTTGTTTCCAATAATAATGTTGGTTGATAGTTTATCATTGAGTGATGGAGGATAAACCCTATGCATGAGGGTGATGAGACACATATTAGAGTACTTATAGATCACTTGTAGCAATGTTTCCTTCTAATGGACATGCTATGAAAGATCAATTAATATGTTGATAAGGGAGAGAAGAAGATTATTCTCATTACTATGGGAATTAAATGATACATCTTCATTGGAAACAACAAACTAATCCAATTATTGTTCAGTTAATCATATTTTTTAACCAATAATTATGTTTAATTTTTGTGAATTAACTGTCTAAATTATGTTCATGATGATGCTTGAGTTACTCTATCTTTATGTTTTAATGAATAATAATATTTTGTTTAATAATTTATCATTGATAATATTACTAAAATAATATGACCTTAGTTTCTCAATTTCTTCAAGAAGAAGAATTTCCATAAGATAAACATTACATGATGGTTGATGTATTTCTAGAAATGATACGCTAATCATTACTATGAATCTATGATAACAATATATGGTTGAATAAATACATTTCAATCATATTTTCAGTTTTATGTTTGAATGAACCTATCTATGTTTTTACAATGATTAGAAAAAATATGTTAAGGATTCACACAAGGATGTTGTTATCGAATGAGTCTATACATATATACTATTGTTTATCTGGAAGAGATATTTACTGAAGTTAAATAGTAGTTGAATGGTAACGAATGTCTAGAAGTTACAAGGTGAACTTTTGAGTGAAGAGTTTTTAAGGAGAAAAACCCACAATATATATACTACCGAATTTTAAGTTAGCTTGAAGATTTTCTCGCATGATTAACTCGTAAGAGATAAGTAGAATATATGAAGCTAAAAGGATTTATAAAGAATATAGATATATAATTTTTATATAATCATGATGTTATGATTCTATAGGATGAATAACAGGATGATGTGTATAGTGGAAGATATTTCCATTTGATGTTATACTGTAGGAACCTAATGTGTGGTGAAAAAATGGAAATTTATAGCTATAATATGTTAGTGAAACAAATTCATACATCAAAGAAACCTTTTGGAAAATAAATAGATCATTAAGATTTCATGGATTATGATTTCTAACTATTAAATCAAAAGTTTCATTGTAGATAATTTAAAATTACAAATATCCTGATTTTTTAAAGAAAGATTTTTTATTCATGATAACTTGGGTTGATCAAGTTAAGTGAAAAGTAAAATGGATCTTTAGCGTGTCATCATGATAAATCTAAAGTATAAGTCATATAATATCATAACATTTGATGATAGGAACATGATATTGTGATTTAAGTCATGTGGATGATGCAATGAATTGAAATTATGTTGTTGAGTAGTGCAGAAGATATGTAGTTGGTGATGTATTAGTCAACAATATTGAGTGAATGTAAGGTCAATATTAAAGAAAATGAAATTTCTTTTTTGTATTTTCTTTAATAATTATGAAAATAGGGTATTATACTAAAATATTAATGTTCAAGTTGTGTTAGATGTGAGAATTTAGGATCTATAAAATAAGATGATGTTGAGGAAGTTTAAATATGAAAATTTCAGGAATCAGAAGTTATGATGATATGATTTTAAGACGGATTAATGGTCAATAGTGAGTTATATTAGAAAATTCCATAAATATATAGTATTCATTTATTATTATTACTTTGGTTATGTAAAACTATGTTTCATTATAATGAATATATGACATATATGATATGATTACACATAGCATCACTCATCGGTCTCTTGCAAGAATTTAAACATCACTCGCAAATATTACTTCACCTAAAATAGAATGAAACATATATGATATGATTACCATATATAAAACCCACATTGAAACCATATTAAAATGAAGGTAGGTGGTGTTTCTTGTTTCTTCATAGACTCATCTTTAATTATTTGTTTGGTTTTTTTCTTTTCATTGAACTTGTGTATATGTTTGAATAGATATAGATATCCAAGGGGGAGTATGATGAGTCCAGCCAATCGATTGTTCGTAGGAAGTGCTTAGAATTTGAGATGATGGTGCCTATTAAGTAGTGAGTACTATTGTTTTCATTATTTTTTTCATGTCATGTCTTTTGTTCGGGTTGGTATCTCTTGCACATTTATGTATTATAAACTTGTGATGGGTGGTGAGTGATGCTATGTGTAAAGGTTGTATAATATTTTGGGCTGGTCGCTATGTGGGTTGCCTTATTCTTAGGTTTCTACAACCTCATCCCTGCTTTTAAGGTATTCATTTTATTATTATTTTCTTCTCATTTGATAAGACCTAATAATATATATATATATTGGTTTCTTTATTCCTACTTTCATTTTTAGATTATTTCAACGTGGGGTTTATATATAGTAAGAATATAATATATGTTTCATTGTATTTTATAAATATACCTGTAATGTGATTTGAATTATCATTATGTTAATTTTATATAGTTTTTTCCACAATCATTAATTTTTTATAAAGTAATTCTACATTGGTATTATCTCTTTATCATGGAAATTGATGTTCACTATGATAGACACAATTTCTTATTATAAGACAACTACAACGCTCATCTAGATCCCCCTTTAGTTTATCTCTTTTAATTCCCTATACATTAAATTAACAAAACAACAATTTAGAGAATAAGGAATGGTTTACATGATCCCTAGTAAAATCAGTAAGGATGTGATTTTTCTCTCCAACATAATTATTGTATATTTTCGATTTCATTAGTAGATAAACTATTCATTCATCCTTCTCTGAGATTTTTATCATCTATCATCTGTATCACAATTTTATTTTCAATGATATTTATGTGTGGATATTATTTCTACACATAGTCCATAAACCCCCATTCTTCTTGAGATACCTTCACCATCCATTTCCTTATATTTTCATCTTCTATAGATATCACTACCATGCAATCCATTGAAATATTCTCAGTTTTTTTCATTTCATTTAATAATCCTCACTTTCATTGGTTCATTCTTATGAATCCTACTACCTATCTTAATAATGATCATTTTTTTTGAATTCATTATTTTTTATTTTTGAAGATAATTTATCTGACTATAATTACTAGGTTAAATTTAATTATTTGATTATTTTTTATTTTATTATTTTCAGTTTTCTATATTGGATGTATTTGTCTTGTAATTTTATGAAAAATGGACCGCCTACTATAAATTTCAGTAGAAAGACGGATGGGTGTTCTAGAATTTGGAGGTTTGGTTGTAGTTTTTTTATGATATATAAATGATATAAATTTCGGTGGCCTAGTTCTTGGCTCGTGGGAGGTGAAGATGAGAATTCACTCAATGGATAGGGTTTATGGTGTGCATTCCTAGATAATGACAATGATTCTAGGAAGTAGTTTCGATCATGGAGGATTGGACCAGACAAACTTGAAAAAAATGATTTTAGTGACATTCAATGAAAATATTCTTAGAAAAACGTTTTTTAAATATCTTTCATGCATTTAGTGACGAGCATTGTATTTTCTTGTAGATCGACCCATTTTAGGGGAAACCTGGAATTTAATTTTTATAGTTACATGATGTGTTCCCTTGATGTAAATTTCAAAAATGTTTTTGGAATTAGGTGAGTGATCTTCCATATGTAATGTTTTTTCATTTCTAAAATTTATAAATCTTCTATTAATTAGGGATTCTTGAAATTTCCAAAGAATCTAATAATTAGGGATATTTTCAAGAGTTTTTTGGCCTGAATTTTTGATCTTTTCAAAAAAAAATGTCGTCTATTCATGAAATGCATTAAGAAATGTTAGTATGGTTTTTTTATTTACTGAGTTTCTTCAACTATACTTGGTATATAAGGTTATTTTTTGTGGGTTTATTTTTCCTCAATGCTTTTGGTAAGCTTATTAAATTCTTTCATACATGATACTTTTTATTATTTATTTCTCACTTTGTCTCACTCACACATGGATGCACTCAATTTTTCTAGTTTAATATTCCTAAAACTAATTCAATTTCATATGGTAACTATAATAATCTTAGGCCCATATAGATGGGAGTGACATGGATTTAAATTTAAACCCCAAAAAAAATTTATTATGTATTATATGATATATCATCTTCACATGTTAATTATTATGGTTCATTTGACACCACATGTTGAAAACTGAATATAACATTTATCACTTATGATAAGCAGTTATAAAAATAATTAGATTTTGTTGAATTTCGGAAAAAACATTCACTTAAGAAAAGAATTGAGTTGGGGAGATAATAAGAGAGGAATGAGGGGAAGGAATTTTAAAAGAAAACACACAGTTTTCAAACTACTTATACCTAATTCTAATAAATATGGAAAAATATTAAATTTAAAATAATTTAACACTAAAATGAAACTCATGCACTATGATATCAAAGCCTAGTGAATTTACCAAATAACTACTGATGTTGTACTATATATAGAAATGAATACCCCTGGTGTCAAAATATTAAATGCTCTTATTTTTCTATGCAGGTTGGCATGGATATTTTTAGATAGCCATCATTCCCTTTGCGGTTAGTATTGTAACATATCAATTTAATGGTCTAATGATTATGAATATTCCCATGAACTGTCATTCATGATTTAGTGATTTTTCACTATGAACCACTAAAACAAATTTTACTTTCTATGGGCTCTAAACTAGAGAATTTGATTAATGAGATAGATCAGGAGGTTTCAAAGAAACATGTAGCCATTGAATGAGATTAGGTGGTTCAACCATCAGATGACTACTGGTTCCACCACCCCAAAATTATTATCATTATGATTCATATAATCTTGTCCCAAAATTATTTTGAGTTAGATTTATTCTTCTTGATTTGGTTAAATAAAATATTTTAATTTACCCATTGGTTTTGGTTCTTCATAAAATCAAGGTTACAACTGATTTATATGTTCAATATGTATTTGGCTCGTGCATTTTGGAAAAATATGAGTTCATTATTCCAAGACTTATTATCAGATATGATATTACCCTAAATTTCCTTCTCCTTTGGATGTTTTATCCACTGGATGTGAATGTGTAACATTTTTAAGGCATTCATTCAGTTCTAATGTTGTTATATCACCCTCCAGCTCAATGACACAGTTAGTTAGGTAGATAATTTAGTTTTCCAAGCATTATCTAAGATGAAATGAAGAAGTCTCCATCCCTTATTCTGTTCTTTTTGTTGTGTAATGAAGATGGGAACGTCATTTAAGAAGGAAATATTTTAACCACACATCTAAGAAGGGCTTGTGGGTTGGCTCCAGAAGGACAAAAGGAACCAATTTTTTTTATTGGATGGTGTGAATAGAGGCACACATCAAGTGAGTCCACAACGGGGGAATTGAAATGGATTGGATGGCTTATATAGAGTTGAATTATATAACATTGAGGATTACTTTTATCTTTTATGTAATGAAATTTATGGATTATGTGTGGAAAATATGAAAATTCATAGATAAGAACCAACTGTTTATAATTTCATGTCAAAAATATAAATATTTTCCTTTTCCCCATTATAAATGAACATAGAGAAACCAGTTACATGATTTGTGAATGCTTGGAATTCATGAAATTTTTAAGTAAAGTAAACACTATAGCTATCGTTTTAAACCATGGATATAGATCTTCTTCCATAGCAGAAACTGTGGCTATAGGTTAAATTCCATAGTTTCCAGGGTGGAACTAGAGCTATAACCACATTTTAAAATTGTGGTTGTATATTTGAATGTAATTTCCTATATCCATGGTTTCAAACTATGGTTATAGGTCTAGTGTCATGGTGGAAACCGTGGATATAGTCGTGGCCCTATTTCCATGTCAATAAGAGCCATAATTTTAAATCGTGCCCATAGCCTGAATTTCTAATAGTGTTTGGAGGATTATGAACCTAAAATGAACGAGATGATAAGAGGTATGGTTTGTGCCCTTTCTACCTTTTACAATATAAATTTGTAGAAACTATTATGAGATACTATCTTCTTTCCTCTCCTTTCTCATGATTCAATTGGGGTGATGTAGGTTGTTGTTATAACCCTGTGTTAGTGTTGTTCGATGTATCTTTGAATTCTTGAGGAGGAGGGGGTTTTCCCCCACCGAGACATATTATTGTGATGCGAGCAAAACCGTGAGGGAGATTTAGTGACTCCCAATGCGGATAATATTGAGGTGTGGTGGATGAGTCCATCTGACTTGTAAATTATGGGCATGGTTGTATGGTGGAGTATCAGAGTAGATCCTAGAATTTTCGATGGTGTTTTTCTACTTGACACTTTTTTCATGGGATGCAACTACTGGGTGCAGAAGAGTATTTGGGTTTGGGTAACTCTTCTTCCAAGATAGGCGAAGACATGTGGGGTATGCCACATGCTTTCTATGTCTAGCTTCTCATGGTTGGATGAGTCTACTCACTTTCCCAGTTCGTTGGTACCCTTTTGTTCTCGATGTCAACCTTGATTCAGTGATAGAAAATTATCAAATACGGGTCATGGAAGTTGATACCCAATGAATATAACTACACAAATCACTACCTAGAGCTAAAAATGGTGGTATTTTATCGGAGGATGTAGAGAAAATACTTTCTGGGAGAGCACTTTTTGGTTTACTAAAACCATCAGAGTCTCAGGTACGTCTTCATACAGAGAGATATGAACCTGAGAAAGGGGAACTAGTTGAAATTCCTACAGGACCGTGACATTGAGATAATTTATACTACAGGTAAGGGAAACATTGTATAGTATTCCCTTAATAGGAATTCTTAGGCTCTCATAGTGCATGAAGCTTTAGAGGAGTTATCTTCCTTGAAGCTGACCCTGATGAAGAAGGGGGGCACAAATTTTCTTCAGTCTATGATGTTAAATCATTCGCTTATCGAGTGTGTGAGAGAGTCTCAGTTGGGAGAAATAAACTATGTGATCTTTCATGGAAAGATATTGCTATGAGATTCACTAGATGGATTTTTTTTCTTCGGAATAACGGAATCATATCATTTAGGGAAGAACATTGATTCCGATAACATTATAAGAGGAGGTGATGTGGGATTTTCACACTTATCTTTTGGTTGTACATCCAAGAGAGAAAATGGGAGCGGGAGATCTAGTTGTTGGATTATAATCTCAAACATTTTTCTTGTTTTGTGCTTTTCATGGATGAAAAATTTTGAATAATAGAATAATGTTGAGACCCTATGTTTTCTCTATAAGGCTTTAGAATATTTCTAGGAATAATTTTTGAGCCGGGCACTAAGGAAGCGCGCGATTCGGAGGCACGGTGTGCCCAGAATTAATTTTATAAATATATTAAATATATTTCTATTTCATGTGGGTGGTTTTTTAGAAATAATTGAATATCCCTTATATAGAAGCACAAATCATGAATCAGATGGCATGGATGAGTCTGGAATGTGACGTTTACCCTAAGCATGACATAACTTTAGTTAGTGCGGGTCATCTGTAGAAAAATTCACTAAGGACGTAAAAGTAAATAAATTTATGTTAATTTTAACACTAATCCAAATAACTCATCAACACAGACTTGGATTGGAAATCGGAGACCACCGTTGAGTTTGTAACATAATGTTTTCCCTAGGCACGACCTAATGTTGGTCTGCGCGGGACATTTAGATGATACAGTCATTGGCGGTACGTTTAGTGAGTTAATTAATTAATTTAATTAATTAATTAGTTTTTTTACCTATATTGAAAATATATAAATATATCGCCAAGCAAATATTCCTAGGGTTAGCCTCATAATCATGAAATCACCAGTGAGAGCTATCTTCCACCATTTATTAGCGGATCATGATGAAACTATTGATCTAGGAAGATCAGGACGCAATGAACGCAATGAATTCCATCAATTGTTGGTGGGCATGTTCTTCATCAAAAATTGATCCAATATCCATGTAGGACTCGTAGATTGGTGTTTTACTCCAATTTGATTATATTTTTGAGCTGTTTAAATCCATTTCTTGAATATATACCCTTGAAAAACCCTGCATGCGCACAAGAATGAAGAATAAAACTATTTTTCGTTTGGTTTATATAACCTCGGGAGAATGTTATTGATCATTGGATAATAATTCTTGATCCATGATCATAAAACCTTTGTTCATGTGCTTTTATACCCACGTTCTTCACTTTATTCACCATTGTAACCCCACAGTTCATGACTCGGCATTTTTTAGGGTGACCTAAGCTTGATCGGGCGGCCAAATTTTGGGCGGATTGATGAAACGGGAATAGTTTGATTAACTGAGACTGGATCAAGGTAGATCAAGGTCTGTGGATCATAGATCTGTTATTGGTTCTTGTCTATGGCTTGGGATAGTGGTGTGACAACATGCGGAAGAGGCCGAAGTTCCGTGTGGGGCGTGAGAGGTGGTCTGGTGGGCGGTTGGTCTAGTCGGTGACAACCCATGGAGGAGAGGCGAGCATGTGGCTCTGGGTGAGGCAGGAAGGTCTGGAGGGGTGCAGCTGGGTGTTGTAGGTGAGGCGGCAGACAGATGCATCTGGGACGACATTCCAAAGAGGGTGTCACAGCGGAGCGGCCAGGCGGTCTTCAAGGCATGCATGGCTCAAAGAGAGTGGGTCTAGGGCAGTGTCGTGTAGGGTAAAGAGGGTGGGTGGGGGGGGGGTTAATTAAAATTTAATAAAAATAAATATATTATTATTATTATTATTAAATGATTTATTCTCCATAACTCCATCATGTGGCTTCCGATTGACGTTTTGTTAGTAACGATGTGACCCTGTACTTGAGGCATTCTTTTTAAGACCAATTATGGATGTCTTTATCTGACTCATAGATCAGGTATATAAATTCCCAAAAGTAATAATAATATTAATATTTTCAAAATGATGATTCGAGCATAACTTCTACATGGAGAATACGATTGATGTTCCATATGCAACATCTTGAACCACTTTTTGAGACAGTCATTTCAAGGTCGATGTTAGAATCCTTTTTTGGGTTTTTGGATCGGGTCCACAAAATGTTCAAATAAGAATAAGAATAATTTTTTATTATTAAAACATCGATCCAACATAAATGCTATATACGACGTCTAATTGACGTTCCATCAGTGTCATTATGACCCTAATATTTAGGTGGGAATTTTGAGACCAATAATGGGATTTTAATTCAGGATTGAGGTGTGGGCCCTATGAGACACCATTCGAGTGTAATGCGGTGAAAGAAAACTTTTTCATCGAGTTTCCAATTGGGTCAAATGAATAGTAGATTCTCAACATTGTTTCATGAGGATCGAAATGGTGTGATCCATATAATTTTATTTCGGGATCGGGATGTGGGCCCCATGAGGCACTATTCGTGCGCAATGTTGCGAAATGAAACTATATCACCGAGTTTCTGATTTGGGTGAATGAATAGTTGATCATGTTAACATTTTCACATGGATCACAATAGTATGATCCATTTTTTATTCTATGTCCATTTGCAGAGGCATGTCAGTAAAATTACATTTTTCCCTTCGGACCAGTGACGAGCATCGTGCACTCATCAACCTTTTGGCCAGATATGCTGTGTAATCTAGGAGCACACTGAAATGAATAGTGGTACATGTAGACACTCTAGTACCCAAGTACGGCTAGGTACATGACCAAGAAAAGAGGCAGGGTCACACATTGTGTGGGCCCCACAGGCGTCATATACCGTATTATGAATCTTCTACCACTTATAACACCATCTTTTGGACTCATGTTATGGCCTGTGAGTAGCCTATAATGTTTTTTTTCATGTAGAATGTGATGATGCCATTCGTAGCCTATTTTAAGATACAATGTGAGATTTTCTAGGCATGTATCTTATTTTGGCGACGTCTAACGATGACAGTGATCAGACTCTGGCATATCAGAGTATCTCGGGCTAACCATCCAGAAAGGATGAGCAGTTTAGGTCCTTGATCATTTCCGAGCAGCACCCTCCAGCTGGACTAGGCTTGGTTCCTCGATGATCTGTTGAGTGACACCCACATGTTTGGTAGGGCACAAGTCCTCAACCTATTTCGAGTGGTACCCTCCAGCCGGACTGGGTATGGGTCCTCGACGATCTTCAGAGAGGCACCCTCATGTTGGGTAGGGTATGGTTCCTCAACCTATTCATAGTGACAGCCTCATGATGGTCAAGGCATGGGTCCTCAAACTAGTCTATGTGGAACCCTCCAGCCAGGCTTGGAATGGGTTCTCAATGACCATAGAGTGGCACCCTTCAGTTGGGATGTTCATGAGTCCTCAAACATGAGATATGGCCCCTCGATTGTGCGGCACAGTGATGAGGCGTGGTTTGATGTAACTTTGGACTCATGAGAAAGAGGGATGCTTTCCTCACCAAGATGAGTACTTGTGAGGCAACCTAAAACCATTCAGATGAGTCAATGCCACCCAAAGCGGATAGTATCAAGGTGTAGCGATTGAGTCCCTTAAACATTTGTGTTCAGGGCAGACACATGAGGTGTTGGGCATCATGGGTGGACCTTATTTGGAACTGTAGGATACTCTTCTTCTTAGATTGAGTTATGAGATGAAGATTCCCTTACTCTCTTTTTTGTGATTCTTTTATAGATTATATATATATATATAGATGTCTCTGTTTGTGTGTGTGTGTGTCTGTAAAGTGGGTGCCCTAGACCCAACTAGTATTATACTTTGATTACCACAACATGTATACAGTTTGTTTTAATACATGTGTTTCTCTTACCATTATAGTGTAGATACTTCTTCATCCACTTTGTTTATGGAAATGTCCTTAGAATACATGTTGTATCAAATGGTTATAACATATCCCAATCTATAATGAGAACCCCAAGATGCCATGAAAGTAAACTTGAACTAATTTCCTATTATCCGGTTACATAATTATTAAATGAAATAGATGACTTGTGACTATCAGGTGCTAGGGGGTCATAAGCATTGAGAATTCTTCATAGGAAGTTCGCTCATGATGGTATCTAGTAATCAATATCATGAGGATAGACCCGCATTATAGGAACACAACATGTTTCAATTGTCATTGGTTGTTCCTATCGACAGTCATGAGTAATGGTCTCCAAACATGAGATCATTATCAATTAATGTCGTCTAATTTAATAATTTGATGCAAGAAAAAAAACATAGAGATAAAGTCATGGAGAGGTAGTTTGTGTTGGGTACATTATTGGTGACATGGCATTGATTTAATTATAATGATTTTATTTGTCGCTTCTGATTTGAGGAAGAGATATCATGGGCATGGTTGATTAGGATGGTTTCACCTTTGTGAAATACTTGGACATGGTAGTGGAAGGTAAGATGGTCCAGAAAAATAAGAAAATAAAAAAAAGAACGATAAAGGATGATGACACAAGTGTGAATTATGTTTTATTGAGATATCGATGATGATGATATTATATTACATAGACCATGTTCGTAGAAAGGTAGTTGTTGCTTTGGAATTACCTTATCTCTATAGGGGCTTTGATGGGTTACTAGATCCTGCTCTTTTTCGGTGGATATTATTCACTAATATTTAGATAAGGGCCAAGAGGGTCACATAGTGTAGCTCTTTGTGAATATTCCCTATTCTAGGAATAGGGATATAGAACTTGGGGGCCTCGCCAAAGGGTCCGAGTATTATCCATGTTTTGTGGATCATCAAATAATAAATAAATTATTTAATTATTCATTCATGTAATAATTTGTTGAAATTATTTATAACATGTATTTATAAGTGATTGAGTAAATACTGAGATAAAATATTATTCAAACAAATTTAAGAATCAAGGGTTCGTTTAATACTTGTTGGAGAAGTTAGTCGAGTTATAGACTCTAGTTTATTATGTAATATACATTTCAGTTAGTGATAAAATTATAAATATTTTTTATGACATAAATTAATTTGACATAAATAAATATTTATGAAACTTATACAGAGAAAATCTATTACACGGAGGTCAGGAACCCATGCCGGGTATTATAGATATCCCCTATATATGTAAGGGAGAGGCTCTCCCCTTTGAACTATTCATGGGTCAAATTATAGAGCCTCCCTCTTCTCATGGATACAAGGGAGATATTATCTCAAGTATGGAAGAAATTCAAGATTATTTATCTTGGATCGAAGTCTCTTGCCTTGCGGTGATCACTACTGCGTCGAAGAGATCGTTGGTGTGCCTCACTAGCACCCTGATTCCAGTGAATGACGAATGTGAAGATTTGAATGGCGTGTGTGTAAGATCTAGAGTACTTCAACATTGGATTTACCGTGAAATGATCCTCGGCATCCTGCACTGAACTTATGCACATCAGATTCGAATAAGGTACTCGTTCATTTTATAATGTTGTGCTCTATCAAATCGACGCGTGGTCCTCAGACCGTACTAGGATAGCTCACTAGAGTCAACATTGTAACGTTGCTCTGGTGATGCGAGTATTTTTAATTTCCCGACCTATTGTATCCTTCTGCCCATCCCAGTCCCTAACAGTTTTATCATAGTTTAAAATGATCTCTCAGAGTCAAAAGAAAAAATAAATTTCATTTAATTTATTAGAGTTCCCTTATACTATTTAAATATTTTTATATTTTAATTTTTAATTACGTATAATTATACCGACTAGACATGAGAAAGAAACCGAACCGTGCATGTCTGGTTTATTTTTTCATTTAATTATTTTTTTAATGTTTCCAATTATTGTAATAATTAATTAGATAAATGACGATCTCTAAATCATCTATTAATTAATATTTGTTTAAGGGACTACGTGTCCAATGCACAAGATGTATTTTGTACCCCTATACCCCCTTACCTGCATGCGAGTATATTTGTAATTAAATGATGATGATGAAAAACGCAGAACCCTCCATGTCAAGGGGATAAACCAAATGGGAGCTGAACACATTGCACTGGGGATGGCTGTGATTTGAGTCAGGTGTTGACTCAGGTATGGATGCGCCTAGGTCAAGATTGATCCATTATGGATTGATCTTTGTAAAATGATCAATATCAGTTAGATTGTATGACTAAAAGTTATGGGTTGTTTATTATTTTATTCAAGTGAGTGATTATTTCTTGTTCACATAGAATAGTAAAAAAGATATAAAATTCATAAATAAGTGGCGAATATTTCTCTATTTCATGTTCAGTTGTGAGCACGACAATCTAGATTGAACATATGATAGAAAAAGGATTATTCATCAATAAATATTGAAATCCCTCAAAGATATATTAAGTCTGAATGTCTTCCATTTCTCAAATCTAAACATAACTGGGAGTTTGGTGTTCTTGTAAACTATATTTGAGAGTGCCTCTTACTACCCGGGGCATTTTCATGAGAGAATTGAGTCAGATTAACTAGTATGAGTAGCCACAGATTATCCATAGCTAACTTTCTATAAATTTAGAGGCAAGATGTTGAGGGAATCATGTTTAGATTTCAAAAGCTAGGACTTTACTCAAAAACATAAGGAACCACAAGTCCAGTGGAAGGCCAACCTATTTCCTTCCTTGAAACCCTCTGAGTAGTGGTGTTGCCATAACTTGTAGACTATGAGGGAGGTTTCCAGGATCTTTTCCACTAGAATACTCAAGCGTTAGAGTATTCCAAATCTAATAATTATTTCTATTAAGGTTCACTAAAATAGTGGGAGACATTAAAATTATATAATAATTTATTAATCATAAAAGTCAAAAGGTAATTAAGATAATGTACTGACTATTAAATATTTATCTGATGTCGATTTAAGATGGAAATCACCAACACCACAAGTACATTATCAATGCGATCGATTCTGGATAAAAAAAGTATCCTTACCATAAATAACTTCCAAGTGTGGTATAGGCTCTTGTCCATAGTACTATTACATGAAAGAATGTTATATGTGTTGTAATCCCCAGTTCCTGCTGAGCACCCTAATGTAGAAAGCAAGGCGGAAAAAGATAAATGGAGAAAGCATGTAGACAATGCACTTAATGCACAATGCATCATGTTGTCATCCATGCCCATCCAATTTCAGAAAATAAATGACGATTCAGATGCCTAGAAGATGCTTTGGTATATCCCAGAATTATATCAGGTGTGGGCTAGAAAAGAAAGTTATGAGATCTCAAGTGCTCTTTATAAGTGCAGGCTAGTAGAAGGGCACCAAGATGGTCCTCACATACTCAAGATGATTGGGTATATTGAGAGGCTTGAATCCCTTGGTTTCAAATTGAACCAAGAACTAGCAGTGGGTCTAATTATTTCCTCTTTACCATTAAGATTCTCGAATTTTATTTTCATTTATTATGTGAATGATATGAAAATTTTTCTCCCGGATCATTGGCCTTTAGTTTTCCAAGATGAAAAGGATATAAAAAATACAAATTCATCTATCCTTATGGTGATCAAGAAAAACAAGGGCAAAGAAAATAGGTCTAAGGCCAAGTTAAGGCTAAAGACACCAATTCATCGTCCTGCCAAGAAGCCAATGATTCTGAGGCAAATTTATAAGCATCAAACTGTCTTCTTTGGATGTGGAAAGAAATACCACTAGAAGAAGAATTGCAGAGCTGGGAAGAAGAAGCAAACTGATTATTCGATATCAGTCATTTTTGTCATTGAATCAAATTTTTCTTTATATACAAGTTGGGTATTTGATACGGCATGTGTCTCATACATTTTTATTCATATAAAAGAACCAAGTCGGTTCAAGAAGATTTACAAAGGTGAAGTGGATCTCCAAGCTACAAATTGTGAAAGTCTAGAAGTCTTGGAAGTGGAAGACTATCACCTAACCTTGCCTAGTTGTTTGATTTTAGTTTCAAAAAAATTCTATTATGTACTTTCTGTTACTAGGAACATTATCTCTGTGTCGAGTTTAGGAAGAATGGTTTTTTATTTCATTTTTGGAAATAAATGTTGTATCTTTTATAGGGATAACATATGTTATGGTATGGAACATCTTAACCATGTTTTATACATGCTCGAACTTGAGAACCCTATAATGAAAATCAATGACAAAAATAGCCAACCTGACTCATATATCAAGCGCCTATGGTAGTTCAGGCTTGGTCATGTAAAATAGAAGTGGTTATAATGATTACATCAAGAAGGGTATTTAGACTTGTTACAGTTAGAACCCTTGGATGTATGTCAAGAATATTTACAAGGTAAGAAGACCAAAACACCATTATTAGGAAAGGGGGAAATATCCAATATAGGACTACAATTATTACACACAGATGTATGTTGTCCATTTCTAGCAGGGGGAAGAGGTGTTTTTTCATACTACAAAACTTTTACCAATGACTATAGTAGGTTTGTTTATATCTATTTAATGAGTTATAAGTCTGATTCCTTTCAGATTTTTTAGGAATTCCAAAATGAATTAGAAAACGAACATGGTAAGAAGATAAAGCAATCCTATCAAACCATGGTAGAGAATATCTTAACCAAGATTTCATTGATCACTTGAAGGAGTGCGGGATAGTATCCAAACACACTCCTCCTTATACACCACAATCAAATGGTGTTAGTGAAAGGAGGAATATGACTTTGGTTTACATGGTCAGATCAATGATGAGTCATGAAACTATTCCATTATCCTTTTGGGGATACGCTTTGCAGACAACAGTATATACCATTAACAGATTACCATCTAAAGCTGCATTTGGGATTCCATATGAGTTATGGTTGGAAAGAAACACAGTTTGACACACATACATGTATGGGGGTGTGAGGCTTTCGTCATGACTTTACCAGGTGACAAATTAGAATCCAGAAGCTCCATGTGCATCTTTATAGGTTATCCTAAGTAATGTATAGGATATTACCAATATAAACCATTATATAGAAAAGTTATTATGGCATGATACCCCATATTTGTAGAAAAGGAAAACAGTTCTATTAGAAATAGTGGGAGAAAGGTTGACTTGGATGAAGTTAATGCTCTATATGCACAAGAGTTGGTGGAGGAACAATTTACACAAGAGAAAGTAGAAGAAGAAGTTATTCTTGAGACACGAATATTACGTAGGTCAATGTAAGAGGATAGAGAACCAGAGCGTTGTTTTTTTCTTGTCACCAAGTTATGTGACACATTAGTCTTTGAGGACGAAGAACCTCTATCCTAGAAGGAATCAGTAGAAGGAAAAGAACCTACTAAATGGAAAGAAGCAATGAATTCTGATATGGAGTCTACATACCAAATTCATGTTTGGATTTTTTTATACACTCCACCTGATGTAAATCCCATTGGATGAAAATGGGTATTCTAGATGAAGCTGGACATGGATGGTGACGTTAATACCTTTAAATCAAGACCGGTAGCAAAGCTTTTCAGGAAAATTCATGGAATCAATAATGATTAAACCTTATCACCAGTAGCAATGCATAAATCCATCATAATATGGCTTGAAAAAGTAGCCTTTCATGATTATGAAATTTGGAAAATGGATGTCAAAACTCCTTTTATAAATGGGATGTTGGTTGAAGACATCTATATGACTCAACCTAAACGGTTTGTCAAGTCAAATAATGCCAATAAAGTATACAAGATGCAGAGATCCATTTATAGATTGAAGCATGCTTCACGATCATGGAATGTTCATTTTGATGAGGCCATATGAGAGTTTGGCATTGTCAAAAATGAAAGTGATCCTTGTGTCTATAAACAGGTCGAAGGGAATGACATCAAGTTATGATTGTTATATGTTGATGAAATATTAATTATCGGAATTGAGGTACAAGTCGTACAATCAGTTATGGATTGGTTAAATGAATGCTTCTCCAAGAATGTCTTAGGTGAAGTATCCAACATTCTAGGGATCATCATCTATCAAGATAGATCTCAATGGTTTTTTGGGCTAAGTCAAAGTACATATATTGAAAAGTTAATTAAGAGGTACAATATACAAAAATCCAAGAGAGGATCATTGCCTATGTCACATGGTATAAAACCCTCCATGAAAATATGTCCACAAACACAGGAGGAGATTGACAGAATGAGTATAATCTCTTATGCCGTGGTAGTGGGTTCTATTATGTATTCCATGCTATGTACTAGGTTGGATGTCGCCTTTACTTTAATCATGATGGCTAGATATCAATACAATCTAGGATATATGCATTGGGAATCTGTTAAAACTATCCTATAGTACATTAGGCATACTAAGGATATGTTCCTAGTGTATGGAAGAGATGAGGAACTAGTAGTGAGAGGATACACTAGTGCTAGTTTCTAGATAGATAATGATGGTATGAAATTGCCTTCAGGCTACATCTTTTGCCTGAATTATGGTGTAGTAAGCTGGCGAAGCTTGATGCAAGCTGTGGTTGCCGATTATACAGTAGAGTCTAAATATATTGTAGCTTCCGATGCAGAAAAGGAAGGAATCTGGATACACTGCTTTATCTTATACATTGGATTTGTTCCAAGTAGTGCAGACCCTATTCCAGTATATTGAGATAATACTACTACAGTGGTGATTTCCAAGGAGCCTATGTCTCACCAGAGGACAATGCATATTCATTGAATGTTTCATCTCTTGAGGTATTTTACTCAAAGGGGTGATGTTGTAGTTAGCAGAGTAGCCAAAGAGGACAATGTGGGAGACCCCCTATCTAAATCCATTTATCAGCAGAAGCATGAATCTCATGTGAGAGCTGGCAGATTAAAACCTATTAGATGTTGGCTCTAGTGCATGTGGGAGTGCTGAAAGTGGGTCCCCTAGACCCAACTTGTATTGTACTTTTATTGCCACTCCATGTATGTAGTTTATTTTAATATATGTGTTTCTCTTTCCATAGTAGTGTAGATACTTTTCATCCACTTTGATTATAGAAATGTTCTTAGATTATATGTCGTATCAAAGGTTTATAGTAGATCCTATGCAATAATGAGAACCCCGAGATTCCATGACAATAATCTTAACCAAATGTCCTATGGTTCAATTACATCATTCAGAAAGGACACAGATGATGTGATACCATTAGGTGTTGGGGGCTCATAAGCATTGAGACTTCTTCTCATGATGTTTACACTTGATGGTCTCTAGTAGTTGAGATCATGGGGACAGACCCACTTTATAGGAACACCACATATTTTATGTGTCATTGGTTGTTCCTATCTAGAGACATGTGTAATGGTCTTATGAACTGAGATCAATATCAATGAATGTCGTCCAATTGCATGCTTTGATTCAATTCAAAAACCATGGCGATAAAGTCGTGGTGAGGTAGTTTCTGTTGGGTATATCATTGGTGACATGACAATGATTGAATGATCAATACAGGATTTGTCAGTAATGAGTTGAGGAAAAGATATCTTGGGCCTAGTAGATTAGGATGGTTTCACCTTCGTTAAACCCATGGCCATGGTATTGGAAGGTAAGACCGTCTGGACAAATCAATAAATAAAATAAAGCATGATAAATGATGATAACACTATTGTGCATTCTTCTCTATTGAGCTATCGATGATGAAGAGATTATATTACACAGACCATGTTCATAGGAATGCAGTCATTGCTTTGACTTAACTTATCTCTATAGGGGCCTCGATTTTTTTTAAACCCCGCTCTTAGTCTATGGATATTAGTCACTGCTATTGAGATAAGGTCCTAGAGGTTCACACACTATAGCGCTTTGTGAATCTGTCCTATTTTGGGAATAGAAATATAGAACTTGGTGGGCCCCACCAAAGGGTCCGATTATTAACCATGTTCTATGGATCACCAAATAATAAATAATTTTTTTAATTATTCAAGCTTGGAATAATATTTTGAATTTATTCATAACATGTTTTTACAAGTGATTAAATAAATACAGTGATAAAATATTATTTGAACGGATTTAAGTATCCATGGGTTGTTTAATATTTGCCGGAGAAGTGAGTTGAGTTATAGACTCATGTTTATCACTTAATATATATTGCAATTAGTGATAAAATTATAAATATTATTTATATCATAATTTAATTCGACATAAATAAATATTGATAATTCTTATTCAGAGAATATCTATTACACTGGGGCAGGGAACCCATACCGGGTATTATAGATATCCCCTATATAAGTAAGAGAGAGGCTCTCCCCATGGAACTATACATGTATCAAATTTGATAGCCTCTCTCTCCTCTTGTATTATAGAGATATATTCTATCTAGAAAGAAAGAACTTCAATATTATCCTTCTTGGATTGAAGTCTCTTTCCTTGCTGTGATCACTGCTACGTTGAAGAGATCGTTGGTGTACAATGCTAGCACCCAAAATTGAACGAACGATGCACATGCATATTTGATTGGCATGTGTTGATGATCTAGAGGACTTAGACATCGGGGTATTCGAGCAATGGTTGATGGCATCCTACAACACACATGCGCAAGTCAGATCCAAACAAGGTACTTGTTCGTTTTATATTTTTGTGCACTTTCAAATCCACGCATGGTCCTCGGGCCGTACCAAGATAGCTCACCCGAGTCGACGTCATAACATTGCTCTGGTGAGGCAAACAATTTTAATTTCTCAGCCCATCGACTTTCGCTGCACATCCCGACCCCTAACTATATATACTGTTTCAGTACCGAGTCCTTGGGTTTTGGTTATTCTCCTTCTAGGAGATGCGATGACTGGTAGGGTAGGCCATGTATCCATGTCTAGATTATTGTGGTTGAACGAGTCTACTCTAATACTTTTGGTAGTGAGGACTCAACGAGATGTTCATATTTTCATTGATTCACGTTCCTTGTGTTTTGATTATTTTACTTCCACTCTCTTATTGGGTTGAGCTGTACTCTTTTATTGCACATTTTTTCAATCTACTGCTTTCCTCTTCAGTTGTATCTCTTATTTATCCCCTTTTACCCTTTTTAGAACATTCTACAGGGTATGTATATACTCCCCCGACATGGTTTTCACCCAACACGTGTCATGTATTTTGCATATGATAGACAATTTGACCGCGTCTTTAAGGGATCTTAGGGATTCATGGTGATTAGACAATGTATAGTGGTCGTACCTTGGGATTTAAGAGCTGAGCTCTCTTAGTTCTTTTATTTTTTCAGTTTTCTATTAGGTTGGGACACATTTCTAGTTAGGTGTGTATTTTCTCATTTACTTTTCAGTTTACACTACTATACATTATACTATTTATAGGTTCATGCATATTTGGTTTATTCATAGTTGGGTTTCATGTTTAATTTCTTTCCCTCTACACGTTTTCGTTAAGTTGGTTGTGCGTGTGCATATTGGTACTTAGGAAAAGGCCTCCCAAAGTTTAGTTATGACTTCGGCACATGTCGCCAACCCATGACCTATGGAAGCAGGTTTAGGGTAGTTGTGACTTGAGCCTTGGTTTCGTTCGGGTTGTGACAAGACATCCCATTTCCAACCAATATCAAAATCATCATCATTTCAAACAAAAATTCCCGATTATTCTTCTTTTCTAGCAATAGTAAAAAAAATTCCAAAAAAAATCTTATCAAACAACAGATTTTCAACAAATTTCCAATAGAAAACCTTCATCTATTTCCCTTATTGTCAAATAGATTTTTCAGTAGGAATTTTTAAATTTTTTTTTGAAACCAATTTAGCATTTTTTATTTATTTTTAGTTGGGAACACACGCCATTTCCAAAAATGAAACCAAAATTTGATCATGCTGTCATTGAGAATGTGAAAAATTAAATAATTTCTAAAAGCTATATACTATTAGTAGAGTGGTAATTTGGAGTATTTTATTCCACATGGAAGTCTAAAATAATTTTTCTGATAAAAAAAATAAAACAAACAACATAATATATGATTTTTAATGTATAATTAGAAACAATAGTGATGAGAGATAGAAAGAGAGGCATTAAAATGATGGTTTTAGGGGATTAAAAGGTTCTGAAATAATTAAAAATATTTTATATGTCTAAATTTCATTAATCAAAATTCAGTCAGTCTTTCAAGAAGGTGTGTAGAATGCCTAACTGACATTATGTGAACTGCACAATACAACGATCATTCTTGAAAAATGACCAGTCAACTAAAAATCAATAAAATAAATGTTTATTGATAGAGATGAGAGTCATCACCCTTCTCAAATTGTTTATACATTAGATGATTATGAGGAGTGAAAATATTGACTATCATCATGTGTTGGTACTTAAAATAATGAAAAAATGATGCTTGTTAAGAACAAAAGTAATATCACTGTAAAAAAATTCTCTGACATAATTATGAAATTAGAATCCAATAGATAGAAAAAATAATCAAACCATTCCAATTCAAAACCAATAATACAATTTAATCACACATGTTTATGAAAACTAAAACAAAAATATATTTAATTAAGTGAATCTCAAAAAAAGATATAAGAATGATAAGAAAGAGAGATAAAGATTCTCTATCGAGGTCACCTTCTTCTTCGAGCTTCTACTCTACTAGTTTCAATTTCCTAAGATGTTCTCATATCCAGCTCCATTTATTTCATGGTATCAGCACCCTACTATAATTACTCCGCATTTTTTATGTGTACCTTTATTATTTAATATAAACACTGAATAAATTTTCTTTGGCCACAATACTATCATCACTGATAACATTTTTTTCTTTATTTTCCTTTAGCCACTGGCCTTTTATTTTAACAAATTCGATAAAAAAAACATATGCATCCTCATTAAGAATTTAATGCTTCTTACAGAATACATTTCCTACATGTCATCATCAAATTTGGGCCTTGATATTCGGGTTTAACTTTCTGGTTCAATTGAATTCGAAACCCCCATAAGCTTCAATCCAATGATGGTTATTTTTAAATTGGTAGCAACTGGTCAGCCCCAATTCACCTTGAATAGACTTTGAATTTGAATCACCCAGTCAATAAAATTTTAATATGCACATGGTTAACTATATTGAACAAACTTTTGACCCAATGTTTTTAAAAACATTTGAAAACACTGTATTCTTCTCTTATTGAACACCTAAATCAATAAAAAAATCCAATCACGTTTTTTAGGTGACAGATCCACTTAGAAATGGAAGAATGAACTTGGGTCTAACCTTGAATAGAACAATAATCATCTTCTTAGATTTGATTCCTCAACCTACCATAATTCTGTTTGGCTTTGATTAGTCGGGTATAGTCAAGCTAAAATCCTTGAAATCCAGCTTTGGCCTTAGTGGAATCACATCAGATACATGTTTTACCTTTACTTGGATGCTTCATGTGAACTTCCAGGGGAAGAATCTTCAACATTACAGTCTCAACTATCTTAGATTCAATGATAGAGGCTTTGAAAATGAATATGAGGTCAGCAGGTTCTCTCATAAAATTATTGGTTGTTCTTCCTCTTCAGTCAATGACACCCATTTGATTTCAATTTCAACAGAGAAGGTTAGATCATCTTCTTTAGCGAAGGAGCTACAGTCACCAAACGAATGGTCTCTTAGCTTTGGTTGAAAACATTCAGTGATCGATTGCCCATCATCCTGCTTGGGCACAGATTAATTGTTAGTGGAAGTGGATGATTCTGGATCCCTTGTTTTGGAACAGGTTTTTGTCTCCACTCTTGTTCATCCATAAATAAAACAATAAAATATATAAATAAATAATTAATTAAATAAAAAGTAAATCATTTTACCTCATATTAATATAAATTCAATGTATTAATATTGTTAAAAAATAAAAGATAAAAAAATTAAGAAAATTACTTAAAATAATAAACTAATAAATTAATTAACAAAAAAAATGACAAAAAATGAAATAATTGAATTAAAAATAGATATTAAAAAATATTAAATTATTTAAATAAGTGATATAAAATTTTAAACAATAATTAATTAATTAATATATTAATACGAAAAAACAAAAATGGGAATAAGGATTAAGTACACAAAACATCATTAAATAATATTCAAATAAATAATAAAAGATAGAAATTAAAAAAACTAATAAATTAAAAAACATTAATAAATAGGTAATATATTGAAAAAATAAAATTTTAATTATAAAACAATTGTTTTATTAAAAAAATTAATTTACTAAATCTGCAATAAATTAACCTAAAATATATAATTAACAAGATTAATGTTAAATAAATCATTAAAAACATAATACTACACCGAAAGAGATGTGGGAAAAAATTATCAATTTAATGCCACATTATGCACCACCATATAAATGAGGACAATGAATTGAGATTTAGTAGCTTAAAAGTATAATTAAGGATTTTTCAAATAAATTTGAGAGTTTCATGGGGATACTGTCCAAAAACCATGGAAAGTTACTTGCTTAGGCACATGAGCCTCATCCCAGTTGGTGAGAGATCTTCCAGTGCATCCTAGAGACTAAGATAAAATCCAGGCAGATATATATTTTTGAGTTACTGCATAAGTAATGTAGTAGGTATTGATCAGTACTATAGTATCCAGAACTATTTGTTTGTTTCACCAGTTTTATCCTCGAGTCTTTCAAGGCCTTTAGGACACCCCAGGTCATCAGGCTAGTAAGGCTTTTGGGCCACCTCAAGGTCTTCAGACCACCTGAATGACTTCAGGACCCCTAAAGGACTTCAAGAATCCTCATGGACTTTGGGCCACCACTAGGCCTTTTGGCCACAAGATATGTTGATGAAACCAAATAAATTTCAATGGAACAAGGCTCTGGATGAGGATTTAGAGCAGGTGCATTCACTAGAGTAGATTTAACCAGAATTGGGAGAATGGTAGGTTATTCCATTACCATTAGAATCAGGCCTGTGTATCTCTACATAGGACATATAGCTGACTTGTCTTATGAAGGTGGAGAGTTGACATCAATATATATGCTGAGGAGGAGCAGTTCCATATAATCTGTTTGGGTTGAATTCCTCTAAGGCCATCGGGTAATTTAATTTTTTAGTAAGACTATGATACATTTAAGTATTCCCATTCTACCCTAAAAGAGGTATTATCAAAAAATTAAAAAAAATTGATGGCCTTCGGGCCATTGAGGTCAGGTTAATAAATCAAATAATTGAAAACCCCACATAGAGTGTGAGTATAATCACCATAAAGAGTGGAAAAGAGATTTATCCCCAAAGACCAAGGAAATTCTATCTGAACTAGAAGAAGGAAAGTATGAATGTTATTGAAAGGCTCTAGAAGAATAGTACACTCAAAAAAATGAAGAAAAAAAAGAAGGAAGAAGGATTTGGGACAGGATTTTGAAAGTAAATACTTGAAACTCCTTAAAAAGGATGAAAAGGGAATAGAAAAAATTTCCCACACATTACTTTTCCTAGAATATTCATTCAAATAAAATTAACAAGGAACACCTTCAGTGAGATATTCAAGAAACCTTCAAGAAGGTTGAGATCAACATCCCACTATTATAATAAATCTTTAAAATTCCCAAATATACAATTTTTTTGAAAGATGTATGCACCAAGGGAAGGATACTGGATGGAAATGGGATGATCAACTTAGTGAGAAGCATCTTATTATCCCTGATCACACCACTGATACCTAAAAAATTTCAAGACACATGGATAATTTATATTGATTATGCTATCAGTTCATTAAATTTTATTGATTAGTTATGTGATCTAAGTGTCTAGATAAATGTTCTTCCTCACTCAAATTTTTTTTCATTGAATATTAGAGAATTAAAACCCAAAACATTTGTGGTTAAATTAGAAAATATATCCACTATTTTACCATAAGGATTTATTGAATATGTACTTGATGGAGTAATAGGATTGATCTCTCCATTAGATTTTTTATGTCATCACCATAGAAGAAGGCAGAGCTCCAGAACACTCACCCATCATTATTTGGAGACCATTCTTAAGGATGGAAAAAATCATCAATGACCATGAAGGAACACTCATAGTGGAGTTTATAGATAGTGTAGTACACTTCAACATACTTGATAAAATGATGTATCCTTTATGTAATCATTCAATTTATGATGTCTCCAAATCAGAAGTTATATAATCAATAATGATTCAAGAATTCTTTGAGAATTATTAGTTTTAGGATATATTTTTTCATTTGAAAATACCAATACCTAAAAACATAAAGATCCCGATTTTGAGCTAAAAGAAAAGGTAAATTCTAATTTCTTTGATGGTTTATTATAATAAAATGACATGATAAATTACATATCATCCTTATAAGTAGGTAAAATTAATTCAATATAATCCCATGAAAAACCCCCAATTCTATATTTAAAACCACTTCCATGTGATTTGATGTATGCCCGCCTCATTGGAGGAGAGAGATCTCCTGTAATCATTTCCATCAACAAGTATGAAGTATAATAATAAATACTAATTTAACTTCTAAATTGAAACTTTTAGGAAATATAATGGAGTTTAGGATATATACCCTGAATCTACTCCAAAGTTCACTCCTATATAATATTTTTAGAAGGTGATTCTTTATCAGTCAGAAAACCACAAAGAATACTTAATCTCACAATAATGAATTTTGTAAAGAATGAAAATAAGAATTTTTTAGTAGCCAAAATCATTTACCCAATCTCTTATTCATAATTTCTTAGCCTAATCCATGTCGTCCTGTAGAAAACTAGACTAACCATTGTGAAAAATGAACAAATTGAACGGATTCCAATGAGAGTGAAAAATAGTTGGAGAATGTGTACAAATTACAGGGAGTTGAATCAAGATACCAATAATGACCACATTTTTATCCCTTTCATCGATCAAATGATAAAAGGATAGATGGGAAAACTCACTATTACTTCTTAGGTAGATTTTCAAGATTCTTCCAAGTACCAATTTCTCCATAAGACTAGGTTAAGATGACCTTCACGTATCCTTTTAGCACCTTAGCCCACAAGAGGATTTATTTTGGACTATGTAACGCCCCATATACATTTCTATGGTGTTTGGTAAGTATTTTACTGAATCATATTAAGATATTTATAGAGGTATTTCTTAATGATTTCACTATTTCTAGAAATTCTTTTGATCATTTCATAGGGATTTTGGAAATGTTTTGAAAACATGCATTGATAAAAATCTTATTTTAAACTTTTACAAATGTAATTTCGTGATTAGAAAAGGAATTGAATTTTTCCACATAATTTTAGAGAAGTTAATTGAGGTAGATAATTCAAAGGTTGAAGTAAAAAATTCATTTGTATATCCAACTTTTTTAAAAAAATTAGTTCATTTTTGGGATATGCTAGGTTCTAATGAAGGTTTATCAAATATTTTAGAAAGATTTATCTCCATATTTCAAGATTAATTTAAAGGACACTAAATTTGATTTTAATAATTATTATAGGGAAGCATTAGATGAATTGAAGAAAATGATAATCACACCACCATTAATGAATCCACCCAATGTGGACCATCTTTTTGAGCCACTTTACAACACATCAAACTAGATAGAAAGAGAAACCCATTTGAAAAGAATTGAAAAAAACCAAAAATCATTGCATTTTCATCTTAGACATTAGATGATATAAATATAAACAATTCCACCACCCTGATTGAGTTTCTTTTAGTCATTTTTTTCAAAATATAAATTCAAATACTATCTTCTTGGAACTAAAATTATTGATTTTTATGATCATGAAGATACAAAGTATCTAATGAAGAAGGATGGTCATAATCCATGACTGGTTAGATGGATGCTTCTTTACAAGAGTTCCACTTATTAATAAATGAAGAATACGGAACTAAAAATCATGTTTTCAATCAACTTAAAATATTTCCTCACACCACTGAAGTATAATTTCTATATTAAAACCCACTCAATGAGAAACTACCTAGAGAATAACTCTATATCATGAAAGGTGATGTACCTTGGCATGAAACCATTTTAAATTATTTGGCCTCATCTTAGGTACCATATAGTCTTAATTATCATCACAATATGAAACTAAATCTGAGTAGATTTAATATTTAAGAAGATCTATTCCTATGGGAAACAAACAATGCTCATGTAATTAAGATATGTTTACCAAAAATTAAAATTGGACCCATTTATAACATTTTCCATAGATTAGCTCATGGTGGCCATTTTGGACCCCAAAAGATTTCTAGAAAAGACTTAGAATCTGGAATATATTATTCCAAATTTTTTAGATATGCTTATCAATTTTGTAAAAAATGTGAAAAATGAATTTTTTCTAGAATTATCTAATATAAATGAATCAAAAATCAATTAAATTTGGTTAAATTTTTTATGTATAGTGCATTGAAGTCATGGGACTATTCCCAATTCCATTTTAAAATTATTATATTCATATTTTTGTAGATTATGTTTGGAAATGGGTGGAAGAAAAAGCCACCAGGACTGATGATGCTAATGTTGTATGGGATTTTTTCGAGGATAACATATTCTGTACGTTTGGTGTACCACGAGAAATCATGAACGATCACGACACCAAATTCTGCAATTGGAAAATGGATTTCTTACTAAGGATTTATGGGGTTTATCATAAAACATCAACACCATATCACCCACCAAATATTATTAATAAGATGTTTATAATACAGAAATCAAATTCATTCAAGAAAATATGGTCAAACCAAACATGAAGGATTAAATCCAATCATTAGAAGATACCTCATGGGCTTGTAGGACTTCCTACAAGACACCCAAACTAAGGAGTCCCTACTCATTAATTTATGTAAAGATCCTCCACTTCCCTATGGAATTAGAACACAAGGCATATTGGGCAGTAAGAATGATGAATTTGTTTTTATAAATTACTAGAAAAGATAGGAAATTTCTGCTATAGGATCTAGATAATATTATGAGAGAATATTTTGAAAATAACTTGATCTACCAAGATAGAACAAGGATATCCCATGATGAGTTAATTAAACAAAAACCCATAAAACCTAGAGATAAAGTGCTGTTATATAAATCTATATAAAAATTGATGTCAGGTAAAATTAATTAAATATGGGGAAGAAATTTTACTATTATTCATGTATAAAATTTTGGTTATATATATATTTTAAAGGGAGGAGGAGGAAACCCATTCACTATAAATGAGAACATGCTAAATAAGTACTACGGGAATCTACCTCAAGAACTAGTACAGGAGATCAAAATACTATATCCCATACACCAAATTCTTCTAATGAGGTTAGTTCAAGCCAAATAAATTAACCAAATTAACATTTAATAGGAAACTACAGTTTTAATTTTTTCTTAGAATTTATGAAATTAGGATATAGATACCTTTCCACTTCACCCCTTTGAGCTGTAAGGGAATGGTTCTCACACTAGTATGCGTTTTTTTATTTATACAAGACCATCACAGAAGGATGTGATTATACATCCCAAAACAGTGGGAAGGTAGTGATGAAAAATATTCACAAGGCAAGGGGGGTTCATTCTTATATTCTATATATGTTAAATGCTTACATTTTTTAAAAAAATTTGTTTGATAATGAAATTATAGAATCTATTTAAAACATGAAACTACATTCCCATTCTTTGAATTTTAGGTTATACTTAACTTATATAGGATACATGAGTTTTTTATTAATATAATGAATCCATGTTTTAGATTCAATGATAATGAGATTGAATGAGTAAAATTGAGAATTTAATTATTTGAGTGAAGCATGGATGTTAATTCTCTGAATCATAATTTCATGGAATTATTTTATAAATGTAAATGAAATTTTCCTACCATTTACATGATTTGAATTTTTGAAATTGATGAGAATTGATTTATTATTATTATCTATGATCTATGTTATTTTCCAATATCATTTTTTCATTCCCAAGAGGATTTATAGACCAAATAAATTCTTTATTATCTTGATAATATTCTTTGATTAATCTTGGTACATGTACCCTACTAGAACATCTATAACAACATGTTAAATAATTGACTTTGAAAAAACAAATTTAACATGATTGAGGAATTTTTATTAATAATCCATTATTCTGGGGACCATATCATACATTAATCCTTAATTATCATATAGAGATCATTAATTTCCTTGATAATAATGAGCCATATTTCAAGATATTCTTTATCCATTAATACCCTAATCATATCAATTTTCATGATATTTTAAATATTATGTGGGGGTGAGGGAAGTTATAGTGGAAAGGATGCACTATATTGGAAGGGAAACGTGTGGGGCGCTATTTTGGGAATTGAGAAAGGTTTTTAATCCATAAATTGTTCTTTTATTGTTTTTCCTTATCGAAAAAAAATATTTGTGAGATGGAGAATAAATAATTACCATTAGTAGACTAATGATATTTATAATATGTGGTTATGTGGTGGATGTTAGGTTTATTCCATCCATGAATTTTGAAAAGGTAAATTTGTTTTGAAAAAAAGTATTTATAAAAAAATAAAAAGGTAAAAAAGGTAAAATCCAAGAAGGTTAAATTCATTAATTATTCTACCATTGATCATGACCATTAACATAAGCATGGAAAGTGGGAATTTTCATTTTTAATGGGAATTTTTCAATACACTTTTACGTTTGATATCATGATTTATACTTTAGATACAAGCCTCATCTTTGATCCTTAATTATTAATTAATGAAAACCCCCAACCATAAGCTTTAGAATCATTGGATCCATAATTGAAAATTCATCTTGATTTTATTTTACTTTTTTTCTTTACAATGTGAAGAAATTAGTTCTATTGAAAGCCTATGTAAACTAAGCATGTACTAATGATAAAAGTATAACTCTACTTGAATTTTTATCATGAATTATGAGAGAAAAATAATTCAAGAGTAATGTAGATCATGAATTTATATGTTTAATTATAATAAATTAATAATATTGAATGAAAAAAATTATATGTTCCATCACATTCAAAATAGAGAAAGTAAAACACTTAGATCTATTGTTTCTTTGAAAAAAGAGAAGTTAAATTGATATTTATTATGGAACATGAAAATTTGTTTTAAAATTGATAATCATTTTATTTTGTTACGTTGAGATTTGAATATTGGTAAAATGGTGTTTCTATTTAATTAAATGTTGAGGTTTAATGATTGAGGACAAGTATATTTCAAGTGTGGGTGGTATTTGATGGAGACATATTCAAATGAAAAATTTAAAACATTTTTTAAGGATTTTGACTGATTGAAAATTTATTTTTTTATTGAGAACAACCCCATTTCAAGGGATGAGGGGAACCCATCATGAAATCATTGACTTAGAAAATAAATAATAGCCCCAACAGACCAAAATATCAAGACAAAAAACAACCCTCATTAAAAGTTTGAGGCTCTACCTAGAATCAAAAAAAATTAAGTCCAGCTTCCAATGTCTTAGAGCTATACGGCTAGTTGTCCCATGAAATAGCGCATGGACATGGTACCGATAGCCAAATCCACACCCTCTCAAACAACTGAATCCGAATAGAAATGATACATTGAAGTACCATTTCCCTCCACCTCATCTAGAACAACTTCTTGAAGTCAATTGGTTGAAAAATTCCTTAATCTGTAGACCACAGAGGCAAAAAACAAATTCACAACACTGATAAAAAAACCACTAATAAAAACCATCACCATCATCCTAATAAAATCATCACATCCTGAACATGAACCTGTAGAGCTTCAGAAACAGACCAACACAAAGAAAAAACAAAATCCCAAGAATGAATTCAAAAACACGTCCACCAGTGAAGATATTCTCTTCATTTTCAATTTAATCATCACAAGGGAAAATTTGCGAGGTCACAACCATGCCATCACACCTGAAATGAAATCCCTCTACATCCTAAGACAATTTGAGATCTAAGAACAGGGAAAAAACATTAATAGAATCAAACATTAAACCCCTAATAAAAAATGAAACCTATCACCGGAATGGATGCCAGTGACCCCATTGCATCAGCGAGATACCCTCTGATTCTAAACCGTAGCAAACCAAAGAGGAAGACGAACCGAGGAGCTCGAAGTTTATTCTTCATCACCCAGGACTGGAAGACCCAACCACACCTCAAGGGAGTGTCTCAATTGAGAGAAACCAAGTGGATCTAAGCCAGTAACACCACTCTGGTCTTGGAGCGGGATAGATTGAAACCACGGAAAAACACTCACTAGATTCTAAACGAGACAAACCATGGGAAGCAGAAGGGGATTGTGGGGAAGGGACATGGAACTCCGATGATGAAACTACTGTAAGAACACTCGTGTAGCTTCCAACCTCAAATCCTTCAAATAAACCTAAAACCTAGAAAAAGGAAAAAACAGGAGCAAGAGAAGGGGAAAAATAGTGGTATGTGTGCTTCGACCCCATAATGTGGTGGTCAGGTCCACACAATGATGGAAAGAGCACATCATTGAAATAGGAAGGGGGAAAATAGTGGTAGGTGTGCTTCAACTCTATTTTGACTTCATTACTCGGAAAATTTTAGGTCATTTACTTATTAAGTTGATAATTAATGGACAAGAAAGATATTTGGGATTCATGCAATTCGAGAACTATTAAAAAATTAAAAAAAATGTCATTCCACCACAGCTAGACTCCCTTACGCTCAGACACTCCACCTTTCCACTATCTACTGCTGATGTCGCTCTACATTTCCTACTTCTATCAATATATCATCAGAAATCACTATGGACACTACCATGGGAGCTCAAACTCAAGATGTTATCAACTTCCAAGTCCCTAAATCACTGTTGATCACTTCCTAGAATCTGAATGACCACCATGAATCCCATTTCAAATAGATAAATCTATGAATACACTATAAAGCTTTATCTAGCCACTATGAAGGTCATATGGATCATCGGATGATCCATTCAATTCCACCACACATATTGAGAAGATGCAATTTCACTATTACTTCACATTGAACGATCCACACATTCCATTCAATTGAATTTAGTGGATTCACCAAATGATTTAATTTCATTCTAGAAATATTTTAGAGAGCCCATTATCGTTGGGATATTTTGAGATACACCTGATTCTTAGGTATGCTTTGTGATTTTATTTTAGATGTGAAAAGATCACTACCTTTGATAATTATTTTTCAGATAGATATGGAAGTTGACCAATACACATTTTATTTTTCTTGTAAATAAATAAAGTCATACCCACTACCAAAGGGAGAGTCAACACATACTAGAAGAGGCCAATGTCATGGAAAGGGGTGACACCTTGGGAGGAGAGGATCCACTGGAGGACTACTACTACTTCCATTTCATTTATTCTTTATTTTTTTGTTCTAAAATGTCTTCTAGCCCTCTAAATTTTATTAACCCCCATTAATTGAGGGGTATAAGACTTCTGTAGTTGGGTGAAGGAAAGGTGACCCAAATTGTGATGCTTGAGTCTAGTTAGAATATAACCCATTGATTAATTTTCTCATTTTATTTGTTCTTCAATTCTTAATTTCATAATTTTAAAGAAATACAATTTTGTTTTTATTGATTATGAATTTTAATGAATGCCTTGATTAAGAAATATTTTTCATCCTCTTCTGGGTTTTGTAGAACAATAATTAGTTTGTCTAGTGTCATGTGGAGAAGTTATTAGTGAATAATTAAACATAAAAAGAATAAAAAATGATCAAAATTAGATGATTGGGATCGTGAATTATAGATTTGGTATTATCTAAAGAATTCAAGGGAGTCTCATTAAATATATTACAAAATACAAGGTGAATAATTCAAGAAAGTAATTTGTTAAATATAATTCTCATCATCATCAAACATAATCAAGGGTAAAAAAAGAAAGACAATTTTTAATCCATTTATGAAATTAGTTAATAAATAAAACAGATTAATTTCAAAATTACAATGATCACATCAAGAAATGGAAACACAACATAACAATAATTACTTGTATGTCATCAAATTTTCATAATCTATGTTTCTTAGTTTTATAAGACTAGTGACCTTGTTCAAATAATTTACTTTTTCACTCTTGAAAATTAGATTATAACACTTCTGTTTAGAAGATTCAATTGGTCACTACTACCAATAAACCTTTAGGGGAAATAAATATCTTTTCCACACCCCATTATAGTTTTTATTCAACCCATGAATTAATTTTTGTTCGACATGGTTAAAAAAATGGAAAAAACCCATAGAACTAAAACACACTACCTCAGGTTTGGATCAATCAATGAAGAATAACAGTCACACGTCAAAATCATTGGTTAGATCCATAACCTATAATTGACACACCAATTTACAATCTATGGTCCATTATTGATTTCCTAAGAATCTTCATAAAACAAAACCCTCTCAATACACAAAGTCATATTGCTAACATTTTGGCATTATAATAACCATGATAATATAAGGGAGTTTAGATCTATGAATTAAATATATAATAAATAAAGAAATAAATTTCTTGATTTATAAATCCAAACAAAATAGATCTTTTACAAAATAATCAACACTAACAAAGCTTATGTCATGCGTAGGGTAAAACCCTTGTTTTATATTTAATGGAAGTCTCAGATATCCGATCAGTGACTCTGTTTAGGAGTTATTATATTTTTTCATAAAAACGACCCGAACATGATATAATATATCTAATATTGTTATTATATCCACATCAAGCCTCTCTCAGTCCCAGAATCTCACGTTGAGTTAGTTCTTAGCGTCAAAAATATTTTTACTAATGTTACAATATTTTAAAAGGAATAAATACAGTCAATATATTCCTACTACCTTAGGAAATTTCATCCCAAAAATAAAAAATCTACAAAATGGGTGAATGTAATGAGCTCACATATTGTTCTACAAATCCTAATTTATCTTCTACATATTATCATGTTGTTATCATACACATACTAAAGGAATTTCTCACCATGAAGGATATTCTCCTACTGATACTTGATATCTACTGAGTAAAATGTGATTTTATGTAACACCCCAAGATTTCATAGTGTGTTATTTCTTCAAAATAATTCAATAACTTGCACTACACGCAACACCGAGTTAAATCACACCTTGACTTACAAAAAAAAACCATTAAAAGAGGTCATGAATAGTATTAACTAAATTTTAAACTATATATAATCCTTATAATTTTAGAATCCATATTATGAGTCTCTTAGTCATAATGCAAGAACAGATTCATTTTCAGTATTGCACTTTTATCAACTTTTAATAGTGAAAACTTTTTAAATACAATATTTTAAACTTTTTGACTAAATGGAGACATCAAAAAAATTTAAAATTAAACATCCCAAGCTTCCACGGTATGCTTTCCTTTGAATAAAACAGTAGCTTGTGTTGTACGCAACTTCGAGTTTTAACACACACCACAACCGATCAAACTAGCCGTTATGAATAGTAATACCTACTTTTTAAAATTGAATATATTTTATATTTCAAAATGGACTTCATTTTTGGATTCGGAATATCTAATTTAGCCTAAGGTGAAATTTTGGTACTTTTCGGATAACTTTCATATTTTGATGAATAGTGAAAATTACTAAATTTTAATTAAAAACAACTTTTTTAATCAAAATAATTAATAGTGATAAATTATGAATTCTAGTAGTTTTAAAGTATATTTAGAATATATTTTTACCATTTAATATAATATTGGTCATCGGACATAATTTTACAATGAAACCGAACATAAACAAGTGTCAATCTTTTGATAGTTATTATCTCTTAAAAACACGCTTTTTGTTTTGACAGCGGGAATTAATTTTAAATTAATTTCTGCCACTTCTGTGTTTTGAATTTAGGAAAATGGATTCCATATTTGGAATCAGGATGTTCAAATTGTGTAAATAGGTAACTTTTATTTTTAGACACTTTGAATAATTACTGCGGTAAATATTTTATTTACCATGGTTAAGGGTAAATCCGGTAAATAAGGGTTAAAAAATAATATTATAATAATACTAAATTACCCTAAAACGTGTCTTAACCATATTGGTTGATACATGGTCGACCATGGGAATCTTTGGGTCGATTTTGGGACCCCATGGATCCACTTGTAAGTGACAATGACACTTTATTTTAATTAAGTTAAAATGAATACAAAAATGACACAAGCATATATCTTTTAGGAAAACAATTTTTACATAGGGTTATATATGTTATATTTTGGATTATAAATATTCATTAGAAAGATAAAAATATTTAATACATAATGATATTTTATTTATCATTTTTAGACATTAAATAATTTATTTTATTTATGAAACAATGATGATGCAGTAATTACTATAATAGTGAAAAATTAAAATAATTGATATTATAAATACCCAAATAAATAAAATATAAAACTTTTAATGAATTAAACTAATTTTATAGGATAATATGATATATTAGGATTGATTTAATTGACTTTTTTAGAAGTAATCAATCTGTTATGAGTTTCACAAAAATCAACTATTGAATAGTGTCAAAATTGACATAAAAGAGTTTTTAAAACAAATATTATATTATTAATTGATATTAAATTCCTAAAAATCTATGGTTCTGCCCAAAGACTTATATCATGATAGGTTCATCATTAATGGACCACTTGGGGGTCTCTTGGATGTATATAGTAAGTTTATTAACCATATTATATAAAAATACAAAGAGACATTGTAAAAGTGAAACTAATTAACTTAGAGTTAATACTTAATGATAAGGTTAATATAAGTACCCAAACCTGTCTAAATTATATTGGTTGAGTGGTTTTATACCTATCCCCACCTTAACCTTTGAATTTTCAACTTTGGAGCCATTATAAACTGAATATGAATTTATTATAAATTAATATTTCAAGCTTTTCCAAAGGTGCCCCTCACCCCTCTTATAAAAAGGCACTCCTCCTTCTCATTTCTTCACACATTAAAAGCCTTTTGGTTCGGCCAAACTCTGCCCAAATACTCTCCCAACTTCCCTCACTACAACCTAGAGGCCTTAGTTTGATCATAAAGCCAACCTAAGGAGCCCTTTTGATCAAATCAAAAGGAAGAACCCGAAGAAGAGGTAATGTTTTCACCACCCCTTTTTAAGTTCCTTTCTTCTTCCACTTCCTCTTTCTTTGTTATTACCATTATAAAATAATAACTCAAGTATCATATATATACTGTGATGTTATTATAAATATGGTACAACCATATTCAGTATTCTATCCATCCTTTTAATAACATGTCACCATAGGTGCGTACGTACGGCTTACCGTCTCCACGTCGTGGTGTAATTGTTATTCAATATATTATTATTTGGATGGGTATAATAATGATGTGTAACTCATGTAAATAATAAATATAACATGATAATTATTCTGTATATATGATATAAAATTTAATTATATATTATTTTAATATCAAAAGAATGATATTGTCGCTCGTGCGTATGTACGGACTACCGTCTCCACGAACGCGATGAGATTTATTGTCCATCATATCCATTCAAGTATAATTATAATTTGATGATTTAAAAATAGTATCTAAGGAATTTATATCATTCTGGATATGAATAATATACATCCCATTAATAACGAATATGGCTCACATAACAAAGAATATAAAGTAAAATGAACCTGTTAACACCCGAAATAACGATAATTCTATGATATTATTAACAAATCAATGTTAAAAGATCATATATGATATCATATTAAAGTAAATTATTCTTGTATTATTAAATAACAATTATTTCACCATTATACATGAGGTAAACCTACCATTGACCAAGGAAAAAGTACAAGTAAGGGATTTTCTTATCTCACTTTCAATTCCGTGAGATTTCCATTGTTCGCCACTAAATTATTGAAAGTGGTGTATTGTGTACTGCCATTTGATATATATTATCATGATTATCTTTATATTCATGTTATTCTGTAAATCATTTGGTGGTTATTAACTTTTGGCCATACGACTCATTTGATAAACGTGGTAAGGAGTTTCTTATCTCGCTCTTAATTTCTTGAGAATTCCATTGTTCACCACTTAATTATTACATGTGGTGTATGTGTACTGCCCATGATTGTATTCATTGTGTAATATACTTTAATTTATGGGTATTCACATAGTCATGGTATGATCCTTATTTCATGGTTGTTTGTTTCGTAACTTACCAAATCGATAAGGGAATTTGAGATTTCAATTTCCACTCATTCGGCTTTACGCATATTTCATTGATTATATTACTCCAAGATTATGTGTGGAATCACTATTCATTTTATTATGTCATAATTTCCACTCCCCTTCCTGTGGATATACTTTTGATACACATAATCACTCCATTGATAATTCTCTAGTCATTAATATGAATTTTATACGAGTAATTTTAACTCTTTCACCATTTGTTGAGTTAAACATCCAATTCGTTGGTGTTGTTTCTACAAGAATATGTGTGAATATTCTTTGATTGTTTTACACTGAAAATTCAATCATATTTAGTGTATTTATATTTTTTCACACATAATTATGTCGTTGATTTATCCTTAACCTAAGGATACGGCCTTTATGAGAGATTTCATCTCAATTTACATTCAACTGAGACTTCTTTGTTGATATACACCAAATCACTTTTACGTGGTGTATATAATGTACTTTGACATAGTATATCATGAATCCCTTTATTCTCATGATATTACAAAGTTTTGATTACCTCAATTATTTGTACTCAAGTGTCTCTCTTTTTGTTAAAATCTCTAACCAAAATACCATTTTAAAATGTTTTAAAGACTTATTCTTCTAAATCTTGCTCATTAATGTCCATGTTTTAAAAATGATTTTAAGGATTTATTTGTATGTACATTAAAGTTTTAAAATTAAAACTCCTTTTAAAAGTTTCAAAGTGGTATGGGAGAGTTTGATTCAAAAATCTATTTTTAAATGGCTTCTTGACAAATAGTGTGAATTTTAACTGATTTCAAGAAAAGGGGGATATTTCCCTCAAATAGTTTTGATGATTATTTTCATCTATGTCAACATCCTTCATTATTCATGATTTAGGTTAATGTGATACAATACAATCTTCCATATTGTATCAAATGAGTTATGTTTGACTGTGGATGTTCTATTTTTATACCATTCATGGTTTGTGGTTAAAGTATTGACATTTCGTATGCTAGTTTTAATACAAATGTTTATTTTATGCTTAATCCTATTAATATGAGGAATGCATTGGACTTAATAAATGACGGGTGGAGCCCGCTATAGCTTCTCGATGCATCGGTAGGTCTCATGAGACAAACTAGTGTCTTGGCACAAGGCCTTGGCAAAATCATATTTGTAGTCTTGGCACGGGGCCTTGGCTATGTGGTTATGATAGTCCGGCATTATGCATTCCATCATTATGAAAGTGGTTATTGATATTGCATGTGATCATTCGACTAGTAGAATAGCCATGTGAGTAAGTAAATGGCATTATTTCATTTTACCTTTTCCATTTTATGCTGAAGTTCAAGTTTAAAAGGCTTTTGTTTTAGTTATAAATTGCCTTAAGTGTTTATGCTTACTTATGAAAGCTTCTGCTATAATGTTATCCTTACTGAGCATCTGAGCTCACCCCTTTCAATGTTTTATTTTTTTCCCAGGATTATGAAGAAGTAATTTATGAATGACCTGCAGGGATAGTATGAGGGGATATGAAGACATGATGTTTTTTTATGATGTAATGTAAAATTTATGGATATATCTAGTTATTCCAAGGCTACTAAACTAATCGGTCTTTCGAGACTTGATCTTTCTCGTGATCATGCCAATGTTATGTAATAATGCACCGACTCTAGGTAATTAGGGTCGGGGCGTTACAGTTGGTATCAGAGGAAGTTTAGTACAAACCTTGGTAGCTAGATTTAGATAAACTCTGATTAGAGCACGTAGACCTAAGATGAACTTTGAGGATTAGTATAAAAGAACTTCCTAGAATTTTGGTATTGTGGAGATTTTGTGAGTTTTCCGAGCAATACATCCCTGTCTGGATGCGAGCAGGTAGAGGCGGATCTGGCACAGATGTACCTAGGGGTAAAACCCGAAAACACCGCTTTGAGCTAGACTCGAACGGGAACTGGTGCACGACAACGGGCCTTGCTTCACTCTTGGTTACGACACTCCCGGGGGATATGCTTAGGATAATTTACATTTTCTTTACAAACCGATTTAAGTAATATATACATAAGATGAGAGTAAATGACCTTGGTTAATCCTAATATGTTTCAAATTGAGAATATGGTGACATTTTAATCTCTAAATGATTTTATGACTACTATTACTCACACAATGATTTCTGGTTTTAGTCAATGGCTGGATTCCAAGGAAGTCATAGTGACTTTGAGAATGATGTACAAGGTGGGAACGGTGGTGGCAATGAGCAACAAAATGGAATGTTGATAGGCGTAAAAGATATCGTCTTTATGCCAAATCAGTTTTCCAAAAATATGATCAACAACATATATATTAACCAACTCTCAGACTCAACAAGGAAGAGAAAGGTGATAAATGATAAGATCTCCAGCAATGGAGACCATGGAGAAAAGAAACCTCAATTTTCATCATGCAGGAAATGTGGAAAGAGACACCCAGGAAAGTGTCTCAATGGGACAACAAAATGTTTTACGTGCGGGAAGGAAGGACATAAAGTGAAAAATTGCCAAAGAAAAATGAAGAGTGCTATGGAAGAATATAAAAATGGTCCCAAGAGTCCATTTACAGTCATTTGCCGTAAATGTAGGGGACCTGGCCATTACCCGAGTGAATGTCCTATTCTATAGAATATTTTCTTTGTCAAAGAAGAAGCTATGTGGAAATAAATGGTTGGAGAAAAATTTAAAAAGTATTAGCACTCCTTGTTGATGGGTTTACTTTGGAATAATTTTCTCTTGTATTTGTAACCCCGCTGTTTTCCATGTGAGAATGATATTTGAGGAAGAATTGTCTCTTCTCTTGTGGATATAGGTATAAATAACCATTTGGTTTTATATGATCATTGGGGTTTGAGAAAATGATAAGTTATTATAATTTGGGATGAAAATGCAAAGTATGATATAACATTTGTGGTTAAATTATGTTATTTTGAGGAATTTATCTCATTTTGGTAATATTATAAAATATAGTTTTTGAAAAAGGACAACACGTAGACCGTGTGACAACCCGTCGCGTCGGACAAAGCTGTGGGAATCGAACCCACAACCAAAGTGCGATTGGGATTTATCGCCTACCACTGGACTACGTGAAGTCCCTGGTTAGTGTGACTATTTTTTTTAAATGATTTTATTGATCAATAATAAGATGATTTGGGTTCTTATGTCTTGTCAAATGAATACCCTTGGTATAGGAAAATGATTTGGTGATTAAGTGATAAATGTTATTTTGGAAGATGTTCGTTTTTTTAGGAACACTATATGCCCAAGGAAAATAGAATACAATGAGGTTTCATTTGTAGAGTAATGGTGGATTTTTATCTACGTTTTTATTGTTGATTTATAGTGATTTTGGTTATTTATGGAAATGATTAACCTACAACAGAGAATATTTGGTGATGTTAATTACTTTTAAGTATGTGACTTTAAGAGTATTTGATGTCATTTGGAGATTCAATGTAACATGGGAGACTACATAATCAAATTCTTCTATGTTTTGGGTTTCAATATTAGTTTGGATTATATTAAAGTATTTTAAGGACAATTGGTTATTGAATGGTATCTATTTAACTTTGGGGTATTGTTGGTTTAATTTTAGAAATTAAGATTAGTACATATTTATCTCAATGAATATCCTTTTGGGGGATCATTAGATCATTCACTAACTGTTTTGGTTTTGATTAATCTTCAAAGACAATGTAAATATATGGTTTATCCTGCATGGATCATGTGATTCTATAGAAGTTTATTCTAGCTCTTCCAGTGTGACCAAGTCTTCTTGAATACTTATCGTTTAAAAAAAAATTGAGTTAGTGGTGGAAATTTATTAAAGAATGAAAATATACTTAAAATGTAAGTATATCTCATAATGTTCTTAGTCAATATCATAAATGAATTCCTCTTCCTTATGTAATGTAACTTTAAAAAAAATGTTGTCCTAGATGGTACCTTAAATCATCACTAATTTATGGCTTTGGGATTGTTGGCCTTTTCATAGCCATGTTCTCTACCACTCTCCATCAGATAATTGATGGTTAGATTTCTCTTCCATATCCATATTTTCCTAACTGGAACCCTAGTATGTGTTATTTTCGGTAATCTTCATACTTTCCACTCTTTATTTTAAATAGAGGCCTCATTAATTCATTTTTCGATGTGGGATTTCAACTAAGATATTTTGAAACGTAAAAAAATATGTTATCCCAATACCCTATGTTTTGTTGGACCGATGGTATTTCAAATCATCATAGATTGATGAGTTTAAGGACCTCAATTTTATACATGTTTGTGATTGATGACCTCAATCACTACCTATAAATATTTACGTTTTTCCTCCAATTATATGTCTCTAATTACCAGAAATGTTCTTCTAATCGAGATCATAATTCGATGGTGACCCTTTCATTTCTATTTTCCTCATATTAAGACTAAATTTTAGTAACCCAATTTCCGATGTGGGGTTTCCCACAAATATATTTTCTATTTTCAACCTTTTATTTTCGAAGAACAATTTCAAATTGCGAGGACGCAATTTATTGAAGGAGGGGAGAATGTAACACCCCAAGATTTCATAGTGTGTTATTTCTTCAAAATAATTCAATAACTTGCACTACACGCAACACCGAGTTCAATCACACCTTGACTTACAAAAAAAACCATTAAAAGAGGTCATGAATAGTATTAACTAAATTTTAAACTTTATATAATCCTTATAATTTTAGAATCCATATTATGAGTCTCTTAGTCATAATGCAAGAACAGATTCATTTTCAGTATTGCACTTTTATCAACTTTTAATAGTGAAAACTTTTTAAATACAATATTTTAAACTTTTTGACTAAATGGAGACATCAAAAAAATTTAAAATGAAACATCCCAAGCTTCCACGGTATGCTTTCCTTTCAATAAAACAGTAGCTTGTGTTGTACGCAACTTCGAGTTTTAACACACACCACAACCGATCAAACTAGCCGTTATGAATAGTAATACCTACTTTTTAAAATTATATATATTTTATATTTCAAAATGGACTTCATTTTTGGATTCAGAATATCTAATTTAGCCTAATGTGAAATTTTGGTACTTTTCGGATAACTTTCATATTTTGATGAATAGTGAAAATTACTAAATTTTAATTAAAAACAACTTTTTTAATCAAAATAATTAATAGTGATAAATTATGAATTTTAGTAGTTTTAAAGTATATTTAGAATATAGTTTTACCATTTAATATAATTTTGGTCATTGGACATAATTTTATAATTAAACCGAACATAAACAAGTGTCAATCTTTTGATAGTTATTATCTCTTAAAAACACGTTTTTTGTTTTGACAGCGGGAATTAATTTTAAATTGATTTCTGCCACTTTTGTGTTTTGAATTTAGGAAAATGGATTCCATATTTGGAATCAGGATGTTCAAATTGTGTTAATAGGTAACTTTTATTTTTAGACACTTTGAATAATTACTGCGGTAAATATTTTATTTACCATGGTTAAGGGTAAATCCGGTAAATAAGGGTTAAAAAATAATATTATAATAATAATAAATTACCCTAAAACGTGTCTTAACCCTATTGGTTGATACATGGTCGACCATGGGCATCTTTGGGTCGATTTTGGGACCCCATGGATCCACTTGTAAGTGATAATGACACTTTATTTTAATTAAGTTAAAATGATTACAAAAATGACACAAGCATATATCTTTTAGCAAAACAATTTTTACATAGGGTTATATATGTTATATTTTCGATTATAAATATTCATTAGAAAGATAAAAAGATTTAATACATAATTATATTTTATTTATCATTTTTAGACATTAAATAATTTATTTTATTTATGAAACAATGATGATGCAGTAATTACTATAATAGTGAAAAATTAAAATCATTGATATTATAAATACCCAAATAAATATAATATGAAACTTTTAATGAATTAAACTAATTTTCTAGGATAATATGATATATTAGTATTGATTTAATTGACTTTTTTCGAAGTAATCAATCTGTTATGAGTTTCACAAAAATAAACTATTGAATAGTGTCAAAATTGACATAAAAGAGTTCTTAAAACAAATATTATATTATTAATTGATATTAAATTCCTAAAAATCTATGGTTCGGCCAAGAGACTTATATCATGATAGGTTCATCATTAATGGACCACTTGGGGGTCTATTGGATGCATATAGTACGTTTAGTAACCATATTATATAAAAATACAAAGAGACATTGTAAAAGTGAAACTAATTAACTTAGAGTTAATACTTAAAGATAAGGTTAATATAAGTACCCAAACCTGTATAATTATATTGGTTGAGTGGTTTTAGACCTATCCCCACATTAACCTTTTAATAGTCAACTTTGGAGCCATTAGAAACTGAATATGAATTTATTATAAATTAATATTTCTATCTTTTCCAAAGGTGCCCCTCACCCCTCTTATAAAAAGGCACTCCTCCTTCTCATTTCTTCACACATTAAAATCCTTTTGGTTAGGCCAAACTCTGCCCAAATACTCTCCCAACTTCCCTCACTACAACCTAGAGGACTTAGTTTGATCAGAAAGCCAACCTATGGAGCCCTTTTGATCAAATCAAAAGGAAGAACCCGAAGAAGAGGTAATGTTTTCACCACCCCTTTTTAAGTTCCTTTCGTCTTCCACTTCCTCTTTCTTTGTTATTACCATTATAAAATAATAACTCCAGTATCATATATATACTGTGATGTTATTATAAATATGGTACAACCATATTCAGTATTCTATCCATCCTTTGAATAACATGTCACCATACATGCGTACGTACGGCTTACCGTCTCCACGTCGTGGTGTAATTGTTATTCAATATATTATTATTTGGATGGGTATAATAATGATGTGTAACTCATGTAAATAATAAATATAACATGATAATGATTCTGTATATATGATATAAAATCCAATTATATATTATTTTAATATCAAAAGAATGATATTGTCGCTCGTGCGTATGTACGGACTACCGTCTCCACGAACGCGATGAGATTCATTGTCCATCATATCCATTCAAGTATAATTATAATTTGATGATTTAAAAATAGTATCTAAGTAATTGATATCATTCTGGATATGAATAATATACATCCCATTAATAACGAATATGGCTCACATAACAAAGAATATAAAGTAAAATGAACCCGTTAACACCCGAAATAACGATAATTCTAAGATATTATTAACAAATCAATGTTAAAAGATCATATATGATATCATATTAAAGTAAATGATTCTTGTATTATTAAATAACAATTATTTCACCATTATACAGGAGGTAAACCTACCATCGACCAAGGAAAAAGTACAAGTAAGGGATTTTCTTATCTCACTTTCAATTCCGTGAGATTTCCATTGTTCGCCACTGAATTATTGAAAGTGGTGTATTGTGTACTGCCATTTGATATATATTATCATGATTATCTTTATATTCATGTTATTCTGTAAATAATTTGGTGGTTATTAACTTTTGGCCATACGACTCAGTTGATAAACGTGGTAAGGAGTTTCTTATCTCGCTCTTAATTTCTTGAGAATTCCATTGTTCACCACTTAATTATTACATGTGGTGTATGTGTAATGCCCATGATTGTATTCATTGTGTAATATACTTTAATTTATGGGTATTTACATAGTCATGGTATGATCCTTATTTCATGGTTGTTTGTTTCATAAGTTACCAAATCGATAAGGGAATTTGAGATTTCAATTTCCACTCATTAGGCTTTACACATATTTCATTGATTATATTACTCCAAGATTATGTGTGGAATCACTATTCATTTGATTATGTCATAATTTCCACTCCCCTTCCTGTGGATATACTTTTGATACACATAATCACTCCATTGATAATTCTCAAGTCATTAATATGAATTTGATACGAGTAATTTTAACTCTTTCACCATTTGTTGAGTTAAACATCCAATTCGTTGGTGTTGTTTCTACAAGAATATGTGTGAATATCCTTTGATTGTTTTACACTGAAAATTCAATCATATTTAGTGTATTTATATTTTTTTAACACATAATTATGTCGTTGATTTATCCTTAACCTAAGGATACGGCCTTTATGAGAGATTTCATCTCAATTTACATTCAACTAAGACTTCTTTGTTGATATACACCAAATCACTTTTATGTGGTGTATATAATGTACTTTGACATAGTATATCATGAATCCCTTTATTCTCATGATATTACAATGTTTTGATTACCTCAATTATTTGTACTCAAGTGTCTCTCTTTTGGTTAGAAACTCTAACCAAAATACCATTTTAAAAGGTTTTAAAGACTTATTCTTCTAAATCTTGCTCATTAATGTCCATGTTTTAAAAATGGTTTTAAGGATTTATTTGTATGGACATAAAAGTTTTAAAATTAAAACTCCTTTTAAAAGTTTCAAAGTGGTATGGGACACTTTGATTCAAAAATCTATTTTTAAATGGCTTCTTGACAAATAGTGTGAATTTTAAATGATTTCAAGAAAAGGGGGATATTTCCCTCAAATAGTTTTGATGATTATTTTCATCTATGTCAAAATCCTTCATTATTCATGATTGAGGTTAATGTGATACAATACAATCTTCGATATTGTATCAAATGAGTTATGTTTGACTATGGATGTTCTATTTTTATACCATTCATGTTTTGTGGTTAAAGTATTGACATTTCGTATGCTAGTTTTAATACGAATGTTTATTTTATGCTTAAACCTATTAATATGAGGAATGCATTGGACTTAATAAGTGACGGGTGGAGCCCGCTATATCTCCTCGATGCATCGGTAGGTCTAATGAGACAAACTGGTGTCTTGGCACAAGGCCTTGGCAAAATCTTATTTGTAGTCTTGGCACGAGGCCTTGGCTATGTGGTTATGATAGTATGGCATTATGAATTCCATCATTATGAAAGTGGTTAATGATATTGCATGTGATCATTCGACTAGTAGAATATCCCTGTGAGTAAGTAAATGACATTATTTCATTTTACCTTTTCCATTTTATGCTGAAGTTCAAGTTTAAAAGGCTTTTGTTTTAGTTATAAATTTCCTTAAGTGTTTATGCTTATTTATGAAAGCATCTGCTATAATGTTATCCTTACTGAGCATCTGAGCTCACCCCTTTCAATGTTTTATTTTTTTCCCAGGATTATGAAGAAGTAATTTATGAATGACCTGCAGGGATAGTATGAGGGGATATGAAGACAAGATGTTTTTTTTATGATGTAATGTAAAATTTATGGATGTATCTAGTTATTCCAAGGCTACTAAACTAATCGGTCTTTCGAGACTTGATCTTTCTCGTGATCATGCCAATGTTATGTAATAATGCACCGACTCTAGGTAATTAGGGTCGGGGCGTTACAGTTGGTATCAGAGGAAGTTTAGTACAAACCTTGGTAGCTAGATTTAGATAAACTCTGATTAGAGCACGTAGACCTAAGATGAACTTTGAGGATTAGTATAAAAGAACTTCCTAGAATTTTGGTATTGTGGAGATTTTGTGAGTTTTCCGAGCAATACATCCCTGTATGGATACGAGCAGGTAGAGGCGGATCTGGCACAGATGTACCTAGGGGTAAAACCCGAAAACACCGCTTTGAGCTAGACTCGAACGGGAGCTGGTGCACGACAACGGGCCTTGCTGCACTCTTGGTTATGACACTCCCGGGGGATATGCTTAGGATAATTTACATTTTCTTTACAAACCGATTTAAGTAATATATACATAAGATGAGAGTAAATGACCTTGGTTAATCCTAATATGTTTCAAATTGAGAATATGGTGACATTTAAACTCTAAATGATTTTACGACTACTATTACTCACACAATGATTTCTGGTTTTAGTCAATGGCTGGATTCCAAGGAAGTCATAGTGACTTTGATAATTATGTACAAGGTGGGAACGGTGGTGGAAATGAGAAACAAAATGGAATGTTGATAGGCGTAAAAGATATCGTCTTTATGCCAAATCCGTTTTCCAAAAATATGATCAACAACATATATATTAACCAACTCCCAGACTCAACAAGGAAGAGAAAGGTGATAAATGATAAGATCTCCAGCAATGGAGACCATGGAGAAAAGAAACCTCAATTTTCATCATGCAGGAAATGTGGAAAGAGACACCCAGGAAAGTGTCTCAATGGGACAACAAAATGTTTTACGTGCGGGAAGGAAGGACATAAAGTGAAGAATTGCCGAAGAAAAATGAAGAGTACTATGGAAGAAGATAAAAATGGTCCCAAGAGTCCATTTACAGTCATTTGCCGTAAATGTAGGGGACCTGGCCATTACCCGAGTGAATGTCCTATTCTATAGAATATTTTCTTTGTCAAAGAAAAAGCTATGTGGAAATAAATGGTTGGAGAAAAATTTAAAAAGTATTAGCACTCCTTGTTGATGGGTTTACTTTGGAATAATTTTATCTTGTATTTGTAACCCCGCTGTTTTCCATGTGAGAATGATATTTGAGGAAGAATTGTCTCTTCTCTTGTGGATATAGGTATAAATAACCATTTGGTTTTATATGATCATTGGGGTTTGAGAAAATGATAAGTTATTATAATTTGGGATGAAAATGAAAAGTATGATATAACATTTGTGGTTAAATTATGTTATTTTTAGGAATTTATCTCATTTTTGTAATATTATAAAATATAGTTTTTGAAAAAGGACAACACGTAGACCGTGTGACAACCCATCGCGTCGGACAAAGCTGTGGGAATCGAACCCACAACCAAAGTACGATTGGGATTTATCACCTACCACTGGACTACGTGAAGTCCCTGGTTAGTGTGACTATTTATTTTTGTTAAATGATTTTATTGATCAATAATAAGATGATTTGGGTTCTTATGTCTTATCAAATGAATACCCTTGGTATAGGAAACTGATTTGGTGATTAATTGATAAATGTTATTTTGGAAGATGTTCGTTTTGTTAGGAACACTATATGCCCAAGGAAAATAGAATACAATGAGGTTTCATTTGTAGAGTAATGGTGGATTTTTATCTACATTTTTATAGTTGATTTATAGTGATTTGGGTTATTTATGGAAATGATTAACCTATAACAGAGAATATGTGATGATGTTAATTACTTTTAAGTATGTGACTTTAAGAGTATTTGATGTCATTTGGAGATACAATGTAACATGGGAGACTACATAATCAAATTCTTCTATGTTTTGGGTTTCAATATTAGTTTGGATTATATTAAAGGATTTTAAGGACAATTGGTTATTGAATGGTATCTATTTAACTTTGGGGTATTGTTGGTTTAATTTTAGAAATTAAGATTAGTACATATTTATCTCAATTAATATCCTTTTGGGGGATCATTAGATCATTCACTAACCGTTTTGGTTTTGATTAATCTTCAAAGACAATGTAAATATATGGTTTATCCTGCATGGATCATGTGATTCTATAGAAGTTTATTCTAGCTCTTCCAGTGTGACCAAGTCTTCTTGAATACTTATCGTTTAAAAAAAATTGAGTTAGTGGTGGAAATTTTTTAAAGAATGAAAATATACTTAAAATGTAAGTATATCTCATAATGTTCTTAGTCATTATCATAAATGAATTCCTCTTCCTTATGTAATGTAACTTTAAAAAAAATGTTGTCCTATATGGTACCTTAAATCATCACTAATTTATGGCTTTGGGATTGTTGGCCTTTTCATAGCCATGTTCTCTACCACTCTCCATCAGATAATTGATGGATAGATTTCTCTTCCATATCCATATTTTCCTACATGGAACCCTAGTATGTGTTATTTTCGGTAATCTTCATAATTTCCACTCTTTATTTTAAATAGAGGCCTCATTAATTCATTTTTCGATGTGGGATTTCAACTAAGATATTTTGAAATGTAAAAAAAAGTGTTATCCCAATACCCTATGTTTTGTTGGACCGATGGTATTTCAAATCATCATAGATTGATGAGTTTAAGGACCTCAATTTTATACTTGTTTGTGATTGATGACCTCAATCACTACCTATAAATATTTACGTTTTTCCTCCAATTATATGTCTTTAATTACCAGCAATGTTCTTCTAATCGAGATCATAATTCGATGGTGACCCTTTCATTTCTCTTTTCCTCATATTAAGACTAAATTTTAGTAACCCAATTTCCGATGTGGGTTTTCCCACAAATATATTTTCTATTTTCAACCTTTTATTTTCGAAGAACAATTTCAAATTGCGAGGACGCAATTTATTGTAGGAGGGGAGAATGTAACACCCCAAGATTTCATAGTGTGTTATTTCTTCAAAATAATTCAATAACTTGCACTACACGCAACACCGAGTTCAATCACACCTTGACTTACAAAAAAACCATTAAAAGAGGTCATGAATAGTATTAACTAAATTTTATACTTTATATAATCCTTATAATTTTAGAATCCATATTATGAGTCTCTTAGTCATAATGCAAGAACAGATTCATTTTCAGTATTGCACTTTTATCAACTTTTAATAGTGAAAACTTTTTAAATACAAAATTTTAAACTTTTTGACTAAATGGAGACATCAAAAAAATTTAAAATGAAACATCCCAAGCTTCCACGGTATGCTTTCCTTTGAATAAAACAGTAGCTTGTGTTGTACGCAACTTCGAGTTTTAACACACACCACAACCGATCAAACTAGCCGTTATGAATAGTAATACCTACTTTTTAAAATTATATATATTTTATATTTCAAAATGGACTTCATTTTTTGATTCGGAATATCTAATTTAGCCTAAGGTGAAATTTTGGTACTTTTCGGATAACTTTCATATTTTGATGAATAGTGAAAATTACTAAATTTTAATTAAAAACAACTTTTTTAATAAAAATAATTAATAGTGATAAATTATGAATTTTATTAGTTTTAAAGTATATTTAGAATATATTTTTACCATTTAATATAATTTTGGTCATTGGACATAATTTTACAATTAAACCGAACATAAACAAGTGTCAATCTTTTGATAGTTATTATCTCTTAAAAACACGCTTTTTGTTTTGACAGTGGGAATTAATTTTAAATTAATTTCTGCCACTTATGTGTTTTGAATTTAGGAAAATGGATTCCATATTTGGAATCAGGATGTTCAAATTGTGTAAATAGGTAACTTTTATTTTTAGACACTTTGAATAATTACTGCGGTAAATATTTTATTTACCATGGTTAAGGGTAAATCCGTTAAATAAGGGTTAAAAAATAATATTATAATAATACTAAATTACCCTAAAACGTGTCTTAAACCTATTGGTTGATACATGGTCGACCATGGGAATCTTTGGGTCGATTTTGGGACCCCATGGATCCACTTGTAAGTGATAATGACACTTTATTTTAATTAAGTTAAAATGAATACAAAAATGACCCAAGCATATATCTTTTAGAAAAACAATTTTTACATAGGGTTATATATGTTAGATTTTCGATTATAAATATTCATTAGAAAGATAAAAAGATTTAATACATAATTATATTTTATTTATCATTTTTAGACATTAAATAATTTATTTTATTTATGAAACAATGATGATGCAGTAATTACTATAATAGTGAAAAATTAAAATAATTGATATTATAAATACCCAAATAAATATAATATGAAACTTTTAATGAATTAAACTAATTTTATAGGATAATATGATATATTAGGATTTATTTAATTAACTTTTTTCTAAGTAATCAATCTGTTATGAGTTTCACAAAAATCAACTATTGAATAGTGTCAAAATTGACATAAAAGAGTTCTTAAAACAAATATTATATTATTAATTGATATTAAATTCCTAAAAATCTATGGTTCGGCCAAGAGACTTATATCATGATAGGTTCATCATTAATGGACCACTTGGGGGTCTCTTGGATGTATATAGTAATTTTATTAACCATATTATATAAAAATACAAAGAGACATTGTAAAAGTGAAACTAATTAACTTAGAGTTAATACTTGAAGATAAGGTTAATATAAGTACCCAAACCTGTCTAAATTCTATTGGTTGAGTGGTTTTAGACCTATCCCCACCTTAAACTTTGAATAGTCAACTTTGGAGCCATTAGAAACTTAATATGAATTTATTATAAATTAATATTTCTAGCTTTTCCAAAGGTGCCCCTCACCCCTCTTATAAAAAGGCACTCCTCCTTCTCATTTTTTCACACATTAAAAGCCTTTTGGTTCGGCCAAAATCTGCCCAAATACTCTCCCAACTTCCCTCACTACAATATAGAGGCCTTAGTTTGATCAGAAAGCCAACCTATGGAGCCCTTTTGATCAAATCAAAAGGAAGAACCCGAAGAAGAGGTAATGTTTTCCCCACCCCTTTTTAAGTTCCTTTCTTCTTCCACTTCCTATTTCTTTGTTATTACCATTATAAAATAATAACTCCAGTATCATATATATACTGTGATGTTATTATAAATATGGTACAACCATATTTAGTATTCTATCCATCCTTTTAATAACATGTCACCATACGTGCGTACGTACGGCTTACCGTCTCCACGTCGTGGTATAATTGTTATTCAATATATTATTATTTGGATGGGTATAATAATAATGTGTAACTCATGTAAATAATAAATATAACATGATAATTATTCTGTATATATGATATAAAATCCAATTATATATTATTTTAATATCAAAAGAATGATATTGTCGCTCGTGCGTATGTACGGACTACCGTCTCCACGAACCCGATGAGATTCATTGTCCATCATATCCATTCAAGTATAATTATAATTTGATGATTTAAAAATAGTATCTAAGGAATTGATATCATTCTGGATATAAATAATATACATCCCATTAATAACGAATATGGCTCACATAACAAAGAATATAAAGTAAAATGAACCCGTTAACACCCGAAATAACGATAATTCTAAGAGATTATTAACAAATCAATGTTAAAAGATCATATATGATATAATATTAAAGTAAATGATTCTTGTATTATTAAATAACAATTATTTCACCATTATACTTGAGGTAAACCTACCATCGTCCAAGGAAAAAGTACAAGTAAGGGATTTTCTTATCTCACTTTCAATTCCGCGAGATTTCCATTGTTCGCCACTAAATTATTGAAAGTGGTGTATTGTGTACTGCCATTTGATATATATTATCATGATTATCTTTATATTCATGTTATTCTGTAAATCATTTGGTGGTTATTAACTTTTGTCCATACGACTCAGTTGATAAACGTGGTAAGGAGTTTCTTATCTCGCTCTTAATTTCTTGAGAATTCCATTGTTCACCACTTAATTATTACATGTGGTGTATGTGTACTGCCCATGATTGTATTCATTGTGTAATATACTTTAATTTATGGGTATTTACATAGTCATGGTATGATCCTTATTTCATGTTTGTTTGTTTCGTAAGTTACTAAATCGATAAGGGAATTTGAGATTTCAATTTCCACTCATTCGGCTTTACGCATATTTCATTGATTATATTACTCCAAGATTATGTGTGGAATCACTATTCATTTGATTATGTCATAATTTCCACTCCCCTTCCTGTGGATATACTTTTGATACACATAATCACTCCATTGATAATTCTCAAGTCATTAATATGAGTTTGATACGAGTAATTTTAACTCTTTCACCATTTGTTGAGTTAAACATCCAATTCGTTGGTGTTGTTTTTACAAGAATATGTGTGAATATCCTTTGATTGTTTTACACTGAAAATTCAATCATATTCAGTGTATTTATATTTTTTCACACATAATTATGTCGTTGATTTATCCTTAACCTAAGGATACTGCCTTTATGAGAGATTTCATCTCAATTTACATTCAACTGAGACTTCTTTGTTGATATACACCAAATCACTTTTATGTGGTGTATATAATGTACTTTGACATAGTATATCATGAATACCTTTATTCTCATGATATTACAAAGTTTTGATTACCTCAATTATTTGTACTCATGTGTCTCTCTTTTGGTTAGAATCTCTAACCAAAATACCATTTTAAAATGTTTTAAAGACTTATTCTTCTAAATCTTGCTCATTAATGTCCATGTTTTAAAATTGGTTTTAAGGATTTATTGGTATGGACATTAAAGTTTTAAAATTAAAACTCCTTTTAAAAGTTTCAAAGTGGTATGGGACACTTTGATTCAAAAATCTATTTTTAAATGGCTTCTTGATAAATAGTGTGACTTTTAAATGATTTCAAGAAAAGGGGGATATTTCCCTCAAATAGTTTTGATGATTATTTTCATCTATGTCAACATCCTTTATTATTCATGATTGAGGTTAATGTGATACAATACAATCTTCCATATTGTATCGAATGAGTTATGTTTGACTGTGGATGTTCTATTTTTATACCATTCATGGTTTGTGGTTAAAGTATTGACATTTCGTATGCTAGTTTTAATACGAATGTTTATTTTATGCTTAAACCTATTCATATGAGGAATGCATTGGACTTAATAAGTGACAGGTGGAGCCCGCTATAGCTCCTCGATGCATCGGTAGGTCTCATGAGACAAACTAGTGTCTTGGCACAAGGCCTTGGCAAAATCTTATTTTTAGTCTTGGCACAAGGATTTGGCTATGTGGTTATGATAGCCTGGAATTATGCATTCCATCATTATGAAAGTGGTTATTGATATTGAATGTGATCATTCGACTAGTAGAATATCCATGTGAGTAAGTAAATGACATTATTTCATTTTACCTTTTCCATTTTATGCTGAAGTTCAAGTTTAAAAGGCTTTTGTTTTAGTTATAAATTTCCTTAAGTGTTTATGCTTATTTATGAAAGCTTCTGCTATAATGTTATCCTTACTGAGCATCTGAGCTCACCCCTTTCAATGTTTTATTTTTTTCCCAGGATTATGAAGAAGTAATTTATGAATTACCTGCAGGGATAGTATGAGGGGATATGAAGACAAGTTGTTTTTTTATGATGTAATGTATAATTTATGGATGTATCTAGTTATTCCAAGGCTACTAAACTAATCGGTCTTTCGAGACTTGATCTTTCTCGTGATCATGCCAATGTTATGTAATAATGCACCGACTCTAGGTAATTAGGGTCGGGGCGTTACATTTTATCTCCATACTCAATGTTCATATCTCCTCAATTGATATCATGTGTTGGGTCATGCACATATCTCATAATCTGTGACACATGGAAGACATCAAGTACCCAGTCTAATTTTAGAAGTTAGTCCAATCGGTATGCCTCCTTGATGAGCCTACGCAGTATTGGAAAGGGCTAATGAACCATAGAGATAACCTTGCACCCTGACCAAGTATCCACAATCCTTGTTAATGTGAGACTTTCAAGAACACATGGTCTCTCTTTTTGAAGTCAAAGCTCTCTATTGTCAGCATGCATAAGAGTTATGATAGCTCTGGGAAGTCCTCATCCAATCCAATATGATCTGAACCTTATCTATTTTCACTCACACAAACTCTTGGCCCATATGTTGACACTCTCATGGATCATTCCATAATAGTTATAACATAAAGGGTTTCCTATAAGAGGCCTCTAATAGTTCCATAATATTAGTGGGGTAGTAAATATTATTATACACAAACTCGACTAAGGGTATGTGATCCTCCTAACTATTTTTAATGTATAACATGAAATCCAGAACCATGTATTAATGAAACTGAATGGTATTACTTGTTTATACATTTTTTGAGGGTAAAACATATTCATAAAAGGAAACTAAGTCTCTAAGGCATCTGGTAATCCTCTTGATTACTGTGGTGAGAAGAAAGCATCACATTATGAAACAATAATCAAGGTAAGTCCATGAATCCATACTATATGTTTTATATAAAGGCATTCCCATCTCTTGACTGAACACTTCTCCCAGGTGGCTAGTAAGTGGACTGAATTATTAATTCAGTATATGGTCACTTAGATCAAATGGTTCCATTTAGATAATCATGAGAGTCCCATAATAAATTTCATAGAGATAACATCCCACTTCCACTCCGTAACCTCTAGGGATTGAGATAAAAATTTTGGAATCTGGTTCTAAACGTTTACCGACGAACAAGCAAGGAATCAACGGAAAAAATTTTCTACACACCTGTTCATTAATAACCATTAGAAATGACGTCGAAGCTGTTGATATATCTTCTACACACAAGGATATATTTCTACTTGGGATGTGTGAAACTCCCTAAAAACTTCCTCCCACAACATCGTTGGTACAATGGTCCATACTCAGAAAGGATGACATGTTCTCCACCTTCAGAAAATCCATTAGGAGATGGTCTAGTGGATATCTGAGTATGTAAGGTCTCATAGTACATATCTTCAAGGAATGTCTCCCTGAAACACTATAGATTCTATGGGGGTAACAACCATAAAATAGAGGTAAGATAAACCATCCTCATCCACTAAGGATAACTAAAATGAGGCTAACTACTTTTATTTCTTAATCAACAATTATGAACAAGATTTTCTGATGTGAGTACCTTCCACCATATTCCCCTTACTAGGAGTATAGAATAGTTAAAATTCATAATACTAGTGGAACTCTATTCATTACCTCTATTTCATGTTGATATCCTTTTGTGATAAGTTATTATTGAGACTCTTGTGGTAATAATAGATGGTAAATTGCTCACCCATAGGGTAGTTTCACCACATATTTAGGCCTAAGACCACCACTTCCATATTTAGATCATGGGTTTCATGGTTCTAATCATGTGATCTAAATTACCAGGACCCATAGTTGATCACTACCTCCCTCTACACTGTAAAACATCAAATCCGTATTCTAAAGGCATCAAAAAACACCACATACTCAACACCCTCGTTTTTTAGTCTTAAGATAGGGGTGCCCATAAAACTCTACCAAAACTCCTAAAAATATTATTGGAACCACTTTTCCACATTAAAGGATACCCATTTTAGGCCATGAATAAAAGTGTTCCCCAATATTAGAGAAATCATGTACAAATCTATGATAGTATATTGTTAACCTAAGAAAGATTAGTACCTCATTCATTCTCTTAGGTGGATCCCAAGATAACATTACCTCAACCCTTACTGATTATAATGCTACTACATCTTCTAAGATGACATGTACTAGTAATTAGACATATAAAATCCAAAAATGACACTTAGCGAGTTTTCTATAATGATGGTTATCATAAAGTATTTCCATGACCATCCTCAAGTGTCTTGCATGCTTCTAATTAGACATTAATTACATCAAGATGTAATTGATTCACACTACCAAGGATAAATCATAAAAGGGTTGAAAGATACATTTTATGAGTCCCATAAAAACTATTGGGGTGTTATTCATTTTAAATGGCATTACCAAGTATTTATAATGATTGTAGAGACATCAGAATGAAATCATCGATACATGCTCATACCAAACTCAGAGCTGGTGATATATTGATGAAAGGTTAATCAATGGGGAGTTAATCCTGAGACGTCCTCACGAACTACGTCCTCATACCCCGACACCACTCCAGGATGATGAATTTCCAAAACAAGTATACTAATCCATGGGCAATACTTTCAAAAATGATGAGTAATTGGTTTTATCCTCTTACATATGATCCCACCCCATCTTTCCTGGTTCTCCCTCTCGCCACTGAAGGAAAACCTCATCCGATTGATGCGAAAGCACAACATCCTCCACTTGAAATAGGCAATATGTGAATGAACTATGTATAACCAGTATATACCTATTATTAGGTAATAATGCATCTTTGATACTAAAAATATATCACAAAGTAATATCCTTCCTCCAAGATTCAGGTTACATATCAAAAAATGTGTGGGATACGTGAATCCCTTCTGGTAGAAGTATCCAAATGAATGGGTTGAGCCAAAGGCTCAACATGATTATCTAGGTCTGAAACTAGGGATTTATTATGAAAATAGTGGATCATGATTATGTATATTAGTATAACAGATATGATACAAAATACAAAAATAATAACTTTATTCACCCATTGAGCCTTTGGGTTATAGGACTCCAATTCCTTCAGATATCCTTATATATGACCACCAACTCTCAGAGCCTAGAGTGGACCACCTAGGGGTGGTGGTGCAAATAGATAAAATCACCTTCCACCTCACGATTCTCTACCAAACCATCTTCAAAATCCAATTCCCCATATACCTACCTATTAAAAACACTATCTATTCCTAGATGTTCCATCTACTTTAACATTATCAGGTATACTGGGGGTTGGAAAATCTCACAGAGATGTCCTCATCCATCATAATAGTAACACCTTCTCTCCCTAGGATGAATAGAACCATATTAAGATCTATAAAATATATACACTCTATCATGATACCGCCTTCTGAAGTTTATTTCACTCCCAATTATCTATTTCTATCATAGGCTACTCAATACCAAGGTCTCATCTCCCATGTGCCCACTACCATCACCAACTGTCATTGTATGCTTAACAAAACATCTCTCCACTAACAAATCATGATCTTGCATTCCATCATAAGTATAAATTTAATGGTTCATCACAATATCCCAAATATCTCAATAGAGGTTGTTCTTAAATTCATATGCAAATAGTAACTCATGTCAAACCATATCCATGGAATATCAGGAGAGGATTGTGAACCTGGATGAACACTCAATGACTATCATGCAATCCAACTAAAGCTACGAAATATCTTCAGTGTGAACTGCCCACAAAAAACCAGAGATAACTCCTATATGAAAAGACACTAAAACTCTATACATGAATAATTTTTATCCTCATTCAAAAAAGTCACTAGGCTCCACCATCACCCAGCAGAGCAATGAAGAAGGCTCACCACGGGGACTACCATCTGATCCGCTGGCATCCTAAAGAGGTTGAAAACTTGAGTAACATTCTAAATACATTACTCAGCTACCTAGGGGTCTGAGAAACCCTAAAAAAATAGGGGTCAATTCTTATGAAACTCTTGAAGTACACTCTACCTACCTTCCTCATCCATTAGTACTTCCTTTACAACATATTACTCGATGGGTGGTGGAAAGACTGGAAAACCACTCAGAGGTACCACCTATTGAACATGTCCCTATATCAAATCCTTAGAACTATGAAGACCATCCTCATGATAACAATATATAATCCTAGATTGAAATCATTATGGAGGAATCCTAAAATAGAAAATATTTCCACAGTCATGAATATTTCTAGGCAGCTAACCCAAGAAGAAGATGAAATCCACAACCCTTTCCTATATGATACATCTACCCAGTTTTCCCTATAACCAGTATCTACATATATAATTTTAATAATTATTTTATCAGATTCTTGGGGAATGGATATGTCCACCACCACACTAACACTAGATTCTCCATCCCATGATCTAAAATTGAAACACTTTCACACTATTTCTCTAATTCCCAAACAAACCTCATAGCTAGACAACCTCCATAAATTGTTCATAGGATGAAACAACTATGATAAGACTTTACCGTGACCCTACCCACTTGGGATTTCCTAACTAATGATAATATGAATGTGAAACCCCAATAATGCCTCTAATATTTCAGGTTCTAGTGAAAAAAATTTAGTAGGCATATCACACACATTGGAGACATTAGCCTATGGTATCTATACACACACAATCATCTCTAAAAGTATATACACTCATGAATGATAAAAATTAAACATAAACCAATGTGTGAATACATCTATATCCCACAATAATAGTACGAAAAAATTACTAGATATCATAAAATGGGAAAATATAATCCCCCCAATCTATATGGGAGGTCCAATCTACAAGAAGAAGAGGACTTCAGTCAAATGAAACACCTAGGAAGAACCATGGACTATCTATCTAAACTATTCTCCATATTACATTTTTCCACAAAAGAACCCATCGAATAGAATGTAGTCTTTATAATATATGACATGTTTTGGAAGATACAATACATGGATGAGTTAAATAATACCTAGTAGGACACCCCAAAATCACCAAACATAAATCATCAAGAGATTAGTTAGCTCAACATTACATGGGCATGTAAATTTGAATATGAGACATATAATAATAACCTAGATACACTAAAGGTAGAGACTATGTCTCAATGTAAGGTCACAACCACACTACCTTCCGAAGATTCTACTGAAGTATTCAAAGAAATTATAACATGGTAGAACTCAATCCATGATATCAATAATACTTATGACACTTAACCAATAGGCTGTCTTATATGGATCTCTCCCTGAAGAATCATGTTCTAAAAGTTATAAAATATTGATTCGGATATAGAGGATCAAATACTAGGCCATGATGGACACTGAAAAACCAAAAATGGATTAAACTATTAAGTAGGATATCAGAGCTCACATATGTTGGTCATGACGAATCCTATAACCCCACCTAGGGATGGAGATATATGACAAGTTATCTCACCCTGAGCCTCATGAAGTATTCCTAAAACTATATATGATACTGATCCTGTTGTGGGAATCACATCCTATGCTCAAGACATGATTCCTCACTCTACCCTCATGGGGGATGAACCGCATGAATTTACTATACATAAATTAATCCACAATAAATAGAACATAAGCCTAAAACTACCATGAATAAGGTAAATGAGGATTTTTTTTACCCCAGGTATGACCATGTGCTCTGACCCATGTCTGTGTATTTTGGGTCGTGCTCTGATACCTTGGTCGTGCCCATTTACCTAGCTGTGTCTATGCCCATGTACTTCAAGGGTACATGATGAGTCACCTGACACATGTTACATGTCATATGGTAGGTCCCACATAGTGTGTGATACTTTATTTTCACTAAAACTCTAGCCTATACTGCCAGGGACGTTTATGACATGTGTTCTTTGGATTACCTCCTATGCATTTGGGTTTTTATGGAAACCTCTAGTTTTCCACGAGGTTTCACTCACTTCTATGATTTATTAACTCCAACCAAATATATTTCCATATAATCTAGATCATGCATTGAATGGTCCTTTACCTCACTATTGGTTTGTTTCTAACCAGCTAAGATTCTTTGAAATCGACTCCATTTCACCACGTCGTCTCTGCACACCAAAATATGAAAAGGATAAATTCCAAACCAATACTAACCCACCTACAGTAATCCACCATTGTCGCTGCACCATTATCCCCCTATTTATTGTGAACCCAAACCTATGATTATGATCTATTTTACCAAAAAAAATCATGCACAAACCAACCACATGGTATTGGTTAAACCACCGACCAAAGAAAACATCGGCAATGGATGTGTGAAAAATAATGATGAGAAGAATAAAAGACAATAAGAGGAACTAAACTAAGAATCTTTTTTTTTTGGAATCAATTAAACTAAATTATAACAATGACTGATAAATCAAATATAAAAAGAAATAAAAAATTCATATTTATAGGACAACACAGAAATACCCTGAATCAACGATCGACCCATAAATTAATTTATTATGGAATTATTTCTCACTCAACATAGGTAAAAAAAGGTATAAATCCAAAAAAAATTCAATAGCCTGGGTTTTTATTAATCTCTATTAAATATTAGTCGCACGTCACAATCGCATGCAAGATCCAGAAGATCACATTGGCACACCAATTGCTAATCCACAATCCATCATTGATTATCTGAGAAACCTCCTACAACAAAACTCTCTCAATACCTAGTTTTATATAGTTAACTCTAGGGCCTTATAATAACCTTTCATAAATAGAGGATTTTATTATTGGTTAATTTAGTGAAAAAATAAATAAATAAATAATTTTTCAGTTTATAAATCCACCCACATTAACTCTTTTATGAAACTCTCAATGATGAAAAAATTTATATCAACCTATAGTAAAACATGCATTCTAGATTTAATGGAAGTCTCAAATTTATGATCCAAGAATCTATTTGAGAGTTATTTAATTATTTCAAAAAATACACATGCGTGTTATACTATATTTAATATTTTTATTTTATTGATATAAATCCTCCTCGGGCTCTAGAATCTCATACTGACTTAGTTCCTAGCCTTGAAAACAATTGTTTCATATATTCCAAATTTGTATAAGGTAAAAAAGTTATTTGCACTAAATGAGCATATCACTATCTTGAATGTCAAAACTCCCAATAATTTTATTTATTATTTACTTTTAAATAAATAACATGTGTTCGATAGGTTTTAATACATGCAATATTGAACTAAAATAAACCACTATTTTTTTTATAAAATATATTATAATGGAAAATAAAAATTATTAAATAAAAATAATTTAATTTGAAAAATAATTAACAAAAATATTGTTGGAATAAAATTTCGATTAAATAAAAATACAAAGGCCATGGAATATTTATCCTCTTGGTTTCACTAAAATATAAGACCAATGATTATAACCATGTAAAGAAGGGAAAAATTAGAAATTTAATAGTCATATTTGGAAAAAAGTAAATGAATAGGATAAATGATTTAATATATTTATGTAATACTATGTATAGGAATGTAATATGAATATTAAACATATGGTCATTGGACACATGGCTTTCTGATATATGTTTGTTGGATATATGGTAATTTGACATAACTGTTTTCATAGGCACATTGATGTTTTTTAATTTTTATTAAAAATTTAAGGATAATATAATGCACAAATAATAAATAACATTTTAAATAAATAAAATTATTACAATACATTCAAATGATTTATTATAAACATATGTATTTTAATTCATTACATTTTAATATTAATATGATTATTGTTTTTTAAATAATGATTTAATATTCTTATAGAATATAAAAAATGATTATAATACAATTTTATTGATAAAATTTAATGGCTATAAAATAAATAATTAATGTAGTTTGATTCAAATCATATAATTTTTTTAAAATACTTTTTACTTTTTTTAATGCTTTATGCATTATTATTTCTAAAAACTAAATATATTATGATAAAATGATGTTTTTTTTGTAAAATATAATTATATTATTTATAAATTAGCATAAAAAGACCCATTTAATGATTACTATCTGATATAAAATAATAAAATGAAAACATAAACATTAAAACACTATTTTTCTATAAAAAGAGTTTTAATCTTATATTAAATATTTTTATTTAAAATTTAAAATTTAAATATTTAGAATCAAGATTTTAATAAATAAAGACAAAATTTGTAATTAACATGTACAAATTATGTAATATGGGTTATCTAATATTTTTAGTAAATAATAATTACCATGGTAATATTTTAAATATGGAAAAAAGATAGAAAAAAGAGGTAAATTAAAATGGAAAAAATTGTATGGAATTAACTTTGTATTTGGGGATTATAAAATTCCCTTATTAATTGTAAAATTTAGTATTACATGTTTTAAAAAAATTTCCTTACCAAACTCACCTAACCCCAATATGATTCCATTAACCCTTCAACTAACATAGGTTTCCAAATATGTAACCCTTATTTTCACCTATAAGAGGATCAATCCTCCACCAACGTCAAAAAACATATATCCATTAGTATTATATTCAATTCCTAAAAAATTATATATCCTAAAATTCTCTCCAGTTTTTGGTATCCTTTCTACACATGAAGGAGGCTGAATACCTTCATTCCAATGAAAGACATGAAGGAATGTGGGATTCTATCAAAGGAGCTAGAACACATAAGACCATGAAGTTTGATGTAAGGATTTTCTTAAGAAAATTTTCATGAATTGAGTCATGTTATATATTCACCTTTTTTCATTTTGTGATGTGTATATACTACCCAAGACTTTATTTAATCATATTTTTCATGTAATTCAAGGGATTTAGAAATCCATTTAAGTTTATCTCAAATTTTTAATTACAAGTTACCAAAGTAGTAATATTTATCCCAATCTCACTTTTAAATCAAGATTTTTTATAAATAAATTTTAAAAATACCATGGAGAATGAGTGGTTAACCCATGTACAAAATTTTAGGTTCATGAGTGGTTATAACATGTCAAAATATGTATAGGTCATGGGTGGTTATCCAATGTTTAGATTGTGGTAAGATATATATAATTAGCTGAAACATAAAATTTATAGTGTTCATTTGGTTCTCCCAAGTCCAAAAATATATGTGATGTGAGTGGTTAACCCATTTAAAAATAGTTATGTGGGTATAAGTTGTTATCCCAATTACAAAAGGTTATGAGGTACAGGTTGTTAAGTCAGATTCAAAAGGTAATGGGTCATAAATGTTTATCCCATGACCACTGTATTATAAGGGGTGGTTATCCTAGTCTTTTATGATATGAATTTATTTGTAGTTAAACTTTATGTATGATATGATTTCTATGGTTCTTTATAACAGATAATTATATTATACAACATAACATTGTCATGTTTTCATGACTCATAATTATATATTCATGTTTCCACACACCTATGAATCATTTCTTATGTTATTCCAAAATTTTTATTCCATGATTCAAGATTTATGATCCACATTTTATTGGGTATGATTTCATTATATTATTTCCATTTTATCTTAATATAATTCTCATATAATTCTCACCTATGATATTTAATTGATGTCTCTTATGTTTACACTTACTGGGAATATATGCTCCCCATTTTTTTATGATTACATTCCCTTAGATATGTTGAAGAGTATAAAATATGATATTAATTGTAAGGTATATAGTGTTGTGAAACTATGGAGGTACAAAAACAATGTTTTAAAATAATTTTTTATGTTTCAAATATCCCAATACACTAATTCAATAGTTTTTGCGGGGTTATTTATTGTAATATGTAATGGATATTCATGTAAAATAATATAATGGGTATGTATGTTAAGGTTGAGTTATCTAAATTGATATCAAATTGGGAACAACCTATATTGACCCAACAGAGATGTAGGATGAACGTAAAATTTCATTATATAAAATAAAAGTGTCCTATTTTAGGAAAACATATGGTTGATTTTACTTATATTATGATAAGTTTCTTTAGTTATAATTAATTTACACTAGAAAATATTTTTTATGTTTTATTATGAGTATGATGATAGAATAATTACATTGGCGGTGGAGACATGTATTCTCAAAATTTAAAACATCATATGTGATCATAGTATGATGAATTCCAAAAAATTTAAATAAGTCAATCTGGTTATTTATTCATATCCCAAATGGATAGATAAGAAATTATAGATGAAAACTCCAAGTGATGGGATGATTAAATCCCATGTCTATAACTCTTCTATAATAGTTGTTTGTGGAAGTTTCATTTAGTAAAATCTTATCATTCTCACTTTAGTTGAATTTCATGTAATATTAGGCATTTATTAGATCTCTCTATATATTTACTATGTTAATTTCTAGTATAGTGAAATTACATTTCATATCACACACCATCACATGATAATATATTATCATAAGGTTAACCATTAAATATATATTAATGTTATTTCCATTATATAGGACTAATTTCCCAATGATTTGAGGTATTTAGCTCAAATGTTTTGAAAGAATATCAAAATTTTGGATATTCCAATTGTCAATGAGTACATTAATGTTTTCCTTAGGGTGTTTCATGGTCTTCCCATATATTATGAGGTAACTGTTTCTATTTAACCCATACATGGTGTTATGCCTATATCAAAGAATCGTTATAGAATAACCCCTATTGAGTTAGATGAACTAAAGAAGAAACTCTATAAGAATATGGAAAATGATTTTTACACCCAAGTGCTTTAGATAGGGGTACACCAATTATCTTTTTTACGAAAAGGGATGGATCAATACGTCTCTACATATATTATCATGAAATTAAAAAGATCAGGATATATAAAAAGTATCCCCTACCAACTATTGATTACTTTTTCAGTCATCTATAATGGTATTGGTAAATATATAAGATTGATCTTTGATTTGAATATCATAAATTAATTGTAAAATCTATGATATACTCAAGATAGCCTTATGTAAAAGATATAGACACTATAAATTCATAGTGATGTCATTTAGACCAACTATCATCCCCACTATCTATATAGATAATGAAAATAAAGTCTTCAGAGATTATATCAGTCAATTTTTTGAAGTATATATAGATTATATTACAATATATTCTATGATAATGGGTGAAAATTAATATCATTTCAGGATTATGATCAATACCATAAGAAAGGATAAGTTATATTCAAAATTTACCAAGTGTGAATTCTGGATAATGAAAGTATCATTCTTGGGTTATTAAATCACAAGAGAGGTTATATCTAGAGAACCTTTAAAAACATAGGTAATTAATGATGTTCTATGAATTACCATTATAAAAGATTTATGTATAATTCTTATATTGGAAAGATATTATTACTTTTTTTTGTGAAATTTCTGGTGACTACCAAATATACTATCATTGTTAACTATGAAATGAGTCATGAATATTTCGATAGATGAATGTGAGGAAAATTTCAATGAAAAAAATATGGTTTGTCATTACACCTATACAAACTCTATTCAATATTTGAGAAATTTTTTATATATATTATTATAAAAAAATATGTGTTTGGGATGTGTACTTATACAAAAAATCATGGTGGTTAAATATTCCTTATGTTAAATGATGGGTTATAAAAAAATTTACTTGATGCGTGATTTGGTGTAAGTAGTGGTAATATTTTCATTAAAGATTTTGATACATTATCATTAAAGTGAAAAGTTTGATATATATACTGATCAGAAGATACTGAGTTTATATTCACAATTAAAGAGTTTCACATGAACAAAATGACATTATTTGAGTTGATCGCGAACTACGAATGTTCAATATATTACAAACCTAGGAAGGAAAACAAGATGGATAATGCACTAAGTAGGAAGGGCCACTCTACCAAATCCTTGATGATGATTGAAAGCGACCCATTAATAATGGATTTAAAAAGGATAGACCATGAGATCATAAAATATATTGAGAAATATTATCTTTCCAAATTTATTTTCCAACCATCCATCCATGAAAAAATAAATGAGGCACATAAAAAGGATATAGATCTAAAAAATAATATAAAGAATATTTTAGATTTAAAACATGACCATCATGGAATGATAATATTTGAGAAATGAATATGTGTCCTGTTGATACTGAAATAATAGAATAATTTATTTAATGAGACACATAGCTCATCATTTTCTATCAATACCAAATGCACAAAGATGTATTGAGATTCCAAGGAGAATTTTTGTTAGGAAAATAATAATAAGTATATATCTTGACACATGGAATTCAAAAAATTATGTATGAACATTAGAGTAAAAAGGGGATAATGTGATCATTACCCATACAAGTATGTAAATGGGAGAACAGGGCTTGGTATTCCATTATATGACATCCTAAAATTTCAAAATCCAATTATACAATTTAGGATACAGTGGATCACCTTACAAAATTAGAACTTTTATTTTCTATTCAAGTAAATTTATCTGTTGATCAAAAATCCATGATATGTATATATAAAGTAGTAAGGTTTACTGAAGTCGCAAATTTCATTTTATTATATCAGGATATTAGGATCACATTATTGTTTTAGAGAATTCATCTATAAGAATTGAATTAGGAGATAAGATTTCACACAACTAATCATCCTCAGACTAATGGTTATTTAAAAAGGACCATTTAAATGATGAAAGATATGTTAAGATCCAAATTAATGGATTTTAAAGGAGGCATGTATAAAAAAAATTCCCTGGTAGAGTTCTTATATGAGAATAGTTTCCATTATAGAATTAAAATGACACCATATGAGGCTCTACATTATAAGAGGTGAAGCACTCAAATTTTTTGGGATGAATTTGGAGAGTGTAAGCTCCATAGATGTGATCTTTATTATGATATGTTAAATAATATTAAATCAATTTAGAGGCACATGAAAAATTCCGAAAGTCATCAGAATAGAAATATTAAAAATCTATAATGAGATATGAAAAATGATGTTAGAGATAAGGTATTTATTTTAATATCACCATTTAAGATGGTTATGATATTTCAATAGAAGTTAAATTTGATCCCTATATTAATTATACCTTTAAAAACACTTTATAGTGTTTTACCAATAACTTATCATCCTAAACATATAATAAAACTATAAAAAGGCAATTTTGAGATCATTGTATCAATATTTAAGAAGTAAATACCTAATCCATCACATGTACTAAAATCGTTTATTGTACAATAATAACATTTTATCTTTTACGAGGAATAATAAGTAGAAGTCTTATATTCTAGAGATTATTTACTATGAAACAATACCATCAACTTAGTCAATATTCTATAGTGTTTAATTTTTGGGGAAAATAATATTTAAACTTGGAGAAGTAATTTTGGAAATGAATCCTCAATTTATTTAATCATATTAATGAATTTTATAGGGCTAAATTCTTTTAAGAGGGTAAAATATAACACCACACAATTTTTGTTTGTATTTTATACTAAATTATTATAGTGTGTTTGATATCTTGTAATACAAACAAAAATTTTCTAAAATGAACCTCAATATATTTTTTGAGATAAAATATTAAAATGAAAATTTAATATAAATAAATTATTTAAATAAAATAAGAAACATATGTAAGAAAACAAAAAGTTTAATAGAACCATTAGAAAATAAAAGGGCTACAAATATTAAACATTTATCTTTCTATTTTTTCAAGAATATCATACCATTGATAAAAGATATGGATAGAAGAAAAAGGAAATAGAAATATAATAGTAATATTAAAAAATAATTAAATGAGTAGGATGATTGATTTTAGAGATTTATATTTAATATTACATTTATATATATGGACACATGACATATGGTCATTGGACATATTTCCATTAGATGTCGGGTCAATGGATATAATTGTATCTGACTGGTACATTCATATTATGAAATTATTAATAAATAGTTTTAAATAATATTATTACAATATAATAAATAATACATGATTAAAATAAAAATATAACATTTGATTAAAATGATTTATTATAAAGTACGTATTTTTTAATTATTACATATTAATATTATTGTTATTGAATTAAAAGAATTATTTAATATTTATATAGAATATAATTAATTATTATAATACTTACTAATTTTTAAAATTTAATATGGGAAGATAAATAAATTATGGAATGTGATTAAAATCATGTAACATTGTTTAAAATATACTTTTTTTTAATGTGTTAGACATTTTTATTTTAAAAAACTAAATAAATTATGGTAAACTGCTAATTTTAATAAAATTGAATTCTTATATAAATAAACATTGATATTTAGTCTCATCCAATGATTAACAATTGATATAAAATAATAACAAGAAAACATAATGTTTATAATATTATTTTCTCACAATTTTTTTTCTTTATATTATATTTTTTAATATAAAATATTGATTTCATATATTTATAATTATAATTTGATTAAATGGAGTCCAAATTTGGAATCATCATATCAATATTATGTATGATGTGTTATCCTAAATTTTTAGAAAATAAATAATTACTATGATAAATATTAATTCAAGGTCAAAGGGGGGTAAAAAGGGTAAATTAAAATGGATCAAGTGTTATGTAATAAATATGGTATTTAGAAATTATTGTAATACATAGATTGATTTGGAATTCAATCCTATATAACTAAAAAATTATTCCATACCTATACCTCCAAAAACCCATCTAATTCTATCATCATCCTTCACCTCGTAGAAGATTCCAATGAAATGTCCCATATTTTCCCATATAAATGGAGCTCTTCTCCTCCCACTCCAAACCACTTATATTATTCAGGTTTATATTGTATTACTAGAAAAATTACCTCTCCCAACACCCTATCAAATATTTAGTATCCTCTAGTCATAGTAAGAAGGCATAATAACTTCATTTTGAAGTTATTCGCATGAAAGGAAGTGATTAAATAAAAGGAATTTGAGCATTTTCAACCTAAAAGAATTCCAACGCAAGATTTTTCTCATCTCAATTTTCATTCATTGAGTTATGTTCCGTAGTCACATTTGTTTTCTTTTATGATGTAAATATACTTCCCATAGATATATTTCATCAAATTTTTAGATAATTAAATGTTTTTACAAATCTCTCTATACTTTTCTCTTTTAATGAATTTTGATTCAAAAGTTACCAAATACATATGGGTTTCTTTTAAAATCACATTTTGAAATAAAAATTGTTTATGAATAAAATTCCATCAGGGGAAATACAATTTTTCTCTCACTAAATTCTTATCCATTTTCTTATTCTCATGATATTTCTATGTTTTATAAGTCTTGATACCATTTATACAATATTTGGTTTGTAATTAAACCTAAAGGTTTCTTGTAAGTGAATCCAAACTTATCTACTATTTTTGATCCCACGTATTTCTCCTCCATGTCCATATTATTTAAGTTGTTTTATATATTTTAATCACTATACTTCTGTGATTTCACAATTGTTTTTCTTTCTTTATTTTATTATATTAAAAAATTACTTAAATAATCATTTTTTAATTTTTTCTTTATAAAAAATTTTCCTATCATCTTCTATGATTTTATTATTTTTTGTTTATTTCCTTGATTTAATATTTTTCCAAAGTAATTCATAATGTCATGAATTTATAAATCAATTCCATTGAAATAAACACTCATTAAAATGTGTATTTTATTTATTATTATTTCAAATGTATGTTTAAAATTATCTTATAATGTGTTTTTATTCTATTTCAATATCATTAAAGGGTTATTATACATCACTAGAGATATTCTATAGTGATTCCATACACCTTCTTCCTCTAGATGGATTATTCTCGGGATTTTTATCAATATTTATGAAACACATTTAATTATCATGGGTTAATTAAAATATGACGAGATTATAAATTTTTTAATGTTCATATGAAACATATAGGTATGGTTTATCAGTATTGTATGGGTTGGTCCATTAATCATGTATGATGAACTCGGTAAAGTATTATATCTCATGAGACTAGGATGATACATGGGTTGCTAACCCATGTCTAAAAGGTTATATGGAACAAGTGGTTACCCCTAGTCCAAAAAAATTTTAGATATAGGTGGTTATCCCATGTATAAAATGTTATATAACACATATGGTTATCCTATTCCAAAAAATGTAATGATACATGGGTGGTTAGACTAAGTCCAAAAGGTTTCGGGACCTGAATGGATTACCCATGTATAAAAGGTTATGTTGTAATGGACCAACCTGTTCCTACCAGACAAGCCACCCAAGTCGTCCCGTGACATGGTGTGGTGAAACAAAGAAAATAAAACAAGTATTTAATACAAATAAAGAAATTCATATAGCTATAGTACAAAACAGAAAAAAAAAGTTTAAAAACATATAATCCAAGCCATAATATACTAAACATTAAATTATGAAAAGTCTCTATGCGACCTATAGTCACCTCCAAACCAACCCGAATCAAATACAATGACAACAATAGAATCCATCCTTACAAAATACTACCATCACATGACCTAAACCTCGCAATAAAACATCTACAATTTCCGAAAAAATTGTGGGGTTTGAGAAAAATGCCCAATATGATACCACCATAAAGTTTATGCAGGGTCTAATATGAAGAATGAAATAGTTCTAACTTATAAAACTAAGTATTTTTAGAAATCATTTTCATTAATCCAATAAATTTGTAAATAATTATCCTTTTGGTTTTTCAAAGCCTTTAATATTATCAAGCTAGAAATATGAAAAGTACAAGTGATAAAATTAATATGAAAATCCATATATCAATAGGGAACCAGGTAAACACATATCCATGAAATAACCTATCATGAAAAGATATGTGATACAAAATCATGTAAAAATCTATGAGAAACAATCCATGAAAAAAAAAATCATGTGATAAATAACCATAAATGTAAAATCAACCCATATTCAACCCTAGAATATTGGAATACGTACTAGACACTAAAGAGCCTAAATAGGAATAATGTTGGTTCCCACCAATATCTAGTCCTTCCACAGACCATCGATATGTCAATGGTTATATCATAGTGCAACCACGTACACTAAGGTTACCCATGTCTATTACTCGATGAACCCAAGATTCCCATTGTGCAAATTATAAAAATACATATCAAAATCATGATCATAATTTTATAAAACATGTTCAAAGCTAAGTCAATTTTATTTAATGTTTGAAAAATACATTTTCGTATCAAGACAATCCAATTTTAAAATAATTTTTTTCCATGAAATATTTTAAAACCACATATCACTTAATACAAATGAAAAAACTAAAGAAAATTTACAAGGAAAATAAGAAATTCATAAAAATAAACCATTATAAAGAAACACATACCTAAAAAGGGTATAACCCTATCCACCTTTGACAATGGTGATTGGAAACTGAGATATTGGAATTCAAAAGACAAGGCATGACATGAAACTCCAAATGATCGATAGAAAAAACTATCTGATCATAAATCTAAACACAAACACAACCAAAACAAAAGAAAAAACTAAAGACAAATAAGAACTAGAAGTAACACTTACCCTGATAGGCACCCCACAACAACAATGCTGATCAATCTCTGAAGGAAAAATTTAGAAGGAGAAGAGATATCCAAAATTGTTTAGGGTGTGCTTTGAGTCGATATTGGGATGCTGCACATTTGAATGAAATGAAAATCATTTTTATAGTGCCCTAAAAATAACATATTTTGATATTTAAATGATTATTAATCCCATTACATGTCGTGTATTCCATAAATGCTGAAATAATTGAAAAATAAATCACATTTTTAATAAAAACATGATTTTTTACATTACATAGTGTGAACCATTTACACGACATATAAAACATCCGCGCCCTAAAAATATTTCATAGAATCTTCCTAGAGACCATTACACGATGTGTAATACCTTTACTATATGTGTAGTCACCCAGTAGATGAAAAACAACCCATATTTCAATAGTTAAACACCAAATCACTGGAGATGTTCTCCAAACATTAGGAGAACCCCTCAAATCCAATGAAATCTTTATACCTAGACTCCATTAATGTATATAAACATATACCTAGAAATTTTAAGTCATTTCCCTATAAAATTATATCCATACATGATAATCCCAAAACACACCCAAATAAGTATGATAAACAAATCATGAACAAAGGAGCCCCTAAAAAGTGCAATAGAGTGTTACAATCTCTCCACAATAAACACATTATTTCCCCAAAAATTCCTCAGATTCCTAGAATGACAAAAACTGAAGGACACTACTGCCTCATGTACAATTCCCTCTCCTAAATATCATGTCTATACCATATTCACTTCCACAGTACCCTGATTGAAGGAATAATTTTACCTTAAACTACCTTCTCTCGATAGTCCATTATGTAAAATGGCTGCTCAACCACAGTGGTGTTAGTCTCATGATCAACGTCCTCCAATTTAATCACATGGGAAGGATATAGTATATACCTCATCATATTGGAAACATAAAATGTATCATGGATAGATGTCAAACAATATGAAAAGTCCAACCGATAGGCCTCATTTCCCTGTCGCTCAATGATCTTAAAGGGTTCAATAAATCTCTGTAACACCATGATATTTTATGAGAATATTTATTAATGTCTTATGTTATACTCAACACCAAAGGAATCTTTCACTACACACAATACTGGCTTGGCTTTCATTATACACAAGAGTAATCTTCCTCGATAGCTTGCGTTGTACTCAATACCGAGTTTCACTAAACAATGATATATTATTAAAATATTATGAACTAGCTGTTATTAATGGTATTAACTGAATTTTTAATTTTATAACATTATAATTCATCATGCACATTCTCTAGAATGAGATATGAAAACAAAATCAATTTTTTGGATAAAAGAAGTATTTTTCAAAAAATGCAGTTTTACCACCTTTTGATGGTGCGCCCATTTAAAATATATATTTTGACAAGTTTATAAGTTCAATTTTAGAAAATAAACTACTAATTTTGATTTAGGATATAAAAATTTATGTTGGATAAAATTTTGATTCTTTTATGATAACATTCATATTTTGATGAATAGTAAAAATACGATAAATGTTTATTAAAAACAAATTTTTTTATCAAGATAATTTATATGGCTAAATGATACAATTTAATCGTTTTAAATTAAAAATAGAATATATTTTAACTATTCAATATAATGTATGTCATTTCTATTTATTTTACATTGAATTCATAGGTAAAAACATTACAATCTTTGACAATGTTTTAACTTTTAAAACCCATTTTCTTAACAACGGGATTAATTTTAAATTAATTACTGCAACTTATTTGTTTTGAAATTTGAAAAATGGATTACATATTTGGATTTAGTGGGTCCAAATTATGATAATAGGTTAATTTTTATTTTTAGACATTATAAATAGTAAGTACGGTAAATTTTATTTACCACAGTTAAATGGAAATCGTGTAATTAAGGGTAAAAAAAAGATTATAAAATTACCCTAACACTTGCCAAAATTCTATTAGATTAATAAAAGTCAAACCATATCACCTAAGTTTTGGAATATAATCATTTCATGGACTTTTGACAATGAAAATGATCTAATTATTATCAAAACCAAAGAAAGTGACAACATGTCACTCTCTTATATCTTATAAGTGTAATAATTTTAATTTAGTGATAAGAATTATAAAACATCATAAATAAAAATTCACCAGAAAGATAATAAAAGTATCTACGTCATGTGAATTTATTTAGAATTTTTAGGGATTAAATAATTATCATTAATTGTGACACAATATTGATGTATAAATTATTTTATTTATTGAAATATCAAATAAATAGTTTTAAAAATATGTAAATAAATATTATATGAACTATTTAATGTGATACACGAATTTTAGAGATTCTTAAGACATGTTAGGAATATATTAAATATTTTCGTTCGAATATTTTCTCTGTGTGGATTAGATTTAAATGAAAATAAATGAATATTGTAAAAATTGAAACTATTGTTATTTTATAAAAATAACAAATTATAAAATTGTATAAAATCACAAATTTTTTTAAAATTATATATTGAATTTTATATGGTTTAAATTTTATAAATGCTCCAATTATGGAAAAATAAAAACACATAAGTCATTATTTATAACAATTTAAAATATAGAATATTATTACCACAAATAAAATTAAATAGATTAAATAAAGATAAATAAATTTGATAAGGTTTAAAATAACATCCCAACATGTCTAAATTTTATTTGTTGATGATATTACAACCCTATCTCATCTAATCTTCTAATTGAGTCATTTTTGGTGGTTTTTATGCGGGGTCTAAATTTATTATAAATTAATATTTCTTATGTTTCCAAAGGTGCCCCTCTCCTCCCTTATAAAAGGGCACAACCTCCCCCTCCTCCTCAAAACATTTTTAGCCTTCATTATTGGATAAATAATACCAATTTCTCTTCTCCACTTCCCTAGAAACATACTATAGGTCATGGTCTTCTTCAAAGTCCAACTTTATTTCCCTAAGAGGAGGTTTTGAAGAGGCGTTTCGAAGAAGAGTTAATTTCCTTTACCGATCCTTTCAAATTTATTTCATTTATACTTCTTCATCATTGTTTGTTTCATCATAAATTAATAACATAAGTATCAATAATATTTTGATATGTTATATTCAATATGAAACAAACCTATTTCATCTTCTATCCATCGTACAGAAAATGAAATCACCGCATGTGCATACGTACAGAATAACGTCTCCATGTCGTGGTGTAATATGGTTTCCACCACCACATTACTTGGATGGGTATAATTGTGTAAATAATAACTATATATGATTATTTTAACATGATAATAATTCTGAGATATTCTATCATCCACTCCAACACCATTAAATAAAAATGAGAATGACATCATCGCTCGTGCGTACGTACGGCTTACCATCTCCATGGTGCGAAGTGATTCGTTCTACATGATCGTCATTAAAACATTAATATATAAACAAATTGAATGAATAAATATGATATATATTACACTAATACCATTATTTAAATCATGTAGCTATAAACTAAAAAGGGGTAATAAGAAATTATTCGACAAAACACGCATAAGAACATAAAGCAATGAACACTCGAATAACAAGTAACAATGAAATATTACTAATAAAAAGATAATAATATGGCCATATATGATATCATAAAAATGATTATGGTGCTGGAATAAGTCAATAACATTATTTAAATCATTATACAGGAGGTTCAGAAACGTACAGAGCATATCAGAGCTAAGGTAAAGGAAAATATCACAATCTCATTTTTATCCGAGATTATTTATACTTCCGAATTTACTTGGGCATATTTATCATCCACATCCATGTTTCCTCAATATGAAATATGATTTCTATCCTCCTTCAATTCTTTAAATCCAAATTCACCTAGTGGTGATTTTTTAGTAAAAGTTATGAATGGAATCTTTTTCCATTTTCAGTACGAGATATTTTTTTAACTTTTCCTGCCAAAGTATGAGAAGAATGTTTTTTAACATATACGGCATGAATGGTTTTTTATGATTTCAGAGAACATTATTTCAATTAATATTCCTTTACATGTTTTTAATTTTATTTTCAATTAATTTATTTCAGTTTAAAATTGGATGACATGTTGAGAAAGGAAAAATGTTTTTGAAGTAGAAAGTATATTTTCCTCAAGAATGGAGTTCAAGTGTTTTATAAAATTTATTGTCCATCTAAGATAATATAGGGTTCTATTTATATCCGTATTATTAAATTTATTTGATTATGTTAAGATGTCATTAATTTTCTGAAGTTCTTTTATCTTATATGGATTATGTTACGATGGCATGATGTTTAAGAATCCAATTTTTATTACATGGGTTATGATATGATGTATGATTTATGATTTTGTGGAACAAATAAGAATGGTTTCATTATAATATGGGGGAACTATATCTCACTCCAATGCATTGGGTAAAGATTAATATCTCATGAGATAGACATGGCTGGAATGACAAGTTAATATGGTTCAGCGATAGTGGACTGGAACGAGGAGTGAACTCAGTTCAGTAATGGACTCTGTCCTCTATGATGGTCTTGGCAATGAGTTTTGACTAATTTGAAATGATTTTCTATGATTATGTGTGTATGACACAATGTTTCATGTATTATGTTATGAATATTGGAAATTCATTTCACTACTATGATTTATCCCATGTCATGATATTTTGATCTCTTTTTAAGGATATGATTTTCAAAATGTTATGTTCTTATGAATATGATATGATTGATATTTCCATTTTTTCTCCTTACGGAGTATTTGAGCTCACCCATTTGTATGTTTTCTTTTCCCCAGGTCATGAAAAAGGGTATTAAGTAGGATATTCCAAAAAGGGACTCTTGATATGATGAAATAAAAGGGAGACAATGAAGTTGATTTATGAACCATTTGTTTATGCTTCTCAATTTCTATATTCACTACACATATACAGTCCTATCATGGTTTTGTTATATGTTGTAATAAGTATTCTTTAATTCTGAAGTAATAACAATGTATGTAAAGTATGGGTCATTATAGTTGGTATTAGAGGAATGGTATAGTCAACCTTTGGAAACTAGGATGTGAAATCCTTAGTAAGAACCCTAAGGATATGTCTAAGCATAGAACACAATATTAGTGTTTTAAAATTGTCCATGAATAACCTATGATAAGACCTAAAGTGTGAAATTTTATTCTTGACTATTTGTTTTTCCTGTTATTATTAGTTTTTCTCACACAATGCTTTTTGGTTTTAGTCAATGGTTGGAACCCGAAGGAACCGTGTTAATGCGGAATGCGATGGGAAATGAAATGATTGTCCCCTTGAGCAACCAAACATTATGGGACCTGGAATGCCAAATCTTGTAGCCATGATCACACAATTTTATTAAGCTATGAATCATGTAGGAGTTCCAAACGAGCAAAGGAGGGAGCAACATTCTGTTGAATCCTTAATGAGGCAGCGTCCACCTTCATTCAACAGTTCGTCTTATCAATTAGTGGTTGAAAAATGGATCAGTACCACTGAAAATATATTTTCAGTCCTTCAATGTTATGAACATGATAAATTCATCTTATCAGTATATTGTTTGGAAGGTGAAGCTGATCAATCATGGAATCTTGTCAAGAATACAAGGAAAAGGGATGAAATTGAGTCCATGGAATGAGATGAGTTTAGGAACATAATTTTCAATAAGTACATCCCTCATATTCATCGAACAAATATGGAGAAAGAGTTTCTTGAACTGAAGAAAAAGGATGATGAGTCTGTTGGTACATACGAAGAAAATTTTACAAGACTTGCATGGTATGCTTCTGGGATTATTATCCAACCTGAGTGCAAGATCGATCTATTCTGTAGTGCCTTAGAACCATGTCTCTGAAGGGCATTAGCTATAAGGGACTTCAATAGCTACGAGGAAATTGTTCAATGTTCTCTCAAGGTTGAGATGGAGATTGGAGTAACCCATCAGTCATATTGGTTTGATAAGAAAAGGAAAATGGAAGTCAAATGAAAATCTAAAGACCACACTGAAAAGAAGATGACTTTTCCCTTATGCTCAAAGTGTGGAAAGAAACATGGAGGGAATTGTCTTAAAGGGATATGTAAATGTTTTAAGTATGGAAAGGATGGTCATCATGCAATTTAATGTTGTAGTGATGGGAAAAAGATGTCTAGTGATGAGAACAAATAAAAGGCTACACAAAATGAACCTCCCACACTTCAATGTTACAAGTGAAAGATAATGGGGCATTATTCCAATCAATGCCCTAATCCATGGGTTTTTTATGATGATCGGCGTCAACAAACTCTTAAGGCCATAGAAAAAGGAATGTCACATGAAATTTCTATCGGTGATGGGGAGTACGATAAAAAAGTAGTGAAAGGTACACTTACCGTCCACTATAAAGTAGAAAATGTTTTATTTTATTTTGGATCCACCAACTCTTTTATTTTTGAAGAATTTTATAAGGGTATCGCTGTACTACCCCAACGATTAGCTGTTGAGTTAGCCGTGACAACTCCTAATGGCACTACAGTTGCTTCAATAGTTTTCAATTCTTCTCTGATTGAAGTTTGTGGGAAAGTGCTTCCTGAAAATCTTGTGATCCTTCCTATATTGGAATTTGATGTGATTATTGGCATGGATTGGATTTCTTTATATGGATCTCGTATCAATTTCCAAACAAGGGAAGTCACATTTCATATTCTTGATCAATCTATGATCATCTATCGATGCAAGGATGAACCTAACATTCCAATGGAAATTTCTTCCATATTATGGGTATTGATTCCAATAAATGAAGGTTATTTATCTCAAATGGTTGGAGAGACACTCATGATTAAGAATATTTCCATTGTATGAGAGTTTTATGATGTCTTTCTAGAGGAATTTCCAGGTCATTCGACCAAATAGTGAAGTTGAGTTTTCAATAGAACTCATACCGGGTGCTATGCACATTTCATTGAAACCTTATAGAATGGCCCGAATTGAGTTGCAGGAATTGAAAAAGAAACTCTAAGAGAATTTTGATAAGGGATTTATACACCCTCGTGCATCACCTTGGGGAGAACCTTTTATGTTTATTAAGAAGAAAGATGGATCAATGAGACCCTACTTTGATTATCAAGAAATTAACATGATCCCTATCAAGAAAAATAACCCCCCCCCCCACGCATTGATGACTTATTTGACCAACTACACGGAGCTCAATACTTTTCCAAAATTGATCTTAGTTTAGGGTATCATCAATTAAGGGTCAAAAGGGAGGATATACCAAAGACGAATTTCCGTAAAATGTATGGTCACTATGAATTTATAGTGATTTCATTTGGTATTACTAATTCCCCTACTATCTTCATGGATCTAATGAATAGAGTCTTTAGAGACTATACTGATCAGTTTGTGGTATTCTTTATAGAAGATGTTCTTTCCTATTCAAAGAGAAAGGAAGGACATGAAGATCACTTCAGAATCATATTGAAGACCCTGAGAAAGGAGAAGCTTTATGCCAAATTTACCAAGTGTGAATTTTGGCTTCAAAAAGTTTCATTTTTGCGTCACATAATCTCAAAAGGGGGTATATTTGTGGATCTAGCAAAACAGAGGTTATTGAATGATGGTCGAGACCAACAACAGTAACTTAATTCTGATGTTTTCTTGGTTTGGATGGGTATTATTGATGATTTGTGAAACATTTTTCATGATTATCTAGTCCACTCACCAGGTTGACTCGAAAAGGAGTTAAGTTCATTTGGAGAGAGGAGTGTAAAGATAATTTCAAGGAGTTAAAAATATGGTTATCCAGTGAATTTGTGCTCACACTGCTCTGTGGTGGAGAAAGGTTTGTGATCTATAGTGATGCATCCAAGAAGGGATTGTGGTTCTGTTCTCATGAAAAATGATATGATGATTGCTTATGCCTCATGATAGTTGAAAATCCATGAGAAAAATTACCCAACTCATGATTTAGAGTTAGGTGCGGTAATCTTTGCATTAAATATTTAGAAGCATTATCTTTATGGTGAAAGGGGTGATATTTATACTGACTATAAAATTTTAAAGTATTTTTCCACATAAAAGGAGATGAATATGCACCAAAAATGATGGTTGGAGATAATTAAGGATTATGACTACTCAATTAATTGTCACCCTGGGAAAGCAAACAAGTTGGAAGACACATTAAGTCGACAAGACCATGCTATCTTATCCACGATGAGGATCACAAAAGATCCAATATTTATGGATTTATAATGGATGGATCATGGAATTATAATGGAAGGGTAAAAATATTATCTTTCTCAAATGAATCTTCAACCATCTATACATGTGAAGATTAAAGCGGCACAGAAAGAAGATGTAGAGTTACAAAAGAAGGTGAGAAATGTTCCTGAATTCCACATTGATTGTGATGAAATAATAAGGTTCAAGAATCGGGATTGTGTTCCTCCCATCCCAGAATTAAAGAATGAAATTTTGGATGAGGCTCATAGTTCTTCATTCTCTATTAACCCTGGAAGAAAGAAGATGTATAGGTTCCAGAAAGAGTACTTCTGGTGGGATAGCATGAAAAGAGATGTTGCTGAATATGTCTCTCAATGCTTGGTTTGTCAGCAAGTTAAAGCTGAGAGACAGTAGTCTAAGGGTATGTTACAACCATTACCAATACCATAATGGAAATGAGAAAACATCACTATGGACTTTGTCAATGGACTTCCTAAAACATCTGAAGGCAATAATGCTATTTGGGTTATAGTTGATCATCTTACGAAGTTGGTACACTTCATTTCTATTAGAGAGGATTTCACTATTGATCATATTTCCAAGATATATGTAAAGGAAGTGGTAAGATTGAAAGGAGTACCAATTTCCATTACATCTGATCGGGATCTGAGGTTTACCATGAAGTTTTGGAAAAGTATTCAGCATACACTAGATACAGAGTTGAGTTTCAGCACTGCTTATCATCCTTAGACAGACGGTCAGTCTGAGAGGATAATACAAAATCAAGAAGACATGTTGAGAGGTTTCTCTATGGATTTCAAAGGTGGTTGGGATCAACACCTACCGTTGGTGTAATTTTCATATAATAATAGCTTTCACTCCAGTATTCAGATGGATCTTTATGAAGCTCTCTATGGAAATAAATGCAAAACTCCAACTTGCTGGGATGAAGTTGGGGAAAGAAATATATTTGGACCTGATATTTTTGATGAGATAGCAGAAAAGGTCAGATATATTCAACAACACATAAGTGAATCTCATATTTAACAAAAAAGTTATGATGACAACTGATAAAAAGACCTAGAGTTTGAAGTGGGTGATAAAGTGTTCTTACGAATATCTCATTAGAAGAGAGTAATGTGATTTGGAAATAAGGGTAAGCCGAGCCCTAGGTATATCGGTCCTTTTGAAATACTGGATCGTGTTGGGAAGGTAGCTTATAGATTGGCTCTTCCACCGAATATCTCTCAAGTTCATGATGTGTTCCATGTATCTCTCCTGAGAATGTACATACCTAATCCTTCACATGTACTAAGCTCAGAAGTTGTACCGCTGGATCAAGATATTTCTTATGAAGAGCAACCGACAGAGGTTCTGGATCGTAGTGAAAAAGTTTTATGAAAGAAGACCACTTTCATGGTTAATGTTTTATGGAGGAACTACCAATTAGATGAAGCTACATGGGAACTTGAGGATATGATGAGGGATAGGTATCATCATCTGTTTATTACGAAGTGATGAATTTCGAGGGAGAAATTCATTTTAAGGGGGGTAGAATGTAACACTCTGAGATTCTATGAGAAATAATTTTTTAATGTCTTATGTTATACGCAACACCAAAGGAATCTTTCACTACACACAACAGTGGCTTGGCTTACATTACACGCAAGAGCAACCTTCCTCGATAGCTTCCATTGTACACAATACCAAGTTTCACTGAACAATTATATATTATTATAATATTATGATCTACCCATTATGAATAGTATTAAATGAATTTTGAATTTTATAATATTATAATTCATCTTCCACATTCTCTTGAATGAGATATGAAAACAAAATAAATTTTTCTGATAAAAGAAGTATTTGTCAAAAAATGCAGTTTTATCACCTTTTGATGGCACACAAATTTTAAATATAAAATTTGGCAACTTTATACGTTAAATTTTACAAAATAAACTTCTTCTTTTGAATCAGGATATAAAAATTTACATTGGATAAATTTTTGATACTTTTCTGATAACATTCATATTTTGTTGAATTGTAAAAATACTCTAAATTTTTCGTAAAAAGAATTTTTTTTGTTAAATAGGATATATTTTTACGATTTAATACAATGTATGTCATTTCCATTAATTTTACATTGAATTCATAGATAAAAAAATTTGAATATTTGACAATGTTTTAACTTTTAAAACCTGTTTTCATAATGATGGGATTAATTTTAAATTAATTACTGAAACATCTGTGTTTTGTATTTTAAAAAATGGATTCCATATTTTGATTCAGTGGGTCCAAATTATGTTAATATGTTACTTTTTATTTTTAAACATAATGAATAGTAACTATGGTAAATTTTATTTACTACAACTAAAGGAAATCAGGTAATTAAGGGTAAAAATAAGATTATAAAATTACCCTAACACCTGACAAAATTCTATTGGATGAATAAAAGTTAACCCATATAACAAAAGGGTCAGAATATATTCATTTCATGGAATTTTGAAAATGAAAAGTATGTAATTGTTATTAAAACCAAAGAATGTGACAACATGCCACTCTCATATATCTTATAAGTGTAATAATTTAAATTTAGTGATAAACTTAATAAAAATTGGAACATAAATAGTCACTAGAAAGCTAATAAAATTATCTACATCATGTGAATATATTTATAATTTTTAGGGATTAAATAATCATCATTAATGGTGACACAATAGTGATGTATAAATTAATTTATTGATTGAAATATCAAATAAATGGTTTTAAAAATATTAAAATAAATAATATATGAACTATTTAATAAGATCCACATATTAAATAATATATTAACTTTTATTATAAATTAATATTTCTCATGTTTCCAATGTTTCCCCTCTCCTCCCTTATAAAAGGGCACCTCCTCCCTCTCCTCCTCACAACATTTTGAGCCTTCATTCTCGGACAACCCTTGCCAATTTCTCTTCTCCACTTCCCTAGAAACATACTATAGTGCCTTGTCTTCTTCAAAGACCAACTTTAGTGCCCTAAGAGAAGGTCTAGCTGAGGCGTGTTGAAGAAGAGGTAATATCCTTTACCGATCATTTAAAATGTATTTCTTATTCTACTTATTATTCATTATTTGTTTCAACAAAAATTAATAACATCAGAATCAATCATATGATAATATGTTATTATAAATATGAAACAACCTTATTTCACCTTCTATCCATCCTATAGAAAAAGAAATCACCGCGCGTGCGTACCTACGGAATACCGTCTCCACGCCGTGGTGTAATCTATTTTCCACCACAACCTTACTTGGATGGGTATAATGGTGTAAAGAATAACAATATATGATTATTATAACATGATACTAATTCTGAGATATTCTATCATCCACTCCAACACCTTTCAATAATTATGAGAATGATATCGTCGCTCGTGCGTACGTACGTCTTACCGTCTTCATGGTGTGATGTGATTCGTTCTACATGATCTTAATTAAACCATAATTATATAAACAAATTGAATGAATAAATCTAATATATATTATAATAATACCATTTTTTAAATGATGTATCTATAACCTAAAAAGGGGGAATAATAATTTATTCGACAAAACAAGCATAAGAACCTAAAGAAATGAACACTAGAATAACAAGTAGCTATGAAATATTACTAATAAAAAGATAAGAATATGACTATATATGATATCATAACAAGGAATATGATTCTGGAATAATTCAATAACATTATTTAAATCATTATAAAAGGGGTTCATAAACATACCAAGCATATGAGACCTAAGTTAACGGAAAATCTTTCAATCTCATTTTAATCTGAAATTATTTATACTTCCGAATTTACTGAGGCATATTTATCATCCAAATACATGATTCATTAATAGTAATATAATTTCTATCCTCCTACAATTTTTTAAATCCAATTTTACCTATTGGTGAATTTTTAGTAAAATATATGAAAGGAATCTTTTGTCATTTCCAGTACGAGATATTTTTTGACTTTTCCTACCAAAGTATGAGAAGAATTTTTTTTAACTTATAGGACATGAATGGCTTTTTATGATTTCATAGATCATTATTTACATTAATATTCCTTTACAGGTTTTCAATTTTATTATCAATTAACTTCCTTTAGTATAAAAGTGTATGACATGTTGATAAAGGAAAAAAAATTGAAGTAGAAATGATATTTTCCTCAAGAATGGAGTTCAAGTGTTTTATCAAAATTATTTCCCATGTAAGATAATATTGGGTTCTATTTCTATCCCTATTATTACATTTATTTTTTTATTTTATGATGGAATTATTTTAATGATGTTATTTTATCTTATATGGATTATGTTATGATGGCTAGATGTTTAAGAATCCCATTTTTATTAGATGTGTTACACTATGATGTATGATTTATGATTTTTTGGCACACATAAGAATGGTTTCATTATAATATGGGTGGGACCTATATCTCCCTCTAATGCATTGGGTAAAGATTTATATGTCACGAGATAGACATGGCTAGAATGGAAAGTTAATCTACTTTAGTGATATTGGATTGGAACGAGGAGTGAACTCGGTTCAGTAATGGACTTTTCCTGCTATGATGGTCTTGGCAATGAGTCTTAACTAATATGAAATGATTTTATATGATTATGTGTGTATTCCAAAAATATTCATTTCTTATGTTATTAATATTGGGAATTCATTTCACTACTATGATTTATCCCATGTCATGATATTATGATCCCTTTTGTAGGATAAGATTTTCAAAATATTATGTTCTAATGAATATGATATGATTGATATTTTAATTTGTTTGACCTTACTGAGAATTTGAGCTCACCCTTTTTATGTTTTCTTTTCCCTGGGTTAGGAAGAAGGGTATTAAATTGTATATTTTAAAAAGGGACTCTAGATATGATGAAATAAACGGGTGAAAATGAAGTAGATTTATGAACCAGTTGTTTATGCTTCCCGGTTTCTAAAGAGACAATACCTATACAGTCCTATCATGGTATTTTTATATGTTGTAATGAGTATTATTCAATTCTAAAGTAATAAAAATTTACGAAAAGTATGTGTCGTTATAATCTCAGTGGTAACTTACCCTAATTACCCAATCACTCATTAATTTATTTTTAAGTTATTAGTGAAAATATAGTTTTAAAAAAACTCTAACTATTAAGACTTTATCATTATATAAGAAAGAAATATAATTTTATTAAACCTTTAAAATGGTAAATTTTTTGTTTTTAAAATACTGTTTTTATTTTATAAAATATATTACTAACATTTTATGAACTTAATTAATATTTTCCAATAAAATAAAATGTTTTTGGTATTTTATTTTAGATACAAAAAAGTTTTTCTAAAAGTAGGTTTTGTATTATTTATAGGACATATAAAATTAATTTATTTTTAAATAAAACTAATTTATTTCATAAAAATAAATAAAACAGATAATTTTATCCAAAAAATATTTTTAATTTTAAAAAATACACTTTTTCTAAAAATGGGTTTTACATGCACTGATGTTAAAATTAATTTTCCGTAAAAAAATAATTTTTTTTGATAAAATGAAAATTATATTTTGAATAATTAGGTATAAATTATGAAATAATACCAATAATATTTTTTAGTCATTAAAATTAAATTACATAGGTTAAATATTTACAATCATAATAAAAGTAAAATGTTTGTTTTTAACGAATTAATTTTTTAATAATTATATAAATTTCATTGAAAAAAATTATATTAATATAATATTATGTTTAAAATATAATTATAGATAAAAATTCATTCAATTTATAATTAATAATAAATATGAATAAATAACACCTAAATTATAAATAAATATTTTTATCTAAAAACAGTTTTTCTTATATCAATTATATTAATTTAAAAGATGACATTATCACATTTATAAATTCATTTGGATTAAAATGATTCAAAATTAGGATTCGAAAGGTTAAAAATTTTTATGAGTTTTTATCTTATATTTTTAGTAATAAAATAATTATAATGGTTAATTTTTAATCATGATTAATAAGAGTGAAAATGGGTAAATGATGTATCTAAAATTTTTAGTAACTATAGGTTAACTAACACATTATAGGAATCCATTTTTAGTAATCAATGTCATAAAAAATGTATTAATTAAAATTTCTCAACCTAACTCCCCTTACTCACCAACCCATCTAACACCCATGTGATTCTATTTTTACCCCTTGTCTAACTTTAGTTTCAATGAAAATTCCCTCTTTTTAACCTATAAAAGGACATAAGTCCCACATGTTCTCCCATCCCAATCCACCAGAAAGGTATTGATATTGATGTTAATTATTTTATTCCTCTCTAAATACCTCACAATGTGTTCTTAAGGATCTATAGAGTCCTCTTGTGTTTATGAATCAACATAGAAAGGTAAGAGTTTCTGATCCTTATCATTCCATTATAATCGAAATCATTTTATTATAATACCATTTCCACTTATTTACTTAATTTCAATTTCTCTTTATTATCTCAAATTTGATTTGTTTCCAATGAGAGAATAATTATCCCCTCTAATTATATCCCTTTTCCTATGCCTTTTTTATGCTGACATAAGGGTCTCATTCCAAAATTCTATTTTTAATTATAAACCACTATTATAATGTCATAATTCTTTTAATTGTATGTAATTATAACCCATTGACATATTTTAAATGATATTTTCTCACATTAAATTCTTTTATTATGCCATTATAATTCCCAATAATACTAAATTTTGGTAAGGTAATGAGTGTATGGTTTTCATAGGAATGAAATACCTATCTGGATACAAGAAAGTGGACGCGACTATGGAACAAATGCACCTTGGGGTAATCACCCTGACAAGGGTAGGTTGATCATTAACTAAACCACCACCCTGATTAATGATGAATGGTACTATGAATTTTGACCTTGATATACACTCTTAAAGGATTTGATTTGGTATATTCTTATTCTCATTATGAACTATGATGAATGATGTTTCCTACCCTTTCCTTGATCCTTTACTGATGAAAACTATTGAACCTTATTACTATATACTATGGATAACATAAAACATTTAAAGTACCCTCACCACTATATTTATTTGATAAGGGTACATACTATTACTTTGATGATTCCATTCATCTTATAATTTGATTAAGGTATTTCATCTTTGACCTCCATTTTATTATATTTAATAGGGAAGTATTTGTTTTTTTGAATTTTATAGATGGACTTGTTTTTATTCAGCCATATGTTACTTAGATAATGGTATGAAGTGCCTCGTTGTAACGCCCCGACCCCAGCTACCCAGAGTCGGTGCATTACTTCGTAACATTGGCATGATCACAAAAGATCAAGTCTCGAAAGACCGATTAGTTTAGTAGCCTTGGAAACACTAGATACATTCATAAACGTTACATTACATCATAAAGTGAAAATCTACAATAACAAAGTATCCATAGTCCACACTCATATCCTCTTCTTCCTATCCCTGCAGGTCATTCATAAAATACTTCTCCACATCCTGGAAAATATTAAAACATTGAAAGGGGTGAGCTCAGGTGCTCAGTAAGGATAACAATATTGCAGAAGCTTTCCTAAATACACATAAAAATTTAAGGCAATGTATAACTAAAAAAAAAATCCTTTTAAACTTGAACATCAACATAATATGGAAAAAGTAAAATGAGATAATTCCATTCACTTCTTCACATGGATATTCTACTGGTCGAATAATCACATGCAATATCAATAACCACTTTCATAATGAGGGAATGTATAATGCCAGACATTCTGATACATTTTGTCAAGGCCTCGGCCAAGATGTCTAAAATGATTAAGGCCTCGGCCAAAACCATAAATCAAATTGGGAAAGGGCCTCGGCCAATTCCACGTCAAGTTGTCTCATGAGACCTACCGATGCATCGAGGAGCTATAGCGGGCTCCATCGTCACTTATTAAGTCCAATACATTCCTCATATGAATAGGTTTAAACATATCATAAACCATAACATAATCGTATCACATAAAACATGCATAAAGGAAGCATAACATTTCCACATTTCAATCACAAGATATCAATACAACACATTGATATAATAAAAAAAGCTTTCAAAACCATTTTCAATACCAACATAAAATAAAGTTAAAACTTTGTATTTATTTTTCATTAAAAAAATGATGGCCTGTAGAGGAAGCCGAAACTCAAATAATGGTCACGGAGGTGGAGAATTCGTTGTCGCTGCATAAGTACGAAAAGAAAAAAATTACCCTTTTGTCGTTTAGAAAAACGCTTCGTATAAAAAAGATTCCTTTTGAATAAACGTAAAAGTCAAAGGGGTTTATACACCGTATAAAAGAAAGTTGTGTATAAAACCAAATATGCCTCAATGAAAGGAGATTGAGACGAGGTCCTTAAGAAGATCTTTTTTAAAATAAAATAGATCTATTATGTGTATTCACTATAGGTACACATAAAGAACGTAAAAATACAAAATAGGAAATAATAATATCATGACATATTTTGAAAGGAGGAGATTAACCCAAAGAATGGAAGTTGGGTTTAGAAATTCCCTTACCTCATGTCTGACTTGACTCAACCGTTATTTAACCTCCTGAATAATAAATTAGAGTTAATATATAGCTTATTATGATCCATTTTTAATTTCATTATCCTTTTCATATCACTTATTACAATGTTATGAACATTATGTAATTATTTAAGTTAATAATTGTCGTTTTGTCGATCTTTGGTACTTGAGTCAACAATAAACTTCTTATAATTACAAGTTGTTTATGTGGTATAATATCCATTATCTCCAGAATCATATTCACGATTTAGATTTCATATATATCATATATATCCAGTATATATATTCATTTATTACGTAACATTTAGAGGTAAGAAATGAAATGCACCGTTCATGGAGACGGTAAGCCGTACGTACGCATGAACTCTACTTTCATTTCTATTTCGTATTTAATGGAATGAAATCATAATGATATAAATGTATAATATAATTCCTGTATAATATAGTGTATAATACCATTTACTCCATCCTTTATACATCCCACATATGGCATTAACGATTCAAATCACTTCGAGGGGGCGGTAGTCCGCACTTTCTAAAATGAAATTATCGCGTTTATCCATAATAGAAATCATAAAGTATGCCATAAATGAGAAATACAGAAGCATAAGTAAAACATAAACATATTATATATCATATATAAATATAGTGACATCTTAATGGCCACCTTTGAAGGTGTTATATGAGTGTTGAACAATCATCGTTTCGTGAGGCAGAAATTTTCCATCCACAGAAACCGTATGTTCTTTAACCATTAGATGTAGGTGTGTGTAAGTGTAGCTCGAATACTTCTTATAAAAACATACTAGTATATTTAGGATACTGGTGTTGTTACAAAAGAAATGAATAAAAATAGTTTATGGGGTTGGAGAAGAAAAATAAAACAAAACAACATTAGAGAAGACATTACCTCAAAATCGAGTAACTCTTTTTGATTTGAGCCAAAGGCTTCCTTGGGAAGAGTTATGCCCAAAGTGAGGCTTCTAGTAGTAAGAGGGGGAAGTTGGGAGAGTATTTGGGCAGAGGTTGGCTGAGCCAAATGGCTTGAAAGTGTGAATGAGGTGGTAGAGGTGGGGGCCTTTTATAAGAGGAGAGGAGGGACACTCTTGGAATGTAAGGAACTTATATATTATTATACAATGATTTTAGGATTCTAAAGGTCACACACTTATATAATTCGAGGATAAGGTGATAAGGGTTATAAATATACCCATCCAATAGTCTTTGGACAAGTTTATGCCTTGGATATTACATTATATTTTCATTTTATTAAAATCGTTAAATAATGAGGTCATCGCCGCATCATAATGATGTCATAAATAATTTAATTTATCTAATGTCTAAAAATTATAAAAAAATACTATGATGTAGGAAATATTTTCATCTTTCTAATGAATATTTATAGTCAAAATTCGGACTTGTGTAACCCCACTTAAAAACTGTTTTAGTAAAACAACTCATGTTTGTGTCAATTTAATTTTAACATTAAATAAATATATATTAATGTTATTTTCCAACCAAAGTGGCTCCATGGGGTCCCCAAGTTGACCCATGGGTTTTATTGGTCGGCCATGACTCATCCAATAGGAGTAGGAAAAGTGTCAAGCTCATCTCATATTATTAAAACATTATTTTTACCTTAAACTACACTAATTACCTCTAATTGCGATTAAGAACTTAAAAGTTACTATTCACCAAAAAATTATTTTAATCTCATTGAACCACATTTTACATCTTAATGACAAACATGTATGTTGGATTTTTGAAAATCAAATCACAGAAGTGGTAATATTTCATTTAAACGAAAAATCAGTTATTTAACTACCACTAAGTGGTTTCACTATTCATAAAAAAATTGATGTTTTTCAGAACAATGCCAAAATTTCACCCTAAGCTATAATTGATATTCCGAATTCAAAAATGATGTATATTTTACAAAATTCCAAACCTATAAGTTGCATTAATTAATTTTATAATTAATTCCCGCTGTCACAACAATAGCGTGTTTTTTAGAAACAATTTATATCAAAAGATTGGCAACTGTTTATGTCCAATTTCAATGTTAAATTAATTCTAATGACCACCATTGGATAAAATGACAAAAATATATTCTAATTATACTTTTAAACCACTAAATAGTATAATTTACCACTATAAATTATTTTTATTAAAAAAGTTGTTTTTAAGTAATTTTCACTATTCATAAAAAATTGGAAGTTCTCAGAAAATTACAAAAAATTCAACTTTGGATAATTTCGATATTAAGAATACAAAAATGAAGTCCATTTTGAAATATAAAATTTCTATAATTTTAAAAAGTGGTTATTACTATTCGTAATGGCTACTTTGATTAGTCGCGGTGTTTTAGAACTCGAACTTGCGTACAATGTAAGCTATTGCATTATTGAAAGAGAGGCGTATCGTGGAAGCTCGGGGTGTTACATTCTCCCCTCTTTCAATAAATTGCGTCCTCGCAATTTGATATTTTTCTTAGAAAATAAAAGGTTGAAAATAGAAAATACCTTTGTGGAAAACCCCCATCAGAAATAAGGTAAATAAATATTTCCTTAATAAGAGGGAAATGGAAATAAGAAAGTCACCACCAAATTATGATCTCGATAAGGAGAACATTGGTGGCAATTAGAGACATATAATTGGAGGAAAAATGTAAATATTTGTAGGGAGTGATTGAGGTCATCAATTACAATCAACTGTAAAATTGAGGGCCTCAAAGCCTTCAATCTATGTTGATTTAAAATATCATCAGTTCAACAAGACATAAGGTATTTGGATAACACATTTTTTGTTTTAATATCCTTTTACTAAAGTTTAAGAATTAATTTATTCATTGAATAAGAGATAGGTATATATATATTTATGCTTGACAATTAGAGTTTCAACCTTCAACTCATCTTTCACTCAAAAAGATAGTAGAACTCAAAAATATTATACTTATCGTAATTGTATAAGGTTCCAAATGTTAACACATACCATTTAGATTAGTAAAATTATTTTTTAAAAACCAAGGACTTCCTGTAGGCTAGTGGTAGGAAATAATGGCCTGTCTCACTATGATTGTGGGTTCGATTCCTGCAGCTTTGTCCGACGGGACGGGTTATGCCCCACCCTGCATTTTGTCCTTTTCCTAAAACTATAGTATCATAATATTCCAAAAATAATCTTCATAAATTTTTTAACCTTAAACAATACTATCCAAAGAATACCTCTGTCCAGACTTTCTCTAAAAGGTATCTTAATTCCAAAATCAATTTTTCAGATTCCCCAAACAAAGTAAAGTTTCTCTTATTGTCACATACTAAAAATATAATTACTTTCATCATATTAAAACCATACTAAAATCAACAAGTACTGTAGTACAATCCTTATATATATATCACATTATTCTAATAACCAGAATATAATCCATGAGTCCAAAAGCACCAATACATTAGTTATTCTGCTTCAACTGTAGTAACAGCATAAGATTGTCCTTGATCCCTTGGCCTTTTCTGAGGTAGGTTTCCCTGACGCTTAGGACATTCATTTGCATAATGACCCATTTCTCTAAAATTGTAGCATTCAACTTTGATAGCCTCTTTCTTTCCCTTGCAATCACGAGCCTGGTGACCCTTTTCTCCGCATTTATAACAAACTCCCATTCCTTTTAGGCAAGTACCAGGGTGATTCTTCCCACAATTATCACATAATGGAAAATCCTTCTTTCCCTTTTTCCCTTTATCTGTCTCTTGTTCCTCCGTTCTCTTCTTCTCTTGCTTTAATTTGTAGTCATAAGACTTAGATAATTCCTTTTCTCTCTTGATAGCACACGAGACAATATCTTCGTATGATGAGAAGGATTGTGATACTAAAGCTCAACGGAGAAATGGTTTTAACCCATCAAAGAAACGATCAATATTACTCCTTGGGTTACGTATATAATTGGCAGCATGCCTCACTAACCTTGTCAAGTTATCCTCATACATTGTGACATTATCATCCTCCTTCTGCCTCAGACTCAGAAATTGCCTTTCCATATCTGCTCGATGGTCACGAGGAAAGTATTTTTCTAAGAAAATCTCTTTGAACTCCCTCCATTCCATATTCGATACGTCATCATCTTCCTTTGTGTTTTGAATCAGCGACCACCACTGATCGGCATCTCCAGTGAGGCGGTAAACTACCATGACAACCTTCTCCCTTTCGCTACTCCCCAAGGCATGGAATATTTTCTCTAAGGAGTTTATCCATTTCTCAGCTACTAACGAATTTGTACCCCCATTAAATGTTGGTGGTTTTTGCCTCATGAAGCAGTCAAACATTGATCCTCCACATTGCGGATCTGGGTGCTCCATACGAGTAAGGTTATTATTCATAACCTGAGTGAGTTGTCCCAGTATGGTAATAAGTTGATCAGCACTAGTTGTATCTCCAGATCCACAATAATTATCTTGAGCAGGAGGGCAATCCCTACACGAAGTGCGTGCATTGATACGGTTTCCATTCCTTCCACTAGGAACCATTTCTAAACAATGGCATAAACTATATTAATTTATGAATCAAAATACATAATTCCATACTTGTAAGATACTTAACATAAATTGAACTATTTATGGATATAATCCATAAAAATGTTTTCTTTGAGGAATTATATACTCATAACCCTTCATAGTGGATCATAAAGAAAATGAGAATTATCCAAAGCATATCCCCCAGGAGTGTCGTAACCAAGAGTGCAGCAAGACCCGTTGTCGTGCACCAGTTCCTGTTCGAGTCTAGCTCAAAGCAGTGTTTTCGGGTTTTACCCCTAGGTATATCTGTGCCAGAGCCGCCTCTACCTGCTCGTATCCAGACAGGGATGCATTGCTCGGAAAACTCACAACATCTCTACAATACCAAAATTTTAGAAGTTCTTCTATACTAAGCCTCAAAGTCTATCTTCGGGCTCTGTGCTCTAATCAGAGTTTATCTAAATCTAGCTTCCAAGCTTAGTACTAAACTGCCTCTGATACCAACTGTAACACCCCGACCCCAGCTACCCAGAGTCGGTGCATTACTTCGTAACATTGACATGATCACAAAAGATCAAGTATCGAAAGAACGATTAGTTTAGTAGCCTTGGAAACACTAGATACATTCATAAATGTTACATTACATCATAAAGTGAAAATCTACAATAACAAAGTCTCCATTGTCCACACTCATATCCTCTTCTGCCTATCCCTGCAGGTCATTCATAAAATACTTCTCCACATCCTGTGAAATATTAAAACATTGAAATGGGTGAGCTCAGGTGCTCAGTAAGGATAACAATATTGCAGAAGCTTTCATAAATAAACATAAAAATTTAAGGCAATGTATAACTAAAACAAAAGCCTTTTAAACTTGAACATCAACATAATATGGCAAAAGTAAAATGAGATAATTGCATTCACTTCTTCACATGGATATTCTACTGGTCGAATAATCACATGCAATATCAATAACCACTTTCATAATGAGGGAATGTATAATGCCAGACATTCTGAAACATTTTGTCAAGGCCTCAGCCAAGACGTCTAAAATGATTAAGGCCTCGGCCAAAACCATAAATCAAATTGGGAAAGGGCCTTGGCCAATTCCACGTCTAATTGTCTCATGAGACCTACCGATGCATCGAGGAGCTATAGCGGGCTCCACCCGTCACTTATTAAGTCCAATACATTCCTCATATGAATAGGTTTAAACATATCATAAACCATAACATAATCGTATCAATAAAACATGCATAAAGGAAACATAACATTTCCACATTTCAATCACAAGATATCAATACAACACATTGATATAAAAAAAAAAATCTTTCAAAACCATTTTCAATACCAACATAAAATAATGTTAAAACTTTGTATTTATTTTTCATTAAAAAAATGATGGCTTGTAGAGGAAGCCGAAACTCAAATAATGGTCACGGCGGCGGAGAAGTTGTTGTCGCTGCATAAGTACGAAAAGAAAAACATTCCCTTTTGTCATTTAGCAAAACGCTTCGTATAAAAAAGATTCCTTTTGAATAAACGTAAAAGTCAAAGGGGTTTATACACTGTATAAAAGAAAGTTGTGTATAAAACCAAATATGCCTCAATGAAAGGAGATTGAGATGAAGTCCTTAAAAAGATCATTTTTAAAATAAAAGAGATCTATTATGTGTATTCACTATAGGTACACATAAAGAACGTAAAAATACAAAATAGGACATAATAATATCATGACATATTTTGAAAGTAGGAGATTAACCCAAAGAATGGAAGTTGGGTTAAGAAATTCTCTTACCTCGTGTTTGACTTGACTCAACCGTTCATTAACCTCCTGAATAATAAACTAGAGTTAATATATACCTTATTTAGAACCATTTTAATTTCATTATCCTTTTTATATCACTTATTACAATGTTATGAACATTATTTAATTATTTAAGTTAATAACGGCCGTTTTGTCGGTCTTTGGTACTTGAGTCAACAATAAACTTCTTATAATTACAAGTTGTTTATGTGGTAGAATATACATTATCTCCAGAATCATATTCATGATTTAGATGTCATATATATCATATATATCCAGTATATACATTAATTTATTACGTAACATTTAGAGGTAAGAAATGAAATGCACCGTTCATGGAGATGGTAAGCCGTACGTACGCATGAACGCTACTTTCATTTCTATTTCGTATTTAATGAAATGAAATAATAATGATATAAATGTATAATATAATTACAGTATAATATAGTGTATAATACCATTTAATCCATCCTTTATACATCCCACATATGGCCTTAACGATTCAAATCACTTTGAGGGGGCAGTAGTCCGCACTTCCTAAAATGAAATTATCGCGTTTTACCCATAATGGAAATCATAAAGTATGCCATAAATGAGAAATACAGAAGCATAAGTAAAACATAAACATATTATATATCATATATAAATATAGTGACATCTTAATGGCCACCTTTTAAGGTGTTATATGAGTGTTGAACAATCATCGTTTCGTGAGGCAAAAATTCTCCATCCACAAAAACCGTATGTTCTTTAACCATTAGATGTAGGTGTGTGTAAGTGTAGCTCGAATCCTTCTTATAACAACATCCTAGTATATTTGTGATACTGGTGTTGTTACAAAAGAAATGAATAAAAAGAGTTTAGGGGGTTGGAGAAGAAAAATAAAACAAAACAACATTAGAGAAGACATTACCTCAAAATCGGGTAACTCTTTTTGATTTGGGCCAATGGCTTCCTTGGGAAGAGTTCTGCCCAATGTGAGGCTTCTAATAGAAATATGGGGAAGTTGGGAGAGTATTTGGGTAGAGGCTGGCCGATCAAAATGGCTTGAAAGTGTGAATGAGGTGGTAGAGATGGGGGCCTTTTATAAGAGGAGAGGAGGGGCACTCTTGGAAAGTAAGGATATTGTACATTATTATACAATGATTTTAGGATTCTAAAGGTCCCAAATTTATATAATTCGAGTCTAAGGTGATAAGGGTTCGAAATCTACCCATCCAATAGTCTTTGGACAAGTGTATGCCTTGGATTTTACATTATATTTTCATTTTATTAAAATCGTTAAATAATGAGGTCATCGCCGCATCATAATGATGTCATAAATAATTTAATTTATTTAATGTCTAAAAATTATAAAAAAAATACTATGATGTAGGAAATCTTTTTATATTTCTAATGAATATTTATAGTCAAAATTTGGACTTGTGTAACCCCACTTAAAAACTGTTTTAGTAAAACAACTCATGTTTGTGTCAATTTAATTTTAACATTAAATAAATATATATTAATGTCATTTTCCAACCAATGTGGCTCCATGGGGTCCCCAAGTTGATCCATGGGTTGTCTTGGTCTCCCATGACCCATTCAATAGGAGTAGGACAAGTGTCAAGCTCATCTCATATTATTGAAACATTATTTTTACCTTAAACTATACTAATTACCTCTAATCGCGATTAAGAACTTAAAAGTTACTATTCACCAAAAAAATTATTTTAATCTCATTGAACCACATTTTACATCTTAATTACAACCACATATGTCGGATTTTTGAAAATAAAATCATAGAAGTGGCAATATTTCATTTAAACGAAAAATCAGTTATTTAACTACCACTTAGTGGTTTCACTGTTCATCAAAAATTGAAGTTTTTCAGAACAATTCCAAAATTTCACCCTAAGATATAATTGATATTCCGAATTCAAAAATGATTTCTATTTTAAAAAATTCAAAACATATAAGTTTCATTAATTAATTTTATAATTAATTCCCGCTGTCACAACAATAGCGTGTTTTTATGAAACAATTTATATCAAAAGATTGGCAATTGTTTATAACCAATTTCAATGTTAAAATAATTCTAATGACCACCATTGGATAAAATTGTAAAAATATATTCTAATTATACTTTTAAACCACTAAATAGTATAATTTATCACTACAAATTATTTTGATTAAAAAAGTTGTTTTTAAGTAATTTTTACTATTCATAAAAAATTTGAAGTTCTCAGAAAATTACAAAAAATTCAACTTTGGATAATTTCGATATTAAGAATACAAAAATGAAGTCCATTTTGAAATATAAAATTTCTATAATTTTAAAAGGTGGTTATTACTATTCATAACGGCTACTTTGATTAGTCGCGGTGTTTTAGAACTCGAACTTGCGTACAATGCAAGCTATTGCATTATTGAACGAGAGGAGTATCGTGGAAGCTCGGGGTGTTACATTCTCCCCTCCTTCAATAAATTGAGTCCTCGCAATTTGATATTTTTCTTTGAAAATAAAAGGTTGAAAATAGAAAATACCTTTGTGGAAAACCCACATCAGAAATAAGGTTAATAAAATTTAGCCTTAATAAGAGGGAAATGGAAATAAAAAAGTCACCACCAAATTATGATCTCGATAAAGAGAACATTGGTGGAAATTAGAGACATATAATTGGAGGAAAAACGTAAATATTTGTAGGGAGTGATTGAGGTCATCAATTACAATCAACAGTCAAATTGAGGGCCGCAAGGCCTTCAATCTATGTTGATTTAAAATATCATAAGTTCAACAAGACATAAGGTATTAGGATAACACATTTTTTTTCATATCCTTTTACAAAAGTTTAAGAATTAATTTATTCATTGAATAAGAGATAGGTATATATATATTTATGCTTGACAATTAGAGTTTCAACCTTCAACTCATTTTTCACTCAAAAAGATAATAGAACTCAAAAACATTATACTTATCCTAATTGTATAAGGTTCCAAATGTTAACACATACCATTTAGATTAGTAAAATTATTTTGTAATAACCAGGGACTTCCTGTAGGCTAGTGGTAGTAAATAAAGGCCTGTCACACTATGATTGTGGGTTCGATTCCTGCAGCTTTGTCCGACGCAATGGGTTATGCCCCACCCTGCAGGTTGTCCTTTTCCTAAAACTATAGTATCATAATATTCCAAAAATAATCTTCATAAATTTTTTAACCCTAAACAATACTATCCAAAGAATACCTCTATCCAGACTTTCTCTAAAAGGTCTCTTAATTCCAAAATCCATTTATCAGATTCCCCAAACAAAGTAAAGTTTCTCTTATTGTCACATACTAAAAATATAATTACCTTCATCATATTAAAACCTTACTGAAATCAACAAGTACTGTAGTACAATCCATATATATATATCACATTATTCTAATAACCAGAATATAATCCCTGAGTCCAAAAGCACCAATACATTAGTTATTCTGCTTCAACTGTAGTAACAGCATAAGATTGTCCTTGATCCCTTGGCCTTTTCTGAGGTAGGTTTCCCTGACGCTTAGGACATTCATTTTCATAATGACCCATTTCTCTACAATTGTAGAATTTAACTTTGATAGCCTCTTTCTTTCCCTTGCAATCATGAGCCTGATGACCCTTTTCTCCGCATTTATAACAAACTCCCATTCATTTTAGACAAGTACAAGGGTGATTCTTCCCAAAATTATCACATAATGGAAAATCCTTCTTTCCCTTTTTCCCTTTATCTGTCTCTTGTTCCACCGTTCTCTTCTTCTCTTGCTTTACTTTGTTGTCATAAGACTTAGAGAATTCCTTTTCTGTCTTGATAGCACATGAGACAATATCTTCGTATGATGAGAAGGATTGTGATACTAAAGCTCGACGGAGAAATGGTTTTAACCCATCAAAGAAACGATCAATCTTACTCCTTGGGTTACGTATAAAATCGGAAGCATGCCTCGCTAACCTTGTATAGTTAGCCTCATACTTTGCGACATTCTCATCCTCCTTCTGCCTCAGACTCAGAAATTGCCTTTCCATATCTTCTTGATGGTCACGAGGAAAGTATTTTTCTAAGAAAAGATCTTTGAACTCCCTCCATTCCATATTCGATACGTCATGATCTTCCATTGTGTTTTGAATCAGCGACCACCACTGATCGGCATCTCCAGTGAGGCGGTAAACTGCCATGAAAACCTTCTCCCTTTCACTACTCCCCAAGGCATGGAATATTTTTTCTAAGGAGGTTATCCATTGCTCAGCTACTAACGGATTTGTACCCCCATTAAATGTTGGTGGTTGTTGCCTCATGAAGCGGTCTAACATTGATCCTCCATGTTGCGGATCAGGGTGCTCCATAAGAGTAAGGTTATTATTCATAACCTGAGTGAGTTGTCCCAGTATGGTAATAAGTTGATCAGCATCAGTTGTATCTCCAGATCCACAATAATTATCTTGAGCAGGAGGGAAATCCCTACACGGAGTGCGTGCATTGATACAGTTTCCATTCCTTCCACTAGGCGCCATTTCTAAACAATGGCATAAACAATATTAGTTTATGAATCAAAATATATAATTCCATACTTGTAAGATACTTAACATAAATTGAACTATTTATGGATATAATCCATAAAAATATTTTCTTTGAGGAATTATATACTCATAACCCTTCATAGTGGTTTATAAAGAAAATGAGATTTATCCAAAGCATATCCCCCGGGAGTGTCGTAACCAAGAGTGCAGCAAGGCCCGTTGTCGTGCACCAGTTCCCGTTCGAGTCTAGCTCAAAGCGGTGTTTTCGGGTTTTACCCCTAGGTACATCTGTGCCAGAGCCGCCTCTACCTGCTCGTATCCAGACAGGGATGTATTGCTCGGAAAACTCACAACATCTCTACAATACCAAAATTCTAGAAGTTCTTCTATACTAATCCTCAAAGTCTATCTTCGGGCTATGTTCTCTAATCAGAGTTTATCTAAATCTAGCTTCCAAGGTTAGTACTAAAATTCCTATGATACCAACTGTAACGCCCCGACCCCAGCTACCCAGAGTCGGTGCATTACTTCGTAACATTGGCATGATCACAAAAGATCAAGTCTCGAAAGACCGATTAGTTTAGTAGCCTTGGAAACACTAGATACATTCATAAATGTTACATTACATCATAAAGTGAAAATCTACAATAACAAAGTCTCCATTGTCCACACTCATATCCTCTTCTGCCTATCCCTGCAGGTCATTCATAAAATACTTCTCCACATCCTGTGAAATATTAAAACATTGAAATGGGTGAGCTCAGGTGCTCAGTAAGGATAACAATATTGCAGAAGCTTTCATAAATAAACATAAAAATTTAAGGCAATGTATAACTAAAACAAAAGCCTTTTAAACTTGAACATCAACATAATATGGCAAAAGTAAAATGAGATAATTGCATTCACTTCTTCACATGGATATTCTACTTGTCGAATAATCACATGCAATATCAATAACCACTTTCATAATGAGGGAATGTATAATGCCAGACATTCTGAAACATTTTGTCAAGGCCTCAGCCAAGACGTCTAAAATGATTAAGGCCTCGGCCAAAACCATAAATCAAATTGGGAAAGGGCCTTGGCCAATTCCACGTCTAATTGTCTCATGAGACCTACCGATGCATCGAGGAGCTATAGCGGGCTCCACCCGTCACTTATTAAGTCCAATACATTCCTCATATGAATAGGTTTAAACATATCATAAACCATAACATAATCGTATCAATAAAACATGCATAAAGGAAACATAACATTTCCACATTTCAATCACAAGATATCAATACAACACATTGATATAATAAAAAAAAATCATTCAAAACCATTTTCAATACCAACATAAAATAATGTTAAAACTTTGTATTTATTTTTCATTAAAAAAATGATGGCTTGTAGAGGAAGCCGAAACTCAAATAATGGTCACGGCGGCGGAGAAGTTGTTGTCGCTGCATAAGTACGAAAAGAAAAACATTCCCTTTTGTCATTTAGCAAAACTCTTCGTATAAAAAAGATTCCTTTTGAATAAACGTAAAAGTCAAAGGGGTTTATACACTGTATAAAAGAAAGTTGTGTATAAAACCAAATATGCCTCAATGAAAGGAGATTGAGATGAAGTCCTTAAAAAGATCATTTTTAAAATAAAAGAGATCTATTATGTGTATTCACTATAGGTACACATAAAGAACGTAAAAATACAAAATAGGACATAATAATATCATGACATATTTTGAAAGTAGGAGATTAACCCAAAGAATGGAAGTTGGGTTAAGAAATTCTCTTACCTCGTGTTTGACTTGACTCAACCGTTCATTAACCTCCTGAATAATAAACTAGAGTTAATATATACCTTATTTAGAACCATTTTAATTTCATTATCCTTTTTATATCACTTATTACAATGTTATGAACATTATTTAATTATTTAAGTTAATAACGGCCGTTTTGTCGGTCTTTGGTACTTGAGTCAACAATAAACTTCTTATAATTACAAGTTGTTTATGTGGTAGAATATCCATTATCTCCAGAATCATATTCATGATTTAGATGTCATATATATCATATATATCCAGTATATACATTCATTTATTATGTAACATTTAGAGGTAAGAAATGAAATGCACCGTTCATGGAGACGGTAAGCCGTACGTACGCATGAACGCTACTTTCATTTATATTTCATATTTAATGGAATGAAATCATAATGATATAAATGTATACTATAATTACAGTATAATATAGTGTATAATAACATTTAATCCATCCTTTATACATCCCACATATGGCATTAACGATTCAAATCACCTTGAGGGGGCGGTAGTCCGCACTTCCTAAAATGAAATTACCGCGTTTTACCCATAATGGAAATCATAAAGTATGCCATAAATGAGAAATACAGAAGAATAAGTAAAACATAAACATATTATATATCATATATAAATATAGTGACATCTTAATGGCCAACTTTTAAGGTGTTATATGAGTGTTGAACAATCATCGATTCGTGAGGCAGAAATTCGCCATCCACAGAAACCGTATGTTCTTTAACCATTAGATGTAGGTGTGTGTAAGTGTAGCTCTAATAATTCTTATAACAACATCCTATTATATTTAGGATACTGGTTTTGTTACAAAAGAAATGAATAAAAAGAGTTTAGGGGGTTGGAGAAGAAAAATAAAACAAAACAACATTAGAGAAGACATTACCTCAAAATCGGGTAACTCTTTTTGATTTGAGCCAAAGGATTCCTTGGGAAGAGTTCTGCCCAAAGTGAGGCTTCTAGTAGTAATAGGGGGAAGTTGGGAGAGTATTTGTTCAGAGGTTGGCCGAGCCAAATGGCTTGAAAGTGTGAATGAGGTGGTAGAGGTGGTGGCTTTTTATAAGAGGAGAGGAGGGGCACTCTTGGAAAGTAAGGAAATTTTACATTATTATACAACGATTTTCGGATTATAAAGGTCCCAAACTTATATAATTCGAGGATAAGGTGATAAGGGTTCTAAATATACCCATCCAATAGTATTTGGACAAGTGTATGCCTTGTATTTTACATTACATTTTCATTTTATTAAAATCGTTAAATAATGAGGTCATCGCCGCATCATAATGATGTCATAAATAAATTAATTTATATAATGTCTAAAAATTATATAAAAAATACTATGATGTATGAAATCTTTTTATCTTTCTAATGAATATTTATAGTCAAAATTTGGACTTGTGTAACCCCACTTAAAAACTGTTTTAGTAAAACAACTCATGTTTGTGTCAATTTAATTTTAACATTAAATAAATATATATTAATGTCATTTTCCAACCAAAGTGGCTCCATGGGGTCCCCAAGTTGACCCATGGGTTTTCTTAGGCGTCCATGACTCATAAAATAGGATTAGGACAAGTTTAAAGCTCATCTCATATTATTAAAACATTATTTTTACCTTAAACTACACTAATTACCTCTAATCGCGATTAAGAACTTAAAAGTTACTATTCACCAAAAAATTATTTTAATCTAATTGAACCACATTTTACTTCTTAATGACAACCATGTATGTTGGATTTTTGAAAATCAAATCACAGAAGTGGTAATATTTCATTTAAACGAAAAATCAGTTATTTAACTACCACTTAGTGGTTTCACTATTCATCAAAAATTGAAGTTTTTCAGAACAATGCCAAAATTTCACCCTAAGCTATAATTGATATTCCGAATTCAAAAATGATGTCTATTTTAAAAAATTCCAAACATATAAGTTTCATTAATTAATTTTATAATTAATTCCCACTGTCACAACAATAGCGTGTTTTTAAGAAACAATTTATATCAAAAGATTGGCAATTGTTTATGTCCAATTTCAATGTTAAATTAATTCTAATGACCACCATTGGATAAAATGGTAAAAATATATTCTAATTATACTTTTAAACCACTAAATGGTATAATTTATCACTATAAATTATTTTGATTAAAAATGTTGTTTTTAAGTAATTTTCACTATTCATAAAAAATTGGAAGTTCTCAGAAAATTACAAAAAATTCATCTTTGGATAATTTCGACATTAAGAATACAAAAATGAAGTCCATTTTGAAATATAAAATTTCTATAATTTTAAAAAGTGGTTATTACTATTTATAACAGCTACTTTGATTAGTCACGGTGTTTTAGAACTCGAACTTGCATACAATGCAAGCTATTGCATTATTGAAAGAGAGGCGTATCGTGGACGCTCGGGGTGTTACACTCGTTGAATCTTTGGGTGAATGATTTAGACATAATTAGTTGACAGGTGAGGTCCAAAATTATATATCCCCACGATTCATCAATAAGTCAGATGAGAAAAAATATATCAGGTTTTGGTGTATACCTCAACCCATATTAGTACATTTTCTTGGAAAAGGCCTTGACAACATGTTTTGACATCTGTAATTTTGAACTCCACCAGTGTAAGATCAATGATTATTTTTTCCATGTTTTCAATTTTTTTCATAGATATATAATTCCATATATTTTAGTCAATTATAACATCACGTAGTTTATTTATTTCTTCCATAACACTTCTACTATGTTAATGTTTTGATAGCTTCCTATGTATGGTACTTCGTACTAATCATATAAGCTCAATTAAATTTTTTTAAATTCGTAAGGAATCATGGTGGAATAATTTGTGTAATTTTTAAGCATATGATGGATGAGGTAATAATTTCCTCAAAATGTGTTAGCGATCTGCCTTATGTTTTCAAATGTAATGTATGTATATATCAGATTTTTTAAGACTAGTTGTTGTCGTATCCTATGAGAAATCTTGTATTCTATATCCATAATGTAATATAACTAGAGAATTTGGGTTTATTGATTATATTTTGTTACATTTGGTATTAGATAATGTTTTTTAGAAACTATGGGGACTAGATTTAAAGAAACTAAGTTAGATAACAAAAGTACTCCGAAATACCCTCATGATTTTTAAGGAACACTGCCATAAAATAGTTGGAATTATATTTTACAATTCAAAATCATTATAAAATTATTTGTATTCCATTATAAATATAAGATTACTAATAATTGTAATGATAACAATATCAACACCTTTGGAAAAATTATGGATGTTCCCCATTGGTTTAATTATTGAAGCTGGAGTTGAGGTAAATAAAATCAAATCATATTTAGCAAGTTAGCCCACGTTCTGAAAAATAAAATTTCCCACATTGGGAAACCTTCATATACAAATAATATTGTTACCATATTGGAAACCTTTATATGAAATAAACCTCCAAACATTCATTGGAACTATTAATCCATTGATAAAAAAACAATTGTTCAAGTCCCAAGAGACGATCTATATTGATTTTTGTTATAGTGAAAAGATAAAAAGTAATCATGGAGGTCTATCTTACAAAGGAAAATGAAAACAAATTTTGTCCACTAATTCAAAACACTAATGAGGAAGAATATATAAACCACATGAATTGGGAACTTTTAAGGAGGAATTCTATGAAAAACACTTTCCTTATGAGAAAATATATGAAATTTAAAAGAAGATCCTAAATCTTAGATGAAAATAAGTGAAAAATTATACCAAGTAAGAGGATAATTTAACAAGGATACCTAGATATGATAAATACTATGTATATAGACTGTAAAAAAAGATCAATCACTTAACTATTTGGTTAATGTTTGGGATTCAAAGAGAGTTAATCTCTTAGACCATTCCACCATATCTGTATATTGTCTCATGTGCCACTATGATAGAAAAAGGGTTATCCATATTGTATATATTAATGGGATATTTGGATAAGAAGATTCGAATTGAGAATAATGGGATAAATATTTGTGGTAATGAATAAGAAGGTAATGATGGGATCTCCCACCCACCAATCTTGAAGGATTTTAAATATTTATTTATTTTTTCGCTTTATAAATGGGGTTAGGGAGAAACCTTATATGGATCATATTTCCAATGGCATGTAGGCCCTAAACATGACTCAAAGTCCCAAAAGAAACACCCCAAGGAATATAATAAGGGATCATGAGTTAATTAAAAGTGAATAGAAAATGGTCATCAAGATCATGAAGGAAATGTAAATAAATAAAAAGGACCTAAAGAAACACCATGTTGGTAACTATTTAAAGAAGCACCCTATGGATTATAGGAAGGGAACATGAGTTTCATACAAGTATAGAGAAAAAAAATCAAGATCATGAATGAAATATAAAGTAAAAATCAATTGATATTTAATTATTTATTAGTAATAAGAAGAGACATTATATGAATCAATAATCCAAATATCAAAGAAATTTACCTCAAAAGGCCAATTGAACAAGGCCAATGTTGTTTAGTTATCCCAAATGAATTAAAAGTTCCTAATAACATGGTGTGATGGAATTTGATCATAACATAAAATTTAGGAAATGTTTTAATGGATTATCGTTCTTCTCACTCTTTTATATCTTATATGTTTTTAAAAATCCATAAATATTTCCCTATCCCCATAGTAAGGGATTTACCAATTATGAAACCCAGTGGAAATATTTTTCAAATAAATAAATATTAGATAGTTCCAACTATGATGTATATAAATAACTTATTTTTATACTTGGTTATTATACGTATTGTTATCTTTGATATGATTTTTGGTATGGATTGGATTTAAAATTATAAGGATAAAAAATTTTCTATGAAAATTAGATTATGATTTGGGTTCGTTAGGTGAAATATATTATCATTATAGGAGTGGATTAATCACCTAAAACATATTCATATATTCATCTAGTATCTATACTTAATTATATTCTGTGAATAGAGGAAGATCAAGAAAAATATATGGACAAATATTGCATCTTATGAATATAGAATGTGTTTATGGTGCAAAACTTCATTGATTTTTTTTCAAAAACATTTTCATATTTATACACCTATGAATGAAGTATAATTCTCTATTTAATTCATTATTAATGAAATAACTATATCTAAACTCACTATATAATATAATTGGTGGAGTTGGTGGAGTCTGTGGAGTTGAATAAACTACTATATGAATTGTGTGATAAGGGATTTATACACTCTAGTATTTCACTGTGGGGAGCACCTATTTTATTCATTAAAAAAAGAAGGGTATATGATATTTTGCATATTTTATGGGGATATAAATTCCCTTATTGTAAAAAATATGTTTCCTTTACCTTTAATTGATGACATATTTGATCTAATTCAGGGATACCAATACTTTCCATAAACCAATATTTGATAAGGTTCATACTAGATAAGGGTAAAGAAAAATGATATAACAAATACAGAATTTAAAACATGGTGTGAACATTATGATTTTTTAATAATTCCATTTGGATTGAATAATAAAAATTTTATCTTTACACATATGATGAATAGTTTACTCAAGGATTTTCTTGATAACTTTGTGGTGGTATTCATTGATGACATCTTTATATTATCTAAGAGTTATCAAGAGAACGTGATTCTTATATAAATAATTCTAGAGATCCTTATAAAAAAATAATTTTATGAGAAATGTAGTACTTGAGAATTTTTTCACAATAATGTTTTCTTTTATTAGTTATTATGTCTCCTAGTATGGAATATCTATTGATCCTTAAAAACACAGGTATTAAATGATTGGTATAAATTTATGAACAAAACAAACATCTAAAGATTCTTGGGTTTTATAGGTTACTATTGGTGGTTCGTTTATTATTTCACCCTATAGGACAACTCATTAACAAATTTAACTTTTAAAGTGGTTAAATTAATACTACCAAGGGAATGTGATAAAAGTTTTGAATAGCTAAATAGAAGAAAAATTAATGCACTGGTATTAACTCTGTTATTACGTATGAAAGTATTTTAAATATAAAATTCTACATCAATGATACGACTATGTTGTCTCATTATAATAGGTTGGTTTCCTATGAATAAATGTAATTGAGAATACATGAATAGAACTATCCAGTTCATGGACTCGAGATGGTAGTAATAATATTTACTTTGTAAATATGGAAACACTACATATATTGTGAAATATGTGATATATAGATATATACCACAAGAGTTTGAGGTATATATTATCTCTGAAGGATCTCAACATGTGGAGAACAAGATAGTTTGAAATACTTTAGGACTATAATTTCTAGATATAGCACCACCTAGATAATCCAAAAAAGTTCTATGATGTATTTAGTAGGAGGTAATATTAAATTATAACCATGACGAGGATAAATAAGGATCCTATATTGAGAGATATAGTAAATATGGATATGGTGATTTTTCAGTAAGAGCACATTGTTCCTTTTCCAAACAAATTTTAAACCATACTTACTTGAAATGTTAGAGAAGTCCCAATTGGATGATGAGGACATATATAAGATTAATAAAGTATTAAATGATGGTAAATTGAAATAATTTGACTATAGAGATAGAGTTTTGAGGTTTAGAAAGATGTTATGTTTTCCCTCCAAACTAGATTTGAATAGATAATTGCTAAATAAATATCATAGCAGAAATTTCTATATACACCCACATATCATAATGTTGTATTATAATTTAAGAGAATATTTGTGGTGGGATGGTATGAAGTTGAAAATTTGGGACTATGCATCAATATTTTCAGGACACCAACATGTAAATTTTGAAAGTCAACATCATAAGGGAGTAATCCAACCTCTTACTATATCTACATGGATGCGGGATAATATTAAAATGGACCTTTTAATTGGGTTTCCAAAGACTCTAAAGATGAAAAATGTGGTATATGTCAATTTTAATAACTTTGTTAAGTATGATAATTCCTTAGAAATAAGAGAAGATCTACCACTAAAGATACATTCCCAGCTCTATAACTATGAAATTATCGGGCTTCCTAGGGAACTTATATCAATTATATCTAATCATGATACTTAAATCACATTGAAGTTATAGAAGAGTTTTAAAAGGTATATCAGAAATATGATATATTTAAGAACCTCATATCATCCCAAAACTAATGGAAATTATGAAATAAATATCAAAACCTTGAAATACATTTTAATATAATTTTATATTTACTTCCAAGGTATATAGGATCAATATCTACTTTTGGTGTAATTTACATATAATAATATCTTCCATTCGACCATTCATATGGAACCATTTGATGAATTGTATGGTAAAAGGTTTCACACATCAAGATATTGGGAATAAGTCGGACAAATAAATCTAGTTTGTGAAATGGTTTTGGAGGATATTAATATTAAATTATGGAGTATTTAGGATCATATTAATGTATCCCAAAGTATACAAAAGATCTATATTGACAATCGATGGAAATAATTTCAATTTAAAGTTGGGAATAATGTATTTTTTAATGTTTCTCCATGGGAGGGAGTTTTAATATTTTGTAAATAGGGGTGGTTAAGCCCGAGGTATATTAAGTCTTTGGAAATACGAGAAAGAATTAGAGCTTTAGATCCCAATTGGCTATGCCACCCAACTATTCTAAAGTACATGATGTGTAATACCCTCATATTTTAAAAGAAGAAAATTATATTCGATAGTATAAGGGGAGCATAATACTGTTTTTATATCATGATATATTCAATAATGCGATTATTCAATACCTTTCATTACATGAATAATCATGTTTTCCCGAACAAAAATATATTATTAATATTATTATTTAACATGATACTTATCACCTAGCTATTGGAATATAGGGTATTAACATATTTTATTGAATTATAAAAATATAGTCCACACATGTATATATAGTGAATTATTTTTTAACGAACTAATTAAAAATGAAAATAACACCCTTTGGAAAATAAAAGAATATCTTTTTATGAATTTTTTTTAATGCGTATAAGTGTGTTCAATAACAATAAATTAAAAAAATCACCCTTATTGGAATATATTAATTAAATTTTTATATAATATATTAAATATAATTTTTTACATTCATCATATGTCTTTTCTAGACATTATATAAAAATAAATCCAATTTTATTCTTAAAAATTGTATTTTTCTAAAAAAATGTTTTGTCACCTATTTTACGACTCAATTTTTTTAAAAACGTATGTTGAATATTTTATAATTATTATTTGAAAAAATAAAATTAATTATTGGAATACGAATATAAAAATTTACTTTGGGTATTTTTTTTATTTTTTGGAAAATATTTATTTTTCATTGAATAATGAAAAATAATGATTTTTAAAAAAAGGTCTTCTCTTTTCAATAATTTATGTAATTTAAAAGTAAAAATATGTTTCTAATATTTTTTTAAGTAAAATATGTTATATATAACCCATTTAATTAAATTTAATAAACCTTTTATAGGTTTTTAGTATATGTTTGTTTTTAGGGTTTAAAAATGTGTTTTTTCTAAAAACTGTATTAAAATGAATAATGTTTCTCCTTTTAATCTAATTAATATATTATTAAATTGGTAATTTTTTAAACAAAATTTATATAATATAAATAACTAAATATTAATTTATTTTCATACTATGATTATTATCTATCATAGAGGTAACATTGAATTTTAATTTTTTTTAAAAATAGTCTTATTAAAAACCTATTATCTCATCGTGTCTATGGGAATAATATTAAATTAAAAATATCTACTTCATTAAATTGAATTTTTAAAAAATGGATTATTTATTTTTAATAATTTTAATTTATAATTTCTACTAATTTTAACAAATTTTTTTACCAAAGTTATTAGTGAAAATAATTAAAATTAATCACAGTGATTAAGGTTAAAGATGAGTCTACATGGTGACTAAAATTTAAAATTAAGTGAACAATGACCTAAAAAATTTTCAATAAACCATTTTATAATCATATTTAAAATTTATACCTTTTAGTATCGAGTTTTTCACATTATTGGATCCTTTTGGTAAGTAAAATTGGGGGTTCACCTAAGTTTCTTTTGAAAAATATCAAGTGTGTACTCTCCCCCACTAATAAATGGACACCCATATCCCCCCTTCTATACACCTATAAATCCATTTGAATCAACCAAAAGATTAAAAAATAACTCAAAAACATACCTACACTAATTAAATAAGCCTTAATTTTGTAAAAAACCCACCAAAGGAAGGCCTTTTGTTCAAACCCAAAGGAGTTACCCTTGGAAGAGTTTACATTCATCAACATGAATTTTTGTTTTATTTTTTTATATAACCCTTAAATTATTTTTATCCCATGATTATATAAAAATAATTATCCCAAATATTCTGATATTTTTTTATGTTAAGGTAATTACTTACACACACACAAACTTCCATTAAATGGGTTACAAAATCATCATTCATATGTACTGTGGACTACCGCCTAACAAAATGATGTCCTTCATTTTCCATTACCTCCCATCATGGTTGCGAGTATTGATGGTCATAATATTTATATATTATAGTTATTCTATTTATTACATAATAATAACTATTTATTAATTAAATAATATACACCATTTTTATATTCTATTCCTTAAGGGACATGATAACACCGCTCGAGTGTGTGACAGACTACCGATCCACGAAGCGATGTGAAGCATTTTTCACTAACTTGTTTCATGGAAGGTAATAAGGGTAACTATAATGAATATATATTATATTTATGAAATAATTATTATATTAATTAAATAACTATTTTTCTATAAATATAATATATCATTATCTTCTTACCTTTTCACTCACTAAAAAAGTGATAACGTCATTTGTGGACATGTGGACTACCGCCTCCTCAAAGCAATTTAATTTATTTTACATCAAAAGAATGATATATATAGTTATATATAATTAAAAATAATAGTAATAATTATATAATTATCATTATTAAATGATAAAACATTACTTACCGTATTTTCATAATGATCATTGAGAAATTAAAACATTACTAATGCGTATGCATGACCTACTGTCTCCATGATCGTAACATTAGTTCATTTTTGATAACCATATTTAATGATTGGTTTAAAAGTAAAAATTATGTACAAATATGATAAATATTTTATTATTTATATTTTTATGTTTAAATAATTAAATCTCTGACCATAGTCAACCCACCTAATTCATTTTTGACACACATGTCGAATATGGTCAAAACATCTGATGTAAAGTTAATTGATTAAGTAATTATATATATATTTTATAAGTGACCTAAAATTAATAATAAAAATTTAAATATTTATAAAGAATGTATATAATAACCATATTTCTATTATCCAGTATGATAAAGAACAATTGGGATGAATCAGACTTAATGTATGGGTTTTTCTCATCTCACTTTTATTTCTGTGAGATATATGCCGTATTCACAAGTTATTTTTATTGTGTGGTGTATTTAATGACCAAGAATGTTTTTTATTATAAATATAAATAATTTTATGGGGATTTAATTAACCATTTATGATATCTATTTCATGGTTTTTACTGTTTAAAATTTACTAAAGTGGTAATAGATTTTTGTCACAATTTTCTTTCTTTGAGATGTTTATTATGTTATACACCTATATTCTTTTATAAAGTGAATATAATGACCCTTTGAAAACTTATATAACGAGAATAATTATTTTAATAATATTATATGTTTCCATTAATTTTATTCTTTTTATGGGTCTTATGATTTAATGATACCAAAGCGATAAGAGTTTCATATTACAATCTCATTGTTTATCCGGATTGTATATGATTTTTATTCCATTGATAAGATCTTATGATCTATATCTTAATAAAATCTGGAATTATATTCTCCTATGGTTATTCATGATATTGATATGTAATATAACCATTTTTACAATCTTTGTTAATTAAAATTATAGATAAATGTTTTCTAATAAAATGAAAACTTGTTTCTGTGTTTAGTCGGAACACTATTTTCTTCCAAACAACATGTATTATAAAAATGTATTCAATTTTTTTTAATTTTTTTCTAAAAAAGATATTTTCGTTAAGAAATGTATTAAATTATTTTTAAAATATTTTTATATAATATTATATGGTTATTTCAAAAGAAAAGGTATTTTAAATATTATATGTTTTAAAAACTAAATTTCAAAATGAAAAGGGTATTCACAAAATGTTTTTTAATAAAATTTCCATAATTTAAAATAAAAAAACCTATTCTTTACTTATTTTAAAATGTGGTAATTATTTAATGATTACATCCTCATTATTTCTCTAGATGGATTAATATTGTATTAATGATATTTTTATGGAACCTGTTTCTTTTACATGGGTTAGCCATTTTTCAAAGAGACTATCATGAAACCCATTTCTTTTCTATATGTTTATGATGATTCAAAGATATTTTTATGGTTTCATTTATTTTATATAGTTTAAACATTATTGAAAGATATTTTTATGAAACCCATTTATTTTCCATGGGTTAATTATGTTTTTATGATATTGTTATGGAATCCTTTTCTTTTCCATGGGTTAACTATGTTTCAAAGAGATTGTAATGGAACCCATTTCTTTTCAAAGGATTAATCATGTTTTGGATGAATAAATTTTGTTTCAATGAGTTATAATTAAATGAATTATCTTTGTTGTTTATTAATTATTCAGTTCTGGGACATTATAAATGATATGTGTGCCTATATAGAACTGGGTGAGCCCATTATAGCTTAAATGATAATTGTACTTAAATAACATTCCAATGCATTAGGTAAATATAATATTATCTATATAATTATATTGGAAGTATTCCATTTTTTTATTCAAATTGTAAAGGTTCTGTAATGGTTTTGTAAGGTTTCAATTAGATGATGTCCCATGATACCTATATGTTTTATCTGTTCATTCTATGGGTTTATGATGTTTTATTTTATCAATATTGATATCAAATGGCATATTATTATTAAAACTTATTAATATTTACCTTAATAATGACGTATTCCATGTTTTCATGTTTTATTTTCCAAGAACTAATAAGTATTTATATTCTAATGTTATACTATTTCACATTGATCATGTCATTATACCAGTATTCTCTTCTTATGATCACTAATGACATTAATTTATTTATTCTTACATTTTCCTTTACTGAGAATTTGAGCTCACCCTTCATATGTTTCCTTTTCATCAGGTTATAAGTAACGAGGTTTAAATAATTACTTCTATAAGGTATTTTATATAGATGATGAATATATGTTAATGTGAAAAGGAAAATTTGGGTTAAGTGGGAGAAATACTCATTTAATATCATTTGAATTATTTATTTAGGGGTTTATCCTAATTATATTGAACTATAAACCAAAAAGTACCTCTAGGATTTAAATGATGAAATATTTCCTTTTTATGTTTTATGGTTTGGGTGGAAAAAATGGGTCACCCTCATCGATATCAAAAATGAAAATGTAAATTCTTTGATATTATCACTAGATATCGGGGTACATGTTTTGGGTTGTTATAGTCAGTGTAAAGGAAAGGTTTAGATAACTCTGGAGATTAGGACGTTTTTATGTGAGGTTATATTCATAGTTATGTGTAACTTAATAGTTCTATAATTTTAATGTAATAACAATTTCATGGTCTTAGACACCCCATTATGGTTTCAAACGTTGAGATATTAAAGAAATTAATGGTATTTTTGTAGATATTTTATTGGGTTGAGGTTTTTGTAACCTCTATGATAAACGTGAAGGGTTATTTAAAAATGAATTACTTTTCATGTTAATATAAAGTTAAGGAAAACCCTTATAATGGTTAAAAATTCATCACATTCTGTAATGTGGTGGGGTTTAAACCCATGAATGAAGGTTGATAAGGGTTTAACACCTTCTACTAGCCTACGTGATTTCCTAGTTAGTATGTAATTTTATTTAATAAGATTATTTTTATTTCAGAAATATATGTGATTTTATTTAAGGAAGAAGGAATGATTTATTTTACAAGAATATATCATCAAATCATTATAATCATTAGGTTTCAAATTTAGGTAGTAAATGTTTGAATAATTTTAAGGACATTTATTTATGAAATAATTTAGTTTGAAATTTATGTATTACTGATGAATTTTTATTATTAGTGCATGATATTATTTTTTATTCATATTGGGAATTATCTTACCATGTGCTAACCATTTTGGTTTCAGTTAATGATTTAAAATAAGTGGAATATATTGTTATCCATTTTATAAGTATGGGACCTTTAGAATTTGATTTTAGTACTTCAGAAATAAAAAATTAATCTTGAATACAAATTATTTGGGGGAAAAGATGATATTCTAGTGGAAATTGTCTAAATAATGAAATTATACCCATCAAGTAAGTATATATCCATTCTTATCATAGTCTATATAATAATATAATTCCTCAAATCTAGGAAAGGGGTCATGAAATAGAAATTTTATCCTATTAAAATCATATCTGATGATATCAATGAGATTTTTAAAACTATTTTGTTTATTTTCTTGATTATTCAAATAATAATGATTGATTATCTCTGCCACTCCATATCCATATTTGGGTCGTACGTTTGTATTCCATATCCAAATCTGTATTTCCCACATACGTTATCCAATTTAGAAACCTTGTATGTGATATTCTAGATTACCTTTACACTTTAATTTATCTATTATTAATTTTATATTTTATTAATCATTTTTTATGTAGTGGGTTTACCACATAAGTATTTTCAAATTTCCATCCTTTGATTATCGAGATAATCCTCAAATTGTGAGGGCATAATTTTTTAAGGGGGGGGGGGACGTAACGCCCCAAAGTTTTAACAGTACAAAATTATATTTGATACCATAAAGGTTATGCAAAACTTATTTTGTCTTATTATGCACACAATAATGAGTTTATTCAATATCATGTATTCCACGCATGATCATGTTTTACCGAACAACAATATACTATTAAGCTTTTTATTTAATATAATAGTTATCACCAAACCCTTGTAATGGTGGATATGAAAATGATTAACTAAATTATGAAAATATAGTTTAAATATTTATATATATTGAATTATTTGGTGACCAATTAATTAAAAATGAAAATAAAGCCCTATTGAAAATAAAAAGAAATCTATTTTTGAAAAACTATTTTAATGCACAAAAGTTTGTTCTATAACAATATATTAAAAAAATAAATATGTTTTGATTATATTAATATAATTTACATATAATATATTAAATATAATTTTTATTATTCATCTTATTTATTTTTTAGATATGATATAAAAATAAATCCAATTTTAGGCTTAAAATGGTATTTTTTTCTTCTAAAAAACTGTTTTGTCACCTTTTTATGGCACACATATTTTAAAAATAAATTTTTAAAATTTTTTAATTTTTATTGTGAAAAATATTAATTTTTAGAAGAAAAATATAAAAATTTACTTTGGGTGAAATTTTTGGATTTTTAATAAAATATTGATTTTCAATGAATAGTGAAAAATATAGATTTTTTAAAAATGTAGTTTTATTTGAAATAATGAAATTAATTTAAAAGGACCAATAAGTTTTTATTATATTTTAAACTAAAAAAAAAATATAATCTTATTAATTAATTTGAATCAACTTTTTATTGGTTTTTAGAAAAAGTTTGTTTTTTTCTTTAAAAACCTGTTTTTCTAAAAACTATTTTAAAATACATAATGTTCCTATTTTTTAATTAATTAAAATAATCCCTAATGGGGAGTGTTTTAAATAATATATATTTGTTATATATCACAAAATATTAATTTATTTTTATATTATTATTATTAGTCATAATGTTAATATAGAATCATATATTTATGGAGAAAAATAATGTTATTAAAAACCCATTATGTCATCGCGTCTATGAGAATAATATTAAATTACAATTTTACAAATCAGTGAATTTAATTTAAAAAATATGATTCCATATTTTTAATAATCTTAATTTATAATGTCCAATAAGGTAAAATTAATTTTTTACCAAATCATTAGTGAAAATAATTAAAATTAATCCGAACGATTAAGGTAAAAGATGAGTTTACCAAGTGGATATACATTAAACTAAAGGGAACAATGACATGAAAATTTTAAATCACCTATTTCATAGAAATATATTAACATAATAACTTATATTATATAGTTTTGTGCATTATTGGATCCTTTTAGTAGGTAAAAATATGAGTTTACCTATCATTCTTTTGAAAAATACCACGTGTGTCTTCTCCCCCACTTATAAAAGGCCACCCCATACAACCAATTTTCGACACCTATCAATCCATTTTTATCATCCAAACCATAAAAAAATCACTCCCTATATTCCATTACATCATACAATATGCAATAATTTTTTTAAAAATCTATCCAAGGAAGCCCTTTTGTGAAAACCAAATGGAGTTACCCATTGAAGAGGTATGGTTCATCAACATGAGTTTCTATCTTATATCATTATCCAAACAATTAAATTTTTATTATAACATTGTTATATAATATCCACTGTATCATAAATATACTAAAATGTTTTTATTTTAAGGTTATGAACTACACCCACACACCCAACCATCAAATGGGTTGTGAAATCATCATTCATTTGTACGATGGACTACCGCCTCATAAACGATGTCATTCATTTTTCTATTAACACCTCTAATGGTTGGGAATAATGATGAATATAATATAACATATATATATATATATATGTATTATTTATGATATTTATAACATAATACTACCATTTTATTCATTATATCATATACACCATTTTTATATTCCATTACGTAAGGGATATGATAACATCGCTCATGTGTACGACGGACTACCATCCCAAAAAGCGATGTGTAGTGTTTTTCTCTAGAATGTTACATAGAATTTAATAAGGCTAAATATATTGAATATATATGATATAGATGAAATAATTATGATATTTTGGACATAATTATCTTTTATTAAAAATCATATTTCATTTTATTGTTACTTTTTTCTCAAACTGAAAAAGTGATAACGTCCTTCGTGGATGTGTGGAATACTGCCTTCTCAAAGTGATGTGATTCCTTTTACATCACAATAATGATATATATAAGTAAATATAATTAAATATCATGGTATTAATTATTTACCTATCATTATGGAAAAATAAAATATTTCTTACCATCTTTACATAATGATCATTGAAAAATGGTAATGTTACTAAGGCATACATATGACCTACCATCTCAATGACCGTAATGTTAGTTCCTTTTTCACAATAATATTTAATTATTGGTTTTAAATTTATAATTTATGCCTAAATATGAAAATAATTTCATGATAATTATTCAATATATGTTTAAATAATGACTTATTTGACCATTGTCAACCCAACAAAGTCATTTTTGACACATGATTCGAATATGGTCAAAACATATGATGTATGCTTAATTGATTAAGTAACTATATATAAATTCTTTATTAGTTAAATAAAATAATTTTAAACATGGTAAATGTTATCAATAAATTTAATAATGAAAATAAGTTTATTATTCATGAATATAAATAATAATCATGATGAATCAGACTTAAAGTAAGGGTTTTTTTCATCTCCCTTTTATTTATGTGAGATACAAGCTATATTCACCACTTGTTTTTTTGTGTGGTGAATATAATTAACACAAAATACTTGAATAATGAATATAATTAAATTTATGGGGATTTAAAAATACATTTAATGATCTATTTTTCACGGGGGTTATGGTTTCAAAGTTACCAAAGCGGTAAGGGATTTTAGTCGCAATTTTCTTTCTTTGAGATGTTTGTTATGTTATACAACTATCTTCTTTAATAAGGGGTATTTAATGACCATTTAAAATTTTATATCATAAATATAATTATATTAATTATATTATAAGTTTTATTAAATATAATTATTTCTTGTGGATTACAATTTAATGTTACAAAAGATGTTAGAGTTTCATGTTACAATCACATCATTTATCAAGATTGTCTACACTTATGCAACCAATGATGAGATGTTATGATTAAAATGTCAAAAAATTTATGAATTTTATCATAATATGACTATTAAGGATATTTATAAGTAATAGTAACAAATTCCAGTATTTTTTAATTACATTTTTTAAAAAATGGTTTTAAGAAAATTAGACTTTATTTCTCTCTTCGGTCAGAAATCAATTTTCTTCCAAAAAACATGTTTTATAAAAATGTTTTCAAAAATGTTTTATTTGTCCTAAAAAAATTGGTATTTTCCTCAAAAAATGTTTTATTTTTTTAAAAATCTTACTTTATTACCATCCAAGGTTGTTTTCAAATAAAAGTATTTTCAAAATGTTTAATGTTTTAAAAAGTGATTTTCAAAATAAAAAGTTTATTTTCCTAAAATTTTTTTATAAAATTTTAATTATATTTCCATTCATAAATTTAAAAAAACTTGTATTTACTTATGCTATAATGTGGATATTTGTAATGATACCATCCTCATTCTTTATCTGGATGGATTAAGATTGTTTCAAAGAGATTTTTTTGGAATCCATTTCTTTTCCACTTGTTAACCATTATTCAAAGTGATTGTTATGAAACCTATTTATTTTCCATGGGTTAATCATGCATCAAAGATATTTCTATAGAAGACCTTTATTTTCCATGGGATAATTTTTTTTCAAATAGATTTTTTTGAAAATCATTTCTTTTCCGTGGGTTAATCATGTTTTATAGAGATTATTATGGAACCCATTTCTTTTCCATGGGTTAACCATGTTTCAAAGAGATTATTATGGAACCCATTTATTTCAAATTGGTTAATAATATTATGAATGAATAAAGGTTTTATCAATGAGTTATTATGAAATTAATTATCAATTTTATTTATTCATTATTTTGTTCTTGGACATTATTAATGATGGGTGCCCCTAGATAGCACCAAGTGAGCCTGTTATAGATTAAATGATGGGTACACCCAGATAGTGATCCAATGAATTGGGTTCTGATTTTTTTCGCTAGATAATTATATTGGAATTCAAATTTATGTTTCTTCAAATAGTAATGATTTTTAAGGGTTCTATGAGTTTATGTTTCAAGATACCAATATGTTTTATATATTATTGATATGAGTTTATGAATTTTCATTTGATCAAGATTGATGTCACATAGATCATGATTATTTGTTCTTACGATTATTTCTTTAATAAATCCTTATGTCATATTTTCATGTTTGAGGAATTAGGTATTTATGTGTTTGAATATTCTTAGGTTATACTCATTCAGTTTTATAATGTCATCATACCCTTATTCTATTCTTACACTCACTGATGACATTCATTTGTTAATTCTTATGTTTTATCTTATTGAGATTTTGAGATCACCCTTCTTATGTTTTCTTTAACCTAGTTTATATAGAATTAGGTTGAACGAATTATATATAGAAGGGATATTATATGGATGTAGATGATGCCTTAATGTGAAAAAGAAAATCTGATTTAAGTGGAAAAAATGATCATTTAAAGTCATGTAAATTAGTTATGTAGGGGTTTTTCCAAATTCTACAAAAATATAAAATTAAATTCCATCTAGGGTGTAATTGGTAAATTTTTCCAATTATATGTTTTATGGGTTATATGGATGAAATGTGTCAACCTTATGGGTATCAAATATGAAAATGTAAATTTTACAATTTCAAAAGAGGATCTAGGAGTACAAGTTCTAGGATGTTATATGATGTCTTTGATATTTCAATACCGAGGAAAAACAAGCCAGTTCCAATATATGTAATCTCAATAGAGGGAATATATTTGGTGCTTGAATTTTCTTCTAATGAAGAGCCTACCCATATTGTTGACACTAGAGAGTAAGTGTAGCAGAATCTGATAAATCAATTGGCGAAGGTCCATTGGAGAAATTGAAAACTAGAATAGGAAACATAGATCGTGAAGAAGCTATGGGTAAGGAATATCCATATTTTTTCAATAGATTACATATACACCAATTTCATGGATGAAATTATTTAATGGTGTAGGTATTAAATGATACACTACTGTAGAAGATAAATACCATATCCTAAACCATTACACTATGCTCACTCTAATGATCCTTTAAACCTGCATATATTTAAAAGTTTAATTTATGAATATTAGAAATTTATTTTTTCAAAAATAAATCACATTTTAACTCTTTATAAGGGTATTATATCAAGATCAAGTTTTAGAATTTTTCAAAATAGTTGATTTTTAAGTGAATAGTGAAAAATACAGTCTTTAACAAAACTGTAACTTTTATTACTTTATCATTATTTTAGAAATACATAAAAGTTTATAAATATTTTTATATTCTTAAATATATATTATCTCAATTCTATTATTTATTTTTAAAACCTATGTTTAACTTTTTGTGAACAAAAGTAATATGTTCAAATAAAAGAAATTACTTTTGGTATTTTCTTATAATTAATTATTATTTTTGTAAAATTAGATTTTGGATTGATTTGGAAGACACATATAATTTATTTATTTTATAATAATATAATTTATTTCAATAAAACAACAATAATTTATAGTATTATGTTGAAAATAATTTTTATTCTTAAAAATGAACTTTTCTAGAAATTGGTTTTTTTGCGCACTAATGTTAAAATTAATTTTCCCTAATTTTTTTTATTTGATAAAGTGGAATTTATATTTGGAATAAGTGTCTAATTTTTTTTAACAAGGAAAAATTTTATTTACACATTAATCAAAAAACACTTAAGTGATAGATTAATTACAATTATAAATGTAAAATGGCTATTTTAAAATAATTAATTTTAAAAGAAGTTTATAAATTTCAAATAAACAAATTATATAAATATATTTTTAATTATTACACTAATATTATATTTAACCATATATAAAATTATATAAACTCTATTTTAACAGATAATTAATATGAAATAAGATTAAAAACACATAATATATAAAAATAAATTTTCTACGAAAACATATTTTCATATATATTATGTTTTAAATTAAAATTATATTTTATCACATTTAGAAAGTGAATTATATTAAATTGAGTCCAAATAATGATTTATAATATTAATATTTTGTAGTATTATGAATCTTATATTTTTATTAATAAACTAATTACCATGGTTAATTTTTATTTAAGATTAATAAGGGATAAAATGGGTAAACGAAGTATGTAAAATTTTTAGTAATTGAATGGTTAATTAAACCTTATAGAAATAATTTTTATGTATTAAGTTAATAACCTCATATCTCACTTAATATTTCTTCACCCAACTCACCTAACTCAACAAACCAACCTAACACCCACGTGATTCCATTCTTACCCCTCAACTTTAATATCAATAAAAAACCACTATATTTCACCTATAAAACGATCTCACTACCACACATTATGTAATAATACTCCACCAAAATAGAATTTATCATGAATTTAGCTTTATTATACCCCTTTAAATCCCACCCAAGTAGTTCCCAATATTCTATGGTATAAGGACCCAACCTTAAAACATTACATAATCTTGAATTAAATGGATAATTAACATTAGGATCTTTTCTGGTTTAGAGTTTTAGAGAATTTGGCCATAACTATTACAATATATCTCAAAAATTACGAATTAGAAAAATCTAATAAGTATCCTTTTTTTTATAAAAAACTATTGAAAAAAATATTCATGTCTAGTTCAATGTTTTGGACAGCAAGACTTTTCCTTGATCCCATCCTTGACCCTATTCATCATTAACTCCTGTGAAAAAAATTTCAAAACATGGGATGAGCATAAAAAGATCGGTAAGGGTTATAAAATAATTAAATAAAACATTAGTTCATCAATACATACATAACATAATATATTTATCATTCCTTATGAAATCATAAGACTTATGAATAACACATAGTAATAACAAATCATATAGGTATGTTGTGGCATCCATAACAAACATACGTTGTAGCTTTCACAACTATGTAGGGGGTCAGATTGGGAATACCAATCACAATATATTCCCTAAATATATTAGGAGAAACTTTCACGTTTAACTCTGTCATCTTACCCAATGCATTAGACAGCTATCTTGGGCTCACTTGCCCTAGGTTTATCATCGAACCAACATTATACATAAACAACGCCCATGAACCATCACACATTCATTGCACATAAAACAAACATAAAAGAAAGAAAAAAAATCAAAATTTGAATCAAAATATATTATTTAAATATATTGACATAACAAATCAATTATTAAAACCATTTTCAATACCAAAATATGTAAAAGTGTATATGGTATTTATTTTCCATTTAAAAACATTACAGCTTGTTAAGGAAGCCATAGATCAAATAATATTCAAGGTGGCGAAAATGTTGTTGTCACCACATACAATAAAAGAAACATTATTTTTTTAACATTTCGTAAAATTCCATGTAGAAAAATATTCCCTTTGAATGAAATTAGAATTCAAATGTGTCTATAAACCGTATAAAATAAAGTCATGTATAAAACAAAATATACCTCAATGAAGGCGATTGAGACAAAGTCCCTTACCTCATGTCCGACTTTAACCATTCATTCTTTAATCTCATGAATAATAAACTAAAGCTAATTTATACATTCTTTAGAATTTTTTCAAGTTTATTATTCTTTTAATATCACTTATTTATATGTTATAAACATTATGTAATCATTTAAGTTAATAATGGTCATTTTGACGATATTTGGTACTTGAGTCAAAAATGAACCTCTTATATTTATAAGTTGTCCATGTGGTAAAAAATTAATTATCTCTAGATTTTTATTCATGATTTAGATATAATATATTTCATATATATCAATTATATATATGTATTTATAATAGTACATAACATTAGGAGGTAAGAATGTAAACGCACCGTTCATGGAGACGGTAAGCCGTACGTACACATGAACACTACATTCATTTCTATTTAATATTTTTAATGGAATGAAAACATAATGATAAATATTTATATTATAATTCCATTATAATATAATATATAATTTCATTAACTCCATCCATTATACATTCAACATATGGCATGAACGAGTCATATCACTTTGAGGGGGCTGTAGTCCGCACTTCCTCAAATGAAATTATTGCGTTTACCCATTATGGGAACCATAAAGGTATGGTATAAATGAAAAATACATAAGCATAGAGACAATATAAATATAATATATATCACATATAAATATAGTTCCATCACAATTTCCACCATAAGAGTTGGTAGGAGAAGATTGAACAATCATCATTTCAGGAGGTGGAAGATTTCCGTCCACAGAAGCAATATGTTCTTTACCCATTAGATGGAAGTGTGAGTAAGTGTAGTTCAAATACATCTCATAACCACAACCTAGTATATTTTGAATACTGGTGTTGTTATAAAATAATGTAATGAAAAGTGTTTAGGGGGTTGGATAAGTAAAATAAAAGAAAGGAACTTAAAAGATGGGGTTACCTTTAAATTGGGTAACTCCATTTGGTTTGAAACAAAAGGATTTCTTGAAGTGACTTATGCAAAAGGTAAGGCTTCAAGGTGGAAGAGAGGAATCATGAGAGATTATTTGGGTATAGGATGGATGAGCCAAGGGGATTTAGAGGTATGACTAATGTGTTAGAGTTAAGGGCTTTTTATAAGGGGGAGGAGGGGCTCTTTAGGAAGGTTTGAAAATATAATTTTATTATATTACAATTTTCAGTTTCTAAAGGTCCAAAACATAATAAAGTCGAAGATAAGATAACTTCTGTTCTAGATAAAATCATACAATAACAATTTTACTAGTGTTGGATATTTTTTTGATTTTTATAATCTTATTTATTTAAATCATTCATTAATGAGGCAAACACTTCATCATTATTGTGTCATAAATAATTTTCTATATTTGATGTCTATAAATTATAAACAAATACTATGATATAGGAAATATTTTTAGCTTTCTATTGAATATTTATAGGATAATATATAAATTATATAACCTAACATTAAAATTTTTATAGCAAACCAATTCATGTTTATGATATTTTTAATTTTACTTTAAATAAAACGTTATTAATATCAATATCTTTCCCAAGTTTCATTAAAAGGAAAAAAGTCTCACCCAATGATTTTATTGGTCGGCCATTACTCATCCAATACTGTTAGTACAAGTGTTAAGGTAATTTTATAATATTATAATTTTTTTACCTTTAATTACCCTCTTTACCTTTAACTGCGGTAAATAAAATTCAAAAATTACTATTCACCAAAAATTATTTTCTTCTTATTAATCAAAATTTTACATTCTAATAAAAACCATGTATGTCAGATTTTCAAAATTCAATTCATAGATGCAGTAAAATTTTATTTAAATGAAAAAGGTTATATTTTTAACTTCTACTCAGTGTTTTCACTGTCAACCAAAAATTGATGTTTTTCACAAATATAAAAAGAATTCAGCCTTAGCTATATTTGATATTACAAAATAAAAAATGAGGACTATTTTACCTTATTCAAAACACAAAAGTTGTATAAATTAATTTAAAGATAATTTACGTCGTCAAAACCAAAATTGTGTTTTTATGAAATAATAACAATCAAAAGATTGACACTTGTTTATGTCCAATTTCAAAGTGAAATTACTTAAATTGAACAAATTTGGATTAATTGGTAAATATATAATCTAATTAAACTATAAAACCAATTAAAAAGATAATATAACCATATAAATAAATTATATTAAAAGGTATTTTTGAATTAATATACAGTATTTTTCACAATTAATTAAAAAAAGAATTTTTTTTTGAAAAATAGAAAAACATTACCCAAAGTAAATTTTGATGTCCTAAATCTACAGAAGAATTCTATTTTGAGAAACTGAACATATAAAAGTGAATAAACTATATTTAAAGAGGGTGTGCCATTAAAAGGTGGTAAATTGACCTTTTAAAGAATATTAGAGTATTTATCCTTAAAATTATATTCATTCATATTTTAAGCCTCTAACTTTTATTGCATAAATGTAAAAACATTTAAAAAACATGTATAATCATAATGTAGTTAGTTCTATTTATTCTCTCCAATGCAATGGCTAGGCATTAACTACCATTTAAAATAATATTATATTATTATTTTTTAGTATGAATCATCATTGTGTGTAACATTTGGCATAAAAGAAACTCGTTGTTGCGTATCGGGTATGCCATCCAACATAGCATATCCTTTAAAGTAAAATTTATATTTAATTCAAGAATATTAATAAATAAGAAAATGTATTATTGTTTATTTACATGGGATGTTACATCCTTCCCCCTTTTAGAAATTGCATCCTTGCAATTTTTCTTCACTTATCAAATAAGTGGGGGTATTTATCTCTCATAGAATTTTCAGATTCCCACATGGCCTCCCCAACCATATCGGTTTCCCACATAACCTTTACCTGATGAATTACCTTATTTCTCCACAGTTTCTCTCTTTGGTCAAAACTCTGGACAGGTTGTTCCTCATAAGAGAGATTCCCTTACAACTAAACTACATTTGGGTTCAAAACATGAGATGGATCAGGCATATATTTTCTCAACATTAAAACATGAAAAACAATGTGTACCTAGGATAAACATGGATGTAAATCCACTCATTATGCAACTAATACAACTTTCTCCAAGATTTTATAATGTCCAATGAAGCTAAGAATCATCTTTCCCTTGTTAACAAAACACATCTCACTTTTCCATAAAGAAACCTTGTGAAAGACATGATCAACTACCTCATAAAAAGGATTCTTCCTCCGATTATCCGCATAACCTTTCTGCCTGCTCTCAGCTGTTCTCATGTGTTATTGAATCAATTAAACATTTTCTGAAATCTCTTCTACCAATTTTGGTCTCATCAGCTTCCTTTCATCTACTTCATCCCAAAAAGCTGGGGTTCGACACTGCTTCCCAAATAATTTCTCAAAAGGAGCCATTTGTATACTATATTGAATACTCTTATTATAAGAAAATATAACCAAAGAAATATATTGGTCCCAACATCACTGGTAATTCTGTGAACAAGCACATAACATATCCTCCAGGGTCTTAATTGTTCGTTCTGACTACCTATCTGATTGAGGATGAAAAGCTATGCTAAAATTAATTCAGCAACCAATGACTTCTGAAGGCATTTCAAATATTTATAAGTAAACCTGGGATCATGATTAGATACAATGGAGAGGGGAACTCCATGAAACCTGAATATATCTTTAACATATGACTGAGAATGTTGATCTAGAGACAAAGTCTCTTGAATAGGAAGGAAATGAGATGATTTAGTAAATCGATACAAAATAACCCAGATTGCATTATTACCACGATATGTGTTTGATAATCCCATAATGAAGTCCATGGATATATTTTCCTATTTCCACTCTGGCACTGGTAAAGACTGAAGAATCCCTTTCTGTAACTGCAACTCTTCTTTAACCTATTGACAATTCAAACACTTCATTGTAAAGTCAGCAATATCTTTTTTGATTCCATCCCACCAGTAATACTCTTGAAGACCATTGTACATCTTAGTACTACTTGGATGAACTGAAAAAATGAACTACGTGCTTCACATAATAACTATTTCATCAACATGTAATCACAATGCATAGTTAATCTTTTCCCAAATCTCATAACACAATCATTATCACTGATAAAATCAGGGATCTTACCCTTATGAACTATCTATACCTTTTTCTACAACTCGCTATCTTCTTTCTGAACTGGGTTAATTCTATCTGATAGAGATGATTTCACTAACACCTAAAACAAAACAGTGGAATATTCTGCACCAACAACTTCTATTCCAAAGATCATCAAATCAAAAACTGAAGGATCTCATTCCAAACATAACATGGTTAATGAAGCATTACTTTTTCGACATAAATCATCAACCACTTTATTTGTTTTTACCAGATGGTAATAGATCAGGATATCATAATCCATGATTAATTATAACTATCTCCTCTATCTCATGTTCAATTTTTTCTGAGTGATTATATAATATAAATATTTATGGGCAGTATATATTTCACATTTTACTCGATACAAATGATGCCTCCAAATTTTTAAAGAAAAAAAATAGTAGCTAATTTAAAATCATGTGTAGGGTAATTTAACTCATAAGGATTCAAATGACATGAAGCATAAGAAATTACTTGATCATTATTCATATGGACACAACCAAGTCCTTTCAATGAAGCATCACTGTAGATAACAAACCCACCATTTCTAATCGGTAATTCCAATAGAGGAGAATTCACCAATCATCATTTCAATTCATGAAAACAATCATCACATTCTGTTTTCCAAATTAACATAACACCTTTTAGTGTTAACTAAGTTAGTGGGATAGATAACCATGACAAATTTTCAAAAAACCTCCAGTAATAATCTTTCAAACCATGAAAACTACATATTTTAGTTATATTTCTGGTCCTTGGCCATTCTTTAACAACGTTTGTTTTAGCAGGATCAACAATTATGTCATTTTTTAAAATAATGTGACCAGGGAATGAAATTTTTTGTAACCAAAACTCACACTTTCTAAATTTCCCATATAGTTTCTTTTCTTTTAAGGTTTTCTTGATAACCCTTAGATAACTTTCATTTTCCTCTATACTTTTTTATTGAACCAAAACATGATCAATAAACACAACCAAAAACATATCCATGAATTCACAAGGAATTATATTCATAAGATCCATGAATACAACAAGTGCATTGGTAAATAAAAAAGTCATAACTACAAATTCATAATGGCCATATCTGGTACGAAATGCAGTCTTCAGAATGTCTGATTACTTTACATTCAACTGATGGTACCCAGACCTCATGTCAATCTTTGAAAAATACTGAGCTCCCTAAAGCTGATAAAACAAATCATCAATATGAGGCAAAAGATATATGTTCTTAACAATGATTTTATTCAATGATCTATAATCAATACAAAGTATCATTGAAAAATCATTATTTCTATCAAACAAGACAGGAGAACCCCATGATGATGTGCATGGTTGAATGAAACCATTATCAAATAGCTTCTACAATTTCTTCTTTAACTCTAAAAGTTCAATTTGAGCCATTCGATAAGGGTTTTTTGAAATTGTATTAGAATGAAGAATTAAGTAAACCGTAAATTCAACTTCCGCATCAGGTACTGTGCCAGAAAACTAATTAGGGAAAACATAAAGATACTCATTTACAACTGGAACATCATTAATCTTGATAGTTCCCTTGTTTAAAAAAATATGTGCATTGTAAAATTCATTTCCATATTTTACTAGATTCTCAGCTTCCTTATTTGATATCAAAATTAAGGGAATATTCTTGTACATAAACTAAAAATATTTCTGAAAAGAAACCTATTTATCTCTGCAATAAATATTAGCATGATAAACATAAATCCAATCCACACCCAAAATAACATCAGATTCTACTAGAGGGAAAACAATAAGGTTTTCAGTTAGATTCATTCCGTACAAAAGGACATGAAGGTTCTTATAATTTCTTTTTGTCTTAACATTTTCCCCCAATGTTTTTTTGATATCATCAGGATTCATATATTGAGATGTAATTCACAATTTACTAGAAAAATTATCAGAAATGAACGAATGTGTAGACCCTAAATCAAACAACACATTGGCATAATCTAAATAAATAAACAGTATACTTGATACTACTTCATTTGATGGCCCAACCTCTACTTAAGTAGTAGTAGAGGATTTCACTACCCCTTTCTTCTTGTAGTCTGGGAACATTCCCTCAGTTGAGTTCTTCATTGCACACTCATTTGCATAATGACCCATTTCATTTAAACTAAAATATTTTACTGACTGTAAATTAGATTTAGTCTTACCCTTAACCTAATCTTTCTTTAGTTCAATTACGTGCCTTATGTCCCATTTTACCACATCATTAACACTTAATAGAATTCAAAAGACATTCCCCAACATGCTTTTTACCACAATTTTCACAAACGGTAAACTTAAGTTTCTTCCCATCATACTTTTTTAAAGAGTTATTCCCTTTCACCTGCCACCTTGACCTCTTATTCTGTTTTTTGTCAAAGAAAAAATGATCATTATAAAACTCCATTTCCACCTTCTCCTCATATCAAAGAAGTTTTTCATAACTTTTGAACTCACGATAAGCTAACGACCATCGATACTTCTGATTTAATCCTAAGTAAAAGCTGTTGATTTTACTATCAAGATCTCATATTAAATTTGGAGTGTGTCTTACAAGTTGACAAAATTTTGCTTCATAAGTAGCCACAGAGTAATCTTCCTACCTCAATTCTAGGAATATTTTTCCATCCAAAGACAAACCACCTTAGGAAATTATTTTTCAACAATCATAACTTTGAATTAATCCAAATAAAGAGCATCAATCCTCTTACTATCCCTGATATTTTTGAACATCGACCACCACTGATCTGCTTCACCTTCAAAAAGGTAAATAGAAAAAATAACATTTTGATATTCTGAACACCACACGATATTAAAACTATTTTTTTGTGCTTTAATCCACCCATAATCTAGTACAAAGTCATATGATCCTCTGAACGATTGGGGATGTTGCCCCATGAAATTATCCACAACATAAATATTCCTCTGTGGCTGATCTGGCTGCTCTCATGCATGGATACCACCACCATTTATACCCTAAGTCAATTGTTCCATCACTGCAGCAAACTATTATGTTTTGATTCTGACCATCTCAGGTTGATGATTTGGAAATTTGTCTTCCTCCTGATGTCGTCCCATCACAGCTACCTTGATTCCTCTGCAGAAAACCATTCTGAACACAAAAATAATTAGGCAAAGAAACATGGAAATATGTAAATGTTATTTCATGTCAATACTAACATAAATTAATTTATGGATATTAATTTAACAATATCCTAAGTCATATAGTTATCTAAACCTCCCTTTGATACCAACTATAAGGATCCATCCTTAAAACATTTCATAATCATGAATTAAATGTATAATTCACATTGAATATCTTTTCCAGATTAGAGTTTTAGAGAATTATTCAACAACTATTATATTACTTATCAAAAATTATAAAGTAGATAGTTCTACTTAGTTACCATTTTTTTCATAAAATAAACACTCTTTAAAAAAAAGATCCATGTCTAGTTCCATGTTTTTGACAGCAATACTTTTCCTTGATCCCATCCTTGACCCTATTCATCTTTAAGTTCTATGAAATACATTTCAAAACATGGGATAAGCCTAAAAATCTCAATAGGGGTTATAAAATAATGAATGAAAATACTAGTTCATCAATACAAACATAACATAACCTCTTTAACATACCTCATGAAATCATAATATTTATGAATAACACATAGTAATCACAAGTCGTAAGGGTATATTGTGGCATCCATAACATACTTAAGTTGTACCTTTCACAACTACATACGAAGTCATATTTGGAATACCCTTAACTGTATATTCCTGAAATATCTTAGGATAAACCTTCATGTTTACCTATGTCATGTTATCCAATGCATTAGGGATATATCTCAGTCTCACCTATTGTAGGTTATCACAAAACCACCCATATACGTAAACAATTCCCAAGAACCAAAACATATTCATATCTCATAAAACAAACAAAAAGAAAAGATAACATTTCCACATTTCAATAACCATATATCATTTAAATATATTGAAAAAATAAATCCATTATAAAAACCATTTTCAATTCCAAAATATGTAGAAGAGTATGTGGAATTTATTTTCCTTTTAAAAACATTATGGCTCGTTAAGGAAGCCATAAATCAAATAATACTCACGGTGCCAGAAAAGGTTGCTGTCACTACTTATGTTAAAAGAAACATTTTTTTAATTTAGTAAAACAACTAGACGAAAAATATTACCATAGAGTGAAATGAAAATTCAAAGGTGTTTATACCACATATAAAAGAAATTCATGTATAAAAAATATTCCTTAATAAAAGGATATTGAGATGAAGTCCCTTACCTCAGGTATGACTTGAACAGTTCATTGTATAATCTCCTGAATAATAAAATGATGTTAATTTATAATTTCTTAAGAACCTATTTCATGTTTATTATTAATTTTATATCACTTATTTTTATTTTATAAATATTATGTAATCATTTAAGTTAATAATGGTTATTTTTTCGATATTTGGTACTTAAGTCAAAAATGAACTTATTATATTTAATAGTTGTCCATGTAGTAAAAAGTTCATTATCTCTTGAATGATATTTGTGATTTAGATATCATATATATCATATATATCAATTATATATATGTATTTTTAATATTACCTTACATTTTGATGTAATAAATGAAATGCATTGTTCATGGAGATGGTAAGTCGTGCGTATGCATGAACACTACTTTCATTTTTATTTCATATTTTTTAGAAAAATGAAAAATTATTGATAAATAGGTATATTATGATTCCATTATAATATAATATATAATTTTATTATCTTCATCTTTTATACGTTCTATGTATGGCATGAACGAGTCTTATCACTTTGAGGGGCGGTAGTCAGCACTTCCTCAAATGAAATTATCGCGTTTACCCATTATGGAAACTAAAAAGGTATGATATAAATGACAAATACAGAAGCATAGAGACAATATAAATATAATATATATCACATATAAATATAGTTCCATTATAATGGCCATCATAAGAGGTGGTAGGAGAAGATTGAACAACCATCATTTTGTGAGGCAGTAGTTCTCCATCCACTGAAACAATTTTTTCTATTCCCATTAGATGGAGGTGTGTGTAAGTTTAGTTTGAATCCATCTCATAAAAAAACCTAGAATATTTAGGATACTGGTGTTGTTATAAAATAAAGGAATAAAAAGTGTTTAGGGGGTTGGAGAAGTAAAATAAAATAAAAGTACTTAAATTAAGACATTACCTTTAAATTTCGTAACACCTTTTGGTTTGAAACAAAATGATTTCTTCAAGTGCCTTATGCCAAAGGTAAGGATTCTAAGTGGAAGAGAGGGATATTTAAAGCTTATTGGGAAGAGTATGGATGATCCAAGGTGTAACACCCCATGTAAATAAAGAATATGAAATTTTTATATTTATCCATATTTGTGAATAAAATATTAATATTACTTTAAAGGGAACTCTATGCTCGATGGCGTACCCAATACACAATGAGTTCCTTTGAAATCTTATGTTGCACTCTAATAAAAAAATAATTTTATTTTAAATGGTAGTTAACACCTAGCTATTATAATGATGATATTGAACAGAACTAACTACAAAATGATTATATATTTTTGTCAACTATTTTTATTTTTTACAATAAATGGTAGAGGATTAAAAATGCGAATGAATCCAATTTTAAGCGTAAACATTCTAATATTCCTTAAAAAGTCGATTAACCGCCTTTTGATGGTGAACCTCTTTTAAATCCACTTTTCGAAAATTTTATGTGTTATATTTGACAAAATAAAATTCTTCTTTAGAATCGGGACATCAAAATTTACTTTGTGTAATTTTTTTGTATTTTTCCAATAAAGATCATTTTTTAATGAATTGTGAAAATTTTGTATATTAATTCAAAACCACTTTTTAATCTAATTTAATTAAATTATTAGATTATCTTTTGAATTGGTTTTAAAGTGAAACTATAATATATTTTTACCATTTAATCCAATAGTGGTCTTTGGAATTAATTTCACTTTGATATTGGACTTAAACTACTGTCAGTCTTTTAATAGATATTGTTTCTTAGAAACATGCTATTTGTTTTGACAGCGGGAATTAATTATTAAATTAATTAATGAAACTTATATGTTTGTAATTTTTTAAAATGGAAATCATTTATGAATTCGTAATATCAAATATAGCTTAGGGTGAAAATTTTGTATTTTTCTGAAAAACTTCAATTTTTGATGAATAGTGAAACCACTAAGTGGTAGTTAGAAAACCGATTTTTCATTTAAATGAAACATTACCACTTCTGTGATATGATTTTCAAAAATCCGACATACATGGTTGTCATTAGTAAGAAAAATTCGGTTCAATAAGATTAAAATAATTTTTTGGTGAATAGTAACTTTCAAGTTTTAATCGCGATTAGAGGTAATTAGTGTACTTTAAGGTAAAAATAATGTTTTAATAATATGAAATGACCATGAAACATGTCCTACCCTTATTGTATGAGTCATGAACGACCTATAAAATCCATGGTTCAACTTGGGGACCCCATGGTGCCACTTTGGTAGGAAAATGACATTAATACCTTTTTATTTAAAGATAAAATTAAAATGTCACAAACATGTGTTGTTTTACTAAAACAATTTTTACATGGGGTTATACAGGTCATATTTTTGACTATAAATATTCATTATAAATCTATAAATATTTCCTACATCATGAATGTTTTTTTATAATTGTTAGACACTAAATAAATTAAATTATTTATGACACCATGACGATGCAACGATTACCTCATTATTTAATGATTTAAATAAAATGGAATGATAATGTAAAATATAAGACCTACACTTGTCAAAAACCTATTGTATGGGTGTATTTCAAAAACTTATCACCTTATCCTCGAAATATATCTTTTTTGGACCTTTAAAATCCGAAAACCATTATATAATAATGTAATATTTTATAACTTTCCAAGAGTGCCCCTCCTCTCCTCTTATAAAAGGCTCCCACCTCTACCACCTTACACACACCTCTCATGCCGTTGGCTCAGCCAACCCCTACCCATTTAATCTCTCAAAATCCCTCTCTTAATAATTTAATCCTAACATTTGTAACAATGCTCTTCAAGATACACTTTTGGTTCAAACCAAGAGGAGTTACCCGATTTAAAGGTAATGTATTCCCTTGTGTTTTTTTTATTTTGCTTCTCCAACCCCCTAAACTCTTTTTATTCATTCTTTTGTAACAACACCAGTATATTCCATTTACTAGGATGTTTTTATAAGTATTATTTTAACTACACTTACACACACCTACATCTAATGGTTAAAGAGCATACTGTTTCCGTGGATGAAAAATTTCTGCCTCACGAAACGAGGATTGTTCAATATTCTTCTAACACCTTCAAGGGTGGCCATTAAGATGTCACTATATTTATATATTATTTATAATATGTTTATGTTTTCATTAAGCTTCTGTATTTTATATTTATTGCATACCTTTATGGTTTCCATTATGGGTAAACGCGATATCTTCATTTTAGGAAGTGCGGACTACCGCCCCCTCAAAGTTATTTGATTCGTTAATGCCATATGTGGGACGTATACAGGATGGAATTAATGGTATAACATATGATATTCTACTAGAAGTATAATATACCTTTATATAATTATTATTTCATTCCATTTAATAAAAAAAAGAAATGAAAGTAGCGTTCATGCGTACGTACAACTTACCGTCTCCATGAGCAGTACATTTCATTTCTTATCTCCAAATGTTATGTACTATTATAAGTAAATATATATAATGGATATATATTTAATATATTACATATAAATGATGGATATCATTCTGTAATTATAATATATATATATATATCTCATTTTGTTTTAATTCCATTAATATGACAAAAAAATGAAAGTAGCGTTCATGCGTACGTACGACCTACCATCTCCATGAACGGTGCTTTTAATTTTTTATCTCAAAATGTTATGGAATAGTATAAAATGAATATATACTGGATATATATTATATTTAAAAAAACAATAATATTATGGATATGATGTACATATGACTACATAGAAATTTTTTTTCAAACAAGTTCAATTTTTACTCATGTACCGAACATCGACAAAAACATCTGATATGAACTCACTTTATTAACCAATTATTATAACATTATAATATGTGATATGAAATGAATAATAATATTTTAAGGGGGTCCTTTAGAAATAATAAATTGACCAAATTTTATTATTCAGGAGATTAAAGAACGATCGAGTCATGTCGGACACGAGGTAAGGGATCCTACTCCTCTCTTTCTTTTTATGTACACTCTTTTATGTCATTACTTTTAAGATAATATTTCTTATTTTTGGGATGTTCTTTTATATTAATATTACTGTACTTTTTATGTTCATATTATGAGAGACCCTATTTTCTCTCATCAATACATTTTGGATGTTTTGAGTGGTGCCGTTAGGCTGCCGAGTTTTCGTAATAGATCCAACCTCCCTCTTTTTTCTTTTTAAGTACTCTCCTTTATGTCACTTATTTTAAGATCCTCTTTGTTATGTTGGGGGATCACCATTTATATTCCTCATGATGTACATTTTATTTTAATATGACGAGATACCCTATTTGATCTCATTAATCAATTTTTGGATGTTTTATGTGGCGTCGTTAGGCTGCCGAGTTTTCGTAAGGGATTTTTCATCTCACTTTTATTCCTATGAGATTTATGCTACATTTGCCACCAGTTCATTTGACTGGTGTATATACTGACCATTATTATACTCTTTGTGTAATATAATTTCATTTATGGGTATTTACATATTCACTATACAACCCTTCTTCATTGGGGTGTACGTTTCGAAAGTTACCCAAGTCGGTAAGGGAACCTTTCACCCTCCTCTTTTTAAAAGACTTCTTTTGTTATGTCTTTTAATTCACATACTATTATGTTCGGATATGTTCTTCTATATCCTTATTGATGTAAATTTTATCTCCAAGTGATGAGATACCCTTTTTATCTCTCATCAACTCATTTTCTAAATTTTTAAGTGATGCCGTTAGGCTGTCGAATTTTTGCAAGGGAACTTCTTAAGACAATTTTTATTCTTTGGGATAAACATGTACTCCTTGAATATGTTGTTCTATGAATACATGTGAATAACCTATGATTGTTTTACACTTAATATCCACTTATATTTGGTGTATTCGTTTGTCACACATAATTATGTAATTGATTTATCCTTAATCCAAGGACACCGTCTTTGTATGGGACTTCATCTCAATCTCTTTTCATTGAGGCATATTTTGTTTTTTAGACAACTTTATTTTATGCAGTGTATAAACCCCTTTGACTTTTACGTTTATCGAAAAGGAATATTGTTTATACGAAGCGTCTTACTAAACGACAAAAGTGAATGTTTTTTTGTTGTACGTATGCGGAGACAAGGACTTCTCCGCCGCCGTGACCATTATTTGCATTTCGGCTTCCTCTACATTCCATACCTTTTTAAAATTAAAAATAAATACCATGTTTTAATTTTATTTTATTTTGGTATTGAAAATGGTTTTCATAATGTTTTTATATCAATGTGTTGTATTGATATCTTGTGATTGAAAAGTGGAAATGTTATGTTTCCTTTATGCATGATTTATGTTATATGATTATGTTATGGTTCTTGAGAATTATTATGAAGACAGGTGGTTCCAAGATAAACTGAGGGTGGGTGAGCCGGATATAGCACTCCAACGCATTGGGTAATGCGAAGGAGTTAAACGTTAAGGTTTCTCTGAAGAGATTTAGGGGATATACTATGATGGGTATTCCAAACGTAACCAAGAGTGTTAATCACTACGTAAGAATGTTATGAATGCCTCAAGTTAGCTTTATGCCTTATGATTTCTATGTTTTATTCATGATTTGAGGTGGTATGTTAAAGTGATTATGTTTTATGAGTAAATTATGATTTCATTGATTCTTATTTATACATGTACTCATGTTTCCTTTCAATATTTTTTATATCCCTTACTGAGATTTTTATGCTCATCCCAAGTTTTTGAAATGTTTTACACAGGACTTAAAGATGAATAAGGTCAAGGATGGGATCAAGAAAAGACATGCTATCTAAAACATGGAACTAGAAATGTTTCTTTTAAGAGTTTTTTATTTATTTATGGAAACATAGTAGAAGTGTCTACTTTTCAATTTTTTGAGATGTAATAGTTATGTCATAATTCTCTAAAACTTTAAACCTGAAAAGATCCTCAATGTGAATTATTCAATTTAATTCAAGATTAAGTAATGCTTAAGGTCGGGGACTTATAGTTGGTATCAAAGGGAGGTTTAGATAACTTTAGAGGTTAGGGTATTCTATAATCATAAGTGACATTACCATAATGGCAAGGAATTCAGAAAGAGTCATAGTTTTTACATAAAGAGAATGAGTAAGTATATCTTAGTGTTTGTCTTCCTGATTAGTACATGATAATTTTGTTGATATACTCACACTGACATTTTTGGTTTTAGTAAATGGATGGATCTAGCAGGCACCAAAGTGACAATGGGTTTGAAGGAAACTTTGGTGGTTCTCTGATTAAGAGACCGGATGAAATGGGGGATTCAATGAGGAAACTCATGGTTGTTCTAAACCAACAATCAAGGAGTCATGATCAACCACTTGATCCTTGGTATGTTTTGTAATGCATAATGTACGAGATGACCAATCGATGTGGAAGTTAAGGTAATAATTATAAAGGTAACCATTAGGGTTTATATGATCCTTAATTTTGACGTAATTATGAGTTACTATATGTTATTATGGAATATGAATGACTTGAGATAATCTTGATGTTAAAAAATGTTTGGGTTATTTTTGGAGTTTTATAAAAAGGACAACACGCAGACCGTGTGACAACCTATCATGTCAGACAAAGCTACAGGAATCGAACCCACAACCAAAGTGTGACTGGTATTTATCACCTACCACTGCACTACGTGAAGTCCCTAGTTAGTATGACTTATTCTTTTTAGTTAGATGATTTTATGAATTAAGAGTAAGTTTATTTTGGGTTATATATGGAAATTATTAACCTATCATGGAGGATATGTGATTAGGTTATTACTTTTCAATATGAGACTTTAAGAGAAACAAATTTTATTTGTAGGTAAGTGTTACCTTTGAAGAATATGTGATTAAATCCTTCAAATATTTGGGTTTCAATCTTATTTTGGTTTACTTTGAATAATTTTATGGAAAAATTGTTTATCTAACGGTCTTCATTGAACTTTGGGTTTTGTTGGACAAATTTTGGAGATTAAGAATAGATTTTCTTTTTATAATGGGTTATCCTTTTCTAGATTATCTGATATTGTACTAACCTTTTTTTTGGTTTTGGTTAAAGTCTAAAGACATGGGAAGTATATAGTTCTCTTTTTTGGATTAGGTGATTCTATAGAAGTTGATTATAGCTCTCTTAATGTAAACAAGTCTTCCTAAATACTCATCATTTGGGGAAAGTATGAGTTTGTGTAAAAAATCTAGTAAAAGTTGAAGTCAACATGACAAGTAAGTATGTTTCCTTAAGATCAAAAATAAATTCCTCAATGAATAGTAACTTAAAACAAAAATGTTCTCTATTAACTTTTCCTACTGGGGAATAGAATACCATTTAACCCACCACAAGTTTGTGATTTTCTTGTGGTTATCTTTCTTCTAAACATGTTTTCTATCACTCTCCCTCAGAACATGACCCTTTTCTTTTTCTTCCATGTCCATGTTTTCCTACATGGAATCCTAGTATGGGTTAACTTGAGTGACCTCTGTAATTATCTTTATATCTTTTAAAGTGATTGTTTTACCGAATCTTGTTCCGATGTGGGACTTTCAATGATGTTTCCGAGCCCAATTTTAAAATTGCGAGGACGCAATTCCAAAAAGGGGGAAGGATGTAACACCCCAGGTAAATAAAGAATATTACATTTTTATATTTATCCATATTTGTGAATAAAATATTAATATTAATTTAAATGTAACTCTATGCTCGATGGCATACCCAATACACAACAACGAGTACCTTTGAAATCTTACGTTGCACTCTAATAATAAAATAATTTTATTTTAAATGGTAGTTAAATCCTAGCCGTTGTAATGATGGGAATGAACAGAACTAACTAAAAAATGATTATATATGTTTTTCAAATATTTTTTTTTTACAATAAATGTTAGAGGATTAAAAATGTGAATGACTCCAATTTTAAGCATAAACATTCTAATATTCCTTAAAAAGTCGATTAACCGCCTTTTGATGGTGAACCTATTTTAAATCCACTTTTTGACAATTGTATGTGTTATATTTGACAAAATAAAATCCTTCTTTATAATCGGGACATAAAAATTTACTTTGTGTAAATTATTAGTATTTTTCCGATAAATATCATTTTTTAATGAATAGTGAAAAATGTTGTATTTTAATTCAAAACTACTTTTTAATCTAATTTAATTATATGATTAGATTATCTTTTGATTGGTTTTAATGTGAAATTAGAATATATTTTTACAATTTAATCCAATAGTGGTCATTGGAATTAATTTCACTCTGATATTGGACTTCATCTAGTGTAAATCTTTTAATAGATATTGTTTCTTAAAAACACTCTATTTGTTTTGACAACGGGAATTAATTATTAAATTAATTAATGCAACTTATATGTTTTGAATTTTTTAAAATAGACACCATTTATGAATTAGGAATATCAAATATATCTTAGGGTGAATTTTTTTTATTTTTCTGAAAAACTTCAATTTTCGATGAATAGTGAAACAACTAAGTGGTAGTTAAAAAACAGATTTTCATTTAAATGAAACTTTACCACTTCTGTGATTTGATTTTCAAAAATACGACATACATTGTTGTCATTAGGTAGTAAAATGTGATTCAATGAGATTAAAATAATTTTTTGGTGAATAGTAACTTTTACTTTTTAATCGCGATTAGAGGTAATTAGTGTAGTTTAAGGTAAAAATAATGTTTTCATAATATGAAATGACCATGACACATGTCATGAACTTATTGGATGATTAATGGCCAGACAAGACAATCCATGGGTCAACTTGGGGACCCCATGGAGCCACTTTGGTAGGAAAATGACATTAATACCTTTTTATTTAAAGTTAAAATTAAAATGTCATAAACATGTGTTGTTTTACTAAAACAATTTTTACATGGGGTTATACAAGTCATATTTTTTATTATAAATATTCATTAGAAATATAAAATGATTTCCTACATCATGATATTTTTTTGTAATTTTTAGACACTAAATAAAGTAAATTATTTATGACACCATGATGATGCAGTGATTACCTCATTATTTAACGATTTAAATAAAATGAAAAGATAATGTAAAATATAAGACCTAAACTTGTCAGAAACCTATTGTATGGGTGGATTTATAAACCTTATCACCTTATACTAGAAATTTATCATTTTATGACCTTTAAAATCCGAAAAAAATTATATAATAAAGTAATATTTTATAACCTTCTAAGAGTGCCCCTCCTCTCCTCTTATAAAAGGCCCCCACCTCTACCACCTTACACACATCTCTCAAGCCTTTGGCTCACCTAACCCCTGGCCATTTAATTTCTCCAAATCCCTCTATTGATCATTTAAGCCTATCCTTTGGCTGAATTCTCTTCAAGAAACCCTATTGGTTCAAACCAAGAGGAGTTACTCGATTTAAAGGTAATGTTTTCCCTTGTGTTCTTTTGTTTTATTTTTCTTCTCCAACCCCCTAAACTCTTTTTATTCATTTTATTTTGTAACAACGCCAGTATATTCCATATACTAGTATGTTTTTATATGAATGATTAAATCTACACTTATACACACCTACATCTAATGGTTAAAGAGCATACTGTTTCCGTGGATGGCGAATTTCTGCCTCACGAAACGATGATTGTTCAATATTCTTCTAACACCTTCAAGGGTTTCCATTAGGATGTCACTATATTTATATATGATATATAATATGTTTATGTTTTCCTTAAGATTCTGTATTTTTCATTTATGGCATACCTTTATGGTTTCCATTATGGGTAAACGCGATATCTTCATTTTAGGAAGTGCATACTACCACCCCCTCAAAGTGATTTGATTCGTTAATGCTATATGTGGGACACATAAAGGATGGAATTAATAGTATAACATATTATATCATAATGTACTAATAATATACCTTTATATAATTATTATTTCATTCCATTTAATACAAAAAAAAATAAATGAAAGTAGCGTTCATGCGTACGTACGGCTTACCGTCTCCATAAACGGTACATTTCATTTCTTATCTCCAAATGTTATGTACTATTATAAGTACATATATATAATGGATATATATGTAATATATTACATCAAAATTATGGATATCATTCTGTAATTATAATATATATATATATATATATCTCATTTTGTTTTAATTCCATTAATATGTCAAAAAAATCAAAGTAGCGTTCATGCGTACGTACAACCTACCGTCTCCATGAACGGTGATTTTAATTTTTTATCTCCAAATGTTATGGAATAGTATAAAATTAATATATACTATATATATATGATATTTAAAACATCAATACAGTTATGGATATGATGTACCAATAACTACATGGAAAATTCTTCTCCAACAAGTTTAATTTTTACTCATGTACCGAACATCGACAAAAACATCTGATATGAACTCACTTTATTAACCAATTATTATAACATTATAATATGTGATATGAACTAAATATTAATTTTTAAAGGGGGTACTTAAGAAATTATAAAATGACCAAATCTTATTATTCAGGAGATTAAAGAATGATCGAGTCATGTCGAACAGGAGGTAAGGGGTCATACTCCTCTCTTTCTTTTAAAGTACACTCTTTTATGTCATTCCTTTTATGCTCATATTTCTTATGATTGGAATGTCATTTTATATTACTCTTACTGTACTTTTTATGTTCATATGATGAGAGACCCTATTTTCTCTCATCAATCCATTTTGGAATTTTTGAGTGGCGCCATTAGGCTGCCGAATTTTCATAAGAGATCCAACCTCCCTCTTTCCTTTTAAGTACTCTCCTTTATGTCACTTCTTTTAAGCTCCTCCTTGTTATGTTTGGGGATTTCATTTTATAGTACTCTTGCTGTATATTTTATTTTAATATGATGAGAGAACCTATTGGATATCATCAATCCATTTTTGGATGTTTTAAGTAGCGTTGTTATGCTGCTGAGTTTTCGTAAGGGATTTTTCATCTCATTTTTATTCCCGTGAGATATATGCTACATTTTCCACCATTTCCTTTGATTTGTGAATGTAATGCCCATTATTATACTATTTTTGTAATATAATTTCATTTATGGGTACTTACATATTCATTGTACAACCCTTATTCAATGGGGTGTACGTTTCGAAAGTTACCCAAGTCGGTAAGGGAAGCTTTCACCCTCCTCTTTTTAAATGACTTCTTTTATTATGTATTTTAATTCACATACTATTATGTTGGGATCTGTTCTTCTATATCCTTATTGATTTACATTTTATGTCCAAGTGATGAGATACCCTTTTTTATCTCTCATCAACTCATTTTATGAATTTTGAATTGACGCAGTTAGGCTGTCAAATTTTTGCAAGGGAACTTCTTAACCCAATTTTGATTATTTGGGATAAACATGAACTCCTTGAATATGTCATTCTATGAATATGTGTGAATAACCTATTATTGTTTTACACTTAATATCCACTTATATTTGGTGTATTCATTTGTGACACATAATTATGTAATTGATTTATCCTTAATCTAAGGATACCATCTTTGTATGAGACTTCATCTCAATCTCCTTTCATTGAGGAATATTTTGTTTTATACACAACCTTCTTTTATGAGGTGTATAAACCCCTTTGACTTTTACATTTATCCAAAAGGAATCTTTTTTATACGAATCTTCTTACTAAATGACAAAAGGGAATGCTTCTTTTGTTCTACGTATGCGACGACAATGAATTCTCTACCACTGTGACCATTATTTGAGTTTCATCTTCCTCTACAAGCCATACCTTTTTTTAAAGGAAAAATAAATACCATGTTTTAATTTTATTTTATTTTGGTATTGAAAATGGTTTTCATAATGTTTTTATATAAATGGGTTGTATTGATATCTTGTGATTGAAAAGAGGAAATGTTATGTTTTATTTAGGCATGTTTTATGTGATACGATAATGTTATGGTTCTTGGAAATTATTATGAATACGGGTGGTTCCATGATAAAATAAGGGCATGTGAGCCCGATATAGCTCACCAATGCATTGGGTAACGTGAAGGAGTTAAAAGTTAAGGTTTCTTCGAAGTGATTTAGGGGATATACTGTGACGGGTATTCCAAACGTAACCAAGATGGTTACTCCCTACATAAGAATGTTATTAATGCCTCAAGTTACCTTTATGATTTATGATTTCTATGTTTTATTCATGATTTGATGAGGTATGTTAATGTGATTATGTTTTATGAGTAAAGTATGATTTAATTGATTCTTATTTATACATGTACTCATGTTTCCTTTCCATATTTTTTATATCCCTTATTGAGATTTTTATGCTCATCCCATGTTTATGAAATGTTTTACACAGGACTTAAAGATTAATAGGATAAAGGATGGGATCAAGGAAATACATGCTATCTAAAACATGGAACTAGACATGTTTCTTTTAAGAGTTTTTATCTATTTATGGGAACTTAGTAGAAGTGTTTACTTTGTAATATTTTGAGATGTAATAGTTATGTCCTAATTCTCTAAAACTCTAAACCTGAAAAGATCCTCAATGTAGATTATTCAATTTAATTCAAGATTAAGTAATGTTTAAGGTCGGGGCCTTATACCAGGGGCTTGAGAGGTGTGAGTAATGAGTTAGAGGTGAGGGATTTTTATAAGGGGGAGGAGGAGCTCTTTAGGAATGTTTGAAAATATTACTTTATTATATATTTATTTTAGGTTTCGAAATGTCTAAAACATATTAAATTAGAATATAAGAAGACTCTTATTCAAACTAAAATCATACAATAAGAATTAAAATGTTTTTGGATATATTTTTTAAATTTTTATAAACTTTGATTATTTAAATCATTCATTAATGAGGTAAAACTGCATCATTATTGTGTCATAAATAATTATTTTTTTGATTTATAAAAATTATAAAACAAATACCATGATTTATGAAATATTTTTCACTTTCTAATGAATATTTATATTCAGATATATCAATTATATAACACTAAATTAAAATTGTTTTAGAAAAATAATTCTTGTTTATCATATTTTTATTTTTAATTTAAATAAAAAGTTATTAATATCATTACCTTACCCAAGTTTCTTTAAAAGGCCAAAGGTCTCACCCAAGGAATTTTTGGTTCAACCATTACACATCTAATTCGGTTAGTACAAGTGTTAAAGAAATTGTATATTATTAAAATATTGTTTTTACCATGAATTACCATATTTACCTTTAGCCATGGTAAATAAAAGTCAAAAGTTACAATTAAAAAAAATATTTTTTTTATCTTATTGAACCACATTAAACATACTAATAACAACCATTTATATCATATTTTTTAAATTCAATTCATAGAAGCGGTGAAATTTCATTTAAATTGAAAAGTCAGTTTTTAACTACTACTCAGTGTTTTCACTATTCCTAAAAATTGATGTTTTTTAGAAAAATACAAAAAAATAAACCTAAGCTATATTTGAAATTATGAATACAAAAATTAAGTCTATTTTACCAAATTCAAAACATATTATTTGGATTAATTAATTAAAAATTAATTCTTATTGTCAAAACAAAAAGCGCGTTTTTAAGAAATAATATCTATCAAAAGATTGACACTTGTTTATGTCCAATTTCAATGTGGAAATACTTTCAATGAACAATATTGGATTGAATGGAACATATATAATCTAATTACTCTTTAAAATCAATTAAAAATATAATAAAAAATATAAATAAATTATATTAAAAGGAAAGTTTGAATTAAAATACAATATTTTTCAGAATTCATTAAAACATTAATTTTACTAGAAAAATACCAAAAAATTACCCAATGTAAATTTTGATGTCCTGAATCAAAATAAGAATTTTATTTTGTCAAATTGAACATATAAAAGTGAACAAAACAATATTTAATGATGGTTTTCCATTAAATGGTAGTAAATCATCTTTTTAAAGAATATCAGAGTATTTATGCTTAGAAATAGATTTATTCACATTTTAATCCTCTAACTTTTATTGGAAAAATGTATAAACGTTTAACAAACATGTATAACTATATTGTATTTAGTTTTATTTATTCCCACCAATACAATGACTTGGAATTAACTACAATTTAAAATAATATTATATTATTATTTTTCAGTATGACTCAGTACTGTGTGTAACATTAGACATCCAAGAAAACCGTTAATGCGTATCAGGTATTCCATCGATAATAGAATAATATTTAATGTAAAATTAACATTTAATTCACAAATATTAATAAAAATTAAAATGTATTATTTTTTATTTACATGTGATGTCGCATATGGAGTCCTCTAAAGAATAATAATCTACACTGAAGGTAAGGGTTTAAAATCCTTATATATAATTTTTATTGATATTATTTTATTATGAATAAATTTCCACACATTTAATTGATTGAAATTTCTTATGATTATATACCATTTTATCTATTGTTAAATAAATACTACTAGTCACCTCTCATTTTTTCAGTTTCCTATGAATTTTTTATGATGAAATAAGGGTTCTCATTCCACCCCTATAATTTTCAATTACAAAACATTATTGTAATGTCATCATGATTTTAATTTTAATTAATTATCATCCATTTGATATATTTAAAATTATATATTCTCTCATTATAGTATTTTAATAATATTTTATAATTATAAAAAATACTAAAATTTATAAAATTCAAGAGAGTATGGTTTTTCTACCAATGAACTCCATATATAGATACTAGAATGTAGATGGAGTTATAGATGAGATTTAAATATGGGTAATCACCACAAAATATTTGGATGAGAATTAAATCAACTATAACTTTGATGCATGATGAGTTTACCTAAGAATGCACACCTGGATATACACTCCCATTGTATTTTATTTGGAATAACCACATCCTATTTATGAACCATGATGAAGGATTTACCATACCATTGTCTTACTCTCCTAAATATAAAAACTGTTTAACCTAATTAATATCTTAAATAGATAACTTAGAACATTTAATGTACCATCACTACTATATTTGTTGATAAGAGTAATTCAAATTAAATTGATGAAACCCCACATCTTCTACACTGATTAAGGTATGTTTTCATTGATATCAACATTATTCCATTTAATGAGGAAGTATTTGTTTACAAAATTTTCATTATATGGATAACCATGTTTCTATTCAACCAGCGGTTCCTTAGGGAATGGAATGAAATGTCTTGTTAAATCTTATAGTGATTGAATTATATTAATTAGTTGATGAATGGGATCTAGAAGTATATATACATTCAATGCATCGGCAGTTATCATGAGAAAAGACAACTTTGGTTTTGGTGTATACCACTCCCAATATTAGTATAACATCTTGGTAAAAGTCCTTGAAAACATGTTTTGATGGTTGAAATTATAAATTCCAAAATTAGGAGGTCAATGATTATTTTTATCCATGTTTTCATTTATTTAAATTTATATTTAATTACATAAGTTTCACTTAATTACATATTCATGTTGTTTATTTATTATTAAAATATTACTTTTGTCAAATTTATGGTACAATAAATTTCATTGCATGGAACACCTTACTAAGAATCTGAACTAACCTTTACTTTTTTTCTTTCCCCTATAAACATAAATGGAAATTATATGTAATTTTTAGGGATATTATAGAAGAAATAATATTTTTCTCCTAATGTGTTCATGTTGTATCTTTTGTTTTCAAATGTAATGTATAAATATATTCTGTCTTACCATACCAATAAGTTATTGGATTCTATGAAAACTCTTGAATTCTATACTAATAATATAACATAACTACCATATTCATGTCTATGGAGACCTGGTTTTTTAAAATAACACTGTAATATGGGACCAACTATCAATCTATATTGAATCTAAAATAACAAAAACCACTAGACTAGTGCACATTAGCATCATCAGGTTGAAACATCCATTCTAGCCCTAAATGATCACACAAACAGGGGTACACTAACAACAAGTGAACTAATTATCATAGTATAAATCTAAACCGATCACATAGTGCCTTTTATTCCCATGAAATAAATCATTTAGAGGTGATAAATGAATTATGAAATGAGTAACTCATGCATCAATAAAGAATAAGAAATAAATATATTCTCACCTCTAACATCCTCTCATGAAAAAATCTCTTTTCATATCAATTTATAATAATCAATCATTGGATAATAATATTCAAACTACACCCCTTAATGAAAAAATATCTAAATAAGGAATACCAAGATAGGGGGATCCAACAAAAGGGCATCACCAAACACCAATTAAATATCTTTTTGATAGTTAAAATAAAGCATTTGAATACTATATTGGGATTCAAACACATACCTCTGAACATAAAAAATAAATTAAAAAAAAACATTAAGAATTAATTTAGAATAATTTATAAATAAATTAAACACTTAAAATACCCTATAAAACTATGAAACTCTTGAATTTAGTAACCAATTCTTCTTAATTATCATTCAAAACAAAACAAATATTTATGTCGAAACAGCCCCATTAAAAAATTTCACACAAGATTCAAAATCCCTATCCATTTATAAAATCATTTAAAATTATCCCCTAAGGTATTTATACATACACATTAAATTCATAAAATAATAAATTCCATGATTAAGAATATGAAACTATAAAAATCCATTTATTCAATGTGGAAGGTTCCTTGATTTTTTTCAAAATAATTTAATGACAAAATAGATATTTACTATTTTAAAATAAATTGTTTTAAATAAAATAAATAATCCAAGACATACAAATTAATGAGATTAAATAGAAACTCCCACACTAAAATAGAGTATAAATAATCATCATCCATGAAGAAAGCCCGATAAGAGAAGAAAACAATGCATGTAAGACACGTACATCAAAATAATAATTATTAAATTCATGTAGAACCCTAAATTAAAAACACATATCATGAAAGAATCCTTGGATAAGTAAAAACATAATGAAAAAATTAGAATAAAGAGGAAGGTGAAATAATGGATTTACCTAAGCTGAATAATTAAAATCTATGGTGGAGGGGTTCAAAATTAGTGGGGATGATGTGATAATCTACATTGGTCTTGAACATGGGTCATCTGAGAAAAATTAAAGGATACTATAAGACCTAAGGCATAAAATAATATAGGGAAACATTGATATTTTACAATTTTAAAAAACTGGATAGTTTTTAGAATTGATCCACAAATTTTAGTAAACAATGAGCCAACTGTGTTGGTTTTAGTAGATAAACACAACACAATCTCATAGATTGGACACATAGTTTTATGAACTATGTTAAAACTAATAAAACCATAGGAATACACTATATAACCCCTGTACACATATTTAATAGTTTCTACCAACCGTTCACAAGTTACATGATACTTATACATTTAAGAAAATTAAATTAAAACCCTAAACTACTCAAAACTCAAGGAAACGAATAAAAACTAACAATTGAATAAAATAATAATTATTTTATAGGATGGGGTGTGATAAATCTTTCCACCATTCCACTTTCCCCCATATAAATTCATTGAAAAAATGGAAAACAATGGAACAAGAAAACCTCAACAACCCAATGAAGCGGTGGTGGTGGGGAGGGGGGGTGTTTAAGAACTGAGGGAGAACCTAATGTAAAAGAAAATAATAAATCAAAACAATTCCTAAAGATCTATAGAGATTTACCTCATATATCATCTCATATCTTCAAGTGTAATTTACTTCAAACACAAGATAATTACAACCTATGGAACATAAAGACCTATAATAGTTTTTGCACAATTTAGATTTCATTAAGATGGTAGTTTAAAGGGATATACACAATCCATAAGAATGATTTTCTTGAAACAATTCCTCCACATATACCTAATGGAAACTATAATTCCTCTATAAATCACATTAACCATATGTGAATCAATATAAAAACAAAAAAATAATTTACTAATCATAAAGAACATGTCTAAAAACTATAAGATAAGTTATGCACAAAAACACTATCTCCCAAAAACTGAGGAAAAAACATCCCAAGTCATAAAAAATCCATCTAAATCGAAAAACATGACTCTATCCATAGTTTAAATAAGTAGAAAAAATAATAACATCAAACTACAGTCATATAATTCCACCCATGTTACATCTAACATAATCTAAGGGATCCAAGTAGAGTGAAAAAAACCACATTGATTAAGAAAACCCAATAACATACCTGTGGTACCCATGTTCATTCCATTAAAACAAATATCTAATAAAAAATACAATATATAAAAAAATAAACCTGATCATAACAAAGTTATAAGCCACTTAACCCCAATCCACATCCCAAAAACACTAAGACAGTGAAATCCCAAGTGAAAATATGGAAATTATTACCTCAAAATATTAAATACCTTATAACTCATCAAGTAAAAACATAACTAATAGAAGACAAAATAATAATGAATTACAACTGATACTATAACACAAATCAACAATAATGAATTAAATACTAAAAAATTGAATGTTATGATGACTAATAAATATTAGATTGGGTCCATGAAAAGAGAAGGATAAAACACCACCACTCTTCTCAGAGTCTAGTTAGAGTTTGTAATTAAAATAACCACATAAAAACGACCAATATAAACACCATTAGGTTCATCACTAGGGGCATGATTTCCACTATTCTTTAGGATCTATTATAAATACATATCCTAAATAACATGGAATGTAAATTTAATTATTTTATGTAAAGCACCACAAATCAAAAATCCCTACATGAACCCATGGGGGTTAAAACTAAAATATATTTCACTAATAAAAAATTATAAAAAAAATATTTTAATTATGATCACTTGAAAAATTATTTTTAGGATGAATTTTGAATATAAAACAACCCAAATTTTTTTTATTTTATTTAGAAAACTAATAAAAACAATTTTCATAAAACAAAATCCCTTCTAAAAATCCTTTTTGAAAAATTAATCTGAAATAAACCACATTACCAAACCATAAACCTTAAAAAATTTCAATTTAATCCCCATTAGTTCATAAACAATAAAAATAGTTTTCTTTATGGCATAGTTAATTTAAAACCTTCCATAACTTATAAAAATTTTATTTGTATTTAGAAAACTAATAAATCCCAATTTATAAATCCATCACAGATTAAAGTCCATAATTATTATATATTCCCATTATGGTAATTTAAAACACTCACACAATTTTTTAAAATACTAATTCATTTATAAATAAATTAACCTAATTTATTTAAAAATACATTAGAATTTTATAGTAAATACCAGACAAGTCTATCTAGAAGAAAAGATTATAAATATTTGTTAAAAATAAAAATAAAAAGTAAAGGGGAGCTGAGAAGGGTCAATCATGTGGACTTTTCCTCACTCATGATGAAAAGAGTTTCAAATCATAATATGATATCTTATTTCATTTATATTCTACTTTTCACCCAAAATAATTATTAATAACATTAATCATAAAAAAATAAAACAATAAGAAAAATCCATTTTAAATACATGAAAATCTCATAAAAACCCATTTGATTCATCTTTAATAAATGAAATTCACATTATGAGTAATTATAAATATTGAGGGGTTAAAAAAATAATGGAGGGATTCCAAGCTATGCACAATTTGGTGGACCATGCACCCATCATGTTCCATGCTATTTGAATTAATCAACACCATTTAGAATGGACTCTAAATGGTTTATTGTACTATATGTGAAAACTATACAACACTTATTAATCCTTCAAATTCACCAAAAAACTCATAGAACATTTAAAATTACCTAAAAACAATGCTACCATCAATATAACAATAATTTAATACAAAAAACTCAAATTATAAAAAATAAAAATGGATCCAAAATAAAAAATCCCAACTACCAATGGAAACTCAAGCATCATTATGAAAGGTAGTGATGAAAAACTTACTCATGATTTAACTCATGAGTTCTGACCATCCTATTCTACTTTATATAAAGACACACCAAATAATATGAGGATTTTTTCCTGAACATAGGCCTTTCTACGTACATAATAACAATTTTCATTTGTCATAGTCTGACCCTGGCTAACCTGACACATTACCTGACCTAGTTTGAAACTAGGCTTGAATGGTGTTCTTGATCCACATGGGATGGAAAATAGTTCATAAACATCAATTAACGAGCTCTTTTGAATAATTTCTCCCTTATATAACAAACAAATTACCTATAGAAATTTATCAAGACTCTGAAATGGTACATTTATACATTGTACTAACATAGATATGAAATAAAATGTTATGAATTATGAATAAAAACAAAAATTGGAATAACCAAAACAATCATTCAAAACACACATTAAAAATTTTATATTTATAGAATATTTAAAAAATAAAATAAACTAATTGGAATATAAGTACCATAAGTTAAAATGGTTGATTTATAACATCTAAAAACAAACAAAAATCAAAAAACAAACTAGAAAAAATAACTTTATGTAGACCATGTATAATCAACCAGTTCTGACACATCCTCCCATAGAATAAACCTATAAAAATAAAGATTGGGAACAAAATGGGAATATGAACGAAAATATAAGATCTGTATATACCCAGAGGTGCATATAGTTTGTGGTTTATGATTTCCCAATATAAAGTCACAATGGATTCTATTCCAAACAAAAGAAATTTCAATAATGTTAGTTTGGACTATATTTTGAGTATATACCTTAACTTATTAGATTATAATGGAAAATAAGAATTATATATTCCCATTGAAAAAAAATATTTCAAAATTAAATTAAATTTTAAATTGAAACAAAAATTCAATTTGGACGAATCCACTTTGAAGAATAAAAAACTGAAACCATAATTTAATCATTTCAAAACTATTCATTTCCCCCAAATAATTTTTCCCATTTCAAAACCATTACGAGATAAATACAACTTTTGTAATAAATTTATTTATAATTGTAATCCATTACATCGTAAAATAATATCTCAATCAAGAAATAACCAAACCCAATCATAATGAATTAAATATATAAAATTTTATCATATAATCAAAACAAACATGGGGATATAATGAGTACAAAGTAAATTCCATAGATGGAATCATTAATAATAGATTATAAACATGTGAAAATACCCAACACTTAAAGTGGGATGGTTCTAGAAAAATATACAAAAAAGATCACAATGTCAACCTATGTTGGATACAAAATAACACATACCACCAGACTAGCCCACACTAACATATTTGGGGTGGAACCTCCCCCCTTCCTTGGACTAACACACAAATAAGGGGACATTAGCAACCAAGAGACTAACTAGTGATGTATAAATCTGGACCACTCTATTAGTTCCAAGTATTCCTAATAATTAAATCAAGTGGATGTGATATATCAATCAAGCAATTGTCATCTCATGAATTAATAAATTGCAAATAGAAAATTTAATCTCACCTCAAACACTCATGCATAAAATAGTCCATATTCTTATATTTATATAAGTATTAATAATTTCTTAATAATACTCAAACTAAATCGCTGAATGGGAAAAATATAATAAACTCCTATCATGCAAGGGGGATAAAACATTATTTCATCACAAGACATAAATTAAAATTCCATTTGAAAGTATTAAATGAGACTATTAAAATTACCTTATTATTCCAGTCCATACAACTGAACGTAAAAAAGTAATTGTAAAAATGAACATTAAGATTCTACTAAGAATAATTTAGAAATAATAAAAATTCATGTAATCAATTTCTTGATAAAAAACCTCTTTAATTAAGATCCTATTTTTTATAAAATTTACAAAAAACAATAAAAAAACTTTTTATGTTGAAAAAACCCATTTAGAAAGTTCAAATAGGTTTTAAACACATAATTTCATTTTAAAATTCATTAAAAAACACAAAACAAACTATTTATACATACAATTAGCATTATTATACTAACAAATTACTAAATTAATAATGTTAACTGATGAAAATAAGTTATTTTCATGTGGAAAATTCCATAAAAAACAATATAATAAGCATTAAAGGCACAATATATAATTATAATAAAAAAATAAAATAATTTTAAATAAACTAAAGAATCAATGACATGTAAAGTGACCTGATTATATACAAACAAATAATATAAACTCAATAATAATGGATTTGATTCATTAGTGGAAGACCTATGCGGGGAAAATATGATTTCTATAATTGTAGACTTCAAAATCACCAAGATTATAAGAAAAGAAAAACTTAAATTTGGCCAACATGTAATCTATGGTTTGTAGAAGATATAATAATCAAAATAAAATTAGTAAATAAGAAATATAATGGGGGAAATATGGGATTTAAAATAGAGAACCTATTTGAATCCAAGGTGAATGGGATGAAATCTAGAGGAAAAAAAGGGAGGAACTCCCTTAGTCACACTTATGGGTCATCTGAGGAAAATTTGAGGAGTGGGGAGGAAATATGGATTAAAATATGGAGGAAAAAAATGGGTGTTACATATTTAAAAAATATGTAGATTGGTTGGTTTGGCTGCACGATTAATTAAAATATGCACTAATTGTGCATGATACACTAGTTAATCACCACACACACATATAATTTGATCATAAAGTTTGTTTCAACATGTGCTAACTATATTGAATCCTCTGTAATATACTATAACACCCCTCTCACACTTTTTACATGATTTATACTAAATGTGTAAAATCCATGTGACACCTCAAAATGTCATACAAACATAAAATAAATGCAAAAAACTTCTTAAAACTCCTCAAGAATAATGGAAACCAATAAAAAAATAATGGTCTGGGTGTGATAGTATTCTATTATGGTATAAATTTCTTTTGGTTAACCTTAACATAGGTTTTAATATCTATTCTTATTTTGTACCACATTATTATTTTTATTTAATGTTCCTATGTCATGATCTCATTGATCATGATCATTAACACATATTTCCACACTCCTATGACTCATCTATTATTACATCCCCAAAGATCTATGTCATGATTTATTATTTATAATTTATGTTTTATTGGGAATGATTTAATTATGTTATGTTAATTTACCCTTCTAATGTTCTCATACCCACATGTTCATTTTATTCTCACTTATGTTCTTTGATTGTTATCTTTTACATTTAACCTTACCGGGCATCTGAGATCACCCCATTTATATGCTTCCATTCCCCAGGGTATGAAAAAGAGTATAACATGTGATATTAATGGAAGGGGTATTGTTTTTTGTGACTATAGAGGTATGATCATATTATTGTAAATTAATTTGTTTACATATCTAATGTCAATATACCCTATTAAACCTAAAGTTTATATTATAAAATGTATTATGAGATGTAATGAATATTCTTTTAAAATGATGTAATATGTATGCTTGTTTAGGTTAGGTAATCTCAATATTGATTAAGAGATTTAAATTTACCCTTATTGAAAAACCCAAACTTTTCATAAATAAATATTTCATCTTAATAAATGAATATTGATTACATAACATAATGATCCATCTGAGAATAATTTAATTATAGTGCCTTTATAATCATTGAAACATAAACAACTGGTTCTTAGGTGAGATAAATAATCTCTCACAATGTTATTTATAACTAACACCTTTTTTAGATATATCATATATAATAAATTTCATAACATCCTAGGGAAAGGAAACATAAGGAAGGGTGAACTTATATTCTCATTAAGGGTAAATAAAAAATATATTAACATATCATGAGGATAAGGGTATTAGAATATGAAAATAAAATTTTAAAACCATACCCTTTGTATCATAAATCATAAAATTGAGTCATGGAAGAAATCATGGTAGTTCATAAAACATGAATAATAAAATAATAAAATAACACAGGCCATGAGAGAATATAATATTTATAATACATAGAGTTGTGTAAAACTAATATGCATAGAAATCCTTATATAAAGGCTACCCTCAAAGTGATTTATAACATGTTAAGCTTGGGATTACCACCCTTATACATTCTTTGGGAATGGGATAATCTCTTATAAACCATTTCATTATTTTTATAACCTATGATCTCATAAAACATTAATCATTACCTAATTCATTGGATGAATATATAGGTCCCACTCTTCCTTGTTTATAATAAGACCTCCATCTTCGGTAATAATATACCCACTATCATATAATATAAATCAGACATACATGTTCCATAATATCATAATTCAATTATCATATATGAACTTAAGAAAATAAATGGGCTTCATAAGACATTTATTTTATAATAACCCATGAAAGAAATGATCATAATAACAAATTTATCATATTATTACCCATAAAAAATAGGTTTTAAAGACATTTTATCATGGTACGACCCAAGGAAGAGAAATTGGTCTCAAAAACATATTTTCATAAAAACATATTCTATTTAGAGATATAAATTGATTGGTATCATTGGATCATATCAATAGCAAAGAACAAGTAATATGAAAGGATGTAACCTTAGATGTAAAATTATTTTGAAATATCACTTGGAAAATTTCTTGAGGAAAATAGAATTTCCACATTGAAAAAACATTTTTAATCATAAAAATTTCGAAATTATTTTCTTTGAATAAAATTTTAAACTTATAAAAGAATCAATAAATATTATTTAAAATATATCTTGTGAAAAATAAAATTTCATTGAAAAACAAATTTTTAAAATTATAAATTCATAAATTATTTTTCAAATAATTTTATTTCAAAATAATTTCAAAAACATATAAATTAATATTCAAATAAAATAATGGTAATGATGGTGAGAAATTCTATTCTTGATGTACATGTTAAAATAATGATTCCTTTCACATTTTTTTGAAAATTAAAAATGATACTTGTTTGGTAAATGACACAAAGATAAATTTTTAAAAAACATAGAGAAAAGTTAAAAATGGGTAAAAATTTATTTAATAAATAATTTAGGGAATGATAATGTTTTTATTTTTTTAAGAAGCATGGATATAGGAGAAAAAGGGTTTATAAAGTAAGAGATAAATATGGTGTGTTTTATTTAAAAACATTTTTTTGGAATATTGAATAGATAAAAAGAATAAAATGAAGGGAAAATATGTATCTTAAAGAAGTAACTATAGGAGAATAAAATTCACATGTTTCTTGATAGATAGATCATAATATTTCATTATCAAGAGTATAATCCAAAAATCCCAATGTACAATGAGATTGTAACATCAGACCCTAACCAATTTGGTAACTTTTGAATCATAATCCCTATTATGGAATAACATTATAAGAGACATTAAATATCATGAATATAAGTATATTCATGATATAACATGTCAAATGGGATGTATATACACCATATAAAAGAGGATAGGTGCATAACATAATGTATGTCCTAAAGAAGACAAACTGAGAGAAAAATCCCTTACAAATTTAGAAACCTTCAAATCATAAGCGCCATTAAAGAATAAAATCAAATGAAACATTAAATATAACCAAAATAAGATTATTAATTTTATAACATGTTAAGGGTGTGGTATATACACCCCAAAAAATAAAATAGTGGTGAATGTATAATATTTCTCCCAAAAACAAAATAGAGACTATAAATCCCTTACCGCTTCGGTAACTTTTGAAATGAAAACTACATTAAAGAGATATCATAAAATAGATATGTAAATCCATATAATTTTATAGATAATAATTATAAAATAAACTCATTTAATGTATATACACAAAATAAAATTAATATGTGGTCAATATGGAATATGTTTCATAGAAAATAATGGTGAGATGAAAATCCTTTACCTTAAGTATTGAATTCCTTCCTAAATGTTCAGACATATTTTATAATAAATATAAGTATATAATAACAAAATTAAAGAACCATATTTATAAATACCACACCTTATTTTATTTAATTATGGAAATTTATTACCCTTTTGTTAACAATTCATTATTAAAATCTCATTTTGTCTAATAACTGCTTTGTTTTTCATGTATGTTTTGATTTTTTATTTTTGGTCCCCTTAATTTTATCATGGTTAAATAAACTAAAAAATATTAATTATGATATAAATATCATATATATTCATTATATATGTATTTTTTATTAATCCATAAATGTTATAGATAGATAATTAAATACACCATTCATGGAGATTGTAGTCCTTATATACAAATGAACGAGGTTTACATTTTCTAGTAGGGTGAAACAAAAGAAAGTAAAATAATATATTAAATTTATAAAATCATTTTTATTATATATATTACATTTATTCATTTAATTTATTCTAATTACTTTATATTCAAATTATTACTAAAAAACAAATGACATCGCTTCACGAGGCGGTAGTCTGCCGAATAGATGAACGACATTATCGTATCCCTCACAGAATGTATACTAAGAAGTTATATGTTATATAATAATTTAAAAATTATAATTATTTAACAAATATTATATATATATCAATTGATTATACCCTTATTAATGTCCATGTAAAATATAAATGAAAATCACATCACATCGGTTCGTAAGGTGACAGTCCGCCGTACACACGAGTGATGCTGTTGTTTTGCAATGGGTTTGGAGGTAAGGAAGTAGATGTTTTATTATAATTAAATAGGTATAATAATATCATAAATATAATAAATAAATATTAAATCTATCATTATAACCATCCGTGATAAGTGGCGATTGAAAAAGAATAACATCAGTTCACAAGGTGGTCATCCACCGTGCACACAAATTGTGATTTCATATTATAACACCCTGAGATTTTATGAGAAATATATATATATATATATATATATATATATATATTATGTCTTATGTTATACGCAACACCAAAGAAATATTTCACTACACACAAAACTGGCTTGGCCTGCGATACATACTAGATCAACCTTCCTCGATAGCTTGTGTTGTACGCAATACCAAGTTTCACTAAACAATGATATATCATTTTAATACTATGAACTGGACTCTATGAATAGTATTAAATTAATTTTTAATTTTATTTCATTATGATTCATCTTACACATTTTCAATTATTATATATGAAAACAAAATCAATTTTTTCGATAAAAAAAGTATTTTTTAAAAAATGCAATTTTACCGCCTTTTAATGGGACGCCCATTTTAAATATAATTTTTACAAGTTTATAAGTTCAATTTTAGAAAAGAAACTTCTTATTTTGAATTAGGATATAAATATTTACATTGGAAATTTATTTGATACTTGTATGATAACTTTCATATTTTGATGAATAGTAAAAATATGCAAAAATTTTCGTAAAAACAACCTCTTTCATCAAGATAATTTATATGGTTAAATGATAAAATTTAATGGTTTTAAAGTATACATAGAATATATTTATAACATTTAATATAATTTATGTCATTACCATTAATTTAACATTGAATTCATATGTAAAAACATTTTAATCTTTGACTATGTTATAACTTTTAAAGAAACCCGTTTTCTTAACAATGGGATAAATTTTAAATTTATTTCTACAAATTATGTGTTTTGAATTTTGAAAAATAGATTCCATATTTGGATTCAGGGGGTCCAAATTATGTTAAATGTTTACTTTTATTTTTTTGATATTATTAATAGTAACTACGATAATTTTTTTACTACAGTTAAAGGTAAATCAGGTAATTAAGGGTAAAAATAAGATTATAAAATTACCCTAAGAACTACCAAAATTCTATTGGATGAATAAAAATCAACCCATATCACATAAAAGTTGGAATGGATTCATTTCATGGACTTCTGACGATGAAAATGAAATAATTATTATTAAAACCAAAGAAAGTGACAACATGTCACTCTCTTATATCTTTTAAGTGTAAGAATTTTAATTTAGTGATAATACTCATTAAAATAGAATATTTATAGTATTAAGAAATATAATAAAATAACATACATAATTATAATTTATTCAAAAAATTTAGTGATTAAATAATAATAATTAATGATTACACAATAGTGATGTAGAAATTATTTTTTTGATTGAAATATCAATTAAATGGTTTTAAAAATATTAAAATAAATAATATATGAACTAATTAAATTTCTCCACAAATTTTCCATATAAATATGACATGTTAGGAATCTATTAAATATTTTTTTCTAATATAACCTATGTTTGGTTTTTCTTTAAATTAAAATAAATGAATAGTGTCAAAATTGCCACTACTGTTATTTTATAAAAATAACATATTATAAAATTGTTTAAAAATAAAAAATATATTTAAAATTTATAAATTGAAATTTATATGGTCTAAAATCATATAAATAATCCATTTATAGACAATTAAAAACACATAAGTAATTATTTATAACAATTTAAAATTTAGAATATTATTACCACAAATAAAATAAAATTGATTAAATATGGATAAATCAAGTTGATAATTATTAAAATAAATTCCCAACATGTATAAATCATATTTTTTGATGATATTAAAACCATATAACATCTAATATTCATATTCGAATCATTTTTGGAGATTGTTATGCGGGGTTTGAGTTTATTATAAATTAATATTTTAGAGGTTTCCAAGAGTGCCCTCTCCTCTCTTATAAAAGGGAACCTCCTCTTTCTCCTCCTCACAACATTTTGAGCCATCAAGCTCATCCAAAACCTATAAATTTATATTCTCCACTTCCCTATAAACATACTAGAGGTCCTGGTCTTCTTTAAAGACCATCTTTAGTTCCCTAAGAGAAGGTTTAGAAGAGGCGCGTCGAAAAAGAGGTAATATCCTTTACCGATTCATTCAAATTTATTTCTTCTTCTACTTCCTCTTAATTATTTGTTTCAATATAAATTGATAACATAAGTATCACTCATATACTTATATGTTATTATAAATGTGAAAAAAATCCTTATTTCAGCTTCTATCCATCTTATATAAAATGAAATCACCGCCCGTCCGTACGTACGAAATACCATGTCCACGTTGTGGTGAAATCTTTTTTCCACTACCACCATATTTGGATGGGTATAATGGTGTAAAGAATAACTATATATGATTATTATAACATGATAATAATTCTGAAATATTTTATCATCCACTCCAATACCATTAAATAATTATGGGAACAATATCATCGCTCATGCGTATGTACGACTTACCGTCTCCACTGTGCGATGTGATTCGTTCTACATGATCTTCATCACACCATGATTATATAAACGAATTGAATGAATAAATATGATATATATCATACTAATACCATTATATAAATGATGTAATACCATTATTTAAATGATGTAGTTATAACCTAAAAATAGGAATAAGAATTTATTTGAAAAAACACGCATAAGAACATAAAGCAATGAACACCAGAATAACCAGTAACAATGAAATATTACTAATAATGAGATAAAAATATGACCATATATGATATTCTAACAATTTATATGATTTTGGAATAAGTAAATGTCATTATTTAATTCACTATACATGAGGTTCGGATACGTACAGAGCATATCAGACCTATGGTAAGGGAAAATCTCACAATCTCATTTTTATCCCAGATTGTTTATACTTCAGAATTTACTGGGGAATATTTATCATCCACATACATGTTTCATAAATATGTAATATTATTTATATTCTCATACAATTGTTTAAATCTAATTTTACCTATTGGTGAATTTTTAGTAAAAGATATGAAAGGAATGTTTTGTCGTTTTCAGTTCGATATATTTTTGACTTTTCTGACCAAAGTATGAGAAGAATGTTTTTTTGACTTATATGACAAGAATGGGTTTTTATGATTTCATAGATAATTATTTCCATGAAGAATCCTTTAAAAATTTTCATGTTTATTTTCAGTTAACATCTTTTATTTTAAAATTTTATGACATATTGATAATGGAAAAATGATTTTGAAATAGAAAGGATATTTTCCTCAATAATGGTGTTCCAGTGTTTTATGAAAATTATTTTCCATATTAAATAACATGGGGTTTTGTTTCTATCCCTATTATTACATTGATTTGATTATGTTATGATGGAATTATTTTTATGAAGTCCTTTTGTCTTATATAGATTATGTTATGATGGCATGATGTTTAAGAATCCAATTTTAATTGCATGGGTTATGCTATGATGTATGATTTATTATTTTTTGTAACACATAAGAATGGTTTCATTATGAGATGGGAGGGACCTATATCTCCCTCCAATTCATTGGGTAAAGATTTATATCTCATGATATAGACATATATTGAATGAGAAGTTAATCTTGTTCAGTGATAGATGAATGGAATGAAGTGTAAACACATTTTAGTAATGGCCTTTTTCCACTATGATGGTCTTGGAAACGAGTCTTGACTAATATGAAATGATTTTATATGATTATGTTTATATTCCACAATGTTTCACCTCTAATGTTATGAATATTTGGATTACATTTTACTACTATGATTTATCCCATGTCATGATATTATGATCTCCTTTGCAGGATAATATTTTCTAAATGTTATGTTCTTATGAATATGATATGATTGATATTTCCTTGTTTTTTCCTTACTAAGAATTTGAGCTCACCCTTTGTATGTTTTCTTTTCCCCAGGTCTGGAAAAAGGTTATTATGTAGGATATGACAAAAGGGACTCTAGATATGGTGAAATAAATAGGAGACAATGTAGCTGATTTATGAACCAGTTGGTTATGTTTCCTAGTTTCTAAAGACACTATACCTATACAGTCCTATCATGGTTTTATTATATGATGTATTAAGAGTGATTCAATTCCAAAGTAAAAAAACAATGTATGCAAAGTATGGGTCATTAAACATATCGCATTTGATGGAAGAGGAAATGAAATTAGATTATTAAATTAACATAAAAAAATATAATTATATGGTAGTTATTTTTTTATTTTTTTGTAGTTAGAAAATATTTTAAGTAGTTATAAGAAGATGTAACACAATGTTTCATAGTTAAAAACATTACCTCTTCTTCAAACAACCTATTTAGGTTTAATCTAAATCCTTCATAAATTCTATTTATGATAAAAAAGAATCTAGGATGTGATTAGGGAATTAGGTAAGAGATATGGGTAGGTATTGGCAATTAAAATTTGTTTTGGATGTGTGAATTAGAGATGAGAGAGGGTGGCCTTTTATTAGTGGGGGAGATGACACACATTTAATTTTTAAAAGCATAAAGTGTAATCACAATTTTCAAATGAAAAAAATCTACAAAATGAGTAATTATTAATACTTAAAGGTAATAAGGTATAAATATGCCTATAAAATTGGTTATGGAAAATTTTTATATTTTTTTTACCCGTTATATTTTTAGTTCAACCCTCGGTAAACTCATTTAAACCTTTACTACGGTAATTAACTTTTATTGTTTTTAGTATTAATTATGTTGAAAATTTATGTATAAATTATTATATAATGTTAATTATTATAAAAAATATTGAAATCATTTTTCATAAATTAAATTCATAAAATTTTAAAATTTTAATTTAAAATTAAACCTATAAAGGAGATGAAAAAGCGGTTTCCCAAAGAGAAAATTTTAAGAAGTTTAAAAAGAAATTATTTCAAAATTAAACATGATATTTATTTGCATGACCTATATTGGATGAAAAAATATTTAATTAAACTAATTTTACTTTTAAAACCATCTTAAAATAGATTTTAGGTTTCTAAATTTTTTAAAATAAATGACAATTCATAATAAAACCCTCTAATTTTCACTATTCATCAATAAAGTAATCTTCTCGAAAAATTATAAAAAATGAAACCAAATATAATTTTTATATTATTAATTCAAAAATTATTTATTTTCTCAAATAAAGTTTCTAAAATAGGATGAAATTAAATTTAAAATAAGTTCACAAAAAGCGAAAAACCGTTTAAAAAAAAGTTTTTTTAAGTGTAAATTTGGATTTATTATTATCTTAGGTCAACAAAAAACAAAAGTTAAATGTTAAGAATTGGATTTCAAATGTAATATATACATTAAATTAAAATAAATCCATAAAATCAATTTGTTTAATTTATTTTGGTAAAACAAGTTCATGTTTAGAAACATAGTTTGTTAGACAAAGATTTACTTTATTTTAAAATAATTATTATTTTCATTTATAATTAATCTGTCACAAAAGAATTCATTTCATATACTTTTTAAACCATATATCTTCATAAATTAGTTAATCCTATTCATACCTACCATAGTAGTTTATGTTTCATTAAAACTCACTGTTGCGTGTAGTGTAAGTTTTCAAAGAAATTAAATTTATTTGAAAGAAAACATTCTCATAAAATTTTGGTGTGTTAGATTATACCCCCTTAAAATGAATTTATCCTTTAAAATTAATCACTATAATAATGAATGATGATAATTCTACCTAATGAAATCCCTAGGTTCTCATGTAGCTTCCTTGAGTTGGTGGTTTTACAACAAAACATTGACCAAGTGAGTGGTCATTCTTCGTAGCACATTCTCTATATTATCCATAATCTCAACCGATTGTTACTTATAAGAAAGATCATGATCTAGTGGTAATATTTAAGGTTTTAATACATTTAAATGATTAGATATATAATTAATTAAGGGATATACATGTAATTCACTTTGTACTTGAGGGAGGTTCGGTGGAAGCACGAATCGATAGTCTACTATCATGATATGATCGAGAATTTCAAAGGGACCAATATACCTAGGGATTATATTTCAATTTTATTATATGAAAAATTTAATCCTTTGGTTGTTAATTGATCAATTTTTACTTTATATATTACTCTAAGTAATGAATATTAATTTGTTATGGCGAAAGCACTAACAGATCACAAGATCCATAATATAATGATAAGTCAATCCTTCATTCTGTAGTTATCATCATAAAAAATAGTTAGCATAAGTTATCCAATATCCACAAATCCTCATATAGAAAATTAATACATTAATATCTCAAATCGTATCCATATTTCAACTTAAACCACTCCATAAATGGTTAAAATTATGACCCTTAAAAAATTAAAATTTAATAGCGAATGTCACTAAATTTCCCAAAATTAACTTAGCATTAATCCCCAAAATATCAAAAAGTAGATCTAAATGGTCACATACCAAATATGTAAATACTATGGTAATATATTATTCTAAGTAAAGTTAATAACTAGAATTACCATAAAACCTCAATGAAAACATGTATACTTCATTAATCCTTAATTAAAAGCATATATTATAGAATATATTCCATAAATCCAAAAATGCTATAAACTTCATCAATGTAAACATATACCACTTTTTCAACCAATCATTAATCAGTTCTAGGGTCATAAATACACTCCAATTTACTCTATCCATATTCATCATCTGTTAATCTAAACTAAACAGCACTTTCTAAACATTGGGATCATATAGAGGGTTAGCTTCCTTTATTCATGTGTTTTCCATAAAATATCATCTTTCCATTAAACCACTTTTCAAGGTCATCAAAACCATTCATCATATTATTAAAAATAATTAATAAAATTTTATTCCAATACAATCTTGAAATATATCATGATTTATATAACACAATTCTCAAATTACCACACACAGACAATGTAATCATTAATCTTTACTAAAAAATCATTAACTATGCTTCATCATCTTTTTCAGTAATTCCTCTTTTATAAAATATAAAATATGAATCATGTATTAATTTTCATTAACTTCAATTTAATCATGATTCTCAAGTTTAACATAAGAAATACAATTAGAATGGATCATACCTTTTATATGTTATTTGTGGTCTCTTCATCATTATCATTATAAAAATTACTAATACAAACTTGTTGATTCTCTTCACAAGCTATCCCCTCTAGGACATCGATCTGTATAACTCCCATATTTTACCTGATTAAAACATCCAACCATCGATGATACCTTAGAGAGACCATTATTCTCATCCATTTAATTAACTAAAAATTTAATTTTTCAACATAAATATCTAACTTTGTTCACTTATTGTCAACACATAAAACATATTATCATTCCCTGGAGGAATTTACATGAGTGGTTCTTACCAAATTCCAAATATATAAGAAATTTAATCATCCTTCCTCTATGCTCTCCACATCCCAAACTCTCAGTGAAATCTATCCTTCTCTTCTTTGGAGAGTTTTAGAGTCGGTTACAGTGTAAGTTGTTAATCATATATTGTGATAACTTATTAGAAATAATAACAATGTTCTTCTCTACTGTCAGTATACCATTTGGTTTCTCATCAACACATTGTCTATTACATTCATCATTAACCCATATCCTCCAATTTCTTACCATTAAAAAAATTAAATTGTAAGCAACACTAATCTTAGTATGAAACCAAATAATAAAATATAGTCACTTATAGGATGTTGAAATTGTGACAATTTCTTTTCAATATATGACACCTTAGGATTGACCTAGGTTATTCATGGTTAGTATTAAACTCCTTTGTAATGGTTCATAAAAAAGTTTGTGAATTTTCAAGGAATATCCCTCAGGAGTGTTAAACCACATGAATAATAAGTACCATTTTTATATAGAATTTAATGATTGAGTCAAGTCTGATGATCATTTTTTGGAGTTATTACCCCTAGGTACATCTGTTCTAGAACCATGTCTATTTGTAGTATCTAGATAGAGATTTAATTACATAAAACCACTCTATATATCTTTAACCAATATTATATGATATTTTCCTATACCTAGAATTATCCTTAGATGTATCCTTATTAATATCTTTATACATATCCCAAGACATATCCTTTTAAATATCCCTAGGGATCTCACTAATGTTTTCTCATCTTTTCTTTGAGACCAACTATAGAGACCCAAAAATTCTTCATACATAAATATTTTCTCATAATAGAAAAATATTAATTATATACCATAATGATCTATTGAATAATAATTTTGGTCTAGTTCCATTTGGAACATTTAAACATTATGATCGAGTTCATAGGTGAGCTACGTCATCTCCCACTAAGTTCTTCATATATAATTCCCTTACCAGGCATACGATACATAAGACCTTTCATTATAAACTAGGGAAAGGAAACATAAGAAAGGGTGTTCTCAAATGATCTATAAAGGTAAAAAATGGATATATAAACATATCATGATCATAATGGTATTATAAATTTAGAATCACAGTTGAAATCTATAGATTACCTATCATAGATCATAAAATTGTGTCATGGTATAAATCTTGGTAGTTAATGCCAAAGGAAAAATAAAGGAATAAAAGAACACAATACATGAGATCATAACATTTCAAAAAGATATAGATATGTGGAAAACACATAGGGATAGAAAATTTATATAATGTATACCCAAAATACATTCATAACATGTTAGGATTGTACTAACCACCTATATATCAACTTCAAGCTTGAGATAATCTCCTATGTACCCTTTTTTTGGGCTTTGGATATCCTCCCATGTAACCTATTATCTCATATAACATTAATTTTTACCCAATAAGTTGAAGGGAGATATATTTCCCACTTGTCATTGGATATAATGGACCACCATCCATGGTTATAATGTCTCCAACAACACATAATGAGAATCATATATATATGTGTTCCATAATATTATAAAAAATTAATCATATTACATCCTAATAAAATAAATTGTCTTTAAAACACAATTATGATATTATAAACCATGAAATGAAATGTTATTCAAAACACATTTATCATAATATAACTCTTGAAAAAGAAAAAGTTTTTACAAACATTTTATCAGGGTATAACCCATGGAAGAGAAAAGGGTTTCATAAATATGTTTTCATCATAAAAATAAACCATCCAGAGAAGAATAAGAATGTTACCCTTAGATCATATCCATATTAAAACCTAAATAATATACAATAATTTCTTATTAGAATAAAAATGATTTTGAATGATGACCAGGATCATTTCTTGGGGAAAATAACCTCTCCAATTTGAAAAACACTTTTTAAAACATAAAAAAATATCAATTTTTTTTCTTTTAAAATAACCTTGGAAACATATAAATGTATCATAAAATCAAATAATTTTCATTATATTGGTGAATTTTATTCATGTCTTCAATGATAAAACATATATTTCTTTCAAGTTTTTGGCAAAAACAAAATGGGCTTTGTTTGGAAAAAGAAATCAAGATTACTTTTAAATAAATTTTAGAAGAAAATTTAAACATGGGTAAATATTTCTTTGAAAAATAATTTGGTTAATGTTCAAACATTTTTAGAAACAATTTTAGAAAACATGTATACAAATGAAAAAGGGTTGTCAACTGAAGAGATAAATAAATTAGTTTTTCATTCAAAACATTAATTTTGGAATCTTGAGTACTTAAAGAGTGAAAAGGAATGGAAAAATATATAATTAAAAAGTAACCAGAGGATCAAAAAGATAATTATTTTCTTGAGATATTTATCAGAATATCTCATCATCTAATATATAATCATTAATAATCATAATTAACAAAGACATTGTAACATCAAACACTTACTAGTCTAGTTAATTTTGAATCATAAACCCCATTAAATAATAAATTCAAAAAGAAACTATAAATATCATGAATAATAATAGATTCATGATATAACTTGTCAAATGGGTTGTGTATACACCTCATAAAAGAAGATAGGTTTATAACATAATGTATATCCCAAAGAAGAAAATTGAGAAAAAAATACCTTACAACTTTGGAAACATTCGAATTGTAAGCCTCATTAATGAATAAAATTAAATTAGTATTTAAATTTCATGAAAATAAGTATATTAATTTTATAAAATTTAAAATATATGGTATATACACAACAAAAAATAAAGGAGTGTTGAATATAGAATATGTCTCCCAAAAATAAAAGAGAGACTATAAATCCCTCACTGCTTTGGTAACTTTTGAAACATAAGCCACATGAATGAGAGATCCAAAAATAGATATTTAAATCCCCATAATTTTCATGAGAATAATAATAAAAACCATTTATCGGTAGTATATATCCAACATAAACATGTGGAAAATTTGGCATGTGTGTCACAGAAAATAAATGCGAGCCTGAAATTCCATACCTTAAGTGTCAACTTTTTCTAAACAATTTAAAAGCTTTGATATTATAAATATAAGTTTATTATAAATATATTAAAAAATATAATTATATATATATCAAACTATATATTATTTAATTATGTCCTTTTATTACCGTCTTATTAATAATTCTTTGTTGAAATCATGTTTTGGGCAATAATTACTTTGTTATTCATGTATGGTTTTATTTTTTATTTTAGTTACTTTTAATTTGATAATTTTCCCTAATATACATAATTTTAATAATGACATAAATTTAATTTATGTTAATTATAAATTTATTTATAGAAATACATAAAATATAGAAATAGATAATAAAATACAATGTTCAAGGAGATGGTAGGACGTACATATACATGAATTATGTTTCCATTTTCTTAATGGAAGAAATGAAAGAAATTTAAATAAAATATCACATTTAAAGAATTATTTTTATGATATTTTAGGAAATATATTAATTAAATTTACCTAAATTTCCTTACACGTGAAGCATTAGTGAAAAATGAATCACATTTCTTTGTGAGGTGACGGTCCATCGTACACACAAATGACGTAATCATATCCACTATGTAATGTAAAATTAAAATGTATATGTGATATTATATTTAAATAAATATAATTATTTACGAATATCAAAAATATTCAATTAATATATCCTTATTACTACAAAAATTAGAAAAAAATGAAAAAACATCACATCGGTTTTTGAGGCGGTATTCCATTGCACACATGAGCCATGCTATTGTTTTCCAATGGGTTTTGGAGCTAGGAAGTTAGAAGTGTTATTATAATTAAATTTGGTATAATAGTATCATAAATATCATATATAAACATTAAATCTATCATTATATCCATTTGTGAGAGGTGGTGATGGAAAAAAATAATATTTGTTATGAGGTGGTAGTACGTTGTACACACGAATAATGATTTAATATCTCATTTGATGGAAGAGGAGATTAATTTAGGTTATTATGTTAAAAAAAAAATATAAGTATATGTTATATACTGGTGTTATTATTGTGTCAAATATGAAAAATATTTTAATGAGTTAGAAGATTATGTAAATAAACATGCATGGTTAGAAACATTACCTCTTTTTTAGACAACCTCTTTAGGTTTAACCTAAAACCTTCCTAGATTGATTTTTTCATCTCAAAATGGAATATAATATGTCGTGGTAGAATTAAGGAAGATATTATTTGTGATATGAATAACCAAATGGTTTTAGAGGTGTGGATAAGAGAAGAGAGGGGTGTCCTTTTATAAGAGGGGGAGAATACACACATGAAATTTTCGAAAAGATTAATGTCTAACCATGTTTTTAAAAAGAAAAATAGAAAAAGTTGATAATTATTGAAAATTATATGTGATAATTTTTAAATGTATCTATGAAATTGGGTTTTCATAAGTTTATATGTAATTTTATCCCTTATCAATTTAGTATAACCCCCAGTAAACCCATTTAAAACTTAATCGTAGTAATAATTTTTATTATTTTCACTATTCATTATAGTAAAAAATTAATGTTAAATTATTAGATAATATTAATTATAATTATTAAAAATATTTAATCCATTTATCCAAATTTAATTCACATAATTTTCAAAATTTAATTTAAAATTAAACTCACAGACCCGATGAAAAAGCTGTTTCCTAGAGAGAAAATCGTCAAAAGATGAAAACTTTTTTATATAAACAATCCATATGAAATTGATTAAAATGACCAATATTTCATTAATAAATATATAAATGATATAATTTTACTTTTAAAACCATATTAAAATAGTTTTTTTGTTTTAAAATTATTTAAAATTATCATTCTTAATAAAACCCAGTATTTTTTACTATTTATCGAAAAATTTACCTTCGTAGAAAATTCTCAAAAATTTCACATAAGATCATTTTTAAATGATGATTTAAAAAATTAAATTTAAATAATTTTGAAAAACTATTTTTAAAATAAGTTCGCAAAATGAGACAACAATACTTTTTACAAAGAAATATTGTTTTTAAACATAAAATAGGATTTATTTTTATCACATATCTATAAAATAAAAAAGATGAATGTTAAAAATTATAATTAAAATATTAACATTAAATTTCATTAAAATCACACAAAAAAACTGATTTGTTTAATTTATTGACGTAAAATGTGTGTGTAAGTAGAAATATAGTTTTTTTTAGAATTATTTTTCTTTTATTTTAAAATGGTTTTTATTTTAATTTATAAATAATTATTCATAAAAGAGTTAATTTTATATACCTATGTAAACAATATATTTTCATAAAATTTTTAATAATATTTATACCCACTACTCCAATGGATGTGAGATAACTATAATGTTAAATAATATTATTTTAATAGTATATCATGTTTCGTTAAAGATAAGCCTTGTGTGTAGTGGAATTTATCGATGTAATTAAATTTATTTGAAATACAAAAAAATATTTTATAAAATATCAAGGTGTTACACTTATGATTAAATAACATTTATTTCAATTTTTATTACAAATTCGAGATATGTTATGATTTATAAGTTTATTATCAAACCCATTTCAATTTTAAAACATGATATCCATTCTATTTTTTTGTATGCAAAATTCAATTTTTCATTTTATACATGTATTGTTTTACTTTTTAAGTATTATAATATAATGGGTGGACTATAATCATACAAACATCTAATTAACTATCTAAATATTCTATCATATGCGATATTATGTTAGGGGGATGTGAAAATAGCATATCCCAACTATGCTTTATAATATTTGAAGTATGAATGGATGTATGGTTATGAAATTTCATTTTTATCCATGTTTCACACTTCATGTATCTACCGTATGACTCAAAGGATACTATAATGGTGATTCCATGATTATGTTTTTATAATGATAGTTAATATTATCTAAACACACATATTTTTCATTTCTCAATTTCATTCATAGACTTTCTCCATTTATAGGGTTTTTTTTATCAAATATTATTTGATGTATTCCACAAGTTGTCCATCCCATTATAAATTTATCAAATTTATATAAGAAGACTATAATAAATGTATGAAATAATATTTATGTGTTTTTTGTACTAATATATTTAAATTAACTTATCTATCTACGAAGAAAATCCTATCAATTTTGATATATGTAATGTTAGTTATAATTTTATAATAATTATTATTTATCATGTTTATGAAATATAGGTTTCTATAATAACTAGTGCCTATTTTATTAGTAAAAAAACCTAACCAATATTAAATACATCCAAATGGTACTCAAATAAGACTCCTTCTCATATAAGGGAGGAAAATATTTGTTACCATATTTTCCATTGGGTTGATAAATAACAACTGACATTGATATATTCATATTAACAGATGATCAAAATTATTCCAACATGTTAAATGTTTGGAAACATAATAAATATAAGAAATCAACTACTTGTAAGATCCAAAGAAAATGTGAAATCAATGCACCTCTGTACATTTATTAGTTGTTTCCCATGGAATAAAATCTTCAATCATTGATTGAATAATAACTATACCTCACTAACACATAACATTTCTAAAGAAATGAACCTTATAAAAAGTGAACATAAACATAGAAAAGTTTCTATAAAACTTTTGTAACTTATAGATCCCTAATATATTCATCTTATACTATACATCTCTGTTATTGAATACATAATGATTTCATTAATAAAAACCACTATAAACTCAAAGAACATGAATATGTTAATAAAATAAATATTTAAAGTCCATTAAATTATTGATTTTTAACGACTATAAACATGAAATTCCAATATTGATAATTGAAATCCATATTAAAAATGTTTCCTCATTAAAAAAATTAATGATTGATAGAACATAATTCAAAATTTTAGAAGTAGTTAACTCTTATGAATTAATCAAAAATTTCATCAATCCTTTAGAGTGGGTAGTCGTTATTCACCATCACTAATTTTTATATCCAATAATTTATACTAATATACCCAAATATTAACTTTCTTAAAAAATACCAGTTATTCCCATGGAAAATGATATCTTAATTGAGACCCTATTATTATAGATCTATAATATAAATTGACAACTCTCACAAGTTCAATGGTTCCATTATAAATAGTGATATTAAAATAAGATAATCAATGGGATCTAACTTTACCACAAACTCAATTTACCATAGATGTCTTAGTGTTGTATCCTATTTAGGAAAAATATCTTGAAACTCCCCCACAACTCTAAAAAAATAATTTTTTACATATCATCAAAATTTAGTATCAAACTTAAAAAAATGATGCTAGAATATTTAAAAATATGTGATGTATATAATGATCTATCCTTCAATAAAAAAATCTATACACCGCTCACATCTATGATAATCACTAGAATTTCATTTAAATCTATTGATACCATGAAACAATATAACTAATCTAGGTCATGGATGAAATTACATTGTTTTATCAACAATAAGAAAACAATTTCAAGTAATCAATATTATCCTATTGATAGCTCTCACCCTAGAAACCCAACAACCAAAAAACCTGACCACCATTGTTTTAGATGAAACCAAAGGTCTATAATGTCCATGTAAATTTATTCATAACACCAAAAACTAAAGATAGTGAAATAAAGGATTGAGAACTTATTGTATTGATTAGTATGTTAACTAATGTGGAATAAAAACATATTGTTTATAGAATCATATATAAAAATAAGAGTGATATAAAATCTTTAATGTTTATTTATCAATTTAACTAACATTCAACTCATCACCACATATATTGACCAACAACTCTTGAATCATTATCTTGGGGTCCCAAGGGAATAATATATCTTTGGAATATTGTTTCCCTACTCCATAATTCATTGATGATAAAAAATAATATTGACTTATTTTATGAATAATATAAAGGGGAAACGATATAGAGGTGGAATATGAAATTATTGAAGTCTATACCCTATAATTATACATAATCCATGTTGAAAACTACATAATATTGGGGCTAGATCACATGTATGTAATAGAACCCAAGGTTCTACATGCCCTCAAGCATGATTTCTCATATTCCAGAGACTATCAAATAGAAGTAAGAGTATAATTACAACACTATGGAGAGACTATACCCTATGGAGTAATTCTAAAGACAATGAAGAATAATAATATTAAGGAAAGTTAGAAGACATTACTGAAGTAATGGATTAGTATGTGCCAAATAAACTAACCAAGCATGGGTAATGATGATACATATATAAATCACACAAGCATACAAGATGTAATATATACAACACGTCTAAACATATTGAATAATAAATTAACTAAAATACCCAACTACTAAAGGTATTCTGAGTACATGTTCGACTGTATCTCTAATGAAAAGTCCTAGACCATGATCTATATCAACAGAGAAACAATATTCATGTCCTAACCTAGAACCATGATATCTTCCTGGGCACCAAATGAAGGACTGTACAAGATGTGATTAAAACTCAGTATATGAGCACCAATAGTTTCTAATGCATTATAGTCTATGAGTATGAAACATCGATGTGCACAATAAAAATAAACAATGGAGAAAGGATTATAGTATAAGAAAAATAGGAAATACCACCTACTTAGGTATAGTTCATACTATATCTACATAAACGAAAAAATAATGTGTTTTTACTACACATGAAAACAACTCCATGTGACCAAAAACATGTATCCATATGAATGCAAAAAAATGAATATGGTAATTCTCACTTATTAAAATCAAGAAAATCTAATGAATAGTACAAATAATTATATGTATGAAACTGGTAAACCTAACAATGGTGATTAAGCAGTGATATCCAAACCTAGATTAGAATATGATAGAAGAAGGCTCAACAATACACTATTTACTGGGTCTCTAACCAGGCATGAGGAGTATGTATATGGTTATATAAGGATAGGTTGGATTTGAATCCAATGAGATAATTGATTTAATTAAATGTCTGAGGAAATCACGATGAATACTAAAAGATTACGCTACTACAAACTAGGTTTATCCAATGAAAGGTATTTGACAACACTAGCTAAAAACTCTCTTAATGACACCCTTTGTTAGAGATAAAAAATCATTGTAAAAGGTGGACCTTTATTAGTAATGATAATTTAGGTCTTTTATTAGCGATTTTTTAAAAGTGCTAATCAAGATCCTCTTTATCAACACTTATTTACATGTTATAAAAAAATTATACTTAAAAAAATTATATTTCATGAAAAAAAATAAAAAATAAAAAATATATATTTATATAAATATAATATATTTTTGGTTAAATGTGTTTTAGATAAAGTAAATAGGAATTCACACTTAATATGTAAAATATTTAATGAAAATAGCTTATAAAATAACTAAAAAATATTTTTAATTAATAATTTTCATATTATTACTATGTAATATTAATTTAATATAAATTTGAAGATAAAAAATCTAAAAAATAATAAAATATCTAAAATTAGTTGAAAACGTAACTCAAACTTCAAAAGACTATAACTTTTGATCTGGGTGTCTGTATTGGCTCTACCACATATAAAATCGAATCCTGCGAAGAGATCTAAGCCCTAATGACTTAAGGTAAATCTTTCTAAAACGTTTTTTGAGGCTAGAAAGGGCCCCTAAGGCCTCCAAAACTGAGTTTTTAGTTGAGGTACCCCATTTTTTATCTTTAGAAGGATTTTAAGCCTCATTGATGGGGCTGTTTTTTTCCCTTTTTTAGTGGGGACTAAATTTATTCTAGGGTCTTATATTCATATTGATATTATTGCTTTTAAATTATAAAATTTTTCATAATTTAATTTTATTTATAATAAAATATATACCATATATACATGTTTTTTATATCTTCAAACATAAAAATTTAATTTTCTAAATAAATAATTAAAAATATTTACATATAAAATTATTTAATTATATATAAACATATATATAAATATGGGGATAAATAATGTGACAAAAAATATATAAATATATAGATATATCATAAAATCTAAAATAAAACAGTATAGTGGAGTGGTAAAGTCACTAGTGTATAATGTGGAGTTCTACGGTTTGAAACTCTATTGAGATTGGGGCATGTGCGAGAGTCTGGGATTATCTAAAGTGATGATAAAAGGGTATTGGGAGCACTGATAAAAGGGTGGGTGGGTGGAAGCACTGACGATGGGGGGGAATGTAAATTTTTATATACCCTTTATCAGAATGGCCTTTATCTGTGATAAAAAATCACTACTAAATCCCTCTTTAAAAACGATAAAAAGTGCTGATAAAGGGGGAATTTAACAGTGCTAGTAAAAGTGAATTGAAAGGACCCTTTTAACAACAATTTTAGCATTGTTAAAGGGGGACTTTAGAAGTGCTTTTTAGTGTTGTTAAATGTTTTAGGATTTTTATTGCACTTTGATTATAATTTCTTTTTTTGCACTGATAAAATCTTTTTTAGCACTGTTAAAGAATGATTTTTTAGTAGCGTTATCATAGACATTCAAATGTTTCTATAAGTAGAAGTTGAATTTATGATTCCATTCCAAGACCTTTACTAAATTAAGACAATGACCTGATCCAAAGAGAGTGTATCCATTAGAATTCACATAAAAGAATCATGGGGAATCCATTGGGTTCCCACTTGGAATTCGAAATTGGAATTCGAGTCTTACTCATGGTAGAGATCACTATAACCATACATAGTCTCTTTATATCAAAAATCCCAAGGATGTCATGTAATAATAAGGAGAAATAGTTAATCAAGTAGTTCAATGTATCAAATCCTTTAATAAAAGTTATTACAATACACCTATTATTTATATTCCATTACATTTCATATAAACATTTCATAATTTTCATTAATAAAAGTAAAGACGCCTCAAATATTCACTAAGATGAATACTCTAATACATTTAAGCCAAGGTGTTCATAGAAAAATGGCATGATGGAAAATGAAATTCCATAAAGGAAATCCAAGAATTAATAGTATAAATTATAGGTGAAAGTGAATTAATCATTTCAAGGTATTTAATAAAAATAATCCACAACCAAGTAGAAGTTCCAGTAAGTTATTCCTCAGATATCACATCATTTTACAAAAAAAAATTATCCCATTTCATTTTAGTTATAAAAAGTATGAAATGGAATTCGGATCTAGAATTTATTCAAGACACACTAATATATTGATATGGTTTAAAAAAATAAAATACATCTCATGGCCCCCCATAATAGTTCCACAATGCAAGTGTTATGCCCAATAGAACATAAAGGGAAGCTAGATCCAAGTATAAAATAAAATTTCATTTTAATTTTCCTACCAAAATCACCAAAATTAGTGTATTGGTTACACATAAATCAAGGTGATTAAGAAATGAAAGCCCAAACATGCCTTAAGGGGTTGACTAATTAGTTGGAAAGGAGTACATTGGGGCTTAAATATGTATCCAGACAATCACTCTTTATGAGGTGTTTTGGTTCCCAAAAAATAAAGATATTTAGGGGTGTTAGTTTTCACTCACCATAATGGGTGGTCTACGTTGAGTCAAACAACCTCCAAATTTGTAAAAGAATATTATACTATATCTAGGCTAGGATTTCAGCCATTAATTTTTGGAAATAAAAATATAAGAGGAAATACTCAAAATTTCTAGCATCTGGCATGATGGAACATTTTATAAATGGAAAAACATTTATTGAAAAACACATAGACCACCTACCTTATTCATAAAAAGCCTCAATTATCTAATATTGGCCTTTTATTCGATAAAAAATAGTAATAAATGAGATTCCATACAAATACCCTATAAATTGGGAATAACCCATATAAACAGTAAGAGGAAAATAAACTGTAAAATTAAATAAGAAATAAATATATAAGTGATATAGAATTACCTACGATTCTTGATTTCAAGTGACAATGTGTGATTCAAAAAATTAAAAAAGGAAAACCACCTACCTTAAGAGGATCATGGATAGTAGTGTGCGGGAGAATTTTTTGGAGAAATAGGGGAGAAAACGAGGTAAAAACAGTTAAGGTCAAAGGAAAAAATTGTCATTTTTTCCTTTCAAATGAGTCCCATGGTTTTGCTGGGTGGTTAAGAAAACCATTTTCCAACCATGCAGACTCACTATACAAGAATCCCCATGTCACATGGTTAAGGTGCACAATTTATCAAACAGTATGCATGGATCTATAATTTTTTTGATACCTTTCATGGTTAGTTAGGACACCTCGTATAGTTTATGTAATTCATGGGCATATATAAAATAGGCCAAATGGTTTGGGAGAATTTTTATCACTAAAAATTTACTAACTGTACACCCAAGCATGTTTCATACAAAATTGAGTTTTCAAAGCACAAAGCTCTTGAGACATAAAGGAGAACCCAAGGCACTTTTTGAGGCATAAAACGAATCCAAAGAACACAACATTAAGCTGCAAAAACACTCTAAAATACAATCTAATGTTTTTTTTGTGTGTGGGAACATCCACAAATTAATAAAATCAAATTCATCTGGAATTTATAAGTTAAAAAAATTCTTATAACCTCCCACCTTAGGAATTATCATCCCCAAGAATCCCCAATGGACATATAGAAATAGTTCCAACCTATTTCAGTAACTAATGAAGACAAAATTTCCACAAATTTTATACTATAATTAAATTTTTTAAATCCCACAATAGTGTTATTTTATTGGAAATTATCACATTGTTAGTTTTATGATAAATTTTGAGCATAATTGCTAAATGCCCTAATTTTGGGATTTAATTATTTTATTTTTATTATGTAATTTGACAATAACATTTTCTCCAAGAAATAAAATTAGTATATTACTTTTTTTAGGTTTCCATACATCATTGGGCCCATTTAATCCTTCTAGAGTAAATACTCAATCATTCATTTGGAGGCTCAAATATAGCTCACAAAAAGGGCCTAAAAAACTATGTAAAAATATGGACACTTTTACTAATGAGATTATATCTCTATGTGATCTGGTCCAATGAATCATAAATTTGGATGGAAGATAGAAAATATGATGGGGAACATATTTTATAGAAGATTATATGTGGTATTCAGTGTTATTAAAGGTCATAATGGCGTGGAATGTTGGAGACGTGGAATATATAAACCCAACTGACAAGATTAAATGTTTTAGACTAATATCGTAATAAAAATATACAAACATCTCCACTGAATATGATTTTTTTTTGGGTTGACAAGAGACAAAAAATGGAACAACATTTATAAAGGAAACATTCCATGATTCGTCCATTTAATTAGGATAAAATATAGATCAATTAGGTGGACAGATTGGGGGCCAATTTTTCTCACCCATTTTCTCTATAAATTATCATCTCTTCTACCACTTAAAAAATAGAAATTTTCATGGGTGCATGGTGGATTTTGATATCTTTAATAGTTGTTTATATTTTAATTGTATTTTAGCTTAGTTATTATTATTTTTCTATGCATTTCTCTTCCCATTCATTTTCTATTTTGTGTTCCCCCACAATGATCCTTCTAATCTCCATGCAAATGGAGAACTAACTCTCGTTGTTGTTCAACGGTGGTGTGGTGGTCCTTGAGTTTATTTTACTTAAATGTTTCTCTTTATTTTATTCTGGAAATTTCAATATTATTGAAATGTTTTTGGTGTAGGTTTCACCTTGCTTTCATTTTTGTTGATTTCTTCTTCCCGTTTTAAAATTTTCCTCCTCATCATCATAATATTGTATCCAGGGTGGAGTAGCATTGTGGTGATGATGTGAGTGAGTATTATGTTGCATGCGGAGGATCAGTTCAGGATAATAACAATTCAGAATAAGGGGTTGAGTTATAAGGTAGATATCAACATTTAGTATAGTATTGAGAATAAATATTTTTAAAGAACAATGATTTTATCCCCACGATCTCCCAAAAATGACAACAATTCTTCACTAACATCTTGGTGTATTCTTTATTTACATTTTGTTTTTAATTTAATTATTAATATATATTATATTTAATGTATTTTAAGAATCAAACCCCCATTTATATTAGTATATAAGTAGTATTATATTAGTTTGGTTATAAACAATGACAATAGAAATTTGGTGTGTTGTGAGCGGCCTCTTTGAGATCAACCCTAGGGTGTGCCACTATGGTACACTCTTAGGTAATAATATTTTATTGGTGAGGGATCTACAAAAAACCCCTCTTACCAGTAACCAATGTATATTCATATTTAACCATACCATTTTCGACCACCCAACACACATCCCAACACAACATCAAGCCAAAGGTGCATGATCGCTCAAAACCAAGATGAAGGTCATGCTTCTATTTGAACACTAAGACAAGAATCCAAACATCTCATTTAACAAGAGGCACCTACATCATCATTTTATTAGGTTAATAGGCCCATGGTGATCCCCACATTTGGGCTTAGTTCATATGGTCAATTCCAAACCTTGGTTCCCTTATCTATCATAATTTCCCATCAAAAGATATTCTATTAGGTTCACCGACTAGCTCATCAATGTTTCTAGCATACCATCCTTAAACATACATGAGATCATCATTAACCTGGTACCTCATCTCTCATTTCCCAAACCCTGGTTAGAACAGACATGCCTTATCTTCCCTTCACAACATGAGTTTACCGACCCTTCCTTGAAAGGTCTCACATAAACATGAATTTCTCGATCTCACTAAATAATACAAGACCAATACAATTTCAAATAACCACATGCAACAATATATAGGAATGATCGTCAAGACACCTCCAACTGATATTTATAAAAAAGGATCGGTTGCACCCACCAAAGCATCAACACTACTCAATCACAATTACCTTACCCTTAGATCCGTCTCATGATCATTTAAGCACACTCTATGAGGTTCATAATTAGTAAAAATCACAATATTAATACTTAAAAAAACATACCCTAAGAGTAATCACTTCTCCAAAAGTCTTTTCATACTATTACTTTAGTCAATCCACTCAAGGATGACCTATAAAAATAGATTTCTAGACTAACAATAGATATCTAAATAAAAGAACATTCACATTATCTTAAATTCAAAGGGTACTAATGATCATTAAAACAGACCCACTGAAGTCCCACGCTAAATCCCAATGTTCGTTAATAATTATATTCCCATCCAACCAATTCACATTTGTAATTCCTTGTAAGCACAAACATGCTACCAAAATACCATACTCCCATATTTCTTACTCAACCGATCCAAAATATAGCATCTAGAATTGATCCAACTCACACCCGAATCTTAATATCAACACCATATCCAAGACTAGAGTGCTCGAAATAACATTCTCACCAGATTATGTTATCCATTATGACCATTCTTAACTGGTCTTATACCACCATTTTCTATTTATCTTGAAGGAAATGCTTTCTCAAACCTACATAATGATCCCCAACTAAATAGAGTCCTCACTGTCACATTAAAAAAACAAAAACATCATCTCAACAACATAAAATCCATCCACCATTGAATTATATATCTAGTTGTGTCCAACATTGTTATACCAAGAATGGAAATTAAACCCAATAGTTTATAAGTGTAACTAGAACAAGTTCATTCTTAGACACATGGGCGACACTCCTCCTGATCCAAAATCTTGTACATCCTTAACATCATACATAACAGTCAAAACAACTCCAAAGTATGGTGTTAAATTACCCAATAATTTTTAAATAGTCATCCTATGAACTAGAATAAGATTGAATAATATTAATAGAAAAAGGATATAATTATCAAAAAAAGCTATAATTCCTAGGTCACTATAGTCTAGAGATGACCATTGAAAATAGACATTACATAATCATGAACCCTTTTAAAAAAATAACAAAATTACAAAGTTTAAGGAGTTACATGATCACATCACTAAAACCTCTTTGTGACTTGAATGATTACCAAGAAACTACATCCATATCATTGTACAATTCCTTAACTCGGTTGTACCATGTGTGAAAAGACAAACTACTTTGATATTACAATAGTGCAGTAGGAATTCGCATTGTCTTATAACTCACTGAACCAATGGAACTACACATATCGAACATGTGATAGTATACCAAAGAGGTCAACTCAGATCTACATTGTCCCACATGACCATTTACCTAGATAATGACTATTCTATTTATACCTCACTAAAAAACAAGAAAGGTCTCATGACCAACTATGTTTTAAACCATTACCTAGGTGTTACAGTCCCATTAAAATCCATCACCCAAGATCGCGATGCCCATAACATTGTTCAACTTACTAAAAAACCACTCGATTTCCTTGGGGTGTTGTCTCACTACAAAGAGTTCTACATGAGCTAAAACTGCACATTAATGAAACCTTCCATGCCTAAAATAATAATCAATTGTAATAATTAATAACATGAAAAATAATGACATCTCTAGAAACATGTTCTTTCCCCCTTGTGTGGGTTTTAATTCCTTGACTTGAGATATTTAACATGAGTTGACACATGCTTAGTCTCCCATATACCAGCTCATGCAGTATGAAAATGGAAAAACAAGCCCCTTATATAACTTTGTCATTTATCATGACTAATTCACTAATATGTACCCAAACCTGAGAGGATACATGGCCTCATGAATTCCTCCCCATATGATAGAGGCCATCATCGATTATAAAATGTTTAATAATGGTAAAATGGGAAGATTATACCATTTTGATCAAAACTAAAAACAATAGAGGAATAATAAAATAGAGGAATAATGGAAAACAATACTAAACTAATAACTCAAAAAGGGAAAAATAAACTAACCATGCATAGGTAATGTTGATACATATAAAATATATACACACATACAACAAGTAATATATATAACACATCTAGAATGATTAAAGGATAAAATTAATAAAAGACCTAACCGCTAAAGGCAGTCCAAGTATATGTTTGGATATAGATCCAATGAAAAGTCTTATCCAATGGTACGTATCCTAAAAAATAGACTCATTTTCCTAACCTATAACCATGATATTTTCCCAGGTACTAAACAAAATCCTGAACTGGGTGTTAGTTAAACACTACAAGCCACCACTAATTGTTTCTAATGCATTCCAGTATATGAATATGAAACATAACCATGTGTAATATATATTGATAATAATTAATGAAGTAAAGTAGAGGTAAAAACGAAAATACCACCTACTTAGACATAGGATATACTATCTTTATATCATAAGAGCAATAATGTGATCCTAGGACCCATAGAAATAAGCCCAGACATCCAAGAACAAGTAACCAGATGAATCTATTTAATGGTGCATAGGAATTCCCACATATAAGAATCAATAAAATCCCATGAAAAAACAGGTAATTCTATGGAATGATATAGGGAACTAACCCATAGTGATCAAAACAGGATTTCATGATATAGAGTATAATTTTAGGGATGAACCCTCATCATTCCAATTTCTAATAGGACTCTAACTGAGCCCAACGATAAATTCAAAAGTAATAATAGGAGAGGATTGATTGGAATACAAAGAGATATTCCAATTAATTATATATTCTATATTACAAAGACAAATATAGAGTTATCATTGCATGAATTATAATGTTTTTGGATGTTCTTGGTTAATCATCAACACCATGTCTTTCACAAACTAGGTTGGGTCGCCATCCGACCCGGAGCCCGACCTACTCCGTTACATGGCCTGAAGGGTGTTCTCGATCCCCACGGGCTAGAAAAAGTTCCTGATTATCAATATTAACATGTGAGAATGGTTTACTCAAAATAAAGGACAGAAAAAATAACTAACAATATAAAGAAACACAATATAGAAAACAAACAGAACCAAAGAATCCCTTAACAATGGACCAAACTTAAAGTTTACACCTCTACCCAAAACACATAGAAGATTGAAATGAAATGAAAACTATCACAATTATCTACACCTTCATAAAATATGAGGAGCAACAACCGTGGGACAAACCATGGTTCTAATTTCTCGGCAGGAGTTCGCCGCAGCTTTTGGGCTCCTTTCTTCGTCTCTAGTGGATCGGTTCGTTCAAAGACGACCCCCAGTTGATTTGTTTGACAGGAATGTAAAAGAGGAGTGGGGTTTAGCTCAGTGCATAGTTGTTGGGTTGCTAATACCATGATATATCTTTATCAGCTTCTCTAGTGAGGATGATTTGCTGTGGGTGTGGTCTAGGCCAGGAAGATCTATTTGAGGCTTCCAATTTCATCTGCTCTGCTGGTCTTTCGATCTTCACATAGAGCGAGACCCCTCCACCATAGAGATTTGGATTTAACATCATGGACTCCAATTTCCATTCTAGAATTCGATGTTACTCCCTTCTATAGGGAACTCTCTTAGGCGATTTCTCTGTGCTGATCGGCGGACTTCTTCTCTAAAACATCTGATTTTGGCACGATTCTATGTTAAAATGGTCTCTCTCAGTCCCCTCCCGAAGTGGTGTTGATTGTGATAGAGGGGGAGTACAGGTATTTCCAACCAATCATTTATGAATCCTGGGCCACGCTTTTCTCCTACTGAAATAGACATGTCTATAGTCATCTAGACTGCTGGAAGAAGGCTTCAGGTTCTCACGAGATCGTCCAATCTAATTTATCATCTTGACCCTTTTCACAGGCGAAGGCTTCAGGGGTTGCATACCAGGATAATTCTCCAAATTTATAGAATAGTGGGGCTCCCTTTATCCATGGGTAAGGATTGTTCCTGGAAAGATCCAGTGGCCACAGACCAGGGAGGTTCTTCGGTTCCAGTTGTGAAAGGAGTTACAGAGGTCTTTTCGCCTCTTGTTTCAGAGGTTTTTGACCTGTTGTGCTGTGACATGGGTGGAAACTTCTAGCAAAATAGTTTGAGTGCGGACATGCAGGTGTTCCGGGTTCGGAATGACGTGGGGACCTCACCCACAGATGCTGATCAAGATAGAAAAAGGGAGAAGCAGGCAGTTAGGGTGTTCCCACGGGATCCTTCTGAGGTATTACCAGTGATCACTCCATCAAAAACCAAGGGAGTTGTCGTGAAGGATTATATCAAGGGTCTTATCACTAGTGAGGATGCACAACAACTAGTTTCGAGAAATAGTCCTAAGCATCTTCAATTCATGGGATATGGTCTTGAGCAGATAGCAGTTTCAGTCAAGCCAAAGCAGGTCTCACAGGTATCCTCTTATGTTGAGAAGCTCAAAGAAGGGGGGCCAATCAGGACCTCTTAGATTCGGTTTGTCGTGTTGGGTGAAGAACACTACAGTAAAAATGAGGAAGGAACATGGGGGGTTCATGGATAGGATACTCTAGTTGGAACCGAATCATCTCAAGAGGAAATGGTTGAGACTCTGAACCATGATGATCCCAAGGAACTAGCCTTAGAGGAGGACTACTTTAGATCATCTATAAGGAAGGGAAAGAACAAAACCATGGATTCAGATGGATTCATTTCAAATAATCAATGGGCACGTAGAAGGAAGGATTACTCCAACCAACCTAGCCCTCGCAGTACAAGATCTGTGTGCAGGAGAAATTTGACACCAAAGTATTATAAAAAGGTTGGATCCTCAACTAGGAATAGGCCCAAAGACTCTAGCCAACAAGACGAGACTGCCATGGACCTGGCTAGGGTAGGATGTGTGGCTGCTTCTCCCATTCCTTCTACAGGTGGAGTGAAGATGGGTGGTTAGGGGCCACAACATGATGAAGGTTCCAAAGATAATTCTCAGTGCCATATGGACTCAGTGTTTGAACATAGAGATTTACTCTTGCATTCGGATGAAGAAATGGTTGAAGCTACATTGGATATTAAGGAACTAAAGAAAATGAGACCGATCCAGATGGTCACTATAAAGGAGCAAGGAGAGTGGGCTGATAAGCAGGATCACATCCTACGTAGAGGTCTCAATATGGGGGAGATTAGCATGCTGGAATACAAGAATGCTTGGGACAACATGGCACATCAAATTGAGGGTACCATGAAAGATACCTCTAACACTCAGGTGAATTCTATTCCTTGGGGGTTTTGAATAGGGAAAATGTTTCCAAACAACTCACTCTTTTCTTTGACAAATATGTAGGGTCCTTTGGTACTGAAACCATGGATTTGTGGGGGTTTCCACTTACCCCTTAAAAGTTCTTGTATGTTTTAATAAAAAATTAATATTGGATGGATGGGTGTGCCAAGTTCCCAGCAGTATACCACCTTGTAAAAAGATTCCATTCCACCACATCACATAGTTAATTTAGCTTTCTTATTTTAAAACAAAATTTTAAAAAGATATTAAGGGAAACATTTAGAAGCTAAAAGTAAAAAAGAAAATAACACAGGAAGAGAAACCATTTCAAAAATACTACTTTAAAATGGACGTGAAAAATCATAAAGAACACATACATACTCAAGTGGTCCTCTGTATGCTGACGGAAGGCACCACGTCATGAATAGTAGAGCACCAAGGGTAAATACCCTAAGGTAGCTAGTATGCGTTGGATGATAGAGACATCATACCTCAATGTAAACGTCGCATATGAACCACAATAACCAAAACTACCATGCATTGGACACTAGTAGGGAAACACATCCAAAACCTACTCATCTCCAGTCATCACAAAAGTTTAGTTGGTGTTGAAACATCAATCTTGCTAGATAAAACTGGGATGAACCACTTACATGACATCTAGTGTACTTGTCCAAATCCACCCACCGTGGTACCCAAGGATTTCCCTTGTCTCAATATAGTTCCACATTCACATAGTATATTTCTTTCACATATCACATACCATACATGGCATTACACACAAATGTCACCACTTGGAAATCCAACACCATTTCAAAACACACGCACACAAAAATAATTTTAGAAAATATTTTTTCTGTTACTTAATCATTTCACAAATCCCCATTTAGAAGAACTTAATGAATAAAATAATCAATTTTCACAACATAGAAAACATTAATTGAATAAAACAACAAGTACCGACACAACAAACATAACCAATTCCATGTAATAAAGTCATTTCTAGCCACTTATTGAACAAATTATCCTTAAGACTAGTTTTTCACCACTTGCACAATTAAATGAACTGTTTGCACCATTTACAAAATGCCACCAAGTGACGAAAACAGGGTTTACACTAAAAACATGAATTATTTTATGTAAACATACTACATTAAAAATAAATGCATATTAAACTCATTCAAAATACCACTTTCTCACCATACAAAAATTTAATAAATCATTAAACTATTTATTAGATTATTTGAAGAAAAACCAAGAAGACTTTAAAAAAATATATACATAAAATACCCCCTTTTGAAACCAAATTTACATGGAGAACCAATTCACACTCTGATTAATATCACATGCATGACTTGATAAATTATCTAAATAGTTTAATGAACATTATTAAATTAAACATTCAGGGTTTTCATATAAAAATGTCACATTAAAATATAACATAAGATTCACCATATAAAAAACCACTTTCGCACATTACATTAAAGTAAATGAATCAAGTTAAACAGTTTATAAATCACATCAAATTACCACTCATGAGTTCATACCAAAAACACAATTTATTCCATGAAAAACGCGACTCTATAACCAAATGCGCGATATAACCTTATCAAAACATATTTCCCATTATTCAAACAATTTGAAATTAATTTCAAGGGTGAGAAACATGGAGGAGACACCAAATTAATCATTTTACACATGAACCCATGTCAAAACACTCAAAAATATTTTTCACACCACTAAATATGATCAAAGAACACTTTTATAAAACCAAATAAAAATTTAAATTAATCAAATGATGAAAGGGTATTGAAACACCTACATCAAAAAAGAGGATTTCAAAAAATGGCTAAAACCCTATTCACTCATTGACCGCACCACAAATAAGTAAGAGAGAGTATAAGACATTAAAATCGGACCCCAAGAAACAAGAAAAACACTATAATGGACGTCATACCCACTGAAAAAACAAAACAAAAAGAAAAAATGGGAGAGACTTATCCTGAGGGGTGTGGTGCGCGCAGAAGGAGAGAAAGGAACCGAAGCTTTGCTGGTAGAGGGTGTTGAACCCGAAGGGGATCTGTGGTTAGGGCTTCTGCCATGTGGAGGAGGCGCCATCCGAGATCTGCCAAAAGAAAAAAATGGCCAGTGACCATGGGGAGGTGTGTTGTGAATAGTCAGTCGGTCGGGAGGCGTGGGCCGGGTTGAGGTGGTCGACACTGGTTGTTGAGGAGGCCGTCGAGATTGACATTGGATTGGAGCAGAAGTGGAGGGCCGATGGTGCGAGCAGGCACCAAGGGGTAAGGGTGAGTGTGATGCGAGGTAAGGGAGAAGAGGTGGGGTGCATCATGATGGGGATGGCCAGGAGTTCAGGGAGAAACATGATTGAACCATGGTTCCAGGCGGAAAGATGAGCAAGGGTGAGGAGGTAAGAAAATAGGTGGGGAAGATTTATTGTGCAACGTAGACAGAGACCTGGGGGGTGTTGGAAAACCCTATCCCAAAGAGAAAAAACATAAAATAAAAGAATTAATAAAAATAAAACTAAAAAATGTTAAATAAATAATAATAATAATATTGATACTAATATTATTCGTAAACTAAAACCTTAACATTAATAATAAAAATAATAATTAGAATAACAATAATAGTGTAATAAAAGTTTTATCCTCAAAATAATAAGGTTTTTAATTAAAATGTTATCAATTTTAATGATAATAATTAATGATGATGATAATAAAAAATTTATGGTGATAATATCAATGAAATTAAAGATATCAATAAAAGTGGTAACAACCTAACATAATATTGGAAAAAATAATAAGTATTAAAATATTAATAACAACTTAATAAATTTTATATTCTTAATAACAATAATAATAAAATTCTCAAATAATAATAATAATATTATCAATAATTTTTTTTAAAAATCTATTTAACATCTCATTTTTATTTTATTTCCATTTTATTACTCATCGTCCATTTTTTTATTTCATTATATTTTTATTTATTTTGAAAATAGGATAGGTCGCACGGTCTAAGAACAATGCCCTACCCGTGCGCCTAATGATGCTAGACCCAAACCTTTTTTTTTTCTCAAAAAGACTCAAATTTTTTTAAAAAATGGCTCACTCAAAACAATACAAAATATTACTCGACTAGAAGATAAAAAAATAAAATAAATTGAAAAAGTTATGGTGAGACAATGTCATGGAATTTAATAAAGTAAGACATTGACTACACCCAATGTGAGTGCATGCCTTTTAATTCATATCAATGAATGGTAGGACATAAATTTGGATCCCTTTTGGAATTTAATACTAGAATACAATTATTACTCATTTAAGGACTTATTATAACCATAAAAAGTCTCATTATTTTAAAAAGATTATGCATGATAAGTAATTATAAATATAACTAGTTAATCAAGTGGTTCATTTGTTCAAGAACTTTAATAAAATTTGTGAATAAACACCCAATATTTATATTCCATTAGGTTCTATATACACATTTCAGAATTTAACATAATTAAAACAATAGAACCTCATAACTTCACCAACACACATACTATAATCCATTTCAGACAAGGTGTTTATTGAAAAAGAGAATAAATTCCAAAGAAATTCCACAAAGTGTATCTACGACTTCTTGGTATAAATAGTTTGCGCATGTGAAGTAATCATAACAAGTTATTTATTAAAAATAAACCACAATTGAAGAGAGGATTCCCTTTATTTTCCATACGATAGAACATCAATTACCAATTAAAATAATGTATTTCTTTTCAGAGATACAAAGTAGAAAAATAACATAGGCTTTGAAAATGAAGACTCCGTAAGAGCTTATGATGGGTTTAAATAATCCAAGACATATCTATGGTCATTCTAAGAGTTCCCCCATGAATGTGATATTCCAAACACACCTTATGCTGTGGTGGTCTCCAAGTATAAAATTGGTGATCTTCTTAATTGTGCAACCAAACACACCCTAAGGGGTGTTTTTGTTACACCTAATGGATGGTTATTTATAAATACAAGTCCAAAAACACCCTAAGGGGCGGTTTTATTTCCTATAAATGAGTAAATTAGTTCTTAAATATGTATCTAGCCAAAAAAACCTTATCGGGTTATTTTGGTTCAATAAAAATATGGTTCGTTAAGGGATTTAATCCAAACTCACCCTTTGTGGGGGTTTGAGTTGAGGAAAAAACCCTCCAATGGGGTTAAGGAATATGATACTATGTCTACGTTAGGTTTTAGAGAAAAAAAATTAAGGATTATAATTTAAATAAGTAATTATTAGAATTTCCACCATGTGACATGAGGATACATTTTAAAAATAAAAAGGCTTTTAGGGAAAATAATTTAGTTCATCCACCTTATGTTTTGGAATCATTACTCATACAATTTTGTAATTTTATTTAATCTAAAATAGGATGAAATGAGAAACCATATAAACACCCTTACAATAAAGTATAACCTAGATAAACAATTAGAGGAAACTAAACAATTAAATATACTAATAAATGAAGCTATTAGAGAGATAAAAATAAAAAATGGTCTTGATCACAAGCAATGATGTGTGATTATTTCCAATAAAAAATTAAAACCACCCAATAGAATTTGAGAAGGGAAAGGGCATGTATTAGAGGCTACTAGAGAAATGTGGGAAGAAAATAGGGTGAAATACCTTTAATTTTAGAGTGAAAAAATGGCCATTTTTGCTGTTTAATAAGGAACGTGGTTTGGCTACATGGTTATGAAAAATGTGAACCAACCCTGTAGACTCAATATCCATTTATCCCCCTATGACAGAAATTTGAGATGCATAATTTATAAAACCAAAAGATAACCATGTGCATGGGTCTAGAATTAATTGTAGACCCTTACGAGTTATTTGGGATACCTCACACTATTTATTAAATTCATGTGCCTATATAAAATAGGTCGTACAATTTGGGTGCATGATTATCACTAACAGTGAACTAAAAATGTGTTGACCATGAAACCTGAGCAATTTCTCCCATAATCGAGTTTTCAAAACCCAAAGTTATTGAGACTTAACATGGATCGTAAGGAACCTCTTTGAGACCAAACCTCATCCAAAAATAGTACTTTATGTATCTAAAACTCATGAAAATACATTATAATGCTTGGTTTATGAGTTGTCCCATAAATTAATTGAAAAACTAAAATTCTTTTGGAATTTCTATCCGTTCAAAACATGGGATAATACAACAACTAAAGATTGGTAGGCATGCATTCTCTTGATTCTCTAGGATAAAAAGTAAACTACATTAAATAGTTAGGTTTTTTAAATTATGAGATCTAATATCCCTACATAATACGATGAAAATGGTTAACTGTGTAACTTTATTGGTATCAAGCTAAAAAATACAAATTAATGTGAAGAAATATTTTAATTTGTAATCAATAATTTTTTTGACTACTCTAATCTAAGGGATATTCCTTTTATAAAACAGTTCTATTAATCACTATGGCATTCAAAGTCACCACTGTATATGTTTCTAATGTGCTTATGAATCTAGGAATGTAAATCTCTATTAAAATATAACACCCTCACATTCTCATACAGTAGGAGATCTATATAATACAATAGAATGTTCATGAACAATACCCCAAACTCGCACATGCTCAAATTCTCCAAAAATATGGAAATTTATTCCTATAATATTCCAATTATTTGGAAAAAAACAAGAGATTAGTCTAGAAATAGATCATAAACATTTACCTTGTGTCTTGTAAATCATAGCAATCACTAATATAAAATATGTACCAATATTTAGTCTCCCATTATAATAAACTGAATGTTATGGAAATACCGTGTTTTCCCCTACATAAATTAACACAAATTCAATATAAACCTCATTCATACATTCATTATTGTATCCCATTATACTATAGGGATCACATAAAAATTAAGAAATTTATACCCCTAAAACTCATTCTTTGTTATCCTCCATGAATATTCCCCTACTAGATTGATACATTGATAAAAAAACTAAGCATTTGTCCGACCATTTTTACATGAGCTACTAAACATCATTATCCACATGTAATGTATATAATTGGTATACATTTCCTAATACTTTAATATATAATTAATTTAATGAAATTTAAATCAATTTATTTGAATCCTAATGATTTTTTCTCTAATTGATATACTTAAAAAACTAAGATAATGCGTATACAATACCAAAATTTATAATACACTGTCAATACAATATTTATGATTCTTATTCAATTAATTATTAGTGTCACTGAATTAGATCATATGGTTTATTTTGTGTCTTATCCAGTCTCCCTCGACCATATCACATGTTATGATCAAAAGTTACCATATCCCTAAAAACCAAATTTAATCCTCATTAGTGTATACTCAAAAATACATTTTATAAAAACTAAATATGTGGAAAATCTTTCACTACATAAATCCAAGAAAACTCAACTTGATTTGGTATTTAAAAAATTTTAACTCAAAAATCCCTTTCCAAATATTCTATGAATTATTAATTAGTAGAGATGGATTATAAAAAAAACACATGGAATGTATTGTCCTTATTAATCCATAGAGTTATAAGAATAGTGAATTTAAAAATGAAATACATTTTATGAAATGATACTATTTTAAAATTCTAATATAAAAATGTATATAATTCTATAAAATCTAATCTTCTCCAAAATACAATACCAAGGTATACAAGAAAACACAAGAAGGTAGAAATGGACTCCTATAACTTCAATAAGTCAATAAGCTCATAAGAAAATATACTGTATCTATATCTTCGACACAATACAAAAATTTAATAAATAAAACAAAAACCCACAGACACAGATATATATATAGGTGAACATTAAATTATACTAAATAGATCCCCTTGAGAAAATATAATAAAAATTTCAAAAAATCCTAAATATCATTTGTAAATAAATAATAAACCTGATAAGTAGTCATAACACAAGTTAATTTTATATACCATATTACCATAAGTCCACTCACAAAACCATCATATAATATAATAATAGTAAACCATTAAAATATATACATAATGGTACACCATACCCACATCCTCACTAATCATTTGTGCCTTACATTAATGTGATATAGACTTTGGAACTCGCATTCCATTTTATTTATCAAGACATATTATACTATAATGTTAACCTCATATAACATCCTCATAAAGCCACCACATTACAAATACAACTCATAAAAAACCACAATAAAATGGAATAAGTAACCATTTCTGGAAGGATGACTAGTAGGGGGGTAGTATTTTTCCATTATGTAAACTGACATAGAAGATGTTAGGGATTTATGAGGCCCCAAAATCCTATGTGGGAATTAGTTTTGTTTTTTAACGTAGGTTATGTTTCATGAAAAATAAAACATTTAATCTTATATAATATATCACACACCCTATCATATGATCCACATTTAATCTAGTTACCTCTATATATTTATCATTACCCAGAACATCATTGTTTTCTAATCAATACTACTGCGTCAAAGTGTACAATACAATTTGAAAAATGAAATGAACAGTCTAGTTAATAATATAAGAAATAATTAATTCTATTATAGTAATTTTTTTATTTTTAAATTATTCCATTATTATGTCCTTATTAATTTTATTAGTATCATTAGATATTGAATTTCAATACCCTTTTAGTTATTTTTATTCCAAATTTTCCTTCCTTATCATTTGATTGAATTTGTTCATTCATTAATTCAAAATCCAAATCAAAAGTATGTAAATCCATCAAAATTTAATCAAATCAACTACACTACACACCCTATTTATCAATTTCACATAATCAAAAGATGAAAAGAACAAAACTTCATCCCCAATTTCATGTAATATGAAATATATTGAAAAAGTAAAAATAATATCATATATACCATATATATTTTTTCCCACTTAGTTATTATTTACCAATTTAATTAAATACATCCCAAATAAATAGTCTAGGGATACTAAAATGTGATAATTCTAAATGAGATGTAATTATAATGAATACTCTATATATTATCTATCTCAATCCAATATACAAAATGTCATTCAAACAATATCATTAAAATTATTTAACTCATCAAAAAATTATCAAATTCATATAAATTAGCTATCACCACTTTAAAATAACTACTTATCATAGATCATCAAGATAAAATAATAATGGAAAATTGGAATAAAGAAGAATAATAGTACATTTTCACAAGTGAAATGGATCTCAAAGGATAAGAAACTAAATATTCCGTCATGGAATTCCTTAAAACCCATAAAAGTCACTCAATATCACCATGGGTCATCATGGATGAGAATTGAATCAATTATAAATGAAATAGTGGAAAAAAATTTCATTATATAAAAATAAACCAAATAAGAGAGTAGTTAACTAAATCATGTCATATAATAGTTTATTCGAGGTTGATCTAAATACTATGATGACCTAAAACATGAACTCATAAAAAATGACAATTATTTGGAAAAACCACATAATAATTTTTGAATCCAATATAAAATTTCAGTCCATATGATGAATTGTAGCTCCTTTATATCCTTTTATCAGATTATGAACCTCTTTATAACAAGGTCATAGAATAATAATGAAAATGGGAATAACATGATACCCTTATCTCATAGCCTTTTTTTAGTATTCCATAAAAATAAAATTTCAACTCTTCTTCCATGGTTTACCTTAAAACACATTAATTCCTTCTTCAACACCTAAAAAATACACAAAAAATGAAGTAAGGAAAAAATTAAAATCTAAGACTTTATATTGATGGTCATTTTTTTATCTAGTGGACTATAAATATAGAAAACATATTTTAAGTAGTAGATGATAAAAACTCCCATTATATGAGTTTTATAGATGAATATAATTAATTGATATAATGACTTGGTTAAATTCCACAATGAAATTCTAAAAATTGACTAGAAAGAAGTTATTAAAGTGATTAAAATGATTATAAGTAATAAATAATGGATTTGTTCAACAAGTATGAATTGGAATATAATAAATTCATTAAATTAAAAATATGATATACAAATGAGTCTTATATTATATCTACTTAACTCTTATATAAGTGTGCTGATAAACTAGAGATTATTTTACAATAAAATTAATTTTTATTGAATTTTTTAATTATATAATATTTGAAATATTTGAATTTCCTAGAATTAGTGTAAGAGTTTCATATGAAGTTATGTTTTATAGATGTTCAGATCAGAAAATGGGATTACATATTTGAATTGGAGGTTGACAAATTATTTTAAGAATCATGTCCTGTTAAATGATTACAATACACTATAAACCATACAAAAAATAGTATTTATAAAATAAATATTGTGGATTTTGATAATATAAATCATACCATATTTTATTTAACATTAATCTTTCTAATTCGTTTGAATATAGGTTATTGGAGCAATGATTATTATTTTAAAAAAATATTTATTTCATGTAAATTCAAATACGTCTCTATGTGTCATAAATTCATAGGATACCCTTTGTTTGAATTATAATGGGGTATTCATAATTAAATATATGATAAATGTAAAAGGATAAAATGTGACAAAATTTGACAATGATGGAGTAGATAATATTTTTTTACGATATTCATAAAATGAAAGAGGCTACCACTATTTCAATAATTAATAAAACATGATGACATATACTATAGAAGTTAATTTATTGGAAAAATATTTTAATGATCATGAAAATAAGTACAAGTATGGGGATGAAAAATATTAAGGTATAAACATAGATAAATAAATAGCATGAAATTAGGAAAATATTATAATTTCCAGTTAATATTAGTTCAAAAAATATGAATAATATATTTCTGGTAAAGAAGATTAATTTTATTCAAGACATATATTGTTGAGAAAATAGGTGGAGAATAATAATGTTAATGGAGGTAAAAATTTAATGTTACAAACAAGATATAATTTGAAGATTATAACCCATACCACATTAAATTCTCATGTTATAATTTTTTTCAATTATGTGTTGAATTTTCCTAAGTGGATAAAATATATAAAATAATATATGTATGAAACTGTGAAAAATAACCCATGGGTGTTGGTTTTGAGTCCATCCAATAATACCTATATTAAAAAACGTTTTTTTTGGAAAAATACTAAATGGTCAAGATGATGTGGAAAAGAAGAAGGTGAGTTTAGTTTGTAAGGGATGCACTCAAAATGATGTATTTTACTTTTATGATTTGTTAAATAATATCAATATTAATAATAAATTATGAATATTTATGTATTTTACCGCTTAATTGAGATAATATATTTTTTGGGGATTTTCTCTCTATATATTTATGTGATTTTCTTTAATAATGTCTATATGTTGATTCCACATTATGTTATATTTTATTTATTATTAATTCTTGTCAATATATGACGAAGATGGGGAGATTGGAAGGAAGTTTATGTACCCAATATTGATGGTTAAAATAGTTGAGTTGTAAAGAAAATAAAGATGGTATTTGGTGAATTGTGAATTCTAAATCCAGAACTAATGGACTACATTGAATATTGGAAGTGATGTAGGGGGATGGAATCACTTTTCATTTGGTAAAGGAAAACAAGAATGAAGTTCTTTCATTTAATTCAAGGAGTTTTAGTTATATGATGATAAATATGAGTGGAAATTCGAACTAAATATATATAATAATTTCTATGTTAAATGATAATAAATAAAAATAGTAAGTCCCGTTGAGTGTGGAGCATGGAATTCATATTATCTCTTCAATGTTTTTTGAATAAATTAGATAATTTAGTTAATGTTATCATGTTTATTAGTTTAATAAATTTAATACTATAATTTTTCTTACGTTGTAAGTATAATTATTGATTTCTACATGAAATGTTAAGGAAATGACAGACAATATTATGATCTGTAAGGATAAATTAGACTCGACATAAAGGTCATGTTTAGTGCAGTAAGCAGAATAAGGGAAACAACCATCTGTGTAAAGATAACTGAACCATTCTATAAGCATGTAAAGGTATTTAAAACTTATTTATAAAGGTATTCTGAATATCTAAGAGCTTTATCAAGTTAGTTTGGACATATGTCAACGTAAACATGGATTTTTTTGGCTGGGTTAATGTAATTGGATACCAAATAAGGTTTATATATGAGTTTTACTATTTATGGAAGGGTAGGCAAAATTTTATGTAAAGGTACATAGAAAATATAACACCCTATTTTTAGGTAGTCCAAGAGTATGTAAAATACATTAAGGTAATTATAATATCTAGGTCCTAAATTAATGGACGTATGTATGTCATTGGGATATATCAAGGTCATACAGACCTATGTAATGGTATCACAAAAATAAGATGTTTTATTATTTTATTATGGGTTTATGTAATATGAAATATTCTATGTAATTCAGATAAAATCTAGATGATAATTTTTCTTTTCATTATTATTAACTCCATGATTAAAATTGGATAATTATGATTCAATCAAAATAACATTGATAAATAATTTTTTTTGTCAATGATAGGACTAGACATCGAAGAGATTACTACATAGTGAAAAATATTGGTGTAATTGGAAAATGGTGAGATAATGATGACCATTCTATAGAGATGATGGTGTTGATATTATAAAATACCTGTGAGAAATTACCACACACAACCATGTTGTAGTTGAGGTCATGGTGAATCTACACTAAAGATACTTTTTATGTTTCAAGGTAAACTAACATGTTGTAAGCTACTAGGAAGAGTTTAGTATATGAATATTAATAATTATATAGGTAAAGTTCACTAAATTCATGAAATGAGAATCATTCTACTAGTTTGTATGAATTAAAAAATTGATCATATGACTTCATTTATGATAACATTTATTATTGTATGAAATTCATGTGGAATATTATAAGACATTCTGAGTATATGAATTCAATGAAGTAAATAAGTATTTGATGATCATACAAGTTTTAATGTCTCATGAAACTATCAAGAATAATAATTTTCTAAAATCATATTATATCTATTTATGATGATGAAAGTGAGATTAATATTCAAGATAAAAATATCATGATGTTTATTTCATGATTATATCAGTGGAATGAGGAGAATAATTGAGAGACTTATATTCTAAGGGAATGATTTGATGAAAGAGATATCATGAAAAATGGAATGTGAATATTTGGATTATGTTTGAAGAGAAGTATCATTATGATTCAAATATCACACACACTTAAACACAATATAAACATATATTTATTTTATATCATTTCTATTTGTTAAAAATTACATCTCACAAATAATAACACAATCTACTAAATGGACGTTTTAGTGTCTTTGAGGACTATCTAAATAAAAATATTATTTTTTGATAGTTGTAAAAACTATTCTATAATTTATCCACACTAGACTCCATTCTATACTTCTTAAAAGTGATAATAATATTTATGACAAGGTGAATGGAAACAATAAAAGGGGTGATCTTAGCTGTTTTGTATGTGTAAACATAAGAGATAAAAATAAAAGAGCATAAGTGAGCATAATATGGTCATATGGTTATAAAAATATAAATAAGTATATAAAAAAACATATTAGACAACATGATTCATGTAAAATTATATGAAATAGAATAAAAAATTAATCAAGAGGTCATAAAAATATTTTTTCAATAAACAAGATCCATAAGATCATAACATAGCCATATGAATAAACATAATACTATGTAAAAAACCAAATCATAGGGTATCATCACATTGTGATAAAATATAAGAATTCCAATGAATTATTTTATGATAATATATAATAAATATCACGCTGTAGTTTATGAGCATATCTAAGAAGAACTACATGTTATTGTTTGGGCATATTTAAGAAGGTTCAGGTTACATTATCTCATGATATACAGAACATTAACCAATGTATTAGAGGGACATAGAGGAACCCAATCATCAATAATACATACATTTGTGTTACATAAGATATCAATAATTTCAAAATATCATAAAAACCCATGGGAATATAATGGGATTAATTCATCAAATAATATATAACCTGGGGATAGAAAAATGGATTTTACAATATTTGTAATCGGTATAAATAAAATTGAACTTATGAATGAAAATGATTGATACCCAAAATTAAATCACCCCAAAAGAGTATTTCATAAAAAAATTTATAGTCTGACACATGAAAAATTATTTCCATGTAAATAAGTCATCTTATGATAAATGTGAAAGTGAGAGTGAAACTATATAACAAATTATAAAAAATCTTTTTAAAATTGTTGTAAAAGATGATGTTTCAAATAACCTTGAAAATTCAATTTAAAAAATGTGAAGTGAAAAATTTGAAATACATTTTATTTAAAAATAATCATCAATAAAATTTACCTTAAAGGATATAAGTGTTATCAAAAGGAATTTATAGTGGAAAATAAAACATTTGATTATGAAAGGATGAAAAACATTCATAAAACATTTGAAATACATTATTTGAAAACTAACATCTTAAAAATAGTAAAAAAAATATTTTTTTAAATAGGATAAGGAAAATATTATAGTCACCTAAATAATACATAATTTTTATTTCATATAAAAAATAAAACATCTGTGGTAAAGGGATGTATGTACAAGGAATAAAATAATCATAATTGTGAAGGAGAAATATTCATGACAATGGTGTACTATTAATGGGGAATAAATTTATTCAGGAGGAAAATTTTATTCAAGACATTAATTTTACTGAAATAGGAAAAAGCATACCATGAAATTAAATTTTAGGTTCTATGAAACAAATATTTTAATAAATAATTATAAGAATAAACATTATAACCCAATTAATTTAGTTGAGTTAACAATAAATCATTAATCCTTTATATCATTTAAATCAATAGATATATAAATAAATATATATATATTGATCTTAAAAAATCATTAATCACATGAATATTTTAAAATTAACCGACTAGGAAATAATCACACCATATAAAATAAATTGTGGTTCATAGTCCCCAACATGTATCATGGATTTCAAAAGGAGACAAATAAACCCTTACAAGTAAAACTTTCATTGAGGTAAAAATAAATTGATAAAAATTTTTTAAGCATTAATTTTAAAATATAAAAAATAAGATGAAAATAAAATACAAAATATTTATTTTTTATAATAAATTAAACTTGTAACAATATAGTTTAATAATAATGTTGGTAACTCAATGGGAGAAAATTGAGTTAACACAATCCTTGACAACTTGTTTTAATTTTCGAGTCAAAACCACATGAGAGATATAAAATTGAATAAACAATTAATATAACTAAATATAATATAATCCCGATAAAAAATATAATATGGGTAGTAGATACACTATTCCAAATAATTCATGGTGTATAATAAGAAATATTTCTTAAGGGGTAAAAGTTCGAGACACGAAACCAAAACCATAATTCCCAAATTTCCCTAAAGAGATGGAATCAATTATACAAAAAATTAAAATATTTACCACCTATTTAAGAACCCTATTTATATCTATAAATTTTTATATACATCAAGTATAACTATTTTATACATGTATAATATTTAGTTATTATCAATTCTCACTATTTGGAGTGAGTAATGTTGATCGGTTTGAAATAGTTTTAGTATAGTTTTATTGTTCTAATCTATTTTCCCAAGTATTTTAATTAAAAGAACATATAAGTTAATGCAATTAGTCTTTTATAATTATTTATAATTTTATAATTTCATTTAATAAGTATTCTAGTTATTATCTGTGATGATGAAATTGGTGGAAAGCTTTCTTTCGTAATTTATGACGGACGAAGGATGTTGTCTTAATTATTGTGTAAAATTTTTATATTAACATTAAAAAACTAATAAAAGAAATACGTAATTGTTAATATAAGATGTAATGTTTCAAAATAAGTAAAATATATAAATTTATTCTATTTTTCATGTTTCTGGTTAAACTATCCCAACAAGAACATGCTATAATCTATGTTCGAGTATATATATGGAATAGATTCTTTTGTTATAATATCATTTGTATGTTAGAAATTCAATTATTTATTGTTTCTAATATTACTTATAGAATTAATAATTTTTATTTATAGTATATAAATCAAGACAAAAATAGAATATCTATACATTAAACCCATTTATAGAACCATCTTTGAATAGGGATGATGAAGAATTTTTTTTTCATATAGGTGGTAGTACACACATATGCATGAGAAAAATTTTGTGCTTTTGATTGAATGAGAAGGGAATAAATAATCTTTATTCCATAAATATAATAAAATTTTAATATATTATATATATACTTATGTAATTGAAAATAGATAGTTATATTTTTTTTGAGGTGGGTGGATGAGAAGGATAATAAAAGGAAGAAAAAGGGTAAGTAATTCTTATGTTGGGGATTTAGATATTCTCTTGAATTATTAATTATAAACAAATTGATTTAAGAAATATTTTTATGATAGAGTCTACAAAATGAGTATATGGGAAATATAATAAGTAAATTTGTAATAGTATCATTGTAATTTTGATATACATTTGTGTTTTAAAATGGTTGAAAGTGAGATCAATTTATAAGTTAAAAGGAGTGACCAATCATTGGAAAAGAACATTACGTAAGGGGAAAGAATAAAATTTAATGAATGTGAGGTGATCTAGGTGAGAAAATGTTCAGGAAACATTTTGGTATTAATTTGCATCCGAAAAAATTTATTCTAGATGGTCTATGTTTCAAATATATTTTAATTAAATTTGAACCATAATTGATTACCCATTTGAATATTTTTTAATTATAATTAAATATTAATTAGGAAAAATTATTTTTCTACTAAAAAATTAATATTAAAATTCATAAAAAAATTCAACATTCTAAATATAAATTTTGGATCTATTTAATATAGTTCTAATTTTATATATATGGGAAACTTAACATTTAAATTTATTCATATAAGTTGTTCAAAAACTATTTTTGATGAAAATTGGTATATCACACATTATGTTTCCTTACATATATTTTACATTGATTAATAATTAAATTGGTATTATTGATTTTTTAGTTTTTAAACATCATATAGATTATTAATTTTAAAATCAATATATTTAATTTAAAATCACAATATTTAGACATGTATCATTACATTAAATAAAGATTTTTTTAGCGTGGTAACAAATATTTTATATTATAAATTTACTTTATTTTTAAAAATTAAAAAGACACCAGTGCCTAAATTTAAAAAACATATTACAAAAATTCAAATCATTTTATATGATTCAAAATTTAAACGTGATAAAAATCAATTTTAATATATGTGTACATAACACATAAAGAATATTTTAAGATATATGCATCTTATATTTATGTGATAAATTTATTTCCTACCTATTAATAACTATTAGAAAGATGTTAACTTTTTTATTATACATACTATCAATAATTTTTATTTAGAACATTATTTTTTCATAATATAATAACCCTCATATCATATTGTTGGTCGTAGTGGATACTCAAGAGGTGGGTGAATTGAGTTCCAATTAAAATTTCTGTTAAAGACATTTAGGATTAAAATCCCCAAATTAAAACGGCCCAGTAAATTAAGGGAGTAGAGATATAAGTGACTTATTGTTCAACAGGTTTCTCAAAGTTTTATTACTCCTCAGTTGAATCAGTATGAGAAATAATTCCTCTTTTAAAACAAGTTTACTAATCGAATCACATATACACACTATCCAGAACTAACTATCATAGTGAATGAAAAAACCGATTTCTATCTTAACTAATATAATAAAAACTGATAAATGTAAAATTGTTTAATGGAATGATGAACACAATAATTTAAAAAAGAGGTTCAGTCTTAAGTAAAGACCTAGTCCTCTCTACTTGGTGATCACCTACAACCAAGAAATTATATTAAAAAGTGATACACAGCCTGTATCGAGGCTTTACAACAGTTTTCACAAACTATCCAGGTATTTCAATCTCTACCATAGTTATACATGGGAAAAATAAACTGCCAAGCCACACAAGGCTTCTTCCACAGTTATGCGTGGGAAAAAATGTAAAGAGTGTTTGGTATGGGGATTTTTAGAATCCCTCAGTTCAAGCACAAGAGTCAGTGTGTGTAACACATAAACACTGCTCAAAAATGAAAAATACTTAAACAAAGTAGATATAAAGATAATAGGGATTAGTTTAGAATTCCATTTTGTGATGGAAGATCAGATATGGAATCGTTGGAATGAAGGAAATGTCGTTTTGGAAATTCTCTGCAAGTTTCCTACAAAACAGAGTGTCGCAACTTCCAGGTTATTACCTCCAGATGTAGAGATGATCAGTTTCATGGGTTAGCTCTTTGTAGCACACCACTACATCTTGAAAAAGATTCTTTCAACAGATCTTCGTGAAGCTCTATGTTCCTCAGAATATATGCTCGAGTATACTACTTATTTCTTGTATTTTTTGGGGTTGTATGTGTCTCTATTATGTATATTCAATATGTCCACACTTGTCTCTTGTTTTTTGTATTATATTGATGTCTATCTCTACTCATGTATATATGTATATTTTTCCAGCTGATCCTTTTCCATTTTGTTCAGCAGGGGCCGATAAGAGAAGTGCTTCAACCACGTGTGGTCTTCCTCATGAATCGTACTGTTTCCTAATATGACTGAAAATAACATTAAATAATTTCAGGTGCATTAATTTGTCCAGACATGACAATTATGATAATAATAATAAATTTGGTAAAGAAAAGAATAGAATATCATTAAACTGGTAGCAGATGCATGTCACACGGTAGACTTTAAAGGTAGTCTCTTCAACTGTGATCTTCATCGGTAGACTATTTAATTGTGAGCTTCATCAGTAGGCAGTCTGTCTGTAGGCTTGTAATGGTGGACTTTGTGTCAGTGGATGTCTAGTAACAGTAGCTGTTACACTATGTAACAGTAGCTTCTCATCAGTGGACTTCATCGGTATGTCTGTAACATCCGACTACTAAAATAGTGACCTTTCCAGGGGTAGACTTATCTCAATAGATAATTTTATTAATAGTGAAATATGTTCATCATTAGACTTTGAACAATAGTATAGTATCTCAATAGTAGGAGTTGTCTAGAGATAGCCCTCTACTAACGGTAGACATGTCCAACTGTAGACTTGAATAGTGATGCTCTCAATAGAAGACTTGAGAAAGAGTTTGACAGTGAACTTCTAATAGAAGCCTTGCCACAACAGTGACCTTGTGACGGTGACTCTTTTTCTGTGAGTTTTTATAAGAAGATCAATGACAGAATTGTGACAGTAACCTTGTGCCGATATATTAGTGACAGTTGATCTTCAACAGTAACCTTCTTGGATTTGTGACCTAGAGTAACAGTGAGCTATAATGGTGACCTTGAACAGAAGGCTCTTACCAGTAGCCTTTAATAGTGAAATTATATTTAGATAAATGTAAATTGTAAGCAGATGCAACTAAATTATGAGACTAAGAATATAAATTGTCCTGGAGAAACAAGATAAATACAGATTAAAAGGGTTAGAAAATGGCATAATATATCATGGTCAATATTTAATCATGATTTGGGATTATCAAAACAGGTGAGTCCAACAATCTCCCCCTTTTTGATAATCACAAATTATTCCAGTATGCATTAAAGATAGATATCAGAAATAATACAGTTACTAAACATAAATAAATAATGTCTCAAGTAATCCGAGATTAGTAAGAGTGTAAAACCAGAAAGCATTTGTACATGGTATCAAAGAAAAAGGCAGAAGAGATTAAACATAGGATCATATTAGCACATTTCTCCCCAATCACAAGATTAGTCTATAATTATCACAGTATTTTCTCCCCTTTTTTATTAGAAAAAAGAAACAAAAATTGAGAAAACAAAGAAATCTTTTATTTATGAAATTACATTACATGACCCAAAATGAATAGGGAGTCCCTATCAAAAGATATAAACATACTCAATCCACATCATCCATAGGTAAGGGATCTGGCTCTTTGGAAGAAGAATATGGGGGATGAGCTGGTGGATCAGTAGGTTTAGGAATTACTGCAGGAATGACTGGAGGGGCAGCAACAGAAGATCCTGTGGGTCTATAGTGGGTAGCTCGCTCAAGGATCAGTGGACTAAGGCTTCTGATAGATTCTACAAGAGACATCATTGAAGAACCACTGGGTTGAGATACATGTAAGGCATGAGGGATGATGATTGGTGTACAATCCACATGGAGAAAGGGTAGAAGAAGGTTTCTGAAATCCATAATAATCCTTCCTCCTCTTTCCATGGAAGATAAAAAATCATCTTTATTATCCAAAAATTTATCCAAAGTAGGGGTCAATTATCTCAGTTTGCTAACCTGCTCCTTGAATTCCTGAGTCATTGGAGGAAGCTTCATATTCTCTATCAAAATCTTGAAGTGGTTGGTCATTTGTTTCTTGGTATTGATTTTCTCAATGTAAGAGTCGACCATATTTTTTATGGCTTCCTGAGTAGCAGAAGATGCTCGAAAGTGTTCATGAACATAACGGTTGTCTTCCCTAGTGGTAGAAAGTACCTAGGAATTAGAGGATCCACTGTTACTAGCCTTAGAAAGCTCTTCCTGGATCACATTTCTGATCTGGTCAATGTTCACAGAGGTGTTAGATGAGGGAAGGGGTTTGACCAAGAAAGCTACTGTCTCTTTGAAAGACTGAGTCAAATTACCAATCACCTTCTGAACAAGTGCATCTTGACTGTTCATGTGTTCTTTGACTAATGTATTAAAAGACTCAAAAAAATCCATGAACTACTTTACTACCTCTTTGATATATTGAATCTCTGCATTCACTTGGTTTTCAGAACTGCTCATGGCAGTCAATGAATAAACCGATTGTCTCAGAGAAACCACATCTCTTGTCCAGCATTCAATTTGAGTATGGCACACTTTAATCTTATTCATCATTTCTTTCAATTGACTAGACACAACACATCCCAAAGATAACTCTACGGATTTATCCACATTGCTCAGCTCTTCCACAAGGCTATTCTTCAAATCTTCCACTGATTTTTTCACTGCCTTCTTCATTTTATCTTTTAAGGACTCAAGGTCCTCCTTGTTTGCCAAATTGTCAGCCAAAACTATTGGAATACTTTCAGGTAGGATAACAGAACCCCTTTGAGGCTGGTATTGCTCATCAGAATCTCCATAATTGAATCCAAGTTCTATGTATCCTGGATCTGATGACCAACTCTCTTTTTCATATATCACAGAAACGGATCCATGACTCTCCCCCTCACTTAGAGCTCTCTCATGAGTATTCTCCTCTAATTTTTCTACTCTAGGTAACTCCATAGCCTCTTCTGCAACTCCAGCAGATTGAACAATATTTTTCTCGATTGTTTCATCACGGGGGTGAGTCATAGACTCCACTAAGTCATTAATTAATTCCATATAAATGGTAGTAGATGCCACTCCTGATTCCTGATCAGACACTATCTTGTCTATATTATCTATCAGAGGGCTCAAACTCAGTTCTTCTTCTTCGATGTCCTCATCATCAGCTTCAACAACAGCCTCTTTTCCTTCATCCTTATCATAAGACTAATCTGCATCATGAGTATAATGATCTGACTTGGTAGACTAATCCTCTTCTGTGGTGTCCTTGACAATATTCTAAGATGCTTCTTCTTCTTCAGTGGTCTCATTATCACTGTCCTTCAGAACAGTCTCTCTTCTTGGCAGTTCTTTTGGAGGGATAGCTGCTCTGATAGCTATTTTCCTTACAGGACTGTTAGGAAAATCAGGATCACTCCCATCATCAATGGGGGTGTTTTCTCTTTCAGGGTCCACAACACCTTCAACTTCCTCCTCCTCATCTGAATAAGAATTTTCTGGCTCATCAGGCTTCAGACCTAGATATCTATTGTATTTTGGCCTAGATGGGTGTGTAGTTGGGTAAAACGTTTCATATACCTTTCCTTCATCATTAAACTATTCCTTATTCTAGGGATTCCAGCTAATTTTCATGAATTTTCAAATCACCTTGGAGATACAAACATTGTTCTTGGCCACTATCATCTCTTCTTGATTTCCAGCCACACCCTTTACCTTTAGCATTACTGAAATTAGCTTGGCATGGAATAGGGCATTGGACATTGAGTTTGCCTTAGTCATATCCTCCAATTGTTCCATCAGTAACCTACATAGGTTAATCTTCTTTCCATGCTTCAGTATGTACATCAAGAATATGTACTTGTACTTCAGCACTGCAAAATCTCCTCTCCTGGGACTAATTACATGCTGAATTAATTTGAACAAAATCTTGTCTTCTCTATTAGTCTCAGCTGCAATGATATTCCTTGAATTTCCATTTCCTGTCAGTTCTTCCAGAGCTTTTTCATACTCAAAAATTTACTGTCTAGAGGAGCTACTATAGAGTATTAATCATATAATCCTTAATGAGGAACTCTCAAATAGGCATCCCACTCAACAGAAGAGAATCTAACTACATTGCCATTAACTCTGGATATTAGCTTATGCACACCATCGTCCTCTTCAAACATCACATATTCATAGAATTCTTTCAGAAGCTTTGGGTAGTATGATCCATTTTTATTGGAAAAATATTCAGTCCATCCTTGGGCATCTAGTGCTTTCAGCACTAATGACCTGCTCGACAACAACCATTCTTCTCTTAAATCTTTCATAGAAATGATTTCTCTCTTGGTCAGATGCGGGTTGACAGGTCCCGTCGGGGTATTACTCGTGCCATTGGATTCAGACTGAGTTATCTTCATCCATGGAACATCTTCATTGACAGTCGGTGGTCGCTTGGTTCTGGCCATGGAGATTGAAGGAGGTTCGAGGGTTCAGATGAAGAGTTAGGGTTTATAGATTTCAAGATCAAGGTTTGAGATTGAGTGAGGGATGTGGATTGAGATATGTTCGTAGACTTTCGTTTTATCATTTAGGGATTAAAACAAAATATAAATAATGAATAGGAATAAAAATGGTTCGGATTCCCACAAAAATAAAGACAAACAATGAGGTATCCAATAATGAGATGTATCAGTGAGGTACACTAGTGAGGTGCAACGACGAGGTGTAACAATTAGGATTATCAGTGAGGTCCAACTATGAGGTTTAATAGTGAGGTCCGACTATGAGGTCCCATAGTGAGGCCCAATGGTGAGGAACAACGGTGAGGTCTAACGGTGAGGTCTAACTGTGAGGTCCAACAGTGAGGTCTAACGGTGAGGTCTGAATGTGTGGTCTCTTATGCTAAATTTAATCATACCTAACTCATTTTTGATGTAATTTGACCTCTCATAATTCAAAGGATTTGTGAATATATCATCCAATTGATGTTCAATGCCAATGATTTCAAGAGTGATTTCACCCTTTTGATAATGATCCCTCAAAAAGTGATGTCTCACATCAATGTGCATCATCCTAGCATGAGATACTTGATTTTTGGAAATGTTAATAGCACTTGTATTGTCAAACTTTATAGATACATGTTTGAATTGATATTCATAGTCCAGTAAAGTGTGTTTCATCCACATAATTTGATCACAACAACTACCAACAGCTATGTACTCAGCTTTAGCAGTGGATAATGCAACAAAATTCTAATTCTTACTAAACCAAGATACTAGTGAATTTCCTAAAATGTGACATGTCCTAGAAGTTCTTTTTCTATCTAAATTGCAACCGGAAAAATCAGCATCAAAATAACTCAAATGATCATATTATTTTCCTTTTGGATAAAATAATCTTATGTTGGGTGTATGATTGAGATATTTAAAAATCATTTTTACAGCAGTTAAATGAGAATCTTTTGGATTGGCTTGAAAGTGAGAACACATGCATACACCAAACATGATGTCAAGTCTACTAGTTGTAAGATAGAGAAGACTCCCTATCATACCTCTGTAGTTGGTTTGATCCGCTGGTTCTCCAGCTTCATCAGTATCCATATTACTAGTGGTAATCATAGGTGTGTCACTACCTTTACTACCATCCAAAGAAAAACATTTTAAAAGATCCTTTATATATTTACATTGATTCAAAACAATTCCAATTTTAGTTTGAATAATCTGAAAACCAAGGAAAAATTTCAGTTCTCCCGTTAAACTCATTTCAAACTCATTTCAAACTCATTTTGCATCATTTTTAAAAAAATCAATACATAATGAATTTTTAGAAGATACAAAAATAATATCAACCACATAAATTTGTACTATAAAAACATCTTTAGAAATAAATTTAATGAAAAGAGTAGGACCAGCTATCCCTTTGGTAAAACCTTTTGAAATATGAAAAGAGATGAGCCTATCATACCATGCTCTTGGAGCTTGTTTTAAGGCATATAATGCTTTAGATAGTTTAAAAACATGATTGGAAAAATGGGGATTTGTAAAACCAGGAGGTTGTTGAACAAAAACATCCTCAACTATATACCCATTTATAAAATCACTTTTAACATCCATTTGATAACGTTCGAAATTCAGATGAGTTGCATATGCAAGTAGTATCCAAAGAGCATCTAGAATAGCTACAGGTGAAAAGGTCTCCTCATATTCTATTCCTTCTTCCTGACTATATCCTTGTTTAACTAGCCTATCGTTATTTCTAACTATATTTCCAGACTCATCAACTTTGTTCTTAAACACTCTTTTAGTGCCTATGATCAAAGTGTCCTTAGGTCTTTCCACTAATTCCAAAAACTGTTTTTTGAACTGATTTAGTTCTTCTTGTATAGCCATTACCCAAAATATATCATCGATAACATCATTAATATTTTTGGGTTCAAGCTATGAATGAAAAGCTTGATGTTCAACCTGGTTTCTTAGAGAAACTCTAGTTTGTGTTCCTGTATTTAAATCACCTACCACAACATCTAGAGGATGATTCTTTAGAGTCCTAATAACTCTTGGAATGTTTGAACTAGATTCCTCATTGTTGTCTGTTGATTCATAATCACCAGGTGCAGATTTTGGAAAATTTCTAGAACAGGATACCTTTACAGGGGATTCACAATCCCTATCATTAAAGTTCAGACTTGACAAGTCTTCCTCAATATTTTCAAGAGAGGTTTTAGGCTCATGTGGATCAGTCTCATCGAATTTGACATTAACTGATTCTTCCACACATTTGGTTTTCTTATTGAACACTCTATAGGATTTACTTGAGATAGTGTAACCCATGATAATTCCTTCATCAGTTTTGGGAGCAAATTTGTCAAGATTATCTTTTGTATTAAGAATAAATACTTTTCAACCAAAAACACTGAATTAATTAACCTTCGGCTTCCTATTATTCCAAAGATCATAAGGGGTAATTTTTAGAATAGTTATAATTAATACTCTATTGATAACATAACAAGATCTATTTACAGCTTCAACCCAAAAATAAACAATTAAGTCATACTCATTAAGAATGTTTCTAGAAATTTCTTGAAGGGTCCTATTTCTTCTTTCTACAACTCCATTTTGTCGAGTTGTCCTAGGAGAAGAAAATTTGTGACTATATCCATTGTGTGAGCAGTAATATTCAATCTCATGATTCTCAAACTCAAGGCCATGATCACTTGTCAGGGTCTTAATTCTATGTCCACTATGATTTTCTATTGACTTGTAATATTTAATAAAGTAAGAGCAGGCTTCACATTTGTGAGCTAAGAAGTATACCCATGTATACCTAGAAAAGTAATCTACAATAACATAAACATAGTTCATCCAATTTAAACATGAAACTCTTGATGGTCCAAACAAATCCATGTGAACCAAATCAAGTGGTTGAGAAGTTGAAAATTCATTCTTTGGTTTGAAAGAAACTTTTTGTTGTTTTCCCTTTTGACAGGGAATACACACTTTATCAATTGGGAATTCTAATTTAGGTAAGTCACTAACTAAACATTTCGTAGATATATTCCTAAGTGAGTGGAAATTACAGTGTCCTAACCTTCTGTGCCACAACCAAGACCCTTTATGAAAAGCATTTAAGCAGAAAACATTTTGTTTGGATAAGAAATTTAAATCAACAACATATACATTCTCATTTCTACATGCAGTGAAAACTAAATCATTTTTTGAATTAAAAACATTGAATGTATCATTTTCAAATTTAACATTAAATCCATCATCACATAACTGAGATATGCTATGTAAATTATACTTTAATTGATTAACAAAAACTACTTTAGAGATTAATATTGTATCAGGGTTACCAATCTGGCCTAAGATGATGATTTTTCCTTTTGCATTGTCACCAAAGGTGACATGACCACCATCAACATTAATTATAATCTTGAAGAAAGAATAGTTTCCTATCATATGTCTTGAAAATCCACTGTCCATGTACTATAGATTATTATAGGAACTTTTTGAACAACATCCCTGTAAAACAGATTAAATATGGGGTAATTTTGGTACCCAGATCTTCTTCGGTCCAGAGAGGTTAGCTAGTAAAACTTTGGTAACACATATTTTATTTATAGGTTTTCTAAGATCAAAAAAAAAATTATACATAAATACATTGTTAGGTCCTTTAAAAAATTGTTTCTCAAAATATGGTCCAGAACTAGCAGTGAACTGTCCAGATTTTGGAACAAATTTTGTTTTGCTAATTTGCCTCTGTCCAGGCTGATATCCTAGAACAGCTGTATATTTTGGAGAAATATGTTTTCCTAGAAACTGTGTCAAGGTATCCCTACCAGCAGTGAACTTCTCAATATCCTTTCTTAATTGTTCATTTGATAATTTTAATTCATTTTTTTTCTTTTAGCAGTGTAGAGAATTTCTCTTTTTCTATGTCCATATTTGACTTGTAATTCACATTTAAAGCATGTTGTATTTTTAATGACTTATATTTGTCCTAGAGTTCATTAAAAGTGTCCTCACGAATTTCGCAATATTCAAATAATTCTTCCTTGGTCATATATTCATTATTATGAGAGTCACTTTTATTCCCAGAATAATAAGTATTATGCACAGTGGAATTAATTGTTACCTCTGATGTCTCTGTCATAAAACATAGATTGGCATGTTTTTTCTGTTCTGAGTATGAAGCATCAGATTCACTCGAACTTTCTTCTGAAGCACTACAAGTTTCTTTCATAGCCTTTTTATAACTTTTTCCCTTATAATCGTATTTATTTTTTAATTTTAACTTCGGATAGTCATCCTTGATGTGTCCTTTCTTCTTTCATTCATAGAAGACTATATCATCTTCCTTATCAGATTTCTTCACATCCTTCGTCCACTTACATTTTTGATCATACTTACCCTTGAAGTTTGGTTTTCTGAAAGACTACTTCTTCCTATAGAACTTCTTAAATATCCTGGCTATTTGATCCATTTCTTCATCACTTTCTGAATCTGAATCTTCACTAGTTGAACTTTCAGTAGCTACATGTATTTTCTCTTTGTCTTTTCTATTTGAAGCAGTAGACTTGAATGCCACAGATTTTCTCATGGGTTCATCATATTCTTCTTTGTTCACCTTCATTTCGTCTTCATACATCATTAGTTTACCAATAAACTCCTTAACAGGTAGCTTGCTGATGTCACAAGACTCTCAGATAGACACAGAAGTGCCTCTCCATCTATCTGGCAAACATCTCAATATTCTCATGATCTTCTCCCTCTCTAGAACAACTTTTCCAAGTGAACTCATGGTGTTGAAAATCTCATTAAACCCGAGGTACATGTCATAAATGGGTTCATTAGGTCTCATCTTAAAATTATCATATTTAATAGTATAATTATTTAATCTCATTTCTTTCACGTTGGTTGTTCCTTTATGAGAAATAACCAAGATGTCCTAGATTTCATGGGGTGTTTTACATTCAGAAATTCAATTAAATTTCTCATCTCCTAAAGAGTAGTAAAGGGAATTCATAGCTTTACAGTTATTGTTATAGTAAGAATTTGTAGCATCATCCCAGGTAGATCTAGGAGTTTTGGGGATCTCATATTCTAATCTATAGCAGACCAAATATCAAAACCAATACTTTCCAAATGAATTTTCATTTTAATTTTTCATTGAGCATAATTCACACCATTAAAGAAAGGTGTCCTGTTAGTAGCAGCACCTTCGAATCTATTTTCCATGACTAGATTTTAGAAAATATATTAAAGATATAAAATTTAGAACAAACAGAAATTTATGATCTTTAAGATAAAACTAAAATCACAGTTTAAAAAAAACAGGGTTTGAAATTTTTTTATAAATAAGAATGTTTCCACTGATACCAAATGTTGGTCAGAGTGGATACTCAAGAGGGGGTTGAATTGAGTTACAATTAAAATTTTTGTTAAAAACTTTTTAGGTTAAAATCCCCCATATTAAAATGGCCCAGTCAATTAAGGCAGTAGAGATATAAGTGACGTATTGTTGAACAGGTTTCTCAAAGGTTGATTACTCCTCAGTTGAATTAGTATGAGAACTAATTCCAATTTTGAAACAAGTTTACTAAATGAATCACATATACACACTAACCATAACTAACTATTATAGTGAATGTAAAAACAGATTTCTGTCTTTGATAATATAAGCACAATGGATAAATGTAAAATAGAGTAATGGAAAGATGAACATAACAATTTAAACAAGAGGTTCAGTCTTAAGTCAAGACCTAGTCCTGTCCACTTGGTGATCACATGTCACCAAGAAATTATATTAAAAAGTGATACATAGCCTGTATTGAGTCTTTACAACAGTTTTCACAAACTGTCCAGGTTTTTCAACCTCTACAATAGGTATACATGGGGAAAATAAACTACAAATCCACACAAAGATTCTTCCACAGTTATGCATGGGAAACAAATGTAAAAAGATTTTGGTATGGGTATTTTCATTATCCCATAATTCAATCACAAGAGTCAGTATGTGTAACACATACACACTGATCACAAATTTAAAATACTTAAACACAGTAGAGCTAAAAATAGTATAGATAAGTTTAGAATGATCTGTTGTGATGGATGATCAGCTCTGGACTCGTTGGAATGAAGAAAATGAAGTTTTGGTCCTTCTTTGCAAGTTGCCTCCAAAATAGAGTGTCACAACATCCAGGTTATGACCTCCAGATGTAGAGATGATCATCTTCTTGGGATATCTCTTGGTAGCACACCACTACAGCTTGAAAAAGGTTCTTTCAATAGATCTTCGTGAACCTCTCTATTCTTCAGAATATATTCTCGAGTGTTCTTCTTCTTTCTTGTATTTTATGGGTGATGTATGTGTCTCTCTTATGTATATTCAATATTTCAACACTTGTCTCTTGTTTTTTGTCTTCTATTGATGTCTGTCTCTACTCATGTATATATGTATATTTTTTCAGCTGATCTTTTTCCATTTGGTTTAGTAGGGGCCGAAAAGAGAAATGTTTCAACCACGTGTGGTCTTCCTCGTACATCGTACTGTTTCCTAATATGCATTCAAATAACATTAAATAATTTCTGGTGCAATAATTTTTCCAGACATGACCGTTATGATAATAATAATAAAATTTGTAATGAAGAGAATAGAATATCATTAGACTGGAAGCAGATGCATGTCACACGATAGACTTCAAAGGTAGTCTCTTAAACTATGAACTTCATCGGTATACTATTAAACTAGGAGCTTCATCGGTATGATCTCTGTCTGTAGGATTGTAACGATTGACTTTGTGTCAGTGGATGTATTGTAACGGTAGTTGTTACTCTATGTAACAGTAGCTCCTCATCAGTGGACTTCATTGGTAGGTTTGTAACATCAGACTATTTAAACTATGACCTTTCCACTGGTAGACTTATCTCAATAGGTAATTTCATTTACAGTGGAATATGTCCATCAGTAGATGTTGAACAATATTCGACTATCTCGACTATAAGAGTTATATAGAAGTAGCCTTCTACTAATGGTAGACATGTCCAACTGTAGACGTGAATTATGATGCCTTCAATATAAGACTTGAGAAAGAGTCTGCCAGTGATCTTCTAAAAGAATCCTTGACACATCCGTGACCTTGTGATGGTGACTCTTTGCCTGTGAGCTTTGATAAGCACATCAACGGTAGACTTGTGACAGTAACCTTGTAACAGTATATCAGTGACTGTAGATCTTCAACAGTAACCTTCTAGGATCAGTGTCCTAGAGTAATAGTGAGTTATATCGGTGACCTTGAACAAAAGGCTCTTTCCAGTAGCCTTTATGAGTGAACTTATATTTAGATAAATGTAAACTATAAGCTGATACAACTAAATTATGAGACTATGAATATAAACTGTTCAGGATAAACAATATAAATACAGATTAAAAGGGTTAGAAAAAGGCTTAATCTATAATGGTCAATATTTAAACATGATTTGGGATTATCAAAATAGGTGGGTCCAAAACATATGAAAATTAATTTTCTTGGAAAATAAATCTTTGTGAATAAAATGTTTTTATTTTTTATTTAGCTATACTGATTGAATTTTATTAATTCATTAGAATTTAGAAAGGAACATTTAGTTATATATATATATATATATATTTCTTAATTTTGTTCCCTTTATATTCACCCAACAATTCAACGACAATATTTTTACTATTTTTTAATTTTTTTCTGTTTGTTTTGGTTTTATATTACATGTGATGAAAGTTATTAAACATTTTATGTTTTAAGGGAAAATATAAAATTTAAATTATTTAGGTGTTACATTTTCCACCCTTAAATAAATTACATACTTTCAATATTATTTTTTACTCATAAATAAAATTACTTAAGGTTTGTTAATATATACACATAAATTATGTTATATTTTAAAATGAGGTGTTTATTTTAATATCTTTGCTATGAATAGAAATCACATCATTTCCATTCATTATGTTAACTGATTGATTCATTTTTACTCGGAAACTTATTTATTGATTCCCTCCTTTTCCACACATAAAAATCACTTAGTTCTTTTAAGGAACTCTCATGGGAACCTCTTCACAAATTCTAGAAATGTTGGAAATTGAATCTTCTTTCCTTCATTGTATTTTGCAACTGATATTCTAGTAGAAACCATCCCTCACTTATATGGTTTGTTTAGGAATTAAAATATGATCATGTTGTTAGTGATTATACATGATATCTCATTTGGAATAATCAAAATATCTTATACTTCATTTAATACATCATTAGGTTTCCCCGTGGGAAAATCTCCACATTTGTCAAGGATTCTATTTGAAACATGATTCCTTTGGCCATAAACCATTAATTAAACCAAAAGTAGTTAATGTGAGAAATGATTAATTAAAATTATAATAGAATTATCTTAAATTATCTCATAAAAAATAAAACCTCAAAATGTTTTAATCATTGAAACCATTACATTATCTTTCAGTGCAAACTAAATCACTTTAGATTCAATTTATGTTTCATTAAGATGAGTTCTTTAATATTTCTTAACCTATTTTCTTATCATAAAAAATGATTTCTAATGTATTTTAATGATAATGTGATTAACAAATAATATCCCCTGAGAGTGTAAAAGTGGGTGGGAAGTTAGGAATATTAGTCATGAACTGGGCAGTTATATAGTTAATTCACAATATTCCACTTTAACGGTCAATAAAATATGGTACATTTGGGCCATATCATGCATCGACTTTTAGTAAATTTTCTCTGATGTTATTTCTTGAAAATCCATACAATCATTACTTTACCAAAATTTCTAGATTTTATCTGGTACATAAAATTATCCATTATATGTAATAGTTCGGACATCCCTGGTCAATTACTTTTTGAAAATATGGCGTTTAAGGTGTTTTGGGAGGCAGTAGTGACTGATATCATGAGTTTTCAAAAAAATCCAGTTTTCAAAAGGTAGGTTGTGTCGGTAGGTTGAGTCAGTAGGTGGCATCAGTAGGTGGCCTCAATAAGTCACATCAGTGAATCTCCATTAGTAGCTCGCATCGGTGACTCACCATAGGTAGCTCGTTTCTGTGAATTTCCATCAGTAGCTCACATTGGTGACTAACTGATGATAGGTCGTGATGGTGGGTCGCTGGTGGTAGCTCAAGTTGGTGAATCTCTATTAATAGCTCGCATTAATAACTAACCATCAGAACCTTACGTCACTGACTCTCCATTGGTGACTTGCTTCAGTGACTCGCCCAATGGAGATTCATTTCCAACAATTTTTCAAAATTGTACTTTCCTATAGTTTTTTTAGATTTTCCCCCTTAACGTCTTATTTGAAATAAAATGAGTTTAAAAGAATATTTAAATGTTTATTAATCCATTTTAAATGATAAAAAGTTTTAATTTAATTTTTCAACACCCTGATACATTTAATAGTAAAACAATGCGGTATTGATCATAATCCAGCTTTAATGGCCATTGAAATTGATTTCCTCATAGATTTAGGATATGAAATTTCTAAAGTAATGATCCTTCCTACACTGTGTTTTTTCTCTCTACTCTTTCTACTAATCCTCCCCATCACCCTTCTTCACTGTGGATCCATGCATCAGTGATGCACCCATGGATCATGTCTCCCTGGAGGTTTCTCCTACTACATGAACACCCATGTTTTGATTCTTGGAAGAGTTGCGATAGTGTGTTCTTCTATACAGGGATCCATTCATCTCTTTTATTTGAGAATCATGTGGGGAAGGTGTATGAATGATCTCTTGTGAAGATAGAAGAATTCAGAATAAATAAAGATAAGTAAAATTATTTAATATTGATAAATAAGGTCCAGGGAAAAGTCACACATTATTATTCTTTATTTATTACTAATATTTTTATTTGTATCGAATATATGCCTACTAAAAATAATGGCCATCTGTGGTCTTTTTTTTCACACCTATGATAGATTTTTGATGTTTATTGTTGATCCTATGTGAAAGATCGTATGAATATGAAATTGGTTAACCAAATATATTTATTAAAATAAATGTATTCCTTAGGATCAGAATTTCTCAATGATAACCCTTGAATTATCAAATTGGAATTAAATAATGGGTGTTTTATAAATCTGGATACACCTTGACTTTTTGGTGTGATTATTTGTGGTGTGTGGTCTTGTTCTGTATTGTTCTTTGTGTGGTTGTGTGGTCTTGGGATTGCGATCATGACTATTTCTAGGGTGGTATGAATGATGTAATGGAATATCAGGTTGGTAGATTGACTAATTGTGGATTGGATGGGAAGTGGTTGAGTAGAAGGGCTGTAGGTTCGGGTTATGCTATGTTTATGTTGCTGGTGTGATGGGTGTGTTGTTGTTATAAAATGTGTTTGTCATGTTTTTTTGTGATGAGGTGTGTTTCTAGGTTTAGCTTTATGTTTGGGGTTTTCTTGTTAAGAGGAAAAACATGGTGGAATGACTTGGATTAATGATGATTCTAGTGGTTACTATGGGTGTTGAATGGAGAGGAAATGCGATGCAGGTTGTGTGGCTATGTGGTTTGTCACATGGTGGGATTATTGACTCATTTCTGTCTGTGAATTTTTTCTTGTGTTGTTCCTATTAGTTTCTTGAGTGGTAATGTGATGGATAAATAAATTTCTTAATAGCTTATGAAATGGATGGGTAGGTCTGGCTAATGGAGTGAAAGTAGTAAAATATGACAACATGAATGAGTATAATTATCTAATAACCATGAAAGTGCATTAGTTTATCCTGAATTTAACCTTCTGGAATATATTGTGTGTTTTACATTTTTATAGGTAGGAACAAAGGTGGTTTTATGGGATGGTTGTTTGATTAAGAACCCATAAGTTGGGAAGAGTGTTTGTTGTCTATATAAAAATATAGTTGTACTTCCTTGTGATTTATATACACACCATACCCTAGTTGAGAACTATATGCTAAACACCCCCATTGTCATGGGGGAGGGTGTCTTTCCCAAACATCCCAGTGGGAGGATGGATGGATGGCCACCAACTCTTCCCTACTCCATCTTCCAAGCAGTGTTAGCCTAAGATCCTTCAAGCATGTTTTGTTTTTTGGAGCACAAGTGTGTTCGGGCGATTTGTGGTTTCCCATGTGTTTTCGTGATGAGATGTATTGTGGTATGTGGTATAGATGTCTTTGGAAATGATGTGGTGTTATATGTGGCCCAGGTGTCTATGGGCATGATGTGATTTGGTATGTGGCCTTAGTGTGTGTGGGAGAGTTGTGATGTTGTACTTTTAGAAGAGGTGGGAGTGCCAGGAGGTTTCCCATTAGGGTGTGAGAGTGGCTAATTAGTGGGAAAGTGGTGCAGGGTACCCTATCATCGATGATCTTACTATACTAATTTACTTCACTTTCATTACTTGGTGAGAATTACTTGGTGAGGTGGGGATGGCTAGTATACCTTATTAGGTGTTGTTGGTATATGTTGTTCTTCTCACATGGGCATTAGTACGCTTCTCCACTTGTGCATGAGAGAATTTGGTTTTTCCTGCTGGGTGTACTTATATTCTCTCACTACATTATGAAACTACTTTCAAGTTTATAAGAGAACTACGGGGACCATGATGGGAATTAGTAGCTCAAACGTTGGGATAGTTTCTGGGTCGCTTCTTAGATTTTTTCTTCTAGTACTTACTTTTGAGTTTTATTGTATTTTTAGCAGTTTTACTTTAAAGATGCATGTTGGTTATATTTTTACTTCTTTTATATACATGCCTCTGAGTTTTTATGCAGTTGATACATCTTATCTCTGTATATTGGTTACAATAAAAGAGTAATGCCTCCTGTTTTGGGATATTTGTATAGCCTTTGTGCTGGTCATCACCCTGAGGCCTATTGGAGGTGTGACTCAGGGGTCACTATCTATATTCCTTCATTGCCATCTCAGAAAGGGAATATTTGGTGGGAGGGGGTTGTGGCATTATACTTATCCCAAGGGTTTTAACTAATTTTCTCTCATACTAATCCAAAAAATAAAAAAATTCCCAAAAAATATATAAATATTTCTCTGATTCAAACTAATTGAATTGAGTTAATTATATCTTCATTTAACATCATTTCCATAAGAAAACATTTAATCTGAAAAATTATCACAGAATCCCAATAATTAAAGGCATATTGTCTTCATTTATTAGCTATACAAATAAAAAATTAAATGACACATGTAAACATTCCATTATAATTGAGCCACACCTGACTTTCTTATAGATTTCTTATAAGTTATAATCATATTCATAATCTTGGGAATGAAATCACAAGAAAGTGGTGAGATTAGGTTCTCAGTAAGGGTGCACAAAAGAGATAACAATATAGGATCATAAATGAGAATAACATTATAAAATTTTCCACACCCCAATATTTTATATGCACATCCTTTGATATAAACTTGATGTATTTGATAGCATTATTTACAGACAACCCTGAGTCTATATAAACCGTGATATAGAAATATTTTATAACCTATCATTAAAATTGTATGATATGAATCCAAATTATTAAAATATGTATAATGGTTTTAAATAATTAAAATTTATCGATTAATTCATAACAAATAAGTGTTCAATTTTCCAGAAATTAAATTTATGGTTCAAAAATAACTTTTCATCAAATTTGGTTTTTATTACATTTTGTTCCTAAAAATTATAATTAAATAATGATATTTTTATAAAATTTCTCTTAATAAATTAATATTATTTATAAAATAATAATTTATATAATTTTCTATGGATAATCTATATTTTTTTTAAAAAACTATTTTTCAGTGAATAGAGAAAAATATTTATTTTTATAAAAAATGTAATTTATTTTCAAATAATGTTGTATTATTTTTTTAGTTTTTTATAAAGTTATATAAAAAATTTCTATTTATAATTATCATAATAACTTTCATATGTATCAATATTATACTTGATTTACATATAAGTTCATTTTTGTGGCTTAATAGCACTTTTTTTCTAAAAACTATTTTAATGAACACAATGTGTTTTTATATTAATAAATTAAATTAATTTCAATTTATTATTATTTTTAAATAAATTTAAAGATTATATATTAAATAATATATTTTAACATTCATTTGAGAGTTTTTAATAGTTATTTAATGGATTTAAATTTAGTTTTATGGTTAAAAATGATTTTTTTAAAAATGAGTTTTCATTATGATTTGTGCACTTATTTAAAATTAAATTCCACAACTTATAAAAATTGTATCTATTAACAATTATTTCATATTTGGAATCATAATAATTAATATTATTATTACATTCGAATTAATTTTTTCATAGTGAGTAGTAATGAATGTAAAATTTTGTTACCATAGTTAAGGTTAAAACGGGTTCAGAGAGGGTTAAACAAATAGATAAGGGTTGGATAACCACCCCAAATTTGATAATTATTAATTTTTGGAGAAATATAAAATTTATATTATTGTACATTTTAATCCAAGGTATTTTGGATAAATATCAATATGAAATTGACCTTATATCATTGAAATCTTTTAGAAAATCCCTTGTGCGTCCCTCCCCTCACTTATAAAAGGGATCCTCTTCTCCTCCCATATTCACGAAATTTTATACTTATATCTTGAAAAATACAGAATCCAAAAAATTCTCATATTCATTATCTAAAACTAAGAGCTTCATTTAATCTATTACGATGAATCATCAAGGCATAACATTTAATCCAATGAGGTCTTTCAAAGAAGAGGTATAAATATTTACCAAGATCTTTCAATAATATATTTTTACTATATCTAAAAATTTTAAATTCATAATTTCTTGATTAATTAGTATCTTAAATATAATTTGATGCTATTATCAGGATGTAAAAACCGTTTCCCACCTCTTCTCTATCAAATGAGAGATGAAACTACCATATGTGCGTATGTGTGTACTACCGCCTCCACCAAACAATAAAATTCATTTTACATCAATATTTTTTAAGGTCGGTTATTTTGACTGATTTAATGTATATATGTTATATTTTATATATAATAATAATACTTTTTTTTAATTATTATTTACATTTCTTTCTTTCAATCCATCCAAAAATGGAAACATCACTCGTGCTTGTGTACGGACTACCATATCCATGTCATGATGTAATTAATTTTTCATCATTATTTATATGAATAGCTATAAATATATATATAATTAATATATATGATATTTATATCGATATTAATATTATTTAAATTATGAAACCATAATCGAATTTCTAGGTCCATAACTTCTTAGCCAAAACATACATGAAAAACGTAGAAATTAACACCGAAAATGACGATGATAATGAATAATTATTAATGAACTGGTGATAACAGGTTTTAAGTAAACCATTAATGGTATAATAGTTATGGATATGGTTATGGTATAACCTAATAATAAATTTAAATTTATTATACATGAGGTTAGAGTGATTACAAGCATGGAAGAGTTGATGTAAGAGTTTTATGTTACAATCACATTTTTTTGGAATTATTTATGTTTAAATTATCAATGATAAGATTATATAATATATCCCTTCAAATATTATTTCTTTTATAATAATATTTTTATTACTGGATATTACATGTTTTCTTATTACTTTCCTCTATTTAATAATTAAAATACCGAAACGATTTTTTAATGGAAAACATACATTATTTCTCTATTCTGTTGAGAATATTTTTTCCATGTCCATATTTTCATTAAAATTTTCTCAAGAATGTTTTTAATATTATCAAAATATTTATTGAATTATTTTTTATCCATGTATAAATTTCTATAAAAATATTTTAATGTAATCTTATTTTGTATTTTTGAATGAGGTACTTTTTCTGTTTACTGAAAATGTGAAGGGAATTTTTGTTTTAACAAATACCCCATGAATGGTTTATTCCCTCCATCATAAATTTTCTTTACATTTAATATTTTATTAAAATTTTACACATTAGTTTTCAATGAATTTTTTTCTTTAGTATTTTTTTAAAAAAAATATTATCTATAAGTTATTTCAAAATGAGATTGTTGTGTTTCTTAAGAAATGTTTTCATAAATATTTTAATGGTATTTTCTGCTGTATCAAAATCCGTTGATGTTTAATATGATTTAATATGGACATGATAAAATATAACTATATTTATTATTTCTATTTATTGTTTATTATTATGATGATAAAGCTTTTATGGAACCTGTATCCTTTCCATGGGTTATAATATGATATTTTGGTGAATGTTTGTTGATGTTATGACACATATATGTTTGGTTTCATTATGTTATGGGTGGATATAGAATTTTATATCCCTCAAATTAATTAGTTAAATATTGATATATAATGAGTTAGTAAGGATAGGAATATGGAGAGAACCAAGGTTAGTAAGTATATCATTATAATAAGATAGACTTGCGAGGGAACCTTGACTAATGAAATATCAGAATGGGACAAGAACCCAATCCATTATTATTGTCTAATAATTGTGTCATGTCTAAGGAATTTTCATTATTATTATATTTATGATAGAAAATTATGCCTTATTCTTATATTATTTTCTCACCACACATGATTAATTATTGATGATTCTATATTATTTTGAATTATATCTTCTATAATAGAAAATACTTATTCCATGATTCATGATAAAGATCCTTGACTAATTGGGTTTATGTTTTGTATGTTATGATCATATTATCATAACCTTATGCCTTTCTTATGATCATTTATGATCATCGACTGATATATCATAGGTTTACCTTTACTAAAAATCACATACCACCCATTATTATATTTTATTCCCAGAAGTTAAGAAGAATGGTTTTAAGTATGATTTGTCTAAGAAGGGTGCTAGTTATTAAGAACATAATGAGAAATAATGTTGATTTTTATTCACCTATTTATTATCTATCCAAGGTTCCAAATACCCTAATTCTCTATGATTGTGTCATGGATTGGAATTATATGTAATTAATTTTCATCTAATAAGATTCAATATTTATATATGAAAAGTATGGGTCATTATACTATAAGTATAATCAGGACAAACAAAAAAACATACCAAAAAATCATAGATCATAAAACATGGATAAATTAATATGAAATGGTATAATATAATAAATGAATAAAGAGACCTTGGAAACATGAGTAAATAAACATGATATATGAGAGGATAAATAAGTCATAATAATAAGCATAATACTGTAGAATAAATATAAAAAAGGGTATCATAAAATCTTTAGTGTATCCAAGAAATAAGAAATATTATTCTGTGAGCATATTCAAGAAGAATTACCCATTTTTTGATTATATACAATAAGGTTTGCACTTTACTTCTATGAGTATATCTAGGAGAACTCACACTTAGTTATCTCGTAAGATATTAAGAATTAAAATTTGTAAAATTTTGAATCGAAATCCATTATAATAAAGAACACGATATGTATCTTAAAAAAGAAATTATATAAATTTTTTAATTTATATCCATTATGAAATAATAACAACCTATAAAATAAATAACAGTGCATACTATCAAACATGTCACATGGATTCTATAATGAGACAAGGAACCCCTTAAAATTAATATAATCCTAGAGGTAAGAATCATTGATAATGAGGATATAAGGAAAAATTGTTAAACTATATAAAATAATGATTATATATAATAAAAATCATTCACTATGTCGAACAAATAAATCTCGGAATAGTAGAGTTCGGTAAGAATGTTTGTAACTCAAGGGAGGAAAATTCATTTATCAAAAACCCTTACATATTTTTTATTTCTTCTATCAAAACCCCATGAGATAAAAACATGGAATATAACATTTAATATCATGAAATAAAAATGAATCATTATAAAATATTTTAAATGGGATGTATATAAACTATTCCCATGAACACATGTTGTATAATATAAAATATGTCTGAAGGGGAAAAAATTTTACTCAAGAAACCCTTAACTTTAATTAATTACTTCCAATAGTTCAATTTAATACCTTGTATAAAAACATGACTATCTTAATAAATTTTTAATAAATTTATTCATATATATAATATTTTATAAACTTCATTTATAAATATCATATACATGTATATAAGTCAATTTTTAACAATTTTCAATACATGCGGTGAGTAATCTTTATATTTTTTCTATATTTTATTAATATTGGGGATGCTATTCATTATTATAAAAAATTTAATCACTAATAAATTATATAAGGTACTATAATTTTTATCTTATAACTATTTAAAAAAATATAATTTCATTTCAAAATTATTTTAATTGTTATGCATGATAAATCTGTAACAACATTGTTTTGGTAGTTACTATTGAATAAATCATTTTGTCTTAATTAATGAGTTAAATATTTCTTTTACCATTATAAATTTAATTCTTAATTTATAACATAATTTTTCCATATCCATTGTTGATATAAATTTATTGCACGGTTCATGTAGGTTGTTAAAATAACTTGAGAGGAACATGATAAAATCTATGTTTGAGTATGGACATGGAAGATATTCATTTGTTAAAATATCATTATAATGATACTATAATGAAATTATTTTAAATTTACTAAGTTGATTAATATAATTAAGAGTTATAGTAATATGTTAAATAGAAATATAGTTTTCACTTATAAATAAATCTATTTTCTTCTCGATATGTTTGATTTAAGAGGTTAGTATTACAATGATTTCTTATTATTAATACTATCTAAAAAATGAATAATTTATATTTAAATAATATATATCGAAATATAAATAATAAATCTATTCATTAATATAATTTCTATAACTATACTTTGATGGTGGTGATGAAAAAAAATGTTTCATTCATGGAGGCGGTAGTCCATACACGCACATGATAAACATTTTCATTTTATTGATTGAATAAGAGGGGATGGATAATGGTTATATCATAATTATAATAACAATTTAGTATAATATTTATATTTATTTCATTATATAAATATGGTTATAATGGGTTTTGAAGAGGTTGGATGAGAAGGATAATGGGAGGAAGTTAATGGGTAAGTAATACTGACACTTAGGATTTGGATCTTATTTTGATGTATCTGTTATAAATGAAGGAATTTAATAAAATTGATGGGGATACAGTCTTAAGAACATGTATATGAGATCTATAATGATAAAATTTGGTATATTTTTATGGGAATTATAAACTAGAGGTTCTGTTTAAAATGGGTGCAACTCAGCCCCTTTTATAGGTGAAAATGTGGAAGAAATCTTTTGTAAGTAATGTTAAGTAAGTGATGTGAATAAAATTTCATGAGAGTTAGCTAATTTTGGTGGGTAAATGTAGGAGTGACATGTAGGAATATATTTTTAATATAAAAATGATTTTATAGATAGTAAAAGTGCAAAATTTATTTTATAAAATTCGAGCCATATTTGATTACTCATTGTAGTACTTATTTATCTTTATTAAATATTAATAATTGCATTTATTTTATTACTAAAAAATAATAATTTAATTCTTACCAAATTTTAAGGTTTTTAATTTGAATTTGGTACTGATTTAATCTAATTTAATTTCTAAATATGAAAAAATTAACATTTAATCTAAATCATATAAACTTATGAAGAATTGTTTTTTTAGAAAAATGTTTTTTTAATCATTAAATGTTCTTAAAAATATTTAAAATTTATTACCAATTGAATGTTTATTAATTAATGTTTATATATGTTTAAAAATAATATTATAGTCTTTATTTTAAAATAAGTCAACTTAATTTTAATGAAATGTATTTTAACAGAAACATTCCTCGAAAAATATTTGTTTTAATGAGGTAAGTAATATTTACCATGATTATTTAATTTTATGCATAAATATAAAATTGAACATATTCCAAATTATAAAATATTGATTAAAAATATTTAAATTATTGTATATTATTTAATTTCTAAAGGTGATAAAAATGAGTTTTAATACTATTTCACATAATGAATAAATATAAGTTCTTAAGACTTGTATCTTATGACCATAAAATAAATTTATTTCTTGGGTATTAATATCTAGGGGTTATATGTTAACTTATTATATTTTATAAATTATAAATTATTTTAATTTAAATAATTATTTAACTATAATTTAATAAAATTCATAGTACATGAAAAAATAAATTTTAATAAAATATATGTTTACATATGAAATGTTTTTATTTGTTATATATATATAATAGTTGAATTTTATAAATGAATTAATATTTAAAAATAGTTTTATTTATATATTTATTTTTCAAAATTTAGTTAACATTATATTTACCCTCCATGTCAATGAATATATTTTAAAGGCTATATTTCATTCCACATTTTATTCTCGTTTGGTGTGTCATATTAAACAAGATATTAAACACATCAGATTTTAAATAAAATATTTATTTTAAAATATTAAGGTGTTACTAAAAGAAAATAAATCTAATATTTCTAATGTATTAAGAGGAGGAGTTTGAATGAATTAAATATGAGGATTTTATGAGATTTGAACAGAGAAGAGCCTACTCAAATACAAGTTGAGTTTCCATAATCCTAATGGAAGCATGTTGAATATATATTTAAAGGATCACAAAGAAAAATAATGAGAGAAATAATTGTCTCTAGTGTGTACTGTATATTAAGTATTTCAAAGTGAAGGAACAAAAATAGTTCTGGTTGTAAACTTGGGAGTAATGAAGGGAGGTTATGAGGGATTATTGCCAATGATATTTTTTTCTTCTACGGATGAAAGAGGAAAAGAGAATAAAAAAATAATTACTAAGGGTGTTATGATATTGAGTTCAAGAAGATATATATTGTGAGTTGAGGAAAATAAGTATCCTAATATTTCTAAGGTAAAAAATACTACATGTTTAAGAAGAATAAAATAAAATAGGGGATCATGTCCGTCATACCTCAATTAAGGACATAGTGGATTAAATTATATTATGTAAATCATACCAGAAACACAATACTTACATGCTTCTTAATACATATGAATCACATGGGATTGCTAAATATAATATTCAACATCACACCTATATTATACAGAATGGAAATGATATTTCCACTAATAATTTGATTCAAAATCTACTGGTTGATTCTACATTTTATATGGACTTATATTTTGTCAATCCATTTCTTTATTTATACCTATGTTTTTATGGAACAATTTCCAATTTCATTCCATTTATAATGATTTCCTAGATAATATGAATTATGTTCCATGTGTCAGATAATGACCATGACATACTGGGGATGTAGTCATATGTAAGGTGGTAAAACTCATCATCAAACCTGGTGTTTTTGTTGTGTTTATTTATCTTTTACATCTAATTTAATACCAACCAATGGTTTGATAAATAAATAAATAGAGAATAAGTGAAATATTTCCACTGAAAAAGTGGAGAGGTGATGAGGGAGAAAAGTGAAAATTGAAATAAAATCTTAATAACACTGATTCAGCCCCTCTCATTATTGGACACAAACTTGTATGATTCTAAATATTATTATTACTTATAGTCACTACTCAATTTGAATTATCTTGTTTTATTTTTTTGTTTTAAAAACTGATTTTCTCTTTTAAATGTGTATATGAAGTACACATTTGAATAATCCTATGAATTTACTATCAAAGAAAAGAAAGAATATATGTGTACAATGAAAATGAATAACATGAAGAAGAGATATGAAAAGAAGTTGATAGAGTCCTTATCTAAGTAGGTAAGTAACAATTATTCTTTACTAATTGAAGATAAATAAATTTCATTTCATTAAAATATATGTATATTTAATCTCTATCATACTATATAATGAAAATTAATATCTGTTAAGTTAATATGAAGAAAAATTAGTTTCCTTATATAACAATACTGCTGAAGATAACTCAAGCATGAAAAAAGAAGATTTAGTAGAGGAATTAACTAATAAAAAATCTATAATTGTTATGTTCAATGAAAGAAATGATATTTAGAAGAATAATGGTTAATAAATCCTCTAATCAAAACTATCCTCTAAATGAACCATGTATTAGTGGGAATGATCACAATTATAAATATTTATAAGATGATTAAATTTTTTCTTTGAAATAAATATACTATAACTACCCATGAGAAATAGTATAATATATTATTGTATTTTTAAAATATGAAGGATTACATCAACCTCCATTAATAATAGAATAAAATAATAGATATTTATTTCAACGAAACTATGGAAACATATATTAAGCTCTATAAATTAGTAGGATGTATGGGTGAAATAAATTTAGAACTCAAAGTGTGATACAATAATTTTAAACATTAGTTTCTAAAAAAAATGAAGAAGGTTAAGAAGCTATTAATGATATTGAGTAGAATTCCCAGGAAACAAAATAAGATACTATTGTCAATGATTATTCAAAAAATAAAAAATCCAACTACATTAAATTGTTTGACCATTTATTTCATGAGAAAAATATTCATGATGACAAGGTTAATAAAATAAATAAATAAAGATAATATAATATAATTAATATTAACAATGAAAAATACATTCTTAACATGAAATGCATGGAGCTTTACCATAAAGGGAAAAATGTGGAAATTAAAAAATTTGCATCTTCAGGATAATTTAAAGTGAATATTACAACCAAAAAAGCTGATAAGGATGAGTTTTATTTTGAAATAAATATATATTATATAAATAATACTCTAATATCATACAAGAATCAACATATTAAATAAATAAAAGTAATGTTACCATCTACCACATTTTTTTTTAATTTTACTAAATCTATCTCCAGAATCTGTGAAGGTGAAAACCCAAAAACATTATAAAAATGGACGAATAAGTCTAATTCACAACACAACACTACACCTATTGTATATATTTTTAAGTAAAAGGGAATTTTTTCTCCAAACAAATAACAACCAATGTATATATGTTCTAAAAACAACAAGCTATCAGTTCTAAAAAATTGGGATATCATATAGTTAAATATTTGAAACCAAGATTTTTTTGTTATTGTTTTTTCAATAATAGATTATGGCACATAGTGTCAGACTAATAGAATAATATATAAACCTATAGAATAAAATGGGACCCTTTATCAAGGGTGATTAATGATATTCTAATAAAAATTTCATAGACAATATATAGAGATATGTTTATTACAAATATATTTAAAATAATTAGTGATATATATGAAGTTCCCAATTGTATTGGTCATAATGAAGAGGTATATGAGAATAAATAATTCAAGAAATAAACTAAAACATATTATAAGAGAAGATCATATAAGTAAAATGATATAGACAAGCCTATGTTGAGATATAATCATGATAAAGGTGATGAAAATATCATTCACATGATGTTTATGAAGAAGGTTGGTAAATTATCTTTGGGTGATAAAAAAATGATAAGCCTATTTAAAAAAAACTGAAAATCTCCAAGATGAAAATTTCCCTATAAAAAATAAGAAACTAGTTTTTTGGGGGGAAAAGGGGTCACACCATGGATTTTTTTCAAAAAATCCATTAGATTAAGTTTTAATGGAAACATGATTAAGCATACCCGAAAAATAGTCCATGTGAAAAATAACGAGACTGAATTTATGAAGAGACCTCCTATGAAACAATGTGAATGTTAGAAAAAAGATTGAATATATTCCTAATGTGTGTTTGGAAATATTTCCAAGATATTTAGATAAGGTAAGAAAAATATAAACCAAATTCAAAAAAATTAAAGGGAAAGAAAATATTCCACGTGAATAAGAAATTAAATTTCATAAAGTAATTTCAAAGGAGCATACCCTAGGATCTCATGAATAATAGTGTGAGAGGTGTTCCTAGGTTGTAAATAAGTCAAATGATTTTTGCATAATATTTCAAGGCCAAGAATAAATCCTTTAGAACATTTTATATACACCCAGTGATGCATGTTCCTTGATGGGTTATGATAAATATTATATACCACTAGAAAAGGTAAGAAAAAAACACATGAAACCTAAAATAAAGTTGTATTTGAAAAAAATATAATGAATAATAAATGCTTCCAAGGATATAGTTGAAGAGAAAAAGTATCGTGGTTAAGAAGAGGTTGTAAGTATTTTTTCTCACTCAAAATGATACCAAAATTTTATTCTCTATCATTTGTGTGATAAAAATTTAGGGAATTAAAGGTGATCCTAGTTCTAAAATTGAGAACTAATGAATTGATATAATTTGTAATAATAACTATATATATGAATTTTTCACCATATTTATATGATTAATAAATTTTTATTATAAATGTATCTAAACGAAAATTTTCCCATTAATATAGTAGAGATGGAGATCTTCCCTTGATAGATAATATATTTTAAGAAGCAACGAAATAAATTAATTCTTATAAATCTATTATTTTTGGAAGTTTATTTAGAAATTTTCATTAAAATGGTAATTTATTGAAATATTCCATCATCACTCTTGTGTAGAGAATAAATTTTGATATTAAAGGGGAAAATTTTCATATAATCAATGATAAGAAGTGGATAAAAATTTGACTAGTTACAATGCTGGTCAAATAACTAAAATCCTACTATATATTAATTGATGTTATAATTTATTTTTTAAGTAAAATGCAATTATTTATGGTTGAAATTATTAGAATCGTATATCTATTAATTGGTGTATGTTTATTCATTTTGAAAATGTATATGCAACCCTTGTATAAGATAATTGGATATTGGTATGTGTTTTTATCATTTTATGATTGATCATTAGAAAAAAAATAATTTATAAATTAGACCGACATGTGTTCTATACTATCCACTGATAAAATAGATATTGTGTAGGATGAATGATGAAAAATTTCTTTTCTATAATGTGATACAATACACTTTAATGTAATTTATATTTGATATTAGTAAGAGAGTGTGAAGATAATAAAAAATTTAATAAGAAAAGGGGATATAGAACCCTTAATATAGGAGAGAATGGTTTAAATATGTTAACTTGAATTTTTTAGTTTCTATTGAAAACCAATACAAAGTGGTTGATTTATGATCCGGTAATGTTTTTTGATATATATTTTTGTCTTTAGGTGTCAATATGTAATGAACTATGAGACCTTTATAGGAGGTTGAAGTACCTAGGATTAAGGGAGAAAATAATCCAGGTCCCAATAGACAGAATATGATATATGGTGAATTGTGATAGATAAATGTGTCACGACCCATCCTCGGGGGCCATGTCGTGACTACTCGAATCCCGCCTTCCATAGGCCAGGGGATGGTAACTAGCACCGAAGGCGTAATTCCTGATATTTAGGAAGGCATTGCCTTTATAAAAGTAAACAAACACCATAGAGTAAAAGCAGAAGTAATACACTAAGTACAAAAGGAAGTGCTAAAAAAATAAATGGTCCAGAATACTAACCCAATCGAAAGTACAGCTAAAACTGAACAAAAGTACAACAGAAAAGATAACAGTTGGGAGAAAGATAGCAGCTCCTAGGTCTTCCTCCTCAGATCATACCTGAAGGGTAGGTACAGATAGTGCAGCTCCTGGATCATCCACCATGGATCCTACATGAAGGGTAGGTACAGATAGCGCAACTCCTGGATTGTCCACCACAGATCCTACCTGAAGGGTAGGTACAGATAGCCTCCACAACGCCCTTTCCCTTCAACCTACTCCGAGTATCGTCACGTCGTGAAGTCCACCTCCGGATACTGACTCGTCGTGAGATCCACCTCCAGGTACCAACCAGTCCTCAAACACTCGGCCTCTGTCAGCACTTCCCGTCGTCTGCAACCAACACAACGAGGTGCGGGCATAGCCTGTACAGGGTTGAGTATAACGATACTCAGTAGGGACCCCGAGACCCTAAAGGTATCACTAAATACAATAAGGATAACCACAAATAAAGATCTCAACAGATAACCTCTACTTAGGTATATACCTATACATATACCTAAGTTATCAAGTAACCCATCTCAATCATGAGGAAACACAAAGATTATGAAATCAACGAATAACCACTACCCAGGTATATGCCCATACATATACCTAATTTATCAAGTGACCCATCTCAATCATGAGGTAAATACAAGATCATAAACTCAGCTCAAACCATGATTTTCATTATCGAAACCATAAATGCTAAAGAGCCCTTTCTCTGGAGTGTACAGTGGTCCTTTCACGACTCCAAAGTACTGCTCACTAACCTAAGACTGCTGAGGTACTCCTCCTGTCGAGTACCGCGGGTCAGCCACCCAAACACAGTAGTGCTTCCTGCTGGGGTATGCCACCCAAACACAGTAGTGCACACCCCCTAATATCCTGCAGAGGTACTCTCCGGAAAAGTACCGCAGGTCTACACTATCACACAGTAGTGCTCCATCCGCCATGGGTCTGAACCAAAACAAAGTAGTTCTCCGTCCACTGGGTTAGTCGACTCACTCCAAGTCGATTCGGTCAAGCAGTCGTCAGGTCTCAGCCGGCAACATGGTCTCTGTACTCCGCACGTTCGTCTCCAGGAGGGTCCGCTCCACGAGCTATAGGTCGATACTACAAGTATCTCAAAGTCCCACGAAGAAGTATCTAAAAGGACTTCCTTGTCATAGGGGTCTCAACGCGACAGATGGCGCGAAAATCGGATGCCCGGTCTGTGAGTTATTATCCTTTTCATCCCAGGGGCCCGGTTGGTTTCGTGTGCGAACCAACCTGGAAGTATCTCAACTATACCTCGAACACTCATAGGGTATAATCATAGGTACCATTTCTCAACGTGATCACCAATGCCGCTGACGGATCGTCAAATGGACGTTCGGTCTGAATGTTATCATCTTTTCTGTTCCAGGGGCCCGGTTGGATTTCGAGTACAATCCAACCTGGCCACTATCCAAATACATCCAAATCTCAGGCAAAGTATTCCAAAAGTTCCGTCTCATCAAAAGGAATCCAACAATGTCGACGACACGTCAATCGGACATCCGGAGCTCAAGATATACGCATTTCCACTCCAAGGGCCGGGTTGGTTTCGTGTTCGATCCAACCCGGCCATACCCAAAGTTCTCCGAAACCATTAGTGTAATATACTGAAGAGACCACATTAATCCATGGATCGCTATGAAACTGACGGTGCATCAATAGGAGGTCCATGGGCCAAGATATGGACATTCGAACGGAAACAGTCCGAAATGGGGGGTCTGGGCCCGACCCAACCCCCCTGGGTATGCCCGAACCGGTTCGACCCGACGCGGGTTCGAGTCCGGCCCGGCTGGGTGCGGCCCAACCCGGCTGCACGGCCTGGTCCGGCCTGTGTGGCCCGGCCTGGCATGAACACACCCACACGGCCAGGCTGGCCATGCCATTGCGGAAGAGGCGGGGGGGGGGGGGGGGTTGCCCCCCTTGATTGAAGCCCCCCCCCCACGTGGAGGCCACTCCGTTGACCACTGGGGGTTACGACCCCTGGTCCCCCTTGGCCCCCTGCGGCCGCGGGACCGGCCGGCTGTAGCCGCGGCGGCCGTTCCCGGCGGCGGGCTGGTGCCGGACGCCGCCTCCGGCCGCTGGCGCCGGTAGGCCCTTCCGTGGACCACCGGAGTTGCTCCGGTGGTCCGTTTTTAATTATGTCTTCGCCTGCAGCCCTCCCTGGACCTGCCCTTCGATGAAAATCCTTCAAATCACCCCTACATCCCATTATTGCATTTCCCATTGATCCATACTCCAAATAATCTAACCGCGTATCTTCGTGGTTTTCAGGCGCGACGCGACGGCGCTGCGACTTGTTCGGCTTCAACGGCGTGGCGCGATGGCGCCGCGCTTCTTCTCCGCGTTCTTTATTGTTTCCGCATGGCTCTGTTGCACCGAACCTCCATTGTTAATTACGCAACGAACAAAACAACAGAGGAGGATGAGAGTCGGCCGTGTTCGTGTGGTCCGATCTCCTCCAGTTAAGTTGATAACAAGCGGCCCAAAAGGCGAAGAATGACAAAGGATTTTTTTTCACGAAAAAAAGTAATAAACCCCAACAGTTTTCCCCGCAATCAAGAATTCCCAACCCGCAAACATATTCACCGTGGATCAACTTTATATTTATTTGATCTGAGTTCTTTGATTTAGAAGGAAGTAACATGGGGTTCTTTAATATTCAAAAATTTACTCCCTACCTCGAAAAGGCGTCGCATGTCGTCGAAGTTGCGGAAGTCGAACGTCGCAGAGTGAAGCTTCGTATACGTCGACGGAGAACGTCTGAGGAGGAAGTAGCGTCTCCCTTCCTTTTTTGTAGAGAGAAGATTATAAAGTGATGTCAATGGTGAGCATCTGTGTCGGTGCCTCCTCCTTGGTCGTGGAGGAAGAAGAAAGGCATGACGATCAATCCTTGCGGTGATGGCATTCTTCGTCAGGGTCTTGACGTTCTTCGTGTTTTCCAACGAAGAAGATAAAGTTTCCTCTAGCTTTTGAGTATTCTCTCCCAATCTTTAACACCACAAAACTAACCCAAAAATAAAATAAGCTCCACTTATTTTATTAAGTCATGCCAAAAGTTTAAAATTTAAAAACTCAATTCAATGAATTGAATTAAGGACTTGGCACATTAAATTTAAGGGGTGTCAAAAGGGGGGTTGGAGAGAGTTATGGAAGATGAGAGGTCACCCACTTAATGGAGGAGTTAGAGGAGGTTAAATGAATGTGAAGGAGTGGGGTTCATGTGGGCCCCACCTCACATTTCACCTCACTTAGGTTGTGAGGTTCACCCAACCTCCATCCTTAGGATTTAACCACTTTAAAGAAATAAAAATTAGTTGCACAAATTTTATTTCTCGGATGTATTTATCCACAAAACTAAGCAACTCGTCCCGAGAAAATGCAACTCTGGAAAAGGTCTTCTTTAGCAATTACCGGTGCTACGATTTCATCGGTGCCCTAGGATTTCATTTCGGAGCACCGGTTTTAAAGTTAGAAAAACTTTCTCGTTCGTTCACTGAACGTACCCGAGCCTAACTTTGGAAATTAATTCCAGGCACTCTGGGCCTCAGAATCTGGCACCGTCAGAAATAGAGTTCTTCTAAAATCCCAAATAAAATTAAGAAAAAAATTTCCTTTAATTTTACGTGTCTTTACATTACTCCCACCTCTGGGCTTTACGTCCTCTTAAATCTTTAACACAAACGAGGGATACAAAAGCGGTACTGGGCACATATCTGAGGTTTTCGCTCCCATGTGCTCACTTAGAGGTTCCCATACTGCCAGGGAAAGCGCACCCAAGGATCTGTTTCTGTATATTCTCAACCACTACTGGAACCCCACAAAATTCACCCCATCGCCAAAGTCCCGTTCCCCATGTTCGATGACATGCGCCGGTTCAAGCACGTATCTCCTTAGTTGAGATACGTGGAAGTCATCGTGCACCCGGTGCAGCTGTGGTGGATGGGTCAGGAGGTAAACCACCTCACCTACCCAGTCGAGGACCTGGAAAGGTCCGCCAAACCTCGGAGATTACTTGCCTCCTTGGCCACATCTCTGTAAACCTCATCAAGGTGAGACCCGTATAAGGACATGGTCATCATCCTTGATCTCTAGAGGCTTCATGTCATCTCTGTGTAGTCTCATCTGCCGTGATCTATAGGTGATCACTGCCCACTCCTACATCATGACACACCCGAGTCTGATCCCTAATGCATCGCAGTGAACTATGTAACCAATGCCCACAGGTTGGGCGCACCGGTCAACCAAGCTTCTGAAAGCTCTGCTGGGTGTGGTGCCACAACTCTAGAAAATTCTGGAACAAAGGTAAGTTTGGCCATCTCCTGAGTGATCGAATGCACCCTCTTATGCATGATTCCATCCTGTGATGCCTGGGTTTTCCTTTTCGCTGACCAAGGAAACCCCCATCCCAACATTGTAGATAAACCAAAACCTTTTTCCCTAATAAATCAATCTGTGTATGAACTATGGATCCAATCCATACTCAGACCAACGTCGTAAGGCCTCGATGCTGCCACCAAGAGATTCCAACCAAAACTCTCGCCTCGTGGGTCAGATCACACGGTCGGCGTGAGTGTGATTATCGAGTCTCCTCCCAAGGTATCTTCAGACGTGAGGGTCATGTAAATGGATTAACCAGAAACTCTAGGTCTGGGAAAAGATTCGTGGAAGGAAGGAATGATTCTGATCAACATCTGTTACTACGGTAGCTTGTAGTGGACACAGACTGTCCCTCAAATCATTCTTAGAGACATTGGGTCACTCTCCTTGACCGTATGCAGCTACTCTATTTCCCTGCCCTCCATCTCCCTGAGCCTGGAAGGAACAACAAAGGTGGGTGGTTGTAACATGTTGATATGTACACCACCTCATGATGCTCTCCTAACTCTACCTCTACATCTGCTACTCTGCAGATTCATCTGTCCTTAACATTTCCTCTTTTTGAAACATTCTCATGCCCATGTCTCTGAGACTGGAGCCAGTTTCCAGCTTTCACACTGCTATTCTTCACTAACTGCATCCATTCAGTAAAAGAATTCTCAACCACAAGGATTCTTTGTAGCACCCTAACATAAGTAGGAATGCATAGAGGAAGGAGTGATTACTCGGATATCCTTTATACGCACCTCGCTCAGAGGTCCAAGATCTATAGCATTGACCGAATCGTATTCATCGAGTACCCGGAATGTTCGGTACTCCTCGATGAATACTCGGCTACCGACTCGTCGTCCTGAAGAAGCTGTATAAGCTCAAGAAAACTCTCAGCCACCTCCTCAAGCCAGTCCCCAGGCGCCTGTGAGTCAGGATCTCATAAGAACATGAAGGTATCTGATGTTAGAACATGTGTAAGACAGTAATCCGACATGTGTCACCTACCGGTACCGTCGGTTGTAACTGCAGACCAATAGGTAGTGATGTATAGATGACACACTACCTGAAGGCACTATCTTAGGCATCAGTTCACGTACCGAAGCCTCATCGCAATGCGGACCATCCTCATGGTCACTCGCTAGAAATATCTAGTATCCAAGTCCCCCATCCACTCTACTGATGTCTCAGCTAGCTAGAAAACTCTAGAAATCGCCTCCATCCAGTGCTCAGCTGTTTGAGAATTTGCATCCCCTCGTAACCTCAAAGGCCGCTGCTGCTGGAATTCGTGCAACGCGCTCTGCCAGCATGCACAGTTCGATAGTAAGGCTGGTGGCATTTTCTACCCCACAGGTGGTGGATCTGCTGGTACACCACCCTTGGGTGCCAACATAGAAAAGTGCCCCGCACCGGAGCCTCACCGCTCGATGGGCCATCATCAAGTACTCTCTTAGAACTCTAACTAACTGTCTGCGTGGAGACATCCTGAACAGATGCGACACAGTCAATGATTTAAACCTGGTCAGCTGACCTGGTTTTAATTGACTTTAAAACTTTTGGAAACACACACGCAATTAGTGTTTTCGTGCACAAAGTCGGAAATCAGAAGTCAGGGTCCTGGTGTACGGATACGTCATCTGCCGCACCAACACTGGTCTTCCTGAACTAAAGACCACAATCGATACCCGTAACACTATTGCTTCGCATAGAAAAAGATCAGAGTCCTGAGTTCTGCGGTAGAACCGAACTCCTCTGATACCAATTTGTCACGACCCCTCCTCGGGGCCCATGCCGTGACTACCCCAAGCCTGCCTTCCATAGGCCTGGGGCTGGCGATTAGCACCAAAGGCGTAATTCCTGATAACTGGGAAGGAATTGCCTTTATAAAAGTAAACAAACACCACAAAGTACAAGCGGAAGTAATACACTATGTACAAAAGGGTGTTCTGAAAACTAAATGGTCCAGAATACAAACCCAATCAAAAGTACAGCTACAACAGAACAAAATAACAACAGAAAAGACAATAACTGGGAGAAAGGTAGCAGCTCCTGCGTCGTCCTCCCAGGATCCTACCTGAAGGGTAGGTACAGATAGTACATCTCCTGGATCGTCCACCACGGATCTTACATGAAGGGTAGGTACAAATAGCACAGCTCCTGGATCGTCCACCACGGATCCTACCTGAAGGGTAGGTACAGATAGTGCATCTCCTGGATCATCCACAACGGATCCTACCTGAAGTATAGGTTCAGATAGCCTCTACAACTCCCCCTCCCATCAACCTGATTCATGTATCGTCACGTCGTGAAGTCCACCTCTGGATACTGACTCGTCGTGAGATCCACCTCCGGGAACCGTCCAGTCCTGAAACACTCGGCCTCTGTTAGCGCTGCCTATCGTCTGCATCCAACACAACGAGGTGTGGGCATAGACCGTGCAGGTGTGAGTATAACGATACTCAATAGGGACCCAAAGACCCTCAAGGTCTCACTAAATACAACAAGGATAACCACAGAGAATGATCTCAACAGATAACCTCTACTTAGGTATATACCCATACATATACCTAAGTTATCAAGTAACCCATCTCAATCATGAGGAAACACAAAGATTATGAAATCAACGGATATCCACTACCCAGGTATATTCCCATACATATACATAAGTTATCAAGTGACCCATCTCAATCATGAGGTAAATACAAGATCATAGACTCAGCTCAAACCAGGATTTTCATTATCAAAACCGGAATTGCGGAAGAGCCCCATCTCTGGAGTGTATAGTGGTCCTGTCACGACTCCGAGGTATTGCTCACTCACCTAAGACTGCTGAGTTACTCCTCCTGTCGAGTACCGCGGGTCAGTCACCCAAACACAGTAGTGCTTCCCGCCGGGGTATGCCACCCAAACACAGTAGTGCACACCGCCTAATAGCATGCAGAGGTACTCTCCGGATGAGTACCGCGGGTCTTCACTATCACACAGTAGTGTTCCGTCCGCCATGGGTATGCACCCAAACAAAGTAGTGTTCCGTCCACTGGGCTAGTCGACTCACTCCAAGTCGAGTCGGTCAAGCAGTCGTCAGGTCTCAGCCGGCTACCCGGTCTCCGTACTTCGTACGCTCTTCTCTGGGAGGGTCCGCTCCATGAGCTACAGGTCAATACTCCATGTATCTCAAAGTCCCACGAAGAATTATCTCAAAGTACCACCTCGTCATAGGGGTCTCAACGCGACAGATGATGCGTCAGTCGGACGCCCGGTCTGTGAGTTATTAGCCATTTCGTCCCAGGGGCCCGGTTGGTTTTGTGTGCGAACCAACCCGTACGTATCTCAACTGTACCCCGAACTCTCATAGGGTATACTCATAGGAACCATTTCTCAATGTGATCACCAACGCCGCTCACGGTTCGTCAAACAAACGTCCAGTCTGAAAGTTATTAGTTTTTCTGTTCTAGGGGCCCGGTTGGATTTTGGGTACAATCAAACCCGGCCACTATCCAACTACATCCAAATCTCAGGAAAAGTATGCCAAAAGTTACATCTCATCAAGAGGAGTCCATCAATGTCAACGACACATCAATCAGACGTCCGAAGCTCAAGATATAAGCATTTCCGCTCCGAGGGACCAGTTGGTTTCGTGATCGAACCAACCAGGCCATACCCAAAGTTCTCCAAAACTCTCAGTGTAATATACCAAAACGACCGCATCAATCCAAGGATCTCTACGCAACTGACGGTGCATCGATCAGAGGTTCGTGGCCCAATAAATGGGCGTTCGAACGGAAACAGTCCAAAATGGGGGGTCTGGGCCCGGCCCGGCCTGACCCAACCCCACTATGGGTCGGCCCGAACCAGGTTGACCTGACCCGGATCAGGGTCCATCCCCGCCAGGCGCGGCCCGACCCGGCTTGGGTGGCCGGTTTCCCCAGTGTGAACTCACCCGCACGGCCAGGCTGGATGTGCCGTTACGGAAGGTGGGGGGGGGGGGGGGGGGGGGTTCCCCCTTGACTGAAGTCGCAGCCCCCCCCCCACGTGAGGGCCGTTCTGTTGACCACCGGGGGTTACGATCCCCGGTCTCCCTCTGCCTTGCCCGGCCGTGGGACCAGCCGGCTGCCGCCGCCACCGCCTCCGGCTGCCGCCGCCGCCGTGCAGGTGTGGCGTGCCGACATGCCCTTCCGCGGACCACCAGAGTTGCTCCGGTGGTCCATTTTTAATTCTGTCTTCGGCTGCGGTCCTCCCGGGACCTGCCCTTCTCCGCAAAGCCTTCAAATCGCCCCTACAGCCCGTTTTTCCATTGCCCGTCTATTCGTACACCAAATAAAAAAACTGCGTCTCTTCGTGGTTTTCCGGCGTGGTGCGACGGCGCAGCGACTTGTTCGGCTTCAACGACGCGTTGCGACGACGCCGCGCTTCTTCGTCGCATTTTTTCTTGTTTACGCGCGGTGCTGTTGCACCGTGCTGCCTTTGTTCATGCTGCAATGAACAAAACAACAAAGGGGGAGGGGAGTCGGCCATGTTCGTGTGGTCCGACCTCCTCCCATTAAGTTGATAACAAGAGGCTCAAAAGACGAATAACGACAAAGGATTTTTTCACGAACAAAAGTTATCAACCCCAACAGTTTTCCACAGAATCAATAATTCCCAACCCGCAAACATATTGTCCGCGGATCAACTTAATATTTAGTTGATCCACATTCTTTGATTTATAAGGAAGTAACATGGGGTTCTTTAATATTCACAAATTAACTCCCTACCTCGAAAAGACGTCGCATGTCGTCGAAGTCGCAGAAGTCGAACGCCGCGGAGTGAAGCTCCGTATACATTGACGGAGAACTTCTAAGGAGGAAGCGGCGTCTCCCTTCCTTTATCGCGGAGAGAATATTATAAAGCGACATCGATGGTGAGCTTCCGCGTCGGTGCCTCATCCATGGTTGTGGAGGAAGAAGAAAGGCATGATGATCACTCCTTGCGGTGACGGCGTTCTTCGTCGGGGTCTTGACGTTCTTCGCGTTTTCCAACAAAGAAGATAATGTTTCCTCTAGCTTTTGATTATTCTCTCCCAATCCTTAACACCACAAAACTAACCCAAAAATAAAATAATCTCCACTTATTTTATTAAGTAATGCCAAGAGTTTAAAATTAAAAAACTCAATTCAATGAATTGAATTAAGGACTTGGCACATTAAATTTAAGGGGTGTCAAAAGGGGGGTTGGACAGAGTAATGGAAGATGAGAGGTCACCCACTTAATGGGGGAGTTAGATGAGGTTAATGTAATGTGAAGGGGTGGGGTTCGTGTGGGCCCCACCTCACATTTAACCTCACTTAGGTAGTTAGGTTCACCCAACCTCCATCCTTAGGATTTAACCACTTTAATGAAATAAAAATTAGTGTCACAAATTTTATTTCTCAGAAGTCTTTATCCACAAAACTAAAAAACTCATCCCGAGAAAATGCAAATCTGGAAAAGGCCTTCTTAAGCAATTACTGGTGCTGCGAGTTCATCGGTGCCCTCAGATTTTAATTTTGAGCATCAGTTTTAATGTTAGAAAAACCCACTCATCCGTTCGCTGAACGTACCCGATCCTAACTTCGAAAATTAATTCCGGGCACTCCGGACCTCGGAATCAGGCGCCGTTAGAAACTGCGTTCTTGTAAAATCTCAATGAAAATTAAGAAAAAACTTGCCTTTAATTTTATAAGTCTTTACAAAATGTATAATTAATTAACTACCTGGAAGAATGGATTTGATGCAAGTTACTAACATCAATTTTTTCATATATAAGAAAAACAATAATGAAGTACATCCATTTGATACAATGTGGTTTAGTTACATTATGGGAAATTTTACTAGAATTAAGAGGGAGGTTACTTTTATCATTATATGTAAAAGAATATGATATATTAGCATTTTGTTCTGCGGTGTGTGGAGAATAGATTAAAAATTATCTATATGATATTGTTTTGAAGAAACCAACAAATAGTGTTAATTTATAGACGTTCAGAAGCTATGAAAAGTTAAAACTCACATTGTATTATATGTTTAAGGGCAATTATTGATTTCCAAATGCTATGTAAAGGTAGTGATGAAGTGAAATGTGCTAAATAAGGTTAAAATAGAGTCATATTAAAATTAATTCTAATGTGAAAATTTATTTATAAGGGTCAAAACCATCCGTGTAAAGGTAAACCTATAATTTAAGATTTCTACAAAGGTCATCAAAATATCTACATAAAGATATTCTAAATATAAAAAATCTTAATCAATGTTGTATAGGCTTGATTAAAGATAAATATATAATTTATCTCACTTTGTAAAGGTAATTTGATACCTATGTAATTCTTATATACGAGTTTCACTATCAGTGGAAGAGTAAAATAGGTATTGTGTCGAGTTACTCTATAAAAATCCAACCTACATCGAGGTAGTTCAAGAGTAAAGAGGCTACATTAAGGTGATGATGAAATCAAGGACCTATGTAAAGGAAACACTAAATTATTGAAGGATAAATCAAATTTTTCTTGACCTACATAAGGGTATCCCATAAACCTAATGTTGTATTAATGTATTATGAATTTAAAAAATATGATAGATTCTGAATAATAAGGATGGAATTCATAAGATTGTTTAGTTTTACAAAAATTTGAAACATTATCATTTGAATGGTATAATCATCATTCATGTAAAATATTTGAGATAATAAAAAAATTTGTTTGACCATTGTATATGACCATAAAGAACATACAACATAAATAAGAAGAATAGGGTAAATAGATAATTATGAGAGAAGTATGACCACAATGTAATGATTATTTTTAGTGTGATTTCAAAAATATATGAGAAATAAATATATTCGCCTATTTAATATTTCTCTAACCTATTATTTCACACAAATAATGCTGAGGTTCGGTGTCCCACATGCCCTTATCTACAACTTCCCATATTCCAATGACCATATCCTAAAAGAGATGGTATAAAGAGGTGATAATGGGAATACTATACCCTTTGGTGATGATAACAATAATGGTACAAAAAAATATTTCAGTAGAATAGGGAAATACCATTAGATGATGGGACCAGAAAAACATTTAGAGAAAGAAATATCATACCGTAATAGAAGCAATAAAAAGATATGAGTAATGCTAAAATAAAACCAAAAATTTCATTTGTAGAAATATTCCATACATGATACCAATTTTTTCTAAGAATTCATCCATGTTAGGTCATATAAGACAATAAATAAAAAGGGTAACCGGTGGTTGACCCTAGTACATACATATATGTATGATGATATAAAATAAAGACTCAAAATAAACTCTAATTGATGGAGGAATTTAAGGACCTTTCCATCCAGCCAATACAAAAGATACTACATAATCCCCAAACTCCAAATATTGAGCCCATTCCTATAACCGATTTTATAAGAATAAAGTTTACATGCATCCCGAAGGGACCATGTTGGGTGTGGGAATAATATATTTAGTTCACCACCAACATGATCTAAACTTATATCTATGAAAATGTAAGTGTTTCTAAATATAAAATAAAATAGAAAATTCACCAAATTTAAAAAACATGCTTCCCTTTTGTTTAATATACTCAATGATGAAATCCTTGTCTTTTTCGAACACTAGTATTACAGTAGTAGGGAGGATCCTTGGAAAAAATCCCAAGTCATCCTATGATTGAAATCATCCAAAGAGAACCCTCTCATTCCACATCCAACATATCACCCAACACCTCATGCCAACCTACACCTAATTTCCTAAACAACAAAAGATGTCCCAAATGCAAAACCAATCAAGTACCTGGCCCCTTATACCTTATATAATAATAATCCATGCTGAATCAAAGAATGAAATTTGAGGCATAGTGATATCTATCCTCCAAATAGTAAAACCACTGGCTCAATAGCCAATGTCCTGAGGAATGAAGAGATCCTTACTACAAAATAAACATGACCCATTGGAATTAATTTATAGTGATCTATATCCCCAAAATACAATTCTCATAACTTTCAAATAATGCCTCCTCACTATCCCTATGTATTTCTACATCAAGAAACTCCAACTAAGTTGATGGTCGATACCATCCTAATTCACAACTAACGGAGGCCTCTACGCACATGAGTGGTCAACATCACCTCATCATTTGAATCCAATATGAATTCACACAACATGAAAGGTGCATCATCCCGTCACAGTGAGTGGAAATCACCATGTTAGTAACTAATCCACATAATCATTACAACTCATTCCCTTGCGACTGTGTTTCTCAATATGATGATCAACACCATCTAATAGAACATGATCCATTCCCAAAACCTAACAACCTCATCACCTGAAATTGAAGACCATTTCTCCCAAACAATCAGAAAAATCACTCATAGAATATAAGCCTCACAAAACTAGAAGAAATACACTACCTCATCTAGATGGTCAAACCTGTCATGATCCTATGTAAGCATCACATGAATCATAGATAATTTAATGTATATAAATAAAAAACATATACTAATCTACTCATGGTATGAAGCCTCTCACTATTATTTATCCATTATTAGTATTTCTTGAGAATGCCCATTGACATCTCACAATGACAATTTAATTAAAAGACAACCATTAAATTTATAGGGACTTACTCAGACTACCCAACAACACACTATAGAATTAAACCCTAAAAAATTAGTGAAATCAATGTAAAATATAGTATCCCCTATCTCATGTTGGTATACTATCTCTCACTTTGATACCAGCCAATAAATCGAGTGGATTTAAAAGAAATAAACATTTTAGACAAACTCCTTGAAAATAGGTAAAAACAAATTGCTTGAATTTAGATCACCTTATGGTGAGAGAAAAAGAGAAAAGATGATAGTGGAATTAATTACTTACCATCATATTTACAACACACATAACAGTGAGAAGATCAAAACTCAGATGATGATTGGAGGATAAAGACTAACAAGGAAGAAATAAGAGAGATCCCATGTCTTGGAGGTGTTGCCCATGTGAAATGTAGGAGAAATAAGGAGGAGGAAAATAAATAAAAGGCAGGGTATTATTATAACTTGATAATTTTTAATGGGTCATAAAATTTTCCTACATATTCTGGATGACTGTGAAGAAGGTATCTGACACCCACTGCCTTGGTACCCCCTGCAGATAGATGTCTATCAAGGTTTTCCGAACCATGTTCCAATTGTATGTGATCCTCTATTAAAAATTGTATAGATCCCAACATGGATGTCTTCCACCTTATATAACTTTTTATAAACCATGTACAGTGTATTTAGAGTCCCCACACAGTTTTCCCTGAGATAATGAACAATTTTCCGAACCCATGCACCTCTGTCTGTATACTATGCGAAGTTGAGTATTCAGCCTCCAACGCAAAACAAGAATAAACCAATTATCCACCAACCATATCGAGACTGAGAAGTCATGCCTTGATGTATTGTTACTCCTACACCTCATCAAGTGCTCACATCATTCCCATGTAACATCTATCACCGATCAAGTACCGTATCTCATTAGATGCTCACTTCATTCCCATGACACACATGGAACCTATATAGTCCCACATCTAATTATATTCCAAAAATATGATTCGGTGCCTCAAAACTCACATTAAAACCCATATCATAACAGTACCCTAATGCTAACACACCACAATAGATACCACATCACATCAATGCCCTGATTCCAGCACACCTCATTTAATATTTATTCACATTGATGCACATAGATAATCTCAGTGCCATTCACCACACACACACACACACACACAGATATATATATATATAACACATATAGACTGATGAAAACAAACTAACCGTCACCTAGTTATTCCAAAAATACACCACATTCACCTCGTGCACCCAAAACGCAACATTCTATACAGAAATTCCATGCCCAAAAAACACCCGGTCACACATACAACGTAACACTAACTGTCATCAACTCACCAGCCTACTCTAACCCTAGAAGCTCAACAACATGAACTTGGCCTAAATTCATACTACCTAAAGCCTAGCCTCTCTATGGTTCTACACCATACATCAACCACTAAACCATATACTAGGTCTATTTATCTCTATCAGGACCTCTATGTCACAATGAATCCAGCTACCAGCTCTATGATACAACTCCTAGTATTCCCTCAAAACCCTGAGTCTTTCATGGTCCCTGGCTGTCAACTTTCTGAGAAGTCCTCCTATAGAGCCACTTTAGATTCCAAACATGACCACATGCTCGACACTACTTTAGTGCCCGGTGAGACTATTTCCTCACATGTCCTAGATGACCACACTAGAATAACACCATTAAAGACCCAATATTTAGTGGTCTCCAATAGTATCAAACCTAAACTCTTGAATAAGAATCCTCTTAGCCTCACTTCTTTATATAAGGAACCTCACTAATGAAATTACCTTAAGAAATTACCTGGCTGAAATAGTAATGGTTTATTAAATTACCCTCAGCTATCATCACCTGATTCACTACATTTGAGAGTGATGCTAACTTGAAGATGTTTACTCATACATGGATGGTGTTCTATAAACCATCATCGAAACACCTCACCCCCACATTTTCACCACCCCCAATACCATGTGAGAAATAAGAAAAGTTTTTAAAAGTATCTATATAGTCTAGGGTGGACATGTCACCTTGCTGTAAGCTGAAAAATTCCCAAGATCTTTCCAACCCTAATGTATATGGGAAGAATTTTTCAATGAACATAGCCTCAAAATCATTCCAGGTTAGTCTCTCATGTCTAACTACATAAACCTGTATATCCCACCATTAAATTTCTAGTACTGTGACTATATACGTCGCCAACATCCCCCTCCATCCTGGGGGTGTCTCAATCTAATCAAATATGATCTGAACTAAATCTTTCAAGTTATCCACCATGTATAGTGCACCCTCACCCTAAAATAATGACGAGTGTTGCGATTGTAACTCCCAAGTTAGATATTCCATGGAAGGATATGCTCCTTGATCTTCCTTGTCGAAGAGCTTCATGCCATGTTTCACGATTGTTCTTAGATTCTTTTTCAAGACATTTACCAAAATTTGACATATCAGGAAACCTCTCTTCCAATAATGGTGCCTGAACCTATGCTTGTATTTTTAGCTCATGATTTTTTGGGCCCTTAGGGGACTCATCCTATGCATTCTTAGGCAACATGAAATCACTGCTCACCTGACGATCCATTTGAAGATGTCTAGCTGGAAACCCATTAAATACCAACAACCTAGTAAGATAGACATGATAATATATATGCAATATAGATAGAGGAAACAGTAATCGGAATCACAATATCACTACCCTTACTCTCCCCAATCACAACTATATCTCACAACATCTGGCTTCATGGCCCCTTACCCATCCATATCAGAGCCCAGTATCACATATAAATCCATCATTGTTGTCGCTCACCAACCAACATCAGATTTAGGTGTCACATGTTAATTTGTGGTAGTTGAGTAAGATGCCACCAAATAAGGAAATGTAAGAAAACACTATTTAGAATCCTTTGTTGGCATTTTAAATAGATCACCCACTATAAGAATGATCCGGATGCTGTGGAAGCTTGGTAGTTGGGAGGGCCTAACTTTTGTTTTTATATAATCGATGACCAATCTAGGATAAATATGATGATTAATGCCATTATTCACAAAATAAAATAAAAGATTTAGACAAATATAATTAAAATGATGCATCTGACAAAGAGGATCTTACACATCATGTTTGTAAATAAATTATTAATATTTGAAGAAATTAAATGTTTGGGTATTTTGTAATTTATTCATTGATGATCATTGATCATCCAGAATAACCCTTCTGGATTTACTTTATTTCACTCATGAGTATCCAAAGTATAATCCCTGTAGAGGTGATATACATATTCTCTAATGGTCTCCAAACAATGTCACCCACTCTTTGGGTTTTAGTGCAATGAAGTGAATGTATTGCATTGATCGTTTCGGATCACTCATTCTTCGGTCTTGAAGAAATTGTCTCATTTTTGAGAGGGAGTGATGAGAGGAGTTGAGGGAAATTTTTGTTGGCTTAATAATTATAAATTCCCAAGGGTTTGGCACAATATAATTACGTTCCTATTAATAAACATGGGGTTTCAGTATCAATATTGAATTGCTAAATAGAAACTAAATTTCATTATAACTATTGGAGAAAACCCATTTCATATAATAACAATAACAACACCATTACTTTTTGTGCTCCAACATGCACAAAACAAAACCATAAATGAAATCTCATTCCACATAATGACAAATTTATTATAAATATTTATTGTGCCAGCTGGATAAACATTATTTACGTACTTGTAAATAATTAATTCATCATCCCACATGGTCTGGGTATGAATGAACTCCTCTTCCATTTATTGAACACAAGAATAAAATATTTTATTCTGTTATATAAATATTTTTATTTACAAACTAATAAATAAATATTTATTAAATTTTTAATAAAATAAATAAATAAATTTTATTCACAATCCAGTGAATAAATATTTATTTAATTTATGTGATCATTTTAACTTGAATAAAATTATTCCTTGTTCATGATAAGAATATGTATTCCATTAATTAAATTCAAAAATAATTTTATCAAGGCCTCTAGAAACACTTAGTGTGTGACCCCTTAGGTTTTTTTCTTGTTGAAATTAGGTGGGCTTTCCAAAATTACAAGATTCCTTTCTAGTAATGGGGAATGGTTCCCAAGAGAATGAACATAAAGTCACAATGAAGAAATCCACATATGAACACTCACTATGTAATATAATTTCTTTTCCACAATATCTCAACAAGTAGTTTTCATGATAGTTTCATCAATCTATATGGTTGATATATCATTCTTTTCCAACATGAGATAAACTCGTCATTAAACCATGGCCATGGAATTTTGGGCGATAATTCTATTTCCATTAAAGGTCCAAGATATTAACTTCTATAAATGGATGGGACAAATCCATAATCGAATTATCCATTAATAACTACCAATTCGTGTCGCACCCACCATACCCCACTTCCCGCCAACATATGGTGTGACCTTTTTCATCGGAAAATATAAGTGCACTAGTAATGAAACTTATTAATGATAATTTTATCATCAAGGAACCATTACAAAAGCTAGTAGATTGAAATATACAATGAAACCAAAACATGCATATTTTTTAGTAGCAGGTCTGTTCTCATAATCTCCCATCTTGGAGACTACCAAGTGAGAAATTCACGAGAATAATTCTAATACACTTATGAGTACTCGTAAGAAATGGTCTGTATACTATGTGACCCAATATAGTATGTCCTCAAACTATTGAACTATAATTAAGAATATTGTTATAGAACTTTAATGTTCACATCATAGCGGGGAACAACTATGATATTATTAATGCAAAAAATAATGTAGGTCATTATTACATTACATTCATGCAGAACAACGAAAAATATGTAATAAGATGTATAATATTTCAATAAATTAAATATTAATGTAATCAAAGTATAAAATAGTTGGTTATATGACACCAACTCCAACAAACTCCCACATGCCCTAAATCCCACAGCCTATGACTTTTAGTCCTCTAGACCTCACATGATGATCATGTATCTGATGAGTTAAGGCATTAGTCAAGGGGTCCTCCATATAGTATTCTGTGGAAATAATAATCACTAAAACATCACCACTTTGAGAAAAATCCCTCAATATATGGTACTTTTGACGTATGTGCTTCTTCTACTGATGTGACCACAGATATTTTGTGAGAGACACCGTTACAATATTATGACAATTGAGTGTGATGTCATCCTTACTTATAGGTAACACATATAGCTCTTGGAAAAATATCTACATTCAAATGATTCTTTAGCTACCTCAGAAGTTGGGATATACTCAGACTCTGCTATACAATTTGTTACTACATAGTGATTTGATCTCTTCCAGCTCATAGTACCTCCATTCAATGTGATGATGTATCCTGTTTGTGACTTCATGTCATATTGATTATTCTAAAAACTAGAATCTACATATCCTATGATGAGTGGTTCTTCACCTCTTCCAAAAACTAGGAACATATCCTTATTACGCCTCAAATACTTAAGGATTGTCTTTACAGCCATCCAATGGTGGTCACCTAGGTTAGCATGATATCTGCCTACTTCAATTAATGAACATGCGATATCTAGTCTAGAATATACCAAGACATACATGACTGAACCAATAGTTGATTTGTATGGATTCCTCGCCATTCTCATTCTTTACCCATGCATCTAACGAAACATTTTTTTAGAAAGTTGAATTCCATGTTACACTGGAAACAATCCCCTGTTGAATTTTTAGATACTGAATCTTTTTATTATCATGTGAATGTATGTACTTCTACATAGAACCAACAATATCTTGGATCTATCACAATGTATCTTGATCGCAGGAATATATGCTGCCTTTCCCAAGTCCTTCATGGAATGCACTTATTCGACCACAAATTAATAAACTACAAGAATAGTATTTCATTTCCAATAAGTAATATGACATCAAAATATACTGTTAGAAAAACAACTACACTACCAATAAACTATTTGTATACAAAAGGCTCGCATTCATTATTTATAAACCCAAATTTTATTATGGATTAATAAAAAATAATGTGCCATGACCAGGATGATTTCTTTAATCCATAAAAGGATTTTTAAAACTTGCATATATTATTGGCATCCATTGGAGTCACAAATCCTTCATGTTATTTCATATAGACATCATTCTAAAGGTTCCTATTAAGGATGGTTTTTTTGACATCCATTTTTAAAATATCATAATCAGGGTAAGAAGAAATGGATAGTTGAATTCTGATGGATTTTAGAATTGCAACTTGTGAAAATGTTTCGTCGTAGTCAATGCCTTAACGCTGTTTAAACCAGTTTTCAACAATTCATTCCTTATAGGTACTGATTTGTCCTTCCATGTCCAGTTTCTTCTTAAATACCCATTTGAAACTAACATGTTTTACATCTACTGGATGATCTACCAAAATCCAAACATGGTTTTGGGATATGGAATCAATTTCAGAATTAATAGAATCTCTCCACTTGGAAACGTTTGTGTCACTTATTTCTTCCTTATAGGTTATAGGATCATTATTATCAACTAATAATGAGTCACCATCCCCAGTAACTGGAAAATAATACCATTTTGGTTCTCTATCTTCTCTTATTATCATACATAGTACTTCTATATTTGGAATAAATCATTCTTCTATGATTCTTAACGGAATCTGCTCATGTACCAACTCTTGTATACCTTGAGTCTTAACTTCATCAGAGTCTATCTTTCTCCCACTATCTATTTTGGATATGTTCTCCATATCATGTAATTTAGAGTGTATTTCATCTATTACCTTTTTCTAGGAGGGTTCATATTGTTAATATCACCATATTTCCATGGGGTATCCTATTAAGGTACAATTGGTGCCTATGGTGTGAGTTTGTTACCTGAAGAGGCCTTAACAATTTATCCATTTCCCCACACATGTAAATTTTATAAAAAGGATTTTCTTCCACTCAAAAGCTTATATGGAATTCCTTTATTGATTTAGTTAGTACTTGGTTTAGTATGTGTGTCAATATTTATAACACATATCCCCAAAAGTATAATGGAAGACTTGCATGACTCATCATTGATTTCACTATGTTCAACAAGGTGTGGTTCTGACATTTGATTACCCCATTCCACCAGAACGTGTAAGGAGAAGTGAGTTGGGATTGGAAACCAAAATCTTATAAGTAATCAATGAAGTCCTAATTAATATATTATCCACCTCGGTCAGAGTAGAGTTTCCTAATATACATACCAAGATGGTTCTCAACTCCATTCTTATAATCTTTGAACTTATCAAAAGAATCAGACATATAGGTCATTAAGTTAATATATCCATATCTAATAAAATCATCAGTATAAGTCATGAAGTATGAGTACCCACTCATTGCTTTAATTGGAAATGGTCCACACACACCAGTATGAACTAATTCAAGAAGATCTAGAGCACTTTCATCATTCCCACTAAATGGGGATTTGGTCATTTTACCTTGAAAACATGCATGACATACACCAAATTGTTTTAGTATGAATGAATCTTAATATCCATCTAGATGTAATTTTTCCAAGAATTTCTGATTTACATGACCTAGCTGGTGATGAAAAATTTGGGTGTGGTATGAGTTAGGTGAAGTAACTTTGTTATCAATTGTCTTATATGAAACACACAGCTCCCTATTTCCTTGCATGTCCTTTGATTATCCTTTTGTCGGAAGGTTGTAAAGAATCATTAGGGTTAAATCTCTTTGTATTCCCTTTCCTTTTTTTCACCATAAGGACAAAGGGAGTATCATGCTTCATATATTTATCTACATGATGAAGGTGGATAAGAAGACTTGTTAGAGACTTCTCAATGTGGCTCATATTGAAATTCACAACAAAATTGGAGAAGCTACGAGGGAGTGATGCGATAATGAGATCAGTACCCAGTTCATTGGGGAGTTTTAACCTAGAACCTCCAGGTGCTCATTGTTGCTAATGAACATGACTACATGAGGCCTAGCTGGGGACCCTCTCTAAGCATACTCTAAAAGAGTGACTTAGAGATCTAAAACCATTCATATATTTCTCTTTCCTAGTAAAGACCCCAGAAGAGCTCAAGCATGCTAAACATATTCATGTATTCATGAGACTTGATGAGTTCACTATACATTTATGATAACATCAAACATTGAACATCGACCACATTGTTCATATGTTTCTCATAGACTAGGAACTCTGCATCACATGCCTCTTGGGTAGGCGGATATAATAATGAGGTCTCTAGCATGTAATATTTCTGTTTATGACATAGAATGACCCAATGGCATCTAAACCATTCCTAGAAGTTACTATTTGTGAGATTGTTGTCTTTATAACGTATTGATCAAAGGGATAGTGTTGTTGATGATATTTTAATTTTTATTCTACAATTAAAATAGTAGATAATTAGTACTTTCATGATAACATTTTATGAGAAATGATAACTGGATTTTATTAAGTCTACCACTATTTTATCAAGTCCCTATGACCCCACCATTGAACTCGGAATGTCTAGTTTCTATGAAATTATAGTGGAAAGGATCCATATTCTCCTTCTCATAACCCAACAGGGGTTGTTCAATCTATTTGAAGGTATTTAGTTAGGAATGTATTTGGCACTACAGGCTTTCCACTCAAGGATTTGTTGAGTGGACTCCCCAATCGTGAAATCCTAACTTAGATTTCCACAACCCTTGCCTCCAAATTTACACCAAGTCTAGAAAGGGCTACTCCTCATTATGTAAAATGGATAAGTCAACTCAAAACTTCCATAAAAGATCCTTGTATAAAAGTAAGTTTCCCAAAAAGGATTGTTCAAACACATAGTTTTATTGAGTCTTTCCCTTAATCCTATCATGAAATTCTTTTTATGACTTAAGATTTTATTTATGGATTTAATATCTTATGTGTAAATTACCTTATTATGTTTATCACATACTTCCAAATATTAAGGGGAACTTACCTAAGTTGTTAACCATATATTGATAATATTTATACATAAGACATGTTTATTTTAATTCCTTCCTATATTCTTGTTAATTAATTAATTATGTAGTCTTTACAATACATCCATAATGAAAAACCATGAAACTAACAAAAATAAAATAAAGGGCATGATCATGAGATCTTCAAATGGATACTTTATCTAGTGGTTGATAAAATAACCACTGACCTAGGGGAGAAAGACCTCAAACTATTTATGGTTCTTGTCTACATCATTTCACCGACCCACCATTTTATCTTCTTGGATTGGTTTCACCACAACACCCTACTTTAACCACCTCCACAAGCTTAGGTGCTCCATAAATTACATATTATTTTTTAACTCACACGCATGTGAGGGGTAAAAAAGGGGGTTTACATAAAAGAAACTATGGGCATGATGAACCTACATATTAATGAGGAGAGATAGAACACATGACAATAATTAAATTTATAATAAATTAAAAGGAAACCAATCACATATGAAGGTATGGTCTAGATCATGATTATCCACATACATGCGACAAATCACCCACTTAATAAAACTAGCATTAAATTCTTTAATCATTATTATTTCTATAAATCATGCTCAAATTGATTAATTATTATCCTTCACTAATCAATACTTTTATCTTAATTTCTTTATAAATTTACCTAAGATTATCATCCATAATCATGGAGTTAACACGATGAAAACCTATTCGAATCTACTTGATATATAATTCTGAACATTACACAAACATTAGTGTTTTAATTCTATGTAATTTGCTAAAATATATGATGTGTACTTCCAACTACACGATGTGTACTACCTTCACTATCTTATCCAAATCACAGGCCTAGGGTCTCAATATGTGAGGTGTAATTCAGAAATCATGGAGTACATGGTGTGTCCAGTGGGTCACACACCGCGTTGTCTCTAGGTTACTTGGTTATCCGTTGGATTTGCTGTGTATTGGATACACAGTTTGGACCCTATCCTAAAGGGACTACACGTCAAGTACAGTGAGCCATATAGTTTGTAATCTGGTAACTATCTGCCTATTTATCCAGGTTAACATGCAGTGTATGAATTAATTACACCACATATAATAAATGTGCATGGCTTGAGTAATTGAGGAATTACTCTCTATGCGCTAAACACAACTACCCGACGAGTAATCCATATTACATGGTGTGTATGGAAGATAAACAACATGTAATTCTGAATACACGATGTGTATTGTCTTATTAACAAAACAAAATCATCGCCTCCTGTTATTGAGATTCTCGATTTAATTTTAATAAAAAATTATTCGTTTCTGTTAGATATTTGAGAAACGAAAAGAGGAAGTACATATCACAAAATTCAGATTACAATTATGATTAAAGATGAATAAGAAAAATAAATTATTAAAGTGTAAATCATCAATGAATTATTTGAATAATTATAAACGACGATGAGCCCACTCTGATTCCACTGGAAGGATTGAGACACAACGGAAGCATAACGGTTTGGAGGCCCCAACTTTTCTTACTTCATAATTGATGACTAATCCAAGATCAATAAAATGATGAATTATAGTATCCACAGATTAAAATAAAATATACATACAAAGATAAGGAAAGAGAAAGATATGATAAAGAAGATCTTTCCCATCTTGATTATTATAAATTTATTAATTTCTGAATAAATTAAATACATGGGTTTTGGGTATATTATTTGTTGATAATTGTTCACCATTCAGAATGATCCATACAGATTTCCTTATTTGAACTCATGAGGATCCAAAGTAGAATCCCTCTAGCAGTGATCCACATGTGTTCCAATTCTCTCCCAACAACACCACTCATTCTCTGGTTTCTAGTATGGAGAATTCAATGTCTTTCATCGATTGTTATGGATCGTTCATTATTAGGTCTTCAAGAACATATATTATTCTTGAGAGGTAAAGATGATAGGAGTTGAGAGAGAAAATTTTTGGCTCAACAATTATCAATTCAACAGGGTTTGGCACAATAGAAGTACTTTCCTATTAATCAAAATGGGGTTTCAGATACAATATTTAATTTCCAAATAGCGATTAAATGCAATTATAACTATTAGAGAAAACCCATGCCACATAATAAAAATAACAACACCTTTATTTGTGGTGTGCTAACTTGTTCAAAATAAAACCATATATGAAATCCCATGCAACATAATGATAACAATATTATTACTATTTCTTGTTCCAACTAGATAAATAGTATTTACCGACTTGTAAATAATTAATTCATCAATGGACACAATCATGGTCCGTTTGAACTCCTCTTACATTTATTGAACACCCAATAAAATAATTTATTATCCTAAATTAATATTTTTATTTAAGAACTATTAAATAAATATTTATTAAATATTCAATAAAATAAAAAAAATATTTTCATCACAATTAGGTGAATAAATATTTAATTAATTTATTAGATCATTTTACCTTGAATAAATATATTCCTCAGTATTGAGAATAATATTTATTCCATTAATAAAATTCAAATAGATGTTAATCAAGACCACCAGAAACACTTACTGTGGAAACCTGTAGCATTATTTCTTCTTGGAATTTGGTGGGCTTACTTGATGTCCAAGATTAATCTCCAGAAATGGGTCAAGACACCAAAGAGAATGAACTTAACGTCACAACGATGACATCCACATATGAACACTCACAGTGTAACATAATAATTTTTTCACAATATGTTATAAAGAAGGTTTCATGATAGTGTAATCAACCTATAATCGTGAGAAATCATTCTCTAACTAACGAAAAATAAACTCGTCATTAAACCATGGACTTGGACTTTATGTAAATGGTTCTATTTCAATCAAGGGACCCAGATATCAACTTCCATAAATGGAAGGGACAAATAATTCATCGAATTATCCATTAATAACATGTCATTCATGACACACCCAACATACCCGAATTCTATCCATCATATGGCGTGACAGTTTTCATTAGTAAATATTAGTGCGTGAGTCCTGACATATATTAATGATAATATTAATGTCTTATGACCATTACACAGGCTCACAGATTGGATTATCTAATGACACGAAAACATGAAAAATTCATACTGGGGGTACTATTCTCATAACTTCTAATCTTAGAGACTACCAAGTGTGAACATCATGAGAAGAAGTATCATTTTCTTATGAGTAATATCACTTTATTTTCTGTATACTATGTGTCCCATCATAGTATGTCATCCAACCACAAAACTATATTTAAGAATATTTTCATAGCAGTTCACGGTTCTCATCATAGCGGGGAACTGCTATGACATTATTAATGAGAAAAATAATCTATGACATTATTACATTATAGTCATGTAGATTAATGAAAAACTATAATAAGATGTTTAATACTTAAATACATTAAATATTCATGTATTCTATGTACAAACAGTTTGTTCTAGGACACCAAATTCTACACTATCATCATCCCTTCTTGTTCCTATCATAGCCAGGACCCCATACATCCATACATACATATATATTTATATATATCAAATATAATTTAAAATCACATAAATATATTATTGTAACAACATTAAGGGTTTGGATGATTAGAATTCCATCAAATAAGTCTAAGCAGGAAAAGACTGTTTAAATTCCTTTATTGATAATCTAAACAACCCAACCCCTCATACTGAAATCTAGGTTCCCAATGATTATCAGAAAAAATATATCACATCACACACGAAAAGCTATATATATATATATATATATTCCTATGTGACTATCAATAAATCGTAAACAAACCACCCCTTCCATGCCGGACCAATGGTCCATAATCCTCCCTTGCCATACCAGGCCAAGGGTCAAATATCTCTTCCCTTTAAATACTATACTAAGGGACACATATAATAACTAATAAAAATCACACCCAAGTGCACTACTCAAGGTGAAAATAAAATCAAATATAAAAGATAACATCAAAACTGTAATTCCCAACCCTGGAAACTTGGTATTTCCCCAATTCGTGGGGCCACAGGCACCAAAACATGATCTCTGAACCCAGTTCCGACAGCATCCTAATCTCAAGTATACCATATACAGAATAGTAAAACCAAAAAAATAAAATTATTATAATTCATTAGTATCCATCCAAATGCTTCTACTAATTACATAAAATGAACATCTTTGACACCATTTTTCGAGCCTCAATCCATTTTTTCCACTCGAATTGTGATTAAGGTTGGTGTTCCACTAGGACATAGGCATACCTCCCCATATGCCAAAGGCTGCTGACTAGCATTAAGGGTTTAAATAAGTGATTTTTAGGAGACTATAACTTTCTGGACATGATAATAATAATGTTTTACATAAATATTCCAGCATAAAAAAGAAATACCATAAGTTGATGGGACTAGTAACCCTCCATAGTGGAAGCAATATCATACAGTAGCAGAAGTAATAAAAATATATCAGGGATGAATAAATAAAACCAAACATACAATTTTTAAAAATCTTTAATACATGATACCATTATTAGTTAAGCTTTCATCCATGTTATGTCATACATGACAATAAAAAAAGGTTCACTCATGGACAACCTCAGTATATACACATATGAATACTGATAAAAAATAAAGACTCAAAATAAAATCAAATTAATGTTAGAACCTAAGGTCATTTTCATCTATCCCATGAAAAATATATGACATAATTACTGAGGTCTATCTCCCAATATTGGTCCCTTACCTGATCACAAAATCATAAAGTCTACACTCTTCCCAAATGGCCTATGTAGGGTGTAAGAATAATCTCAATTGGCCACCACCAATGTGTGCCTAAATTATATCTATGATAAATAAACTAGTTATAAATAAAAAATAAAACAACACATGCACATAAATTTAATAACTAACTTCCCTTGTGGTCAAATGTCATAATGAATAAATCACCAGCTTCAACCAATGCTAGTATAATAGTAGTGGGGAGGATCCTTGGAATAAATCCCAAGGAATCCTTTGACTAAAATCATCCTAGATGAACCCTGAGGTTCCACCTCTAATGTATCACCCAACGCACTGTGCCAACTGAAACCTCATTTCTAAAATAAAAACCAGCATCTCGAATACCCGCTCAATCAAATACCTAGTCCCTTGAACCTACCATCATAAGAATCAATGTCGGTTCAAAGCCTGAAATCCGAGGAATAGTGATATCTTTACTCAAATAATAACCCCTCTAAATCAACAACTAACATTCTATGGAATGGTGAGATCCATCCTTCCAAATAAATATAGACCAATGGTCTCAATACATAGAGACCACATCACCCAAACAATGGTCTCACCACATTCTACCAATGAATCCTCACTATCACTATGAATTTATATAGTAAGCTCGTCCAACAAAACTGATGGTTGATACCATCCAAAGAAACAAATAATGGGGGCCTCTACCCACATGAGGGGTCACCACCACCTTATCATCTGATTCCAATATATGTTAAAGAGATTACAACGCAGGTCATGCAATCATGGTTAGAAGAAAAAACCAACATAATACGTAATAAACTTCATCCCAACACATCATTCCCTTGTGACCAAGTTTCTCAATCTGATGGTCAACACTATCCAATTTCACATGATCCATTAATGAAACCTGACAACCTAATCATCTCATACCAATGAACATGGTTCCCAACCTTTGATCAACATCACTCATAGAATCTAGGACTCTCCCAACCAGAAAAAATACATCACCTCACCCAGATGGTTAACACCATCTCAATCCTTAGGTAGGGCATGTCTCATTACCTTGGAAGAATGAAAAGCATCATAATTAATTTTATTTAAATAAATATACAACCTAGACTACTCCTCCCATGGTATGAATCCTCTCACCAGGATTTAACCATTTGTATTCTTGGTTGAGAATTCAAATTTGCATCTCAGGAGGTCAATTTAATTAATTAGAAGACAACCATTAGATTTATAGTGTCTCACTTGTAAAATCCAATGGTTTTCTCAGTAAAAAACCACCAAAACTTGATTGAAATAAGATTTAAGTCTAGAAACCTCCTACCTCGTGTTGGAAGATGATCACTCACCTGATATCGGCCTATAACTCAATTTGATATTTTAAAAATTGAAATTTTAGATGAATGCCCTAAAAAGAAAGTAAAATGGATCACATTGATTTAGCACAATGTATGTAGAGAATAAAAGAAAAATGAATATATTGGACTGAATGCCTTACCAATGTTATTCCAATGCAACCCAAAAATGACATCAGATCTTGGATGCATATTTGGTGCTAATGATTGAGGAGGAAGAAATGGGGGAGCCCACATATCCTATAGGTCCTACCTATGTGAAACAAAGGATAAATGAAGCGGAAATAAAATTTAAGGGAGGTGCGTATATTACTTTAATATTTTAATTGGTTTCATGATTTTGATACACATTTTGGCTAACCATGCACCAACCGTGTGACGCCCACTGACTAGATACCCAACTCCACAAATTTGGCCTGCATAGTTTTCCAAACCATGTGCCAAATGTACGTGAGACTCTACTAAAAACTATATAGAGACACGCATGGATGTGTTCCCCCTATAAAATGGTTTGAAAAATGTGTCCAATTCAACTGGAGGGCTACGTTGTTTCCCCTAGGAGAACGAATGATTTTCCCAACCCACGCACCTAAGTCTATACACCGTGCAATGTTGGGTTTTAGGCATCCAATGCTTGTGAAACCAAACCTAAAACATGAGGAAATTATAGAGCGTATATATCCAAATTTGAACTAGGTATTGGGTAAAATAAACTCTTGGAATTATGTTTCTATGATTGATAATGAAATTGGTTTGACCCCCAAACTCCAAAAAAATCCAATGGGTTGATGAATTTGACCCACTCTAAAAACCCAACATGTTATATATGACATATTAGAGGGAATAGTGATTCCACACTAAAGATGAGTTATTAATTTAAAGGTTAACATACACATCACAATAAACTATTAGAAGTGTAAAATATGTACATGAGAAGTGACAAAATATGAGTTTTTTTAATTCTTAAAATGATAATAGTATGAATTACTTATATGAATTAACCTTATTTTAATTTAGTGTAAAACTTTACTTCATATCACACTGAAGCTCATATGATTTTAATGAGGAATATCTTATTCCATTGTGAGTGTATGAATTTTATTAGGAGTGTATGCCTTTGATGATCACATGAATTATAAATGAATACAAAACTACAGAGTGAATGAAATTTATATAGTCTTATGATTTATGTATATGATTATGTTTGTGAAATGATTCTTGAAGATGAAAAAATCATGACATGTATTTTGTTATTATAATAGTTCAATAAGGAAAATAAATGGGAGGTATCCATGATGAAATTTCATGATGAAGATAAATATTTCTTGCACACATGGAATGAGAACATGTATATTTTTTGGGAAGATAATGATCATGAAAATTCAAATATCCCAAAAAGAAAATAAATATGACAATATTTTGAGATTTATAATAATAATTTATATAAACTAAATATATTTTATAATTTTTAAATGTGTGATGATATTTCCAAAATCCAAGGGTATTTTTTGTATTCATTATGGGAAAACATTACAATATATTTGGAATATATAAATTTTTCGGATGTCAAATAAAAATAATGAGAAAAGAATTTGACCCTGGTGTGCACTGTATATTCAGAAATTCAAAGACAAGAACTTTAATAGAAATATTGTTAAAGGATTGAAAGTATCTTTGGAAAAGAAATAGTTATACTTTCTAAGGATATTTTCTAGTTGCACTGAAGGACAAAAAAGTAAGAAGAAGAAGAGATATATTATTTTTGTTCTAGTATTGAGTTCAAGAAGATATATTTTATTTGTTCAAGAAAAGAGATATTCCAACTTTTTTTTGAAAAATATTACTACATGTCAAGGAATAATATATAGAGATAATAATATATTGTGTGTAGAACACACCAATTTATTATACATAGGATTATTTTTTGATAAATCTATCCTATAACACACATATTCTATAGATTTTAGAATAAAACTGAAGCAACCCATTAGATTTCTGAAACTATGGAAAATGATTGCATCTATTAAATCCATAAAGGACGTGAACATTCCCTTACTGATCATATTCAAAAAAATTATACGAATTCTGGAATTCTATATGGTGTTCCAAACTAGAAAGTCATTTCTTGTTTTGTACAAGGTCGGTTCTAAGAAAATATATCCATGTCCATAAACATACTGATGCTTTATTTGATAATAAAAAAAGTTGCGAAATTGTGATAATAACTATACTGTATTGGGAATGTATTCATCCACATAGAGGTTAACCTAATCAGAAAACCTAGTGTTCTTACTATGTTGCTTGATTGTTTTCATCTTCATGTATACCAACTGAAGGTGACATAAAAAATGAATCAAGTAAAATGATACATACATCCATAGAAAAAATAGAGAAGTTAAGAGGGATAAAAGTTGTAATTATAATAAAATTTTACCAATATATATTTGGTAATAACCAAATTTTTTTTAACAGAATACTATTCTCAATAATAAGCTTAATATACAACATCAATCTTTAAGGGAACTACAATATACTATAATAATATTATTTAAATGTGAATTTTATAACCCAGATTTTAAATTTTCAATATTTATGACAATAGGAAAATTATGACAAATATTTATAATGATTTTATATAATTCAAATGTATTTATTAATTTATAATAAATATGTGCTCAATTTTCAATAATGTAATTTTATATTTCAAAAATATATTTTCACCCTAAATATTTTTATTAAATTTTTTTGCATAGTAATTAGAAATAATTTAATTTTTTTTAGAATTTTATGAAGGAATTAATTTAAATTTATTTATTCAACATTACAATATTAACATATGATTAATATTTGATATTTTTTTAAAAAAATTATTTAATTTTTATGTGATTTGAAAAAAATACTGTTTTTCTGTAAAAAACCCCTATCATTAAATAATTTCATATAAAATAACCATTGTTTTTAGAATTTAATATTAATGAATCATAAAACTCTATTAATTATAAATAATTTAATTAATTACATTTTAAAAGTCATTATACTTGATTCTGGTATACATTTATTTTTTGGGCTAAAGAATATTTTTTCTAACAATTGTTTTTATGAATGCAATGTGTTTTAATATTAATTAATTAAATATATAATTGTTCCTTAGTGATTTTAATGAAACTTTTAAATATATTTTCAATTAATTATTTTATCATTCATTTTATAAATTTTACAAGGCATGTGATTAACGTAAATTATGTTTTATGCTTAAAAATATATATTTTTCTAAAAAACTTCATTGCATTTTCAAACATATTGTAATGTTCATTTCTGATACATATTTAAATTTAATATTATAAAATGGGATAAATAATTTTAATTATATTAATTAATATAATTTAGTATGGTTAACTTAATTTTTTGTATAATGAATAGTTATATCTAAAAACATGAATTGCTATAGTTAGGGATAAAATGAGTTTACTTTTGGAGGGGGTTAAACTAATATATAAGGTTGAAATGATACATAAGCATTAATAAAACTCATTTTTTGGTTTTATTTAAATATTATCCATATTATATTTAGAAATAGTCTAATTTGGTGACACATGTTTTGAGTAAGACATTAATATATTTTAATCTTTTTAAACATTCCAAGTGTGTCTTCTCCCTCCCTTATAAAAGGAAACTACTTAACCTCTATTATTCAAAATTATTTATCCTTATAGATTAGAAAATTCATTCCCAAATATATTCCTAAAATTAATCTATATGATATATAGTTTATTGTTTTATCAAAATACCATCCTTATAAGGATTAATGTGTAAGCTAAAAAATGTTATACAAAGAAGAGGTGTATCTCTTAACCATGTGTTTTCATTTTATTTCTTCTTATAACGGCTTAAATTATATACTAAACATGATGATACAATTACATAATTTTCTCCCATATACCTATATTTTATTATCATTATGGTAAAATCTTAATTCATATCCTTCCAATTTAGATGGGAAATAAAAGCATTATTCAAGCATAATTGCGGACTACAACAACACAAAGCGATGTATCTCATTTCCCATCACCACCATTCATATATGGTTATTTTAATAGATATAATGTTTATATAATATTTTTTATTATATAATTTTTATATATATAAATATAAAATATCATTTACCTTCATACCCTTTCACCCGTAAAAAATGTTAACATTTCACATGCGTACATGTGGACTACCACCTCCACAAAGCGATGCGATGCATTTCTCATATCTTCAATTAAGCTGTGATTGAAAATATGTATATAGAGAAAATATATGATATATATTTAATTTTTTAAATTATTTATATAATATAGTGAAGATAATGATTCATGTACCCATACTATTGAATGAAAACATACATGAAAAATGAAACAACTAACACTAAAAAACTATGATTTTAATAAGGAATTGTTAATAAACATGTGCAAAAATGTTATAAGTGTATCATATATGATATTATAAATCTCTATATGGTTCTATTATATAATTAAAAAAAATTTAAATTTATTATATATGTGTTTTAAATAACTTATGAACCATTTTGTACATGAGGTAAGATTTTATTTCACAATCTCATATTTATTCTATTTTTTTTGTTAATGTTTATACTGAAATAGTTATATGATATTTTTATCATAGAACCCATAAATTTTCTTCTTTTATAGTTATATATTGAAATTAAATGTTTTTCATTAATTTTACTCCATCTATGTACTCAAAATTCTAAAAAAAATTATTATTATAAATCCAACATTTTATTTATCTTCGATTAAAATTATTTTTCGTTAATATCAATATTTTATTTATAAAAATTTTAAAAAAACTTTTATATTATTAAATGATTTTTTAAACTCATTTTTATCTTTCTTTTAATTTCAATAATTTTTTTAAAATGAATCTTCTTATCTTTTTAAGAACTAAAAACTTTTTACCGAAGCTGTTAACATAATCATTATTTTAAGGTATACTACACGAATGAATTTTCACATCATAATGAATAGTCATTTATTTGAAGCATACTTTAATATTTTATAGGGTTCATTTCAACTAATTTTTTTCTAAAACTATTATGGATATTTTTATATTTTAACTAAGAGATTTAACAATTAAATGATTATTTTTATCAAGAAATAATTGTTTGATATTTTAAATGTGTTTTCATCAATGTAAATATCCTTTGATGAATCTTATAATTTATTAAGCTTATAATATAATGATATGATAAACCATATTTTTTTGGATGTATTATGATCTTTTTTAATGTGGAAATTATAGAAATTAAATATGGTAGTTCTTCCAGTACTGATTGATATTGATTATTTTGGAATGTTTATTTAGTTTTATTGTTTACCGAAATGATTAATGCGTTAGAGTAATTAATTGATTGGTGGGAACTGAAATAACATAATTCATCAATGCATTGGTTTGTATCAAGAGACAAAATTGGTTGGGTATTGGGAATAGGTCTTACCCATTCATGTATGATGTCTTGGAATGAGGATTTTATGGTAATTATAAGATGTCCGACATTATAAATTCCATCATTATGAAATCAGTTATTAATTTCTACATGATTATGGAAATAATTATTCTATCCATATTTACAAGATTAAATATCATCTGATTATTTATATGAAATTATTTAATAGTAATTTATTTATGTTATATTATTCATCTCTTATTTATTCTATGATAGAATCAATTATAACCTTTCCTAAAAAGAAAATAGCAGGTCACCGGTTTATGTTTTCCCATTCTCCACGATATTAGGAAGTGTATAATTATAGATATGAAAGAATATTCTAGAAATAATAGTAATGTTATCTAATAATTTTTTTTTTGTTTTCGAATATATTGTGAGAATCAAACAGGTATCTATTTTTCCAAGTCTGATAGAATATTTGATCTCTTTGGATGAAATTGCTTATATATAGTACCAATGTAATAAAGTAAAAAATAGCTATAGGCTACTAGTGATTGGGATGTTATGGTTGGAATTATATAAATTTGTGTAAAAACCAGGGGAAATATATTTAGGTGAACATATATTAGAGAAAATAATCTAATGACAGACTTTAGGTATATGTCTATGTTTAGGATAATATCATAATGTTTTTGGTTTAGTAGAGATGGTGTGGTTTTCCCTGAAAATACATCTATTTATAAATACTAAGAAGTGGATGAGACTATGTAATATATAATACTAGGGGTGAAAAATATAGATGGGGATGATTTAGTATTAAATCGATCCTCACCGGTTCAAAATGAGTGGGCTTACAACTACACACCATGATAAAAAATCAAAGGGGGTATTCTTAGGTTAATTCAGATTTTATTTATAAAACATTATAAAGGATTTGAATATATGTTTATTATGTATGGACTAGGTTGAACTAAAGGTGTATTATATTGAAAAGAATGTTTCATGGTTTAGATCACCGATGATTGATTTTTCATGATTATATAATTAATCAATATGATTATTATTTCTGAAACTATACTTTTTGGTATTAGTTAATGTATGAAAATTGGAGGAGTACTGTTAGCGATGATTATTAAAAATAATAAAATTATTGAAAACAAATTATATTGGATATATAATGAGACATATTATTATTAATACAAACCTAATATCTTGATACTTGATTAATAACTTGATCAACGTTGAGTTTCTGAATAAACCAAATAAGAGAAAAAATGTATCATGTAAATTATAGTGGAATGAAGATTTTGGCTTCATACATGTCAAAAATTTGTGATGTGAACCTAGGTAAATTTATCAAAGTAATCAGATGATGTTTTGGGAATGGAAAATAAGGGCATATAGATAGTAATTTGAATGAGAAAACAAAGAGTTCAATAGAGGAAAATAAAATACATCCAAAGTTACCAGTTATAGTTAAATAAATTATATATGGGTAATATAGGAATTATCCAAGTCAATTCAATCATTTAAGGGAAAACTTCTAGTCCAATGAGAGGAATTTTTTACCAATAATTTATGTTGAGTGATTAAAGTGATTATATATTGATATTCACAAATTATGATGTAGAAGTGTTTTATCAATGATATTATAGTAATAATAATAATTAAACATATAATGATTTTTATAGTGACCCACACTTTTCCTACATAGATTTCGCATCTTAATATATGCATATTAATTATTGAAAATAATTATCCACACCATAATTGTATAGGTCTAGTGAATTTAAAAACATTTAAACATAAAAAACTGGATTATAAGTGATCTACATCATCTCCCTCTAAGTTCTTTGTTACTTCAACCCTTCTTAGATAAAGCATGAAAATTCCTTTCTTCATAACATAGGGAATGGGAAAATAATAAAGGATTATATTATATCCCCATTAAGGGTTAAAAATTTCGATATAAATTTAACACAAGCATAATAGTATGAGAACATGAGAATATCATTTGGAAACAATAACCTACATATCATAAATCATAAACAAGATTCCTGGAATTAATCCTGGTAGTTCATAAGAAAATAATCATAAATGAAAAAAGGATAATGATCCATGATAAAATTGCATTGAAATTATACATAGATTTTTGGTATACAAATAATCTTATAACACTGTGAACATGTATAATTTGGAAGAATCTCACTCATTAAGTTAAGGAAATAAAATTTTGACCACACAAAATCTTATGGACATAAAAGTAAGACCATATGTGACCTTATGGTCATTGAAGAAGGTAAATGCATAAACATATGGAAATAATTTAATTCCCACATATAATCTTATGTAAATGTTAGTAGATCCACACAAAACCTTGTGAAAGTGAAATCAGGTTCAATTACAATATTATTAACTAATGAGCTATACATATTTACCCAATACGTTGAAGAAAGATATAGGTTCAAACCATCACATATTTTATATATTTTTTTATAAAATATCATACAACATTAATCATATCATAACCTATGAAAATAAATGGGGTTTATAAACATTTCATCGTAGCATCACACCATAATCGATGGAAAAGAAATGGGTTTCATAAATACCTTGTCATCAAAAATATCAAAAATGCATAAAAAAAATAAGGATTATATCATGGAATTATATCCCCATTAATTCTTATGTAACATAAAATGATTTCATATTATATAGAAAATGATTTTGAAAGATCATTTGGAAGACTTTTCTAGAAAAATATCCTTTTCACTTTAAAATAACGATTTTAAAACATTAATGTTTCCCAAATATAAAGGAAAGAAATTAAATTTAAAATAAAGTTTGATACTTTTAAATTAATATTTAAATAATTTAGTTTTAATGATAGTGGAAAAATCCATTCATGTTATTTATGTTAAAATAGAGACCATATTCTCATTTTCGGTAAAAATACAAAATTTAATAGTTCAGAAAAAAAGATTCATTTTGAACAAAATTTTAAAAAAATTCAAAATGGTAAAAATTTAGTTGAAAAATCATTATAGAATATTAAAAAATTTAATTAATTTTTTTATAAAACACTTAAATGAAAGTAAAATGATTTCAATAGAAGGGAGAAATAAATTTTATTTTTCTTGAAATAATAATTTTGGATTCTTGAGTAGATAAATAGAGTAATATGAGAGGAAAACATGTATTTTCATGAAATAAACATAGGATAAGAAATGTTTTGAATTTTTTTAGAAATATATCTTAATAGATTATCATCGAAATCATAATCCTAAAAAATCATGAAAAACTATGGGATTATAACATAAGAATTTTTACCACATTGGTAACATTTAAATTACAAGCCCCATGTAATATAAACCGTGTATGTATATTTAAATAATAATAACATTCATAAAAATCACTATAAATGTTTTTCCTGGTTATTATATACCCCTCACAAAATAGAAAAGTGATGACTATAGAATGTGCCTCATATAGAAAAAAGTGAGATGAAAATCCCTTACCCCATGTCTTGACATTATTTGATTAATCCAGAAATTCCTGTAAAATAAATATAGGTTTGTTAAAAACAATTTTATAACCATAATAACATATATAATAACATATATTATTTTCTTATAGCCATTTATTACATGTTTATTAGCAATTTCATTTTGAAGATTACTTTTAATGTAATAAACACTTAGAATTTTCATGTTTGTTTTCGATAAGTATATTTGGTACCTTTATGTTGATAATGGTTATTTAATATACATAATTTTAATCATGATATAAATATCAGATAATTAATTATATATTTTTTAAAATTAATCCATTAAAATTATATATAGATAATAGATTAAACCATTTATGGAGATGATATTCTGTACATTTGCATAAATGCAGTTTCCATTTTTTCTTCAATGAATAGAATAAAATTAAGCTAAATAATATATATAATTTAAAAAAACAGTTATATTTAATTAAAATCATACATATTCATTAAATATATATTTATTACCTTCCATGTCAAAATAAAATGAAAAATGTATCACTTCGCTTCATAGAGGTGGTAGTCCACACATAAGCATGTGTGATGCAATCATTTTACAATAGATTAGAAGGCCTGAAGTCATATGTGATATTATAATTCAAGGACTATAAATATGTCATAAATATCATATATATTCAATAAATACATCCTAATATCTATCTGTGAGTTGTAGTGATGAAAATAATTACATTGGTTCACAAGATGATAGTCAACCATACAGATGATCGATGATTTAATATCCCAACTTATATAAGCTAATATTGGTTTATTTTTTGAAACTATAATAACAAAATCTTAAATTATGATAGATACTGATTTTATTATATCATCATGTTTGAATAAGATTTTAAGGGGTTGGATGAAGAAATAAAAAAAATGCTTGGTTAAAAATGATACATATTCTTCAGACAACCTCCTTAGGTTAGCACTGAAATCCTGATTTGGATGGTTTCCTAAAATGACCCCACATTATAAACATGTCTATTACATCATTTTAAAGATAATGGACATAATTTTTATGCATTAATGTATTTAAAGGTTATATATTTTGGGAAAATTAGGATCACACATCACTTATACATAATAAAATATAAACATTATTAAAATCCATCTTCTTTATCTACAAAAAATATTCCATACTCTCCATAGTAGATGTAGTAACCAAAGGATATACATAAAATAAATGGTTGATTTAAAATCCTAGTTAGAGGAGGAATAAGGGACATTAATAAATATAAAATGGGTTAGCATAATCATCATCATCGTCATTATTTAATAATCATTAGATCATCATCATAATAATCAGGGAAACATTTGATAATGGCATGTAATTTTTTAATGCATAAAAATAAAATATCAAGTCATAATGGTCAAATACCACACATAGTTGCAAACAAATATAACATAAAATTCATGAAAAAAACATGTGTATAAATAATATAACCATCACTTTGAACGAATATAGTATCATGTCCATTCATAATATGCATTATCTCTGGAGATACATCACATTACAAAATTAATTTGAGGGATATTTAAATTTGGGCCCACCTAACACATCATAATATTTACATAATCATGCATGTCACATAGAACATATAACAATCCTATCATGAAATAACCCATGGAATGGATTGAGTTTTTAAGGATTTTATAATGCATACAGTCTTGTGTAAACTTATGTTGTTCCAAAATGGATAAATAAAAACATATTTTGTATAAAAATCATCATTATTGTTTGAAGAATAAACAACTCAAGAGGAATCACATATGTGTTTTAGAATGAAAAGTTTTTTTGGAAAATATTTTTATTTTACTTAAAAAAATTTACGGAAATATGAATATCCTAGAAAATAAAGGGGAAAATAATTAAATGGTATTTAATGAAAATTATTTAAATATGCATACTAAAGATGTCCTGAAAGAGGGATTACCCAAAGAAAGGAAGTTGTGTATGAGAATACTCTTACCTTAAATACCTCTTTATTTCATTGATATTATGCCTCTTAAATAATAATCCAAGGAATTTTAAAAAATATTTCCAAAAGAGAATTATATCCATTTGTTCCAATATTTATACATTAGAATTAGTGTATTATAATTTATAACACAATTTGTTAAATGTGAATTTTTTATATATCATGTTTTAATTAAATTTTCTATTTTTGTTTTGATGTTGATATTATTTAGATTTAATTTATACATTAATATAATAAATTCTATAATCATAAAAAATATATTTTATCCACTATGTATCATAAATAATTAATTTATCCATCTATAGGTTTTGGTGATGAGAGAAGAATTGGAAATGTCATCATTGGTGATTAACCGACCATTGAAGGGGCATTTTCAAAAGAGCGGGAATGGGAAACATGAAATTTATATATGTCATAATTATGATATTTACAGTAATATAAAATAATTAATATAATTATAAATAATTTATTATTAATTTTTTATATTTTTTTTGAAATGAATTCGGATAAAAGAAGGAGGAGAAGAAAAAGAGAGAAGAGTTGATAGAAACATACACTTTCCTCAGTGTAGATTCTCTTGTACTACACTAAAACACCTTTGACGTTTGGAGTTGGTTTAAACTATAAATATCAAAGTTATTTTACGTGGTTTTATAAGGAGTATTATGGTAGATATTTGGTTTTATAAAGTGAGTTAGTAGTGGTTTTCCAAGGGCTGGGAGATATGTCATTTATAATTGAGGAGAGGGGTATTTTTGGAATAAAATATTGACTAAAATACTATATTTAAGGTAAACCTTGAAATATTAATGATTTTAACATTATAAACCATATTTTTAAAAAATAAAATGATTTTAATACTTTTAATCACTTTAAAATTCAAATTCATTAGTTAAATTAAATGGAAAGGTTGAAAAATGAAGAAGAATATATTTTAATGTGCATTTTAAATATTTGACATCTCAAAGTAATTTTTAGGTTTAGAAATTTAGTTTATTTTATTTTAATGATTCATTTATGAAATTAAATATTATTTTTCTCAACATTATGTTCTAGAAATTATAATCTCATTATTACATCATGAATGATGTAATTTAAGATACACTGATTACATGAAAAATGTATTTCTACTATTCACCATTAAATTGTTGTTTTTTCAAAGAATAACAAAAATATCAGGTGTCAAAATATTTTATGTGATGATTTAAAAAATGGTATTAATTTTATCAAAATAAATGTCTAACTTACTAAATTATTAGTTTAATATAAAAATTATTATTTTTACAAAATACTTTAAAATATCATTTATTTAAAATATGCCTATATTTTGTTTCAGTTTTTAATCAAAATATTTATTTTTTAAAATTATAATATTTATATTTAGGTATATTACCCTTGATAAATATTTTTTATATCAAAATTTTTTATTTATTAGGTTAAATTATATTTCCAATAGTCAGGGTACTATTACCAAAGGTCTGGTTACAATTTGAATTGTCACACTACTATTCCAATGATCACATTACCTATTATAAATAAATCAACATTAATTAATTCATTATTAAACTCAATTAATTTCATGGTGTTATATTTACATTTTGGTATAATGTTAATTGGTTTAGTTATATTTTTTTTCTCTTCTATAGTGTTGTTCAATGGAGGGATGATTCTAGAAGATAGGGGTGATCCATATTTTCCCAATATAGATTCCTATTTTGAACTTCTATATAACCTTTAAATATTTTGAATTTTAATGGGTTTAGTATTTGACTAAAATAATGATTGTAATTAATTAAATAGTGTGTTGTTTGCTTCTCCATGTATTATATGTATAAAATATAATATAATATAATATAATACACATTTATTTCTTCAAACAGAGAGCATTTATGAACTCTGGGTTGTTACATTCTTCCCCCCTTTAGAAATTTCATCCCAAAAATTTCAACTCATATTATTGGTTGAGAATATGTTAGTGTAATTATTTATCACTGTTTCCTCAGGTTCTAATATTTCATCTTCATACTTGTGGTTCCTCTAAAACACTCTTCAAGGTGACTTATCTTGTTGCGTAGAACTTTGCCTTTGAGGTCTATGATCTTCACTGGTTTCTCATCATATGAGAGGTAATTCTCCAGTTATATCACTTATGAATTTTGTACATCTGAGGGTTATGGGATTTACTTCCTCAAGAGTGATATGTAGAACACATCATAAACCCGATCCATATTTGGTGGAAGTTAATGATGACACGACACTGCTCATATGTGATCAAGGATATCAGTGGGGATAATGAACCTTCAGTTAATCATCTATTTCTTTCCAAATCAAATGACTCTCTTCCATGTTGATAGTCAAAGAAATTTATTTCTCCAAATTAAAAATCCAAGTGTAAAAACCTAGTTAAATAAAGATATAATACATTCTCATTTTATTAATATTTTGTGAATTAAATATTAATTTTACTTTAAAGGGGTAGCTATGTTCGATGACGTACCCGATACCCAATAACAAGTTTCTTTGAAATCTTACGTTGCACACTAATAATATAATATTATAATTTTAAATGGTATAAACTCCTAGATGTTATATTTATGATAATTAACAAAACTAACTTTAATATGATGATACATGTTTGTTAAATAAATGTTAGAGGCTTAAAATGTTAAAGGATCTAATTTTAAGCATAATTTACTTAAAAAGGTCTTTTTAGAGCCTTTTAATGGAGAAACCTCATTAAATATAGTTATAGTCACATTTATAAGTTATATTTTACCAAATAATATTCTTTTTCTTAGATTCGGGACATCAATATTTACTTTGGGTAAATTTTTGGTATTTTTCTGATAAACTTCATTTTGTATGAACAGTGAAAAATATAGTATTTTAATTTAAAAGTGCATTTTAAAAAAAAATTATTTATATAGAAAGATTATATTTTTAATTTTGTGTAAAGTGTAACTATATTATTTTTTACCCTTTAATCCAATGTTGGTCATTGGATTTAATTTCTCTTTGAAATTGTACATAAATAATTGCCAATCTTTTGATAGTTATTGTTTCTTAAAAACACACTATTTGTTTTTACAACAGGAATTAATTTTAAATTAATTAATGAATATAATATGTTTTAAATTTGGTAAAATAGAAATTATTTTTTAATTTGGAATATCATATATTGATTAGGATGAATTTCTAGTAGTTTCTAAAAAACATCAATTTTTGATGAATAGTGAAACCACTAAGTAGAAGTTTAAAACTGACATTTTTATTTAAATGATATTTTACCACTTCTGTGGATTAAATTTTAAAAATATTACATACATGGTTTTTATTAGTTAGTAAAATTTGGTTCAATAAGATGAAAATAATTTTTGGTGACTAGAAACTTTTAACTTTTATTTACCACATTTGAAAGTAAATAATGAAATTCAAGGTAAAATGAATATTTTAATAATAAAAAATTAACATAACAATTGTCCTAACATTTTTGGATGAGTCATTTAATACCATGGTCATCTTTGGGTCTATTTTGTCACCCCATGTAGCCACATGGGAGTGATAATGACACTTTAGATTAGTTAACATAAAGTAATGATAAAAATGACATAAACATATATCTTTTAGTAAAATAATTTTTACATGGGGTTATATAAGTTATCATTTCGACTATAAATATTAATTGGAAATTTAAAAATATTTCATACATCATGGTAATTGTTTTATAATTTTTAGACATCAAATAAATTAAATTATTTATGACAAATAATGATGCATTATTTACCTCATTAAAAAATGATTTAAATAAATAAGATTATAAATATTAAAAAAATATAACAAACTTGTCCAGTTATTATTGGATGAATTTATTTCAGCAATGAGTAATCTAATAATTGACTTTAATTAGTTTTGGACCTTTAGAAACTGAATATCATTATATAATAAAATAATATTTTTACATATTCTTAAAGAGCCCCTCCCCCCTTATATAAATCCCTCACTTATTAGTAATTCCTCACACCTAACATTCCCCTTAGAACGTCCAAAACCTAACCAAATAATCTCTAAAGATCTCTCTCCTCCTCCTAGAATCCTTACCTTAGGCAGAAGGCACATCAAGAAGTGTTTTTGGTTTAAACCAAATATATTTACCCAAATTAAAGGCAATGATTCCTCTTAACTTCTTCTGTTTTATTTTACATATCCGACCCCAAAACACTTTTATTCCATTATTTGGAAAAATAGTATATTAAATATACTAGTTTGTTTTTATGTGAATTATTGGAACTATACTTACACAATCCTCTATCTAGTGGGTGAAGAACATATTATTTCTGTGAATGGAAAAGTAACGCCTCACAAAACGATGATTGTTCGATTATCTCCTACCACCACTCATTGATGCCATTAAGATGACACTATATTTATATATTATATATTTTTTTATGTTTTCATTGTTCTTGTATATTATTTTTTATATCATACCCTTATGGATTCCATTATGGGTAAACGCGATAATTTTATTTGAGGAAGTGTGGACTCCCGCCCCCTCAAAGTGATATGACTCGTTAATTCCATATGTTGGATATATAAAGGATAGTGTTAAAGATATTATATGTGATATTATACTGGAATTATAATATACCTATTTATCATTACGTTTTAATTCTATTAATGTATGATATAGAAATGAAAGTAGCGTTTATGCCTACATACGGCTTACTGTCTCCATGAATGGTGCATTTCATTTTTATCTCAAAAATGATATGTACTATTATAAATACATATATATACTAAATATATATGATGTATATGATATCTAAATCTTGAATATCATTATGGAGATAACGGACTATCGACCACATGGACAACTTGTAATTATATGGTGTTTATTTGTGACTCAAGTACCAAATATCGACAAAAGAACCATTATTAACTTCTATGATTACATAAGGTCTATAAAATGGTAATAAGTGATATAAAAGGAATAATAAACTTTAAAAAGGTTCTTAATCATGTATAAATTATCTTTATTTTATTATTCAAAATATTAAGAATGGGCGGGTCATGTCAGACATGAGGTAATGGACTTCGACTCAATCTCCATTCATTGAGGCATATTTCGATAATATATACCTTCTTCTTGTACATGGTGTATAATAAAACCCTTTTAATTTTACTTTAATTCAAAGGAAATAATTTTTTATACGAAGTGTTCTACTAAATGACAAATGGAATATTTTTAACATTTGCAGCAACAATGACCTTTATGCCACTATAATCATTTTTTGGCATCCTCTATAAGCCTTAATGTTGTCTAAAATGAAAAGGAAAACACTTATTCAATTTTTGGGTGTTTTGGTAATAAAAATTATTTTTAATTGGACTTATTATTTCATTATCTTGAAATTATTTATCGTGCGTTAAAATTAAATGTTATTAGAAAAATGATTATATTTTCAATACTTTATGTGTTGCGATTTTATAATTGTTTTTGGACATTTGATGGGTGGTTAAATGATAAACCAAATGATGGGTGGTTCTATGATAAACCAAGACCGATGGTTACGTTATAACCTCCAATTCATTAGGTATGGAATTCAGCATTATGGCTATTCCATTTAGTGATGTGTGTGGATGTCAACTATATGGTTATTCCACTTAATAATGATAATATCCCAAGTTACCTTTATATGTTATGTGTTATTTATATGGTTTTTATGGTAATCTTTTGGTTACAAAAGGGTATGACGTGATCTTTTATTCAGTGAAGAGTATTTAGTACATTATAAAGGTGAAATGTATTACATATGAAAATGTATTCATGGTTTATTTGATGTTTTGAAAAACAAACAGTTTTTCTTTTTTGTGTATCACTTACTGATATTTTTCTACTCATCCGATGTTTTTGAAATGTTTTTCACATTAAATAAAGTGGAATATGGTCATGGATGGGATCAATGAAATTTCATGCTGTCTAAAACTTGGAACTAGACATGAATATTTTTTAAGAGTTTTTATTTTGTGAAAAAATTGAAACAGAATAGAAGTGTCTACATGTATTATTCATGTTGTCATGTAAATCTTATGACCTAAATCTCAAGAACTCTAAACCTAAAAAGATCCTCTATTTGAATTATTCATTTAATTCAAGATTATGTAATGTTTTATGGTTGGAGCCTTATAGTTGGTATCAGAGGTTAGCTTTGACAACATTAGGAGTTAGAATATATTTAAATTAATATCCATAAAATATTTTTAGCTTTAGTTATGATTGAAATGATATAGCATTTATTGATTACCATGTTGATTCAGTTAAGCTATTTCTGTTTTCAGAATGATTTTCTACAGAAGAAGCAGGGCAACTATGTTGGGACGACATTAGGAGAAAGACAACCTTCCAAATCAGCAACCTGAGATGGTTGGAATCAGAACAACGTAGTTTTTTGCAATGATGTCACAATTGACTCAGGCTATATATGGTGGTGGTATCCATGCATGAGATCAGCCAGATCAACCACATAGGAACATGTCAGTAGTGGAGCATTTCATGAGGAAACACCCCTTATCATTTAGACGATAATCTGATCATGTTCTTGCAAAAGGGTGGATTAAAGCACTAGAGTAAATTTTTGATGTCAAGGTTTGTTCAGAAAAACAAAAGGTTAGTCTCACTATTTACTATTTTGAAGTTGAAGCTGATCAGTGGTGGTCAATGGTGAAAAATATCAGGTATAGTGAAGAGATTGATGCTCTTGAGTGGGATGTATTCAAAGGTATGTTTCTTGAGAAATATTTTCAATAAGTGGTTTGTCTTAGAATGGAAAAACAATTTCTAGAATATTTGTGGGGGGATGACTCAGTGGCTGCTTATGAAGCCAAATTCACTTGACTGGTAAGTTATGATCCAAATTTCATAAGAGATCTTGATAGTAAAATAAGCCATTTTTACACTGGATTAAATCAAAATTATCGAAGGGATTTAGCATCTCGTGAGTTCAAATGTTATGAAAATCTTTTTCGTTGTGCGGAGAAGTTGGAAAAGGAGTTTGCTGTTGATCATGTGTTCATTGAAAAACAACTGAATAAGAGGTCCAATTGGAAGGCAAAGGGAAATAATTCATCAAATAATCCTAGAGGTGAGAAAACTAAATATCCATCTTGTGAGAAGTTTAGTTAAAAGCATCCTAGATAATGGTTATCAAATTCTAGGAAGTGCTTCCAGTGTGGTATGTCTGGTCATATTGCTCGTAATTATAATGAAAATGATCAAGCAGGAAATGAAAAGTCAGCGGTATGATTTTTTAAGTGTAATGAAATGGGTCAATATGCAAATTAGTGCCCAGTGAAGAACTAAACTGATTGAAAGAAACTAGTCTAAAAGTAGAAAGGGTTGGTGAAATCCTTTGAAACTACTTCAAGAGATGTTAGGACATCAAATAAGTAGTATCAGGTACACTGTTTGTTTGTTCAGATTATGCCAACATGTTGTTTGATTCAGGGTCTACACATTCATTCATTTCTGAGATGTTTTCTAGTAAATTCAGAATTCCATATCAAGATATGAATCCTGAAATTATTGTAAAAACACATGGAGGAAATGTTGCAACAAAAAGAAATTATAGGAGGCTTCACATCCTTGTGTGTGGAAATAATCAACATACAAACCTTATTGTTTTTCCTATAGTATATTTTGATGTTATTTTGGGTATAAATTGTCTTTCTGTTTATCATGCTAATATTTCCTCGAGAGCTAAATAGGTTTCATTTCTGAAATATTTTCAGTTTGTATACAAGAATTTACCCTTACTTTTGATAACATATTGGGTAGCTGGGAAACTAGTAAAAGAAGAAAATGAATGTTACCTTGAAAAATTTTCTAAATACAAAGGAACTGTTCAGATAAATTATGTGCCAGTTGTAAATGAGTATATTGATGTATTTCATGATGAGATTCCTTATATTGTACCTAATCCAGAAGTTGAATTTACTATTGACTTCGTTCCTGATGCTATGCTAATTTCAAAACCCCCTTATCGAATGGAGAAATTGAACTTTAAGAGTTGAAGAAGGAATTGCAAGAGTTATTAGATAAAGGATTCATTCCACCTAGCACATCACCATGGGGTTCTCATGTCTTGTTCGTTAAAAATAAATATGGTTCAATGAGACTTTGCATTGATTATAGAGCATTTAATAACATTAATGTTAAGAACAAGTATCCTTTTCCTCATATTGATGATTTGTTTGAATAGCTCAGTATTTTTTGAAGATTGATTTTTGGTCTGGGTACCATCAGTTGAAAGTAAATGAAGTAGAAATTCAGAAGACTACATTTCATACTAGATATGGCCATTATGAATTTGTAGTTATGCCTTTTGGTTTAACCAATGTACCTACTGTATTCATGAATTTAATGAATAGAATTTTCCATGAGTTCGTGTATATGTTTGTAGTTGTGTTCATTGATGATATTTTGGTTTATTCCAAAAGTAATAGGAACATGAATTGTATTTGTGGGTTTTCTTGAAATCCTTATAAGAAAAGAAACTATTTGGTAAATTCAGAATGTTTGAGTTTTGGTTATATAAAATTTCTTTCCTTTGTCACATTGTTTCATAAAATGGAATAACTGTTGATCCTGCTAAAACAAAGGTTGTTGAAGAAAGGCCAAGACCCAAAAATATAACTGAGATATTTAGTTTTCTTGGTTTATCAGGTTAATAACATAGGTTTTTTGAGAATTTTTCACAGTTATCTATTCCAATGACTAAGTTTACTCGAAAAGGTGTTGAATTCTTTTTTAGAAAATAATGTTATTATTGTTTTCATGAATTTAAAAGAGGATTGGTGAATGATCTAGTTTTGGAACTTCCTTCTAGAAATAGTGAGTTTGTTATTATAGTGATGATTTGTTGAAAGGGATTGGATGTTTCCTTATGCAGAATGATTAGGTAATTGGTTATGCTTCACATCAGTTGAACCCTCATGAGTTAAATTACCCTAAACATTATTTGTAATTAGATGAAATTATTTTATCTTTAAAAAATTAGAGGTATCATTTGTATGCAGTAAAATGTGAAATATATACTGACCACCAAAGTCTGAAGTATATATTCACCCTTAAAATAATTAAACATTAGGCAAAGGAGATGGTTGGAATTAATAAAGTATTATGATTGAAATATTCATTACCATCCATGAAATTCAAATAATGTGGCTAATGCTTTGAGTAAAAAAATTAAGACTTCATTAACCATGATACATTTGGAACGAGATACTTTGGTTTGTGATTTGATGAACTTTGGCATAGAAGTTGTTGGTTTAAGAAATTATCTTGTTTTTTTCAGGTGTTAGTGAAATCATTTCTATTAAAAAGAATAAGGAAATCGTAGAAAGAAGATAGTGATTTATAGAAATAGGTTTAGTTGGTTCAGAATGGTATGTTGCATCAATTTAAAATTGATAATGATTGTGTTTTGAGGTTTGGAAGAAGATTATGTGTGCCTTGTGATTCACAGTTCAAAAATGAGTTGTTGTGTGAAGCTCATAGTCCCCCATTTTCACTTTATCCTTGAAGTACAAAGATTTACATAGATCTTTAAGAGTATTATTGGTGAGATGGAATGAAAAGATATGTTGCTGATTTTATTGTGAAGTTTTTGACTTTTCAGCCGGTTAAAGAAGAGTGATAGTTACCAAAAGGGATACTTCAGTCTTTATCAGTTCCAGAATGGAAATGGGAAAATATATCCATGGACTTCGATGTGGGATTACCAATGACATCTCAAGGTAATAATGCAATCTGGGTTATTGTTGATTGGTTGACTAAATCTTATCAATTTCTTCCTATTCAAGATACTTTGTATCTAGATCAACTTTCTCAGTTGTATGTTAATGAGATAGTCTGGTTGCATGGATTTCCCCTCTCCATTGTATCTGATTGTGATCCCAGATTTACGTCTCACTTTTGGAAAGGCCTTCAAAAGTCTTTTGGTACTAAATTAAATTTTAGTACAGCTTTTCATCCGCAATCAGATGGGCAGTCAGAATGAACAACTCAGACCCTAGAAGATATGCTATGTGCTTGTTCACTATATTTCAAGGGAAGTTGGGGACAATATATTTCTTTGGATGAATTTTATTATAATAACAGTTTTCATTCCAATATACAGATGGCTCCATCTGAGGTATTATATGGAAAGCGTTGTCGAACTCTAGCATTTCGTGATGAAGTAGGTGAAAGGAAGCTGATGGGACCAATTTTTTTTGAAGAGATGGCCAAAAAAGTTCAATTGATTTAGAAGAACATGAGAACACCTCAGAGTATACATAAAAGTTATGTGGATAACCAAAGGAAGGATGTTTCTTTTGAGGTAGGTGATCATGTATTTCTCTAGGTTTATCCATGTAAAAGTGTGATGTGTTTTGGTTAGAAGGGAAAGTTGAGTACGAGGTTCATTGGACCCTATGATATCTTAGAGAAAGTTGGATCAGTTTCTTATAGAGTGGCTTTACCTCCATGTTTATCCCAGGTAGACAATTGTTTTCATTTTTCAATGTTGAGAAATTATATGCCAGATCAATCTCATGTTTTGACTCCAGAGGTAGTTCAGTTGGAAGAGAATCTCTGTTATGGGGAATAACCAGTCCAGATTCTTGGAAGTAGAGAGATAGTGTAGCATAATAAGGTAATTTCTTGGGTAAAGGTTTTGTGGAAAACCCATATGGTTTAAGAGGAAATGTAGGAATATGAAAATGCTATGAGGGATAAATACCCCCACTTATTTGATAAGTAAATAAAATTGCAAGGACACAATTTAAAAAAGGGGGGAAGGATGTAACATCACAGGTAAATAAAGAAATAAAACATTATCTTTTTTATTAATATTTTTTTAATTAAATATTAATTTTACTTTAAAAGGGTTTCTATGTTCGATGGTATTCCCGATACACAACAACGACTTTTTTGAAATCTTAAATTGCACACTAATAGTATAATATTATTATTTTAAATGGTAGTTAACTCTTAGCCATTTTCTTCACAGGAATGAAGAAAAATAACTATAATATGATTATACATGTTTGTTAAATAAATGTTAGAGGCTTAAAATGTGAATGAATCTAATTTTAAGCATAATTTATTTTAAAAGGTCGATTTACCACCTTTTAATGGAAAACCCTCTTTAAATCTAGTTATAGAAACTATTATATGTTATATTTGGCGAAATAAAATTCGTTTTTAGATTTTGGACATCAAAGTTTAATTTGGGTAAATTTTTGGTATTTTTCTGATAAAATTCATTTTTTATGAATAGTGAAAAATATTTTATTTTAATTCAAAAGTGATTTTTAATCTAATTTATTTATATGGTTAGATAATATTTTTAATTTTTTTAAAGTTTAATTATATATTATTTTTACCATTTAATCCAATGTTGGTCATTTCAATTAATATCACTTTGATATTGGAAATAAACAAGTGTCGATTTTATGATAGTTATTGTTTCTTAAAAACACGCAGTTTGTTTTGACGATGGGAACAGATTTTAAACTAATTAATGCAACTTCTATGTTTATAATTTTTTAAAATAGATATCAATTTTTAATTCATAATTTCAAATATATCTTAGGCTGAAATTTTGGTAATTTTCTGAAACCTTCAATTTTTGATGAATAGTGAAACCACTAAGTAGTAGTTAAAAACAAAAATTTTCATTTAAATGAAATTTTACAACTTCATTGGAATAAATTTTGAAAATATGACATAAATGGTTGTTATTTTTACGTAAAATGTGGTTCAATAAGATGAAAATAATTTTTGATGAATAGTAACTTTTGACTTTTATTTACTGCCGTTAAATTTATATAGGGTAATTCAAGGTAAAAAGAATATTATAATTATACAAAATTACCTTATAACTTGTCCTAAACTTATTTGTTAATTCATTTATGATCATGGGCATCTTTGGGTCGATTTTGGGACCCCATGGAGCCACTTGGGAGTGATAATGAAACTTTAGATTAATTAACATAATGTAATGATAAAAATGACACAAATAAATATATTTTATAAATTAATTTTTACATGAAGTTATATAAGTTATATTTTCGACTATAAATATTAATTGGAAATATAAAAAGATTACCTACATCATGGTATTTTTTTTATAATTTTTAGACATCAAATAAATTAAATTATTTATGACACAATAATGATGTTGTATTTACCTCATTAATAAAGGATTTAAATAAATAAGATTTTAAATATCTAAAAAATATCCAAAACCAATCCAATTCTTATTGGATGATTTTATTTCGACAATTAGTCATATTATCTTCGATATTAATTAGTTTTGGACCTTTATAAACCGAATATCATTATATAATAAAATATGTTTTTCTCACATTCCTAAAAACCCCTCCTCCCCCTTATAAAAATCCCTCCCTTCATACTCATTCCTCACACCTCTCAAGCCCCATGGCTTGTCCAAAACCTGAAAAAACTAAGCTCTCATGAACCCTATAATCCTATTATAAGCCTTAACTTTGGCATAAGGAACCTCAAAATGTCTTTTTGGATCAAACCAAATGGAGTTACCCAAATTAAAGGTAACGATTCCTCTTAACTTATTTTCATTTATTTTACTTATAGAACCCGTAAAATTTTTTATTTATTTCTTTTTTAATGAAACCAGTATCCTAAATATACTATGACTTTTTTATGTGAAGGATTCTAACTATAATTACACACACCTCCATCTAATGGGTGAAGAACATAGTGTTTCTGTGAATGTCAAACTAACGCCTCAAAAACGATGATTGTTCGATTATCTCCTACCTCCTCTCATGGTGGTGATTAAGATGACACAATATTTTTATATGATATATATTATGTTTATGTTTTCTTTATGCTTCTGCTTCCTTCTTTTATAGTATACCATTATGGCTTCCATTGTGGTAAACGTGATAATTTCATTCGAGGATGTACGGACTACCGCCCCATAAAAGTGATATGACTCGTTAATGCCATATGTGGGATGTATAATGGATTGTGTTAATGCTATTATATATTATATTGTACTATAATTATAATAGAACTATTCATTATTATGTTTTAATTCCATTGAATTATTAAATATAAATAAAGGTAGCGTTCATGCGTACGTACGACTTATTGTTTCTATGAACAGTGCATTTCATTTCTTATCTCCAAAATGTTATGTACTGTTATAAATACATATATATACTGAATATATATTATTTATATGATATCAAAATCATTAATATCATTCTAGAGAAAATGGAATATTTACCACAAGGACAACTTGTAATTATATGTTGTTCATTTGTGATTCAAGTACCAAATATCGACAGAACAACCATTATTATCTTAAATGATTACATAATGTTTATAAAATGATAATATGTTATATAAAATTAATAATAAACATTCCAAATGTTCTTAAGATACTATAAATTAACTTTAGTTTATTATTTAATACATTAATGATCGAATGAGTCAAGTCAGACATGAGGTAAGGGACTTCGTCTCAATCTTCTTTCTTTGAGGAATATTTCGATAATATATACCTTCTTCTTTTACATACTGTAAAACAAAACCCTTTGAATTTTACTTTCAGTCAAAGGTAATATTTGTTATATGAATCATTTTAATAAATGAAAAATGGAAGGTTTTTAATGTTTACGATGACAATGACCTCTTCGATGTCGTAATCGTTATTTGGCTTCCTCTATAAACCTTAATGTTTTCTAAAATGAACCGAAAATCCCTTATTCTGTTTTTGGGGTTTTTGGTATTGAAAATGGTTTTTTAAATGGATTTATTATTTCAATATCTTGATATTATTTCTAATGATTTCAAATTAAATGTTATTAGTGAAATGATTATATTTGTAATATTTTATGTGTTATGGTTTAATAATGGTACTTAGACAATTGACAGGTGGTTAAGTGATATACCAAATTACGGGTGGTGTCTTGATAAAACAAGATGGGTGGTTACATTATAACCTCCAATGCATTGGGTATGGAATTCAGTCGTATGGCTATTCTATTTAGTGATATGTGTGGAAGTCGGCCGTATGGTTATTCCACTTGACAATGATTATGTCCCAAGATAAATTTATATGTTATGTGTTATTTATTTGGGTTTTATGGAAATATTTTGGTTAAAAAATGGTAAGAATTGATCTTTTATTCAGTGAAGAGTATTTACTACTTCATAAAGTTGAAATGTTTTAATTATTATAATATATTCATGATTTACATGTTGTTTTAAAAAACAATCAGTTTTCCTTCTTTGTGTATCCTTTATTGAGCTTTTTATGATCATTCAAAGATTTTGAAATGTTTTTCACAGGATATAAAGTGGAATAGGGTCAAGGATGGGATCAAAGAAATGTCATGCTGTCAAAAACATTGAACTAGACATGACTCTTTTTTTAAGAGTTTTTATTTTGTAAAAAAATGGAAACTTAGTTGATGTGTATACATGTATTATTCATGTTGTTATGTAAATATTAAGACCCAACTCTCTAAAACACTAAACCGAAAAAGATCCTGATTGTGAATTATTCATTTAATTCAAAATTATGTATTGTTTTAAGTTCAGGGCCTTATACGACGTCCCTTCGTCGGTTTTTGACACAACTCTTTTAGTAAATATTATAAGATTTTATATGTTTTTGGATAGATTAGACCTTCTATGTCATGTATTGAAAAGACCAAGATCAAGTATATTTTGTTTTCCAAATTAATCCCAAAAAATAGGAGTGTTATATCAATTCCAATATAGAGCTTCATATAGAGAAATTTGAATACTCTAGTGGAAGTTATTATTATACGAGATATCAGTAAATGGGAGATACCGATCCCATACTCCTTTAAATTCTGTTGAGAAATAACTTGTTATGTCCTCTAGTGTTTGAATATTCCTTTCATATTAGCCATTAGTTTTGGGGTGATATGAACTATTGAAATTTAGTTTTGTTCTCAATGAATTTTAGAGACTTCTCCAGAATTTGGATGTGAACCATGGGTCATGATTAGATATGATATAAAGTGGAACCGAATAAAGCCTCACTATTTATTAAACATATATCATGGAATGTTTTTCAATAAAAAATTGTTCCTGAATGGTGATAATGTGGGTAGTCATGGTGAATCCATCCACCAAAACCCAAATCACATTGTTTCCTTTGGATGTCTTTGGGAGACTAGTGAAAAAATAAATAGTTACATATTACCATTTCAACTTAGGTATAGGAAATGGATGAATTATCCCTTTGGACATATTTCTATCTACTTTAACTTGATAACATACAAAAAATATTATGATATAATCAGTAATCCTCTTATTCATGTTGTATGACCAAAAGTGTTCTTGAAGATCACAATACATATTGATACTTCCAGGATGGATGGTTGAAGTGTATTTATGTGCATTATCCAATATATCATTATTTATCTCAAGAGATTCAGAAACAAAAATATAGTTCCAAAACAAATCACACCATCCTCATCTATGGGGAACTCATGTATATTCCCTTCATTTATCACTTTCTCCTTCTTTTTAATCTCCATTTCATCAATTTATTCCTCCTTGATCTTCTCTTAGATAAATGGTCGGTAAATAATTTGGGAAAGGTAGGAAGTATTCCCCCCTTATAATTTTTATATCCATAATTTACTTATACATGAAGATAAAGTCTTTCTCGAACCACATTGTGGATAAAACAACATGTTCTTTTTTGATAAGAGAATAAGATACATTGTTCACCTTTCCTGAATGTCTGTCAACAGAGAAATCATAGTCCTTGGTTAGATCTAACCATATTCTTTCACACTTTTCAAGATTCTTTAATGTGAATGTATTATATATACTCTAATGATCGGTATATATGTCACAATTCTCACCCTAGAGATAGATCATCCAAATAATCAAAGTTAAGATCACAAGTGATAACTCAAGATCATGTCTCAGGTTGTTTTTATTATTGATATTCTACTACCATGAGTCATATGCTATCAAATTTTCATTATAAATGAGTACACAACTGAATCCTTTAATTGAAGCATCATTGTATATCATAATACATTCTACACTTGTTGGTAGTATGACTAGAGGTATAATGATTGACCTCTACATGAACTCTTTAAATTATAAATCATATTATTATTTTCATATATAATTTACTAATTTCCATGATAAAATAGTTAGTGGTCTTTAAAATCATGATAAACTTCTCAAAAAATGTTAGCATTGAACTAATAATCAATGAAAAATATGAATTTCCATGAAACTAAAGGGTTTGGGCCATTCCTAAATTTCCTTTTTTTTTCTTTCAAGGGTCCATAAATCTTCACTCACTTTTGATAATGCAACCAAATAATTTGACTTATTGAATCCAAAATTCACAATTGCAGAACATAGTATACATTTTATCCTTCATTAAAGTTTCCAATTGAATCCTTATATTCTCTTCATATTACTCCTAACTCATGGAGTAAATGAGAATATTTCCAATAAAAATGACTAAAAATTTGTTTAGGTAGTCTCTAAAGACTCTATTCATAAAATCGTTGAATAATTCTGGGGAATTAGTATGTTTTATGGTAATCACATGGTTTAGGATACTATTCATATCATGTGATAGTTGGGTAAGTATTTTCAAAATGTTTTGAACTCCACCACCCATGGAATTAGGGATATCGCTCATACAATAATTACATTCTCTCTCACAAGTGTTTTTGTCCTAGTTTCTCCTTGTTCATTCCGTTTCCATAAATACAAAGGTTTTGAACAATCCATAAGTCAACAAAAATGAATAAATAATTTATTATTTTTCTAGTTTCTGGGGCATGATGTTTCTGTATTTTGAATGTACGGTTACCGATAATCATTATAGCGGTTTTATAGAAAATGAAAAAATGGATTTGGAAGAATTACAAAATTAACAAAACCATACCTCTTATACCAACAATAGTGACCCCACTTTTCTTACAATAATATTAAGTCATTTTAAAAATAAACAATATAACAGTTATACATTAAAGGATCGAAAAGTTTTGTATCTTAATAAAATTAGGACCGTGCATCACTAGCATATAATAAATCATAAGAAATATTAAAATGATTCTTCTCTATACAGTTAAAAAAATTTCAAATTCTTATTATTATAATTATTCAGCTGAGGATATACATCAAAGAAATGGGTGGGCTAATATCCCAGTAAAAGGAAGAACTACGTACAAGAATCAATATAATACTGGTGAGAAAATAATCATCATCATAAAGTTTGTGTTTTGGTCTTTGACCAGAACACCATCCCATTTAAAAAATAAGATCATAATAATAATCATGAGGGAAAAATTTGATAAATTCATGGAATGTCTTAATTCATAAAAATGAAACATCATGTCATAGTGGTCAAATACCCCACATAGTTATGAACAAAACTTGCATCATGTTCATGCATTACATATGTGAATAAATCACAACATTATCATTGTGAAACAATATAGCATCATTAACATGCATTATACACATTATATAATGAGATAAATAAAATTACCCATTTAATTGGAGGGATATATAATCTAGGCCTACCAGTCACATAATAATATTTATATAAGAGTGCATTCCACATCAAATGTATAACAATCGTATTCATGAAATAAACTACAAAAAAGAATGGGTTTGATAATGATTTCATAAAGAATACTTTCATGAATATTCTTTTGGTGTTCCAAAATAAATAAGGGAAAACATATTTGGAGTAAACATCATCATTATTGATCTAAGAATAATCAACTCAAGAGAAGTCAAATGTACGGTTTGAAAAAAAGTCTTTTTGATAATTCCACTGTATTTGTCTTAGAAATAAAGGTGGATTCATGTATGTCCCATAAAATAAAAATTAAGAATAATTAAATTATATTTATGGAACATTATAAGAATAACCTGGCTGAATATGTCAAGAAATTGGGATAACCCAAAGAAAAAAAGTTGGGTTCGAGAATACTCTTAACATAAATCCCAATTTATTTCATTACTTTTCCACCTCTTGAATAATAAAGATAAGATTATTAAAACATTATTACATAAGATAATTAAGTTCAATTATTGAAATATTTATACATTATAATTATTTAATTCTAATTTATTATACACTTTGTTAAATATGAATTGTTTTGATAACATGTTTTCATTAAATATTCCAATTTTGTTTCAAGGTTGCTATTTTTTTTGAGGTCCTTTATAAATTTTCAAAATTTATTCTAGAATCCTAAAAAAATTATTTATAAATTAATATATAATTAATAATTAATTTTAACTAATTATATATTATGGCGAGAAGACAAGGCTTGGAAATATCCTCATTGGTGATTAACGGACTGTTAATGGGACATTTTCAAAAGATCAGGAAAGGGAAGTTTGGAATTTATCTATGTCATAATTATTATAATTATAGTAGGTTAAAATAATAAATATAAATTTAAAATACTTCCAAATAAATTTTAAATGTTTTTTTCAATGGAATTTTGAAAAATAAAGAGAATAAGAAAAAGAGAGAAGATTTGATTGAAACATACTCTTTCCTCGATGTAGCTTATCTCGTACGACACTAAAAATCCCTGGATATTTGGAGTTGGTTTACTCCAAAAAGTCTCTTGGTATTCTAGGGGTATTCATATGGATGACGTGGAACGATATTTGGATTTTTAAATAGATGGATGGGTGGTTTTCAAAGGGGAGGGAGAGGGGTTATTTATACTCGAGGAGAGGGGTATTTTTAGAATAAAAAAATGAATAAAATACAATATCTAAGGTAAAAATTGTAATATAATTGTTTTGAACATTATAAAAAATATTTTTATTAAATAATATTATTTTAATTATTTTAATCAATTTATAATTCGAATTAATTAGATTAATTAAAAACAAATGTGGACAAATGAGAAAATATTATTTTTGTTTAATATTTTAAATTTTATAATTTGGAAAGTACTTTTAAGGTTTAGAAATTAGTTTTATTTTATTTTAATTGAGAATTTATGAAATTAAATATATTTTGTCTGACCCTCACATTTTATAATTGATTAAGACATTATTACATAATGAATGATGTAATTTAAGATGAAATAGTTACGTGGAAACTATATTTTTAAGATTCACCTAAAAACTAAAGTATTATAGAAAACTTCCAAAAAGTCACACATGGTGAATTTTGACATGATAATTTTGGAAATTATATTAATTTTATCATGGAATATTTATAACATAGTTATTTTTTTGATATAAATCTTAGGTTTTTTATGAAATACTTAAAAATATAGATTATTAAAATGGTACCTATTTTTTCTTAGAGTTTTTAATCATGATATTTATATTTAGTCATTATAATAATTATATTTACTTATATTACACATGATAAATATTATTTATATTTCAATTTTTTTTAGGATAAATTATTATTCCAATTTTTAGGTTACTAGTCCTAATGGTCATATTATTATTACAATGATCACATTTCGATTATAACAGTAACATTAACTCTTTTAAATATCTCTAAATTTCTTAATAAATTTAAAAATAAATTATTGTCAAATTTAAATAAATAAAATTTTTATAATTTAAAATTTTTACTTATATTTTGATTCTATTCCATAGTGTTTTTTGTGGGAGGGCTGATTATATTTTATATATCCTTGTAATATTTGGAATTTAAATGTGTTAGTAATTATATAAAATAACGATAATAGTTAATGCAACAATTTTTTGTTTGATTCTCTATATTTTGTATTTATATAAAATTGTATAATATAATACAATACACATTTATTTCAAAAACCAGATATCATTTATAAACTATAGGTTGTTATATTTACTAATATAACTAAGGAATATAAGATGTGGGGAGGGATGTAAAGATTGTATTTGTGAATATATTTCCAGAACCATAGGGTTTTGGAAGTGTGAAGAGGAGAAGATTGGGGGTGACCTTTGATAAGTGGGGCAGAGGACACACTTGGAATTTTTGATCAAAAAAATCTATACCTATAGTTTAAACCAATCACAAGGATCTAAAAAGGATCATTATCGTAAATTATATGATATAAGGATGAAATATGTCAAAAAATTATCTTTTAAAAATATTATTGGCTATTTACACATTATATTCTTATATTAACAAATGGTAAACACCTTTTAACCTTAACCATGATAAATTTTTTTTACTATTTTTACTATTCATTTTGTTTAAAAAAATTAAGTTCAACTTATTATATAATATTATTTATTATTATTAGAATTATTTAACCCATTTTTAAAAATTACATTCACATATGTTTTAATATTTAATTTAATGTTAAACTCATGGATGTGATGTAAAATCAGTTTTCCAATGAGAAAAATTTTCATAAGTGTAAAAAGATTAAATATCAAAAGTAAAAATTAATTTGATTATAATGATTTAAATTTGTTTTATAATAACATAACTGAAATAATTTTTCTTTAAAAAATTTTTAAATAACATTTACTTTTTCAATACTTTATACAAAAAGCTAGTTTTTAATAAAAATCAGTCCTTTTCACTATTCCAAAAAAGATTAATATTTTCATAAAATTGTCGAATATTAATCCTGAAAAATGTTTGAAATTTTCAGTTTTGAAATGAAGATAAAATTTTCAAATATAATTGCTAAAATCATAAAAAATTAATTTTACTAGTTTTTCATAAAAAGTAATAAAATCAATTTTTGAGAGAAAAATATTTTCGAAGCATATAAAAAAATTATTAGAAATTAGGTATTTATTTATAGATATATTTTATTTTTGTAAAAACAATACAAATTTTTTTCAAAATTGGTTTATTCCCATTCATATATCCAAATTTAAAAGCTTGATTATAATGGTCATGTTTATATAATAATATTAATAATGTATCACAGTTCTATAAAACCTGATGGGGTGTGTAATGTAAGCTATCGATGAAATTAAATTAATTTGTAAAATTATTTCATTAAATATCATAGTGTAACATTATACACCCATTAAAGATAATTTTTCCTTGAAATTACACCACATTGGTACAAAAATTAAGGATACTTCTTTATATAACATTTTTAGGTTTCCATATAGCATCTTAAGGTTGGTGGTTTTCCATAAAACCTTAAACAAGATTGTGGTCTCATTTCATTGAACATTCTCTGTTAGATACTATATTAATGTAGTTTTTCTTTCATTGGAATGATCTTGATCAAGTTGAATGAACTCATTTATCTGTACATGTGAAGTATTCTCCATATACATCCTCTGGAGAGATACATGGAACACATCATGTATATAGGAGAGGTTTGGTGAAAGTGAAAACTGATAAGAAACCGTACATAATAGATCAAGACTCTCAAAGGGACCAATATGATTGGGGCTTAAATTTACATTTTCCCTGAATATAATAACATTATTTCATGGATAAATTCAAAGGAAAACCATCTCACCAACATCAAAACCCAGATCATGCCAATAGTTATTTGTATAATGTTTCCATAGAATATGAGGTTCCTTGATGTGATGTTGAATGGATATAACATTCTCTACCATTTCCTCAACATTCTCAGGTCCCAATAGCTTTCTTTCTATAACTTCATCCTAAAATGTTGTAGTACTATACTTATTTCTATATAGGGATTGATAAGGTGCTATCTGAATGCTTATGTGAAGTCTTTTGTTGTTTGAAAACTCTTCAATAGGTAAGTGTTGATCCCAACCACCTTGTAAATTCATAGAAAAATATATTAGTATGTCCTCAAGTGATTTAATTGTACTCTTAGACTGAACAGTTGTCTGAGGGTGATAGGAAGTTCTAAAAGTCAACATCCTATCCATGGCCGGATGAAGTCTAAATGAAAAATTATAGTTAACTCATGGATCCTAATCATACATAATGGAATGTGGTACTCCATGAAGAATTACTAGAAAAAAATTATTTTACAAATGGTTTTGAACCATTGGTATAGACCTCGAATCATTTTATAGACTATACCAATGGTTTGGGAGATCATTGGATTGTCTTCCATCGGTATAGACCTATACGAGTGATATTCCAATGATTTTGGAAACAAATTGGTATAGGTGGGCTAAACCAGTGATTACAAAAATATGTGTATAGGTCATGTGAAATACCTATACCAATGGTTTTCAAAACAATTGAAAAATGTAATGTAAAAAAAGTATGACTGCTTTGGATCCTGAAACCTCTGACTTATATTTCAACATCCTAGAAACTATGCTATAATGACTTTTATTAAATATATATATGTATGTATGTATATTTAAAATTAATTTAATCATTGATGTGTTAAATGTTATTTGATAAGTGAATTTGTAAAAAAATGAATACCTAAACCAACGATTTTCAAAACCATTATTATAAGTTTATACCAATGGATTTAGGAATTGAAGGTATTCCGATTTTTGAGAACTATAACAATAGTTTTCCAAACCCATTGGTATTGGGTATTTTTATTATAGCTATAACAATGGTTTAAACCAAACCATTGGAGTAAATATCACCTATACCAATGTTTTTTCAAAAATTATTGGTATATTGTCTTTTTATGGCATCTATACAAATGCTTTTGTCCATACTGTTGGTTTGACAATCACTTATACCAATGGTTTGGCCAAAATCACTAGTATATGGTATTTTTATGATATTTATTCAAGAAGTTTTTGCCTAAATATTGGTATAACTATCACCTGTACTAATGGGGGATCCTAAACCTATTGGTATTGGGTCATTATATGGTACCTATAACAATTGTTTAGTCCAATACACTGGTATAAATAACCCATGCCAATGGTTTTTCAATCCATTGGTAGAGTTCCATTGGTATAACTCCGATTTAATGTAGGTAAACCTTACCACTTCTTTTATGTATATCTAGGAATGTTGATCAAGAGAGAAATCTTATCTGATATTGATGAAGTGTGATGTCTTCATAATGTAATTGACTAAAACCCATATAACATTGTTCCCTTTAGATGTTATGGGGAGTGCATAGTGATTTATTCCCATTTCCATATTTGTATGGTTAATTGTTATAACACCGCCTTACACTTTTTTCTCTCAACCCCAACATATTGAAATACCATGAATATATATACAAACTCTATAATATCTCTATTAATTTCATCCCACCCAAATTATTCTTTCAAACATCTATACATATTTTTACATATAGGACGAATGGAGAATGAATAAATGTGAGGATCCACTAATTGATCCATAAAATGAGTTATGGATAGAACACATATAATATTCTTGAACATTATCATTTCATCATAATCAATGTTAATCTCAAGAATATTTACCACATCCTTCTCCATCTCAACATCTTCTTTCTATGCCTTTTTAATATTCCCTTGGATAAATAGTCAGAAAAGTATTTGAGAAAGATAATATTTTCCCAATTCCATCATGATTGTTAGATCCATCAATTTCAAATAAATAAATATTGGATCTTTTTTTATCCTCTTAAAATATAAGGTTCCATGATACTTTCAAACCAAAGGATTTGCAACCTTCTTCTCCTTACCATAGTGGTAATATATTGACCAATCATAATATTTAATCATCTCCAACCATCTTCTTTTTCACATGTTCAACTCTTTCGATGTGAATATATAATTTAATCTCTTGTTATTGGTATATATATATATATATCATATTATTCCATGTATTGATAATGTATGTATATATTTAATGAAAAAATTATCGTAGCTAACTCAAAATCCAACTTTGGATAATTTTTCTCATGAACTATCTATTATCATGAGGTATAAGCTATAAACATATCATTTTTCATTAGAATTCATCCAATTTTCTTATTTAATACATAACAATAGATTAAAAACTGTTTTCTACTATAGGATAATATGTGAATTTGTGCACTGATTAACCTTCCCATTAGTTCTATGAATTTTTCCTCACATTCATTGGTCTATATGAACATGGACCACTTCCATCTTATCTTTTTTAGTGGGTTCGATAGTCATGATAAATTATCCACAAACCATAAATAATTTCTAATCAAACCAAGAAAACATTGGACCATAGACACAATGATTGTTCTGGGATACTTTTTAATTACTTTGGTCTTTGATGGATCCATAAATATACCCACTCTTGAGATTATATAACCCAAAAATGAAACTTTTTATATCCAAAATTAACACTTGGTAAATTTTTCATACAACTTCACCTTCCTTAGGTTTGTTAACATAATAATTTAATAATCATCAATCTCATCATTTCTCTTTTAATTGATTAGAATATCATCCATGAATTCTACCAAAAATTGATCAAGGTAATCTCAAAAGACTATATTCATTAAATCCATGATGATAGCATGGGAATTAAATGGATGAAATAAAATCAATGTATATTTGTAGTGTCCATGACGTGTGTAATATTTTGTCTTTGATATATCCTCCTTCTTGACACCCAATTGATGATATATATAATGAAGATCAATCTTGGAAATGTATTGAACACTTCATAGTTGATCAAAAAAATAATCAATACAAGGTTGAGGATAATTGTTTTTTATTTTGATATTATAGATGTGATGATAATTAGTGCAGTGTTGCATCAATTCATGCTTCTTCTTAATAAAAAAGTTAGGTGAACCCAAGGTTACATAGAAGTAGAAATGAGTCCCTTTTCAATATTATATTGGATTTTATTCATTAATTCCAAAAACATAATGGGGACCATTCTATAGGGAATCATGGAAATAGGCATAACTCTAAGTAGAAGATCTATTGAAAATGAAACATCATGATTAAGAAGAATACTAGACAACTCATTAGGGAAGGAATAACAAAACTACGACACAATAAAGATATCATAGAAGTTGAGTTTGACTTCAACCATCCTGGATAAAATAAATTAAATAGGATTCATGGACTATAAAATGGGTGTGATTTCCATCATAGTTTCATAACTGTCATCACACTAATTGATGATCATAGGTTGTTTTGAAGTATCAATACAGACCTCCTTTCCTTAGAAATTGATTTCGGATTTTTGTAGAGAAATCTAATTCATTCTAAAGCTAACATCAAATTCAGCTAGAGGGAGGAAACTGGTATTTTTATAAATGACGTTATCACAAAATTGAAATGAATAAGAATCATAGGCTTGTGATGTGATAATATTTCCATTAGGGGTTTTCAATATAAAATCAATATCGAATCATTTGGTTATAATTTTGATACACTTATAAAATATTTCATACATAAAAGAGTGGGTATATCTATATTAAAACAATACATTAGTAGTCTTAGAGTGTATGGAATGTGTACCCTTCAACATGTCATTATCATACCCATTATCATAAATAATTATAATAGGATATTTCTCTTTGTCTCTAATATTAAGAGGTTACTGATATTGATCATCATTATTAACCTTTATATTTTAGCACTGGTTATAAAAATTCCCATAATCCTTGAGTGAGAATCACTGGAGTTTTGGTGGTTCACCTTATGGAGCTTTCTCTGTATTCTCATCATTATATAACTTGTTCTAATAATTTCGTAATTTAGATGATTTATTACATTCCTTTCCACACATAAAACATTTATTATTTTCTTAATGTAGTTTCCTCCATGTTTTCTTCCACACATTGATCATGAAGAAATATCATCAAAATTTTCTCCATTGGTTTTAGGGTTTCATTCGAAATATATCATTATTTTATACTCAAAACCATGATATTTATTAGTAAATCCAAACTCCATTTCCACCATGATAGCACATGAAATTATTTATTAATTTCTATTTAATTATTTTATGGATAACTCCATTCAAGGACTTGGTTTTAAGATATTGATGAATTAATCAACCATACATTCTGGTTGGATGATAATACAAAAATTAAAACATTGGAGTGTTGTAAAATTTTCCTTATAAGAACAAAATAATTTATCATACTTATTATTTAACTTAATATTTTCCTTCAATATTATTCTATGAAGAATAATTGGAAAGTACTTATTGAAAAATGAGTTCTTAAACGCATCCTATTCCATGGATTCAATATCATATTAATGAATCATATTCTTGATAAGGGTCCAATGTTTATCCACTTCACCTTCCAAATGGTAGAAGGCCAAAATGAATTTTTCATGTTCCAAATAATAGAGAATATGAAATATATTTTTTCATCACAATGATCCATTTCTCAAAAACTAGTGTATCAGAAGTCCCACATTAAGAGTTTGGATGTTGTCACATAAAATATTCAATGGAATGTTTCTCCATATTTTGTAAATTCATAAGTTCAACATGACCTATTTTTACCAGTAATATTTTATGGGAGGTTAGGGATCATAGTCATGAAATATTTAATTCCATATTATATTCCATTTGTTTAATTATGAGGATGGTCTTTACATTGTCCATCACATTCATTTTTGACATGATGAATTCAGGTTTTGTACATCAACTAAAACAAAAAATCATAGTATTAAAAAAAATCATAGTGAGAAAACACATAATAATAAAAGATTATTTATTTTATGGATAAATCATGAAACCTTATTTGAAATCTCTGAAACATTATATTTTTTCAAGGAAATTCATGGTCGATATCAATTCAAATCCTTAATGATGGATCCTAATTTTTTTTGAATTTATAAAACATTCCCTCTAGAGTTTCAATGACGACCGATTATCATGGACCAGGTTTTGATCATGTAAAATCACAATGCACCCTTTTTAGAGTTATTACCCATAAGAATATATGTTACAAAGATAGATCCACCCATAGTATCTAGATAGGGATTTAATTTCTTATAAATCTCTCACTTTATCCTTAAATGAAATTATAATATATTTTCTTATACATAAACTTATCCATAGGGTTCTGAATATAGTTTTCTCATCATAGTTTTCAAATGTTAACAAAATATTCCTATGATACTAAATATAGACACCGAGACTTTTCATACATAGATATAAAATCTTAAAAGATAAATATTCATTATATAACAAAATAATTTATACAAGAATCATATAGTTCTAATTCCTATAGAATCATGGAAACATAAACAACTAGTTCATAAGTGATCTACATCATATCAATCTATGATCTTTATAACTATATCCCTTTATAGAAATATCATCCCTTTATAGAAATATCATAAATAATATGTTTCTTCATAACCTGGAGAATGGAACCATAAGAAAGGGTGAGTTAATATTCATATTAAGGGTAAATAAGGGGGGAATCAACTTAACATGAGCCTAACGGCCTGAGAATGTGATAATAAAATTCGAAAAACATACCATACATATCATATATTATAAACATGTTTCATGTTATAATCTCATATTTTTATAGGAAATGAATCATAATGGAGTCAAATATTATGATCAATGAGAATATAACATTGGCCTGAAATATATATCTGTGGAATACACATAATATCATCAAATCATCAATATGAATAAATAAGAACAAGACCGTTTATTAAGTTATATAATTGAAATAAGGTCCATGTATAAACTTATGGAAATGAAAGAAATTATACTCTTAACTATGTTGACATGATATCTGGTCCATGCACAATACTGTATATATGAATGTAGTTACAAACATAGTCTTTTGGACATTAAAGTAGGTCCATGCATAAAATTGTGAACATGAATTCTGGTTAACACATAACATAATTAACTCATGAGTTATCCATCGTTATCAAATTTTTATGGAGATTTAGGTCACACACATAACATAATATATTAATTTTTGATCCAAAATACCAAAAAAAAAAAATCATATTAGAACACATGAAAATAAATGGTTTCACAATCATTTCAGGATATCATAGTATCATAACATATGGAAAAGGATCAGGTTTCATAAAAATTTTGTCGTCATAAATATATAATATCTAGAGAAATAATAAGGTTGTTATCATTGGATCATATCGATAATAAATATTAAGTAACATAAAAGGTTGTCATCTTATATGGAAAATGATTTTTAAAGCCCACTTGAAACATTTATTGGGGAAAATATCCTTTTCACATGGAAATAAACTTTTTAAAACAGAAAAACATCAAAAATATTAAGAAATTTTTTACTTTTTAAAAATATACCTTTAAATTCACTAAAGGAATATTTAAATAATTGATTGGTCCTGATGATGGAAAATTCAATTTGTTCTATGTCTGTTAAAACACATATTTATTTATTTTTTTCATTAAAATTTAAGTGCCTCATTAAATAATAAAAAAATATTCCTTTTGAAACATTTGAAAAAAAAGTAAAACAAGGATAAAATTGAATTTTAAAAATCATTGGGGAATTACAAATACTTTTTTGAAGCATTTTTAGAAAACATGGATATGGAAGAAGAAATAATTTGAATGAAGGTAGAAATAATGATGTCTATTCTTAAAAATATTTTTTGGGAATTTTTATTAAATAAAGATCATAATATTAATTGGAAAATTTTATTTTCATGAAATATAAATAGGAGAATAAATTTCATGTTTTTCTTGAGAGGTATATCATAAGATCTCATCATTATGAGTGTAAAAATCATGGTAAACTGTTGATTGTATAAATTTTTTTACCACATTTGTAAATTTTGAATCATAATGCCCAAGAAATAAATAAAAATATATTGATAAGTAAATACAAATTAAATTTTTAATAATAATAAAAAAAATCCATTCATGGGTAGTATATACGCCTCACAAATTAAATAATTTGTTAATATAGCATGTGCCTCATAGTGATAAAAGTGAGATGGAAATCCCTTAACTCTGGTTATGATCAACCCTTCTATATAGTAAATATAGGTCTATAACAAATATAATACAAAAAATCATATATATCATAATAAATTTTAGTTATGTATGACCTTTTATTACCCGTCTATGAACAATTTCCTCAACAAAATCACGTTTCTGTTAATAACTGCATCATTTTTTCATGTGTATTTTGGTTTTTATCTTTTATCCTTTTAATTTGATCATGTTTAATTTATTTAGATAATTTTATACAATATATAAATATAATATATATTCATTATATATTTATTTATTGTAATCCATGAAATTGAGTGATAGAATATGATTTACACCGTTTGTGGAGATGATAGGTCGTACGTATGCATGAACGATGTTTTCATTTCATTCGATGAATAAAATAAATATAAACAATATATCACAATTATTGAAACATTATTAATTCATATATATCATATATATTCATTAAATATAACCTTATTACCATCCATGTAAAATAAAATGAAAAACATATCACATTTCTTCTTGGGGGCAGTAATCCACACATACGCACAAGAAATGCAATCATTTTCAAAATATTAGAAGGTAAGAAATTATATGAGATTTTATAATTAGAATAGTATATATATTTCATAAATATCATAAATAAACATTAAATTCATCATTATATCTTTTGTGAGAGGCAATGATGGATAACGAATTACATCGTTTTCAAGGCGGTAGGATCCCTTACACATGTTTGATGGTTTCCTTTAAAATTTGATGGAAAAGGTTATAGATAAAGGTTATTACATTATTATAATAATATATCAGTATATTGGTTACTATTATGTTATTATATAATTAAATATTAATAATATTTTATTGAATTTTAATTAAAAATAAAAAAATGCATGGTTAAGAGTGATACCTATTCGTCAGACAACCTCATTAGGTTAGACTAAAATAATTTGTAGGATTGCTTAATAATCCGAATAAGGACCATATGATATTTTTATAGAAATGTGGATTGAATAATGGAGGGTAATGGCTAATCTAAATGGTTTTGGATGTCTGAATAAGAGAGGATATGGGGTTCCATTTTATAAGTGGGGGAGAGAACACACTTGGAATTTTTGAAAAGAAAAGGGTCAAATCATGTTTTTTACATTCCAAAAGGATATAAAATGGTTCATTATCAAGTATTATATGTGATAAAGTAATAAAAATGTTCATGAAATTTTATTTTTGAACGCTTTTTGTCATTACATCCCTTATATTTTTTTAACCCATAGTAAACTAGTTTAAACTTAACCACGTCAATTTATTTTTACTGTTTATACAACTCATTTAGAAAAAAAATAAGTTGAACTTATTTTATAATATAAAATAAAGTGATTAAATATTTAGAATAATTTTTTTCAAATTCCATTAACATACGTGGAAAAATTCAATTTACAATTTAACCTGAAGATGCAATGAAAAAGCTTTTTTACATAGAGAGACATTTCACAAGTATAAAAAGTATTAATATAAATAATAAACATAAATTTTAATCAATGAACTAAATAGTATTATTAATAATATTTTTGAACCATTTTTTCTTTTAAAATATTTCTAAACAACATGTAACTTTGTAAATTCATTAAAGGAATAAGTACTTTTTAATAAAAATATGTATTTTTTCACTATTAAAAGAAAAATTAATCAATTTAAAAAATTATTAAAACATAACCCTAATATAGTTTTAAAATATTGATTCCCAAAATGATTCTAATTTTTTCAAATATTTTTTTCTAATTGGATCCCCAGAGTCTTCTTCTAATTCACATGTGTTTTAGATAAGGGGAACCGCTCTCAGGTCTCTTGTTTTCTATTGTTGAAGATTATATGAGAATATAAATCAATGAAATTTCTCAGACTGTATTTCATAAGTTAATAAAATATAGTCTATATACCTTCACTCCATCTAATATTTAATATTTGGATGACCTTATCCTTCCTTGTGTATCCTCAAGGAAAACTATCAGTGCTACTAATGCTTTTTTCAACACTATTAAAATGTGTCTGGCTAAGCCATCAATTAGAAAAAATAATTTATTTTCATTGTTGATTGAATCTATATCATAAAAAATAGGATCACTATAACCCTTTAAGTGAATAGGGTATCCCTTCTTTCAACTACTATGGTGTCCCTTTATTTTGGTTAATAGTGAAAAGTCAATATCTTAGAGATATATTCTCTGACATAATCAATAAATTCATTAAGTACAAAGGGAATGATATTTGACAAGAGGGAATAGTGTGCTTAGAAAACTCAGTTATCACCTCTAAATTTGTATACTCATTTTCTATTTTCCGATGGCTGATAAGCCTTATCAGTGATCTAAAATGATTGATAAAGAAATTCATTAGGATAGGGTCGATGTATGAATGATAGTTGATAACAGTTACATGAAAATAATGTATCAAACCCATTGAAATGGTGGGCCTTAGAGTTAATAACCTTAGAATATTTAATGAAGGTATTATTTATATATTTACACAGAATATTTTTAATTATAATGAATTTTACATTAAATTTTTATCAAATATGTTCATAATGAATCTCTTGAATGGGTAATAAAACTATACTACAACATCTATTTTTTCCTCTATTAATAACTCATTCACTGAAATTATGAAAAATTTAAAATTGTTGGTCAGTAGACAATCCAAAGTTAAATTCTAGAGAACTCTATGCTCAGATAGTCCTCTTATCACAATGACTGTCTCTTCAAGCATGACTCAAATATCTATTAATGATCTTCTATCCAGTAGTAATCTTGATGAGATTATCCCACTTTAAGATGGCCCAAAAATCTAGAATAACACCTTCGTGGATGCTAATAACATAATTTGTAGACCCAATTGAATTTAATAGTTTAATGTCAAATAATACTATATGCTATAACGTGATGGATCCATATTAACAACACCATGGATGATGAGATTCAAGGTTCCTTTCATACAAACCTTAAGGTTTATTCTTTTGTGGAAGATTAGTAAAAATAGTTTACCCACTCACGATCAATTGAATTGGGATGAGAAGAAACTGGAATCATCATGTCATATACGATTAACGGTTGAGGAGACTGTCCAATATATCTTTAGGGGATGTGGATTTTCATAGGAGATCTGGAGGTATAATGGAAACCTATTCAGCATTGAATCAGGTATATGTAGGATGTTGAATGACATTATGGTGATCATTAGTAATGCTAAACATAGTGTCCATATTCCAAATCTACATCTTATTTCTATTTCATCTATCTTCATCTCTATCTGGATAATAAAGAATGAAAAATTTTCTGACATCAAGCCTTCCTCTATCTGTGATGGTATATTTTACTTGCATAGGGAAGTAAAAAAACTAAAATGGTTCATATGAGATTAATTGATTAAAATATCTCATATATTAATATCATAATATAGATGAGGGTTTTGATAATTCCTAGGAATCATCTGGTGTATAAATCTATAAGCTTGATTCCTCTGATATCTTCATTGATGAATGAAAATGTTGATGGTGTAACCTATGAAATGCTAAGACCCTCAAGTTGTGGAGGGGTATTCCACACACGTAGTGTATTTCTCAAATGTTTTTCATCACTAAAATTGATATTGAATTAAATATGATGATGAGTTATATACCGTGACATATACTATCCAACATGTTGTGCCTCGAAATTCGAATCTCATATAAATTGAAATATATTTTGGAAATATTGTTAAATATCTCAAATTAGGAACCGAAAATGTCCCTCGAGAATCCAACCTCATTAGATTAAATTTCATAACCATGCTAACTATCTCAATTTGGTGGTTTCACATGTCTACATAGAAGAAAATAAATTGGTAGATACATTGTCGAAGAGAGTGATAATGGAATTAAGAACTATGTGGTCCTTTATAACTAATAATTATTGTAAACCAATGGTGGGTGTAGATATGTTGGGAGTGATTCAATCCAACCTCTGTAAATCACATTATAATGCTTGAACTATCTTTTTTACTTTTACTTTAATATATTTTATACCAGATTTTCTTGGACCCCATATATTATTGGTAAGTACTTATTTATAAATATATTTTTTCTATCTATAATATGTATATATATTTTTTAATTTTTTGATATTCATATTTATAAAACCAAATATAATAGTACAATTATAATAGTTAAGATTAAATAATAATATTAACATTTAATCACGATTCCTTAAAACATAGTTTTATGTGTAACCCAAGATATCAATGAAATTAAATTTATAGGAAAAAAATACATTTCATAAAATATTTATGTGTTACAATTTTTCTATAATATTTTTTTATTAACGATTTTAAATAATATATTTAATAGTATTGATAACCAATAAAAGTGATTCAGTGGTAAGGTGAATTTTTTGGAAGACACATGATTAATGGATATATAACCCATGATATGTTCTTGATATTGAGATAATAATAGTTAGTTGGGATAAAGAGATGGTTTATATTGATAATGTTTATTGGATGGTAATGTTAAACTTGAAATTGATTAGTGATTTTATGAGAAAGTCATTTATGTTATCTTTTATGAAGATTACTACATCTTTTCATTCATATAATACATTTCATAGTCTATGGATTTATTTAAGGAATAAGGGTAAAGATATTTATTAGAAGCATTTATGTTTTCATAGAAGTTTTATGGGAAATCAGGTTATTATAATATTATATTCAATGTATTCACATGTTTGAACAGTGAAATTAAGAGTTACTTTATGTTGTTTGGGAATTAATGATAAGTTAATTTTGGATATTTAGTGACAATTATTATGATTTTTTTGAATACGGGTTATGAATGATTTAAAGAGTTTTTTATTTTTTCAATTTGTATAAAAAATTATGTAGATATTTCATTTTTATTACTGAAATCATTAACAATAATCATTAAAATAATTATTTATTCATATCAGTTATCTTAGTATATACTAACCATTTCATGTTTTAATAGCTGAATAGAGACTAGGGGAAGAATATTTTATCCATTTATTCTTCTTATGATGTATTAGAGGTTTACTTTTGTGATTCATTCATAAAAAATTCATATTTTCATTCATAATTGGAATATGGGATGAATAGTAGGGGAAAGTAATTAAACACACAATGAATGTAATTATATTATATCATATTCCATAGTAAAATTATTAATTGACTCTAGTAATTTGATCTTGAAAGTTATAATTTTTTTCTTCTTATAATCATTTCTTATTGATCAATTGTATTTTCACCCCTAACTAATTTATGGTTTTGTTGGTCATTTACTTTCTCACGATCATGTTCTCTATCACTCATTATTATTCTAAGGATGTTATTTTTCTCCTACAAGTCTATATTTTCACTTCATGGTAATGCTATCCTTATCTGGGAACGTAATTATGTGTTTTTTAGAGATGATTTCTTGGCCCAAAAAAACCAAGACACAATTATTATAAAAAAAAAGAGTTTACAAGAGTCTGAAATACAAGTTCATATTATAGTATCTTTCATGAAAATGATGAAAAATAGTAGGCAGGTCTTCAAACTAGGTAATGACTTGATTTTAATCCATGTTTTCCAGCACATCTGCCACCGTGTTGGTTTCTTGATAAACATGTGTGATGATAGAGTTGAGATCGATAATAGAATGCATGCATGGCATTTTCAATTAATGAATCCTTGATTACTGAGATAAAAAAAATGAGGATATAATTTTTTAATAATGGGTAGAATGATAAACAAAGAAAATTTAGTTTAAAAAAATGATTTTCTAGATAACTTGTTTAACATACAACCTTGAGATCTAAGAATATTGTGATATACTATAAAATATTTTTATTATGTGACTGTGATAATATAACTATTAAATTGGTGGTACGAGTAGATATAACCGTATAATATTAAATTTTTATAAATGTTTTATATATTTCAAATATATTGATTAATTTGTAATAAATATGTTCTTAATTTTTTTGTAATTCTATTTTATACTTTAAAAATAATTTTTTATTAAAAATGATTTCTATTTTTTCTTTGTACTTGTAGATTATAAATATTTTCAACCATTTTTTACAAATTCTAATTTAGGTAATGATTTTATTTTTTAAAATAATAGTTTCATTCTTATATTAGGTGGATTTTTTATTATTTTTTAAAATGATTTATTTTATAGTTAATAGTTGAAAACATTAAAAAGATGTTCTAGGTACTGGGCCAAGTTTGTCCCAAAATTTATTAATGAAAAAGGACGAACATTTGAAGGAATTACATGGGTGTTTACAAAGTCCACAGTGAACTACTCCATGCAAGTCATCATCAATTAGTGATGCAGAGTAGTGAAAAAAATTGATTTTTGAAAAACATCCATTTATCCATCAAATCATGTATTTTAAAAATTAATTATGTTTTTAATCTGATAAAATTTTGACATTGCAAAAATATAATTATAATTAATCCAATTATTTAAATAGGAATACAAATTATATTTCTTTTTTATTTGTTTATTTTTGGTCTCAAAAACACATTTTTCTAAACTCCATTTTTTATGTTTGCAATTTGTTTTTTATTTAAATTAATTAAATAAATAACTATAAAATAGTTATGTTAATGAAATCAATATATTATATACTAAATAATTTGTTTAACATTCCCTTGATAGTTTTTACTAGGTACGAAATGAAAGTATATTCAGTTCTATTCTTAAAATACATTTTAATTCCTAAAAATAGTTTTCATTGCATTTTACAAACTTTTTTCATATAAATTTCTACCAAATATTGAAATTGAAATATATCAAATGAATTCCATATTTATAATCATAATAAATAATATAAATTAATAGGGTCATCTTATGTTTTGGTCATAATAAAAAACAAAAATAGTAAAAATTTATTACTACCTATAGGGTTAAAACTAGTTATAAGGGGTTAAACAAAGTGATATGGGTAAAAATATGACATAAAATTTTATAAAACACACTAGTTATTTTTTTACCCAGACCATATCATCTTAAAAATATTCTAATTATAATCCACATGGATAGAGTAATAATCTAATATATTTTATTATTTTTAAAAACTCCAAGTGTGTCCTATCCCTCCCTTATAAAATGGCACTATCTATCCTCTCTTCTTGAAAAAACATGATTATTTTGTTGTATAAATTACCTACCAAAATATATTTATTTCATCCCAACCCATTATCTTGAGGTACCTTTTTATTCAAAATACCATCCATATAAATTTTATGGTGTAATCTAAATGGGTTTTCAAAAGAAAATTTTAGCGCATAACCTAGTGTTTTCATATTATTTATTATAATACCTCATTAAAATAAATTAAAACCATAATTATATGATAAATAATTATATCTCATATACAATTATTTTACCATCTCTATATTTAAACCTTTATCCATATTCTTCTCCATCATAGGGGAAACAAAATCATTTTTCATACATACGGGCATATTATTGCCTCGTGAAGCGATGTATTCTGTTTTCCATGACCACTATTCATTGATGGATATTATGATGGATATAATGTTTATATATGATATTTATTATAAAATTATTATTATTTAAATATAATAAATAATTTAACTTCTTCCCTTTCCACCCATTAAAAATGATAACATCGCCCATGCGTACCTGTAGACTGCCACCACCAAGAATCGATGTAATTGATTTTTCATGTCCTCCTTTCAAAAATTATTTTTAATTTGTATATAATGAATATATATCATATTAATATAATTATTAACATTCTATTGATTATGGAACAACGAGAATGATTCAATGAATAAATCCACTAAACCTAAACTATAAAAAATTGTTAACAATTAGAAATGATGACTTAAATAAAGAATTATTAACAAATAGGTGTTTAAATTTTATAATTGGACAATATATGATATTATAATTTCTTATATCATTATGGTATATATTAATAATTATTTTTTTTATTATAGGATGTTAAAATCACTTTAGATCTAAGTCAGACATGCGGTAACTGTTTATTTTACAATCTCATATATATTTTGGATTTTCTATGTTAATGATTCTGCTTGGGGAATTATATTACCTTTATATATTAAAAAAATATTCTACTATTAGATATGGAAAGTAATTTTTTTTGTTTTATTTTACTCTCTCCAAGTACTCCAAATTAAAAATTATTGTTTTCATGGAATACAAACATTATTTTTCTATTTAGACATGAAATTGTTTTTCCAAATCAATATTTTCCATAAAAGGATTTATAGCGTGTTTTAAATATTAAAAATTAATTAATTAATTTCATTTTCTCTATTTTGTTTATTTTATAAAAATTTTAAATTTAATATATTTTTCATTTTATAAATGAGGAGCTTTTTATCGTAGGTGTGATTGAAATCATTTTTTTAACGCACACAAAACATATAAATTTTCTTACCATCATAAAAATGTTGTTCCATTGAACTTCCATTACTTGTTTCCTTAGTTATTTTCAAAGAAATTTTTTTCCCTAATATATTTAATTTTTTTAAATTTTATATAATTGATTTCAAAATGGAATGTCAGTTTTCCAAAAATAATGTCCTGGTGGTCTTTTCAAATTATTTTCATATATGTCAATATCCTCTAATGAATCTTATACTTTACTCAGGTTATAATGTAATGATAAAATCTAAATTATTTCTCTATATGGATTATGATCATTTATTTTGGGGAATATATTGGAATTTTTTAGGTTATTTCTTCTAGTATGGATATATATTGATAATTAAGTCATTTGGATTATTTTTAATTGTTTATTCATATTATGTATGTGTTGTAATTAATAAGTGAAATGTGTTAAAAATAATTATATAACCCCTCAATTCATCAGAAGGTCTCTTGAGGAAAAATAGGTTAGGAATTTAACATATTCCAAACCCATTGTTGTATGATGTTTTCACAGGAGTCCTTGATAGTAAATTTAAAATGTCTAAAATTATAAACTCCAACCTTTTGAAATATATTATTGATGTCCATGTGATTACTCCAATAGTTTTGTTTTCGAAGATTAGTTTCATGTTTCTGTGATTATTTATATTGATTAATTTTATCTTCACTTATTATTTCCATATTATTGAGGACATATATATTCTATGATAGTTTCTAATGTACACATTCTTTTACTAAGCATCCAAGCTCACACTTTTATTTTTATCCTTCACCTATGAAGTCAGTAAGTGAACTATGATTGATATACAAGGATATGTTATACAGACTCATAATTTTATCAAATAAAATACGATTTTAAATTTTATGTTTTCAAAAGTAATGTGAGATTCGGGTACGTATCAAGTTTTAAATGATTAATAAACTATTCAATCTCTTGGGACGCAACCACTTGTATCTAGTGCCAATGTAATAAAGTAACCAAAAGCCACTATCTACTAGCAACGAGGTTATTATAGTAGCTATTAGTGCAAATTATGTGAAATCCTTGGGAACTAGATTTTGGAAAGCATAAATTAGTGAACATAATCCTATGAAAATTTTTTAGGATAAGCCTCAGTATATGATAATATAATAATGTTTTGGTAAATTATAGAATATATGGGATTTCTATGAAATATATACCTATATGGATACAATCATGTTGATTTATTTATGGAATATGTTCACCTTGGGGTAACAAATATAACAGGGGAGGATTGTGTATTTAATTGATCACCATATGTCTATGATGAGTGGCACTAACATAACACACCTAGCATGAAATAAGTGTGGGATACTCTTATGTGAATTGAAATTATATTTATGAAACATTATGTATAATTTAAATAGATAGAGAACGTGGATAAACTAGATTAAACCTAAGGTGTCATAAATCGAAATGAATGTGTCATATATTGAAAATAAAGATTCCTGATATAGAAATCATTGGAATTATTTTTTATTATTACAAAAGTAGTAAATACGATTATTGTTTACCACACTATAATTTTTAGTATTAGTTAATTGTTGTAACCTTGAGGAATCACATTAATTCTGAGTGTGATAAATGATGAATTATTGTTGTCTTGAGAAACCAAATGAAAAGGGATTAGGAATGTAAATTCATGTTATTAGGCCAAACCATATATCTAAATATATGATTAACAACATGAACATAGGTGATTTATTTAATGAACCAAATTTGAGAAAATTGGAGTTTCCTTAAGGCCATAGAGAAAAAATAATCAACTCTCTACATATTAAAAATGTGGGAAGAATAACCTAGGGAAATGACACAGTGGAATGAGAATATGTTTTGTGTGTGGAAAATAAAAATATAGAGCAAGTAATTTCATTGGAAAAAAGAAGATTTCAGTGGTAGGGAACAAAATACATAATATTATACCATATATAGTTCTATTTAAAATATGTGGGGAATATGAGAATTATCCATGTTAATACCATAATCCAAAGGCTAACTACAAGGCCAAGAAAGGGAAAATGTTGTGGAAACCATTTAAGTGGAATGATTGATGTGTTTATGCATTGGGATTGAATAATTATGATGTATATGTTTTTTTAAAATTATATAATTGTTATAAGAGTCATGAAACACTTAATTATTTTTCTGTATTTTTTTATTCAGGATTTGGAAGCATATGCTTAATGGTACTCATGACCTAGAAAATTGATTTAGTGGTAAGGTTATATTTTTAGAAAACATATGTTTTATCTATAGAAAAACAATAATATGTACCGAATTTTGAGATAATAATATTTATTTCCAAGAAATAGATGTTTTATATTGATAATGTAAATTGGATAGTGTTGGTGACCATAACATTTATTATTTATTTGGTAAAAAACGTGATTTATGTTATCCTTGACGAAGCTTACTTTTTGGGGATTTGTTAAATATATTTTATACTCATTTATTTTATTTACGGAATATATATATTGTTAAATTTTAAAGGATTTACATTTTTTATTAATTATTTATGATGAATCAATTTATTTCTATATTTCCATCAAGGTATTCACATGCATAGTTTTCATAAATTAAGTGATAATTTCTTATGTTTATAAGTTAAATTTATGTTGATTATGGATATTTTGTGACCTTTTTTTATAAATGTTTCAGTTTCTAATTCTAGTAAAGCATGATTTAATGAGTTTTATAATTTAACTATTTAGGGAAAGAATTAATAAGGTATTTTAAATGAGAATTATTTCATAATAGTTATCATAACATGTACGGAGCATTTTCTGTTTCAATAATTTAATTGGGATATGGGAAATATCTAGTAAACCTTTTAAAAATATTATGATATATTATAAGTTTCTTTTAGTGATTTAGGAATGCAAAATTCTTATTTTATATTAATCCCAAGAATATGGGATGAAAAGAGGTGGAACCTAATTAAAATATACATGAAAGGATGAAATTAAATTTAAGTGATTAAATAATGTTAGTATATTTTCATGTATTAAATGGTAAAGTAATTCCACAACACTAGGAATAGGTTATGATAAAGGAATTTTTTTCTTCCAAAAATCATTTCTGATAGAATGATTACTCTTTCACCCCTTAATGATTTATAGATTTTTAATCATTAAATTTATCTTGATCTTGTTCTATATCACTAACTATTATTACTAGGATGTTTTTTTCTCATCCATATATATATCTTAAATTTTTTATTTTCTCATTATAATTGAGCCCAATTATCTATTATTGTATGTATCAATTAGGTCTTCTACTTTCCCTTTTCAATAGAAGTCTTATTTTCCCTTTGTATAATGTGGGTTTTCGATAAAGCTTTTTTAAAATAATGAACCCAGAATTAATGAGATAAAAATTATGCGGATGAAATTTATTAATGGGGGTAGAATGTAACAACCTAACAAATTATTTTAAAATAATATTATGTTCAATATATTTCATAAAACACAACATCGATCTTTATGAAAACTTGGATATATTATAAAAATATTATTTAAATGTTATCGTTATAATCTAGGTGTTAAATAATTGTTTTGAAAAGGAATAAAAAATTATTAAAAATATTTATTAAGGATATATATAAATTAATTTTATTTATTAATGAATAATAAATATGGTCTCAATTTTTATTAAAGTCATTTTATGCTTCAAAAATTTGTTTTCATCAAAAATGAATTTCAAAGCATTTTTTGTACAAAAATTATATTTTATTTATACCTTTTTTACAAATTATATTTTAGGGAATGAGTTTAATTTTTAAAATTATCTTTTCATTATTATAATTGGGTGAATTTATTGAATATATTTTTAAAAAGATTTATTTATCAGTGAATAGTGAAAAATATAGTTTTTTGTAAAACCATCATTTCATTTATTTAAATAATATAAATTAAAAGCCCAAATATGTTTTGATTTTTTATTAATGAAATATAATACTCCATTAGTTATAAAAAATAAAATTAATTACATTCTAATCAATATTATTCTTTATTTTGGTATATTCTCATTTTTTGGATCAAAGAAAAAACATTTAACTACTTTTTTATTGATGTAATGTATTTTTATATTAAATAAAAATATAATTCAGTATTTATTAGTGAATTTAATGATATTTATTTAGTTTATATTAAATAAAATAATTTAATATTCATTTAATAGTTTATTAGGAAAGTAATGAAAATAAACTTTTTTTTGCTTAAAAATGAATTTTTTCTATAAAATGGTTTTTGTTGCATTTTTCACACATATTTTAAATTGAATTTATACCACATATATAAATTGAATCTTTCAAAATAGATTCAGTCTGTTTAATGAAAAACTATTATAATTCGATAGGGTCAAATTATTTTTTGGTTATAATGAATAGTAATAACAATAAATATTTGTTACCACGATTAGGGTTAAAATGGGTTTACGGGGGTGGTTAAACTAAGAGATAAAGATAAATATTCCACATAATCTTATATAAAACTAATTTTTTAATTTTATTTCTACCTTAACCTTAAAAAAATAATAAATAGTCTAACACGAAGCCTCATGGACAGAGTAAGACATTAATATATTTTCACATTTTGAAACATTTCAAGTGTGTCATCTCCCTCACTTATAAAATGACACCACCTATCCTCACTTCCTCACACTTCATGATTATTAAATATAAAAAAATAAATTTGAAAAAAAATTCCTAAAATATATCCATATGATCTATGGGAATTGGTCTGATTAAAATAAAATCCTTCTGAGGATTAATGTCTAAGCTAAGAGACATTGTCCAAAGAAGTGGTATAGATATTAACCGAGAGTTTTTTATTTCTCTTAAACCTCCTTAAATTATTCTCTAAAAATGATAATATTATAAAATATATATTTAAAATATATTTTATTTTATTATATTTTTTTCAAAACTTTTATTAATCTCTTTATCCATCAAAAGGGCCATAAAAGTATCATTCATGTGTACCTGCAGACTACCGCACTGTGAAACGATGTATTTCATTCTTTATCACAAATATTCATGGATAGATATTATAAATTAAATAATGTATATATATGATATTCATTATTAAATTATTATTATATAAATATAAAATATCATTTACTTTCTAACCCTTCCACTCGTTAAAAAATCATAACATTTCTTGTGTGTACGTGTAGACTAACATCTCCATGAAGTGATTTGATTCATTTTTCATTTATTACATTAAAAATAATTATAAATAATTATATAATTAATATATATGATATTTATATCATGATTAATTTTATGGGGATTATTTTACAGTGATCATGGTACATGTAATGAATCTACTGAAGGTAAGATTACATGAAAAAAATGAAATAATTAACACTTGGAAATTACGATTTTAATAATGAATTTTTAATAAATAGGTGTTGAAATTTTATAAGTGTATAATATATGGTTTTTTAAATATTTAAATTTTTATGGTAAATAATTATAATATATTTAAATTTATTTTACAAGAAATTGAAATCCCATAATAATTAAGTCGAATATGAGTAATGGTTTACTTCACAATATCATCATAATTCAAGATTGTTTATGTTTATATTTATGTTTGTTGAATTATATGATATTTATTTCTGAATCAATATAAATTTTATTCCCCTATATTCATTTCTAGAATTTATATGTTTTCCTTTTATTTTACACTATACAAGTACTCACAATTTTGAAAGAATGCTTTTAAGAAAAACCAACATTGTTTTTTATTCAGTCAAGAATATTTTCCTTATATATCCATATTTTCATTAAAATATTTTTAAGAATGTTTTTAATATTATATAGTGATTAATTAAAGTCATTTACCCATATTTTAATTTATATAAAATGTTTTTAAATGAATCATCATGTTGTTTTCTAGACGAGACACTATTTTCTGAAGGCATAAATGAAATCCTTTTTTAACAAACACCAAACAAATTAATTTAATTCCCTGTTGAATGATAATAAATTTAATATTAATTTAAAATTTTACTTTATTATTTTAAAAGAAAAAATTTTCTTTCATATCCAGGATAATTTTATATTTTCAATAAGTAATTTCAGAATGAAAAGGAAATTTTCCCAATGATTTTTTGTAATATTCTAAATGTATTTTAATTTATGTCAACATAATTTTAGGAATATGTTCTTTAAAAAGGTTATAATTTAATGATACAATCCACTATATTTCTATAGATGAAATATACTCATTTGGAATAGGGAAAGTATTGAAATTATTTATTATTTTTCTTCTAGTACAGATTGATATTTTCTATTAAGGAATGTTGATTAAGTATTGTTATTTATTCATATGAAGAATTCATTAGGCTTATTATCTGAAGGGTGAATACTAGAATTATATATCACCTAAATACATCAATAGGTATAATGAGACAAAAATCATCAGGTATTCAGTATATGCTTTTCCCATTTATGTATGATGCATTGGAATGAGGCCTTCACATTAAGTTTAATATATCTGATATTTTGAATTCCATTATTATGAAATAAGTTATCAATTTCCATGTTGTTGTTCAAATAGCTATATTACCCACGGATAAGTTTCATGATAATGTGATTATTTATATATCCTTATTTGATCATCATTTATTCCAAAATTATTATTCATGCATGATATATTCTATGATAGCTTTCACATTACTCATTTCTCTACTGAGAATTTGAGATCAACCATTTATTTTGTTTACATTCTCTATGATTATAAGAAATACACTATGATTTATATGAAAATATATTCTATATTGAATAATAACTTTACCAAAAAATCACTATGTTTTATTTATGTTTTCAAATTTAATATGAGAATCAAGAATGTATATTTTTAAGATTATTAAACTATTCAGTTCCTCATGATGCTATCTGTTATATCTAGTGACTATGTAGTAACTTAACACCCGAATCTGGGATACTATGATTGTATTTGTAATTGATTCATTCAAAGTGATGGGAACGTCCCTTTTTTATCATAATATTATATTGAACAAAATGATGGATCTATACTTAGTGATAAAGATGGAATTTTTTGAAAATCTTAGAAGGATTTGTATCCATTCCAATAATAAATAATTGATTACTACATTAAAATATATGTATGTTTGAACTTCATTTATTTATTAAATGATAGGGTTTACAACAAATTTTAAATATATAACTGTATAAATAAATTATGTACCATCATTATTTAGGTCAAAGATATAATTTTTTCTTAAAATAATCAAGACATTCATGAATATTTTTTCTACGCATATAAAGATAAATTTTAAGATTATAATCAATAGAGAAAATTAGTATTTATTTATCTTACAAATAATTCATATAAAATACATTATTTTTTATCAGGATATATATGCTAGAGAAGTGTTGGGGAAATTTAAAAACAATATATATTAGAATTGAAATAGAGAATCTTTTTTTGATAAATGTCAAAATTGATTTAGTCAATCAATTTGAGTTTCATGTAACTAATTAAAAATTATCTAATGAAGATTAATTAATAATAAAATATCATCTATTGTTTTTAAAATCCACATAATATCAAATTACACAAATGGAATCATATCTCATCACCCTATTTAAATTATTCATATATGTATAGTGTACTATTAATTTTGTTATAATGTATTAAAATATAGGGAAACTAGTTTTATTTAAATTTCTTGATATGATTTGGGATATAATTGTCGATGATTTAAAGTTCACTTGGTGTTAGATGTTCTTCTTCATGGAGAAGTATTTTTCATATTAGATATAAAATGATAGTTAATTAACTATGAGTATATTAAAAGAAATATAGGTTGTAACAACTTCATTGATGACACATTTTATGAGTATGGGGATTATTTAGGAGGTATCATGCTGGAAGGGAAGATTCATTTTTTTAAGTTGTTTAAATCCCAGTATAACTGATTTATTAAAAAATATTATTCAATACTCCAGATTAATGAATAATTATATGACAAACCAATTAACAATGGGAAATATTGATAAAGTAATTAAAATGTCATAGATTGTTTTCCCTAAAATGGACTTATACATATAGGTGTTTACCAAATCTTTTCCATATGTTTGATTTCAAAAATTTGGATATAATAAAAATGTGGATGGAACTTTTCCATCCAATAATCTATATTTGTTTCGAAATTTTTTATCAAAAAGTATCAAAGTAAGAAAAATATATTATATAAAGTGGGAGAATATATTTACATATATATGTTTAAGGGGTTAATGAAGCATGGAATAGAGGGAGAGTGTGTTTGTGTAAGGCCTGGAATTTACCATGTGTGTAATAGTGTTCATTATTTTTTATGATTTTACTAGGTTTGTGTATAATAAATCCATTAAACACATATAAGGGGAGAGTTATCAATACCAACGGTGATTAGATACTTGAAAAGTGGGTAGTTTAGTATAAAGGATTTTCATGTAGAATTAATTTTTACATAAATAAGTTCTATTAAACAGGTATATGTATGTTTTAAGTTTGTATAATGGATAAAATATAGGTTGTAAGGAATCCTAAGCATAAATTCAAAAATATTAAATCATTTTATATGAATATTCAATATATACCACAATTATACATGACCGAGGAATGTAAAGGTTTAGTGAACATGGAAACTATATACATAATCAACTTATTTATTAAAATATATTCAATATGTACAAAAATTTTATTCATATTAGTAACCATCTAGATATACTATAATTATTACATTACATCCAAAAATAAGTATGGAGAAAATATGAAAGGGCGAAATTAGATGCTTGGTAAGGGTAAACAAGGGATATATAAATCATTATAGAGAATAAGTTGATCATTAGGTCTTGATCACGTAATCAAGTGAATTTTCTGAACATTAATGTTTTATACCCCAAAAATATTAGATCATAATCTTCAAAATCAATACATATCAACATTCATTATTAAAAAATTTCTAATGCTGTTATAATAATTCAAGATTCATAACATAGGAATGTAGTATCATAATTATAGAAAATTATTAACATGTGAACATAGATATTCAATATCATGTACACAAAAATACTTTTGAGAATTTCTATAATCCATCATACTCACAAATCCAAATGTGAACATTGAAATTCACAATCATGTCCATGCATAAAATTTTTATCATATCTAGTAGCATTCATACTCACATAAAAATGAAAACATCGCTATTCAAAATCATGTAATTTTCTATAATTATAATCTCATGATATATATATATATATCATATTAGCCAATTAATTTTTGAGCTATAATAGACCCACCCATCACATTATTATATCTATGTATATGTATATCACAAGATAATAAAAATATATATCACTTTTAAATAGCTAAACCCTTGGAAAATAAAATGATTTTCATCAAGATTTTGTCATCATTGTAAATAACCATCTCGTGAAATAATAAGGATTGTATAATTGGATCATATACTTAGTGATTCATATGTAACACCAATATATGATTCATATATAAAAAAACTATTAAAATATCACTAGAACATTTCTTGGAGAAAATACTCTTTTTTATTTTGAAATCACTTATTTATGTTCAAGAATGATAAAAAATATAAGAAAAACACTTTCTTTTAAAATATCTATGGGAATATGGAATGGAAGTTCCAAATAAGAAATTATTCATGATTGTGGGAAATTTATTCATGCCATAAAAATTTACGCAAATATTCTATTCACACTTTTATGTAAAAAGTAAAAATTAACCAGTTCAGAAAACATTATAAAAATTACATTTCCAAACTTTTTAAAAAGAAAATATTTTTTAAAATGAAGTTAAACAGTCATTTTTTAATAGAAATCATTATTGAAAACATTTTAAATAAAATTTTGATAGGTAAAAAAAATATTCATGATTGAAGAGAGAAATAACGTTTGTTTCCCTTAAAAACATTATTTAGGATTTTTGAGTACATAGAGAGAGGAAAATGTTGAAAGTAGTTCTAATATTTAGAAATAACCATATTAGAAAAAATTATATATGGTTTAAATAATAAGGATAATATAATTACTCTTAATAGAAGTTTAACATAAACTATCATGAAATTAAATGAGATTATAATATAAACCCTTACCTCAAGTCTCACCTCAATTCACATGTGTTCAAACCAACTTTATAATTAAAATAAATTTATTATTCATATATACTAGAAAAAAATTCATATATATATATATTACTATATAAAATTCTATTATAAATTTCAATTATCTATTTAATAACAGTTATTCATTAAAAATCATTATTTGGGTAAAAACTGATTTGTTTTCCATGCATGTTTTGGTACAATTGTTTTTGGTAATTATAACTTCGTATTGGGTTTTTCATATATATAATATTAAATATTAATAAAATAAAATATTTATTAATTTATATTCAATTTTGAAACCATTCATAAAATGTTGCGGTGAAAGTTAATTACCAATCTTTGTGGAGATGGTAGTTCGTATATATGCCCAAGAGATATTCCCCCTTTTTGATGGATGGATAGAGTTAAAATGAAAATTATGATTCAAATTTATTGAATCATTATTATAACATAAATATCATATAATTCATTAAATATATCCTAATTTTTATCCATGTATATCATAAATAAATAATAAATCACAATGCTTTTTAGAGGTGGTAGTCTACACATACACATGAGTGACATGATCATTTCACAACAAATGATAAGGTAAGAAGTTAGATAATAAAATATAAATTTGGAAGCCAAATTTTTTCTTAAATAATAAATATAAATATTAAATCCATTATGATTTCTAATAATGAATTAAATCAATGTAAAATGTAATACATCACTTTATGGAGATGGTTGTTCATACTTACACACTAGAAATTCATTAATTTCCCAATAGATGATAAAAGAGATTAAAAATGTTTGAAATATAATAACAATAACACATTATTATATTTATGATAAAAGATTTATTATATTAGGTTGGATAAAAAATATTTATAGGATATAAAATAATTAAAAAAATTGAATGATTCGGGTAAGACAATTACTTATTCCTTGAGAGAACTCATTTTTCATAAAAATTAAAAATTAATAAGTTGGTATTTGGATAATAAAAAAATATCAAGAACGATGTTATAGAAATTCAGGGGGTGTTTGGGTATGTAACATCCTGGGTTTTTTAGTGGCTTGAAATTCCTCAAACTTTTTGATTTTATGAATTTGGTGGATTGGCCAATCTTAACCCTACCTCAGATTTATCTTATCCTCCTCCTTTCTCCTCCATTTCAAGTGAAAAATGGGAAGGGGGCTCTCCCATTTCATCTCCACCTAGGATTTTTCTAAACTCTTATATCTATGCTTTGATTTGAACGTTATTAATCTTAATAGAATGTTATCAGTAAGGCCTTATATACACTTTCTATTCATATCCCATTTTGTCTCCATATGATATAGTATATAAATTTGACCTCTTTATCCCACTTTTTAGGTTGGTTGTTTAAAATCAGAATTTCTATCATTTCATCTCGAGTTAAAGGATGATATAAAATCAGAGAGCACCTATGAGTATATGGTAGGTGGTGTCTAGATTTATCCACTATTTTATGGCTATTTAGGGTGAATTATATATATTAACATGTTTTTTGTATGGTGGAGACACCAATTAAATAAATTAGTGTCTTTTAATTGCGTAATTTATATTATGGATTGTCATTTTGAATTCCCAACAATTTTTATGCATAATATACTGGGTAAGGGGCTTGTGACCAGTTGGGTGGGAAGGGAAAATTGTGAATTTTAAATTAATTGAAATGTATACATTTATTGCATTGTATCCCTCATGATGTGATGGGAATTGCCCGAAGATTGAGTTTATGTTGATCACATGTATTGAGGAAACATGGTCATCAGAATGAGGGCGTTCCCTGAGATATGTTGGGTGATTATGATCACTAGGATTAAGGTGACTAAGTCATATGAATGAGAGAATGGCCTTGAGTTTTGAGATGGTGTTGACCATCAGGACTTAAGGACTTGGATTCTAGGTAACAAGGTGCCGAATGATGTGGATTATGTATTGTTTTGTAATTTCTTCTCACCATTGTTGGAAAATGTGTTGTTAGAGTCATGTTCACACTATTAGGACTAACATGAGGTGGTGTTGACCACTCATTGTGGGTGGATGAATCCATAGATATTTAAGCATAAGAGATATTGTTGACAATCATAAATAATGGAGGTTCTCACAATAGAAATCCATGTGGATGGGGATGGACCATCAGGAGATGGTACTGAGACCATCAGTTTGGGGATGAGGCTCTCCGATATATTTGATGCCACTGGAATAAGATTATGGAAGGATGGTTATCACCATGCCTTGATTTGTCATGTTGTTGAAAAAATTGGAAATTCATTTTAGAGATCTGAGGGACATGTGACTACTTGATTTGGAATTCCATGTGGATGATAGATAATTATTTGGTGGCATGTGGAAGGAGGTTCTAATGACATATTTATGGTATATAACTAAGGTATCCCTAGATATGTCATTCATACTGGTATGTGTTTAAAGTAATCCATGGGTCCTCTCCAATGCATATATATATATATATATATATTTGTTCATACCTGTGCTATATTCCACATATATTTTTTTGGCGAATATATTTAGAGTTATACTGGCATTGGCCAAAGTAGGTAAATTCTTCCTTATGGTTGTTGAGTACAAGAGAAGTAGGTTATTTATTAAATGTGTGTACGATTCCATTTAAATTATATTTTTTCATACACATGTATAATTAGAGGTGTAAGACTGGAACATGTTGGGGGTGTCCTAATTGGTTCATACTCACAACCTACATGGGAACCTAAAGATGAGTGTAGAATATATATCTTTGATATTCGGTAAGGGATTAGGCTTGAGAGATAGACCTTAGTTGTCATATATGGACATTTTTCATGGGATGGATGGTAGTAGACTAGGTGGTTCCTCTGTGTTAGTTTGGAGTTTCCTTTTCATATTTTTCATGCCTTATACATATGTACCTATGTGGTCTGTCATGGGAGACCTTGATTATCTACATTGTATGACATTCTATGACTTGGTTATTATCATGTTATTGTATTATTCATTTGGTCTATTTATTAGTGTTGTTAATATGTTTTATATGTCTACTGATTTATGATTATTTATTCTACTGTGTTATCATTCTTCTTCCTCTATGTTATACACATATGGAACATTATTATTATCACCAATTGAGGGTCTAGACTCTCCACAATCACCTAAAAAACCTCACATCTTGTCAGTATCCTATGGAATATGGGAAGGCATGCCTAAGGCATAGTTTCCAACCAAACTAGAGCATAAGTTAAGTAAAAAATTAGGTCAGGGCATTAAAAATGCTGTCATAGTAGGTTCATTATTGATTTTTTTGGCCATATCACAAGTCCTGGGTATAAAATGGTAATCATGATCAGTTGGTTACATTTAGTTTCAAATTATTTATTTTCATTTTTGGTCTTACTACTTTGGATATGGAAGATTCATGACTAGGATGTAGTCTAAACTCATTAAAGTGATCATGTTTGGGTGCATGTATCCCCATGCACAATGGATAAATTTTTTTTCCATGGGTCAAAATTTGATGTTTTTCTTCTCGATTTTACAGTTGATTGATCTCCACCTCATGTTGAACACTTAGGTGTGATGTTTATCTATTATGTGGGTTGACCCTTAGTCTGGTATGGAGTGAGGGGAATGTTAATATATCATTGTATGGAAATAAGTTGATTTTATATATGTATGTTCCTGTAAACTATTTCATTAGACCTTAGAATGTTATAAGAGGGGTTGAGTTATTTAAATTGTCAAAAAATATGCTAAAAACACTTTATTATTTAGCCTATTTTGTATAATTCTACTTAGCCATCCCTGAAACGTGGTTTCTAGTGAGTTTTATGTGTGATATACATGCCTAATTATGGTATGATAATATAGGGATAATTAAAGGCGAGAGTTATTTAATTTTTCAACAAAGAAGATAACTTTTATCCATCTTATATATTTTTGTGGAATTATAATCAATTACCCCAAATTTATATGTATGATCAGTGATGGCTGACTATATTGCGGGTAGGAAAGTGTCAATGAGGTCAAATTATATTTGATACTAGACACTGATATGGGTAGGTATATGGCTATGAGGCCAGATTTCTTGTGACATGGTGATATAGGGGAGTGTAAGGGAGTTGAGATGGGATGCATGGTACATATTTCCATATCGATTATATATATATATATATATATATATATATATCTGTGTGTATGTGTGTGTGACTATTATGGCTATATAACCATAGCATTTGGTCTTAAGAATGATTGCACCTACACGACATGTAGTTGAGTGTTAGGAGGGTGGATATATGGAGTCTTATGAGCATGCAAGGGATGTGGAACCTTGGTGTTAGGAATAGACCCTATGGTTAGAATGATGATGAGGTATAGGTATATTTAGAGAAACTACAATGGATAGAAGAATTTTTTCCATTGATCGATGATCATCTTAGTGTGATTATAGTTTGGGTCAAATATGGTATTGAATGATGAGGTTAGGAAGATGAGACCTCTATGGAATACTTGACTCATGAGTTCCAATCTTATCACCCAACATTATTTCAGGGTGAGGGTGGAACAAATGAAGCAGATAATAGGATCAAATTCATGTAAGTTATTTTCAATCAGCTTGAGATACCCCTAGGACAAAGGGTGAATCTAGATACATATATGCTCATAGGATTGACAAAGATCAGGTGGGACATACAAGTGTAGGAAGGCAGACATGAGGGACTAACTTGGAAGGACTTCAAGAAAATGTTCTTTGAGAACTTATTCCGTGAGATGTTGAGGACAGACATAGAACATGAGTTAATGAATCACATGTAGGGAGATATGTATTTCATGGAATATGTATACAATTTTTTGGACCTTTTCTGATTTTATCCTACTACGGTGGGTGATGAAATTGCTAGAGTTAGGTGCATTGGGGATGGCATGTGTCATGCCATCAAGGTACAGGTGAAAAAAAGTTTTAGTATAAATATTTTATAGAGGTGGAAAATCAGGACATTAAAGTCGAGGAATAATTTATGGATTTTCATATTCTAGTCAGGTGATGGTGTCAGGTGAGTTAAGCGGTGATTCTTATAGTTTTATGAAGCAATATTGTGAGTATTTATAGAAACAAAGTCAATATATAGACTCAAGTAGGACAATGAAGAGAGGTTATTCGATAGTGTTCTTCCAATGTTTGAAACTGGGTCATGTTTGGACTCAATGTGATTAGGTTATGAAGGATTGTTGGGTGTGCGGCCTGATGGGCCATTTGGATAGGTTTTAAAGGAAACATTCTTTAACATCTGAGATACAGGGACTAAGTAAGTATCCTGGATCTAAGGTAGGACCATGTGTTATTCTAGGAGATGGTGTAAAATATTCAGATACATTTTGAGGTTATGTAAGGGAGAGATAGACCCAGAAGTGGGGTCAATGGACAATAGTTAGTGAAACTCAATAGGGAGGTAGGTTCTTTGGTAGTCAGTATTTAGGCTAGGTGAATGTCATGGCGATACCTGGGTACGTAGGAGATACGATATCATTTTGAGGTATATTAGGGGAATGGAAAAGTTTTTTTTGTACTTGAATGGAAAATTTTAGTGCATGAGGTGAACGTGTGTTTTTTTGAACTAACCATGCATTGGTTAGTAGGTTCGAATCATTTATGATGCAAGATATGTATGAGGTTAATAGAAATATAGATTCTAGTGGGAATGAATATATATATATATGTATATATATATATGTGTGTGTGATGATAGGTTATGTTACAAGATTTAAGTTAATATGATGAGATACCTATTCTAATGATTGTTGTGTATGGAACGGGTTTGAAATGGGCATTTGATGAGATGCGCGGCTTGATGGGTGTCAAGTATGATACATGTATGAACTGATGACCTGATGAGGTATAATATTGAAAATATTTTATGATAGGAATTATGTATCTTGGGATGGTATGTGGACCCTCAAAAATGTTTAAATTTTGGGTTGGGATGTGATTGGGTATGCAATTCATAATGTGGGGATCCCCCTTAGGGGAATTATAATGTGACGAATAACCAGGGAAGATCGGGTTGATGAAATGAGATTGCATTTTCACTAATGGATCTGGGAAAATATTGATAGATCATTGATGAGATATTATAAGGCGGGGATACTGTAACATCCTAGGTTTATGAGTGGCCAAAATTAGCCAACAATTTAGTTTTTTTATTTGATGGATGGGTTGAACATTCTTTTGGGATTCAGAACCTAATTCAAATAGTTTTATTGAAACAAGTACATGTTTTCATATGAGTTTTAAGGATTATTGAGAAACATAGGGTTTATAAGGAGTTATGGGTGTCTTGGGACCCATAAGAATTGTTTCAGGAAAGGAAAGTCAAAGGAGCAGAATTTGATCAAACTGTGAACCCTCCCAAGAGTAATCGTGTGGATCACATTTTCATCAGACATAGTATTTTCTGCTGTGAAAAATGGGTTCCATGGCCATGTGTGACCCCCATAGTTTTTAATAGAGGTAATTCACATGGTCTACTCACTATTTGGAGAATCATGGAACATGTCATGTGATGTGCGGTTCTTGGATTGTTACACCACATGGTTGACACACGGTTTGATAAACTCTGTAGCCAAACCGTACATGTCATTTAAAGGGGTTGAAATTATTTTCTTTCCATCTCTCATATTTCTATTCACCATCTCCTTCCTTTTCCATTTCATATACAACACATGGGGGGATCTCCCATTTCTTTTCCACATATGCTTTGGCCTACATCTTCCATTCGTGATTCGATTTGATAACCATCAGTCACATAGAAATTTTATTGATAAGGCCTTAAATACTCTTAATAATAATATCATGTTATCACTCCATATAGAATTCTAATTCACTGTGAGATATTTTTTCCTATTTTCATAAATTTTGATGAAAATTTGGATTTCTCCCATTTTGGATTGAGTTAGATGTTGATATCAAATGAAAGAGCGCCTATGAGTATAAGGTATGTGGTGCCCAGATTTCTCAATAATTTTATAGGTGATTTGGGGCGTGTTCTATATACACCCATCTATAAAGTCAAATAGAGACTCCAAATAAATAAATTCATGTATTTTAATTGTGTGATTGATATTAAATGATGATGTTGGGAATTCCATATACCTTTTGTAAATACTAATATGAGTAAATGGCTTGTTACCATTTGGGAAGGATGGGCCATTTCTACATTTTAAATGAATTGAATTCTATATATTGATTGTATTGGTTAGATGGGAATTTGAAAAGAATATCCCAAGGATTACGGTTATTTTGATTACATTGATTGATGCAACATGATCATCAGGATGAGGTAATGGCCCAAGACACCGTGGGTGATGATGATCATTGGGATTAAGGTGATGAGGTCGGCTAGATGCAGGTGCAGCCTAAAGTTTGTATACGGTGTAGACCATTAAAAATTAGAGGCCTCATCATAGGTGAATTAGGTGATATAAGATATGTATTTTCTATTTTTAGTGATTTATGCTCACCGTTGTTGGCTGGCACACCATTGGGGTCGTGTGAACATGTATAGGACTCTGTTGAAGTGGTGTTGAACACTCGTTGTTGGTGGATTCCTCTGTAGATATTTCTTCTTAGGGGATGGTGTTTATGTAAAAACTTGAGACAACCATGTTTTGTTTTGACAAGTTTGTTTTCCAATATCACTCGTTAAGTAAACCAACAAACAACTAATAATAATAATAATAATATGAACCAAATGGATGAAAATTTCTTTTATTTAAATAAGCAACATTTTGGCTACAACATCCTCTGACCAAACAAGAAGGTAAACTAACCGAAAATTCAAACTAAAATCCCGATTACAATGATGGGAAGACTGCTTAAATCTACTAAGATCCCGAGAATGCGGTAGGGGTTTTGAGTGTCCATCATAAGGAACATAAGGATTGTTGAAGCCACCGCGACCATGCTCAGCACCAAGGGGATCAGACGAACCATCTTTGCTTCTCCTTCAGTCACTTGGGGTAAGGGACACCCGAGACCAAACCATTCTTTTTATAAGAACCCTAATATGACGGTTGAACCCCAAACGGCTATAAATTCGACCGTTTGTTTATTTTGACTGTTGGTCCTCCTTATCCTCTGTGTTTCATTTTGACCGTTTGAAATAAAATGATTCACCCCAAAGGATCGGTATGATAATTGTGTATTTTTCTTTAATATTTGAAAATGACATCAATGTTAATTTAATTAATTTATCTTTTGTTTCCCAAAATGAGACTTTTATTTAATGTTTCAAAACGACAAAAATTAATATTTTTGTTCATCTTCCATTATGAATATTAATTTGAACAATTGAACTTTTACATTCTAATTTTATTAAACCTAATGAATATTTATGAGTTATATATATATTGCATCAAATTAGATATATTATTTCTTTAATTTGACCTTTGGTAACTATTTTGGAAACTACGTCAAATTATGGTTTCTTCTACTCTTGTGTTTCGCAATTATATCAACACACTTTGATTAAATATAGTTATGTTTAATAATAATCTTTAATTAAAAATATTAAGGTAATTAACGAACAAAGGAAACTAAAATATATAAATCTACACATATATATTTTCATGTTAGAATTATTATATTAAGTTACCATACTTTATAAAATTACGTTTTCTTCAATATAAAATAAAAATTTAGTACTTTGAAAATTTGGGTTAAATAATATATTTTTTTAATAACATTTAGATATTAACATATAAATTTAAATTTAGATAAGTAGCAATAAATAAATAATAAGTTAAATTAAATTATATGTTTTTATGAAGGAAATAGAGAAAAAATGAAAATATAATTTATGTTTTAAATAGGGGTTTAATAGTTTAATATATAGGTGTTTTAATGACCCTTGACTTAGGATAATATTAGTTTATTAATAAGGTTGAATTAATGATTTTATAATAGGTTTAAAAAAATAAAAAAATAACAGATTTTTATAAGATAAAAACGATATAAAAAAAGGAGAGAAAGAATCGGGGGGGCGCATGTTTAAAACACCGCGGCAATCTAGAGCCATCCGATCTGGCGCTCTCCATCGCGACCATCCATTCCTTTGTAATACCGCGTCACATCTGGGCCGTCCGATCAACCTGTGTATAATCCTGGCCATCCGTTTTGTTTCGCGTTTCTCTCCTACCTCGCGCCCACGACTTCTTCTTCTTCCTGGTGTCGTCGGACCAGTAGAGTTAGGGAGCCTCGTTTCCTCCACCTGATCCATCAACGGTCATCCCCTCTCTTCTTCTTCCACAAAATCGGCACCGCCATCTTAATTACCGGCCTCGGTTCCCTCGACGTCTCCCTATTTGTTGATCCTTTTTCTTCTTCTTTTTAAACTCCAAGTTGCACCGAAGGTGAACGTTTGCACCCGAGCCCTCTCGACCTCTCTGACCTCCGAGACATCATCACTGCTCCGTTCTCTCCTACTCCTCGTCGAACAGGTAAAAGTCGAAGTCTGTTTTTGAAGTTTTGTTTTAATCTTCGGTTTTCATGTATATAAACATATACGGGTTATATATATATATACGTGTACATCCTATGTATACAACTTCGGCTTCCCCTACCTCGTTGCCGCATCTCCCTCTCCCCCCCTCTGAATAGGTATGGGTCGTGTCTTTTTTTTGTTATTTATTTGGTTAAGCTTCGGTTTATATATTAATATATATAAGTATAAACATGATATATATATATATATGTATACCTGCTGGAATTACATGTTTCGGTCCCTCTTGCCTCGCCCACTCCTCCTCCCCAAGCAAGGTAAGAAATATGTTTTGATTTCAGTTTTGGTTTTGTCAAGATTTGGTATATGTATATAAATATGTATATGTGTATTTACATATATATACATATGTTATATATATAAATACCTATACTTTTCGGTTATGTCTGAACCTGAAAAACCGAATTTTGGAGTAAGGGTTCAAAGAATCTGATTTTAGTTGGGTAAGGGTTAATCTTGTTTTGTGTTTGTTTAAACTATATATATATGTATATATATACTTATATATGTATATGTGAAAAAAACCATTTCAGGTTTTTATGATTTTCAATTGATGATAATTTGTTTATGAAATGATGTTCTTAATGTATGAAAAACATGTAAGGGTTAAGTATGGTTTTGTTTCTTATTTTACTTCGTATATATTTATATATAAGCATGTTTATATAAATTTATACCTCTATGTAGATGCAAGTCCATAAGACCCTATTTCTTGTATACTATTATTCTTCCTCTCTTGGAGAACGTAGTTTGTGTATGAATTTAACACATGTTTGTGATTTTACGTGGATTTATGTGTATATATATATATCGGTTTATATGTACATATATATATATATATATAACCATGTGTATGTACGCACCATGTGTAATCACACCCGAATGTCATGGAGAATCCCTCTTCTACATATAGGCTCTGAAATATAAAGGTGGGAGACCAAGTCTAATTTGTGTGTTCTTGCAGTTCGGTTTATATGTATATATATATATGTGTACATACATACATATACATAAGACCCATTAAACCCCTCTTGCACAAACACATAAATATGAGTAAGACTGAAACAATTCTAGTCTGGAGCTTGTGAATTAGGTAATAAATGAATTGAGTATTATTTAATTAACTGAAACACTGAGTCACATTTACATTAATATGAATTTGGTTCCCATGCTTTGTAATTTATTACTTCATAGCATGATGAAGTTTATCAAAAGAACTTGCACAATTATAAGCATATGTTTTTCCCAAAGGTGGACTTGAATATGCACATTGTAACTTCAACTGCATGTATAAAACACCCTTGACATCCAATTATCATCATATGGGAACAACCATGCTTTAATTGGGTATCATGATGTATGGAATGTAAAATTGTTATGCCTATTTTTCTTAAAACCCATGTTTTCAGATGTTAACTTTTTATGTGCACAAAGCTTTATCATGCATATCATAATGTTTTTAATGATAGAACTGTTTACATGTTATGAATATGTATGTGAAAATGGGGTTTAATTTTGAATGTGTGGAACCCCATGAATGTATGACCATGTCAAGATATGTGAGGGATGTATAGGACTTAAATGTTTATGGACGGGTGCGCCCGGAATTATACAGCGCTCCAATGCATTGTGTAAAGAAAGAGTCTCATGAGACGTTATGTGCAACGGTCTTGGCGAATAGCCTTGGCTCATGCTATCATGTGCAAAGATCATGGAGAATAGCCTTGGCTCATGCTACCATGGGAATCGGGATTGGCGTTTGGCCTTGACCCGTAATAAAGTTATGTTTTAAGGTCATGGCGCGAGGTCTTGACAAAGTCCAGTATTATGCATCCCCTCTGCATGAAATGATAAAGGTCAACCAGGGGTTAGTTCAACTAACAGGACAACCCCTAGTTGAAAGCTCCCATGACTATGAAAATGTAATTCTTATGTCAAGAACTGTTTTTCATGTGGTAAACTGATAGATGAACTGTATATTCTCATGAACCATGACATGCATGTTTTCCTGGCTTAGTCACACTTTTCAATTTAGAATTTAAGTAACCTTGTTGAATATTATGCATTGTTTATGATGCGCTCTCTGATAATGTTTACTTTGGTGTTTATTTCATGTATGTTCTTCTTTATGCAAGTGGTTTTCAAAGAAATATGGATTTCATGTTTTAAGAAAGGATAATGTTTTGTCTTTAGCAAAGAATTTTTTTCTCTTCAAAAAGATTTCTTTGAGAAAGGATTTTCTTAAAATGTCTTTTTTTTAAACCCCTTCTGGGCATTTTTTCTCACCATACGTTTTGTTTAAAATTTTTCAGGCATGGTATGTACTGATGAAGTTAATTAGAGCAGCTGGTTTCCCAGAATCCTGAGCCTCGCGATCTTCTATAGTCATGGGACATGATATTTATTTTGTAATGATGTAATGATAAGTATATCATGTCTCATGAGGCACCCTGGGTTTTGGTGTCGCTATAGTTTAACATAATAAATTTTGGAGATTATCACCATCAAAATAAATGGGGATAGTGATGGACAACCAGGTGTTGCTGTTGATATCATCGGTATGGGAATGAAGCTCAAAATTATTCATGTGTAATATGGTTTGATATTATTAGAGGATGAGTATCAACATACCATAGGACATTAGGGAGTTGATATGACTGAGAATTCTGAGTGGAGGTCTAAGAGACCTATTAATACTTGATTAGGAATTCCATGAGGTTGAAAAATTCTTATTTGGTTGGACATGAGTTGTCTTATGGAAGGAGGCTCTAGTGAGATATATATGGAAGGTTCCCAAAGGATCTACCTAAATGTTATTCATTAGGGGATGACTTGGAATTAATTCATGAGACCTCGCCCATGAATATATATGTATATATATGAATACATGTGTTATATGAAATATATATATTTGGGGACACATATTTAGTGTTATATTAGAATTTATTGAAGTAGGTAAACACATCCATGAGGCTGTTGATAATAAGGGAATATGGTTATTTATTAATTGTTTATGTGATGCCATTTTATTTATATTTTTTATGAACATGAATAATTATGGATGTAAAATTGAAACACATTGGTGGTGGACTACTAATTTCATACTCACACACTGCATGAGACCCTCAGGATGTGTGTATACTTTATATCCTTGAGATCTAGTAAGAAATTTAGCTCGAGAGATAGACCTTAGTGGTCATAGACGAACCTATTTTTGTAACACCCAGAGATTTTATGAAAAATATTCTTTTTAATTTTATTAATGTCTTGTGTTGTACGCTACACCAAAATGAGCTTTCTCAACACGCATCCTTGACTTTCCTTGCATTACACGCAATCATGACCTTCCTCGATAGCGTGTGTAGTATGCAATACCGAGTTTCACTAAACAATGATATGTTATTAAAATATTATTAAAACTAGCCGTTATGAATAGTAATAACCACCTTTTAAAATTTTAGAAACTTTATCTCTCAAAATGGACTTCATTTTTGGATTCAGAGTATCAAATTTAGCCTAAGGTGAAATTTTGGTACTTTTCGGATAACTTTCATATTCTGATGAATAGAGAAAATTACTAAATTTTAATTAAAAACAACTTTTTTAATCAAAATAATTAATCGTGATAAATTATTAATTTGAGTGGTTTTAAAGTATATTTAGAATATATTTTTACAATTTAATAAAATTTTGGTCATTGGATATAATTTCACATTTAAACCAGTGATAAACAAGTGTCAATCTTTTGATAGTTATTATCTCTTAAGAACACGCTATTTGTTTTGACGACGGGAATTAATTTTTAAATTAATTAATGCAACTGATATGTTTTGAATTTGGTAAAATAGACATCATTTTTGAGTTCATAATATCAAATATAGCTTAGACCTAATTTTTGGTATTTTTCTGGAAACATTCATTTTTTGATGAATAGTGAGACCACTAAATGGTAGTTAAAAAACTGAATTTTTCATAAAACATAATTTTACCGCTTCTGTGAGTGGAATCTCGAAAATCCGAGAGACACGGTTGATGTCAGTAAGTAAAATGTGGTTCAATGAGATGAAAATAATTTTTTGGTGAATAGTAACTTTTTACTTTTTTTTACCACTGTTAAAAGTAAATAGGGTAATTAAGGGTAAAAATGATATTATTATTACCCTTACACATGTCCTAATTCTATTGTACAAGTGTAATTCGACCAAAAACAACCTTATAAATAAAATATGACCATTTAGGCCCACTTGGATTAGATTAGGACATTTATTATTAATTTATTTAAAGAAGGGTTAAAATAGTTAAAATCAATGTTTAATAAGTAAATAATTTTTAATATGGGGTTATAAATAATATAAATTCGACTATAAATATTCATTAGAAAGATAAAAATATTTCCTACATAATGGTATTTTATTTGTAATTTTTAGACATTAAATAATTTAATTTATTTATGACACAACGATGATGCAGAAATTATCTTATTAATGAAATATTGACATAATTAATGTTATAAATACCCAAATAAATATAATTAGAGACTTTTTTTGAATTATACTAATTTTCTAGGTTAATATGACATGTTATTATGGAGTTAAGAAACTTTTTTAGAACTTATCATTCTTTTAGGATTTTCACAAAAATCAATTACTAAATTGTGTCAAAATTGACATAAAATAGTTTTTAAAACAAATATTATATTATTAATTGTTATTTTATTCCTAAAAATCTAAGGTTCAGCCAAATGACATAGATAAGGTTATATATATTAATAATAAACAACTTGGGGTTCGTTTGGCTCGATATAGTATGTTTATTAACCTTATAGTATAAGAACACAAGAAGACACGGTAAAAGTAAAATTATTTAACTTAATGTTAAATCTAAATGATAAGGTTAAAATAGGAACCTAAAATTTTCTAAATTCTATTGGATGAGAGTATTTCGACCCATACCCACCTTAGCCTCGAAATAAATCAATTTGGAGCTATTTAAAACCGAACATGACTTTATAATAAAATAATATTTTTAGTTATTCCAAAGGTGCCCCTCTCCTCCCTTATAAAAGGGCACCTCCTCCCTCTCTTCCTCACACAACATTGAGCCTTCAAGATCGGCCATCCCCTGAAAAATTCTCTTCTACACTTCCCTAGGAACATCCTAGAGGTTATGGTATTCTTCAAAGACCAATTTTAGTGCCCTAAGAGGAGGTCTCAAAGAGGCGCTTCAAAGAAGAGGTAATTTCCGTTACCGATTCTTTCACCTTTATTTCTTCTTCCACTTCTTCTTCTTAGGTTGTTTCATTATGAAGTAATAACATCAGTATCACTAATATACTGATATGTTATTATAAGTATGCAACAATCCTATTTCACCATCTATCCATCCTACGGAAAACGAAATCACCACGCGTGCGTACATACGGAATACCGTCTCCACGACGCGATGAGATTCATTCTCCACTTTAACCATTCATGAATTATTATAAAGTATATATAATAAGTAATCATGAAATATATGAAATAATAATGATACTGGATTTATGTGTATAAATATTTATGTCATCTACTTAATTCCGTTCAACTCAATAAGGAAACGAAAACAGCGTTCATGCCTACGTACGGCCTACTGTCTCCATTAACGGTGTATTTCTTTCAATTTACTGATTTATTATATATATGTATATTCTGAATATATATATATAAATTATGTTTTATATTCTATAATTAAGTAATCATGATCTAAGTAATCATATGAATAATTACAAGTCAAAACACGGAGGACAAATGAAACAATTTTACCCAAAACACTCTTTAACATGGAATTTACAAAAGAATGGGTAATATAAAGTCATTAGTGAACCATATATGATATCATAACAACGAATATGATTCTGTAATAAGCCAATGATATTATTTAAATCATTATAAAAGAGGTTTGGACAATTACGAATCAAATCGGACCTAAGGTAAGGGAAAATATCACAATCTCATTTTTATCCAAGATTGTTTATACTTTTGTATTTACTGGGGTGTATTTTATCATCCACATCCATGTTTCCTCAATATGTGATATTATTTCCATCCACCTAAAATTCTTTAAATCCAATTTTACCCTTCGGTGAGTTTTCAGTAAAAGATATGAAAAGAATCTTTTGTCATTTTTCGTATGAGGTACTTTTTGACTTTTCCGGCAAAAGTACGAGAAGGATGTTTTTTAACATATACGGCATGAATGGATTTTTAAAACATTATTTCCAAGAAGCATCCTTTACAAGTTTTCAAGTTTATTTTTAATCAAATTCTTTTAGTTTAATGTTTTATGACATGTTAAGAAAGGAAAAATGTTTTTGAAGAAGAAAGGATATTTTCCTCAAGAATGGAGTTCAAGTGTTTTATCAAAATTATTTTCCATGTAAGATAATAAAGGGTTATTTTGTTATCCCTATTATTACATTTATTTGATTATGTTGTGATGGAATTGTTTTTATGAATTCCTTTATCTTATATGAATTGTTTTATGATGTCATGATGTTTAAGATTCCCATTTTTATTACATGGGTTATGCAATGATGTATGATTTATGATTTTGTGGCACACATAAGAATGGTATCATTATGATATGGGTGGGACCTATATCTCCCTCCAATGCATTGGGTAAAGATTTTATATCTCATGAGATAGACATGGATGGAATGGTAGGTTATACCGGTTCAGTGAAACAGGACTGAAATGAGGGTGACTCGGTTCAGAAAGGGACTTTGTCCACTAAGATAATCTTGGCAATGAGTCTTGACTAACAAGAAATGATTCTCTATTATTATGTATGTATGCCACAATGTTTCATGTTATATGTTATGATTATTGTGATTACATTTCACTGCCATGATTTATCCCATGTTATGAAATTATAATCTCTTTTAAAGGTTAAGATTTCCAAAAGTTATGTGCTTGTGTATATGATGTGATTGATATTTCTTTTGTTTACCCTTACTGAGAATTTGAGCTCACCCTTTTATGTTTTCTTTTCCCCAGGATATAAAGAAAGGTTTTAGGTATTAAAAAAAAGGAAGATCTTTATGGGGGATGTTGAAGATCATTCACCATGATTAGAAGATTACGTTCCGAGTTTCCAAAGACACTAAACTATTACGATCCTTGTGTGTGTGTTTTTGTTATGTACTAAGTATTCCAAAAATGTAATGTAATGTCAATGTACGTCAAGCTTCGGGTCTCTACAGTTGGTATCAAAGGAAAGGTTTAGTCAACCTTTGGAAACTAGGATGCGAAAACATTAGTGAGATCCCTAGAGATATTTCTATGGTATGTCTAGGGATGTCCCTAAGGATAAGTATATGTATAGGTTATAGTACTAGAATTACGCTAACGATCATAGAATTAAACCTAAGATGTTAGATATTGAAGGTACTCCCCCTTTATTATGTTGTTTTCCCTAGAATGTTTTTTTCCTCTCACACTATTCTTTTTGGGTTTTAGAAAATGGATGGAAACAAGATGATTCACGATATTGGAGGATATGATGGACAATGGAATGATATTATTCATGAGAAACCAAGTCAAATAGGATTTGGAAGTCCAAACATCATTATTATGACGAATCAGCAATATCATAATATGATGAATAAAGTAAAATTTGGTAAGTTTCCTGACTCGGCTAATAAGAGAAAGATGGAGTTTCATGATTATCATCGAGGAAAGAAAGTTCAATTTCCCCTATGTAAATCATGTGGGAAGAGGCATCAAGGAGAATGTTTCAAAGGAACTGGAAGATGCTTTGGGTGTGGAAAAGAAGGACACAAAGCCAGTAAGTGCAATGGAAAAGGTTCAGTTAACACCATGGACATGGATAATGGTATTGCTACGACATCAACAATGATTAGATGTTTTAAATGTGGAATGTACGGATATTATGAAAACCAATGCCCTAATGGAAAATCTCATGAAGAGAATCAACATGGTCATATGGTTAGTATTTATGTGGATGATGATGAGGAGACTACAAATGATATATGAACTGAAAGAAGTGTTAAAGCTCAGTCGGTTGTTTTAGAAGGTAGTGGAATGATTGTATGTTTATCGAGAGTTATGTTGTATAGTTAATGGTACTATGGAATAAAGAATCATCTAATGATTGTTACACTATTGTCTTCCAAAAATTATTTGAATGTATATGTTGAATGGTACCAGTAACCATGGAATGTTATTCAGATATTTTTGTAAAGTAGATGATATGTGCATAATAAAGGAATAAGAAGATAATGAGATGTTTGATTGTATTCATGAGCTCATCATTGATATAAGGACTAAGTGATATCATGGTTTGAGTATATAGAATTTTGAGGATTTTGGTATGTGGAAAGAGTTAACTTTTAACATCACTCATGTTTTCAATAAGGTTCAATGGGTATTCAAGATAGTACAAGATTAAGGCCTTTGAATGTTTGGAATGTGACCAACAAGATATATCTTATGATATATGGGGATCAACGATGGTATTAAATCTATGAGAGTGGACTGCAGTATTATGGATAAGCCTAAATATTGGAATGGATTATGTTGGACATAAGTTAGTATTGTTTGTTTTTCGATATTATTGATGGGATGTTATAGTAATATAGTTTTAGAAAAAGTACAACCTGCAGGACGGGCGACAGCCCATCGCGTCAGACAAGGCTGTGGGAATCGAACCCACAACCGAAGTGCGACTGGCCTTTATCGACTACCACTGGCCTACAGGAAGTACCTGTTTAGTAGAAACTAGTTTTATTATATTAAGCAGTATGATATATGAAGTATAAGTCCATTTTAGGAACTATATATGATTAATCTCACTATATATGGACTTATGTATTTTTTGATAACTTTTCTAACCATTTGTTTGAGACAGATGGAATGACCCATCATTCTATCCCACGATCAGCTAACACATCACGAATGACAAATTCAAATTCATTTCTTTAAGAGATGAAGTGGAAATTTTCCAATGAACGACAAACAGTGAAACAATACCAAAATCACGAAAGTATTTCTTCTAATTCCAATTTCACCAACTTTAGGGAAATGATCTTGAAAACCAAAAATGTATTCCTTGTGCTCTTATATCTGATGAATCAGATGGTACCTTAGATAATCACAAATCTATGGCTTTGTTATTGTTTGATTTTTCATAGCCATGTTCTCTACCACTCTCCATCAGAACATGATGGTTAGATTTCTCTTCCATATCCATATTTTCACCTATGTGGAAACCCAGTGATTAGTATATTTGGGTAACTGTTAAGTTTCATACTTTTGTTTTTAAATATTGGTTTTGGTATTCGTTTTTACGATGTGGTTTTATATTAAAGAAACTTTCGAATAGTAAACCATTTGTAATCCCGACGAATTTCGAGGGCGAAATTCAATTTAAGGGGGGTAGAATGTAACACCCAGAGATTTTATGAAAAATATTCTTTTTAATTTCATTAATGTCTTGTGTTGTACGCTACACCAAAAGGAGCTTGCTCAACACACATCCTTGACTTGCCTTTCATTACACGCAATCGCGACCTTCCTCGATAGCGTGTGTAGTATACAATACCGAGTTTCACTAAACAATGATATGCTATTAAAATATTATTAAAACTAGCCGTTATGAATAGTAATAACCACATTTTAAAATTTTAGAAATTTTATCTCTCAAAATGGACTTCATTTTTGGATTCAAAGTATCGAATTTAGCCTAAGGTGAAATTTTGGTACTTTTCGGATAACATTCATATTCTGATGAATAGTGAAAATTACTAAATTTTAATTAAAAACAACTTTTTTAATCAAAATAATTAATAGTGATAAATTATTAATTTGAGTGGTTTTAAAGTATATTTAGAATATATTTTTACAATTTAATAAAATTTTGGTCATTGGATATAATTTCACATTTAAACCAGTCATAAACAAGTGTCAATCTTTTGATAGTTATTATCTCTTAAGAACACGCTATTTGTTTTGACGACGGGAATTAATTTTTAAATTAATTAATGCAACTGATATGTTTTGAATTTGGTAAAATAGACATCATTTTTGAGTTCATAATATCAAATATAGCTTAGACCTAATTTTTGGTATTTTTCTGGAAACATTCATTTTTTGATGAATAGTGAAACCACTAAATGGTAGTTAAAAAACTGAATTTTTCATAAAACATAATTTTACCGCTTCTGTGAGTGGAATCTCGAAAATCCGAGAGACACGGTTGATGTCAGTAAGTAAAATGTGGTTCAATGAGTTGAAAATAATTTTTTGGTGAATAGTAACTTTTTACTTTTTTTTACCACGGTTAAAAGTAAATAGGGTAATTAAGGGTAAAAATGATATTATTATTACCCTGACACATGTCCTAATTTTATTGGACAAGTGTAATTCGACCAAAAACAACCTTATAAATTAAATATGACCATTTAGGCCCACTTGGATTAGATTAGGACATTTATTATTAATTTATTTAAAGAAGTGTTAAAATAGTTAAAATCAAAGTTTAATAAGTAAATAATTTTAAATATGGGGTTATACATAAGATAAATTCGACTATAAATGTTAATTAGAAATATAAACAGATTTCCTACATAATTTTATTTTATTTGTAATTTTTAGACATTAAATAATTTAATTTATTTTTGACACAACGATGATGCAGTAATTATCTTATTAATGAAATATTGACATAATTGATGTTATAAATACCCAAATAAATATAATTTGAGACTTTTTATGAATTCCACTAATTTTCTAGGTTAATATGACATGTTAGTATGGATTTAATTAACTTTTTTTTAACTTATCATTCTGTTAGGATTTTCAAAAAAATCAATTACTAAATATTGTCAAAATTGACATAAAATAGTATTTAAAACAAATTTTATATTATTAATTGTTATTTTATTCCAAAAAATCTAAGGTTCGGCCAAATGACTTAGATAATGTTATATATATTAATAATAAACAACTTGGGGTTCTTTTGGCTCGATATAGTACGTTTATTAACCTTATAGTATAAGAACACAAGAAGACACGGTAAAAGTAAAATTATTTAACTTTATTTTAAATCTAAATGATAAGGTTAAAATAGGAACCTAAACTTGTATAAATTCTATTGGATGAGAGGATTTACACCCATCCCCACCATAGCCTCTAAATAAATCAATTTGGAGCTATTTAATACCGAACATGACTTTATAATAAAATAATATTTTTAGTTATTCCAAAGGTGCCCCTCTCCTCCCTTATAAAAGGGCACCTCCTCCCTCTCTTCCTCACACAACATTGAGCCTTCAAGATCGGCCAACCCCCGAAAAATTCTCTTCTCCACTTCCCTAGGAACATCCTAGAGGTTCTGGTATTCCTCAAAGACCAATTTTAGTGCCCTAAGGGGAGGTCTCAAAGAGGCGCTTCAAAGAAGAGGTAATTTCCGTTACCGATTCTTTCACCTTTATTTCTTCTTCCACTTCTTATTTTTAGGTTGTTTCATTATGAAGTAATAACATCAGTATCAGTAATATACTGATATGTTATTATAAGTATGAAACAATCCTATTTCACCATCTATCCATCATATGGAAAATGAAATCATCGCGCGTGCGTATGTACGGAATACCGTCTCCACGACCCGATGAGATTCATTCTCCAATTTAAACATTAATGAATGATTATAAAGTATATATAATAAGTAATCATGAAATATATGACATAATAATGATACTGGATTTATGTGTATATATATGTATGTCATCTACTTAATTTCGTTCAACTCAATAAGGAAACGAAAACAGCGTTCATGCGTACGTACGGCCTACCGTCTCCATGAACGGTGTATTTATTTCCATTTACTGATTTATTATATATATGTATATTCTGAATATATATATATAAATCATGTTTTATATTCTAGAATTAATTAATCATGATCTACGTAATCATATGAATAATTACAAGTCAAAACACAAACGACAAATGAAACAATTTTACCCAAAACACTCTTTAACATGGAATTTACAAAAGAAAGGGTAATATAAAGTCATAAGTGAACCATATATGATATCATAACAATGAATATGATTCTGTAATAAGTCAATGATATTATTTAAATCATTATAAAGGAGGTTCGGACACTTTCGAAGCAAATCAGACCTAAGGTAAGGGAAAATATCACAATCTCATTTTTATCTGAGATTGTTTATACTTTGGTATTTACTGGGGTGTATTTTATCATCCACATCCATGTTTCCTCAATATGTGATATTATTTCCATCCACCTAAAATTGTTTAAATCCAATTTTACCCTTCGGTGAGTTTTTAGTAAAAGATATGAAAGGAATCTTTTGTCGTTTTTCGTATGAGGTACTTTTTGACTTTTCCGGAAAAAGTACGAGAAGGATGTTTTTTTTAACTTATACGACAAGAATGTATTTTTAAAACATTATTTCCAAGAAGAATCCTTTACAAGTTTTCATGTTTATTTTTAATCAAATTCTTTTAGTTTAATGTTTTATGACATGTTAAGAAAGGAAAAATGTTTTTGATGAAGAAAGGATATTTTCCTCAAGAATGGAGTTCAAGTGTTTTATCAAAATTAATTTCCATGTAAGATAATAAATGGTTCTGTTTTTATCCCTATTATTACATTGATTTGATTATGTTGTGATGGAATTATTTTTATGAATTCCTTTATCTTATATGAATTGTTTTATGATGTCATGATGTTTAAGATTCCCATTTGTATTACATGGGTTATGCAATGATGTATGATTTATGATTTTGTGGAACACATAAGAATGGTATCATTATGAGATGGGTGGGACCTATATCTCCCTCCAATGCATTGGGTAAAGATTTTATATCTCATGAGATAGACATGGCTGGAATGGTAGGTTATACCGGTTCAGTGAAACAGGACTGAAACGAGGGTGACTCGGTTCAGAAAGGGACTTTGTCCACTAAGATAGTCTGGGCAATGAGTCTTGACTAACAAAAAATGATTCTCTATGATTATGTATGTATGCCACAATGTTTCATGTTTTAATTTATGATTATTGTGATTACATTTCACTACCATGATTTATCCCGTGTTATGAAATTATGATCTCTTTTACAGGTTAATATTTCCAAAAGTTATGTGCTTATGTATATGATGTGATTGATATTTCTTTTGTTTACCCTTACTGAGCATTTGAGCTCACCCTTTTATGTTTTCTTTTCCCCAGGATATAAAGAAAGGTTTTAGGTATTAAACAAAAGGAAGATCTTTATGGGATATGTTTAAGATCATTCACCATTATTAGAAGATTACGTTCCGAGTTTCCAAAGACACTAAACTATTACGATCCTTGTGTGTGTGTTTTTGTTATGTACTATGTATTCCACAAATGTAATGTAATTTCAATGTACGTCAAGCTTCGGGGCTCTACAGTTGGTATCAGAGGAAAGGTTTAGTCAACCTTTGGAAACTAGGATGCGATAACATTAGTGAGATCCCTAGAGATATTTCTAAGGTATGTCTAGGGATGTCCCTAAGGTTAAGTATATGTATGGGTTATAGTACTAGAATTACGCTAATGATCATATAATTAAACCTAAGATGTTAGATATTGAAGGTACTCCCCCTTTATTATGTTGTTTTCCCTAGAATGTTTTTTTCCTCTCACACTATTCTTTTTGGGTTTTAGAAAATGGATGGAAACAAGATGATTCATGATAATGGAGGATATGATGGACAATGGAATGATATTATTCATGAGAAACCAAATAAAATAGGATTTGGAAGTCCAAACATCATTATTATGCCGAATCAGCAATCTCATAATATGATCAATAAAGTAAAATTTGGTAAGTTTCCTGACTCGGCTAATAAGAGAAAGATGGAGTTTCATGATGATCCTCGAGGAAAGAAAGTTCAATTTCCCCTATGTAAATCATGTGGGAAGAGGCATCAAGGAGAATGTTTCAAAGTAACGGGAAGATGCTTTGGGTGTGGAAAAGAAGGACACAAAGCCAGTAAGTGCAATGGAAAAGGTTCAGTTAACACCATGGACAAGGATAATGGTATTGCTACGACATCAACAATGATTAGATGTTTTAAATGTGGAATGTACGGGCATTATGCAAACCAATGCCCTAATGGAAAATCTCATGAAGAGAATCAACATGGTCATATGGGTAGTATTTATGTGGACGATGATGAGGATACTACAAATGGTATATGAGCTGAAAGACGTGTTAAAGCTCAGTCGGTTGTTTTAGAAGGTAGTGGAATGATTGTATGTTTATCGAGAGTTATGTTGTATAGTTAATGGTACTATGGAATAAAGAATCATCTAAGGATTTTTACACTATTGTTTTCCAAAAAGTATTTGAAAGTATATGTTGAATGGTACCAGTAACCATGGAATTTTATTCAGATATTTTTGTAAAGTAGATGATATGCGCATAATAAAGGAATAAGAAGATAATGAAATGTTTGATTGTATTCATGAGCTCATGATTGATATAAGGACTAAGTGATATCATGGTTTGAGTATATAGAATTTTGAGGATTTTAGTATGTGGAAAGAGTTAAATTTTAACAGCACTCATGTTTTCAATAAGGTTCAATGGGTATTCAAGAGAGTACAAGATTAAGGCCTTTGAATGTTTGGAATGTGACCACAAGATATATCTTATGATATGTGGGGATCAACGATGGTATTAAATCTCTGAGAGTGGACTGCAGTATTATTGATAAGCCTAAATATTGGAATGTATTATGTTGGACATAAGTTAGTATTGTTTGTTTTTCGATATTATTAATGGGATGTTATAGTAATATAGTTTTAGTAAAAGTACAACCTGCAGGACGGGTGACAGCCCATCGCGTCGGACAAGGCTGTGGGAATCGAACCCACAACCGAAGTGCGACTAGCCTTTATCACCTACCACTGGCCTACATGAAGTCCCTGTTTAGTAGAAACTAGTTTTATTATATTAAACAGTATGATATATGAAGTATAAGTCCATTTTAGGAACTATATATGATTAATCTCACTATAGATGGACTTATGTATTTTTTGATAACTTTTATAACCTTTTGTTTGAGACAGATGGAATGACCCATCATTCTATCCCACGATCTGCTAACACATCACGAATGACAAATTCAAATTCATTTCTTTAAGAGATGAAGTGGAAATTTTCCAAAGAACGACAAACGGTGAGACAATACCAAAATCACGAAAGTATTTCTTATAATTCCAATTTCGTCAACTTTAGGGAAATGATCTTGAAAACCAAAAATGTATTCCTAGTGCTCTTATATCTGATGAATCAGATGGTACCTTAGATAATCACAAATCTGTGGCTTTGTGATTGTTGGCTTTTTCATAGCCATGTTTTCTACCACTCTCCATCAGAACATGATTATAAGGCCCCAACCTTAAACCTTACTTAATCTTCAGTTATTACAAGATTACACATTGAAGAACTTTTCGGGTTTAGAGTTTTAGAGAATTAGATCATAAAAATTGCATTACATTCCACATATAAACAAAGTGGTAACATAAAGATAGTATTCTTCATTCCCATCAATGGAAACACATTTAAAATAAAACATGGATTATTTCTTGACACATCCTTGACTCTATCATCTTATCATGTAACTTTCCCTTGACTTGTGAAAAACATTTCAAAAACATGGGATGAGCATAAAAACTCAGTATGGGTTATAAAAAAACATGGAAAGGAAACATGAGTTCATATATACATAAGAATGAAATCATAATTTACCCATAAAACATAGGCACTTTAACATACCTCATAAAATCATGAATAAATCATAGAAATCATAAGACATAAAGGTAACTTGAGGCATTCATAACATTCTTATGTAGGGAGTAACCCTCTTGGTTACATTTGGAATACCCATCACAGTATATTCCCTAAAATCTCTTCGGAGAAACCTTAACGTTTCACTCCTTCGCGTTACCCAATGCATTGGAGATCTATAACGGGCTCACCCTCCCTTAGTTTATCACGGAACCACCCGTCTTCATAATAATGCCCAAGAACCATAACATAATCACATCACATAAAACATGCATTAAAGGTAACATAAAATTTCCACATTTCAATCACGAGATATCAAATCAACACATTGATATAAAAACATTATGAAAACCATTTTCAATACTAAAATAGAAGAAAAGTAAAAAATGGTATTTATTTTTCTTTTAAAAAGTAGGTATGGCTGGTAGAGGAAGCCAAAACTCAAATAACGGTCACGACGGCGGAGAAGTCGTTGTCGCCGCATACGTACGACAAAAACCTTCCCTTTTGTCATTTAGTAAACGCTTCGTATAAAAAATATTCCTTTTGAATAAATGTAAAAGTCAAAGGGGTTAATACACCGTATAAATGAAAGTTGTGTATAAAATAAAATATGCCTCAATGAAAGGAGATTGAGACGAAGTCCCATACCTCGTATCCGACTTGACCCGACCGTTCTTTAATCTCCTAAATAATAAACTTGAGTTAATCTATACTTGCTTATGAATCTTTTTCAAGCTCATTATTCCTTTTATACCATGTTATGAACATCATGTAATCAGTTAAGTTAATAATGTTCATTTTGTCGGTATTTGGTTCTTAAGTCAAAAATAGACTTCTTACACTTACATGTTGTTAATTTGGTCAAAGGTTCATTATATCCATAATGGTATTCATGATGTAGATATCATATATGTCATATATATCCAGTACATACTTGCATTTATAATATTACAAAATCATTTAGAGGTAAGAAATGAAATGCACCGTTCATGGAGACGGTAAGCCGTACGCACGCATGAATGCTACTTTCATTTCTATTTCGTATTTTATAGAATGGAATCATAATGATATAAAGGTATATTATAATTCCATTATAATATCATATATAATATCATAGTTCCATCCTTTATATGTCCCACATATGGTATTTAACGAATCAAATCACTTTGAGGGGGCGGTAGTCCGCACTTCCTAAAATGAAGATATCGTGTTTACCCATAATGGAAACCATAAAGGTATGCCCAAAATGAAAAAAAAAACAGAAGCTTAAGGAAAACATAAACATATTATATATCATATATAAAAATAGTGACATCATAATTGCCACCTTTGAAGGTGTTAAATGAGTGTTGAACAATCATCGTTTCGGGAGGCAGAATTTCGCCATCCACGGAAACCGTATGTTCTTTAACCATTTGATGTAGTTGTGTGAGAGTGTGGCTCAAATAAATATTAAAACAACATCCTTGTATATTTAAGATACAGTTTTTGTTACAAAATAAGTAAATAAAAAGAGTTTAGGAGGTTGGAGAAGCACAATAAAACAAATGAACATGAGAGAATAAATTACCTTTAAAAGTGTAACTCCTTTTGATTTGAGCCTAAAGGCTTCCTTTGAAAGGATTCTGCCCAACGGGAATCCTCTAGTATGAAGATAGGTATGTGGAGAGAGTAAATGGGCAGGGGTTGGCCGAGCTAAAGGCTTGAGGAGTGTGTGAAATGAGGTAGAGGTGGGGACCTTTTATAAGAGGAGAGGAGGGGCATTTTTGGAAAGTAAAGAAATATTACTTTATTTGAAAATGTTTTTCAGTTTCAAAAGGTCCCACATTGATATAATTCGTGGATAAGGTGATAAGGGTTCTAAATCCACTCATCCAATTGGTTTTGGACATGTGTAGTTCATAGATTTTACATTATCTTTCCATTTTATTTAAATCGTCAAATAATGATGTCATCGCTGCATCATTATTATGTCATAAATAATTTAATTTATTTAATGTCTAAAAATCATAAAAAAATACTATGATGTAGGAAATCTTTTTAGATTTCCAATGAATATTTATAATCAAAAATCTGATCTTTATAACCCCATGTAAAAATTTTTTTCAAAAAACATATTATGTTTGTGTCATTTTTACTTTTACATTAAATAAAAAGTTATTTATGTCATTTCCCAACCAATATGTCTCCATGGGGTCCCCAAGTTGACCCATGGCTTGTCTTGGTCGGACATGACACACCCAATAAGGTTGGGACATGTGTCTAGGTCATTTCCTATTATTAAAGCATTATTTATACCTTAAGCTACCCTAATTACCACTAATCGCGATTAAAAACTTAATAAGTTACTATTCACCAAAAAAATTATTTTAATCTCATTGAACCACATTTTACTTCTTAATGACAACCATGTATGTCGTATTTTCAAAATTCAATACACATTAGTGGTAAACTTTCATTTAACTGAAAAAACAGTTTGCTTGATTACCACTTAGTGGTTTCACTATTCATCAAAAATTGAAGTTTTTCAGAAAATTACCAAAAATTCACCCTAAGATATATTTGATATTCTGAATTCAAAAATTAAGTCTATTTTACAAAATTCAAATCATATAAGTCACATTAATTAATTTAATAATTAATTCCCGCTGCTAGAGCAAATAGCGTGTTTTTACAAAACAATAAGTATCAAAAGATTGACACCAGTTTAAGTCTAATTTCAAAGTGAAATTGATTCCAATGACCACCATTGGATAAAATGGTAAAAATATATTCTAATTTGACTTCAAAACCAATTCAAAACATAATCTAATCATATAAATAAATTAGATTAAAAGCAGTTTTGATGTAAAATGCAGTATTTTTCGCTATTCATTGAAAAATGAACATTGTCAGAAAAATACCAAAAATTCACACAAGGTAAATTTTGATGTCCCAATCATAAAGGATAAGTTTATTTTGACAAAAATAGTTTATAAAATTGTCCGAATATAGATTCAAAAATGGTATGCCATCAAAAGGCACTAAAACAATCTTTTAAGAATATTAGTGTATTCCATGCATAAGATTGTATTTATTTTCATTTTAAGCCTCTATAACACTATCTTAATCATTAATAGACATAGATAAAAATATCTATTATTCATTACTTACTTGGGATGTTACATCCTTCCCCCCTTTAGAAAATTGTGTCCCCGCAATTTATTTACTTATCGAATAAATGGGGGTACTTATCCCTCATTGCATTTTCAGATTCCCATGTTTCCTCTTCAATCATGTGGTTTTTCCACAAAAACTTTACCTGCGTAATCACCTTATTTCGTAACACTTGCTCCCTGTGGTCAAGAATCTGGACCGGTTGTTCCTCATAAGATAGGTTCTCTTCCAGCTGAACTACCTCTGGACTCAAAACATGAGATGGATCTGGCATATACTTTCTCAACATCGAAATGTGAAAAACATTGTGTACCTGAGATAAACTCGGAGGTAAAGCCACTCGGTACGCAACTGATCCAACTCTCTCAAGAATTTCGTATGGTCCAACAAAACTTGGACTCAACTTTCCTTTCTTACCAAATCTCATCACGCTTTTCCAAGGAGAAACCTTGAGAAAAACATGATCACCTACCTCGAAAGATAGATCCTTCCTCCGATTATCCGCATAACTCTTCTGCCTGCTCTGAGCTGTTCTCATGTGTTTCTGAATCAGCTGAACTTTTTCTGCCATCTCTTCTACCAATTCTGGTCCCATCAACTTCCTTTCACCCACTTCATCCCAGAAAGCTGGAGTTCGACACTGCTTCCCATATAATGCCTGAAATGGTGCCATCTGTATACTGGAATGAAAACTGTTATTATATGAAAACTCAACCAAAGAAATATGTTGGTCCCAACTTCCCTGATAATCCATAGAACAAGCTCGTAGCATATCCTCCAATGTCTGATTTGTTCGTTCTGATTGCCCATCTGATTGAGGATGGAAATCTGTACTAAAATTTAATTCAGTACCCAACGACTTCTAAAGGCATTTCCAAAAGTTAGAAGTAAACCTAGGATCACAATCCAATACAATGGAGAGAGGAACTCCATGTAACCTGACTATATCTTTAAGATACAAACGAGAAAGTTGATCAAGAGAGAAAGTATCTCGTATAGCAAGGAAATGAGCAGATTTGGTCAACCGATCAACAATAACCCAGATTGCATTATTACCTCGAGATGTCTTCGGTGATCCAACAACAAAGTCCATGGATATACTCTCCCATTTCCACTCTGGCACTGGTAAAGGCTGAAGCATCCCTTTCGGTAACTGTCTCTCTGCTTTAACCTGCTGACAAGTCAAACAATTCACAGTAAAATCAGCAATATCTCTTTTCATTCCATCCCACCAGTAATACTCCCGCAGATCTCTATACATCTTAGTACTGCCCGGATGAAATGAAAACGGAGAACTATGAGCTTCACATAACAACTCTCTCTTCAACTGTGAATCACAAGGCACACACAATCTCTTCCCAAATCTCAAAACACAATCATTATCAATGTTGAATTCAGGAAACTTACCTTTCTGAACCAGCTCTACCTTTTTCTGCAACTCACTATCGTGCTTCTGTGCTTGCTTGATTCTATCTGATAGAGAAGATCTCACTGATACCTGAAACAAAACAGAAAGACTTCCTGCACCAACAACTTCTATGCCAAAGTTCATCAAATCGTTAATCAAAGGATCACGTTCCAAACGCAACATTGTTAATGAAGCATTACTTTTTCGACTCAAAGCATCAGCCACTTTATTTGCTTTTCCCGGATGGTAATGAATTGTACAATCATAATCCTTGATTAATTCCAGCCATCTCCTTTGTCTCATGTTTAACTCTTTCTGAGTGAATATATACTTTAAACTTTTGTGATCGGTATATATTTCACACTTTACTCCATACAAATGATGCCTCCAAATTTTTAAAGCAAAAACAACAGCAGCTAATTCCAAATCATGTGTAGGGTAATTTACCTCATGAGTTTTCAACTGTCGTGAAGCATAAGCAATTACCTGATCATTCTGCATTAGGATGAAACAAAGTCCTTTCAATGAAGCATCACTGTATATAACAAACTCACCATTCCTGGAAGGTAGTGCCAAAACTGGAGCATTCACCAATCTTCTTTTCAATTCCTGAAAACAATCATCACATTCTTTTGTCCAGATAAACTTAACACCCTTCCGAGTTAGCTTAGTCATTGGACTAGATAACCGTGAAAAATTTCTAACAAACCTTCGGTAATATCCCGCCAAACCAAGGAAGCTACGAATCTCGGTTACATTTGTGGGTCTTGGCCATTCTTCCACAACTTTTGTTTTTGCAGGATCAACAGTTATTCCATCTTTAGAAACAATGTGACCAAGGAAAGAAATTTGTTGTAACCAAAACTCACACTTGCTGAATTTCCCATATAGTTTCTTTTCTTTTAAGGTTTGCAAGATAACCCTTAAATGTTTTTCATGCTCCTCTTTACTTTTAGAAAACACCAAAATATCATCAATGAAAACCACCACAAACTTATCCAAGAACTCATGGAAAATTCTATTCATTAAGTCCATGAATACAGCAGGTGCATTGGTTAGCCCAAAAGGCATTACTACAAATTCATAATGGCCATATCTCGTACAGAACGCGGTCTTCGGAATATCTGCCTCCTTAACCTTCAGCTGATGGTACCACGATCTCAAGTCAATCTTTGAAAAAAACTGAGCTCCCTGGAGCTGATCAAACAAATCATCGATATGAGGCATAGGATATTTGTTCTTAACAGTGATATTATTCAAGGCTCTATAATCAATGAAAAGTCTCATAGAACCATCTTTCTTTTTAACAAATAAAACAGGAGAACCCCATGGGGATGTGCTAGGTCTAATGAAACCTTTCTCTAATAAATATTGCAATTTCTCCTTCAACTCTAAATGTTCAATTTGTGCCATTCGATAAGGGGGTTTTGAAATTGGATTAGCATCAGGAACTAAGTCAACAGTAAACTCAACTTCCCGATCTGGTATTATTCCAGGCAACTCATCAGGAAAAACATCAGGATACTCATTTACCACTGGCACATCATTAATCTGAACAGTTCCTTTATTTTCAACGATGTGTGCAAGGTAACATTCATTTCCATCTTTTACAAGTTTCTCGGCCTCTTGATATGTTATCAAAAGTAAGGGTTCATTATTGTAAACAAACAGAAAGTCTTTCTGAAAAGAAACTTCTTTATCTCTACAGTCAATCTTAGCATGGTAAATAGAGAGCCAATCAATACCAAGGATAACATCAAACTCTACTAGAGGTAGAACAATAAGGTTTTCAAGTAGGTTCTTTCCACAGATAAGGATAGGAAGATTCTTATAAATTCTTTTTGCCTCGACATTTCCCCCAGGTGTTTTTACCAAAATTTCAAGAGTCATTTCTTGAGATGGTATTCCCATTTTACTAGAAAAGGTTTTAGAGATGAAAGAATGTGTAGACCCCGAATCAAACAACACACTGGCATAATCTGAAAAAATAAACAAAGTACATGATACAACTTCATTTGATGGCCCGACATCTGCTGAAGTAGTTGCAAAGGATTTCACCACCCCTTTCTGCTTGTAGTCTAACTTCTTCCCATCACTCAAGCTCCTTGTCAGACACTCATTTGCATAGTGACCCATCTCATTGCACTTATAACATTTCACTAACTACAAATCAAATTTGTTCTTACCTTCACCTTGATCCTTTTCAGTGCAATCACGAGCCTTATGTCCCATCTTACCACATCGGTAGCACTTCCCAGAATTCAGAAGACATTCCCCACCATGCCTTTTGCCACATTTATCACAAACTGGAATCTTAGTTCTCTTACCATCAGACTTTTTTGAAGAATTCTTACCTTTCTCCTGCCACCTCGGTCTCTTCTTCTGCTGGTTGTTATAGAAAACTTGGTCATCGGAAAACTCCATTTCCACCTTCTCAGCACATCGAACAATCTTTTCATAACTTTTAAACTCACGAGAAGCTAATGCCCTTCTATACATTGGATTTAATCTTGAGTAGAAATGATTGATTTTACTATCAAGGTCCCGGATAAAATTTGGAGCATACCTTGCCAATCGAGTGAACCTTTCTTCATAGGCACCCACTGAGTCTTCCTCTTGCCTCAATTCCAAGAATTTCTTTTCCATCCTAAGTCGAACAGCCTTAGGAAAATACTTCTCAAGAAACATACCTTTGAATTCATCCCATTCAAGAGCATCAATCTCATCGGAGTCCCTGATATTTTTAACCATAGACCACCACTGATCTGCTTCACCCTCCAAACGGTAAATAGCATGACTAACCTTTTGATTGTCTGAACACCCCATGACATCAAAAATCTTCTCCAGTGCTTTAATCCACCCTTCAGCTAGCACAGGGTCAGATGATCCTCTGAATGATGGTGGATGTTGCCTCATGAAATGTTCCACCACTGACATGTTCCTCTGCGGTTGTTCTGGCTGATCTCGTGCATGGATACCACCGCTATTTATCGCTTGAGTCAACTGCGCCATTACTGCAAAAAACTGTTCAGTTCCAATTCTGACCATTTCTGGATGCTGATTCGGAAGGTTATTTCCTTCTGTATGCCATCCTAGCACTGCTTCCCTGTTTCCTCTACGGAAAACCATTCTGAACAAACATGTCTTAGATGAAGCAACATGGTAATATTTAAATTCTATATCATTTCGAAAAAAAAATATTTTTGGATAATCATTTAATAGAATTCTAACTCCTAATTTTATCTAAACCGACCTCTGATACCAACTATAAGGTCCCAGCCTTAAACCTTACTTAATCTTGAGTTATTACAAGATTACACATTGAGGATCTTTTCGGGTTTAGAGTTTTAGAGATTTAGATCATAAAACTTGCATTACATTCCACATATAAACAAAGTGGTTACATAAAGATAGTATTCTTCATTCCCATCAATGGAAACACATTTAAAATAAAACATGGATTATTTCTTGACACATCCTTGACTCTATCATCTTATCATGTACCTTTCCCTTGACCTGTGAAAAACATTTCAAAAACTTGGGATGAGCATAAAAACTCAGTATGGGTTATAAAAAAAACATGGAAAGGAAACATGAGTTCATATATACATAAGAATGAAATCATACTTTACCCATAAAATATAGGCACTTTAACATACCTCATAAAATCATGAATAAATCATAGAAATCATAAGACATAAAGGTAACTTGAGGTATTCATAACATTCTTACGTAGGGAGTAACCCTCTTGGTTACGTTTGGAATACCCATCACAGTATATTCCCTAAAATCTCTTCGGAGAAACCTTAACGTTTCACTCCTTCGCGTTACCCAATGCATTGGAGAGATATAACGGGCTCACCTGCCCTTAGTTTATCACAGAACCACCCGTCTTCATAATAATTCCCAAGAACCATAACATAATCACATCACATAAAACATGCATTAAAGTCAACATAAAATTTCCACATTTCAATCACGAGATATCAATACAACACATTGATATAAAAACATTATGAAAACCATTTTCAATACTAAAATAGAATAAAAGTAAAACATGGTATTTATTTTTCTTTTAAAAAGAAGGTATGGCTTGTAGAGGAAGCCGAAACTAAAATAACGGTCACGGCGGTGGAGAAGTCGTTGTCGCCGCATACGTACGACAAAAACATTCCATTTTGTCGTTTAGTAAATGCTTCATATAAAAAAGATTCCTTTTGAATAAACGTAAAAGTCAAAGGGGTTTATACACCATATGAAAGAAAGTTGTGTATAAAATAAAATATGCCTCAATGAAAGGAGATTGAGACGAAGTCCCATACCTCGTATCCGACTTGACCCGACCGTTCTTTAATCTCCTGAATAATAATCTTGAGTTAATCTATACGTGCTTATGAATCTTTTTCAAGTTCATTATTCCTTTTATACCATGTTATGAACATCATGTAATCAGTTAAGTTAATAATGTTCATTTTGTCGGTATTTGGTTCTTAAGTCAAAAATAGACTTTTTACACTTACATGTTGTTAATTTGGTCAAAGTTTCATTATATCCAGAATGGTATTCATGATGTAGATATCATATATGTCATATATATCCAGTACATACTTGCATTTATAATATTACATAATCATTTAGAGGTAAGAAATGAAATGCACCGTTCATGGAGACGGTAAGCCGTACGCACGCATGAACGCTACTTTCATTTCTATTTCGTATTTTATAGAATGGAATCATAATGATATAAAGGTATATTATAATTCCAGTATAATATCATATATAATATCATAGTTTCATCCTTTATATGTCCCACATATGGTATTTAACGAATCAAATCACTTTGAGGGGGCGGTAGTCCGCACCTCCTAAAATGAAGATATCGTGTTTACCCATAATGGAAACCATAAAGGTATGCCCAAAATGAAAAAAACAGAAGCTTAAGGAAAACATAAACATATTATATATCATATATAAAAATAGTGACATCATAATGGACACCTTTGAAGGTGTTAAATGAGTGTTGAACAATCATCGTTTCGGGAGGCAGAATTTCGCCATCCACGGAAACCGTATGTTCTTTAACCATTTGATGTAGTTGTATCAGAGTGTAGCTCAAATAAAAATTATAACAACATCCTTGTATATTTATGATACTGGTGTCATTACAAAATAAGTAAATAAATAGAGTTTAGGAGGTTGGAGAAGCAAAATAAAACAAATGAACATGAGAGAATGAATTACCTTTAAAGGTGTAACTCCTTTTGATTTGAGCCTAAAGGCTTCCTTTGAAAGGATTCTTCCCAAAGGGAATCCTCTAGGATGATGAGAGGGATGTGGAGAGAGTAAATAGGCAGGGTTTGGCCGAGCCAAAGGCTTGAGGAGTGTGTGAAATGAGGTAGAGGTGGGGGCCTTTTATAAGAGGAGAGGAGGGGCATTTTTGGAAAGTAAAGAAATATTACTTTATTTGAAAATGTGTTTCGGTTTCAAAAGGTCCCACATTGATATAATTCGTGGATAAGGTGATAAGGGTTCTAAATCCACTCATCAAATTGGTTTTGGACATGTGTAGTTCATAGATTTTACATTATCTTTCCATTTTATTTAAATCGTCAAATAATGATGTCATCGCTGCATCATTATTAAGTCATAAATAATTTAATTTATTTAATGTCTAAAAATCATAAAAAATACTATGATGTAGGAAATCTTTTTATCTTTCCAATGACTATTTATAATCAAAAATCTGATCTTTATAACCCCATATAAAAATTGTTTTAGTAAAACATATTATGTTTGTGTCATTTTTACTTTTACATTAAATAAAAAGTTATTTATGTCATTCCCCAACCCAAATGTCTCCATGGGGTCCCCAAGATGACCCATGGCTTGTCTTGGTCGGCCATGACACAACCAATAAGGTTGGGACATGTGTCTAGGTCATTTCCTCTTATTAAAGCATTATTTATACCTTAAACTACCCTAATTACCACTAATCGCGATTAAAAACTTAATAAGTTACTATTCACCAAAAAATTATTTTAATCTCATTGAACCACATTTTACTTCTTAATGACGACCATGTATGTCGGATTTTAAAAATTCAATACACATTAGTGGTAAAATTTCATTTAACTGAAAAATCAGTTTGCTTGATTACCACTTAGTGGTTTCACTATTCATCAAAAATTGAAGTTTTTCAGAAAATTACCAAAAATTCACCCTAATCTATATTTGATATTCTGAATTCAAAAATGAAGTCTATTTTACAAAATTCAAATCATATAAGTCACATTAATTAATTTAATAATTAATTCCCGCTGCCAGAGCAAATAGCATGTTTTTACAAAACAATAAGAATCAAAAGATTGACACCAGTTTAAGTCTAATTTCAAAGTGAAATTGATTCCAATGACCACCATTGGATAAAATGGTAAAAATATATTCTAATTTCACTTCAAAACCAATTCAAAACATAATCTAATCATATAAATAAATTAGATTAAAAAGCAGTTTTGATGTAAAATGCAGTATTTTTCACTATTCATTAAAAAATGAACATTGTCAGAAAAATACCAAAAATTCACACAAGGTAAATTTTGATGTCCCAATCATAAAGGATAAGTTTATTTTGACAAACATAGTTTATAAAATTGTCAAAATATAGAATCAAAAATGGTTTTCCATCAAAAGGCACTAAAACAATCTTTTAAGAATATTAGTGTATTCCATGCCTAAGATTGTATTTATTTTCATTTTAAGCCTCTATAACACTATCTTAATCATTAATAGACATAGATAAAAATATCTATTATTCATTACTTACTTGGGATGTTACAATGATGGTTAGATTTCTCTTCCATATCCATATTTTCACCTATGTGGAAACCCAGTGATTAGTTTATTTGGGTAACCGTTAAGTTTCATACTTTTGTTTTTAAATATTGGTTTTGGTATTCCTTTTTACGATGTGGGTTTATATTAAAGAAAATTTCGAATAGTAAACCATTTATAACCCCGACGAATTTCGAGGGCGAAATTCATTTTAAGGGGGGTAGAATGTAACACCCAGAGATTTTATGACCAATATTCTTTTTAATTTCATTAATGTCTTGTGTTGTACGCTACACCAAAAGGAGCTCGCTCAACACGCATCCTTGACTTGCCTTGCATTACACGCAATCGCGACCTTCCTCGATAGCGTGTGTATTATGTAATACTGAGTTTCACTAAACAATGATATGCTATTAAAATATTATTAAAACTAGCCATTATGAATAGTAATAACGACCTTTTAAAATTTTAGAAATTTTATCTCTCAAAATGGACTTCATTTTTGCGTTCAGAGTATCGAATTTAGCCTAAGGTGAAATTTTGGTACTTTTCGGATAACTTTCAAATTCTGATGAATAGTGAAAATTACTAAATTTTAATTAAAAACAACTTTTTTAATAAAAATAATTAATAGTGATAAATTATTAATTTGAGTGGTTTTAAAATATATTTAGAATATATTTTTACAATTTAATACAATGTTGGTCATTGGATATAATTTCACATTTAAACCAGTCATAAACAAGTGTCAATCTTTTGATAGTTATTATCTCTTAAGAACACGCTATTTGTTTTGACGACGGGAATTAATTTTTAAATTAATTAATGCAACTGATATGTTTTGAATTTGGTAAAATAGAAATCATTTTTGATTTCATAATATCAAATATAGCTTAGACCTAATTTTTTGTATTTTTCTGGAAACTTTCATTTTTTGATGAATAGTGAAACAACTAAGTGTTAGTTAAAAAAATGAATTTTTCATAAAACGTAATTTTACCGCTTCTGTGAGTGGAATTCAGAAAATCCGAGAGACACGGTAGATGTCAGTAAGTAAAATGTGGTTCAATGAGATGAAAATAATTTTTTGGTGAATAGTAACTTTTTACTTTTTTTTACCACTGTTAAAAGTAAATAGGGTAATTAAGGGTAAAAATGATATTATTATTACCCTAACACATGTCCTAATTCTATTGTAAAAGTGTAATTCGACCAAAAACAACCTTATAAATAAAATATGACCATTTAGGCCCACATGGATTAGATTAGGACATTTATTATTAATTTATTTAAAGAAGGGTTAAAATAGTTAAAATCAAAGATTAATAAGTAAATCTTTTTTAATATGGGGTAATACATAAGATAAATTCTACTATAAATATTCATTATAAATATATATATATTTCCTACATAATGGTATTTTTTTGTAATTTTTAGACATTAAATAATTTAATTTATTTATGACACAACAATGATGCAGTAATTATCTTATTAATGAAATATTGACATAATTGATGTTATAAATACCCAAATAAATATAATTTGAGACTTTTTATGAATTCCACTAATTTTCTAGGTTAATATGACATGTTAGTATGGATTTAAATAACTTTTTTTGAACTTATCATTCTGTTAGGATTTTCACAAAAATCAATTACTAAATAGTATCAAAATTGACATAAAATAGTTTTTAAAACAAATATTATATTATTAATTGTTATTTTATTCCTAAAAATCTAAGGTTCGGCCAAATGACTTAGATAAGGTTATATATATTAATAATAAACAACTTGGGGTTCTTTTGGCTTGATATAGTATGTTTATTAACCTTATAGTATAAGAACACAAGAAGACATGGTAAAAGTAAAATTATTTAACTTAATGCTAAATCTAAATGATAAGATTAAAATAGGAACCTAAACTTGTCTAAATTCTATTGGATGATAGGATTTCGACCCATTCCCACCTTATCCTCGAAATAAATCAATTTGGGGCTATTTAAAACCGAACTATACTTTATAATAAAATAATATTTTTAGTTATTCCAAAGGTGCCCCTCTCCTCCCTTCTAAAAGGGCACCTCCTCCCTCTCTTCCTCACACAACTTTGAGCCTTCAAGCTCGGCCAAACCCTAAAAACATCTCTTCTCCACTTCCCTAGAAACATCCAAGATGTTCTGGTCTTCCTCAAAGACCAATTTTAGTGCCCTAAGAGGAGGTCTCAAAGAGGCGCTTCAAAGAAGAGGTAATTTCTGTTACCGATTATTTCACCTTTATTTCTTCTTCCACGTCTTCATCTTAGGTTGTTTCATTATGAAGTAATACCATAAGTATCACTAATATACTTATATGTTATTATAAGTATGAAACAATCCTATTTCACCATCTATCCATCCTATGGAAAATGAAATCATCGCGCGTGCGTACGTACGGAATACCGTCTCCACGACGCGATGAGATTCATTCTGCACATTAACCATTCATGAATGATTATAAAGTATATATAATAAGTAATCATAAAATATATGACATAATAATGATACTGGATTTATGTGTATATATATGTATGTCATCTACTTAATTTCGTTCAACTCAATAAGGAAACGAAAACAACGTTCATGCGTACGTACGGCCTACCGTCTCCATGAACGTTGTATTTCTTTCCATTTAATGATTTATTATATATATGTATATTATGAATATATATATATAAATCATGTTTTATATTCTGGAATTAAGTAATCATGATCTATGTAATCATATGAATAATTACAAGTCAAAACACGGACGACAAATGAAACAATTTTACCCAAACCGCTCTTTAACATAGAATTTACAAAATAACGGGTAATATAAAGTCATAAGTGAATCATATATGATATCATAACAATGAATATGATTCATTAATAAGTCAATGACATTATATAAATCATTATACAGGAGGTTTGGACACTTACGAAGCAAATCGGACCTAAGGTAAGGGAAAATATCACAATCTCATTTTTATTTGAGATTGTTTATACTTTGGTATTTACTGGGGTGTATTTTATCATCCACATCCATGTTTCCTCAATATGTAAAATTATTTCCATCCACCTAAAATTGTTTAAATCCATTTTTACCCTTCGGTGAGTTTTTAGTAAAAGATTTGAAAGGAATTTTTTGTCGTTTTTCGTACGAGGTACTTTTTGACTTTTCTGGAAAAAGTACGAGAAGGATGTTTTTTTAACTTATACGGCATGAATGGACTTTTAAAACATTATTTCCAATAATAATCCTTTACATGTTTTCAAGTTTATTTTTAATCAACTTCTTTTAGTTTAATGTTTTATGACATGTTAAGAAAGGAAAAATGTTTTTGAAGAAGAAAGGATATTTTCCTCAAGAATGGAGTTCAAGTGTTTTATCAAAATTATTTTCCATGTAAGATAATAAAGGGTTCTGTTTTTATCCCTATTATTACATTGATTTGATTATGTTGTGATGGAATTTTTTTTATGAATTCCATTATCTTATATGAATTGTTTTATGATGTCATGATGTTTAAGATTCCCATTTGTATTACATGGGTTATGCAATGATGTATGATTTATGATTTTGTGGCACACATAAGAATTTTATTATTATGAGATGGGTGGGACCTATATCTCCCTCCAATGCATTGGGTAAAGATTTTATATCTCATGAGATAGACATGGCTGGAACGGTAGGTTATACCGGTTCAGTGAAACAGGACTGAAACGAGGGTGACTCGGTTCAGAAAGGGACTTTGTCCTCTAAGATAGTCTGGGAAATGAGTCTTGACTAACAAGAAATGATTATCTATGATTATGTATATATGCCACAAAGTTTCATGTTTTATGTTATGATTATTGTGATTACATTTCACTGCCATGATTTATCCCATGTTATGAAATTATGATCTCTTTTACAGGTTAAGATTTCCAAAAGTTATGTGCTTATGTATATGATGTGATTGATATTTCTTTTGTTTACCCTTACTGAGCATTTGAGCTCACCCTTTTATGTTTTCTTTTCCCCAGGATATAAAGAAAGGTTTTAGGTATTAAAAAAAGGAAGATCTTAATGGGAGATGTTTAAGATCATTCACCCTTATTAGAAGATTACGTTCCGAGTTTCCAAAGACACTAAACTATTACGATCCTTGTGTGTGTGTTTTTGTTATGTACTAAGTATTCCGCAAATGTAATGTAATGTAAATGTACGTCAAGCTTCGGGTCTCTACAATTTTCATGGGATGGATGATAGTGGACCAGGTGGTTCCTACACATTAGTCTGTAGTTTCCTTTTTTTTATTTTTCATGATGTATATATATGTACCTGTGTTTTCAGTAATGGGAGACCCTAGTTATATTCTTTTTATGAATTCTTGTAACATGGTTATTATCTTATTATAGTATAAGGCCTCTAAAAATTTTATTATTGATATGCATATTTTTATGCTCCCTTTTTGTTCTGTTTGTTTCTTCCGTTTAGTTAGGTTCATTATTCCACTATGTTACATACATATGGGAAATTATTATTATTATTATCACTAATTGATGGTATTTTCTTCCCACTATCACTTAATTAGACCCTCATTGCTAGTCGGTAGCCTTTAGGATATGGGAAGGCATGCCTAAAGCATAGTAGCCAACCAGAATGGATCATATTTTAAGAGGAAATCTATATTTACTAAGATATAGTGAACAATGATTATGAATAATAGAGGATAAGAGGTTCCATTTTATAAGTCATGGGTGGGACAAAATGGAATTACAACGAAGATTTAAATAATATAAGGTCATTTTATTTTGATTGTTAAAAAATATCCAATAAATAGATGGAATGATAATATAAAGTCAAAATATATTAATGTAATAAAATTTATATAAGTTAAACTGGCATTTTTACCCATATCTATTAGTTTAACCCCATAATAAACCCATTTGGACCTTAACCCTAACATTTTTTTTCTGTATCTACTATTCATTATAAAATAAAATGAATGTGGACTCTTTAAAATAATTGGATATAAGGATTTAAAATTTTAAAACAAACTTATCAAATTAAATTTCTATAAGTTATATAAATAAATTTTAAAATAATCTTTGATAATAGAAAAAAATCATTAAAAATCCATTTTAAGAGTACAACATGTTTATTCTTATTAAATGCATAGTATAAAACATTAAATGGAAGATAAAAAAATTTAACTAATATATTATCTATAAATTTAATTAAAATCATTCATCAATTGAGATTAAATTAATTTATTACTATAAAAACACAATGATAATGAAAAAATAGTTTATTTATCAACATATCTATTTTCTACCTTAAACTACATTTATTTTAATTTCTATCCAATTTATTACTAATGAGTTAATTTTATTCATGTGTAAACAATAATTCTTCAAAATTTATTATTTATCATTCATACCCTCCAATTCAATATTTAGAAGATAACTGTCACATTAAATGAATAATATTTCAATAGTATATCAGAGTTCTTTTAAACAGGCTGGAGCATGAAAAGAAATTTACCAAAGAAATAATATTTTTTTAATGCGAAATATACCATAAAATATATATTATCTACATTATACACCATAATAATAAAGTCTCACTCAAAATTCTATCTCTTAAATAATTGGGGATGCTTCTTCCTTATAACATCTTCAGGTTCCCATATAGCATCCTCAATTTTTTTGTTTCACCACAAAACATCATCCATGTGTGGTATTGTTCAACATAACTTTGTCTCATCAATCCATAACCTCTATATATTTTTCCTTATAAGAGAGATAATTATTCATTAGTATGGAAACTATGTTTATCACATCCAATGGTTTAGGTATATACTTCTTTAGGTTAGATACATGGAACACATCATGAACATAAAAGAGATTTCGCAGAATCTAAAAGTGATAAAATAACATATATATCTAATAGAGAAACATAAAAATTGTTGATATATCTAAGGCTCAATTTTCCCTTAATTCCAAATTTCATAACCTTCCTCTATGGATATATCCATATGAACACCTTATCTCAAATATTAAATTCTAGATTTCACCAATGATTGAAAATATTATTTTTTTGTTGACACTAAACTATATTGATGTGCATTTTAATGGATCTGACCATATTATTTCCTTAGCTATATTTTGTTCCAATATCATTCCTTATCCATCTTAATTCTAGCACATTGGTGTTCTAAACTTCATTCCATAAGGGGCTTCATAAGGAGCCTTCTGAAATGTTGATTTAAATATATTACTATAAGAAAACACAACCATAATATGGTGTTGATCCTAACTACTATTGACATCCATAGAACATGATATTAATATATCTTTTATGTTTTTAATGGTCCACTCGTATTTTATATCTTTTTAAATATTATAGGAAGTGATAGAGTTCAACTTCATATTCAAATCATGTTACAAGAATCTATAAAACATCAAGATAATCCTCAGATCCTAATCAGAAACCATAGAATGTGGTACTCCATAGACAACTAACTCTTACATTATGAATATATAACAATATTGTCAAGAGATAAATATTCTATTATTGCAATAAAATGTGATTAATTTTTAAGGATATCAATTACCACACAACTTGAATTGTTCCCTTTATATGTTTTGGGGATTTTGTTGATAAAATCTAAAGAAATGATTTAAAATTCTAATTCTAGTATAGGTAATGATTTTAAAATAATATTATAACTTTTTCTATAAGAATTAAATTTCTAAAATAGTAGGAATAAAGGCACATAAAACAAATGACACTTTTATTTTTATCTAACTAGAAATACTCTTTCATATCTCTATATATCTCTGTACTAGTTGGATGAATAGAGAATGATGAAATATGAGCTTCATCCCACAACTCCATTATATTTATTTTTAATTGGACATATACTAAGTTCTAGAACCATATCATTCCTTCATAATCATGGTTGATCAAATTAATATTTATTACCTTCTATAATAGTTCAAGATCCTCCTTATGATCCCTTTTTATTCTTAAATGGATGGATGGTTGAAAATTCATCAGCCACCTTTTTCACCATCCCTATGTGGGTGTGAATTGACTAGTAATAATCATCATTAAACTCCAACCATATTCTATCACACGTTTTAAATAATTTATATGTGAAAATACACTTCAATATTTTTTGATCCATCTACATGTCACACCTTTCAACAAAAATATAGTGCCTCTATATTTTTAACGAATAAATTACTTCTAGAAGCTTTAAATATTTAGTGGGGTAATTTTTATCATGATTTTTTTATTTTATTGAGGCATAAGATATAAATATATTATTACATATAGTAACTTCACTATTGCATCACTATATATCAAAAAACCTTCTCCAGTGTAGTATTGTGTGAGCATAGGTGCATTGACCAACCTTATTTTAAGATACTTGAAATTTTCCTCACATTCTTCTTTCCAAAATATCATACCTCCCATCTATATAAATTTGGTTAATGGATTAATTACTCATGAAAAATACATGAGAAAGAATTGATAATATCTATCCAATTGAAGAAAACTATGAAAATCAGTTACCATGGTTGTTCTAGGCCAATGCTCAGAAATTCAATTCTTTTAAAGCTCCACTTGTATACCCAATTTTAATAATATATGACCCATGAATTAATACTACTATAGACAAAATTTACACTTACTAAATTTATGATGCATTTTATCCTTCATCTGGATATTCAACATAATCCTCAAATGATATTAATAATCTTACATTATATTGTAATATTTAAAATTATCATCTATAAATACTACCAAAAATCCATTATTGTAACATCGAATTCCATTACTCATTAGATCCATAAATATAGTTAGGGAATTTGTAGGTCCAATTGAAATTACTAAAAATTAATAATGACAATACTTTATTTGGAAGGTTGTATTCATTATATCCTACATCTTTAACCTCAATTGATAATATATATAATGAAGTATAATCTTTCAAAATATTGATTTCTTTGTAGTAGATCAAACAGTTCATTAATATGGGGAAAATGATACTTGTTCTTGGTGGTGATCTATCTATGTTCTCAATAATCAATACAAAGATAGATTGGCCTTTATTGTTTTATAAAAAATAGGTGAAAATAATATTGACTCACTCGGGTTATGAATACCTTTTCTAGAATCTATTATGTATTATTCTTTAATAACTACAATTTAATTGAGTCATTTATATAAGTATTATTTTAAATATTCATAATACTAGGTAGGAGATCTATTAAAAAATCAACTTCATGATTTGTTGTAATACTAAGAAAGACATCAATAAATAAATGATTATATTCCAGAAAAATAGGAATATATTTATTATTGAGTTTTCCTCCAACCAATTGAGATAATGAATATGTATTAAGACCCTTAAAATGGATGTAATTACCCTTCTATATTAATATGAAACATCTAAGAAATAGACAATAATAGTCTGATTTGAAATATTAAATATGAATTACCTTGCTTTCCAATTATAAGGGATGTATATAATTAAATCCAATCTATACCAAAAATTACACCAGATTCAAATATATGGAGAATAAAAATATTTTTAGGAAATAAATTCCAATAATATATAATGAGAAATAAGTTATAAAATAGAGATTCTATCATCACACCCAGGTTTTAACAACCAAATAAATATCTAATCATTGAGGTGAAGATGTGATACCGTTAGAAAATTATTATGATATAAGAGAGTGGGTGGATCTAAAAAGAAATAAGGAATTTATAGTTCTATATTGGATGGTATGTGTACCTTCCACCTTGTCGTTATCCAAATGCACCTCAATTGAGATAAAAAAATTATTTCACTTTATCATTTTGATTAAGGGTTGTTGAGGCTAACCATACTCAATATCTCTTTTATTAGTGCATAGATTCCTTTAATTTATAATATTATTGAATCTGAAACATTTAAATTCATTGGTTTAATCATTCTTCTCATATGTTTCATTTCCAGAAATTTTTATACCTTACCAACAATCAGTATCTTGATGGATAGAATTACCACTCCAAAGTCCCTTTGAGACAATTTAATGAGTTTTACACAATATTTCATATATTTTGGTGGTGATAATTTTTTCCCTATATGGGATTTACCATTCAAGTTTCCATAACATTTCATTATTATATTCATGTCAATAAAATGAAAATAATATTTTCAATTATTAATCTCAATTTTTACATTTAGATTACATTGAAAGATTTATTCATTTTTACCAAAGACTATTATGGATTACACCATTTAAAGTCTAGAATTCATGTAACTAAAAAATAAATCAATTTAGCTAACAAGGCCGATGATAAAGCTATAAGTGTTCCTTGAAAGTCTTGTAAATATTTATTTATAGGTACCAATGGATTCATCATGATTTTATTTCAACTTTATAATATCCCATTTCTATATTTGTATAATGATTAAAAGGAAAGTACTTATTGAGAAATACCCTATTAAACTACTCGTATTACAGGGAGTTGATTTCACCGTCTTTCCTAATATTCTTGATTAGATTCCACCATTGATCAACTTGACATTCAAGGTGATAGATAACTAATAAAAATTTCTTATGGTTTGATCACTAATGAACCCGAAATAACATTTATATCACATCGAATCACTATTAAGTGACTATTAAATTACATGACTTGTAAAAAAGATGTCATTTTATCAAAAAATACTCAATGAAATTTTTCTCCCTCATTGGTGTATTTTTAATATCAACATGAATCATGTTATTTTTTATAGATGTAATGACTTGAGTGAGTATAGACATAATATATTACATCTCTTATCCAAATCCACTTTATTTTTTTAGGTTGATTATTAAATTTCATATCACATTTTTTGTTATAATGATTTATTATAGTTCTATCCATTAACTAGAAAAAAACACCCCATATAACTATTGAGAAACAATAAATAGAGTACGGAATCAAAATTAAATATTTCTTAAGATGACATTTTTTATGACACCTTATTATAAACCTATGACACATTATGTTTTTCCTATATCAATTTTAGTTAAACATTGGTTTTCATAGATTCCATCCTCATATTCACCATGAACATGTCTCTAAAAATTACTAAACCCATTTCTAATACTAACAGTGTTGACCTGAGAGTAACATTCATAAATATTATTACATTTCATATGAATATCAAACCCATATCACAATTTTACCTACCTGAGGACCATAAATGTTTTGTATATCTTGATAATAGATAAAAAATAAACATAATTAATAAAATATAATAGACATAAATCATAATTTTTTTATTTTTAGTTCCCTTATAGTCATATCCTAGTTATAAACAATCATTAAAACCTAGGGAAATAGAATATAAAAAAGGGTGAGAATAGAAGATCAGTTAGAGTAAACATTATAAATATCAATCATAAGAGAGTATAATATTATCATAAAGGCATGAATTCATAATAATGTTCATATTTTCAACGAAGAATATTCATACACTGAAAATATTAGATCATAAACTGTAAGAAAGAATGTATATCTAAAATCATAAGTAATAAGTGTTTCAAAGATGTAGTAATTATTCAAGATTCATAACAAAGTAACGTGTCTTCATAATCATAAAAAATCATAATATTATGGAAATGGATATTAAAAATCATTTACAAAAATAATATTATAAGAATATCATGAATCGATTATACATACGCTTCAAAATGTGAATATTACTATTCATAATCATGTTGATTCATAATCTTGTGAAAATAACTAGAATCAATCATTCTCATGCATTAAAATTTGAACATAACAATTCAAAATTATGTCCAAGACTATCATCATTATCTCATAGGAAGTCTATATCAAATTACCCAATACATTATATCGATATAACAGACCCACACAATACATTATCATTATCCATTCATATGTATTCCACAGGATCATGAAAATATTTATCATTCCTTTGGAGCCTAAATTGTAGAAAAGAAACTGGGTTTCATAAAGTTTTCATCATCATAATAAATAAATATCTCGTGAAATAATAAGGATAGTATTTTTTAATTAAATACCTACCTAATCATAAGTAATATCAAGGGTTTTCATCATACTTGAACAATTATAGAGGAAAATGATTTTTTATTTTTAAATCACGTATATAAAATAAAAATTATTCAATAATAATTGGAAAATTTTATTTCAAAAGTACTAGGGAAACATGGAAATAAATATTTATAGGAAAACGAGTTATGATTATTGTAAAATTCATTCATGTTTTATACGTTAAAACCAAGCTTATGTTTATAGTTTTTATAAAAATTCACAAATATCTAATTTATAAAAATTAGGAAAAATTAATTTTTAAACCTTTTAAAAAAACTCAATATGGTGAAAATTTTATTTTAAAAATAATTAGATAATATTAAAACAATTCTTAAATATTTTAAATGAAAATATAGACATAGATTAAAAATATTCCAGGTCGAAGAGCGAAATAAAATTAATTTTCCTTAAAAATGTTATTTTAAAAATATTGTGTACTTAAAGAGATGATAATGAATGAAAACACTATAATAAATATAATTAAGTATATTAAAAAAATTTAGGTTTTAAAGGATTAGGTTCATATCATTTCCCTAAATGTAAATTTAACATAAATATTTCTGAAAAGAAAAGAGATTGTAAATTAAACCCTTTCCTCATGTCTTTCCATGTTTTATATATGTTAACACCTAATGGATAATAAATATATATATATTAATATTATATGAGAAACATATTACTATATATATATATATATATTACTAAATACTATTCAATTATAAATTATAATTATTCATTTGTTAATAATTCTTAAATGAAATTATTATTTGGTTGAAAATTGGTCTGTTTTCCATCCATGTTATAATTCGATGGTTTTAGTCCATGTAAAGTGGTCATGTTTTTATCATATAAATAACATTAACCTTTCAATAAATATTATATTTATTGATTTTATTCAATCTTATAACAGTTTAAAAAATGAGGAGGTGAAAAATAAATTATGTCACTCCCTGGAGATGGTTGTCCATACACACGCAAGAGTGACGTTACCACTATTTAATGGATGAAATTATAGAAAGGAAAATGATAAATCAACTTTAAAGAATAATCATTATAATATAAATATCACATATATACATTAAATCTATCTTTATTTTCATCCATATAATTTATAAATAAAAAATGAATCACATCACTTTGTGGTGGTGGTAGCCCACACCTATGAACGAACAACATTATCATTTTAAATTTGATAGGAATGTAAGAAGGTAAATAAGATAATATAATTGAAAAAATTTAATTTTGTCATAGAACGTATATATAAACAATAAATATAAAATAATAAACAATAATCAAATATAGTGATGGAAAATGAAATACATTACTTCGTAGAGGCGGTAGTCCACACATACACAAACAATCTACATTCATTTCCAATTGGATTAGAAAAGATATGAAAAATGATTTTACATAAATCATAATAAATTATTAGTATATTTATGATATTGGATATTTTATTTTAGGATGTATATAATATATTTAGTGGAATTAGAATATGAAACTAACATTGAAATAGTCAGATAAGACAATTATCTCTTTTTTGATGGACCTCATTTGTCATACAACTTAATCATTCATAGGATAGTATTAGGGAAAGACAAAAATCTCAAGAATGAAGTGATATAATATGGGATATTATTTTTACATGGATTGGATGTGTTATAGTTCTTAATTTTTATGAATAAGGGATGATAAGATGTGCTATTTTTTAAGCAAGGGGAGGGACACATATGAAATTACTTAATAGATTTAAATAATATAAGGTCATTTTCAAGTAATGTGACACATAATGGAAACTGAATTGAATTTTTGATATTATAAGTTCAATATATCTTCATCTAATATTTTTTAGAAAATTCAATGTGTAATTTTTTACTTGTATCCCTTAGTTTTACCCACAATAAACATTTTTTAACAATAACTATAACACCCGAGACATTTATGATAATTATTTTGTTTTTATGTTATATAAATCAGCAAAGGAATCTTTCACTACACACAACACTAGATTTCCTTTCTTTACACGCAATCGCGACCTTCCTCGATAGCTTGCGTCGTACGCAATACCGAGTTTCACTAAACAACGATATGCTATTAAAATATTATTAAAACTAGCTGTTATGAATAGTAATACCAACTTTTTGAAATTTTTTAAATTTTATTTTTCAAAATTGACTTCATTTTTGGATTCAAAATAATGAAATTAGAATAGGGTGATATTTTTTTATTTTTCTGAAAACATTAAATTTTTTATGAATAGTGAAAACACTGAGTTACTATTTAAAAACCGACTCTTTATTTAAATAATTATTTATTTTATTCAAATTTGTTTTAGGTAAAAATTGATACATAATACCTATATAAGTTCAATGGAATTCATTGGAGTCATTTTATAATAATTTTAGATATATAAAAATTTTATTGAACTTTTCACCGTCTTTTACCCACCTCCTAGGAGAATTTGCAAATTTACATAAAACATAATTTTACCACTTCTGTGAATGGAATTTCAAAATTCCGAGAAACATGGTTGATTTCAGTAAGTAAAATGTGGTTCAATGAGATGAAAATAATTTTTGGTGAATGGTAACTTTTTACTTTTTTTACCACGGTTAAAAGTAAATAGGGTAATTAAGGGTAAAAATGGTGTTATTATTACCCTAAAGCATGTCCTAATTCTATTGGATAAGTGTTATTCGACCAAAAACAACCTTGGGAATAAAATATGACCATTTAGGCCCACATGGATTAGATTAGGACATTTATTATTAATTTATTTAAAGAAGGGTTAAAATAGCTAAAATCAACGTTTAATAAGTAAATCATTTTTAATTTAGGATTATACATAAGATAAATTTGACTATAAATATTAAATAGAAAGCTAAAACTATTTCCTACATAATTTCATATTATTTATAATTTTTAGACATTATATAATTTAATTTATTTATGACACAATGATGATGTAATAATTATCTTATTGATGAAATATTGAAATAATTGATGTTATAAATACCCAAATAAATGTAATTTGAGACATTATATGAATTAGAATAATTTTATATGTTAATATGACATGTTAGTGTTGATGTAATTAACTGTATTTGAACTAAGCATTCTGTTATGATTTTCAAAAAAATCAATTACCAAATAGTGTCAAAATTGACATAAAATAGTTTTTTAAACAAATATTATATTATTAATTGATATTATATTCCTAAAAATCTACGGTTTGGCTAAGATAAATATATCATGATAGTTTTATCATTAATGGACCACTTGTGGGTCTCTTGGATGTATATGTTATGTTTATTAACTATATAATATAAAAATACAAAGTGACATGGTAAATGTCAATCTAATTAACTAAGAGTTAAAACTAAAAGATAAGGTTAATATAATAACCTAAACTTGTCTAAATTATATTTTATGAGAGTATTTCGACCCATACCTACCTTAGATTATAAATAAATCAATTTGAAGCTATTAAAAACCGAATATTACTTTATAATAAAATAATATGTTTAGTTTTTCCAAAGGTGCTCCTCTCCTCCCTTATAAAAGGGAACCTCCTCCATCTCTTCCTCACACCACATAGAGCCTTCAAACTCGGCCAAAACCTGAGAAATTATCTTATACACTTCTCTAGAAACATCTTAGTGGTCCTGGTCTTCTTCGAAGACCAATTTTATTGCCCTAAGAGGAGGTCTCAAAGAGGCGCTTCAAAGAAGAGGTAATGTCCATTACCGATTCTTTCAACTTTATTTCTTCTTCCCCTTATTCTTATTTTGTTGTTTCATTATGAAGTAGTAACATAAGTATCCCTCATATACTGATATGTTATTAGAAGTATGAAACAACCCTATTTCACCATCTATCCATCCAACAGAAAATGAAATCACCGCGCGTGCGTACGTACGGAATACCGTCTCCACGCCGTGGTGTAATCTATTTTCCACCACCACCTTACTTGGATAGGTATAATGTTTTAAATAATAACTATATATTATTTTTGTAACGTGATATTGATTCTTAAATAGTATACATGCACTCCATTACAATTTCACGATCATGGGAATGATATCATCGCTCGTGCGTACGTACGGAATACCGTCTCCACGATGTGATGCGACTCGTTCTACATGATCTTCATTTCATAATGATTATATAAATGAATTTAATGAATGAATATGATATATATTACACTAATACCATTATGTATATGAGGTATCTATAACCTAAAAAGAATAATAAGAATTTATTCGACAAAACATGCATAAGAACAAAAAGTAATAAACACCCGAATAACAAGTAGTAATGAAATATTATTAATAAGAATATAAGAATATGACCATATATGATATCATAAAAATAGGTATGATTCTAGAATAAGTCAAAAACATTATTTAAATCATTATACAGGAGGTTCAGACACATACGAAGCAAATCAGACCTAAGGTAAGGGAAAATTTCACAATCTCATTTTTATACGAGATTGTTTATACTTCAGAATTTACTGGGGAACATCTATCATCCAAATACATGGTTCCTCAATATGTAATATTAATTCCATCCACATACAATTGTTTAAATCCAATTTTATCCTTCAGTGAGTTTTTAGTAAATGATATGAAACGAATCTTTTGTCGTTTTTCGTACGAGATACTTTATGACTTTTCCGGCCCAAGTACGGGAAGAATGTATTTTTAACTTATACGACATGAATAGATTTTAAAACATTATTTCAAAGAAGCTTCCTTTACAATTTTTCAAGTTTATTTTTAATCAACTTCTTTTAGTTTAAATTTATATGACATGTTCAGAATGGAAAATGTTTTTGAAGTAGAAAGGATATTTTTCTCAAGAATGGAGTTCAAGTGTTTTATCAAAATTATTTTCCATCTAAGATAATATAGGGTTCTGTTTCTATCCCTATTATTACATTGATTTGATTATGTTGTTATGGAATTATTTTTATTAATTCATTTATCCTATACGAATTGTTTTATGATGTCACGATGTTAAAGAATCCCATTTTTATTACATGGGTTATGCAATGATGTATGGTCTATGATTTTGTGGCACACATAAGAATGGTATAATTATGAGACGGGTGGGACCTATATCTCCCTCCAATGCATTGGGTAAAGATTTATATCTCGTGAGATAGACATGGCTGGAATGGCAGGTTAATCCGGTTCAGTGAAACAGGACTGAAACAAGGAGTGAACTCGGTTAAAAAATGGACTTTGTCCGCTAAGATAGTCTTGGATATGAGTATTGACTACTAAGAAATGATTCTCTATGATTATGTGTTTATGACACAAAGATTCATGTTTTACGTTATTATTATTGGGATTACATTTCACTACTATGATTTATCCCATTTATGAAATTACGATCTCTTTTGCAGGTTAAGATTTACAAAAGTTATGTTCTTATGAATACGATGTGATTGATATTTCTTTTGTTTACCCTTAATAAGCATTTGAGCTCACCCTTTTGTATGATTTCTTTCCCCAGGTCAGGAAGAAGTTTATTAAGTAGGAAATGCCAAAAGGGACTCTAGATATGATGAAATAAATGGGAGGAAAAGTAGATGCTTTATGAACTTGTTGCTTATGTTTCTCAGTTTCTAAAGACTCTATACCTATATGGTCCTTTCCTAGTTTTGTTATATGTTGTAATAAGTGTGCTTCAATTCTGAAGTAATAAAAATGTATGTAAAGTATGAGTCGTTATAGTTGGTATCAGAGGAAAGGTATAGTAAACTTTTGGAAACTAGGATGTGAAAGCCTTAGTAAGAACCCTCAGGATAAGTCTAAGCATAGAACACAATCTTAGTGTTTTATAAATGGCCATGAATAACCTATGATAAGACCTTAATTGTGAAATTTTATTCTTGATTATGTGATTTTCCTATTATAATTAGTGTTTCTCACACTATTATTCTTGGTTTTAGTCAATGTCCGGAACCCGAAGGAACATTGTTAATGCGGAATGCGACGGGCAATGCAATGATTGTCCCCCTGAGCAAACAAACGTTATAGGATATGTTTTGAAAACCATTGTTATTGGTTTTTGAAAAAAGATGGATATGTTTTTTGATCCCATGACCACTTCTTCTAACACCGAGCACCTCACCACTCCAACTACTTGACTTATGTGAATATATGCCAACATTTACTTAAATATATTAATTGAAACTATTTTTATTCCATGAAAACTGTCAGTATATGGGTTTCCAACCATAATTTTTTTATTCCTACATTCATGCGAGAAATATATACCCATGGTTATCTGAAACCATTGGTATAGTGTTTTTGGCCCAAACATATACCCAGGGTTTTCCCAGAAAACCATAGGTATAGGTTTCGAATAGATACATATACCCATGGTTTCTAAAAACTATGGGTATAGGCTTGAAATAGACCCATATACCCACAGATTTCCCAAAATCGTGTGTATATGTTTGAACAGACCCATATACCCATAGTTTTGGGAAACCCATGGATATAGAGGCTTTTTCTATTAGTAATATATAAAAGGAATTTTAAAATGTTAAAGATTTTTAATTTTGGTTTAATGAATATATTGTATGGCTTGAATTTACATAAAATTTTAGAATATATTAATACCATATTAGGAATAATAAGTTCCTAATAAAAATGTGTTAAATGTATTACATTATATTTAATAAATATTAATGAGTAATTAATTAATAATTTCTAATTTTACATAATATTCAATAATTTTAGTATTTTTTTATCTCTTATGATTTGAGAGTAACATGCCCGACTACTTGTTAGAATATAATACATAATAAAAATATAAATTTCCTATATTTTATATTATTAATGACCAATTATTCATGGAAGTATATTTTTTATACTTTTTATGGGTATTTAATCCTATTTAAATATTAATGAATTTTTTGGGATATTATTTTATATTTGAAAATGATGATTTCAAAATCATCTATTATGACGTTGGAATTTGTGTATTATTTGTTGGTAATGTTTTCATAAAAAAATTTAAGTGATGGAAATAATTTTTTATAACATATACCCATAAATAATGAATTAAATTATTTGGAATTCAATTAATAAATAAGAATTGATTTTTTAGACTATATTGTAAAAATGTTTGGAAAAAATTGATAAGGCCTTTTTTGGTACCTTGATTCAATGAATAATTATTTAATAACTATTATTCTGAAATAGTTGTCAAAAAAGTATTCTTTTATATAAAAAATTATGAGGGAATTGCAATGATTTAAAAAATATGGGTTTAAAAGAATGTTTTTTGTGTCTGAATTATTATTATATTTTAAAAATTATTTTAAAATCATTCACTGAACCATTGTAAATAACATTTATATATTTTTTAATATTATTGTCGAAGCCTCTCACTGATAGGGGTAATCATAATATTTATATGATATATATGATTAATGGGAATTTTATTGAAATTGTTTTAAATGATAAAAGGTTGGTTAGTTTATAGTTGTGTGGGAGTGATGAGGAAATTGTGATACTAGAGGAAATAATTGTGATTATTTGGAATGATTATGTGATTTTTTTCATTAAGGGTAATTATTTTATTGATTGATGGGCATTGGAGTAAATGTGATATTTACAGTGTGCATGTTTTAAATGATATTGGTGTGTGGTTTAGTTATTTGAATTAACCTTGTTTATTTTTATTTTTTCGATTGAAGACATATTATAAGATCATTGGTTTTGTGATCATGATGTGCACTGTGGAGTCATGTGACATGTTTTTGTTAGGGACCATGTCATCCCAATACCTTCAATTTTTCTTTTGGGTATTATAGTTGTTACGGAAAGGATGGAGGAGTAGAATTTCGGTTAGTGGTAACATTTCAGTTAGAGGAGGGGTGCTTTACATGTTTGATTTGATTGCGGAATGTTGTAGTTTTAGTTAGTTTTTTTATTTATCATAATGGCCATGATGGTGTGGCCATGAACTCAAAATCATAGATTCCCATGAGCCTAGTTTAGTGGTTCAACCATCTTAGTGGTTCCTGAACAATGTTGTCTATGCTGTGTCTAATGCTCATAGGTCAAATTCCTAATCTCCATCCTTTTAAGGGTCCATCGGGCAAGGTACTTGGGTTTTAGTTTTTATTCCTGGAGATTTATTTCCATGGATCTTCCATTTATTGATATATTGGGATGTGGTTCCTTTGACGCACCACATCATTTCTTCTGTTATATTAGATCAGGGGTTGACCAAGTATTAAATTTAATAGATTGAGAGGGAGGGTTTTTAAAATGATTTTTTAGGGTAGTATGACTCAGGTGAACTTTATTGTGTCCAACCCTACCACACCATGGTTTTTGAAAAAAATTCAAACAGTAGGATATGGGGACCCCTACTATATTATGGTGTCAAAATAATTAAATACTATATTAATTTAGATTTCCATGAAATTTAGTTTATTTCATCACTATTTTATCAAAACCTAGGTGAGTAGATGACATTTTCAGAGTATCATTATCCCCATTTCTTAACCTTAGTGCATTGCATCTAGAGGTAGATTAATGGGTTATCTGAGTTGAGTTTCCTTATTTACCATTGGTTCTTTCTCCCCTTTTCACCCTTATTCAATTCTATGAATGCTTTTACTCCATTAGTTATTATGATTTTCTATTTATGGTTGATTAATGAATCTTATTGGGATGAAGTCCATAATTATATTGGGTCCCTCAATGAAGATGTGATTTGAAATTTGTGTCAATAAATCCATTATAGTTTAGGGAGAGTTGGAAGCTTCTTATCTGGTAAGGAAATTTGGAATTATATTTATTTTATGGGTTTGTGTGGGATTGTCATGATTTATATTCAATTAGAAGATAGATTCAATTGAACATAATGGATACAATAAATTGAAAATTATATTCAATAATATATAGGTTGGGTATTTATATTTTAAATAATTTATTCTCTTCCCATGATGGTTTATTAATATTATTCTAAATATGTTGTGATATAAACTCCTATGAAAATTATTATTCATTAGATTATTTTTGAAGACGAAATTTCATTACAAACTTAATGATGATAAGAAAAGTGAGTAACTGAAGAGGTGCATGATTTGAGTATCAAACTTTCTTTAAACTACATAACATGAAAATATTTTCCTCCATAAAGTTCATTTGTTGATTATATATGTTGAAACATATTATTAGGTTAATTTTTGTCGAAATTTATAACATCAAATTGTTTAATTAAATATAGTAATGTGATTTTTTCTATAAAAAATGATTTAGGCCATTTTAAAGAATATAAATGATTACACTTTGTTGTATATCTTGACATTATAGCCTTGGTTTCCACCAAAAGTTTTTAGGAAGAAAATACATTTCACATCCCAGTATATATATTATAGTAATAGAGCCTTTACTATGAATTTAAGTGAAAACATGTGATATTATGTGATTTGGAAAGAAATGGAAAATTTTATAGTTTCTCTTGATGTAGTTAGATGTGGTTGATATTGGGATAGATGCGTTACAAAACAATAGATCTTTAAAAGTACTGACCTTTATGAGAGCTAGCAAAGAGCACTAATAAAGGGTAACTAATATCATCATTTTTCTATAGAATTGGTAAAAGACTCCCTTTATTAGTGCTTTTTTGTCTGTGCGGATGACGACCGTTAATAAAATGAAATAACAAAACATATAAAAATTAAAAAATGAGTAAATTTTAAAAAATATAAACAATTTTATTAAATAAATATTTATTAATAAAAATGAATAAATTTAACACATATATATATATATATTAAAAATATTAATAAATATTATATATTAAATATATTGATATATAAAATATTTTAAATTAAACAATTAATTGAATAAAAATAAAGAACAAGAAAATATAAAATATGTTGAAAATTTTATAAATTAAATAATTATTGATAAAAATGAATAAATTTAATATCTATATATATATATTATAAATATTAATAAATAGTATCATTCAAATATAAATTTAGAAAATGAATAAATTTTAATAATTCATGAAAAAAATTTATACAGAATGAATTTTAATAACAAAACAGAAAAATTAAGAATAAATAAACTAGAAATTTATTAAAAAAAATTATTAAATAAACTGTTATTAACATAAATAAATAAATTTAATATATCTATATATTTATTATAAATATTCATAAATAATATATATTGAATATAAATATAGAAAATGAATAAAATGTAATAATTTAAAATACATTAGTTTCTTATTCATTTTTAATTTTTTTATACATTTTTATTTATTAATATATTTAATATAGAAATATATTCCTATATATATATATATTAATTTATATGTTATTTCCTAAAATATGATTTTTATTATACAAAATATTTATGATTATATTAAAGAAGTCATAAATTTTGTCAAAAAATGGTTTATAATTAAAAATTAATATTAATTAAAAATACTGAATAATTACATTGAGTATTGGACATAATTGAATGTTGTTTGATTTTTCAATTTAAAATATATATAATGTGTGTTACATTGATTTCACATAGATATACCTAATTAAAGGATTTTTATATACAACATAGAGACACACAAATATTTAGGCAATTAACGAAATGTTATATAGAAACACATACCCTTAACATTTATCTAATATATTCACTTTTATGTACTCATTTCCCAATTTTATTAAAACACGATATATTAAATATATTATGTTTTTAATTGGAAAATTTTATTCATTTATTTTTAATATTATTAAACTTAGGTATATTTATTTAATTTTAATATAATTTTTCATGATTTATTCATTTACTATAATTTATTTATATCTATTTACTTACTATGTTTTTGTATTTTAAATATGTATTGATCTTTACTTCAATTAATATCTATAATATTTTTGATATTTTATATTTAATTAATAGAACTTATCATTTCTTTTAATATTTTTAAAGTGTACTCGTTGATAATTATTCAATGTCACTCATTTATAAGATGAATGCATTAAAAAAAATATTTATTAATAATGTTAAAAAATATTTATAAATAAATATATTTCAAAATTTAGGTTTATTTAATAATTTTTTAAAATTTATGTATATTTACTATATTTATAAATTTATGTATTTATAATTATAAATAAATAAATACTTTTAAAAAAAAGTATTTATATAATTATTAATAAATATATATATATTTAAATAATTTTAAAATTAAAATATTTTTTTAAATAATGAAAGTTTTAAATATATTTAAGTTTATATTTATATTTATATTTATATTTTTTATTAAATATATATATATAGATATATAAATTTATATAATTGTATAAACATATAAATATATTTTAAAAAAATATTTATATATTTATAAATAAATAATTAAATAATTAAATAGTTTGAAATTATAATAAATATATTTTAATAACAAATATATTTTTTACATATTCATATTTATATTTATATATATTATATATATATAATTATATATATAATTATATAATTGTATATAATGATATAAATATATGTATAACTATAAAATTATAATAAATATTAATAAATAATGAATTTATTTTCTATATTTATATTTATATATATATTTTATATATATATATATAGATATAAATATATTTATAATTTCAAAAAATAATTATATATATATATTTTATGAATATATTTATAAACGAATATTTTCTATATTTATAAAATTTTCTATTTATAATTTTTAACAAAAAATTAAACATTTATTAAAAATGAATTTATATAATTATAAATAAATAATTATATTTTTATTAAAATATAAAATTATAATTATATAAATTATAATTATATAAATATATTTACTATTTTTATTTATAATTATAATTATATGTCCTTTATTAGCGTTAATGTGTTTTCACTAATAAATATGAATTTTATCAGCACTTCTTTACCACCGATTAACATGGAGCTTTATCAGTGCTAAAAAGATAATGATAAAGAAATATTTTATTAGAAATTATTAATTTTTAATTGATAAAAGGTATCATTATTTGTACTTTTTAGGAAGTGCTAATAAATGTATCCCTAATCTATTTAAAAGAACACCAACTGCGACTGATTTAGTTGTGAATCTAAATCTTCCGTGAAACACCCCTACTGCTGGTCCTCCCCCTCCACTGTCTCTCTGACGAATCAAGGCTATAATCTATGGTATGTTATTTTATCCTCCTCCACATTGGTTGATTGCTTGTTTGTGTTCTGTGGTTAGCCTTATTACAATGTTCTCAACAATAACAAACCCTAAGTCACTTCTCCAAAAACTATAGTCATGACAGCTCTACCTCATTCTTCTTTATTGTTTCTATTTTTATTTCCACATTCACTCCTTGATCTTTCCATTTTTAGCACTATCAGTGTAACCATCAACACAGTCATTACCAAATTACCATTTTCTTCATCCTCATTATCTTTTTCTCTTTGATATTTTTTCTGGGTTTTTAATCACACTTTATATTTTTCATACATCCAAGGTTTGTTTTATTTGATGTTTTTTTTGAATTTTTATTTTCATGTAAGATTATTTAATGAATTACTCTTATAAATAATATCAATTTACTTACAAATGGGTGTGTGAGGTACGTTTAATAGGTTCTATCATTAACAAAATTATTATGTGATGAGTGTTAGGATAACTAACATATGTTTAATTTTTATGAATGATGTTTTAACTGATGTTGTATTTGAGGAATTATTTTTCATAAGTGTATTTTAAATATTCTAATGTATTTTTTGTAACATTTAATATATGTTTAATTTAATTTTTAATCTTTTTACATCATGTAATGTATATTTAATTTTCCATATTAGAGATTGGATGACTAATAAATGTTCTTTTCTCCCAATGTTAATTGGATTTCTGAAAGTATAAGTAATTATGGATTATTGATAATATATATTTAAATGGTCATCCTGGGAATGTTTTTATTGAGTTTAATGTGTAATTTCAGTATAGGGATGTCAGTTTATAATTCAGTTTGAATAATATTAGAATAATATAAGAGTTTTTTTTCAGTTATCCCTCATTTATTTTCCAATCTACAATTTAATATTCATATTCAATTCATATGGAAATTTTTCAAATTAACTGTCATTAGGAACTATAATCATTTCAGAAAAAATACCATCACTTCCCAAGTTTTACTTTCTACGTCATCTCAATTCCTAGAGTAAAATAATATTGATCAATCTAAAATGATATGATAAGGAAAAAAATATTGAAATTTATTTTTATTATAATTAGAAAAAATAACCAAATTATATCCATATTTAATCATTTTCATAGTATATATCACTTTGTATTTTTTACATGATGTGACATTATAATTTTCAATATGATTTATGAAATCGTATGCCTCCTTTTGGGTCCTTATCACTATCGATATATCTTTCCAAACTAATATATTATTCCTAATTCTATTTTAAATTTTTTTTATTTATATATTTTAGAAATAATAATCACCAAATTATATAATGAAAAGAAAAAATGTTTATTCCAATTTATGATCAACTATTTAAAATCCTTGATAAGATTTAATTTTTTGAGAATTTTTAAAAAAGACTAATATTTTAATAAGTCTTCGGTGAAACCCTTTTTTCAAATATATTTCCTCTATTTAATTTGTGAAATAGTTTTCATTTTTTTGATAGACTTTTGTATTTATAAAGGTAGATATGAATTTAATATTTCTTAAAAAAATATTTTCAGCACTTGGAATTTTTTTTATGAGATAGAAAATTGTAGTTCGATTACAACGCTTTGAACAAGTGATGAATATGAGGAAAGGGTTGATGATTTTTTTAATTTTCAAAACATAATGTTCCAAAAAGGTCATTTTTTTCTATCTCTGGTAGGAATGCTTAAATATGACAGAGTTTAAAAGTATAGAAATTTAATACAATTTAATTTTTTATGGTGTTAATAAATTTCACAATCCATGGATTTGTCATATTTTAATTGTGAATAATTCTAGATATATTTATGTTTAAGATTATCTGGTATATAAGTTTGATCAATTTGAAGTAATTATTTTTTATATTAAATTAATGAAAATTGAAAAGACATCAATTATCACACACTTATTTGTTCTTACTAAAAAACCATTGTATCTATGTGGTATAAAATTTATAGTTTCATTAATGAATTTGTAAATCAAAACCTGGGTAATTTATTGGATAAGGTATTATGTCATTCATTAAATCATATATCATTTCATTTCTTATGCTAAGAAAGGATATTTCAAGGGAAGGTTCCGGATGTAATTAAAATATAGAAAACTAGGACTGATAGATTGATATGGTTCCCAGTCTTGTAGTTATAAATAATTAAACTAGATTGGAAATTTAATCTGGACCAAAGAGTGGTTTCCAATTTTGGTAGATCCAATTTTCATGACAATACATAATAAAAATAAATTCCATTATGAATCATAAATTGACTTGGACCTTTTTAAAATTTATAAGACTTAACAATTGATAAAGATTATATATATTAGTATAACTTCACACGTGATATGGTTTCTGTAACACCCCATGCTTCCATGTCGCACCTCTCTTTGAATAATACAGTAGTGTGTGTTGTATGCAACTTCGAGTTCTAACACACACCACAACCAATTAAACTAGCTGTTATGAATAAAAATATCCTCTTTTTAAAATTTTATAAATTTTATCTTTCAAAATAGACTTCATTTTTGGATTCATAATATCTAAATTAGCTTAGGGTGAAATTTTGGTACTTTTCTGATAACTTTCATATTTTGATGAATAGTTAAAATTAATAAATTTTAATTAAAAACCACTTTTTTAATCGAAATAATTAATAGTGAAAAGGTATGAATTTTAGTGTTTTTAAAAAATATTTAGAATATATTTCTACCATTTAATCCAATTTTGTTCATTGGACATAATTTTACATTTAAACCAGACATAAACAAATGTTACTCTTTTGATAGTTATTTTTTCTTAAAATCACGCTTTTTGTTTTGACAGCAGGGAATTAATTTTAAATTAATTTCTGCCACTTATGTGTTTTTAATTTTTAAAAATGGATTCCATATTTAGAATCAGGATTCATGAATTGTGTAAATAGGAAACTTTTATTTTTATACATTTTGAATAATTACTTCGGTAAATATTTTATTTACCATGGTTAAAGGGTAAATCCGGTAAATAAGGGTAAGAAGCATAATATTATAATAATATTAAATTACACTAAAATGTTTCCTAACCCTATTGGTTAATACATGTCTGACCATGGGCATCTTTGGGTAGATTTTGGGAACCCATGGAGCCACTTGTAAGTGATACCGACACTTTATATTAATTAAGTTAAAGTAATACAAAAATGACATAAGAAAATATCTTTTAAAAAACATTTTTTACATAGGGTTATATATGTTATCTTTTAGACTATAAATATTCATTATAAATAAAAAAATATTTCCTAGATAATTATATTTTATTTATAATTTTTAGACATTGAATAATTATTTTTATTTATGACACAATAATGATGTAGTATTTTCCTTATTAATGAATCAATAAAAAAATTTGTAATATAAATGTTAAAATAAATTTATTTTGAAAGTATTGATTCCATAAACGAATTTTATTGGTTAGCATGACATGTTAATATTGATTAAAGGATTTTTTTCGAATTAAAAAAGTTTTTATGACTTTAACAAAAATCAATTAGTGAATAGTGTCAAAATCTACATAAATGAGTTTTTAAAACAAATATTATATTATTAATTGATATTCTATTCCTAAAAATCTATGGATTAGACAAAAGACTTATATAATGATAGGTGTATCATTAATGGGACAGTTCGCGGTCGCTTGAAGTATATAGTATGTTTATTAACCCTATAATATAAAAATACAAAGTGACATGGTAAAAGTCAAACTAATTAACTAAGAGTTAAAATTAAAAGATAAGGTTAATGAAGTGACCCAAACCTATCTAAAACCTATTGGTTGAGTTGTTTTAGACCTATACCCACCTTTGAAGTTTAATAATCCACTTCAGACCCATTATAAACGGAATATAAATTTATTATAAAATAACATTTCTAGATTTTCCTAAGGAGCCCCTCACGCCTCTTATAAAAGGGAACTCCCACATCTCTCAAATTCATACTCTCAATGACTTTTGGCTCAGTAAACCACTGGCCAAATATTCTCTTGACTTCCCTAAATTCATCCTAGAGCCATTACTTTATTCATAAAGCCAACTTAAGAATCCCATTTGATCAAATCAAAAGGAAGAACCCGAAGAAGAGGTAATGATTCCACCACCCTCTTTGAAATTCCTTTCTTCTTCCACCTCATATTTATTTGTTATTTCAATTATAAAATAATAACTCCAGTATATTCTATATATTTTGATGTTATTAAAAATATGTTACAACCATATTCAGTATTCTATCCATCCTTTCAATGACATCTCACCAAATGTGCGTACGTACGGCTTACCGTCTCCACGTCATGGTGTAATTTTTATTCAACAAATTATTATTTGGATAGGTATAATAATGATGTGTAATTCATGTAAATAATAAATTTAACATTATAATTATTTTCTATATTTGATACACCATCAAATTATAAATTATTTTAATATCAATATAATGATATTGTTGCTCATGCATACGTACGGACTACCATCTCCACGAACGCGATGAGAATCATTCCCCATCGTATCCATTCAAGACTAATTTTCATTTGATAATTAAAAATAATGTTTGAGTATGTGATTTCAATATGGATATGAATAATATAAAACCGATGGATAACATACATGGCTTATTTAATAGAACATATAAAAGAAAATGAGTAAGTGAACACTTGAAACAATGATAACACTATGATATTATTAACAAAGAAATGCTAGAAGATCATATATGATATCATATTACTGTATCTGATTATTTTATAATTTAATAACAATCATTTCACCAATATATATTAGGATAAACTACCCTCGAAAATGAAAAGTACAAGGTAAGGGTGTATTTCACAATCTTTTCATTATTCGAGGTTGTTTATACGTAATTATCTAATGGGACCTCTTTATCATCCACATCCATGATTTTTAAAATTGTATTTCAAATCATTTTTAATATTATACAGAATATATGTTAAAGTAATTTATACCCTTGTTTGACCTTTTTTTAATATGTTTCTAAAGGAATCTTTCTGTCATTTTTCAAACAAGGTCCTTTTTAACCTTTTCGACAAAATTAAGGTAAGAATGTCTTTTTTTAACTTATACGGAGGGTGCGGATATTTTCCACCGTTATAAAATCTTAAAAACCTCATTTACAAGTTTATAAGAATATTTTCAATGTAAAATTCTTCTTTTATAATTATGTGACTCTTTAATGATTTCAAAAAAGAGATATTTCTCTCAAATAGTTTTGATTTCATCTATGCCAACATCACTTTAAATGTTTTAAAAATTTATTCTTCTAAACCATTCTCATTAATGTCCATGTTGAAAAATGGTTTTAATGATTTACATAAAGGGACATGAATGTTTTAAAATGTTAATTACTTTAAAAATTTTCAATGTGGTATGGGAAACTTTGATTCAAAAATGACTTTTAAATATCTTCCTTTATAAATTGTGTGACTTTTAAATGTTTTCATGAAAAGGGATATTTCAATAAAAGAGTTTTACAAATAATTTCCATCTATGTCAAATTCATTAATGGATTTTAAAATTTTTTTGAAGTTGATTTATTATGATACAAAACTTCCATATTATAATGAAGGTTTCGTGATATGTTTGACTTTGGATGTGTTATTTTTATACCGTTCATGGTTTATGGTTAATGTATTGACATTTAGTATCCTAGTTCTTATATTAATGTTTATGTTATGTTTCAAACTTTTCATATGAGGAATGTATTGGACATAGTAAGTGATGTGTGGAGCCCGTTATAGCTCCTTGATGCATCAGTAGGTCTCATGAGACAACTAGATGTGGAATTGGTCGAGGCCTTTTCACAATTTGATTTATCGTTTTGGCTGAGGCCTTAATCATTTTTAGACATCTTGGCCCAGGCCTTCACAAAATGTTTTAGAATGTTTGGAATTATAAATTACCTCATTTTGGAAATAATATTAATGGTTCATGTGGTCATTCGACTAGTATAATAACCTTGATTATGTTTTAGTATGACATTATTTACTCAGATCATATTCTTTCCATAAAATTATTAATTATTATTTTTGGTAAAGGAATGAGGTTTCAATTATTCACCATGCTAAATATTTATGTTATTTTACGATGTATTTATTACCCTTACTGAGCGTTTGAGTTCACCCATTTCTATGTTTTATTTTTTCCAGTATTCCAAGAAGTGTATTGTGTTTGATATGTAGGGCTAAGCTAAGGGAATAATGGGTTTAACAAAGGATTATTTATGTTCTATTTTATTTCATAAAGTGTAATGTAACATTCATGTATGTAATCTATTTTCCATGATTTCTAAACTGATCGGTATTTCAGGACATGATTCCTTGTAATCATGCCAGTGTATTAAAATAATGCACAGACTCTGGGTAACTAGGGTCGGGGCATTATAGTTGGTATCAGAAGAAGTTTAGCAATAACCTTGGAAACTACATTTAGATAAACTATGATTAGAGCACATAGACCTAAGATAGAATTTGAGTATTAGTATAGAAGGAATTCCTAGAATTTTGGTAATGTAGAGATTTTGTGAGTTTTCCAAGTAAATACTTCCCTTTCTGGATACATGCAGGTAGAGGAGGCTCTGGCATAGATGTACTAATGGGTAAAACCTGAAAACACCGCTTTGATCTAGACTCGAACGAGAACTAGTGCACGACAACGGGCCTTGCCGCACTCTTGGTTACAACACTCTTGGGGGATATTCTTAGGATAATTCTAATTTTTTTACAAACCATTATTAAGGGCTTATGAGTATATACTTACTCAATGAAAACATTTTTATGATTATGGATTATATCCATAAACTGTTCAATTTAGGTTAGGTATTTTACATGTTTATAATTATTCATTTCTATTCATAAACTAACCTAGTGTATTCCATTGTATAGAGATGGCGCCCAGTAGAAGAAATGTGAACTCCAAAAATTCATATGATCCAAAGAGTGAGAAGGATCATATCTTCCACAATATTAAGCCAAAATTTTGAAGGGAAATAGTCTCTCATCTTTTCTTAACATATGAATAAATAGTATCATGTGTTAATCAGATAAGTAAAGAATTTTTTGAGTCCAATGGCATTGAAGGGAAGCAAGAGAAGAAAAGGATGGGAGAGTGAAATATGGATAAAGGGAAGAGGGAAAAGAAGAATTTTCCCATATGTTATAACTATGGGATGAAAAACCAAGGAACATTCCTGAAGGGAATGAGAGTTTGTTATTAGTGTGGAGAAAAAGGACACCAAGTACATGACTTCAAGGTTTAGAAAAAGGTTTCAAATATACAATGTTTCATCCTTAAAGAGTTGGGACACTACGCGAACCAATTTCCAAATCATTAGAGTATGCCCCAAATGATGCTATTGGATAATAATCAAGTTATGATACAACATTATATGAAGAAGAATGACTAGTGTTCTTTTCTTGTTATTATAGGATTATTTCATTTGAGTGTTGTATCAACAATATACTGGTTATATTAATTATGGAGATAAATAAGGATTGTACTTTGGTACTATTTTATTGAGGATTTGAGATTATACGGTTCTAAGAAAAGTGACTTAATAGTGAGCTACATGTTTGTTAAAATACATGGTTGAAGGAAAGGTAATCCTTAATATGGTCCCAATAATGTGGTAGTGATTTTGGAATAAGTGATGGTTGATTTAAATAAATTATATTGGATATTATTGACTATCGTGAAACTGTTTAATGATTTGTCATTTTTGGAGTTTACAACATTTTTGGATAAAAGAATTATATCTAGTATTTTATAAAGAATAAGGGATAATGAATGTAATCAATAAGGTTTTTTGGTAATTTAGGATGTTACCATGTTTTAAAATAATACATGATGATGGTGTTCACATGTTATTACAGGGAAAAAAGGATCTTAATTTTGTTTAACTTCTTTATAAATTTTGGACTGTGAGTTTGGATAGAAGTATTTTGGATAAGTCTAAAGGTTGGAATGAATTATGTTTGAAAGGTTATTTTTGGATTTTTATAAAAGGAAAACATGAAGACTGTGTGACAACATGTCACATCGGACAAAGCTGCGGGAAACGAACCCACAACCATAGTGTGATTGGGATTTATCGCCTACCACTAGACTATGTGATGTTCTTGGATGGTATAATGTAGTTTCTTTTTTTTAATGGGTCTGATATGTGAATTATAAATTCATTATATCTATAACCCTATTCAGTTAGGATAATTAGAGTATATTTGAGTTGAATTATGTTTCGGGGAGAATGATGAGTTTGTGGTAGAAATTTATTAATGGATAAAACTATAATTATAAATTAAGTATATCTCTTTATGATCTCATCCAATCTCATAAATAAATTCCTCAACATTAGTAAAAGGAACTTAGAACAAAAACGTTGTCCTAGATGGTACCTTAGATCATCACTAATTTATGGCTTGTGATTGTTGGCCTTTTCATTACAATGTTCTCTAGCAGTCTCCATCCGATATTGATAGTTTTATTTCTCTTCCATATGTATGTTTTCCTACATGGAACCCTAGTATGTGTTATTTTTGGTAACCTTAATACTTACCACAATTTATTTTAAATAGAGGCCTCATTAATCCCTTTTTCGATGTAGGATTTCAACTTTGATATTTTGAAATCTCAACCCCATGTTTTCAATACCGAGCCTAAATTACGAGGATGTAATTTATTGAAGGAGGGGAGAATGTAACACCCCAAGCTTCCACGGTACGCTTCAATTTGAATAATACAGTAGAGTGTGTTGTATGAAACTTCGAGTTCTAACACACACAACAACCAATCAAACAAGCCATTATGAATATTAATACCCACTTTCTGAAATTTTATACATTTTATCATTCAAAATGGACTTCATTTTTGGATTCAGAATATCAAAATTAGCTTAGGGTGAATTTTTGGTACTTTATGATACTTTTCTGGTAACATTCATATTTTGATTCCATATTTGGAATCAGGATTCCACAATTTTGTAAATAGGTAACTATTATTTTTAGACATTTTGAATAATTAATTTGGTAAATATTTTATTTAATGTTGTTAATGGGTAAATTCGGTAAATAAGGGTAAAAAAATAATATTATAATAATATTAAATTACCTTAAAATGTGTCTTAACCTTATTGGTTGATACATTTCCGACCATGAGAATATTTGGGTCGATTTTGGGACCCCATGGAGCCACATGTAGGTGATAATGACACTTTATATTAATTAAGTCAAAGTAAATACAAAAATGACATAAGCATATATATTTTAAAAAAAACAATTTTTACATAGGGTAATAGATGATATATTTTTAACTATAAATATTCATTAGAAATCTAAGAATATTTCATACATAATGGTATTTTATTTATAATTTTTTTACATTTAATACTTAAATTTATTTATGACATAATAATGATGCAGTATTTTCTTTATTAATGAAAGAATCAAATAATTGGTATTATAAATGTTAAAATAAATATAATTTGAATGTTTTGATTCCATAAACGAATTTTAATGGTTAATATTACATTCTAGGAATCGTTAAATGAATTTGGTTTGAATTAATAAAGTTGTAATGACTTTAAAAAAATCAATTACTGGATAGTGTCAAAATTGAGATAAATGAGTTTTAAAAACAAATATTATATTATTAATTGATATTATATTCCTGAAAATTTAATTCTTGGCCAAAGGACTTATATAGTGATAGGTTTATAATTAATGGACCACTTGGGGGTCTATTGGAAGTATATAGTATGTCTATTAACCATATAATATAAAAATACATAGTGACATGGAAAATGTTAAACTAATTAAGTATGAGTTAAAACTAAAAGATAAGGTTATTAATGTTACCCAAACCTATCTAAAATATGTTGGTTGATTAGTTTTTTACCTATACCCACTTTAGAGTTTGAATAATCGACTTCGGAGCCATTAGAAACCGTATATTAATTTATTGTAAAATAATATTTCTAGCTTTTCCTAAGGTTCCCATCACCCCTCTTATAAAAGGGAACTCACCCTACTCTCATATTCATACCCTAAAAGCCTTTTGTATCAGGAAACCCCTACAAAAATATTCAATCAACTCCACTAACATCATCTTATAGTCATTCTTTTAGTCATCAAGCCAATATAAAGAGCCCTTTTGATCAAATCAAACGAAAGAACCCGAAGAAGAGGTAATGATTTCAACACCCACTTTCAAGTTCCTTTCTTCTTCCACTTATAATTTCGTTGTTATTTCCATTCTAAAATAATAAATCTAGTATATTCTATATACTTTGATTTTATTAAAAATATGGTACAACCATATTAAGTGTTCTATCTATCCTTTGAATAATATCTCACCATATGTGCGTACGTACGACTTACCATCTCCACATCGTGGTGTAATTGTTATTCAAAACGTTATTATTTTGATGGGTATAATAATTATGTTTAAATAATTTAGATAATAAATATAACATGATAATTATTCTGTATATTTTATATACCATCCAATTATATATTATTTTAATATAAAAAGAATGATATTTTCGCTCGTGCGTACGTACAGACTACCGTCTCTAAGAACGCGATGAGAATCATTCTCCATCATATATATTCAAGAATAATATTCATTTGATGATTAAAAATAATGTTTGAGGACTTTATATAATTCTGTATATGAATAATATACAACCTATGGATAATAAACACGACTTATATAAAAAAACATATAAAAGAAAATTAGTAAGTGGACACCCAAAACGACGATAATACTAAGATATTATTAACAAAGCAATGTTAAAAGATCATATATGATATCATATTAATGTATATGATTATTTTATAATTTAATAACAATAATTTCACCATTATACAGGAGGTTAACCAACCCTCGACAAAGGAAATGTACAAGGTAAGGGTTTATTTCACAATCTCTTCATTATCTGAGGTTGTTTATACATATTTATCTACTAGGATCTCTTTATCATCCACATCCATGATTTAAAAAATGTATTTCAAATTAATCTTACTATTTTAAAGACTATGGGTTAAATTCATTTATACCGTTTTTTTACTTTTTATAAGATGTTTGTAAAGGAATCTTTCTGTCGTTTTCCAAACAAGGTCCTTTTTAACCTTTTCTACAAAATTAATTTAAGAATTTCTTTTTTTAACTTATACGGCTGGTGCGGCTATTTTCTGCAATTATAAAATCATCAAAACATCCCTTACAAGCTTATAAGAATAATTTTAATGTAAATGATTTCTTTTATAATTATGTGACTCTTAAATGATTTCAGAAAAGAGATATTTCTCTAAAATAGTTTTGATTTCATCTATGGCAACATCATTTTAAATGTTTTAAAGATTTATTCTTCTAAACCATTCTCATTAATGTCCATGTTGCAAAATAGATTTAAGGATTAATTTAAAGTGACATTAATGTTTTAAAATCTTAATTAATTTAATAATTTTAAATCTGGTATGGGACACTTTGATTCAAAAATTTCTCTAAATGTCTTCCTTTATAAATTGTGTGGCTTTTAAATGTTTTCATTAAAAGGGATATTTCAATCAAAGAGTTTTACAAATCATTTCCATCTATGTCAAATCCTTTAATGGATTTTAATTTTTTTTGAAGTTGATTTAGTATGATACAAAACTTCCATATTTTATTGAACATTTTTTGATATGTTTGAATGTGGATGTGTTATTTTTATACCCTTCATGGTTTATGGTTAAAGTATTTAAATTTTGTATCCTAGTTCTTATATGAATGTTAATGTTATGTTTCAACATTTTCATATGAGGAATTTATTACACATAGTAAGTGATGGGTGGTGCCCACTATATCTCCTCGATGCATCGGTAGGTCTCATGAGACAAGTAGATGTGGATTTGGTCGAGGAATTTTCCCAATTTGACTTATGGTTTTGGCTGAGGCCTTTATCATTTTTAGACGGCTTGGATAAGGCCTTTAAAAAATGTTTTAGAATGTATGGCATTATACATTCCAACATTATGGAAATAATATTGATGGTTCATGTGGTAATTTGACTAGTATAATACCCATGATTATGTTTTATTATGTCATTATTTACTCAGCTCATGTTCATGACATAAAATTATTAATGTTTATTATTCGTAAAGGCATGCGGTTTAAATTATTCAACATGATTAATATTTATGTTTTTTTCTTCTGTATTGCTTAACCTTACTGAGCGTTTGAGCTCACCCCTTTCTATGTTTTATTTTTTCCAGGATTCTAAGAAGTGTATTGTGTTTGATATGCAAGGTTAATCTAAGGGAATAATGGAATTCATAATGGATTATTTATGTTGTGTTTTATGTTATAAAGTGTAATGTAAAATTCATGTATGTAATCTATTTTCCAAGATTTCTAAACAGATCAGTCCGTCGGGACATGATTCCTTGTAATCATGCCAATTTATTAAAATAATGCACCGACTCTGGGTACCTTGGGTCGGGGCGTTACAGTTTCCATCTCACCTCACCCAATATCATAAAAAACATTATTCAATAGTGATGTTTTGAGAGGGCCACAAGGGTAATCATGGTTAATGGATTTAGCCCACAATGGTAGACTATTTTGTGAATTATCCTATTAATGATTTTCTTAAGGTAGTGATGTGCTAAGATGAATTCTATGATCACCTATGTAGTGAATAGATATGTTATGTAAAATTGATTACAGTTCATAAAATCCTTTTGGGATAACTTATAAAGGTTAGTATGGATTATTTGATCAAATATCACACTTTGTCTTGTGATTTGAGGTGTGTGAGTGACAAAATAGGGCCTACAAACTATGATACTATCTAACGAGTGATTTCTGTAAAATATGATCAAAGAATAATATAACTAATATTTATGTGTCATATATTATAATATAATGGGTATTATGTGTGTTCTAGGTACTGTATGTTATAATATGATTTACTATAGACATGTTAGCAATTCATCGAGGACTAGGTTTAGGGAGATGTTGCATTTGTGTAGTTTTTTCATCTTTATGGGTTTTTAGATGTTAGTTTAAAATATTGTATTATGGCACCCATTGTGTTTTTTTTTCCTAAGGGAACAAATTATGTTATGAGTTCCCCATATTTTAAAGTCACTTCTTAAGAAAAGTGTCTATATTATACCCATTTCATGATTTTGATGCAATAACTACATGTGATGGTTATTCTTGAGGCAAGTTTTGGATGCTAGGGGTCTAAGGTCGAAGCTCATGGAACATCTGACGTGGTTATTCCTAGATATAGGTAAATAATTTTTTCTCCTCCAATGATTCAAATGACGACCTATTATTACTGTAATTATTCTATTGTTAGGGAACAACCATGGAATAAACATAATGTATGATTAGTATAATTCACTGGTATAAAATAAACGAGGTACATTTTATTATCATAATATATTTGTTAGTTCACAATTAAATGACTTAAATTTTTATTTTTAGTGTTATGACCTTGAACTTATACTCAAATATATGAATTCTTGTATATTTTAGTGGTCATGTTACTATTTATTTGTTCATTTTTATAATGAAACCCTGCGAAAGAACCGTAGTGGATATAGAGATCTTATATTTGAGATACAGGTGAGGGAAAACAACCAGTGACATAGATTAGAGATGGTGAAATGTATTGGTGATGAGATTATGTTCTCATGGTAGTTCCAAGAACTTTTTAAAAAAATGAGATGAGATTTGAAATTTCAAATTAAGACATGGTAATTTAAATGTTTTAAGGAGACCACAATCATGCTCACCCGCTTCATCTCTAGAACATTTTTAGTGCATTTTATTGCTTGAGACTCATACCCTTTTTCTTTTATGTTTTTTGAACTACTCCGAGCAGTAGTCATCTGAAATGATCGTTGTTACCCAGTATGAGATGATTAGTGATCATAGTAGTACAAGAAACATGGGTGTATGTCCAAAAGATATAAAGGATTAGTATCACGAATAAAAATTCAATAATAACTATTTATTATATGAAGATGATGAGGATGATAGTTCTCTATAACGTTCACCACTAGATGAATTAAGAGGATAAAATGTATCGCATCGAAGTAATTATTTTTTTAAATTCAATAAACAATTTCAGTCAAAAATGGATACCAGATATCATTTGATAAAATAGTATGAAGATAGATCTAAATAGGTTATCACGTTTTCAATAGAGCATGAATATGAACGTTATGAAAAAAAAATCTTGTGTTTATATTGTTTTTATTTAAAAATATTAAATATTTGACTTTTAAAAGATGAAAATGTCTTCTTAAAAAGATAATGTTACCAATCATAAGGACGAATAGACTGTTAATGCTAAAACTATAGAATTATTAGTGGATCCACAACATGTTGATTAGAAATACAATAATGTTGTTGCATCACTATGTTGAATAAAATTATCAATGTAAGAAGAAAGGGAATAATATTTGAGGTTGGTCAAAATCAATGTCACCAACCTATTGAGCCCAATAAGTCAATGTTCATTATTTATGATGGGGCCACAATGAAGATTTATGCAGCAATTGATATTGATTCATGGAGCCATGTCTAAACTATAATAAAGGAAACCTTTTAGAAATATATAATGGTAAGGTTATGATATACTTTCTCTATTTTACTGAAAAATTATATAGTGAAAGGTTGATTTAATTTTCAGTATACATTGAAGATTTCATTTATTTTAAATGATTTTCAAAAGAATTTTTTTTAATGTCCACTAAAAAAATACCTTATAGGCTTCCAAACTCTTTCTACAAAGTCAAATCATAGGGATCACTACTGGAAAATGGGTTTTACCAATGGTTCAGAACCCTTGGTAAAGGTTGTTGAACCGTTGGTATAATTTATACCAACAGTTCAGCAAACCGTAGGCAAGTAAGCCGTTGTGAAAAGCTTTTCCAAACGGTTTACATAGAACCATTGGAGTAGGGGTAGGAATGTTGGGAAAGGTTTTACCAATGGTTGTGCTAAACTGTTGACACAACCAAAGGAGGAGGGATTTCCCAATGGTTCAACAACCATTGGGAATGCTTTTTACCAATGGTTCAAAGAGAATCGTCGGTAAAAATCTTCCTACAAGACCTATGTCAATGGATTCAAACCGTTGGCATACCCTATGCTGTGAAAATTGCACAGCATCCCTGCAATTTGCACAGCAGGCAGAGGTGGAGGTGTCCTGCAATAATTTGATGCATAATTTGATGCACAACAATAATTAAATAATAATTTATTTTAATTCATACACATTTAACATATGATGCATAATTTGATGAAAAATACATATATAATTCATAACGTAATTATAAACATACATACACAAAAAAAATTAAACATACATAATTAATTTAGAATATAACCATATGTAATTATAAACATACATATACAAAAGTGAGCCACTTTGAGTGGTTCACTCGTACACTTCACAATAGACTCATTGATCGTTGTCCTAATGTTTCAACGGAATCCGAATGCATTTGGTCGGTTTTCCGTATGCTATTTGTTATTTTCACTTAAAATCTTGTTCATTTTAAACAAAAGAGATACACTTTGAGTTGTTCCGACCACACCATGACTTGCATTGAGGCTAGGTTGACTCATACACGACACATATGACCCATTGATCATTGTGCTAAAGTGTCAACACAATCAGAATTCGTTTGGTCGGTTTTCTATATGTACTTAAAATTATGTCCATTTTAAACAAAAGACAGACACTAAGAGTGATCCCTACCACACCGCGCCTCGGATTGAGGTGGGGTTGAATCATAAACGTCACAATAGACCCATGTAACGTTTTCCTAATGATTAAACGAAATCCGAATGCGTTTGGTCAGTTTTCCATATGTCATTTGTTATTTTCACTTAAAATGGTTTCCAATTCAAATAAAAGTGAGCCACATAGAGTGGTGGGGGCCACACCGCGACTCGGATTGAGGCGGGGTTGACTCACACTCGTACACGTCACAATAGACACATAGATCGTTGTCTTAAAGTGTCAAAAGAGTCCGAATGCATTTGGTCGGTTTCCCGTGTGTTAGTTTGTGTTTTCACTTAAAAATTAGTCCATTTTGACAAGAGAGAAGCAGTTTGAGTGGTCCCGACCACACCGCACCTCAGATTGAGGCGGAATAAACTTCTACATGTCACATTTGACCCATGGATCATTGTCTTTATGTTTAAACAAAATCTGAATGTGTTTGGTCAGTTTGTCGTATGTCAGTTGTTGATTTCACTTCAAATTAAGTCCATTTTTATCAAAATAGAGGCACTTTGAGTGGTGTCGGCCACAACGGGCCATACACATAAATTTTGACCCATAGATCGTTGCTTTATGTTTCAACAGAATCCGACTGCGTTTGGTCGGTTTGTCGTATGTCAGTTGTTGATTTCACTTAAAATTAAGTCCATTTTTTACAAAATATAGGCACTTTGAGTTGTGTCGACCACACTAGGCCTCGGATTGAGACAGTGTTGACTCGTACTTGTCACATATGAGTCATGGATCATTGTGAAAAAGTATCAACACAATCAGAATCTTATTTATTGGTTTGGTGTTTGTACATATAATATTGTCCATTTTAAACAAATGAGGGAAAATTTGGGTGGTGTCGGCCACACCACACCTCCGATTGAGGCGGTATTGACTCGTACACATCAAATATGGCCCATGGATTGTTTTCATAAAGTTTCAACACAATACGAATACGTTTGATCAGTTTCACGTATGTCAGTTTGTGTTTTCACTTAAAAAAATTCATTTTGAACAAAAGTGAGGCAGTTTGAGTGGTCCCGGCCACACAGTGCCTCGGATTGAGGCAGAGTTGACTCGTACACGTCACATTTGACCCATGGATCATTGTCCTTAAGTTTCAATAGAATCCAAATGCATTTGGTTGGTTTTCCATATGTTAGTTTTTGATTTCACTTAAAATTAAGTCCATTTTTAACAAAACAGAGGCACTTTGAGTGGTGTCGGCCACACCGGGCCTCAGAATGAGGCGAGGTTGACATTTACACATCAAATATGAGTCATGGATCATTGTGCAAAAGTATCAATACAATCAGAAACCTTTTGATTGGTTTGGCGTGTGTACATAAAATATTGTCCATTTTAAACAAAAGAGGGACACTTTGGGTGCTCCCGGAAACACCGCGCCTCAGATTGAGGTGGAGTTGACTATTACACATCAAATTTGACACATGGATCGTTTTTCTAAAGTTTCAACACAATCCGAAGGCGTTTGGTCGGTTTCCTGTTTGTCAGTTGTTGATTTTACTTAAAAAGAAGTCCATTTTGAACAAAAGAGAGGCAGTTTGAGTAGTCCCAGCCACACTGTGCCTCGTATTGAGGCGGAGTTGACTCGAACACATGAAATTTGACCCATGGATTGTTTTCATTAAGTTTAAACAGAATCTGAATGCGTTTGGTCGGTTTTCCGTATGTCAGTTGTTTATTTCACCTAAAATTAAGTCCATTTTTTTACAAAAAAGAGCCACTTTGAGTGGTGTCGGCCACACCGGGACTCGGATTGAGACGAAGTTGACTCGTACACGTCTCATATGAGTCATGGATCATTTTTCAAAAGTATCAACACAATCAGAATCTATTTGATCGGTTTGGCGTATGTACGTAAAATATTGTCCATTTTAAACAAATGACAGAGTTTGGATGGTGTCGGCCACACCGCGCCTCGGTTTGAGGCAGGGTTGACTCGTACACGTCACATATGACCCATGGATCATTGTATTAAAGTTTCAACGTTGTCCGAATGCATTTGGTCGGTTTCCCGTATGTCAGTTGGTGTTTTCACTTAAAAATAAGTCCATTTTGAACAAAAGAGAGGCAGTTTGAGTGGTCTCGGACACAACGCGCCTCGGATTGAGGAGGGGTAGACTCGTACATGTCACATTTGAACCATGGATCGTTTTCCTTATGTTTAAACAGAATATGAATGCGTTTGGTCGGTTTGTCGTATGTCGGTTGTTGATTTCACTTAAAATTAAGTCCATTTTTAACAAAATAGAGACACGTTGAGTGGTGTCAGCCACAACAGGCCTCATATTGAGGCGGGGTTGACTCATACACATCAAATTTGACCCATAGATCTTTTTATTTATGTTTCAATATAATCTGAATGTGTATGGTCGGTTTGTCGTATGTCAGTTCTTGATTTCACTTAAAATTAAGTCCAATTTTAACAAAACAGAGGCACTTTGAGTGGTGTCGGCTACACTGGGCCTCAGATTGAGACGAAGTTGACTCGTACACGTCACATATGATTCATGGATCATTGTGAAAAAGTATAAACTCAATCAGAATCTGTTTGATCGGTTTGGATTGTGTACATAAAATATGGTCCATTTTAAATAAATGAGGGATAGTTTGGGTGGTTCCGGCCACACCACACCTCGGATTCAGGCGGGGTTGACTCGTACACATCACATATGACCCATGGATCATTTTAGTATTGTGTAAACACAATCAGAATGCGTTTGGTCAGTTTCCCGAATGTCAGTTGGTGTTTTCACTTAAAAATAATTCCATTTTAAAAAAAAGTGAGGCAGTTTGAGTGGTCCCGGCCACACCGCAGCTCGTATTGAGGCGGAGTTGACTTATAAACGTTAAATGTGACCCATGGATCATTTTCCTTAAGATTCAATAGAATCTGAATGCATTTGGTCAGTTTGTCGTATGTTAGTTGTGGATTTCACTTAAAATTAAGTCCATTTTTTAAAAAACAGAGGCACTTTGAGTGGTGTCGGCCACACTAGGCCTCAGATTGAGGTGGGGTTGACTCATACACATCACATATGATTCATGGATCGTTGTAAAAAATTATCAACTCAATCAGAAACATTTGGATCGTTTTGGCATATGTACGTAAAATATTGTCCATTTTAAACAAAAGAGGGTTAGTTTGGGTGGTTCCGGCCACACCGCACCTCGGATTGAGGTGGGGTTGACTCTTACATGTCACATATGACACATGGATCATTTTATTAAAGTTAAAACACAATCCGAAGGCATTTGGTCGGTTTACCATATGTCAGTTGGTGTTTTCACTTAAAATTAAGTCCATTTTGAACAAAAGAGAGGATGTTTGAGTGGTCCCGGCCACACCGTGCCTTGGATTGAGGTGGAGTTGACTCATACATGTCACATTTGACCAATGGATCGTTGTCCTTATGTTTCAACAGAATCTGAATGCGTTTGGTCGGTTTTCCGTATGTCAGTTGTTGATTTCACTAAAAGTTAAGCCCATTTTTAACAAAAAAAGAGGCACATTGAGTGGTGTCGGCCACACCGGTCCTCAGATTGAGATGGAGTTGACTCGTACACGTCACATATGATTCATGGATCATTGTGCAAAAGAATCAACACAATAAGAAACAGTTTGATCGGTTTGGAGTATCTACGTAAAATATTGTCCATTTTAAACAAAAGAGGGACAATTTGGGTGGTGCCGGCCACACCGAGACTCATATTGAGGAGGGTTTGACTCGTACACGTCACATATGACCCATGGATCGTTTTCCTAAAGCTTCAACAGATTCAGAACGCGTTTGGTCAGTTTTATGCATGCTAGTTGGCGTTTTTACTTAAATTTAAAGTCATTTTGAACAAAAGAGAGAGAGTTTGAATGGTATCGTCCACACTGTGCCTCGGATTGAGGCGGGGGGTGTTCGGGGGGATGTCTGAGGGGTGTCTGAGGGGGCTGTCTGAGGGGTGTTTGGGGGGTGTTTGGGGGGCTGTCTGGGGGGTGTTCGGGGGGCTGTCCGGGGTCCGGGGAGGAGGGTGAGGGGGCTGTCTGGGGGGTGTTCGAGGGGATGTCCGGGGGCTGTCCGGGGGGTGTTCTTGGGGCTGTATGTGGTCCAGGGAGAAGGGTGAGGGGGCTGTATGGGGGGTGGTCTGGGGGGGGGGGGTTGTCCGGGGTCTGGGGAAAAGGGTGAGGGGGCTGTCCGGGGGGTGTTCGAGGGGCTGTCCAGGGGGTGTTCAGTGGGATTTCCGGGGTCCAGGGAGAAGGGTGAGGGGGCTGTCTAGTGGGGGTGGGGGTCTGGGGGGGGGACTGTCTGGGGGGCTGTACAAGGACCAAGGAGTTATGTTTGTGGGGGGGGGGGGGCTATCCGAGTGGCTGTCCGGGGTCCGAGGAGGAGGGTGAGGTGGCAGTCTGGGGGGGGGGTCTAGGGGGGCTGTCTGTGGGGCTGTCCAATGAACAAGGAGGAGGGTGGGGGTTGTCCAGGGGGGATGTCCGGGGGGCTATCCGGGGGGTTGTCCGGGGTCCGGGGAGGAGGGTGAGGGGCTGTATGGGCGGTGTTCGAGGGGCTGTTCGGGGGGCTGTCTGGGGGGTGTTTTGGGGGTTGTCCGGGTTCCGGGGAGGAGGGTGGGGGGGCTGTCTGCGGGGCGGTCCGGGGGAGGGGGGGTGTCCGGGGACCAACGAGGAGGGTGGGGGCTGTCTGGGGGTTGTCCGGGGTCCTGGGAGGAGGGTGGGGGGCTGCCCAGGGGGCTGTTTGGGGGGGGGGGGCTGTCCGGAAGGCTGTCTGGGGGACATACCGACATCATATCATAAAAAATAACTCCAAGGATCCAAAAAATATAAGCATACATGTAGAATAATGACAAGTTCACATACAAATCAGAAGAAGCTAAAAATTTATTGCATACATGCCATGTTTATTTCCTAAAACAATAAAAATGATGAAACTCTAGAACATGGGTTGCCTCCCAGAAGGCGCTATGTTTTACATCTTCAGCCAGACAGATGGAAATTGGTCAATCATCTTGGTCCATCAGCTCAGAATTCCTCTTACTCTTACAAGAACTGGTGGACGTGTCATCAAACTCATGAGGACGCTTAGTGAGATCGATCACTTCAGGAGCGTAGCAGACATGAATCTGATGCGGAAGTAAGAGAATCTGGTGCTCCACATCAGCCAGATGTTGAGTCACCTGTCGTACGAGGTCAGATGGAGACTGGACGTGCACATCGATGATCATGGAATAAGTAGATGAGCTAGACATTGTTGGTTAAGCTGCATCCACAAATGGATTCATTTTTATATATTAGAACCTTTATAAATGTTTTTCCATTTTTACCAATAATTAATTTGTGAAATTTGTGAAAAATAAATTATTGGATATTTAAAAATGGATTTACTCTTGGACATGATGCATAATATCTCAAATATTCCTCATTGGATCCCAATTTTCAATTTTACTCCATTATTAAAAGTCTTATATCAATTAATTTTTATTTGGATCCCTAAGGTGTACTTCTCTACAATGAATCGACTGTCTTAGATTATGTTTGAAAAAGCAATGTCCTCACGATAATGTTTTAATTCCATTAATGAATTTTTTATTTAAAACATTCTTCCTAGGGAGATCAATTTCCACCACACACACTTACCCCGGACAGCCCTGGAGGATTCATGTAACCTATTCTTATACAGGAGTGGAAATGGGACAATATTACGATGGAATTTGTCATGGGGCTACCAAAGACTCCTAGAATGAACGATGAAATATGTGTTATTGTTGATCATCTTACCAAGTCAGCACATTTTCTTGCTATAAGAGAAGATCTACCCCTGGAACGTCTAGAAAGACTATATATTAATGAAGTTGTGAGACTTCATGGAATACCCCTATCAATTGATTCAGATCGTGATCCCTGTTTTACTTCATGATTCTGGAAATGTCTTCAGAAATCCCTAGATACTGAACTTCATTTGAGCACTTCTTACCACCCTCAGACAGACGGAAAATCAGAAGGGACTATTCAAACCATAGAAGACATGTTGAGATCTTGCTCACTTGACTTTCAGGGTATGTGGGATCAGTATTTACCTCTGGTATAATTTTCCTATAACAATAGCTTCCATTCGAGTATTCAGATGGCACCATATGAAGCGTTATACGGAAAAATATGTTGCACACCAACCTGTTTGGATGACGTTGGTGAAAGAAAACTTGTAGGTCTAGAACTGGAGGTGGAAACGAAGGAAAAGGTGATGGTAATCCAAAATCACATCAAAGCAGCTCAAAGTAGGCAAAAGAGCTATGCCGATAATCGATGGAAGGATTTGTAATTTCAAGTCGGTGATCATGTTTTTCTAAAGGTATCTCCATGGAAGGGAGTCATACGTTTTGGTAAGAAAGGTAAATTGAGTCCCAGGTACATCGTACCTTTCAAAATTCTAGAAAGAATTGGGGCTGTAGCTTACCGATTGGCAATGTCGCCAAGTCTCTCCAATGTTCACAATGTGTTCCATGTATCTCTGTTGAGGAAATACATGTCTGACCCAACGCATGTACTCACCTATGAGGAATTAGAACTGGAACCCGATCTGTCTTATTGAAAAGAGCCCATCAGGATTCTTGATACGAGAGAACAAGTACTGAGAAACCGGACGACACGTCTGGTAAAAGTTTTGTGGAGAAACCATAAGATGGAAGAGGCAACGTGGGAACCCGAGGAACTTATGATGAAGAACCACCCGAGTCTTTTCATGCGATAATATTCTCGAAATTTTGAGGATGAAATTATTTGAAGGAGGGGAGAATGTAACACCCCGAACTTCTACGGTATGGATCTCTTTGAATAATGTGATAGCGTGTGTTGTACCCAACACCGAGTTCTAACACACCATAACTAATCAAACTGGCCGTTATGAATAGTAATACCTACTTTTTGAAATTATATTTATTTTATATTTAAAAATGGACTTTATTTTTGGATTAGTAATATTGAATTTATCCTAAGGTGAAATTTTGGTACTTTTCGGATAACTTTAATATTTTGATGAATAATGAAAATTACTAAATTTTAATTAAAAACAAATTTTTTAATCGAAATAATTGATATTGATAAATTATGAATTTGAGTGGTTTTAAAGTATATTTAGAATATATTTTTACCATTTAATACAATTTTGATCATTAGACATAATTTCACAATTAAACCGAACATAAACAAGTATCAATCTTTTGATTGGTATTATATCTTAAAAACACGCTTTTTGTTTTGACAATGGGAATTAATTTTAAATTAATTTCTGCCACTTCTGTGTTTTGAATGTAGAAAAATGGATTCCGTATTTGGAATCAGGATGTTCAAATTTTGTAAATAGATAACTTTTATTTTTAGACATTTTGAATAATTACTGCGGTAAATATTTTATTTACCATGGTTAAGGGTAAATCCAGTAAATAAGGGTTAAAAAATAATATTATAATAATAACAAATTACCCTAAAACATGTTCTATCCTCATTGGTTGATACATATTAGACCATAGGCATCTTTGGGTCTATTTTTGGACCCCATGGAGCCACTTTTAGGTGATAGGGACACTTAATTTTAATTAAGTTAAAATAAGTACAAAAATGACATAAGCATATATCTTTTAGCAAAACAATTTTTACATAGGGTTATATATATTGGATTTTCGACTATAAATATTCATTAGAAATATAAAACGATTTCCTACATAATTATAGTTTATTTATAATTTTTAGAGATTACATAATTTAATTTATTTATGACACAATGATGATGCAATAATTACCATAATATGAAAATTTAAAATAATTGATATTATAAATACCCAAATAAATATAATTTGAGACATTTAATGAATTAAAAGAATTTTATAGGATAATATCACATATTGTTATTGATTTAATTAACTTTTTTATAAGTAATCATTCTGTTATGAGTTTCACAAAAATCAACTATTGAATAGTGTCAAAATTGACATAAAAGAGTTTTTAAAACAAATATTATATTATTAATTGATATTAAATTCATAAAAATATAAGGTTCGGCCAAGAGACTTATATCATGATAGGTGTAGCATTAATGGACAACTTGTGGGTCGCTTGGATGTATATAGTATGTTTATTAACCATATAATATAAAAATACAAAGAGACATTGTAAAAGTGAAACTAATTAACATAGAGCTAATACTTAATGATAAGGATAATATAAGTACCCAAACCAGTCTAAATTCTCTTGGTTGAGTTGTTTTCGACCCATACCCACCTTAAAATTTAAATAATCCACTTTGGAGCCTTTAGAAACCGAATATGAATTTATTATAAATTAATATTTCTAGCTTTTCCAAAGGTTCCCCTCACCCCTCTTATAAAAGGGCACTCCTCCTTCCCATTTCTTCACTCCTTAAAAGCCTTTTGGTTTGGCCAAAATCTTCCCAAATACTCTCCCAACATCCATCACAACAATCTGGAGGCCTTAGTTTGATCATAAAGACAACCTAAGGAGCCCTTTTTGATCAAATCAAAAGGAATAACTCGAAGAAGAGGTAATGATTTCACCACCCTTTTCCAAGTTCCTTTCTTCTTCCACTTCTTCTTTCTTTGTTATTACCATTATAAAATAATTACTTCAGTATCATATATATACTGGGATTTTATTATAAATATGGTACAACCATATTCAGTATTCTATCCACCCTTTGAATAACATGTCTCCATACGTGCGTGCGTACGGCTTACCGTCTCCACGTCGTGGTGTAATTGTTATTCAATATATTATTATTTGGATGAGTATAATAATGATGTTTAACTCATGTAAATAATAAATATAACATGATAATGATTCTGTATATATTATATACTATCCAATTATATATTATTTTAATATCAAAAGAATGATATTGTCGCTCGTGCGTACGTACGGACTGCCGTCTCCACGAACGTGATGAGATTCATTCTCCATCATATCCATTCAAGTATAATTCTAATTTTATGATTAATAATAGTATCTAAAAACTTGATATCATTCTGGATATGATTAAGATACAACCTATCCATTACAAACATGGCTTACATAACAAAACATATAAAAGAAAACGAGTAAGTTAACACCCGAAACAACGATAATACTAAGATATTATTAACAAATCAATCTTAAAAGATCATATATGATATCATATTAATGTATATGATTCTTTTATATAATTTAATAACAATTATTTCACCATTATATAGGAGTTTATCCTACCCCAACCAAGGAAAAGTACAAGGTAAGGGTTATTTCAGAATATCTTCATTATCCGAGGTTGTTTATACGTAATAATCTACTGGGATCTCTTTATCATCCACATCCATGTTTCTTAGAAATGTATTTCAAAACATTTTTACTATTTAAAAGAATATGGGTTAAAGTCATTTATACCCTTCTTTGACTTTTTATAAGAGTTTTATAAAGGAATCTTTCTGTCATTTTCCAAACAAGGTGCTTTTAACCTTTTCGACAAAATTAAGGTAATAATGTTTTTTTAACTTATACGGCGGGTGCAGTTATTTTACGCCGTTATAAAATCGTTGATGTTTCCCTTAAAATATTATAATAATATTTTCAAAGAAAATGTTTTATTTTATAAATATATGACTCTTAAATGATTTCAAAAATAGAAAGAGATATTTCTCTAAAAAGAGTTTTGATTTCATCTATGCCAACATCCTTTGATGGATTTTACGCTTATTTGAAGTTGATTTATTATGATACAAAAAATCTATATTGTATTGAAGGTTTTGTGATATTTTTGACTGTGGATGTGCTATTTTTATACCACTCATAGATTATGGTGAAAGTATTGACATTTCGTATGATAGTTTTAATACGAATGTTTATGTTATGTTTAAACCTTTTCATATGGGAATGAATTGGACTTAATATGTGATGGGTGGAGCCCGCTATAGCTCCTCGATGCATTGGTAGGTCTCATGAGACAAAATAGTGTCTTGGAACAAGGCCTTGGATAAATCTTATTTTTAGTCTTGGCACGAGGCCTTGGCTATGTGGTTACGATAGTCTGGCATTATGCAATCCATCATTATGAAAGTGGTTATTGATATTGTATGTGATTATTCTATTAGTAGAATATCCATGTGAATAAGTAAATGGAATTATTCAATTTTATTTTTGCAATACTATGTTGAAGTTCATGTTTAAATGGCTTTTGTTTTAGTTATACATTTCCATAAATGTTTATTCTTATTTATGAAAGTTTCCGCTATATTGTTATCCTTACTAGGCATTTGAGCTCACCCCTTTTCTATGTTTTATTTTTCCCAGGAAGTAAAGAAGAAAATTATGAATGACCTGCAGGGGTATTATGAGGGGATAATAGTGTGGATTATGGAGACAATATGTTGTTGTAGTAGTTTTTCACTTCATGATGTAATGTAAAACTTTATGAATATATCTAGTGTTTCCAAGGCTACTAAACCAATCGGTCTTTTGAGATTTGATCTTTCTTTTGATCATGCCAATGTTATGTAATAATGCACCGACTCTGGGTAACTGGGGTTAGGGCGTTACAGTTGTTATCAGAGGAAGTTTAGTACAAACCTTGGAAGATAGATTTAGATAAACTCTGATTAGAGCACATAGATTTAAGATGGACTTTGAGGATTAGTATAGAAGAACTTCCTAGAATTTTGGTATTGTAGAGATTTTGTGAGTTTTCTAAGAAATACATCCTTGTCTGGATATGACCAGGTAGAGGCAGCTCTGGCACATATGTACCTAGGGGTAAACCCCAAAAACACCGCTCTGAGCTAGACTCAAACTGGAACTGGTGCATGACAACGGGCCTTGCTGCACTCTTGGTTACGACACTCCTGGGGGATATGCTTAGGATAACTCTCATTTTCTTTACAAATAATTATGAAGGGTTTATGAGTATATACTTCCTCAAAGAAAACATTCTTACGATTATGGATTATATCCATAAATAGTTCAATTTATGTTAAGTGTTTTATAAGTATGGGATTATGTATTTTGATTCATAAACGGATCTAGTTTATACCATTGTTTAGAAATGGCACCTAGTGGAAGAAATGGAAAACGTATCAATGCATGCACTCCATGTAGGGATTACCCTCCTACTCAAGATAATTATAATGGAGCTGGTGATGCAACTGGTGCCGATCAGCTAATCACCATACTGGGATAACTCACTCAGGTTATGAATAATAACCTTACCCGTATGGAGCACCCTGATCCGTAGCATGGAGGATAAATGTTAGATCGAATCATGAGGCAAAAACCACCAACGTTCAATGGGAGTACAAATCCCTTTGTAGCTGAGAAATGGATATTTTCCCTGGAAAAAATATTTCAGGCTTTGGGGAGTAGTGAAAGGGAAAAAGTTATCATGGCAGTTTACCGACTCACTGGAGATGCTGATCAATGGTGGTCATTGATTCAAAATACGAAGGAAGATGATGAAGTATCAAAAATGGAATAGAGGGAGTTCAAAGATCTGTTTTTAGAAAAATAATTTCCTCACGACCATCGAGCAGATATGGAAAGGCAGTTTCTGAGTCTGAGACAAAAGGAGGATGAGAATGTCACAAAGTATAAGGCTAACATTACAAGGTTAGCAAGGTATGATGGAGATTATATACGTAACACAAGAAGTAAGATTGATCGTTTCTTTGATGGGTTAAAAGCATTTCTCCGTCGAGCATTAGTCTCACAATCCTTTTCGTCGTACGATGACATTGTCTCATGTGCTATAAATACCGAAAAGGAATTCTCTAAGTCTTATGACTTTAAAGCAAAGCAAGAGAAGAAGAGACCTGCTGATCAATCTGGGAATGGAAATAAGGGGAAGAAGGGAAAGGTTGAATATCCTTCATGTGGTAAATGCGGGAAGAAACACCCTAGTACTTGTTTGAAGGGAATGTGAGTCTGTTACAAGTGTGGTGAAAAAGGCCACCAAGCTCGTGATTGGAAGGGGAAAAAGGAAGTTACCAATGTTCAGTGCTACAATTGCATGGAGATGGGACATTATGCAAATGAATGTCCTAAACGTCAGGAGAACATACCTCAGAAAAGGCCAAGGGATCAAGGCCAAGCTTATGCTATCACTACTGCTGAGATAGAAGTTCCGAAAGATGTGGTGGCTGGTAATTTAATGGTTTCCTCAAGTTTAGAAAATGCATTATTTGATTTTGGATCATCGCATTGTTTCATATCTTCCCTGTTTTCTAAGAAAATTAGATATTTCCAATTTGATTTAACAAAGGAGGTTTCAGTTAAAACTCCTAAGGGAAGTATCATTGCAACAATGTTTTGTGAATCAGTTCCCATTAGAGCACATAAATGTTCTTTATCTGCTGATCTCGTCATCATAACTATGATTTAGTTTGATATAATTCTTGGTATGGACTGTATTTCGGACTATTATGCGAAGATTTATTGTAAGAAGAAAGAGGTTATGATTCTTGATGATGATGATAAGGAACACCTTATCTTTAGAGCAGAATCGTCACAACCTAATTCTTATTTAGATCCACCCCCAGTAGATCAACTAAATTCAATTATTGGGGCGGAAGAGAATGAAATAACTGTGGGTGGGGAAAGAAATGTTCAAATAGAGGATGTACCTGTTGTGAACGAATTTGTAGATTTATTTCCGGAAGATTTACCTGGACATCCTCCAGAATGAGAAGTTGAGTTTTCCATTGATTTAATTCCTGGATCAAGGCCTATATCGAAGACCACTTATAGAATGTCCACTGTAGAATTAGTTTAACTAAAGAAACAACTAGAGGAATTGAGTAATAAGGGATTTATTCGCCCTAGTGTTTCTCCATGGGGAGCCCCTATTATTTTTGTTAAAAAGAAAGATGGGTCTATGAGGTTATGTATCGAATATAGGGAGATCAATGTTATAACAATAAAGAACAAGTATCCCCTACATCGAATTGATGATTTATTTGACCATCTCCATGGAGCTCAATACTTTTCAAAGATTGACCTTCGATCTAGATACCATCAGTTGTGTGTAAATAAGGAAGACATTCCGAAGACAGCATTTCGAACCGGGTACGGGCATTACGAGTTTACTGTAATGCCTTTTGGATTGACTAATTCACCCTCTATATTCATGGATCTGATGAATAGAGTTTTCAAGGAGTATCTCGATGAATTTTTGGTGGTATTTATTGATGATATTTTGGTATACTCCAAAAGCTACGAAGATCGTGAAAATCACTTGCGCATTATCTTGAAGACTCTGAGAAGGGATGAATTATATGGGAAGTTTAGCAAGTGTGCATTCTGGCTTCAGGAGATTTATTTTCTTGGCCATATTGTCTCTAAAGATGGAATCTCTGTTGATCCTTCTAATACCAAGGCAATCCAAGAATGTCCAGCACATACGAGTATAACTGAGGTACGTAGTTTTATTGGTTTAGCAGGTTATTATCGACATTTCGTCCAGAATTTTTCCCGATTGGCCAAACCATTAACGAAGCTCACACGTAAAGGGGTTAAATTTGTTTGGAAAAAAGAGTGTGAAGAATGTTTCAAAGAACTGAAGAGAAGATTATTCAATGATCCTATATGGACTCTACCATCAGGGAATGATGGGTTCGTTATTTATAGTGATGCATCGAAGAAAGGACTTGGTTGTTTCCTTATGCAGAATGATAGAGTTTTTGCCTATGCATCACGATAGTAGAAAATTCATGAACAAAACTATCCTACTCATGATCTCGAGTTATCAGCTGTGATATTTGCTTTGAAGATATGGAGGCACTCCCTCTATGGTGAAAAATGTGAGATTTATACTGATCACAAGAGTTTGAAGTATATTTTCTCACAAAAAGAACTCAACATGAGGCAAAGGAGATGGCTTGAATTACTCAAGGATTATGATTGCACGATACACTACCACCTGGGGAAGGCAAAAAAGGTGGAATATGCTTTGAGCAGAAAAGATCATGGAGTTCTGAAAAATATGAGAATTGAAAGGGATCCAATTTTCATGGATCTAGTGAAGATGGACCTGGGAATAACCAGGGAAGGAGAAACATCAATTCCTTTTCAAATGGTTGCCAAACCATCTTTACTAGTAAGGATTATGAGTTCTCAAACTAATGATGGAGAATTTCAAAAGAATATTAAAGCTGTGAATGATGGGAGACTGAGAGACTTTGTGTGTGAAGTTGGAATTTTGAAATACAGGAAGAGACTTTGTGTTCCCGATATACCTGATCTAAAAAGTGAATTGCTGGATGATGCTCATAGTTCCAATTTCTATATACACCCTGGGAGCACCAAAATGTATAGAGATTTTAAGGAATATTTTTGGTTGGACAACATGAATAGGGAGATTGCGGATTCTTTGTCAAGATGTATGGTTTGTCAACAAGTGAAAGCTGGAAGGAAACATCCTGGAGGAGTCATGCAACCTCTTCCCATACCGGAGTGGAAATGGGATAATATTATGATGGAATTTCTCATGGGGATACCAAAGACTCCTAGAAGGAACGATGCAATATGGGTTATTATTGATCGTCTTACCAAGTCAGCACATTTACTTGCTATAAGAGAAGATCTACCCCTGGAAGGTCTAGCAGGACTATATATTAATGAAGTTGTGAGACTTCATGGAGTACCCCTATCAATTGTTTCTGATCGTGATCCCCGTTTTACTTCAAGATTCTGGAAAATTCTTCAGAAATCCCTGGATACTGAACTTCATTTGAGCACTGCTTACCACCCTCAAACAGACGGACAATCAGAATGGACTATTCAAACCTTAGTATACATGTTGAGATCTTCCCCACTTGACTTTCAGGGTATGTGGGATCAGTATTTACCTCTGGTAGAATTTTCCTATAACAATAGCTTACATTCGAGTATTTCAATGGAACCATATGAAGCGTTATACGGAAAGAGATGTCGCACACCAACCTGTTGGGATGACGTTGGTGAAAGAAAACTTGTAGGTCCAGAACTGGTGGAGGAAACGATGGAAAAGGTGAAGGTAATCCAAAATCGCATCAAAGCTGCTCAAAGTAGGCAAAAGTTCTATGCTAATAATCGAAGGAAGGATTTAGAATTTCAAGTCGGTGATCATGTCTTCTTGAAGGTATCTCCATGGAAGGGAGTCATAAATTTTGGTAAGAAAGGTAAATTGAGTCCCAGGTACATAGGACCTTTCGAAATTCTAGAAAGAATTCGGGATGTAGCTTACCGATTGGCAATGCCTCCAAGTCTCTCCAAAGTTCACGATGTGTTCCACGTATCTTTGTTGAGGAAATACATGCCTGACCAAATGCATGTACTCACCTATGAGGAATTAGAACTGGAACCCGATTTGTCTTATTGTGAATATCCCATCATGATTCTTGATACGAGAGAACAAGTACTGAGAAATCGGACGACACGTCTGGTAAAAGTTTTAGGGAGGACCATAAGATGGACGAGGCAACATGGGAACCCAAGGAACTTATGATGAAGAACCACCCGAGTATTTTCATGCGATAATATTCTAGAAATTTTGAGGACGAAATTATTTGAAGGAGGGGTGAATGTAACACCCCAAGCTTCTACGGTACGCTTCTCTTTGAATAATGTGATAGCGTGTGTTGTACGCAACACCGAGTTCTAACACACCATAACTAATCAAACTAGCCGTTATGAATAGTAATACCTAATTTTTGAAATTATATATATTTTATATTTATAAATGGACTTCATTTTTGGATTCGTAATATCGAATTTAGCCTAAGGTGAAATTTTGGTACTTTTCGAATAACTTTAATATTTTGATGAATAGTGAAAATTACTAAATTTTAATTAAAAACCACTTTTTTATTCAAAATAATTTATATTGATAAATTATGAATTTGAGTGGTTTTAAAGAATATTTAGAATAGATTTTTACCATTTAATACAGTTTTGGTCATTTGATATAATTTCACAATTAAAACGAACATAAACAAGTATCAATCTTTTGATAGTTATTATATCTTAAAAACACGCTTTTTGTTTTGACAGCGGGAATTAATTTTAAATTAATTTCTTCCAATTCTGTGTTTTGAATTTAGAAAAATGGATTCCATATTTGGAATCAGGATGTTCAAATTTTGTAAATAGGTAACTTTTATTTTTAGACATTTTGAATAATTACTGCGGTAAATATTTTATTTACCATGGTTAAGGGTAAATCCGGTAAATAAGGGTTAAAAAATAATATTATAATAATAAAAAATTACCCTAAAACGTGTCCTAACCTCATTGGTTGATACATATTCGACCATAGGCATATTTGGGTCGATTTTGGGACCCCATGGAGCCACTTTTAGGTGATAGGGACACTTAATTTTAATTAAGTTAAAATAAGTACAAAAATGACATAAGCATATATCTTTTAGAAAAACAATTTTTACATAGGGTTATATATATTATAGTTTCGACTATAAATATTAATTAGAAATATAAAACGTTTTCATACATAATTATATTTTATTTATAATTTTTAGAGATTACATAATTTAATTTATTTATGACACAATGATGATGTAATAATTACCATAATAGTGAAAATTTAAAATAATTGATATCATAAATACCCAAATATATATAATTTGAGACTTTTAATGAAATAAAATAATTTTATAGGATAATATGACATATTAGTATTGATTTAATTTACTTTTTTCGAAGTAATCATTCTATTATGAGTTTCACAAAAATCAACTATTGAATAGTGTCAAAATTGACATAAAAGAGTTTTTAAAACAAATATTATATTATAAATTGATATTAAATTTATAAAGATATAAGGCTCGGTCAAGAGACTTATATCATGATAGGTGTATCATTAATGGACAACTTGTGGGTCTCTAGGATTTATATAGTATGTTTATTAACCATATAATATAAAAATACAAAGAGACATTGTAAAATTGAAACTAATTAACTTAGAGTTAATACTTAAAGATAAGGTTAATATAAGTACCTAAACATGTATAAATTCTCTTGGATGAGTGGTTTTCGACCCATCCCCACCTTAAAATTTAAATAATCCACTTTAGAGCCTTTATAAACCGAATATGAATTTATTATAAATTAATACTTCTAGCTTTTCCAAAGGTGCCCCTCACCCCTCTTATAAAAGGGAACTCCTCCTTCTCATTTCTTCACACCTTCAAAGCCTTTTGGATCGGCCAAAATCTGCCCAAATACTCTCCCAAAATCCCTCACTACAACTTGGAGGCCTTATTTTGATCATAAAGCCAAAATAAGGATCCCTTTTGATGAAATCAAAAGGAAGAACTTGAAGAAGAGGTAATTATTTCACCACCCTTTTCCAAGTTCATTTCTTCTTCCACTTCTTCATTCTTTGTTATTACCATTCTAAAATAATAACTCCAGTATCATATATATACTGTGATGTTATTATAAATATGGTACAACCATATTCAGTATTCTATCCACCCTTTGAATAACATGTCACCATACGTGTGTACGTACGGCTTACCATCTCCACGTCGTGGTATAATTGTTATTCAATATATTATTATTTGGATGGGTATAATAATGATGTTTAACTCATGTAAATAATAAATATAACATGATAATTATTCTTTATATATTATATACTATCCAATTATATATTATTTTAATATCAAAAGAATGATATTGTCCCTCATGCGTACGTACGGACTACCGTCTCCACGAACGCGATGAGATTCATTCTCCATCATATCCATTCAAGTATAATTATCCTTTGATGATTAATAATAGTATCTAAAGACTTGATATCATTCTGGATATGATTAAGATACATCCTATCCATTACAAACATGGCTTACATAACAAAACATATAAAATAAAACGAGTAAGTTAACACCCTAAACAACGATAATACTAAGATATTATTAACAAATCATTGTTAAAAGATCATATATGATATCATATTAATGTATATGATTCTTTTATAATTTAATAACAATTATTTCACCATTATAAAAGAGTTTAACCTACCCCAACCAAGGAAAAGTACAAGGTAAGGGTTATTTCACAATCTCTTCATTATCCGAGGTTGTTTATACGTAATAATTTACTGGGATCTCTTTATCATCCACATCCATGTTTCTTAGAAATGTATTTCAAAACATTTTTACTATTGAAAAGAATATGGGTTAAAGTCATTTATACCCTTGTTTGACTTTTTATAAGAGTTTTATAAAGGAATCTTTCCGTCGTTTTCCAAACAAGGTGCTTTTAACCTTTTCGACAAAATTAAGGTAAGAATGTTTTTTTAACTTATACGGCGGGTGCGGTTATTTTACGCCGTTATAAAATCGTCGAAGTTTCCCTTACAAGATTATAAGAATATTTTCAAAGAAAATGTTTCATTTTATAAATATATGACTCTTAAATGATTTCCAAAATAGAAAGAGATATTTCTCTAAAAATAGTTTTGATTTCATCTATGTTAACATCCTTTGATAGATTTTACGCTTATTTGAAGTTGATTTATTATGATAAAAACTTATATATTGTATTGAAGGTTTTTTGATATGTTTGACTGTGGATGTGCTATTTTTATACCATTCATAGTTTATGGTGAATGTATTGACATTTCGTATGCTAGTTTTAATACGAATGTTTATGTTTTGTTTAAACCTTTTCATATGGGAATGCATTGGACTTAATATGTGACTGGTGGAGACCTCTATAGCTCCTCGATGCATCGGTAGGTCTCATGAGACAAACTAGTGTCTTGGCCCAAGGCCTTGGAAAATTCTTATTTGTAGTCTTGGCATGAGGCCTTGGCTATGTAGTTATTATACTCTGACATTATGCATTCCATCATTATGAAAGTTGTTATTGATATTTCATGTGATTATTCGATTAGTAGAATATCCTTGTGAATAAGTAAATTGCATTATTTCATTTTATTTTTGACATACTATGTTGAAGTTCAAGTTTAAAAGGCTTTTGTTTCAGTTTTACATTGCCTTAAATGTTTATTCTTATTTATGAAAGTTTCAGCTATATTGTTATCCTTACTGGAAATTTGAGCTCACCCATTTTCTATGTTTTATTTTTCCCAGGAAGTGAAGAAGTAAATTATGAATGACCTACAAGGGTATTATGAGGAGATAATAGTGTAGATTATGGAGACAATATGTTGTTGTAGTAGTTTTCCACTTCATGATGTAATGTAAAACATTATGAATATATCTAGTGTTTCCAAGGATACTAAACCAATCGGTCTTTGGAGATTTGATCTTTCTTGTGATCATGCCAATGTTATGTAATAATGCACTGACTCTGGGTAACTAGGGTCGGGGAGTTACACCCCCACCCCTCAGACAGCCCCACACTCACCTCGGAAAGCCCCCCACCACTCAGACAGCCCCCCCACTCACCCCAGATATCCCCCGCAACCCCTCAGACAGCCCCCCACTCACCCCAGACAACCCCCCCCCCCCCACAACTCAAACATCCCCCACTCACCCCGGACAGTCCCCGCCACCCCTTGGACAACCCTCCACTCACCTCGGACAGCCCCCACCCCTCAGAAAACCCCCACTCACCCCGGAAAACCCCCACCCCTCGGACACCCCCACACACACCTAAATCAAACAGAAAAAAAATTCATACATGCAAGAATGAACTTTAATTAACGAAAACATTAAGGAAAATATTTATGAAAAAATTAATTGAAATAAAACATTAATGCAACCATTAATGAAAACCCTAAAAATGATTAATGAAAACATTAATTAGATATTTTTTACATTGATGTAGTGATTCGAGTACATAATTCATCTAGGGATTATAATGAATCATAAATTTTTTCAAAAACCCTAGAAATAGGGCAAAACTACATGATAAATGGATAAATAGTTAAATAAATGGATAAATGTTCATAATAAAGGGATATATTTGACTAATATGAGAATAATTTGAAGGAATCTGTCCTGAATGGGGGAGTTGGAGATGGATGATTTACCTACCTGGCCGCTTCTGATGCGGGGGATCTAATTCTGGGCGGTCTGGGAGGTTCTGGGGGAGTCTGGGAGAGTTTAAGGGAATTTGGGGGTGAATTTTCCCAATGGTTTATAAAAACCGTTGAGAAATCCATTCTTTTCCCAAATGTTTCAACAAACCATTGGGGAATGAATTGAAATACTATGCTTTCCCAACAGTTTCATCAAACTGTTGGGAAAGACTACTCAACCATTGGGGAAAGCCTTCCCAACTTTCATTTTCCCAACAGTTTCTTCAAACCGTTGGGAAATCTTCCCTAATCACACCTTTAACAATGGTTCTTTTGAACCATTGGTATAAAGGTGTTGGGAAAGATACATTTTCCAGTAGTGGATACTGAGAGGAAAGTAAATCCCCACCCACTAGTTAGTTATGACATATTATAAAGATGAAAAAATTGAATGATTTCATTAGTCATCACGATAAGAAATCACTTTACGTTCATTGAAATTGATAATATATTATTTGATATTATTTATTTTATCCAATTTGATTTAAAAAATTTAATTTATCAAACAGAAAAAGTGTACTGAAAATAAAGAACACGCATCAAAACCAATGTACCCTTTTCACAAAATATGGATGGGGTAAACATCACAAGACAATAAATTGGTATGTATTTTAATTCAACAATAAATTTTATATGTGATTTGAACAAAATATGTTCCTTTTTTTATATTCATATTGATGAATCAAAGTCCAAAGTCACTTCCATCACATGTCATGTGATACGGAAGGTTGGTCACCTAAATAAAGAACGTAAACTAATTTATGAAAACAAAAAACAAGTAGGTGAAACATGTTTAACTATGAAATAATAGAGATTTGTTATTTCATTATAATACTATTACAAAAATATATATTTATGTTCATATTCTATTATACGGTTCAGACACAAGAATCATAAGTGACTATACGAGTAGAAAAACTACTTTCAGAAGGATTGATGTTGAAGAATTAATAAGGTCACATCATAGGATTATGTTTTGGAGTGTCTAGTAGATCATATTTTGAGAAGATAAAAACACATAAAGACACATATTATATGGTGAACGGATTGTAGGAAAAAATAGATTCTTTGCAACATATTATTGTCTGATCTAGTTTGATAGACCAATGTATGAGAAAGGATCAACGTGAAATGACAATTTAACAAAGATCCACACATGAAACAAATGACCCCACTATATTTAAGGCCAATATTTTTTCTCAACTTCATTAATTACCCCAGATAATAAATATTTTAATTACCATTTCTCTTAAATGAGAATCAAACAATTTTTGTTAACTTTATATTGTAAAAATTATATGGGGTATAGTTCTATGTGATTTATATATGTCAACACCCATGAACCACCCTATTGTGATGGGTATGGTGTGTAATTTCACTATAGATTAGCTACACCAAAATGAACTCCTAAAATATCACATTATAGTGGGGATTGAAGTAGATCATCATCCGAGTGTTGAGTTTCCTTTTCTACATGATGATCTGAATATTAAAATGGTTAGTGATGCTATTTGAACATTCATAGAATGGATTTTTAATCTTATAAAGATACATGAGGTATTAATTTAACAAATTATTTCATATGAAAACCCTATAATAGTTGATGAAAAATGTTTCGATGTGAGGTGTGATTTTATATATAGTCAATGTAATGGGGAATCCAAAGCTCATACCATGTCAGTCTTGTGAATTAACTAAGAAATCAAAATTACCTTCCATGATTACCTTCTATAACTTCTGAAAATAAGGCATTAAATATTGCTAGTAAAATGTTTTTATCAGCTCTATTGAAGTGATGATAATGTAACCAATGTTAAAGGATTATCTTTAACAGTGCTTGTAAAAACCTCTGATAAAGGCCCTATTAATAGCACTAAAAAAGAGATGATAAAGCCCCCACGAATACGGTGGATACATTTTTGTTCACATCCCCACTTTATCAGTGCCACACCCCTTTATGAGAGCTTCCCCCACCAATTTATTAGTACATAGGATAATCCCACCCTACCATACACGCCCCTTCCACCAGCGAGTTTTGAACCTGGGACCTTCAGCTTATATACCAATGCCTTTCTCACGCCCTAATATTGTTTTTTACATTTTATGTTATATATATGTATTTATATATATTTCATTACAATTTTTGTCCATATATTTATATATATGTTTATACAAGTATTGATATATATATATATATTAAATACATTTATAAAATATATATTTTTGGTTTGTGTATGTGTGTGTTTATAAATACATACACACATACATAAATTATTTATATATATACACCTACATCTATAAATATAATAATACATGTTTATATTTATTTACAGTAATTATATATTAATATTTATATAAACATATTAGAATATATAGATAAATATATATCTTCTTTTTTAATAGACACACACAAATATATATATATATATATATTATATATATAAATAGTATAGGTGTATAAATAATCATAAATTATTATTTTAAATCAAATAGATATTATTTTTTATTTATATATATATTACAAAAGATATTTTATATGTAAATAAGTTTAATTATTTATTTATAAAATTAATATTTTATGTGTGAATTTAATAATATATATATATATTGATAAATATTTGATGACAAATAACAATACATTTTCAAAATTTATAAAATTTTAAAACTATGATATTAATATGAATATAATCCCTGGGGATAAATTCCATCCCCATTGGAAATGGGGAAAACACCCCTTTAAACGAGGATGCAAATCCATAGAATGTTAATAAACCTGGGTACCCTGACTAAAAAATCAGTTTTGGATGCATTCTATGCCATTTTCGGCCACCAAAAAATAGTGATTAAAATTCCCCCAATCAAAACGGTGTACAAATTGTCACAGGATTCAATTTGATATGTGGTTGATCCCAAACATACACACATGTAGAGGCGGCTCTGGCACATATGTACCTAGGGGTAAACCCCGAAAACACCGCTCTGAGCTAGACTCAAACTGGAACTGGTGCACGACAACGGGCCTTGCTGCACTCTTGGTTACGACACTCCTGGGGGATATGCTTAGGATAACTCTCATTTTCTTTACAAATCATTATGAAGGGTTTATGAGTATATACTTCCTCAAAGAAAACATTCTTACGATTATGGATTATATCCATAAATAGTTCAATTTATGTTAAGTGTTTTATAAGTATGTGATTATGTATTTTGATTCATAAACGGATCTAGTTTATACCATTGTTTAGAAATGGCACCTAGTGGAAGAAATGGAAAACGTATCAATGCATGCACTCCATGTAGGGATTGCCCTCCTACTCAAGATAATTATAATGGAGCTGGTGATGCAACTGGTGCCGATCAGCTAATCACCATACTGGGATAACTCACTCAGGTTATGAATAATAACATTACCCGTATGGAGCACCCTGATCCATAGCATGGAGGATAAATGTTAGATCGAATCATGAGGCAAAAACCACCAACGTTCAATGGGAGTACAAATCCCTTTGTAGATGAGAAATGGATATTTTCCCTAGAAAAAATATTTCAGGCTTTGGGGAGTAGTGAAAGGGAAAAAGTTATCATGGAAGTTTACCGACTCACTGGAGATGCTGATCAATGGTGGTAATTGATTCAAAATACGAAGGAAGATGATGAAGTATCAAATATGGAATAGAGGGAGTTCAAAGATCTGTTTTTAGAAAAATAATTTCCTCACGACCATCGAGCAGATATGGAAAGGCAGTTTCTGAGTCTGAGACAAAAGGAGGATGAGAATGTCACAAAGTATAAGGCTAACATTACAAGGTTAGCAAGGTATGATGGAGATTATATACGTAACACAAGAAGTAAGATTGATCGTTTCTTTGATGGGTTAAAAGCATTTCTCCGTCGAGCATTAGTCTCACAATCCTTTTCGTCGTACGATGACATTGTCTCATGTGCTATAAATACCGAAAAGGAATTCTCTAAGTCTTATGACTTTAAAGCAAAGCAAGAGAAGAAGAGACCTGCTGATCAATCTGGGAATGGAAATAAGGGGAAGAAGGGAAAGGTTGAATATCCTTCATGTGGTAAATGCGGGAAGAAACACCCTAGTACATGTTTGAAGGGAATGGGAGTCTGTTACAAGTGTGGTGAAAAAGGCCACCAAGCTCGTGATTGGAAGGGGAAAAAGGAAGTTACCAATGTTCAGTGCTACAATTGCAGGGATATGGGACATTATGCAAATGAATGTCCTAAACGTCAGGAGAACATACCTTAGAAAAGGACAAGGGATCAAGGCCAAGCTTATACTATCACTACTGCTGAGATAGAAGTTCTGAAAGATGTGGTGGCTGGTAATTTAATGGTTTCCTCAAGTTTAGAAAATGCATTATTTGATTTTGGATCATCGCATTGTTTCATATATTCCCAGTTTTCTAAGAAAATTAGATATTTCCAATTTGATTTAACAATGGAGGTTTCAGTTAAAACTCCTAAGGGAAGTATCATTGCAACAATGTTTTGTAAATCAGTTCCCATTAGAGCACATAAATGTTCTTTATCTTCTGATCTCGTCATCATAACTATGATTTAGTTTGATATAATTCTTGGTATGGACTGTATTTCGGACTATTATGCGAAGATTTATTGTAAGAATAAAGAGGTTATGATTCTTGATGATGATGATAAGGAACACCTTATCTTTAGAGCAGAATTGTCACAACCTAATTCTTATTTAGATCCACCCCCAGCAGATCAACTAAATTCAATTATTGGGGAGGAAGAGAATGAAATAACTATGGGTGGGGAAAGGAATGTTCAAATAGAGGATGTACCTGTTGTGAACGAATTTGTAGATTTATTTCTGGAAGATTTACCTGGACATCCTCCAGAATGAGAAGTTGAGTTTTCCATTGATTTAATTCCTGGATCAAGGCCTATATCGAAGACCCCTTATAGAATGGCCACTATATAATTAGTTTAACTAAAGAAACAACTAGAGGAATTGAGTAATAAGGGATTTATTCGCCCTAGTGTTTCTCCATGGGGAGACCCTGTTATTTTTGTTAAAAAGAAAGATGGGTCTATGAGGTTATGTATCGAATATAGGGAGATCAATGTTATAACAATAAAGAACAAGTATCCCCTACATCGAATTGATGATTTATTTGACCATCTCCATGGAGCTCAATACTTTTCAAAGATTGACATTCGATCTAGATACCATCAGTTGTGTGTAAATAAGGAAGACATTCCGAAGACAGCATTTCGAACCGGGTACGGGCATTACGAGTTTACTGTAATGCCTTTTGGATTGACTAATTCACCCTCTATATTCATGGATCTGATGAATAGAGTTTTCAAGGAGTATCTCGATGAATTTTTGGTGGTATTTATTGATGATATTTTGGTATACTCCAAAAGCTACGAAGATCGTGAAAATCACTTGCGCATTATCTTGAAGACTCTGAGAAGGGATGAATTATATGGGAAGTTTAGCAAGTGTGCATTCTGGCTTCAGGAGATTTATTTTCTTGGCCATATTGTCTCTAAAGATGGAATCTCTGTTGATCCTTCTAATACCAAGGCAATCCAAGAATGTCCAGCACATACGAGTATAACTGAGGTACGTAGTTTTATTGCTTTAGCAGGTTATTATCGACATTTCGTCCAGAATTTTTCCCGATTGGCCAAAACATTAACGAAGCTCACACGTAAAGGGGTTAAATTTGTTTGGAAAAAAGAGTGTGAAGAATGTTTCAAAGAACTGAAGAGAAGATTATTCAATGATCCTATATGGACTCTACCATCAGGGAATGATGGGTTCGTTATTTATAGTGATGCATCGAAGAAAGGACTTGGTTGTTTCCTTATGCAGAATGATAGAGTTTTTGCCTATGCATCACGACAGTTAAAAATTCATGAAAAAAACTATCCTACTCATGATCTCGAGTTATCAGCTGTGATATTTTCTTTGAAGATATGGAGGCACTCCCTCTATGGTGAAAAATGTGAGATTTATACTGATCACAAGAGTTTGAAGTATATTTTCTCACAAAAAGAACTCAACATGAGGCAAAGGAGATGGCTTGAATTACTCAAGGATTATGATTGCACGATACAATACCACCTGGGGAAGGAAAAAAAGGTGGAATATGCTTTGAGCATAAAAGATCATGGAGTTCTGAACAATATGAGAATTGAAAGGGATCCAATTTTCATGGATCTAGTGAAGATGGACCTGGGAATAACCAGGGAAGGAGAAACATCAATTCCTTTTCAAATGGTTGCCAAACCATCTTTACTAGTAAGGATTATGAGTTCTCAGACTAATGATGGAGAATTTCAAAAGAATATTAAAGCTGTGAATGATGGGAGACTGAGAGACTTTGTGTGTGAAGTTGGAATTTTGAAATTCAGGAAGAGACTTTGTGTTCCCGATATACCTGATCTAAAAAGTGAATTGTTGGATGATGCTCATAGTTCCAATTTCTATATACACCCTGGGAGCACCAAAATGTATAGAGATTTTAAGGAATATTTTTGGTTGGACAACATGAATAGGGAGATTGCGGATTCTTTGTCAAGATGTATGGTTTGTCAACAAGTGAAAGCTGGAAGGAAACATCCTGGAGGAGTCATGAAACCTCTTCCCATACCGGAGTGGAAATGGGATAATATTATGATGGACTTTGTCATGGGGATACCAAAGAATCCTTGAAGGAACGATGCAATATGGGTTATTATTGATCGTCTTAACAAGTCAGCACATTTACTTGCTATAAGAGAAGATCTACCCCTGGAAGGTCTAGCAGGACTATATATTAATGAAGTTGTGAGACTTCATGGAGTACCCCTATCAATTGTTTCTGATCGTGATCCCCGTTTTACTTCAAGATTCTGGAAAATTCTTCAGAAATCCCTGGATACTGAACTTCATTTCAGCACTGCTTACCACCCTCAAACAGACGGACAATCAGAATGGACTATTCAAACCTTAGTATACATGTTGAGATCTTCCTCACTTGACTTTCATGGTATGTGGGATCAGTATTTACCTCTGGTAGAATTTTCCTATAACAATAGCTTACATTCGAGTATTTCAATGGAACCATATGAAGCGTTATACGGAAAGAGATGTCGCACACCAACCTGTTGGGATGACGTTGGTGAAAGAAAACTTGTATGTCCAGAACTGGTGGAGGAAACGATGGAAAAGGTGAAGGTAATCCAAAATCGCATCAAAGCTGCTCAAAGTAGGCAAAAGTTCTATGCTAATAATCGAATGAAGGATTTGGAATTTCAAGTCGGTGATCATGTCTTCTTGAAGGTATCTCTATGGAAGGGAGTCATACATTTTCGTAAGAAAGGTAAATTGAGTCCCAGGTACATAGGACCTTTCGAAATTCTAGAAAGAATTCGGGATGTAGCTTACCGATTGGCAATGCCTCCAAGTCTCTCCAAAGTTCACGATGTGTTCCACGTATCTTTGTTGAGGAAATACATGCCTGACCAAACGCATGTACTCACCTATGAGGAATTAGAACTGGAACCCGATTTGTCTTATTGTGAAAAGCCCATCATGATTCTTGATACGAGAGAACAAGTACTGAGAAATCGGACGACACGTCTGGTAAAAGTTTTAGGGAGGACCATAAGATGGACGAGGCAACGTGGGAACCCAAGGAACTTATGATGAAGAACCACCCGAGTATTTTCATGTGATAATATTCTAGAAATTTTGAGGACGAAATTATTTGAAGGAGGGGTGAATGTAACACCCCAAGCTTCTACGGTACGCTTCTCTTTGAATAATGTGATAGCGTGTGTTGTACGCAACACCGAGTTCTAACACACCATAACTAATCAAACTAGCCGTTATGAATAGTAATACCTAATTTTTGAAATTATATATATTTTATATTTCAAAATGGATTTCATTTTTGGATTCGTAATATCGAATTTAGCCTAAGGTGAAATTTTGGTACTTTTCGAATAACTTTAATATTTTGATGAATAGTGAAAATTACTAAATTTTAATTAAAAACAACATTTTTAATCAAAATAATTTATATTGATAAATTATGAATTTGAGTTGTTTTAAAGAATATTTAGAATATATTTTTACCATTTAATATAGTTTTGGTCATTTGATATAATTTCACAATTAAAACGAACATAAACAAGTATCAATCTTTTGATAGTTATTATATCTTAAAAACACGCTTTTTGTTTTGACAGCGGGAATTAATTTTAAATTAATTTCTTACAATTCTGTGTTTTGAATTTAGAAAAATGGATTCCATATTTGGAATCAGGATGTTCAAATTTTGTAAATAGGTAACTTTTATTTTTAGACATTTTGAATAATTACTGCGGTAAATATTTTATTTACCATGGTTAAGGGTAAATCCGGTAAATAAGGGTTAAAAAATAATATTATAATAATAAAAAATTACCCTAAAACGTGTCCTAACCTCATTGGTTGATACATATTCGACCATAGGAATCTTTGGGTCGATTTTGGGACCCCATGGAGCCACTTTTAGGTGATAGGGACACTTAATTTTAATTAAGTTAAAATAAGTACAAAAATGACATAAGCATATATCTTTTAGAAAAACAATTTTTACATAGGGTTATATATATTATAGTTTCGACTATAAATATTAATTAGAAATATAAAACGTTTTCATACATAATTATATTTTATTTATAATTTTTAGAGATTTCATAATTTAATTTATTTTTGACACAATGATGATGCAATAATTACCATAATAGTGAAAATTTAAAATAATTGATATCATAAATACCCAAATAAATATAATTTGAGACTTTTAATGAAATAAAATAATTTTATAGGATAATATGACATATTAGTATTGATTTAATTTACTTTTTTCGAAGTAATCATTCTGTTATGAGTTTCACAAAAATCAACTATTGAATAGTGTCAAAATTGACATAAAAGAGTTTTTAAAACAAATATTATATTATAAATTGATATTAAATTTATAAAGATATAAGGCTCGGCCAAGAGACTTATATCATTATAGGTGTATCATTAATGGACAACTTGTGGGTCTCTAGGATTTATATAGTATGTTTATTAACCATATAATATAAAAATACAAAGAGACATTGTAAAATTGAAACTAATTAACTTAGAGTTAATACTTAAAGATAAGGTTAATATAAGTACCTAAACATGTATAAATTCTCTTGGATGAGTGGTTTTCGACCCATCCCCGCCTTAAAATTTAAATAATCCACTTTGGAGCCTTTATAAACCGAATATGAATTTATTATAAATTAATACTTCTAGCTTTTCCAATGGTGCCCCTCACCCCTCTTATAAAAGGGAACTCCTCCTTATCATTTCTTCACACCTTCAAAGCCTTTTGGATCGGCCAAAATCTGCCCAAATACTCTCCAAAAATCCCTCACTACAACCTGGAGGCCTTATTTTGATCATAAAGCCAAAATAAGGATCCCTTTTGATGAAATCAAAAGGAAGAACTCGAAGAAGAGGTAATTATTTCACCACCCTTTTCCAAGTTCATTTCTTCTTCCACTTCTTCATTCTTTGTTATTACCATTCTAAAATAATAACTCCAGTATCATATATATACTGTGATGTTATTATAAATATGGTACAACCATATTCAGTATTCTATCCACCCTTTGAATAACATGTCACCATACGTGTGTACGTACGGCTTACCATCTCCACGTCGTGGTATAATTGTTATTCAATATATTATTATTTGGATGGGTATAATAATGATGTTTAACTCATGTAAATAATAAATATAACATGATAATTATTCTTTATATATTATATACTATCCAATTATATATTATTTTAATATCAAAAGAATGATATTTTCGCTCATGCGTACGTACGGACTACCGTCTCCACGAACGCGATGAGATTCATTCTCCATCATATCCATTCAAGTATAATTCTCCTTTGATGATTAATAATAGTATCTAAAGACTTGATATCATTCTGGATATGATTAAGATACAACCTATCCATTACAAACATGGCTTACATAACAAAACATATAAAATAAAACGAGTAAGTTAACACCATAAACAACGATAATACTAAGATATTATTAACAAATCAATGTTAAAAGATCATATATGATATCATATTAATGTATATGATTCTTTTATAATTTAATAACAATTATTTCACCATTATAAAAGAGTTTAACCTACCCCAACCAAGGAAAAGTACAAGGTAAGGGTTATTTCACAATCTCTTCATTATCCGAGGTTGTTTATACGTAATAATTTACTGGGATCTCTTTATCATCCACATCCATGTTTCTTAGAAATGTATTTCAAAACATTTTTACTATTGAAAAGAATATGGGTTAAAGTCATTTATACCCTTGTTTGACTTTTTATAAGAGTTTTATAAAGGAATCTTTCCGTCGTTTTCCAAACAAGGTGCTTTTAACCTTTTCGACAAAATTAAGGTAAGAATGTTTTTTTAACTTATACGGCGGGTGCGGTTATTTTACGCCGTTATAAAATCGTCGAAGTTTCCCTTACAAGATTATAAGAATATTTTCAAAGAAAATGTTTTATTTTTTAAATATATGACTCTTAAATGATTTCCAAAATAGAAAGAGATATTTCTCTAAAAATAGTTTTGATTTCATCTATGTTAACATCCTTTGATGGATTTTACGCTTATTTGAAGTTGATTTATTATGATAAAAACTTATATATTGTATTGAAGGTTTTTTGATATGTTTGACTGTGGATGTGCTATTTTTATACCATTCATAGTTTATGGTGAATGTATTGACATTTCGTATGCTAGTTTTAATACGAATGTTTATGTTTTGTTTAAACCTTTTCATATGGGAATGAATTGGACTTAATATGTGACTGGTGGAGCCCTCTATAGCTCCTCGATGCATCGGTAGGTCTCATGAGACAAAATAGTGTCTTGGCACAAGGCCTTGGAAAATTCTTATTTGTAGTCTTGGCATGAGGCCTTGGCTATGTAGTTATTATACTCTGACATTATGCATTCCATCATTATGAAAGTTGTTATTGATATTGCATGTGATTATTCGATTAGTAGAATATCCTTGTGAATAAGTAAATTGCATTATTTCATTTTATTTTTGACATACTATGTTGAAGTTCAAGTTTAAAAGGCTTTTGTTTCAGTTATACATTGCCTTAAATGTTTATTCTTATTTATGAAAGTTTCAGCTATATTGTTATCCTTACTGGGAATTTGTGCTCACCCATTTTCTATGTTTTATTTTTCCCAGGAAGTGAAGAAGTAAATTATGAATGACCTACAAGGGTATTATGAGGGGATAATAGTGTAGATTATGGAGACAATATGTTGTTGTAGTAGTTTTCCACTTCATGATGTAATGTAAAACATTATGAATATATCTAGTGTTTCCAAGGATACTAAACCAATCGGTCTTTGGAGATTTGATCTTTCTTGTGATCATGACAATGTTATGTAATAATGCACTGACTTTGGGTAACTGGGGTCGGGGAGTTACACCCCCACCCCTCAGACAGCCCCACACTCACCTCGGAAAGCCCCCCACCACTCAGACAGCCCCCCCACTCACCCCAGATATCCCCCGCAACCCCTCGGACAGCCCCCCACTCACCCCAGACAACCCCCCCCCCACAACTCAAACATCCCCCACTCACCCCGGACAGTCCCCGCCACCCCTTGGACAACCCTCCACTCACCTCGGACAGCCCCCACCCCTCAGAAAACCCCCACTCACCCCGGAAAACCCCCACCCCTCGGACACCCCCACACACAACTAAATCAAACAGAAAAAAAATTCATACACGCAAGAATGAACTTTAATTAACGAAAACATTAAGGAAAATATTTATGAAAAAATTAATTGAAATAAAACATTAATGCAACCATTAATGAAAACCCTAAAAATGATTAATTAAAACATTAATTAGATATTTTTTACATTGATGTAGTGATTTGAGTACATAATTCATCTAGGGATTATAATGAATCATAAATTTTTTCAAAAACCCTATAAATAGGGCAAAACTACATGATAAATGGATAAATAGTTAAATAAATGGATAAATGTTCATAATAAAGGGATATATTTGACTAATATGAGAATAATTTGAAGGAATCTGTCCTGAATGGGGGAGTTGGAGCTGGATGATTTACCTTCCTGGCCACTTCTGATGCGGGGGATCTAATTCTGGGCGGTCTGGGAGGTTCTGGGGGAGTCTGGGAGAGTTTAAGGGAATTTGGGGGTGAATTTTCCCAATGGTTTATAAAAACCGTTGAGAAATCCATTCTTTTCCCAAATGTTTCAACAAACCATTGGGGAATGAATTGAAATACTATGCTTTCCCAACAGTTTCATCAAACTATTGGGAAAGACTACTCAACCATTGGGGAAAGCCTTCCCAACTTTCATTTTCCCAACAGTTTCTTCAAACCGTTGGGAAATCTTCCCTAATCACACCTTTAACAATGGTTCTTTTGAACCATTGGTATAAAGGTGTTGGGAAAGATACATTTTCCAGTAGTGGATACTGAGAGGAAAGTAAATCCCCACCCACTAGTTAGTTATGACATATTATAAAGATGAAAAAATTGAATGATTTCATTAGTCATCACGATAAGAAATCACTTTACGTTCATTGAAATTGATAATATATTATTTGATATTATTTATTTTATCCAATTTGATTAAAAAATTTTAATTTATCAAACAGAAAAAGTGTACTGAAAATAAAGAACACGCATCAAAACCAATGTACCCTTTTCACAAAATATGTATGGGGTAAACATCACAAGATAATAAATTGGTATGTATTTTAATTCAACAATAAATTTTATATGTGATTTGAACAAAATATGTTCCTTTTTTTATATTCATATTGATGAATCAAAGTCCAAAGTCACTTCCATCACATGTCATGTGATACGGAAGGTTCGTCACCTAAATAAAGAACGTAAACTAATTTATGAAAACAAAAAACAAGTAGGTGAAACATGTTTAACTATGAAATAATAGAGATTTGTTATTTCATTATAATACTATTACAAAAATATATATTTATGTTCATATTCTATTATACGGTTCAGACACAAGAATCATAAGTGACTATACGAGTAGAAAAACTACTTTCAGAAGGATTGATGTTGAAGAATTAATAAGGTCACATCATAGGATTATGTTTTGGAGTGTCTAGTAGATCATATTTTGAGAAGATAAAAACACATAAAGACACATATTATATGGTGAACGGATTGTAGGAAAAAATAGATTCTTTGCAACATATTATTGTCTGATCTAGTTTGATAGACCAATGTATGAGAAAGGATCAACGTGAAATGACAATTTAACAAAGATCCACACATGAAACAAATGACCCCACTATATTTAAGTCCAATATTTTTTCTCAACTTCATTAATTACCCCAGATAATAAATATTTTAATTACCATTTCTCTTAAATGAGACTCAAACAATTTTTGTTAACTTTATATTGTAAAAATTATATGGGGTATAGTTCTATGTGATTTATATATGTCAACACCCATGAACCACCCTATTGTGATGGGTATGGTGTGTAATTTCACTATAGATTAGCTACACCAAAATGAACTCCTAAAATATCACATTATAGTGGGGATTGAAGCAGATCATCATCCGAGTGTTGAGTTTCCTTTTCTACATGATGATCTGAATATTAAAATGGTTAGTGATGCTATTTGAACATTCATAGAATGGATTTTTAATCTTATAAAGATACATGAGGTATTCATTTAACAAATTATTTCATATGAAAACCCTATAATAGTTGATGAAAAATGTTTCGATGTGAGGTGTGATTTTATATATAGTCAATGTAATGGGGAATCCAAAGCTCATACCATGTCAGTCTTGTGAATTAACTAAGAAATCAAAATTACCTTCCATGATTACCTTCTCTAACTTCTGAAAATAAGGCATTAAATATTGCTAGTAAAATGTTTTTATCAGCGCTATTGAAGTGATGATAATGTAACCAATGTTAAAGGATTATCTTTAACAGTGCTTGTAAAAACCTCTGATAAAGGCCCTTTTAATAGCACTAAAAAAGAGATGATAAAGGCCCCACGAATACGGTGGATACATTTTTGTTCACATCCCCACTTTATCAGTGCCACACCCCTTTATGAGAGCTTCCCCCACCAATTTATTAGTACATAGGATAATCCCACCCTACCATACACGCCCCTTCCTCCAGCGAGTTTTCAACCTGGGACCTTCATCTTATATACCAATGCCTTTCTCATGCCCTAATATTGTTTTTTAAATTTTATGTTATATATATGTATTTATATATATTTCATTACAATTTTTGTCCATATATTTATATATATGTTTATACAAGTATTGATATATATATATATATATTAAATACATTTATAAAATATATATTTTTGGTTTGTGTATGTGTGTGTTTATAAATACATACAAACATACATGAATTATTTATATATATACACCTACATCTATAAATATAATAATACATGTTTATATTTATTTACAGTAATTATATATTAATATTTATATAAACATATTAGAATATATAGATAAATATATATCTTCTTTTTTAATAGACACACACAAATATATATATATATATTATATATATATAAATTGTATAGGTGTATAAATAATCATAAATTATTATTTTAAATCAAATAGATATTATTTTTTATTTATATATATATTACAAAAGATATTTTATATGTAAATAAGTTTAATTATTTATTTATAAAATTAATATTTTATGTGTGAATTTAATAATATATATATATATATTGATAAATATTTGATGACAAATAACAATACATTTTCAAAATTTATAAAATTTTAAAACTATGATATTAATATGAATATAATCCCTGGGGATAAATTTCATCCCCATTGGAAATGGGGAAAACACCCCTTTAAACGAGGATGCAAATCCATAGAATGTTAATAAACCTGGGTACCCTGACTAAAAAATCAGTTTTGGATGCATTCTATGCCATTTTCGGCCACCAAAAAATAGTGATTAAAATTCCACCAATCAAAACGGTGTACAAATTGTCACAGGATTCAATTTGATATGTGGTTGATCCCAAACATACACACAGATCAAATGTTGTGGTGTATTGAAGTTCATGTTGTGTTTTGAACTTATTTTTGACGTTTTTTTTATTTATTGATTTTTTTATCTTCAAATTGTTTTGAAATGATGATTATTCAATAATAATTAGAAAATTATTAATTAAAAATATTTTATTTAATTATTTTGTAAGACATTTTCACAAAATATCTTATATATTATGTGAAAATTACTATTTATCCTTATCTAAAACAAATTTAAAAAATATATATTATATTTATATCAATACGAATATATATATATATATTATTTTTAATGAAATGATTTTTCTGAAATATACCCTTCATCATAACTTGTAAAAAAGTAGTGATAAAGGGATGAGGTCTTTATCAGTGCTTCTAAAGTAGCACTTATAAGGACACCCTATTTATCAGTTCTTTCTTATAAGCACTAATAAAGGCCCTCGTTATCAGTGTTTTTTAGAAATGCTAAGAAACACCCATTTTTATCATAAATTTTTTAATGGCACTGATAATGAGGGGACTTTATCATCACTTTTTCACAAGAACTGATGAAGGGCCCCCCTTAACTATTCTTTTTCATAGTGCTCTTAAAAAAAATTAACAATTAGTTTTCTAGAACTAACAAAGAGTATTTTATCGGTGCTTTTGGCTAGCACAGTTAAAACCCTAGTGCTAGATAAACATAATTTTTTAGTACTGACCCCACAAGTTCTAGAGTAAATTTTTTTATCATTAAATATTTCTACATACACCTCATTTGGAGATGAAAATATGTCTTATATTCCATATGAAAAAGATACACATATAACTTTCATGACAGAGACACAGTTTCTCTCCACAGTATAAATGAGATTCTTAGGCATGAATGGTTGTGAGTCTCAGTTTTGGATACATGTATAATGTACATGTTCTTAATAAATCTCTCAAAATAGTGAGTTAAATTGTTTATTAATGTTAATAAATATTCATATTTTCGATATGTGTTTATATTAATACTATATAAAGGGAAAAGCATATGAATTGTGATTTAGATTCATTAATCTATGAATCATTTCTTTGGAAAAATTTACTTGGATAAGGATAAAACTAAGAAGATAAAATTTGAGCTACTCGAAGAATTCGAGAAAAAATAATAGAAGAGAACAACATTTTTTTGATTATAATGTAGAATTAAAAATCTACAATCTAATCAAATAAAATTTATTTTTAGAAAATTAATTACTTTTTTGGTTTTTGTTTTTTTGGCTTCACTTGATGCTGATCATAATCAATATAGATTCCCCGAATATTTATTTTTTGGATCCAATATATGGATATCCAACAAAACAACCACAAATGATGTCTATTAAAAATTTATAATAAACTCAAATCAATATTTTATAGATAAAAATTGAATTATATGTTTCAGTCTGTGTTTTAAAAAGTATTTTTTCTGGTAGGAAGGTCGCTAAATATTGGCTAAATCAGGACATGAAGTTGGTGTATGAACATAAACATGAAGTGTATTACTACCTATGGAAATAGATTAAGTTATATATAGAAATATTTTGACACATTGACTACCCTATGATGGCTACATTTTATCACAGAACACTCTCTTAAGAGCACTTCAACTCCATATATGGTTCAACCCATGGCCTTGGAGTGGCTCACCTCTCCATATTTTTTCTCATCTTCGTGATTATCTTATTCTTCTCTATAAGGCTATTCCAACCTTATCGTTTTGTTATCTCTACTTTAGCGACCTCAATTTCCCATTTATAGAATTATTCCCCTTAATCAGATACTTTTTGTGGAGGTTTCCGGTTGCATCATCCTAGTTAAGTTGATTTTGATTTGGTCCTTTGATGGAGATTTCAGATGGAGTCACGCTCGCTTTTTCGGCAATGATGGTTCATCGACGATTATTTCTATAGGGTTAATGGTGTTGGATTCTTCAAGGATCACTATGGAGGTTTGATCCAATATTACTCTATTATGGATTCTATATCCCTTAAACTTTTGAAGGATTCGTTGAGTGTAAGAATTTTAGTAGAGGTTCTAGGATGTGTCTGTAGGAGCGGTGGGTGCTCCAGGAGGCATAGTTTGTAGAGGCCCTCTTTTCTCCAGGTTCCATCAGGGGTTTCTATTCCTTTTGGTGATTCTATTTCAAGTGATTCTAATGGATGAGTTTTCTAGTTATGGTGACATTTTGTGGTTCATCGTCAGTGTGTCTCCTATGCTCTGGCACCGGGATCCTAAAACTCTTCTCCTTGTAGGACTTGAGTGATAGTTTTAATGGTGTTTTGGGATGTTTAGTTCAAGAATTTGACGATGTTCTAGGAGGTATTGTTCGTTATGTCTTATTCTCTTCCTTCGAGTCTCGATTGGGCATGTTATCAATGGATATTGTTTGTTCCCATTCTATGAAAAGGGTGTCTTGAATGGTCTTATATCAAAAAGATGGCTCTCGTTTGGATATGGTTCATTAGAAAGGTGATTCGATGATGTAAAGAATGTTTGTTTCTTCGATGATTGGGGTCTGTAGCATCAGTGGGAATATTACAGGTGATCTATTATCACAGTGGTGTTTTTTATGATGGATATTGGTCTTTAAAGGGTGGGGCTCAAGGCACAATGTTGCTCAATATTTTGTGACTCAAGGATGTTCGATGGGGATTAGTCCAAGGCGTATTGTTTTTTATTTCAAATGCGGTTTTTGGGGCTCAATTTTGTATTTTAAATTGGGGATGTGAGGGTGTGATAGATGTACATCTTGAATTTAATGTTCCCACTTATCCATAAAGTGGATTATTAGATTATACAAAAAAATGGATTTGGATGATATATAGAAATATTTAACAATAAAAATATTTTTTAAAAACCATTACTTTTTTTTCAATTTTTTGTAGTTTATGAAGAAATATAACGACAATAATTGAGGATATTATGGTTGAAACTTTATGAGAGATATCATAAACTATCTAACATCCAACATCCATAGACCAGTAATTTCCTAATATAATTACAATTTCATTAAAATTATTTCTTAATAATTTATTTTTCTATATTTTCTCAGTACAACTAAAATTTTCAAAACCATTCGTACTAAAAATAATAAGTAAATTTGTCATTAGATGATTTAGTAGTGTACATGATGTCCAAATGTATTCTGAAAACAAATTTAGGTGTTTAACTTATATGTTTTGGATTAAGTATGAGATATGATCTAAGAAATTTATTTGGAGTGTAAAGAATTAGTCTTATAGTGATTATATTTTTTTATGTGTTTTAAGGGGAAGTATAATTGAGGAGTAAAATTTGTTTAAAAGCGCTGACCTGCAAACCAAAAAATTGTTGGGAAATGGTGAAGGAATAAGATTAGGTGAAGGTGAAATAAAATGCAGAGGAAGAGGAGAAGGCAGATGTGGAGGTGGAGGAGGATGTGGTGGATGAGTCAGAGACTGAGGTGGAGGAGGAGGTAGAGATGGAGACTGAGGCAAAGGAGGAGAAAAAGTGTTGTCTTAAAGATAATAAAATTGTTGGTCAATGAAGTAGAATAGGGATCATACAAAGGTTATTTTTGAAGAAAATAATTGAAAATAGTAGAGAACACTTTTCACTTAAGATAAAATTCACTCTGACAGTGTTTCAGGTTCATTATTGAAAACATGATTTTCACGAATTTTTTATGTTATTTTTTATAGAAATTTAGTTAGAGGAAATGTTTAAGAAACAAAATCAACACAAATTATTTTTTCCAAATTGATTTTCATTGGCTACAATTTTTATTATCACATTAAAATTACTATCAAATATTACTAAATTGTAAAATAAAGAACACACCATTAAAAAACTAAACAAAAATTAAAAAAAATGAAACTATATTTCCATGGATTCCAAACACTACAAAGAATTTGTCTTTGTAGTGGGGAAAATATTCACATGATATTCATGGAACACATTTTCAATAATAAAAAATGTATATAATATATCTCATGTGTATGAATAAATAACCAATGAATCCAACAGGTCAATGAAAGAACAATTGAAGGAGAACCAGTATTGAGATATCACGTTCATTAGGGAGGGATGTTGTTAATGGAAACATGTCATCAGATGAAAAGAAACTTATTTTTGAATAAATTCCCAAAAATAAAAAACCTCCTCAAATGAAATCATTTATCATTAAAAAATACAGACTAAGAACCCTTCATAAAAGATACTAATAGCTTGATCCAAAAGCACTTAAAAATAAATAAAAAACTATAATTGACTGAACCATGAAGTTTCAATAAAGAAAAACATAGTGGTTTCACATTGGCAGATGGTGGAATTAATTGGCCTATTTGATCATCAATTATATGCATGATATAATATCACAATTTTGATTGAAATCCATACAATTAACATTCATTATGAATGTGGAAATACAATATGTAAAACGATCCATGTTCATAATCTCATTAATAAAAAACCCATCATCATTCTTAATAAAAATACATGAGAATAGGGATATTCCCATTTTATAGAAAAAATAATGATTATGTTATGTTAGAGTTTATCATCACCTAGAATATTGAAAATTATATACTAATCTATATAACAATCTATGACTAATTAATCGGTGCACCAAATTTTTGTGTCATTAGGATGATATAATGGGAAATATTGATGTTTAATACTATCAAAAAGGGGTAAGAAATTTATAATGGAGTTTTCTATCTTCTGAAAATACATAATGTGCTACACTGATGTTTTTCCCCATAATATAAGGTAAATTGTTTATAATGGATATTTTACTCTTCATGATGGTGAAATAGAAAGATAAATTATATTATGTTCCATAAAAACATATATGAAAATATTTATTTTAGTTCAATCAATTAATTATAATAATTTTAAACTAATTGTTAATGTTTTCTACGAATAAATGACTTCATTATCATGAAATATGATCACGCACTCGATAAGGATGATTCACTCTTGATGATGAAATTTTATTTTTATTCTCCAATTCATTCAAAATCTTGGGTTATCAAACAAAAATATTGTTAGATGACCGAGAGTGTTGAATTCTCTATAGGATAAAAAGACATGGTTGAATCAACCTTACCTAAAAGAAACACATGATGTACCCAGTATGACTAAAATTATGGGGTTTCAATTTAAAATGTGAATTTTATTAATGTATTGTTCCATATTTAAGTTTTATTTATTTATTTATAATATTAATAACATAATAATTATTTTATTATATAGGTGGGTTATCATTCTGATCTTGGGGTGTTTTGTTTGATGCTTCTCATGATCGTGATAGATTCGACTTAGGGGATGCATCTAAAATAATAGAAATAAGGAAATTGGTCATGAATTTATACAAGAATCATGAAAAAAAATATAACACAATCAAAATGTCTGGATAAATTAGAATAATGATTCATAAGTAATTTTTGTTGGGTAGGAATTTGTCTCATGTCAAACTAACACACGATGTGATGAGTATGACTCAAAGTGAGTGTTTCTTGTTTAAAATGGAATTGTAGTAAAAAAAGTGACATATTCAAAACTAATAAAACATATTTCAATTGTTTTTATAGTAAAATGATATATTAGTCATTTGTGAGGTGTAGTAATCATCCACACATCAATCTGATGCATGGTGTGACTGGTATGACTCAAATTACCTTTTTGTAAAACTAACATTAATTTTAGTTAAAAAGACAACTGGCACACTCAAAAAAATTCAATCACCTTTGGATTATTTTGAATCATTAATAAAAATATCCATAACTCATTTTTTATGTGTAGGTATTAACCTCACCTTATATGGAAGCACGATGTGCTCACTAAGGCTCAAAATGTCTCTTATCAATTTAATATTGATATTTAAGTTCAAAACGAATAAATCACTAAAAACTATGAAAACATGACCCTATTATCTTGAAAATTTAGCAAAATTATTCATAAGTCACTTTTTATGTTTAGGAATATGTATCACATCAAACTGAAACATGATGTAACTTGTATGAATCAAAGTTTATGTTTCCATTTTAAAATGATATTTTAGTAAAAAACATAGGTGCCATACTAAAAACTAAGAAAACACATGAAGATTGATTATATACATTATTATAATGATCCATAATTAATTTGGGATGTTTATTAACCATATATACATCAATTGGATGCATGGTGTGACCTGCATGGCTCCAAGTGCATCTTTTTATTTTAAATTGACATTAATTTTTGTAAAAAAAGATAACTAACAATCCCAAAATTGGGAAAACACATTCAGATATTTTTGATATGTTACTAAAATAATATATATGATATTTGTGATGTGTAGTAATTAAAAACACCCAAATTTGATATATGATGTGCACGAAATGACTCAAACTGTTCATTGTGTGATTCAAATTTATTTTTTCTTTAAAAAGTGACACTTGCTGAAAAAATGAGAATAGAAAACACAGATTACCTTGATAAATTAGTAAAATGATTTATAATTCATTTTTGAAGTGTATGAATTAGTCTCATGTCAAACTGACACATGATGTGACCAAAATGACTTAATGAAAGTGTTTCCAGATTAAAATGATATTTTAGTAAAAAAACATAAGTAATATATTCAAAATTGGTTTAATAAATTTAATTTTTTTTATACATTAAGAAAATTATCCATAGATCATTTTGGATGTGTATTAATCAGATGAACGTCAATCTGACACACAAAGTGACTGGTATGACTCTAAGAACATCTTTTATTTAAAAATGACATTAATTTTAATTGAAAAGAAAACAAATATACTCTATACCAATAAAAACAGTAGGATTTTTTTGATACATTACGAAAATAATGTAAAAGTCATTTTTATGTGTATGAATCCGAATAAACTCATTCTAATATAATATGTTCCAGATATGACTCAAAGTGACTGTTATTTGTTTAAAATGAGCATTTCAGTTAAAAAAGTTTCACTCCCTAAAAAATAAGAAAACAAACTAAAAATCTTATTCGTTATTTATGATAATGATTCTTAAGTTAGTTTTGTCATGTAGGAATTAATATCACATCAGACTAATACATGATGTGACTAATATGCCTCAAATTGTTTGTTTCCCAGGTAAAATGACAGTTTAGTAAAAAACATAAGTGAAATACACAAAACTGAGAAAACAAATTCTGATTGTTTGTATACTATAGTTAAACAATCCATTAGTCATTTGGGATGTTTATAAATCATCCAAACCTAAATCCAATGCATGGTGTGACTAGTATGACTCCATGCACATCTTTTTATTTAAAATCGACATTAATTTTAGTAAAAAGAAAACAAACATACCCAATGCTAAGAAAACACATTCATATTGTTTTTATACTTTAGGGAAATTATACATAAGTAATTTTTGTCATGTAGGAATCATAAAAACCAAAATCTAATACATAATGTACCTGATAGCACATAAAGTGTTCGTTATGAGTTTAAAATTGATATTTAATTTAGAAAAATTTCCCTCACTGAAAAACTAGAAAATACACTAATATTGTCTTGATAATTTTAGAAAAAGATTCAGAATTAATCTTTCATGTATTGAAATTTTTCTCACTTAAAACAGACACATGATGTATTGAATATGACTCAAAGTGTCTGTTTCCAGTTTAAAATTTCATTTTAGTTAAAAAACAAGTTATTTACTAAAAAATAAGAAAACAAATTCATATCATTTTGATACTGTAAAAAATGTCACATATGTCATTTGGGATGTGTAAGAATCGTCCAAACCTCAATCTGACACACAGTGTGTCCAATATGACTCAATGTGTATATTTTCTACATATAAGTATCATTTTAGTTTAAAATGCACATCACAATGAAAAAATCGAGAAAATGAGACTACATTGTTTTATCATAATTTTATTTTCTATAAATTAATTAAGTTCATTATCATTTTTATCTTATTACACATTTAGTTAATTTTTACAAAGATAATTCTTGAATAGAAACAAGAAATTGTATGACATGAAAGAATCAACCGAAACTCAATATGATACACAGTGTTCGTAGTATGACTCAATGTTTAGTTTATAATTAACATATTATATTTAATTTATTTATAATTTTATTACTATCATAAGAATATATTTCTTACACAAGTGTGTTCTTTTTCTCGACTAGGGGTGGTTTATTATATTTATACAATTATGTTCTTTTTCAATACAATAGTGTTTTTTCTTGAATTTATAATTTAAATTTTATTTCATTTTAATTCTATATTTTTATCTGATATTGATAATTTATGGTCTTTTTTTTTGTTCTATTTTGTGCTATTAAAACACACTATATTATACCTTGTTTTTGGTGCTTCAATGTGTTGTTATAACACACTGAAATATTTATCTTTTATCAGCACTTTTAGAATAATTGATATGGTGGTCCTATATTAGTGCTTATAGGAGCACTGATAAAAGACCCCATTTATTAGTGCATTTATTTAGAATGGATAACAATGCCCTTTATCAATTCATCTATATGTGTTGATAAAATATGACTTTAACCATGCTTTAGGAAGTTGTGATAAAGGGACCCTTTATCTGTTCTTTTACAAGAACTGATAAATTATTTCATTATCAATGATTTTAAAGTGATGATAAAGGCATCCATTATTAGTCCATCTAAAAGGACTGATAAATGGTACCTTTATCAATGCAAATTAAAATTGATGATAAATGGGGTCTATTTTCAGCGCTTCTAAAATATCTGAAAAATTGGTCATTTATTAGAGTTTTTATCACTGATAAAGGAACCCTTTATGAAATCATTTCTAGTGCTAATAAAATCCTGGAATTTTAATCATACTCCGGTAGTCAGTAATTCCCTAGAACTAATAAAGTAAATCTTTACCACTATTAAATACCTATTTTGAAATATTAATGGAACTAGTTAAGAACTTGGATTGCTTATTTCTTGTTTTCTATTAAGGTTGTAGCTACTGGGTGATAGCTAAGCATTCCCATTTTTTGTTTCTTTGGGGAGGTTTTTTCCATAAATTTCATATTTTTGTGATATTACTATTATATTTGGGTATATATATACTTTTAGATTAAATTTAGTCATGATATAAAATCCATACTACTGTGTAATACTAAATGAATTGTAGATAATGTAATGGGAGTGGTTGTTAATGACCATAATGATTAATTAATTAAAAAACCATGGATTTGGTTGGGATATATTCTCTATGATTAGTTCTTGAAATGTGAAATTGAAATGTGAATTATAAAAGAATTATGGATTTTGATGGTTAATATAAATGGTTAAACTTTAAATGGGGATGTGTTCTATAAGAATATTCTAATTATTATATAACAAATATATTTATGATGTTTAATCTTAATGCTTGCGTGATTCAAAGAGATTATATTTTTTAGTCCTAGTATTGGTAGTCATGTTGTTATATAGGATGCTAGATATTTTTGTGTGTGTACTATAGGAAGATTTCCATGGGACTGTATATGTGATTTTCTTTCCTAATGTTCTATTATATATTCTGTTCCACCACTAAATTCAGTTGGGAATATAACACTTACAAAGGATTTCTATTACATGACTGTTTTATAACATTTATTATTTCAAGGAAATATATAGATAACTACTCTCCCTCACTTATCTATATTCCATGTGTAGCATTATATATAGGAATATATGGGTTGAAACAGATTATGGTATATGGTATATTCACATATGGGATGCGATGGACCTCAATTTTTCCATCTATGTATGTGTAGGTTATAGTATCTTAATGATATATTATATTCATGTATACTAGCTAAAATAGTTATTGTTATCATAGATTTTCTATGAAAAAACCACAATTTCATGAGGTACAGTGCATGATGCATCAATAGGGATGGCTTTTGAACATACTAAATTTTTATGGGATGTGATGATGAGTTCGTGATTGTTTTCATGGGATTAATTATGAGATTATGTTTGAATATGATATGGTTTATAGGATGGGTAGGAAAAAATATAGAGGCCATGAGAGAACCCATACATAAGAAATTATGGTGAAAATGACTAGTTGAGTTGGAATGTTGAAGCGGTGTACCTTCGATATATATATATATATATCTATGATTGGGTTTGTGTTTTTTATATTATAATACATACCTTTGTGAATTTCATGGTTTGTGAGTCTTGTTGATCTTGGGATGTATTTCACTTGAGTTGGGTAATGATTTTTTTTTCTTCACTTTACTCACTAGGAGTTTGTATGATTTAATAATATGTTTAGAGGAGGATTCGAGGATGATCCTAATAAGTATAAATATATTATAAACACTATTTACATATATAAACATTTGTTTTTCAGGTTTGTAGGATCAAGTTAGTGACTGATCTTGGCATTATTAACTCATAGCGGTTATTTAAGAGTTTTCAGTGTTCATGGTCACTGGTCAGGATTGCATCATTATTTCCTTTTTTACTTTATTTTATGAAAATTCACGTATGAGGATAGTTTTTTATGTTATAAATTTTATGGGTTGAATTTTACCATTTCTACAGTTATATTGATTGAAATACTATTATTTTATAAATTTTCTCCCAGCGTCACTTGTTTCCATCTCAAAGCGTATCTGAAGTGGGTTTTGGGGGTCACCTTCATAGTCAATTACAATCCCTGATGGGTTCTAGAGATGGAGATGGGGTCATTGAAGAGAATTTTTTTAAGATATAAGATAGATTTTTGTGGTATATACTAGGGAGGACACCATGGTTTTGTAGGGAAATAATGTTCGTTGAATATAGAGAATGGTGTAAGAATGGAAAACCATATAAAACAAAAAAAATTAAGTTCCCTAATAAGATGATTTAAGAACCTTGTAATTTATAAATATCCTAAGTGATGTTATGTCCCATAAAAGGTGGAGTCCAAGGAAATGATTATTCCTCATTATTGTCTATGCATGTGATTAAAATTGGTAGACAATGAGAATTACAATTAATTTTAATTAGTTAAACTTAAGAATTTTCTATTTCTTACTTACTGAGTCTATGAATTTTTTTTGGTTAGTATAGATCCAAGTATATACTTTCATCAGGTTTTTTATGTTGATGTTCATCAGTATGAGCCAACAAATCACTACAGATTTGAAGTCAATAACATCAATGCTTGGAGAAAAAACATTGAAAATTTCGATGTTGGAGACTATAAATGTTTTAGGGATCCATTTAATATACAGATAATATGGATTGTATGGAATTTAAATATTTCTTTTATCATTATTTCTACTCAGATCGTGTACTAGACCCCTTTGGTTGTCATAATATTTTGTTGGGTTTCTCGATAGTGGTGATTTTTTCCCTAAAAGATTATGAGGAGTATTTAGTATCATATAATAATATTTATAACTAATTTAAAGATGAATTTATTCTATCAACCAAAAATTTACTACTTAAATAGGATATTCTTACTATCCCCCATGAAAATTCCTTTATAATGGTTTTTTGAAATTTTTCACAAACCACTTGTGCAATGATCTGAATCTTCATTTATATGACACCAATAATTTGAGTCAATTTGAGGTGAAATTATATCTAGTGATCTATAAATAGGTAAGTGAATCTACATTTTTGATTAATTTTTTGGATCTATGAATGTTGGTGAAATCAAGATCATAATATATAAGACCAAATTTTCAATGTAGTGTAGTCTTTAAGACACTACATAGAGCATATATAGGGGAAGAACTTCTCAAATTATTTCTAAAATGAAGCTTTAGTGAAAATGACGTTATCGTTTTTCCTTATTTAGATCAGTTATATGGTGATGATAGATATAAAACCCCTAATTAGAGAAAAAATTTGTTTTATTTATTTATAGGTTATGTATATCATACGAATAATGTTATGGACTTCATTAATAGCTATCATGGAGATGGAAGATTTCTTTCGACTCATCCATTATAGAAGTATCTTATATGGCTGTAGAAGCAAAAATGCGCTCCAAATTTTAATGAGGAGAGTGAGGAAAAGGAATTTAAAGGATGTCCCCATGATTTCCATAAATTTCAAGGATAGAGAAGTGCACATATGAGGAGTTTGTTCACATCAGGCCAAGAGAGGACATAGATTTAGACATAGTTAAATGCACAACTTGATGTTTCGATTGTCAGGTGATCCATGGAAGGTATTATTAGTTTATATTCAAACTATCTATACTCTTCATTCAATTTAATAGATATAAAGTACTTTATTACAACCTCCCTAATCAATTATCCCAATCATGGGGTGACGAGTGTTCTGGTTACCCTAGAATTTAATAAAATGGTTAGAGGTCGAGCTAGCTTGTATGATGTCAATAGAGATTTCTGGGTGATGTTATGGAAATGTCACTCCTGATGATATTTATTTTGTTTGTATATTAAACTATATGAAATCATCCTTGGAATTTATTGGATATATTGGATGATGTAAATTAATGGTTTATTTAGGGTAGAAATATATATACAATGGTACTTATGATGACCATGCCATGTTTATTTGAAACTAAGGCTCTTTGGTGCATCAGAAGTGTGTCAATTACTTATATAATTTTATGGATTATATGATTTTGAGTATGATGGTGGATCAACTAATGTTGTTTTCCTAGGCATTGAAGAGTACCCTAATATCTTTACTAAAGATGTAATTACGTAACCCCCTTAATAATAGATTGAGTTATGGATAGAGTTATATCCAGGTGTCACTTAGATATTAATCTCCAAACATAGTATGCCTTTTTCATTGTCATTGGATCTACATAAATCATATTTTCCAAATTATGTTGAAATGTTTGACTTTTTCTAGTGTGTTTCATTGAGGTTTTCTAGATTTATTTTCAAAGAGGTGGATACCAGTCTACAGTTTTGTGCTTATTATCATCACATAAACTAGCTGATGGTAAAGGAATATTACCCACATCCATAGATTAATGAATTATTATTTATTTTACAAGGATATAACTATTTCTTAAAAATTGAATCATCTCATATATATCATTATATTTGAGTAAAGGATAGTGATATTCCATGAATTTCCTTGATATTTCATTACAGGAATTATGATTTTGTAGTGATTTCCTTCTACAACATGAACCCCTTAACCATCTTCATGAGACTAATGAAAATAAGGTTTTATGAATTTATTCATTGATTCATGGTGGTGTTCATCTATGAAATCCTTATATAATATAACTCAGATTAGGAGCACACATATAATATACCTGCTAATTTGGGTATTCTTCAATATCATAAACTATTTAAGAAGATATCAAAGTATAATTTTTATCTGGTGAGGTTAACATCTCTAGAAATATCATATCATTGTAGGGTGTAGTGATGGTCTCTTGGATAATAAAGGAAAGTATTTTAGTGTTATCTCACAAGAATAAATTTTTGGTTTAGTATTTAATTAGTATTATAATCTATTATAAAAGGTTCATACTCAATATCTATCATATTGAAACTCCTTTGAAATATTTCACCTGAATGGATTATGATTGTTAATTAACTCAAAAATCTAAAACTATTTTTTAATATTTAAATGATAAATTATTTTTTTTCTCTGGTTCATAATTTTCTAGAAGATGAATTGTGTTTGAGACTTATTTTTTGGGTTTTATTTTGATTCAACTAAGATAATTTATATCTTTAGGGTTATAAAAATTATGAAATCAAGTGATTAACTACACTACTCATGACCTTGAGTTATATATGGATGTGTTATCTCAAAATATATAAATATTTTACCACATTAATTAATGTATTTTCATCTTCACATATCACATGTCGTTAAGGTATATCTTCCCCTCGAATGACATGATGTTGTGGAAGTGAAAATGGATGAAATTATAATAATATTAAAATTTTTGAGTTTCATATACATTGAAAATATAGAAATTTATTACTAATTAATTTAGTATTGTGTTTCATGAGAATATCATTTCGGAGTCAAGAAATTCTCATAGAGTGATAAAGGGGTTCTCAATGATGCACATTGTTATCAAATCGATTGATAGTCATGGGTTCATTTTACAATTGATTTTTAGTCATATTTAGTGAAACAGGTAGAGTAATACCTGATGAGGGATTCTAAGGTGAATCATTAGAGATATTTAATTGTTTTTGGTGATTCTATGGAGTGATATTTTGAATATTATCATCATCATGTGTTAGTTTAGGGGAGGATCTTCATTCAATCAGTGATGTATAAAGTATTTATTGATTAATTACAATATTATAATTTAGTAGTACATCCTTGTGTAGATAAGATATATCATCACATGATAATATAATTATTTTGGAATAGAATTAAGGGAGTTATTTTTATATTTTGTATTAAGGTATAATCATTTATAAGTTTATGGTCATTCATCATGTTTGCAATGGTTTTCACTAGCCAATCAATGTTCCCTAAGTGAAGTTGGTGGAAATATTTATAAAATCCATCATCTGTATTGCATTAGATGAGGGTGAATATGGTTCTTATTATGTGATGGAATTATACATTTCTGAGTTAATCTCACTTCATGGTGTTTAATGATCCCATAGTGGTGGATATTCAAACAAGGCAGTATTTGGAGGAGTCGGTGAGGCTCTATGGGGTTCTGATGATGATCAACTCTGATCATTATCCCTATTTAACCTCCCACATGTGTATAGGGATCCATCATTATTTTTGATCCTAAATATAATTTAGAACATATTTTACCCGAAAAAAGGATGATTAAAAAATTAATTATATTCTCTATAAGGGTTTTTAGTGCAGAAATCTTGAATTTTAGAGGTTAATTGTTGTTGATGGTAACCTTTGTGAAGTTCTATTATAATATTTTATATCACTCCCACACTAGTAAGAACATGTTTGTATCAATCTATGTCTAACATTGAATATTGCACTGTACTAAACTAAGGATATAGAATTTACTATTTTTATAATGGAATTGGTGTGGATCTCAACTGAGATGGTGTCAATGATTACGAGGATGTTATATTGTAACACCCCATGAATTTAATATGAATTCCCCACTAAAAAAATACTATGTTTAATAACATGTTTCAGACACTACATCAAACTAAAATAAAACATGATACATTATTTTGAAAAAAATATTATAATGAAATATAAAAATTAATACACTATGAAAATTCCATTTTAAATATCATTAAAGAAAGTAAAATAATAATAAATCCACAAGTAAATAAAGAGTACACTAACATATATTGTATGTCCTTATAGATTTCGTTGAATATTATACGTTAAATTATTACTATGAATTGATGTAAAAGATTTATAAATATGATTGGAATGTTGAGAGAGAATCTAATGAGTAGGATGAATGATTCTATGAATGTTTGTTAAGCTGTATATAGGAATGAAATTCGACTATTAATATATATGTTAATTTAAAATATTGTCATTCAAAACAAGGAAAATGGATGTATGGAAAATGAATTAATGATACTAAATAGAGAATATATTCCTATTAATGTTTACTAAATTTTAGTAGAAAAATGAAAATAATATAATTAAAAAATAATAAATAATCAAACATAAAGATTATAATTAATTAAAATGTTTTATAATAAGAAAATATTTTTATGAAACACATATTATTCATATTAATATTTTTAATAAATGATTTAATTCATAAATTTCTATTAAATACTATAATAATAGTGGATTTATATAATTAAATGATTATTAATTATTTTTATGTTAATTTCATAAAAATCATTTAATATTAAAAGGGGATATCTTTCATCGAATTTTTTTATGTGTATTTATTTTTCAACTTAATAAATAAAATTAATAAATTTTAAAAGAATATTATAATAAAATGTTTCAAAGTATCAAAAAATAAATTAAGACTCGTTTAATTATTAATTCATATGAAATTATATTAAAAACACGTAAATTTTAAAAATACAGTTTTAAATAAAACCAATTTTCAAATTTATTTTATATATACAAATAAACTGAGAAATTTCTATATTTAGATATTTTTTTTGATTAAATTGAGTAAAAAACGGTAATCATCATTTAAAAATTATCTAAAAGGTTCAATTTTTTTAGGCATAAAAAGAAGTTACTAGGGTGAATTGTTCATGACATCCATAAACCATAAAAATTGTAAATTACAGTATATGTTTAAAATGATGTATAAATATTATAAAAATAAAATTAAAAGTTGAAAATGAAATAAATCACTATTCTTATTGGTTTTCACCACTTATGGGATGACATTACTCTAAAAATTTAAATTCATTTTCCATTTACTAATGTGAAATTTTGAGGATTCCAGTCGAACTATCGTATAAATTGACCACCCAAAAAATTCTCTAAAACCAATCAAACCATTAATTTCTCTCATGAATATTAGCCATTTTTTTAATAAATCCTTCTTAGGTGTCTAATAACATCCAATTCCAATAAGGATTCCTAAATCATTCATTTCAAGGAAACCCATTTCGAGAATAAGTGAGTTAATAAACTATCTATGTTCTTCACCATCATTTTCATTGTCCTCATCATATACACTCTTGATAAATATATTTGATTCTTTAATTATTTTATTTTAGAATCATTATACTTATGATAATGTGATTCTAATATTATATGTCTCTTAAATATACTCACTAGTATGACATGTTCTTATATGGTTTGGTCAAACCAACTACAACTATACTACGATCATTATTTACAAATTGTATGAATATCAGAACATTAATATAGACAATATTTTATATTAATGATTAATTAATATTATGTATGTTATTCCATATGGATGAATAAACTAATGATCATTATAAAGTAATATGTTTTTATCATTAAATTACTCAAAAAAAGATTGTCTCAGATTTCTTTCACATGTACCATACCCATACATTCCATAAAAAGAACATGATTCAAAATAAATTGTTCAATAAAAATTAATCCACATAAATTAGTAATCTAAGTATAATGAAAATGGTATAAAATAATAGGTATCAATATCACCATTTCGAGACATGTATGAAACAATCTACGTAACAAACATAAGTATTATTAAAAATAAAGACTAATATAAAAATATATATATATAATTAAACAATATAATTAATGATTATAACAAGTAATATATGTATTTATATAAAATATTTGAAAAAATATTTTTAATATGGTTTTGTTTATTATTTAGGGTGTTATGGTTCTTTTGTGTAATTTTAGAGTAAAGGAAAGGGTTTTCTCATCTCAATTGTATTCTCAATGAGATATGTTTTATATTAACCACATGTATTCTTCTTATGCTGTATATAAATTACCATGAATAAATTATACCATTTTGTATGTAGTTTATGTTATTTAAAAATCCATATCATCTTATTTATTTCAATGTATTTTGAATTTAAATTTATCAAATCTTTAAGAGTTTAATTACCAATCTAATATTAAAATATACATTTTTTATGTTTGAGCTTCTCTTTAGGGAAATTATATGTTATTTCTCTCTAAAACAAAAATATTATATACATCATTTGTTATTCACAGAGTTTAAATTTATTCTTAAAATTTTTAATTTCTTTGGTTCACAATTTATCTAACACAATTCTTATAAATGGGGCTTACCATATCTCTTGTCTTCGGTCTGAAATATTTATCCTTAAATATCATACTCTTTATTTTATTTTACATAATTACTAATATATACATCTATGATTTATTAAAATCTTTTTATATTATTCTTTTATTTTTTACAGAAGTTCCAAAGGTATATTTCTAACATTTTCCACACAGGTATTTTTCCATTGTCTTTAATATCTTTAGAAAAGTGTGAAATGAATATTTCTTTTTACATTTTCCATAATTATTACTTTTATACCATTATTAAAAAAATTTATTCATAAATATTATATGAAATGTTTTCATATTTGTCCAATATATATTATGTTTTCATTATATCACTAATTTGTCTTTTAAAAATAAGAATTAGTGAAAAAAATTAAAAGGTATTTCTTATGATCATTAAATGTAATTTAATAATTTAAAAATAACTAGTTTTTTATATATATAAAGACCATATAATTTCATATTATTAATTTTATATATTCTTTAATTATATCATCCACTTTATTTCATTGCATGCATCATTTCCATTTTTTGATAATGTTTTCTAAAAACTTGTTCTTTTAGCCGTAGTTAATTCTGATAGGATGGAATTATAATAGTTTTCATGTTCTTGTGAAAAAAATTATTATCATTTTGTGATAGGTGTGTCATTTAAATACCTCAAATTAATTGATTAATGTATTATATCTCACAACCTTAGGATGAGATAAATGTGTTTATCCTATGACCATTATGTTATGAGACAATGGTGGTTATACCAAGTCCACTATGTTATATGACATGGTTGGATAAACTGAGTCCCCCATGTCATGGGACATGGGTGGGGATTCAGATTAGACTTTGATATGATACATGAGTGTTTATACCAATTCCACTTTTTTATGGGACATAATCTTTATTACAAGCCCATAATGTTATGGGACATGAGTGGTTATCCCAATTTCACTATGTTATTGGACATAAGTTGTTATCCAAATTCTACTATTTTATGGGAAGGTGGCCATCAAATACCATTATGATGTGATTGTCTTATCACTTATCCTTCACATATATTATGATTTATAGTCTTATGATTGTGCCACATTCCAATTATTATGTTATGTTTTTATAGCTTGTGAATATTGATTCATGTTTCCAAAATTATATTACCAAATAAATATGTTATTCCAAACCTTTTATTATTATATCCCCACACCCAAACTCTAGGATCTGATTCAAAAAAATGATCATTATATTTTTTTACTTTATTACCGATATAGGTGACCCAATTTTAACTCTACCCATCATATAAAATCCAAAAAAAATAGAGGATCACTTACATACCAAAGAAACATTTAGGTTTAGAATTTTATAGAATTAGTAAAAATTATTATATCACAAGTTAGATTCAAAAAACAATTTTTTCACAAAAGTCTACATCATCATCTACTAAGATCATCAAAAATAGGAACCTTTTTATGCATAACATACTAATAAACAGTATTCACAATAATGGGAAGAATAATTTTAAGAAGGATGAGATCAAATTCTCTTTAACGTTCAACATAAGAATTAACAATTGAATATAACCAGTGAGCATAAGATCAGCATAATGGTATGATGAAATAATCGTAGTCGATTTGGAAAACATAAAAAATTTCATATATATCAAAACATAGATCATTGAATAGATATTTAACATAATACATCAGTCAAATAAAAAAATAATCATGTGCCATGTAAAAATAATATGTGGAAAAAAATAACCATTAGAAAATCATAGAAAGAAAAGAGAAAACTTGTTGGTATCTTAGAAAATTATATTCATATAACCCTTACAAGAACCATTTCATATGGGATATCTTTACCTACTCAATACCCCTAATCTCTTATGATAATGTTTCCAATTAGTTAACACTTTAACCCCTTAATAGTTACTTATATTTAGTCATCTAAAATATCATTACCTGATACATTTAAGGGCTATAATAGAGCCACCTTTATCATGTTATAAAATCTAAATTTGGTATTTTAGTTAAATACTTATTCTTGAATTCATCAATAATGTCCAGGTACCATATCTTGTGAAAAATAATTAAAATCCAACACTTTTCTATATAATAATAACCATTATTCTTTAATAGATGGATGTATATGTGGAAAAGAAATGATTTTAATGGAAATACTTTTGGAAAAATCATAATTCAACTATAGATCGAATTATAATAGTATAATTGGTGAATATAAATCCAATTAAAATATCACTACAAACATTATTGTGGAAAATACACATTCCATAATGAAAAAAACTTTTAGAAAGTAAAAATTCACAAAATATAGTGAAAATATGTTTCCTTCAAATTATTATTGGAAGCTTATGAAGAATTTAAAAACAAATAATGTGCATGGTTGTAGTAAAATATTTTTATGACATAAATGTTAAAAATAAACATTGTTTCTAAAATTCTATAAATATATCAGAAATAAACCATGCAGAAAATGATAAGAAATTTAATTTTTTAAAATTTCAAATGAATTTAAAAGGCCAATTTAAATATGTTTATAAAAAAATTTAAACTTATAAATATAATATTCATGATAATAATTTATAAAAAAACGTATTTTAAAGATAATTAACCCTAATCTAAAACATTATAAAAGTTTTATATCACTTACGTAGAACTTTCTTGATGTCTCTTTTATCAATATGAGGGAAATAGAAATTATATATGTAAACAAAATTTACAGCCATAGGAGAAAAATATATATTTTATTCCAGGAACGAAGATCATATTATTTCGCCCAAAGGATCTTTGAACATAAAAATTCCTAAAAAAGGATGAGACTGTAACATAAAACTTTTAGCACATTGTTAACATTTGAAAAAAAATCATTTAATGGAAGAATATGATATGGATAAATAAATCCCATGAATTACATGATTTAATATGTAACAATTCATTCATGAGGTATAATTTACAATATAAATGGAAATCATGAGGCATTACATGAAACATGTCTTACTAAATTGAGATTTAGACAAAGAAAACCCTTAAAAAGATTATAAATTTTGAAATGATAATTAATCAATGAAGTGATATGTGAACATAAGTAAATACACATAAAATAAGTGAAAATAAAAACATAAAAAATCATAGATCTATTCAAACATATAGTAATTTCATGAGAAAGTCATTGAAGAAGAGTTAACTTCCAATGAAAAGAAATTGAGGTAAGAATACCCTTACTACTTGGAAACATTGGCATCAAATCAATTTGGATGGAATAGAATGGGTTTCAAATTAAAACACAATTTATAATGAATGATTAATTATATAATATTTATAATAATAAGTATATACATCAAATAAAATAAATTAGCAGTATGTCATTAAAATATTCCAAAATAAAGTTAAATAGAGACGAAATCCCTTATTGTTCCATTTGTGAAGCCTCCCTTCGATTTAACTTAACGCCTCTATAGAGTAGTTTTATGACCACCCAAGTGCATGTTGGATTTTGGAATAAATATTTATAAAGGTATTTGGGATATGTTTGAGAGAAAATAATAATTTGAGTTGTGTGAAAAATCTTAAATTGAGTCAATGTTTATAGTAAAAAATCAATGGCATTTTCTTGTTTTTGAATCTCTATGAATCAGAAAGATAATTAAAAATAATAATGCATGCCGTATTAAGGACCAAGATTGATATTCTCAAAAAGTTAATATCAATAGGATTCATTATAATATTTATATAACATTATAATGAATTAAATATATTTATAAAAAGAAAATACAATTTATGTTCTTTTTCATCACTGTTACAAAAATATGAAATTATAAACCAAATGAAAACAACTAATTTAGTATGTAATCTCTTCGAACCACACTTATAATTCCTAAATATCTATAAAATTAATTTTTTACAAAAATTAATCTAAATATTAACTTTTTTAATTTTTATTAAAAATTTATATTTAATTTTTTTACATTCTTTATATACATCGTTCCATCACAATGTAAGTGTTTTAGACAATTATAAAAATAACAGATAATAAAAATAAATTTTGAACAAAAAAATTATTATAAATAATTTTTTATCATTTATATTACTCTATAAAGAGTATATTTTCTCATTAATATCATGAATACATATTTGATATGTAATTTTAACTTTTAGCACCATGTTAATGATTTATACAAGCATTTGGGTAACATTATTATTATATAACAAAAAATATCAACAATATCAATAAAAAAACTTTTATACAAATATTTAATTATAATTTCATAAAAAAATTTCCTTCTCTATTATTATCGTTAGGCCATAAAATTTGACTTCTACAGTGATTCGTATGCACTGCATTGAAACTAAAAATTATTATAATAATTATCATGAAATAAATTATAAATTATAATTTTTTTTATTTTTTTTTATTTTCGTATGTTATCATACATCAATATTTCCAAAATCTTCATAAATATTTATATCTTATTTATATCATTGCGATGTCATAAAATATATCTTATTTCATAAAAATGTTGTTTTTTTAATATTCACAAAAAAATTAACTTCTTTAGAAGAATATCCTTAATTCATCCCAGTATAAATTTGAATTGGTGAATCCAAAAATTAATTACATTTTCTCCAATTTAATTCATATATGTTAAAAAATCATTTAATATAAATATTGTAATCCCAATGAAATATGGTTTATAGAAAAATGTTTTGTTAATCAAAAAATTGATCATATACTAAAAACAAGTATACAAATAATTCTTATATAAATAATTAGATTATTTTTCATGAATCAAACAAGGTCAAAGATGAACCAGTTACCCGATTCGGAATGTGAAACGGCATGAAAGGTGTCCCGAATCCACCAAAGACGATGACATGTTCCAAGGGAATCAACAGAGGTAATGAGAACATTTTCACCTGATAAAATAGATAAGGGAAAAAAATAAGTAAATGGGAGTAAAGATAACCCAAATTGATTTCCAGATTTTATATGATTCCCATTTCAAATTAAAGAAACAATAAAACTGAACAATTAACAAAACCAAAACCACCAAGCTGAACCTCACACCAAACCCCGACTCCATGTGTCCCCGATGGTCACTCCCAAACCAAACACCCACCATCGCATGAGGTGACTTAAACAATGCTGGAACCTATAGGAAGAACTAAAAGCAAGAAAACACTCTAGGAATGAGTATTAAAACTCAGTAGTTAAACACAATTTATTCGTTTCACAATTCATATTCTTTAAATAATGTAACATTGATTTTCTTGTTTGAAATACAAACTATAATAATACGGTTTCTCATACTTTACAGTTCTTAATAAACAAAACAAGACACATTTCCCTCATATTTAAAAATAATGCTCATTCATGGATATATGTTATGATCATATGGGAGAGAGAAAGGGATCTAAAGTTGAAAAAAATAAATTTTTCATTTAAAAGAGAAATATATAAGACACTTATTCTATACCAATTTGTTTCTTGAATCCTTTTAAAAAAAGCTACACTTTCAATATTTTCCATGAAAATGACCAAAACTAAGAAAAATTGTGTATAGTCATATGACGAGGGTAATGGCTATTGATATTAGTGTCAGGAAAACATGAGAACACCTAATAACTCATATGAGAACCAAAACAAAATATAAAGGTGACTCATTCTAAAGGCATGCCCTACTCAATGACATAATAACACCATAACACCCGACAATATCCCCACCTACCCTGGTCGAGGGGACCGATCCCAAAGCAATAAATCATGGTATCTACAAACCATGGGCCAAAATGTAGTACAATAACATAGAATTGTTAAATAAACATTCTTATAAATCTTATTTTCTAAGCTAGGTTCCCATGATATGATCATAAGGGTGTGTTATAAATAATGAAAATAAAAAATCAAGCATATACACAATCAAAAACCACTACAACTGTAACCTCCCCAACCTCTTCAAGGAGTATCCCATGACTTAAAATAATAATCACACTGGTTGAGTCCCATGCCGAGGAAATTCCTGGCCATTTATCATCTAACTAGGCAATGGCTCCCTCTTAGAGGGGTTTTTCAGTGAAACCAATTCCAAAATCCAAAGGATCCTTATAACTTCTTTACAACACATTAAATTTTATAAATGACCACACAAAAGAAACATTCATAACCAAAAACACCATTGGAAACCCATTTCATCAATCTAACCAACCATTCAAATCAAACACATACTTACAAGGGACAAAGGGGAATACCATTAAGCACTAAATGTGATTAACCCATTTAAAAAATCAAATCACTATTTTGAACATCACCAACCCATTTATAAAAATCAAACCATGCCTTTAAAAAACTCTACTCCCTTGAAATATCCAACTGGGCCATTTTACAAACACATTGTGGAAAAAATTCATTCCAACCATTCCAGTCAAACACACAACTAGTGGAAACCATCTACTTTAACAATATAAAACTAATTTAACAATGGTAATGCCTATTTAGAAATTAAATGAGGTTAAAAGATCAAGAAATCATTATATACCTAATATAAGAGAAATATGTCATGGGGTCCCACCTCAAGGATGGAGAAACATTGAGAATCCGGTGAAAAACATCCATCACGTGACCACCACCACACCTAAGGGAAACTCAATACAAAATAAAAAAATAAGATTGAACCCACCATTTAAAGATCCAACTCTAAAAATCAGATCCTAAGTGATGGAGAAATGGAATCCCATGAAAGGGGAATAAGAAGCATGGAGGAAAGGGAGAAAGAAAGAGAGATATCACTTACACAGATATGTATTGAAGAATCCAAAAAAACCACCAAAATAGGGGAGAATCGAATGAGCTATGGAAGGGTGAAAAGCCTCATAGGGAGGATTTGGTCGAGGAGGATGATAAAGAGGGGTGAGAGGGTTTAAAATCACCTGGAAAAGAAACCTGAAACCCGAATTTCTAATGACTTGGTAGGCCGCATGGTTAGTCTGTAAGGTTTTCTAAACCCTGTGGAAACTGTGAGACCACCTCTACTGATGGAGACACTAGCCGGATGCTTACATAGGCATAGGCCCTCATCCTTTTGGTAGTTTCAGCCAACTACCTCATGGTTTACCGGGCTGGGAGCACGTTTACTACTAACAGTGCGCATACCATGCACCTAGTCTATCCAACCTAAAAAATCACATTTTTCTCCAAAACATCAATGGAAATCCAAATAGAGAAGCTGGGCCAAAGAAAAATACCAAATAATACCTTGAAATAATAAACACATCACCATTGTTTTTTATCGTAATGGTAGATAAACCAACCCAAATTGTAATAAAGGCAATCTTTAAAACATGGGTGTGACAATTCTCCCCACCATAATGATTTTTTCCCCAGATAAAAAAACCCAAGTCTTACTCTAAATAAAAAACTAGTACATCCCTATGACTGAAAAATATTTCCTAGGTGAGACAAATGTAGATACTATCAAAACGTCCCCAACAAGAATAGAAGCTAACAAGAATAACTCAAGGGGGACCAAATTGGTCCCCCTACCAAGTGTTTCCCACCCCAATATTTTAAACAACTCCAGCTGATCTGTCAAAAGACATACAAATTTTCACCACCCTCAATTCATCCATAAACACAATATCCTGAATGAAGTTAATAGTAACATATCTATCCTCTCAAAACCAACAAATAAGCCTAAAACACATCTAAAAAGTATTGTTAAACACCTTAATCTAACCAAATTTTGGATAACACCCATCCCAACTATTTACTCAAAAGGAGGGTATAGTAGTTGGTAGTTACACATAAGACCTCCCACTACAAACATAATCTAGGAATGGAACTAGGACTATAAGGACTCAGCCTTAATCATTATATAACATTGAATTAAGTTACCAATTGACATTAAGGATCTTTTTAGGTTTAGAGTTTTAGAAAATTAAGCCATAACTATTACATTACATCTCAAAAAATTACAATGCAGACACTTCTACTCATTATCCATTTTTTAGAAAATAAAAACTCTTAAAATAAAAAAAGAATTCTTTTCTCGATATAGATCTTCTTGAAATATTCATTTCTCTTACCCTGCCTTATACCCTGTGAAAAACATTATAAAATCATGGGATGAGCATAAAAAGATCTGTAAGGGTTATAAAACAAATAAATAATTTATTATTCCATCAATAAATACAAAACATAAGCTCTTTATCATACCACATTAAACCATAATATTTTTTAATAACAAATAGAAATTATAAATCATAAAGGTAACTTGTGGCATCCATAACATACTTATGTTTTAGCTTTCACAGCTTGGTAGAGAGTAACATTTAGAATAAAGATCATAGTATATTCCATAAACCTCTTATGAGAAACATTAGCATTTACCTCTATCACATTACCCAATGCATTGGAGAGCTATCCTGGGCTCACCCACCCAATTTTATCATGGAACAACCTATATAAATAAACAATTCCCATGAACCATAACATATTCACAAAACATAAAACAAACATAAAGGAAATATAAAATTTCCAAATTAAAATAAAAATATATCATTTAAATATATAGGCATAACCAATCCATTATCAAACCCATTTTCAATACCAAAATATGTAAACGAATTTATGGTATTTATTTTCCTTTTAATAACATTACGACTTATTAAGGAAGCCAAAAATCCAATAATGTCCGCGACAGTAGAAAGGTTGATGTCACCCCTACGTATTCCATTTGTAATTAAGTAAAAAAATAAATAGAAAAATATTTTATTTGAAAGAAATTAAATGCCAAAATTTTTTATACACCGTAGAAAAGAAAGCAATGTATAAATCAAAATATGCCGCTATGAAAAGAGATTGAAATAATGTCCCTTACCTCATGTCCAACATGAATTATTTGATCTTTAATCTTTTCAATAATAAACTAATGTTAATTTATAATTGCATAAGAACCTTTTTATGGTTTATTATTCCTTTTATATTACTTATTATCATGTTATAAACATTACATAATAATTTAAGTTAATAACCATCGTTTTGTTGATATTTGGTATTTGAATAAAAAATGAACTTCTTATAATTAAAAGATGTCAATGTGGTCTAAATTATATTATCTCTAGAATCATATTAATTATTTAGATATTATATATATCATATATATCTAGTATATATTGGTATTTATAACAACACATAACCTTTGGAGATGAGAAATGAAATGCACCGTTCATGGAGATGGTAAGCCATACGTACTCATGAACGCTTCTTTCATTTCTATTTCATATTTAATGGAATTAAAACATATTGAAACATAGTTATATTTTAATTACAATATAATATCATATATAATTTAATTAACTCCAACCATTATATTATCCATATATGGAATTAATGAGTCATATCAATATTATGGGGTGGTAGTCCACACTTCCTCAAATGGAATTATCATATTTACCCATTATGGAAACCATAAAGGAATGATATAAATGAAAAATACAGAATAATAGAGAAAATATAAATATAATATATATCAAATATAAATATAGATCCATCATAATGGCCACTATGAGATATAGTAGGTGATAATTGAACCATCATCATTTCAGGAGATAGTAGTTCTTCGTCCTCTGAAACAGTATGCTCGTATCAATTAGATGGGGGTGTGTGTAAGTGTAGTTTTAATCATTCTCCTAAAAACATCCTATAATATTAAATATACTGGTGTTTCTAGAAAATAATTAAACAATGATAGTTCATGGGGTTGGAGAAGGAAAATAAAATAAAAGAACTTGAGAGAAGACGTTACCTTTAAATCGGGTAAATTCCTTTTGTTTGAACCAAATGGATTTCTTGAAGTGCTTTATGAATATGTTAATCCTTATATGAGGAATAGAGGGATTTTTAAGTCTTATTGGAGTATATTTTGGACAATCCAAGGGCATTTAGATTTTCAAGTAATGGGTTATAGTTGGTGGCCTTTTATTAGAGGGAGGAGGGGATCATTAAGAATGATTGAAATTATTGTTCCATTATATAATGATTTTCTGTTTCAAATGTTCCAAAACATATTTAATTATAATATTAGGAGTATACAAGTCAGAATAAAATCATCCAATAATAATTGGGCAGGTTTTGTATATTTTTTAATCCTTATATTTTTTATTTAATACTTGTTATCTTATTTATCATTTACCATGTCCTCTTATATATTCATACTATATCATTAATATATTTACTATAAAATTCAAGTCACCCAAAATGGATCATTAATGACATTTTTAACATCATATATGTCTATTTTTTGAATCATATATTTTTAGTATTATTTTATCATTTAATAAAATACTAATTGTTTTAAAAACTCATTTATGTCAATTTATAAACTATTCATATCCAGACATTTAAAAAATCAATAGCAAAATGATTATTTTGAAAAACCCTAATTAATTAATAGATAACAAGTCATCCTAATAAATATAATTTTTGGATGGACCAAAATGTTTAAAATAAATATATTTTAATAATTATGATATCATTTATTTGAATCCATTATTAATTATGCAATTACTACATCACCGTTGTGTCATAAATAAATTTTTTTATTTAATGTCTAAAATTTAAAATCAAAATACCATGATGTAGGAAATGTTTTTAGTTTTCTAATGACTATTTATAATCGACAATATATCTTATATAACCAATTATAAATATTTTTACTAGAATATATATGTTTGTGGTACATTTTCCATAACTTTAAATTAATTTTTATAAAGTGTCCTTTTCGATTGCAAGTGCCTTCATGGGGTCCCAAAATCGACCAAAGTATGAATATGGTTAGAAATTTATCATCCAATAGGATTTGGACAAGTTTTAGGGTAATTTAATGTTATTACAATATTATTTATTACGCTTATTTACTAGATTTACTCTTTAACCATGGTAAATAAAATATTTACTGATGTTACTATTCCTAATGTTTAAAAATAAAAGTTACCTATTTACAAAATATGGACCTCTTGATTCCAAATATGGAATCAATTTTTCCTAATGAAAAAACACAAAATTTTCAGAAACTAATTGAAAATTAATTCTGGTCATCAAAACAAAAACCATGCTTTTATGAAATATTAACTATCAAAAGATTGACACTTTTTTATGTTCAATTTCAATGTAAAATTACATTCAATGACTAAAATTGGATTAAATGGTAAAATTAAAATCTAATTACTCTTTAAAACCAATTAAAAATCTAATCAAATCATATAAATAAATTATATTCATAGGATGTTTTGAATTAAATTCCAGTATTTTTCCTTATTCGTTAAAAATGATCTTTATCAGAAAAACTGTCACAACCCATCCTCGAGGCCCTTGCCATGACTACCCCAAGCCCGCCTTCTATAGGCCAGGGACTGACGACTAGCACCAAAAGCATAAATGCTGATAAAAAGGGAAGGCATTGATTTTATATAAGTAAACAAACACAACAGAGTACGCAATCGGAAGTAACACCAAGTAAACTGAGTACAAAAGTAAGTGATAGAAAGTAAATGGGCCAGAATACAAACCCAACAGAAAGATACAGCTAAAACTGAACGAAATTACATTAGAAAAGTCAAACAGCAGGAAGATAGGAAGGGGTCATGGGTCATCCACCTCAGATCCTACCTGAAAGGTAGGTACATATATCATTCTCAACGCTCTCACCCGCCAACCTACTCCGAGTACCATCACATCATGAATTCCACCTTCGGGTACTGACTCATCGTGAGGTCCACCTCCAGGTACTGTCCAGTCCTCGTACACTCTATCTCTGTTAGAGATGTCCGTCGTTTACATCCAACACAATGAGGTGCGGGCATAGCCCGTGCAGGGGTGAGTATAAATATACTCAGTAGGGATATTAAAACCCTCAAGGTCTCACTAAATCAAACAAGGATAACCACAAAGAAATGATACAAACACAAAGTATAAACCAACTCTACTTAGGTATATGCCCATACATATATCTAAGTCATCATTTGTAGTTCAGCTCCAACTCACAAGCCCAAGTACAACCCATTCCACATAGGAAATCACAACCAGCCCACACAAGAAATCACAACCCAGTCCACACTGGAAAACACAACGAGTCCACATAGAAAATCACAACCCAGTACACACTGGAAAACACAACCATCCCACACAAGAAATCACAACCCAGTCCACACATGAAAACACAACCAGTCCACACATGAAATCACAACCCAGTCCACACAGAAAAACACAAATAGTCCACACAGGAAATCACATCAATCACATCGATGATAATGATTGAAAGTCATGACTCAGCTCACACAGGTATACTACTCACGAAGAGGGGTGGAGATGATTATATGTAGCCTCTGAATCATATCCTCTGCCAAACCCATGTAGGATCCAAGTACAGAAGTCATCGCTACCAAACCCACATAGGATCCAAGAAAAATATACTTCACTGTTGAACCTACGTAGGATCTAAAAACAGTCATCATCGCTGCTGAACCCACGGAGGATCCATGTATAGTCGTCATCGATGCCGAACCCACGGAGGATCCAAGTACAATTTTCTTCGATGCCGAACCCACAAAGGATCCATGTATAATCGTCATCGCTGCCGAACCCACGAAAGATCCAAGTAGAGTCATCCTCGATGTCGAACCCACGTAGGATCCATGTACAATAATCATATTTGCCGAAACCATGGAGGATCCAAGTACAGTCATCCTCACTGCCGAACCCACGTAGGATCCAAGTACAATCGTCACCGTCGTTGTAGTCGAAACCAGCTCTAGGGTTCCCACACACAATACTCTTGATTCTGGAAGGGTCCGCTCCACGAACCAAGGGGGTCGATACATCAACTATCACCAATTCCCATGAATAAGTTTCTTAAAGGACCGCCTCGTCAACGGGGTATCAACGCAACAGACGACACATCTATCAGACGCCTGGTATGTGAGTTATTAGTTTTTCCGTTCTAGGGGCCTGGTTGGATTTCGGGTACAATCCGACCCGAACATACTCCAACTACATCCAAACCTCAGGTGAAGTATACCAAATGAACCATCTCACCATGTGGATTTTAATGATGTCAACGGCACATCAATCGAACATTTGGAGCTCAAGTTATAAGCGTTTCTGATCCGAGGCCCTGGTTGGTTTTGATTTTGAACCAACCCGGGCATACACAAACTTTGCCGATGCCTTGAGTATAATATACCGAAACGACCATCTTGATCCAAGGAATCTCACGCAACTGAAGGTGGTCGATCGTAGGTTTGTAGCTCATGATATTCCAATTTAACCGAAAGCGTTCTGAAAACAGGGGGTCAGGGCCCGGTCCGACCCGGCCCAACACCCCCTGGGTCATCCCGAACCTGGTCGACCGGACCCGGGACCGGGTCCGGCCCGGTTGGGCGTGGCCCCGCCCAGTTGGCGCGGCCCCGCGTGGCCAGTGCGGGCTCGCCCGGCCGGTGCGGCCCCTCCCGGCCGGCACGGCCCCACCCGCCTTTTGCGCTAAGGTCACCACGAGACTCAAACTTCACTACGGAGGTTTCAAATAACCATTGTGGTCCCGTTTGTTGTCGCCCATTAATCAGCGCACAAAAAACAATTTGTGGAGGGTCCAGGTTTGTTCGTTATCCCATTCCCTCCATGTTAGAGGATCATACCATTGTTCAATAATTAAGAACACCCAGCTTAGAGGGTATAATTCACAAAATTAGAATTATACAAAAACAACCCCTACCTCAACAATGACGACGAACGTCGGCGTTGTGATTGATAGCGTTGCAAGGTGAGGATTCTTAGATGTCGACAGAGAGTGTCCGAGGAGGAAGCAACATCTCCTCTTTTTTCATGGAGATAAGAAAGGATTGCGCATTGTTGTTCTTCGTGGAGAGGATGACGTTCTTCAACAATGGAGGAGCTTCCTTCTTCCTTCACACAAGGCTCTCTCCCCAAATTCCCACACAACAAGCCAACCAAAATTAAAATAAGTTTACTCATTATTTTAATTGTTTATACCATGAATTTAAAAATTTATTAATTCAAAAAACTTCATTAACTAATTGAAGTGGTTCAAATAATTTTTTAATGTGTGTTGGAAAGAGTTAAGAGGTAGAGAGAGAGAAGGTGGAAGGGTTACACATTTAATTCCAATGGGTTGAGGGGTTATGGAAAGTGAAAAGGTTGGGGCTCATGTCAGCCCCACCTTACATTTATCCTCACATGGGTAGTTAGGAGGCTAGTGGGTCCCACCCTAACTCCTCCACTTAGGATAAAACCACCTTAGAAAAGGAAACAAAATTGTACCACAATTTTATTCACTTTTCATTTAATCGTCATTTTTTTAACTTCTCTTCCTGAGAAAATGAATCTTCAAAAAAGATCCTCTTAAGAAATTACCGATGCTGCGAGTTCATCGGAGCCCTCAGATTCCAATTCCGAGCACCTGTTCAAAAGATAGAAAAACTCGCTCATTCGTTTACTGAACGTACCCGAGCTAATCTTCAAAAAATTATTCCGGGCACACCGGGCCCCAGAATCAGGTGCCGTCAGAAATTGCGTACTCGTAAAATACCAACTAATTTATGAAAAAAAAATTCCTTGAAATTAACGGGTCCTTACATTACTCCCACCCAGGGATTTATGTCCCCGTAAAGCTACATCATAAACTAGGGAAACAAATGAGGGTATTGTGCACACATCTGAACCTCCCGCTCCCATATGCTCTCCTGGAGGTTCCTGTGCTACCAAAGATTGCGCACCAGAGGAATCTACCATCTACGTAGGACCCACTCCTGTTGATCCTCGATCTCCACTGGAACCTTCACAAAAGTCGCCTCATCATCAATGTCCAGCTCCTTGTGATCAGTGATATGCATTGGGTCGTGCACGTATCTCCTCAGATGAGATATATGGAAGACTTAGTGCACCCGGTGCAACGGAGGTGGATGTTCCAAGAGATAATCCACCTCTCCTATCCTGATGAGAACCTGGAATGGTTCGATGAAGTGCGGAGATAAATTGCCACCCCGGATAAATATCTGGAATCCACGTCGAGGTGATACCCGTATGAAAACCTGGTCGCCATCCTCGAACACCAGTGGTCTCCGCCTCCTATCAGCATAGGACTTCAGTTTGTTCTGTGTAGTCACCATCCACTCCTGGATGATCTTCACCTTCTCTGTCGTAGCTCGTACTATCTCTGGTCAGTAGCTAGTTGGCTGACTTGGTATGTCGGTCGACCATCAACCTTCTTTCACTTACAATCTCAAAGAGCTGCTAAGATTTCTCCTTTTCTGAAAAGAGAAATCCGGTCACATCCCTTGGATGAATCACGTTCTTTTCGTAATATAGTCAATCCTGACATGAACAGTACAATTCATGCCTTGGATGATGTCGTAAGGCCTCGACGCTACTACCAAGAGATCCAACCATCACCCTCGCCTCCAAAGGTTGAGTCACACTATTCGATATCAGTGTGTGGTCATTGTGTATCCTCCAGTAAGAATATCAAAAGTGAGGGTCAAGTCAACCGTTTTTATCAGGAACCTCTCAGTATTATTCCAACAAAAAGGATAGGTAAGTAAATGTCACAATGATAAGTTTCTTTTATTAATGAAGCTCATAGTACAAGACACACAACAACCACAAACAACAACATCATGGAAACTAGAAGCACCAAGAACAAAGGCCCCCATGCCTAGAACTAGTTCTGCTCCTGTCCACAAAGGATATCAGCAATGCGACCAGCTACTCTGTCACCTCTCCTAGTAGCTGAATGCGAGTCCTCCTACTAAGTGCATCCGCAACAACGTTCCCTATCCCAGGAGTATAGACTATCTCAAAGTCATAGTCCTGGAGGAACTGAATACTCAAAACTCTTGCTACCACGAGGGTAAGGCTAGCCAACTCAAGAGTGATCAGTCACACTCTCCTATGCATGAGTTTATCTTGTGCTGCCTGTGGTTTCCTTTTCGCCGACAAAGGAAAACCCATACCAACATTGTAGGTAAACCACAACCTTTTTTCCTAATACAGTCAATCTATGCATGAAATGTGGATCTAATCCATACCCACACCAACATCATAAGGCATCGACGCTTCCACTAAGAGGTTCCAACCAAAACTCTCGCCTCAAGGGTCAGATCACACTGTTGGCGTAATTGTTATTATTGAGCCTCCTAACAATGTTATATCCAGACGTGAGGGTCGAGGAAATGGTTTTAACAAGAAAATATATGTCTGGGACAAGATTCATGGATGTAAGGAATGATTCGTATCAATTTCTAATGATACGACAGCTTGTAGTAGACACAGATCATTCCTCGAATTATCCCTAGATCCTTTTGGTCGCACTCCTTGACCGCATGCAGCTACTCTATTCCCCTTCCCTCTAGCTCCATGAGCTTAGCAGGGGCTACAAAGGCGGGTGGTTGTAACTTGTCGAAATGTACAAAACCTCATGCTGCTCTCCTAGCTCTTCTTCCTCGTCTGCTACATAGCAGATTCATCTATCCATAACAATTCATCTTCTTGAAACATTTTACACACCCAGGTCTCTAAGACTGGCTCTAGTTTCCTTTTTCTTACTGCTAACCTTCACTGGCTACATCCTCTCATCCAAAGATCATTCAACCAAAAAGGTTATCTCTAGAACCCCACCATAAGTATGAATGCTTTAGAGGAAACGTTCTGGCTCAGATGTCCTTTAAACACAGCTCGTTTAGAAGTCTAAGACCTGAAGTACTGAACACATCATATTCATCGAGTACCAGGAAAGGTTTGGTACGTCCTGATGAATACTCAGCTACCGACATATCGTCCAGCAGAAGCTGTATAAGCCCTAGAAAACTCTCAGCCACCTTCTCAAGCCAGTCCTCAGTCGCCTGTGAGTCGGGATCACCTCAGAATTTGAGGGGTATCTGATGATGAAACACATATAAGGCACTGAACCTACATGTGTCATCTACTGGTACCACCTGTTGAAATTGTTGATCAAAAGGTAGTGATATAGCTGGCACACTACCCTAATGTACTATCTCTGGCATCGGTCCACGTACCAAAGCCTCATCACTATGTGGACCAACCTCATGGTCACTCTCTGGAAAAAACTAGTAGCTAAGATCACCATCTGCTCTACTAGTGTCTAAACTAGGCGTAGAACTCTAGCATTCACCTCCATCCAGTTCACTACTTCCTAGGAATCTATCTCACCTCATAACCTCGGAGGCCTCTACTTCTAGAAATCGTGCAATGCGCTCTGTCAGTGTGCACCAACCACTAGAATAGCTGGTGGCATCTACTGCCCAACGAGTGGTGGTGCTGCTGGTATACCACCCGAATGTGCCATCATAGAAAAGGGTCTTTCACCAGAGCCTCATTGCTCAGTGGACCATCATCGAGTACTCTCTCTCGGAACTCCAATTGATTGTCTGCGTAGTGGATTCCTAAACATATGTGACATGGTAAAACGGTTATACCTGGTGAGCTGACCTGGTTTGAGCTGACTTAAAGAAAACTTCTGGAAACCCACACTCAATCAGTGTTTTTGTGCACGAAGTCGGAAATCAATAGTCAAGGTCCTGGTCTATGCATACATCGGCCGCCACACCAACACTGGACTCCCTGAACTGAATACCACACTTGGTACCCTTAACACTCTTACTTCATAGAAAACAATGATCAGAGTCCTGAGTTTTGCGGTAGAACAGACTCCTATAATACCAATTTTTCACGACCCATCATCTGGCCCCGTGCCGTGACTACCCCAAGCTCGCCTTCCCTAGGCCAGCAGCTGGAGACCAGCCCCAAAGGCGTAAATCCTGATAAAAAGGGAATTCATTGCCTATATATATGTAAACAAACACAACAGAGTATGCAAGCTGAAGTAAACAGTATGTAATCTATGTAAAAAAGTAAGTGCTGGAAATTAAATGGGACATAATACAAACCCAACTGAAAGGTACAACTACAACTGAACGAAAGTACAATAGAAAAGACAAACATCTGGAAGATAAGAGCAGCTCCTGGGTTGACCACCTCGGATCCTACCTGAAGGGTAGGTACAGATAGCCTTCTCAACGCTCCCACCCGCCAACCTCCTCCGAGTACCGTCTCGTCATGAAGTCCACCTCTGGGTATTGACTCGTCGTGAGGTCCACCGTTGGGTACCGTCTAGTCCTCGTACACTTGGTCTCTCTCAGCGTTGTCCGTCGTCTGCATCCAACAGAACGAGGTGCGGGCATAGCCCGTGCAAGGGTGAGTATAACGATACTCAGTAGGGACCCTGAAACACTCAAGTTCTCAGAAAATCCAACCACGATAGCCGCAAAGAAAAGATACAAACACGATGTATCAACCAAATCTACTTATGTATATGACCATACATATATCTAAGTCATCATTTCCAGTTCGGCTCCAACTCACGAGCCCAAGTACAACCCAGTCCACACAGGAAAGCATAAACAGTCCACACAGGAAATCAAAACCCAGTCCACATAGGAAAACACAACCAGTCCACACAGGAAATCATAACCCAGTCCATAAAGGAAATCACAACCAGTCCTCACAGGAAATCACAACACAGTCCACAGAGGAAAACACAACCAGTCCACACAAGAAATCACATCAATCACATCGATGATAAATATTGAAAGTCAAGACTCAGCTAACACATGTATACTACTCATGAAGAGGGGTGGAGATGATTAAATGTAGCCTCTGAATCATCTCCTCTGCCGAACCCACGTAGGATCCAAGTGTAGAAGTCGTCGCTGCCAAACCCACGTAGGATCCAAGCACAATAATGTTCACTATCGAATCTATGTAGGATCCAAAAACAGTCGTCATCACTACCGAACCCACGGAGGATCCAAGTACAGTTGTCATCGCTGCCAAACTCACGGAGGATCCAAGTATATTCGTCATCACAGCCGAACCCACTGATGATCCAAGTACATTTGTCTTCACTACGGAACCCACGTAGGATCCAAGTACAGTCACCATCACTACCGAACCCACGTAGGATCGATGTACAGTAATCCTTTATGCCGAACCCACGTAGGATCCATGTACAGTCGTCATCATCGCCGCAGTCTCAGTCAGCTCTAGGGTTCCCGCACAGAGTACGCTCGATTCAGGGAGGGTCCGCTCCACGAGCCAAGGGGGTCCATACATCAACTGTCACGAATTCCCAAAAATAAGTATCTCAAAGGACTGCCTCGTAAAATGGGGCTCAACGCAATATACGACACGTTTATCGGATGCCCGGTCTGTGAGTTATTAGTTATTCCGTTCGAGGGGCCTGGTTGGATTTCGGGTACAATCAGACCCGGTCATACTCCAATTGCATCCAAAACTCAGGTGAATTATACCAAAATAACCGTCTCACCATGAGAAATTCAACAAAGTCGACGACATGTCAATCGGACGTCTGGAGCTCAAGTTATAAGCGTTTCCGCTCTGAGGGCCCGGTTGGTCTTCGAGTTCGAACCAACTCAGCCACACACAAACTTTGCCAATACCTTGAGTATAATATATCGAAATGACCATCTTGATCCATGGAATCCCACACAACTGACGATGCGTTTATCGGAGGTCAGTAGCTCAAGATATGCCCGTTTAACCGAAGATGTTCCAAAAATAGGGGGTCTGGGCCCGGTCCGACCCGACCCAACACCCCAGGGTCGGCCCGCGCCGGGTCGACCCGAACCGGGCCCGATTCCGGTCCATTTGGGCATAGAACAGCCCAGCTGGCATAGCCCGACCCATCTAGCACGGCGCAGCATGACCCGCGTGGCCTAGCCCGGCCCGGCCGGGGGAGCTGGTTCGACCAGCTTTGGCCGAGCGTAACGCACGGGCGGGGGGGGGGGGGGGGTGCGCTCCCCCCTGTTGATTAAAACCAGCGCGAAATTAGTCATGCCCCTAAAATCCAGAATGGAAAATCCATTCCAGTTCAGCTTCCTCCGCCCCGACTCAGTCGCGGCGGTCTGCTCCGGGGGCGCGCCACCACCGCCGGTCGCCGGCGCCGCCACCTTCTGCGGACCACCAGACGCGCTCTGATGGTCCGTTTTTTCCGCTGTCTGCGCCTAAGGTCACAACGGGACCCAAATTTCACTGCGGAGGCTTCAAATCACCATTTCGGCCCCGTTTGTTGTCTCCCGTTAATCCGCGCACAATGAAAAATTTGCGGACGGTCCGAGCTTGTTTGTTAGCCCGTGCCCTCCGTGTTAGAGGATCATACCATAGTTCAACAATTAAGAACACCCAAAATATAGGGTATAATTCACAAAATAATAATTATACAAAACAACCCCTACCTCAACATTGGTGACGAATGTCGGCGTCGTGATTGACGGCATTGCGAGGTGAGGATTCTTAGACGTCGACAGAGAGCATCCGAGGAAGTATCATCTCCTCTTTTTGTCATGGAGAGAATAAAGGATAGTGCATCATTGTTCTTCGTGGAAAGGATGACGTTCTACAACGATGGAGGATCTTCCTACTTCCTCCACACAAGGCTCTCTCCCTAAATTCCCACACAACAATCCAACCAAAATTAAAATAAGGTCACCCCTTATTTTAATTGTTTATGCCATGCATTTCAAAATTTAAGAATTGAAAACACTCCATTAACTAATTGAAGTGGTCAAAATAATCGTTTAATGTGTGATGGAATGAGTTAAGAGGGAGAGAGAGAGAGAACATGGAAGGTTTACCCATTTAATTCCAAGCGGGTTGAGGGGTTATGGAAAGTGACAAGGTTGGGGCTTGTGTGGGCCCCACCTTACATTTATCCTCACATGGGTAGTTAAGATTCTAGTGGGTCCCACCCTAACTCCCCCATGTAGGATAAACCCACCTTAGAAAAAGAAATAAAATTGTACGACAATTTTATTCACTTTTCATTTAATCCGCATTTTTTTAACATCTCTTCCTGAGAAAAACGAATCTTCGGCAAAGGTCCTCTTAAGCAATTACCGGCGCTGTGAGTTCATCGGTGCCCTCAGATTCCAATTCTGAGCACCATTTCAAATGATAGAAAAACCCGCTCGTTCGTTCACTGAACGTACCCGAGATAATGTTCAGAAAATTATTCTGAGCGCACCGGGCCTCAGAATCAGGTGCCGTCAAGAAACTGTGTACTCGTAAAATCCCAAATAATTTAAGAAAAAAAATTTCCTTGAAATTTACGGGTATTTACAAAAACTCCAAAATTTCATCAAAAGTGAACATTAAAGTCTCTATTCTAAAGAAAAATTATAATTTTTCAAATATAACATATAAAAGTTACAAAAAATATATTTAAAAAGTGTTCACTATCAAAAGGAGGTAAATCGACCTTTTATAGAATATAAGAGAAATTGTGATTAAAATTGTAGCCATTCACATTTTCAGCCTATTACCTTTATTGGATAAATTAAAAAAATTTAAAAAACATGTATAATCAAATTTTATTTAGGTCTGATCATTCCCGAAAATAAAATATCTAGCATTAACTCGTATTTTAAATAATATTAAATTATTTTTTCCCGTATGACTCATCCTTGCGTGAAACAAGAGATTTCAGAGAAACCCATTGTTGCGTGTTAGGTACCCCTTGGAAAATAACATCCCCTTTAAAGTAAAATTAAAATTTAATTCACAAATATTAATGAATATGAAAATATCATATTCATTATTTATATTGGATGTTACATCCTTCCCATTTTTTGTGAATTGTGTCCCTACAATTATATTCACATATCAAATAAATCAGGGTATTTATCCCTCATAGAATTTTCATATCCCCATGTTGCCTCATCAACCATATTGTTTTTCCAAAAAAAATCATTACATAATGAATTACCTTATTCCGCAAAACTTTCTCTCTACGGTTAAGAATCAAGACTGGTTGTTCCTTATAAGATATATTCTCTTCTAACTGAACTACCTCCGTACTCAAAACCTGAGATGGATCCGGCTTATAATTTCACAACATTGAAACTTGAAAAACATTGTGTACATGAGATAAACATATATGTAAAACCAATCTATAGGAAAATGATCAAACCTTATCTAGGATTTCATAGTGTCCAAAGAAATTCAGAAACAACATTACCTTCTTTCCAAAACATAGCACAGTTTTCCATTGAGAAACCTTGAAAAAGACATGATCACCTACCTCAAAAAAAAAAGATTCTTCCTCTAGTTATCCGCATAACTTTTCTGCCTTCTCTGAGCTATTATCATATGCTACTAAATCAATTGATCATTATCTACCATCTCTTCTTCCAATTAAGGTCCATCAGAATCTTTTCACCAACTTCATCTCAAAAATATGGAGTTCAACATCTCTTTTCATACAATGCCTCAAATAGTTCCATGTGTACCCTGGAATGAAAATTGTTATTATATGAAAATTCAATCGATGAAAGATGTTGGACCTAATATCCCTGGTAATGCATTGAGCTAGAACGTATCATATCATCCAATGTATGAATTGATCATTCTGACTACCCATCTGATTGAGGATGAAAAGATGTACTAAAATTTAATTCAGTACTCAAAGACTTCAAAATCCATTTTCAAAAGTTAGAAGTAAACCAAGGATCACGATTAGATAAAATGGATATGGGAACTTCATTTAACATGACTATCACTTTAACATACAACTGAGAAAGTTGATCTAGATACAAAGTATCTTGAATATGAAGGAAATGAGAAGATTTAGTGAATCGATCAACAACAACCCAGATTGCATTACTACCTCAATATGTCTTTGGTAATCCCATAATGAAGTCCATTGATATATTTTCCCATTTCCACTCTGGCCCCGATAAAGGATGAAGAATCCATTTTGGTAACTTCTGCTCAACTTTAACCTATTGACAAGTCGAACACTTCATAGTAATGTTAGAAATGTCTCTTTTCATTCCACCCCACCAGTAATACTCCTAAAGATCTCTGTACATCTTAGTACTTCCAGGATGAACTGAAAACAAATAACTATAAGATTCATATAACAACTCTTTCATTAAATATGAATCACAAGGAACAAATAATCTCTTCCCAAACCTCAAAAACCAATCCTTATTAATGTTAAATTTGGGTAACATACCCTTATCATGCCACTCTACCATTTTTTGAAACCCACTTTCTTCTTTCTGCTCTTGATTAATTCTGTCTGCTGGGGTTGAATTCATGGACACCTATAACAAAATGGAGGAATTTCCTACACCAACACCTTCTATGATAAAGTTCATCAATTCATTAATCAAATGATCTAGTTCCAAATGTTACATGGTTAATGTAACATTACCATTTCAACATAGACCATCAGCCACTTTATATTCTTTCTCTAGATGATAATGAATAATGCAATCATAATCCTTGATTACTTCTAACCATCTCCTATGTCTCATGTTCAATTATTTAAGTGTGATTATAAACATCAATCTTTTGGGGTCAGTATATATTTCACATTTTTCTCCATACCAATGATTCCTCCAAAACTTTAAAGCAAAAACAGAAAAAACTAATTCCAAATAATATGTATGGTAATTTAACTCAAGAGTTTTCAACAAACATGAAGCATAAGCAATTACCAGCTCATTCTTCATTAGGACAAAACCATGTGCTTCCAACAATGCATCACTGTAGATAAAAAATTAACTATTTCATTAAGTCAGTTCTAAAACTAGAGCATTCTCCAATCCTTATTCCAATTACAGAAAAGAATCATCATATTATTTTTTCCAAATGATCATAACAAATTTTTGAGTTAATTTATTTAGTGGGATAGATAATCATGAAAATTTTTAAACAAACCTCTACTAATAAACTGCCAAACCTAGAAAACTACATATCTCAACAATATTTGAGGGTCTTGGCCATTCTTCAACAAATTTTGTTTTAGAAAGATCAACACTAATGCCATTTTTTGTAACAATGTGAGCATGGAATGAAATTTTCTGTAACCAAAACTCACACATGATGACTTTCCAATATAGTTTCTTTTATTTTAAGGTTTTCATGATAACACATAAATGACTATGATGTTCCTCTTTAATTTTAGAATAAACCAAAATATCAGAAATGAACACAACCACAAACTTATTGAGTAAATCAAAGAAAATTATATGAATAAGATCCATAAATATAGTAGGTGAATTAGTTAACCCAAAAGGAATTACCAAAAATTCATAATGGCCATATCTAGTATGCAATGAGGTCTTCAGAATATCTTCTTCCTTTACTTTTATCTGATGGTAACCTGACCTCAAGTCAATCTTTGAAAAATAATGAGCTCCTGGAACTGATCAAACAAATCATTGATTTGAGGAAGAGGACACTTGTTCTTAATAGTGACTTATTCAATGATCTATAATCAATGTGAAGTCCCATTAAAAAATAATTATTTGTAACATAGAAGACATGATCACCCCATGGTGATGTGCTAGGTCGAATGAAACCCTTACCTAATAACTCATGAAATTTCTTCTTTAACTCTAAAAGTTCAATTTGAGTCATTCGATTAAGGGGATTTGAAATTGGCTTAGCATTAGGACCTAAGTAAATAGTAAATTCATCTTTCACATCAAGTATTATACAAGAAAACTCCTCAAAAAATATCAAGATAATGATATACCATTGGCACATCATTTATATGAACAGTTCCTTTGTTTTCAACAATATTTGAATAGTAGCATTTATTTCATTCCTTTACTAGTTTCTCAACTTCCTGGTATGTTATCAAAATTAAGGGTTCATTCCTATACAAAAAGAAAAAATTATTTCAGAAAAGAATCATATTTAGCTTTGTGGTCCATCATAGCAGGATAAACAGAAATCTAATACATACCGAAAATAACATCAAACTCTACTAGAGAAAAATAATAATAAAGTTTGCTGGTAGATTATTTACGCACACTAGGACAATAATTTTCTTATAATTTCTTTTTGTCTCAACATTTCCTCCTGGTGTTTTTCCCATAATTTTAGGATTCATATCATGAGATGGAATTCCTAATTTAATTTAAAACTTCTCAGAAAAGAATGAATGTGTTGACCCTGAATCTATCAAAACATTGACATAATCTGAAAAAACCAACAATTTACTAGATACTACTTCATTCAATGGACCAAAATCTACTGAAGTAGTTGTAATGAATTCAACCACCCCTTTCTTCTTGTAGTTCGGCTTATTTCCCTCTGTTGAGTTCTTCGTTGGAGACTCATTTGTATAACAACCATTTTCATTGCACTTGGAATAATTTACATACTATAAATATGATTTTTTCTTACCATTACCCCGATACATTTTTATTCAATAATGAGACTTATGTCCCATTTTACCACATTAGTAACACATACTGTTATTCAAAAGAAATTCCCTATCGTGCTTTTTACACTATTTTTCTAAAACAGTAATCTTATTTTTTTTTACCATCAGACTTTTTTGAAGAGTTTTTCCTTTCATCTACCACCTCAACCTCTTATTATGTTGTTTTTCAAAGAACACATGTTCATTGGCAAACTCCATTTCAACCTTCTCTGCAAATCGAACAAAATATTCATTACATTTTAACTCATAAGAATCTAAATACATTGAATATATTGGCTTTAATATAGATTAAAATGATTGATTTTACTTCCAATATCTCATATGAAATTTAGTGCATACATTACTAGTCGAGTGAATTTTTCTTCATAAGCAGCCACTGTGTCATCCACTAGACTCAATTATAAGAATTGTTTTTATATCCTAATATTAACCAACATATGAAAATATATCTCAAGAAACATACCTTTGAATTCATCCCAATCAAGAGCATCAATCTCCCCACTATCCTTAATATTTTTACCCATCAACCACCACTGACCGGCTTCAGCTTCAAAATGGTAAAAAAAAGACTAACCTTTTGATATTCTGAAGGCCACCTGACATAGAAAATATTTTCCAGTGCTTTAATCCACCCTTATCCTGGAACAGGGTGATAATCCTCTAAATGAAGGGGGATTTTTCCTCATGAAATGCTAAACTACTCACACGTTCCTCTATGGCTGATATGTCTGATCTTGTGCGTGGATTCCACCACCATTTATATCCTGAGTAAATTGTTCCATCACTGCAACAAACATCTCAATTCTGATTCCAACCATCAAATGTTGTTGATTTGGATGGTTTTCTTCCCCACAATGTTGTCCCATCATAGCTTCCATATTAACTCTACGGAAAATCATTTTGAACACAAAAATTTCTTAGGTGAAGCAACATGGTAATTTTTAAATGCTATATCATTTCGATTTTACCATAAATTAATTTATGGATGTTAATTTAACAATATTCTAACTCCCAATGTTATCTAAACAGACCTATGATACCAAATACAAGGAAATCACCTTAAATATTACATAATATTGAGTTAAATTAATAATTCACATTGAGGATCTTGTCAGGTTTAGAGTTTTATATAATTAGGAAATAACCATTAGATTAAATCTCAGAAAATTACAATGAACACAATTCTACTAAGTATCCATTTTTCATAAAATAAATACTCTTAAAAGAAAACAACACATGTTTTCTTGATATATATCTTATTGATTTATTTGTTTCTCTTACCCTGCCTTATACCCTATGAAAAACAGTTCAAAAACATGGGATTAGCATAAAAAGCACAGTAAGGGTTATAAAATAAAGAAAGATTTTATTAGTATATAAATATATACAAAAAAATCTCTTTAACATACAACATTAAATCATAATATTTATGAATAATGCATCAAAATCATAAATCATAATGGTAACATGCGGTATCCATAACACACTTATATTGAAGTTTTCACAACAAGGTAGGGAGTTACATATGGAATACCCATAATAGTATATTCCTTAAAATTCTTATGAGAAACATTAATGTTTTCCAAATGTCACGTTACCCAATGCATTGGAGAGCTATCTCAGGCTCACACACCCTAGGTTTATCTTGAAACCACCTATATATCTAAAAAATTCCCATGAAATATAACATATTCACATCAAATAAAACAAACATAAAGGAAAGATAACATTTCCACATTGAAATAAAAATATATCATTTAAATATATTAGCATAACTAATCCATTATCAAAACCATTTTCAATACCAAAATACGTGAAAGAGTATATGCTATTTATTTTCCTTTTAAAAACATTATAGCTTATTAAGGAATCCAAAAATTCAATAACGCTCGCAAATATAGAAAGGTTGATGTCACCGCTTACGTTAAAAAGAAACATGTCCTTAGACATTTATTTAAACGCTAGGTAGAAAAATATTCCATTTGAAAGAGATGAAATGTCAATGTTTTTTATACACTGTAGAAAAGAAAGTCGTGTATGAATCAGAATATTCCTCAATGAAATGAGATTGAAACGATGTCCCTTACCTCATCTCTAACTTGACTCGTTTGTCCTTTAATCTACAAAATAATAAAATAATGTTAATTTATAATTTCTTAATCACCTTTTCATGGTTTATTATTCCATTTATATTACTTATTATTATGTTATAAGCAATACATAATAATTTAATTTAATTGCCATCGTTTTTTCAATATTTGGTATTTGAATAAAAAATGAATATCTTATAATTACAAGTTGTCCAGGTAGTCTAAATTAAATTATCTCCAGAATGATATTAGTGATTTAAATATCATATATATCATATATATCTATAATATATATGTATTTATAACAATACATAACATATGGAGATAATAAATGAAATGCACCGTTCATAGAGACGGTAAGCCGTACGTACGCATGAAGGCTACTTTAATTTATCATTCTTATTTAATGGAATTAAAACATAATGATACATAAATATATTTTAATTAGAATTAATATCATATATAATTTAATTAAATAAATCCTTTATACATTCTATATATGGCCTGAACGAGTCATATCACGTTGAGGGGGAGGAAGTCCACACATCCTCAAATGAAATTGTCTTATTTACCCATTATAGAAACCATAAAGGAACGATATAAATGAAAAATAAAAAAATGAGACAATAGAAATATAATATATATCAAATATAAATACAGAGCCATCATAATAAACACCATGAGAGGAAGTATTAGATAGTTGAGCAATCATCATTTCGTGAGACAATAGTTCGTCATCCACTAAAACAGTATACTGATATCCATTAGATAGGGGTGTTTGTACGTGTAGTTTTAATCATTCCCATAAAGGAATCCTAGTATATTCAATATAATAGCGTGGCTATAAAAGAATATAATAATGAGAGTTTAGGGGGTTGGAGAAGGAAAATAAAAGAAAATAACTTGAGAGAAGATGTTACCTTTAAATTGGGTAACTTCCTTTCGTTTGAACCAAATCGATTTATTGAAGTGCTTCATGAATATGTTAATGCTGATTGAAGGAATAGTGGGATATTTATGACTTCTTGGAGTAGAATTTGAAAATCCAAGGGGATTTAGGGTTATGAGTAAGGGGTTATAGTTGGTATCCTTTTATTAGAATGAGGGGGGTTCTTTATGAATGTTGGAATGTATTGTTTCATTATATAATTTTTTTCTATTTCAAAAGGGCCAGAACATATTTAAATATAATATTAGGTGTATATAAGTCTAAATAAAATCATCCAATAATAATTTTAATGGTTTTGGATATTTGGTAAACCTTATATTTTTTATTCAACCCAATGTTCACATATTTATCTTTTACCATGTCCTCTTATATATTTATAGTATATGGTAAATATATTTTCAATAAAATTCCAAGAGACCCAAAATGAATCATTGATGACATTTTTAACATCATATATTTCATTTTGAAGAATATTAGATTTTTAGGATTATAATATAAATTAATAACATATTAATTGTTTTTAAAATACATTTATGTCAATTTATAAACCATTCATATGAAGACATTCAAACAAATATATAAAAACTTGAATCTTTTGAAAAACCATCATTAATTAAAAGATAACAAGTCATAATCATCTATAAAATTCGTGGATGACTTCAAAAAGTTCAAAAAAAATTATTTTAATAATTAGGATATCATTTATTTGAATCATTTATTAATTAAGAAGTTATTTCATCACCATTATGTCATAAATAAATTTATTTATATAATTTCTAAAAAATATAATTAAAATAGCATGATGTAGGAAATATTTTTAGATTTATAATAAAATTTATAGTATAAAATATAACTTATATAACCCATTATAAAAACTGTTTTACTATGAGATATATGTTTATGTCACATTTTAATTAACTTTAAATTAAATTTTATAAATTTCCATTTTCCCATGAAAGTGGCTTCATGGGGTCTCAAAATTGACTCAAGGATGCCCATGGTCGGACACATATCATAAAATAAGATTAGAACACATGTTAGAGTAATTTAATATTATTATAATATTATGTTTTACACTTATTTTCAAGATTTCGCCTTTAACCATGGTAAATAAAATATTTACTAAAGATACTATTCATAATGTTTAAAAATAAAAAGTTACCTATTTACAAAATTTGGATCTCCAAATTCCAAATATGGAATCTATTTTTCCAAATTAAAAAAATAATAATTTGTTGAAATTAATTTAAAATTAATTCTCATTGTTAAAACAAAAGAGTGCTTTTAAGAAAAAACAATTATCAAAAGATTAACACTTGTTTATGTTCAATTTCAGAGTAAAATTACATCCAATGAACAAAATTGGATTAATTGTTAAAAATATAATATTATTAAACATTAAAAACAATTAAATAGGTAATATATAAATATAAATAAATAATATTAAAATGATGTTTTGAATTAAAATGCAGTATTTTTTCACTATTCATTTAAAAAATGAACTTTAATAAAAAAAATAACAAAATTTCATCCGAACTAAATTTTTATGTCCTGATTCTAAAGAAGAATTTTATTTTTTCAAATATAAGTTATAAAAGTAACAAAAACTATATTTAGAAATGGTTCTCCATTGAAATTCGGTAAATCGACCATTCAATGAAAATTATAGTTTGTGTGCTTAAAATTGGACTCATTCCCATTCTAAGCCCCAAAATTATATTGAAAAAATGTAAAAACGTATAACAAAAATATATAATCATAATGTTGATAGTTGAGTTCATTCCTTGCAATACAATAACTAGGTGTTAACTACCATTTAAAATAATATTATATTAATATTTTTATGTATGACTCATCCTTGTGTGCAACAAGAGAATTCAGAGAAACCCATTACTACATGTCGGGTACGCCATCAAATATATCATCCCCATTAATGTAAAATTAATTTTTAATTTTCAAATATTAATTAATATGAAAATATCTTATTCTATATTTTCATGGGATGTTACAGGGACACCGACAAGGGGTGGCCAGAATGGACTCCCCTACAAAAAAGACTGGCTCACACTACTTTCCTTCATGAGAATATTTTAATGGGGCCCACTATGGGTCTCCCCATCTTAAGAATTACCGATATCCAACAAACTCTGGAATTTTACAACACGAAACTAGGAACCCAACCAATAATGGAGGGGATGGAGGGACCATCTAATGAACCATCAAAGACATGAACGACATACACCAACCGCTCAATATTCCCCAAATAACCACCAACAACCTAACATAACTTCTAAAAGAATGATCCAAGGCACATAAAAGGGGGACCAAATTATATGGAACACAACCACTAAGATCTTATTAATATAAGACAATTACTTCTCCTTATTACTTGATATAATACTCTCACATCATAAGGTTAACAACATGGAAACAAGGTTCCCACACTACTTTCAAGCAAATAGAACAACTAAAAACAAGAAAACAATACTTGAGGCTTAATGATCCTCCACACAGAGAACCAAACATTAACTTAAGTCTTTCCACACCATTGGGGTTCCCCTGACTACACGCCATCTTCACTTTATGACCTAATTTTAGACCCATAAATATTGAAGCATCTCCTGCTTCGTAGTCAGGGATCAGAAACTGCCAAACAAAACACTGAGAACAAAAATTCAAAAAACACACTTAAATTAAAATAGAAGTAGACAATGGTTTAGAAAAGACCTTTCTTACAATATAAATAAAAAGGACCCACTATAGAACACCATCAGACAAGACTATTACAATTACTAACATCCTAGTAAGAGAGACCCTGAATTGATCCAAAATTGTTCCCTACTCCTACAAATGAGTTGGGGTTTCCCTCGAAGAGTTGGGTCTAGCTTCATGGTGCTTATTGGAAACACCCCGACAAAACCATATCAGGTTACCCAAGAATTCATGGGTTGGGTAGGTTCTTGGAGCATTTGGGAATAATGGTCTATTATGACCATGCTTTCTATACTGATGGAAGGACACAACATTGCTCCCTGAAGAGGTTAACAAGAGGTCTAAAGGCCTCTTAATTACCTTACCAGCACTGCTAGTATCTGACTTCTTCCTATTCATCTTACCCAAATCCTCTTAACCATTATTTGATACTAGAGGAAGACTTTAAATATCAAGACCTCATGCTAACCTATATTTAGAATGAATTGTTTTCTTAAACACTAAACAGAAGGTGCTTAGGTTTAGCTCTTCCACATTCAACTATAGCTTATAATAGAGACCAAGGGAGAAATTTAGATCCTTCATGATATCATTTGAAACACACCCTCGGTCAAAAAGAGCCTGGTCTTTTAAGGGATGATAGAATTATGAGCCTGATCCAACACCTTGCTGAATACCGCACAACTACATCCTCTTCTTCACCATCATCATCTCATAAAAGTATCATTGGATGAATGAATACATAATGAAATCAGAAGTTATATATTTCCTAGAATTTCAATGAGACAAAGGCTTACACCATTTCATGGTTGGTCCTTCAAGCATAAATGTGTAAAAGTTTACCTTCAATGTATCAGGAAACTTGAGGAACCTGAAGTATCTCTCAATCCTTCTCATTCACTCCTCTACCTAAAGGGGATTCACTCGATTATAGAAAATAGGGCGATTTATATTCCATAACTCAAGAACATAGTCCATGGGTTGATCAACTGGACCGTTCACTAGAGATGTACCACCCGAAGCTACATCCTAGTTATCCATCAATCCGTAGTGGGGGTAGACACTAAGAAACATGGAAAACAAGGAACTCAATTAAACCCAATCCAACAACATGGATACTTCACATCAAACATCACAAATGAAACATCATCTTCCAAAAAATATAATAGACACAACAAACCAAGCCATGCTATTGAAACATCAAAATTTCCCTTAAAAATCATTCAAAAACAATACCAGCTTGAACGAATTATACACCCACCAATGGTGTCCCATGGGCCTCACCCATGAACAAACTCATGCCATACTAGGCCCCAAACCATTTTCTTATAAATATCTATGCATGTGTTCTCCCATAGAAACACCAAAGTTAAAAAAAATTACTCACCCTTTCCTTTCAAATACCACAATGCTCTTTTCAAAAGGTAATATCAACAAAAAACTGTAATCCCATCCAAATATCCACAAATACAATTCAATGGAATGACAACCATTCAGTGAAAATTCATTTTCCAACCTTTCAAATCAAATCTAAATCATTTAATTTATTTTGAAAATTTTATATGACTTCAAAAAAATTTACCAAACACCTAATCAAAACCATTTTAATTTTACCTCAAAAATACATTTTACAAAAACCTAATTTTTCACCTACCAAAACAAAGTCATTTCAATTTTAAAATCAATTTTTCACAATTCCAAAAAAAATAATATTCGAAACAATATTTACAATTAAATAAGTCCAAAACAATTATCAAGGGGAAAACTATCATCGATGGGTGACTCGATCATATGGATGGAAGCCAAATGCTAATCACTCCACCATCACAGAAGAGCATTCTAGGGAAATTCCCCTAGATCTACATGGCATTCCAAGCCTTGAAAGATCATGAAGGCCACTTCCCAACAATAGTTTCTTTTCCCTATACCAAATAATCCACAAGAACCATAGACACTGAGAAACTCATACATCCCATGGTAACCCGAGGTCTAGAATTAATAAGTGTTCATGATTCTCCTCCCCCACCTACACCTCGAGCCCAAAAATCCTACCCTTATACAATGAAAACCCCAAGTAATACTGGGCACTCTAAAATCAATCTCCTAACAAGAGTATACTTTCTTTGATACCGTTTTATCACAAACCATCTAGGGTAAACCCTAAATTGGTTATGCCAGTTGGCCAATGATAAGGCCCGAACAACGTCCCAAATCCTTTCAGGCTGGAGACAAGCACACAGGACTTCAATAGAGGCAATGTGAATGGTTCCATTCGATAAAATATACAAGGGAAATAGAATAATTAATGGTGAGTAAAAAAAACACATATTTATTTCCAGATTTTATATCATTTACATTTACAAATAAAGAGAAAACAAAACTGAACAATGAACAATACCGAAATAGAAAAGATGAACCGGACACCAAAAAACACCTCCATGTGACCCCAATGGTAACTCTTTAACTAAACACCCACCATCACCTGAGGTGAATGAACCATATATGGAACCTTCGGGAGAAAATAAGAAAAGAAAAAACTATAGGCATGAGTATTAAAACTCATAATGTTGGCCTAATTTTTTATATTCACAATGCATATCCTTTAAATAAACAAACATGTGTTTTAAGGTTTTATTAACAAACTAAAAACATAGATTTTACCATAATTTACATTTCAAAATAAACAAAACAAGACCCATTTCCCTCACATTTAAAAACAAGGCTCCATCATGGAGATAAGTTAAGTTCATAGGGGAGAAGTATAAAAGAAACCAAATAAAAAATTTTCTTTTATCATTATAAAGAAAATAGAGAAGACACTTATTCATTCCCAATATTTTAATTGAAGCATTTATAATAAAACAACCCTTCCATAATTTTCTAAAAAACACCAAAAAAAGAACAAGGGAGTATAGTCTCACAACGAGGGAAATTGATAATGATAATATTGTTAGAGAAACATGGAAGTACCAAGGAACTCAAAGGAAAACTAGAAAAAACTATATATGTGAATCATCCTAAAGGCATTCCTTACTCAATTACATCATAACACCTAATGCCCGATCGTTTCCCTACATGGCCTGGTTGAGGTGCCCGATCCAATAGAAATAAACCTCAGTATCCACCTGTTATGGGCCACTATCTAGCATAATAACTTATACTAGTGCATGAAACGTTCTCATTAATCATCTTTTCTATGCTAGTTTCCCATGAAATGATCGTAAGGGGGTGTTCCAAACAATACATGCAACATGTCACAGATATACGACATCATACACCACCACAACCAGTACCACCCCGACCTCTTCTAGGAGCATCCCATCCATTAAATAAGAATCACATGGGTGGAGTCCCATGATGAGTAAATTCACACCCATTTATCATTAAAATAGGCAACATATCCCTCATAAATGGATTTTCAAGGGAAACCAATTAATGATGACAAAAGGTCCTTATAACATTTTCTCAAAACAATTTTTTTTATAAATAACCACACACAAACAACTTTCACAACCTAACACACCATTGGAAACTCATTCCATTAATCCAACCCACCATTCAAATCAAACACACACTAACAAGGGATAAAAGAGAATACCACTAAGCACCTAATGTGAAAAACCTATTTGAAAACACAATTCCCTTTTACAAAAACCACTAAAGCATTTATGAAAACCAAACCATGCCTTTAAAACCCACTAATGACATGAAAGAGGCTACCATGCAATTTAACAAACACTTGCTGTAAAAAATATTTCCCAACCATTCCAATAAAACACGATATTAGTGGAAACCGACATATTTTACATGATATATCTAATTTAAAATACTAAATGCCTATTTATAAATTAATTGAGGATAAAACATCATGAGATTAAAGTAAAACAAATTAAAAAAGAAATATGCAAAGGGGTTCATCCTCATTGATATAAAAACATCCAGAATACGCAACGAAACTTTAATTTTATGACCACTGCACCCATGGGAAACTCAAACCAACATAAAAAAATTTTGAAACCAAAGATTAAGGATACTAACATAAAAATAAAATCCTAATGACCGGTAAAAGGGAACCCCATGTAAGGGGAAGAAAAAACCTAGAGGAAAGGGAGAAAACTGGGGAGAAATAACTTACAAGGATTATACTTGATGATTACAGAAAAAACCACCAAATGAGGGGAGTCTATATGAGCAAAAGAAGAGGGAAGATCCTCGTAGGGATGACGAGGTCAAGGGGGTCAAGAAAGAGGGGTGTGGTGTTTTAAATCAAGTGGATACGAAACCAGAAACAATAATTTTTAATAACTTGTGCAGGTAAATTGTTAGTCTACATGGTTTTATGAACTTTGTGGAAATAGTGTGATTGCCTCTACCGAAGGAGACACTTTTTGTACACTTACATGGGCTGAGGCGCACAGTCATGCAGAGTTCGTAGATTAGGTTATGTCTCCTACTACACAATTACTGGGGATGGGCACACATTTACTAATAATCGTGCACAAAATATGCGCCTAGTATGGACAACCGAAAATTATTATTTTTCTCCAAAACCTCAAAGGAATCCCAAAGAGTGAATCCATACCAAGGAAAAATAGAAATAGCACCTCAAAATATTAAAACCATCACACTTGGTTCTTGAGAGAAATGGTCAAGAAGCCGACCTGAACTGAAATAAAGGAAAGATTAAAAACATAGGTGTAACATTATTTATAACTAGAATATAATTAAATTAATTTAATATTAAATTCAAGTCATAATGGAAAATTTCAACGAAAATAATTGACAATTTTGAAAAAATTTTACTTTTCACTAGTTTTTAAAAAATAAATCATTTCATAAAAATTCCAAAATATAATGCTACGATAATAATGATATGAAGATTTATAAAATTATATCTATTTTTAAAAAAGTCATTAGTAGAAATTAATTATAATATTCACTCATAAAAATAAATAGACAACACTTTTGATGAAAACATATTTTTGAAGCATAAAACCACTTTATAAAAAATTTAGTTCTTATTTAATATGAATTAATCAAAAACAAATTATTGACCAATCCATTTATAAATATATCTCATAATTAAATTACTTCTTCTTATACCCATCAATTCGGTGACTAGTTTATTTCTATCATATTCTAATAATTATATTTCATGATAAAATTGTTCTCAATGTTTCATGTTTAATACACTATCAAACATAGTTTTTTTAATAAATAAGTGTGTCAAATTCACCCTCAATTAAAGAAATTTCATTCTCAAAATTTTAACATTATCTAGGTAATCAAGGAAGTGACATTTGAAAATAACTTTGTTTAAAATCATAAAAAGTTCAATAAAAATTTATTTTGAAAAGAGGGAAAGGAAAATATGAAGGTCATATTGAATGATGAATAAGTATGTATTAAATTATTAGAAATTCGTGGGAAGTGGAAATATGTACATAGAGGGAAAAAATGTAATTTCTAAATACTGGTGGAGAGTGACCGAAAACATCAATCATTAAATGGATTGGTGTGAAAAAGACCATAAATTTATTAAAAATGAATATAATAGGGAAAACTCTTTATTAAAAGGACTTTTTCATATGTTTATGAAATTATTTTAACTTATAGAATAAAAAATATGTAAATATACATGATTTTGTTAATATATATTAATAAAATGTAATATTTTTGTTGTGTTTTTAAAAAAATATTCCATATTTATCTCAATATTTACTCCAAATTATAAAGATGAATATTTAATACCTAAAACACAATATTCAACTTTCAGAAGATCAAATAATCTAGAAAAGGATAACAATATATTCCTCCCATCACTATATATTAACCAAAATTAAAACTTTTAGAACATTGAAATATAATTCAAAAACATATAAACATACCTATGAATAAATAAAATGGTTAACTAAAAAACATTCACAATAACACCAAAAATTCAAGTAAGAATGTCTCATAAATAAATACCCCTACATCTAAAATTACCAAAATAACATCTAAATTAAAAAGGTTTTAACCTCAATGTTTATATCATAACCTTTATCCTATTTCCCAAAAAATATAGTAGCATTCCTACCAAATATTCCATCATTTTAATCCACATTATTAACCTAAGGGTTACCTATATTTTAACCCAATAAAACACCTCCAAAAATTTCATTATTCATCCCATGATTTAAAAAATAATAAGGTGTTGTCTATGTATTTGAACATAATTTAACTAAATCTTATAAAATCATTATGGTTCCATATCTCTTAATATCACCTAAAATGAATGCATCCTAACCTATAGAGTTTTATAGACCTACCTCTAACAGCTACTATAACAGCCCCGAACCACCAGAATCGGATATGGTTCTAAAACATAATCATCAAAAATTTCTTATTGAAATGCTAAATGTAATCAAATTTTAACCATATATAACTTATAACATCAAACGGTAATATATTATCACTTATATAAAAAATAACATTTTAGGTTTATGGATTCAATGAATTATAAAAAACTCTTATATAAAATCATTTATATATAAAAAATGGTTAATAAATATTTATAATATATCCCACTATGAAAATTAAAAAAAATAACTTTTTTAGGCATATCATAAATAATATTTTTATTCACATATTGGTGAAAAGTAAACACAGGAAGAGTCATATTAAATTCTCAATAAGGGCACATGGAAGCATTAAAAAATGAATGACATTAGTGATCATAAGTTTAGTATAAGAGTACGAGGAAATAATAAAAGTTAATGAAAATAAAATAAGATAATACATACCAATTAAAACATCTATCATGGAATAAATATTTAAGAAAATACATGAGTCATATAATTTTAAAATCATGTGCCATGTTATCATAATCCACGAGCAAAGGATCTATTAGAAACTCATTGCCAGAATAGAGAAATCATGTTTTTATATTAGGACATTATCATCAAATAACAATTATAAAGAAATCTTAGATATGATATATACTTACCTAGTTAATACCAATAACCTCTTAGGATAATCTTGTAAACCATCATATCTTATGATTTGATTATATTTAGTTAACATCATCATCATTGCAAGATACATTGAAGGGCTATAACAGACCCATCTATAATATATTAGAAAATCTCTCATAATAATTCAGGTTCAATAACAAATAATAATTTCATAAATAATGTTCATGTACCATATCATGATAAAAATAATGGAAATATTTCACTTTTCAACATAATAATTACCATTGATCATATATAGATTGATTTACTCATGGAAAACAAACGGTTTTCATTAAAATCTATTTGAAATAAAATCATAATACATTATGAGAAAGAATTATGATGTCATTTTTAAGATGTATTCCATTTTTATCCTAAGCAACATCGAGGCATATTTTCATTTCTAAATATAAGTTCCATTAAAATATATTGATATTTTTAGAAATATACCCTTTATACATTGAGAACAAATTTTAAAAACATAGAACTCAAAAAAATATTTTGAAAATAATTTTATTTGAAAATATCGTTGGAAACTTATATATATTAATATTTAAAATAAATAATGTTCATGATGGTGGTAAGTTCCATTCATGTTATAGATGTTAAAAATAAACAATTTTTCAAAATTTTTTTAAAGGATGGTAAAAGTAATCAACAAATAAAATATTATGAAATTTCATTAATTTTTTTAAATATTTTCAAGGATCATGTACAATTATATTAGTTAATAATTTGTTTTTTAATAAATATTCTTGAAAAAATTCCTAAAACATTTACATGGAAGATAAATAATTCAGATCTAAAAGAAGATACAAGATCGATATCACTTGTAAACAAATTTATTTATTTTTTATGAAATGAGTGCAGAAATGGAAATTAATCAGGTAAACCACATTCATAACCATGGTATAATAAAATATATGTGGTTTAATAAAATAATATCATTTTTTATCAAAAGAAACCTGGAGCTAAAAAATCCTAAATTGAAATTAGATTTATAAATAATAATTTTACAGATTTGGTAATATTAGAAAAAATATCCATTGAAATATATAATATTTTATAGATCTATACATCCTATTAATACCATGAATTAAGATTTGAAAATTAATTCATGATCAATTAATTACACCATACCAGGAATTGATGATGCATGACCTAAAACATATCTCAAGAAAATGAGAATTACACAATGAAAACCCTTGAAACGATCATAACTTCAGAAGTGATAGTTAATTCATGAAGTGATAATATAAAAATATTTAAAAAAATATCAATTAAGTTTAAATACAATATAAAAAATTTATATATCATCTTACACATAATCAAGAAATAAAAATTTCAATAAATAAGAGTTATAACACAATAAAGTGAATTTATTTTAATAAATCCCTTACAACTTGGTAACATTTTTTTCAACTCTATTTGGATGAAAGAATTTGGGATGTAAACTGAAATACCAAAAATTATGAAGGATAAATGAATTAAAATTTAAATTTTTTATATTTAAAATTTACAAAATAAATTTGATGAATAACATTAAAATATACCTCAATGAAGGTAAATTAAAGCGAAATCCTTTACATTTCCCTTTGTGTTTCTTCCCTTTGATTGATCATTAAAACTTTGTTAAAGATTCTTAAGATCACCTATGAGGATAGGGAAAGGGGAATGGGTATTTTTAGTGGGATTGGGGTTGTGTTTTGAGATAAAAAATGTATTTTACTTCTCTAAAATGTTTTAAAGTTATTCCCATTTTATAAGTAAAAAAATAATGGTGTTTTTACAAAATTTTCAACCATTATGGGTCATAAAGATAATTATAAAAATCAAAAGTGGCCCAAATAATAAAAAATCATTTTATTAAAGAAAAGTTAATATCTATATGTGTCATTACATAATTTCTTATAATTAACTAAGGATTTAAAAATAACATTTAAACATTAAATACTATTTAAGGACTTTTTCATCACTATTCACAAAAAATGACATTAAAAACATCATGAAAAATACCTATTTAGAATAATATATACTATATCATCACAAAGAATTTATATATATATATATATATATAATTCTATGTATACTCAAACTCATATAAGTATGATCATTTTTATTATTTTTAAAATTATTTATTTATTTGTTTTACTATAGACATAAATTTGGCTCTGTCATGATGTAAATATTTTAGACAATTATAAAAAAATTTACAATCAAAAAAATTAATAAGATAAAAAATATATAATACCTTTTTAATTTTTTATATTTTTTAAAATGAATATATATTCTTATACATCTCCTCGCCACATAATTAATATGTTACTACGATTTTTCTCACCTTATGCAATCATTTCACATACATTTTGATGAGATTATTTATATATAACTAAAATTTTCACAAATATCAATAGAAATAATCATTTATAAAAAATATTTACTTATAATGTATTTTCATTACTTTCTTATTCCACAATTATTATCTTTTGGACACAAAATAAGACTTTTCCATTGCTGCATAAGCACTACATCGACAATGAAAATGATTTTGATATTTATCATGGAATAAATATTAATTTATTTGGTTTGAATTAGTTTTATATAATATTTTTATTATTTTATCATTAATAGTGGTTTTACAAATTTTCATAAATTTTTATGTCATTTTAATGTCTTGAAGATATTATAAAATACACAATATTTCCTAGAAAATGTATTTTTATACTATTCCCAAAAATTAACTTTTTTAGAAAAATAACTAAAAATAATCCTAATAAAAATTTTAATTTATGATTAAAAAAATTAATTCCATTTCATAAAATTCAATTCCAATAAGTTACATAAATTAATTTAAATATCAATATGTAAAACACAATAAAAAATAACTTTTAGATTAATGTGTTTTTACACCTAAAAATGAGCAAATAAAAAATAAACAATAATATTGATTCATATTTCATTATTTATTTGATTTATATATAAAATAGTATTATATTAATTTAAGATTATTTTTAAATCATAATTTTATTTTTCAATGAAATGAATTCATAGTTTTAACAAAATTAGTTTTTTACTATTCACTAAAAAATCAATATTTTCAGAAAAAGCCAAAAGTTTATTCCTAGAATAATTTTGATATACTGTTTTAGAAAAAGATAAAATTTTTATCAAATAAAAAACTAGTTTTTTAAAAAAAAAATTAAAATATTCCCTCACTAAAATAAATAAAAACCATTTTTGAAGAAAACATATTTTTGAAGCATAAAATGGCTCTACTAAAAATGCAGTAGTTTTTTAAAAAGAATTAATGAACGATTTTTTTTGAGTAGGAACATTATACATTACATTCCATAAAAAATTAATCTTAATTACACTCACTAGTTCAAAAATTGAGTAATATTAGTCATATATAAATAATAATAATTCATGTTTGTTTAATCTTGGTTTTTTGTGTTGTAAAAAGTATAGAACACAATGTTAATTTTAAATATAAAGGCATTACACTATTAATTGAACCATATTTTATGAGTTTTTAATTTATATATTTTTCTCAAGTACCATGATTATATTCTCATTCCCACATTTTAATATTTTTGTCACTTATAATTGGGAATCGTTATCTCATATGTTTACCCTTATTGAGAAATTGGGGACAAAAATTTCTTATGATTCCATTCCTCTATATATAATTAATAGTATATTTATCTCCCCATTATATTTATGAGATATATATTCTTTTAATTTCATTGATGCATTCTGTTATACACTACACAACGATAATCTTGCATAATATGCAACATGGGATTACTTATGGTATACACAACGATATGCTTGGCTTCTTTTAAACAGAATTTAAATTTATTATAATATATTTCATTTCACTCAAGAATGGGTATAAGTGAAAAAATAAATATTATTATGTTACGTTATAACCTATTCATTATAATGGTGGGTATGAACAATATTCACGTTCTTCTGAAAATACTATTTAAAGGAAAATAACTGAGTTTATAAAATAATGAAATCATTATCTATGTATTTTATCAATGACATATATGTTTAATATATACAATCTAATTTTTAATATTTTTTTTATATTTTTTCTAGACAGGATAAAAGAAAAAAATTAATTTTTCCAATAAAAGAAGTAATTATCAAAAAATGAAGTTTTACAACCTCTAGATGGTGCAACCACTTTAAATATCATTTTTGGAACTTTTATTTATTTTATTTAATAACATATTCATGTTATAAATTTTTGATATTTTCCGATAACATTCATGTTTTGATGAATATTAAAAATATAGTAAATTGAAATTGAAAAACACTTTTTCATCAAAATAATTTATATGGATAAATTATTTTATATAATGGGTTTAAAGTATAAATAAAATATTTCATTATCATTAAATATAATTTCATTCATTTTAATTAATTTAAAATTGAAATTTTATGTAAAAACATTTCAATCTTTTGAAAATTTTAAACTTTTAAAACATGTTTTTCTTTCCAAAAATAAAATTTATTTTAAATTAATTACTAAAACTTCTGTTTTTTGAAGTTTTAATTTTTTTTAATATTTGGAATCAAAATTTCAAAATTATGTTAATAACATTATTTTATTTTTACTCCTTACGAATAGTAATTTGAATTTTTTTAATATGGTAAAAAGGTAAATTAGGTAATTAAGGGTAAATATAATATTATGAAATTACAATAACACATGTCCTAATGTGATTAGTTGAGTTATTTTGAACCTAAACCATCCTTGGGTTAACATTTTAACCTTTGAAAGCCACTTGGATGAGATTATGACATTAAATATATTTTATTTACATAAAAGTTAAATATATCTTACTCAAATTTTAATAACTAAATAATTTTTATTATATGGTTATACATTATAAAGATTTATATATAAATTTTTATTTTAAAAATAAATTTTTTTTCTTTATCATGGTAATATATTTTTAATTTTTAGGAAATAAATATTAACCTAAAAATTTTATAGATTGATGATGAATAAATTATGTTATTGATAGAAATTCAATAAAATAATTTTTATTAAAATGACAACAACCATTAAAAGACCAAAAAACTAAACTAAATTTCATTTTTTGAGTATATGTCACCAATAATCATCCAATGGTCAGGTTATTGACAATTGTTATCCGTATAGAGAAGATTATGACACATATAATATTTTCTTTAAAGTGATCTTAAAGTTTTCACACACAAATTTTAATATATATAATATTTTTAATGTTGGATTTTACATGAGATATATTTTAATATGAGTATTATTACGAAATATTAAAGATTTATCTTCATAATGGTATTTTATTTTTAATTTTCATTCCAAAAATTATTGTATTGAACAGTTACAAAAAACTAATGATGAAATTATTTTAATAATGGAGATATCAAATTAATGTTATTAAAAAGAAAAAAGAAATATAATTGTGGATAATTAATATATCCGATGAATTTTATTTATTACCTCGACCCATAGGAATATAATAAAATATATGGTTCATGGATGAAATCTTATCTTCATATTTTAAAAAATCCATGAATTAAATATTGTCAAAAATATACACAATTGTTGTTTTTCCATAATAATGTTTTATTAGATTATATAGAAATCATAGAACATTTTAAATATATAATTTAAATATTATAGGTTATAAAATGTTCTAAATAATTTATTAATGATTTAATTCACATTAAATAATTAAATATTTAACCCTTTTAATATTGAAACATTTGTTACCCTAGGTAAAATGATGTAGAATAACTATATGATAAATTAAAATAATAAGGAGTAAATTTGAAGAATAACTTGTATAAATTTTAATGTTTTATGTAATTAAAATCGATTATCAACTCATTTTCAAAATTATGAATTTTTTTGTTGTTTTTTATGTGGTTTTATTTCATTATAAATTATTCCTTTTGGATATTCTGAAAGTTCTCCTCACCTCAATTATAATAGGGCCCCACATCCCTCCCCTATTCACTTCACATTGAGCCTTCAAGATCATCCATTCCCTAACTATTTAACCTATCAAATTCCCTGGTTAAATTATAGTGGTTTTTTATTCTAATATTACCAACTCTAGTGCCTTTAAGAGAAGATTTAGAGGTAGCACGTCGAAGAAGAGGTAATATTATCTACCAATTTTTTCAAATTATTTCTTCTTATACTTCATCTTCATGAATTGTTTCCATCATAATGTAATAACTCCAGTATAAATTTAATTATAGGATGGTATTGTGGTTATGGAAGAACCATATTCCACCTTCTATTCATCCTACTAAATATGAAATCACCACACGTGTGTATATATGGCTTCCCGTCTCGACAACATGCTGTAATCAGTTTTTCACCACCATTTTACATTAATGGATATAATTATGTAAATAATTTATATATATGTTTATTATAACATGTTATGGATTTTGGAAAAATATATACACCATCTACTTCTATATCATTTCACAATTATAAGAATGATATCGTCCCTCGTGCGTTTGTAAAGCATACCGTCTCCACAATGTGATGCAATTTATTATAAATGATCTTCATTAAAACATTATTATATAAATATATTGAAAAAATAAATATGAAATACATTATAATTATATCATTATGTAAATTTTGTAACTATAACCTAATAATGGGAACTTATCCGATGAAACATGTTTAAGAAAATAAATAAGTTAATACCCGATGAGTGAGTAATAATTTTCCTAACAAACAAATGATAATATGATCATATATGATAACTAGGATTCTAGAATAAGTAAATGAAATCATTTAAATCATTATACTGGATGTTTGGATACATAAAAATGATAATGAACCTATGGTAAGGGATAATTTCTCAATCTCTTTTTTATCTGATATTGATTATACATAATTATTTACTGAGGTATATTTATCATCAATGTCCATGTTTTATAAATCTTATTTCATAAAATATTTAATATTATCCTATGGGTTTCTAAAGTAATTTTTACCAATTTTTTACATTTCATACATTGTATGAAAGGAATATTTTTATTATTTTTCCATAGGAGGTACATTTTGACTTTTCCAATAGAAGTATGAGAAGAATTATTTTAACTTATATGACATGAATTGATTTTTATCTATTCATAAAATCTAATTTCAATAAATATTATCTTACATGTTTTGAAGGTTATTTTCAATGAAATTATTTTCTCTTAAAATTTCATTTTTTTCAGAAATGATTTTTTTAAGAAGAAAGGATTTTTTCCTCAAGAATTAATTTTAAGTGTTATATCAAAATTATTTTCCCTCTAAGATGGAATTCTTAAATAAGGATAGGTTTCAAGTATAATATCATTATAGGTCCTATGGTGGATTTTGTTTATGATTGAATTATATTTAATAAATCTATTTGTTTTACATGGATTATATTATGTTGTAATGAATTTAAAAGAAACCCATTTTATTCCTTAGGTTATGATGAATTATTTATGTTATTGTGGCACACATAATAATGATGTCATTATGATATGGGTGGAACCTATATATTTTCCAATGCATTGGGTAAGGTTTTATATCTCATGATATATACATTATTGGAACAAAAAGTAAATAGAGTTCAGTAATATAGGGCTGAAAATACAAGTAAATATATTTTAGTAATTTTGGACTGGAATGAAAAGTAAAACCAATTAAGTAATGGACTTTATCCACTGTGATGGTATTCACAATGATCCTTTAATAATATGAAAATGATTTTCTATGCCTATGTTTTTTTCATAATTTCATGCTTTATGCAAATTCTATTTTCTTATGGATCTTGTTCCTTTATGATTTATGCCTTATGAACTACCAATATTTATTTCATGATTTTTGATTTTGATATTTGTTACACATTGTAATATTTTCAAAATTTATGTTAATACATTCTTATGTTTATGTTATTTTGATATTTTACATGTTTACCCTTACTAAGCATTTGAGATCACCCCAATTTATGTTTCTTTTCCCCATGATATAAATAAGGTTTTTAAGTATGTTGTGTCAAAAATGGGTCCTAGTTATGAACAGAAACTCTAGGGACGGTGTATTTAATTTATGAAATAGTTGTTTATGTTTCGTAGTTTCTAAATACACTAAACTAATATAGACTTTATTCATCTATTTTTTTCATGTATTAAGTATTATGAAAAATTAATGTAATGTCCATGTATGTTAGGATTTAGGGTAATTACAGTAGGTATCAGAGTGAAGGTTTAGTTATCCTTTGTAATCTAGGATGAAAAAACATTAGTGATATCCCTAGATATATTTTGAAGGATATGTCTTGGGATGTCCTCAAGATAAGTCAAATTATAGGTTATGATCCGAGAGTTTTTTGAAAATCATGAAAAATCAATGATTAAACCAATTATATCATAGATTGGAATATTATATGTAGATTAACTTACTTATGTGTTCTAAATCACTGTTATATATTTATCACACTTTTCATTCTAGTTTTAGTCAATAGCCATACCTAGATAGAACATATTTAACCTTGAATGTTTCATATGTGGAATCTATGGAAATTATGAAAACTAATTTCCTAAGTGGAATATCATAAAGAGAATCATGATGGTTGTACGATTACTAGTTATACTATTGAGGATAAAGAGATTATAATCAACATTTGAAAGCTGTATGATGATATGTCATTATTGATTACTTTAAACCTAAGAATCATGGTTATATTATGGTTGAGGAACCCTAAGACATGATTAATATTTTAGGGAACACTAATAAAATGGATAATATGTAATAGATTATGAATAATGTTGGATTATTGATGTGTATATGTTTCTGAATTCAAATATTATGTTATATAAATCATAAAATATATAAATGTTTTCAGTATAATATTTCCATTAAGTATTGGAATGGATAGTTGAATAGTTATAAGAAGCTAGAAAAGTGATTTTTGGGCAAGGTGATATACTAGGATAACATATTATTAATGGAAATATAAGCCTTATTATGTCCCTTATGTAAAGATAATTATGAATGGATAAATACATTTTGGATTTGAATAAGTAAATTGGATGATTCATGTTTCTTGAGAACTAATTATGGATTTTTGACAAGAGTGTAATTCTATCATTGATGAAGAATAAATATTCTTTTGGGACTTAAGGAATAATCTAATATGGTTTAGAATAAGTAAACATTCATGTTTTTATTAATGATATATGGTAATTCAGGTTATTTCCACGGATCAAGAGAATACACGATTAAGGTGTTCTCCAGTTTGGAATGTGAATAACAAGAGATAACATATGATATATGGGGGATAAATGTAATAACTATTTAGTGTAAATTTTCCTAAAGTTTTTATTCTCAACTTTCAGAAGGATTATAAGTTTATAAATATATGGATAATTTATGTTAAACTTTAGATGAATTTTTAATATTACCATAAATATGTGAAATAATTTATAACTTCTTCAATCATTTTTTTGTGATAAAAATAGATGGAATAACCTGTCATTATATTTATAGAAATAAAACTTCATTTCATGGAATAATATATGAAGTGGAAATTGATCAAACCATAACATAAAGATGAGAGTATCCTTAATCATGTAAGTATTTATTCTGATTCATCAACTCAATTAAAGGGATCTTGAAACCAAAAATGTTATCCTAGTACCATGTTTATCGATGAATTAGATGGTTCCCAAGATCATCATGGATGTAACGCCTTGAACCCAGTTACCCAGAGTCGATTCATTTTTTTACTACACAGGAATGAATATAAGTAATATATTACCAAATGACCAATCTGTTTTGTAGTCTTGGAAAATATATTACGTACATGAATGTTACATTATAAAATGAAGTAACAACAAAAACAGCAACAACAACATTGTCTCCATTGACCACATTCATATCCATTAGAATATCCCTACAAGTCCGTCATAATATACTTCTTCACACCCTAGGAAAAATAAAACATAGAAAGGGGTGAGATCAAATGCTCAGTAAGGGCAAGCAATATAGTAGAAGATAACATAATCCTTAGGCAAGGTGAATAATTGAAAACACATGCCTTTACAAATAATAAACATCAAAACTTTATGGTAGGAATATGAGTTGAGTAAATAATACCACAAAAAAACATATCCTTGGGTATTATACTAGTCGAATAACCACATGAACATTCAATGATATTTTCATAATCAGGGAATGTAAAATGTGGGACATTCTGAAACATTTTATCGAGGCCTCATCCGAGATGTCTAAAAATGATTGAGGCCCCTGCCAAAACAATATATCAATATATGGAAAGGAATCGACCAAATCCATGTCTAATTGTCTCATGTGACCTGCTTATGCACTGAAGTGCTATAGAGGGCTCCACCCGTCACTTACTTAGTCCAATACATTCCTCATATGATAAGTATGAAACAAAACATAAAAAATCCGTATTAAAAAAAGTATACAAAACATCAATAATTTAACTATAAACCATGAATGGTATAAAAATAACACATCCACTATCAAATATATTCCAAAACCTTAAATACAATATGGAATATTTGTGTAATAATAAATCAACTTCAATCAAGTTTAAAAGCCATCAATGGATGTTGACAAAGATGAAAATGATTTGTAAAACTTTTTGAGAGAAATATCCATTTTCCTGAAAACATATAAAATTCACACAATTTAGAAGGGAAGAAATTTAAGACATTTTTGAATCAAAGTCTTCCATATGACTTTGATACTTTTGAAACTAATTACCATTTTAAAAAAATTCATTTCCATATAAATTAATCCTTAAAACCCATTTTGAAAACATAGACCTTAATGGGAATGATTTAGAAGAGTAAATATTTAAACCATTTAAAATGATGATCTAGTTAAAGATTCCGTTCCATAAAACCATAAAATATTTATTTTGAAAATTTTTCTATGAAATATAGATGTGGGTGATAAAGAGGTCCCAGTAGATACCCACGTAAAAACAACCTTGGATAATGAAGATATTATAGAATTAAACCTTACCTTTAACTTTCCTTTGGTTGGGGTACGTTTAGCCTCCTATAAAATGAACATTGATTATAATTAAATTATAAAAGAATCATATTCATATTTATTATACCATACATGATTCATTTATGACTTTATACTACCCATTTAATAATTTTTTCCTTGTTAAATTAACATTTTATGTAATAATCACGTTCTTTATGGAACGTGTTTTAACTTGTTATTCTTGATCATATAATTTGTATCATGATTTAAATACTTCCAGAATATAAAACCTGATTTATATATCATATATATTTATAATATTAATATTTATAATAGATATATGTATGAAATAGAAGACACTTTTTATAAAGACGGTAGACTGTACGTACGCATAAACGTTGTTTCTGTTTTCATATCGTATTGAACGGAAGTAAGTGAATTAGATATATGTAAGTATATAAATACATAAATATATATCTCTAGAAGAATTATTATGTGTTATACTATAGACTTTTTAATAGTAAATATTTTTATAATCATCAATGAATGGTGAATGTGGGAATGAATCTCATCGCGTTGTGGAGATGGTAATCTGTACGTACGCACGAGCGACAATATCATTATATTGATGGTGAAATTGTAAGTAATTGGATGGTGTATAGTATATACATAATAATTATCATGTTATATTTATTATTTACATTAGTAATACTCAATATTATACCCATCCAAATAATGAAGGGTTTGAATAACAAACTACAACACGATGTGGAGATGGTAAGTTGTACGTACACACATATGGTGATTTTGTCATTTATAGGATGGATAGAACAAAAAATATGGATGAATGATATTTATAATAATATAATAGTTTGTAGAAGGTACTAGAGTTATTATTTTGTTATGGAAACAACAGTTAATGATGATGTGGAAGAAAAAAGAACTTGAAAGAGGGTGGTGAAATTATTTCCCCTTCTTCGGGTGTTTCCTTTTGATTTGATCAAAAGGTCTCCTTAGGCAGGCTTTTAAAGCAAATTAAAGACTCTAGGATTATTTTAGAGACGTTGGGAAGATATTCTGTTAGATTTTGGCCAAGAAAAATGGCTTTGGAGATTTGATTTTGTGATATTGGGAAGTTCCCTTTTATAAGAGGTGTGAAGGTCACTTTAGGAAAAACATTAAATATTATTTTATAATAAAATAATTTTCGGTTTCTAATGGATAGAAAATAAATCATTTATAGGATAAGGTGGGGAAGGGGTTGAAAAACAATCAAAAAATTGGTTTTAGACAGTTTTAGGTCATCATATTAACATTGTCTTTTAGATTTAACTCTTAATTATATAGTTTGACATTTTACCATGTCTCTTTGTATTTTAATATTATATGGTTAATAAACTTGCTATAACAAGACAAGAAAACCCCAAGGGGTTCATTATTAATATATATATGCTTATCTATTTCCTTTTGATGATCCATATATTTTTAGGACTATTATATCATTTAATAATATAATATTTGTTTTAAAAACACATTTATGTCAATTTTGACACAATTTAGTATTTTGTTTTTGATAAAGTCATAACATCATGATTACAGAAAAAAATTCATTTCACCAACCTTAACATGTCATAGTAACCAATATTATTAGTTTATTTCTTAAAAAAAATCAAATTAGATTTATTTAGATATTTATAATATCAAGTATTTTAATCATTCATTAATAATGTAATTACTCCAACATAATTATGTCCTAAATAAATTTAATTATTTAATTTCTAAAAACTATAAATAAAATATAATTATGTAGAAAACTATTTTTATCTTTCTAATGAATACTTAGAGTCAAATTTATATAACGAATAAACCTATATTAAAAATGTTTTAGTTATGAAAACTAGAGTTTAATACTTTTAACTCTTCTTTAAATAAAATAATAATAAATTTCCGAATCTAATCCAAATAGACCAAAAGGATCATATTTTAATTCTAAGGATGTTTTTAGTTGAATTACACATATCTAATATAATTTGGACTTCTTTTAGGGTAATTATAATATCATTTTTACCCTTAATTACCCAATTTAATTTTATACCCAAAAACGCTCAGTCAGAGGGAAACCTCTGCCCATTTATTAATAAAAGAAAAATCATAAAGAAGATAAACAAGTCCAAAGCATCTACATAACATAGAAATCATACTCATCACCACCATCTTTGGAAATTATGTCCTCCGCATTATCTGTCTCCCACTCTGAGCTTTCGTAGTGTTTAAGGACCTTGTCATATTTCCTTCTATGATTTAGCTTCTCCAAGGCCAGAAATTCCTTCGAGGACTGCATACCCCAACTCTCCTTCCCAATTGAAGATCTAGTCGACATTGGCTTCGGAAGAGAAGAGTAATCTTTCTTCGCTCTTCGTCGTGGAGGGGCAGTCCTCGCACCTTCATCCTCGCACACCTTCATCTTTTCTCTCTGTACAACATTACTATAGGATGGCCGAACCTCACCACTGTCCTTCTCCTTGTCACTATCTGAGAGATCACCCCATTTCCCCAAGATTTTTACCTACAGGAAGTCATCCTTCAATCCACATGTTTGTTGGAATGTATTGTCGGTGTCAGCTATAGAAAATCATTATGGCTGAACCATCACGTTCAGCCCGCCTTCCCTGGTTGCATCATCCATTGGGTCAGTCTCACCCAATTTAATTTTAACTGTGGTAAATAAAAGTGAAAAGTTATTATTCACCAAAAATTATTTTCATCTTCATGATCCACATTTTACTTACTGATATCAACCATGTCTCTTTGAATTTTTAAAATTCAACCCACATAAGTGGTAAATTATGATTTATACAAATTTGTAAATGCTCCTAGAAGGTTGGTAAAAGACGGTAAAAAGGTTAATAAATTTTTATATATCTAAACTTATTATAAAATGACTTTAATTAAATAAATTGAAAATATATATGGATTATGTATGTATTTTGACCTAATATAAATTCATAAAAAATAATTAATTAATTAAATAAAAAGTCGATTTTAAATAATAACGTAGTGTTTTTTACAATTCGTCAAAAATTTATAGTTTTCTTAAAAATACCAAAAATTCACCCGAAGATTATTTTGATGTTTGGAATTAAAAAATTAGCTCTATTTTACCAAATTATAAACATAGAGGTTGAATTTATAAATTTAATATTAATTCTCATTGTCAAAACCAAAAGGAGGGGTTTTTAAAAAAGTAAAAACTATCAAAAGATTGACATGTGTTTCTATCAAATTCAAATATGAAATAACTTATAATGAACTACATTGTATTAAATGAAAAAAATATAATATAATTATAATTTAAAACCATTAAAATGCTTAATTGAATACTATAAAATATTATTATTAAAAAAAGTTGTTTTCAATTAAAATTTAGTATTTTCACTATTCATCCAAATATGAAAGTTATAAGAAAAACACCAAAAAATTTATCAAAACAAAAATTTTTATGTCCCGATTCTAACGAAGAAGTTTGTTTTGTCAAATTGGATATATAAAAGTGTCAAATATTGGAATTAAAAATGGTTCTCCAATATAAGGAGGTAAAATTGCGTTTTTGAAAAATACATCATATATCTAAAAATTTGAATTTGTTCTCATATTATGTAAAATAAACGCATAATATTGGTGTTAAAATTATATATAGAATATTAAGATTCAAATTTCATTTAATACTATTTATAACATCTTTTTGAACATCTAGTATGGTATGTTGTGATGCACTTGAAGTCAGTATTGTGTGTAGCATAAGTTATTGAATTACTTTAATGAGATAATGTACAACGAAATCTTGGGGTGTTACATTCTCCCCTCCTTTAATAAATTGTGTCCTCGCAATTTGATAATGTTCTCCAAAAATAAAAACATAAAAATAGAAAAATACCGTTGTAGAAAACCCACATCAGAAATTGGGTTAATAAAATTTAGTCTTAATAAGAGGGAAAGGGAAATGAAAAAGTCACCAACAAATTATGATCATGATTATGAGAGCATTGGTGGAAATTAGAGACTCATAATTGGAGGAAAAATGTAAATATTTATACGGAGTGATTGAGGTCATCAATCACAAACAAATGTAAATTTGAGGGCCTTAAAGCCATCAATCTAAGATGATATAAAATATCATTGTTTCAAAAAAACATATGGTATTAGGATATCACATTTTTTGTTTTAATATCCCTCCCATAAAGTTTAACAGTTAATTTATTCATATAATAAAAGGTGATATAAATATAAATATATATATATATATATACAAGAGAAGTAGAGTTTCATCCTTCAACTAATTCCTACCACAAACTCATCTTTCCCTCCAAATGATAAAAGAATTAAAAAAAATATTATTTATCTTAATCATACAGGGTTCCAAATATAATGAATTTATAATTCATTTTTCAGACTATTTAATAAAACTATATTATAAAAACTATTACATCACATAGGCCGGGTGTAGGTGATGCACTATTTTCACCCTTCTATTGCGGGTTCAAGTCTCGCGGCATTTCCATACATGACAGGTTGATGCCTGACCTCCATGTTGTCCTTTTTAAAACAATCAAAAATTAATATTACGAAATGTTTTAACCTTAATAATAGTATAGAATGTCAAACTTAATCTATTCCATCCTTTAGATTTATCAAAAATACTTCTTGTCCAAATTTACAGTACAAAATTTATATGGAAGGTAAACACAATGAATATATTTTTGCCACGTTATAACATGTGAATACCTTCATCATGTATTATATTAAAACATGTTAACACCATGAATTACCATAAAAACTTATTTATTACATTCATGCTCCTTTATTCCTTATATAAATCTAGATATATTCTTTATTTCCAAATATTTTGAATACTCCAACAATGTTGGAATAAAAAAACCATTAATCAGTTCCAAGGTAGTCATGAATATCTAATATAATTTACCCAAATAAACCATGTCTTATTCCAAAATCACTACCTCAGTATCATGACAATATTTAGGTTTATCTTTCCTTCTACTGTGTATTTTCCTGAAAGTTTAACTTGCTTTTTAGATAATTTTCTTAGTACCATGCTATCTCAAATCCTCAATGAGATAGTACTATAGTAAAATCCTTATTTATTTCTACAATTCATATAACTAGTACATTGTTGATACAATAGTGAAATGAACTATTTATTTAATAACAACATAAAAACACTAATCATTCCCCATAATCTATGGTAGTATCATAACATGATTATTATCCAATAGCATCATTTGGGACACACTCTCATGATTTGTACATTGATTTGTGTAGTGACCCAACTCCTTGGAGATAAAGCACTGTGCACTTGAAACCTTATTCTTACCCTTCCAATCAAGTACACAGTGTTCTTTTTTCTTGACACTTAAAACAAACTCCCATTCCCATCAAGAATTTACCATGGTGATTTTTTCCACTGTTACCACGTATGAGAAAATCCTTCTTTCCTATCTTCCCTTTATCCATATTTCTCACTTTCATCCTTTGCTTCTCTTACTTCCCTTCAAAGCCACAGGACTTAGTGAATTATTTACTAATCTTGTTAACACATGATAATATTTCTTAATATGATGAGAATACATGGGAACCTATTTCCCTTTTAACTGTTTTCTTAATACCATGAATAATATGATCCTTCTTAATCTTTCAATCATGTGTATTGCTGGATTCTCATTCCATATACTTGTCACCATTTCTAAAAAATAACATACACTAGGTTAGTTTATGAATTGAAATGCATAATTACAAACTTGTAAAATACTTAATGTAAATTGAAAATATTATGCATATAATCTATAATCATGAAATTTTTTCTTTGAGAAAGTATTTACTCTTAAATCCTTAAAAATGGATTGTAATGCAAATGTGAATTATCCTAAGAATATACCCTAGGATTGTCGTAACCAAGAGTGCAGCAAGGCTTGTTGCCATGTACCTGGATACCCAAGTTCAAGACCGAATATAAGGCCGCAGCCTTAAACCTTACTTAATCTTGAGTTATTACAAGATTACACATTGAGGATCTTTTCTGGTTTAGAGTTTTAGAGAATTACATCTTGAAACATGCATTATATTCCACCTTTAAACAAAGTGGTTACATAAAAGACAGGATTCATTCATCCCAACAACGAAAACATATTTAAAATAAAACATGGATTCTTTCTTGACACATCCTTTACTCTATCATCTTATCATGTGCCTTTCCCGTGACCTGTGAAAAACATTTCAAAAACTTGGGATGAGCATAAAACGCTCAGTAAAGGTTATAAAAAATATGGAATGGAAACATGAGTTCATATATACATAAGAATGAAATCATACTTTACCCATAAAACAAAGGCACTTTCATACCTCATAAAACCATGAATAAATCATAGAAATCATAAGACAAAAAGGTAACTTGAGGCATTCATAACATTCTTACATAGGGAGTAACCCTCTTGGTTACGTTTGGAATACCCATCACAGTATATTCCCTAAATCTCTTCGGAGAAACCTTAACGTTTCACTCCTTCGCGTTACCCAATGCATTGGAGAGCTATATCGGGCTCACCCACCCTTAGTTTATCACGGAACCACCCGTTTTCATGACAATGCCCAAGAACCATAACATAAATGTATCACATAAAACATCCATAAAGGAAACATATCATTTCCACATTTCAATCACAATATAACATTTTAGTATATTGAAATAATGAATCCATTCAAAAAGAAACCATTTCCAAAACCATTTAAAACATTTAATAAAGAGAATTTTGAATCAAAGTGTCCCATACCACCTTGAAGCTTAAAATTTTAAACCATTAATATCCATATAAATAAATCCTTTAAACCATTTTGAAAACATGGATATTAATAAGAACAAATAATTAAAACATTTAAAACGATATTTTGGTTAAAGGGGTTTTACCAAAATTAGAGACACATTAATACAATAATTGAGGAATAACATTTAGTCAGAACTTTATAATTTCATGAGAATAAATGGATTCATGATATAATACTCCAAAGGACGGTATATACACCATATAAGGGTGAATTGGGCATAACAACAATGAACCCTCAATAGAAATGTCAAATGTGATGAAATCCCTTATAAAGAAGGTATCCTTAAATTAAGGACAAATAAATCTCAAAAATATGTGTGACAAATATAAATACACCCAATATAAGTGGATATTAAGTGTAAAACAATAAATGTTCATTCACACATATTCAATGGATGACATATTCAATGACTACATGTTGAACCCAAAGAAATCGAAATTGGGTTAAAAAGTTCCCTTGACAGCCTAACGGCATCACATCAAAATGAGTTGATGAGAGATAAAAAGTGTATCTCATCACTTGGACATAAAATTTACATCAATAAGGATATATGAGAACATATCCCAACATAACAATATGTAAATTAAAAGACCCAACAAAAGAAGTATTTTAAAAAAAGGAGGGTGAAAGGTTCCCTTACCGACTTGGGTATATTTCAAAACATACACCCCATGAAAGAAGGACAATAGATCATTTATGTAAATACTCATAAACTAAAGTATATTACACAATGAGTATAATAATGGGCATTACATACACCACTCAATGGAATTTGTGGGAAATGTAGCATAAATCTCACGGGAATAAAAGTGAGATGAAAAATCCCTTATGAAAACTCGGCAGCCTAACGGCGCCACATAAACTTCCGAATATGGATTGATGAGATCAAATAGGGTATCTCATCAAATTAAAATAAAATGTACAGCAAGAGGAATATAAAATAACATCCCCCAACATTACAAAGAGGATCTTAAAAAAAGTTACATAAAGGAGAGTACTTAAAAAGAAAGAGAGGAGTAGGATCCCTTACCTCGGGTCCGACTTGACTCGATCGTTCTTTAATATCCTGAATAATAAACTTGAGTTAATTTCTACTTCCTTAAGAACCTTTTTCAAGATCATTATTCCTTTTATATTACTTATTACCATTTCATAAACATTATGTAATCATTTAAGTTAATAATATTTGTTTTGCCGATATTTCGTTCTCAAGTCGAAACTGGACTTCTTACAATTACATGTTGTTCGTGTGGCCAAATTTTTATTATATCCAGAATTTTATTCATGATTTAGATATCATATATGTCATATATATCCAGTAAATTCATTCATTTATAACATTACATAATCATTTAGAGGTAAGAAATGAAATGCACTGTTCATGGAGACGGTAAGCCGTACGTACGCATGAACGCTACATTCATTTCTATTTCGTATTTTATATAATGGAATAATAATTACATAAAGTTATATTATAATTCCAGTATAATATCATATATAATATCATAGTTCCATCCTTTATACGTCCCACATATGGTATTTAATGAATCAAATCACTTTGAGGGGGCGGTAGTCCGCACTTCCTTAAATGAAGATATCGCGTTTACCCATAATGGAAACCATAAAGGTATGCCCAAAATGAAAAAAAACAGAAGATTAAGTAAAACATAAACTAATTATATATCATATATAAAAATAGTGACATCATAATGGCCACCTTTGAAGGTGTTAAATGAGTATTGAACAATCATCGTTTTAGGAGGAAAAATTTCGCCATCCACGGAAACCGTATGTTCTTTAACCATTTTATGTAGTTGTGTGAGAGTGTAGCTCGAATAAATCTTATAAAAACATCCTAGTATATTGAAGATACTGGTGTTGTTACAAAATAAGTAAATAAAAAGAGTTTAGGTGGTTGGAGAAGCAAAATAAAACAAATGAACATGAGGGAATGAATTACCTTTAAAAGTGTAAGTTCTTTTGATTTGAGCCTAAAGATGTCCTTTGAAAGGATTATGCCCAAAGGGAATCCTCTAGGATGAGGAGAGGGATGTGGAGAGAGTAAATGGGCAGGGTTTTGCCGAGCCAAAGGCTTGAGGAGTGTGTGAAATGAGGTAGAGGTGGGGGCCTTTTATAAGAGGAGAGGAGGGGCACTTTTGGAAAGTAAGAAATATTACTTTATTTGAAAATGTGTTTCGGTTTTCAAAGGTCCCACATTGATATAATTCGTGTATAAGGTGATAAGGGTTTGAAATCCTCCCATACAATAAGTTTTTGACATGTGTAGGTCATAGAGTTTACATTATCTTCTCATTTTATTTAAATCATCAGATAATGATGTCATCGCTGCATCATTATGATGTCATAAATAATTTAATTTATTTAATGTCTAAAAATTATAAATAAATTACTATGATATAGTAAATCTTTTTATCTTTCCAATTATTATTTATAATAAAACATCTTACTTGTATAACCCCACTTAACAATTGTTTTAGTAAAACATATCATGTTTGTGTCAATTTTACTTTTACATTAAATAAAAAGTTATTTGTGTCATTTCCCAACCAAAGCGGCTCCATGGGGTCCCCAGGTTGACCCATGGCTTTTATTGGTCGTAAATTACACATACAATTTGGTTAGGACATGTGTCAAGTTCATTTCATATTATTAAAACATTATTTTTACCTTAAACTACACTAATTGCCTCTAATCGCGATTAAAAACCTAATAATTTACTATTCACCAAAAAAATTATTTTTATCCCATTGAACCATATTTTACTTCTTAATGAAAACCATGTATGTCGGATTTTTGAAATACAAAACACAAAGATGGCAAAATTTCATTTAAACGGAAAAATCAGTTTTTATAAGTACCACTTAATGGTGTCACTATTCTTCAAAAATTGATGTTTTTCAGAAAAATCCAAAAAATTCACCCTAAGCTATATTTGATATTCCGAATTCAAAAATGAAGTCTATTTTACAAAATTAAAAACATATAAGTCACATAAATTAATTTAATAATTAATTCCCACAGTCAGAGCAAATAGCGTGTTTTTATGAAACAATAAGTATCAAAAGATTGACACTGGTTTATGTCTGTTTTCAAAGTGAAATTAATTCCAATTACCACTATTGGATTTAATGGTAAAAATTTATTCTAATTTCACTTTAAAACCAATTCAAAAGATAATTTAATCATATAAATAAATTATATTAAAAAGAGGTTTTGAATTAAAATACAACATTTTACACTATTCATTAAAAAAATGAACTTTATCGGAAAGATACCAAAAATTTACACAAAGTAAATTTTGATGTCCCAATTCTTAATAAGAGTTTTATTTGGTCCAAAAGAATGTTTAAGATTGAAAAAAACTATATTTAATGATGGTTCAACATCAAAAGGTGATAAGTGAACCTTTAGTGAAAACTAGGGCATATACGCCTAAAATTGAATTCTTTCCGTATTTTAAGTCTCTATCCTTTATTGGATAAATGTAAAAACATTTAAAAACATATATAATCATATTTTAGTTATTTATATCCACTCCCTCCATTACAACGGCTACATGTTAACTACCATTTAAAATAATATTATTTTATTATTAGAGTGCAACGTAAGATTCCCAAGAAACTCGTTGTTGCGTGTTGGGTACGCCATCGAGCATAGCATCCCCTTTAAAGTCATATTAATATTTTATTCAAAAATATGGATAAATATTACAATGTCATATTCTTTATTTACCTGGGGTGTTACATCCTTCCCCCCTTTTGGGAATTGCGTCCTCGTAATTTTTAAAATTGAGCTTGGAAACATCCTTGAACGTCCCACATCGGAACAAGAGTCGTTAAAACACTCACTTTAAAATAAAGGAAGATAAGTACAGAGGTCACCCAAGTTAACCCATACTAGGATTCCAAGTATGAAATATGGACATGGAGGAAAAAAACAAAGGGTCATGTTCTGATGGAGAGTGATAGAAAACATGTTTTGGAGAAAGTTAACCACGAGAAAATCACAAACTTGTGATGGGTTAAACGGTATTCAATTCCCCAGTAGGAAAAGTTAATAGAAAACAGTTTTGTTTTAAGTTCCATTTTATTGAGGAATTTATTCATAAGGAAACATAATCACTTATCATGTTGACTTTCAACTTTTACTAGATTCCTTAATCAAACTCATATTTTTTCCAAAAGACGAGTATTTAGGGAGACTTGTTTGCATTAAGAGTACTATAATCAACTTCTAGAGAATCACATAATCCACAAAAGATAACTATATACATCCCATATCTTTAGGCTTTAACCAAAACCAAAACCAAAAAGGTTAGTACAAGGTCAGATAATCCAGAAAAGGATAACCCATTAAAAAGAAAATCTATTCTTAATCTCCAAAATTTGTCCAACAAAACCCAAAGTTCAATGAGGACCATCCGATAAACAAATTGTCCATAAAATTCTTCAAAGTAAATCAATATAAGATTGAAACCCAAATATTTGAAGGATTTGGTCACATAGTCTTCCAAGTTAAATCGTAACATTTATCTCCAAACAACATCAGTTGCTCCTAAAGTCTCGTATTGAAAAGTAATTAACCTAATCACATATCTTCTGTGATAGGTTAATCATTTTCATAAATAACCCAAAATCAACTTACTCTTAAAAAAAAGAATCAGTCAAACTAACCACGGACTTCACGTAGTCCAGTGGTAGGCGATAAATACCAGTTGCACTTTGATTGTGGGTTCGATTCCCGCAGCTTTGTCCGACGCGGCGGGTAGTCACACGGTCTACATGTTGTCCTTTTTCCAAAACTATATAATTCTCAAATCATTCCCCAAAAAGGGATAAAATCATCAAAAATAACCATAACATAATTTAACCTCAATTTTATCTCATGCCTTTCACTTCAATCATAAAATATAGTAACCCATAATTACCTCAAAAGTAAGGATCATATAAACCCAAATGGTTATTTATATATTTTTCCACAAAAGAAAAGATAACTATTACTTGAATAAAATTTTCATATATTAAACATCAGTGTTACACATACTATAAAAAGTTTTCTAATGTAACCCATCATCAAAAGACACTTAATACTCTTAAGAATTTCACCATAACTCATGAAGCCCTTATATGTTGACATCTTGCTCATTCAACATTCTTCATGATCCATTATCCATTCCTTTCCAACTTATTCCAAAATACCTCTTTCCTACAAACAAAATCATGAATCATATCCTATGATTCCAAAATAGGAAAACAATAGTCATGAAATAGTACATACCTTTGATTGGTCATTGTCAGTTTCTTCATCCTCAATCGGAATGGCATTAGGTATTGGTAAACGAATATTGGTATGCTCTTGGTGACCCCATTCATGAAACTTCTTCATAGGACATGTGTTTGCATAATGACCATGCACACCACATTTAAAACATTCAATTGATCCCTCAGAAATAACTTCTTCCCCTTTCCTCGAGTTAACTGGATGCTTCCTTTTTCCATGGCAGGTTCTTGCTTTATGACCTTCATTTCCACATATATAGCATATTTCTGTCCCTTTGAATCATTTTCCTAGGTGTTTCTTTCCACATCTTTGACACATAGGTTTTTGAACACACTTACCTTTATGATTATTACTTGTACATCTGTAGGGATTCGTTTCTTGCATATATGATGCCTTAGAGAAATCTCCAAGGTCTAGGTGGTCAATCATGACTCCAGATTGTTGGTTGAGGATAATCACAAGAGTTCTCATTGTAGCTCCCATATCATTCAGTTCCTTGCTCAAAAAAACTGTCACAGTTTTCTTCACATCCACTGTTACTTTGGTGCCTGCTAGATCCAGCCATTTACTAAAACCAAAAAGATCAGTGTGAGTATATCAACAAAACCATCATGTACTAATGAGTAAGATAAACACTAAGATATACTTACTCATTCACTTTATCTAAAACTAGGACTCTTTCTGAAATCCTAACCATTATGGTAATGTCACTTATGCTTAAAGAATACCCTAACCTCTAAAGTTATCTAAACCGACCTTTGATACCAACTATAAGGCCCCAGCCTTAAACCTTACTTAATATTGAGTTATTACAAGATTACACATTGAGAATCTTTTCAGGTTTAGAGTTTTAGAGAATGAGATCTTCAAACATGCATTACATTCCACCTTTAAACAAAGTGGTTACATAAAAGACAGGATTCATTCTTCCCAACAACAGAAACATATTTAAAATAAAACTTGGATTCTTTCCTGACACATCCTTGACTCTATCATCTTATCATGTACCTTTCCCGTGACCTGTGAAAAACATTTCAGAAACTTGGGATAGGCATAAAAATCTCAGTAAGGGTTATAAAAAATATGGAAAGGAAACATGAGTTTATATATACATAAGAATGAAATCATACTTTACCCATAAAACAAAGGCACTTTCATACCTCATCAAACCATGAATAAATCATAGAAATCCTAAGACAAAAAGGTAACTTGAGGCATTCATAACATTTTTACGTAGGGAGTAACCCTCTTGGTTACGTTTGGAATACCCATCACAGTATATTCCCTAAATCTCTTCGGAGAAACCTTAACATTTCACTCCTTCGCGTTACCCAATGCATTGGAGAGCTATATCGGGCTCACCCGCCCTTAGTTTACCACAGAAACATCTGTTTTCATAACAATTTACAAGAACCATAAAATAAATGTATCACATAAAAGATGCATAAAGGAAACATAACATTTCCACATTTCAATCACAATATAATATTTTAATATATTGAAATAATGAATCCATTCAAAAATAAACCATTTCCAAAACTATTTAAAAAATTTAATAAAGAGAATTTTGAATCAAAGTGTCCCATACCACCTTGAAGCTTAAAATTTTACACCATTAATATCCATATAAATAAATCCTTAAAACCATTTTGAAAACATGGATATTAATAAGAACAAATAATTAAAACATTTAAAACGATATTTTCGTTAAAGGGGTTTTACCAAAATTAGAGACACTTGAATACAATAATTGAGGAATAACATTTAGTCAGAACTTTATAATATCATGAGAATAAATGGATTCATGATATAATACTCCAAAGGACAGTATATACACCATATAAGAGTGAATTGGGCATAACAACAATGAACCCTCAATAGAAATGTCAAATGTGATGAAATCCCTTTTAAAGAAGGTATCCTTAAATTAAGGACAAATAAATCTCAAAAATATGTGTGAAAAATATAATTACACCCAATATAAGTGGATATTAAGTGTAAAACAATAAAAGGTCATTCACACATATTCAATGGATGACATATTCAATGACTACATGTTGAACCCAAAGAAATCGAAATTGGGTTAAAAAGTTCCCTTGATAGCCTAACGGCATCACATCAAAATGAGTTGATGAGAGATAAAAAGTGCATCTCATCACTTGGACATAAAATTTACATCAATAAGTATATATGAGAACATATCCCAACATAACAATATGTAAATTAAAAGAACCAACAAAAGAAGTCTTTTAAAAAAGAGGAGGGTGAAAGGTTCCCTTACCGACTTGGGTATCTTTCAAAACATACACCCCATTAAAGAATGAAAATAGATAATTAATTTAAATACTCATAAACTAAGTTATATAACACAAATAGTAGAATAATGGGAAGTACATACACCACTCAATGGAATTTGTGGCAAATGTAGCATAAATCTCACGGGAATAAAAGTGAGATGAAAAATCCCTTACGAAAAATCGGTAGCCTAACGACACCACATAAACTTCCGAATATGGATTGATGAGATCAAAGAGGGTATCTCATCCCATTACAATAAAATTTATAGAAAGAGTAATATAAAATAACATCCCCCAACATTACAAATAGGAGCTTAAAAGAAGTGACATAAAGGAGAGTACTTAAAAATAAAGAGAGGAGTAGGATCCCTTACCTCGGGTCTAACTTGACTCGATCGTTCTTTAATATCCTGAATAATAAACTTGAGTTAATTTCTACTTCCTTAAGAACCTTTTTAAAATTTATTATTCCTTTTATATTACTTATTACCATGTCATATACATTATGTAATCATTTAAGTTAATAATATTTGTTTTGCCGATATTTGGTTCTTAAGTCGAAAGTGGACTTCTTAGAATTTCATGTTGTTCGTGTGGCCAAATGTTTATTATATACAGAATTTTATTCATGATGTAGATATCATATATGTCATATATATCCAGTACATTCATGAATTTAAAACATTACATAATCATTTGGAGGTAATAAATGAAATGCACCGTTCATGGAGATGGTAAGCCGTACGTACGCATGAACGCTACATTCATTTCTATTTCGTATTTTATAGAATGGAATAATAATGATATAAATTTATATTATAATTCCAGTATAATATCATATATAATATCATATTTCCATCCTTTATACGTCCCACATATGGTATTTAACGAATCAAATCACTTTGAGGGGGCGGTAGTCCGCACTTCCTTAAATGAAGATATCGCGTTTACCCATAATGGAAACCATAAAGGTATGCCCAAAATGAAAAAAAAGAAGCTTAAGGAAAACATAAACATATTATATATCATTTATAAAAATAGTGACATCATAATGGCCACCTTTTAAGGTGTTAAATGAGTATTGAACAATCATCGTTTCAGGAGGAAGAATTTCGCCATCCACGGAAACCGTATGTTCTTTAACCATTTGACGTAGTTGTGTGAGAGTGTAGCTCGAATAAATCTTATAACAACATCCTAGTATATTTAAGATACTGTTTTTGTTACAAAATAAGTAAATAAAAATAGTTTAGGTGGTTGGAGAAGCAAAATAAAACAAATGAACATGAGGGAATGAATTACCATTAAAAGTGTAACTCCTTTTGATTTGAGCCTAAAAGCTTTCTTTGAAAGGATTCTTCCCAAAGGGAATCCTCTAGGATGAGGAGAGGTATGTGGAGAGAGTAAATGGGCAGGGGTTGGCCGATCCAAATGCTTGAGGAGTGTGTGAAATGAGGTAGAGGTGGGGGCCTTTTCTAAGAGGAGAGGAGGGGAAATTTTGGAAAGTAAGAAATATTACTTTATTTGAAAATGTGTTTTAGTTTTAAAAGGTCCCACATTGATATAATTCGTGTATAAGGTGATAAGGGTTCTAAATACACCCATCCAATAAGTTTTTGACATGTGTAGGTCATAGAGTTTACATTATCTTCTCATTTTATTTAAATCGTCAGATAATGATATCATCGCAGCATCATTATGATGTCATAAATAATTTAACTTATTTAATGTCTAAAAATTATAAAAAAATTACTATGATGTAGGAACTCTTTTTAGATTTACAATGACTATTTATAATAAAAAATCTGACTTGTATAACCCCACTTAAAAATTGTTTTAGTAAAACATATCATGTTTGTGTCATTTTTTACTTTTACATTAAATAAAAAGTTATTTATGTCATTTCCCAACCAAAGTGGCTCCATGGGGTCCCCAAGTTGACCCATGGCTTTTCTTGGTCGGTTATTACACATCCAATGAGGTTAGGACATGTTTCAAGTTCATTTAATATTATTAAAACATTATTTTTACCTTAAACTACACTAATTACCACTAATCGCGATTAAAAACTTAATAAGTTACTATTCACCAAAAAATTATTTTTATCCCATTTGTAACGCCCCGACCCTAATTACCTAGAGTCGGTGCATTATTACATAACATTGTCTTGATCACGAGAAAGATCAAGTCTCGAAAGAGCGATTAGTTTAGTAGCCTTGGAATAACTAGATACATCCATAAATATTACATTACATCATAAAAAAACATCTTGTCTTCATATCCCCTCATACTATCCCTGCAGGTCATTCATAAATTACTTCTTCATAATCCTGGGAAAAAAATAAAACATTGAAAGGGGTGAGCTCAGATTCTCAGTAAGGATAACATTATATCAGAAGCTTTCATAAATAAGCATAAACACTTAAGGAAATTTATAACTAAAACAAAAGCCTTTTAAACTTGAACTTCAGCATAAAATGGAAAAGGTAAAATGAAATAATTCCATTTACTTACTCACATGGATATTCTACTAGTCGAATGATCACATGCAATATCAATAACCACTTTCATAATGATGGAATTCATAATTCCAGACTATCATAACCACATAGCCAAGGCCTCGTGCCAAGACTACAAATAAGATTTTGCCAAGGCCTTATGCCCAGACACTAGTTTGTCTCATGAGACCTACCGATGCATCGAGGAGCTATAGCGGGCTCCACCCGTCACTTATTAAGTCCAATGCATTCATCATATGAATAGGTTTAAGCATAAAATAAACATTCGTGTTAAAACTAGCATACGAAATGTCAATACTTTAACCACAAACCATGAATGGTATAAAAATAGAACATCCACAGTCAAACATAACTCATTTGATACAATATGGAAGATTTTATTGTATCACATTAACCTCAACCATGAATAATGAAGGATGTTGACATAGATGAAAATAATCATCAAAACTATTTGAGGAAAATATCCCCCTTTTCTTTAAATCATTTAAAAGTCACACTATTTGTCAAGAAGCCATTTAAAAATAGATTTTTGAATCAAAGTGTCCCATACCACTTTGAAACTTTTAAAAGGAGTTTTAATTTTAAAACTTTAATGTCCATACAAATAAATCCTTAAACCCATTTTTAAAACATGGACATTAATGAGCAAGATTTAGAAGAATAAGTCTTTAAAACATTTTAAAATGGTATTTTGGTTAGAGATTCTAACCAAAAGAGAGACACTTGAGTACAAATAATTGAGGTAATCAAAACTTTTTAATATCATGAGAATAAAGGGATTCATGATATACTATGTCAAAGTACATTATATACACCACATAAAAGTTATTTGGTGTATATCAACAAAGAAGTCTCAGTTGAATGTAAATTGAGATGAAATATCTCATAAAGGCCGTATCCTTAGGTTAAGGATAAATCAACGACATAATTATGTGTGAAAAAATATAAATACACTAAATATGATTGAATTTTCAGTGTAAAACAATCAAAGGATATTCACACATATTCTTGTAGAAACAACACCAACGAATTGGATGTTTAACTCAACAAATGGTGAAAGAGTTAAAATTACTCGTATCAAATTCATATTATTGACTTGAGAATTATCAATGGAGTGATTATGTGTATCAAAAGTATATCCACAGGAAGGGGAGTGGAAATTATGACATAATCAAATGAATAGTGATTCCACACATAATCTTGGAGTAATATAATCAATGAAATATGCGTAAAGCCGAATGAGTGGAAATTGAAATCTCAAATTCCCTTATCGATTTGGTAACTTACTAAACAAACAACCATGAAATAAGGATCATACCATGACTATGTAAATACCCATAAATTAAAGTATATTACACAATGAATACAATCATGGGCAGTACACATACACCACATGTAATAATTAAGTGGTGAACAATGGAATTCTCAAGAAATTAAGAGCGAGATAAGAAACTCCTTACCACATTTATCAACTGAGTCGTATGGCCAAAAGTTAATAACCACCAAATTATTTACAGAATAACATGAATATAAAGATAATCATGATAATATATATCAAATTTCAGTACACAATACACCACTTTCAATAATTTAGTGGCGAACAATGGAAATCTCACGGAATTGAAAGTGAGATAAGAAAATCCATTACTTGTACTTTTTCCTTGGTCGATGGTAGGTTTACCTCCTGTATAATGGTGAAATAATTGTTATTTAATAATACAAGAATCATTTACTTTAATATGATATCATATATGATCTTTTAACATTGATTTGTTAATAATATCTTAGAATTATCGTTATTTCGGGTGTTAACAGGTTGATTTTACTTTATATTCTTTGTTATGTGGGCCATATTCGTTATTAATGGGATATATATTATTCATATCCAGAATGATATCAATTCCTTAGATACTATTTTTTAATCATCAAATTATAATTATACTTGAATGGATATGATGGACAATGAATCTCATCGCGTTCGTGGAGACGGTAGTCCGTACATACGCACGAGCGACAATATCATTCTTTTGATATTAAAATAATATATAATTGGATTTTATATCATATATAAAGAATCATTATCATGTTATATTTATTATTTACATGAGTTACACATCATTATTATACCCATCCAAATAATAATATATTGAATAACAATTACACCACGACGTGGAGACGGTAAGCCGTACGTACGAACGTATGGTGACATGTTATTCAAAGGATGGATAGAATACTGAATATGGTTGTACCATATTTATAATATCATCACAGTATATATATGATACTGGAGTTATTATTTTATAATGGTAATAACAAAGAAAGAGGAAGTGGAAGAAGAAAGGAACTTAAAAAGGGGTGGTGAAAACATTACCTCTTCTTCGGGTTCTTCCTTTTGATTTGATCAAAAGGGCTCCTTAGGTTGGATTTCTGATCAAAATAAGGCCTCTAGGTTGTAGTGAGGGAAGTTGGGAGAGTATTTGGGTAGAGTTTGGCCGAACCAAAAGGCTTTTAATGTGTGAGGAAATGAGAAGGAGGAGTGCCTTTTTATAAGAGGGGTGAGGGGCACCTTTGGAAAAGCTAGAAATATTAATTTATAATAAATTCATATTCAGTTTCTAATGGCTCCAAAGTTGAATATTCAAAGGTTAAGGTGGGGATAGGTAGAAAACCACTCAACCAATATAATTTAGACTGGTTTGGGTACTTATATTAACCTTATCATTAAGTATTAACTCTAAGTTAATTAGTTTCACTTTTACAATGTCTCTTTGTATTTTTATATAATATGGTTAATAAACTTACTATATACATCCAAGAGACCCCCAAGTGGTCCATTAATGATGAACCTATCATGATATAAGTCTCTTGGCCGAACTATAGATTTTTAGGAATTTAATATCAATTAATAATATAATATTTGTTTTAAGAACTCTTTTATGTCAATTTTGACACTATTCAATAGTTGATTTTTGTGAAACTCATAACAGATTGATTAATTCGAAAAAAGTCAATTAAATCAATCCTAATATATCATATTATCCTCGAAAATTAGTTTAATTCATTAAAAGTTTCATATTATATTTATTTGGGTATTTATAATATCAATTATTTTAATTTTTCACTATTATAGTAATTACTACATCATCATTGTTTCATAAATAAAATAAATTATTTAATGTCTAAAAATGATAAATAAAATATCATTATGTAGTAAATCTTTTTATCTTTCTAATGAATATTTATAATCGAAAATCTAACATATATAACCCTATGTAAAAATTGTTTTTCTAAAAGATATATGCTTGTGTCATTTTTGTATTCATTTTAACTTAATTAAAATAAAGTGTCATTATCACATACAAGTGGATCCATGGGGTCCCCAAATCGACCCAAAGATTCCCATGGTCGACCATGTATCAACCAATAGGGTTAAGACACGTTTTAGGGTAATTTAGTATTATTATAATATTATTTTTAACCCTTATTTACCGGATTTACCCTTAACCATGGTAAATAAAATATTTACCGCAGTAATTATTCAAAGTGTCTAAAAATAAAAGTTACCTATTTACACAATTTGAACATCCTGATTCCAAATATGGAATCCATTTTCCTAAATTCAAAACACATAAGTGGCAGAAATTAATTTAAAATTAATTCCCGCTGTCCAAACAAAAAGCGTGTTTTTAAGAGATAATAACTATCAAAAGATTGACACTTGTTTATGTTCGGTTTAATTGTAAAATTATGTCCAATGACCAACATTATATTAAATGGTAAAAATATATTAAAAATATACTTTAAAACTACTAAAATTCATAATTTATCACTATTAATTATTTTGATTAAAAAAGTTGTTTTTAATTAAAATTTAGTAATTTTCACTATTCATCAAAATATGAAAGTTATCCGAAAAGTACCAAAATTTCACCTTAGGCTAAATTAGATATTCCGAATCCAAAAATGAAGTCCATTTTGAAATATAAAATATATATAATTTTAAAAAGTAGGTATTACTATTCATAACGGCTAGTTTGATCGGTTGTGGTGTGTGTTAAAACTCGAAGTTGCGTACAACACAAGCTACTGTTTTATTAAAAGGAAAGCATACCGTGGAAGCTTGGGATATTTCATATTAAATTTTTTTGATGTCTCCATTTAGTAAAAAAGTTTAAAATATTGTATTTAAAAAGTTTTCACTAGTAAAAGTTGATAAAAGTGCAATACTGAAAATGAATCTGTTCTTGCATTATGACTAAGAGACTCATAATATGGATTCTAAAATTATAAGGATTATATAAAGTTTAAAATTTAGTTAATACTATTCATGACCTCTTTTAATGGTTTTTTTTGTAAGTCAAGGTGTGATTGAACTCGGTGTTGCGTGTAGTGCAAGTTATTGAATTATTTTGAAGAAATAACACACTATGAAATCTTGGGGTGTTACATTCTCCCCTCCTTCAATAAATTGCGTCCTCGCAATTTGAAATTGTTCTTCGAAAATAAAAGGTTGAAAATAGAAAATATATTTGTGGGAAAACCCACATCGGAAATTGGGTTACTAAAATTTAGTCTTAATATGAGGAAAAGAGAAATGAAAGGGTCACCATCGAATTATGATCTCGATTAGAAGAACATTGCTGGTAATTAAAGACATATAATTAGAGGAAAAACGTAAATATTTATAGGTAGTGATTGAGGTCATCAATCACAAACAAGTATAAAATTGAGGTCCTTAAACTCATCAATCTATGATGATTTGAAATACCATCGGTCCAACAAAACATAGGGTATTGGGATAACACTTTTTTTTACATTTCAAAATATCTTAGTTGAAATCCCACATCGAAAAATGAATTAATGAGGCCTCTATTTAAAATAAAGAGTGGAAAGTATGAAGATTACCGAAAATAACACATACTAGGGTTCCATGTAGGAAAATATGGATATGGAAGAGAAATCTAACCATCAATTATCTGATGGAGAGTGGTAGAGAACATGGCTATGAAAAGGCCAACAATCCCAAAGCCATAAATTAGTGATGATTTAAGGTACCATCTAGGACAACATTTTTTTTAAAGTTACATTACATAAGGAAGAGGAATTCATTTATGATAATGACTAAGAACATTATGAGATATCCTTACATTTTAAGTATATTTTCATTCTTTAATAAATTTCCACCACTAACTCAATTTATTTTTAAACGATAAGTATTCAAGAAGACTTGGTCACACTGAAAGAGCTAGAATAAACTTCTATAGAATCACATGATCCATGCAGGATAAACCATATATTTACATTGTCTTTGAAGATTAATCAAAACCAAAACGGTTAGTGAATGATCTAATGATCCCCCAAAAGGATATTAATTGAGATAAATATGTACTAATCTTAATTTCTAAAATTAAACCAACAATACCCCAAAGTTAAATAGATACCATTCAATAACCAATTGTCCTTAAAATCCTTTAATATAATCCAAACTAATATTGAAACCCAAAACATAGAAGAATTTGATTATGTAGTCTCCCATGTTACATTGTATCTCCAAATGACATCAAATACTCTTAAAGTCACATACTTAAAAGTAATTAACATCATCACATATTCTCTGTTATAGGTTAATCATTTCCATAAATAACCCAAATCACTATAAATCAACAATAAAAATGAAGATAAAAATCCACCATTACTCTACAAATGAAACCTCATTGTATTCTATTTTCCATGGGCATATAGTGTTCCTAACAAAACAAACATCTTCCAAAATAACATTTATCACTTAATCACCAAATCATTTTCCTATACCAAGGGTATTCATTTGATAAGACATAAGAACCCAAATCATCTTATTATTGGTCAATAAAATCATTTAACAAAAAAAATAGTCACACTAACCAGGGACTTCACGTAGTCCAGTGGTAGGCGATAAATCCCAATCGCACTTTGGTTGTGGGTTCGATTCCCACAGCTTTGTCCGACGCGACGGGTTGTCACACGGTCTACGTGTTGTCCTTTTTCAAAAACTATATTTTATAATATTACCAAAATGAGATAAATTCCTCAAAATAACATAATTTAACCACAAATGTTATATCATACTTTGCATTTTCATCCCAAATTATAATAACTTATCATTTTCTCAAAGCCCAATGATCATATAAAACCAAATGGTTATTTATACCTATATCCACAAGAGAAGAGACAATTCTTCCTCAAATATCATTCTCACATGGAAAACAGCGGGGTTACAAATACAAGAGAAAATTATTCCAAAGTAAACCCATCAACAAGGAGTGCTAATACTTTTTAAATTTTTCTCTAACCATTTATTTCCACAGAGCTTCTTCTTTGACAAAGAAAATATTCTATAGAATAGGATATTCACTCGGGTAATGGCCAGGTCCCCTACATTTACGGCAAATGACTGTAAATGGACTCTTGGGACCATTTTTATCTTCTTCCATAGCACTCTTCATTTTTCTTCGGCAATTCTTCACTTTATGTCCTTCCTTCCCGCACGTAAAACATTTTGTTGTCCCATTGAGACACTTTCCTGGGTGTCTCTTTCCACATTTCCTGCATGATGAAAATTGAGGTTTCTTCTCTCCATGGTCTCCATTGCTGGAGATCTTATCATTTATCACCTTTCTCTTCCTTTTTGAGTCTGGGAGTTGGTTAATATATATGTTGTTGATCATGTTTTTGGAAAACTGATTTGGAATAAAGACGATATCTTTTACGCCTATCAACATTCCATTTTGTTGCTCATTTCCACCACCGTTCCCACCTTGTACATCATTCTCAAAGTCACTATGACTTCCTTGGAATCCAGCCATTGACTAAAATCAGAAATCATTGTGTGAGTAATAGTAGTCGTAAAATAATTTAGAGATTAAAATGTCACCATATTCTCAATTTGAAACATATTAGGATTAACCAAGGTCATTTACTCTCATCTTATGTATATATTACTTAAATTGGTTTGTAAAGAAAATGTAAATTATCCTAAGCATATCCCCCGGGAGTGTCGTAACCAAGAGTGCAGCAAGGCCCGTTGTCGTGAACCAGTTCCCGTTCGAGTCTAGCTCAAAGCGGTGTTTTCGGGTTTTACCCCTAGGTACATCTGTGCCATAGCCGCCTCTACCTGCTCGTATCCAGACAGGGATGTATTGCTCGGAAAACTCACAAAATCTCCACAATACCAAAATTCTAGGAAGTTCTTTTATACTAATCCTCAAAGTTCATCTAAGGTCTACGTGCTCTAATCAAAGTTTATCTAAATCTAGCTACCAAGGTTTGTACTAAACATCCTCTGATACCAACTGTAATGCCCCGAACCTAATTACCTAGAGTCGGTGCATTATTACATAACATTGGCATGATCACGATAAAGATCAAGTCTCGAAAGACCGATTAGTTTAGTAGCCTTGGAATAACTAGATACATCCATAAATTTTACATTACATCATAAAAAAAACATCTTGTCTTCATATCCCCTAATACTATCCCTGCAGGTCATTCATAAATTACTTCTTCATAATCCTGGGAAAAAAATAAAACATTGAAAGGGGTGAGCTCAGATTCTCAGTAAGGATAACATTATAGCAGAAGATTTCATAAATAAGCATAAACACTTAAGGCAATTTATAACTAAAACAAAAGCCTTTTAAACTTGAACTTCAGTATAAAATGGAAAAGGTAAAATGAAATAATTCCATTTACTTATTCACATGGATATTCTACTAGTCGAATGATCACATGCAATATCAATAACCACTTTCATAATGATGGAATGCATAATGCCAGACTATTATAACCACATAGCCAAGGCCTCGTGCCAAGACTACAAATAAGATTTTTCCAAGGCCTTATGCCAAGACACTAGTTTGTCTCATGAGACCTACCGATGCATCGAGGAGCTATAGCGGGCTCCACCCGTCACTTATTAAGTCCAATGCATTCCTCATATGAATAGGTTTAAGCATAAAATAAACATTCGTATTAAAACTAGCATACGAAATGTCAATACTTTAACCACAAACCATGAATGGTATAAAAATAGAACATCCACAGTCAAACATAACTCATTTGATACAATATGGAAGATTGTATTGTATCACATTAACCTCAATCATGAATAATGAAGGATTTTGACATAGATGAAAATAATCATCAAAACTATTTGAGGGAAATATCCCCCTTTTCTTGAAATCATTTAAAAGTCACACTATTTGTCAAGAAGCCATTTAAAAATAGATTTTTGAATCAAAGTGTCCCATTCCACTTTGAAACTTTTAAAAGGAGTTTTAATTTTAAAACTTTAATGTCCATACAAATAAATCCTTAAAACCATTTTTAAAACATGGACATTAATGAGCAAGATTTAGAAGAATAAGTCTTTAAAACATTTTAAAATGGTATTTTGGTTAGAGATTCTAACCAAAAGAGAGACACTTGAGTACAAATAATTGAGGTAATCAAAACTTTGTAATATCATGAGAATAAAGGGATTCATGATATACTATGTCAAAGTACATTATATACTCCACATAAAAGTGATTTGGTGTATATCAACAAAGAAGTCTCAGTTGAATGTAAATTGAGATGAAATCTCTCATAATGGCCGTATCCTTAGGTTAAGGATAAATCAACGACATAATTATGTGTGAAAAAATATAAATACACTAAATATGATTGAATTTTCAGTGTAAAACAATCAAAGGATATTCACACATATTCTTGTAGAAACAACACCAACGAATTGGATGTTTAACTCAACAAATGGTGAAAGAGTTAAAATTACTCGTATCAAATTCATCTTAATGACTTGAGAATTATCAATGGAGTGATTATGTGTATCAAAAGTATATCCACAGGAAGGGGAGTGGAAATTATGACATAATCAAATGAATAGTGATTCCAAACATAATCTTGGAGTAATATAATCAATGAAATATGCGTAAAGTCGAATGAGTGGAAATTGAAATCTCAAATTCCCTTATCGATTTGGTAACATACGAAACAAACAACCATGAAATAAGGATCATACCATGACTATGTAAATACCCATAAATTAAAGTATATTACACAATGAATACAATCATGGGCAGTACACAGACACCACATGTAATAATTAGGTGGTGAACAATGGAATTCTCAAGAAATTAAGAGCGAGATAAGAAACTCCTTACCACGTTTATCAACTGAGTCGTAAGGCCAAAAGTTAATAACCACCAAATGACTTACAGAATAACATGAATATAAAGATAATCATGATAATATATATCAAATGGCAGTACACAATACACCACTTTCAATAATTTAGTGGCGAACAATGGAAATATCATGGAATTGAAAGTGAGATAAGAAAATCCCTTACTTGTACTTTTTCCTTGGTCGATGGTAGGTTTAACTCCTGTATAATGGTGAAATAATTGTTATTTAATAATACAAGAATCATTTACTTTAATATGATATCATATATGATCTTTTAACATTGATTTGTTAATAATATCTTAGAATTATCGTTATTTCGGGTGTTAACGGGTTCATTTTACATTATATTATTTGTTATGTGAGCCATATTCGTTATTAATGGGATGTATATTATTCATATCCAGAATGATATCAATTCCTTAGATACTATTTTTAAATCATCAAATTATAATTATACTTGAATGGATATGATGGACAATGAATCTCATCGCGTTCGTGGAGACGGTAGTCCGTACATACGCACGAGCGACAATATCATTCTTTTGATATTAAAATAATATATAATTGGATTTTATATCATATATAAAGAATAATTATCATGTTATATTTATTATTTACATGAGTTACACATCATTATTATACCCATCCAAATAATAATATATTGAATAACAATTACACCACGACGTGGAGACGGTAAGTCGTACGTACGCACGTATGGTGACATGTTATTCAAAGGATGGATAGAATACTGAATATGGTTCTACCATATTTATAATAACATCACAGTATATGTATGATATTGGAGTTATTATTTTATAATGGTAATAACAAAGAAAGAGGAAGTTGAAGAAGAAAGGAACTTAAAAAGGGGTGGTGAAAACATTACCTCTTCTTCGGGTTCTTCCTTTTGATTTGATCAAAAGGGCTCCTTAGGTTGGATTTCTGATAATACTAAGGCCTCTAGGTTGTAGTGAGGGAAGTTGAGAGAGTATTTGGGCAGAGTTTGGCCGAACCAAAAGGCTTTTAATGTGTGAAGAAATGAGAAGGACGAGTGCCTTTTTATAAGAGGGGTGAGGGGCACCTTTAGAAAAGCTAGAAATATTAATTTATAATAAATTCATATTCAGTTTATAATGGCTCCAAAGTTGACTATTCAAAGGTTAAGGTGGGTATAGGTCGAAAACAACTCAACTAATAGAATTTAGACAGGTTTGGGTACTTATATTAACCTTATCTTTAAGTATTAACTCTAAGTTAATTAGTTTCACTTTTACAATGTCTCTTTGTATTTTTATATAATATGGTTAATAAACTTACTATATACATAAAAGAGACCCCCAAGTGGTCCATTAATGATGAAACTATCATGATATAAGTTTCTTGGCCGAACCATAGATTTTTAGGAATTTAATATCAATTAATAATATAATATTTGTTTTAAGAACTCTTTTATGTCAATTTTGACACTATTCAATAGTTGATTTTTGTGAAACTCATAACAGATTGATTACTTCGAACAAAGTCAATTAAATAAATCCTAATATATCATATTATCCTAGAAAATTGGTTTAATTCCTTAAAAGTTTCATATTATATTTATTTGGGTATTTATAATATCAATTATTTTAATTTTTCACTATTATAGTAATTACTGCATCATCATTGTTTCATAAATAAAATAAATTATTTAATGTCTAAAAATGATAAATAAAATATCATTATGTAGTAAATCTTTTTATATTTCTAATGAATATTTATAATCGAAAATCTAACATATATAACCCTATGTAAAAATTGTTTTGCTAAAAGATATATGCTTGTGTCATTTTTGTATTCATTTTAACTTAATTAAAATAAAGTGTCATTATCACTTACAAGTGGATCCATGGGGTCCCAAAATCGACCCAAAGATGCCCATGGTCGACCATGTATCAACCAATAGGGTTAAGACACGTTTTAGGGTAATTTAGTATTATTATTATATTATTTTTTAACCCTTATTTACCGGATTTACCCTTAACCATGGTAAATAAAATATTTACCGCAGTAATTATTCAAAGTGTCTAAAAATAAAAGTTACCTATTTACACAATTTGAACATCCTGATTCCAAATATGGAATCCATTTTCCTAAATTCAAAACAAAGAAGTGGCAGAAATTAATTTAAAATTAATTCCCGCTGTCAAAACAAAAAGCGTGTTTTTAAGAGATAATAACTATCAAAAGATTGACACTTGTTTATGTTCGGTTTAATTGTAAAATTATGTCCAATGACCAACATTATATTAAATGGTAAAAATATATTCTAAATATACTTTAAAACTACTGAAATTCATAATTTATCACTATTAATTATTTTGATTAAAAAAGTTGTTTTTAATTAAAATTTAGTAATTTTCACTATTCATCAAAATATGAAAGTTATTCGAAAAGTACCAAAATTTCACCTTAGGCTAAATTAGATATTCCGAATCCAAAAATGAAGTCCATTTTGAAATATAAAATATATATAATTTTAAAAAGTAGGTATTACTATTCATAACGGCTAGTTTGATCGGTTGTGGTGTGTGTTAAAACACGAAGTTGCGTACAACACAAGCTACTGTTTTATTCAAAGGAAAGCATACCGTGGAAGCTTGGGATGTTTCATTTTAAATTTTTTTGATGTCTCCATTTAGTCAAAAAGTTTAAAATACTGTATTTAAAAAGTTTTCACTATTAAAAGTTGATAAAAGTGCAATACTGAAAATGAATCTGTTCTTGCATTATGACTAAGAGACTCATAATATGGATTCTAAAATTATAAGGATTATATAAAGTTTAAAATTTAGTTAATACTACTCATTACTTCTTTTAATGGTTTTTTTTGTAAGTCAAGGTGTGATTGAACTCGGTGTTGCGTGTAGTGCAAGTTATTGAATTATTTTGAAAAATAACACACTATGAAATCTTGGGGTGTTACACCATTGAACCACATTTTACTTTTTAATTAAAACCATATATGTCGGATTTTCAAAATTCAAAACACAAAGATGGCAGAATTTCATTTAAACGGAAAAATCAGTTTTTATAAGTACAACTTTGTGGTGTCACTATTCATCAAAAATTGATGTTTTTCAGAAAAATATAAAAAATTCACCCTAAGATATATTTTATATTCCTAATTCAAAAAAGAAGTCTATTTTACAAAATTCAAAACATATAAGTCACATTAATTATTTTAATAATTAATTCCTGCTGTCAGAGCAAATAGTGTGTTTTTATGAAACAATAAGTATCAAAAGATTGACACTGGTTTAAGTCTGTTTTCAAAGTGAAATTAATTCCAACGACCACTATTGGATTTAATGGTAAAAATATATTATAATTTCACTTTAAAACCAATTCAAAAGATAATCTAATCATATAAATAAATTAGATTAAAAAGATGTTTTGAATTAAAATACAACATTTTACACTATTCATTAAAAAAATGAACTTTATCAGAAAGATACCAAAAATTTACACAAAGTAAAATTTGATGTCCCAATTCTTAATAAGAGTTTTATTTGGTCCAAAAAAATGTTTAAGAGTGAAAAAAACTATATTTAATGATGGTTCAACATCAAAAGGTTATAAGTGAACCTTTAGTGAAAACTAGGGCATATACGCCTAAAATTGAATTCTTTCCGTATTTTAAGCCTCTATCCTTTATTGGATAAATGTAAAAACATTTAAAAACATATATAATCATATTTTAGTTATTTATATCCACTCCCTCCATTACAACGGCTACATGTTAACTACCATTTAAAATAAAATTATTTTATTATTAGAGTGCAATGTAAGATTCCCAAGAAACTCGTTGTTGCGTGTTGGGTACGCCATCGAGCATAGAATCCCCTTTAAAGTCATATTAATATTTTATTCACAAATATGGATAAATATGAAAATTTCATATTCTTTATTTACCTGGGGTGTTACACCGAAACTCCTTGTTGGAGTATTCACTTCTAGGTACATCTATTCCAGAGTCACCTCTACCTGCTCGTTTCCAAACATGGATGTATTGTTTTGAAAATACACAAAATATATACGTTACCAAAATTCTAGGAAGTTCGTCTATACAAATCCCCATTGTCTGTCTTAGGGTAATGTTCTCTAGTAAGAGTTTATCTAAATCTATTTCCAAGGATGTTGCTAAAATTTCTGTAATACCAATTGTAATGCCCCGGCCCCAGTTACCCATAGTCAGTGCATTATTTAAATAGAATGGCATGATTACAAGGAATCAGGCCTGAAAGACCGATCTATTTAGTAGTCTTGAAAAATAGATTACATTCATGAACGTTAAATTATAAAATAAAAAAACAACAAAAACATTGTCTCTGGTGATGACATTCTTATCCCTTAGACTATCCCTGTAGGTCAATCATAATATACATTTCCTCATCTTTGAAAAAAATTAAAAGATAGAAAGGTCTGAGCTCAAATGATCAGTATGGGTAAGAAATATAGTGGAAGATAACATAAACACTAGGCATGGTGAATAATTGAAAACACATGCCCTTACAAAAAATAAACATGAACAATTTATGGTAGGAATATGAGATGAGTAAATAATTCCATAAAAACATAGTCATGGGTATTCTACTAGTCGAATAACCACATGAACCATCAATAATATTTTCATAATGAGGGAATGTATAATGTGGGACCTTCTAAAACATTTTTTCAAGCCACAGCCGAGACATCTAAAAATGATTAAGGCATCGGCCAGAACTATATACCAAAATTGGGAAAGGCCTCATCAAATTCCATGTCTAATTGTCCCATTAGACTTACCGATTCGTCGAGGAGAAATAGAGGGCTCCACCTGTCACATACTAAGTCCAATACATTCCTCATTTAAAAATGTTGAAACATAACATAAAAAATTCATATTAAAACTAGCATATAAAATGTCAATACATTAACCATAAACCATTAATGGAATAAAAATAACACATCCATAGTCAAATAAATCACAAAACCTTCAATACAATATGCAAGATTAGTATCATAAAAAATACTCTTTAAATAAGTTTAAAATCCCTCAAATGATGTTGACATCGATGAAAATGATTTGTAAAACTCTTTGAGAGAAATATCCCTTTTTCATAAAAACATTTAAAAGTCACAAAATTTAAAAAGGAAGACATTTAAATAAATTTTTGAATAAAAGTTTCCAATTCCAAATTGAAACTTCTTAAAGGAATTAACATTTTAAAAACATTCATTTCTATATAAATAAATCCTTAAAACCCATTTTGAAAACATGGACAATAATAAGAATGATTTACAAGAGTAAATATTTAAACCATTTAAAATGATGATCTAGTTAAAGATTCCCTTCCATAAAACATTAAAATATACATTTTTAAAATATTATTATGAGACATGGATGTGGATGATAAATATGTATCATTAGATACACATGTAAAAACAACCTCGGATAATGAAGAGATTCTAGAAATAACCATTACCATGCACTTTACATTGGTTGAGGGTAGATTTAGCATCTTATATAATGAATATAGAACGTTATTAAATTATACCAGAATCATATTCATATTATTTATATCATACATGATTCATTTATGACTTTATACTACAAATTTAATAATGATTTCCATGTTAAATTAACATTTCAGGTAATAATCGCTTTTTTTATCGTACGTGTTTTAACTTGTTATTCTTGATCGTATCATTTTGATAATGTTTTTAAGACTTACAAAATATAAACCATGACTTATATATCATATATATTTAGAATTTAATTATTTATAATATATATATATATATGTAATGGAGGGAACCGTTTATGGATACGGTAGGCTAAATGTATGCATAAATGATGTTTCCCTTTTCATATCATATTGAACGGAAGTTAGTGAATAAGATATATGTAATTACATAAATACATTCATATATATCTCCAGTATAATTATTATGTCATATATTACATACTTATTATTAATATATATTTTTATAATCATCGATTAATGGTGAACATGGGAATTATTCTCATTGCTTCGTGGAGACAGTAATCCGTACATATGCACAAGCGACAATATCATTATATTGATGGTGAAATCATAGGTAATTGGAAATTATATCATATATTCAGAATCCTTAACATGTAAAATTTATTATTTACATCAGTTATACTAATTATTATACCTATCCAAATAATGAAGTGTTTGAATAACAAACTACCTCACGACGTGGAGACGGTAAGCCGTACGTACGCATGTATAGTCACATTGTAATTTATAGGATGGATAGAATAATGAATATGGTTGTACAATCTTTATAATAACATCACAGTATTTAAGAGTTATTGGAGTTACTATTATGGTATATAAACAACAAATAAAGAGTATGTGGAAGAAGAAAATCACTTGAAAGAGGGTGGTGAAATTATTATCTCTTCTTTGGGTGTTTCCTTTTGAGCTGATCAAAAGGAATCCATTGGTTGGATTTCTGATCAAATTAAGGACTCTAGGTTGATGTGAGAGAATTTTTTAGGATACATGGGTAGGGTTTTAATGATCTAAATGGCATTGGAAGTTTGATTTTGAGAGAATGGGAAGTTATCTTTTATAAGAGGGGTGAATGTCACTTTAGGAAATGGTTGAAATATTATTTTATAATAAATTAATTTTTAGTTTATAATGGTTCCAAAATGTAATATTTAGAGGCTAAGGTGGGGATGGGTTGAAAAAATTTTAACCAATAGGTTTTAGAGAGGTTTAGGTCTTCATATTACCCTTATATTTTAGATTAACTCTTAGTTAAATAGTTTGACATTTACCATGTCTCTTTGTATTTTAATATTACATGGTAAATAAACATACTATAGCAAGAAAAGGTAACCCCAAGTGGTTAATTATTTTTATATATAACTTTATCTACGTCCTTTGGCTGAACATTAGATTTTTTGGAATATTATATCATTTAATAATATAATATTTGTTTTAAAAACACGTTTATGTCAATTTTGACACTATTTAGTATTTTGTTTTTGTTAAAGTCATAACAACATTATTACCTTGAAAAAAATTCATTTAATCAATCCTATCATGTCATAGTGACCTAGAAAATTAAGGCAATTCATCAAAAGTATCAAATGAGATTTATTTGGATATTTATAATATCAATTATTTTAATCTTTCATTAATAAGGCAATTACTGCATCATCATTGTGTCATAAATAAATTTAATTATTTAATGATTAAAAATTAATAATAAAATATAATTATGTAGGAAATATTTTTAGTATTCTAATTAATATTTATTTTTGAATTTATCTTATGTATAAACCTATATTAAAAATGTTTTAGTTATGAAAACATGAGTTTAACACTTTTAACTCTTTTTTAAATAAAATAATAATAATTGTCCTTTTCTAATACATGTGGACCTAAATGATCATATTTTAATACTAAGGATGTTTGTAGTCAAATTAAACTTATCCAGTTGAATTAGGACATGTGTTAGGGTAATTATACGATCATTTTTACACTTAATTAACCTATTATGTTTTAATCGTGGTTAAAAAAAGTCAAAAGTTACTATTCACATAAAATCATCTTATTGAACCACATTTTACTTACTGATGTCAATCGTGGATCTTGGAATTTTGAAATTCAACCCTCATAAACGTTAAAAATAACATTTATGCAAATTTGTAAATGCTCCGAGAAGGTGTGTAAAAGATGGTACAAAGTTCAATAAAATTTTTATATCTAAACTTATTATAAAATGACCTTAATGAATTAAATTGAACATATATTGGTATTATGTATCAATTTTGACCTAAAATAAAATAAGAAAACATAAATAATTATTTAAATAAAAAGTCGGTTTTAAATAATAGCCCACTATTTTGTACTATTTATCAAAAATTGAATGTTTTAAGAAAAAACAAAAAATTCACCCTAAGATAAATTTGATATTTTGAATTAAAAAATGAATTATATTTTAAAAAATTAAAAACATAGAAGTTTTATTTGTTAATATAAATTTATTTCCCATTGTCAAAAACAAAAAGTGGAGTTTTTAAAAAAGTAAAAACTATCAAGAGATTCACATTTGTTTTTGTCAATAATAAATGTAAAATTACATATAATGGCCACCATTATATTAAATGATAAAAATATAATCTAATTATACATTGAAACCATTCAAAGGTATAATTGAACAGTAAAAAGTTTTTTGATTAAAAAATGTTATTTTCATTTAAAATTTAGTATTTTCACTGATCACCCAAATATGAATGTTTTCAGAATAACACAAAAAATTTATCAGAACTAAATTTTTATGTCATAATTATAAAGAAGAATTTTATTTTATCAAATCAAATATATAAAAGTGTCAAATATTGGATTTAAAAAGTGTTCTACATTAAAAGGTGGTAAAATTGAATTTTTGAAAAATACATCATTTATCTGAAAATTTGAAATTTTTCTCATATTATGTATAAGAAACACATAATATGGGAGATAAAATTGTATAGAATATATAAGATTCAATATATAGATAATAAAATTCATATAGTTCTTTTGAACAGATAGATTGGTAAGTTATGGTCCGATCGAACTATGTGTTGCGTGTAGCACATGCTATTGAATTACTTAAATGAGATTACTTACTATGAAATAGTGGGGTGAGACATTCTTCCTTCCATCAATAAATTGGGCCCTCAAAATTTGAAACTCTTCTCATAAAATAAATAGTTAAAAATAGAAAAATACCTTTGTAGAAAACCCACATCAGAAATTGGGTTAATAAAATTTAGTCTTAATAAGAGGGAAAGGGAAATGAAAAAGTCACCAACAAATTATGATCTCGGTTATGAGAACATTGCTGGAAATTAGAGACACATAATTGGTGGAAAAAAGTAAATATTTATAAGGATTTATTGAGGTCATCAATCACAATCACATGTAAAATTGAGGGCTTTAAATCCATCAATATACGATGATGTAAAATATCTTCGGTTCAACAAAACATATCGTATTAGGATATCACATTTTTTGGTTCTAAGATCCCTTTCCTAATGTTTAAAAATTAGTTTATTCATTTAATAAGAGGATATATATATATATATATACTTGACACGTAGAGTGTCATCCTTCAACTAATTCCTACCACAAACTCATCTTTCCCACCAAAAGATAATAAAATTAAAAAATATTCTATTTATCCTAATCGTATAGGGTTCCACAAATATTGAATTTATAATTCATTTGTCAGAATATTTAGAAAAAAATTATATTATACAATCCAGGACATCATGTAGGCCAGTGTTAGGGGATGCACTAATGTTTCCCTTCATTTGCGGGTTCAAGTCTCGCGACATTGACAGACATGACAAGTTGATGCCCAACCTCTATGTTGTCATTTTTAAAACAATCCAAAAGTAATCTTAAGAAACGATTTAACCTTAATAACATTATCTATTTTCAAGCATAATACATTCCATCCTTTTTACTTATCCAAAATACTTCCTTTCCAAATTTATAGTCCAAATATTATAAGGAAGGTAAACACAATGATGATTATTTCCAAGTTATAACATGTGAATACCTTCATTATGTATTATATTAAAACACAGTAACACCCTGAATTAACATAAAAACTTATTGATTACATTAATTCCCCTTTATTTCATATAGAATACTATATATTTTCCTTATTTCCAAATATTTTGAATACTCCAACAATGATGGAATTAAGAAACCATTAATCAGTTCCAAGGTAGTCAAGAATATCCAAAATTATTTATCCAAATCAACCATATATTATTACAAAATCACTACCTCTGTATTAGGACCATATTTAGGTTTATCTTTCCTTCAACCATTTATTTTTCAAAAATATTAACTTTCTATTGATTCACTTTTATTTGTACCATTCATTCTCAAATCCTAAATAAAATAGTACTGCATTACAATCCTTATTTATTTACATAATTCATATAACTAGTAAATCGTTGATACAACACTAAAATGAAATAATTCTTTAATAACAATATAAAAACACTAATCATTCCCCTTCATCTATGGTAGTATCATAACATGATTATTATCCAATTGCATCATTTGGGACATGCTCTGATAATTAGGACGTTGATTTAGGTAATGACCCAACTCCTTGGAGATGACGCATTTTACACTTGAATCCTTATTCTTACCCTTATAATCACGTACTTGGTGTCCTTTTTGTTCACACATAAAAAAAGTACCATTCCCTTAAATCATTTACCAAGGTGATTCTTTCCACTGTTATCTCATATAGTAAAATCCTTCTTTCCCCTCTTCCCATTATCCATAGTTCTCTCCTTCATCCTTTTCTTCTCTTGCTTCCCTTCAAATAGATAGGACTCAGAGAATTATTTACATATCTTATTAACACATGATAATATTTCTTCATATGATGAGTATATGTGGGATACTATTTCACTTTTAAATGTTGTCTTAATACCATGAAAGATATTATTCTTCTTAATCTTTCGATCATGCATATTGCTAGAATTCTCAATCCTTCTACTAGGCACCATTTCTAAACAATGACATACACTAGGTTAGTTTAGGAATTACAATGCATAATTCCAAACTTGTAAAATACCTAAAGTAAATTGAGAAGATTATGCATATAATCAATAATCATAAAATGTTTTCTTTGAGAAAGTATTTACTCTTAAATCCTTCATAATGGATTGTAATAAAAATGTGAATTATCTTAAGAATATCCCCTTGGATTTTCATAAACAAGAGTGAAACAAGGCTCTATGTTGTGTACCAAGATACCTTAGGCCATGCCTGAAACACCTTTTCGGAGTATTCACCCCTAGGTACATATGTGATGGAGTCACCTCTACATCCTCGTATCCAGACATGGATGAATTTTTTCGAAAATACACAAAATATATACATTACCAAAATTCTAGGAAGTTCATCAATACTAATCCTAAAAGTATATCTGAGGATAATTTTCTCCAGTCAAAGATTATCTAAATCTATTTCCAAGGATGTTTCTAAAATTCCTCTGATACCAATTGTAATGCCTTGGCCGTAGATACCCAGAGTCGGTGCATTATTTTAATAGATTGGCATTATTTCAAAAAATCAAGTCCCGAAGGACCGGTCTATTTACCAGTCTTGTAAAATAGAATACATACATTAACGTTACATTATAAAATGAAAAAACAACAACAATATTCACTCAATTAACAACATTCATATCCCTCAGACTATCTCTACAGGTCAGTCATAATATAATTTTTCCATCTTGGGAAAAATAAAACATAGAAAGGGATGACCTCAAATGCTAAGTAAGGGTAGGCAATACAGTGTAAGATAACATAAACATTAGGCATGGTGAATAATTGATAACACATGCCATTAAAAAAATAAACATGAACACTTTAGGTAACAATATGAGCTTCAAAAAAATGCCATAAAAAACATAGTCATTGGTATTCTACTAGTTGAATAACCACATGAACCATCAATTATATTTTCATAATGAGGTAATGTATAATGTGGGACCTTCTGAAACATTTTGTTACAGCCTTATCCAATCTGTCTATAACTGATTAAGGTCTTGGACAAAACCATATAGCAAAATTGGGAAAGGCCTCACCCAATTCCATGTATATTATTCCCATAAGAATTACCGATGCACCGAGGATCTATAGCAGGCTCCAACCATCACATACTAAGTCCAATACATTCCTCATTTTAAAAGGATGAAACCTGACATAAAAAATTCTTATTAAAACTAGCATACGAAATGTCAATACATTAACCATAAATCATTAATGGTATAAAAATAACACATCCATTGTAAAATATATAAAAAAACCTTCAATACAATATGTTATATTTTTATCATAATAAATCAACTGCAAACAAGTTTAAAATCCATCAAATGATGTTGACAAAGATGAAAATTATTTGTAAAACTCATTGAGAGAAATACGCATTTTTCATGAAAAAATTTATAAGTCACTCAATTTCGAAAGGAAGACATTTAATGGAATTTTTGAATAAATGGTTCCCAAACCACTTTGAAACTTATAAAATGAATTAAAATTTTAATAACATTCATTTACATATAAATAAATCCTTAAAACCCATTTTGAAAACATGGACATTAATAAGAATGATTTAGAAGAGTAAATATTTAAACCATTTAAAATGATGATATAGTTAAATATTCCCTTCCAAAAAACCTTGAAATATACCTTTTGAAAATATTTTTATGAAACATATATGTGTATGATAAATAGATCCCAGAAGATACACATGTAAAAACAACCTCGGATAATGAAGTGATTATAGAATTAACCTTTACCTTGAACTTCCCTTTGGTTGAGGGTGTGTTTAACCTCTTGTATAATGAACATAAAATGTTATTAAATTATACCAGAATCATATTCATATTTATTATATCATAAATGATTCATTTATGACTTTATATTACACATTTAATAATGATTTCCATGTTATATTACCATTTTGCATAATAATCACTTTCTTTATCGTACGTGTTTTAACTTGTTATTCTTGATTGTATCATATTGATAATGTTTTTAATACTTCCAGAATATAATCCTCAATTTATATATCATATATATTTAATATATAATTATTTATAATAGATAGATATATGAAATAGAAGGCACTATTTGTGGATACGGTAGGCCGAATGTACGCATAAACATTGTTTCCGTTTTCATATCGTATTGAATGGATGTTAGTGAATAAGATATATGTAAGTACATAAATACATACATATATATCTCAAGTATAATTATTATGCCGTATATTACATACTTATTAACAATATATATTTTTATAATCATCGATGAATGGTGAACATGGGAATTAATCTCATAGCTTCGTGGAGACGGTAATCCGTACGTACGCCCGAGTGACAGTATCATTATATTGATAGTGAAATCATATGTAATTAAAAGGTATATAATATATTCAGAATCATTAACCAGTTATATTTACTATTTAGACTATTTATACTCAATATTATGCCTATCCAAATAGTTATGTGTTTGAATAACAAACTACCCCACGACGTGGAGACGGTAAGCCGTACGTACGCACATATGGTCACTTTGTAATTTATAGGATTGATAGAATTAAGAATATGGTTGTACCATATTTATAATAACATCATAGTATTTAGGAGGTACTGGAGTAATTATTTTGTTATGAAAACAACAAATAATGAGGAAGTGGAAGAAGAAAAGTACTTGAAAGAGGGTGGTGAAATTATTACCTCCTCTTGTTGTGTTTCTTTTTGTGTTGATAAAAATGGGTCCTTTGGTTGGATTTATGAACAAATTAAGGACTCTAGGTTGATGTGAGAGAATTAATGAGGATATTTATGTAGGGTTTGGCCGAGCCAAATGGCATTGGATGTGTGATTTTGAGAGAAGGGAAACTTCTCATTTATAAGAGGGGTGAATGTCACATTAGGAAAAGTTGAAATATTATTTCATAATAAAATCATTTTCTGTTTCTAATGGATAAAAATGAATTATTTATAGGTTAAGGTGGGTATTGGACGAATACCATTCAACCAATAGGTTTTAGATAGGTTTATATCATCATATTATCCTTATCTTTTAGATTAACTCTTAGTTAAATAGTTTGACATTTACTATGTCTCTTTGTATTTTAATATTACATGGTAAATAAACTTACTATAACAAGACAAGAGAACCCAAAGGGGTATATTATTAATATATATATAACCTTATATAATTCATTTTTCCGGGCCTTTGGTATTTATGAATATTATATTATTTAATAATATAATATTGGTTTTAAAAACACATTTATGTCAATTTTGACACTATTTAATATTTTGTATTTGTTAAAGTCATAAAAACATTATTACTTCAAAAAATTCATTTAATCAACCCTAACATGTAATAGTAACCTAGAAAATTAGTCTAATTCATCAAAAGGCTCATATTAGATTTATTTGGATATTTATAATATCAATTATTTTAATGTTTCATTAATAACATAATTATAGAATCATCATTGTGTCATAAATAAATTTAATTATTTAATGAATAAAAATTATAAATAAAATATCACTATTTCGGAAATATTTTTAGATTTTTAATTAGTATTTATAGTTTAATTTATATTATGTATAACCCTATATTAAAAAAAATTAGTTATGAAAACATGAGTTTAACACTTTTAACTCTTTTTTAAATAAAATAATAATAATTTTCCTTTTCTAATCCAGGTAGAAAAATAGGATAATATTTTATTACTAAGGATGTATTTAGTCAAATAAAACTTATATAGTTGAATTAGGACAGGTTTTAGAGTAATTATAATATCATTTTTACCCTTAATTAACCTATTTTGTTTTAACCGTGGTAAATAAAAGTCAAAAGTTACTATTTACCAAAAAATTATTTTCGTCTTATTGAACTATATTTTACATAATGATTTAAATATTAGCTCTCGATGTTTTGAAATTCAACCCACATAAGAATTAAAATTAAGATTTATGCAAATTTGTAAATGCTCCTAAAAGGTGGGTAAAAGACGGTAAAAAGTTTAATAAAATTTTATATATCTGAACTTATTAGAAAATGACCTTAATAAATTAAATTGAACATATATTGGTATTATATATCTATTTTGACCTAAAATAAATAAATATAAAATAAATAATTATTTAAATAAAAATTAAATTTTAAATTATAACCCTATGTTTTTTACAATTCATCAAAAATTGAATGTTTTCAGAAAAATACCAAAAACTCACCCTAATATAATTTTGATTTTTTTTATTCAAAAAAGAAGTCTATTTTACCAAATTAATAACATAGGAGTTTCATTTATTATCCTAAAATTAATTCCCACTGTCAAAACCAAAAAACAGGGTTTTCAAAAAAGTTAAAATTATTAAATGATTGACATGTGTTTATGTCAAATTTAAATGTGAAATTTCTTATAATGACCTGCATTGTATAAAATGATAAAAATATAATCTAATTATACTTTGAAACCATTAAAATATATAATTGAATAGTATAATTTATTTTGATTTAAAAAAATTTATTTTCAATTAAAATTTAGTATTTTTCACTATTCACCCAAATATAAAAGTTATCAGAAAAACACAAAAAAAAATTCATAACTATATTTTCAGGTTTTGATTATAAAGAAGAAGTTTAATTTGTCAAATTTAATATATAAAATTTCCAAATATAGGATTTAAAAAGAGGTCATCATTAAAAGGCGGTAAAATTGTTGTTTTGGAAAATACTTACTTTATCTGAAAATTTGAATTTGTTCTCATATTTTGTCTAAGAAACACATAATATGGGAGTTAAAATTATATAGAGTATATAAGATTCAAAATACAATTAATACTATCCCTAATTTTTTTGAATGTCTAGTTTGGTAAGTTAGGGTGTGCTTGAACTCGGTGTTGTGTATAGCACAAGTTATTGAATTACTTTAATGAGATGACGTACTATTAAATCTTGGAGTGTTACAATAGATTAATGTATTATGATTGATAAATTTCTCCTAAATATGTTCTCTATCACTCTCTATCAGAACATGATAGTTTTATTTTTCTTCCATATTCTTATTGTCACTTTCCACCTATTTTCTCCTTGGAGTAAAGCCAATTATGAGTGAATATGGGTAACCATTATGTTTATAACCCTCAGATTTTAATATAAGTTTTAGGCCTTGTTTTTATGATGTGGGATTCTAGGAAATAAACTTTCACATGTTAATTCATTAACAACCCAAAATAATTTTGAGGGTGAAATTACTTTAAATGGGGCTAGAATGTAACTCCAAAATATTTTTATCTGATATTTGTTTTAAATTTCATTGATTTATTGTGTTGGGAACTACACTAAGAAAATTTGGCGCCTTATGGAACACCATCTCAGCATACGGTATATACAACACTATGTATTCGTTATTTTATATAAAATTTAAAGTTCTTTTGATATAGTATATTTTATTCAAGTCCATGTATATGTGAACAACTAAATATCACTATGCTACCATATAACCAAGTCATTATAATAGTAGGTATGAGAATTGTTAACATTGTTCTGAAAAAACTATTTAAATGAAAATAAGTGGGTTTATAAAATAATAAAATCACTATTCCTAGATTTTATTAATTAATATAATGTTTAATATATTCAATTTAATGTTTAAAATTCATATTATATGTTTTATAGACATAATATATGAACAAATTCAATTTATTAGATAAGATATGTAATTATAAAAAAATGCAGTTTTGCCACCTTTTGATAAAGCGAACATTTTATATCTAGTTTTGACACTTTTATATATTTAATTTAAACTACATAAAATTATTATTTATAATTAGGATATAAAAATATACTTTGGATACAGTTTTGATACTTTTATCATAACTTACAAGTTTTGATAAATAAAAAAATACACTAAATTTTAATCAAAAACATTTTTCATCAAAGTAATTTAAAATGTTAAATTATATTTTTTAATTATTTTAAATTATAGATAAAATATATTTTTATAATTAAATTTAATTTATGTCATTTTTGTTAATTTTACATTGAAATTTCATGTAAAAACATTTCAATTTTTTGCAATGTTTTAACATTTAAAACATGTTTTTCATTCGAAAAATGTGATTAATTTTGAATTAATTAATGAAACATTGTTTATTTTAATATAAAAAAATTTATTCCTTATTTTTAATTTGTATTTCCAAATTATTTAAACATGGTTTTTTATTTTTAGGCATTATCAATCGTAACTTTAGTATTTTGTATTAATGTGGTAAAATGTAAATCGGGTAACTAAGTGTAAATATAATATATAAAATTTCATCAATACATGTCCTAATGTGATTGGATGAGTGATGTTCAACCTACACCATCATTGGGCCTAAATTATACCTATTGAAATCCACATGGATGTGATTGGGGTGTTTAATATATTTTATTTAAAGAAAATTTAAATCCATCTTATTCAAATTTTAATAAATAAATCACTTTTAATATAAGGTTATATAGAATATAAATTCAATTATAAATACTCATTTGAAGTAAAAGATTTTTTTATTTTTAATTGTAATTAATTTTTATTATTTATTAAATAAATAAATAAATTTAATATTTATTTGTTGATGATGCATAAATTATTTAATTAATAGAAAATAAAAAAAATAATTTTTACTAAAATTATAATTACCATTAAAAGAAAAAAAACATGAATAAATATTATTGGTAGAGTATATATTTACCATAATCATCCATGTTTCTAGTTATTGACAATTTGTTTCTGTATGGAATAGATTATGAGACTTATAATACATTATTTAAAGTGATGTTAAAGTTGTCACATTAAAATTTTAATATATATCACTTTTTAATGTAGGATTTTACAGAATATATATTATAATATAAGCATTATTATTAATTATATTAGATTTATATTCATCATAGTAATTTATTTTTAATTTTCATTCAACATATTAGTGTATTAATGAATTATTGAAAACTGATGTTGAAATTTTATTATTAATGGAAATATATAATTACTATTATTAAATATATTAAAATAAATATAATTTAAGATAATTAATATATCTAATGAATATAATTGATTACCTTTACCACATATAGATATAATTAAATATTTTTTTTGAGGATAACATTTTATATTGATATTTTTAAAAATCAACGAATTGATTATTTTCAAAATTGACAGTGTTGTTGTTTTTTCAAAATAATATTTTATTAAATTAATTAAAATTAATAAAACATTATAAATAAATTTATAATCAATATTATATTCAATAAAAAAATTTATTTTATTTATATATGATCTATTTCACATCAAATAATTAAATATTACATTAGTTTAATATTGAAATTATTGTTTCCCTAGTTAAAAAGAAATAGAATAACTAAGTGATAAATTAAAATGATAAGGTTTAAATGGATAGAAATTCATGTTATAAATTTTATTATTGATGATATAACAACCTTATATCATCTTATATTGAAAATGATTATAATTTTTAGGTTTTTGTATGGGGTTTTATTTTATTATAAATTAATACTTTTAGAGATTCCAAAAGTACCCCTCACCTCAATTATAATAGGGAACCTCCTCCCTCAACACTTTACATCCCAATGATCCTTAAAGATTATCCATACCCAGACCATTTACATTATAAACATCCATAGTATCATTTTATATGTTATTCACTTCTTAATAGACCAACTATGGTGTCTTTAAGAGGAAATTTAGAGGGAGCACATCAGAGAGGAGGTAATCTCCTCTACCGATTCATTCAATTTATTTCTTATTATACTTCAAGTACATGAGTAGTTTTTATTAAAAAATATTAAAAACAGAATAAATTATATTCATAGCTACTATTGTGGTTATGTACCAACAATGTTCCACCTTCTATACATCTTATGAAAAATAAAATCACCACGCATACGTACGTAAAAATTACTATCTCTACCCCGTGGTGTAATATGATTTTCCTCACCTTGTTACTCGGATGTATATAATGATATAAATAATATCTATATATGATTATTATAACATGATATGTATTCTGGAACAAAATATATACCATTCACTTCCATGCTATTTCACAATTATAGGAATGATATCGTCACTCCTATGTATGTACAACCTACCGTCTCCAGGATGCGATACAAATCATTATACATGATATTCATTAAATAATGATTATATAAGTAAATTGAATGAATAAATAGGAAATATATTATACTAATATAATTCATTATATCATGTAACAATAACATAATTAGATAAACTTATCTAACATAACATGTTTAAGAAAATAATGAAGTTAATATTCGATTGATGAGTAAAAATGTTACTAACAAACAGATGATAATATGGTCATATATGATAAATATGATTATAGTATAATTAAACGACACAATTTAAATCATTATACCAGAGGTTTAGATACATATAATGGATAACTGACCTAAGGTAAGGGATAATTTTACAATCTCATTACTTTCCTATATTGGTTATACGTAATTATTTACTGGAGTATATTTATCATCCATGTCCATGTTTACTAAAAGTTATTTCATAAAATATTTTTTATTATGATATGGATGTTTAATGTCTTTTGACCCATTTTACTTTTACTATGTGGTTTTGAAGGAATTTTTCATTCATTTTCTATATGAGTCATTTTTTGATGTTTTTGAAAACATAAATAAAAGAATGTTTCTTTATACATATACCACAACAATATAATTTTATGCTTTCATAATTACATATTTCCATGAATCATAGTATAAAATTTTTCAATGTTATTTTCAATGAAATTATTATCAATAAAAATTTCACAGTTTTTTGATAAAAATAAATAGATTTTGAAGAAGAAAATATTTTTTCCTCCAGAATTAATTTCACGTGTTATGTCAAAATTATTTTCTATCTACGATGGAATTATTCAATTTGGTTATATTTCATGTATAATATCATTACTGTTACTATTGTTGAATTTTTTTAAGGTTGAATGATATTTATGAAATCCATTTTTTCACATTGATTATATTATGGTGGAATAATGTTTAAAAAACCCCATTTTATTCATTGGTTATGATTAATTATTTATGTTATTGTGGAAAAAATAAGAATGATTTCATTTTGAAATTGGTGGGACATATATCTTCCTCCAATGAAATAGGTAATAATTTATATCTCATGAGATTGGCATGACTAGAATGAAAAGTAAATCTGGTTATGTAATACAGGGCTGGAATGACAAATAAATCTGGTTCAGCAATACATGGCTGGAATGAAAAGTAAACCCGTTTTAGTAGTAGACTTTATCCAATATGATGGTCTTGGAAATGAGCCTTCTCTAATATGGAAATTATTTTCTATGCTTAAGTGTTTTCTATAATTCCATGTTTTATAAAAATTATTTTTTCCCTAAAATTTTGTTACTTTATGATTCATCTCTTATAAACTACCATGATTTATTTCATGACTCAAGATTTTGATATTTTTTATACATGGTATGATTTTCAAAAATTATGTTCATAAATTATTATATTTAGGTTTTGTTTGATATTTTACATGATTACCTTTATTGAGCATTTTATCTCACCAATTTTTAGGTTTATTTTTCCAATGATATAAAGAAGGGTATTAAGTAATATGTGTCAAAACAGGGTTCTAGTTATGAAGGGAAACACATGAGATTCTATAGATTGTTTACGAACCAATTGTTTAGTTTTCCCAGTTTCCAAAGACCCCAATCTAATATTTCCTTTCGGCGTCTATTTTTTTCATATATTATTTATTCAAAAAACGTAAATTAATATCCATGTATGTTAATATTTAGGGTATATACAATAGAATATATGATATGTGGTAAAGGGTGTCATGTGTTGTGACACAATGGATAAATTTTTTGAGTGTTGGAAAATAATTATATATGCATATAATATCTAAATTTTGTAATCCTTTAGTTGGTAGGATTATTTGGTATTATGTGACAAAATTTTTTAGTTATGGAAATGATGTAAAATATATACGATCTAGGGTTGGGTCATCTCTCCAGGTCTTAAATAATATATGTAAAGTTAATATTTTAGCTCCAGATCTTGGAGTGTAGTTCAAGAGAACTTTCAATTCATATCAGATATGGGTTTATTTATTTTTGGAAATTTTCTTATGATTTGTATGAGGATATAACATGAAAAATACTATGATCAAAAAAGTGATGTTGGATGAACATAAAATATCACAATTAATGTGTCATAATTTATGAAATTTTTAGATTTATTTCATAGATCATATAATAACTTACTGAAATTATTGTTTCTTAACACTCTCATTAATATTTTAGTTTCAGTAAATATATGTAACTTAGAAAATTTAGTTAATAATATATGTTATGGTTAGTTAAATTGAAATCCCAATGAGAAAACAAATGGGATGTAAGATGGAGTGAAATACTTTTTGAAATTGATATAACTGATCATGAAAAATAACCAGAACTTTGTGGAGCTCTCTAACACACCCAAGAAGAAACAACACAGTGTTGAATCTTTCATGCTTCAATAATAACTAACCATTAGTGGAACTTGTGAGTACTAATGGATGATAAATGGATTGAAACAACAATTAAATATATTTTCTATTATTTAATTATCATACTTGAAAAATTAATTTTCAATATCTATCATTTGGTGGTGAAATAGAACATTATTTGACATTGTTAAAGATTAATAAACTAAATGAATAATGTGACTACAAGGCATATGAGGATTTGATGAAAGTATTTTTCATATATATTTTCCCCAAACACATCACACTAAAATGAAGTGGGAATTCGTTGAATTGAAATAAATGGAATATGAATCCATTGGTACCAAAGAATAAATATTCATGAGACTTGTATGATGTGATTCTGGTATTGTCAAGGACCCTGAAAGAAAAAATAACCATATATTTAGTGTCATAAACACATGTATCTGAAAGGACTTGGATATAAGGGACTTGTTTTGCTATAAATAAATTGTTCAGTGTGCTCTCAAGGTAGGAAATAATATTAGAGACTCACATTATTTAAATAAATTACCAGAAAAGAAGTGAAAATTTTTGTTTCAAGGAAGCTCAAAAGATAAAACCCATGTTGGGAAGAGGAATCATCCATAGACATGCCCAAGATGTAGGACGAATTAAAGGGTAATTTTCTCAAAATAATAAGGAAATGATTTATGTTTGGAAGATAAGGCTATCATACAAAATAATATTAAAGGGATATGAATACTGAAAATAATGAAAACCCTATTACAACACTATAAAATTAATCCTTAAATTTTAATTAATTTTGTAAATCCACCAACAAGTGTATGAAACCAAGGATTAATGAAGAATATAAACATTAGTAACCCCTTAATACATGGGAAACATGATAGATTATGAATTAAAACTGCTAATGCGGGACATGAAAACTTGGTGGTGTAAGGTACCTTCATCATCCACTCATAAACAGAAAATGTATTATTCATTTATGGATCTACCATGTAAATAAAAATATCACATAAAAATGATCTCAATCATTAAAGATTGCAATGTAGATCATTAATCTAATCATAACTATGGAAGGTAGGGGAATAATTAAAAAAGATAATTAAAATTTTGATAGGGATTGAGAATTATTGTATGAATGAATCTATGAATGTATGTAATTCTATATATGGGAATAAAAGCCGACCATTTTATATATAGTTGCTAGAAATATGGTGGTTGGATATAAGATCGATTAAAATGTTGACATTCGATATATGCTAATTGGGTATTCATATAGGTATGTTAAATTTATGTGATTCTTTATAGTAAATAGAATATAATATAACTCAAAAATAATAAATAATGAAAAATAAACATAATATTTAATTAAAATATTTTATTATAAAAATATATTTTTTTGTGTAACATATTAATAACATTATTGTTCATAATAATTAATGAATTTATGTATAAATAAAATTAAATGGATTATTTTAATGCCATTATATTGATAAAATTTTATGATTAATAATTATTTTTAATGGGATGTGATTATAATCAGTTACTATTAAATGGGAATATTTTTCTAAGTATTAATATTCTGGTGTGATGAAGTTATTCCAAATAAAATAAATTCAACTATTATGAAAGGTTATTTTAAGAAATCTTTTAAATGTATATGTGAGTGTAATAAATCACATTTAATTATTATATGATCTAAAATTGGATTTAGAACTATTAAAGTTTAAAAATTAGTTATTCTAAAAAAACAATACTATCTAAATTTTATGCTTTCATTTAAAATTTAAATATTAAATATTTATAAATTTAATTAGATTAAATGCACACCAAATTTTTAATCATCAACTTGATATTAACAAAGTGGTTCAATTTCATATTTACCCATAAAAATAAGTAACTAGGGTGAATAGTGAATGACAATCACAAATAGTTTGAATTATAAAAATATAATATATATTTCAATTGAAGAATAAATCACTAAAAACATTAATAAAATTAGTATTATGTTGAATCTCATGCCTCCATATTTATTTCCTCTTACATAGAATGATTTCCCTAAAAAATATCCTTATATTACCATAAAGTATTTAGACATTAATGAAATTCAACTGAAAATAATTTTTAAAATGACCACTCCCACACCTTTGGAATACCAATAAAGCCATTAATTTACCTCATTAATGTCATCCCATTTGGACTCTACTAAATCCTTATTAGAATATGGGTATCTTCTGGTTCTATGATTGATTCCTAGATCCTTTATTCTGGACAAACTCGTTTCAAAGAGTTAATTAATATAATAAGTATCTAATTTCTGTCCAATCATTTTCAATTACCATCTAATATCTCATAATTAAAATTCTCCTTATCAAATATAATTACATTATATTAAAATCACTGTTATTCTAAGAAAATTATTAGACTACTATATGACTCTAAACTATAATAACTCTTATGAATTGTTCCTGTTTGTATTAGTTCAACAACCTACATGAAAAATACTATACTATCATAACTATTTTCAATATGAATGAGTATAAAGAAAATAATAATAATTACATATTGTATAATGGAGTAATAAATGTTATTAATATTATTCAGGACGGATGACATGAAAATGATTGATCATTATTAAGTAATCTATTATTATTAGTAAATCAACAGAAAAAATTATTTCATGGATATTTCTTCTCATTAAACATACCCATATCATCCAATAAATGAACATGAGATATAATAAATCACTAATTAAAATTTTTCCACTTCATTGAATAATATGGTAATGATGAATTTTGTATCAAATAATTCATATCAAAATCGATATTTCGAAACCTACAGGAAATAATAAATTTTACTATCATGCAATGATTAAAAATAAAGAATAAATAATTAATATACGTTAAATAAATAAATATAATTGATGAATATAAAAGTTAAAATATATAAATAAGGTTTTGAAAAAAAATTATTATTTTTATTATGTTTATTACACATAGGGCTGATGTGCTTTCATTGATGTTGGGAGTAAAGGTAAGTGTTTATCATCTCAAATTTATCTCATTGATATATGTTTTACATTCCAAACCTTCTTTATTAATGTGGTGTGTATACCACCCCATGAATATCTTATACAATATTTACCATATAAATCATAGTATTTAAAAATTCACATCATTTGATTTATTTGAATTGCATTTAATTCGAATATTACTAAATCCATATGGTTTTATTTTCCAATATAATATTTAAATTTAGACTCTTTCAATTTGAGGTTTAATATAGGAAATTATAAATTATTTCACCCTAAAACCTATATATTTTATTTTTCATTATTTATTTTGGGAATTTTAATTTCTTCATATGATTTTACCATCCTTTGGTTCACAATTTAATTAATTTTTTTTGTATGTGCAGCCCAGATTTCACTTCTCTTGGGTCTTGAATCTTTATTATCAATGTATATATTATATAAAATGTTTTATTGAGGTCATTATATATACATATATGGTTTCTTGAGGTCTTTCTACATTATAATATTATTTATATACCAATAGTAGTAATGTAACACTTTAAACATTTTTTTCACATGTTTTTTTAAATTGTCCTCACATTATTTTGTGTGGTGTGAAATGAATTTCCATTTTAACATTTTACTCATAATTGAATTTTTCTACCTTATTCATCCATTTTAGTTATTCATAATCCTTTAATATTTTTAATTCTTTTACAATGTAAATTATATTTTCATTATTTTATGAATATTTTATCCTGAATGAAATGTAATAAAAAATGCTTTATCTTCTTAGAATTCAATATAATTTCATAGAACTCTTAAAAATTGTTTTTAATATATCTCAACATCCATTAATTTCTCATATTCTATATATAGTATATGATAAAGTGATTCCATAAATATTATTTATATAGATGGTTTATGAAATTCTGTTATATATGTTTTCATGAAACTCATACATTTTAGCGGGTTTAATTATCATTTGATGGAATTATGATGGTTTTTAATTTCCTATAGAACACATTTATATGGTCTATCATTTTAATATGGGTTAATACGATATATATATCCTATTTATTTGGTGAAGTTGTATATCTCATGAGGTTAGTATTTAATATAGGTTGTTATCCCATATCCATCGAGTTATGCGGCCTGGGTGGTAACCCAAGTCCATTATGATATGATGAATGGGTGGTGAGACCAATTGTACAATGTTATCAGACATGAACAGTTAGACCAAGTCCACTATATTATGGGAAATGTGTAGTGATCCCATGTAAACTATTTAATATAAGATAAATGGTTATCCTATGTACACTTTTTTTATGTTAAATGATTTTTTAGCCCATGAAAATTTTGTTATTGGACACAATACATTCTCTCAATTCCCGTATATTAAGTGATAACTGTGGTAATATATAATATACTATGTTATAGGAAGTTTGATAACATAGACCATTATGATGTTAATTTCAGGTTGTTTATCCTTATTATATGTTATGATTTTAATGCTTATATTTTTGTCACATTTTTATTACTAGGTTATTCTTTTAAAGCACATGATTGTTGATTATTGTTTTTACACTCCCAAGAATCATGAATTTTGTTATTAAAAAATTATTATTTCATGAATCATCTTTTATGATATTTTTTTATTGGGTGTATTATGTTCATATATATTGATTATTTTTTCATACCCATATGTTCATATTATGATCAATTATGATCATTTTTTTTCTTCCCTTATGTTTACTGTTACTGATTATTGAAGTAAACCCTATCCTATTTTACCATTAATTTGGTTATAATAGAGTACAAAATTTCATATGTTTAGAAGCAGTTTCAGTTTGGTGTTATTTTGAGGACATTTCCATTATGTAGTAAATGTTTTTGTTTATGTATATAAACTTAAAATACACTTTATTTTCTGTTCTATGGTGATATGAATTAGTGAGATGAAATGTTTAAATTATAGAGATGACATAAAATATATGTGATTATTGCTTAGGCCATATCATTTGGTATATAATCATATGTATGATGTTTATATTTTGGTCTAAGATCTCAAAGTGATGGTCTGTGTAATTTTAGTTGGTATAAAATTCTGATTAAATTATTTTTGGCGATTAAGAAATGTAGAATATGGGTATACAATCAAGAATAATGTATGATTCACCAAAAGTGATTTAGGATATACATAAATTACCATTAGGAATGTTCTGAATTTTATGAAATATTATTATTTATTTAACTTATCATATATTAGCTTACTCTTATTATTGTTACTTGATTCCCATATTTATATTTTTCGGTTAGTCAATTTCTTGAACAAAGAGGAATTGAGTTAACAGTGTGTGTTATTGATAGTGAAATGACTATCCTAATGAGAAACCAAATGGGTTAGGATATGTAGTGATGTCTTTTATAGAAATTAAATAAAATATTATGAGCTTTAAATTAAATCTCGATAAGATTCGAGATATATTGGAGATAAAAATACACACCATTGAGTATTTTATGTTTCAATGATTTCCATAATTTTGAAAACCATTTCATCCACTTGTTATAGAGTAATTAATCCACCCTACTAAAATGTTATTTTATATCCATAATATCTTCGATAAAGAATAATTAATTTTGACTATGAATATATTGGAATATAAAATTGAACAATGGTAGACATTAATAAGGGACATGAGACTAAGAGAAAAATTTAAATCCACAGAAAGAGAGGAGTTTAAATTAAATTTTTCAATAAATATTTTCACTAAACACATTTCATAAAATAGAGGAGAAATTATTAGAACTAAAAAAAGGTGGAAAATCCATTGGAGACTCTAAATAAAAATTCATGAGACATTCAAGGTACACTTATTGTTTTATCATTGAACCTAATTTCAAAATAAACTATTATTTAGTGGAATAAAGAAAAGTGTTAAAAATTTATTGGATATAAGGTAACTTGGTAGCTATGAATGAATTTTTCAACATGATATCATGGTTAAAATGGAGATCAGGGAATATAACCTCCCAATATGGATATAATAATTTGAGGAACAATTACCCATGGCTTAGAACTGTATCCCAGTATTCCCGAGGCTACGAATTAGCAGCAAGGGTCTAAGGTGAAAGTACAAGGATACATTACCTTCAACTAGTGTAAAAAAATAATAAATAAATAAGAAAAAAAATTTATTGGTATAAAATTTATAGTAATAAGAAACCATAAACGTACATTATTCAATAATGGATGTAAAAACAATAGACTCAACAATCAAAATAGGAAAAAATATTTGAACTCTCTATGGTAAAATCACAGACATGATAAATAGAATAAAAGTATAAGAGGATTTGTAACTACAAGAATAAAATTCTTCTTATATTTATAATAATAGAAAGATATCTCATTAGTTGATAAAACCTAGTTATCAACATAACCTGTACTTGAAAATATGAGTGTTTTTTAAGTACTCATGTTATATGGACGCTCATGTAGGACGTGAGAATAACTCAGCAGGATACCTCCAACATGGTGCTATAAAAAATTGATAGGAAGCTTTGTATGTGCATGTGATAATATCAGTCTGTAGTAAACATGAAATATATAATTTACCAAAAATCAGATATAATAACCAAATCACATACATGAAAACACAACCATACAACGAGAGCTCATGCGCTTACCAAGACACTATGATCTCCTGGTTGTACCTTCTTTTATTCAATTTAAAATCAAACTCATAATGAAGTAAATGTAGTGAAGAGATAAATAGATTTATGGTCTATAGGGTCCAAAGCAATTATAGAGACACATCCTTAGGAATCCATGTGGAATTGAGGCAACATTACACTCTAAGACTTCAATATAGAAGGAAAACATGTTATGCTACATCCATACAGAATTAAGAAAACGCGACACTCAGTATCCAGAATGTATTGAGTGAATATGAAACTTGAATTCCATAATGTCATTGTACCCAATGTTTCTAACACATGTTAGTCCTTCAAGACATTAGGTCCCCACCTTGTGTTTGGGACCACCATAATAATTATTAAGGTCATGTGAACATCCCCCTCTAATGGTAGTCAAAATATGATAGTCAATCTATCATTTATGATAAAATGATACCTCCAATGGTAAAACATCATATCTAATTGTATGAAAATAATATATATAAGTAGATAATAGAATATCATCATAAGTATTTATCAAAAATATACTTATAAAAATGATCATTATAAAACATGGTGAACAAGATACTTAGGCATACTAATGGAAGAAAGTATCATAATGGGTATCAAGGGATACACACAATCCCACATGCAATCACTATCAATAATGGACACCAATCTATGTTGATACACGTATCATAATAAGGAAAAAAAGGGAACATATAAATAGATCATGAAATATCACCAAGATTCATACTAAATAAAAATGTTATCAAGACCAAACATGGTATAAATTTACATTTAATCACTCTCATGGAATAAATCGTCACACATTGTCTTGTAGGATACACACCCACACCCAAAGGATTCCATGTTGTTTTAGGAACTCATTAGTGGTAAATCCTTTCCCATTTATGACCACAATCATGCCAATGCCTAAGGGTCCATCATGGAACTTAGAACTTTTTAAAATTTTATTATGTATATTCCTTTTCTTAATTAAGATCAGAAAAATTCCCAAATCAATTCCATGATTTGATGGTTAATTCAAAAAAATGGTACAATAACCATAGAGAGAATTATTGTGGGATATAACTTCATTAAACAGCCAATAAAAAGTACGCATTCATCATTAATGAAAATCATCTATCTATTGGATAAAAATATAGATATAAATGTAAATGATATGGGTCAATACACATGGGGGTGAACTTTAAGTTTAAATGTTTTTTATTTAAACTTTTATATAGAAGCATAGTTTAGGAAGTCTTAAAATAATACATTTCACAAAAAATACAAATGATATAATTGGTCTAAGATCTAATGAATATGATATGATATGATATCACATGTAATAAAAACGGTATTTTAATTTAATACAATGATCAGATTATAAAAATTAAATGATTCTACCATACAACTTATATAATTCCTAATACATTATGTAATCGATGTATCGCAATTAAAAAATTATAATAGAAATTAATATGAATAGAAAGAATCAATAAAATACTTCCCATTATATTAAATATAGTAGGGTAAAAATAATAGGTATTATAATTATTTTATTCCAAAGAGTAGGGTATCCTTTAACCTAGGATAAAATGACTTTCTTTCCACCACATAGGTAATCCCTCGATACAATGATCGATTTGTCTATCATCCTATCCACAGAAGCCCTCGATTAATAAGATAATAGAAACCATTGTCTTTCAAATACATGAAATCCCTAGTTAATATGATCCCCATAACTACATTCCTATCCTCATAATCCCTTGATCATTATCTAAATTATCAGTTGCACAATGAAAAACAAATCACTTATTGAAAGACAACAACTAGGAAAAATATGTTCACATCTTGTATATTGAAGGATTTTCGCACGAAGTATGAGAGATGTCACACAATTTTTCTCTATAACTTGAAAGATTAAAAATTTGATTACTCTATTTCGATTGAACTCATATTTATAGGGCTCATGTTCTTGCTTTCACATTTCCTGTAATGGTAATATTTCTCTAGAAAATTCGGAGGAACTCGGACAGCTAGCATTATAAAAGTCAAAACAAAACAGAACACCAGACATCATTTTGATTGGTATATAACTAATTTTACAAAATCATTATGGTTAGTATATAGTAAGTAAAAATGTATGAAGGATTGAATATGATTAATTACGATGAAAAAAAAATTATGAAAAATTTGAATAAAATAAGAGTACGACGCATAACATGGTTATGATGCATATCATAGATACTAAACAAAGCATAACTATGATGCATAACATTATTACGATGTGTAACATAATTAAAATGTATACCATGGATACAATATTCAGTTATGATGAATAACATGATAATGATTCATATCATGGTTACGATGTATAGTGTGATTATGATGTGTAACATAATTATGATTTATATCATAGATACAATTATATAGTTACTATGCATATCATCAATATGATCCACATCATAACCAAAATTCATAACATGGTTATAATGGAGGATTACAATGCATAATAGTAATATAATTCCTATCATGATTACAATATATATGGTTAGAAATTCATCATATGGGGTTATGATTTTAAAACAATTTATGTGAATACGATGAAAATAAACATATGTGATTAGGAAGAGTAACAACATATATGGTTAGGATGGAGAACAACATATCTGGTTATGATCGAAAAATATATATATGGTTATAGTGGGAAAAAAATATGGTTATGATGGAAAAAAACATATATAAAAAACAAGAAGTCATTAATGATTTTCAAAACCAAAATATGAATGAGAAAGTCAAAACACTTTTAGACTCAACAATCTACCCCTTTTTGGAAAGCACAAAATTAAAAAACAATAAATACTTATCTCCCTAGTGCTTAGTAAATCTTCTAAAAGTAATATTTAATATGAATAATTTTTCCATAGGATAAAAATTCCAAAACGGATCATGTTCTATTTATTTTAAATTTTGGGTTCTATCCCTTAATAATGTATTCACCATTATTCATTTTTTTATGAAAAAAATATTATTTATAAGGCTATTTCATCTCTTCCAAATTATTCTCCCCCTTGGTTATTTTTAAGAAGAATAAGTGAAAACATTCATTTCAATCAAAGGTTTAGATAAAAAAATAAAAAAAATAAAAAATAATCGGAATGAAATATGTTTTTTTACAATAAGATTTCAATAACTCATTCATTCACCTTTTTTCTTTCCAATAGGTTGAATACATAGTGATTCATTTTCATGACCTATTTTTTATCCTCCATCAATTTGTCAAGAGCTTCTTACTGAGCCTTCAGCTTGAAATCATGTTCTTCAATAATCCATTCTTTCATCTAAAGACTTTGTTTAAGAAGCCAAAGGATTGCTTCCTGTACTTTATGCCTTATTTACTAGGAATTAAAATCCTTCATTCAAAATCTTTAGGTCATATCTAAGATTAAATATTTATATGAATGAAAAAAATATCATCACATCCATTCTCTAATTTTTCATTTATATGATCAGGATCTATAAAGGCTATTACTTTTAAGGTAACCTAATCTTGAATGAATTTAGTTTTTCATTCAAATCAGTGACCCATTTTTTTAGACAGAATTGAGGTCATTTACATGCTTCAACAATTTATCATGCCTGTCCACATGATACTCGAAATTGTCATCAATGTGGTATGAAAACATGAAAACCTTGTTACAAGCCTTGCTATTCTCATCAGAACATTCATTGAATAATTAGAAATCAGCTTCAAGATTCAAAAATCTATCGAAAGGAGTATAGGTAGAATCCATTCATTCATAATGACTATTTGGAATTATACCGAGTTTGTATTCTACTTTTGGAAAGAAGTGAATAATCCTTTCCAATCTATTCCAGGCTTGGTCAATGCATTGAATTCCCTTCTTCGTGATTGTCTTTTCAAAATCGATATCTTCATTGTATTCTGGAAGATCTCTAAAATTAGGTTTAGGGTTAGTAAATTGAAATGGATGATTCAAATTCATATTGTATTATTATTATTCTTATTTATCTATTATTTTAATGCCTTTATTGGAAGAAATACTTTGAGAAACATATTTTTCTTGTTGAGGATCATGAGATGGGAACATAAAAGATAGAGCCTATAATTATTATGATGAATGACTTATATGGTTTGTAGATTCATTCTCTTCCACTTTTTCTTATTATTATCCCTTTTCTTCTTCTCCTTCTTCTTCTTCTTCATCAACAGCTATTTGATTGTGACCTTGTGAAGCTGATTGTTCTGATTCCTATTTCTCTTCCCCATTCTTTGCTCGATCCGATTGAGTTTGAATATGTTGTTCTCTTATGGAAATTATGGTTCTAGATTCCATAGCTATTTTAAGAAGACGATCAATATCAGTTTCTTGATCCATTCTCTTCTTCAATGCCTTATTCCGTTCTTCCTATTTTAAGGTTTCCTCAGTCCTTATTTTTACTACTATGGCTTTAGCTAGATATAAACTGAATTAAGGATCCCCTTCTTTCCTTTCTTCCTTCTCTTCCTCCACTCTACCACAACCTCATCTAATATTTCTTTTTTGTTTCTTTGATTTCATGGAGGGTGTAGACTTATATACAATTAATTTTCATGATGATTATTTGGAGGAAATTGAAGGTTTTTAACACCCTTCAGCTATTTATTTTCCTTAGCTTCTATATCATTCTCAATAATTTTGGATTCAGGAATGAATCGTAACATGAGTCTCATGATCATATCCTTATTGATGAGGGGCTCCTTTAAGGTTTTCAGATCTAACATAATTGATACATTTCATAAACTGAGGAACTCTTTCAAAAATATGCTCAGGATATTGGGAAATGTGATCAGCTGAGACGTTATTGAACTAGGTCTATGTTTTCTAATTTTCTATAAAATGAAAACCATAAGATTGAACTTCCTCATATTCACTATATAGTCAAGCATATAAACACAAGATACTTTCATTATATCCTTATCAATATTTCTCAGTACAAGAAAGCCTTGCATCCATAGAGAAATGATACAATTGTCAGCTAAAAGATGATTTACCTTCCTCTTATCATCATGATTTTCCAAAATTGAGTCCTCTTATTTCCTATTATCCAAATTCTTATCAAGTTCTGGTAATTTGTGGATAGTAAAAATGGAATATCCCTTAAAGAGAACTCCTAGGAAAAAATATACTAGTTTTATTAGGGTTTTGTATTTCTTATTATACCACATAAATGATATCTATAGACAATTTTCTATCCCCATTATATTATAGAATTGTAACACATCCTCATAAAATAGAAAGTCTTGATCTGATTTTTGTATTTCAATATAGAGGGAAATCCACCCTTTGAAATTTATTATTCTTTTCAATGAATAATCAAATGTCTCATAAAAATCATTAGAGACATAACCTTTCACCCTGAAAAGTCACATAGGAGAAATATTTTGGAGACATTTTATTTGGAGATGAAGTAGTTGACTCAAACATAGAAGACATGAAAAAAATCTGCAACACTGAAGTTTTTCCACATTACAAAAGCTGTGGACTTCAAAGATTACAAAAACTAATGTAATATCTGATTACGAATCGTGATGGGTATTTACAGAGCATCATATCTTTGGTGTAATTTAGATAAATTTAATGTATGATAAGTAGGGATGGGTTCTTTTAAAAAAAATTTATTTTCAGGATTATATCTAAAGGATCCAAAGGCTGAGAATCACTATGAACTCTTGAGGATTTCCTTAAAAATAAAATCATTTTTAGAATGAATCTAACTAGGAGTTAAAATAAATAATTGAAATACTAACAATTTGAAATATAAAGGAAAAAATAAGGTTTTAGAATTTCTACCTATCAAATTATTAGGATAGATAAATTGATTTCTATATATTGTTCTTATGATTATAATACAAATGAAATTTTAATATAGAAAAACATATGAGACCGATAATAATTATAATGTTGATAAAAAATTATAATACTGATAAAAAATGGAACCAATAAACATGAAACTAATAAACATGAAACCGATAATTATGAAACTAATAAAATAATGAAACCGATAAAATATAAAACTGATAAAAAGTTAAACTGATCAAATGTAAAACAAATAAAATTTAATATCAATAAATTTAAAATTGATAAAAAGTGAAACTTATAAAATGTAACAGTGTTAAAAAGTAAAAATGATAATAAGTAAAACCGATAAACTGTAAAACTGATAAAAATTATGTAGACTCCCCCTCTGAGAAGGTGTAACATTATGTAAGGATATGGTTTAAACAAGAAGTAGATGTGAATGATTACATTATAGTAATCATTCCTAGATTCTATTTAATGTATTCAAATCTATCAAAAGATAATGGTTTTGTAAAAATGATATAATTTTGTTCTTCTATTCTGATGAACATAAGAATACAAAAAAAATTAATTCTAGATGGATAGATATAAAGTATAACAAACCAACAATCATACCTATAAAATATGTTTGATCTACTGGTTTCCCATCTTCATCATGATCAGGTGTGTTTAAGGTAATGATTTGAGTTCTTATACTTTTAGTGTTGTCATATTAATACTTTTTAGGTAATTTTTTGATATTCTTATATTGGGATATATAGGTTCATTCAAGTTTTTGAGAGATTTGAAAACCTAAAAATAATGTTAACTCATCCATCATACTCATTTCAAACACAAATTTCATGATATTTACAAAACAATAGTTAGGTATTGCTGAGTTGATCTTAATATAATGTCATCAACATAGATTTGAACAACCAAAACATATTTGTTTTCCATTTTTATAAAAAGAGTTGGATTTGAAATTCCATTAGAATAATTTTTTTTGTAAAATAAATCATTTATGTCTCTCATACCAATCTATAGGGTAATTTTTAAGTACATAAAAAGCTTTGATAAGTCTAAAAACATGATCATGATGTTTTGAATCTGAAAAACCTAGACGTTGTTCTACAAAATCTTCTTGAGGAACAAATGCATTAAAGAAAGAACATTTTACAACCATTTTAAGAAGATTGAAGTTAATGAATTATATAATGTATCATAGAATATGAATAGAGTCAAGTATAGATACCAATGAATAGGTTTCTTAATATTCTATTCCCACTTGTTGATTATAGCCTTTAGAAAAAAGTATTTCTTTATTTCATATAATGAATCCTTTTTCATCAATTTTTTTTCTGAATACCCATTTCACTCCAATTCGATTTGTTTCTATTTCTCTTTGAACCAAGGACTAGCCATTATTCATTTCAATTTCATTTAGTTCATATTGAATTGCTTTAATCCAATCCTTGTCACCTAAGCCATCATTAGAACTTATATTATCAAATTGGAATAGAAAAGCAAGATGTTCTATTTCATTTCTCAATAAATTTCTAGTCATTATGGGTTGACTTACATCACCAATGATATTATACTAGGGATTATTCCTATGAATCAATTGATTTGCGTTTTTTAAAACCTGTTCATCAACATTAGGTAGAGATTCTTGTCAGGTAAATATTTCATAAACCTTTTCTTGTGTATTTCTCTTTTTAGAAGAGTTTTTAATCAAAGGATGATAATAAGTTTTTGAAAATACATCTGTTGATATAGGTAGGGGTAATGTAAAAAGAAAAGGATCGGTTTCATCAAATTTAAAAGTCACTTTTTCCTCAATAGTTTAGAGTTTTTATTAAAAACTCTATAAGCCTTATAAGTAGTGGAATAACTTAGAATTATTCATTCGTTGTATTTGGGTGAACATTTATGAAGAATATCTTTTGTATTCAACATGAATACTTTTCTTACAAATACTCTAATGTAACAAACATTAGGTTCTCAACTAGACCATTATTCATAAGGTGTTTTATTATGAAAAGGTCTAAATAAAAATTGATTTATAGTGTAACATGCAGTACATACAGCTTCATCCCAGAAATTCATAGCAATTGAGTATTCACTTAACATAGTAATTCTCATTTCCTAAATAATACGATTCATTTATTCAACAACACAAAATTTTTAGGTGTTCTTAGAGAAAAAAGGTTGTGAGAAATACCTTTCTTACTATAAAATGTTTCCAAATATGAATTTTAGAATTTCCACCATGATCACATAAAATAGTTATCAGTGGTATGTTTTTATAATTTTTAACAAGAAATATAAATGTTTTAAAATAGAAAAAGGCTCTGGATTTCAATGACAGGAAATAGACCCATTTAAATCTGGTTCAATCATCCACTAAAGAAAATACATAGTATTTTTCACCAATACTACCAGTTTGTGTAGGACTAAAAAAATCAATGTGCATTAACTATAATGAATTAGTAGTTAAAACCTCATTAATTTATTTAAAGATATTTTTATGTTTCCTTCAATATTTAAAAGGGTCATAAACATATGAGAAAAAAATTCAGAGATCTATAAGATCATTAACAAGTCTTTTCATTGAGATTTTACAAAGGTTCATAAGGTTATACTGTCATAACCTTCTATTCCATAACCAATATTGGTCTTCCATTACACTTAAGCAGGGTAAGTCTTAGCTCCTAAGGTATGCTATATTATGTGTGTATAAATTATCATGCCTATGGGTAGACAAAAAACATTCATCCTGGGAATTTTGATCTAAACATTATCATTCCAAAAATTCGCATGGTAACCTTCATCGCATAATTGACTTATGCTTATAAGGTTATTCCTAAGACCATTAACGAATAAAACATTAGAAATTAAAAAATTCCCTAAAAGAATAGTACAACCTAAACAATAATACTTGTGAATTAACTCTGAAGGTTACTCTTCTACCGTTTATTTTTATGATCTTTTCGAAGAAATATTTACTTCCAACCAAAAATATTGGACATCCATTATCAATTTACCAAATATTCTTGTTGTTGGTAAACTTTTGTTTCCTAAAAAATAAAAAAAATATATTTTTGGAACCCAAAATAGTTTGGTTTTAGAAAAATTTATATAAAAGAACATTAGGAATCAACATTTGTTTTTCATAGTGAGCTTTAGGAAATCCTAAAGACTAGGTTTTATTAAGTGAATAATCTTTTTCCCAATGTCCCCCACATTGACATTTGTTGCATAATGAAACACATTGGGGAACAAAATAATTATGACAAAAAACAAGTTTTGGATGAGTATAACCAATTATGGAAGTATTCTTTAAAAGATAAATTTTTTAATACATTTTATCAAATTCCTTCCATCCAAAAGTGAAATTTTATAGAAGTTTCTTAAGAGAAAAATTTTATATTTTAGTCTAATGAATAAATTTTCATTCTAACAAGTAATTGTTTTGGAATTGGATTCTATTTAAAAAAAACCTTTGAAACATGTTGTTCAAAGTCCTTATAAAGTAATTACTTCTCAGAATTTACATCCATGTGTTTTTTTATATACATTGTAAATCAACAGTTTCATGAACAAGAACTTTTGAATGATCTGACAATTCTTTTGTAAGGAATGATATTCTAGTGTTTCCCTTATCAATATTTTTCATATGTTTGAAATTTTCTTTCTAAACATGTTTAAAAAATATGGTTACTTTTATAAAATAATGTAAATTATCCTCTGCTGAGTAAGATCATTCATCTGAAGAGTAAAAATATTTCTCATCACGATAATTGGTATTTAAATATATGTTTGTAAGAGATTCTGTATTGTGTACCTTAGCCATGAGATAATGGGTTTCAATAGGTACTCTGCCTATGCGTCTAATATTCTTTTGACCAGAAGATTCATTTTCAAAAGATAATTTTGAAGAATCACCACCACTGGCACTACAAGTATAATTTTATTTAAATAAATTCTTATTCTTATTCTTGTTATACTTTTTATTGTTTCTTTATAAATTCGTATCCTTTCTATATTTCATTTTAAGGAAATAACCATCCGGTCTGATATGACATGGTATTTTACATTCATAACAAGTTACTTCTAGGTATTTCTTGTCCATTCTATCTTTCATTCTGAATCTATAGTGCAAATATTTTATTCCCACAATATTTGTAATTCATCAAGAAATATTGGATAAATCGTTATCTGAATGATCACTTTCACGGGACTATCATAAAACCAAATCATTCTTATCTTTATATCTTGTTAACCTTTTTGTTGTCTTCTCTTTAGATGTAGTAATAGAAGATACACATCCATTTCCATTTTTCATATTATTAAAATATTCCCCTCTTTTCATTCATGTCTCATGCAATAATAGAGTACCAAATAATTCATTAAGAGTGATTTGAGTAACAAACCTATTTTCATTAATAGCTGTCCTTTTTTGATTCCCACTCATTGGGGAATATATAGATCATATTTTCAACAAGAACATCATCATCAAGAAATTTTTCTCCCATTTATTTAATACGGTTAATGATTGTCATTAATCATTGCCTAATCTTTCATATCGGTTCCCCGTAGGAAAAAACAATGATATTTAGCTCAGACCATGACCTTTCTTGTTTCTACAACTTTAGATGTACCAAAATGTGTGACTTCCAATTTCCTTCAGATACAGGTGGCTGCTTCACATCCTGATATCTGACTATATATATTCCCAGTCAAAAAACATAAAAAATTATTGTGTACCTTTTAATTTAGTTGATATTCTAATTTTTCGTGGTTGGTGAAGGTTCCTACTTCTTTGTGGAGAATTTTGTAATCTCTAGTGAGCTTCACAAAATTTTCTGCTCCATTATTAATGACAAATGTATTCATTCGATAACTCTAGTACTCATAATCATTCCCATTAAAAATAAGTGGTCTAGTTGGGTTTAAATTATCAATTGATCCAATATTCATTAATTCCATCTTATAAGCCAACACATTCCCACTCCACATGTTAGTTTAGTATGTAAATATAAACAAAAGGGCTACATTAAAAATATATCTGTCTTATAGAAAGAAATAAAGTAAGAAAAAATCAATGGAAACCACCTCTAATACTAGTGTTTGGATTGAAATATAGATGTAAATGTATATGATATAGAACATTACAATATGGTGGGGGTGGGGGTGAATGGTAAGTTTAAAAGTTTTGTATTTAAACTATTAAAAAGAAACGTAGTTTAAGAAGTATTAAACTAATACAATTGACAAAAAATTAAAATGGTCTAATTGGTCCAGGATCCAATGGATATGATATGATTTGATATCACAAGTAATAAAAAACTATTGTATTTTAATTTAATGAAATGATCATAGTATAAGAAAAGTAAATAATTCTACCATACCGTGTATAGAGTCTCTTAATACAATATGTAATAAATGTATCATAATTAAAAAATTACAATAGAAAATAATATGAATAGAAAGAAGAACCAAATGATTCTCTTTCAATAAAAAATAAAAGTAGAAATATGAAAGCTATTAAAATTATATTATCCCAAAGAGTGGGGTATCCATTCACCTAGGATAAACGGTTTGTCTTACCACCACTTGGGTAAGCCCTCGATATGAAGATTGGAATGTCTGTCTTGCTATCCATAGAAGCCCTTGATTAAGAAGTTAATCAACAACCCTATATTTCAAATACTTGGAATCCCTAAACATAATGATTGATAGCACCGTCCTCCATCCCTAGAATCCCTCGATAGTTATCACAATTATTGGTTACACAAAGAAAAATAAAGCACTTATTGAAATAGAAGAACTAGGAAAAAGACTCTGATGTCTTGTATTTTTATGGACTTCCACATGAAACAAGAGATATGTCACACAGTCTCTCTCTAGAACATGGAAGATGAAAATTTTTATTACTCAAGTTTGAATGACCCCCTATTTTTAGCTCTCAGGTTCCTAAGGTCACATTTCCTGTAACAATCATATTACTTTGGCAAATATGGAGGGACTTGGACTCCTTTCATTAAAAAGCTCAGAACGAAATTGAATATATGACATCAATTTCATTTCTATATAACTAATTTCACAACATCATTTCGGATAGAAGAGAGTAAGTACAAAAGTATGAAGGAATGAGTTTGATGAATTACAATGTGAAACTTCTATGTGAGATTTGTGTAAAACATGAGTACGATACCTCAATTGGTAATAATGAATATCATTGATACGAAACAAAGCATAGTTATGATAAATAACGTGATAACGATGCATAACGTAATTATGACATATATCATGAGTACGATACATGGTTACGATACATTACATGATTACAATGCATATCATGGTTACGATGTATAACATGATTACGATGCGTAACATAATGATTATGTATATATTGGATACAATTACATGGTTAGGATGGATATCTTGAATATGATGCGTATCCTGACTACGATGAATAACATGGTTACGGTGCATGATTTGGATGCATAATATGAATATGATACATATCATGATTATGATATATACGGTTACGAAGGCATCATTTGTGGTTACAATTATAAAACAATTTAGGTGACTTTTAAAAAAACGACATATGTGATTATAATGAGAAACAACATATGTGGTTATGAAGTAGAACAACCTATCTAGTTACGATGGAAAAGAACATATATTATTATGATGGAAAGAAATATATATGGTTATGACAGACACCACCATATATGAAAAGAAGAAGTAATTTGTCATTTTAAAAACAAAAAGATGAATGAGAAAGTCGCATCACATTTAGACTCAACGCTAACCACACCAATTATTAAATCTATTAATATCATAAAAATATATCAATATTTGAGGGAATTCTCATCTACTTTTCTATTTAGAGACTAGATAATGATTAATTTAGAAGGAATATGATTATCAGGGAAAGGATCTCAAGATAATTAAGAAAACCAAGGATATCATGTGACTATACTATCCAATCGGATCATCCATGATAAACAACATTTTAATACACTATCATAATAGTAAGAAGAAGGATGATATCAGTGAAGATAGACATATGTATCCCTGATTCTCCATAGGAAGACATCTGGATCCACCCTGTTTAAATGTGATCTCTTAGAGGGAGGAAGAGATAAGGACATATGTGAATGATTCTAAAAAAATTGAGAAGTACATGATAAAACAAGGGGGATTTAGTGGTGAAAAGACTAATAAGAACAAAAAATAATCCACACCTATCACACCCCACTCGCTAGATAGTCAGTGTACTCTATTGAACCAATGGACAACAAACTATCCAGTTAAGGGCCACTAAATGGTCATTGAGACATACTGGGAAACAAGCTCCCTACCTACCTCACCAACTTGATGGTGTGTCTTATTAGATAGAAGCCTCTCTTTCCACCCCACTGGAATGTCAATAATACTACTGAAGTTTTAACTTCCCGACAAAGCCACTATACTTTTTCTGGGTTCTATTTTTCCCACCATTATTCCAGTCAAGTCTAGAAGCATTCCTAATAGATTTTTAGAATTAAATAACCTCAGTTCATCACATAATTATTATAATCAACTACCAACTAGATGGATGTTTAAAGTTCCTCTCAAAAATTACAACCCATAATGAAATGTTTTATTACAATATCCCCATTATAGTTCATCTCATACTTTAAAAGATGTGGTAGAACATTAAACACACCTCTAGATCTATACCAATCATCAACCATTAGAATTTATCTATACTCAATCATTGAGGTACAACTAATCTCTTCAAGGATGTGTTCTTTACTAAATGTACACTACACTCTCACTTCATGACTCCAAGAAAGAACATCATAAGCAGAGATAATTCTTTTTGACATTCAACTTCATGATAACAATCTCCACATCTATTTAACTATACACCTACAATCCCTCTTACATATTCATCCTGAATCATCATCGTTCCACCTACCATAGGAATTGTCTTACAAAACAAAATTATTTAACAACATGACTTGAATTGTTCGGATATATCAGACATTATTCATGGAAAACAACTGGGTAAAAGTTGACACCAAAACTACATTCAATGTTTCGAGATAAACCAATGAGTTTTATTGAAAAAAAACCAGGAAATCCAATCATTATAGAATAAAATGAATAATTCATAAAAACCTCAATCATTCCAACATGGTGAGCTTGATGGGGTTCTAACCCATGACACTAATGTTCATGCAGAAACACCTGTTGATAATTTTCCCGAAAGCTGACTTCAAAGGTACATGGAATAAATAACCGACTCTCCCAGAACCACCGATTATGATAAATTATTATTTAAATGAATCATTAAATATATTAGAAAACCTTAACAAAGTATAAACCAATATAAATTAAAAACCCACAATTGATTGATCAACTATTTTTCACTAGATATAGGGCTCTCAACCATGCTTCAACACACCAACAATTTGACTCCTTAGTTCACACTGATTTCTCCTGTTTCTGAAACAAAAAACTATTCCCCATCCAATACTACATATAAATAAAACATTATGATTCAAATGTGTAACCATATACTCTCGTGTCTATTAATGATCAATCACCCATATTTCCCATTATCATTGAGTGGTCAATATTATGCTGGACCATGGCCCTTTTCCAAAGAGAGGTCATTTCACATGTGACCAGGTTGATTATTACCATCAGAGGAGTGTCCTTATTGTCACCCCACAATGCATAGATTAGTATGCCACAACTCTATGAATCCAATATCCAAATTAATGGGAAAACATGAACATCTATCCATACATGGTTATCAATAAATATCTAATCACTTCACACACTTAGATTGATAGAACACATTTAACTCAATAGAATGATATATTTTTTATTTTCATGACATATTTCATTAGACTCGATGTGGGTTATGACTTTTAACCTAGACATGACTCATACTAATACATAATCAACTACACAAGACCACATAATTTCCACTGAAAAAAATGGTTCAACCACACAATGGTACCTCAATTAATTAATGATATTGTTTCGTCCCATAGAAACATCTTCAATGACATCAACCGCCATTATTCTATGCCCTATAAGTTTCACTCTAAATGTTCATTTTTACAATAAAAAGGTTTTCCCTGGATTGAATTCTTTAGTGATGTTCCTTTACTGTTTTTTTCCTTTTATGAACACAACGATGTCATTCTAAATGGATAGTTCAACACCCATCTTGTGCCATTTTTGTCACCCTTTCAATTAATCGATAGAAATGAACGCTCACACATCAAAGAAATTCTAGCGAGGCATGAAAATAATACTATATATAATAATATAGAGATTTTCCACTAACTCATGATCCTCAAGGCCATAACTAAAATTCCCCATAGTTACCCATAACCAGAATGGTTCAAATTACACCAAACAGAAGCACTAATAGTGATCGTCTTTATAAATCGCCTCTCCTTTCTACCTAAATTCACAATGTACAATCCAACACAATTGTGTGAATTCAAACCAATGAGCATACACCCTTAATCCAACATTACTAGGTATAAACACCTCTAATTTCCACTAGGAATTCAATGAGAGATTCATTCTGAACCAACAATCTAGACAACCTTTGTCTTACCCTCATCGAAACAGGCATCCAAACACTCTTTAACAGAACCTTTTATCTCATGTAATATCATTTTATGTTACCCATACTCTAGGGATGCAAGGAAACTTACAAGACCATCGTTTAATCCCTTTACATGATACTCAAACACTTGGCATATTTCCTTCAATGAAAATCAACCTTATGATATTATCCTTTATTATTACTTCATAATAAATTTTACTAATTAGGTTTCCTTTACACTGTATAATACATTGGCTCATTAGTAACTAGAGTATAATTTATAATCCCATAATGACTTCATGAAATCCTTCACATGGTTAATTATGGTTCAAATCACATAAAATTTCATTTATAATATTTCTATAGACATTACATTATGACTTATCCATTATACTAGCAACATTTAGTGGCCATTGATTAATGTTTTAGCTAAATAGAATACCGCTGGGCTCTATGGATCATTCTATAAAGGCTATAGTTGGCACAATAATTAATCAGATATAGAAAATGGATTCTCAAAAAAGGTTACTTACTAAGGATATTAGTTAACGATAATTAACTAATAAGATACAGTATACCATTTGTGAATATAGGGACTTCATTTTCATTGTCTTTATTATCTCCATCATTTTTTTCATTATTATCACCTCCCAAGTGAATCACACTATAGTCTCACATGTACTATTATTAAAAGTTGATATGTATAGGGCTTAAACTGTATAGAATATCAACAATAACTAATATGTGAAACACAATAAAAGTTGTTGAAACAAATTTAGTTGAGACCTCCGTAGTTAGTATAATCACATAAAAGAATCATATATTCCATGAGAAACAGACATACGGAATATGAATCATGTGACCCCACTTTTTGATATGTATAATAGTCAAATATATATAAATTCATGAACATCAAAATCCATGTGCATCATATGAGTTTAAATCATATATAATAATAATATTGTAAACAATGAACATTAATCAAATACCATAGTGACTTGGACTTCACTCAGAATTAGAGTCCCTAATACAACAAACTGTGTTTCATCATAAGCCCCATAACATTCCAATATCACTTTTATACCAACTCCTAAAAATAAAAAAAATATGGCCTATGAAATGATAACATTTTGTAATGACATGAAATGAATCACCAGGTCTAAACCAAAATTCCACATGACCTCAAATGTACCCCCCATACAATGGATTATTGACTAGCAACGAGGGTATAAGTTGGAACCATTGAGAGAATATACCCTCAATCAAATTAAATAAAAAAATAATCAACTAATCATATAAACAATATACTATTATAGTAATCATAAAACATGAAAAATCTAATTAAATGAATGAATGTCGAAACAACATACAAAAAAATTACAATCAAAAAAATATTGAACTCCTAACTGATTAATCTCATATATGATAAAAATAATAAAATTAATATAGTATTTGAAATCCAAGACTCACCTCATCTCGTTCTCTATACTCATATCATTTTATCCCATTAGTTGATGAAACTCAAGCCTTACCCCAACCTATAACTGAAACAAGTGAGGGATGCTCAGGTACCCCAATACCATGCCCTCCTGAGTAGGGTGAGAATACAACTTAGTTGGGTACAACCAACATGATCTTGTATCAATGTTATTGGATATAATGTACTTTAAAGTGATAAAATCAGAAAAAAAAATTGGAAATACATAATTTCAAAAACATAGAATATAACCACCAAATCATATACAAGAATAAAATACCAGACAGTCAAGCAGTTTCCAAACAACTATGAACCTATAGTTGTATCTTCTTTAACTCTATGCCAAATCAGTATAATAAATATTTCAATTTAATGATTATCTACCCATAAGGCTAGTCTTCTAGTTATAGTGACAAATGTCACTAGAAAACCACCAGGCATCAAGTAAACACATCACTCAAAATTCTTAAGGAATTGAGAAAACATATCACGTAGAGTCCTCAAGGAATCTAGACAACACCTAACATCACATCCATATAGATTCATCAAAATTTGACACTTGACATCTACAAGGAATTGAGTTAACATGTCATTAAACTTTCACAAGGTCGTCATGCATAAATATTTTGTAACAAGTTAGGCATCTAGGCAATCATGCACCTACCATATGTTTGGGTCCACCAATATCATTATCTTGATCCATGTCCACTTCCCCCTCTAAGGTTATTCATAACATTGAGTCCACCTATCATGTATTCCATAAAGATGCCTCTAATGAAAAAATTATATATCATACAGTGGAGAAATAAAATATATATATGTAGAGTATATCATCCTGAGTACATACCGTAAATATTTAAATACATTTTATCATCACTAAACATTTTGAGAAAGATACACAAGCATACTAATGGAAGAAAGAATAATAATGTGTCAAATGATCTACACACACCCAAAATTGATCACCATCAAGAATGATCAAAAAGATATTCTAATAATGGAAAAATGATAAGGAATATAAGAGTTCACATATAAGTAGAGTAAGGAATATCATCATGAGTCATATAAAATACACATACGATTATGATAAAACAATTCTTAAAAATATATCTAAGCATACTCAAGGAATAACTCATCATACATGGTCTCGTGGGATACAAACATAAAAACCCTAATTCATATATATAGTTTCTGGCAGTCATTTGTTTCCAATCCTCGACCATCAACAATTGAAATGAAGCTAGTATACAATGGTTCGTTATGGTCCATGTAATTTTTTCCAATTATATTAGGCATATTATTTTAAATAATTAATACTTAAGGAATAGAAATTAATCAACCATTATTTTTTATTCAAAAAATAATTTAAATTTATTGGTCATTAACTAAAAATGGTGAAACTCATATCTCATGCTAAAAATCATACATAATATAAAAGGGTAGATTACATGAGATCTCCTACCTGAAAATTATTAAACTTCAATACAAGAAAATCTTAAAAACTACTTCTAACCCTTGTAATCCCTTTCAACCCACATCAATTTCCATGATGTCATACTCTTTCCCGATCATTCCAAATTAAATAATCATAATTAAATTACAATTATTTTTTTAATAAGTTAATCACATTAAAATGATAAAAGGCATACATGTGAAAAGACACACCAAATATCACCGCCTAGTCAAACCCTCAACCAACCATTCCTAGAAGGTATTTCACTCAACTATGACTTAATTTGGAAAAAATAGCCTTCAATTAATAGCAATTCACAGTCCAATTTAAGATAATTAAATTGGAACAAAGAAAAAACCAACCAAATGATGTACCTTAGCTACAACATTATCTAATAGAATTCAATAAACCCCAGCATATTCCCATTTCTAAAAGGAGAATAATACAAAATTCTATTCTATTTTATGATTTTAAATTTAACATAAATCAACTACAAATAATTTCTGAAAATTATCAGTGGATATTAATTCGCAAACAACCCCATCATCATTTTGTGTTCATCATCACATAACATCCTATTTCCATGCCAATCCATAAAATCAACAGTTTCAGAAAATTCCATTTTGATCTGATGAAATTTTCATATCATTCTCTCTTTAAAGATAAGGGATATTACACACATACATTTATTGAAATATTTTTTTGATTTAATTTAATATTATAGATACTTTTTATTTCACACGACACTGAATATTGTTTTTTATAAAAAGTAATTAGTTTGTATTGAGTTATACACAACACCAAGTTACTATTACTCTACATGAAACAATTAGATTATCTTTCAGTACACACAAAACTATGTTGGTCTTTATTTCACACAATAACGAGCCCCTACGATATCATGTATTACACACATTGTACAGGTTTTACCAAACCCCAATATAATATTAATATGATTATTAACATATTATTATAGCTACCACCTAGCTGTTGGACTAGATGTTATGAATATTATAAATTGTAAAAATATTATTTACAAATTTATATAATATTATTGATTTTTTATAAATTTTTGTAATTGAATTAAATAACTATTTCAAAATAAATAAATTACGTTTCTATGAAAATGATTTTTCTATATACAAACATAATTTTTTCATTATAAATTAATCAAACCACTTTTTATTAATGTTTTCAATAAAATTTATATATTATATATTAAATAATTGTTTTTGATTCTCATGAAATATATTTTATATTTATAAGAGAAGAAAAAATATAATTTTATGATTAAATAAAAGTGTTCTTCTAAAAACAAGTTTTACCAACTTTTAATGGTTAAACCATTTTAAATATTATATATTATTCATTTATAGCAATTATCTTTCTAAAATTACCTTAATTTTTTAACTCTTGATATAAAAAAAATTCGGTAATTTTTGGTAATTTTTTAAGAAGTTTCATTTTTTGATGAATAATGAAAAACACTAAATTTTAATTCAAAACTGATTTTCTATCTATTTGTTTAATATAGATAAATTATGTTTCTACTTGATTTTAAAGTGCACATAGATCAATAATACATCACTTAATCTAATTTAGATCATTGGAATAAATTTCACATTGAAAATGGATATTCAAATATTTTAATCTTTTGGACGTTTTTTCATTAAAAACCAACATTGTCATCTTGTATGTGAGATTAATTTTAAATTAGATTCTGTCACTTATGTTATTGGAATTTGAAAAAATTGATACCTTGTTTTTAATAATAATAATGTATACATTTTTATATGTTCAAAATTTTTTTACCAAAAAATATTAGTGAAGGTGTTTAAAATTATTTACAGCAATTATAAGATAAATTATTATTTTAATGGACTGAGACTTAATCTTATTGACAAAAAATGGCCTAGAACCTTTTCAAAAATACATTTAATATTCATATTTATACCTTGACAGAAATTTTATATTTTTTTCCATTATTGGATCCAATTTTTATGATAATAACTTTGGGGGAATTCCCTTTTCAAACAATCGCAAGAATGCCACCTCTTATCCATGATAAAAAGACACTGAAACATACCAATAATTCACACCTATCAAGCCATTTGGATCCAAAATACTCTGAATAATTATCCTCAAAAATTAAATACCTTTATTATAATATACTTCCTTTCGGTTGAAATCTATTCAAGGATTCCCTTTGGTTAAAACTAAAAGGAGTTACATAAAGAATAGTTAACATTCGTCCTCAAGATCTGTTGTTTTATTTTCATTCTACAACCTTTAAAATAATCATATATTATGATTTTATTATAACATAAATATCCTAAATATATAGATATGTTGTTATTATATGATTTATACCTACACTTACTCCCATATACATCCTATGGTTAATGAACTTACTGTTGTTGTGTAAGGTAAACTACCACCACACGAGACAATGTTGTTTGTTTTTTATTTACCACCTATCAATGATGGTAATTATGATATAAAATATTTTAATATATTATATATATTATACTTACAATGACTTTATTATTATTTCATTCTAATATATAACATACCTTCATGCTTTCCATTTTGTGTAAATACAATTACTTCATTTGTGGATGTGTGGACTACGCCTCCTCAAAGCGATATGATTAATTCACACATTAAGTCGAATGTATTAAGGATGGTTTTTGTGAACCTATATGATATATATAAAATAATAATTAAAATTTAATTATATTATATATATATAGACATATTTTTCATTTTTTATTTCAATACGATAATAAAATTAAAACAATGTTCTTGGGTACGTACGACATATTATTTCCATGAATTGTTTATTCCATTTCAAATTTATATATTTTATAGATTATTATAAAAAACATGAATACTGGATATATATGATTTTTATATCATGTTTTAAATTATTTAAAATTAAATCATGATCTAGGTGATAGGATCAAGAATAACTGGACAAAACATATATGAATAACAAAGTAGTTATTACACGAAACATAACATTAACAAGGAGTGGTTAATAAATCAGTAATATAAATTCATAAAAAATAATATATGGTATTAGATATAGTAAAATTGTTCTTTTTTAGATTTATAATAAACATATGTCTATTATATTAAATGTTTTTATGAGTATGAATAAAAGAAATACAAAATGTAAGGGGATTTCTAGTCTCACTTTTATTTCTATGAGATTTATGCCTTATTCGCCACTCATTTATATTGTGTGATGTATATAAATCCCATGGATGTATTGTATTATTATTATAATTAAATTTATTTGTATTTACATATCCATTTTATGACATTTATTTCATTGGTATTATGTTTCAAAAGTTACCAATTCATTAAAGTAATGTTTTCTCAATTTTCATTCTTTGAGAAAGATTCCATGATATGCACCTATATTTTTATAAGAGTTGTATATAATAACTTTGAAATATTATATAATGAATCTTCATATATTAATTAGATCTTAAGAATCATTTAATGTTATTATTTCAATTGTATTATTATTCAATGTTACCAAAGTAGTAATGATATATTTCTACAATCTCATCATTTTTAGAGATTGTTTATGATTATGCTTCAATTGATGAAATATTATAATCCATATCTGAATAAATCGTATCAATTTTCGTAAACTATGTTTAATAATGTTAGATCTATGAAATGGTACCATTTTAGACTCGTTAGTACTTACTAAAATTATGGAAATTAATTTATGATAATATATCTTTATTTCTCCTGTTGATGAAAAATATGTGTTCTTTTAAAACCGTATATTCTAAAAATGATTCAAAAATATTTTAATATTATCCTATAATGTTTAATGAAAACATTTAACCATATATTTACTTTTAAAAAAATGGTTTAAAAATAAATCTTCTTTTCATTTCTAGATCAAGCCATTTTTAAGCATTTAATGTGCGAAAGCAATGTTTGATATGTACAAACATAACCACTATCATAACCCTAATTTAATTGATGATTCAATTGAATGTTTAAATGGTATTTTTAAAGACAATATTTTTCCTAGTTTTCTATAAATTTTTTGATTTTATAATTTTTTTTATAAGAACATTATTTTTAAAAATAATTTTATTTTTTAAAATTGATTTAAATTATTTTCAGAGATCCCATTAAATTTTTTCAAAAGTATATATTAAATAAAATGAATTAAATGATCTCAAAGATAATTTTATATTTTTTAAAATTAATTTCACATAACATGTTTATAAAAAATATTAATGAATATTTCTTAAATTCTCAAGGAAAATGGTTTTCATATTTTTGTTCATATTATTTTATATGTTTTCAAGGAAAAAGGTTTGAAAAATGTTTTCAAATTTATTTATAAGTCTTCAAAGATATTTTCATGGAATATGGTCTTAAAAATGTTTTATGTTTTTAAAAAATTAAAGTGTAATGGATAGTGTCCTTAAATTTTTTATAAAGATATTTCATAATTATTTTCCATATATGATGACATTCATTGGCCTTACACATTCCTTTCTGGGGAAATGATCTAAAGGTTCCATTCATATTTTTTCTCTGAATGATTAAGGTTTTTATGGAATGTTGTTTATGAAACTCATTTCTCTTTCAGATATTATATTTTTTTTGAAACTTGTACCTTTTCACGCGTTAATATCTGTTAAAATGATAATAAAACCTAACTATTTACATAGGTTGTGATATTTTTTCATGTTTATGAAACCAATATTATTTAATGGGTTACAATATGATTTCATATGATCTTATAGGACACGTGTGTAGGATTTCATTATGAAAAGGGTGATACCTATATCTACTTACTATATATTTGGTATAAATTTATATCTCATGAGTACGTTAGCGTTTGAACAAGGAATTAAATCATTTTATTATGATATTTTATGAACTTTGAGTGGGCTTAGTTTAGTATGAAAAACCTAGAATGAAGAGTGACCATGGTTTAGTAATTCATTTCTATATTGGTATGTGAGCCTGGTTCCTTAATACATGAATAGAATAGGAAGTGAACCCATTTTAGTAATACAAGGCTGGAATGAAGAGTGAACCTAGTTCAGTAAATAAATTATCCACTATGATGGCCTTGGAAGTAAGCTTATGATACAATGGAAATAATTTTACATTTTTTCTACAATTCCATTTCTTATTCCTATTTTATTATTATGTGGCGTATGCTATCGATTACTTTATTAATCATGTCTTATGCACTGCAAATATTTATGTAACGGATATTGATTATGATCTTCTATATGTACGGTACGATGTTCTAATGATATGATCATGTTATCATTCCCTTATTCAAGTGATTGTTCTTACATATCTCCTTGTTTACCCTTAATGAGAATTTAAGATCACCCCTTTCTTATGTTTCCTTTCCCTAGGTCAGGAAGAAAATTTTCAAGTAGGATTACTAAAGGGGAATATATTTAAAAGAGACCTTGAAGATCATTAACCAAAATAGAATAATTGGTTCCATGTTTCTAAAGACACTATACTATTATGGTCCTCAGGAAGGTATTTTTTAAATGTGATTAATATTCATTTAAAATGATGTAATATCCATGAATGTAATTCATGGGTCACTATAGATTGTATCAAAGGAACAATTTCATCGACCTTTGGAATCATGGATGAGGAAACATTAATGAGATCCCTAGACATATTTTTAAGGATATCTCTAGGGATATCTCTAACGATAAGTCAATGATACATTGAAGTATAAGAAAATATCTCAGAATTTTTGTGAAGGATAGAGTGAGTGGTCTCTTAAAAATAAATATATGTTTGGATACTACAAGTGGATGTGGATCTAGCCCAAATGTAAATAGGGGTAACAACTATGAAAACACTATATTGAGATATACTTGATCGGGAACTGGAGAACGATAATGGGCATTACTGTACACCTAGTTTGACACTTCTTTGGGATATGCTTTGTGAACTCACAAAATTTTTATGAACAATATTGAAATCTTTAAATAGATGAAGACTATGAATGACCATGGAAAAAATAAAGGAGTCGTATATTAATGAAGAATGTGTCATGATTTATACTTAAAATTTTTAGTTTCTCTAGATAATGTGGTTCCACACGATGATGATTATTTCACACACTATGATTTTAGGATTTATTCAATAACTGGAACCTATAATAACTGTGTTAATGGGGGAACAAAATGTAAAATGAAATGACTATCCTCTCAAGATACTGAATGTTATGAAATATGGAATGAAAAACCTCATTTCTATTGTCACATAAATTCCCCAAACAATGATTCATGGTGAACATCCAAATACGAAAAGGAGGGAACAATAATACGTTGAGTCCATCATGAATAAATTCCCACATTATTTCTTTGTTTTTTCTAAACCATTATTTGTGGAGAAATGGATGAGTATAACTGAAAATATATTTTCTATTATACATACTTTAGAGAATGAAATAGTCATTTTATCTATCTACCATATGAAAGGTGAGGTAGATCAATGAGATATTTTTTTAATAATCTGAGGCTACAAGATGTAATTATATTCATATATTGGGATTAGTTAAAGAAATTATTTTTCAATTAGTACATTCCTCATATTCATCATATGAATATGGAAAATAAATTCATAATGATTAAGAAGGATGATGAATATGTTTATTTATAAGAATAAAATTTTACAAGGCTTTTGAGGTACTATTCAGGTATTATCATCCAACTTAAAAGAAAAATTGATAAATTATTTTATGGCCTAAAACCTAGACATCAAAAGGCCTTGGATATTATAGACATTAAAATATATATGGAATGAGTTCAATGCTCAATCAAGGTGTAAATGGAGCTTTTACTTTCATATCAATATCATGATGTTGACAGGAAAAGAAATATGGAGTTGAAATAAAAATATATATTCCATTTCTATAAAATTATGATCATTCCTTTATGCTCAATGTGTGGGAAGAATTATAGAGGTTGTTTTCTTAAGGGGAATTCAAATTTTTTTAATGATATAAGGGAAGGTCATCATGAAATAGATTTTGAAAGTGATGAGAAAAATAAGAAAACAATGTGAATAGAGAGAATGATTCACATAATGCACCTCAAATACTCTATTGTTTCAATTATAGGGATTCAGGAACCTTAATAATCAATTCCCAAATCTAGGGGAGAACATGGATGATAATCCACAACAACCTTTCCTGAAAAAGGACAACATAAAATCTTATAAAATCACATTGGATGATGAAAACAATGATACATAGGGAACACTAATCCATCTCTAGTTGAAAATTTCATGTTTCATTTTATGTGAATAATCCCCATGAAAATATTATTGTTCATACTTTGGTGAAATTTCATGTGATTATCTCCCCCTATAGGGATTCTAGTAAAATAAAATCAATTTTGATATTCTATCGGTACAAGGATAGACCCATGTCTTCCAATGAAAATGATTTTGATATAATATAGGAGATTATTTAAGTAATTATCTGTAAATTATATTTTGGATGGGTTAAAAGATTGACCATTTTTGAAATGGATTTGGTAAAACATTGGATGAGGTTTTAGATATTAATGTGTTACTTAAAAATGTGAATATGTATGAATATTGGATAGCTTAGGTGAAACGTTTCATTGTGATAAGGAGAGATGGATTGACTTATCATTCTAGGTGTGGATCCTATGAACTATTAGTATTTTAGGAATAAAAAAATCACCATCACCCATTGGAGTAAGAGATGAAGTGGAAATCAAGAAAGGCACAACCAAAGAGTTATATTGTGCATATGAAAATGAATGAAATAATGTAAGTATATTTACATATGTTCTTTGTCAGTAAAATATTTCCACAACTCTAGGAAAATGATATTGGAAAATATTTATCCAAATATATTTTGTTCTTCTGAACTGAGGGTCTTATAAATCGTCACAAATTTAGGGATTTTAGGACATTAAATTTCCATTTTTCAGTCAATTTCTATTGATCAATGTTCTTTATCACTCTATATAATTATTTATGTTTTTCTTCCATGAAAAATCAGCAATCCAAACATACGTGGATTCCTAGTTTTTAGTTACTTTGTGTAACCATTACGGTTCCAATGTTCACTATTTAAAAGAAGTTATAACATTAATTTTTATGATGTGGGTTTCTATGAATAGATCTATCATGTATTACAACTATGATAACCCAAATGAATTTAATGGAAGGAATTCATTTTAAGGTGCATATAATTCTAGACCCAAATATTTAATGAAATATCTTTTTTTGAATTAATTTAATCTTTTTTATATTTCTCATTTTAAACAACATTAAATATTTTATTTTTTATAAAAGAACTATGTTTGGATTTTGTTACACGTAACACCAAGTTATTCTATAAGTACATGAAACACTCATATTATCTTTTTTGTACACATATCACTACCTTTTTCTTGTACTAGACATAATACAGGGACTTTTTAATAGCTTTCATTACATGATAGTCCGAGTTTTTATCAAACTAAAATATATTATTAATAAGATTATTAAAATATTATTATAGCTACCACCTACTTTTTGGAATGGAAGTTATGAATAAAATTAAATAAATTGTGAAAATATTTTTAAAAAATGTATATAGAATGAATCTTTTAGTTATCAATTATTAATGTGAATGAAAGTACTGTTGGAGAAAATTAATTTTCAATGAAAACATTTTTCCTATATACAAACACAATTATATCTCAGTAAATTGAACACACTAGTTGTGATTATTTTTTTTAAAAAAATGCGATAATATATATTGAATAAATATTTTTTATACCCATCTAATAGATTTTATATGTATAATATAAGAAGAAATCATATTTTATAAATAAAAAAATATTTTTCTAAAAGGTCATTCTACAACATTTTAATAGAGAACCCATTTGAAATATATTTTTTTACACATTTTAAAATTTTTATTTGAAAAATATACTTCATTTTTATGATTATTATCACAATTTTCTTTTGGTGAATTTTTACTTTTTTTCTAAGAAGTTTTGGTTTTTGATTAATAATGAAAAACACTAAATTTTAATATTAAAATGATTTTTAATCAAATTTACTTATATAGTTAAATTATTCTTTAATACGATTTTAAAGTATAATTATATAAATAATACATAACTTAATCCAATTTAGGTCATTGGTTCTAATTATATAAGGAAATTGGATATGAAAGCATTTCAATGTTTTGGACCTTTCCAATTAAAAATTTCACAATGTTGTCCTGTCTGCGGGATTAATTTTAAATTAATTTCTACCAGTTATATTATTGGACTTTTAAAAAATGGATTATATATTTTCAATAAAAATAATTTATATATTCTAATAAGTTTAAATAATTTTTCTATTAAAAAATATTAAATGTGACTAAAATTAATTTTAGAGATTAAGAGAAAATTAGCCTAAAAAATGAATACACCTTAAGCATAACACCCAAAATAACCTAGAAACATGTCCAAAATTCATTGGATATTCACATTTTCAACCTATAATCGATTTTATATGGTTTTTACCATTATATTATCAACTTGTTATTATGAAAAAATTGTTAGAATAAAATTTTCAAAAATTTACAAGAATGTTACCCCTTCTCCACTATAAAAAGAAAATAACCCATCCAACTTATTAACACAACTAATGGAAATTGGATTGGGAAAAATATTCATATATCTCCTCCCAAAATCCTTAAATTTATCCTATAATTCTCCATTTTGGATTAAACAAATACAATGAAGCCCTTTGTTGCAAACCAAAAGGAGTCACCCAAAATGAAGTTGTTCGTTTTCCCATGCCTCTCATGTTTGGGATTATGATGGACACTATGTTTCTATATTATATATATATATTTTGTATTTATTATTTTTTTATAATATTAGAATTATTAAATAAAATATATCTTCATACTTTCCATTTTGTGTACATATGATAATTGTTTTTGTGGATGTGTGGACTACAACCTCCTCAAATGGATACGATTTGTTCACAGTTTACATAGAATGTATTAAAGATCAGTTTTTTAAGGTTATAAAATATATATGAAATAAAATATATATTTTAATTATATTTTATATATACATATATTTCATTCACTTTCATTCATTAAATATGAAAATAAAACGGAAACAATAAAAATGCGTACGTACGACTACCCATCTCGGTCAATGGTTTATTCCATTTAATTTTTCTATAATTTTAATATTTTTATAAATAAAAATAATCTAATTATAAATGATATTTAAATCATGTTTTACATTATATAGGTATGTAAATAATTATATAAGTGATATTATTAAAAATAACAAGGCAAAACATATTCAAAAAACAAAGCGAATATTACTCAAAATGTAACATTTACATGGAGTGGTGAATAAACTGGTAACATAAAGTTATAAAAAATCATATATGGTATTAGATATAATAATATTGTTATGTGGTTGATTTTTAATAAAATTATATCTATTAAATATGATTTTTTAACAATTAAAAACAATGTTTAGACATAAGTTAAGGGTATTTATAGTGTTACTTTTATTTCTGTGAGATTTATACCTTATTAACCACTCATTTATTCTTTATGGGTTATATAAAGCCGATGTATTTATTCAATAATTATTATACATAAATTAATTTTTATTTAAATATTCATTTGCACATATATATTTCATGGGGTTAATGTTTCAAAAGTTACCAAATCCGAAAAGAAATTTTAACTCAATTTTTATTCATTGAGACATATGTCATGTTTTGAACCTATATTTTTCTATGAGGTGTATATACTAATTTTGAAAGGTTATATCATGAATATACTTATTTTAATGATATTTTATGCTTCATTTTATGTTATTATTTCTATTTTATTTTGATTCCATTCCACCGAAGTGGAAACAATTTATTGTTACAGTCTCATCATTTATCAAGACTATTGAGGATCATGACTTCATTAATGAAATATTATGATCCATATCCCATGAAAAATACATAATTCTCTTACCCAATGTCTATTAATGTTATATCCTAGAAATTATACCATTTTTTCACTCTTTTGTACTTAATACAATTAAGAAAATGATTTTATGAAAATCAGACATTATTTATCCTTTCGATCAAACATATGTGTTCTTTAAAAACAATGTTTTCTAAAAATGTTTACAAAAATATTTTACTATTATAATAAGATATTTGAATTAAAATTTTACCAACTTATTAATTTTTTTTAAAATTCATTTAAAATTATTCTTCTTTTAATTTTTTGATCAAGCTTCATTTATAAAATTTTGTAGTGAAAAAGTAATATTCATCATGTATGTAGTTACCCACTTCCATAAAAGTCATTAACATGATTCTCACTTTGTATATCTACAAGATTATTTCTTTAAATGAAATTATTTTCCTAATATTCTGTATTTTTTTTAAAAAACGCCTTTCAAAAAAATGAGCTCTCATTTTCTGAAAAATCTTTTAATGATTTTTATAACACCCTTTATATATTTTAAAAAAGCTCTTTTCAAATAAAATTGTTTCATTGATCTCAAATATTATTTTATAATTTAAAAAAATATTTTCAATTAAAATGGTTTTCAAAATGTTTTTAGTCTTCTTTTATGAGTTTTCAAGGAAAATCTTTTTCAAAATGTTTTCAAGATTCCACTATATGTTTTCCAAGAAAAAGGTTTTCAAAATGATTTCAAGATAACTTATAATTTTTCATTGTTATTTTCAAGGAAGGTGGTATTCAAAATGTTTTATTATATAAATTTTTATTCAACGAATATAGTGTATTTTCATCAAGAAACATTTTAAAAGCTATTTAAAAATTATTTTTAATCTAAGTAGGCCTCTACTGGTGTTACTCATTCCATTCTAGGTAAATGTTCCAAATGATCCATTTATATTATTTCTCTGAATAGTTTATGTTTAAATGGCACGATGTTTATGAAACCCATTTCTTTTTCCCAAGTTATTTTTTTAAACCTTCTTCATTTTACTGGATATGATTTGATAAAATAAATATGAAACCTATGTATTTTCCACATGATATGATACGATTATATTTTTATGATACCCATTTAATTTCATGGGTTAAGTTATGATTTCTTATGCTCGCGCGGAATGAAAATGTATGATTTCATTATGAGATAGGTGGGAACTATATCATCCTTCAATGCATTGGGTAAATATTTACATCTCATGAGACTAATAAGGATGGAACAAGGAGTGAACTTCATTCAGTATGATATGATAGAATGTGTAGTAAATTATGTTCAGTATGAATAGGTTGGAATGAGGAGTAAACCTAGTTCAATAATAAAAGGCAAAAACTAAAAGTGAAACTGGTTTACTAATATCGGGCTAGAAAATGAAGTTAACATGTTTCAGTAATAGAAGTCTAGAATAGGGAGTGAATCCATTTTAACAATGGACATTACCCACTTACATGGACTCGAAAGTAAGCCCAAACTACTATGGAAATAATTTTATATGTCTTCCAAAATTCCATGTCTTATTATTATGTTACAATTTCACGGATTATTCTCTTTATTACTATGTGATTCGTGTCTTATGATCTACTAATAATTATTCAATTCATATTGATTATGATATATGATATGTAGGGTATGATGTTATAATGTAACGGTCATATTCTCATACCCTTATTCTAATTAATGTTCTCACATATCTCATTGTTTACCCTTACTAATAATTTGAGCTCATAAATTTGTTATGTTTCTTTAACCAAGGTTATGAAGAATGGTTTTAAGTTTGATTACTAAAGGTGAAGTTCTTTATGATTGATATTGATGATCTTTCACCAAACTAAAATAATAGGTTCCATGTTCAAATGGAAATATACAATTAGGGTATTTAGGAATGGATTTTTCTAATGTGATGAATATTCCTCTAAAATGATGTAATATCTGGTTATTTTATCCATAGGTTTCTATAATCCAAATATCAATCTACAGAAAAAGGATCTAAAGAGAATTGAGAAATCTATTTATCACAATGGCTTATACTTACTGACAGGATAGTCTATGATGATTGTCATGGAGATCAACAACTGTAAGAAGAATACGAATTCCTAGATCAAAGAATATTGAAGGATCTAGCCAATATTTTCCTTTGGGTCACATCAATATCCACCTTAGATCCAGTGATCTTCTTAGAGAGATGTATAGAGACCCAATCTTGACATACATGGACATTAAATTACATTTGTGGAATACATAATACATAACAAAACAATACACCAAAAGACCGTAATAGTTTAGTGTCTTTGGAAACTCCGAATATAATCTTATAATCTTGGTGAAATATCTTCAACATCTACCATAATGATCTTGTAACGTCCCTGTTCCAGAAGCTACCCAGAGGTGCCCTGTGCCTAGTTCGCCACATGATCTCAAGCGCATTTCCCCAAACGCCAGAGGCTGCCAACTAGCAGCGAGGGCCTTGGTATGTTATTGGGGAAACTATGCCCTCATTTGGTAAGGTATAAAAAGAAAAGAAATTAATAGTAAATAGAGGAAGTAGTAAACAATACGGAACAACTGAAACCAAACAGTGGAAGCAATGAATATATAGTAATGATGATAATAATGCAGCAGGTACAAGTATCTAAGGAACGCAGCAAACACACCAACGTGCTGAAATACAAGTAAAAACAAAGTAATAAAATAACAACAACTCATGCAGCATCGCAAGCCTATGCTTGGTCCCTTGCGCTCCATCACCAACAAATTAAGTACCAGAAGTCGAAGGGCGCTTGCCCTTATCTATACCTGCAACAACAAAGTCTTCTTGGGCCCAAAATCATGGCCCAAACAGGGTGTGACATACAATCCCAGTAGGCAATCACCCAAAGATCTGTGCCTAACAGTCAATGAATACAAGGCAAGTAAAAGTGTTGGATGTAGTAAACAGAAAAGCACACAGCAGCTACAATCCACGGTTCTAGCATATAAAGTACACAAGTAAACAACCAACGACAAGAAGAAAATAGGTATCCCTCTAGGTAGCTCTCATAGCCTAACCCCTATGGTTCAACCTAAAAGTACTAGAAACTCTCTAGGAGGCACACACAGTCTCACCCCTCTTGTTCAGCTAAGAGTAGACTCTCTAAGAAAGCACTCACCGTCAATTCCCCTATAGTCTCGTATCATACTAAAGGCTCTCTGGGGAAGCACTCAACATCTCATTCCCCATGTGGCCCACGTCGAGTAACTATAGACTCTATAAGGAAGAACTCATCATCAATTCCCCCTGTGGTCTCGCATTGTATAAAAAGACACTCTGGAGAAGCCCTTACATCCATTCTCCCTATGGTCTACAACACTAGGTTCTCACAGTCCTGTGTGAAATAAACATGCTCAGCACGCACATATCATCCCAAGTAAACCTAAAGAACTACTTGGATATCATTCTAAGGAAACACAACAAAACAGTATAACAACCCCACTATCCTACAACTAGGCACGGTAACTGGAAAAAGACTAATAAGAAAAAACATGCAAGGAAAAGCACAAGAACACATTATAAATTATCCAAATTCACAAGAAATGATCTCTTATCAAGAAATCAAGAAATGTAGTCAAACAACAGGGGAAAAACAGGAACCCAGAATTCACCCTTCAAGGAAATTGGTGAAGGTTGCACAAAATATTCAAAGACTTCTTGTGGAAAAGCCCAAACCACCTACCTAGATGTTAGGAGATCAAAATACTTGAGACACACAGATTTATTCTCCTTAGAATGAAAAAGATATATGAAAACCCACAAAACGTTCAACCAATAATAACTTGAGAAAGAATAGGAATTGGTAAACAAGGCTCTAGGAGAAGAGAGGACTCGCCGCTGCGGTTCAAACACAGTCGACGATGATCGAAATAGAGAATGGAGAGAGGAACGATGGCTCGGAGAAGATCCATGGCCATACAGGTCACTCTTAGACGAAGACGCTAGAGAATAAGATGTTTTCCTTGATTAGGCGTGACCTCGGTCCGTTTAATGAAAAAAAGAAAGTACACGGCATGTACATTTAGAGTACATGGCATTAACTAGGTTTTTCCGTACTCCACTTTTAGCAGCCTCCACGTCACCCGTACACCCCGTGTGTGTCACCCAGGCACGACCAACATATGGCTTCAAGCCAGAAAAGAGTACATGACATGTACTTAGAAAGTACACGGAATGTACATCCAAAATTTCCAGAAACTCCATTTTTCTCAAAAACTCCCGAAAAAGGAAATACATACCTCAAACGAAGATCCGGGTTCTTACAAACTTCCCCCATTAAAGAAATTCGTCCAAGAATTTCCCTAACGAGGCGTGGAAGAAGAAACCCTGATTAGCTCTTGCCACTGTGGTCGTACATCATCCTCCCTTTCCTAGGTCTCGTCCTCTACTCGTCCGTGCTACCATAGCACCCCTACTAGACGAACATTACACCCATGGAGAATTTTCGTACTACAATCAACAATCTGGATAGGATTCTCCTCAAACGATGCATCCGCTTCAAGCTCAGTCTTATCGGGTTGAAATACATGAGACGAGTCTGAAAAGTAACGTCGGAGTTGAGAAACGTGGAAGAGGTCGTGCATAGCCCAATACCTCTGAGGTAACCGAATCCTATAGGAAACCATCCCAACTATCTCCAACACCTCAAACATCTCAACGTACCGCGGTGAAAGCGTACCCTGTCTTTGAATCCTCTTGTGTCCCAACCATGGTGCGACACGTAGGAAAACCCGATCCCCGACCTCGAACTCCAGAGGTTGTCTCTGCTGATCAACATAAGACTTCTTTCGAGACTCTGTTGTAGCCATCCTCTTCTGAATCGACTCTATCTTCTCTGATGTCTCCTGAACAAGGAGAGGTCCCAGCAAAGCTGCCTCTCCTGCCTCCAGCCAGCATATGGGTGATCGACATGGCCTACCATATAAAGCCTCATAAGGTGCCATCTGAATGGTCGCCAGAAAACTATTGTTGTAGGTGAACTCAATAAGAAGAATATGCTTCTCCCAAGAACCTCAAAAGTACAGAATTCATGCTCGGAGCATATAATCAAGATCCTAGATCGTACGCTCAGATTGGCCATCTGTCTATAGATGGTATAATATACTCAAAAGTACCTGTGTACCCAAAGCCTTCTGAAGTCGCTGCCAGAACCGAGAAGTGAAGCGTGCATCCCTGTCTGAGACAATGGAGTGTGTAACTACATGCAGACGTACAATATCTTGAATGTACATTCGTCCCAGATCATCAACATTGATGGTCTCCTTCATTGGTATGAAGTGATCAACCTTCATAATTCTGTCGACGACAACCCAAATAGCATCGTTCCCTAAGGACGACCTCGGAAAACCGGTCACAAAGTCCATCACGACATCGTTCCACTTACACTCCAGAATGGGTAACTGCTGTAAAAGGCATGCTAGTCGTTGATGCTCTGACTTCACCTGCTGACAAGTAAAACACCGCAAGATGAAACTAGCAACATCCATCTTTATACTTGTACACCAGTACTAGCGATGAAGGTCCTAATACATCTTGGTGATGCCAGTTTGAACTAACCAAACTGAGGAATGAAAATCCTACATCAGCTCCTTGCGTATGTCAGCTGGAACCCATATGCGTCCCTAGAAACACAAGATCTCATCCTCTCCCACTGTCCATCCCGGAAGAGTGTCCTCTCTTGACACGCTCTCCCGCAGTACTAAGCCTTCTGAGATTGATAGCTACCTCATTCGCACCCGATCAAGTAGTGTAGAGGTAACAACTACAGAAGATAGAAAAGTCTATCCTTGTCTGTCGTGCACCACCAGATGCATCTCAGAGAACAGATCCATAAGCTACCACTCACTGCTGGCCTCCTGAATTGCCGGAATCTGAGTTCTTCTACTCAATGCATCTGCCACTATGTTGCCCTTTCTCGGCATATAGGCAAGCTCGGAATCATAAGACTGAAGATACTTGACCCACACGTGTTGTCTCGGATTCAGATCACCCTGAGTGAATATTTAAATGAGACTCTTGTGGTCGGTGAAAACCAAAAAGTGCTCTCACATGAGGTAATGTCTCCAACAGCGTAAGGCATGAACAAAAGCTTCCAACTCCAGATCGTGTGTCAGGTAGTTCCTCTCATGTGGCCTCAACTACTGAGACCCGTACAAAACAACTCCATCTCCCTGTATAAGCATAGTGCCTAGCCCGATACCTGATGCATCACAATAAACAGTGTAGCTCTTGCCAAGCTCTGGCAAGACTAGTATCGATGCTGACGTCAATCTTCCCTTCAGCACCTGAAAGGCTGACTCGCAAGAATCTGACCATAAGAAGTTCTCCCCATTCTTGGTCAGACCTGTCAAAGGTGCTGCTAGGCATGAAAAGTCTTGAGTAAATCGTATGTAGTATCCAGCCAGCCCAAGGGAACTCATCACCTCAAAGACGTTATTCGGATGCTCCTAGGAAACTACATCCCTCACTTTCTCTAGGTCCACCGACACTCCTGCCTCTGAGATGACGTGACCCAAAATGTGAATCTGATCCATCCAAAAGTGGCACTTCGAAAGTTTAGCATAAAGTCGATGCTCTCTAAGTGTACTCGTAACGGTCTCAAGATGGGTAGCATGGTCGTGTCTTGTGTGAAAGTCCACCAAGATATCGTCCTCCATGACCATGACAAAATAATCAATGTAAGGATGGAACACTCGGTTCATTAGTACCATGAAATATGTTGGAACATTCATTAGACCGAACGGCATAATCGTATACTCGTAGAGACCATGCCTACTCCTAAAGGCTGTCAAAGGTATATCTGATGGTCTGAAATGTAACTGAGGATAATCGGACCTCAAATAGATCTTCGAGAACACTCAGGATCCTCAAAGAAGATCGAAGATATCATCATTCCAATGCAAGGGATATTGGTTCTTAACAGTCAACTGGTTTAGCTTCCGATAATCCAGACAGAGCCTAAGGGTATCATCTGCCTTCTTTTCAAACAGGATAGGAGAACCCCCAAGGAGAAGTAGTGGGTCAGATAAAACCCTTTTCCTGTAACTCCTCTAACTGCTTCTTGAGCTCCTGCAACTCAGGTGTAGCCATCCTATAGGGAGGAATGGACACCGGTGCCGCTCCTATCACGAGCTCAATCGAGAAGTCTACCTCACACTCCGGAGGAAAACATGAAAATTACTCTAGAAATACATCTCTGAAACAATCCACCACTGGAGGAATGTCCAACTTTGAAGTCCCCTGATCATCCAGATAAAGACTAGAAATCTGGGACATCACCCTTCCCAGCCCATGATGCTCGAATCCTGCTCGACTCTCCTGGACATCCCATTCACCTCTATGAAGAAAAGATTTACCTTCTACTAAAATGAAACTCACCTTGCGGTGATAAAAGTTGACGACTGCCTGAAAGGGAACCAACCAATATCTCCCAAGAATGACATTGTAGCCTGTCATCTCTAGGATGTAGAGATTCCATAACAAACGATACCCTGCAACCTCGAGAGGGCACTCTCTACACTGACGTACACTAGATGTCCTTTTCCCCAAAAGAGTTTCTAGTGTCAAAGAGTTGACAGAAGAAAAGAAACAGAGACCCAGGCTCTCCACAACAGCAAAAAAGATAATGCTATGTGTAGCACCAATATAGAAAAGAGTTGACGATAAAACTGAGGCTACTAAAATCATACCTCGAACTGTAGAAGGTCCGAGATCCTGCTTCTAATGGGTCTATTCCACGATGAAAGACCGGTCTGCACCGCAACACTGCGACCCTGCTTGACCGCTCTGAGCTAATCCAACCTACTGACGTTGAAAGACTGGTAGCTGACTGCCACGACCTCGACCTCCAACTTGGCCAGAAAGACCATAAGAACTCCTGTTCCTCGACTGGTTAGAAACTGGTGGTGCTGCTCCTGAATGAGGAGTCATAGAAGAACTCCCGTCACCAACTGCTGGTGAGAATACCTGGCAGAAACACTGAAGGTGACCCATCTTGTCGCAAGATCAGAACACCATGGGGTCTCTCTGGCACTGCGACCTCGTGTGCCTTGACCGGCCACACTGGTATCACATCACCTGGCTACCTGATGATGCATCTCACTTCCTCAGATCACCACACGTAGACTCCCTACGGCGCTTCTTACTGTCATATGGTGGAAAACTATCTCTGGAAGTAGAACCGCCATGGATCGCAGATCCGAAGTCTCTCAGATTGCGCTCCTCAATCAGTGCCTGGTTGACGATGGATGTGATGGATGTCAACTGGAAGAGATTCACCGGCGAGCGTATCTCCCGCCTGAGACCATCCTCAAACTTCCATGCTAAGAACATCCCATCCCCACCCTAGAGGGATGTTAAACGCTGCAGCTTGGTGAAACGAGAGGAGTACTCCATAACATAAAGATTACCCTACTCTAAGCTCATGAACTCCCAGACTCAGTCGGCCCTCAGGGTCTATGGGTAGAAGTAGTCATAAAAGACATGCTGAAACTCCTCCCAAGACATAACCTACTAATGACCCGCCTATGAGATCACCTCCCACCACATCTTGGTGGAGTCTCGTAGCATATTGGTATAGAGCTTGACCCGCCTCTTTGGAGGAGTCTCAAGATGCTCGAAGATGGTTAACATGGCTTCCAGCCATGACTCTACAGCCTATGGTCCTCCTTCCCCCGAGAAAGTGGGAGGATGCTGCTGCTGGAAAACCCGCGTCAAGTCTGCCATAGTCGTGGTAGGAGGTGGTTCTCCCTAAAAGATCTGCATCATCCTCATAAAACCATCAATGAACTATGCATCAGCACCTACAATTGGTATGACAGTCGGTGCCAAGGCTGGCCCGACTGGAGGATCGACAGGAAGTCCCTGATCAGCCATATCTGGCGTCTTATCACTGCCTGACAACTGACATAAAACCAGAGGGCATCTCAGAGGAAAAGCATTGAAAGATCAAACATTCCTTATATTAGGAAAACAAGGACAGAGAACCACGGAGTGAAATATGATAACAGGAGAAGGAAACACACAATATTTACAAAAAAAGACTACACGGCATGTATAAAATCTACATGGCGTGTACAAAACTTTGTTTCCCTGCCCGTGTCTCCTAGCACGGCTAACCCACACGGTCTACTTAAACTAAGACTACACGGCATGTGCCTGGTGGACACGACGTGTAGTAGAAAAGGTTCCAACGACCTGTGCTGCTATCTACACGGCCGGCTACACGACTGAGACTACACAACATGTTCCCATCAAACACGGCGTGTACTTGAAGATTTTTTCCGAACCATGTTTTTGGCGACACGGATGACCCTTATACGGAGTGTTCCGAACAATCACGACATGTATGGAAGAAGATAACACTGACCCAGGTTGCTCATGACAATACCGGGTACCTGGAACAAGACTACACGGCATGTTGATATCCAACAAGGCAAGTTCTACTTGAGCTTCCCCGACCCGTATTGTTGTTTACACGGCCAGGTACACGCTCACTACTACACGACGTGTATTTACCATACACGACATGTTCCTGGAGATTTTTACAACCCATGTTTATGCTCACATAGTCAAAGACACGGATTAAAACTACACTACATGTATATATAAATTACACAACTTGTATTCTGGGTTTTTCTGGGCAGTAGCTCTGAAACTGCACCAAAGCCCAGAAAACACTGAAAAATGAGAAAGAATGTGCCAAATTCCGATTTGTGAGGGACCATACTCCCCACAAATAAAATATTGGAATACATTTAAGTAATTTATGATACAAACAATCCTTTAAAAATCCGCAGAGATTCTAACAAAGCATCTATCACAACAGAATGCATAATCTACACAAGTTCTGTCACAACAACATGAAATTGCTAATGCACCCTAGATCGCATGACAAGAATGCATGGAATGTGATTTCTAATAAGTTCCTATATGATGCATGAGATGTCATACCCTCATCTCATCTGGTTGGGATAGAAATTGAACCAGAATAGAAACAACAATAACAACACAAATCATGTGAATCACTCTAGGTGAAATCATATCAACCGTAAAATCTCAAAACCAAAAAAATGCAATAATCGAGGTAGTATGGATTTTTCATGTATACGGGTTAGTTACTCAAAAGAATAGCATAACACCAAGTACCAAATCCATCATATCCCTGGATAATGGCTCCAAACAGTAAATCCAGAGAAAAGAACCTCCTCTGATACCACTTTGTAACGTCCCGGTTCTGGAAGCCACCCAGAGGTGCCCCGTGCCCAGTTCACCAGATGACCACAAGTGCATTTCCCCAAATGCCACAGGCTGTCGACTAGAAACAAGTGCCTTGGTAAGTTATTTGGGAAACTATGCCCTCATTTGGTAAGATATACCAAGAAAATAAATTAAAAGTAAATAGAGGAAGTATAAACAATACACAACAACTGAAACTAAACAGCGGAATCAATGAATATATATTAATTATGATAATGATATAGTAGGTACAAGTATCTAAGGAATGCAGCAAACAAAACAATGTGCTGAAATACAAGTATAAACAAAGTACTAAAATAACAGAAACTCCTACAGCATCTCAAACCTATGCTTGGCCCCTTTCTCTCCAGCTCCAAGCAATCAAGTACCGGAAGTCGAATGGTGCTTTCCCTTATCTATACCTACAACAAAAAAGTCTGCTTGGGCCCAAAAGCATGGCCCAAATAGGGTTTGAGATACAATCCTAGTAGGGAATCACCCAAAGATATGTGCCTAATAGTCAATGAATATAAGGCATGTAAAACAGTAGGAACCAGTAAACAGAAAAGCACACAGCAGCTACAATCCACAGTTCTAGCATATAAAGTACACAAGTAAACAACCAACAACAAGTAGAAAACAGGTAACCCTCTGGGTAGCTCTCATATCCTAACCCCTATGGTTCAACATAATAGTACTAGAAACACTCTAGGAGGCAGACACAGTCTCACCCCTCTGGTTCAGCTAAGAGTAGAATCTCTGAGGAAGCACTCACCGTCAATTCCCCCTATAGTCTCGTATCATACTAAAGGATCTTTGGGGAAGCACTCAACGTCTCATTCCCCTTGTGGCCCGCGTTGAGTGACTACAGACTCTCTGAGGGAGCACTCATCATCAATTCCCCCTGTGGTCTCGCATCATATTAAAAGACACTGGAAAAGCTCTTACGTCCAATGTCCCTATGGTCTACTACACTAGGTTCTCACAGTCCTGTGTGAAATAAACATGCTCAGCACGCGTGTATCATCCCAAGTAAACCTAAAAAACTACTTGGCTATCATTCTAAGGCCCAACAGCACAGCAGTTTAATAGCCCCACTATCCTACAACTAGGCATGAAAACTAGCAAAAAGCCTAATAAGCAAAAACATGGAAGGAAAATCACAGGAACACAGTGTAAATTATACAAATTCACAAGCAATGGTCTCTGATCAAGCAATCAAGAAAACAAGTCAAACAATAGGGGAAAAACAGGAAACCCACAATTCATCGTTCAAGGATATTTGGGGAATTTGCACAAAAGATTCACATACATCCTACAGAAAGGCACAAACCACCTACCCAGATGCTAGGAGATCAAAATACTTGAGCCACGCAGATTGATTCTCCTTAGAACGATGAATATCTATAAAAACTCACAAAATGTTCAACTGATGATAACCTGAAAAAGAAGAGTAATTAGTAAACAAGGCTCTAGGAGAATGGATGAATCACTGCTATGGTTCCAACTCAATTGACGGCAATCGAAACAGAGAACAGATGGAGGAACGGTGGCTCGGAGAAGATATACGGTGGTGTAGGTCACTCTTAGATGAAGAAGCCAGAGAAGAAGACGTTTTCCTCGATTAGGTGCGACCCTGGTCTGTTTAATGAAAAAATTAAAGTACACGACATGTAATTTTAGGGTACATGGAATGTACTAGGTTTTTTTGTACTCCGCTTTAAGCGGCCTCCACGTGACCCCCACACCTCGTGTGTGTGGCCCGGGCACGACCATCACACGGGTTAAAGCCGGAAAATATTATATGGTGTGTACTCCGAAAGTACATGGCGTGTACTTCAAAAATTTCCAGAAACTCCATTTTTCACAAAAACTCTCGAAAAAGGAATTACATACCTCAAACGAAGTTCCAGGTTCTTATTGATCTTCCCATTTTTTCTTACCAAAAAATTTTCTTTATTCCCTTGGGAAAAGAAAACATATAAAGGGTGATCTCAAATGCTCAGTAAGGGTAATAATGGAGAAAATAAAACAAATCTTATAAATTTGAACATCAGAACATGAACATAAAGTTTACACATCAAAATATCGAGTTGTGAAATAAATCTTGGCAGCACATAAGGAATATGTCATAAAGGAACATCAATAATGATAAAATAGCATTGGAATAAAACATTTAATTGTGGAAAACCATTAAGCACATGATATTATTTCCATAGTAGCCAAGGAATTACTACCAAGACCATCTTACTGGACAAAGTCCCTTTCTGAATCGAGTTCACTCCTCGTTCCAGTCCTATATCACTAAACCGGATTAACTTACCATTCCATCCATGTCTATGTCATGAGATATAAATCATTACCCAATGCATTGGAGGGAGATATCGGTCCCACCCATCACATAATGAAATAATTCTTTTGTGTGCCACAAAATATACATACATCATTCATAATAACCCAAATAATAAAATGGGTTTCATAAACATCATCCCATCATAACCTAATCCTTATATAACAAATGGATATAATTTCATCATAAGAAAAATCAAACCATGTAAATAATAAGTACATTATACTTGAAACATACACATATGAAATAATGTCATCTTTGATGGAATATGGTTTTGATAAAACACTTGAAATGAATTCTTGAGAAAATATCCTTTCTTCTATTAAATCATTTTCATTTCAAAAAATTCCACAGAATTTTAAAAGAAAAATGATTTTATTTAAAATATCCCTAAAATCTTGTAGAGTAAAAATATTGAAAATAAGGCGTTATTAAACTGTAAAAATCTATTCTTTCCGTATAAGTTAAAAAAACATTCTCCTCGTACTTTTAACAGAAAAGTCAAAATGTACCACATATGGTAAAAAAAAGAAGGATTACTTACATAACACAATTTAAATTTCAAATAGGGGTAAACATGATTTTAAAAATACAAGGAATAATATTAAACACTTTATGAAAATCATTTTTTATGGACATGGATGAAAAATATAACCCCATTAAATACTTATGAATAAACATTCTCGGATAAGAACGAGATTGGAATAGTTATCCCTTACCTTAGGTATGATATACTTCGTACGTATCTGAACCTCCTATATAATGATTTAAATAATGTTATTGAATTATTATATAATCATATTCATTGTTATGATATCATATATGGTTCACTTATGACTTTATATTACTCGTTCCTTTGTAAATTCCATGTTAAAGCAATGTTTTGGGTAAAATAATTTTATTTATCGTACCTGTTTGGACATGTTGTTATTGATATTATTATTACATATATAATGATTTAATTATTCCATAATGTAAATAATAATTTATATATAATATATATTCAGTATAAATATAAATATATATATATATATATAATAGATAGATAAATGAAATGAAATACACCGTTCATGGAGACGGTCGGCCGTACGTACGCATGAACATTGTTTTCCTTTCCTTATTGACTTCAATGGAAGTAAGTAGATGAAATATATATATATATATACATAAATCCATTAGCTTTATCATGTCATATATTTTATTATTATTCATTATATATACTTTATAATCATTCTTGAATGGTTAACATGGATAATGAATCTCATCACGTCGTTGAGACGGTAATCCGTACTTACGCACGAGCGATGATATCATTCCCATAATTATTGAATTGAATTGGAGTGGATGATATAATTTCTCATAATCATTATTATTTTATAATAACTATATATAGTTATTCATTAAACCATTATACCCATCCATGTAAGGTGATGGTGGAAAAACAGATTACACCACGGTGTGGAGACGGTATTTCGTACGTACGCACGTGCAGTGATTTTGTTTTTTGTAGGATGTATAGAATGTGAAATGGGGTTGTTTCATATTTATAATAAAATATAAGTATATTAGTGATACTTATCTTATTACTTTATAATGAAACAACTAAAGAAGAAGAAGTTGAAGAAGAATGAAAACTTGAAAAAATCGATAGAAGAGATTACCTCTTCTTCAACGCACCTCTTTTAAGCTTCCTCTTAAGGCATTAGAGTTTGTCTTTTGAGGAGACCATAACCCCTATAATGTTTATAGTGTAGTTTAGAAGGGTAATTTTCAGGGTTTGGCAGAGCTTGAATGGTTAAAATTGTGTAAGGAGAAGAGGGAGGTGGTTCTCTTTTATAACGGAGGAGAGGGGCTCCTTAGAAAAACCATAAAATATTATTTTATAATAAAGTCATATTCGGTTTATAATAGCTCCAAATTTATTTATTTCTAAGATAAAGTGAGTATGGGTCTAAATACTATCATCCAATTGGTTTTAGAAATTTTTAGTTTACTATTTTAACCTTATCATTTATATTTAACTCTAAGTTAAATTTTTTTTTACAGTGTCTTCTAGTTTTCTTACACAATATGGTTTATAAACTTACTATAAAAAGCCAAAATAACCCCAAGTGGTTCATTAAAAATATATATAACTTTATCTATGTCATTTTTATGAACCTTATATTTTTATGAATAGAATAATAATTAATAATATAATATTTTTTTAAACTATTTTATGTCAATTTTGAAACTATTTGTTAATTGATTTATGTGAAAATCATGACAGCATGATTAGTTCAAAAAAATTAATTAATTCAATACTAAAATATCATATTAACCTAGAAAATATTTCAATTCATAAAAAGTCTCAAATTACATTTATTTGGGTATTTATAACATCAATTATGTTAATATTTCATTAATATGGAAATTACTGCATAATCAATGAGTCATTAATAAATTAAAATATATAATCTCTAAAAATTATAATTAAAATACCATTATGTAGAAAATCATTTTATCTTTCTAATGAATATTTATATTTGAATTTATCTTATGTATAACCCTATATTAAAAATGTTTTATTTATTAAACATTGATTTTAACTCTTTTAAATCTTCATTAAATTAAATAATAATAAGTGTCATAATATAATTCAAGTGATGAAAAAGGGTAATATTTTATTCCTAAGGTTGTTTTTGGTCAAATTAAACTTATCCAATATAATTATAACATGTGATAGGGTAATAATAATAACATTTTTACCCTTAATTACCCAATTTACTTTAAACCGTGGTAAATAAAATTAAAAAGTTACTATTCACCAAAAATTATTTTTATCTTATTGAACAAAATTTTACTCCTTGATATTATACATGTCTCTCGGATTTTCGAAATTAAACTCACAGAAGTGGTAAAATTATGTTTTATGTACAATTGCAAATGCTCCTAGGAGGTGGGTAAAAGACGGTGAAAAGTTCAATAAAATTTTTATATATCTAAAATTATTGTAAAATGACTCCAATTAATTACATTGAATATATATAAGTATTATGTGTCTACTTTTACCTAAAATAATGTTAAATAAAATAAATTATTATTTAAATAAAAAGTTAGTTTTAACCAATAACTAAGTGTTTTCACTATTCATCAAAAAATGAAAGTTTTTAGAAAAATACCAAAATTTCACCCGAGGCTAATTTCAATATTCTGAATCCAAAAATGATGTCCATTTTGAAGATGAAATTTATATAATTTCAAAAAGTGGGTATTACTATTTATAATGGCTATTTTATATAATATTTTTATTACATATCATTGTTTAGTTAAACTCGGTATTGTGTACGACACACGCTATCGTGGAAGGTCGTGATTGCGTGTTAAGCAAGCCAAATTAGGGTTGCTTGTTGTGCAAGATTCCTTTGTTGTTGTGTATATTATAATCCAACCATATTTCATTTATAAATTGAATATATATATATATATACATTCAATGTTGCGTAGAATAACTTCTATCAAACTAACGTGAAATTTTGTGTAACACGATCCAAGATTAGTGTTGCGTATACTACAAGCTAATATTGTGTTGCATATAGCACAATATAATCTTGGTGTAGGAAACAACATAAAACATCAAATAAATTAAAATTATTAATTCTCATAAAATCTCAGGGTGTTACATTCTACCCCCCTTAAAATGAATTTCTCCCTCAAAATTCATCGGAGTTATAAATCATTGACAACTAGATAGTTTCTTTCATAGAAACCCATATCGTAAAAATGAATACTAAAACTTAATTTTGAAAACTAATGTATGAAACGTAACAGATACCCAAATTAAATCATCATTGGGTTTCCACATAGGAGAACATAGGTGAAAATATGGATATAGAAGAGAAATATAACCATCAACTTCTGATGAAGAGTGGTAGGCTACATGGCTATGAAAAAGCCAACAATCACAAATACATAAATTTGTGATGATCTATGGCACCATCTGATTCATCAGATATGAGGGCACTATGAAAACATTTTTGGTTTTCAAGATCATTTCCCTAATGTTGAAGAATTTTTTAATTTAAAGAAATGCTTACTTGATTTTGGAACAATCTTACCATTGGTCATGCCTTGAACAATTTACACTTCATCTCTGAATGAAATGAAGTTTAGTTTGTCATTCATGAACTATTAGAAGATCATGCGATAGATTGATAGGTCGTTCCATCTATCTCAAACATAATGTTATCAAAATTTATATACATAATTCAATTTATAGTGATATTAATCGTATATGGTTCCAAAAAAGGACTTATACTTCATCTATAATCCTACTGAATAAAATAAAACTAGTTTCTACTTACCAAGGAATTCCTGTAGTCCTATGGTTAGCGATAAAGTCCTGTCACACTTCTGTTGTGGGTTCGATTCCCTTAACCTTTTCTGACGCGACGGGTTTTCGTCCGTCCTACAGGTTGTCCTTTTTCTAAAACTACATTACAGAAATAATATTGAAAAAATGTTATAGCCTTAAACAATAATATCTTATGTTAGACATTATACATTCCAATCATTAGTCTTATCTAAAATAATTCTGACCAAAATCATAGTATAAAGAAAACAATTACTAGACATTTCATCTACCGAGTATGTGAATACCATCATTTATCCCCTATATATCAGAAGATATATCTTTTTGGTAACATTCTAAATATTTGAATACCTTAATCATGTATTCTTTTCAAACATGAATTACCATAGAACCTTAGTGAAAACATGAATGTTGTCAAAAGTTAACTCTTTACAGATTCCAAAATCCAAAATTTCTATATACTCAAACCATGATATCACATTGTCCTTATATCAGTCATGAGCTCATGAATACTATCAAACATTTAATTTTTTCTTTATCCCTTCATTATGTGCAAATCATTCACTTTCTAAAAATATTTCAATCAATTTTCATGGTTATCGGTACCATACAATTATTGAAAACCAATACATATATATTCCAAAATTCCATGATACTATAAATGAGATTTCGTGATACTATTTTCAAATCCAATTACATAAACACTTAATCATTCCACAATGACATTTTCATACTCAAAATCACAAATACTGACACATGTGAAATCCCTTTGTCCTTTTCCTTAAGAGGTTTATCTAATCGATCATCATTAACCCTTGGATTAGGGAATTGATTAGAATAATGCCCCATTTCATTGCACTTGAAGCATTGAAGTGTTAGTGGAGTGTTCTCTGTAGTCTTTTCTCTATTTACGTAATTAGAAACCTTTTTCCCATTACTTTGTCACTCGACTACTCTATAACCTTCTTTTCAAAAGTTGAAACATTTTATAGTGCCTTTTAGACAATCTCCACCATGCTTATTTCCACACATTGAGCATAAAGTAACATTCATCTTCTTTTCACCGTTGTTCTGAGATTTTTCCCTGAACTCCATCTTTCGTTTCTTGTCTAAACCATGAGATGGATATGTAACACAAACTTCCAGTTCTACCTTGATAGCACAATGCACAATTTCTTCATAGCTACTGAAGTCTCATATAGATAATGACCTTCGAAGACATGGTTTTATGCCACTACAGAATTGGTCAACTTTACTTTCAGGTTCGATGATAAAGCCAGATGCATACCTTTCAAGCCTTCTAAAATTCCCTTCGTATATACCAACATATTCATCATCCTTTTGCTTAAGCTCAAGTAACTCCTTTTCCATCATTGTTTGAAGAATATGAGGGAAGTACTTACTGAAAAATAAGTTCTTGATCTCATCCCATTCCATGGATTCAATTTCATCTCGGGGCCTCGTATTCATAATTAGAGTCCACCATTGGTCGGCTTGACCTTCTAAATAGTAACTAGCAAGAATTAATTTTTCATTTTCTAAACAGCAAAGTATGGAAAATATCTTTTCAATGGTACTGATCCATTGTTCAGCAACAAGTAGATTAGAAGACCCACTGAAAGAAGGTGGATGTTTCCTCATGAAGTACTCAATAGAATATTGATCCCTTCTCTGCCCATTTGGAAGTCCAGAATGGCTCATAGCTTGTGTAAGTATAGCAATAAGATTTTGCACTCCATATCCCATAACATTGGTTTGTTCAGGAGGACAATCATTGCATTGTCTATTACATTGATCAACACGGTTCCTTCGGGTTCCAGCCATCATCTAAAACCCAATAAGAATAGTGTGAGTGGAAAAAATCATGCTAGTAAAACAACATAATAAAGGGGGATTAATTTCAATATATAAAATCTTAGGATTAATTCTAAGGTCGTTACATATACGTATATTTATCATTAGGGACATCCCTAAACATAAATTAGAAATATCTCTAGGGATTTCACTAAATTTTTCGCATCCTAGTTTCCAAAGGTTAACAAACCCGTTCCTCTGATACCAACTGTAGAGACCCAATATTGAAATACATGGACATTACATTACTTTTTCAGAATACATAATACATAACAAAAACAGACCCCAAAGGACCATAATAGTTTAGTGTCTTTGAAACTAGTAATATAATCTTCTAATCTTGGTGGAATATCTTCAACATCCCCCATAATGATCTTCCCCTTTTTTCATACCTAAAACCTTTGTTTATAACCCGGGGAAAAGAAAACATATAAAGGGTGGTCTTAAATACTCAGTAATGGTATGAATGATAAAAAACAAACCATATACATTTGAACTTCAAAACATAAACATAAAGTTTACACATCAAAATCTCATGTTGTGAAATAAATCTTGGCAGTACGTAAGGCATAGGTCATAAAGGAACATCAATCATGATAAAATAGAATGGTAATAAAACATTTAATTGTGGAAAAACATTAATCACATGATATGATTTCCATAGTAGACAAGGCATTTCTTCCAAGATCATCTTAGTGGACAATGTCCTTTTCTGAATCGAGTTCACTCCTCGTTCCAGTCCTATATCACTGAACCAGATTAACTTACCATTCCAGCCATGTCTATCACATGAAGTATAAATCTCTACCCAATTAATTAGATGGATATATAGGTCCCACCCATCTCATAATGAAATCATTCTTTCATGTGCCACAAAATAAACATACATCATTCATAATATCCCAAAGAATAAAATGGGTTTCATAAAAATCATACCATCATAACATAATCCATATATAAGAAATGGATATCATTTCATCATAAGAAAAATCAAAACATGTAAATAATATAGACATTATACTTGCTACACATTCATATGAAATAATGTCATCTTAGATGGAAAATGGTTTTGATAAAACACATGAAACGAATTCTTGAGGAAAATATCCTTTCTTCTATAAAACCATTTTCTTTTCACAAAATACCCTGCAATTTTAAAAGAAAAGGATTTTATTGAAAATAACCCTGAAATCTAATAGACTAAACATTATGAAAATAAGGCATTATGAAACTGTAAAAATATTTTCATGTCGTATAAGTTAAAAAACATTCTCCTCGTACTTTTAACGGAAAAGTCAAAAAATGCCACATATGGTAAATAAAAAAAAGATTCCTTCCATAACACAATGTAAATGTCAAAGAGGGGTAAAAATGACTTTAAAAATACATGGAAGAATATTAAACACTTTATGAAAAAAATATTTTCTGGACATGGATGAAAAATATAACCCCAGTAAATACTTATGAATAAACAATCTCGGATAAGAATGAGATTGGAATCGTTATCCATCCCCTTAGTTCTGATATGCTTCGTACGTATCCGAAACTCATGTATAATGATATAAATAATTTCATTGACTTATTACAGAATCATATTCATTGTTATTATATCATATATGGTTCAAATATGACTTTATATTACTCATTCCTTTGTAAATTCCATGTTAAAGCAACGTTTTGGGTAAAATCGTTTGATTTATCATACATGTTTGGACTAGTAGTTATTGATATTATTATTACTTATATCATGATTTGCTTATTCCAGAATGTAAATCATGATTTAAATATGATATATATTCAGTATATATATATATATATATATATAATAGATAGATAAATGAAATGAAATACACCATTCATGGAGACAGTAGGTCGTACGTATGCATGAACGCTATTTTCCTTTCCTTATTGACTTGAATGAGAGTAAGTATATGAAATATATATAAACATAAATCCATTTGATTTATCATGTCATATATTTCATTATTATTAATTATATACACTTTATAATCATTCTTGAATGGTTATCATGGGGAATGAATCTCATCACGTCGTTGAGATGGTAATCCGTACGTACGCACGAGCAATGATATCGTTCCCGTAACTATTGAATTGAATTGGATTGGATGATATAATATATCATAATCAGTATGATGTTATAATAACTATATATAGTTATTATTTACCCTATTATACCCATCCATGTAAGGTTATGGTGGAAAAACAGATTACACCACGGCGTGTAGACGGTATTCCGTACGTACGAACGCGCGGTGATTTCATTTTCTATAGGATGGATAGAAGGTGAAATGGATTTGTTTCATATTTATAATAAAATATCAGTATATTAGTGATACTGATGTTATTACTTTATAATGAAACAACTAAAGAAGAATAATTTGAAGAAGAATGAAAACTTGAAAGAATCAGTAGAAGAGATTACCTCTTCTTCGACGCACCACTTTTAAGCTTCCTCTTAAGGCACTAGAGTTGGTCTTTTGAGGAGACCACAACCAATATAATTTTTCAATGTAATTTGAGAAGGGTAATGTGAAGGGTTTTTCCAAGCATGAATTCTCAAATTTGTGTAAAGTGAAGAGGGAGGAGGTGCCCTTTTATAAGGGAGGAGAGGGGCAACTTAGAAAAAACATAAAATATTATTTTATAATAAAGTCATATTTGATTTATAATCGCTCCAAATTGATTTATTTATTATCTAAAGTGGGTATGGTTCTACATCTTCTCAACCAAAAGGTTTTAGAATAGTTTAGGTTACTATTTTAACCTTATCATTTAGATTTAACTCTATGTTAAATAATGTAACTTTTACCGTGTCTTCTTGTTTTCTTTACACTACATGGTTTATAAACATACTATAAAAAGCCAAAAGAACCCCAAGTGGTTCATTATAAATATATATAACTTTATCTAAGTCATTTGGCCGATCCTTATACTTTTAATGATATAATAACAATTAATAATATAATATTTGTTTTAAAAACTATTTTATGTCAATTTTGAAACTATTTGGTAATTGTTTTTTTTGGAAAATCATAACATCATTATTAGTTAAAAAAAAGTTAATTAAATAAATAATAACATGTCATATTAACCAATAAAATTATTTTAATTCATAAAAAGTCTCAAATTACATTTATTTGGGTATTTAAAACATCCATTATGTCAATATTTCATTAATAAGAAAATTACTGCATCGTCATTGTGTCATAAATAAATTAACATATATAATGTCTATAAATTATAAATAAAATATAATTAAGTAGAAAATAATTTTATATTTCTAATGAATATTTATAGTCTAATTTATCTAATGTATAACCCTAAATTAAATATGTTTTAGTTATTAAACTTTGATTTTAACTCTTTTAACTCTTCTTTATATAAAATAATAATAAGTGTCCTAATCTATTCCAAGTGGACCTAAAGGATAATATTTTATTCCTAAGGTAGTTTTTGTTCAAATTAAACTTATCCAATAGAATTAGGACATGTGATAGGGTAATAATAATATCATTTTAACCCTTAATTACCCTATTTACTTTTAACCGTGGTAAATAAAAGTAAAAAGTTATTATTCACAGAAAATTATTTTTATCTTATTAAACAACATTTTACTCCTTGATATTAACCGTGTCTCTCATATTTTCTAAATTCAACTCACGGAAGTGGTAAAATTAAGTTTTATGTGCAATTGAAAATGCTCCTAGGACGTGGGTAAACGACGGTGAAAAGTTCAATAAAATTTTTATATATCTAAAATTATAATAAAATGACTCCAATGAATTACATTGAACTTATATGAGAATTATTTGTCTATTTTGAACTAAAATAAATTTAAATAAAATAAATAATTATTTAAATAAAAAGTCCGTTTTAACCAATAACTCAGTGTTTTCACTATTCATCAAAAATTGAATGTTTTCAGAGAAATACCAAAATATCTCCCTAGGCTAATTTTGATATTAAGAATCCAAAAATGAAGTCCATTTTGAAAGATAGAATTTATAAAATTTCAAAAAGTGGGTATTACTATTAATAACGGCTTGTTTACATTATATTTTAATAAGATATCGTTGTTTAGTTAAACTCGGTATTGCGTACAACACATGCTATCATGGAAGGTCGTGATTGCGTGTAAAGCAAGCCAAGTCAGGGTTGCGTGTAGTACAAGATTCCTTTAGTATTGTGTAAAATATAATACAACCATATTTCATTTATACATTGAATATATATATATATAGACACTAAATGTTTCATAGAATAACTTCTATCAAACGAACTTGAAATTTTGTGTATCATGATCCAAGAATAATGTTGCGTATACTACAAGCTAATGCAGTGTTGCGTATTGCACAAGGTAATATTGGTGTAGCATACAACACAAGACATCAAATAAATTAAAAAGAATATTTCTCATAAAATCTCAGGGTGTTTCAAGATGAATATAGACAAAATGTCAGGATTCTTAAAGACACTATCATCAGTAACCCAGAGTTGGTGGTTACATTATTAAATTGCTTCTAGAAACCAGAGATCACCTCAAAAGGACTAAATAGTTTAGGTGTTGGTAAACTAGATACATACATGAATATCACATTACATTTGAAAACCTAAAATGAAAATCAGAGTGAATGTAAATATTCTACATAATTTAACTCATTAAAATATCCACTCTTCATATCAAGGGAATTGAAACATAATAAGGGTGATATCAGAAGCTAAGTAGGGTTATATATAGTTGGATATAAATTAACCAACATGCCTTATTAAAAAAAAACAACTTGTATTAGAAGAAATCGAAGGTATAATTTTAATTCATTCCGTAGTTAAAATTTTCATAAAAAATATAGGGAATGAATAAAGATCATATCATTATAATATATCATTAGTGGAGATTTAATGGGTTTTTGTTTATTATGAATATAAATACCATAAAAGTATCATTACTTTTTTGGATGATAATAATATTTTCATATTGAAATTCTCTTCAATAAAATTACAAAATATTTGGAGATACATATTATTTGAAATGAATAATGGAATATTATAAAAAAATATTCAAATAATTGTGTGTTCATGATGGTTGGGAATTCCATTATTGCTGAGTATGCTTAAACAATGATTCTTTACACAATTTCTTTAAAAAGTCAAAAAGTAAATTGTTCAGAAAATGACATAAATATTGATTTAAAATGAATTTGATAGAATTTAAACATTGAAAAAATGCCTTTAACAAATTATTGGTTTATATAAATAATTTTTTTTATTTTTTGAAAGAAAATATAGATATTGATGAAATATATTCCCAGTTGAGTAGAAAAAAAAGTTTATTTTCTTTAAAAAATGGTTTTGGTATTTTTAGTACATAAATATTGGAAAAAAGAAAAAATATATATAATTTATAGATATAAAAATAAGTGAATAAAATATTATGGTTTTCAGAAAGAAATATCAAATAATTCCACCATCGGGGACTTAAATATAAATAATCCCAAATAATAATGACATTATGAAATAAACCCATTACACTTTCTTGAATTGGAAACATGCTCACATTACAAGACTCAAATAATGATAATTTTTAAGGAGACAAAGGTCACTAATGTAAAAAATTAAGAAAAAAACTACCTCATCCTTTGAACTCAACACCTCATGATTCTCTTAAAAAATTTCTTCTAATGTATCAAGCTGATCCCCACCATATGAATCATCATATGAAACGAACTTCTAGCATTCCAATGATAACCCTGGTGTGGTTTACCTCTACCATTATTAATTTGAAGAAAGAAAAATGTATAAAATCAATAAGAAACATCATTATTGGTTTCAATATAATCCAAAATGTATTTAAAAACAAAAAATTACTCAAACACAAAAATATTTTTCAAAGGCCTTTGATTATTCTTGTAAACCTCTATTTGTTCTATCGTTATGAGATTGATACATATGTAAACCACCACAGTATGGTTCATTCAGATACACCAATCAATATATTTCAAGAAAACTAATGTCGAAAGTAAAAGTATTGAACAATAGGAGCTACATGAAATATGTATTATGATGCCTTATGCCTTGGAGTCATCATAAAATTGTTCTGGAAACCTTACTGATGTGTGAACCGACATTGAAAGAAAACCCTCTATATGATTCATCAACCACTATCACCACCCACAACGCCCTCAACCTTTCATTAATGCCAAAATTATCCACATACTTCTCAGTTCACACCAATTTTTAATTATTCTAAAGTTCATATCTAGTCTCTATACAATTCTTTATATAAATAAAACATTAGGAATCCAATATGGAACCAGATACACTTGGGTCAACTACACATTTAATCTTCAAGAGTCTCCATGATCTTGAAACAAATAGTCTTATGAAATTCCCTAAACATTTCCCCATAGGAGGTCATTTCTCACATGACCAATTCAATGTTCCCCACTATATATATTTCCTTATTTTAACCAAGTTGTGTTTATATTGGTCTACACAGCCCAGAATCGTCTATCATTGATTGCAATGGCTAAATGTGATCATTCATTCATACCTAATTTTCATGTAAGATCCATGAACATCACATACTTGGATTGTATGAATGTAGGTAACTACATTAAATTATTGATTATAGACATTAATAATTCCCACAAATAACCTAGGAATGGGTTACTAATTTCTACTTAGATGGCCTTGTCCCCTCACACAAGATGCTACAACAAATCATGTCATTGCTATTGAACAAAAAACTCATGTTCAGCATGAAATGGTACCCTGGTCCATTATAGATTTCATCTATCACCATGGAAACATATATTCTGAATAAAAACTTCTCAAACACCATTCTATGATAACTTCGTGTAAAATTCACTGGTTCCTAACAACAATGGTGGATGAAGACCGAATTATTTAGTGACCTCCAGCCACTAGTTCTTCTAGACTCATCAATAGAACCTAAAAACTACCAATTGTTAGTTAACCAACTTTCCACAATTTCTTTAGATGATATTACATGTATTACACAAACATAAATTGTCACGCATCAATGATTTTCAATTGAGCCATGGAAGAACCACTCTTTTTCCCAAAATATTTATTTTCCATTGAGCCCGAACCTATGGGCTCTAACTCACATGCCTCTTATCTTCCCATTCTCAACAAGGAACCATGCCCCCAAAATATGGGCAATCACAGTTCACCTATTTATATATAAAATATATTTACTATCTAGATTCATAATGAACGTTCTAAAACATGGGTGTTAGTTCATTCTACTGAGAATCCATTCTGGACCCATCATTCCTAGGTCCGACCACCTAGGATTTCCACAAGACAATCAAAGAGTTCTGAATTCCAAATAAAGAGGGTTGAAAACCCATGATCCAACCCTCGACACCACAAGTGTATGAGTGCTCTAAAACCCATTCTTAAATCATATGTACTAGAAATAGAGTTTCTCTATACTCTCAAGAAGCAAGGGAACTTGAAAGACCTTTATTTAATTCTTCTAGAGGATAATCACATGAATTGGGAATTTAATTCAACAAAAATAACCATCATAGCATTATCCATGAGTATTACTTCATAAAAAATTTCATCACTCATGTTACCATCGTGCTCCATTTGACATTGAATCAATAGTAACTATTGTTTAATTTAATAGGCCACAACATATTCCACAAAACCCACAAAAGGTTCACTATGACTCCCACCTCATGGAACATCACATAGGTACATCTCTATAGACATTCAATGATGATTGCACCATTATACTAAACATGTAGAGAGGACATATATTCCTAATTATATTAAACCAAATTCAACTTGGATCTTTGGATTACTTCATATAGGCCATTGTTGGAACCATAATTAACTGAAAAAATCCAATTTATTCACAAAAAATGATCCTTATTGAGGATATTACTGCATGAAAATATCATAAAAAGGTACACATTATCATCATTTCATAGAGATACTGCATTATCTTCTCCATCATCATCTTCATCATCATCGTTTCCATCGTCACTATCATCATCATCAACCAAGTTCAACGCACCATAGTTTCACATGGCCTACCTTCAGAGGTAGACATGCATAATGGTTCAAAATTTTATAATTTTAACATGAAAATATATGTACAACATAATATAATATGTTAATTGTAAAGATGTTTATTCCTCCATTTTCTGTACAATCACATACATGTACCAAATATGACATGAGACCCCTATGTGCCAAATTTTATGAATGTGAGGACTCTTAATTATATTAAGAAAATTCATATCCATATGAAATCATTAAATTTAAAAATCCATGTGTTTCAGATGAGGTGAAATCATATGTAATCATAAAAATGAAAACCAAGAACCTTAATCTTATTCCCTTGTAATCTAAACAACCCCTAGAAATAGAATTTTCATCACACCAGATCATGATTGATAACAAACCCTGATATATTTATATATCACCCAATCTAAAAACTCCAAAAAAATAGGAAGTCATGATAGATTTTTCTCTGATAAATTTGTTTAATATCTTGACCCAAATAATTGGGTTAGATATGGAACAACATATGACCTCAAGCACATCTTCTAATACTCCAGAGGCTGTTGACTAGAAGTAAGGGTCTAAAGTGAAACAATGGGGAGACTATACCAGGAAATTTCGTCAGATGCGAGCCTCTGACCATTTGTTAAATAAAATAAAATACAACAGACAAGAACACCAATGTCAAATGAAAAGTACACATCATATCTGATTCCCACTCTGAGCTGTCGTAATGTTGCAAAATCTTGGCGTACATCATTCTGAGATTCAACTTCTCCAAATAGAGATAATACTTAGTAGAACGCTCATCCCAACCTTCCCCCCCCCCCAATGGAAGACCTATTAGTCATTGGCTTCGGCAAATAAGAATTTTCCCTCCTCGGCCTTCTTCGTGGTGGGGCAGTCATCACATTCGCATTCCCAGACACCTTGCTTTTCCCACCCTAGACAACATCACTGTAGGAGGCCCGGACCATGCCACCTTCATTTTCTTTTTCACTATCAAGACAATCCCCCCATTTTCCTAGAATGTGAACAACATGTTAACCCTCCTCCACACCCCGTTCCTGCTGAGATTGGATGCTAGAATCAAGCACATCAAGACATTGTGAGTTACCTTTAAGCACGCAACCAACATTTTTCCCATGCATCATGAAGAAATCACCAGCAACAGTCTCCTGTGAAGTGCTTCCATCGACATTGATTGAAAAAAACATCCTCAGTGTTAGAAACGTTCCCATTCCCCAACTCTTGCAGACAAATTCCCGTGGAGTCAAGATCAGGAACCTCAACACCATCCTCCTTCCCTTGCAATGGTACATCAGAACCATATAAGTCCACAACATTTTGCCCCTCCGAGGATTTTATTCCCACAGCCACAACCCCATCTCTGTCTAACCCCACATAATCCATAGCCAAACCAACAAAACGGTTGCTCAGCTTAATATCAGTCCCCTTATTCCATGATTGGTGATGTAACTCAGTTGGTTATTGCTCCTGCACACCACTCCCATCAACAGGCTGCTTCGTTGAATGATATAAATAATAATATAACTAAAAGTGGATCTAAAACTCTATGACTCAACTCATCCTCGACTCCAAACTCTTAATGAGATATCCCAGTAGTTGAAAAAATATGGTCCTTATACCAAAATATACCTACAAAAAGTGGGGGAAGTTTAGGTACACAAATTCCATGGATACCCAAGTAGGGCATGTGTACAGCTCAGTATGAAACAAGAAACATGGTCGAGTTCTCAAACTATAGAATGTAGTGTATGTGTGTGTGATATGGTAAGATTAAAGTAATAATAAAATTCATAACTTCAAAAACATATCATATGACCACCAAAGAGCATAAAATAAAACAAAACCATATACTAAGTGTTTGTGTGATTACAAAGCCTCCACAAACCCTTAGTTATACCATCATAGGATCAGTGTCATATCATTGTCAAACAGATGTAAATTTAATTAAGATCTAGTCTAAAGGATGGTCTATAAGGCATAAATACACATGTCACTCAGAATACACAATACACTAAAAGAAATGTCACTCAGTATCAATGATACATCAAGAAAACATTTCACTTAGATTAGTTAACAAATCAAGACAACATGTCAATAAGAATCCATATGGAATCGAGATAACATGACACTAAAAATATATAAGTCATCAATTAAACCTATCACTTAACTTCTAGAATATCATGGTACCCAAATATATGATCAAAATTCAAGACCTCGAGCCTTCATGTCTTGACCCTATATCTATGGACAACATCTTATCTGTTGCAAGTTGTGTGAACATCCTCCTCAAAGGGTAGTCACAACACCATGATCCACCTATCGTGTATAGTATATTGATACATCAAAATGGAAAATAATATATTACATAGCATGGTAAGAATACATATAATAAAATTATATCATATCATAAAAAGTTTTTAATGTTAAAATTAAAATAAATATGATCACCATCAATTATGGGGAATAAGATACTCAGGCATGCTCATGGAATAAAACATCAAAAAAGTGTCTCATGTGCCACACACCACCCACATGAGATCCCTATCATGAATGGTCAACATTAAATGCCAATATAAGTATCATAATATAGAAAACAAGAGTTCAAATATAAAAAGATCAAGGAATATTTTCATGATTAATTTAAAATACACTTTTGATCAATATCATGCATTGTATAAAAATATTCCTAAACATACTCATGCTATAAATCTATATACATTTTATCATAGGATGGGAACAAACACACACCCTAAGCAATCCATGTAGTTTTCTTAACTCATTTTTGGTCATGACATAGCTATTAATGGAATGCTTTAGGCTATCACAAAAGGATCTATTGTGGTCCTCCACAATTTTTTCAATTATATTATGCATATTCCTTTAAATAATTAAAACATATGTATAATTAATTAATTGAGAATTATTTTTTATTCATAACAAATTATGAATTAAAGGATATTTCACCCAATTTGGAAAACCACATATATCATCCTAATAAACATGAATAATACCAAAGGGTAGAGTATATTGGACTTCCAACCTAAAATAGAGTCAAATAAAATCCATGGAATTATCAATAGATTTGTCTGAGTTATCCAAGTCCATTTATCCACGATCGATGTCCTTGAGGGCCTACTCTTTCGAGAGAATTCGAAAAAATAATTAATTTTGTCTAAATTAATATTAATTAATTATTGACAAGGAATCTCACATTCAAGGGAGAAAATAACACATTCCAAAATACATATTGGATACCACATCCTAATTGGAATCTCAACTATGTATCCATTGAAGGCCTATCTCAAATTTTTGAATGAATTATAGAAAAATCACAATCATGAAACAATAATAAAATATCACTATTAATGTAAAAAAATTAATACATTAAATAAAAAACCATATGATGTTCCTTAACATCAACTCCATCCAACATCGATCGAGCTACCCCAACATATTCTTGATTCTAAGATGAGAAAAACCCCAAATCAATTACATTTTACGATGATCAATTCAACTAAATTGACCAAAAAATATTGAAATAATTACTAATGGACATAAATTCATAAAACTTCATATCAGAGGTAATTGTTCATCATCACATAACATTATCTAGACATTCTAATGCATATGTCCATCAATATGAAATAATAACAACAAGAACCAATGGAATTTTAATGTGATTTTTTATTTGGATTCAAGATAATGATCAATCAAGAAGCAAGAGGATCAATAGGTATGGATATAAATATAATTGAGAATCAGAGGATTTAAATGTATTGTAAATACCAAGAAGATCATATATGATAAATTACATAATGAAACAATACTATAATATTAAAAAGAAGGATGAGATAATATAATATTGATGGATCCATCCTTAAATCACCAATGGATCACATCAAGATCCAACTTGGATTAATATGAGCTATTAGATAGAGGAAGAGAGTGGGACATAAATGAATGGGTCTCAATAAATCAATAAAACCATGATAAAATTTATGGGTCTTAAATGATGGAAAGAACAAAAAGACATGGACTTAAATAACACACATAGTGTCCCATTAACTAAACGGGTGGGTTCCACTTACTAGTCAGTGGCCTAAAAGCTTCATTATATAAGTTCACTACCCGACCGATTAGACCTTAAGGGTATTTGGATAACTTCCAACCTATCCTACTTGTTTTTGAGTCATTATTGGTAGTTTCACCTATGCCTACCCCACTAGCAAGCTGGTGAGAGCTTCCATCTAACCAGTGTTGTTGTTGTAGCAAGGCTTCCCAACCAAGCCTATAACCTTCATCTGGGTTCTAATTTATCCACCATGCTTCCTTTAAATTCTAAATAAACACTTCATGGTTGTTTTTACATAAATAACATTAGTTCAACACCAACTTCTCTAAATGATTAATACACTAGATGAATCTGTAAACTTTTAGAAAAAATATTACAACCCATTATGACATATTTCACTATAAAGACTCCCATTATTCTCATATTTTTGTAGATAATAAGATAAAAATTGAGTATTATAGATACTCAGAAGATAAAACTTATGGAATAAATCACATGTGTCTTCCAATAACCATAAGATGTATTATTCGATGGATTTCCTTAAAGGAATAAGAAAATGCCTCAATTAAGAAACATAAGGCCACCACGAACATGAGTGTTGAAGTGATATGAATATTGAAAGTAATTATCATACTAATCCAAAAGCCACAATATAATTCTTAAATTAATTGGATTTTGGGAATTATAAAAAAAATTGAACCAAACAAAAGATTAATAAATGATATCAATATAATTATCCTCCATTGATAATTGAAAATTTGATGTCATAAGAAATCACAATTTTGATAGTGGTTCACAATGTGACACCCAAGCTTAAATTATATTAAGTAAACTTTTGTTTCAAAATAAAAAAACAACATAATACACATATATTTATTAAAAATGTTTTAAAAACCTAAATTAAAAAATTTAATATATTTAATTTGATGAAATTAATTTATTTTTTTAATTCAGTGTTTCAAATTATTTTGGTGTTTATTTTTCATATTTTTTAGAAATATAAGATTTTTAGGTGAATAGTGAAAATAAATATTTTCCAAAATGTTTTAACATTTTTAAAATTATTATGATGTAATAAATAATAGATAAATTTTAAAAACAATTTATAAACCAAGGATGTTTTTATGGAGTTAGAAAATGTATTCAAAAATGTTATTTTGAATTTGGAAACCTATGCATTACTTTTGTAAAAATAAGTTACATTTCATTCCAATTTAACCCTATTTTTTGGGTTTTTTAATTTTATTGTATGGTTATAAGTTTAAATTTTGTTTTTTATTGAACAAAAATTCTATTCACCATATTTTTTATTAAATAAAAAATCATGTAAATAAACTTTTAAATTTATTTCAATTTGAAATTATTTTATACTATTAAATGAAGTATTTTACTAAAAACCATTCATTGGGATTTGTTATTTTTTATATTAAAAGTAATTTCTTAAAAATATATAACCTAAATATGATAAAATTTATTCCATATATTTTTTGCTGTTAAAAAATTTATTTTATCAAAGTTAAAGTTAAATTGGGTTTAATGGGGATTAATTATTAGATAAGGCTTAAAATGCCTCTACAAAATATCTTAATTTTTATAGGTTGACTCTATTCAACACTATAAAAAATTATCTATTAATTTTATGTGCCTTGGGGTAATAATACCACCAATAATAAATTTTAATATTTTAAAACATTGAATAACCACAAGAGTAACCCTCCCCTCACATATAAAAGAAAACCACATATCCTCTTTTATTTGTACTAATTGGTCAACATTGATTGCAAATTTCCTAAAAATATCCATTTTAAACCATCAAAATCATGACTTAGAGACTTTTGTCTCTTCAAAATACCAATCTAGAAGGAATAATGTGTAAGCTAAATGTTATTTTCAAAAGAAGATGTGTAACTCTTAAGTAAGATTTTTTATTTTACTAATTCTACTATCTCCTTAAAATATTCAATAATTGTGTTAATAAAAAACCTTAGTATGTTCCCTATAATGAAATTTTATTATTATTGAGGGATAATACTTCTTCATTTCCCTCCCATTATTGAGAAAATAAAAAAAATTCAATTGGGTATATTTTTTATGTATCACCTCCGTATAGTAGTGTAATTATATTTTCACCACCGTATTACTTTTATAGTTATAAAGATAGAATTAATGAATATATATGGAATTTATGAATTATTTTTTATATTTAATATATAATATAAAATAAACCATCTTACGACTCAATTAATCAGAAAATGGTTGTATTTTTCGTGTGTGCACGTGGACGACCACCTTCAGGATGCGATGTGATTCATTATTTTAAAATCACCATGCATATATGATTCTAAAAATAAATATAATGAATAATAAATAAATTAATGAAATTAATATAATCATGGAAATCCTAGAAAAATCTTATAAATTCTTTAACCATGGTCAATGTAACAATTAATTTGGATGGATTTGACTAAAAACCCTAAAGTGGTAGACATAAGAATGAATTTTTCAATGAATTACATAACAATTCATTAAAAAAACACCTTATAAAATGGAAGATAGATGAAAAAATAATTTAGAAATTTTTTTAGTAAATTTAAATTCATTATATTGGATTGTAAAACATGAAAAAAATTATAGACCCAATTTGTGATATTTTTGTTAACAGATCATTATATTTTAGTAGTATTTATGTTTAGAATTCCATTTATAAAATTTTATTATCCTAATATATTAAACATAATATATTTTATTAATCACTAATATTTTTCTAGCTTCAATTTTTATTTTACATTTATGTTATTTTTGGATCCAGAATCATCATTCTAGTTACAAGTATTGGAAATTCTTTTAAAAAATCACATTTTAATGTTTTCCATAAAAATTATTTTCCTTCAATTTCACTGTTGATTTATGTGTTTACACAGATTTTATTAATTAAAATCTATGTATTTTTTAAAAATTTTGGGTCCAAAGACTCATTTTATTATTAAATCAAAGTAAAGACCTCTTTTAACTGGGCAGAAGGAGACCCATTACTTAGCCCGAAGGCCCAGTGGGATTTTAACCCATTAGATAGCTCGTAGGCCCAATTTTTGGCCCAATGCCCATTCTAGGAATAGTAACCCACCTACTATAGTACCCAAATAGTACAACCACTCCTACAGTCCCCTGCCACCAATACATTACCCGCCGATCTACAGTACCACTACTGCTACAGTACAGCTATAATAGTGCTACAGTAACCTGTGCCCAATTGGTTTTGAACCCCCATTTTTAATATAGGATTACAGGGTGCTTAAAACTAATCCAAAACCCAACTAATAAAATTTATTTATTAACTAATTTATTTTTTAACATTATTTTACTTTATTTATAATTTTTTCAAATAATATTCTTTTCATTATGAATATGAGGTAATTTAGAATTTTTTACTAATATTTAAATAGAATATTTGTTTTAAATTTTACAACATGAATAAATTTCTCATAGTTATGGATTTAGTTACAGAGAACCATTTATTCTATTTTTCCATGTTTATTTTATAATATAATATTTTCCATATTATTTGGATAATTTTTAATTAAAATTTTATCAAAGGCTATTTTTTTAATTGATTGAAATGAATTTTGGGAAAAAGTTAAAACACTATTCTTACAAAAAGGTACAAACATGTTTTTTTAAATTTATTTCTTCTATTTTCTATTTTAAAGTCTTTGTTTTATTAATAGTCATTAATTTTTTTAATCAATGGTTTTGTATCATTGTTTACCAATAATATATTATACAATATTGGAATATTACACTCTTACTTGTGATGATGTTCTCTATCAGCTTCCATTATTCAATGGAAGTTATTTTTCACCTTCATATAAATATTTTAAATATCATGGATTGATTTAGTCTCGTTTAATTTACTATATTTATGTATACACCATATTCCATTTATATTTATAGTATTTTTTGAAGGAAGTTAATTACAAAATTTATTTCATTAAATATGGAAATATTTCAAAGTCATGATTGAATACTGGATAAATGTTGATTCATAATTCATTTCAAGATTAAAATTTTTTGATACCTCAATACACAATGAACGCATAGGACATCTTAGTAATAGGTAGAGACTAGTTATATATATCCCCTAGATTCATGGACTATCTTTAGGAGATAACACAATAGGCATGACATAATTGATGGGTGTTAAGTTTATACCAACCCTTTTATTAGGATTGATGTATTTTTTGAGACTTTGACTATAGAAACCCATCCTTTTAATGAATAAATATTACATCATTTTAGTTGAATATTAAATAAATATCACAATAACAAATTCCCAAGGACCGTAGAGGATTAGTGTCTATGGAAACTTGGATACGTAAAAAACTGATACACAAAAGATCTACATCACTTTCCATTTATTTCTTCAAAACTATATTAATTCTTATAAAAAACAATCTCAAAACCATAGTTTATAATGCGAGGAAGACAAACATAACAAAAATTATTATTAAGGGAGAAAGATATATCATTAATTGATCATAAGTTATAATAAGGTAAGAATAATAGTACGAGAACTTTATCAAGACATACAATAATCAAATATAATTAGTTAAGTATCATTAATCATGAAACATGGAATAAGGTTTTTTCAATAAAATTGAAATAACACATAAGTGTGTGGATTCTTCAACAATCAATCCAAATTTAGGAAAACATATCATAAGCATATGAAATATGTTTTTTTTTCTGAAAATAGGCTTATAAAATCAATTCCCTAGTCATGGTTCACTACTAAGACTATTTGAGTGTATTGGGTTTACTCCCCATCCGATTATTTTGTTAGTTAAGGTTTACTCCCAAGTCTATCTTTTAGGACAAAGTGTGCTACTAAACATGGTTTACTCTCCCTTCCAGTCATAATTATCTCATGATGTATCCTTCTTTACCCAAATCATTATAGGGCTACATAATTATGGCCCCACCAATCTCATAATAAAAACCATATATGTGTGTGCCACAATATTATAAAACATTAATCATATCATCAAATCATAACCCATGGAAAGGATACTGGTTTCATAAAAATTGAATCACTATATTTATTAAACATATATGGAAAAAATACAGATGTTAACATTTGATCACATCCCATATAAATCATATGAAACATAAAATATTTTTTATAATTGAAAATAAATATAATATATTAGTAGAATATTTCTTGAGAAAATACTATTTCATTTTAAAATCACTTACTTTAAATATATAAAATTTTAAATTATAAAGGAAATATCTTTCTTTTAGATGAATATAGGAAAGTTATATAGAATGAATAAATGAAAATATTATTAATGATTGTTGAGAAAGTGACTAATGTGGTGTTTGTTAATACATATAATAAATTCACCTTATTGGTAAAAAATTAGAAACACCTTGTTTAGAAAATTACAAGAAGATTCATTTTAATATTTTTTATCCAAACACAAACATCGGTAGGAATTATATTAATAAATATTTATAGAATTATAACATCCCATAATCCATACTCTTGGAATAGGTATTAAAAAATAATCTGTACATTTTCGTATTTGATAATGATAAATGTGACCAATATTTAATCTGAAAAAAACATATAACATCAAAAAATATTATTGGATCACTTGTTTACTAGAGGACCTTTTTGGTTCATATTTTAAGAGGATTAGGTCTAACACTAGCATAACTACTTTTATATATGATAAACTTATTTATAAAATATCTACACCATCTCACACATAGTTCTTTTTGACTATAACCCTTTTTAGACGTATTATATTTAAATCCTTTCTTTAAAACCCAAGGGAATGTAAAAATAATAATGATTTCTATCATATAGTTAATAATTGAAAAACATTGACACAATAATGATCACTTGAACCAAACATGAGCATAAGGGTATGAGAACATGAGATTCACTTTTAAAAACCATACCCAACATATCATAGATTATAAATTTGAGTCATGGAACAAATATTGGAAGTTCTTAAGACTTGAACCATAAATTAATCAAAGAATATGATCTATGAAAAAATAAAACACACATAATAATATGTTAAAAACAAAAAATTACTTCATTAATAACATGTATGAATAGAAACAACATTACTCATATGGTAAATGACATGATAGAAGGCTCCAGAATAAAATTATAAATAACAAACTAGTTCTACTCAAAAAAATATGGACATGAAATCTATGTCTAAAAAAAATATGAACATGAATACCAACCCATCACATAAATTTTGTTACCTTCAATCCAGGTTGATGCATAAAATTATAGACAAGAAAACTAGGTCCACACAAAAAATTGTAAACATGGAATTCAGTTCAAGATTAAACAATTTATATTATGAATTATCTATATTTCCCTAAAATATTGAATGGGTATAAAATTATGTTCCCACCCAGAACATAATCATAATTTAGTGAAATTTGTATCATATGATTTCAAATTATTCATTATATATCATAACCCAAGGAACTAAAATTGTTTTCTAAAACATATCATCAACATAATCATAGAGAATAAAGAGAAAAATTAAGGATGGTGTCATTTCATGCATTATATAGTAAGAATAAGTGACATCTAAGGATATCATTTTATGTGAAAATTCCATAAAAAGGTCACATGAAATATTTTTTTGGGGAAAATAAGTTTTTCACATTTATATTACTTCCTTTAAATATAAAAGTTTACTAAATATTAATAAAAATGATTTCCATGAATCGAACCTTGGAAACTTGTAAGTAAATCTTTTAAATCATTTAGAGGTCATGATTTTAGGAAATTATTTTCATTTAATAAATGTTAAAATAAAACATTCCTTTCATAATTTTTAAATAATTTAAAAAAGTAGGTTATTTAGAAAAATCAATTAGACAAATATAGTAAAAAAATTAAAAGGTCAGTCATGGGAATAAATGGCATTAAAAAGTCATAGGATAAAACAAAAACATTTTTTCATACAATTTTATGAAACATGGATATAGAAGAAAATGGGTTTTTGTGGGAAAAGAGAAATAAATTATTTCTCCAAAAAAATATCAGTTCATACTCTTAAGTAATCAAAGAGATGGAAATGAGTGGAAAATAAATAATTTCAATAAATAACAAGAGGATAAATTTTTAATGAATTTATTTATAGTTATTCTATAAGATTTTTTCATCTGAATGTAATCATAAACAATCCTAAAAAGTAATGATATTTAACATAAAACACTTTCCATTATGGTAACTTTTGATTCAAAATACCCATAAATAATAAATTCATATTTAACATTAATATCTTTAGCATAAAAAATTCATGCTTTAATATTTCTTGGGGGATATCTACACACATTATTGAATAATATAAGTGCATAACATAACATATTTTTGAAATAAGACAGGTTTAGATGATAAACCCATACTGTTTTATTAATATATGATTCAAAACCTCATGAAATAGATATCCTGATATAGGTTTTCAAATACCAATAATTTTCATTATAATCATTATAAATGCAATTCATGGTTATTATTCACATTAACCAAAAGATAAAAGTGGTGAATATGAAATGTGTCTCACAGAAATAATGTGAGACAAAAATCACATACCTAAAGATTGACTTGCTTGGATGGAACTAAAAAATCATATAAAATACATTTCAATTTGATTTTTAATGGTTGGGGTCGAAGCCTCATTTAATTATTAAAGAAAATAAAAGGCCACTTTAACTGGGTAGAGGGAGACCCATTACATAAGCCGAATGCCCAGTGGGCATTTATCCTATTACATGACTCCTAGGCCCATTTTTTTAACCAAAAGCCCATTCTGTGAATAGTACTACTACAGTACCCATGCTACTACTTTGCTGCACAGTACTCGTAGCTGCTACAGTACTTTTCTGCCACTGTAGTACTGCTACAGTACCTGTGTCCAATGGGTTTTGAACCCCCATTTTTCATGTAGAATTATAGGGTTCTTATTAGTAAGCCAAACCCAACTACAAATACATTTAAAATTGTTGTAATATAATAAAAAACAATTCCCATTCTTATAATATCATATATGATATACTTATAGTATTCATAACTCATTTTTTAATATTTCCTTAATAAAATCGTTGTTTTGGGGTGTTAACCATCCCATTTTTCATTACAATAGTGATTCGATAGTTTCAGTACTTGTATATTGATCATGGTTACATATTCTCAAAAATATTAAAAATTATATAAATATAATATATATTCATTATATATATAAATATATATGTATATATATTTCGAGTCATCCATAAAATATAGAGATAGGAAAATTTATTACACAGTTCATAGAGATGTAGATCGTACACATGCATGAACGATGTTTTATCTCTTCGACGAATGAGAAAAAAATGTTTAATAGTAATTATTATTTATAAAATCATTATTATATAATATATAAATTATATATTTATTATATTAATCCATATTACTCTCCATGTATATAATAAATGAAAAACAAATCACATCACTTCATGGAGGTGATAGTCCACATGTTCGTACAATGGATTGGAACGTAATTAGGTGGATATGATAATATAATTAAAGAATAATAATTTTTTAATAAATATCATATATAATCATTATATCCATCATAATAACCATTCATGAATGATGGAGATACAAATTGAACTGTATCATTACATGGAGACAAAAAGTTGTATGTGCGCATGAGCAATACTTTTACTTCTCATTTGATTGAAAATAGGGTGAATAAATGTTGTATCATGATAATAATAAAATTAAAAGTATATTAATGAAAATTTAGTTATTATATTATGAATAGTATCACTAATTTATAAAAGGTATAAGAATAGAGAAATTGAAAGTGGATGGGTAGGTTGATTACCTCTTCTCTATTAGGCCTCTTTTAGATCCCTTATTAAGGACAATTATCATTGTATTTGAAGAAGACAAACATATATTTAATATATAAAAATGTTTAGAAGATAAATTGGTAGGTTTTTCGAGGTAGAAGGCTCAAATTATTGTAATGGAAATAAAGGGGGAGTTCCCGTTTATATGTGACGAGAGGGGCAGTCATGGAATTTTTAAAATAGATTAAAATATAATAAAATCATTATAAAAAAAACATGATTCCAAATGGAATGATATTTGAAGATAAGGTATTATTTTGTTGAAATATAAAAAAAAAATAAAACATGGATTTGTTTATGTGTTGTCTAAGCCTTATCTTTTGGTTTAATCCCTTAGTTAACATATTTTTACCTTAACTGTGGTAACAACTTTTTCACTCTTAAAGGGTTATAATTTTACTTACAAGTTGAAAATTATATCATAAATTTCAATGGAATGAAATTTTAAGCCATATAATTCCAAAATTTTCCCATTTCAATGTTTTATCATTTATATATAATCTAAAAAAATCCCTAAAATATAAATAATGTCATTTTTTATGACATTAATTTAATTTTACCTTAAAGGCACCCATACAGAGCTTAAACTATAATAAAATACTATGAAACAACCCAAGTATGTTATATTTATCTAAAAAATCAGGGTAATAAAGAAATCACTTAAATTATATTTCATATATATTTTTTTAACATCATATTCTATTTTTCTATTAATTTAATAAATAATGTGTTCAAGTTGCTTAAGATTTTATGGTAATTATAAAATATTAAAAAATTAGAAATAAAGTATTACGGTAAAAAATGATAATATTTTTAAAAAATTTAGATAGAAAACTACCATATTTTTATCCTTATCTATAAATTTTAGAGATATTAAAATCTTGAGACTACCCTTTTGTATTTATTCTTTTCATAAAATTAATATAAAGGTCATAATCAATGATACATGGAAACAGGTGACCATATATATGTGAATTTGGTGTAAATGGCTTAAATACACTACTAAACCAGTATAAAGGGCTGTTTTATAGATATTTTGAATCCATATCCCTGTGTTCTAACCATGTTTTATAGGACTTACCCTTACTATGGTGATAAAAATTCATTATAATTATTATTCAAATTAACCAAAAATAAAAGTATGATATCAAAAAAACTTGTACCTAATCATTCAAAAAATCGAATCATTTTTTAAATAATCAATTTATAGATGGGGGAAAATTTAATTCATGATTAAAATGAAAAGTGAAATGAAGAATGGTTTTTTCAGAAACATGTATATTAAATATAATTTTTATAACAAATGAAACCACAAAAACTAATTAAAATGAACTTAAATGGATTATTTTAAATATAATAGAAATAATTTTTCATTGAAAGAATTTTAAAATGATATGGTCTTTGTTAATTATTGAAATAAAAAAATAATTTCAAAAAAAAAATATTTTTTATTATTCATTGAAAATGATGATTTTTAGAAAAAGTAACAAAATTTCATCCAAATCTAATTTTTATGTGATTATTTTAAATATAATATCTTTAATTTCTAATATAATTTCCCAAATTTCAATTAATTAGTCATAATATTCGCTCAAAAAAGTAATAATAATCATTTTTAAAAATAGAAATTTCAAAATACTAATTTTTTCTATAAAAATTGGGTAATTATTTACTATGAATTATTAAGTACATATTTAATGAGTAGTAACTTTATATATATTTCATAAATAATATAATCATATTTATAACCTTCAATTTATAAACTATACTATAATGATAAAATTTAAATTATAATATTTCATAGTTCATTTTTTATCGTTGTTTCATGTTGTGAATGAAATTTAACATAATGTTAATTTAAAATTTTGGAAATTACAAGAATAGTAAAAACATATTGAAAACATTTTAATTTAAATATGGACATGGAAGAAAGTATTCCAAACTTAAGAGAAAATCATGTTTCCTTTTCTATAAAATCATTCTAATGGTAACTTGAGTAATTAAAGGGAGAAAAATTAAGAGAAAATTGGAAATCACTAGAAAAAACTAGGGTATTAGAAAATAAATAATAGTTTTTAGAGCTATATTATATAATTTCACCATCAAACAAATTAATCATCAATAATCCTGAAAATTGTTTTCTTATCATAAAACCATTACCTCTTTGGTAACTTTCGATTAATTGACCCTATGAAAGATATTACATAAAATAAAATATTAAACACAATGAAAATAAAGATATTCATGGTGATAGACTAGAACCCACATAACATTACACAATTTAGATATTTATGGGGAGTTAGAAAATGAAATAAATGGTGATGTTTTCCCATTTCCATTCTTATATGGGTAATGGTTATAACATCCCCTTAGATTTATATATCTTAGAAATAACTATTTTACATACCATGAACCAAGATATATACATCACAATATCCCTCTTTATTTTCCCCCCAGAATTACTATTTTAGATATCTATACATATTCATACTTCTAGGATGAAAAGATTTTGTTGAGCTATGCACTACTTATGATAGTTCTTTCTTGTGTTCTAGCATTGATGGTAGATATTATTGGTTCATCAAAATTACCATTCCATCAAAATCAATGTTTAACTCAATAAAATTTAATGTATTTTTTCCATCTCAATGTCCCCATTTTTATGCACTTTAATATTTATATGGATATGTGACAAAATAATCATTTAAGAAAGATACTATTTCTCCCCATCCTTTAATATTTTATTTTATATCATTTAAAACAAATAAATATTGGATATTTTTTTAAAATCATCAAATGTACATTACATGATCCTTTCAACTAAAATCATAAGCCACCATGCTCTATTTCCTAGGTTGGTAGTTACAGTGTAATCAAAATCTATAATCGACTTCAACTATCTCCATTGAAACATATTCTAGTCTTCTGAGTTGAATATACATATATATATATATTAAACATTTATTATTGACATATATGTCACCCATTTCTCCATAATATTAATGAATATATATATTCAATGAAAAAATTACCATTGTTAACTCGAAATAATTTCCAAGGTAATTTATCACATAAACCATTAATTGGCATGAAAAATAAGCTATCGCCATATAATTTTATATGAGAAAACATCCCAACCCTTTCTTTAATGCATCTCTATGAATCACAAAAACATCTATAATATAGGGTAGTCTGATCAAAGATTCACTAACAGACATTATCTTAATTCCTTGAAATATCCTTCACATTCATCAGTTCAAAGGAACTTATGTCCCTTATGAGTGAACATAGTGTGTGGACAAGATATCCATGATAAAACCGTAACAATGTGTTGATATTATCCATATAATATATGTAAATTATGGATTTCAGTCACAATATTTGCTTGTTCCTATGTTCATTAAATTTTTTCTTTCATGGATCAGCCAATATACCATCACATTAGATTATGTGGCCCAAAAAATAAAAATAATCTATCCAAAATTCACATTTTTTGAATTTTACATATAAATTTTCCTTCTTTAAGGTCTTCAGTATAATACTAAAGAGATATTTTTTATCTTCCTTTATCATATAGTGTATAATAAAATAATCTATAATGAAAACCACAAGAAGATCAAGGTAATCTCTAAAGAACATATTTATTAAATCCAGGAATATAGTTGTGGAATTGGTTAAAACAAATGGAAATATTATAAATTCACAGTTACCATACCCAATTGGATGGCTCTCTTTGTAATGTTTTCACTTTTTAACCTCAATTGATATTAACCATATCCATGACTAATCATTATAAAATATTGACAAACTAGTATTTTATTAAAAAAATCAATACTAAAGGACAAGAGATACTTATTCTATATCAGGATCTTGTTAATTTCATGATAATAAATGGAGGTTCAAATTGATCTAACATTCATTTTCAAAAAAATAATAGGATATACTCATGGTGACACAGTTGGACAAATGAATCCCTTATCAGTATTTTTATAAAGTGACTTCTTCAATTCCAAAAACCTAATCAGTGATATTCTATATGGAGTGTTTGGTATAGGTATAGAACCTTGTTTGAAATATATTTAAAACTTGGCTTCATGATTTGGTATAAGTATTGGTTGTTATTTGATAAAGGCATCATCAATGTATATTAAAAAATGAATATCATTGATGGTGATTTTATCCCAAAATATCTTATATAAATACTCCATTTGAATAGAAATCATGACCAATGAAATAGATTTAATTTCCATTGGATTTTCTTATTTATCTTCATACAGATAAATAATCATAGTTTGGTTTAGAATATCAAATTTCACTTCCCATTCTCTTAAATTTTCATGGTGTTTATATAAATAAATATAATCCAAGAAAAAAATAATATAAAATTAAACTAGAGAAATAATAAATAAATTTTTAGGGACCAAATTCACACTAAATTTGATTTTGGAAAATGTATAGAAATGATATGAGATCATAGTTACATTTATTGTTTCTAATTATTTTTCAATAAGAAATAATTAGGGATATGAATAAATATTCTTTGAGTCTTTTCATCATATAAAATAATTCATATCAATGATATCAAACTTGATACTTCAATATTTATATGTACTTACCACCACCTCATTTTAATCATTATATCAATATTCATATTCTAAAACCAAAATAGTTTGAATGACCATCAATCATCCTTAATTAGAGTGATTAATGAAGAAAAATAAATCATTATTGGTATAATTATTGACACCTTCTTTGCAATCAAAATAACCATAGTTTTAACATAGGTCATCCATATTAATTATCTATCTAAATATTTTATAATGTATCTTAAATAAAATGTGAATTAGCTTAAGAATAACCCTTGTGAGTGTCAAACTAGGTGAGTGGTAATGGACCATTCACGATGCACTAGAATTTGGTCTGAGATATACTTGATGAACTCTTTATGAGTTTCTTACCCTTATATGCATCTATTCTAATAAAATGTTCACATATATATCCATAAATTGATAAATTTTCTTTGAGAAAGAACATAACATTCTTTGTATGTAACTATATAATTTTTATTATCTTAATTTTTCTCACTAATTTTTTTTCATACTAGTATCCAAATAACACTAAACCTTTACTCTGATACCAAGTAAAGAGACCCATAATTTCCATATAGAAATATTAAATCATTTTATATGAATATTCAATACATTTCACAATAATACATTCCTAAGGTATTTAGAGGGTTAGTGTCATTGGAAACATAGATATGTAAAGAACTAGTATAGGAACTATCTATATGATTTACAATTTAGTTATTTAAAACTAGCACCCTTCAATGACATTACAAACTTAAAACCTTTATCCATAACATGGGGAAGGGAAACACAATAAAGGAAAATCATAGATTATTAGTAATGTTAAACATAATATGTATAAATATAATTTTATAGGTGTACATAAGATAAGAATAAGGGTATGAAAACATGGCCTTGATTTATAATCATCATAATCAATTAGTCAAATGTTTTTAAATCTCAATCATGGTGAAGAATTTTTTCAAGACAATGTCATAAGATATAACTGTGTTGAATCATAAATAATAAATCAGAGGACAGGAAAAAAATCAGAAGAATAATAAATAAGTTTTTGGAATGTACATAAGAATCGAAAATTATTTCCTCAGACAAGGATCATTTCCAATACTATAATAGTTTATTGGGTTCACTACCCAATTATAACATCCATCTTCTTATCATTGTCTTGAGAAGATGGAGGATAATTACATGGCCTTAATCAACATCCCCAAGATTCCAATGTTTGATAATAAATGCCAAGGGCTTCATTAACATGATGGGTATGGTTTTTCCTTTGAAAGAGGGTAACCAACCAAGAACATCATAGCAGAACTACTACATGATGCATGATAACAAATTTAAAAAAAGTCAAGGTATAACAATTTATATCAACACCAACTATCAAGAGTACCATAGTAAAATAATATAAAACATCAATTAAAATAGTATAATATATAACCAACAAGACCCACAGACTTCAACAAAGCTCCAAAACTCCAACAAGCTCCATTCACCACAAAATTTTCTATGTGTCACTGAATATCACTAAAGAAGTGTGATATATTATCATTTCTCATAAATTGATGAACAATATCTACAAAATCACCAATGTTACCAATACTGTATGATTACTAAAAATCATTAGGGTTTCCCAATGTCTTCCCTACTCATGACACTAAGATTGAAAATGTTGTCATAATTATATAAAATGAATTATATAAAACAATTTATAAAATCCTTTTATATAAAAATATAGCAATTTTCATATTAAATTTTATCCCAAAACCACCTAAAATTACATGGAAATATACAAAAAAAAATTCTAAAATAATTGTACAAATTATATTTTGGTATAATAATTCCATTTCACTTATCAACACATCCAACCATGCATGAAAACATTGATCTCCCTATAATTGTGAGTGGAGAGTCACCCATCCACTAAGACATCACTTAGTGAACCTTTTCGACTGGTGAGATCATTGACCCTTACCCATCCCACTAATGATGGGGTAGAATCCTTACCCTTATCCACCCCAAATTCAGATAAACCCACACAATCATTCTGTAAAAAAAATTCCAAAACAACCATTTGAACCATTACAATAAAATCATTCATTTATTAAAAACAATGCAAACCAGCTATTCCAAATAGACTATCCAAATTCATTTCAATGAAACCATCATTTTATTTAAAAAATTTCAATTAAACCATTTAAAAATATACAAAAAATACACATTTTAAAATCATTAAAACATATTACTATCTATAAAACACCAAATTTCCATGTTTTCTAAAAATGTCACTCAATCAGGTTTTAATCAGTCATTGAACATAAAATTCAAAATCCATTTTTATAAAAATAAAAAATAAAAAATCAATTTTTTATACTATAAGTATAGGAGTCATGAGTGAATCTAACTACATTTGGTTTTATGATGAAAACTAAAAATGATACTCAAAATTCAAAGAAACTAGGTTGAAACTCGAAAACCCTAACATATATATCTTCCCTATAATTAAAATAGTTAAATATAATAATATTTTGAATCAACTATATTATATCTATCCAAAATAGATGTATATCAATTATAAAGAGTGAGACAGGGATGTGGAACTTTGAAAAAACCCAAAACCAACAAGAAATTTGACTTCCTATGATAATTGATCATAAATGAACCAGGATATTCATCTGAATCACTTCAAAATCTATGGGGAGATGTTATCCAAAATTTGAGACTGAAAAATTCTGTGTTAGGGACGTTTTAAGGAAAAATAGAGGAATTAAAACATAAAACTGACCTTGATCCACAATATTAAGATCTATTTTTTTTTCTGTGTATGGTTAGTCACATGATTAAGAACACAATGTGCTAACTTTGTGCCAACTACTATCTCATTCCATAACCTTACATAGTTGGATCACACATTTTCCAACCTATGCGCCAAATATGCAAAGTTCCACAGTCTCATGGGGAATAGTTTCTCCAAGGCTTCCGCGTGGCTTTGAAAAACCATGCGCTGTTTGTGCACCTTCCCCTTTCTACCTTGTTTTATTGTGTATGGTTTCCTCTAGGTGTTTCATGGTTTTCCAAAAACATGAAAAAATAGTGTACATTTAGAAAATCCCTAATACATCTCCAAATTTATCCATACACTCTAAAACATAACCTTTAAAATTTACAAACATAAAAATCTTAATAACAGTTACTTACTTAAAACTGGGGTGCTACATTCTCCCCATCACTGGCCTTTTTGTCCATGAAAGGTAGAAACCCACCAATGCACTGAAAGAGTCCTTTCCATAGATATTTCATTTCCTTCTTGTGTTCCAATCCATATTCAGGAATCTTATTATGTTTCCACAAAACCCGCACTAGACTGATGTTTTATCAGGAAATACTATCTCTTGCCTATCCACAATTAGCACTAGCATGTGCACCCATGATTCATCGGACTCTAGGTCAACATGATCCCATCAAATCACATAGTTAGGATTCAGAAGATACTTTTTCAACTAAGTCACATAAAACAATTTATGCACCACATTGAACCATGGAGGTAATTCCGAATGATATCCCCCCCCCTTATGAATCTATTCTAGTATCTAAAAAAGGAAAATGTATCAAAAATATAAATTTTTATCCTTATCAAAATGTTGATGTCCTAGACATGGAGAGATCCTCCAGAACAGATGATCACTCACCTCAAAAAATGATGGATATTGATGATTATCTTCATATGATTTCATCCAAATCTGGTTCATCTCTTTCTATTTCCTTGTCAACTGAATCTTTTCCATTATCTCATGGACAAGCCTAGACCCAACTAGTGATGTATCACCTATCAGCACCAAACAAAGTTGGGAAAGAAAAAGACTCACATACAATTATTCAAAAAGAGCCATATTTATTGTGTCCTGATAGCTATTGTTATACAAGAACTCCACTGATGACAATACTCTTCCAACCAGCCTCCAAAATTCATTACACATGCCCATAGCATGTATTCTTGTTTTTGTATCTTCAATTCAGATTGTCTGTCCATCTAAGGATGATACACCATAATCATTATGAACTGAGTCCTAAGTGCTTTCTATAAGGATTTCCAGAAACTAATCATAATCCTCAAATCTATATCTAACACTATTGATACTTGTACACCATACCTATTTACCACTTCTAAGATATATATAAATATATATTTAAAATGTTTTCTACCATATGAGATGCATGAATAGGGATGAAATGAGATGACTTTTTGAGCCGATCCACTATAACGAGTATGGAATTGTGTTTCTGAACCGTTCTTTGAAGACCTTTTATAAACTCCATGACAACCTACAACCATTTCCAAATAGGAATCAATAAAGATTACTACATACATTTTAGTCACTAATTATCTACCTTATATTGATTAAATGTTTTATATTTCAAAACAATATCAGTTACCTTCTTTTTCATACTGACTCACCAAAACTATTCATTCAACACATTATACATCTTTTATATTTTAGGATATACAGACCATTTTGAAAGGTGGTAAAATGTAGAATTTGTTCCTAGAAATAAATAGGTACACTGATCTGATTTATAAACCACAACATTGATCCCCCATTCATCTTATAACCCACAATTGTCTCCCAACCATTTAGTTTAGACCTCATAGACACACATTCTGAATTTGATGTCATCACATGTTTAAATATATTTACCAAACTAGGAATAAAAAAACATGAAATATTACCACAACTACACCTCAGTCTACACATTACAAGTGAATTTATACTAGGTTCGACATCAACTACCACTCATATGAAACTTCCTTTTCCAACTGAACATATAAATTTCTGCTCAATGCATCTGCCACCAAATATTCTATACCCGGTGTTGACATCAAGTCAATGTAAATCATTTGGAGATAATCCATTCATATTCTTTGTCTTGGATTCAAATCATGTTGTGAGAAAATATATTTCAAGATTAAATGATAAGTAAACATAGTAATTTTTTTAACAAATAAATAATGATCCCTTATATTCAAATCAGGGACTACTGCCGCTATATACAAATCATGGGTTGGGTAGTTCTTATCATTCAATTGTAACTACCATGATCTATAAGGAAAAACTAGATCTACTTATGTCGAAACACATCCAAACCCAGATCATGATGCATCACAATACAACACATACCCTTGGCCAGATTCTGAAAAAATCATGATTGGTTGAAATGTAAGGAAAAAAATAAGCTCTTGAAAATATTTCTAACATTCCTTGACCCATTAAAATTGATCAATATTCTTTGTAAATGCTATTATAGATTAAACTAGTCAAGATAAATCCTGAAAAAATTATCTGTAATAACCAGATACAATAAAGAATCTCTTTATCTCAAACTCATTCATTGGTGGTTACCAAGATATAACAACATCTATCTTTTATGAAACAAAAGAAACACATTTTTAGAAATTACAAGGACATTAAAATGTATCTATTATCTCCAAAAAAACACTCATTGATAATTTTTCATATATATGGTGATCTGTCAATATTACCAACACTGTGGAAAATTGTTGTTCATGCTCAGCCATTATCCTTGAATACACCAACATATCATCCAGAAACTCCAACAAAAAAGAATCTAAATATATTTTAAATATATTATTACATAATTCCATAAATACTTATATAAATTTTTAAGACTGAAATCCATTACAACATATTCATAACGGCCTTATCTTCTCGTAAAATATGTATTTGTAATACACACCTTCAGAAATTTTGATTGGTGATTTCCTAATCGCAAGTCAATTTTGGAGAACCATTGAGCTCCCCTCAATTGAACAAATAGATCATCAATTCATTGAAGTGGACACATATTATTTATCATAACATTGTTATGATGATGATAATACACACATAGATGAAGAGTTCCATCTTCCTTATTGACAAAGAAAATTGGTGCTGCCCACATAGACATTTTCAGCTAAATGAAAACATTTCTTTATAGCTCTTCAAACTACACGTTCAATTCACATAATTTTATAGGTGAAATCATATAATAAAAAAATGGATATATGAATGGTCTATGTGAAAAGATCAATCCTAAAATCCACTTCCCTTATAGGATGTAAACATGACAAATTCATAGGAAAAACATCAGGAAAATGATCAACCACTACTAGAACACTACCATCCTCGATCTCTTTCATTGATTCCGAGGTAAAATCAGCCATATGGTATGAAATTGTTCCTACTTCTAGGCCATAAAAATTCACCCGATTTTACATTCTGGTCTCCTAGAAATAGATGTTTGATTCCTTCATCATTTGTAAAAATAACTTTTTTTGTATAATAGTGGATGTGATCCTTATACGCTGTCAACCAATCCATACCTAGTATTATTTAGAAAACATCCATATCAAGCAGAGATAATTACCAATTTATCTCATCTCTATCAACGGTTATAAAACATTATCTACTGATAAAGGCTTGATCTTCTATTTTCCCAAGAATAGTTGGAAGTTTCATCATAGAAGGAATCATCTCACATTTTAAACATATCACATGAAAATAATGATTAACAATAATGTAATGGGATTCACTAGAATCCAAAAAAAGATCCATAATGGAGGGATTCAAAATAATCTTACTACTCAAAGTTGATGGTCAAGACTAATCATCCACCACAACCTTATCAGCTCCATATAATTTCATTCTTGATGAAAATTATTTCTTATTACCCTATTGAGATTTTCTATGCTAAATAGTTATGATATTCTTGGTATCACCATGTATAGATTCATTTTGATGCTAAGGCTAATTCTACTGACCTTGTTCTGTCAATTAATATGATTCCTGTTACACCTAAGAATTATCCGGAACACCTAACCTTAGATCACTGTGAAAATAATTCTAATGATGCCCCATATGGGTTTAATTATGACATGCTCTAGGTGGTGTCGTACATTGTCGCATCATTTGGTCAAAAGAACCAAATTTAAAACATATAGGCAAACCCTTTGGTATTGGAGAAAGATTCATTGATCATTCCATTTCATTTTGATTCATGATCTCACCTTGGAAATAGATGTCCCTCTTTTTCTTTTTACCAGAATTAGAGTTCACAACATTTCCCATATGTATCAGCATATTTCATCCTCAAATATCCCCTGAGAATTCCCATTTTCTACAATATCTCTATTGAAAATCTTTGAATATACCATAATATGGAGCACAATGGTCATTGAGAAAATATCCTACCTCGTCCCTAATTTAATGATGTGTGCCTTCCATGACGTGATGGAAGAACAAATAGGTTGAAAGAAGACTAAATTAATGAATTTAACTGTATATTCAATGAAAGAAATATTTTTCTTCATAAAGATGAAGATTTCTATTTTTCATTAAATTCTAAATGTGTTGGGATATAATTTTTTATTAAACAATTCCTCAAAATCCTCCCATGCCAGGCCTTATTCCAATTTTTCATGGACCGGTATATCCCAAAATTGGAATGAAAGATCCTCCAGTATATATGTCTTCATCTTACCATTGAGCTCTATTGGTGTTCAAATGAAATAGAATTTTTAATTTATTATGTTCAGCCAAACCTACGCTTTCTCTAGTTCTAGAACACCTAGAAAAATGGGGGGATGCTTCTTCTGGAACATGAATAACTGATATACATTACTTGAATCATCCCTCATGTCCTCTGTATCCACATATTGAAATGATTAGACTATAATATGCACTCGTTGTTGGCTCACATGTAGCTTTGGTGTAACCACATTCTTAGTAGCTTCATATAGTTGGTTTCTACAATGACTGTTGGGTGAAATTTTTGATATAATCACCAATTTCCATTAATCTCACTCAATATCAACTGAATTCTTAAAAATTAAAATTTATTTCACTTCATAATTATCATAAAAATGATTTTCAACATCAACTTTTACCATGTTCATCCATTTTCCAAAAACATTAACCTTTTTTTGAAAATAAAATCATTTTCAAACTACCACAACAATTGTCATTCCAAAGTATTTCATTTGAAATAAAATTCAACATTATTCAAAAATCAACACATTTCACTGAGTCATATATCATTACAAAAAAATATACACCCCTAGTAGGATTCCATTTTTAATGCATTTCATGCCCCTCTCTTTGGATAAACCGCTGATAATGAGAGTTCAACTCCTATAATTGTCTCCAAAAAATTTATGTACCCATCTCCTTGGTAGCTTGAGGTTTAGTATAAAAAGGTTATATATTTCTTTTTATTCCCTAAATTTCTTGTCCAAAGAATCCAAATACTTTCTAACAACTCGACAAAAGGAATATACCATGATGAATTTCAACTCCAAGATTGAGATATCTGAAGGGCACGTGTTGTTAAAGAACCGAAAAAGATAATAACACTTTTAGCATACCTCTTATTATCATTATCTTGAGAAGGTGGTGGAACATTACTCAGCCTTATAAGACATCCCTAAGATTCCAATGTCTAGAGATAAATTACTAGGGCATCATTAACAAGTAAGGGATGGTTTTACCTTTAAAAGAAAACATCCAACCAAACACACTATAACAAAACTACTTTATGTTGCATGATAACAAATGTAAAACAAATCAAGGTAAAACCATTTATATTAATACCATTTATAAAGTGTACCATAGAGGAAGTATAGAAAAAATCATCATAAAAAACAATAGACATAACCTACAGGACCAAAAGACTCCAAAAAAGATCCAAGTCTCCAAAAAGATCTATTATCCACAAAATTTACCATGTATTACATAACATCACTAAATAAGTGTGATACTATACCTTTTCCTATACATGGATGAATAATATTTTAAGAACCCACAATGTTCCAAAACACAGGTGAGTACTAAATTTTTGTATGACTTCACAATGACTTCCCTAGTCACACCACTATGATATGAAATGTTATCACACATATATAAAATAGTTTTTATATATTTTGTTCTAAAAACCGTTCAGATCAATATATAAAAATTTTCATATTAATAGTTTTATAATAAAACCTCAAATTCCAAGGAAATACACCATGAAATGTTCTCAAATAATTTTACAAATTCTAATTTGGCATAACATATCTATTTAACTTATGCAAACATCTAATCATTCATGAAAGGATAAAACTCCCTATACTAATGAGTGGTGACCCGTCCTTTCACTAAGCCATCAAATTGTGAAATATTTTTATGGGAGAGATCCCAAACCCTTATGAACCTCAATAATTATGGGAGATACTATTTATGCTTATCCATCCTAAACTGAACAAAAACAAACAACCATTATGCTATAAACCAATTCCAAAAACAATCATTTCAATCATTTCAATCAAACTATTCTTTTTTTGAAATAAAACCTTACAAATTATTTCAAATCAACCAACCTAATTAATTCAAATAAATCCATAATTTTAATGAAAAATTTTCAATTAAACCATTTACCATAATTCCATAAAACATCATATTTGAAAATAAACATTATAAAATCAAGAAAAATGGAACTTTTACAAAACACCCAATTTCCATGATTCCAAAAACTGTAACTCAAGATGGTTTTCAAAAACCAATGAATAGAAATGTCAAAATAAATTTCATGAAAAATAATCAATTTTAAATCAATCCTTCATATTATAAGTAGTGGAGTTGAGAGTGAAGCCACCATCCTCAGGTTTTATGATGACAACAAATAATGGTACTCAAAATCCAATGAAACCGGATTGAAACATTGAAACCCTACCTTAGATATATTTCCATATCATCAACATGCACAAATATAATCATATTCAGAATCAAATATCTTAGATATATCCAAATATTATGTGTAACTAAGAATACTTGAGAGATAAATAATTAGATCCATGAAAAACCACTAAAAACAACAATGAACAATGAATTACCATACAAATCTACCAACAATGCACTATGTGATGCCTTATAATCACTTCCAAATCGATGTAGAGAGTTTCTCTAACCTTCAAGAAAAACAATACAGATTTAGTGACTTTTTTGGAAAAATATGTGGAATTAATACATAAAATAAACCTAGATTCACAATTTGAGGATCTTGTTTTTTGACAGTGCATGGTTTTTCACATAGTTAGGCAAACTGTGCAGTAACTGTGGGACATCTATTGTCTGAAGCAAGAACCTCGCTTGGTTGGGTAGAATGGTTTCCAAAAATATTTTCAAACATGCCAAATCCCACTATCTTAAGTGGTATGATTTCACTTAAGCTACCACATTGTTTGAAAAAACCTTCCACTACCCTTGCGCCTTCCCCCTTAGCCCCTCTTTAATTATGCACGGTTTCCTATAGGTGTCACATGGTTTTTTCCAAACTGTGCACCAACTGTGCAACTTTACAACATCACCAAAAATGTATAAAAATATCTCTAAACTCTAAAAAATTCCTAGAGGCATTACATACATAAAAAGTATTATGGAAAGATTACTTAACTAAAACTAGGGATGATGCACTATCCCATCAGTTCCTTATTCAATGTTCATTTCTAGTATTATCTTATTTTACAAAGTCCCTTACTGAACTTACTAAACTCCCATTATATTTCTTATTTTCCCATGGGGAATCATTCATTACCAAATTCAATATAGGGTTATGTAATTTTATTCCGACTTTTTATTTAATGAAAACTATAAATTTTTGTTCCATTATATCATAAAATATTTATTATATCATCAAATCATGACCATTTGAAAGGATGAAACATTCATAAAAATTAAATCTTCATAATAATAAAAAATATAGCGAAATAATAAATATATTAACTTTGGATCATATTAGTATTAAACTATAAGAAACATAATTAGATGTGGTTATGAATGAAAATATATTTAAAATATAACTAGAACATTTCTGGATAAAAATACCATTTCAATTTTAAATCACTTATTCACAATACAAAAATTTCTCAAATATTTTAAAAACCCTATTATTTAAAATTAAATTAAGAAAATTATAATGGAATCTGAAAAGAAAAATTATCCATGATGGTGGATAAATTCATTCTTACGATGTATGCAAGATTTTTAACTTTCATATTATTGGTATATATTTAGAAGAACCTTACATGGTAAAAATAATAAGATTCTTGTAAAAATATTTTAAAGAAATTATAATATTGGTAATAATTAAATTAGTTAATTTTTTTGTTAAAAAACATTCTTGAACTATTATTAATGAAAATATGGATAAATAATAAAAAATAACCAATTAGAGAGAAATATTTGGATGGTTTTACTTAAAAAAATTCCTCAAGTATCATAAGTAATAATGAGAGGGAAATTATATAGGAAAATTATATCACCATAAATCTCCATTAAAGAATAAAATATATTAGACGTGGGAGAGACATATAATTTAATTTCATCATTATAATATTTAATCATAAAACAATCCTGATACAAATGAGATTATAACATAAGACACTTATCGCTATGGTAAATTTTGAATCATAACCCCCATGAATTAAATAACTCAAAATTAATGTTTAAATACCATGAATTTAAGGATAATAATTTTACTACATATCCCTGGAGAAATATGTTCACCTCCTAAAACAAGATAGGTGAATAACATAAAACATGTCTAAATGTAATAAAATTGATATGCACGAACCATTATGAATTTTTTAATTGGTTAATTAAAAGTAATAGGAAGATTGAAAATAATATGATTATATAAATCCCATGAAATAAATTCTGTATTATTCCAAAATACATTATTTTTAAATATATACACTAGAAATAATAAATTGGTGCATAACATCAAAACATGTCTAAGTGAATAGAAATTGAGACGAATCCATTACAACATTGGTACCCTTTGAATCAAAGGAAATGTAATGAAATAACATGATGTGGATATTAAAACCCCAATAATTTCATGAATATCTTAATATTAAATAATTTTTTATTAACCACACCGCATTAAATAAATGATGGTGTGAAATATCAAACATCTCTCATCAATTTGATTATGAGATAAATATACCCATACTTCCATACTGTGACACTTCATAAGTGTTTTGACCTCCTATATAATAAATTCAAAATTATTATACCAATATACCATAACCATAATCATGAATATAATAGAATAAAGTTTTTTACTTTAAAAATCATAAAATATATTCATTAATAGTCATTCATTATCATCATTATTTTTAGTGTTAACTGCATCATTTTTCAAGTATGGTTTGGTTTGATAGTTATGGTCTTTGTACATTGATCATGGTTATTTTATATAAATATTGATAATAATGATATAAATATAATATATATTTATTATATACATATTTATAACCATTCATCTAATTTTGTGAAGAAAAATAAACTGCATCACTATGTCATGACGGTCATCCATACAAATGTACGAGTGAAGTTTCTATTATATGATGGATGAAATGAAAGAATATAAAATTTAATTTATCCTTAAATATTAATTTTTATAACTAAAATATTATATATAAATATTAAATATATCATAATAACCGTCCATGAATGATGGTGGTAGAAAATGAGTCACATCCCTCTATGGAGTTGGTAGTCCACACATGCTTATGCAATATTTTGATCTCACATTCGATTGAGAAGAGGTTGTAAATGTTTATAAAGAAACAGTAATAAAACATACATATATTTATGATTTTATATTTATGATTTTTATTTGGATACAATTTATTTATATAATGTAGAGGAAGAAATTTAATTGAAATAGCTTGTTTAATATCTATACCACTTTTTTGAGAGACCTATTTTGGCTAACTTCTTAAGACTTGTAGGATTGGTATTAGAAGAAAAAAAATATTATTAAGGGAAGGTTTATATGATGATTTTATGGAATCTATTTTCCTTTATATAATGCTACAATGGTGTGAATAATAGAGAATAATATATCATATTTTATACATTATGGGAGGGACACACATAGAGTTTATTAGAATATTTCAATGATTTAATGTAACTTTCATTGGAATGTGGGCCAAATGGACAAGGATTAGATGTTAGGTAATTAAAGAGTAAAATATATATTCAAAAAATAATATTTTTTGGGTTTGGCTGGAAATAATACCCTTATATCATGGTTTAACCCCTGTTAAACATGTTTTAAATTTAAATGTGATAATATAATATTAAAATTTGTACTATTAACTATGAGGAAAAACATGGTTGAACCAATATAATTATATAAATTATTTTGATTCAAAATATTCAATATAATTTTTACAATTCAAATTTTGTAAATGGTATAATTTAATTTTAATTAAGTGCACAAACATCAATGAATACCATTTTAAAGAAATAATTATTTAAGCATAAAAAATAATTTACTTTGATTAATTTATGTGTAAAAACCATCAAATGAATTTTAAATTTTAATATTTAATATATGATCCATAAAATTAATTAAAACCATAAATAAAAATAGGCCATACTAATTTTATAATATAATATTACATTGCTTTCATAAAAGTAGTTTATTAAGAAAAATGTCTTTTTAAGCTAAACAATTAACATATACTAAAATATTGAAAAATGATTATTCATATTTAATTAATATTATTATTTATAATTAAATTATAATTAGGTTAATTTAATAACAAATGAAAAACATTACATTATAGTCACTTGAAAAGAAATGAAACTTTTACAAATATCGGTATTTTTACTATTCCTTAAAAATTATTATTTTTTGAAACAAACTAAATATTACACATAATATAAAAGTTAAATGATTATTTTAAACAATCTATCAATTCCAAAAAATATAATTTTTAATATTTAAAACATAATTATATTTTTTCATGAAAAAATGTGACAAAAATCATTTTTGGAGAAGGCATATTTTTGAAGTGTAAAATCATATTAAAAAATATTGGATACATATTTATTATGAAATATTGAATAAATTTGTATTAATAAATATGAGTCTAAATGTTTTTAATAATTTTTTTTATTATTCATTCCTACCAATTTAATTTCTTTCTTTAGAAATTTTAATATATCACAATCTATATAGACTTTCGGTTTCATATAAATAATGTTATCAAATATTTCAAGTTTCATGTCAGATGAAGTACAAATAAAATATAGGGTTGTGAAATTGATGGTGAGATTCAAGGTAATTTTGTTGAGGTGTTGGTGCCATGGGCATGAATTTCCAAATGTTTTCATTTCTTTTATAGAGAATTCAATTAATATGATCCATGTGATTCATATGTTGAGGTTATACATAGATTTACATTGAACTAAAGTTATCAATTGATTAGATTATGTTTTGATTATACATTATTCCATATTAATTATTTGTTATTTACTCGTGATATCTTCTAATATATGTAATTCATATAGAGTATTCTAGTTTGACCATTATTTGTTTTCCATTCCCCGTGATATGAAAATGGATATATTGAATGATTTCAAGGATGTAAGAATTTTTCTTTTTATATGTTTTTATACTTATAATGTGATATGGGAATCCAAATTATTTATAGTTTCCCAGGATTTATAAAATGATTTATATTTCATGGAATAATCCATTTTATCTTATATTTATGAAATAATGTAAACACTCTTTCTATGTTACCAATGTCAGGGAGTTACACACAAATATGAGTCGATATAAAGTACAATCAACATCTACTTTAGAACTACACATTTCATATTCTATTATTAGTCTACCAAGTTATATATATGAATAAAGTATTCTAAGATCATAAAATAAAAACATCAAGGATTAGATAATGAACTATTTATAAAATCACCCAGTGTTGAGACGATTTCACCCAAAGTTGATAAATGTTTACAAAATAAATTTTAGGGTAGTGTAATTCCTTAAAATTTTATTATTATATATTTCGTCAAATTTTATTTACTTATTATAATGATATAAATACCTGTAAATTGATCCCATATCAATTTTTAAAATAAAGAAATCACTTTCCATATCATTAATCAACCTATAATCATCTATTATATTAATGAAAACTATGAAATTTCTATCGAAAATGATTTCATAATTTTTGTCTTAATACCCAGTAAAAAGTAGAAATGTGTAGAAATAGTTAAGGAAAAGATGTGTTTCTTAGTATATCCTTTGATATTAATGTAGTCATCTCAGTATAAAGTATATATTCTGTAACGACCCAATGTTTCATTAATGTAAATCCCTCTTGATATAATTAAATGTCTCTTTTTGTAAAATGTTTATATAAAATGTCTACTTCTTTGGTTTTATGTAAAGAATTGTGACCATTAATTTTATAGCTGTTGAACAGTGATCACATTATTAGTATAAATATAAAGCTTAAACGAACCCAATTTACTCAGACAAAAGAAGTGATGGCCCCATCCAGTATAATTGCTTCAAACGAAGCCCATTTGTCGGAGCTCGGAAAAGAGGTGGTGTACTTGGGCTTCCTCTTCACCAATCCCAAGCTGAGCTTCATCATGTCAAGCTCGAACATGACCGTCTATGGGAAAAGTGGAATTTGATCGATATTACCACACGAGAGATGTTATATGAGCCACCCCAATAGTATGTCACCATCGCACACCTTACCCTTGGGTCTTATGCGGCTATTTTAAGGGATTATGTAACAAATCACCTGTACTATGTTCATGTACATTATTTTTTTATATAATAATGAATATACATTCTTTTCATCGTTGATACTTTGTAAATAGTTTTTAATGTACAAATAGTGTTTTTATTTATTATTTAATTAAGAATTCTATTTTATTAAATTTTTGGATTTTTGAATTAAATATTATTTTAATAAAATATTATTATTATTAAATTAGTTTTTATTAAATATAAATTACCTTATAATTTTATGAATGCAATTGTAATTTTTATTATGGCTTGAAATCCATTTTTGTCAAAATCCTTGAATTTTCAATAAATATTGGTTTTTATTTTAAAAAGTCAAAATTAACATTTTTATAAAATTATTTAGAAAAAATAAATGTTATTTCTGGAATCAGGACGTCATTATTATCCAACGGTGACTTTTTCATAGTTTTCTGAGACAGTCAAATTTTTGGGTAAAAATTAAATAATGTTTAAATATATAATGTGTTTTATGACATCATAATGACCCAATAGCGATGTAATAAAATAATATAAGATTTACTTTCGGCAAATATATGTTTTACCATAAAAATACTATTATTTTGGGTTTGTTTAACTTATTTTACAAAGCATTAATGGAATCCTCGAGACTTATAAACATCTTGTCTTTTTAAATTATTTTCCATGGGAGTGTGACTCACCTCCACATTAGAAAACCCATTATTTTAAGAATTTCGGACTTTGGACTTATAAAATATTCTTTTCCTCTCACCTTTTAATAAAACCATGGGAAAAACCATGATCTGATTTTTGGTTTGGATTAGTTTAATGTAAGGGGTCCCAAACCTAAATAATAAAGAATTCACTCACCTTTCCTATATAAACCCACCCAAGCTCCCACTTCCTCCTCACTCAAAGCTTTTGGAGTTCATCCAACCTCTGCCCTACTCTCTCTAGAATCCTCCCAAGGTGCCCCAAGATCCCAAGAAGCCTCTCTCAAGCCTCTCTCAAGCCTTTGGATTCACACTTCCATGTAAGGGGTTTTACTTCCATTCACTTTTTTTGTCCAATTTTATTAATATTGTTATGCCCTTTTATTTTCAAATATAAATATTGGGGTATGGTTTTTCACCTCCCCCATAATTCCCTCTTATTGTTTGAATGATTGGAGATCCCTTTATCTCTCATTAAATTCCTCCCATGTACACCTGTTACTATGCCGAAATTCCGAAAGGAACATCTCTCTCTTCATTTACATAAACGCAATATTATTTTATCATTAATCTAAATTCCATTAAAATTGTTTGGACATGTATCTATATGACCCCCTTACTGTCCATTTCATGTAAATATGATGAGACACCCATTTTCTCTCTCATCAACCATTTTTATGAATTCTTATGTCACGCCATTACGCTAACAAAATTGCACCAAATTTCTAAGCCAATGACTTTGTGTAGTGAATACAATGCACATTTCTCCATTAAGGGTATTCACCTTTATGCACATTTACTTATTGATTATAAAGTTTCATGTATGAATTCCATATTAATTTATCGTGGAATAAATTATTATGTTTAATGAATCCATCTTTTGTGATCCATGTGGTACACTTATGCATGAAATGAAATGTTTAAGAAGGGTGTGCTCTTATAGCGCTCCAATGCATTGGGAAAAGTATAGTATCATGATATGTCATTTCCAATTATTGTTGAAACATGATAATTGAAGTACAACTAGGGTTTACTCATGCTTCATGTACAATGAGAATTTACTCATGCTCCATTTGCAATGAGCCTTGGCTCATGCTAATTCAATGTTAAGTGTTCTTGCCACATTTCCATGTTATGATTATCATGCTTTATCATGCCTTTATGTACAAGTTTCACTTGTGCTCTATTGTTATACCTATTGTCTAACATGTATTTTACTCCTCACGTATTCCATGTTTATTCCCTTACTGGGCTTTATAGCTCACCCCTTTTCTTATGCATGTCCCCAGGTTATCCCATGCAATGCTAAGTACTAGGGAATGTAGTGGTCATGTAAAGTAAGTTTTCAATAAAGATATTGTATTTCATGTTTTAAGTTGTTTGGTAATGATCCTAAGCCCCAAAGATACAATACCTCGCGATCATCCATGTTGTATCGAGTGAATAGTTTATGTAATAAATCGTGTTAAAGTTTGTAATAAAAGATGGGTTGTCATAGTTGGTATCGGAGGATAGGTTTAGTTATTTTTGGGATTAGGATTAGAAAACCCCTGTAAAGACATAGAGACAAGACAAAGTATAATAAAAACATCCCTATTTTTTTAAGTATTGAGTGTGTGGTTTATCAAGAAAATACATCCCTGTCTGGATACGAGAAGGTAGAGGTGGCTCTGGCACATATGTGTCCTAGGGGTAAAACCCGAAAACACCGCTTTGAGCTAGACTCAAACCGGAACTAGTGCATGAAAACGGGCCTTGCTGCACTCATGGTTATGACACTCCTGTGATATATGTTTTGATAAATTCACAAGATTAGTATGAACCCTTATTATGGGAATTAAAAAAATTCCCCTAAGAATATATGTTAGAAATTAGATCATGAATAACCTAGACTGAAGCCTATAAACTCATGAGTTAAGGAAAATAAAATTTTATTTATAAGTCATCAACTTTTGTCGTTCGATTACCCTTTATGTGTTACCCCCTAACATTCCTTTTATTCCAGCTAATGGCTGGTAATAGGAGAACTCGGGCTAACAACCGATTTGAAGATTAGTGTGATGACTGTACTAATGACTATCAAATCCAATGGAAGCATGAATCGCGATCTTTGTCATGCTTCTCTATCAGATAACTAAATATTAGAATAGAAAAACAGGTCAAGAGGAACGTCCACCCCCCCTAAGAAATAACAAGTCACTATCATGAGCATCATGAAACAAAGGCCTCCTACTTTTAGTGGATCATATGATCCCACGATCGCTGAATAATGGATCAACTCCATTGAGAAGATCTTCTCCATCCTTCAATTTTCTGAAGAAGAGAAGGTTCTCCTTGTGGCTTATCATATGGAGGGTGAAGCTGATCAATGGTGGACGTTGATCAAAAATACGAATCCTAAGGAGGAGATCGAGGTTTTGGAATGGAAGGATTTCCAGAATATGTTTTTCGATAAATATTTTCCCCGCACCCACCGGCTTAATATGGAAAGGGACTTCCTTTCTCTAAAGAAAAAATACGAAGAATCTATTGGAGCATACGAGGAAAACATCACAAGGCTTGCACGATATGGTTTCGACATTGTCGTTATCCCCGAATGCAAGGTTGACCGCTTCTTTGGTGGGCTGAATCCTAGCCTACATAAAGCATTAGCGATCCGTGACTTCGACAACTATGTGGAAATTTTCTGACGTGCCCTCAAGGTCGAAATGATGATCGGGGAATCACATGGGTATGATGGGGACAAGAAGCGTAAGTTAGACTTCAATGTTGGCAGTCCGACTGATAAATCCAATAGTGCTAAGAATATCCAGCACCTCACATGCCAAAAGTCCAGAAAAGAAGCACCCTGGCAATTACCTCAAGGGGATGAGGAAATTCTTTATGTAACACCCTGAGATTTTATGAAAAATATTTTTTTTAATTTCATTGATGTATGGTGTTGTACGCTACACCAAAAGTATATTTCACTACATGCATCCCTAACTTGTCTTGCATTACACGCAATCACAACCTTTCACGATCGCGTGTGTTGTACGCAATACCGAGTTTCGCTAAACAAAGATATGTTATATAAACTAACTATTATGAATAGTAATACCAACTTTTTGAAATTTTATAAATTTTATCATTCAAAATGGACTTCATTTTTGGATTCAGAATATCGAAATTAGCCTTTGGTGAAATTTTTGTATTTTTCTGACAACATTCAATTTTTGATGAATAGTGAAAACACTGGGTTACTATTTAAAAACCGACTTTTTATATAAATAATTATTTTTTTATTTAAATTTATTTTAGGTAAAAATAGATACATAATACCTATATATGTTCAATTTAATTCATTAGAGTAATTTTAGAATAATTTTAGACATATACAAATTTTATTGAACTTTTCACCCTCTTTTACCCACCTCCTAGGAGAGTTTGAAAATTTACATAAAACATAATTTTACCGATTCTCTGAGTGAAATTTTGAAAATCCAATAGACATGGTTAATATCAAGGAGTAAACTGTGGTTCAATAAGATAAAAATAATTTTTGTTGAATAGTAACTTTTTACTTTTATTTACCACGGTTAAAAGTAAATAGGGTAATTTAGGGTAAAAGTGATATTATTATTACCATAACACATGTCCTAATTCTATTGGATATGTGTAATTAGATCAGAAACAAAATTAGGTATAAAATATTACCCTTTAGGTCCACATGGATTAGATTAGGACATTTATTATTATTTTATATAAAGAATAATTAAAATAGTTAAAATCAAAGTTTAATAACTAAAACATTTTTAATATAGGGTTATACACAAGATAAATTCGACTATAAATATTCATTAGATATATAAAATGGTTTCCTAAATAATTTTATTTTAGTTATTATTTTTCAGTCATTAAAAAATTTAATTTATTTATGACACAATGATGATACAGTAATTATCTTATTAATGAAATATTAACATAATTGATGTTATAAATGCCCAAATAAATGTAATTTCAGACTTTTTATAAATTAAACTAATATTTTAGGTTAATATGAAATTTTAGTATTGATTAAATTAACTTTTTTTGAATTAATCATGCTTTTATGATTTATAAACATATCAATTACCAAATAGTGTCAAAATTGACATAAAATAGTTTTTAAAACAAATATTATATTTTTAATAGTTATTCTATTTCAAAAAATCTGAGGTTCAGAAAAATGACTTAGATAAGGTTATATATATTAATAATGAACCACTTGGGGTTCTTTTGTCTTGTTATAGTATTTTTATTAACCATATAGTGTAAGAAAACAAGAAGACACGGTAAAAGTTAAATTATTTAACTTCAAGTTAAATCTAGATGATATGGTTAAAATAGTAACCTAAACTTGTCTAAAACCTATTGGTTGAGAGTAATTAGACCCATACTCACATTATCTTATAAATAAATACAATTTGGAGCTATTATAAACCGAATATGACTTTATTATAAAATAATATTTTAAGTTTTCCAAAGGTACCCCTCTCCTCCCTTATAAAAAGGGAACCCATTACCTCTTCTCTTCACAGCCTTTTGAGCCTTGAGGATCGTCCAACACCTAAACATTACTCTTCTCAACCTCTCTAGTTATATTATAGAGGTTTTGGTCTTCTCAAAAGACCAACACTAGTGCCCTATGAATAATATTAAAGGAGGTGCGTCGAGGAAGAGGTAATCTCTTCTACCGACTCTTTCCAGTTTCTTTCTTCTTATACTTCCTCTTATTTAGTTGTTTCATTATAAAGTAATGACATAAGTATTAATTATATAATTATATGTTATTATAAATATTATACAACCCCATTTCACCTTCTATCCATTCTGCGGAAAAAAAATCACCGCGCGTGCGTACGTACGAAATACCGTCTCCATGCCGTGGTGTAATCTTTTTTTCCACCACCACCTTACATGGATGGGTATAATGGTGTAAATAATAACTATATATGATTATTATAATTTCATACTAATTCTATGATATTATATCATCCACTACAATTCCATTCAATAAATATGGGAATGATATCATCGCTCATGCGTACGTACGGATTACCGTCTCCACGACGCGATGAGATTCATTTTCCATGTTAACAATTCATGAATGATTATAAAGTATATATTATAAGTAATCATGAAATATATGACATAATAATTCTACTGGATTTGTGTATTTATATATGTAGGTCATCTACGTAATTCCATTCATGTTAATAGGGAAAAGAAAACTGTGTTCATGCGTACGTACGACCAACCGTCTCCATGAATGGTGTATTTCATTTCATTTTTCTAACTATTATATATATATATATACTGAGTGTATATGATATATAAATCATGATTTACATTCCGGAAGTAATTAAATCATGATATAAGTAATAATAATATCAAGAACAACAATTCCAAACAAGTAAGATAAATAAAACGATTTTACCCCAAACGTTGCTTTAACATGGAATTTACAAAATAATGGGTAATATAAAGTCATAAGTGAACCATATATGATATAATAACAATGAATATGATTCTTTAATAAATAAATGACTTTATTTAAATCATTATACATGAGATTCAGATACGTAGGAAGCATATCGGACCTTAGGTAAGGGATAATTTCTTTCAATCTCATTTTTATCTGAGACTGCTTATATGTAAGTATTTACTGGGGTTATATTTTTCATCCATGTCCATTAAATGTTTAATATTTTTTCATGTATGTTTAAATTCATTATTACCCTTATTTGACTTTTACTTTTTGTTATGGAAGGAATCTTTCTTTTGTTTACCATATGTGGTACTTTTGGACTTTTCCGTTAAAAGTACACGGAGAATGTTTTTTAACTTATATGGCTTGAACGGATTTTTATGGTTTCATAAAAACATATTTCAATGAAGCTTCTTCTACAAGATTTCATGACTATTTTTAACAAAATCCTTTTCTTTTAAAATTACTTGTCATTTTGTGAAAAGAAAATGATTTTAAAGAAGAAAGGATATTTTCATCAATAATTCATTTCAAGTGTTTTATCAAAACCATTTTCCTTCTAAGATGACATTATTTAATATGTGTATGTTTCAAAAATAATTTCTCTATGATTTAAATGGTTTCACTTTTCTTATGATGAAATTATATACATTTGTTTTATATTGATTATGTTATTATGGGATGATGTTTATGAAATCCATTTTATTCTTTGGGTTATGATGAATGATTTTTGTTTATGTTGTGGCACACATAAGAATGATTTCAATATGAGATGGGTGGGACCTATATCTCCTTCAAATCCATTGGGTAAAGATTTAAATCTCATGAGATAGACATGGATGGAGCGGTAAGTTAATCCGGTTCAGTGTTAGAGGACTCAAACGAGGAGTGAACTCAATTCAGAAAGGGACTTTGTCTACTAAGATGGTCTTGGCCGTAATGCCTTGGCTACAATGGAAATCATATCATATGCGTAATGTTTTTCCACAATTTAATGTTTTATTCCCATGCTATTTTATCATTATTTATTTTCCCTTATGATATATGACTTACGTACTTCCATGATTCATGTCTTTGCTCAGGATTTTGATGTTTAGATTTTATGTTCATGTTTTTACATTCAAATGTTTATGGATTGTTTTATGTTCTCTCTGTTTACCCTTAATGGGAATTTGAGCTCACCCTTTTTTATGTTTTATTTTCACCAGGATTTAAATAAAGGTTTTAGGTATGAAAATAAAGGTGGGAGATAATTATGGGAGATGTTGAAGATCTTCCACCATGATTAGAAGATTATATTCTAAGTTTCCAAAGACACTAAACTATTACGGTCCTTTGGTGTTGTTTCTGTTATGTATTAAGTATTCCGCAAAATTAATTTAATGTCCATGTACGTCAAGCTTTGGGTCTCTATAGTTGGTATTATAGGAAATGTTTAGTTAACCTTTGGAAACTAGGATGTGAAAACTTTAGTGAAATCCCTAGAGATATTTCTAAGGTATGTCTAGGGATGTCCTTAAGGTTTAGTATAACAATAGGTTACAGTCCTAGAATTATGTTGACGACCATGAATAAGAAAGTTTGAACCAAAGGTGTCATGTATTAAAGAATGTGTGATAAGTTAAAAAACCCATAAGTGACTTTTAATGATTATGTGTTTCCTCATTATTTTATCTATTCCTTACACTATGGTTTTTGGTATTAGTCAATGGAAGGAATAAGAAGGAATTAAGTTAACATTGATTCCGATGGAAAAATTGGTGACTGTGATCAAAAAAATTGTGTAATGCCTAGAGATAATGATATTGTGATTATGCAAAATTAGTCATCATGATATATGATTAACAAGGTGAACTTTGGTGGTATTACTAATTCATCAAATAAGAGGAAGATGGAATTTTATGCATGTTCGCATAGTGAGGAGAATAGATAAAGGAAGATTGAGATTTATAAATAAGGGAAGAATAACCTTGAGGAATACCTCAAATGGATGGGAAGATGTTATATGTGTGGAAAAAAGGGTCATAAAGTGATATACTATTATAGAGTTCAATGTCTTATTTGTGGAGAACATGGTCATTACCTAACTAAATTCCCTGACCTAAGAGGTTACTTCTAAATCAAGGAAGGACTTATTCCAGGACAATCATTGAAGATGATGGATTGAAGTGTTTATGTATTAGTCTTCAAGAATAATGATGTTGAGGAAATGTTTTGGTATATAGGAATATTTTTTTACTAATCTATTGTGTTTTTCAATAATTTTATGGTACCAGTAACCATGAAAAGTGATTCAAATATTTTGGAAGGTAGATGATATGCTTATAATGAATGGATAATTAGAAAATAATATGTTTGATAGTATTCATGAGCTCATGATTGATATAAGGACTATGTGATATCATGGTTTGAGTATATAGAATTTTTGGGATTTTGGTATGTGGAAAGTGTTAACTTTTTACTGCATTCATGTTTTCACTAAGGTTCAATGGGTATTCATTTTTCAAGAGAATACATGATTATGGTATACACATCTTCTGAATGTGACCAACAAGATATATGAGGGATAAAATATGGTATTCACTTGATTGCTATATGACCCTTTTTAGTAATCGTTCTCATTATACTATGACTTTGAAAAGAAGTATTTTGGATAAGCCTAAAGAATGGAATGGATTTTTTTGAACATAAGATAGTATTGTTTAAGGATTGAAATATTTTTGATATTATTGATAGAATGTTATAATAGTGTAGTTTATGAAAAGGGACAACCTGCAGAACGGGCGACAACCTGTCGCGCCAGACAAGCTTTAGGGAATCGAACCCCCAACCAAAGTGCGACAAGCCTTTATCACCTACCACTGGCCTACAGGAAGTCCATGGTTAGAGAAACTAGTTTTAGTATATTATGTAGTATAATATATGACGTATAAGTCCATTTTGGGAACCAAATATGATTAATCTCACTATATATGGACTTATGTATATTTGATAACTTTTGCTAACCTTTTGTTTGAGACAGATGGAATGACCCATCGTTCTATCTCCTGATCTAATAAAACTTCGCAAATGACAAATTGAACTTCATTTCTTTAAGAGATGAACTAGAAACTGTCCATGGAATGACCAACAATGAGATTGTACCAAAATCAAGAAAGTATTTATTCTAATTCAAATTTCTTAAACTTTAGGGAAATGATCTTGAAACCCAAAAATGTTGTCCTAATTCCCTTATATCTGATGAATTAGATGGGACTATAGATCATCACAAGTTTATGGCTTTCTGATTGTTGTATTTTTCATAGCCATGTCATCTACCACTCGTCATCATAAGTGGATGGTTATATTTCTCTTCCATATCCATATTTTCACCTATGTTCTAATATGTGGAAACCCAATGATTAGTTAATTTGTGTAAGTGTTACATTTCATAATTTAGTTTTTAAACTTCAGTTTTGGTACTCGTTTTTACGATGTGGGTTTCTATGAAAAAAACTTTCATGTAGAAAACCATTTATAACCCCGATGAATTTCGAGGGTGAAATTCAATTTAAGGGAGGTAGAATGTAACAACCCGAGATTTTATGAAAAATATTCCTTTTAATTTCAATGATGTCTTGTGTTGTACACTACACCAAAAGGATCTTTCACTACACGCATCCCAGACATAGCTTGCGTTACACATCATCGCGACCTTCCACGATAGCGTGTGTTGTACGCAATATCGAGTTTCGCTAAACAACGATATGTTATATAAACTTGCCGTTATGAATAGAAATAACCACTTTTTTAAATTTTATAAATTTTTACTTTCAAAATTTACTTCATTTTCGGATTCGAAATATCAAAATTAGCCGAGGGTGAAATTTTGGTATTTTTCTGGAAACATTCAATTTTTTGATGAATAGTGAAAACACTAGTTTACTATTTAAAAACCGACTTTTTATATAAATCATTATTTTTTTATTTAAATTTATTTTAGGTAAAAATTGATACATAATACCTATATAAGTTCAATTTAATTCAATTGAGTCATTTTATAATAATTTTAGAAATATAAAATGTTTATTGAACTTTTCACCGTCTTTTACCCACCTCCTAGGAGAGTTTGAAAATTTACATAAAACTTAATTTTACCGCTTCTGTGAGTGGAATTTCAAAAATCCAAGAGACACGGTTAATATCAAGGAGAAAAATTTGGTTCAATAAGATAAAAATAATTTTTGTTGAATAGTATCTTTTTACTTTTATTTACCACGGTTAAAAGTAAATAGGGTATTTAAGGGTAAAAATGATATTATTATTACCCTAAAACATGTCATAATTCTATTAGATAACTGTAATTAGACCAAAAATATCCTTAGGAATAAAATATTACCCTTTAGGTCCACTTGGATTAGATTAGGACATTTATTATTATTTTATTTAAACAAGACTTAAAATAGTTAAAATCAAAGTTTAATAACTAAAACATTTTTAATATATGGTTATACATAAGATAAATTCGACTATTAATATTCATTAAAAAGATAAAAATATTTCCTACATAATTTTATTTTATTTATAATTTTTTATACATTAAAAAATTTAATCTATTTATGACACAATGATGATACAGTAATTACCTTATTAATGAAATATTAACATAATAGATGTTATAAATTCCCAAATAAATGTAATTTCAGACTTTTTATAAATTAAAATAATATTTTAGGTTAATATGACATGTTAGTATTGATTATATGAACTTTTTATTAATTAATCATGCTTTTATGTTTTTTTAAAAATCAATTACCAAATAGTGTCAAAATTGACATAAAATAGTTTTTAAAAAAAATATTATATTATTAATAGTTATTCTATTCCTAAAAATCTAAGGATTATCCAAATGACTTAGATAAGGTTATATAAATTAATAATGAACCACTTGGTGTTCTTTTGGCTTGTTATAGTATTTTTGTTAACCATATAGTGTAAGGAAACAAGAAGACACGGTAAAAGTTAAATTATTTAACTTCAAGTAAAATCTAAATGATAAGGTTAAAATAGTAACCTAGACTTGTATAAAACCTATTAGTTGAGAGTATTTCTAACCATCCCCACGTTAGATTTGAAATAAATCAATTTGGAGCTATTATAAACCGAATATGACTTTATTATAAAATAATATTTTATGTTTTCCCAAGGTACCCCTCTCCTCCCTTATAAAAAGGGAACCCATTACCTCTTCTCTTCACACCCTTATGAGCCTTGGGGCTCTTCCAACACCTGAAAATTACCCTTCTAAACCTCTCTAGTTATATCATAGAAGTTTTTTTCTTCTCAAAATACCAACACTAGTTCCCTAAGAAGAAGTTTAAAGGAGGTGTGTCGAGGGAGAGATAATCTCTTCTACCGACTCTTTCAAGTTTCTTTCTTCTTCTACTTCCTCTTAGTTAGTTGTTTAATTATAAACTAATAACATAAGTATTAATTATATACTGATATGTTATTATAAATATTAAACAACCCCATTTCACCTTCTATCCATTCTACGGAAAACAAAATCACTACGCGTGCATACGTACGAAATACCGTCTCCAGGCCATGGTGTAATCTGTTTTTCTACCACCACCTTACATGGTTGGGTATAATGGAGTAGAGAATAACTATATATGATTATTATAATGTCATACTCATTCTATGATATTATATCATCCACTACAATTTCATTCAATAAATATGGTAACGATATCATCACTCATGCGTACGTACGGATTACCGTCTCCACGACACAATGAGATTCATTTTCCATGTCAAAAATTCAAGAATGATTATAAAGTATATATTATAAGTAATCATGGAATATATGACATAATAATTCTACTGGATTTATGTTTATATATATATATGTCATCTACTTAATTCACTTCAAGTCAATAATGAAAGGAAATCTGCGTTCATGCGTACGTACGACCTATCGTCTCCATGAACGGTGTATTTCATTTAATTTATCTATATTATATATATATATATATATACTGAATGTATATGATATATAAATCGTGATTTCCATTCTGGAAGTAATTAAATCATGATATAAGTAATAATAATATCATGAACAGCAATTCCAAACAAGTACGATAAATAAAACGATTTTACCCAAAACGCTGATTTAACATGGAATTTACAAAATAATGCGCATCATAAAGTCATAAGTGAACCATTTATGATATAATAAAAATGAATATGATTCTATAATAAGTAAATGAAATTATTTAAATCATTATACAGCAGTTTCGTGTTGATTCAATACGCATTTCGTTATGACTTTTCCATTCCTTCATGGTTTGAAAATCACAAACACCTTATACTTAAGCAAATCGATATTTTACTTCTATAAGGAAAATTTCCTTCCTTAAAGGAATTTACCATAACCTATATTTCCTTATACATAGCAATATTTTTCTTAAGGGAAAAAATCGGATTCATACCCAAAAGCTCGGAATCATATAATGCTAAGATATGAAGCATTATGTTTCAGGATCCGAATTTTGGATGTGAACTGTAATGAAGTTCCACTCTGAATTCAAGATGTGAACTGTAATAATGTTCCACTCCGAATTCTGAATATGAACTCTAACATAGTTCGACTCCAAACTTCTACTAGTTTGACTCCAAACTTTTACTAGTTCAACTCTGAACTATTATGAGTTCAACTAAAAACTTCTACTAGTTTGACTCCGAAATTTTACTAGTTCGATTCCGAAAATCTACAAGTTTGACTCTGAATTATGTAAGTTCAGATTTTGAACTCTAGTGAAACTAGACTCCAAATTTCCTTAGAAATTCAGACTCTGGATTTCTATAGAATTCAGATTCCGAACTCCTATAAAATAGAATCCTAATATCTTTTTATTATATATTCTGAATTCCATTTTGGTTAGATTCCGAACTTTTATTTGATTACATTCCAAACATTATTGTTTCTTATACATACACTCGTTTCATTATAAAACAGTGTCATACTTTCTCATACACATGTTTTATTACAAAATGATGTCGTCCATTCTGTTTCTAAATATCCATTGGTTGAGTGACACGTGTGCAGGTCCCTCCGAAATCTAAGGAAAATATGACCGTTGGAGGAGGGAGCCGACCGTTGGAAATTTTCCTATAAATAGGAGATCATTTGAAAGGGCTCGATACTGATCTTTGAAAACATGTGCTTACATGCTGATGAAGTGATTTCTAGAGAGAGAGGCTCTTATTAACTCTCAAGATTCATACAGAACGTTTGAACTACTTGCTCAAACTCTGCCTTGTGCAGATTTCTTCATGTGACTCCAAATGTTGGTGATTACATTCGAGGGCTTCCAGGGATACTCAGACAGAGGTGTCGACTTCCTTGAAGTTTGAGGGATTCCTTTCCTAGGAAGAAAGAGTTTCCAACTACCTTGAAGTTGAGGTCTTGCGGGGATAGTAAGACAGAGACACAGATCTTCGTATCGAGAGATTACCCTGGTGTGGGTAAGACAGACTTGCTTGAAATTATAAATCAATGGAACATTATTCATGGTTTTTGGATACCGTTCTCTTTGGGTTAAAATATTCATATCTTGTTTCTTGTAGTTTTACTACTTGTTTTTCCGCTGCATTTAGTATTGTAAGGAAAGTTTCACCCTCTTATATTTCATTACACGTGTACTCTAATTAGTTTAGATTCTGTATTCTTTAAGGTAGAATCTTATATTTTAAACTTTGGTAAAGTTTCAATTTCTGGATCCATATTTCCAAAACCACTTTTTCAGAATCACTTTCCATATTTAATCAAGTTCATAGAACTAGAAGTTTGTAACTTCATAATTTTTCCAAATCTTTCATTTATGCTAGAGGTGTTTTGAATTTTCTTAAGATGAACTTTGTTAAACATAGATCATTCCTTGTTTAAGAAATTTTTTTAAAGTATATAATTCACCCCCCTCTTGTATATTGAGCATATACATCATAATTTATATCCTATAATTGGTATCATAGGGGGTCTCTGAAATAATTATACTCACATATAATTTTTCCTTGCTCAGTTTTTCCTTGTTTCTATATTTTCCTTGCTTAGGAATATTTTCCTTGAATCCGAACTTTTGTTATTAACAAATTTTAGTGTGAAAAGATTTTCATAAAGATAGAAGGTTTAAATGTCGACTCTATCGACAACCTAAATCCTACAAGACCGCCAATTTTTGATGTCAATGATTCTGAGTACTTGAGAGATTTAATGAAGACTGCAGTTATCAATACTGGAGTAGATAACTTTTTTATTCTTATTGGAGGATATAAAATTCTTGATTAGGAAGTAGGTGATTTCACCAACCAAGAGAAGCATGATTATCAATTAAACTATAAGCTACGCAATACTCTACTATGTTCAATGACTAGGAACATATATAGCCAAATTTATTCTTCTGAAATAGATAACTATATATGGAAGAAACATGAAGTTACTCATTTTGGTACATCTAATGTGATTGAGACAATAAGAGCTATGCTGAGAGCTGAGTATCATGGTTTTAACTATCCTTATGGAGAACCTATAAGAAAAGTGCAACAAAGATTTATGACTATCATGAATAGCTTACAATCTATGGAAGAGAAAGGTCTAGATGATGAAGCTCATGTGGACAAGATTATTGATATAATTCCCAATGAGTGGGAATCAAAGAGAACATCTATTGATGAGAATAGGAAGGTTACTCAAATTTCATTAGATGAGCTATTTGGAACTCTTCTCCAACATGAAACAAGAATAAAGAGAGATGCTAAGAACATCAAAAAGAAGAATGGGAAATGGTACTGTTGCTTTTACTACAACATAAAATCACATGAAATCTAAGACTCCTGAGAGAGTAACAAGATCCAAGTCTAAGAAGGTTATTATTGAATCTAAATATAGTTAGAGTGAAGTCTCAGAAAATGAGTTATCAAATCTTGCTCGAATAATGAACAAGATTGTTGGTCAAAGAAATTTTCAATCTAGGTAGAAGAAAGAGGAATGGAAAGATAATAAATATTTAGAGGTCACATGCTATGAGTTCAAGAGAATTGGACACATACGACATGATTTCCCTATGCTTAAAAAGAAAGAAACAAAACAAAGGCATTCTAAAAGAAACATAAAGAAGTTTTACAAAGCCAAAGCTAATAAAAGTTTGAAAGCTAATACTGCATGGAGTGCTAGCTGTGTAGACTCTTCAGAAAGTGATTATTCTGAATATGATTCATCGGCTCAGAAGAATATGGGATTCATTGCTAATACTTATTTTCCACATGCATGTCTTATGGCCAAGGTACACTCTTCTGTGGCTTTAACAAATTTATCCCTTGATAAGAATTACTATTCTGAAAATAGTACTTCTAATGAAGATACTTCAACCTCAGAAAATGAAGAACCATCATATGAAAAATTATTTAGATTTTCCAAGCAACTTGAAGAAAAAAATTGTAAAATTTCTATGAAATTAGACAAGGAAAATTCTAGGGAGGAAGTTCTTATAAAATAGATTTCCGATAATTCTTCATAACTTAAAGATAAAGAAGAGTTTATAGAAAAACATTCTAAAGAACTTGAGAAAGAAAATTATGACAAGGAAGAACTTTCTAAAGATCATAGGAATGCTATTTCAAAAATGAAAATTTATGAGGAATAATATAACTCTAAGGAAATGATTATTGTGGATAAGAATTTATTTATTATACTAAAATATGACATTTTTTCTCTTAAGAAGCTCCTTTCAAAATTTACTTCTGGGAAAGAAAATTTTGACAAGATGTATTCTCAAATTAAACCTAAAGGAAACACTACTGGAGCAGGTTATACTCGTCAAAAACCATTATTCAAAAACCATTATTTTGTTCCTTCGAAATCTCTTTTTTGCACTAAGTGTCAAAGTGGTGGGCACTGGAAGAAAAAAATTTCTTTCAATAAAGTTCAATCTCTTGGGTTTCATAAAGATTATTTTTCTAAACAAATGTGGATACCCAAAATTTTGTTATTGAAAATCTCAGAACCAAACAAGTTTGGATTCTGAATGTCTAATTATTTTCTTATTTTTAAAAAGATAAATGAAGTACCAACAAAAATACTTGGTACATGGATAGTGGATGTTCCTGGCATATTACTGGTAACAAAAACTATTTCGAAAAGATTATCAAGACAAAAGGAGGAAATGTAACTTTTGGAGATAATGCTCAAGGAGAAATTGTTGGTATTGGTAATATTGTTCTTCTTGGTAAAACATTTATTTCAAATGTTTTATTTGTTAAGGGTCTTAATCACAACCTCATTAGCATAAGTCAATTATGTGATGAAGGATACCTTGTGAATTTTAGGAATGATAAGTTCCTAGTACAAAATTTTAAGGAAAAACATTTTTTTCTGCCAACGGGAAAGAGAATGTTTACACATTGAACTTAGAATACCTTAGAAACCAAAATGTTCCTTGCCTTAGTGCAATGGAAGATCATTCTTGGTTATGGCATAGAAGGCTAGGTCACTGTAACCTTAAGAACCTATTCAGACTCTCTAACAATGGTCTAGTTAAGGATCTACCGGAGCATAGATTTGATTCTTCTAAATTCAGTGATCCTTGTCAATATAGAATGAAACATAAATCTAGTTTTAAGTCAATAAGTGAAGTCTTAAAAACTGATGCATTACAGTTGGTGCACATGGATCTTTTTGGTCCAACACAAACTCGAAGCATTGGAGGAAAATACTATGTATTTGTTCTAGTTGATGATTACACCAGATTTACATGGGTCTATTTTCTAGAAAACAAGTCTGAAGCTTTTTATTATTTCAAAAGTATTAGATCCCAAGTTAAAAATAAGAAAAAACTTCCACTGAAAACTATTCATAGTGATCATGGAGGAGAATTTCAAAATTCTGATTTTGAAACTTTTTGTACTAGAAAATGTATTACTCACAACTTTTCAACACCTAGAACTCCTCAAAAAAATGGTGTAGTTGAAATAATAAATAGAATTCTTAAAGAAATAACTAGAACCATGTTGAGTGAATATTCTATAGCTAGACATTTTTGGGATGAAGCTGTAAGTACTACTTGTTATACTATAAATAGAGTTTTGATCAGACCTTTTCTTAATAATACTCCTTTTGAGTTATGGATTGGTAGAAAACCTAGACTTTCGTACTTCACGGTTTTTGGTTGAAAGGTATTCATCCTGAATACTAAAGATTATCTACACAAATTCACACCAAAATTTGATGAAGGAATTTTCATAGGATACTCCACAACTTCTAAGTCTTATAGAGTTTTTAACAAAAACACTTGTACTGTTGGAGAAACAGTACATGTAAAATTTGATGAGTCTGATCATTTTGTTTCTAAACCAACTCAACCAACATCCTCGGATGTGTTCTCAAAAACTGATTATCACCAATTGATAGAAGATACTTCTGATAATGAAAATGTTCACGAATATACTTCTGAAACATTTACCTTAGAAGACTTTCTACGCTCTGTTGATGAAAAGGTTTTACAAAACCCAAGTCAGGTGTTTCTTAAGAACCATCACAGTGATAGTATCATTGGTGGTTTCAATCAACCTGTAAGAACAAGAAGTTCCTTGAGGAATGAAGTAGAACATCTAGCATTTCATTCCAAATTAGAACCAAAAAGCACTGATGAAGCTTTAGGTGATGATGATTAGATCAAATCCATGCTAGATGAGCTAAATGAATTTGAAATGAATAAAGTCTGGATCTTGGTTGAAAGACCAAAGGAAACTTATGTTATTGGAGTAAAATGGGTCTTTAGAAATAAGTGTGATGAAAATGGAGTCATTGTTAGAAATATAGTTAGACTAGTTGCTAAAGGCTATAATCATCAAGATGGAATAGACTATAAAAAAACATATGCTCTAGTATCTAGACTTGAATCTATTCGTATTTTATGTGCCTTTTCAGCATTCATCAATTTTAAACTTTTTCAAATGGATGTGAAATGTTCTTTTCTTAACGGTTATGTTCAAGAGGATGTTTTTGTTGAACAACCTCCTAGCTTTTATGATACAAAACATCATGATCATGTTTTTAGACTTAACAAAGCTTTGTATGGCCTTAAACAAGCCCCATGAGTCTGGTATGATAGACTTACAAGATTTTGGCTTCAAAATAACTATGTTAAGGGAAATGCAGATCCAACCCTTTTTATAAAGAAAGATAAGAAAAATGTTTTCATTGTGCAAATTTATGTTGATGGTATTATATTTGGTTCAACTCAGCAATCATTAACTGATTCCTTTTCAAGTCTAATGAAATATGAATTTTAAACGAGTATGATGGGTGAGTTAACATTTTTCCTTGGTTATCAAATTTCTCAAAAACCATAAGAAATATGCATGTCCCAATAAAAGTATTTTAAAGACCTTATTAAAAAGTATGGTTATGACAACACTAAGAGTATAAGTACTCTTATTGGTTCCTCAAACACACTTGATCTTGATGAAGCTAGGAAACCAGTATATCAAACAACTTTTAGAGGTATGATAGGAAGCCTACTATACTTGATAGCTAGTCATCCAGACATAATGTTTTCAGTATTCTTATGTTCAAGATATGAATCCAATCCTATGGAATCTCACTTAAAGGGAGTGAAAATAATTTTTTGCAACTTAAAGGGAACCATGGATCTAGGATTATTTTATACTTCTGGAAATTATTTTATGTTAAAAATATTTTCGGATGATGACATTGGTGGATGTAGAATGGATAGGGAAATTATATCCGGAACTTGTAATTTCTTATGAGATTCATTAGTTTCTTGGTCCTGCAAAAAGCAACATTCTGTAGCACTCTCCACTACTGAAGCTGAATATGTAGTAGCAGGAAGTTGTTCTGCTCAAGTATTGTTGATGCAACACACACTCACAGACTATGACTTGAGTTTTACTAAGACTCAAATTTTGTGTGATAACACAAGTGCCATTTCCCTTAGTAAAAACCCTGCACATCACTCCCTTGAAAAAACACATAGATATTAGAAATCACTTTCTTAGGGAGAACACACAAAAAGGAGATATCATTCTTTAGTTTATCGGAACACAAGATCAACTTGCTGACATTTTCACAAAATCCTTACCCTCTGATAGATTTGGGTACATTAAACAGAAGTTAGGAATAATAACTGTAAGGAAATATTCTTTCATTAACTTCTTGTTTAACAATTCTCCTTACAGTAATAAACTCATTTTCATAGGGTGAGTACATTTTCTTGTTATAATAATGAAATTTTCATAGTATGTTTTTTTCAAGCATTTGTAATCAAAATTTTCGAAGACATTTTTTCCAAACATTTCTAATTAATTTTTTTCGTAATGAATTTTTCAAAATTTTCAGAACTGAATTTTTCGTAATACAAATTTTCGGAATAGAAATTTTCGTAATGAAATTTTTGGAACTGAAATTGTCGTAATTAAGTTTTCAGAACTGAAATTTTCATAATGGAAATTTTCGGAACTGAAACTTTCGTAATGGAAAATCTCGTATTGAAAATTTTCGTAATGAAGTGTTCATATTTATTTCATAATGATGTTTTTTTAGTGAGTTTTTCATAGTCAAATTTTCCTCAAGAAGAATATTACCAATTACGAACAAACTTTCTAGCCAATTCGAAAGGTATGTCTTCCTTACTTAAGTCTTTGTAATCAGTTTTTACTTAATGGTGTTTTCTTATGAGTTTTAAAAAAAATTCGGATTCTAGTTTTATTAAAATTCAAATATTTTTCATAAAAACACAAAAGATATGAGTCAAGATTTCTTTACGGGTGTGTTTCCAAACATCAGATCATATCAAAGGGTTTCTCAACCGTTAGATGGTTTTTGGAAGCTCAAAGGTCAACCCCAACGCCTATATAAAGGGGACCCCCGAGGGTTGTCCCACGTCGGTTTTTTATGCTCTTGATTCTCGAAACCCTGACTCTCTTCTTAAGGACCGTTCCAATCATTCTTAATCCCATTTTGAAACCTCCAGAACTCTCCATTCTGAATGTCTGTTGAAGCTACATTCCATGATATGTCTACCACGAAGCCGATTTCAAAATGGAAAGTATACAGAGAAAGACTGGTCCATCCAAATTTTTACATGTACGATTCTATCATCTCTTAGAACATCAGGCTGAATGGTTGGGAAGAAGAATGTATATCAAAGACGAGTGATCAAGAACCTGTCTATCCAGAGTTACTTGTAGAATTCTATGAATCAGCATGTTTTTATGAGGAAGATGGAAGAGAAAAGTTTTCCTTCATGTCTTATGGTAAGACATACCAACATACTTATACCAAGGCGACAAGATTGGTAGGGCTATCATACGAAGGAGAAGCTGAATTCTGTTCACACAAACTCCCGGATGCTCAAGGTAGTTTTGTTAAGGTCAAAGCCTTACAGTTTATTGGACTTGCTGATTTCAAGACAACAAAAATAGCTCACCTATCTCGTAATAATCATATTCTTCATCTTTGGGTACATGGATTCTTGGTTCCGAGAAAAGGTGATAAAGATACCCTGAAGAAAAGTGATATATATTTCTTAGACTTCTTTGTGAATCTAAGAAAAATAAATCTGATGAGTCATGTCCTTGTGATGATCAAGAACATGATTAAAGGAAACTTAAGAGCACAAATCATCATGTACCCTGCCTTATTATCGAAGCTGATAGTTCGGTGTTTAAATACATTCAAGATTGCATGTAAATCCAATGTCCGGAATTGAAATCTTATTCTTGTTAGTGATGACATGCTGAAAAGAATGAATATGGAATTTACAAATGAAACATTAGAGTTTTATAATTTTCCAGAGGCAGAGGTTGAGACCATTCCGAAAAATGTGGAGAAGGCTGAACTAGTGAAGAAAGTCACAAAGAGGAGGAAGCTTAAGGAAGTGGTTGATGAGGACAAAACAACAAAAGCTAAGGAAACCCAGTCTGCACCTCCCAAGACGAAAAAACAAAAATCATATCCAGATGAGGTGGCTGCTAAGTGGAAAGAAGATAAAGAGAAGAGGAAAGAAGGGGGTCGACAGTTCGAATTCGACCCTACTGAGGCTAAGGCCTTAAGGGAAAAAGCTTCTGATGAGTTAGAAAAACAAGAAAAAGAGAAAAAGATGAAGAAGAAGATGTCAGAAGAAGATAATGGTCAATCTCTTTTGAAAGCAACAAATTTGGCTTCTGAGTAGATTCCCATTCCGAAAACCATTGATGTCTAACCATCTTTACTAGAGACTCCATAAAAGAACTACATCACTCCGGAAAATTCTATGGGTGAAGAGGCTGTTGAAGAAGAAGAAGAAGAAGGAAGTGATAATCTGGATGACTTGATCAAACAAGTAGAAGATCATCAAGAAAAATATGAATCATAAAAATTAGTCACTCGGGGAAAGGGAGTTGAGAAAAAAAGTAGGAAGGATGACGATAAGCAAGAGGAAGACAAGAAAATGTTTTGTATGATGAGGAAGAATCCTATGAGAAGAATTTTCTTGAGGAAGGAGCAGAAAAAGATAAAATAGATGAAGACCAAAATTTTCAACCTTCAGAAAGTGAGGAAGAATCTCCCGATGAACAACCCATTCTGAAAACTGGTAATGGAAAACAAGTGCTCATTGAAAAACCAATAAAAGATGTCATACGGAAGAAAGAGGTTGGTGGTTCTTCTAGAAGAAAGCTAACGTAGATTGAGGAAGAGAAATCTACAAGAAAATTATCTGATTCGGAGTCATCAAAACATGGTCATGACTTTGTTGTTGAATCTTTGAAAAAGATGGTCGACACCATTCTGATATTTCCAACTATAGACTCCAGATGCCAGATACTGCAACATAGTATGAATCAGAAATCAGAATCCTTATCCATGGTGATGGATAAGTGTGTGAAGATTGAACCCGACCATAAAAATTTCCTTATCAATTGTGATGTACATAAGAAATCATGCATCAAAATCACATTGTGGTATAAGAAAGTTAAAGAAGACATTACTAACTTTGAACGTTTTCAGAATGAGGTAAAAATGCCTTTGACACCGAGGATAACAAGATTACGAATCTTTAGGAATATCTGATCATTGAGACAAGTTATCGGAATCAACAGGTCATAGATCTTAATTGGAAGCTTAAATCGGTTGCACAGAAATGGAATGGGCAAAGAGATTTCCGGATTGAGTTTAAAGAGAAGCTGGAAATGTAAGAGGAGTTAATGAAAATTCAAGAAGAGGTCACGAAGGCATAGGCTGAAGCTTTGAAAGCTCAATATGAAAGGTTAAAAGCTTTGGAGAGGCAAGCTGAGGAAGATCAAAGAGATTTAAATAAATTGAAAACCTTGTTGAAGAAGCTAATTCTGAAGGAAAAGGAAGGCAAATAAACTCACTTCGATCTTTTGTTGTATTTGTCTTTCCTTGTAAAAATTTTCTCAACTATAATGAAATTTTTGCTTGGTTTTATCTTGTGTTGTTATATACTATTGTTTCAGGTACTCTATTTCTTTTCCATTCCCTTAAATTCGTTTTGAAAATCATAGAGGGAGAGAAGAAAAAAGAATTATTCAAAAGAGGAGAAGGAAATATTTCTATGTAAATATATCCTTAAAGTAAGGGGGAGTTTCTCATTACGAAGTTTTTCATTCCCATGATGATGAAAACTCCACTCCGTAAATTTAGAATACAACCCTTAGAGTTTCAATTCCTTAGGGGGAGTTAGTTGTATTCACTATCATCCATGAACAAAGGGAGATATGTTTTAATTTCAAAGTCTAATGAAATTTTTCAATGCCCTTATATTCTTATTCATAAGGATGTGTGTGTTTTCCAAAAAGTGGGAGATTGTTGAGTTAATAAGGTTTTCCTTATGATTTTTCCATTCCTTCTTGTTTTTAAAATAACAAACACTTTATACTTAAGAAAATTGATATTTTACTTCAATAAGGAATATTTCCTTCCTTAAGGAAATTTACCATAACCTAGATTTCCATATACATAGAAATATTTTTCTTATGTGAAAAAACAGATTCATACCCCAAACCTCGGAATCATATAATGCTACGATATGATGCATTCTATTTCAAGATCTGAATTCTGGATGTGAACTGTAATGAAGTTCCACTCCGAATTCTGGATGTGAACTCTAATGAAGATCCACTCCAAATTCTGGATACAAACTCTAACATTGTTCAACTTTGAACTTCTACTAGTTCGATTCCGAACTTTTACTAGTTCGACTCAGAACTATTATGAGTTAGACTCAGAACTTCTAGTAGTTCGACTCTAAAATTTTACTAGTTCGATTCCGAACTTCTACAAGTTTTACTTTCAATTCTATATGTTTAGATTCAGAACACTAGTGAAACCAGACTCTGAATTTCCTTAGAAATTCAGACTCGGGATTTCTACAGAATTTAGGTTCTGAAATCCTATAAAACAGAATATGAATATCTTTTTATTATAGATTTTGAATTCCATTTTGGTTAGACTCCGAACATTTATTTGCTTAAATTCCTAAATTTAGTGTTTCTTATGCTTACACTCGTTTCATTATAAAAAAGTGGTGTGCTTTCTATTACACATGTTTTATTATAAAATGATGTTGTCCATTCTGTTTCTAACTAACCATTGGTTGAGTGACATGTGTGCAGGTCCCTCCGAATTCTAAGGAAAATATGATCATTGAAGGAGGGATCCAACCGTTGGAAATTTTCCTATAAATAGGAGATCATCTGAAAGATCTTGATACTGATCTTTGAAAACATTTTCTTACATGTTGTTGAAGTTATTTCTAGAGAGATAGGATCTTTTTAACTCCCAATCTTCGTGCAGAAAGTTTGAACTACTTGCTCAAACTTTTCCTTGTGCAGATTGCTTTGTGAAACTCCGAATGTTGGTGATTACATTCTAGGGCTTCCGGGGATAGGAAGACAGAGGTTCCGACTACCTTGATGTTTGAGGCTTCATTGCTGAGGAAGACAGATGTTCCAACTACCATGAAGTTGATGTCTTGCATGGATAGAAAGACAGATACACCGATCTTCGTATCGAGGGATTACCATGGTGTCGGTAAGACAGACATGCTTGAAAGTATAAATCAAGGGACCTTTATCCAAGGTTGTTGGATACCCTTCTATTTGGGTTAAAAGATTCATATCTTGTTATTTGTAGTTTTACTACTTGTTTTTCCGCTTCATTTCGTATTGTAAGGAATGTATAACCCTCTTATATTTCCTTACACTTGTACTCTGATTAGTTTAGATTCTATACTCATTAAGGTAAAATCTCATATTTTAAACTTTGGTTAAGTTTCAATTTCTGGATCCATATTTTCAGAACCACTTTTTCAGAATCATTTTCCATATTTAAGCAAGTGCATAGAACTAGATGTTTGTAACTTCATACCTTGTCCCAATCTTTCATTGGTTCTAGAGGTGTTGTGAATTTTCTTATGTTTGTCTTTGTCAAACATAGATATTTCCTTTTTTAAGGAGATTTTTTAAAGTATAAAATTCACCCCCCCCCTCTTTTATATTAATCATATACATCATAATTTTTATCCTACAGCTCGGATACGTATTAAGCATATCAGACCTAAGATATAGGATAATTTTTTTCAATCTCATTTTTATCCGAGATTCCTTATACGTAAGTATTTACTGGGGTATTATTTTTCATCCATGTTTGTAAAATGTTTAATATTCTTCCATGTTTATTTAAAGTCATGATTACCCTTCTTTGACTTTTACTTTGTGTTATGGATAGAATCTTTCTTTTGTTTACCATTCGTGGTACTTTTTGACTTTTCTGTTAAAAGTACGAGGAGAATTTTTTTTAAACATATACAGCATGAACGTATTTTTATAGTTTCATAACAACTTATTTCAATGAAGCTTCCTCTACAAGATTTCATGACCTTTTTCGACAAAATACTTTTCTTTTAAAATTCCTTAGCATTTTGTGAAACAAAAATGATTTTGAAGAAGAAAGGATATTTTCATCAAGAATTCATTTCAAGTGTTTTATCAAAACCATTTTACATCTAAGATGACATTATTTCATATGTGTATGTTTCAAGCATAATGTAGTGACCCGAAGCTTGACGTACATTGACATTACATTACATTTGAGGAATACTTAGTACATAACAAAAACACACACACAAGGATCGTAATAGTTTAGTGTATTTGGAAACTCGGAATATAATCTTGTAATCCTGGTGAAAGATCTTCAACATCTCCCATAAAGATCTTCCTTTTTATTATACCTAAAACCTTTATTTATATCCTGGGGAAAAGAAAACATAAAAGGGTGAGCTCAAATGCTCAGAAAGGGTAAAAAAAGAAAAATATCAATCACATAATATACATAAGCACATAACATTTGGAAATCATAACCTGTAAAAGAGATCATAATTTCATAACCTGGGATAACTCATGGCAGTGAAATGTAATCACAATAATCATAACTTAAAACATTAAACTTTGTGGCATGCACACATAATCATAGAGAATCATTTCTTGTTAGTCAAGACTCATTGCCAAGACTATCTTAGTGGACAAAGTCCCTTTCTGAACCGAGTCACCCTCGTTTCAGTCATGTTTCACTGAACCTGTACAACCTACCGTTCCAGCCATGTCTATCTCATGAGATATAAATCTTTACCCAATGCATTGGAGGGATATATAGGTCCCACCCATCTCATAATGAATCCTTTCTTATGTGTTCCACATAATCATAAATCATACATCACCTCATAACACATGTACCAAAAGTGGGATTCTTGAAACATCATGACATCATAAAACAAATCATATAAGGTAAATGACTTCATAAAATAATTCCCTCGCAACATAATCAAATCAATGTAATAATAGGGATAAAAACAGAACCCCATAGTATCTTAGATGGAAAATAATTTTGATAAAACATTTGAACTCCATTCTTGAGGAAAATATCATTTCTACTTCAAAAACACTTTTCTTTTCTTAACATGTCATACAATTATAAACTAAAGATGTTGATTAAAAATAAACATGAAAACTTATAAAGTAAGATTCTTGGAAATAATGTTTTAAAAATCCATTCTTTCCGTATAAGTTTAAAAAAACATTTTTCGTACTTTTGTCAGAAAAGTCAAAAAGTACCTCGTACGAAAAACGAAAAAAGATTCCTTTCATATCCTTTACTAAAAACTCATCGAAGGGTAAAATTGGATTTTAACAATTGTAGGTGAATGGAAATAATATTATATATTGAGGAAGCATGGATGTGGATGATAAAATACACCCCAGTAAATACCAAAGTATAAACAATCTCGGATAAAAATGAGATTGTGATATTTCCCTTACCTTAGGTCCGACTTGCTTTGTAAGTGTCTGAACCTCCTCTTCTTTGAAGCGCCTCTTTGAGACCTCCTCTTAGGGTACCAAAATTGGTCTTTGAGGAAGACCAGAACCTCTAGGATGTTGCTAGGGAAGTGTAGAGGATAATTTGATAGGTTTTGGCCGAGCTTGAAGGCTCAAAGTTGTGTGAGGAAGAGAGGGATGAGGTGCCCTTTTATAAGGGAGGAGAGGGGCACCTTTGGAATAACTAAAACTATTATTTTATTATAAAGTCATGTTCAGTTTTAAATAGCTCCAAATTGATTTATTTTGATGCTAAGGTGGGGATGGGTAGAAATACTCTCATCCAATAGAATTTAGACAAGTTTAGGTTCCTATTTTAACCTTATCATTTAGATTTAACATTAAGTTAAATAATTTTACTTTTACCGTGTCTTCTTGTGTTCTTATACTATAAGGTTAATAAACATACTATAAGAAGCCAAAAGAACCCCAAATTGTTTATTATTAATATATATAACCTTATCTAAGTCATTTGGCCGAACCTTAGATTTTTAGGAATAAAATAACAATTAATAATATAATATGTTTTTTAAAAACTATTTTATGTCAATTTTGACACTATTTAGTAATTGATTTTTGTGAAAATCATAACAGAATGATAAGTTCGAAAAAAGTTAATTAAATCAATAGTAACATGTCATATTAAATTAGAAAATTAGTTTAATTCATAAAAAGTCTTAAATTACATTTATTTTGGTATTTATAACATCAATTATGTCAATATTTCATTAATAAGATAATTACTGCATCATCTTTGTGTCATAAATAATTTATCTTATATGATGTCTAAAAATTACAAATAAAATACCATTATGTAGTAATTTTTTTTATCTTTCTAATGAATATTTACAATCGAATTCATCTTATGTATAACCCTATATTAAAAATGTTTTAGTAAATAAACTTTGATTATAACTCTTTTAACCCTTCTTTAAATAAATTAATAATAAATGTCCTAATCTAATCCAAGTGGGCCTAAATGGTCATATTTTATTCCAAAGTTTTTTTTGGTCGAATTACACTTGTCCAATAGAATTAGGACATGTTTAGGGTAATAATAATATCATTTCTACCCTTAATTACCCTATTTACTTTTAACCGTGGTAAATAAAAGTAAGAAGTTACTATTCAGCAAAAATTATTTTCATCTCATTGAACCACATTTTACTTACTGACATCAACCGTGTCTCTCTGATTTTTGAAATTCCACTCATAGAAGTGGTAAAATTAAGTTTTATGAAAAATTCGGTTTTTTTAACTACCACTTAGTGGTTTCACTATTCATCAAAAATTGAATGTTTTCAGAAAAATACCAAAAATTAGGCCTAATCTATATTTGATATTATTTACTCAAAAATGATTTCTATTTTACCAAATTAAAAACATATCAGTTGCATTAATTAATTTAAAAATTAATTTCCGTTTTCAAAACAAATAGCGTGTTCTTAAGAGATAATAACTATCAAAAGATTGACATTTCTTTATGTCTGGTTTAAATGTGAAATTACATCCAATGACCAACATTGTATTAAATTGTAAAAATATATTCTAAATATACTTTAAAACCACTCAAATTAATAATTTATCACTATTAATTATTTCGATTGAAAAATTTGTTTTTAATTAAAATTTAGTAATTTTCTCTATTCATCAAAATATGAAAGTTATCCGAAAATCACCAAAATTTCACCCTAAGCTAATTTCGATATTACGAATCCAAAAATGAATTCCATTTTGAAAAATAAAATTACAAAATTTCAAAAGATGGTTATTACTATTCATAACTGCTAGTTTTAATAATATTTTAATAGCATATTGTTGTTTAGTGAAACTCGTTATTGCGTACTACACACGCGATCGAGGAAGGTCGCGATTGCGTGTAATGCAAGTCAAATCAAGGATGCATGTTGTGCAAGCTCCTTTTGGTGTAGCGTACAACACAAGACATTAGTGAAATTAAAAAGAATATTTTTCATAAAATATCGGGCTGTTACATTCTACCCCCCTTAAAATGAATTTCGCCCTCGAAATTCATCGGGGTTATAAATGGTTTAATATTCGAAAGTTTCTTTAATAGAAACCCACATCGTAAAAAGGAATACCAAAACCAATCTTTAAAAACGAAAGTATGAAACGTAACGGTTACCCAAATAAACAAATCACGGGGTTTCCACATAGGTGAAAATATGGATATGGAAGAAAAATCTAACCATCATGTTCTGATGGAGAGTGGTAGAGAACATGGCTATAGAAAAGCCAACAATCACAAATCCATAAATTTGTGACGATCTAAGGTACCATCTGATTAATCAGATATAAGAGTACTAGGACAACATTTTTGGTTTTCAAGATCGTTTCCCTAAAGTTGAAGAATCTGAATTAGAATAAATACCTAATTTATTTTGGTACAATCTCAATATTGTTTGTGCCTTGAACAATTTCCACTTCATCTCTTAAATAAATGAAGTTGAATTTGTTATTCGTGAAGTGTTAGCAGATCATGTGATAGAATGACGGGTCATTCCATCTGTCTCAAACAAAAGGTTAGCAAAAGTTATTAAATATACATAAGTCATTCTATAGTGAGATTAATCATATATGGTTCCTAAAATGGACTTATAATTCATATATCATACTGCTTAATATAATAAAACTAGTTTCTACTAAACAGGGACTTCCTGTAGGCCAGTGGTAGGTGATAAAGGCCAGTCGCACTTCGGTTGTGGGTTCTATTCCCACAGCCTTGTCCGACGCGATGGGCTGTCACCCGTCCTGCAGGTTGTCATTTTTCTAAAGCTATATTACTATAACATCCCAGAAATAATATCGAAAAACGTTTTATCCAAACTTATGTCCAACATAATCCATTCTAATCTTATCTAAAATACTTCGGTCCAAGCTCATAGTATAAAGAAAATGGTTACTTGAAATGTCACAGAACAATCACGTGAATGCCATCATTTATCCCCCATATATCATAAGATATATCTTTCTGGTGAAATTACAAACATGTGAATACCTTAATCATGTATTCTCTTGAAGAATGAATACCCATTAAACCTTAGTGAAAACATGAATGCAGTTAAAAGTTAACACTTTCCACATACCAAAATCCTCAAAATTTTATATACTCAAACCATGATATCACTTAGTCTTTATATCAATCATGAGCTCATGAATACTGTTAAACATTTCATTTTCTCATTTTCCCTTCATTATGCGCATATCATCTTATTTCCAAAAATATCTCAATCACATTGAATACCACATTATACCAATACATAAATATTCCAATACTCCATGATAGAACATTATTTTGGAATCCCATTACATAAACACTTAATCATTCCACCACATCGTTGTCATAATCAACATCGCCAATAGTGATCGCATGTGACTTCCCTTTGTCCTTTGCCTTAAGTGGTTGCTCATGTCGATCATCACTAATCCTTGGATTATGGAATTTATTAGCATAATGCCCCATTTCCTTGCACTTGAAGCATTGAAGTGTTGGTGGTGCCTTCTCTTCGGTGTTTGCTTTATTCACATCATTAGAAACCCTTTTTCCATTACTTCGACACTCAACTGCTCGATGACCTTCTTTTCCACACTTAAAACATTTTCTAGTCACTTTAAGAAAATCTCCACCATGCTTCTTTCCACACTTTGTGCATAAGGAAACGTTCATCTTCTTTTCACCATTATTTTGAGATTTCTCCTTGAACTCCATCTTTCGTTTCTTGTCAAAACCATGAGATGGATATGTAACACCAACTTCCATTTCTAGCTTGACAGCACAACGCACAATTTCTTCATAGCTACTGAAGTCTCTTATAGTTAATGCCCTTTGAAGACTTGGTTTTAAGCCACTGAAAAATCGATCAACTTTACTTTCAGGTTGGATGATAATGCCAGATGCGTACCTTGCAAGTCTTGTAAAATTCGCTTCGTATATACCAACAGATTCATCATCCTTCTGCTTCAGCTCAAGAAACTCCTTTTCCATCTTTGTTCTAAGAATACGAGGGAAGTACTTACTGAAAAACAAGTTCTTGAACTCGTCCCATTACATGGACTCAATTTCATCTCTTGGACTTGTATTCTTGATAAGATTCCACCATTGATCAGCTTCACCTTCCAAACGATATACTGCTAAGATGACTTTATCATGCTCAGAACATTGAAGAACTGAAAATATCTTTTCAGTGGTACTGATCCATTGTTCAGCAACAAGTGGATCGGAAGACCCACTGAAAGAAGGTGGATGTTGCCTCCTGAAGGACTCAATAGAATATTGTTCCCTTCTCTGCTCATTTGGAAGCCCAGAATGATTCATAGCTTGTGTAAGTATAGCAATAAGATTTTGCACTCCATCTCCCGTAACATTTGTTTGTTCAGGAGGGCAATCATTGCATTGTCCATTGCATTGATCAACACGGTTCCTTCGGGTTCCAGCCATCGTCTAAAACCCAAAAAGAATAGTGTGAGGGGAAAAAAGCATGCTAGGGAAAACATCATAATAAAGGGGGAGTACCTTCAATATCTTATATCTTAGGTTTAATTCTATGATCGTTAGCGTAATTCTAGTACTATAACCTATACGTATACTTATCCTTAGGGACCTCCCTAGACATACCTTAGAAATATCTCTAGGGATCTCACTAACGCTTTCGCATCCTAGTTTCCAAAGGTTGACTAAACCTTTCCTCTGATACCAACTATAGAGACCCGAAGCTTGACGTACATTGACATTACATTACATTTGCGGAATACTTAGTACATAACAAAAACACACACACAAGGATCTTAATAGTTTAGTGTCTTTGGAAACTCGGAATATAATATTCTAATCCTAGTGAATGATCTTCAACATCTCCCATAAAGATCTTCCTTTTTATTATACCTAAAACCTTTCTTTATATCCTGGGAAAAAAGAAAACAATAAAGGGTGAGCTCAAATGCTCAGTAAGGGTAAAAAAAAGAAATATCAATCACATCATATACATAAGCACATAACATTTGGAAATCTTAACCTGTAAAAGAGATCATAATTTCATAACTTGGGATAACTCATGGCAGTGAAATGTAATCACAATAATCATAACTTAAAACATTAAACTTTGTGGCATGCACACATAATCATAGAGAATCATTTCTTGTTAGTCAAGACTCATTGCCAAGACTATCTTAGTGGACAAATTCCCTTTCTGAACCGAGCCACCCTCGTTTCAGTCCTGTTTCACTGAACCAGTATAACTTAACATTCCAGCCATGTCTATCTCATGAGATATAAATCTTTACCCAATGCATTGGAGGGATATATAGGTCCCATCCATCTCATAATGAATCTTTTCTTATGTGTGCCACATAATCATAAATCATACATCATCGCATAACACATGTAACAAAAATGGGATTCTTGAAACATCATGACATCATAAAACAAATCATATAAGGTAAATGACTTCATAAAATTATTCCCTCACAAGATAATCAAATCAATGTAATAATAGGGATAAAAACAGAACCCTATATTATCTTAGATGGAAAATAGTTTTGATAAAACATTTGAACTCCATTCTTGAGGAAAATATACATTCTACTTCAAAAACACTTTTCTTTTCTTAACATGTCATACAATTATAAACTAAATAAGTTGATTAAAAATAAACTTGAAAACTTATAAAGTAAGATTCTTGGAAATAATGTTTTAAAAATGCATTCTTGGCATATAAGTTAAAAAAAACATTCTTTGTACTTTTGTCGGAAAAGTCAAAAAGTACCTCGTACGAAAAACGACAAAAGATTCCTTTTATATCCTTTACTAAAAACTCATCGAAGGGTAAAATTGGATTTAAAAAATTGTAGGTGAATGGAAATAATATTACATATTGAGGAAGCATGGATGTGGATGATAAAATACACCCCAGTAAATACCAAAGTATAAACAATCTCGGATAAAAATGAGATTGTGATATTTCCCTTACCTTAGGTCCGACTTGCTTTGTAAGTGTCCGAACCTCCTCTTCTTTGAAGTGCCTCTTTGAGACCTCTTCTTAGGGTACCAAAATTAGTCTTTGAGGAAGACCAGAACATCTAGGATGTTGTTAGGGAAGTGTAGAAGAGAATTTGGCAGGGGTTGGCCGAGCTTGAAGGCTCAAAGTTGTGTGAGGAAGAGAGGGAGGAGGTGCCCTTTTATAAGGGAGGAGAGGGGCACCTTTGGAATAACTAAAAATATTATTTTATTATAAAGTCTAGTTCGGTTTTAAATAGCTCCAAATTGATTTATTTCGATGCTAAGGTGGGGATGGGTCGAAATCCTCTCATCCAATAGAATTTAGACATGTTTAGGTTCCTATTTTAACCTTATCATTTAGATTTAACATTAAGTTAAATAATTTTACTTTTACCGTGTCTTCTTGTGTTCTTATACTATAAGGTTAATAAACTTACTATAAGAAGCCAAACAAACCCCAAATTGTTTATTATTAATATATATAATCTTATCTAAGTCATTTGGCCGAACCTTAGATTTTTAGGAATAAAATAACAATTAATAATATAATATGTTTTTTAAAAACTATTTTATTTAAATTTTGACACTATTTAGTAATTGATTTTTGTGAAAATCATAACAGAATGATAAGTTCGAAAAAAGATAATTAAATCAATACTAAAATGTCATATTAACCTATAAAATTAGTGTAATTCATAAAAAGTCTTAAATTACATTTATTTTGGTATTTATAACATCAATTATGTCAATATTTCATTAATAAGATAATTACTGCATCATCTTTGCGCCATAAATAAATTAACTTAAATGATGTCTAAAAATTACAAATAAAATACCATTATGTAGTAAATATTTTTATCTTTTTAATTAATATTTACAATCGAATTTATCTTATATATAACCCTATATTTAAAATGTTTTAGTAAATAAACATTGATTTTAACTCTTTTAACCCTTCTTTAAATAAATTAATAATAAATGTCATAATCTAATCCAAGTGGGCCTAAATGGTCATATTTTATTCCTAAGTTTGTTTTTGGTCTAATTAAACTTGTCCAATAGAATTAGGACATGTGTTAGGGTAATAATAATATCATTTCTACCCTTAATTGCCCTATTTACTTTTAACCGTGGTAAATAAAAGTAAAAAGTTACTATTCACCAAAAATTATTTTCATCTCATTGAACCACATTTTACTTACTGCTATCAATCGTGTCTCTTGGATTTTTTAAATTCCACTCACAGAAGCGGTAAAATTATGTTTTATGAAAAATTCAGTTTTTTTAACTACCACTTAGTGGTTTCACTATTCATCAAAAATTGAAAGTTTTTAGAAAAATACCAAAAATTAGGACTAAGCTATATTTGATATTATGAACTAAAAAATGATTTCTATTTTACCAAATTAAAAACATATCAGTTGAATTAATTAATTTAAAAATTAATTCCCGTCGTCAAAACAAATAGCGTGTTCTTAAGAGATAATAACTATCAAAAGATTGACATTTGTTTATGTCTGGTTTATATGTGAAATTACATCCAATGACCAACATTGTATTAAATTGTAAAAATATATTCTAAATATACTTTAAAACCACTCAAATTAATAATTTATCACTATTAATTATTTCGATTGAAAAAGTTGTTTTTAATTAAAATTTAGTAATTTTCACTATTCATCAATATATGAAAGTTATCCAAAAATCACCAAAATTTCACTCTAAGCTAATTTCGATATTATGAATCCAAAAATGAATTCCATTTTGAAAAATAAAATTACCAAATTTCAAAAGGTGGTTATTACTATTCATAACGGCTAGTTCTAATAATATTTTAATAGCATATTGTTGTTTAGTGAAACTCGTTATTGCGTACTACACACGCTATCGAGGAAGGTCACGATTGCGTGTAATGCAAGGAAAATCAAGGATGCGTGTTTTGCAAGCTCCTTTTGGTGTAGCATACAACATAATACATTAGTGAAATTAAAAATAATACTTTTCATAAAATTTCGGGGTGTTACACATAATGTCTCTATGATTTACATGGTTTCACATTTCATATGATGAAATGATATCCATTTGCTTTATATGGATTATGTTATTATGGGATGATGTTTATGAAACCCATTTTATTCTTTGGGTTATGATGAATGATTTATGTTTATGTTGTGGCACAAGTAAGAATGATTTCATTATGAGATGGGTGGGACCTATATCTCCCTACAATTCATTGGGTAAAGATTTATATCTCATGAGATAGACATGGCTGGAACGGTATGTTAATTCGGTTCTATGTTACAAGACTGAAATGAGCAGTGAACTCAATTTAGAAAGAGACTTTGTCTACTAAGATGGTCTTGGTAGTAATTCCTTGGCTACTATGGAAATCAAATCATGTGCTTAATGGTTTTCCACAATTACATGTTTTCTTACCATCCTATTTTATCATGATTGGTGTTCCCTTATGATATATGGCTTACATACTTCCAAGATTCATGTCTTCGCTCATGATTTTGATGTTTAGATTTTATGTTCATGTTTTTGCATTCAAATGTTTATGGATTGTTTTATGTTCTCTATGTTTACCCTTAATGGTCATTCGAGTTGCCACTTTTTTTATTTTTTCTTTTCCCCAGGATTTAAAGAAAGGTTTTAAGTATGAAAATAAAAGTGTAAGATCCTTATGGGAGATTCTAGAGATCTTTTACCAAGATTAGAAGATTTTATTCTGAGTTTCCAAAGACACTAAACTATTATGGTCCTTTGGTTTCTGTTTTAGTTATGTATTAATTATTCTTCAAATGTAATGTAATGTCCATGTACGTCAATCTTTGGGTCTTTACACTTTAGGTGTGGAAGAGAAGGGCACCTAGCTGTTAACTGTCGGAAAGAAAGACCCACGGTTGCGACAGAGGAGAGGAATGCTCCATTCGAACCTCAATAAGTTGTTCATTTTTACAACTTCAAAGAACCGGGGAATTTTGAAAATCAGTGCCCTAATACAAGGGTTTTCGGAGGTAACCAACAACCTCCAAGGAAACAAGGAAGTGATTTTTCCTTCACTTCTGCCGAAGTGAACCCCGATAATGAAGTGGTGATAGGTACTCTAGTTATTCATTCAAGAATAGCGAACATACTTTTCGATTCACGTTCTACGCATTCTTTTATATCTCGAATGTTTACTAGAACAATCCTAGAACCACCAAAAATCATGGAAGTAAAGATTTCGGTGAGTATGGAAAATGGGGCAATCATTACATCCCATGAATATAACTCCTCCCCTTTCATAATATGTGGATTGAATATCCAGGAGAACCTCGGCATACTCCCTCTAGTAGAATTTGATGCAATTATTGGCATGGATTGGATTTCCTTATATAGAGCCAACATAAATTGTCGGGAGAGGGAAATCACACTCCATTTGGAGAATCGACCTCCGATTCGTTACAAGTGTAAGTAGGAAGATGAATCTAATTTAGCTCCATCATCTCAAGCATGGATATTACTGCCCTATGAGAACGCGTATCTGGCTCAGATGATTGAGTTCAAGGAAAAACCATCCTTGAAGAAATGCCTATTTTGAGGGAATTTGCTGAAGTGTTTCCCGAGTAACTGATTGGTCTTCCTCCTAGAAGAGATGTTGAATTCCCAATTGAACTTATACCAGGGGCTCTACTAGTATCAATGACTCCATATATAATGGCTTTCATGGAGCTTGAAGAGCTAAAGAAACGACTACAGGAGAATCTAGATAAAGGGTTTATACGCCCAAGTGTTTCACCATGGGGTGCACCAGTCCTCTTCATCAAGAAGAAGGATGGGTCAATGCGCCTCTGCATCGATTATCGTGAGCTCAACAAAATCATGATAAAGAACAAGTATCCTCTAACACGAATTGATAACTTGTTTGATCAGCTGTGTGGAGAACAATACTTTTCCACGGTAGATTTTTGGTCGGGATATTATCAAGTAAGGGTAAAGAAGGAAGATGTCCCCAAGACTGCTTTTTGTACAAGATATGGGCACTATGAATTCATAGTAATGCCTTTCGGACTCACTAATGCTCCATAAATCTTCATGGACTTTATTAATAGAGTCTTTGTAGATTACCTCGACAAATTTGTGGTATTCTTTATAGATGATATTCTAATATACTCCAAAACCAAGGAGGATCATGAGGAGCATTTAAGAAATGTACTAGAGACTTTGTGCAAGGAGAATCTCTATGAAAAGTACAGAAAGTGTGAGTTTTTATTGAAGGAGGTCTCATTCTTGGACTATATCATCACAAGCAATGGGATATCTGTGGATCCCTCCAAAACAGATGCAATTGAGGGATGACTGAGGCCAACATCAGTAATGGATATCTATAGCTTCATGGGGTTAGCTGGATATTATCGACGATTTGTGAGATATTTCTCATGATTGTCCATCCTTCTTACCATGATAACTTGAAATGGAGTAAAGTTTTCTTGGAGTGATTAATGCGATGAAAGATTTAAGAAGTTGAAAAGGTGTCTTATCACTGCGCTTGGGCCCGCTTTACCTACAAGTGGGGAAATTTTTGTGGTATTCAGTGATGCTTCGAAGAAGGTCTTAGGCTATGTGCTGATGAAGAATGATAAATTGATATCCTATTCCTCATGGTAGTTGAAAATCCATGAGTGAAACTATCCAACACATTATCTGGAGTTGGTGGCAGTGATCTTTGCAATGAAAATCTAGCGGCATTATCTCTATGGGGAGAAATGTGAGATATATAATGACCACAAGAGTCTTAAATATATATTTACAAAGAAAGATCTTAATATGCGCCAGAAAAAATGGATAGATATCATCATGGATTACGACTATTCAACACATTACCACCCTGGGAAAGTAAACAAGGTGGATGATGCCCTAAGTAGAATGGACCCAGCGATTCTATCAATGATGAGAAATTAGAAGGATCCAATCTTAATAGGCTTGATGAAGATGGACATTGGAATCATAAAGAAGGAAACATAATCAATCCTTTAACAAATGATTGCTCAACCGTCCCGTTCGGAAAGGTTAATGGATGCTCAAAAGGATGACGAGGGAATTCAGGAAAAATTTGAAGCTATCAGAAAAGGTAAATCCTCGGAGTTTAATGTTAATGAAGAAGGAATTGTACGATTTGGGAAAATACTATGTGTTCCATCATGTTCGGAGCTGAAGAAGGAACTTTTGGATGATGCACATAGTTTAAATTTTTCTATTCACCAAGGGAGCACAAAGATGTATCAAGATCTCCGAGAAACCTTTTGGTGGGATAATATGAAAAAGGAGATCTCTGAGTATACATAAATGTACCTGGTGTGCTAGCAGGTGAAGGTAGAGAGGCAGAAGTCTAAGGGGATGATACAACCATTTCCCATACCAGAATGGAAATGGGAGAACATCACCATGGACTTTATCACCAGAATTCCAAGGACATCTAATGGCTTCAATGCAATCTAGGTTGTGGTGGATCATCTTACAAAGACTGCACAATTCATTTCTATTCGAGAGGATCTCTCATTGGATCAACTGGAACAGAAATATATCAAGGAAGTGGTAAGGCTATATGGACTGCCACTGCCTATTGTGTCTAACCGAGATCCAAGATTCACCTCTATGTTTTGAAAGAGTCTTCAACATGCTCTGAATAATGAATTGAACTTCAGTACGGCCTATCATCCTCAAACTGATGGACAATCCGAGCGGACTATCAAAACACTTGAGGACATGTTGAGAGCATGCTCAATGGACTTTAAAGGAGGATGAGATCAACATCTTCCTCTGGTTGAGTTATCTTATAATAATAGTTTCCACTAGAGAATCCAAATGGAAAAATATGAAGCCCTTTATGAGAAAAGGTACATAACACCGGCATGTTGGGATGAGGTCGGTGAACGTAAGCTGCTTGGACCAGAATGGTCGAAGAAATGGTGGAGAAAGTGAAAACCATTAAACAGCATATCAAGGCACCCTAGAGTCGACAGAAGAGTTATGTAGATAATCATCGATGAGACCTTGAGTTAAATGTTGGACACATGGTTTTTCTATGCGTATCTCCGTGGAATAAGGTCATGTGGTTTGGAAAGAAAGGGAAGTTATGTCCAAGGTACATCGGCCCCTTCGAGATTCTTGATCGTGTCTGGGTTGTGGCCTATCAACTATCACATCCACCTACCATGGACAAAGTACATGATGTATTTCATGTATCCCTCTTAAGGAAGTGCATACCTGACCCTTCACATGTACTCTCTTCTAAGGTGGTACGGTTAGAGGATGATATTCCATATGAGGAGCAACCAGTGAAGATATTAGATCGTACAGAAAAAGTTCTACGAAATAAGACAATGCCCCTCGTCAAGGTGTTGTTGTTAAACCACAAGTTTGAAGAAGTGACTTGGGAATCAGAGGAAATGATGAAGCTGAGTTACCCACATCTGCTTTAGTGTTGGAAAATAAAATTTCGAGGGTGAAATTTCTTAAGGGGGGAATATTGTAACGAACCAAAGATTCATTAATGGAAATCCATCTTGATCTAATTAAATGTCTCTTTATGTAAAAAGGTTTATATAAAATTTCAACTTCTTTGGTTTTATGTTAAGAATTGTGACCGTTACTTTTATAGTCGTTGAAAAGTGATCAAATGATTAGTATAAATACAAGGCTTTAACAAACCCAATTTACTCAGACAAAATAAGCGATTGCCTCATCCAGTAGAATTGCTCTATACGAAGCCCATTTGTCGGAGCTCAGAAAAGAGGTGGAATCCTTGGGATTCGCTCTTGACCAAGCCCAAGCTGACCTTCATCATATCAAGATCGAATGGGACCGTCTATGGGAAAAGTGGAATTTGTTAGTGATTTCCACACAAGCGATGTTATCTAAGCCACCACAAGAGTCTATCACCATCGCACACCTTACACATAGGTATTATGCGGCTGTTTTAAGGGGTTATGTAACAAATCTCTAGTACTATGTTCATGTACATTATTTTTGTATATAATAATGAATATATTTTATTGTCATCATTGATACATTGTAAATAGTTTTTGAAGTACAAATAGTGTTTTTAGTTATTACTTTATTAAGAATTATATTTTATTAAATTAAGGGATTTTTTAATCAAATAATATTTTAATAAAATATTATCATTAATATTAAATTATTTTTTATTAAATATAGATGATCTTATAATTTTATGAATGCAATTGTAATTTCTATTAAGGTTTGAAAGCCATTTTTGTTGAAACCCATGAATTGTTGATAAATGTCAGTTTTTATTTTAAAAATTGAAAAGTAACATATTTCGAGAATAATTTAGATAAAATAAATGTAATATCTAGAATCAGGACGACGAAATTATCTAACGGTGAATTTTTCAAAATATTATGAGAAAGTCAAATTTTTGGGTAAAATTTAAATACTATTTAAATATATAGTGTGTTTTATGACATCATACTGACCCAATAGTGATGTAATAAAATACTATAAGCTTTATGTTCGGCCAATATATGTTTTAACATTAAAATAATGTGATTTTGGGTTTGTTTTAGTTATTTTACAAAGAATTAATGGACCCCTCAAGACTTATTAAACATCTTGTCTTTTTAAATTATTTTCCATGGGAGTGTGACACACCTCCACATAAGCAACCCAATTATTTTAATAAGTTCAGACTTTGGACTTATAAAATATTTTTATCCTCTCCCATTTTCCAAAAACCATGGGAAAAACCCATGAGCTGATTTGTGGTTTGGAATAGTTTAATGTTAGGGGTCCCAAACCTAAATAATAAAGAATTAACTCACCTTTCCTATATAAACCCACTCAATCTCCCACATCCTCCTCACTCAAAGCATTTGAAGTTCGTCCAACCTCTTCCCTACTCTCTCTATAATCCTCCAAAGGTTCCCCAAGTTCCCAAGAATCCTCTCTCAAGCCTCTTTCAAGCCTTTGGAAGCACATATCCAAGTAAGGGTTTTTTCCTCCTTTCACTTTTTTTGTCCAATTTTCTTAATATTGTTATTCCCTTTTAATTTCAATTATAAATGTTGGGGTATGGTTTTTCACCTCCCCCATATTTCCCTATTATTTTTTGAATGATGTGAGATCCCTTTATCTCTCATTAAATGCCTCCCATGTACACCTGTTACTATGCCGAAATTCCGAAAGGAACTTCTCTCTCTTCATTTACATTCCAGTAATACTTTTGTATCATGTATCTAAATTTCATTACAATTGTTTGGAAATGTATCTATATGACCCCCTTACTTTCCATTTCATGTAAATATGATGAGACACCTCTTTTCTCTCTCATAAACCATTTTTATGTATTCTTATGTCACGCCATTACACTGCCAAAATTGCACCGATTTTCTAAGCCAATTCCTTTGTGTAGTGAATACCATTCCCATTTCTCCATCAAGGGTATTCAACTTTATGCACATTTACTTATTGATTATAAAGTTTCATGTATGAATTAAACATTCCTTTATTGTGTAATAATTGATTATGTTAAATGAATCCATGTTTTATGATCCTTGTGGCACACTTATGCATGAAATGAAATGATTAAGACGGGTGCGCCCTTAAAGCGCTCCAATGCATTGGGTAAAGTATAGTATCATGACACGTCATGTGCAATGAGTGTTGACTCATGCTAATTAATGTTCAATGAGGGTTTACTCGTGCTTAATGTGCTATGATAATTTACTCATTCTCCATGTGCAATGAGCCTTGGCTCATGCTAATTCTATGTAAAGTGTTGTTGCCACATTTCCATGTTATGATTATCATGCTTTATCATGCCTTTATGTTCATGTTTTTCTTATGCTCTATTGATATACCTATTATCTAATTTATATTTTACTCATCATGTATTTTATTTTTATTCCCTTACTGGGCTTTATAGCTCACCCCTTTTCTTATTCTTTTCCTCAGGTTATCCCATGTAATGCTAAGTACGAGGGAATGTAGTGGTCATGTAAAGGAAGATTTCAATAAAGATGTTGCATTTCTTGTTTTAAGTTATTATGTAACGATCCTAAGCCCCAAATACACTAGACCTCTCGATCTTCCATGTTGAATCAAGTCAATATTTTATGTAATAAATCATGTTTATGTTTGTAACAAAAGCAAGGTTGTCATATATTCAATCCTATCGATATTATTGATATCATTATCAATTTTCATCCGTGAGTCACAATAAAAATTTAAAAGAAGGAATTTATTTAAGTGGAGTTGAATTTAACACCCAAATATCTTAATATTATTATTATTTTAAATAAATAATATATTGAAAAACGTTTTCCCTATGAAACAGTTTTATAAAATAATATATGGTACATTTTATTGAAATTAAATATTATAATATATGCTAATCCATAACACATTATGAGAAAGAAAATTATTAAGAAGGGTATAAGAAGGTCAAATACACAATTAAATAAATTGACCACAATAATTTATTCTTTTTCCTCACCACTTCAATTTAATATTATATGTAACACCCCATGATTTCATAATACACTTTCTCTTAAAATAATTCAATAACTTACGCTACACGCAACACCAAGTTTGGGCGCACCACGACTTACGAAAATAAAATTTTAAAAAGTAGTTATGAATAGTAGTAACTGAAATTTGAGTTGTATATACTTTATATAGTTTTAGAATCCATATTATGTGTTTCTTAAAAATAATATAAGAACAAATTCATTATTTTCAAATAAAAGATGTATTTTTAAAAAAAATGCAAATTTAAAGCCTTTTAATGGAAACCCCATTTTAAAAATAATATTTTACACTGTTATATATTTAATTTAATTAAAATAAATTCTTCATTAGAATAAGAACATAAAAATTTATTTTGGATAAATTTTTGGTACAATTTTGATAACAATCATATTTCGATAAATAGTGAGAAATAAAAAACATTAATTGAAAACAAATTTTTTAATCGAACCAATTTATATTGTTAAATTATGAATTTGAATGGTGTGTAACTATAATTAGATTATATTTTTATAATTTATTCAAATTTATATCATTATAAGTAATTTCACATTTAAATTTGACATAAACACATATCAATCTTCTGATAGTTTTTACTTTTTAAAAACCCGCTTTTTGTTTTTGACCACGAGAATTAATTTTATATTAATTAATTAATATTATATGATTTGAATTTTGTAAAATAGAATAAATTTTTTGAATTAGTAATATCAAAATTATCTTCGAGTTATGTTTTGTTATTTTTCTAAAAACATTCAATTTTTTATGAATAGTGAAAAACACTACGTTATTGTTTAAAACCAACTTTTAATTTAAATAATTTTTTATTTTATTTAAATTTATTTTAAGTAAAAATGGATATATAATACATATATATAGTCAATTTAATTCATTTAAGTCATTTTATTATAAACCTAGATGTATAAAATTTTATTAAACTTTTCAACGTCTTTTACCCACCTTCTAGGCACATAGGCAAATTTTCATAGAACATATTTATACCGCTTCGAAAAAATGAATTTAAAAAATCCAAGAGGCACAATTGAAATCAGAGAGTAAAATTTGGTTCAATAACATGAAAATAATTTTTGGTGAATAGGAACATTTGACTTTCCCTTACCATGATTAAAAATAAATAGGGTAATTAAAGGTAAAAATGATATTATAATTACCCTAACACATGTCCTAATTCTATTGGACAAGCGTATTTCGACCAAAACCAACCTTAGGAATAAAATATTATCCTTTTTTGACTTGTATTAGATTAGGAAATTTATTATTATTTTATTTAACGAAGAGTTGATATTGTTAAATTCGAAGATTAATAACTAAACTATTTATAGTATAGGGTTATACATAAGATAAATTCAACTATTATTATTCATTAGAAATATAATAAGATTTCTTACATAATGGTATTTTATTTATAATTTTTTGATATTAAATAATTAAATTTATTTATGACTTAATGATGATGTATTAATTACTTTATCATTGAAAGATTAAAATAATTGATATTATAAATATAAAAATATATGTAAATTAAGGATTTTGATGTTATACACTAATTTTATAGGTTAATATGACTTTTTAGGGTTGATTAAATAATTTTTTCTGAAGTGATAAAGTTTTTAAGGATTTAACAAAAACAAAATTCCAAATAGTTTCAAAATTGACATAAATTGGATTTTTAAACAAATACAACATTATTTATTAACATAATATTTCATAAAATATTAGGATTGAAGGAAGGACTTATATAAGATAGATATATCAATAATGAACCACTTGGGGTTCTCTTGTCTTTTTATTGTATTTTTATTAACAATTTATTATAATAATACAAGAGGACATGGTAAAAGTTGAACTATTTAACAAAGAGTTAAATCTAAATGATAGCGTTAATATGGTGACATAAATGTTTTTTGAAATTAATTGGTTGAGATTATTTAGACCCATCCCAAAATTAACTTTGAACAAAATCAATTTATAGCCATTAGAAACAGAAAATAATTTTATAATAAAATAATATTTCAGACATTTCCAAAAGTTGACCCTCATCTCTCTTATAAAAGGGTCCTTCACCTTATCTCAAAATAACAATAGAAAATCCATTTTCATCGGCCCACCCCTTCCCAAATCACCTCTGAACATTCCTCACATAAACTAAGAGTCCTTCCCTTGATCAGAAATCCTACCTAAGGAGACCTTTTATTCAAATAAAAAGGCAACACCCAAAGAAGAGGTAATTATTTTATCACCTCTTTCAATGTTCTTTTATTATTCCACATTCCCTTTATTTGTTATTTCCATACCAAAATAATAAATCCCATAACTTATACATACCGTGATGTTATTATAATTATGGTAAAACCATACTCATTATTCTATCCATCCTATGAATTATAATGTCGCCATGTGTGCATATGTATGACTTATCGTCTCCATGCCATGGTGTAATTTCTTATTCAACACTATGTTATTTGGATGGAAATAATGGTGAGGAATATGTACATAAATTAAAATAATAACATTATAATTTATCTCTATAATTAATATACCATCCAATTTCACACATTCCAATCATTAAGGAAATGATATCATCGCTTGTGTGTGTGTATGACTTACTGCCTCCACGATGCGATGAGATTCATTTCCAAGTTCACCATTCAATGATGATTATAAAAAATATTTATTATTAATATGTATTTAATATATGAAATAATAATTATACTAGATATATATATGTGTGTGTGTACTTACATATATCTTATTCACTAATTCCGTTCATAACGATTTGAAAACAGAAACAATGCTTATGGGTACGAACGAACTACTGTCTCCATAAATGATGTTTTACATTCCATATATCTATCTACTATACATATTTATAATATAAATATATATTATATATAAATAATGTTTTATATTTTTGAATTATTTAAATCATTATCTAAATGATATGATCAAAAATAACAAGTTAAAACTTGTACGATAAAGAATGTAATTATTACCTGAAATGTTTATTTAACATAAAATTATTATTTAATGGGTTGTATAAAGTCATAAATGAATAATGTATGATATTTTAAATATGAATATTGTTCTGGTTTAATTTAATAACATACTATGTTCATTATACATTAGGTTAAACATACCCTTAGCCAAAGGAAAGTTCAAGGTAAGGGTTAATTCTTCAGTCTCATTATTATCTGAGATTGTTTATGGGTAAGTATTTTCTTAGAAATATTTATTATTTATGTCAATGATTCATAAAAGTCTTTTAAAAATGATTTTTTAAGGTACCCTCTAACTAAAACATCATTTTAAATGGTTTAAATATTTATTCTTCAAAATCATTCACAATAATATTCATGTTTTAAAAATGGTTTTAAGGAGTTATTTATATGGACATGAATGTTTTAAACTGATAATTACATTAAAAAGATTAAAAGTGTTATGGGACACTTTGATTCAAAAATATCTTTTAAATGCCTTCATTTATAAATTGTGTGAAATTTAAATAATTTCATGAAAAAAAGATAATTCTCTCAAAGGGTTTTACTGATTATTTTCAATTATATGAACATCCTTTTTGGATATTATTCTTGATTGTGGTTGATTTTTTATAAATAAATTTTTAAATATTGTATTTAATGATTTATGATATGTTTTACTACCAACGAGCTATTTTTATATCATTCATGGTTTATGGTTGTTGTACTGACATTTTACATTCTAGTTTTAATATGAATGTTGATGTTATGATTCAACATTTTCATATGAGGAATGAAGTGGAATTAGTATGTGATGGGTGGGGCATAGTATAGCTCCTTGATGCACAAGTATGTCTCATTAAACAAACTAGTTTATTTGGACAAGGCCTTGATAAAAATTTTATTTGTAGTCTTGGCATGAGGTCTTGACTATTTGGTAATGATGTCTGGTGTTATGCATTCCTTCATTATGAAATTAATTGTTACATGTGATTATTCGACTAGTAGAATTTCTATGTTTATTTTTATATGATAATGTTTGATTTATTTTCTCCATATTATGTTGATGTTTATTTTTAAAAGGATGTTGTTTTTATTACACATCATACCTTAAATTTTCATAGCTTATACAAAATTATTTACCCTTACTGAGAATTAGATCTCACCCCTTTCTTATGTTTTGTTTTCCCAGGTTTCCAAGAATTGTATTAAGTTTGATATATAGTGTTAATCTTTGTGAATAATGGTGTTATCAATGTATTATTTAGGCTATGTTTTATGTTTGAATGTGTAATGTAACGTTCATGTATGTAATCTCTTTTCCAAGACTATTAAATTGATTGGTTCTTCAAAAATTGACTCCTAGTAATCTTGCCAATTGTAACGACCCGAAATTTTGAATAAATCGTGTTTCATAATTTTTTGTGTTATTTTATTTTATACTCACCAAAAATGTTTCATTTGATAACATGAGTATAATTAAAATGATATCGTTGGGTTTCAACTGTTATATGACTATTGGTCAATATGATTGTTGGAAAAAACTAAACGTTTTGATTTTTTGTCCCTAAATATAAGTGATCTTGGTTAATTAATATAGAAAGAAGATTTGATGGCCTCATCCAGTAGTCTCGGGCCAATCGAAGCCCATCTAACGGAACGTGGGATGGAGGTAGCACCACTGGGCTTTTCTCTGGACCAAACCCATGCTGAACATCATCGTGTGAAGCTAGAACGGAATCACCTTCATGAGAAGTTCAAACTGATAGAAATTACTACTCTTGCAATGTTGGTCGAGCCGCCCTCAGATTCTCTCACCTTAGAACACCTTACACTTAGGTCCTATGCTGGGGTTATAAGGGGATATGTAAGGAGACTATAACTGCCTTTTGTAATCCCTTGATTTAAATAAAAATTGTGATTTCTTCTTATGATGAAGTTTGTGAATTTTCAAATGTACGAATAAATATATTATGCATATTTTTGATGAATTTGGAAAAAATGACATTTTATAATATTTACGTAAAACATAAATAATTAATGATGTGTAATGATTTTCAAAAAATGGTCTTCTACAATTATGTTCAGTATGAAATTTATAATCTAATAAGATCAACTTAATTTCGGATTAATAGTTAGTTATGAATAGTGATTTTATTCTTAGGATTAGTAATGTGACCAAATTGATAAGTAATCTCACATAAATAAAGTATTAATATAATCCAGGCACCTTGATTAAGTAATGTGATTCAATAAAATAGGTAAATAACTGTTTTAGAAAATAATATTCAAGTATTACTTTTTTCAGGTGAATAGTGTTTTTTAATTAAAAATTAAATTAAAAATATTTAGAAAATTATTTTTATAAAATGGATTTCATTTTTGAACTCAGAGCATCGATATTATGTTATGTTAATTTTTGGGGATTTATCTGAAAAAAATGAATTTTCGGTTAATAGTGTATTTATTTAGAAATTAAATTAATCTTATTTAGAAAAATATTTTTATAAAATGGAGTTCATTTTCGAAATCAGAGCATTGATATTTTGTGAAGGTGAAATTTTGGGATTTTTATGAGAAAGTTGAATTTTCGATAAATAGTGAAAATACAGTTTTTAAGTTACAAGTGTTTAATGACATCATTAAATGATGTATTAAGTATGTAATCAATACTTTCGACTTATAAATAGTAATATGAGGTATGAGGTATCCCAAGTGGCAAATACCCTGGTAAAATACCATGGGAAATCCCATGGTTTTTCCAATACCACCAATGAGGTGTCCCTTGGCCATTAATGCCTTGTCCCCTCACTTTCCCTATAAATACCCACCCTTTCATCATTTATTTTTTACTCCCAACTATCCCCCAACGAATCACTGGTCTCATTACCTCCAATGACTTCCTCCCAAGGTTCCCCCAAGCCCTCATGGTCCCATCCTTTGAGTTTTAAGAGTTACTTTTTATGGTAAGGGATCCAACCTCTCTCTTTCTTTTCAAATACTCTCTTTTAAGTCATTTATTTTATGCTCCATGTTCTTATGTTGGAGGATGTTCTTTTATATTTATCCTAATGATTTTTTCATGTTCATATGATGAGAGATTCCAACTTACTCTCATAATTTCGTTTTATGAATGTTTAAGTGGCGTCGTTAGGCTGCCGAATTTTTAAGGGATTCTTTCACCCTTCTAATTTTCAAGTTCAATATTCTTTTCAAGTATTTCAAGTTCTTTTTTATTATATTGGGGTATGATCTCTATATCTATTATACTTATCTATAATTTTCATATTATGAGAGGCCCTATTTGAGCTCTTCAATTCTTTTTTTAAGTGACGTCGTTAGACTGCCGAATTTTTAAGGGATTCTATCACCCTTCTTATTTTCAACTTCTATTTTCTTATCAAGTATTTCAAGTTACTTTTTATTATATTAGGATATGATATCTATATCTATCATACTGATCTTTTAGGATCATATGATGAGATACCCTATTTGAACTCATCAATTCATTTTTTTTAAGTTTAAGTGGCGTCGTTAGGCTGCCCAATTTTTAAGTGATTCTTTCACCCTTCTCATTTTCAAGTTCTATTTTATTATCAAGTCTTTCATGTTTCATTTTATTATATTTAGGTATGATATCTATATCTATCATACTTATATTTTATGTTCATATGATGAGAGGCCTTATTTGATCTCATCAATTCATTTTTTTGAAGTTTAAGTGACGCCGTTAGGCTGCCGAATTTTCATAAGGGAAATCTTATTTTCGTCTTCCTTTCATGTTCTTCATTTCATATGGTATATCGTTAAAATATCATTTCCATGCACTTAAACCCTTTATATTCTTTCCCCCTGCTGTTTTATGGATCATTTATGAGTGGGTTACCCATGTCTCATCTGTTTTCAATGTTTTCTAAAACCCTACAACATAGCCATTGTGCTGCCGAATTTCGGTCTCAAAATGTCTCTCTCTTTTTCTCAAATTCATTTATTTTATTAAGTGAATACTCAAAGATCTTTATTCTAAAGGTTTATTCACATATATACAAAAATTTTCTATTTTAAATTCCGGGATTTACATACATGAGACCCGCTTTCCATTTCATTGTGTTTAAAGTGACATAAAGATCATTTCTTTAAAGCATTTTTTAAAACATTATGATCATGAAATTAAACCCATTTATTTTATGATATATGGGTTATTAATGAAATGTTTGATGACGATATATGTGGATCACATGATAACAAATTAAAATTTAAGGGTGCTCCCTGATAGCACTCCAATACATTGGGTAAAGACTTAATCTCTAGAGATGACCATTTTGACTGATACCTTGGTGAATAACCTTCGTAATTTTTAATGACACCTTGGGGATGGACCTTGGTGAAATGAAAATGATTGTCTATGTTAAATGTTATAGCCACATCTTCATGTTATGAAATAAATTATTTTTATTATGATATGCCTCATGATTTCATTCTCATTCCTTTAAGTTCTTTTCATGACTTTATTGATGTATCTCAAGTTCTTATGTAAAATGATTCCCTTGTTTCCCTTACTGGGCCTTTTGCTTACACTTTCTTTTGATGTATTCTCCCAGGTTATGAGATGCCATAATTATCATAGGATGAACAAATAAAGAATCCTTTCAAGTGTTTAAGAAGAATGTTTTTTCCCTCATGTAATAAGTTCTTGGTTTCCAAGACACTAAACCATTAAGATCCTCAGTTTTGTATAATGTAATGAAAGGTTATGTGATAAAAAGGCGGGATGATATAGTTGGTATCAAAGGAAGTTTAAGTTATTTTTGAAAATTAGGATATGAAAACATTAGGAATAACCCTATAGAAAAGTTTAAATATAGGATATATTCCTGGTATTTTGGTGAGTATTGAGTAAGTGGTTTACCATGAAAATACATCCATGTCTGGATACGAGCAGGTAGAGGTAGCTTGGGAATAGTTGTACATAGGGGTAAAACCTGAAAACACCGCTTTGAGCTAGACTCGAATGGGGACTGGTAAATGACAATGGGCCTTGCTGCACTCATGGTTACGAAACTCCAGGGGGATATTCTTTGGTAAATTCATAAGCTTAGTATGAACCATTATTAAAGGGACAAAGATAAAATAAAATAAAGATTCACATAAGAATATATGATCATGGAGAGCCTAGATCGGAACCTTGGGGATCACAAGTTAGGGTATAATTTTCTTCTACAAGTTATCCTTCTATGCTTTAAGTTCATTTTCATGATTATTGGCTAAGTATTTAAGCCCCTAATTATACTTTCATTTATTAGTTAATGGTGGGAAATGGAAGAACGTGTCCCAACAACCAATGTGATAAGAAATGTGACGATTGTCGTATTAATATGACAGAGATGATTAGGGGATTATAATATGATTATTATTTTGGAAGTCGTTCACTATTTTGGGGACCCTATTTGATCGAGGTAAAAATATTACTATGGTATTTTTCTTAGAGGAGAAATGTTTGACATATATTTTGAAGAATAGATGAATTTAAGGTGGACTTATAGTAATTTAGGTTACTTATAGAAATGATTAACCTATCTTGGGGAAAATATGTTTAGGTTAGCTACTTTTGTTATAAGATGTTAGGAGTGGTTGATTTTGTTTGGAGATGAACGATAAAGTTTATTTTGGAATACTATGTTATCAAATTCTTCTTGTATTTGGGTTTCAATATTAGTTTGGTTTATTTTGAGGAATTTTTAGGGAAATTATTTATGGAATGGTCTATGATGAACATGGGTTAGTACTGTGGAAATTTGAAGATTTAAAGTTGTTTACCTTCCTCTGGGGTTCTTTCTTTTTGAAGAGTTGTTTTATCTTGCCCTTTCTGTTTTTGGGATAATGTTTAAAGATAGAAGAAATAGATAGTTAATCTTTGGTGGATTATGTGATTCTCTAGAAGATGATTCGTGTGCTTTGATGAGACCATGTACTTTTGAATGCTCATCGTTTGGAGAAAAGATTTGTTTTGGTAGAAACTTATTAAAGGATAAAACTCTACTTGATGGTAGGTATATTTCCCTGTGTTTTATTCTATGTAGTAAATGAATTCCTCAAAACTATGAAAAGGAACGTAAAACAAAAACGCTGTCTGTTAACATTTCCTACTGGGAAATCAAATACTGTTTAACCCATCATAAGTTTGTGATTTTCTTGTTTTTAACTTTCTCATAATCATGTTTTCTATCACTCTCCCTCAGAACGTGACCCTTTATTTTCTCCTCCATGTCCATGATTTCTTACATGGAATCCTAGTATGGGTTAACTCGGGTGACCTTTATACTTCCTTTTCTTTCTTTTAAATTAATTGTGTTACTGACACTTTTTATGATGTGGAACTTTCAATGAAATTTCCAAACCCAATTTTAAAAATTGCGAGGACGAAATTATTGAAGGGGAGAAGATTGTAACTACCCGAAATTTTGAATAAATCGTTTTTCCTAATTTTGTGTGTTATTTTATATTTTACTCAACAAAAGTGTTTCATTTCATAACATGAGTATAATTAAAATGAGACCATTGGGTTTCGACTGTTTTATGACTGTTGGTCAATATAATCGCTGTAAACAAAAGCTTTCGATTTTTGTCTCTAAATACAAGTAATCTTTGATAATTAATAAAGAAAAAAGATTTGATGGCCTCATCCAGTAGTCTCGGGCCAATCAAAGCCCATCTAACGGAACTTGGGAACGAGGTAGCACCACTGAGCTTTTATCTAGACCATACCCAAGCTGAAATTCATCATGTGAATCTAGAACAGAATCGCCTTCGTGAGAATTTCAAACTAATAGAAATTACTACTCGTGCAATGTTGGCTGAGCCACCCTCAGATTCTCTCACCTTAGAACACCTTACACATAGGTACTATATTGGGGTTATAAGGGGCCTTGTAAGGAGACTGTAATAGTGTTTTGTAATCCCTTGATTTAAATAAAAATTGTGGTTTCTTCTTATGATGATGTTTTTGAATTTTCAAATGTCTGAATAAATATATTATGCATATTTTTGATGAATTTTGAAAAAAAATGATATTTTATAATATTTATGTAAACCTTAAATAATTAATGATGTGTAATGATTTTCAAAAAATGGTCTTCTACAATTATGTTCAGTACGAAATTTAGAATCTAATAAGATCAAATTAATTTTTGATGAATAGTAAATAATGAATAGTGATTTTATGCTTAGTATTAGTAATGTGACAAAATTGATTAGTAATATTAGTTAAAGAAAGTATTAATATAATCTAGGCACCTTGATTAAGTAATGTGATTCAATAAAATAAGTAAATAACGGTTTCAGAAATTATTAGTCAAGTATTAGTTTTTTGGGTGAATAGTGTTTTTTAATTAAAAATTAAATTAAATATGTTTAGAAAATTATTTTTATAAAATTGATTTCATTTTTGTACTCAGGGCATCGATATTTAGTTAAGGTAATTTTTGGGGATTTTTCTGAAAAATTGAATTTTCGGTAAACAGTGTATTTATTTAAAAATTAAATTAAAAATATTTAGAAAATTATTTTTATAAAATGGAGTTCATTTTTGAAATCATAGCATCAATATTTGGTTAAGATGACATTTTAGGATTTTTCTGAAAAAGTTGAATTTTCGATGAATAGTTAAAATCCATTTTTAAGTTACGGGTGTTTAATGACATCATTAAATGATGTATTGAGTTTTTAATAAATATTTTCGACTTATAAATAGTTAGATAAGGTATGAGGTGTCTCAAGTGTCCAATACCATGGGCAAATACACCCACGGTTTTTCCAATACCACCAATGAGGCGTCCTTTGGCCATTAATACCTTGTCCCCTCACTTTCCCTATAAATACCCACCCATTACTCATTTAGTTTTCACTCCCAACACTCCCCCAACTAAGCTTTGGTCTCATTACCTCATAATAAGTCCTCTAAAGGTACCCCCAAGCCCTCAAGGTCCCAACCATTGAGTTTTAAGAGTTACGTTTTAAGGTAAGGGATCCAACCTCTCTCTTTCTTTTCAAATACTCTCTTTTAAGTCATTTCTTTTATGCTCCATGTTCTTATGTTGAAGGATGTTGTTTTATAGTACTATTACTGCCCTTTTCATCTTCATAAGATGAGAGATCCCCTCTTACTCTCATCATTTCGTTTTATGAATGTTTAAGTGGCGCCATTAGGCTACTGAATTTTTAAAGGATTCTTTCACCCTTCTAATTTTCAAGTTCTATTTTCTTGTCAAATCATCCAAGTTCCTTTTTATTATATTTGGGTATGATCTGTATATCTATCATACTGATCTTTTATTTTCATATGATGAGAGACCATATTTTTTCTCTTCAATTCTTTTTCTTAAGTGACGCCATTAGGCTGCAGAATTTTTAAGGGATTCTTTCACCATTCTCATTTTCAAGTTCAATTTTCTTGTCAAGTCTTTCAAGTTCCTTTTTATTATATTGGGGTATGATCTCTATATCTATCATACTGATCATTTATGATCATATTATTAGAGACCCTATTTGATCTCATCAATTCATTTTTTTTGAAGTTTATGTGGCGATGTTTGGATGCCGAATTTTTAAGGAATTCTTTCAACCTTCTCATTTTCAAGTTCTATTTTCTTGTCAAGTCTTTCAAGTTAATTTTTATTATACTGGGGTATGATCTCTATATCTATGATACTGATATTTTATGTACATATGATGAGAGACCCTATTTGATCTCGACAATTCACTTTTTTTAAGTTTAATTGACGATGTTAGGCTGCGAATTTTCAAAAGAGAAATCTTATTTTCGTCTTCCTTTCATGTTCTTCATTTCATATGGTATATATTAAAAATTTCATTACCATGTTCTTAAATCATTTATATTACGTCTCCCTGCTTATTTATGGATCATTTATGAGTGGGTGGCCCAGGTCCCCTCTCTTTTCAAAGTTTTCTAAAACCCTACAACATAGTCGTTATGCTGCCAAATTTCCGTCTCAAAATGTCTCTCTCTTTTTATCAAATTCTTTTATTATGTTAAGTGAATACTCAAAGATCTTTCTTCTAAATGGGTATTCAGATATATACCAAAATTTTCTATTTTAAATTCTGGTATTTACATATATGAGACCCGCTTTCCTTTTCCGTGGGGTTACAGTGACATAAAGATCATGTCTTTAAAGTAGTTTTTAAAACTTTATGATTATCAAATGAAACACATTTCTTTTATGATATATGGGTTATTTATGAGATGTTTGATGATGATATATATGTCTCACATGATAAAAAAGGTAAATTTAAGGGTGCACCCTGATAGCGCTCCAATGCATTGGGTAAAAACTTAATCTCTAGAGATGACCATTTTGACTGATATCTTGGTGAATAACCTTGGTAATTTTTAATGACATCTTGGGGATGGACCTTGGTGAAACGGAAATGACTGTCTATGTTAAATTTTGTAGCCACATCTTCAAGTTATGAAATACGTTATTTTTATTATGATATTTCTCATGATTTTATTCTCATGCCTTAAAGTTCTTTTCATTACTTTATTGATGTATCTCAAGTTCTCATGCAAAATGTTTCCCTTGTTTCCCTTACTGGGCCTTTTTCTCACCCTTTCCTTTGATTTATGCTCCCAGGTTATGAGATGTCGTAATTAACATAGGATGAACAAATGAAGAAGCCTTTCCAGTGTTTAAGAAGAATATATTTTTCCCTCATGTAATAAGTTCCTTGTTTCCAAGACACTAAACCTTAAAGATCCTCAGTTTTGTATAATGTAATGAAAGATTATGTGATAAAAAGGCGGGATGTTATACCAATGTATTAAGATAATTCACCGGCTCCAGGATTCTAGGGTTGCGGCAATACAGTTGGTATCATAGGAAGATTAGTACAAACCTTGGAAACTATATTTATAAAAACATTAATTAGATAAAATTATCATAAGATAGACTTTGAGGATTAGTATAGATGATCTCCCTAGAATTTTGGTAATTTATATATTTTTTATATTTTCCAAGTAATATATCCATGTTTGGATATGATTAGGTAGAGGTGGCTCTGACATAGATGTACCTAGGAATGAAAACATAGACATGGAGTTTCAGGCTTGACCTAGGGTATCCTTGTACATGACAATGTGCCATGCAGCACTCTTGGTTAGGACACTCCCTGGGGATATGCTTAGAATAATTTCATTACCATTATGAAGGATTTATGAGTAAATAATTCTAAATGAATTTTTTTTATGATTATGGATTATATTCATAAATATTTCAATTTATGTTAGTTATTATTAAATTTTGGAATTATGCATTGAAATTCATAAACTAACCTATTATATTCCATTGTTTAGAAATGGCACCCAGTATAAGGAATTAGAACATCAATAATACACATGATCCATAGAGTAAGAAGGATCATATATTTCATGGTATTATGCCAACATTTAGAAGGTAAATTATATCCCACATATTCCCATAATATGAAAAAAATTTATCATGTGTTAATAATATAAGTAATGAAATCTATAATTATTATGGATATGAAGGGAAGCAAGAGAAGAAATGGATTGAAGAGAGAATGATAAATAAAGGGAAGAGAAGAAAGAATGATTTCCCCATATGTGATAACTGTGGAAATAATTACCTTGGTAAATTCATGAAGGGAATGAGAGTTTCTTATATGTATGGAGAAAAAGGACACCATGTACGTGATTGAAAGGGTAAGAAAAAGGTTTCAAATGTACAATACCTCATCTGCTATGATTTGGGACACTATGCGAATCAATGTCCAAGTCATCAGAGTTTTCCCAAAATGATGCTATAGGATAATAATCATGTTATGATACTACCAAATATTGAGAGGAATGACTCGTGCTCTTAAGTTGTTGTTAAATAATTATTTCATTTTAGTATAGTATCAATGATGTACCAGTTATACGAATTATAGAAATAAATAATTACTCTATTGCAGTACGATTTCAATGAGGATTTGAGATTATATGGTTCTAAGAAAAGTGACTCTATAGAAAGTTAATATTTTTGGAAAATACATGGTTGAAGGAAAGATAAACCTTAAAAGTGTACTGATAATGAGGTAGTGATTTTGGAATAAGATGTGATTGATTTGGATAAATTTTATTCGATATTCATTACTACTTTGAAACTAATTATTTGTTTGTTTATTCCATTATTGCTAGAGTTTACAACATTTTTGTATATAAAAACTATATCCCGTATTCTATAAGTAATAAGGGAGCATGAATGTTATCAATATGATTTTATATAAATTTAGGTTTTTATCGTGTATTAAAATAATACATGATGAATGTTTTCACATGTTATTACGTGGAAAAAAAGATCTTCTATTGGGTTTTCCTTCTTTATAAATTTTTGAGTGTGATTTTGGACAGATGTATTTTGTATTAGTCTAAAGGTTGGAATAGATTAAGTATGATTGGATAATATTGTTAAGGTTAATGAATTTATTAATATTGTTTTTGTATTGTTATAAAAAGGACATCCCAGAGGTCGAGTGACAACACGTCTCATCCGGAACGGCCGTGAGACTTGAACCCGCAACCAAAGGGTGACAAGGGTGCATCACCTTCCACTAGATTACATGATGCCCTAGTTTGTATAATGTTGTTTTTTCAAATAGTCTGACAAATGAATTATAAATTCATTATTTTGGGAACCCTATACGATTTGGATAAATAGAATATTTTTGAATTCTATTATCTTTTTGAGTGAATGATTAGTTCGTGGTAGGAATTAGTTGAAGGATGAAACTCTAATTTTCAATTATATATTTTTTCATCTCATTCTATGAATAAATTAATTTTAAAAATTTAGTGAAGGGATCTTCAAGCCAAAAATATGTTATCCTAATACCATATTTTTTGTTGAACCAATGATATTTTAAATCATCATTGATTGATGGTTTGAGGCCCTCAATTTTACAGTTTTTTTGTGATTGATTACCTCAATAAATACCTATAAATATTTTTATTTTTCCTCTAATTATGTGTCTCTAATTTCTACAAATTTTCTCCTAATAGATATCATAATTTGGTGCTGACATTTTCTTTTCCCTTACCCTCTTATTAAGACTAAATTTTATTACCCAATTTATGATGTGGGTTTTCCAAAAAAGTAATTTTCTATTTTTTAACCTTTTATTTTTGAAAAAAAAATTCAAATTGCGTGGAGGAAATTTAACTGAATTATGAATTTTATATATGCCATATAATTTTAAAATTTATATTATATGTTTATTAGACATAATATAAGAACAAATTTATTTTTTTTCAGATAAAATAAGTATTTTAAAAAAATGCAATTTTACTGCCTTTTTATGGAGAACCATTTTTAAAACCCATATTTGAAACTATTATATATTCAGTTAAATGAAATAATATTTTAATATAGAAGTGGGACATAAAAATTTTATTTGTATATTTTTTTGGGAACTTTTCTGATAAATTCATATTTTGATGAATAGTGAGAAATTCTAAATTTTAATTGAAAACAGCTTTTTTAATCGAAATAATTTACAGTGTTAAATTAGGCCTCTGAATGGGTTGGAAGTATAATTATATTATATTTGTTTCATTAAATACAATTTATATCATTCTATGTAATTTCACATTTAAATTTGACATAAACATATGCCAATCTTTTGATAGTTTTTACTTTTTAAAAACCAGCATTTTTGTTTTGAAAATAGGAATTCATTAATAATTAATTATTTAAATATCTTTTTTTAGAATTTGGTAAAATAGAATTAATTTTTGAATTCAAAATATAAAAATTAGCTTAGGGTAAATTTTTGGTATCTTTCTAAAAACATTTAATTTTTGATTAATACTGAAAAACACTACGTTATTAGTCAAAACCAAATTTTAGTTTAAATAATTATTTATTTTATTTTAATCTATTTTAATTACAAATAGATATATAATACCTATATAATTTCAATATAATTCATCGGCATAATTTTATAATAAAATTAAATATATAAAATTTTATTTCACTTTTTAACTTCTTTTACCCACCTTCAAGGCACATTTGCAAATTTTCATAAAACGTATTTTTACCACTTTTATGAATTTAATTTCAAAAATCTGATACACATGATTGAAATAAATAATTAAAATGTGGTTCAATAAGTTGAAAATAATTTTTTTTTGTGAATAGTAACTTTTGACTTTTATTTACCACGGTTAAAAGTAAATAGGGTAATTAAAGGTAAAAATGATATTATAAATACCCTAACACATATATAAATTCATTTGGATAAGTGTATTTCAAAAAAAGACTTAGGAATAAAATATGATAATTTTTATCCACTTGGATTAGATTAAGACATTTATTATTATATTATTTAAAAAAGAGTTAAAAGTGTCAAATTCAATGTTTAATAACTAAACCATTTTTAATATTGAGTTATACATAAGATAAATTAGACAATAAATATTTATTAGAAACAAAATAATATTTCTTACATAATGGTATTTTAATTATAATTTTTAGAGATTCAATAAATAAATTTTTTTATGACAGCATGATTATGCGCTAATAACATTATCAATGAACGATTAAAATAATTGATATTATAAATATAACAATAAATTAAAATTGAAGATTCGGATGCCATAAATGAATTTTATATGTTAATATGACATATTCTGGTTGATTAAATAATTTTTTTGGATGTGATAAAGTCTTTATGACTTTAATAAAATCAATATACCCAAAAGTGTCAAAATTGACATAATTTAGTATTTAAAACAAATAATTTATTATTAATTGATATAATATTTATAAAAATGTAATATTCAAGAAAAAAGACTTATATAAGATTATATATATCTATAATTAACCACTTGGAGTTCTCTTGAATTTTAATATTATATTTATTAACAATTTATTATAATAATACTCGAGGACATGGTAAAAGTTAAGCTTTTTAACTAAGAGGTAAATATAAAAGATAAGGTTAATATGGTAACATAAACTTTCCTCCAACCTATGGTATTGGGGGATTTCTAACAATACTCACCTTATTATTGAAATAAATTAATTTTGAGCCATTATTAATGAAAAATTATTTAATAATAAAATAATATTTCAAACTTTTCTTAAAGTGACCCTCACCTTCTTATAAATGGGTACATCCACTTCTCTAAAAATCACACCTTCAAAGCCATTTGTATCGGCCAAAACCTATCCAAATATTCTCCCATATTACCTCACTTAACCCTAGAGGCCTTCCCTTGAGCATAAATCCAATCTAAGGTGCACTTTTGTTCAAATCAAAAGGAAACACCCAAAGAAGAGGTAATTATTTTATCACCTCTTTCAAAGTTCTTTTCTTCTTCCACTTTCTCTTTGTTTGTTATTTCCATAACAAAATAATAAAACTAGTACCTTTTACATAATGTGATATTATTATCAATATAGTACAACCGTACTCATTATTATATCCATCCTATGAATGAAAATGTCCCCATGCGTGCGTACATACGACTTACCATATCCACGTTGTGGTGTAATTTTTTTGTTCAAAACTATTTTATTTTGATGGATATAATGATGAGTAATATGTATATAAATAATGAAAATAACATGATAATTTCTCTTTATCATAAATATACCATCAAATTCCACACTTTTTAATCATTAATGAAATGATATCGTCACTCGTGTGTTTGTACGACTTACCGTCACCACGACGCGATGAGATTTATTTCCAGGTTCACCATTCAACGATGATTATAAAAATATATATTATTAATAAGTATGTAATATATTACATAATAATGCTACTGGATATATATGTGTTTGTTTGTGTGTGTGGGTACTTACATATATCTCATTCACTTACATCAGTTCAATACGATATGAAAACAGAAACATCATTTATGCGTACGTATGACCTACCATCTCCATAAATGGTGTCTTCAATTTAATATATCTATCTATTATACATAAATATATTATAAATATATATTATATATAAATCATTTTTCTTATTCTATAATTTTATAAATCATGATCTAAATTATACGATCAAGAATAACATGTTAAAACGAGTATGATAAAGAATGTGATTATTACCCGAAATGTTAATTTAACATGGAAATCATAATAAAATGGGTATTATAACGTCATTAATGAATCATGTATGATATAATAAATATGAATATGGTTCTGTTATAATTTAATAACATACTATGGTAATTATATAGGAGGATAAATGTACCCTCGATCAAAGGAACGTGCACGATAAGGGTTAATTCTTCAATCTCATTATTATCTGAGATTGTTTATATGTAATTATTTTCTAGTAAATATTTATTATCCATGTCAATGTTTCATAATAAAAAAATTAAAAATGATTCTTTTAAGGAACACTTTAACTAAAACATCATATTAAATGTTTTCAATATTTATTCTTCTTAATCATTCTCATTACTGTTCATGTTTTCAAAATGTGTTTAATGATTTATTTATATAGACATGAATGTTTTAAAATGTTAATTCCCTTAAAAAGTTTCAGAGTTTTATGTGAAATATTGATTCAAAAATACCATTCAAATGTCTTCCTTTATAAATTTTGAAACTTTTAAATGATTTAACGAAAAAAAGATATTTATTTAAAAGGGTATTACTGATTATTTTCAACTATGTCACCATGCTTTTGGTATATTATTTTTCATTGAGGTTGATTTATTATAAATACAATATAAAATATTTTTTTGAATGGGTTGTGATATGTTTGACTATAAATTTTCTATTTTTATATCATTTAGGTTTATAGTTGAAGTATTGAAATTTCGTATGTGAGTTTTAATACGAATGTTTATGTTATGTTTTAGAATTTTCATACGACGAATGCAATAGACTTGGTATGTAACAGGTGGGGACAACTATAACCCCTTAATGCATCGGTATTTATCTTGAGACAAACTAGTTTCATGGCACAAGACCATGACAAAAATTTATTTGTATTCTTGGTATTAGGCCTTGACTATGTGGTAATGATATCCGGTGTTAGGCATTCCCTGATTATGAAATTAACTATTACATGTGATTATTAGACTTGTTGTGTAACACCCCAGGTCAATAAAGAATATGGCATTTTCATATTTATCTATATTTGTGAATAAAATATTAATATGACTTTAAAGGGGACGCTATGCTCGATGGCGTACCCAACACGCAACAACAAGTTTCTAGGGAATCTTACATTGCACTCTAATAATAAAATAATATTATTTTAAATGGTAGTTAACATGTAGCCGTTGTGTTGGCGGGAATGGATAGAAATAACTAAAATATGATTATATATGTTTTTAAATGTTTTTACATTTATCCAATAAAAGATAAATCCATAAAATACGGAAATAATTCAATTTTAGGCGTATATGCCCTAGTTTTCACAGAAGGTTCACTTATCGCCTTTTGATGGAGAACCGTCATTAAATATAGTTTTGTTAACTCATATACATCCTTTTGGACCAAATAAAACTCTTCTTAAGAATTGGGACATCAAAATTTATTTTGTTTAAATTTTTGGTATCTTTCTGATAAAGTTCATTTTTTAATGAATAGTGTAAAATGTTGTATTTTAATTCAAAACCTCTTTTTAATATAATTTATTTATATTATTAGATTATATTTTTAATTGGGTTTAAAGTGAAATTAGAATATATTTTTGCCATTAAATCCAATAGTGGTCATTGGAATTAATTTCACTTTGAAAACAGACTTAAACTAGTGTAAAACTTTTGATACTTATTGTTTCATAAAAACACGCTATTTTCTCTGACAGCGGGAATTAATTATTAAATTAATTAATGTGACTTATATGTTTTGAATTTTTTAAAATAGGATTCATTTTTGAATTCGGAATATCAAATATAGCTTAGGGTGAATTTTTGGGATTTTTCTAAAAAACTTCAATTTTTGCTGTATAGTGAAACCACTAAGTGGTACATATAAAAACTGATTTTTCCGTTTAAATGAAATTTTGCCATCTTTTTGTTTTTAATTTCCAAAATCCGACATACATGGTTTTCATTAAGAAGTAAAATGTGGTTCAATGGGATAAAAATAATTTTTTGGTGAATAGTAACTTATTAAGTTTTTAATCGCGATTAGAGGTAATTAGTGTAGTTTAAGGTAGAAAATAATGTTTTAATCATATGAAATGAACTTGACACATGTACTAACCTCATTGGATGTGTCATGGCCGACCAAGAAAATCCATGGGTCAACTTGGGGACCCCATGAATCCACTTTGGTTGGAAAATGTCATTAATATCTTTTTATTTAAAGTTAATGTAAAAATGAGACAAACATGAAATGTTTTACTAAACCAATTTTTACATAGGGTTATATAAATCATAATTTTGACTATAAATATTAATTATAAATATAAAAATATTTCCTACATCATAGTATTTTTTTTATAATTTTTAGACATTAAATAAATTAAATTATTTATGACATCATGATGATGCCGCGATGACCTCATTATTTAACGATTTAAATAAAATGGAAAGATAATGTAATATCTAAGACCTACACATGTCCAAAACCTATTGGATGAGTGGATTTAGAACCCTTATCACTTTATCCTCGAAATAAATCAATGTGAGAACTTTAAAATCCGAAACTCTTTTGAAAATAACGTAACATTTTGTAACTTTACAAGAGTTCCCCTCTTCTCCTTTTATAAAAGGCCCCCACCTCTACCTCTTTACCCAAACTACCAATGTCTTTGGATCGTCCAACCTCTTCCCATTTTGTCTCTACACTTCCCTCTCTTACTCCTTGAAGCCTCACTTTGGGCAGAAGTCTTCCCAATGAATCCTTTGAGCTCAAACCAAAGGGAGTTACCCGATTTTAAGGTAATGTCTTCACTTAAGTCCTTTTGTTTTATTTTTCTTCTCCAACCCCCTAAACTCCATTTATTCATTTCTTTTGTAACAACTCCAGTATCATAAATATACTAGTATGTTTTTATAAAAATTATTCTAGCTACACTTTCACACACCAACATCTAATGGTTAAAGAACAGATTGTTTCTCTGGATGGCGAATTTCTGCCCCCCGAAATGATGATTGTTCAACATTCTTCTAACACCCTCCAAGGTGGCCATTAAGATGACACTATATTTATATATGATATATAATATGTAAATGTTTTACTTAAGCTTTTGTATTTTTCATTTTGGGAATTCCTTTATGGTTTCCATTATGGGTAAACGCGATATCTTCATTTAAGGAAGTGCGGACTACCACCCCCTCAAAGTGATTTGATTCGTTAATACCATATGTGGTACGTATAAAAGATATATTTAATGATATTATATATGATACCATACTGGAATTAAAATACTATTATGTATCATTATGTTTTAATTCCATTAAATATAAAATAGAAATGGAAGTAGCGTTCATGCGAACGTACGGCCTACCGTCTCCATGAACGGTACATTTCATTTATTATCTCAAAATGTTATGTAATATTATAAGTACATATATATAATGGATATATATGTAATATATTACATAAAAATTATGGATATAATTCTGGAATTATAACATATATATATCTCTCTCATTTTGTTTTAATTCCATTAATATGACAAAAAAATGAAAGTAGCGTTCATGCGTACGTACGGCCTACCGTCTCCACGAATGGTGCTTTTCTTTTTTTTATCTCCAAATGATATGTAATAGTATGAAATGAATATTTACTGGATATATATGATATTTTAATCGTTAATACTATTCTGTAAATTATTTACTTATAACTGCATGGGCAATCTTTTTTCAAACAAGTTCATTTTTGACTCATATACCAAACATCGGCAAAAACGTCTGATATGAACTAACATTATTAAACAATTATTATAACATTATAATATGTGATATGAACTGAATAATAATCTCTAAAGGAGGTACTTATGAAATTATTAATTGACCAAAGTTTATTATTCAGGAATATAAAGAAACGAACAAGACAAGTTGGACTTGAGGTAAGGGATCCTACTCTACTATTTCTTTTTAAGTACACTCTTTTATGTCATTCCTTTTAAAGCTCATATTTCTTGTTATTGGGATGTTATTTAATATTCCTCTTTCTATAAAATTTATGTTAATATGATGAGATACCCTATTTTATCTCATCAATCTATTTTTGTAAGTTTTATGTGGCGCCATTGGGCTGCCGAGTTTTCGTAAGGGATTTTTCTTCTCACTTTTATTCCCATGAGATTTATGCTACATTTACCACAATTTCCTTTGAGTGGTGTATGTACTTCCCATTATTTTACTCATTGTGTCATATACTTTCTTTTATGAGTATTTACATCAATGTTGTATTGTCCTTCTTTCACGAGGTGTATGTTTCAAAAGATACCCATTTCGGTAAGGGAACCTTTCACCCTCCTCTTTTTAAAAGACTTATTTTGTTGGGTCTTTTAATTTACATATTTTTATGTTGGGATATGTTCTCATATATCCTTATTGATGTAAATTTTATGTCCATGTCATGAGATACCCTTTTTTTATCTCTCATCAACTCATTTTGATGTGACGCCGTTAGGCTGTCAAGGGAACTTCTTGACCCAATTTCGATTTCTTTGGGTTCAACATGTAGTTATTGAATATGTCATCCTTTGAATATGTGTGAATGACCTTTCATTATTTTACACTTAATATCCACTTATATTTGGTGTATTCGTTTGTCACACATAATTATGTAATTGATTTATCCTTAAACCAAGGATACCGTCTTTGTATGGGACTTCGTCTCAATCTCCTTTCATTGAGGCATATTTTTTTTATACACAACCTTCTTTATATGGTGTATAAACCCCTTTGACTTTTACGTTTATTCAAAAGGAATATTTTTTATACGAAGCGTTTACTAAACAACAAAAGGGAATGTTTTTGTCGTACGTATGCGGCGACAATGACTTCTCCGCAGCCGTGACCATTATTTGAGTTTTAGCTTCCTCTACAGGCCATACCTTCTTTTTAAAAGAAAAATAAATACCATGTTTTACTTTTATTTTATTTTGGTATTGAAAGTGGTTTTCATATTGTTTTTATATCAATGTGTTGTATTGATATCTTGTGATTGAAAGGTGGAAATGTTATGTTTCCTTTATGCATGTTTTATGTGATACGATTATGTTGAGGTTCTTGGGCATTATTATGAAGACAGGTGGTTCCATGATAAACTAAGGGTGGGTGAGCCCGATATAGCTCTCCAATGCATTGGGTAATGTGAAGGAGTGAAACGTTAAGGTTTCTCCAAAGAGATTTAGGGAATATACTGCGACGGGTATTCCAAACGTAACCAAGAGGGTTACTCCCTACGTAAGGATGTTATGAATGTCTCAAGTTACCTTTATGTCTTATGATTTCTATGATTTATTCATGGTTTGATGAGGTATGTTAAAGTTCCTATGTTTTATGGGTAAAGTATGATTTCATTCTTATGTATATATGAACTCATGTTTCCTTTCCATATTTTTATAACCCTTACTGAGCTTTTTATGCTAATCCCAAGTTTTTGAATTGTTTTTCACAGGTCAAGGGAAAGGTACAAGATGTGATGATAGTGTTAAGGATGTGTCAAGAAAGAATCCATGTTTTATTTTCAATATATTTCCTTTGATGGTAAGAATGAATACTGTCTTTTATGTAACCACTTTGTTTAAATGTTGAATGTAATGCAAGTTTCATGATCTAATTCTCTAAAACTCTAAACCTGAAAAGATCCTCAATGAGTAATCTTGTAATAACTCAAGATTAAGTAAGGTTTAAGATTGGGGCCTTATAGTTTGTATCAGAGGTCGGTTTAGATAACTTTAGAGGTTAGGGTATTCTTTAAGCATAAGTGGCATTACCATAATGGTTAGGATTTCAGAAAGGGTCCTAGTTTTAGATAAAGTGAATGAGTAATTATATCATAGTGTTTATCTTCCTCATTAGTACATGATGTTTTTTTTGATATACTCACACTGACCTTTTTGGTTTTAGAAAATGGCTGGATCTAGCAGGCACCAAAGTAACAGTGGATGTGAAGGAAACTGTGACAGTTTTTTGAGCAAGCAACTGAATGATATGGGAGCTGTAATGAGAACTCTTGTGATTATCCTCAACCAACTATCTGGAGTCATGATTGACCACCTAAACCTTGGTGATTTCTCTAAGGCATCATATATGCGAGAAACAAATCCTTACGGATGTACAGGTAATAATCATAAAGGTAAGTGTGTTAAAAAACCTATGTGCCAAAGATGTGGAAAGAAACACCTAGGAAAATATTTCAAAGGGAAAGAAATATGCTATAGATGTGGAAATGAAGGTCATAAAGCAAGAACCTGCCATGGAAAAAGGAAGCATCCAGTTGACTCGAGGAAAGGGAAAGAAGTTCTTTCTAAGGGATCAATTAAATGTTTTAAATGTGGTATGCATGGTCATTATGCAAACACATGTCCTATAAAGAAGTTTCATGAATGGGGTCACCAAGAGTGTACAAATGTTCATTTACCAATACCTAATGCCATTCCGATTGAGGATGAAGAAACTGACAATGACCAATCAATGGTATGTATTATTTCATGACTATTGTTTTCCTATTTTGGAATCTTAGGATATGATTCATGATTTTGTTTGTAGTAAAGATGTATTTCGGAATTTGTTAGAATGGAATGGTTAATGGATCATGAAGAATGTTGAATGAGTTTGATGTCAACATATAAGGGCTTCAAGAGTTATGGTGAAATTCTTAAGAGTATTAAGTCCTTTTTGATGATGGGGTTACATTAGAAGACTTTTTATATTATGTGTAACCCTGATGTTTAATATAGGAAAATTTTATTCAAGGAATAGTTATCTTTTCTTTTGTGGACGTAGTTATAAAGAACCATTTGGGTTTATATGATCCTTACTTTTGAGGTAATTATGGGTTACTATATGTTATGATTGAAGTGAAAGGCATGAGATAAAATTGAGGTTAAATTATGTTATGGTTATTTTTGATGATTTTATCCCTTTTGGGGAATGATTTGAGAATTATATAGTTTTGGGAAAAGGACAACACGCAGACCGTGTGACAACCTGTCACGTCAGACAAAGCAGCGGGAATCGAACCCACAACCAATGTGCGACTGGTATTTATCGCCTACCAATGGACTACGTGAAGTCCCTGGTTAGTTTGAATGATTATTTTTAGTTATATGATTTTATGAATTAAGATTAAGTTGATTTTGGGTTATTTATGAATATTATTAACCTATCATGGAGGATTTGTGATTAGGTTAATTACTTTTCAATACGAGACTTTAGGAGCAACTGATGTTGTTTGGAGATAAATGTTATGATTTAACTAGGAAGACTATGTGACTAAATCCTTCAAATATTTGGGTTTCAATCTTATATTGGTTTACTTTGAAGAATTTTATGGACAAATTGTTTATCGGATGGTCCTTGTTGAACTTTGGGTTTTGTTGGACAAATTTTGGAGATTAAGCATAAATTTTTTTTATAAAGGGTTATCCTTTTTTGGATTTTCTAATCTTGTACTAACTTTTTTTTTGTTTTGGTTTTGGATAAAGTCTAAAGACATGGGATGTATATAGTTCTCTTTTGTGGATTAGGTGATTCTATAGAAGTTGATTATAGTACTCTTAATGCGAACAAGTCTCCCTAAATACTCGTCTTTTGGAAAAAAATATGAGTTTGATTAAGGAATCTAGTAAAAGTTGAAAGTCAACATGATAAGTGATTATGTTTCCTTATGAATAAATTCTTCAATAAAAAGTAACTTAAAACAAAAATGTTGTCTATTAACTTTTCCTACTGGGGAATCATATACCGTTTAACCCATTACAAGTTTGTGATTTTCTTATGTTTAACTTTCTCCTAGACATGTTTACTATCACTCTCCATCAAAACATGACCCTTTGTTTTCTCCTCCATATCCATATTTTCATACATTTAATCCTAGTATGGGTTAACTCGGGTGACATTTGTACTTCTCTCCCATTCTTTTAAAGTGATTGTTTTACCGACTCTTGTTCCGATGTGGGACTTTCAAGGATGTTTCAAAGCTCAATTTTAAAAATTTAGAGGAAGCAATTCCAAAAAGGGGGGAAGGATGTAACACCCCCGGTAAATAAAGAATATGAAATTTTCATATTTATCCATATTTGTGAATAAAATATTAATATGACTTTAAAGGGGACGCTATGCTCGATGGCGTACCCAACACGCAACAACGAGATTCTTGGGAATCTTACATTGCACTCTAATAACAAAATAATATTATTTTAAATGGTAGTTAACATGTAGCCGTTGTATTGGTGGGAATGAATAGAAATAACTAAAATATGATTATATATGTTTTAAATTTTTTTTACATTTATCCAATAAAAGATAAATCCATAAAATACGGAAATAATTCAATTTTAGGCGTATATGCCCTAGTTTTAACAGAAGGTTCACTTATCACCTTTTGATGGAGAACCGTCATTAAATATAGTTTTGTTCACTCTTATACATCCTTTTGGACCAAATAAAACTCTTCTTAAGATTTGGGACATCAAAATTTACTTTGTGTAAATTTTTGGAATCTTTCTGATAAAGTTCATTTTTTAATGAATAGTGTAAAATGTTGTATTTTAATTCAAAACCTATTTTTAATCTAATTTATTTATATGATTATATTATCTTTTGAATTGGGTTTAAAGTGAAATTAGAATATATTTTCACCATTAAATCAAATAGTGGTCGTTGGAATTAATTTCACTTTGAAAAAAGACTTAAACTAGTGTCAATCTTTTGATACTTATTGTTTCATAAAAACACGCTATTTTCTCTGACAGCGGGAATTATTTATTAAATTAATTAATGTGACTTATCTTTTTTGAATTTTTTAAAATATAATTCATTTTTGAATTCGGAATATCAAATATATCTTACGGTGAATTTTTGGGATTTTTCTGAAAAACATCAATTTTTGATGAATAGTGAAACCACTAAGTGGTACTTATAAAAACTGATTTTTCCGTTTAAATGAAAATTTTGCCATCTTTGTGTTTTGAATTTCAAAAATCCGACACACATGGTTGTCATTAAGAATTAAAATGTGGTTCAATGGGATAAAAATAATTTTTTGGTGAATAGTAACTTATTAAGTTTTTAATCGCCATTAGAGGTAATTAGTGTAGTTTAAGGTAAAAAATAATGTTTTAATAATAAGTAATGAACTTGAAACATGTCCTAACCTTATTGGATGTGTCATGGCCGACCAAGAAAACCCATGGGTCAACTTGGGGACCCCATGAAGACACTTTGGTTGGAAAATGACATTAATATCCTTTTATTTAATGTTAAATTAAAAATGAGACAAACATGAAATGTTTTACTAAAACAATTTTAAAATGGGGTTATACAAATTATAATTTTGACTATAAATATTAATTGGAAATCTAAAACTATTTCCTACATCATAGTATTTTTTTTATAATATTTAGACATTAAATAAATTAAATTATTTATGACATCATGATGATGCAGCGATGACCTCATTATTTAATGATTTAAATAAAATGGAAAGATAATGTAATCTCTAAGACCTACACATGTCCAAAAACTATTGGATTAGTGGAATTATAACCCTTATCACCTTATCCTCGAAATACATCAATTTGGGACCTTTAAAATCCGAAACGCTTTTGAAAATAAAGTAACATTTTGTAACTTTACAAGAGTGCCCCTCCTCTCCTTTTATAAAAGTCCCCCACCTCTACCTCCTTACCCACACTCCCAAAGTCTTTGGCTCGGCCAACCTCTACCCATTTTGTCTCTCCAATTTCCTCTCTTACTCCTTGAATCCTCCCTTTGTCCAGAAGTCTTCCCAAGGAAGCCTTTGAGCTCAAACCAAAGGGAGTTACCCGATTTTATGGTAATGTCTTCACTTAAGTCCTTTTGTTTTATTTTGCTTCTCCAACCCCATAAACTCTTTTTATTCATTTATTTTGTAACAACTCCAGTATAATCAATATACTAGGATGTTTTCATAAGAAGTATTCGAGCTACACTTTCACACACCTACATCTAATGGTTAAAGAACATACTGTTTCTGTGGGTGGCGAATTTCTACCCCCCGAAGTGATGATTGTTCAACATTCTTCTAACACCCTCAAAGGTGGCCATTAAGAAGAAACTATATTTATATATGATATATAATATGTTTATGTTTTCCTTAAGCTTCTGTATTTTTCATTTTGGGCATACCTTTATGGTTTCCATTATGGGTAAAGGTGATATCTTCATTTAAGGAAGTGCGGACTACCGCCCCCACAAAGTGATTTGATTCGTTAATACCATATGTGGTACGTATAAAGGATATATTTAATGATATTATATATGATACCATACTGGAATTAAAATACTATTATGTATCATTATGTTTTAATTCCATTAAATATGAAATAGAAATGGAAGTAGCGTTCATGCGTACGTACGGCTTACCGTCTCCATGAACGGTACATTTCATTTCTTATCTCAAAATGTTATATAATATTATAAGTACATATATATAATGGATATATATGTAATATATTACATCAAAATTATGGATATCATTATGGAATTATAACATATATATATCTCTCTCATTTTGTTTTAATTCCATTAATATGAAAAAAAATGAAAGTAGCGTTCATGCGTACGTACGGCCTACCGTCTCCAGGAACGGTGCTTTTCGTTTTTTATCTCCAAATGATATGTAATTGTATGAAATGAATATTTACTTGATATATATGATATTTTAATCATTAATACTATTCATGAAATTATTTACTTATAACTACATGGGAAATCTTTTTTCAAACAAGTTCATTTTTGACTCATATACCAAACATTGGCAAAAACGTCTCATATGAACTAACATTATTAAACAATTATTATAACATTATAATATGTGATATGAACTGAATAATAATATCTAAAGGAGTCACTTAGGCAATTATTAATTGAACAAATTTTATTATTCAGGAATATAATGAAACGAACAGGACAAGTTGGACTTGAGGTAAGGGATCCTACTCCACTATTTATTTTTAAGTACACTCTTTTATGTAATTCCTTTTAAAGCTCATATTTCTTGTTATTGGGATGTTCTTTTATATTCATATTTCTATAAAATTTATGTTAATATTATGAGATACCCTATTTGATCTCATCAATCCATTTTTGTATGTTTTATGTGGCGTCGTTAGGCTGCCGAGTTTTCGTAAGGGATTTTTCTTCTCACTTTTATTCCCGTGAGATTTATGCTAAATTTACCACAATTTCCTTTGAGTGGTGTATTTACTACCCATTATTTTACTCATTGTGTTATATACTTTATTTTATGAGTATTTACATCAATGTTGTATTGTCCTTGTTTCACGAGGTGTATGTTTCAAAAGATACCCATGTCGGTAAGGGAACCTTTCACCCTCCTCTTTTTAAAAGACTTCTTTTGTTGGGTCTTTTAATTTACATATTGTTATGTTGGGATATGTTATCATATATCCTTATTGATGTAAATTTTATGTCAAAGTGATGAGATACCCTTTTTCTTATCTCTCACCAACTCATTTTTATGTGACGCCGTTAGGCTGTCAAGGGAACTTCTTAACCCAATTTTGATTTCTTTTGGTTCAACATGTAGTTATTGAATATGTCATCCTTTGAATATGTGTGAATGAAGTTTGATTGTTTTACACTTAATATCCACTTATATTTGGTGTATTCATTTGTCACACATAATTCTGTAATTGATTTATCCTTAAACCAAGAATACCGTCTTTGTATGGGACTTCATCTCAATCTCCTTTCATTGAGGCATGTTTTGTTTTATACACAACCTTATTTTATATGGTGTATAAACCCCTTTGACTTTTACATTTATTCAAAAGGAATCTTTTTTATACGAAGCGTTTGCTAAAAGACAAAAGGGAATGTTTTTGTCGTACGTATGCGGCGACAATGACTTCTCCGCCGTCGTGACCATTATTTGAGTTTCAGCTTCCTCTACAAGCCATACCTTCTTTTTAAAAAAAAATTATTACCATGTTTTACTTTTCTTTTATTTTGGTATTGAAAATGGTTTTCATAATGTTTTTATATCAATGTGTCGTATTGATATCTTGTTATTGAAAGGTGGAAATATTATTTTTCCTTTATGAATGTTTTATGTGATACGATTATGTTGAGGTTCTTGGGAATTATTATAAAGACGGGTGGTTCCGTGATAAACTAAGGGTGGGTGAGACCGATATAGCTCTCCAATGCATTGGGTAACGCGAAGGAGTGAAACGTTATGGTTTCTCCGAAGAGATTTAGGGAATATACTGTGATGGGTATTCCAAACGTAACCAAGAGGGTTACTCCCTACGTAAGGATGTTATGAATGTCTCAAGTTACCTTTATGTCTTATGATTTATATGATTTATTCATGGTTTGATGAGGTATGTTAAAGTTCCTACGTTTTATGGGTAAATTATGATTTCATTCTTATGTATATATGAACTCATGTTTCCTTTCCATATTTTTATAACCCTTACTGAGCTTTTTATGCTCATCCCAAGTTTTTGAAATGTTTTTCACAGGTCAAGGGAAAGGTACAAGATGTGATGATAGTGTCAAGGATGTGTCAAGAAATAATCCATGTTTTATTTTCAATATATTTCCTTTGATGGGAAGAATAAATACTGTCTTTTATGTAACCACTTTGTTTAAATGTGGAATGTAATGCCAGTTTCATGATATAATTCTCTAAAAATCTAAACCTGAAAAGATCCTCAATGTGTAATCTTGTAATAACTCAAGATTAAGTAAGGTTTAAGGTTGGGGCCTTATATGTTGAATAACAATGTCCATGTTTATATGGTAATGTTTGATTTATTTTCTTCATTTTATGTTCAAGTTTATTTTTAAAAGGCCGTTTTTTTTATTATACATCCTGCATTAAAATATTAAAGCTTTCGCTAAAATATTTACCCTTGCTGAGCATATGATCTCACCCTTTTTTTAAGTTTATGTTTTACCACGATTCCAAGAAAGGTAGTAGGTCTGATAAGTAATGTTAATATATTGGAATAATGGAGTTCTCAATAGATTATTTAGGTTGTTTTTTATCTTTTAATGTGCAATGTAACGTTCATTTATGTAATTTATTTTCCAAGACTACTAAACTGATTGGTCCTTCGGGACTTAATTTTTTGTAATCATGCCAATGTATTTAAATAATGATCTAAATCTAGGCTTCAGGGGTCGGGGCATTACATTATATATCAAATTTTAACAATTTAAAGATTTAAATGATTTATAAAAATAATATACATAATGAGAGAGAAGTAAATGAATATGATGAATGATTCTTAGATTGTATGTAAATATATATAAACGAATTAATTCTCACCATTATATATATGGTTGTTGAAAAAATATTACGTAGAAATATAGTCATAAGATATATGATCATTTTATTTTCAGGTTGGTATATTGAAATTCTATAATTTTTTAGTATCAAATTTAGAATAATATAACACAAAAAATAATAACTAACGAAACAAAATTATAATATTTAATGAAAATATTCTCCCATAATTTTTTTAAATGCATCCCAGTTTATTATTATTATTAATTTTAGTTTTATAATGTATTTATTTTATATATTTATAAAACTAATTGAAATATAATAATACTTATTAATTGGTTAAATCAAATGGTTAATAATTAATTTTAATGGGATGTGATTAAAATTATTTTAGGGGATATTATTCAAAGATGTTTTTTTACTGTTTGGTCTATTTTATGGTAATGATTTAAAATCATTAATTTTGAAGGAATATAAAAAAAATTCAATGAATAAAAAATTTATTAATACTCATTTAATTAGTTATTGATAATAAATTTGTTCAAGAACAATTTGTGTTTAAATATTCATTTATCAATAAGAAATGTTTTTTATAAATATTTTATGATTTGATTTAAATATAAAATTGTACATATTTATACATTTTAATATATTTAATGGTGTCCCAATTTTTTATAATCATTTCAAAATTTGGTAATAGTATAAATATTATTTTTATGGATAAAAATATGTTACCGTGGCGAATACTGCAAAATTTTGGTAGACCATGAGAATTATAAATTACATTATTAGTTTAAATAATGTATAAATGTTATACAATTACAAATAAATATGGATAGTGTAATAAATATTGAGTTTTATTAGCTTTTTTCACTAATGATACCATATTCCACACGAAAACAAAACCCCATTTACCATTATGTATTGCAATATTGTTTGAATGACTCTCCAAATCCCTTATAAACGGACCGCTCCACCACCCCACAAATAGCACCCAAAAATTTATGTTCTATAATTAATACTAAAATATTTTTTATCCTTTTTATGACTTTTGGAATATTTTGGTACCAAAAAGGTGGATTAAATCATTTTTCTTAAAGAACCCATTTTGAGAATGTGGAAATTCATCATGTAAGTATCTATGTTCTTCACCATATATTTAAATTTCCATCCCATATTTAATGTTCATAATTCTAATTTTTTCAATATAATTATGTGGTATGAAAATAATTATTCTTTTTAGGAAACAACATTACTATAATATGACTCTAAAATCTTCTCACTAGTATGAAATGTTCTTATTTGGGTATGTTCCACCACCTTCATGAACAATGCAATAATAAATTCACTATTTATAGCATGAAAGAATATAAAGACATTATCATAGGTAAAATATAAACTTATAGAGAAATAAAGGTTTTGAATATGGTTCTCAGTTGATGAAACAATAACGAATGATCATTATAATGTAATCTATTACAATCAAAAGATTACCAGAAAAAAGGTTCTCATGGATTTTTTCTATATGAACTCCACACATATTTTTCAATAAATAAATATGGGAATAAATAAATAAATGATTCAAAATTATTCTAATTCCTGGATTTTTCTATGAAATATCAACATGGTATTAAGGAATGGGCCCCCACATTTCCATTTTAAAACCTATATGAAATCATCATAGTTTTTAACCTCCAATGATTTAAAATAGTCAACAAAAAACTAATATATGTGTAACTATTGACTATAACTCAATATTATAAAAGGTAATTTATATGAATAAGTCACTATAATAAGTTATATTTTTATGTTTATTACACATGTGGTTAAATGACCATCATGGAATTTGGGAGTAAGGGAATGGTTTTCTAATTTCAATTTTCCCCATTAGAGATATACTCTATATTCATCACCCTATATCCTTATGTTATGTATAGAATAAACCATGAATGTATTATACCCCATTTTTCATATAATTCATGGTATTTAAAAATATATTCCATGTTCATTCTTATAATTACTTTTTACATGAGTTTCATAAAAATAGTATGAGTTTTATTACCAATCTCTTTTTCAAATTGAGACTATTTATGTTTCAGTTTCCATTAATTTTTTTATTTATCTCTAAAACTAATAATTATATTCAATTTTATTTAATACTTGGTATTGAATTTATTCATAAAATTTTAAATTTCATTCATTCATATATTTATCAAATAGAAACATTTAACTGGAGCCAATTTTAGCTCTTCTATGTAGTCTAGAATCATTATCTTGCATGCCTATATCCATTATTTTTTTGGATATATTAATATCATGATATATGATTTCATATGTTTTTTTGATTATCATAGAATCTATTTACAAAATATTAAAAATAATTATGTTATACAATTTTTATGGGTATTTATTATGGGATTTACTTTCTCTAGAAAATAACTAAAAGAATATTCTTTTTAATAAATTTCACATAAACCCCATTTCCATTATTTTTTTAAACATTCATTCCATTTATTTATTTTTTAATTTTCAGGAATTTCTAATGTAAAATATATTTTTCCCAATTTTTTTTTATTTTTATGGGTTTTAAATAAACGTTATTTAGAACATTAATACATATTTATTCAACTAATTCTATGTAATTTCATTATTCTCGTATGAAGTGTTTTTCATCAATACCAATATCTTTTAGTGTATTTTATTCTTTATTGGGGATAATCATTAATTATATTATCTATATTTCATATTTTTTTATTGACCATTACTATATTTTCTATAATTTTTTGTAGAAAATCATTCATTTCACACTCTTTAACTATGATTTGATTGAATTATTACTATTTTAATGTTCATACGGCATACATATATATGGTTTATAATTATATGGTATGTAGGTCAAATATATCCCACTAATGAAGTGAGTAATGACTTATATATGAAAATTTCAAGATATGATATAGGGTTAGATCCCAATTACAATATATTATAAGGCATAGGTGGTTAGAATATGTCCACTGTGGTATTAGACATGAGTGGAAATCCAAATTACACTATGTTATGGGGTAGTGGTGGTTAGTCCAAATCTACAATGTTATATCACATGACTAGTTAACCTAATTCCATTAATTTAAAATACTCAAGTGACTATTCCATGTATACTATGTTATGAGACATGAGTGGTTAAAAAAATTACACATTGTCATGGGGAACATGTGGCCACACCAATTCTAATATATTATGCAACGGTGGATAAACATACCCACAATGATGCTAATTTATTTGAGGTTACCCTTGACATATGTTATGATTTCTATAGTTTTTTTTCCAAATTATTGTTCATTTGTTTTTTAATATCTCATAAATAATATTTCATGTTTCCATAATACTATGATCATTGTCATATGTTATTCCAAAATCATTATTCCATGACTCAGCTTTATTATATTTCTTTACAAGGTATTTTATGTTCATATACCTTGATTATTTTCTCATATCCACTTTTTATCTATTAGGATTACACTTTATCAGCATTTGAACCCACCCGGTTCAAATTGTTTCATTTACGATGTTATAAAGATGTGTATTATATATGATATATCTATAAGAGTGTCTAGTTTGGTCTGAATATGGAGTTATGTTCCCAATTTTGTAAAATATTTTGTTTATGTGATGAATCTATAATGAACCTTAATATTTGTGTTCATGGATTGTGGGAATTTTTGATACACAATATTTAATCTTTGAAAATAATGTAAAATTAATGTGAGTTATTTTTGGTTTACCTAACTGGGTTTCAAATCATATGCATAATGTTTATGTTTTAGGACCATATTTGAGAGTGTGCGACTAGGGTGCGTCATGAAAGTATACATGATTTATAGAAGTACAATTCTCATAATAAGGTGATACCTCTAGTGTTTTACCATGTATATATTATAGTTTTGAATGAATATACCTATTTTGGGTAGTAATGGTTCAATTATTGCAGTATTATTTCCACTCGGGACGTTATACATACACAGTTTTAGAGCATGTTAGTGAGATTGTGTATCATTTTGATCTTCCCCCATAGATGAAATGGATCTATAACAGCTTTTTGATGTCACATATTTTCATTGCTTTATAATTATTCACATGTCACTAGATGAGGAATGTTAAATGTTAAAGATGAAATAATGTTGGAGGAATAATCTAATGATATTCATAACCATGAAGGGATGTTTATGCATAGGCATTCTATTCCATTGGGTCATGTATTATAGTGACACTCTGGATTATTGGAGAGTACTTGAGAACATGAATCATATATGTGAACTGAATATTCCAAGTTGTTTATTGTTTTTTTAATTATATCTGTGGGTTTTATTGATTTATGATAAGTATGATGATGTGTTAAAATATAATATTCTATAATATGAGTTGTTCTTTACATATTTATGTTGTGTTCCTTAACTAATAATCTCATGGGATGGTTGTTTATGTCCCATTAATTCCTTTCCATCACAATATTGTTTTAATTCTCAAGGAATAGAATATTCTTAGGTGTCTGATGAAATGGATCAATACTTATTAATCCTTTTTATTTTGTTTTTGGGTTATCATTGGTGTCTAGAAAAGTAAGTAAGAAATAATGTTTGTCTACGAATGGAATATCCACACGAGTAGTGGTGTTGAGGTGTGGTTAGTTTGTTTATGGAATGGAGTTTCTTCATGGAGTTTGTTCATTTCCATGAATGGACTTCATGGTGTAGCCGTGTAATTTGTTTTATAGATCCCCATGTGGAAGGTATAGTGGTTATGTTATTATAGGGTTATTGTGTTATTCTTCCTAAGCTATAACATGTAGTTCAGGGGTAGATTTAAATATATATAACTTCTTTAGGGTACCTATGTTATGGTGCATGGGCTAAACCATAGACTCCATTAGATCAAGTCCCCTGGATATGTCATTTTAAAGACTATTGTGGTGTGGGGTCTTATCTGTGCAGTAGAATTCCTTTTTCTAAATTAGATCAATTTTGACTAACTATTAAATATTGGATATAGAAATAATATTCTCAATGTTATTTATATATGGTAGTTTGACTATGTCTCATTTTAATATGGACACTCTTACTACACAGTGTTTTTTTGTAGATATTATGATCATTGTGGCCTCAACACCACTAATTGATCAAAATGTTATAAGAATTTTATCTTATAATAATTTGAAAGAACACCTAAAATCTCCTTATTTCATCAATCTTCTTTAGAATCCTAGGTGAATAGAGGATCTATCTCATAAACTCTCTATCCCCTTTCCTTAGCTATACCCCAAAATCTGTAGATTTATTCAAGGGTGACCCAAGCTATTTTTTATTATTTTTTATTGTTCATTATCTTTATATTACACCATCATTACATGATATGGAAGATTTGTACCCTTGGGTTATAGTGGTATTTTTTTGATCATTTACATATATTTCTTTTCATGATGACATCCATAATAATTTGTGGTTGCATATATGAAAGGATATTTGATATCTATATTAATTATTCTATTCCATTTCTAGGAATGTTTGACGATTCCTATTCTAGTAAGAGATTCATAAACTCTCCTCATTTTATATATTTATGTTAGAAGATAATTATTTATCTTCAAAGAGTATATTGATGTAAATTTACCTAATAAATATAATAATTCAAAAATTAATGATGGAATAATATTGGAAGGGTATTGAGAATTTTGTGAGTTTATTCTTTACGCTTGATGGTTTCTTTATGGGACTTCTAGATATTGTGACTTATCCTTGCTATGTTTTTTGTTTTTCATTATAAAATGTTGATACTGGATAAAAAAATGTCAATATACTAGAAATATTGTGGAATGAGGCACATGATTTGAGTATCAAAAATTCTTAAAACTAATTATTTCGAAAATAGTTCATTAAGTTAGTTAATTGGATAATAATAGTGGTTTAAGAAACTGATTATTAGGTTCTTTATTATTCAAACTATACCTAATGAATTTATTAATTCTGTATTTTAATGTAAAACAGATGATTTACAGAAATAAAGGTTTGAGTCTATTTTAAAACATGGCCCTAGATGCCTTATTTTTTATTTCATAATGTTATGAACATTGTTTTCCCTTGAATTCACTATGGTGTGTCACGATCCGTCCTCGGGGCCCGTGCCATGACTACCCTAAGCCCGCCTTCCATAGGCCAGGGGTTGGCGACTAGCACCAAGGAGTAAATACCAACAAAAAGGGAAGGCATTGCCTTTGAAAAGTAAACAAGCACCACAGAGTAAGCAAGCGGAAAAGTAAACACGAATTAAAAACTGTACAAGTTGTGCTGAAAGTAAAAGGGGCCAGAAATACAAGCCCAACTGTAAAGTACAACTGAAAGGAAAAACAACAACTGAAAGGAAAAGCCGCAGCGTCGAGCCGTCCTCTGGAAGTCCCACCTGAAAGGTGGGTACAGATAGCCTCCACTGCTCCTCGGGTCCACCTGACCGCTCCGAGTACGTCCCGCCCAGTGGTCCACCTCCAGGTACCGTCCTGCTCCGCACGCCTCCACCACGATCAGTGTTTTCCGTCGTCTGCAACCAACACAATGAAGTGCGGGCATAGACCGTGCAGGGGTGAGTATAAGCTACTCAGTAGGGACCCCAAGACCCCCGAAGGTCTCCCGAAATCCACAAAGGATAAACCACAAAGGAAAGATACAATCACGAAGTAACATCTGACACGGCATAGGTATATGCCCATACATATACCTAAGTCATCAATTCTCGTTCGGCTCCAACGTCGGAGCCCAAGCACAACCCAGTCCACACAGGAAAGCAAAACGTATACCCACACAGGATAGCTCAACACAATCCACAAAAGAGAGTAAACAGTAAATCCACACAGGATAGCTCAACACAATCCACAAAGGAGAGTAAACAGTAAATCCACATAGGATAGCTCAACACAATCCACAAAGGAGAGTAAATAGTAAATCCACAGAGGATAGCTCAACACAATCCACAAAGGAGAGTAAACAGTAAATCCACACAGGATAGCTCAACACAATCCACAAAGGAGAGTAACTCAAGATTCAGCTCACACAGGTATACTTCTTCGGATGACGATAAAGATGATCACTGATCCATCTAAGTCATCAGACCCACAATGGATCGATAGGTAACTAACCCCCAAAATGACCCACACAAGATCGGGAACACACAGGACCTGTAGGCACTGGCTCACAAAGAACCGCTGAGCGCTGACCCACACAGGATCATACCCACATAGGATCGGGCCCTAACAAGACCTGTAGCACTGATCCACGTCGGATGGCTGAGTGCTGTAGTTGTCGCAGTCCACTGAGGATCTCTGCACAGTCTTCGGCGTAGTCCACTGAGGATCTCTGCACGGTCGTTGCCGTAGTCCACTGAGGATCTCTGCACGGTCGTCGCTGTCGAAGTAGCAGTCGCAACCAGCTCTAGGGTTTCCGCACACAGCAAGCTCGTTTGGGAGGGTCCGCTCCACGAGTCGAGAGGCCGATACATCAACTGTCACAAAGTCCGATCTTGATGTTTCCAAAAGTTCTGTATCGTCAAAAGGAACTCAATGTCGCCGACGGCGCGTCGATCGGACGCCCGGTCTGAGAGTTATTGGCTTTTTCGTCCTAGGGACCCTGCTGGTTTTTAAGTCAAAACCAACCCGACCGTACTCCACCTGCGTCCAAACCTCGGGAAGAGTATGCCAAAAGATCCATCTCACTTATAGGAATTCAACAAAGCAGACGGCACGTCAATCGGACATCCGTAGCTCAAGATATGAGCGTTTCCGCTTCGAGGGCCCAGTTGGTTTCGTGTACGAACCAACCCGGCCGAACTCAAAGTATTCCGAAACATTGAGTGTGATATTCCGAAACGACCGTCTCGATCCAAGGATCGCGTTTCTGCTGACGGCGAGTCGTTTGGAGGCTCGTAGCTCAAGTTACGGGCATTTGAACGAAAACCGTCCAAAGACGGGGGGTCAGGGCCCGGGACGACCCGACCCGGTCCGACCTGGTCGGACCCGGTCTGGACCGGCCAGGGCGCGGCCCGGCCGGTCGGACCGGCCTGGCTCGGCCCGCCCGGGTCGGCTCGGCCGCCCGGCGCGGGGGGGAGCCGCCACCCCCGCGTGACAACCCTGCGGCACCCGCGGGGTGTCGCCCAAGACAACCGAGCGATGCCGTGGGGAGCCGCCGCCCCCGCGTGACAACCCCGCGGCACCCGCAGGGTGTCGCTCGGACAACCGGATGCGGCATCAGCCACATCCTGCACGCGCCAGAACCGCGCGGCCGCGGGTCCGCGAGCGCTGCCGCCGTGGCTTCTACCGCGGCGGCATTGTCCGGCGGCGCGCCGGGGCGCCGCCGCTGCCGGCTGCCGGTGCTGCCGCGCCGGCGGCCCGCGCCATCGGTGGCTTCCGCGGGCCACCGGATTCGCTCCGGTGGTCCAATTCTCTTCCCGTCTACGCCGCTGCTCCCCCCGGGACTCGCCCTTCACTGCGGAACCATCAAACTTCCGTTGCGGCACGTTCCGTCGTCGCCCGTCAAATCCGCATATCAATGAAGAACGGCGGAGGGTCGTCGGGCCGTGTTCATTTGGCCTGCACCCTCCTCGTTAGTGATAAACAACGGGAGAAACAATATTCAACATATGAATTCATCAATTTTAATGGAATAAAAATTGTTTATGAATCGGGTTCTTCAATCTTGAACGGAAACAACACGGGAAATAAGGGAAATTCCAAAAATAAAATCCCTACCTCGTAGTCGTCGCGCGTGAGCGTTCTTTGCGGAATTTCTCGTCGCGGAAGAGGGGGATCATCACGTCGTCGCGGAAGAACGTCGTGTCGTCGCGGAAAACGGCGTTGAGTCGGCGAACTCAACGGACCATGAAACAACAGATTTAATTTAGTTATAATTAAATCCGTGTTTTGGTAAAAACCCCAAAGGAGATTAAAAAAAAGAAAGTCCGAGACTCTTACCTCAAGCAGCCGATCGAAGATTTGTCACGGAGGAAGAGACATCGCAGAAGAACGTTGCAGGAAGGGAACGTCGGCGTCGCGGATCATGGCGTCGCGTCGTCGATTTTCGGGTTCGGTGTTCTTCGCGTTCTTCACGTTCTTCGTGTTCTTCACGAAGGAGGATGAAGGTTCAAGGATTCTGTCAAGCCTCTCAACAAGTAATCCTTCAAAAAACCTTGTTGGTCTTATTTTATTATTACGCCAACAAACGAAAAAGGTAAGTAACGACCCATCAATTCGTAGAATTAATTCAACGAAAGAAACAGCCCAATTAATTCACAAAATAAACCGCCCAATTAAATGGTCTGTTAAGAATTTAAGAAAACGCGTCAGTTGACTTTCATAATGACGGGTTATCGCGGGTGCGTTACTTAGCGGAAAGAAACGGCGGGGCTCGTGCGGGCCCCACCTCACAAATATCCTACCAAGGGGGTAGGATATTTCTGGATTGCATCCTATCCGGACCAACTTAGTTTAAGCCGTCTTTAAGTGGATTCAAGTGGCTTCCAAGTGGATTAAGTGAAATAAAATAAAGTTGTCGTAAAATTATTTTATTTCTTAACCTTAAGGCCGAAAATTAAAAACCACTCCCGAGCAAACGCAACTCCGGAAGAGGCGTTTCTAAGCGAATACCAGTGCTGCGATTTCATCGGTGCCCTCAGAATTCGATTCCGGGCACTAGTTCAAAAGTTAGAAAAACCCGCTCGTCCGTTCACTGAACGTACCCGAGCCAAACTTCGGAAAATGATTCCCGGCACACCGGGCCTCGGAATCAGGTGCCATCAGAAACTGCGCTCTTGTAAATTTCCAAAAAAAATTAAGAAAAAAAATTCCCTTGAAATTTACGGGTCTTTACATTACTCCCACCTCAGGGCTTTACGTCCCCGTAAAGATACATCTTAAACTAGGGAAACAAATGTGGGTACTGAGCACGCATCTGAGCCTCCCGCTCCCATGTGATCTCCTGGAGGTTTCCGTGCTGCCATCTGATGCGCACAAGAGGAATCGATCACCCACGTAGGACCCTCTCCTGTCGATCCTCTATCTCCACTGGGACCTTCGAAAAAGTCACCCCATCATCCACTTCTAGCTCCCCATGGTCAACGATGTGCGTCGGGTCGTGCACGTATCTCCTCAGCTGAGATACGTGGAAGACGTCGTGCACCCGGTGCAACTGAGGTGGCAGAGCCAGGCGATAAGCCACCTCGCCAATCCTGATGAGGACCTAGAAAGGCCCAATGAAGTGTGCAGACAACTTACCGCCTCGGCCAAATCTCCGTAAACCACGTCGAGGTGAGACAAGAAAGAAGACGTGGTCGCCATCCTCGAACTCTAGTGGCGTCCGCCTCCTGTCAGCATATGACTTCTTCCGGCTATGATCTGTCCTCATCCGCTCCTGGATGACCTGGACCTTCTCGGTTGTGTCCCGGACCATCTCTGGTCCCACAACTGCTGACTCCCCAGGGTCTGTCCAGCAAAGGATATCTGCAAGGCCTGCCGTACGGCGCCTTGTATGGTGCCATCCTGATGGTGGAGTGGTAGCTGTTGTTGTACGCGAAATCCACTAAGGGTAGGTGGTCCTCCCAACTGCGACCAAAGTCGAGGACACATGCGCGGAGCATTTCCTCGAGAGTCTGAATGGTCCTCTCAATCTGACCATCCATCTGAGGGTGAAAGGCAGTGCTCAGACGTAGCCGCATCCCGAATGCCTCCTGCAACCCCTTCCAAAGCCGGGAAGTAAAGCGAGCGTCCCAATCGGAGACAATAGTTGATGGCACACCGTGAAGCCGTACAATCTCCTGAATGTAGAGACTCCCCAAGCTCTCCACTGGGCCCTGCTATCGGATGGGTAAGAAGTGTGACGACTTGGTGAGTTGGTCAACAATCACCCAAATGGAGTCGTGACCTCTGGAAGTGCGTGGAAGTCCAGTAACGAAGTCCATAGATATCCCATCCCACTTCCACTCCGGGACCTCTAAGGGCTGTACCAAGCCTGCTGGTACCTGATGCTCTACCTTCACCTGCTGGCAGGTGAGGCACCGTGAAACGAACTCTGCCACAACCTTCTTCATGACCAGCCACCAGTGCTGTCGCCTGAGATCCTGGTACATCTTCGCCACTCCAGGATGTACCGCCAAAGGAGAAGTGTGAAACTATCTTAGCACCTCCTCTCGTAAAGCGAATGGTACCAGGGTACGTCCTCTGAAGAGGACGTCGTGATCTGCTCCAAGGTAGAAACCATCAGGTGCCTGTCCCGAGGATATCTGTGCACGCCGTGTCTCACAGTCAACGTCCCCATGCTGAGCCTCTCTGACCCGCTGTATAAGTGGAGGAGATACTGTAAGAGACTGAAGGAAGGCTGCTCCGTCTCTATCCACGAAGGATATCTGCAAAGCGGCTAGCTGCTCTGTCGCCTCCTCAAGTAGCTGGATGCCCGTCCTCCTGCTGAGGGCATCGGCTACCACGTTCCCCTGCCCAGGAGTATAGATTATCTCAAAGTCATAGTCCTGGAGGAACTCGAGCCATCGCTGCTATCTCAGGTTCAGTTCCTTCTGCGAGAAGATGTACCTGAGACTCTGGTGGTCAGAAAAGACTGTAAAGCGCTCACCCATTAGATAGTGTCGCCATGTCTTCAGAGCGAAGACCAATGCTGCTAACTCCAGGTCATGGGTGGCGTAATTCTGCTCATGCAGCCTCAACTAACATGATCCGTAGGCAATCACGGCCCACTCCTGCATCAGGACACACCCGAGTCCGGTCCCTGATGCATCGCAGTAGACTACGTATCCAACTCCCTCCTCAGGCAACCTCAAGATAGGTGCGCTGGTCAATCTCTGCCTCAGCTCATGGAAGCTCTGCTGACATCTGTCTGACCACACGAAGGGTTTCCCATTCTTAGTCAATGCTGAGAGTGGCGCCGCAACTCTGGAGAAGTCCGGCACGAATCTCCGATAGTATCCGGCTATACCCAAGAAACTCTGCCCCTCTGTCACGCTCCTGGGTGGCTCCCAAGCTAGCACTGCCTCGATCTTCACTGGATCCACTACAAATCCCACCTCAGAAATGGCGTGCCCCATGAAGTGGACCTCACGTAACCAGAACTGGCACTTCGAGAGCTTTCCATAAAGCTGGTTCTCTCGGTGTGTGTCTAGTACAACCCGCAAGTGGTAGGCGTGCTCCTCCTCGGTGGTCGAGTACACCAAGATGTCGTCGATGAAGACCACGACCAATCGATCTAGGTATGGCTGGAAGATCCTGTTCATGAGGCTCATGAACACTACTAGAGCATTGGTTACGCCGAAAGGCATAACCAAGAACTCATAGTGTCCATACCGACACCTGAAGTCCGTCTTCTGCACATCCTCTTCTTCAACTCTGAGCTGATGATAGCCTGACCTGAGGTCTATCTTCGAGAACCACCGTGCTCCATTGAGCTGGTCGAAGAGATCATCAATCCTGGGTAGCGGATACTTGTTCCTCACTGTCACCTGGTTCAGGTGATGATAATCGACACACAGTCGCAAGCTCATGTTCGCCTACTTGGCGAACAAAATTGGGGAAGCCCAGGGTGAAACACTGGGTCGGATGAACCCCTTGCCCTGCAAGTCCTCCAACTGCACCCGTAGCTCTCGAATCTCGGCGGGGGCCATCCGATATGCTGGAGTGGATATCGGGGCTGTCCCGGGGTACAGATCAATATAAAAGTCTACCTCTCTGCGAGGAGGTAGCCCTAGAACGTCGTCGGGGAAGACGTCTGCATACTGATCCACCAGTGCAGGAAAACTAGGACTCCTCACGTCAACTGCTCCAAGGATGAGGCTAGCCAACTGATGAGTGATGGGATGCCCTCTCCTCTGTGTGAGTCCATCCTATGCTGCGAAGTCTCCCTTCTCACCGGTGAAGGTGAACCTGCTCTCGTCGGTGCGCACACATCGCACCTTGCGCCTAATGCATTCAATCTGTGCATGGACCATAGATAACCAATCCATTCCCAAGATGACGTCGTAAGGCCTTGACGCCGCTACAAGAAGATCCCAGCCGAAGCTCTCGCCTCCTAGAGTAAGCTCACACTACCGGCACCAGGGCGTAATCTTCGAGTCTTCTCCCGTAGGAGTCTCTAGCCGTAAGGATCGAGCCAACGGCTCTGTCGGAATCTCCGAGCTCCGAACAAGGGCAGTGTCTATGAAAGAGTGACTCGCTCCTGTGTCTATAAGAACTGCAGAAAGGGTGGAATAGACACAGATTGTACCTCAAATCATCTCTGGCACGCCGTGGTCGTAGGCCTATGCTGCCTGGAGCTGAGCCTGTCTCTGCCCACCAGCTCCCTGTGGTCGGGGTGGGCCTCCTGGTGGTGGTGGTGGCAGAGCCTCAAAGCGTTGCCCACCACCCACTACTCGGCCAGATCCTCTACCTCGTCCGCCTCCTCCCTGCAGACTGCCACGGTCGACCCTCTGCCTCTGCCTGGGTGGCCCCTCCACCGTCTGCTGCTCCTCGGTATGGCGGGTCGGGCAGTCATGAGCCATGTGGCCCTGCCCGCCGTAGGAGTAGCACTGCCTGCCTCTCGGAAGACTGACTTCGCGCTGTGTACCCTGCACTGCCGAGCCAGTGTCCCGAGTTCGTCTGCCGGAAGGTCTGGTCTGCCTGGAACCCTAAGTCATCTGTCGGCTACCAGCTGCCGAAGTCTCTGCTACCTGCCGCCCTGCGGTAGGTCTTGCTGTGGACTCAGCCAGAAAGCTCTCGATCAGAATGGCTCGCTCCAGCACTCCTGCCTGGGTCGGGATGCTGAGAGAGATCAGTGATGCCCTGATCTCGTGTCTCAATCCCTGCTCGAAGGTCCGTGCCCGAAAGAAGGGGTCCCATACCATGTCTGTCGAGGAGCGAGAAAGGTCGGTGAACCTCGCCGCGTACTGGGCGACCGTCAAGCTGCCCTACCACAGCTGAAGAAGCTCCTGGATGCGCACCGCACAGAGGGTGGCCGGGACAAACTCTGAGCGGAAGAGGCTCTCGAAGTCCGTCCAGATGAGGGAGGCCTCATTGTGTACCTGGAGCATCAAGATCCACCATCGTCCTACTACTGCGTGCAGTAGGCTCGCCGCGAGGATCGCCATGAGGTCTGCTGGTGTCCTCACTAGCCTGAAAACTCGGACGACCGCCTCCAGCCAGTCCTCGGCCGCCTGGGGGTCCGTCTCCCCACGGAACCTGGGTGGTCGCTAGCGCTGGAACTCATGCAGAGCTCCGAGGCGTCGTGCATCGTCACCGATCGGCGCTGGAAGCATCGGGGGCTCGGCGGGTAAAGGTATCTCCGGTGCCTCTTCTGTCAACGGGCCCTGTACCGAGGCCTCGTCGCTCGGCGGGCTGTCGTCGCGCTCTACTCTTGGAACCCTAGCTGGCTGCTGTCGTGGGGCCATCCTGAAAAGGAAACAAGTGAGCCACGGTCAGAACAGTATACCTGGTGAGCTGACACAAGTAATCACAAAGAAAACCTGAAACACACATGCAATCAATGTTTTCGTGCATTATGTCGGAAATCAGAAGTCAGGGTCCTGGTGTACGGATACGTCGGCCGGCGCACCAACACTGGACTCCCAAGACTGATAACCACACTCAATATGCTAAACACTATTACTTCACATAGAAGAAAACTTAGAGTCTGCAGTAGAACCGACCACCTCTGATACCAATTTGTCACGACCTGTCCTTGGGGCCCGTGCCGTGACTACCCCAAGCCCGCCTTCCATAGGCCAGGGGCTGGCGACTAGCACCAAGGAGTAAATCCCAACAAAAAGGGAAGGCATTGCCTTTGAAAAGTAAACAAGCACCACAGAATAAGCAAGCGGAAAAGTAAACACTAAGTAAAAACTGTACAAGCTGTGCTGAAAGTAAAAGGGGACGGAAATACAAGCCCAACTGTAAAGTACAACTGAAAGGAAAAACCGCAACTGAAAGGAAAAGCCGTAGTGTCGAGCCGTCCTCTGGAAGTCCCACCTGAAGGGTGGGTACAGATAGCCTCAACTACTCCTCGGGTCCACCTGACCGCTCCATGTATGTCCCGCCCAGTGGTCCACCTCCAGGTACCGTCCTGCTCTGCACGCCTCCACCACGTTCAGCGCTGTCCGTCATCTGCAACCAACACAACGAAGTGCGGGCATAGCCCGTGTAGGGGTGAGTATAAGATACTCAGTAGGGACCCTGAGACCCCCGAAGGTCTCCTGAAATCCACAAAGGATAAACCGAAAAGGAAAGATACAATCACGAAGTAACATCTGACACGGCTTAGGTATATGCCCATACATATACCTAAGTCATCAATTCCCGTCCGACTCCAACGTCTGAGCCCAAGCACAACCCAATCCACACAGGAAAGCAAAATGTATCACCCACACAGGATAGCTCAACACAATCCACAAAGGAGAGTAAACAGTAAATACACACAGGATAGCTCAACACAATCCACAAAGGAGAGTAAATAGTAAATCCATATAGGATAGCTCAACACAATCCACAAAGGAGAGTAAATAGTAAATCCACGGAGGATAGCTCAACACAATCCACAAAGGAGAGTAAACAGTAAATCCACACAGGATAGCTCAACACAATCCACAAAGGAGAGTAACTCAAGATTCAGCTCACACAGGTATACTTCTTTAGATGATGATAAAGATGATCACTGATCCATCTAAGTCGTTGGACCCATAAAGGATCGATAGGTAACTAACCCCCGCAATGACCCACACGGGATCGGGCCCACACAGGACCTATAGGCGCTGGCTCACACAGAACTGCTGAGCGCTGACCCACACAGGATCAGACCCACACAGGATCGGGCCCATATAGGACCTGTAGCACTGATCCACGTAGGATCGCTGAGTGTTGTAGTCGTCGATGTCCACTGAGGATCTCTGCACAGTCGTTGCCGCAGTCCACTGAGGATCTCTGCACAGTCGTCGCCGTAGTCCACTAAGGATCTCTGCACGGTCGTCGCTGTCGAAGTAGCAGTCTCAGCCAGCTCTAGGGTTCCCGCACACAGCAAGCTCATTCGGGAGGGTCCGCTCCACGAGCCGAGAGGATGATACATCAACTGTCACAAATTCCGAAGTTGATGTATCCAAAAGTTCCGTATCGTCAACAGGAACTCAACGTCAGAGATGGCGCGTCGATCGGACGCCCGGTCTGAGAGTTATTGGCTTTTTCGTCCCAGGGGCCCGATTGGTTTTTAAGCCAAAACCAACCCGACCGTACTCCACCTGCGTCCAAATCTCGGGTGGAGTATGCCAAAAGATCTGTCTCACTTAGAGGAATTCAACAAAGGTGACAGAACGCCAATCGGACGTCCGTAGCTCAAGATATGAGCGTTTCCGCTCCGAGGGCCTGGTTGGTTTCGTGTACGAACCAACCCGGACGAACTCAAAGTATTCCGAAATCTTGAGTGCGATATACCGAAACGTCCGTCTCAATCCAAGGATCGCGTTGCCGCTGACGAAGAGTCGTTTGGAGGCCCATAGCTCAAGTTACGGGATTTGAACGAAAACCGTCCGAAGACGAGGGGTCCGGGCCCGGGCCGACCCGGCCCGACCCCCCCTGGGTTGGCCGAACCGGGTCGCCCGGGTCGGACCTGGTCCGGCCCGGCCAGGGCGCGGCCCGGCCGGTCGGACTGGCTTGGCTCGACCAGCCCGGCTCGGCTCGGCCGAGCGGCGCAGGGGGGAGCCGCCACCCCTGCGTGACACCCCCACGGCACCCGCGGGGTGTCGCCCAAGACAACCGAGCAACGCGGGGGGGAGCCGTCGCCCCGCGTGAAAACCCCGCGGCACCCGCGTGGTGTCGCTCGGACAACCGGACGCAGCATCAACCGCGTCCCGCGTGCGCCGGACCCGCGCGGCCGCGGGTCGGCGAGCACCGCCGCCGCGGTGGCCTTGTCCGGCGGCGCGCTGGGGCGCCGCCGCTCCCGGCTGCCGACGCCGCCGCTCCCGGCTGCCGACGCCGCCGCTCCCGGCTGCCGACGCCGCCGCGTCGGTGCCCTGCGCCGCCGGCGGCTTCCGCGGGCCACTGGAGTCGCTCCGGTGGTCCGATTCTGTTCTCGTCTGTGTCGCTGCTCCTCCCGGGACTCGCCCTTCACTACGGAACCATCAAACATCCGTTGCGGCACGTTCCATCGTCTCCTGTCAAATCCGCATATCAACGAAGAACGTCGGAGGGTCATCGGGCCGTGTTCATTTGGCCCACACCCTCCGTGTTAGTGATAAACACTGGGAGAAACAATATTCCACATATGAATTCAACAATTTTAATGGAATAAAAATTGTTTATGAATCGGGTTCTTCATTCTTGAACGGAAACAACACGGGAAATAAGGGCAATTCCAAAAATAAAATCCCTCCCTCGTAGTCGTCGCGCATGAGCGTTCTTTTCAGAATTGCTCGTCGCGGAAGAGGGGGATCGTCGCGTCGTCGCGGAAGAACGTCGCATCGTCGCGGAAACCGGCGTTTAGTCGGTGAACTCAACGGACCATGAAACAACATATTTAATTTAGTTATAATTAAATCTGTGTTTTGGTAAAAACCACAAAAAATATTTGAAAAAAGAAAGTCTGAGACCCTAACCTCAAGCAGCCGATCGAAGATCCGTCGCGAGGAAGAGACGTCGCAGAATAACGTTGCAAGAAGGGAACGTCGGCGTCGCAGATCACGGCGTCACGTCGTCGATTTCCGGGTTCGGCATTCTTCGCGTTCTTCATGTTCTTCACGTTCTTCGTGAAGGAGGATGATGGTTCAAGAATTCTGTCAAGCCTCTCAACGAGTAATCCGTCAAAAGACCTTGTTGGTCTTATTTTATTATTAAGCCAATAAACGAAAAAGGTAAGTAACGACCCATCAATTCGTAGAATTAATTCAACGAAAGAAACAACCCAATTAATTCATGAAATAAACCACCCAATTAAATGGTCTGTTAAGAATTTAAGAAAACACATCAGTTGACTTTCATAATGACGGGTTTTCGCGGGTGCGTTACATAGCGGAAAGAAACGGTGGGGATCGTGCGGGCCCACCTCAAAAATATCCTACCAAGGGGGTAGGATATTTCTGTATAGAATCCTATCCGGATCAACTCAGTTTAAGCCATCTTTAAGTGGCTTCAAGTGGCTTCCATGTGGCTTAAGTGAAATAAAATAAAGTAGTCGTAAAATTATTTTATTTCATAACCTTAAGCCCGAAAATTAAAAACCACACCCAAGCAAACGCAACTCCGGAAGAGGTGTTTCTAATCGAATACTAGCACTGCGATTTCATCGGTGCCCTCAGAATTCGTTTCCGGGCACCGGTTCAAAAGTTAGAAAAACCCGCTCGTCCGTTCACTGAACGTACCCGAGCCAAACTTCGGAAAATGATTCCGGGCACACCGGGCCTCGGAATCAGGTGCCGTCAGAAACTGCGCTCTTGTAAAATTCCAAAGAAAATTATGAAAAAAAATTTCCTTGAAATTTACGGGTCTTTAAATGGTGAAAATATGTTTCACATTGATATATATGTTAAATAATAATAGATCCCTTATTATTTATTGACATAAATTTAGTGTGATTTGATGATGTGGATATGTATTGGATATTTCAAAAAAATTATGGTTAATTTTTGTTGTGGGTAATGTCAAGATAAATTGAATAGGTTGATATATAGTTTATATTATTGATTATTTTTTTGGGGTAGTTATGATGACATGGGAGTTGGAATATCGCATTTTTTTCTTCTGTTTACTAGAATCTATTAACAATTTCTATTTTTTTGGGTATTCTTGTTACCTTTAGGTAAATATCTTCACTGATATTAGATTTGATCAAGTTATAAAATTCCCAAAAGTATGGAACAATAAATTAATTATAAACTAATTGATTGTAATAATTCTTAAGGATGAAAATATATCATTAATGAGAAATAATGGTTTAGTTTTATATTAAATCTCTAAGATAATTGATTGAAATTTGAAATTTAAGTGTATGTTATAAATAAATGTTGGATTTTGTTAGTTGATGTAAATAGTAAAAAATGAAAATGGGTCCTAGAAAAAAAAATTATTAAAAACTTATATAAGGATTAATGATGATGAATCATTGTTTTTGTGTTATTAGACTGAGAATTGATTTATATCCCTAATAGTTATTAGTGGGTTGTCATGTGTTACATCATCTATGGTTTATGTACAAGGATTTATATATTACCTTATACTCGATGTGTGTCACACTATCATATTTTTTAATTATTTGATACAATCTTCCACATGAGTTAGTTGAGAATTGGACCCACGTTATGGTTCTAGGTTTTTAGTGTTTTTCAAAAAAGATTGGATGTTTTGGATACAAATGGATAACTACCCTCTTACATCACAATATCATCATGATGTTTCATATTAAATAGGAATCACTATGATGTGATGGTTAGAGGTAAAGGGTGTGTTCTCTTATAGGTTTTTATGTCTCTACGTTTTACTACTCATGTATGTGCGGACTATAGTGTACTATGGTTCTAGAGTACGTATTTATCTCTAACGTAGGTACGGTTATTAAACAAATATAGTGAAAGTGATATAATTTATTCTAGTTAAGTGTAATATACATGAGGGATGATGTATTTTGGACATATTCCTTGGTTCTGTTTTGTGGTGATTAGGTTGAGATGGTTCTATGAGGTTCATAATGATATGATGATGTGAATTTTATATGGTTTATCTGACTGGATAGCTATGTTATAGAGTGTTTGAGAGTACAAGGAAACAATACATTAGGATGGGGGTGACGGGTTCACAAGGAAATTGTAAGTGAGGTACCATTAATATATAAATTTACTCTTTTATGATTATTTAACCTACCGTTATGTGTTAACTTATGAGTGATACATGAAATGGTTAAGATACAGTTCCTCTAACATTGGAAGAAAGTTGGATTGTTTCTTAATTTAATGGCCATTAGTATGCTTCTTCCATATTAGTGTGAGAGGGTTTCTTGATGATTATACTAAGTATACTTGTATTCTCCAAACACACACACACACACACATACATATATATATATACTTATCAATTCCATATAATCTTGGGGGTAGCCAATTATGGCATTACTAGATCATCATGGTTTCTCAGGAGTGATTGCTGTTCAAGGTCCTTCCTTATGATTGGTTATTATTTTCTTATATTTTCTGTATTGTATAAAATTTTACATATTCGGGTGTTTATTAATTTTTTAAATGGTGTTAAATGGTTTGTATGTATCATTTCATAGGATATATTGAATGTAATTCCATTCCTGTTACATAATTTATATCATTGATTCAGGTCCCCTTCCCATGGATTATTGGAGGAAAACTTCTAGGAACACTCCCATCTTCACTACGGACCTAGGAGGGGTACTAGTGATGGGGTGTGGTTTAAGGGGTTTATGAAAAGTATGATCTATATTTCATTGGTACCATGTGATTAGGTTCCACAATATAATGGTACAGAATGAGGTTCAGAAGTTTTTTTAAGTGTTTGAGGTCGACCTAGAATAGGCAAGGAATCGAGATCAGTTTCAAGGTTATTTGGAAATGGGTTTTATTTGAGGTGTGGATTAGGTTTGGATGAAGATTAACCACTTTTATTCATATGTGTATTTTTCAAAAGTGGTGCCTATCTTAGATAATATGGTTTTTTTTCTTTATGTGTTGAAGGATGGAAGTATTATGGGGTTTTTGAAGTTCTAAAATAAAATTTCTAATTTCTGTGATCTAAAGATTCTATTTTTCACATATATTTCCTCATTTATACAACACCTAAAATATTAAAATATATGAACTCATCCTTTTTAGTCAACATTGATGATGGATAATGTCATGTGTGTTACATGTTTTCTATTGATCTCAAGAGTAATAGTGATGAATCATGAAGTTATGACAGTGGGAAATTTTCCACAAGATATTGAGAGACTAAAAGACGATTCCTTGATTTTTGAGTCATATTTTAGGTGAAATTAGAGAGTGAGATGTAATTTTGGGGCTTTATCATTGATCCATGATTTTGGGTTTGTAAAGCTCTAGGTATACATTATTAGGTAAGATGATGTGTTTCTTTCATGAAGCTATGAGAAACTAACTGTATGCGTGACATATATATTTTGTTTTTGTTAATTTAATGTGATGTGTTTCTTTTTTTGATAGTTTGATAATATTTTAGTATTATTTATTTATAGTGTAGTGTGTCTTATTTTTTTGATTTTATGCATGTACAGATTTTGAGGATGTTATCTTATTTCTTTCTTAACTATGTCATAGAATAATTTTTACCATTATAGTTTAATGTGTTTTTAGTCTATTCACACACTAATCCTCTTAATGTGGTTTTAAAATTTTAATATATATTTTATAATTAGTGAGTTTATTTATATTTGGTTGCATTAATGGAATGTAAAATCAGTTATATAGTTTATATCAAAAAAATATATAATTTAAAAAATTCAAGAACGTTTTGAGATTTAAAAACAATGTTTATTAAATTGAAAAATTTTATAATCATAATCTCATAAAAATTAAGAATGTTTTATTGGTTAGTATGTGGGTTTGGTTTTGGGGTACTATAACTGATATTGAGTTCCTTTTTGTCGTATATCCATTTATTTTATGGTAAAAAAATTATGGTTTAGGATATATCTCACAATGTGGTTAGGTTTTTGAAAATATATTTTTATAAGAAAATTTTGGAGTCAAGGGTGTTGGATGTGTAGTTCTGATCATCCATATTAAAAAATAGTAGCTTCATGAGTAGTGTAGTCAATTATATTTTGAGAGTATTACCTTTGATATAATTAATCATATTCAAGAGGTATCTCTGGTGGATTCTGAAGAATGGATGTCACCTCATGACGAGTGGTTTGTGACATAGTTATTTTTTTTATACTCATGGTGTTATCTATGAGATTTTGGTTTCATGTTGTTTGTATGTGTATGTATGGAAGTAATGTGAATATGTATGGTAGCTGTATAAAGGTTCCGAACTTATTATTACATTGAAGATACCGTTGGTAATTGTTATACATAGGTTCTAAGGTTTCTATTACATGATTTTTTTGGACATGAGGGATAGTATTTCACTTTGATGGTCATTAAGTTCTTATAATTCATCTTACCTGGGTTTAATTGAATTTGGGTTCTTTGAGAATTATCTTACGAGATGGTATTTTATTTAAACATCCATAATGGGGGTCACAGGGTATCTTACCTCACTACACCATGAAAAAATACTCTCTAATTTCAATGTATTGTATATATGAGTTTTAATGTTATTTATAACCACCAATTTTTTCATGGTTTGGTTTTCAAATTTTTATGTCGAAGGAGGGCTGATGATGATTTTTTTTCAGGAGTTTTGTGGTTTTATAGTTATGGACTGACAACATTATTTTTTTGTGGCCCTCATTTCAACAATGGATATATGATAGTTTTGACTGTGATATTTTGGGAGAGATAAGAAGAGACTGTAGCATGTTTTTTGTAGTTTAATTATTCTAGAAATATTAAAATGTGAGAATATCATTTCAATTCATGATTCATTTATTTTATAGTTCCATTATAAATTTTAAATACCATTAGAATTATGAAAAATTCTTTTGAACCTCCGTAATCACTAATTGATTTGATGAAAATAATTTGAGATAATTTGATCCCTATTTTGAATATTTGGCTTCATGCAGTCATGTCCTCATGAGATAATGGTTATTTCATTATGTGGATGTTGTCTCTTCTATTACCTGACCTCTATTTTTATTCCTTCATGGGGAATTTTTTGTATTGATTTTGGTCAGGGTTTGGTGTTGCTTGGTTGACTAATTAATTTATTTTTATTTTTTAATATTTTTAGGGTTTACCTTCTGAGTTTTAAGAAATTTCAATATCCAATACCACTCCATTTTTTTCCCAATTACATTTGAATCTCCAATTTAGGTTTTGGATTCAAAAACTATCTTTATTTATTATTTCTTAATTATCCTATTTCCATAAATTTGATTCAATGGGTTGATGGCATAGATTAACATAATAATATAGAAAATTGGACTAATTAAAATTGAAAGGAAGAGTGTGATTCATGATTTAATTATATAATTTCATGATATTTGTTATTTATTGATGGTTTTTATTGATTCTAAGAGATTTATGATTTATACGGGGATGTGAATTACAATTTTTATTATCTTGTTGAAATCACCTTCAATAATGTGTTAATAATATCAAGCTTATAATTAATTAGTTGTGTTGAAGTATAGAATAATGGTGTTGATGATTGAACATAAATTATAGATTTAATATTGATGAATAATTAATAATAGGTTAAATGGGTATAAGAGTGTGCTTAAAGTGAGTTGTTAAATATAGTTCTACATTATCTATATTTTTTATATTGTAAATAGAATTTAATAATATATGATTATGTGATAAGTTTGTTTTCTTTGATTGATAGTCCTCTTTACAAAAAGATTAATATACTATAAATGGTGTTAAGGAAAAGTTTCAACAGTGAATTTAGAATTTTGAATTACAGTTGGTTTTTGAGAAGTAAGGAATAAATGTGGAATCATAATTTAAAATTTAGAGGTGTTGTTGATTATTGTGGTATTGGGTATAGGATTCTATTATAAATTTATGGATGTTTATTTTAGGATTATCGTATGGTATATCTATTCTATAATGTTGAATGTGATATTACGGGGTTATAGTTGTGGTGGAATGGTTGGTTGGGTGGAAAAGGGGGATGGTATCATTTATATTATGGGAAATATTTTTATTGTGATAAGGGGAATACTATGTATTGGTGGTTTAGTTTTCAGGGGTTGTGATTTAGTTTCAAAATGAAATAGAATATGGTGTAAATCAATGAAATCATTACTGGGGATTAGACTAGAATTGGTAATTGTTTGGATGATTAAATGATTGATCGTGATTGTTGGAGTGGTTTCGAATAAAATGAAAATAACTATGGATGATATAATGATGAATTGTAAAGGATAAAATAAACATAATTAAATAATGATGAGTGTTGAAAACAATGAAGTGTTTGAATGATGGATTTAACATTTAATATTTCTATTTATATAAAATGATGGATAATAATGTAAACTTTTGAAACTATAAGGATGAATTAAATAGTAAATTAATATTGTTATCATGGTTTCCCAATGTGAAATAATGGGTAATGGTTTTTGGAATATAAATTAAAACATTTTTATTTATTGGTAGTGATTTATTTGTGGATGATCTAAGTAATTGTAGTATTCGTTTGGAATTAACTCTTTACATGGAATTTAGTGTTTCCAATACCTCTTTTATTTTTGTTTTATTTATTACACAAAACTAATTGTGTATAGTTACCTGACCAATTACTATATGTTTATACATATTCTAGATGTTTTATTAACCATTTGTATTGAATATGGAATAAATAGGATGTACCCCCTCTTCTCCACAAACCCATGAGATGTAGAATGAGCTATGATGGTTCACGGTAGGTATATAGATATAGTCCATAATTAATTGTTGTTATGGAGCATATATCTTGAAACATATAGATTCAAAATATAAAGAAAATATAAGGAGGGAGTCATGCATATTCAGAGGGGGTAATGAGATTAATATCATTCTTGTTCATGATAATATACTATAATGAGTTTTCATGTGTATTTTTTATTCTGTTAAGTGGAATTTTGATATGGATATTATGTGTTATGAAGATATATAGGTATGTTGTTATACATGGATTGAATCATGTTATGTATGTTTTTGGGGGTTAGGGATATACAAGATTATTGGGGATATTTTCCTTGAATAAATGCTTGACCTATATTATTTTACACTATATTACTATATTGGGATTAAGTATTGGGTGAGTGAGCCTTAGTAATGATAGAAAATAATTTTTCCGAAATAGGATCTAGTTGGTTATAATATTTATTCCCTATAGAATTGGCATGCTTCTTACACATTTACATGAATATTTTTGGGATAGATTATATGAAATATACATATATAATCTATCCTATGTATATAAATTTATTTGTCTCATTTCTTCAATAATGATTTGACCATGTTATACATTACTTGCTCAATGAGTATACTATTTGTGTTTAATGGTTGTATCTATATGTGTTTATATTTTATTTATTTTAGATTTTATATTATTTATGAAATTTCCATGAATCATGAATTTTTTTATTATATTATATCATGTTTATTGATGGTTTATTTATTTTTTTGGGGTTATTTTATATTATAGCTTCCAAATTTGTGTGTTTACATACTTTTTTCTAGTGGAAATCCATTTGGTTATTGGAGGCAGGATTTAGAGATGACACTCACAATCGATGTTATCCCAACAAGGGGTTCCCAATGTGGGTAGCTCCTGATATAGTGGTATCAATGATACAGTTGAGAATTTGGATACAATTTAAAGCTGTTAACTGGTGAGGATTTCACGTATTGGTTGGGAAGTTTTATTAACATAACATAACATGTGATGTGGAAAGGGATACCATCTTGGAGATAATCTATTAATGCACTACGGTATTTGATGTAAGGAACATAGTCTCAATAAACCCACTAGTTTGGATGATACTCCTTATAGGGAAGAGACCTATGTGTGGCACATGAGTATTGTTTTTTTATAGCTATGTTTGAATTTGGGATGATTATATGGAGAGTTTATTAGAAAATATAAATAAAATTTTAGCATATAGACCTGATTAGACACTTGAATAGTGCTTCAAGGTTGAGCACCACTAGCCTTAGGTGGACCTCCACCTATGACAAAGGCTTCTCACTAACATCGAGGGTGTAATGACAGTGATAATGGGGAGACTATACCATCATGTGATGATAATATAATGTTATGAGTATATATATAACATGTAGTGGAAGAAAATGAAAAGCAGACGTGAAAAATACCCTCTAATGTATGAACCACATTCAATATCACGCAATAGTGGATTCATAATTAACAACATCAGTGGAATAAATAAATATCCAAACATGCCACTTATCACTACTAAACAAAGTATGCATCCAATACAACCCATACAAGACAATAACCAGAAAAATTCGGCCCATAAAATACCATTAGTAATTCTACATGAAAAATGAACCTCAATTCCACCATCCATCCATCCATTCCAAATATACAAGGATCCATCTCCATAGTTTGAGCCCTTTACTTAATTTAAAATCATAAACTCTACATGCATCCCAAAGGGCCCATGTTGGGTGTGATAATGTGTCCCAGTATGGTACCAACCTTGTGTGAATACATTACATTTATTATTAAGACGTTGTGATATATAAACAAATAAATTATCATCACATGCATATAAATAAACACATGCTTCCCTTATTCTCAAAATCCACCAGTAAGCTATTACCCAACTTTACCAATGCTAGAATGCCATAGTATAAAAGATACTTAGCCCAGGTCCCAAGGAATACCTTGATATAGAATATCCAAGTGAACACTCAGGTTCCATATCTTGAAATGTAACCCAAAAATGTGTGCCACCCAACACCTCGTGTCCAAAAAAAGTCACTGAAAGCCCAACATCATACCTAATCGACACAAATACAGTCCCTCAGACCCCTTTATGAAATCACTCATTGACACAAGACCAAAATAGAGAGGCACAATTATATCTTTCCTCAAATAAAAATCATCATTGGATTAAATATCAACACCGTGAGTAATGATGATTCATGTCCTGAGAAATGATATGGTTCCAACATCCTCAAGAACAGTAGGCAACATCACCCATTATACTATCTCAGTGCTGTTATAAAAAGGCTCATCACCTTCCCTACATATTTATATGTAAAGAACCGCAAAAAAAATTACCTAATATGAACTACCTGGGGCCTCCACTAACATGATTTGTGAAAACCAAGACATCACTATGTCAATATGTGTGGACATGACTACAAACAATTCTTTGGCCAACATAGGTGAGTGGAAATCACTAAAATAGTACCTAATCCACATCAAAACCAACACAGAATGCCCTTATAACCATGTATCATTAATATGATGGCTTCTCCATCCAATTTCAGGGTACATTCCCTCATCATGAAAATTTTTCTCCCTCAAACAATGACCATGTCACCCAACAGGTGATCACAATACCCTAGTAAACTGGGATTATCCCATCATGATGATCACATCACATTTATATCCAAATTTCCATTTCCATTTCAATCCTTGGGCCAATCCATTCATGACCCAATGTATCTCACTACTATATCACAATAAAATAACATATATAAATCAATTCTATTCAATGGGAACAATTCAAAAAAATGAGTCAAAAACTCTAAATAAATTTAATTGAATCAATTTAATTTAAGGGCCAACCCCAACCTAATTGACCATGGTCCCAAGCCTGTCAAGTGACTCAAACCAATTTTATACCTGAGTCGGCATGCCTGTTGGAATCCCACAAGGGTTTAATTAATTAAATAAGAAGAAAAATCAATTTTTAATGGTATCACTCAGTAAATATAACAACATGCTAAAATCCACCCCCCTTGAGAACTCATGATATCACAATTTAAATCATGAAAAACCATTCTTGGTGTTGTAGACATAGACACATCCAATATCAAGCTCTAAATCTAACTAATTTGGAATAAATAAAATCTTATATCGAATGCCCTTAATATTTGAAAAAATGACCCACAAAGATTTAGAGGCCCATTAGGAGGGAGAAAAGACTAAATTATGCATGGGTGTCGAGAGCCTTACCAAGATGGATACAATTCAACCAACAAACAAATGAAAGGTAGTCGGACAAGGGAGATAACTCACACCTAAGGAGGGGATGAGGAGCACCCCACCATTGGATGGGAGGATGACCATGCATGGGAAGAAAAGGGGAAGAGATGAAGAAATAGGATGGATGGGTAGTTTTGTCATTTTACCCCTTTAAATATGTCACACAGTTATTGTAGAAAATTTTTCATAATGTTTTTGCTATAGTGTTAGGGTAATACCTAAGTTGTACTACTAATATGTCACTTGCACACATATTTCCAAACTGTGCTCAAATCACGCAGAAGCCCTCTATAAAACCTCTATGATTCAATGCATGGATTTTCACCCCAATCTACATTGTCTTTTAAAACATGCAATAAAAAAATTGGGATCATATTTTCCATGGAGAGTCCATGCTATTTATCCAAACCATGTGCCTCATCCTACAACTTCCAAAATTGTTATTTTGGGCCTCTGATACACTAAAAACCAATCTGAAAACCTGATTCAATTTCAAAGCCACTAAAATATCTAAAATCAATATTATTGTTTAATGAAAAACTCAAAATTAATTTATAATGAACAGAAAATAAATTAAAATAAAACCAATTCTAAAAAATTCAAAAAGGGATAAGATTTCGCCCCACTCATAAATATTATAGATGTAACAATCTCCCCACATTAACATAGATCATACCAAAGATATAAAAACCCCATATATGGTACCAAAATACCCATATCATTTATAATTAACATGGAAAACATTGGTCTTGAGGGAACATGCCAACTACTTCAAGGGGGAACCTTACATTAGGATTGACCAACCCTATTCACATCCCCAACCAAAGATCATACAAATTGATGGTTCATCGACCATACCAGGACCCCAATGTCCTCCCATGACACATCATCACTATTTTACCTCATTAGGTTCTTGTGTTTCATTAATAATGCCTATATAAATTCTGCACTGCTTCAGTTCCCACCTCAGGCCTATGTCCCACATAGCACGAATGAGGTCCCACAAATCATCATATGATAAAAAAATTTAATGGTTCCTAGCACCTCAAATATATACCTCATCGTATTGATGCTCAGATGCCAACACACCACCAATAACCCACTTCTCTTAGATACCCTGGTTCCAAAAAACCTCAATAATTGGGTATCCAATAATGCTGAAATAGGTCATGGTGCCATAAAATATATATATATATATATATATATATATATATATATATATGATGCACCCAATATAGATCCAACCTAATAACCAGTATCTCGTTAGTCTATATACCTATCTCTTGAACCCAAAACAGATAGCCTAAAAGGTACATGACAAACAAGACAAAGAGAAACATTATTCCCATGGTGTACATCTAACCATCATTGTCTTACTAGCCTGCTGTGACCCTAGAAGCTCTATAGTGTGCAATTAGCTTGAATCATGACTTCTGGAATCCTTTCCTCAATGTGGTGCTACACCATCCACCTGAAACATACCCCACCACTGGGTATCATTGTCTCTTACACAACCTCTTCATGAACCTAAATGATTCCGGCAGAACCTCTCGATATGATCAACCTATCCACATTCGTGACACTCATTTGTAGGATTATCACATTGAGAATATACATTTCTTGGTTGAACACACTAAAAACACTCCATCGAAGACCCACTCCAAGGTGGTCTACTTGATTCCTCAACCGTAATACCCTATTAAACTCATCAGAACCTTGCTTATTGGTATCAAAAGAATTAACACTGAAATAACCTAACAATATCTCCAAAATTGAGTACGCCCTATCCGTAAATTTTTCCTCAGTAATAAGTGCCTGATTCGCCGCCTCTGAGAATGAGGAAAACCTGAATATTTTCACGTACACTAGAATTGAATTCCATAAACCATCCTCAAAATTCCTCAACCTCATGGTGTCTTCACTCACCATGCCAAGTACGATGCAATAAAATTTAGTGAAATTCACTGCATAGTCCATGAAAGACATGTTACCCTACTGATGGGATAATAACCGTTTATATCTATTTGTGCTAAACGTCTCTTGGAAAAGTTCTTAAAGAACCTAGCCTCGATATCCTTTCAGGACAGTCCCTCATGTCTATCTATCTGCACTCGAACATCCCACTGGTGCTTAGCCAATCCTCTGATCATGCAGGTCACTAGCTTCACCCTCCACCATGGAGGCATCTCGAAGTGCTCTAAAATCATCTTCATGGTCTTTATCCAATTCTTAACCACATGTGAACAACCCTCACCATAAAAAATTGGTGACTGTTGTGACTAGAACTCTCGATTCAGGTACACTATAAAAGGCTCTTCTCCCAAAAAAACCCCTATATATCCCCTAGAAAACATTCACCACGATCGCTTGGAGTTGTTTATCATCCAAAAACCCAAAGTAGTCAGATATGGGGGCTAAACTTCCTATAATGAATCATGTGCCAGAGCCGGAGTCTGTACCTACTCTGCCAGACTCTCAAAGATCTAATCTTTCTCGTGCTCCAACGGTAGCCTATCCCCGCCTACCTGATGCTCCATTGGATCCTATACATATGGAAACCCACTTAATACCTTTAAAATGGTCACACAGTTCATATAACCTACATATATATGGAGGATAATGAATAAGATAATACGCATCATGATCTTACTACCCTTACCATTCCCCATCACAACCATTCCAACTGGTATCCTAGACTCATGGCCACCATACCTTTTCACACCAGAGCTAAGTATCAAATATTTCTCTTGCCATTACTATCCTAACTAACCATGTCACCACAATCTAATGACCTAATCATCCATCTTGATGATCTACATCACCCCTTTTTATAGCATATGTCTTCTCTTGTAAGAGCCAGGACCTATCACACATATATAACACATATCATAAAAAATTTCATTGGGTCCACTTTCCTGGGCTGGTTAAGTAAGATTCCACTAAAGAGAATATAGATAGGAAAAAAACCCTTTGTTCCCCCTATTGACTTATTATACAACCCAACCCCTCCTAGTACAAACCATGACCCCAATGGAAGTCACATGAAATTAACAACATAAGAATATATATATATATATATATATGACATCCTTCTATGTTCCTAAAAAATAATAAACAATAAAAACAACACACCTTTCCATACCAAGCCAAGGTCCAATATCCCCTCACATTTCTTACCAGGTCAAGGGTACCATATCATAAAAACTAATAATTCACATTCCAAGTATACAACTCAAGTGGGGAAACAAATAAACTACCCAATGAGAAAAACAAAACAGTTATTCCCACCCTTGGTAACTAGTTCATCCCCCATATATGTGGCTATAAGAACCCAAGCATGGGACATAAACCCAATTTTGAAAACATCCTAATATAAAGTCCATCATATCCTAAATATTAAAACAAGGAAATAGGTAAAAGAAGAACCTATTATACAATTTTTAGTACATCAACCAAATTGAACACCTGAAAAGTGCATTCGGGCTGAGTTCCAATGGCCTTATGTGTACCTCCCCATACAACAAAGGTTTCCAACTAGCAGCGAGGGTTTAATAAGAGTAATAGTGGGAAGACTATACCCTCAGATGATGAGAATATAATGGTTTGAGTATATATATAACAGAAAGTGGAATAAAAGACTAAGAAAACTAAAACCAAACCCACCAATATAGGAAGCACATTCAATATAATACACTTGAGAATGCATAATTAATGGCATTACCATAATAAATAATCATCCAAACATACCACTTTTATCTACTAAAAAATAATACTTCTAATTCAGGTCATAAAAGATAATAAATAGTTAAGGATCACCCATGGAAGACCATAGTTACATACATATAGGTAGAATACTTATATAATAAAAGAAAGAAAACTATAACTCCAAAGGAGGTAGGAACCTCAAGGTCCTTGGATATCCATCCATGCCAACTAAACATTGTTCCAACTCCATAGTCCAAACCCTTACCATAAAATAAAACAATAAAGTCTACATTTATCCCAAAGTTCCCATGGAAGGTGTGAGAATGTATCTCATTAGGGTACTATCCATATGTGTGTACCTGGAATTTGTGACTAAGAATGTTTGATATATAAATAAATAAAATAGTATCACATGCATATATATAAACACACAATCCACTTATTCTAAAAAGCCACCAGGAGGCTATATTCAACCTCACCCAATGTCTTAATTCCATATCAGAGAGTATCATTATCCCATGGTCTAAGGCATCCCCTAATATAGAATTTATATATGAACCCTTAGGTTCCACCTCAATAAAAGTAACCTGACACCATACTCTACCTACCCCCAAAAATCTAAAATAAGCCACTAACGTCTATAAGGAACACCTAATCATTAAAAATCAGGTCCCTCAGACCCCTACTCAAATGAAGTCATCGACTTAGGACCGACATCTAGAGGTACAACAATATCTATCCTCAAATAACAATCACTCTTATCTCAAAGCTCAATGTCCTGTGGAACAGATCTGACCATCCCCAAAAATGGTCATTTCCTAATGGACTCAAGCACGGTAGACCAATACCCCCAATCGATAGCCTTAGTGTTATCATATGAAGACTCCTCACCTTCCCCATGGATTTCTACAAAATGAAACACCAAAAAAATTACTCCATTAGCACTACCGGGGGACTTGAACCAAACGAGTGGTCAAAACCACCTCATCACTGAATCAACCTATGTGCAAACAAATGCATATGGTACTTTGGCCATCATGGGTGACCGCAAATCCCCAAAATAGTACCTAATGCACGTCAACACCAGAAAATCATTCCTATATGACCATATAACTCAAATCCTATGTCCATAACATCAATAACATGTTTCATTCCCTCCACCTGATGACCTTACAGCCACAACCAACAATTGTTTCACCCAAATAGTGATCACATCACCCACATAACCCAGGCCAATCATGTCCTAATGATCACATCACCTCAATTTATAAATTTCAATTTCCATTTAAATCCTTAGGATAAGACTTTATAGATCCAATGGAACTCAATAGTACATCACAAGAAAATTATATTTATAAATAACCTCCCTTAAATAGAAAAAATTCCATATAATTGAATTAAACAACCATAAATAAATATAATCGATTCAATTTTATATAAGGAACACCCTCGACCTAATTACCAAGTTTCCTGAGCCTCTAACACGACTCAAATCACTTGAATATATGAGAATGAATTCTTGGTGGCATCCCAAAAGTGTTCAATTAGTTATATAAGAATAAAAATCATGTCTAAAACGTCTTTCTTGGTCAATAGAACAATGATCTTAATGTTTCATCCCCCGAACACTCACAAAATCTCAAATAAAATAATTCACCACATACATTGGGGTTATAGACCTAGGTATGTCCAATATCATGATATAACTTTGACCGATTTGAATGAAACTGATATTTTCATCGAACACCCAAAAAATAATGTAAATCAACCTATATAGATTTAGTAGTCCTTAAGGAATGAGAATATAAGAAGTGATTCATGGGTGTGGAGAGACTTATCAAGATGGATCAAATGAAACCAATGAATCAATGAATATAGGTTGAATGAGGGAGATAACTCCCACCCCTGGAGAAGTGGAGGAGTACCCCGTGGTTTGTTTGGAGGAAGACTACATGTGGGACGAAAAAAGCAGAGGACTAAAAATAATGGTGGGGAAGCTTGGTCATTTTACCCCTTTAATGAGGCCACATGTTTATCTCACATAATTTTCCAAACCGTGCGTAAACAATGCATTCTACAATGTGATGGTACTTATATAGTTGAACTATCTGTGCATCTTGCACATGGTTTTCCAATCCATGACAATCCCGTGAGGAAGCCCTTAGAAAAAACTTTAGACTTACATGCCTGGCCATTCTCCCCAACTTACATGGTTTGGAAAACCATGTGGCTGTACAAAATTGAGTAGCACATTTTGCACTGAGAGGCCATGCATTTTACCAAAATCATGTTCCTTAACCAATAACTTCTAAAATATGGTCTTCGGGCCTCCAATGTAGCCAAAACACATCCAAAAACTTGAGTAATCTTCCAATCATCTATACTAATCAAAAAACAAGATATTATAGTGATAGAAAACACCATATTATGTTATGATGATTGAAACAGAAAGTAGCATAGACACTAATTCAAAAAATTCAGAAAGAAAGGTTTCTTACCCACTCTAAAATACCCAATATATTATAAAAATAAAATAATATAGATTAATGTATTTATTTCATGGATTCATTCTATGTTATTTGTTACAAATCAACCAGAGATAACCCAAAATTCTACTATAAATGATTCCCCGTCAGGCTCGAAGTCTGTTCTTGATCCACATGGGTTGGAAACTACCACATGGGTATTAATGAAACACTTTGGGAATTATTTATGAATCAAATAAAAGTTAACATATAAGGGAACATTTATCAATAAATTGGAATGTATTGTCTATAAATTTATGATTTGAACAATATCCAATTAAATAGAATAATATAGATAAAAAACAGCCAGAACCCAATGATTCACAACCAATGATGATTTAACAAATTCATTAAATAAACCACAATATAATAATAGAACACACATGGAATATCATGGAATTGTGTAATAGGAAAAAAAGAGAGTAGAAACATAATATAATAAAATAAATCTAACAATGATATATACACCAACATGCCGAAATAATGATAAACCGAAAACAAACCATTCCTTGAATCCATCTACATGTAACCCCATATTTCTCTCCATATCCTAACTCAATATCACAAACCCATATATTCAATTACAGGTGTGAATAAAACGTAGAACCAATATAAGATAATAGATACTATAGACAACCATACAGTAGTGTGTATATAGGGTTTCAGAAAAATGACCTAGTAAGATACGATAAAAGATTTTGTGACATATCTCTAATTAAACATGTAACAAAGTCTAGTTTAATATAAAAATATTTAAATAAGGTTTTCCATCACATAAATATATAATGATTACAAACAAACTACTCATTCTAGAAATTTTAAAATGGTTTTCATCATAGAAAAACAAATAAAAAAATTTATACACACCTAATGTATTAATTTTTAATTTAATAGAAACCTATAAAAATTAATTTTGAAACATTCACGTAATTTCATTAATACTCATAATTAAACCAATTTCATTCCTTTTTTTTGAAAAAAACCATTCAGAACCCACATTAAAAACCATTTTCAGAAGACACCCAATAATGAATGATAAGAATAATATTGGGGGGAGAAAAAAAATGAAATTAAAATAAAAAAATACAACAAACATATGTGGATCTATATTAATGATGTATAATTGGAATGGGAGTAATCAAATAAAAATCCACTTAAGAGCCCCCAATCGAGTAACAATTGTTATTGGATTCATGTTATATACTAATGTAATATTTTCATAAATTAGTTGCTGGTAACACAAGTTGGCCTACAAGAACCCATCCATCCTAGTAGTCATGATAATCAAGGAGGTCCCTACACCATTCCAATAGTGTGAAGTTAACATGACTGTAAAAATCCAAGGGGTTATGGCTACCATGATACCAAATCCATATATAAAAACAATCTTACTAGAGTTCTCACATATCCAAGTATCTATATAACAAAAATCATTCCCATGACTGAATAATAATTCATGTGATAAATAATTGAAGAATATTTCCAAGGTAAAAAATATTCAATATCTCACACATCACTTCCAAAACCCCTTATAAAACAACACCATTTTACATAAAATATCCATTATATAAATACTTAATCAAACACAACAGTTGAATAAAGAATTGGGGTAATTAATGAGGGTCTCATATTTCATAAAAAATACATTTTAAATTTCCTAATAGGAATTTACATGGAAACTATCTTTAGATTTTGATAATTTCCCCTTTCTTTAAAACCAATTTATTATATATAATTTTAAAATAAGAGTATACATATCCTTTTTGAACCCAAAATATTCTATTTAAAACAGGAAATTATTCATTGGGAATCCAATTTAATGAATAATCCTAACACTTTTAGGGAAAAACTAATTCTAGGAACATAGAAACCTTTCCAAAGGATATTTTGACACATAAAAAATTAATTCAACTAAGGTAGATGAAATCCATATGAAAAATACTATATGTCAAGACGCAATTTCCATAGAAACTTTTTTTATATTCATAAAATTAATTATATATTGGTATAATTTAAATTAAAATAAATTTCTACCACCCAATAAATTAATGGATTTAACAATAAAAGTAAGTAAATAGAAAAAAATAAAACCAATGAAAATCATGCCGCAACATGTCACCATCAATGGAAAGTACCGAAACAATCAATGATTCAAAAAAATAAAAATCCTAAACAATGAAAAAAATTGATAGAATATACTAAAAACAATAATTACCATTACATTGGGGGATATAACTCCTAGGATAAAAAATAAAATTATTGAAATTGGTAACTATAGAGTTAATGTGTGAAATAAGATGGATAAGATGAAATTTACCCAATATTCAATTGAAATTAAATTTTGTTATTTAAAAAAATGTGATGAAATTCAAAGATCTTTCAGAAGGCTCAATTGGGTTTAATTGAATGAATGTTGAGGGGGGGGGAAGAATCAAAAATCACCTAAAAACCAAAAGTTCATAATTAGATAATATTGTTTTAAAAAACCTTGGCTTCCCACATAGTTAGAATATTTTTTATCTCTAAACTATGTACTAATTGTGTGGTGAAGACTAGAAAAGCACTGTGAATATTCATAGTTACTCTTAATCATATGATAACCATGAAAGTCATCCCTAGGTGAAAAATTTCAACTGACTAACTAGAAATCCCTACATGGTTTGTGTAGTTATTTACCAGGCCATAAACATTTCCATATATAGTATGTCTAAGGGTTTGTATGGTTACCATACGAAAAACACCATCCACGATCATACTATGTAAGACCCAGAGGCAGAACAAAATTTTATAAAACATCTAAAAACCTAATAAAATTTTAACCACTCCCCCAATTACTAAATATAATGATAAAATAGTAACACTTCGTGTTACAATATCCCCACCATGATACTTTTTCCAAAGAATTTACTTGGGTGAAAATAGATTTTGATTATACCTAGAACCACTAGGCCTCAACCAAGGGGTAGGTGGAACAAGTTAGACTCAAAATGTTCCAAATAAGGTTAATACTCACCCAAACTACAATCATAATAATCCACCCAAAATTAATCTAAATGAAAAATTCCAAATCCGTGAACAACACAAAATTACTCCATGCACTGACAAAAAAATCGTAAAATCTATAGTAGTAATGGTATATAGACAAATTATAGGTCTACCAAACATTTTAGAATTCTTGTAAAATATTGGTATAAAGGAAAATACATCATTGAATAATACACAATTAAATATAATATTCATCCTCTATAAATAATGTTAGGGAAAGAAATCATCCACTAACAAATGGTGATAATATATAAGTAAATCAATTAAAACATCAAGAATACACAACCTCAACCAAGTAGGATCTAAAAAAGAAAGTCATCATGAAATTATCTATAGTATTCGTCTAAAATAAAATAGGAATAGGAAACCCACACAAGATTCATCAAAACCAATATGGGTTATATACCCAAGTTATCACACATTATAATGATATATAGGGACATTAACAATGAAACATGGTATCAGAGAGTTCCTATGTAAAAAACACCCTATTGTGTTTTTTGTAATACAACTTCTATACTATATTCCTAATCATATACCCAAATTTATCCCATTTACAATCCAATGATAATTAATCCTTAACTGTCCAAAATTACAATAAAAATGAAACCATAAGGAATAAAATTTCAAAAATCCTACTCATTTCCACAAAAAACAATCATTATAGAAAATAGGTTTGTGGAACCAAATGAAAAGGATGATAAAACAACCTAAAAATCCAAAAATATCATATTGGAATACAAAGGGAAACCACAAAGGCAACATGAATCCAAAGATGAAAAATGCACGATTGCATTCAAATGATTCCATATTATTATATGAAGAGAGAAAAATATTGAGAAATAAACCATAAACCTAAAACTAATTCATAAATAAATACTTCAGTCCCTGAAATTATTTTCTAAAATAGTCATTGATGACCCTCTAGTTGAAAAAATACACCACCACCAAGACAAAAACAATAACTAAATAATTATAAATTCAACATAATGATAGCTTAAAAAATCAACAATTATTATCACCTTTACATTATTTTTGTGTAACCACTAATTGCATAATATATTAAAGAACTCCCAACATCCTGTCAAAAAGTATAGTTTTTTTTATTCCACCAGTATATCCAGTGCTGGTATAGACTTCAATAATAGAAAGATATTTTCCAAGAGAAGAGGAGATTCACTATTAAGATTATACTTGAATACCCACCCTATATATAATGTATTAGTTATTTTTAGTGGGGAATATAGTAAATAACACATGACATAAATCATACCAATTCATTTCTTAAAGTGAAACTAAAACTATCACCTTAAAACCACATGGAAAAAAATTAACGACAAAATATTTATTTAATATTATAAAACCAATTATTCCAAGGTGTAATTTTGAAAAATCAATCACCTTTATTTCAAAAAATCCATACATAGAAACATAATTCATTTATCTTTAAAACACATACTTAATAATTCTACAACATTATTAAAACTTTAAACCCATTTCCATTCCAAATATGGTCATTAGATAAATTTTAAATAAACTTTGATTTCTATTTCCAAACGTATTTTCATCAAAAAAGAAAATTTACCAACTTAAAAAATGATTCATGTAAAAATTAATGTAATTTTTATAATAATATGACCAATCTAGTTTTAAAAATATATTTTTATGAAACCTTATCCTTTTCCTTCAAAAATAAGATACCAAAACATCATCACAAAATGGTACATGAAAACCATAATATTAATTCTAAATGAAAATCCATCTCAAACTTCTTAACACCATCATAAAACCATATTCAATTCATTCCCATATAGTGGAAAACATTTTAGGGGAAATAAAAAATCAAGCGGGACAAAAATAAGTTATTTAAGATGGATGCAGGGCTATGCATTGTTTAGACACGCGACATGTTAGGAAATGTACCATGTATGAAAATTCATCTTGGAAGCTCACATGTCCATATTACAAGGCACTATATTCTTTAAAATAATTTTCATGCTGACTATATAGCCCAATTTTTACTCTAATTTCATTCTAAAAAACATGTTAATCCACAAAATATCATTCCAAAATTTTGTGGATTCAAAAATATTAGTACATCTCTAAAAAATTATTGAGAATAACAAAAGAACTAAAATTCAATATCATAATCCCATTATAACATTTTATCATAATGATTATAATTATAAAGTGTTTGAAAGGCCTTACCCACAATTACCTCACAATTTATAACCCTCATATATTTAAAATAAGGTAACACATACAAAATAGGTGGACGACGTTATAAAGACCAGAAGATCTTCTCAATATCCTAGGCTCTAATATCATTTATAATTAACTATTTTGTTTTCCCTACAGACCACCAAACCCAATTCACCACAGTTCTCCAAGGGATTACCCGATCCATAGGGGTTGGAATTTATTACATTGGAATCAAGGAAGTTCATTTTTTTATTATTTTTCCATCAAATAAGAATTTATAAATATATGATCCCTTACTATGCATTCTCGGTCTATAATCTAGGAATTGAACATCGACACTATATCATATTAGAGAAACATAAAAAATAAGATGTTCCAACTACGTCACAAAAATTAATTATTTAATTTATTCTATAAATAAATCAAATAATAATATTATAACACAAATGTTGTAATGACCTAAAAATGTATAACTAGACTTATTTTTTGATGAGTAAATTTCATACTATCAAAAAAACATATAGAAAAACAAGCACTACTTTGGTTATTTTGGACCATTATATGGTCTTTTATATTTAGAAGATCGTTAATAATCATAGACATTGAAAATATTGATGTTGTAAGATGACTATTAATATTATTATATTAAGGGTTATGATAAATCCAACTTGACACAAAAAAAGGAAGTGATTACCTCAACCAGTATAATCGAACCGTATGAAGCTAATTAATTGGAGCCTTTGAGGGAGGTAGAATCAAATAGATTTTCCTTTGACTAACCCCATGTTCAAATTCCACAACTAAAAATGAAGTAAAATAGTTTATAAGATAAATTCTAGCATATTTATATCATGACCGAAACTGTGTTCACTGAACAATCCCATGAAAATATCACCACCACACACCATACCCCTAGGGAATTCATTGGTGAAATAAAGTTCTATTTATCTTATCCCTAACATTATGATTTTTTATATTTTATTCTTAATTTTTTAATAATTATATTTATCACTTTTTATAATTAATTTTTAATTTATTAAATAACTATTTTGATAAAAATAGATTCTGATATAATAAATCAAATATAATATTTTGGGAGATATATAGTTTCAATAAAAAAACTCTATTGATGAATTCATTAATTTTGGATATAAATTATATTTTAATAAATTATTATTATTAAATATTTTTTTAATAAAAATGATATTATAATTTTATGATGGAAAATATAACTGTTATAAGGGATATAAAACTGTTATTTTCAAAAAAAAACTAGCAAGTTTCAATAAATGGTTATTTTTATTTAATAAAATATGTTCTCATATTTATATATTTTTTTTTGAAAGTTATAAAATATTTCTAAAATCATCATGTCAAAATTATCCTATGATGAGTTTTTGATAATTCAATGGGGCGGTCAAATTTTGGTGTAAAAATTAAATACGGTATAAATATATACTATGGATTATGATGTCATAATGACCTAAAAGTGATAAAATATATGCCATAAAAGGTATCTACAACCAAAAATATATTTAAACTCTATAATAATGTGTTTTTGAAGAAATTCGGTTATTTTTATAAAGCCTTAATGAATCCCCCAAAACATATATCATATTTTAAGGTTTTAAAATAAATTATTTATAAACATTACTCACATGAACAAAATAAAGGGATTTATTTTAATGTGTTGAGTATTATACTTATATAATAATGAAAAACACTCATATTATTTAGAATCAATTGGAAAAATGATGGTAAGGTTTGTGGTTTGGATTCTATTATCATATAGAGTCCAAAACCTATGTTTGGAAGTTAATATTGAATTCTATTCTATTTTTCTATATAAACCCACCAAACTACCCACTCATCTTCACTCAAAACTCTTAATAAATAAATTTACTTTACCAATCCATCTCTATATCCTTCCCATGGCACCTCTAATATCTTAATAAGAACCAAAAATATTTTAGAGTCACCCTCTCATGGTAAGGTATCCTCTCATTCTCATCTGTATTCAAGAACCTTCTATATGAAATGTATTTTTATTTTCAATTTTTCAATTTGGGACACATATTTTCACATCCTTATTTTAGTTTAGATGATTCCTATGTAATGAGATACCAATTTTATCTCATTCATACCTTCTATATTCTTTTATGTATGCCCATCATGTTGTCAAAAAAATACTATGATTTTTCTATTCCAATCATTTCTATAGTGAATACCCATTTCAAAATACACTCATGTGTATTCAGGAAGTTTCAAGTATCCATCATGGATTAGTTATTTAAATGTATACATCTTATAATCCTTATAATAGGGGTTAAAAATTATGATGTACATACTTATGTTGTATGATATATGTAGTACACTTATGCTTGTAATTGACATGAAAGTAATGGGTGGGCTCCGAATTATATAAACATTTAATGAATTTAGAAATATGTTTATCTTATGATATTTCATGTACGGTGAATTAGAGGTTATCCTAGAACAATATTCCATTATATCTTGGTGGTTTTCCTTGAATTATTTATATAAATTAATGTTTTATATTATTGACACATTCCTATATCACTATTATGTTATCATGTTATATCATGAATCACTTGTCAAGAAAATGATTCTCACCCAAAAATTGGTACCATAATATTCCTCTGGTATCACAAGTCCAAATTTTCCTTATGCTATGAATTTTTTATTACCATACCTATATTTATAGTTCACCCCTTTTTTATGTATGTCCCTAGGTTATCCCAGGAATTTTTTGAAGATACAAGGAATAGATGGGATTGTTTTGGATTATTCAAATAATGAAGTTGTACCCATTTTCCAATTTAATATTTTATGTACCATATTTCAGAATGATACTAGGCCTTAAAAACATTTGGTGTTGTATTAAGTTCATCATCATGTAATAAATCATGAATTAAAGTGTATGAAATTTTGTGTTTTCATTGTTTGTATCGTAGAAATGTCCAGTTATTTTACGTTATTGGGATTAGAAAAGTCTAGTGAATTCATTAAGGATGAGACTAAACATTAAAACCATCCATAAATTTAGGTAGATTATAGAGTAATCATTTTCCAAGTAAATATAACCCTTTATGGATACTTACTGTGGATGTGGCTCTATCATAGTTATAGCTAGGGGTAATAACACTGAAAAGGATGAATAGAGATGAAATTAATCATAAAATGGTGAATGAAAATGATCCTTATGCAACACCAGGTTTTACACTCCCAGAAGATTTGCATTGGTAAATTCACTAGATCCTCAAGAACCAATATTGAGAAAAAAAATCCCATCAATTTTTATTTTAGTAAATAGAACATGAATAACATAGATAAAAACCTAGAAATTCATTGGAGAAGGAATATATATAATCCTCAATTTATCTCAAAAATGTTCACATTTTCCTTTGAACATGATTAATATTTTGAATATTCCCATCCGTAAGACGATTTTGTATGATGTAAATGAATATAACCAAAATAAAATAGTGAAATATAGGTTTATCATACATTGGTGAACTTCAAATGTCTGATATGATTATGGTTCTATGAATTCATTCATATCAAACTAGTTTAGTAAAACTATAAAACACCACCTAAAAAATGGATGTTGAGTTATCAGTTAAGAAAAAAATCGGTCAATTTTTGAATCCCAAGAAAATAACTCACTGCATGTCCAAATTTGGGGGATGAATTCCCCAGAAAACCTTGTGATACTCACTTTAGAGTGATTTTATTGTATTCTGGGCCTAGATTGGTTTTCCTTGTATAGAGCAACATAAATTTCCAAGATAAGGAAATCACCCTATATATCACAAATCACATTCAAATTCTAAAAAAATCAAGGAAGTTGATTATTATTTGGTAATAACATATTAGTAATGGATATTTTGGCCTTGAAATCAAGGGTATCTAGATAAGATGATTGAGAATAAATAAAAGCTCATCCTTAATGGGATGCCCATTGTAAAAAGATTCACTAATTTTTTGGCCTTAGAATTTCCTATTCTTCCACATAGATTTGAGTTTTAGTTATCAAATGATATTACACCCATAGATTTGAAAATATCCATGACTAAATATAGAGTGACCAATTTTTAACATGTTTTTTGAAGAGACAACTACAATAGAATATGGATAATATGTTTATATACTGAAGTGCTTCACCATGGGGTTCACCAATCCTCTTCTTTATGAAGAAGGATGAGTAAATGTGCCTCTAAATTGATTATTATGATCTCAAAAAGACCATGATAAAGAATAGTTATCTTATGATTCAAATTGAGGAATTTTTTGATAAAATATGTGGATCCCAATACTTATTAAATGAATATATTTAGTCATAACATTATAATATAAATGTAAAATAAGGTGGATATCTTCATGAATTATTTTTCGTACAAGTTTTGGGAACTAGGATTTCATATTGATTCAATTTGTACTCCCTAATTCTTGAAAAATATTCAAAAACATAATTAATATAGTCTTTGGGGATTAAATAGATTTGTTTTTGTTGAATTTATATATGATATTATTATCTACTCTAAAAGTATGGAGGAACATGAGGAAAATTTAAATATTGTATATAAGACCATGGTGAAGTAAAATTTATATTTAATGTACAGTAAATTTGAGTTTTATTTTGAATAAGTAACTTTTCTTGGGCATGTTATCTCCAGCATGAGATATATGAGGGTCCGTAAATAACCAAGGTGATTGAATGATGGCCCAGACTGACATCTGTATTGGAAATCCATAGTTTCATTATATTAACTAGGTATAATCATTATATTTTGAGAAAATTATCATGATTTATATTTCCAATTTCTCAGATTACTCAAAAGGGAGTCAAATGTTTTCTAGGATGATGAATAAGAATAAATATTTAAATTTGTGAAGTATTGGATAAACAATACATCATTTCTCACAATACCCACAATTGGGAAATGACTTGTGATCTACAGTGATGGATTCCAAAATTGATTAGGTTTTATACTCATTTAATATGACATTGTGATATTTTAAGACTCCCACTAATTAATGATCCATTACTATTACAATCCAACCCACGATATAAAATTAGATGTAGTAAATTTTCATTGAATATGTGGAAACATTATCTCAATGGGTAGAAGTGTGATATATATAAAAATCATAAATGAATTAAATATATATTAAAAAAGGATATTAAAAATTTCCAACAATGGTGGTAATTTCTGATCAATGAATATTATGTTTCAATCCATTACCATCACATGAAGGAAAAAGTGATAGACTCTCATAGTATTAAGGATCCCTCAACACTATCCACGATGTGAATTGAAAGGGATCAAGTATTTTTGTACATTAAACGGATGGTTATGGGAATAATAAAAGAATCTTAATAATACCTTAAAATTTAATTTTTTTACCATATATTCATTAGATGATCAAGGATGACCTGGATGATTATTGGTTGCTACAAAATAGGGCACATAATATTATAGATTTCAACATTGCTGAAGATGGAGTTATAAGGTTTTGACCATGGATATGTTTACCTTAAAAACCAAGTCTAAAGAGTTCAATTATAGATGATATTCATAGATTATCCTTCTTTATTCATCTATGAAGAACTAATATGTATTGATACTTAATGTATCACTTTCAGTGGGATATCCTGAAGAATGAGATTGTAGAGTTTTTATCTCAATTATTAAAATTCTAACGAGTTAAGATGTAATGATATAAATAAAATGGTATTATGAATCCATTTCCTATACAAGTATTTAAATGAAAAAATATAACCATGCATTGTTTCTTCATAGGACTCTACAGGACACCTAAAGTTAATAATAACATCTGTGTGGAAGTTGATTGCCTTAAAAAGATAGCACTTTACATATCTATTAATAAATATTTCTCTCATGAACAAATCAAAAATATATATAAAAGGAATTGATAACAATATATGGAGTTCCTCTATCTAATATATCTAATTGAGATGTGAAATTTACCCTAATGTTAAGTAGAATCAATTAGAAATTGTTTGATATATAACTATGATTTATCATTTCTTATCACCTTATGATGGTTGGTTAGTATGAAAGGACCATTCAAACACTAGAAGTTATACTAATATAATATCCAATAGATTTACGATGATGTTGGTACCAACTCCCTCTCATAGAGGATTTTTCATCAAATAATTTTTTTATTCAAGAATTCATATTGTGCCTTATGACTCTCTGTATGGGAAGAGGTTTTCATACATCAGCTTGCTGGGGTGAAGTTAGAGATTAGAAGATGATGGGACTTGATCTTACCCAAGAAATGATCGCAATGGTTCATGCAATTAATCATCACATAAAACCTATAAAAATTATACATAAAATATTTGATGAAAATAATCGACAAAACATAGAGTTTGAGGTCAAAGATAGTGTTTTGCTTCATATATTGTCTTGAAAAAGATTCATGAGTTTGGGAAAGAATTAAAAACCATGTATTTGATACTTAGGCCCCTATGGTATCCTAGATTACATGGTATTAGTGTCCTATTGACTAGAACTCAAACCTAACCAAACTCAAGTACGTGATGTGTTCCATATATACCTCTTGAAGAAGTACATACCAGACCCCTCAATTGTACGAAATCCTAAGGTGGTACAATTGGAGAATGATCTTTAATATGAGGGGAATCCGTTGAAGAGATTAGATCATTGAGATTTTTTTTATGAAAAAAGAAAACTCACCTCGTCAAAGTGTTGTGGTACAACTACATGTTTTTGGATGTGGCATGGAAACTAGAATATGCGATGAAACAAGAGTACCATTGTGTTTTTTAGTGAAAATTTCAGTGGGGAAATTTCTAAAGGGGGAAAATGTAACAACCTAAAAATTTATAAATGAAATTATTTTTTTAATGAGTAAATTAATTTATAGAAAAAAATGAACTAGTTTGGTTATTTTGTATCATTATATGGTCTAAAAAATTTAAAAGACCACTAAGAATCATTAATATTGATAATATAATAACTATAAAATGACCATTAATGTTATATTATTAAGTGTTATTATAAAGTCCATTTTTCACAGAAAAAGGATGTGGTGGCCTCAAACCATAGGGTTATACCCGATGGAGCCCATTTATCAAATCTTTTGATGGAGATTACATTAATGATATTTTTCCTTGGACAAGAACAATAAGTTATTTGACAACCGAACCTCGAGAAAGAACCATTTATGGGAGATGTTCATGACCAACTAGATCATTTGGAAAACAATTTTTACAAAACTACCTCTTGTAAATCTCACAATCACACACTTTAGCCTTAGGTAATTCTCTATGGTAATAATGGGCTATGTATATATTTCATGACATTGTGATATTTTTTATAATTTCTTTGTAGAAAAACAATGATTATATTTATCATAACTTAATATTACTTTTTAAATGATTAAATAACGACTTTCATCAAATTAGAATCTAATATGATGAATCAAAAATTGAATTTTTGGAAAATATACAATTTCAATCAAGAATTGTTTTGTGGAATTAAATTTTTTATAAAAAAATAATTGTTATTTTAAATAAATATATTTATTATATAATATTTAAATATATATGATATTATAATTTTACAAATTCGGTTGAAGTTTTTATAAGGTTCTTATAATTTCTACTATCAAAAACCATTATATTTTAATAAATGGGAATTTTGATTTAAAAGAATAAATTCTCATATTTAATGAATTATTTTGATGAAATAAATATATATTTGAAATCAACACATAAAAACTATCCGAATATGATTTTTTCATAATTTTATAAGGCATTTGAATTTATGGATAAAAATTATATACGAAATATAAAATACAATATGTATTTTATCATAACAATAACACAAAAGTGACGTAATATATTCTATAAATGGTTTAGACAACCATATATATATTAATAATTTAAAATATTGTTTTTTAGAATTTTTCTTTTAGTTTTTAAATCCTAAATTTATCCTCCAAACCTTTATTATATTTTTTATTTTTAGAATCAATTGTTTATAAACACGAATCACTTCCACATCACCACGAGAATTATTTTAATTTTTCTGGTTCTTAGACACATAAAATTGTGAAATCCGCTCCTCTTTGATAAAAACCATTGGAAAAACTACATTAAGGTTTGTATTTTTTGTTACATTATCATATAGATACCAAAACTCTATATGGGAATTAAAAAAGAATTATCCTCTATTTGGCTATATAATCCCACGCTACCCCCATTCATCTTTACTCAAAACTCTTGGATCATGAGTTTTATCTTCCCTTACCTCTCTATAAATCTCTCAAGGTTCCCCAAGATCTTAATAATTTCTTACAAATCTTTTATAAGATTCCTCTCTAGGTAAGTGGTCCACTTCTTATCCTCTTTATTCTAGAACCGTATTCATGTGATGCCTTTTGATTTATAATTATTCAAGTATCAATATGTTCTAAAAAATACATCATATTTTCCTTATAATTCCCTTGTAATGAGGGATCTATTTATCTGTCATTTATATATTTTATAAAACATTATGTATAGCTATTATGCTGCTGAAATTATCCTCCTATTTTCTATTGCAATCATTTCTGAAGTGAATACCCATATCCATTAACATCCAAACATATTCACCTAGTTTATCTATCCTTAAATTATTATGTATTTATATGTATGTAACTCACACTCCTAAATAAGGGGAATAAATTATTGAAAAAAATCCTTATATTTAATGATATATGTGTCACAGTTATGCATGTTTAAGATTTGAAAGTGATAGATGGTCTTGAAATTACTTATCCCTCCATTGCATTGGGTAATGTTTTTATATCATGAGATTCCATATATGTTGCATTTAGAGGTTATTCTAAGAACACCATGTTATGATGTATTGGTGTTTTTCCTTGAGTTATATTTATGATGTCATGTTTTATATTTTTTATACATTCTTATGATGCCCAGTTTTTATCATGTTATATCACACACCATAGTTCAACATTATGATTCTCCCCACTCTTATGTTACCATGATATTTATCTTGGATCACATGTAGTACTTTTACATATGAATGATTCTTAAAATTTATTTACTATGATTTAAATATCCCCACTTTATTACCTACATCCCCGGGTTATCCCATGTAGTTTTAGATGATCCGAACAATATAAGGGAATGTTTCAAAGAATTAAATAATGTTTTTTACAGATGTTTCTTATTAATGTTATATGTACCTAATTTTATGAATAAATTATTGCTCATGTTATTATTGGGTTGTATTAAGTGAATCGTTATATAATAAATCATAAATTAAAGTGTCTTAAATTATTTGTTTTCATACATTCAAAATCCATTAATAAAGTAATAAGAAAAAAATATAGTGAAAAATTATTACAATAATGAAATACCATATTTGAATAATGCACCAATATAATGAAATTAAATAACACCCAAAGTGAACCATGCAACAAATACATCCCCATTAAACCCTAGATTACTCTTTACATCCCAAATCACCATTTTTTCTTCAATATAGTATATCAAGGGAAAATGAATCCTAGAACCTGTATGAATCATTAGGGGTTACATTTATACACATATTATTATGTATATAGGGGTGTAAAAAATATCCTTGTATGATCCCACAATGGTGTCTATATAATTCCATTAATTAAACATTCCATAGGATCTAGTTTTAAATACAATAATGAATACTAGTGTTTCTATCCCACATGTCCACAAAAAAAAATCACCCACACTTTCTATAAACAAAACTAATTTTCTCTTTAATGAATACCAGAAAAACAATTTTTAAAGACCCAAAAACTTTAACCATTAATTTTATGGAAACCATACAAATAATTTTTTCAAATTACCAAAGATAAATTCATAAAAAATCACCCTCAAACCAATGTATTATCATTAATATGATTTTTTTTCAAAACCTATCTTGGAATCCATTTTGTAACACACCTAAAAATAAATGATAGAAACCCAATGTTGAGTATAACCATAAGATAATGGATAAATAAAAAAATCATAAAACTATATGTTTTCCCAAATAATAATAATAATGGAATATAACAATCCTAAAATAGAAATACCATAAAAACCCACTAATCAAGGCACAACATACATATGATTTACACTAGGTCCAAATGTTAAATAGTCTAAAACTCGAAAATGGTAAAATATTTCAGCCTATAAGATCCTATCCATTTTGGTAGTCATATAAAACTAGTTGGTCTCTAATATTACTAATGAAAATGAACCTATGATGGAAAAAACAATTTACACGGGATAAGATGTCATAATTCTCACTTAATATGTAGCACAAGAAAGCTTAGGTTTTCAATTATCAAATTAACCACTTAGTTAGCTTTCATTCCCAAGTCCAAAAAAACCATGTGGTGATCAATTAATAATGATATTAATAGGATATTTCATAAACAAAATTCTTACACACCTTCTCTAACATCATCATACTGAGTAACCCCTATTCACATCAGGCATTGATCAAATAAATAATCAATCACCCATAACAGGTGAACTGACCGTAGGGGTAATCTATGAGGGTCACACTTTTTATAGACCATTAACTATATAATGTTCCAATTATTCATTCACATGGAATCCAAAATGGGATGAAAATTTATTTTTTTCTTCAAAACCATAGTATTTCAAACAATTTGAAAACACTAGAATACACATTCATTTGGTACCCAAATGAATTCTCTGAAAATAATGAAATGTTCATTTAAAACCCAATTTAAATAATATGGCCTATTTTTTATCTTAAACCCGATTTAGTAATCCAAAAAACATTTCAAAATGTTATTTCCACTTGAAATCATCAAAGTCAAATAAGATACATGAAATCTATTTGAATTGTTTTTATATCGATCCATAATTTCAATAGAGCCTATTAATATTTTCCTCCAAAGAATCATATATGGATATAATTTAATTTAAAATGATTTTTAATGGATAATTATTCATTTAATTTTATAATAATGGAATCTTTTTGAAACACAAACCTCAATCCCATGGAAATAAAGTTGAAATGTGTCACCTTTGTTGGAAGGCCCCCCAAAAAAAGGAATCAACCTTTAAAATAATTATACAAAGACAAACCTTGATTATAATAAACATAAAAACCCATTTTTTTAGAATATAGTGTTCCTATCATTAAAATATAACTAGGTGAAATAGGTATAGGAAGGGAGAATAAGTGAAAAAATAAGGAGAAGAAGGTTTTACCTAAATATCATCTTGAAATTTGAAGGGGGTATTATAAAATCAATGTGATTAAGAGAAAAAATCATTCCTTATGATTCATGGGGTTGGAAACATTAATGGGGAATAGTGGAATCCAAAATACCTTAAAAATCATGAGAAAATAATTTGAAAATCATGTTTTTAAAAACCTAGGAATGATGCACAAATAGGTATCATGATTTAGAAAAAATGTGTTCTAAGAATGTATATGGCACTAGAGAACAACTAGTAACCTATATTGATAGGATTAAATATTACATATAAATTTATACTAACAATTCATTCAACCACAAGATAAAAATTATATATATAGGTTACTATAATTCTTTACAAATTTTAAGTAACGATGCGTAGAATATGAAAAACATTCATTACATTTATAACGATCATGTGGCATGGTTACCAAAATTTCTCTACTAATAATACTCAAATTGTGCGACACTAAAAAAATTATAATATTTGATAAAAATTCAAAAACACATAAAAGGTTCAAACAATCCCAAAATTAACTATTAATAAAGAATAAAAAGAATCTTGGTGTGTTACATTAGTGATTTTATATTTGTTTTTATAGATGTGAAGGGTCTTATTATCGCCCTTCTTAAAAAAATTTATGTAATTTATATACCTTAATCTAGTATATATTTACTCTCTGATGTTTTATTTTAGTGTACATATGAAAATATTTTTTTATGTTTTTTTATCTTATGTTTTTATTCCTTTTTCAAGGAATTTTAATCTAGTATAAATTTTTCACATTGAAATAGATTTCTTTTATTCAAATTAAATTTCTATGTAGTGGATTTCAATGATGATATGATTGTAGAGTAATGGATTATTTAAATTTATATGTTGAAATATTGGTTGATTTATTTTTTAATGAATTCTATATTATTTAATGAATTAATATATTATTCTTGGATAGATAAATAGCATGTGAGGAATGTAAGACTTGAATAAAAATGGGTTAACTGTATGTAATCTATGATAATTAAGTTATAATAGTTTATAAATAATCATGTACAATGTAATATACTTTTCGAAATGTTTTTTTGTTTTATATTTTAAAAAATATATATTGTTTCATTACCTTAAATGATCCTAACATATGTGTCCTAATGATAATTTAATGTCATGATGTTTGAGATTATTAACGACCATTTACTCGTGAATGTTAAGTAGTTTAATTTTGTGGATATAAGACTATTGAATTTCTAAAGAAATTCTTCTGGGACATTCTTTATTTTAATATGATTAATATTATCACACCCATTAGGATATAATAATTTTTATAATCCTAATAGGTAATTTTTTATTAACTTTTTTATGTTATCACATATCAATTTGATAGTATGTTTCCATAAATAAGAAATGAAATTAATGGTTTTCATTAAAAACCTTCCATTTCTTTTGAAGATTGTTTTGAATGTTTTTTGTCAAATTTTTTAATAGTGTGTAATTTTAGCCATGGTGTAACTAATATAGTATTATTAACATTTCATATAATGAGGATTTGGAAACAATTATTTTTTATCAAAAAAAACATGTGGTTGGTTTGCAATGTTTTCAGAATATGGGGTTTAAATTTTTTTTATATTTTTAGTTAATGTTATAATTTTGGATTTAATTCAAAATATAGATATAAATTTAATTACAGAATCTTCATATTTTCTTGAAATGTATTATTAGGTTTCCTAATAATAGTTTGTTATTTATTTTTTTCGTAGAGATGATTTCTAAGATGAATAATGAAATTATTTTGAATTATTTATGGTTTTTTGTAGATAGTGGTGGGATATTTATGGGGTAGTTGTTTAATTGGAGGATATAATCATGCTGGTTTGGAAATATGATGACATTTTTTTAGGTTATATAGTTTAGTTTAGTTTTTCAATGGTTTAAAATTGAATGTGATTCTTTCGAGGTGATTAAGAATTATTTAGTAATTGTTCATGATTTAAAATTTTAATTTATCCTTATTAATTATGATGTTTGGAATAATTTTTTTTGTATCTTCATAAGAATTTTATTAATAGTAATTGGTAGAATGAGATAGAGGATAGTGTTCTATCCCAATTTTATTAGTAAGAAGTGATTAAGTCCTTTGTTTTATTTTCAGGCCATAATGATTAGAAGCTGTTAGAAATGTTAATGGTTTAGTTTGAATAATTAAAGTTTGTAGATCAATATTTTGTTTCATTAGAATTTCTAGTTATTTTTGGGGTGTCTAATGTGATTTGGAAGAAGAACCGTGGTTGTCTAGAAGAGGTTTTTTTAGGAAGAGATTTTTTTTTATAAGGAGTTTTTTTTCAATCTATAAAAGGAGGTATATTTGAAGGTTATGTTTGAGTTACCCTAAGGGGATTTTAGTTCATGCCATCTCAATATTCTCATTTTTATTTTCACTATAAAATATATGAACCTCTTAGAAATTGAATCTGTATGAACATTATTTTTTAAGACTTCATTGAAACTAGTTATTGAATGGGAGGAGAAAAGTTTATTTAGGTCATGGGTAAAGTTGAGGAATCATGATGATATGATAGATGGATATTTATTCAAGGTTTTCTACATTAGTAAAGATTATTCCTTGAGTTATGGATCATGTGTCCGGAAAACATTATAGAGTTATCTAATCAAGATAATTTTGAATAATCATTTAGAAATTATTTTGAGTAGTTCATGGTGTACTATATCAGGTAAGCTGATATGTTTTCATTTCAATGTGGTGGGAAACTGATAATACAAGTACCCCCTAGTTAATTGTTTTCCCATGCTTGTTTGAATTGATTGTTTTATCATGTAGTGTGGTTGGATTTCATTTTTTATTCAACTATAAAAGAGTAATTCTTTTTTACTGAATATAATAATGGAATTTTTATAGTCAGTGATTTTATTCCATTCAAAAGTAGATCCTTCAATATCCTATAGTATTCTCATTTGAAATGTATTTATAGGATTTTCAGTGTACTTATTTTATATTTATTTTAAAAATAATAACCTTTTTTATATTAATAATATAGATTATTTATTTTTGGATGATTTAGAATAAAATTAGACATCGTTTTTTATATTATTATAGAAATGTTGAATATATATTAATAGTATCCATGCATTAAGAATGGAAAAAATCATTATCAAATTGAATGGTTTTAAAAGTGAAATTTCTTTAACTACATATATCATTAATAAAGGATTAATGGTTAGTAAAAGGGTCGATTTTTAGGCTTAAAATGGATGGTATTTTTCTTCTATATATTTATTCCCCTTTTGACATGATAATATTTATTTCATATATATCTCAAATAATGGTTAGGTTTTGGGAAAAATATTATTATAGTTAAATTCATAATATTAGGTTGTTAAACATATATATTTGACAATCCTATGTAATTATATGGTTGATTCTGGAATGCTATAGTCCTTCAGATATAAAGAGTAGTTCCTTGGATAATATCAATCTAATTTGATAGGTATATCCTATTGTTGTTTGGGTTAACAATATTTTACAAAATTAGTCAATATTTGTTTTTCAATATCCAAGATAAAAATCATTTTATAGGAATATATTATAATTTCATAGACCTTATAGGATAATTAAATTGTATTTTATATGTGGTTTCACCATTAGGTGAAATATGGAGGAATGAATATTAGGTTGATGTTGTAATTATATCATGATAGATCTATTTAGGCATCAACCTATGATTTTTTCCATAAAGGGTTTTTTACGGAGATGGTTTTTCTATAGTCAATGTTATTATTCCATGAAGAATTTGGAAGTGGAGTGGTTCTAGAATGGTGGTGCAGGGTGTGAGACATGAGGTTTTTGTGTCATTCTATTTTGAGGTGGATTTCAGGATATAACATGAGGATGTATAGTTTTCTCGTGAAGGTTCTTGTGTTTTTAACATGTAAATGTAGAAATTAGTTAATGATAAATGATTTTTAATAAGTTTATCTTACATGAGTTTAATTATTCCATGATGGACAATAATGTGATTTGATAGTCTTCAGTTGTTTTGAATTAAATTTACAATTTTGGTTATCATGTGGGGTCTTTGGGGTTTATTTTATAGGGTCTTTTTTGTTTAGGCTTATTTTAGGGCTGTTGTGGAATAAACCACCATACTACACCATAGAGAAAGTGGGGGTCAGTTTTTGAGGATCTTACTAATTGAGGTATGATGTGAAACTTATTAAAATTTTTCAATTTGGTTTAGATTGGGGTTCATTAGGTTAGTTTTTTGAGTATTAAGGTCAAACCGTGGTTCTCATGAGTTCAAGTTTCATGGAATGACCACCTTTGTTTTGTTTTGTAAATTATTTAAAGCATGGAGTCAAGATGTTTTTGGACTGAGTGGTTTAAAAAGATACATGAAAAGATTATAGTTTTTTTATTTTTTACTCATTATTGATACATTTTGGTGAAATAATAGACCATAACTATATTATTACCAATGGAATTTATAATTCTGTTGACATATATGATTTCTTGAGTCAATGATGACCTAATTTCGAAAGGCTTCCATTCAATAGGTCATTACTATTGACACAATATGTTGTGAATTTTTCAAGAGGATGGAATATAAGACTCATCTCACCATTTAAAGATAATTATATCCATGTCCAAGAATCTCATAGATATTTTAGATGTATTAATTAATCATTTCAAATTCCTAGTGAGGGATTGGTTACCCCCATATCAGAGGCTAGAAAAAATCAGACGTTAATATAGATATGTATATTTAGTAGGATCATCATCAAATATAACATATTTATGTATCTAATGTTCTAAATTGATGTAAATATTTATATTCATATAATAGATTATTCATATATATTTTACTAATTAAAATTTCAATTTAAAAAATCCATACCATTGCACACTATTTAGTTTACCCTACCAAAAGTAGTAGTTGGAATTTATTTTTTTGTGATTAGACTCATAGTGGTGGATTCATAATCTACACAATTTGGTTTCATATAAAAAGAAACATCATACTAATTAAGTTCACATAACAAGGACCATATTAGTTCATTTAATGGTCATCTTTCCTAAACAATTATATGAATTTGAAAGTCACGCATAGTTGATTATTAGGAATAAGATTCCTAGAAATGTTTTGTGTGGGATTTATACATGAGAATCATATTTTATATCACCATTTATTTTTGTTATTCGAAAAGATATGTTGTGATGGACCCATATGGTATATGGAACTATAGATACTAAATTATATGTTTCATAAGGGAATATGGATCAATTAGAAGGAATGATATTTCTATGAAAGAATATAGACGAGGGAGGATATGGTTTCCATATGGTGTATGTAATAGTGAAAAAAATTGGTTATTGGGTTGTAACCTTAGAAATATTTCATATGTATACTAGTCATATATGAATCAAATCCCACATAGTTTTTGTTGCACAGTTCAATGTTTTGGGATTTGACTGTACCATGCTATTTAACATCATCCACTAAGGATGCATTATTTCTTAAAGTGTTGAAAATACTGTATTGATTTAGGGTTTGAAGTAGGTAATTAAAATGGAAGACAATTTGGGGCCTATATATGCATCTATTTCTCATCAATAAATGGTTTGAAATTTATTGACATCTTTATTCATGGGGTATATGGCCTAATGAGAAAATTAATAGGGATTGCATATGGGACACCCCAGTTTGGATCACCCAAGATTATTGAAGAATCATAGTGTTGAAATCATCAATAGGAACATGGATCAAGGGTATACCCAAGGAGGAGGACCATGTCAACATGGATCATTGTCTAAACCTGGTCAGTCAATATGAAACATCAACAACAAAATTAAACATCCTAATCATGGGGTTGTATCACTTGTATCCTCATGGTAAGGACCCTCATTTAGTTGGGAGGATTGATTTTAACAAAACTTTTAATCTTATTGGGTCAAGTGGAAAATCTAATATAATCCATTTGTCGGGTAAATACAAGGTCAAAGGAGGGGAAAATTCCATGCATGATGATCGAATCAAATGTTTCTAATTGTTATGGACAAGGTATTGATTTAAAAAATTTTAGGTTTTGAAATTCATGGAAGAAGGCCAAAAATATCAATTGTATTTTCTAAAATTAGGTATAATTTTTTCAAAAAATGACGGGTCATTGAATATGTGTAATTATCCATTGTAAGAGTTCTTCAAAAAAGGGTCATGGTTGGGATATATTATATGTGATCTAGGAAAATTATGCAAATGTAAACATATACTTTGGAATCCCCAGATTCCAATAGAATTGATATGATATGTAAACGGGGTGTGGGCCACATGGGGTCTGGTGGAAGGTTTCTTAATTAATGGTGTTGTGTGAGAAACCTTTCACATGATGATTTCAATGGAATTCTCTATGAAAGACACCAATGATTCAAACTCATAGATGATCCTTGAAAATAGAAATATATGACATAGTTTTGTTAATGGGTTTCATTAAGGGGTATTGTGAATGGGATTCATCATTTATATTCATCATTATCATTTTTAGTTTTATATTATTTATTATGTTTTATAATTACCCATCAATAATTTCATAAAAATAATCTCTAAAAATGAAAATATACTTTTAGGTACTGAAATATATCCTTGACCTTTCTTGAAATTATTAATCCTCTCCTCAAGGGTATCTCTAGAATACCATTGTTTATATATTTAGAGATGGGTTTTAGGTATATATAGGCAACCAATGAAAATCACCTTTTGGAAATGGGTGGTTGTGTAGGGATTATATAGATTCAAAACATAACAATAATAATCATAGGATCATGGATGAATTATATTTGTGGAGGGGTTGGGTGGTACAAAATCAATTCCTCTATGCTAATAATGATGAAGGATCAAGAAGATTCTATACATTGGTATGAAATAAATGCCTCCAAATAATGATCTATGAATTGTCATAAAGAATATATGTGGTAGACATGGAATATCCATATCAGAACAACATATAAGATATTTTTTTGAATAGTTTATTCGTATCATGAGTTGTTGACTTTGGGGACCTATGTAAGGGCCCTTTATTTCCATGACACTTGGATTTATTGGGATTGTTTTTTATATGGTTTTCAGTTTTGGGTGTTTTTTGACTAAAAATTCACTGTGACATGTGGCCAAAAATGTTTGAGGCTAATTTTAATTTTGAATGGATAGAATATAAAACCATTATGATATTTATGGATTGAGTATTGTCATGGAGTATAATCTAGATCCACACATTCATCGACTGGTAGGCTACTGTGTGGTGGGTGTAGGGAGGTAATGGATAATTTGGATGAGGAAACCCCATAGAGATGGATATAATAACATTTCTTAGGTATTTTACACTTGGTCTGGGTAATCCTGAATTTGTGTTTTTATACATGAAACTATTGGATTCTATATTACAATCCATGGACATGGACCTCCATGGTTGCATTATATTTTGTTGGCTAGCACTACTAGACATCCTAAACATGAAATGTACTCTATATGAGTCAAACTGGAGGTTTCCATCCCTCTTAGAAATAATAATATTGGATTCTTAATGCATGATACATTACTTTTCTTGGTTTATATGCATAAGATTTTTTCCTGGGGCTCATCATTCATGTTCAACCTTGTGTTGATATTTTGGAGCTTCTTATTTATATAGAGGATGCTCATAAGGATATGATACTGGGAGATCAAAGTTAAATGATTCCTTATTCTTAGGATAGAGAGGGGATATATTTAATATCAGTGTTAAGATATAACATTAGGTCCATTATTTTATTATCATTCATTATTTTTTATTTTTTAGACTTTTTTTATTTTATTGTTGTTAGTGTGCAACTTGGATAAGTATATCCCATGTAAATTATACATGTTATAGTATTTCATGTTTGGAATAAAAATTGGGGTGGCCTACTAAGAATTATTTCTGAACCGCTACATGGGTACCTCTATGCCCAGGAATGCTTTATATCATCTTTATGGTGGAACACATGACATAAAGGATAGAGAAGAGGCCCAACAAGAAATAAACATGTGGTGTTTCTTATATAGATCCTTTGGTTTCAGATAGAAAAATTAAAACGCCTTGGTGACTAGGTATGTTATATGTATTGGTTTTTGTAGAAGATCCTTTTGTAATTTACTTTCATTATTAATTATGTATATGTGATCAGCCAAATTAGAGTGTAGTTTTTTCATACTTGACATTATATTTGAGTCTATATGATGAATTCCATTTTATAGAGTGTGCTTATATTTTAGTTTTAAATTTATGCATAATTTTATTTCTAATTATGGTTTTGTATATGTTTGGATTATTTATATTTCCATTGCACTCTGTTCTTGGGGAATATCCTCCCTACTACATCTCTGTAGGACCTTTCCTCTACTTAGAAACCTATGTAGTACGATGATGGATTCTCGAGGACTTTTCCTGTTATATATCTATTGATAAGACTATATAACCTAGGAAAATTAAAGATAACTGATACGTGCTTTCTAAGATTTTAGGATATTTCTTATTTATGGATGGATTTGTTTTTTTCTACAAAGAGATTTATTTTTACTGGGTGGTTTATATTTCAATTGATATTGACTAGTTAAAATCACCTATCATTTTGGGTTGATCACATTAAATCTATAATGAATTAATTTTTTAGAATAATGTTATTATGGTTCTAATGATTTAATTTGAAATTTTGATTTACTATAGATTAATTATTAATAATAGGGTATTTTGATATAGTGGTAGGCTTAATGGGAGTTGATAAATATTTTTCAATGCATTGTTTATTGTTTTTTGAAAATAATATTAGTTAATAATGTATTTTTTGAAAACATTAGTAATAATCATTTATATAGATCTCAATACATAATTGGATAAGCCGACAGTAAGTAAAAATATTCACATGAATCAAGAATTTATATAAATAACCAGCTTTGTGAGAAGTAATTAATTATTTTTAAAATATAATTAAAAGGGTTCCATTGTTGTTTTTTGGTGATAATTGGTATTGTTTTCATTAATAGAAAACTTTTCATTATTTTTTGGCATATGATATTATATAATTATTTTGGTAGTGGAATATAGGATGATTTGTGGTGTTATTAGAATGGTTATGGATGGTTTTGTGAAAAAGATGATAAATTATGGTTATAATCAGGGCAATTTTCCGTTTTTGTGGAGAAGTTTACATTTCGTTGTTTAATTAATTATGGGGTTTTGTTTTAGTTTCCCCATGACATGGAATGTGGTGAAAATAAATGTAATTGATAATTGGGACAAGATAACAAAATTTAAATACTATACTGATTAAAATAATGGATTATGATGAATTGAGTGGTGTCATTTTGTAGGTAAATTTTTATTGGTATCACAAATGAAATTAATTAAATATAATGGAAATAATAATTGTAACTAAATAATGATAAATAAAATGGAGTAGGAATTTGTTGATTGAATGTTTTGAAATCATATATAAATAATTCTACGAAAATATGGATGGTGATGGTAATTCTAAACGAAGTTATGATGAATGATCTGGGAAATTAATTATATTTTTTTGTTGTATCTAGTGAAAAAATCAGGTATAATTTGCATTATAGTAATGGAAGCAATTGTCAACGAGTGGTAGTAGTGGTGTAGTGGCTGTTACATGGTGATGTAGTATTAGTTTAATGTAAAAACTTTTGTTGGGATTGTGTGTACCTATATACATTTTTTTATATTTTATTTCTTTTAAATGACACAATAGTCATGTAACCTATTTAATATCCGAAACGAGGTCATGTATTATATGTTTTTTTTGACATAAATGTTTTAATGGGATATAATGGATCCTACACAATGCTCCTAGGTATCCTTTTAGATGTGGTAGATGTTGTGATAGATCAAGGTAGGTACACAAATACATGTTTTAATGGATTAAATTTATAGTATGCACATTTTAGTTGATATGATTTTTTATTATGATGTGGATACCTGCGGGGGGGGGGGGGGTATTCATGATAAGAGAAGGGAATGAGGTTGGTATCCTTCATGTTCATAAAATTCTACCGAGATGATGATTTTATAAATAGTTTTGATTTGGTATAAAACTATGGATATGTTTATTTTGAAATTATATTGTTTTTGGTTTTATGGTTACATAGTTATATAAGTCATTAAAGTACAAGAAACATGTTGGTGATCTGTGAGATTAATGAGAAATTTGCAAAAAACATTATCTCACCATTTTGAAATAGTTTTATCATGGAAATTATTTTTTGAATGGAGATTCCACTCACTTTGAATGATTTTCATATTCAATCATGTGTAGTTAATTATCTTTTTATATATATTTTTTAAGATATAATAGGTAAATACTTCCATTTTTTAGGTTTTATTTACTGGGTTCTAGTCACGAACCAATTAATTTTAAAATTTTGGATTGGTGGGTCATGATTTAATTCATTAAATGCCTTGAAGGGGTACCTTGTGGTGGACCTGTAGTGATTTGAACCACTAGGGCCTACCTAACTGATGATTGATGAGGCTGCCACAACCCAATCATGCCTCCATAGGCCAGGGTAATGCGATTAGTATAGAGAAATAAGCACAAAAATGGTATTCTTTTTCCTAAATTACATGTATTTATGCACCCAACCATCTCCATACAGAAGTACATATGATAAATAATAAAATATAGTAACATAAAAATGAAAAACCATTAATATAATAATAACAAATGATTGAAAATTTTACAACATAATAATATGAAAATTAAAGGGAATAATACTTTCCTAACGAGAAAATGATATCCCAACCTGATAGAAACTAGAATGAAAGAAAGATGAGACATCCTGGGTCTTTATCTCAGAGTCCCGACAACCTTATGTAGTAAAATGAACACAAATACCCTTATGGTCCTCTTAAATCACTGTTGGTTTTTTGGGCATCTTGATAATACACGACACGTTTGAAAAAAATCAAAAAATGTGTGAGTATATATTTTTTTATTATGATTACAAAAGAACTAGTGGGGGGAATTGAAGGCATGATAGAAATAATCAGATCAACCCAAACCAATAGGGAAAACAAAACCCAACATCATATATATATATATCTTATCATATAAGAAACCGAAATGTGGGATAAATGGGATATTTATCTCACAAACTAGCCCTTAGCGATGAGTCTTCCAGTAGATACAAAGGTACATCATTGATACCCAGCATCTGACATGTTTTTATGAAGGAGTACTAGAGAGGGCTCAAACTTTACCACTACTGAAAAACCTAAGGGAGAACAATATCAAAAAGATATTGGAAGTGTGACATATATAGGAGTACTGTATCTACCTTTAATAATTACTATTTAGGACTCGTGACTTGGTGCGATAGTGGTGTATCGTATCCATGGATAGAGGACTCACACCCTATTGTGACAGGGGCAGAATTTCTATTTCTTCAAAATGAGTATATAGGACCTTCTCCCTATTACGACAAGGGGGTATCATCTCCATTGATAGAAACACACACCTTAGTGCGATATAAGAGTATTGTCTCAATATCTATAATAGGTTTGTAAGACCCACACCCTGGTATGATAGGGGAGTACCATATCCATGTATATATGACTTGAACCCTTTTGCGAGAGGGGAGTACTATCTCAATATGCACAATGAGTATAAAGGAACCATGCCCGGGTGAAATAAGGGAGTATCAACTCCTTGGATAGAGGACCCACACTCTTTTGTGATAGATGATTACCTTCTCTATCTTCACAATGAGTATGGATGAGCTACTCCCTGAAGTGAGATGAGAGTACCAACTCTATAGATAGAGGAACTATACCTTGGTGCGAAGGGGTAGTACCATAACTATCTACACAACGAGTATAAAGTACCTATCCCTACTGTGATAGTGTAGTATCATCTCCATGGATAGAGGTCCCTTGCCCAGGAATGACAGGGGAGTATCGTCTCCATCTTAATTGTCCAATGATCCTACCTGATCAATCCCATAATCAAGCATCACCTAAAGAAGTATCATTCCTAGAACATCTTAAATCATCTCTCAAAATACACTACGAAAGAAACCATAATGTTTAATGTGAAAAAACACTTAGGATATGCTACCCACTAGCCAAAACCCATGTCAAAAAAATATTCGAGAGAAATAAGTTGTAAAGAGAATTACATGACGTGTATGGGGGTCCACATACTATGTGACCACACCTATTCTCATCCTTGTTTCCTCTAGACAAAGATTATTTTCTGTGTCACCATACACGACATGTACGAGTTGCAAATGGCATGTCTCGACCACCAAGGGTCTTCCCCTATTCTCTTCATTTTGTTTTGTCCCTTTGGGTTGTGCCCATGTAACTTTCCATGTATAGGGTCATGTACCCTCCTAGGAACCAAGACATGTACAAGATTGTGTAGTCAGGCTATGTTCACGTGTCTAGCCATGTACATACCTGTGTACTTCTATAGTACATTCTAAACCACCATGTAACATCCCAACCTTTTTTTGATATGTATAATGCTTAATTATTTGTTCTATTGTACAATTATTTTAGTATACATTGGTTGAGTTTTTGTTTGGAATTGTTTTGATTGAAAATAGAGAATTTTGGTAGCCCGTGGGGCTGTGCACAGTTGGCGTACCATTAGGGAAAACCATGAGGACTTCCCCAAGAAACCATGCTCCAAATTTGATGATGTAGGAGGTGGCGCATTGTTTATCCAAACCATACGACCTCCCTCCCAGAACCATGCAAACATAGATAGATGTGGATTCCATTTTTAGAACATGGTTTTTGAAACCATATAGTAATTAGAAGAAGCTTTGAACCACCTAATATTAGGTGCACAGTTAGGGTGCACAGTTTGGTAAACCGTATACCCCAACCGAGGAAATCATGCTTGCATGATTTTATTCCCTAAAATATTTAATCAATATTTTCTAAACCTCTATTACTAAACCCCATTCATCCTCGCTAAACCCAAAACTTATTCCTATGAATTTGACTCTCTTGAGAGGGATCCAAGGATCCTTGATCACCATTCATGAATAATTGAAGATCCAGTTGAAGGATCGTATCTCATGGAGTTTGTGTTGTCTATACCGTATTGATTTTTATCTTTTGTGTCCTCATTTTTTGATGAAGATGAGTTTTTAATCTTCCATTGATGATGCTTTACTACAAGGGTTTCGTTGATATAAATATATTTGATAATATTTGAATAATTATCCATAGATCTCTTGCACTATTGCGAATTCAACCATTATTGTTCAATTTGGGGATTACTATTTGGGGAATACTCATCAAATACCATGAGATAAATGGTCCAAATTCCAATTCACATATTCTTAATTTATAATTTCAGGTATGTAATATTTGAATTTAAATTTCCAATTTACACAATTGAATAATGAATTAGATTAATTTAATATGTTTAATTTGTTAATGGAATAATGAAATTTATGGGTTATTGGGATTAAGGAGTTGAGGGATTATGGAATTGTGAAATTGGTTAATTAATGGGATTTTGTAATTGGTTGATAATGGGAATTAAGGTATGGTTGGATAAACCTTGAATTATAAATGGTTAATATGATTTAATGTTGTTAAATGGATTAATGGTTGAATTTTCATATTATTTTCATATGATTAAAGTGATGAACAATGATTTTTTTGTTAAATTTAAATGATGAACTACTATGTGAATAATTGAATAGAGGGTTAATGATTATTATACATGATAAATGTGATATATGTGATTGATTGGAATATAATGTGTGGGATAAGGATTGAAACTCCAAATACCCATGGGGTTCTGGACATGGAATTCTAATCCCCAAATTCATGCACATGATAATGAGAGTGGGACAGAGGATGCTCCTCCAAATACCCAAATGTGGTAATAATGAGGCATGGGATAAGGTTTGATGCACCAAATACCCATAAGGTGATAAAAATGAAATTCTAGACCCAATGAATTGGAATTAGACAAGATTTATAAGAATAATTTATATGAAATTTGTAACACCCCAATCTTCCACGGTACACTTCTCTTTGAATAATACAATAGCGTTTGTTGTACGCAACACTGAGTTCAAGTACACCACGACTTACCAAACTAGCCGTTCAAAAGAGGTTATGAATATTATTAAATAAATTATAAATATTATATTATCCTTATAATTTTAATCTATATTATGAGTTTCTAAGACATGATTTATGAACAAATTCATTTTTTCAGACAAAAGAAGTATTTTTCAAAAAAATGAAATTTTACCGCCTTTTAATAGCGAAGCCTTTTTAAAACCAATATTTGAAACCTTTATATATTAAATTTGACAAAATAAAATTCTTCTTTAGAATCGGGACATAAGAATTTAGTATCAATAATGTTTTGGTGTCTTTCTGATAACTTTCATATTTGTGTGAATAGTGAAAAATACTATATTTTAACTGAAACCCACTTTTTTAATCAAAATAATTTATATTATTAAATTATACATTTTATTGGTTTGGAAGTATAAATATATTATATTTTTACTATTTAATCCAATTATGTTCATTTTAAGTCATTTCACTATGAAATTGGACATAAACAAGTGTCAAACTTTTGATAGTTATTATTTTTAAAAAAACGCCTTTTGGTTTCGAAAGAGGGAATCAATTTTAAATTAATAAATTCAACTTTTATGTTTTGAATTTGGTAAAATAGACTTCATTTTTGGATTAGTAATAACGAAATTATCCCAGGGTGAAATTTTGGTACTTTTCGGATAACGTTTATATTTTGATGAATAGTAAAAATTTCTAAATTTTAATTAAAAAACAATTTTTTTAATCGAAATAATTAATATTGATAAATTATGAATTTGAGTCGTTTTAAATTATATTTAAAATATTTTTACCATTTAATACAATGTTGGTCATTGAACATAATTTCACATTTAAACCGAACATAAACAACTGTCAATCTTTTGATAGTTATTATTTCTTAAAAATACGCTTTTTTGTTTTAACAACGGGAATTAATTTTAAATTAATTTATGCCACTTCTATGTATTGAATTTGAAAAAATGGATTCCATATTTGGAATCAGGATGTCCAAATTTTGTAAATAGGTATCTTTTATTTGTAGACATTTTGAATAATTACTTCGGTAAATATTTTATTTACCATGGTTAAAGGGTAAATCCGGTAAATAAGGGTTAAAAAATTAATATTATAATAATAAGAAAATTACCCTAAAACATGTCCTAACCTTATTGGTTGATACATTTCTGACCATGGGCTTATTTGGGTCTATTTTGGGAAACCATGGTGCCACTTGTAAGTGATAGGGACACTTTATTTTAATTTACTTAAAATGAATACAAAAATGACCCAAGCATATATCTTTTAGAAAATCAATTTTTACATAGGGATATATATGTTGGATTTTTGACTAAAAATATTCATTATAAAGATAAAAATGTTTCTACATAATGGTAGTTTATTTATAATTTTTAGACATTAAATAATTTAATTTATTTATGACACAATGATGATGCAGTAATTACCATAATAGTGAAAAATTAAAATAAATGATATTATAAATACCCAAATTAATATAATTTGAGACTTTTAAGGAATTAAAATAATTTTCTAGGTTAATATGACATGTTATTAATGATTTAATTAACTTTGTTCGATGTAATAATTCTGTTATGAGTTTCACAAAAATCAACTATTGAATAGTGTCAAAATTGACATAAAAGTGTTTTTAAAAAAAATATTATATTATTAATTGATATTAAATTCCTAAAAATATAAGGTTCGGTCAAAAGACTTATATCATGATAGGTTTATCAGTAATGGACCACTTGGGGGTCGCTTGGATGTATATATTATGTTTATTAACTATATAATATAAAAATACAAAGTGACATGGTAAATGTCAGACTAATTAACTAAGAGTTAAAACTAAAAGATAAGGTTAATATAATGACCAAAACCTGTCTAAATTCTATTGGTTGAATGTTTTTCGACCTATCCCCACCTTAAGCATTTAATAATCAACTTTTGAGCCATTAGAAACCGAATGTGAATTTATTATAAATTAATATTTCTAGCTTTTCCAAAGGTGCCGATCACCCCTCTTATAAAAGGGCACTCATCCTTCTCATTTATTCACACCTTAAAATCCTTTTTCCTCGGCCAAACCCTGCCCATATACTCTCTGAACTTCCCTCACTACAACCTAGAGGCCTTAGTTTGATCAGAAAGGTAACCTAATGACCCCTTTTGATCAAATCAAAAGGAAGAACCCGAAGAAGAGGTAATGTTTTCACCACCCCTTTTCAAGTTCCTTTCATCTTCCACTTCTTATTTCATTGTTATTACCATTATAAAATAATAACTCCAGTATCATATATATACTTTGATTTTATTATAAATATGGTACAACCATATTCAGTATTCTATCCACCCTTTGAATATAATGTCACCATACGTGCGTACGTACGACTTACCATCTCCACGTCGTGGTGTAATTGTTATTCAATATATTATTATTTGGGTGGGTATAATAATGATGTGTAACTCATTTAAATAATAAATATAACATGATAATGATTCTGTATATATGATATACCATCTAATTATATATTATTTTAATATCAAAAGAATGATATTGTCGCTTGTGCGTACGTACAGACTACCGTCTCCACGAACGTGATGAGATTCATTCTCCATCATATCCATTCAAGTATAATTATCATTTGATGATTTAAAAATAATGTTTAAGAACTTTATATTATTTTGGATATGAATAAGATACAACCTATCCATGAAAAACATGGCTTACGTAACAAAACATATAAAAGAAAATGAGTAAGTTAACACCCGAAACGACGATAATTCTAAGATATTATTAACAAAGAAATGTTAAAAGATAATATATGATATCATATTAATGTATATGATTCATGAATAATTTAATAACAATTATTTCAACATTATACAGGAGGTTAACCTACCCCTAACCAAGGAAAAGTACAAGGTAAGGGGTTTCTTATTTCATTCTTAATTTCGTGAGAATTCCATTGTTCACCACTTATTTATTGCATGTGGTGTATGTGTACTACCCATAATTGTATTCATTGTGTATTATAATTTAATTAATGGGTATTTAGATCATCATTTTATGATCGTTATTTCATGGGTGTATGTTTCGTATGTTACCTAATCGATAAGGGAATTCAAAATTTCAATTTCCACTCATTTGTCTTTACGCATATTTCATTGATTATATTACCCCAAGATTATTTGTGGAATCACAATTCATTTTATAATGTCATAATTTACACTCCCCTTCATGTGTATATACTGTTGATACACATAATCACTCCATTGATAATTTCTCAAGTCATTGATATGAATTTGATAAGAGTAATTTTAACTCATTCTCCATTTGTTGAGTTAAACATCCAATTCGTTGGTGTTGTTTTTACAAGAATATGTGTGAATGTCCTTTGATTGTTTTACACTGAATATCCAATCATATTTAGTGTATTTATATTTGTCACACATTATTATGTCGTTGATTTATCCATAACCTAAGGATACAACCTTTATTAGAGATTTCATCTCAATTTACATTCCATTGAGACTTCTTTGTTGTTATACACCAAATCACTCATATGTGGTGTATATAATGTACTTTGACAAAGTATACCATGAATTCCTTCATTCTCATGATATTAAAAAGTTTTTATTACCTCAATTATTTGTTTTCATGTGTCTCTCTTTTGGTTAGAATTTCTAACTAAAATACCATTTTTTAAATGTTTTAAAGACTTATTCATATAAATATTTCTCATTAATGTCCATGTTTTAAAAAATGGTTTTAAGGTTTTATTTATTTGTAAATTAATGTTTTAAAATTAAAACTCATTTTAAATAGTTTCAAAGTGGTATGGGACACTTTGATTCAAAAATCTATTTTTAAATGGCTTCTTGACAAATAGTGTGACTTTTAAATGATTTCAAGAAAAAGGGGGATATTTCTCTCAAATAGTTTTGATAATTATTCTCAACTATGTCAACATCCTTAATTATTATTGATTGAGGAAAATGCGATACAATACAATCTCCCATATTGTATCGAATGAGTTATGTTTAACTGTGGATGTGCTATTTTTATACCAGTCATGGTTTGTGGTTAAAGTATTGACATTTCGTATGCTAGTTTTAGTACGAATGTTTATGTTATGTTTAAACCTTCTCATATGAGGAATGAATTGGACATAATAAGTGACGGGTGTAGCCCGCTATAGCTCCTTAATGCATTGGTAGGTCTCATGAGACAAAATAGTGTCTTGGCACAAGGCCTTGACAAAATCCTATTTGTAGTCTTGGCATGAGGCTTTGGCTACGTGGTTATGATAGTCTGGCATTATGCATTCCATCATTATGAAAGTGGTTATTGATATTTCATGTGATAGTTATACTAGTATAATATCCATGTGAATAAATAAATGTAAATGTTTCATTTTATCTTTTCCATATTATGCTAAAGTTCATGTTTAAAAGGCTTTTGTTTTTGTTATAAATTGCTTTAATTGTTTATACTTATCTATGAAATCTTCTTCTATATTGTTATCCTTACTGAGCATCTGAGCTCGCCCCTTTCAGTGTTTTATTTTTCCCAGGATGAGAAGAAGTAATTTATGAATGTCCTGCAAGGATAGTATGAGGGGATATGAAGACAAGATGTTGTTTTAGTTTTTTTACCTTATGATGTAATGTAAGACGTATGAATATATCTAGTGTTTCCAAGACTAATTATCTAATTGGTCTTTCGAGACTAGATCCTTTGTGATCATGCCAATGTTATGTAATAGTACGCCGACTCTGGGTATCTAGGGTCAGGGTGTTACAGTTGGTATTAGAGAAGGTTTAGTACAAACCATGGATGCTAGATAAAATATGATTAGAGCACATAGACCTAAGATGAACTTTGAGGATTAGTATAGAAGAACATCCTAGAATTTTGGTATTGTAGAGATTTTGTGAGTTTTCTGAGAAATACATCTCTGTTTGGATAGGAGCAGGTAGAGGTGGCTCTGGTACAGATGTACCTATGGGTAAATCCCAAAAACACCGCTTTGAGATAGACTCGAACGGGAACTGGTGCACGATAATGGGCATTGCCACACTCTTGGTTACGACACTCCCAGGGGAAATTCTTAGGATGATTTACATGTTCTTTACAAACCAATTTGAAGTAATATATATATAAGATGAGAGTAAATGACCTTGGTTAATCCTAATATGTTTCAAATTGAGAATATGGTGACATGTTAATCTCTAAATGATTTTATGACTACTGTTACTCACACAATGATTTCTGGTTTTAGTCAATGGGTAGATTCCAAGGAAGTCATAGTGACTTTGAGAATTATGTACAAGGTGGGAACGGTGGTGGCAATGAGAAAAAAATGGAATGTTGATAGGCGTAAAAGATATCGTCTTTATGCCAAATCAGTTTTCCAAAAATATGATCAACAACATATATATTAACCAACTCCGGGACTCAACAAGGAAGAGAAAGGTGATGAATGATAAGAGCTCCAGCATTGGAGACCATCGAAAAAAGAACCCTCAATTTCCATCATTCAAGAAATGTGGTAGGAGACACCCGGGAAAGTGTCTCAATGGGACCAAGAAATGCTTTACGTGTGGGAAATAAGGACATAAAATGATGAATTTCCGAAGAAAAATGAAGAGTACTATGGAAGAAGATAAAAATGGTCCCAAGAATCCATTTATAGTCATTTTCTGTAAATATAGGGGACCTGGCCATTACCCATGTGAATGCCCTATTCTATAGGATATTTTCTTGGTCCAAGAAGAAGCTATGTGGAAATAAATTGTTGGAGAAATGTTTAAAAAGATTTAGTGCTCCTCGTTGATGGGTTTACTTTGGAAGAATTTTCTCTTGTATTTATAACCCTGCAGTTTTCCATGTGAGAATGATATTTGAGGAAGAATTATCTCTTCTCTTGTGGATATAGTTATAAATAACTATTTGGTTTTATATGATTATTGGGTTTGAGGCAATTACAAATTATTATAATTTGAGATGAAAATGCAAGTTATGAGATAAGATTTGTGGTGAAATTATGTTATGGTTATTTTCAGGAATTTATCTCACTTTGGTAATGTTATAAAACATAGTTTTTGAAAAGGACAACATGAAGACCGTGTGACACCCCGTCACGTCAGACAAAGCTGTGGAAATCGAATCCACAAACAAAGTGTGATTGGGATTTATCACCTACCAATGGACTACATGAAGTCCCTGGATAGTGTGACTAATTATTTTTAGTTAAATGATTTTATTAATCAATAATAAGTTGATTTGGGTTCTTATGTCTTATCAAATGAATACCCTTGGTATAGGAAAATGATTTGGTGATTAAGTGATATATGTTATTTTGGAAGATGTTTGCTTTGTTGGGAACACTATATGCCCTAGGAAAATAGAATACTATGGGGTTTCATTTGTGGAGTAATGGTGGATTTTTATCTACGTTTTTATTGTGGATTTATAGTGATTTGGGTTATTTATGGAAATGATTAACCTATAGTAGAGAATATGTGATGAGGTTAATTACTTTTAAGTATGTGACTTTAAGAATATTTGATTCCATTTGGAGATACAATTTAATATGGGAGAATACATAATCAAATTCTTCTATGTTTTGCGTTTCAATATTATTTTGGATTATATTGAAGGATTTTAAGGACAATTGATTATTGAATGGTATTTATTTAACTTTGGGGTATTATTGGTTTAATTTTAGAAATTAAGATTAGTGTTTATTTATCTCAAGGAATATCCTTTTGGGGGATCATTAGATCTTGTACTAACCATTTTGGTTTTGATTAATCTCTAAAGACAATGTAAATATATAGTTTATCTTGCATGGATCATGTGATTCTATAGAAGTTTATTCTAGCTCTTCCAGTGTGACCAAGTCATCATGAATACACATCGTTTAAAAAAATGAGTTAGTGGTGGAAATTTATTAAAGAATGAAACTCTACTTAAAAAGTAAGTATATATCTTTATATTCTTAGTCAATATCAAAAATGAATTCCTCATCCTTCTGTAATGTAACTTAAAAAAGAAAATGTTTTCCATTTACTTTTCCTACTATGAGACTAATGATCGTTTGTCCCAACACAAGTTTGTGGTTTTCTTAATGTTAACATTCTCCTGATCATGATTTCTATCCCTCTCCATCAGAACTTGACACTTAGTTTATCATCCACACCCATGTTTTCCGACCTTGAATCCTAGTATGGGTTATCTTGGGTGACCTTTAGACCTCTCTTCCTTTTAAAGTGAAAGTTTTATTGACTCCTTTTCCGATGTGGGACTTTCCATTCTCAGGACCAATTTTTTAAAATTGTGAGGATGCAATTTATTGAAGGAGGGGTGAATGTAACACCCCAATCTTCCACAGTACACTTCTCTTTGAATAATACAATAGCGTGTGTTGTACGCAACACTGAGTTCAAGTACACCACGACTTACCAAACTAGCCATTCAAAAGAGGTTATGAATAGTATTAACTAAATTTTAAATATTATATTATCCTTATAATTTTAATCTATATTATGAGATTCTAAGACAGGATTTATGAACAAATTCATTTTTTCAGATAAAAGAAGTATTTTTCAAAAAAATGAAATTTTACCGCCTTTTAATGGCGAAGAATTTTTAAAACAAATATTTGAAACTTTTATATATTAAATTTGAAAAAATTAAATTCTTCTTTAGAATCGGGACATATGAATTTAGTATCAATACTGTTTCGGTGTCCTTCTGATAACTTTCATATTTGGGTGAATAGTGAAAAATACTATATTTTAACTCAAAACAACTTTTTTATTAAAAATAATTTACATTTTTAAATTATACATTTTATTGGTTTGGAAGTATAAATATATTATATTTTTACTATTTAATCCAATTATGGTCATTTTAAGTAATTTCACTTTGAAATTGGACATAAACAAGTGTCAAACGTTTGATAGTTATTATTTCTTAAAAATACGCCTTTTGGTTTCGAAAGCGAGAATCAATTTTAAATTAATAAAGCCAACTTTTATGTTTTGAATTTGGTAAAATAGACTTCATTTTTGGATTCGGAATAACGAAATTATCCTAGGGTCAAATTTTGGTACTTTTTGGATAACTTTTATATTTTGATGAATAGTAAAAATTACTAAATTTTAATTAAAAACAATTTTTTTTAATCGAAATAATTAATAGTGATAAATTATGAATTTGAGTGGTTTTAAATTATATATAAAATATTTTTACAATGTAATAAAATGTGGGTCATTGAACATAATTTCACATTTAAACTGAACATAAACTACTGTCAAGCTTTTGATAGTTATTATTTCTTAAAAACACGCTTTTTTGTTTTAACAATGGGAATTAATTTTAAATTAATTTCTGCCACTTCTGTCTATTGAATTTGGAAAAATGGATTCCATATTTGGAATCAGGATTTCCAAATTTTGTAAAAAGGTTACTTTTATTTTTAGACATTTTGAATAATTACTTCGGTAAATATTTTATTTACCATGGTTAAAGGGTAAATCCGGTAAATAAGGGTTAAAAAATAATATTATAATAATTAAACAATTACCCTAAAACATGTCATAACCTTATTGGTGGATACATTTCCGACCATGGGAATCTTTGGGTCGATTTTGGGACCCCATGGTGCCACTTGTAAGTGATAGGGACACTTTATTTTAATTAAGTTAAAATGAATACAAAAATGACACAAGAATATATCTTTTAAAAAATCAATTTTTACATAGGGTTATATATTTTGGATTTTATACTAAAAATATTCATTAGAAAGATAAAAATATTTTCTAGATAATGGTAGTTTATTTATAATTTTTAGACATTAAATAATTTAATTTATTTAAGACACAATGATGATGCAGTAATTACCATAATAGTGAAAAATTAAAATAATTGATATTATAAATAAACAAATAAATATAATTTGAGACATTTAATGAATTACACTAATTTTATAGGTTAATATGACATGTTATTAATAATTTAATTAACTTTTTGTGAAGTAATAATTCTGATATGAGTTTTACAAAAATCAAATATTGAATAGTGTCAAAATTGACATAAAAGAGTTTTTAAAACAAATATTATATTATTAATTGATATTAAATTCCTAAAAAATATAAGGTTCGTCCAAGAGACTTATATCATGATAGGTGTATCATTAATGTACCACTTGGGGGTCTCTTGGATGTATATAGTAAGTTTATTAACTATATAATATAAAAATAAAAAGTGACATGGTAAATGTCAAACTAATTAACTAAATGTTAAAACTAAAAGATAAGGTTAATATAATGACCCAAACCTGTCCAAATTATATTGGTTTAATGGTTTTAGACCTATCTCCACCTTAAACTTTTAATAATCAACTTTAGAGCCATTAGAAACCGAATATGAATTTATTATAAATTAATATTTCTAGCTTTTCCAAAGGTGCCCCTCACCCCACTTATAAAAGGGAACTCCTCCTCATTTATTCACACATAAAAAGCCTTTTGGCTCGGCCAACCCCTGGCCAAATACTCTCTCAACTTCCCTCACTACAACCTAGAGGCATTAGTTAGATCAAAAAGCCATCCTATGGATCCCTTTTGATCAAATCAAAATGAAGAACCCGAAGAAGAGGTAATGTTTTCACCACCCCTTATCAAGTTCCTTTCTTCTTCCACTTCTTCTTTCTTGGTTATTACCATTATAAAATAATAAATCTAGTATCTTATATATACTGTGATGTTATTATAAATATGGTACAACCATATTCAGTATTCTATCCACCCTTTGAATAACATGTCACCATACGTGCGTACGTACGGCTTACCGTCTCCACATCATGGTGTAATTGTTATCCAATATATTATAATTTGGGTGGGTATAATAATGATGTGTAACTCATTTAAATAATAAATATAAAATGATAATTATTCTTTATATATGATATACCATCCAATTGTATATTATTTTAATTTCAAAAGAATGATATTGTCGCTCGTGCGTAAGTACGGACTACCGTCTCCACGAACGCGATGAGATTCATTCTCCATCATATCCATTCAAGTATAATTATCATTTGATGATTTAAAAATAATGTTTAAGAACTTTATATCATTATGGATATGAATATGATACAACCTATCCATTAAAAACATGGCTTACGTAACAAAACATATAAAATAAAACGAGTAAGTTAACACCCGAAACGAAGATAATTCTAAAATATTATTAACAAATAAATGTTAAAAGATCATATATGATATAATATTAATGTATATGATTCATGAATAATTTAATAACAATTATTTAAACATTATAAAGGAGGTTAAACAACCCCCAACCAATGAATAGTACAAGGTAAGGGGTCTCTTATTTCATTCTTAATTTCGTGATAATTCCATTGTTCACCACTTATTTATTGCATGTGTTGTATGTGTACTACCCATATTTGTATTCATTTTGTATTATACTTTAATTTTTGGGTATTTATATCATCATTTTATGATCTTTCTTTCATGGGTGTATGTTTTTGATGTTACCTAATCGATAAGGGAATTCGAAATTTCAATTTCCACTCATTTGGCTTTACGCATATTTCATTGATTATATTACCCCAAGATTATGTGTGGAATCACTATTCATTTGATAATGTCATAATTTCCACTCCCCTTATTTTGGATATACTTTTGATACACATAATCACTCCATTGATAATTTCTCAAGTCATTGATATGAATTTGATTAGAGTAATTTTATCTCATTCTCCATTTGTTGAGTTAAACATCCAATTCGTTGGTGTTGTTTTTACAAGAATATGTATGAATTTAATTTGATTGTTTTACACTTAATATCCAATCATATTTAGTGTATTTTTATTTTTCACACATAATTATGTCGTTGATTTATCCTTAACCTAAGGATACATCCTTTATGAGAGATTTCATCTCAATTTACATTCCCTTGAAACTTCTTTGTTGTTATACACAAAATCACTTTTATGTGGTGTATATAATGTACTTTGACATAGTATATCATGAATTCCTTCATTCTCATGATATTACAAAGTTTTGATTACCTCAATTATTTGTATTCAATTGTCTCTCTTTTGGTTAGAATCTCTAACTAAAATACCATTTTGTAAATGTTTTAAAGACTTATTCATCTAAATATTTCTCATTAATGTCCATGTTTTAAAAAATGGTTTTATGGATTTATTTATATGGACATTAATTTTTTAAAATTAAAACTCCTTTTAAAAAGTTTCAAAGTGGTATGGGACACTTTGATTCAAAAATATATTTTTAAATGGCTTCTTGACAAATAGTTTTACTTTTAAATGATTTCAAAAAAAGGGGGATATTTCTCTCAAATATTTTGGATAATTATTTTCATCTATGTCAACATCCTTAATTATTCTTTATTGAGTATAATGTGATACAATACAATCTTCTATATTCTATTTAATGAGTTATGTTTAACTATGGATGTGCTATTTTTATACCAGTAATGGTTTGTGGTTAAAGTATTGACATTTCGTATGCTAGTTTTAGTACGAATGTTTATGTTATGTTTAAACATGTTCATATGAGGAATGCATTGGACTTAATAAGTGACGGGTGGAGCCCGCAATAGCTCCTCGATGCATCGGTAGGTCTCATGAGACAAAATAGTGTCTTGGAACAGGGCCTTGACAAACTCTTATTTGTAGTCTTGGCACGAGGCTTTGGCTATGTGGTTATGATAGTCTGGCATTATGCATTCCATCATTATGAAAGTGGTTATTGATATTTCATGTGATTGTTCGACTAGTAGAATATCCATGTGAATAAGTAAATGAAATTATTTCATTTTATCGTTTCCATATTATGATGAAGTTCAAGTTTAAAAGGCTTTTGTTTTAGTTATAAATTGCTTTTTGTGTTTATGCTTATCTATGAAAGCTTATGCTATATGGTTATCCTTACTGAGCATCTAAGCTCTCCCCTTTCAGTGTTTTATTTTTCCTAGGATGAGAAGAATTAATTTATGAATGACATGCAAGGATAATATGAGGGGATATGAAGACAAGATGTTGTTTTTGTTTTTTTACCTTAAGATGTAATGTAAGACTTATGAATATATCTAGTGTTTCGAAGACTACTAAACTAATCGGTCATTCGAGACTTGATCCTTTGTGATCATGCTAATGTTATGTAATAATACACCGACTATGGGTATCTAGGTTCGGGGCGTTACAAAATTGGAATTAAATTATTGATGAAATCCTATGGTGTAATTAATTGTGATTTTTGAATATATATGGTTTAGAATTCAACAGGGTTGATGCGGTTATTGATGGTTTGAGTGTCATTGTGAACCTAGGAAATTATGTTGTTAATTAAGGAATATTGATTTGGGAATATTGTTTACTTGTTTTATTATTATTTATCCTTTATAAAACTGAATACAGTGTTATAGACTACATACTTTCTTAGACCCTGTTTGTGGTGGACTAATGTGTTTTACTGACACCCTACATAGGCTACATGAACTATACCCAAATATACTTCATGTTTTCATGAAATAATATTGAAAAGAGTCATGTGATAGCTAGATGAGTTGGTATGGAGCATGGATGGTGGAACCATACATGGTTTTGGGACTCACATGGGATTTTCTAGTGTGTCTTTATTTTGGTTATGAATTTGATACTTGAAACATACATGGCATTAGATGTTTATAGATCTGGTTTATATAATGTGTTATTATGTTGGAAATGTCATGTGATGTTGGTATTCATTATTATGGTGGGATATCTAGTTATTATAATCCTCTATTAATTATTTTTTATATATTTCTTCTATTATGTTACTTCGGTAAATAGGGTATTGTCCCCCCAGGATACATCTACTAAACCCTCACTGCTAGTTAGCTGCTCTAGTGTACCGAGAGGTGCACCTGGGGTTGTGTGACCATCCTTCTCAGGGAAATAGTATATGGAACCTGGTTCAAGACATTACAAAGTATTATCAGATCTCACCTTTCTTTTTTTTCCTTTGACTTACTATTTTTTGAAATTAGAAAAGAGAATATGAAGATTAATTCCTTGCTCACGAGCTCATTCATGGGCATAGATAACACATGTATGGGGGGAAACCCATTCTCCCAAGGTGGTATTACATTAATTGATGTTTTCTTTTATATTTGGATATTATTTCCCATTAGGTGAAAATCTTATTGTGTGATGTTATTGTTTTTTGTGATTTTATTTGTGATCTAGTATGGATCAATTCCTGAGTATTCATACATCATTCTAAGTGCTCAATAATTATTGTGACATGTATCATTTTTTGGAAATAATGAAAAATCCGATTTTGGGTGAGTTTTTTGGATTGAAAATTATTTTCTTTACTTGTTTAATTTAAAAAGAATGATTTCTAATGTGAATTTGAAAATTGAAATGATTATGTTCAATGTGGTAAATGAAATGGATAAATGGGTTTCTAAATAGAACATTGAATTCTGAAAATGTTTTAACTATGTTATCCAAGACCTAGATGATGGACAGTTGAGGGTAGTGATAACATCTTTGGTTTAACCATGTGGTAGGGTATGATGGATGCCATGTTATGGCTTTTTGGGGATCCCCCTTACCTAAATGGGATAATGTTTTGTAATTTATCCTAATACATGTGTTTTTAATTGTAGAGATATTCCTAGATGATGATTCTTTTTTATATGACTACAAGAGGACATAGATATAAATGAACTTCTCATAGTGGAACCTGAGGCCTCGATAATTCTGAGTGAGGAAACAAGAAAGAAGTTCGGTGATAAATTTTATCAATTTATTCTATTTGTTGAATGATATCGAGGGTGGGTTGTAAAGAGTATTTTTGCTTTGAAAAAAGTGTTCTAGGTGAAGCACCTTTTGACATCCACCATAGAGGGTGGACCTGAGGCAATTGTGTTTTAGACTGTGTTTATCTAGGAAATCCATGAACATTTGGATACTCTTCCTGAGAAGGGAGCCAAAATTACTAATTATATTATACATTTTCACGAAAAGAGTTGGTGGGAAATCTAATTGTGGGATAGAAAGATGGGGAATATGGAGTGGAATGACTTCCTAGAGAAGTTCATGGAGAAATTTTACCTTTAGAAACCCATGACATAGAGGGAAACTGAGTTTATGAGTTCCACTTTGGGGAGCCTGTTCATGATGTATAATGATGCATGCTTCATGGATTTGCAGTGCTTTTTCCAAGGCTATAAAAGCATGATGATATTTAAGAAATTCATTTCTAGGATGTTATTTGATATTAGATTAAATCAAAGGTTAACATATTTAGGATGAAGAAGTTTTCCGAAGTGGTGACTCACAGTCAGATATCTAAGGGAACCGGAAGGAGGATTCAAGTGAAGGATAATACTTTCTAATAGATGAACAAGTGGTATGTATTCTACGATTAGGATGCTTCTTTATGAGAATTTTTACCAGAATAGTGGAAAGTAGAGTGTCTAGGGGGGGAGGACCAGTTATATTGAACATTAATCAAGTTCTCTACCACTAGTGGGGTAGGCCTGGTCACCTTTTTTGATAGTTACCCTAACCAAAAGTTGGTTTCCAATTTTTTGGTACAATGTTACATACGTTAGAGTTCTACAAGAACCCATGAAACATGGGTAAAAATAGAGGAACTAAACAAAATTAGAGTAATGTAAGGGGGTATTCTACCTCATACCAATTTTAGTAGTTGAAGTTCTACTGGCCATGCCGGTCGAGGTAGTGGATGTGGTACTTCTGGGAAATATCACCCATATAAAAAGTGTGGTATAGCTCAATGTAATTAGACTACATCATAGGAAACATTGGTGATATATTTACATCCAGTTAAACATATAATTTTGGATAGTGAGTCTGGACCTTCGACAATAAGAGGTACTATTTTAGTATCTTGTGTGATATATAGTTTCTTATTTGATATTGGTACCTCTCATTCCATTATATCGACACTACTTGTGAATGGGTTTTGTTTGACCATGGAGTCGTGAGTGGGGTTATGATGAATGAAACGTCATTATGAGTACGGTCGAGAGACATCTATTTATGTAAGGGGTGTTCTCTCAAGGTTGTGAAGTATCCTTTCTCTTGGGATCACCAAATTCATGGTATGTCAGGTTTTGACATGATATTGGGTATGGATTGGATAGTAGAATATTGATAGCACAAATATTTTTATCCCAGGTGAGTAACCTTTATGTCTCTGAAGGGTTAAAATTATGTTCATAATGGAGAGTGGGATATCAATGAAGGCTATGAAGGGAAAATTCATCAACAATTGGAGGAGATCATCGCCTAGGTTTCTCATAATTTTATATATTAATTGAGTAAGGATCATGATGTATTTCCACCCATAGATGATCTATTCTCAGATACGTTTCCTGAGGAATTTCTTGTGATTCCACCAGGGATGGATGTGAAGTTTACAATTGATAACATGTCTAGAGCTGAGTCAATTCCCATTCCACCTTATAGGATGGCACTAAGAGAGCCTCAAGAAATTAATACTCTATAGTAGGAGCAAGTGGACATGGGATATATCCAACCAGGTATGTGATCTTGGGGTTCTTCATTCTTGTTTTCGATGAAGGACGACAAGACCATGTGTTTAAGTGTTGAAAATTAGAAGATGAACTAGATGATCATGAAGAATTAGAATCATATTCCACATAGTAGGTATCTATTTGATAAGGTTATGGGAGCTAGTGTTTTCTCCAAGAATGATTATTATAAGGGTATTATCATATCAGAGTCTGAACTTATGATATACCATGGAAATCATTCAAATGAACGCCTATCCTATATGAGATCACCATGATGTCGTTCGGTCTGATGAAAACTCATACTCTATTTATAGACAAGATGAACCCAATTCCCCCCCCCCTCGTACATGGAAGAGTTTGTGGTTTTTTAGATGAAATATTGGTGAACTCTAATAATCATGAAGATCATTCCCAACACCTTGACATCATTTTGAGTACACTGAGAGAGGATCATCTATATTCCAAGTTATCTAAGTTACAATCCTGGATAGATTAAGAACATTTTTTAGGTAACATGATCTCAGAGGAAGGTGTGTCAGTGGACATTGAGAAGGCGCATACAATTGATTTTTGGGATTATCCCAAGAGATTTATCGATATCCACATCTTTCTAGGATTAGCAGGCTACTACTGGAGGTTCATCCATCATGTTTCCATCTTGGAAGAACCACTTATCGACTTGACCATAATGTGAATTAAGTTTTAATGGTATGAATCTAGTTATAATTCCTTCCAATATTTAAGAAAATCTGTTAAAAACATGTCTATATTTATCCTACATGATCTAGGTGAGAAGTACAAAATGTTTCCTGACATAGGGATGCTCAGACATAGAGAAATGTTTATGAAAGTAGATCAAGTTTATGCGTACGGGCCGTGATATTTGATTCCACATTAACATAATTAACCTATGAAAAACCTCATGTTAATGGTAGTGGTTTATGATTTGAAGTGTTGGAGGCATAATATTTTGGGTGAGAATTTTACTACGTATTTCATACTAAGAAGGATAAAGTATTTCTTTTGGCTGTGGGATTTGAATCACATGTATAAAATATGGGTAGAGTATATGATGTAATTTGATTTTTATCAAGAATATACACATGGGAAGGGAAACAGTGTTGTAGAAACATTAAGAAAAAAAATCATACATAGGAATTCAAGAGTCTAGTTCTAAGGGGAAGATTGTGACATTAATGTTTGAGATTCATTTGGTGGTTGAAGAGGGACTAGAGAATATGACCCTCCTATTAGTATCAGTAGAGTATACACTGCTGAGATGGATCTTCAAGAGGTAGTATGAGGATCTTTAGTGTTTTTACATGATGGAAAGCCTTGCAGGTATGGATTATTCTTCACATTGTACTATATAAAAGGAAGAGATCATCTATTTCAAGAACCACATTGGTGTGCCTATGAGTATGAATTAGAAGCGAATGTGTGAATTTCATTGCTCAAAGTGGGTGGTGCACCCAGGTTTGACCAAAATGTACCATGACCCATGATAATAGTATCGTTGGTCAGGCATGAAGAGGGATGTTGTAGGGTTTATAAAACGATGTTACACCAGTCAATAGGTAAAGGCAGAGCATCAATTACCTCGTTGTTTAATACATATATTTCCCATTCTGAAATAGAAATTTGATTACATTACCATGGATTTTCTGGTAGATATCCCAATGAATATAAGAAATAATTATTCTATTTTGGTGATAGTAGACTAAATGATGAATGTTGAACATTTGTCTCCTATCTTGGTGACTTTCTCAATGGATCAGATGAGATAATTGTATGTTTGGGAGACATTCTATCTCCATAGGGTTCCACTTAGTATAGTTTTAGACCATGATTCACATATAACTTCCTATTTCTAGCAATTATTATTGAAATATTTGGTTACAAAGTTATTTTTGAGTATGGATTTCATTCCATAGATAATTGAGTATTCATAAAGTACAATACATGTGTAGGAGGACACACTACAGGCATGTTTCCTTGACATTGGGGGTGTTGGGAGAATCACCTAGCACTTTTTGAGTTCATTAATAACTAGAATTATACAGTGAATATTCATATAGAACCATATATGGCACTTTATGGTAGTCTATTTGGATCACCTCTACGTTTGATGGAGGTAGGTGAAATAGAGGTTTTAGGACCATTTCTTTTAAATGATACATTAGAGTAGGTTTTGTTGATAAGGATGTGTATGGATACGACTCAGAGTAGGAATAATTAGTATTATAACTGAAATTAGTGATCACTTGAGTTTACAGAGGGTGATCAAATGTTCTTTAATGTGTCACCTAGATTCGATCATTGTAGAATTGGGAGAGAGGCCAGGTGGTTCCTAGGTTTTTTGCACCTTTTGGGGGCGTGAAGAGAATCAGAATGGTGACATACAAATTTGGACTTCCATAGTGGTATAGTGAGATGCCCAATGTTTTTCACGTTTCACTTCTTCAATAGTATCACCCTAACCCTTCACGTCCGATCGAAGTAGATGGTTTTGTGCTTGAGGACAATGTGTTATTTGTGGAGAATCTGATTTTTTTGTGGATCCCAATAGTAAAGTGTTTTAGGGAATTATTATGATGATAGTTTGAAAATTGTTGAAATATGTCCATGTGTAGTATGTGACACGGGAGAGAGAAGCATATATGCAAGATCAATTGAATGATCATTTTACCTTGGAATCATATAGATTATTTGGAGTACTTGTCGAGGACCTGCCATTATAAGATGTGCAGATTGTAAGATCCCTCCATTTTCTATAGATTTCTTGTTCTCATTTATAATTACTCTATTTCCCTTATTTTTGGATATTTTGGTAGGTTTTTTATTTGGGGTTTTTTTGAGTGAAATTGGAGGTGTTTTAAATCCTATGGAAATATGCACGGTTAAGGAAAATAGTGTGACATTCCCAGGATGCCATGAACCCTATTTTATGAGATAGGAGGAAGGGTATAGTTAGTGCATGGTATGTCCAAACCATGCGACCCCCTCCCCGAACCATGCACCCTCAAACAGAGAGGTTTTCAGGGTTGGAACATGGTTTATCAAACTATGCACTTATTAGGAGAAACCATGTTCCCCTTAAGAAGCAAAACATGGTTAGGATGAATGATTTGGAAAACCATGCACCCCATAAGAAGAAATCCAGGTGTGGTGGATTTAAATCACTGAAATATTTACTAAAAATTTTCTAAACCCATGGTATTAACCCCCATGGAACCTGGCTTAACTATAAACTTATTCCTCTAAATTCTGAAGCTCTGAGGATGGTTTCAAAGTGTAACATCCTACTTCTACGTACCCATTTCCATTTATTTTTTGATATTTTGTTGCGATTTTATTTGGGGTTGTTTTATGTGAAATTGGAGAAGTTTTAAATCCCATGGGACTATGAATGATTAGGGAAAATGGTGTGACTTTCCCCAAGAATCCATGAACCCTATTTATGGAAATATGAGGTGGTGTACAATTGGTGTGTTGTTTGGCCAAACCTTGTATCCTCGTCCCCGATATATGCAACCTCAATCAGAGAGGGTTTTTATGGTTGGCGCATGGGTTCTCAAACAATGAAACTTTTAGGAGAAACAGTGTTCCCCCTAAGATGTGGAAAACGGTAAGGAAGCATGGTTTGGAAAACTGTGCACCCCATCACCAGAAAATCAGCTGTGTGGGATTTAAATCTAAAAAAGATTCACTAAAAGTTTTCTGAACACCTACTATTAATCCCCAATCAACATGGATCATCCCTAAACCTATTCTTATAAATTTGAATCTTGGATGAGGGTTTCAAAGTTTAATGTCCCAGATCTGGGTGCCGCCAAACGGTGTCCCGCACCCAGTTCATCACATGTCCTAAAGCAAATTTCCATGACCCCCAAAGGTTTCCGACTAGTAGAGAGGGACATGGGTGTGATAGTGGGGAAAATATGCCCTCATTGGTATAGTATGAACTGTGGAAATAAGATAGTATCCAATAGTAGATGCAGTAACACCATACAATAGAAGTAAACAGTGGAAGATAGTTATTATTAAACAACTCCTGCATATATAAATAAATGATGCATGTCACATGTTTCTAGGAAATCATCAAAACAAGTCACAGTTATTGACATAAAATACTAAAACCCAAGTACATAAAAGTATTATACTCTAACAATTTCTCAAGACTCAACATGGTCTAATTCTCTCTAGTTCTAACAAAAAACAATCACTTGATGAAGAAGGTTAATTTCTCTCATTTATAACTACAATCATATAATCTATTTGGGTTCAAAAGCAAGACCCAAACAGGGTGTGAGATAAATCCCAGTAGTCATCAACCAAAATATCTAAGCCTAACTATTATTGAATATATATATATATATATATCAGGCAATATGCAGAAATGAATCAATAAACAATGAAGTACTAAAATGTAAACAATCCCGCAGTTTTCAAGAAAATTAATTTATGTTGTTTAATTATTCAATCCATTTAAAAATTAATCCTCAGGATCTAACCTAAGTTCATTATCCCCTTGTATATTAGTAACAATTGACGTCTTAGAAGACCATCTAAACAACCATGTAAAATGATTACAATACTATGTTTTCTCTTGGCAGACTCATCACAATTATACATTTATTCACAAACAACCCTATAGGAAAGTTGTCATATTGTTACACCTTTGGTTTAAACTATCAGTAATTCAGTAAAATAATGACCCTCTGGGAACACTCACACAGTCTATCCCCTTTTATCTCACATGGAACAAATCATTTACAAATAACCACTTGGGATGCTCACATAGTCAATGCCCTAGAGTCCATTATTTATATAACAATGACCCTCTGGGTAGCTCTCACGGACTAACCCCTCTAGTCATTGACCACCCAGAAGATCTCACAGTCAATACATTTGGGACAACATAACAACAATTCATATATAAATGACCCTACCTCAGAAATCAATGATAGTTTATTCCCCTTGGCCATACGTTCACAATGTGGATCACATGCATCTAAAATAAGCAATTACTCCATCCTAACAACACGAGGCATCGAAAACAAAGCTTTCCTAACATGAATTCAAGACCAAATGTCTATAATCAATAAAAAATATGAAACACACCCATAATCAAGGTATAAAACCATGTGCATAACCAAATAACCATTTCTCGATCAAACTCTCCAAAACATGTCTTAAATACGGTTAAATTCCCAACAAGTAATACCCTTAATATGGGTATTCGGCCCTTTTAGCACATATAACCCAAATAAAATCATTGAAAATAAACAACCACCTACCTTGATTTTGTAAGATGATAACTATTGAAAATAGGCCATTGAATCGGAATATAATGATATAGATCTACAAAAAGGTTGAAGTAGTTAAACCTAGAGAAACCCATAAGAGAAGAGGAATCAGAAAGATATGATCAATAAGAAGAAAGAACTCGCCAGTGGTATTCCAATGCATCCACTGGAGTTCGGATTAGAACATGGACGGAGAATCAGTGGCTCAAACTTTGATCGTCTCTCCCAGTCTCTCCTGGATGAACCAAGGATAGAATAAGGTATTTATGGAGGTGACATACGACCCACTACGATTAATCAATTAATAATAAAATTACAGAGCATGTTAATTTAATGAAAATTCAATGTAATATCCTCAAATGGCTCTCGCTGCAGGCAGAATTCCAGGTCACCTACACGGCTAGAACACGATTACACGTAGCAACCAGGGTACATGGCATGTACTCAAAAGTACATGGCCTGTACTTAGAAAACTATTTGAAACAAATGTTTTCCTCCAAAACAACCCAAAATAAAGATTCATACCAGAAATAAAGATCCGAGTTCTTAAAAACTTCTCCCCTTAAAAAATTCTTCCCCGAATTTCCCTTCTAATGGTGGCAAGGAATAAACGTCAAAAAAATCTATCCACTGTGACCATAGATCAGACTACCTCTCCCAAGTCTCATCTTGTACTTTCCCGTGATGCCCTAGAACCCTTTCCAAGGGAATAGATGAACCACATAGAACCTTCATGCTGGGATCCATAATCCAAATAGTGTTCTCCTCAAAGGATGAATCCACCTCCAACTCAACCCCCTCATGTCCATAAACGTGAGATTGGTCTGAAATGTAACGTCGTAGCTAAGAAACATGAAATAATTCGATCACATCCCAACACCTCTGAGGTAACTACAGCTGATAGGAAAAAATACAAACTCTCTCTAAAACCTCAAAAGGACAGACATATCCTGTAGAATGCTTTCCCTTTATCCTAATCCTCTGGTGTCCCTACCTTGGTGTGACACGTACGAAATCCAAATATCCAACATCAAACTTTAGAGGTCGTCTTCGTCAATCGTCATAATATTTCTACTGATATTGTATAGTAGTTATCCTCTTTTGAATCCACCCCACCTACTCACTAGACTCATGAAAAATATGAGCACCCATCATAGTTGCCTCTCCATCCTCTAGACAACATACGAGAGATCGGCATGGCCAACCATATAAAGCCTCATAAGGTTCCATCTGAATTGTCTCCTAAAAACTGTTTTTGTATAAAAACTCTACAAGGGTTATTTGCCTCTCCCAAGAACACCCGGAATCCAAGATGAATGTTCGAAGCTTGTCATCCAATATCTGTATCATGCACTCAGACTGGCCCTCTGACTTGATATGGAAAGAAATAGACAGAAGTACATATGTACCTAAATCCCTCTGTGGTCCCTGATAGACATGATAATTAAACAAGGAATCCCTGTATAAAACTATATAGTGTGGATCCCAATGAAAAATTACAATCTCTCGAATGTACAACCTTCCATGATTGTTAACATTGAAGGTTTATTTAATAGTTATGAAGTGGGAAACCTTCATGAGTATGTCGACAACATACCAAACCACATAATTCCATCAATGTGACCTTCATAGACCCATTAATAAATCCATCATAACATCATTACACTACCACTCTGGAATGTGTAACTGTTGTAAAAGAACTATAGGTCACTGATGCTCCACCTTCACCTGCTGATAGGTGGAACATCTCAAAACAAAACTGACAAAATCCCTTTTCAAACATGGACAAAAATACTGATGGTGTAGGGTGTGATACATATATGTGACACCAAGATGAAATGAACATTCAAAGGCATGAAAATATCATAAAATCTTCTCGTATATATCTGCTGACATCCATATGCACCCATGGAAACACAGAACCCCATCCTCACCTATAGTCCATCCAGAAGAGGGGTTCTCTCCAAACACACTGCCCCTTTGGACAAGGCCTTCAGAATCTGATTGTTTCCTCATTCTCACTCAGTCCATAAGAGTATAGGTAACCGCTATATGAGAAATAAATGTATGCCCCTATCTATCACGAACCTCCAAATGCTTCTTAGAGAAAATAACCATAAGCTGAAACTCACTACTAACCACCTCAAATTTCTATATCTGAGTCCTCCTTCTCAACAAGTCATCCAATGCATTGCCTTTCCCAGGTGGGTAGGCAAGATCAAAGTCAAAACGGTGAAAGTACTCAACCCACCTTCATTGTATCAAATTTTGATCATGCTGAGTGAAGTTATACTTGAGAATTTTGTGGACAATGTATATCAAAAAATTTTCTCCCAAAATATAATGTATCCAACATCGAAAACCATGAAGAAATGTAGGAAACTCGATGTCCCATGTCAGAAAAATCATATCATGTGGCCTCAAATGCTGAGACTCATATGAAAAGTCTCCTCCCCCTGTATAAGCACTACTCCCTTCTTGATACCTAATTCATCATAGTAAAAAGTATAACTATTGCACGACTCTAGAAAAAACTAGTATCTATGCGGAAGTCAATCTTCTTTTTATCCACTAAAAGTCTGAATCGCATGAATCTGTCCAGATGTTCTTCACAGCCTTCTTATTCAGGCCCATATGTGGCACTACTAAGCATGAAAATTCTAGTATAAAGAACTTTCTGTAACCAGCTATCCTCAGATAACTCTGTACCTCAATGATGTTCTTCAGCTACTCCTAGGGATCTACTTTTTCAATTTTTATGTGTCGATTGATACTCCTTTCTCTAAGATAACAGGACCCCCAAAGTGAATCTGGTCCATCCCAAAGTGTCATTTTGAGAGCTTAGCATATAACTGACACTCACTCAATGTACATAATATGATCTCAATATATATGGCATGGTTGTGTAGATTTTGAGAGTACACAAAGATATCATCCTTGAAGACTGCCACAAAATTACCCCAGTAAGGATGGATCACTCGGTTCATCAGTTCCATGAAAACTACCAGCGCGTTCGTGAGACCAAACGGCATAACTAAATACTCATGTAGACCATACCTACTCTTAATGTATTTAAGAGGTATATCTAATGTTATAACATGAAGCTGATGATAACCAGATATTAGATCAATATTCAAGAACACTGAAGCTCCTTGAAGCTTATCAAATAGATCATTAATCCTTAATAAGTGATGTCGGTTCTGGACCGTCAACTGGTTCAGCTTCAAATAATCCACAATAAGTTTGAGGGTACCGTCCACCTTATTTGAAAAAGGGAAAATCAAACCCCAATGAGTTGTATTGGGTCAGATGATAACCTTTTCCGGTTACTCCTTTAACTGGATCTTGAGCTCTGTAACTCCGGTGTCGCTATCCTATAAAGATGAATGGACAGCAGTACCACTCATGGAACAAGATCTATAGAGAAATATACCTCTTACTCAAGAGGTAATCCTAAGAAGACATCTAGAAAGACTTCCCCGAAATGATCCACTACTAGAGGAAATTCTATCTGTGTTATCCCCTGGTCATGAAAATATAAACTAGAAATCAGGGATGTAATTCTTCCCAACCAATGATGCTCGCATCCATATATGCTCGCTTGTATATCCCATTAACCCTTATATAGAAAAGACCCACCCTCTGATGATATGATACTCACAATACTACGGTAGCAGTCCACAATGACCTGGAAAGAGATTAACTAGTCCATTACTAGAATGACATTGAAGCATGTCATCACTAAGGCATAGAGGTACCATAAGAGGTGACACACACCAACCTCACGAGGGAACTCATTTCACTAACGTACACTAGTCGTCCTAATCCCCAATAGAGTTTATGTCATTACAACATCCTCAAAAGTAAAGATACAGATCCCTAGGCTCTCCAAAATGGAAACAGATATAAAAATATGGAAATCCCCTGTATCAAAAAGTGAAGAAGCTAAAATTGAAAAAACTAGAATCGTACCTCTAACCGTATAGTTTCTGGGATCCTACTCTAGCTAGGTATGCTCCAATTCAAAAGTCTAACATGTACTGTTGCCCTATGACCCTGCCTGACTATCCTTAGTTGACCCACCCTACTATCACTAAAAAACTACCATCTGGATACCATTTCCATGACCACATACTCATCCTGAATGGCCTAACGAACTCCAGTTTCCTGACTGATGAGAAACTGTTGGTCCTTCTTCTGAATGTGGAGTTATAACAGAACCCCTATCACTCGTTACTGGTGAAAACATCAGGAAAAAACACTGAATATGACCCATCTTGAAATAATACTGGCACTCAACTGTGTCCTTCGGGCAATGTGGTCTTGTATGTTCACTCTTCTTGCACAAGTAGCATACCACCAGGCTACCTCAAAAACATAGCATGAAACCTATCTACGGTGCTTCATGATATCTTTTGAAAGAGTACCAGCTATAGAGGATGAACCTCCCTAGATCAGAGTGGTTAAATCCTTAATATTGTGCTTGGTATTCATTTCCTGGTTCACTATAGCTGTCAAAAAAGTTAGAATGAACACATTCACCTGCAATTGGATGTCACACCTCAGACAATCCTCAAATTTCCTAGCCAAGGATGACTCATCAACTCATTCAATAAGTGAGAAGAAATAAAGCTCTATAAAATGAGAAGATTATTCCATCACAGATATAGAAAAATTCACTAAATTCAGGAACTCTCATGCTCTATAGGCCCTTCACATTTCGAGATAGAATTAATCATTGATGTTCCTCTGAAACTCTTCCCAATCTATATCACGATGAAATAACACTTGTGAGATAAAATCCAACCATCTCTTCGAAAAATCACATAGAATTTACATTGCAAGATTCACCCTCTTCATGGGAGGCATCTCCAGATGATCATCGAATGAAATCATTACCTCCATCCATAACTCTATAGCATGTGTTCCTCCATCCCCCAAAAAAGTGGGATTCTACTACAACTAGAACACCCTTGTCAACTCTTCCATAGATGGGGTAGGATGTGGTGCTCCATAAAATTTTTGTAACACCCTAAAAAATTCTCCATGGAACTGTGCATTAGCACCTGTGCCTGGTATAATAGCTGGTGCCAAGACAAACATGATAGGAGGATCTTCCCGTAGTACCGGATCTACCATTCATGTTGTTTGATCATTGCCCTGTATGTAGCATACAATTGGAGGATGTCATAGTTCCATGATTATGCAAGGTCAACAGTACATCTAAATTCAAAATTATAAAGGAAAAAACTATGAATTGAAATACAAGATCAAGATAAGAAACATTCATGTTTTACAAAATAGGATTACACGGCGTGTATAAACCCTACACGAGGTGTTCCCTTATGCTTTTAACATGATGTGTTCCTATGAAAAACTTGGTCATGTAACACCCATACACATGACATGTTTCTACTATGAAATGGCATGTACTTGAGTTTTCCCTCTTACCCAGGTTCTTTTTTAGGGTTATAACTACATGGTTCCTTCCCAGGTAACACTACACAAGGTGTTCACCCTAGACACAGTGCGTACTAGTTCAGTTCAATCTACTTGTTTCATTTGTCACACGGTAGGATCCACAGTTGAAAATTCATGGCATTATTAAACCATACATTACATGTACAACCTATGATTCTTGCACCTCTTTAGTTGGTCACACAGATAGATACACAGTTCTTTACAACACAGTGTGTACAATCTATGCACGACGTGTTCTATCGAATGCTTCCCAAACCCGTTTCTCTTCCCACACAGTTAGTCACTTGGTCAATAACTACACATCATGTACTCCCAATACAAAACCTGTACTTATGAAATGTTAGTTCATCTTGAACAGAAGAACACATGGCATGATTTCATAAACCCACACGACATGTTGTCTAGGTTTCCAAACAGTAAGTCACTAAACATCTCCTGAACCCCAGATAAATAAAATGTTGTCCAAGGCATGACCAATTCCGACCCATGAGAGCCCATACTTCTATGAATCAATTTATAGCATCCATTTCAACATCCAAAATTAAAAAAATCAACTAATTTTCCCACATGATCCATCAAATTCCAATCCAAGAGGTCCATAAGACCTCTAAGACCAAATTTTGGAATCCATCCAAATGAAATGTTAAAATTACCAATACACTATCAAATTATCTAGTATTATATCAAATAATCTATCAAAACAACATGAATTTCTACCACAACATCTATCAAAACATCATGCAATTAGTAATACACCCTAATTGGAATGATAAGAATGCATGACATGTGATCCCTATCAAGTGGCTATATGATGCATGAGATTGAATACCCTCATCTCATCTGGTTGTAACAGAAATAGAACCCCACTAATTTCAATGATAATGGAACAAAACAAGTGAATCATACAATAGTGAAATTAAATCAACTGTAATAATTGAAAAACCTGAAAAATTGAAATATTAGAGGTAAATGGGTATTTCCCGGAACACGAGTTAGCTACTCCAAGGAAAATCATATTACCAACTACCTATTCCTTTTTATCCCTATCTATAGGGTAAAAATAGAATGATAAATGAGAAAAGAAACACATCAGATACCACTTTGTAATGTCCCGAATCTGGGTGTCGCCCAATGGTGCCCCATAATCGGTTGCTCACAAAACATCAAGTGCATTACCCCAAACGCCAAAGGCTACTGAATATAATTGAGGGCCTCAAGTGTGATAGTGGAGAAACTATACTATAATTGGCAGAGTCTACCCAGCTAAATGAAAATAGCAAACAATATAAGAAGCAGTAATACCATACAACAGAAGTAAACAACATAAGACTAGTCTTATAATAAAAATTCATCATATATAAATAAATGATGCATGTAACATGTGTCTAAGAAAGTATCCAAACTATTTAAAATGATGGTAATACAATACCTAAACCAAAGTACATAAAATACGTAAACTCCAACATCATCACAAGCCTCAGCTTGGTCCCATGTTCTCTAACACAAATTGTAATTAGGCACCTGATGAAGAAGGGTGATTTCCCTTATATATACCTACAACCATATAATCTGGTTGGGTCCTGAAGAATGTCCCACAGAGGGTGTGAGATGATTCCTAGTCGGAAACCAACAAAACATTTGTGCCAAACTGTTAGTTAATATATATAGAAGGTAATATGTAGAAATGAAGTAATAAACTAGAAAGTAATCAAAATTAAACAATAATATAGTTTTAAATTACATTAAATTAAATTCAATAATTATTAAATCCATTGAGTAATGAAACCTCAAGATCTAGCCTATGCTCTGTATCCCCCCTACACATTAGTAACAATAAACATATCAAAAGTCCATCTAAACAACCATATAAGACAGAGACCAAGCTTGTGGTTTTTCTTGGTAGACTTGTCACAATTATACATTAATTCACAAGCATCCCTTTGGGAAATTCTGCACAGTCTAACCCCTCTAGTTTATCATTTCATCAATTATGTAAAATAATTACTCTCTGGGAAAGAACACATAGTGTAACCCCTTTAGTCCCACAAGGAACAAATCATTTGCAAATGACCTCCTAGGTAGCTCTCACGGTCAATACCTCCTTGGTATAAATATCAACAATAAGATATAGTGACCCCATGAATCTATCACATTAATTTACCAATGGTCTAATATTCATATAAAAATTACCCTATGGGTCTCTCTCATGATCTAACCCCTCGGGTCAATGACCTATCAACATCTCTCACAGTCAATACCTCTAGGTCAACATAACAATAATTCATACAAAAATGACCCTACATGGGGAAGCTCTCATAGTCTATTCCCCCAGGTTATACATTCACAATTAGAATCACAAGCATCTCAAATAAATAGTAGCTCCATCCTAACAGCACGAGGCATGAAAAAAAAATCTATCTGAACATGCATTCTAGAACAAACATCCATAATCAATCAAACATGGGAAACACACACATAATAAAGGTATAAAACCTTATTCATAACAAAATAAAGCTTTCTCAATCAAAATCACTATAACAGTTCTTAAATAGGGTTAAATTTCCAACATGAAATACCTGAAACATGTGTATTCAACACTTGTAGCATATATAATCCAAAGACAGTCAATGAAAGGCACAAACCACATATCTCGATATTGTACGATAAACACTCTTGAACGTCGGCCCTTAAATATTCCTAGAACGACATTGATCTAAAAAAATGTTGAAATATTTCAACCGTGAATAACCCATGAGAGAAGAGGAATCAAGAAGAGAGGATCCAGAGGAAGAAAGAACACACCGGTGGGATTCCAAAGCACCCTCTAGTGTTCAGATCAGACCTTGGATAGAAAAATAGTGGCTCAGACTTTTATCGTTTCTTCCAGTCACTCACAGAAGAACCAAGGATAGAAGAAGGTATTTATGAAGATGAGACGTGACCCTGCTCTGAGTAATCAATTAAAATAAATGTACACAGAGTGTTCATGTAATGTACATGCTGTGTACTAGCCTCAACCAGCCCCTACATTAAGGGGCCTTCTAGGTCACCTACACGACAATGCACTTGGCCATTACAGAGATAGTACATGGACACACGTGGCCACTGGGTCCCTATCTTGTTCTCCAAAGTACATGACATGTACTTAGAAAAATTTCTTAAACATCCTTTTTCCTCAAAATGACCCAAAATAAATATCCAAACATAAAATGAAGATATGGGTTCTTACACAAAGCTCCTAGAAAACCATTATTCAAAAAAATAAGATCCAATCAAATTATTATCTATCATCCAATATTTTATTTCTTTCCCATTCAGATATATCCCTCTCCCATCCCACATTCATTATGAAGATAATTGTTTTACCCACCCCTAATAAGGGTTCAGACTTAGGGTTTCATGGATCTTAATTTGTTTTATCTTATTTCAATGATTTGGTATTAGATCTACTAAACTATTGTGAATTAAACCATTTTTCTTCAATTTGTGTATTTTTTTAGTGAATTATCATCAACAAACATGAGGTAGGTTGTTTAAACTTCAATTCCCATAGTCCTGAATTATATTAGTTTTTATGTTGTTGAAGAATTTCAATTATCTGATTAGAAAATTTAATATTAAATTTGAATAAGTAATTTGTTAAATTATATAGTTTAATTATGAAATTGATGGTTTGTTTGGATTTTCAAATTAGTGGATTATGGAATTGTGAAATTATTCAATTAATGTATTATGTAATTTATTTAAAATGGGAATTAAGGGTTTGTGGGATTAACCTTGAATGGTTACTCGTTAATGTGATTAAATATATTCAAATAGATAAATGGTGGAATTTCAATATTTCATATATATTATTAATGTTATGAACCATGATTATTTTGTTAAATTGAAATGTAACCCCAAAATTTGAATAGTTGAAAATAAGGTTAATTATGATTAACCTTGATAAATGTGATATATTTGATTGATTTGTAAACAGGGTGTGGGACAAGGAATGGCACTAAAATAATACACAAGGTTATAGTCTTGGAGTTTTAGTAACCAAATGAATGTATGTGATAATGAGTGTTGGGGAGAGACTAATGTTCTAAATACCCATTTGTGGTAACCATGAGGGGTGGGATAGAGAATGAGGCTCCAAATACCCAAGGGGTTATAAACATAAAAATATAGTCCAAAGACATTGGAATCGGATTATAGTTCAAAGTATTATTGATATCAAATTGTAATTAAATGATTGATGCAATCCCAATATACAATTAATTTTGGTTTCTAATGATATATGGATCAGACTATGACATGGGATGAAGATGGAATTGATGGTTATGGTGTCATTGTTAACCTGAGTATTTATGTGGTTAAATAAAGAATAATGAATTGTGAATATTGTTTACTAGTTTTATTATAATTTTTTATTTATACAACTGCATAAAATTTTTGAGAATGAATAATGTTTTAAAAACCATTTGTGGTGAGCTACTGAGATTTATCCACACCCTCCATGAGATTCCAAATCGGTACCTGAATAGATTTCATGTTTGTAGGATATGGTAAGGGAAAAATACCTATGATAAATGGATGAGTTGGGATGGATCATGGATGGGGGAACCAGAATTGGTGTCGAGACCCAATTGAGAGTTGTCAGTGTGCCTTTATATTGAATTTTTATTTGATAGTTGACACTTATAAGACATGGCATTTTTACATCATTGTTTTAGATACTTTGTTCCTCTCATGGAAATATAATATGATGTTGGTATTCATTGTTATGTTATGATATATGGTTATTGTTATTTTCTTTCTGTTATTGTTTATTTCTTTCTATTTTCGGGTTACTCTAATAAAGAGGGTACAATCTCCCCACAATACATATATTAAACCCTCGATGCTAGTCAGAAGCCTCTGGAATACGGGGAGGTGCCCCGGAGGTCATGTAACCTATAGGATCATAGAACATATTCATGCCACCCAGTTCTGCATGTTAAATTCTAGAACTAGGTCACATGATGTTTGGGATTCACACATGGAATGTGATACTTATCACTACCCAGGGACTCTAGCTGCCACAGCCAGGGGACATCACGATATGTCTTCTTCTGTGATACATACAATGTTGTCATGTTTTGTATAGAATGATAAGATATCAAATGATAAGCTCATATCCATGTACAATTCTACGATTCCAACCATTTGAACATCTAAAAATGGTTTTAATCACCTACACCAGTCAATTAAAACCCTCCATGGGCTATAAATTGAAATTTAGTTATTCTCTTGAACAATACAATGACTCCATAATCTGTAGCGCCACATGTCACCACTTCTCGTCACTTCATATTAATGTTACATTATGTTAATCCACTAATAAATTCCATTATGTCCATAAATAACTGATTTTTTCATTGTGCACACATCCACCATGAATTTGGGGGTCTGATCGTGCTCGGTCCTTCCATGAAATGTCGAACTGTGGCCCCATAGAACAACGACAGTGAATGAAAAGAACAGTTTAGGTAAAGGATTATGAACAAAGGTGAATCAATAACTTCTCAAGAGTTATTGTCCAATGATCTTGGAATGTAGATATTCAAGGGAAAACATGGAATAATTCACAATAAACCAAATAAAAAATTTAATTCAATAAACAAGCTAATTCAAAGGATACTTTAATCACAGATCTAGTAATAACATATAGGAACACACTAAATATTTTAATACAAGGGATAACCCAAAATTGATGATACCTACCTTGATTATGGACCAATTTTTTGTGATGAATGTGCTTACCAGTGATGGGGAAGATCTGTTACATTTTATATCTATCAATCCACCTCGATCCAATCATAGTTCAACATCTGATCCCAATTCTCCATATATGAACGCTCTTAATAACCACTCAATGCTCACAAGGTTATTAAAATAACCCTATAAAATTTAAATAATTGATTATTTAAAGATGAAATTAGGTTTAGGGTATTAAATGAATTAATATAATAGATTAATTAATTAATCCACACAATTTAACCATCAATAGATGCTTTATCTCAAGACTTGGTGATGACCAACAATAGGTCTCTCCATAGTTAAACCTCGCATTCTGGATACAAATATGGTTTAATATTTTTTATTTGAGACTCTATTCAAGAGATATTCTATTATTTATTAAAAAGTGGTCTCACCAGATATAAATATTTTCAATATTATTAAAAAATTAATTTCGGGCTCACCAAGCCATGGAATCTCACACCATCTCAGTTCCTGGCTCTGAAATCATTCCTTAATATAATTCAAAGTCAAAAATGGAAAGAAAGAGTCTCAACATTATTAAGTCCTTCAAAGGATAGACCAGTTCATTGAAAAATAAATTTATGGTAGATTATAATTATGAGTATATATAATAAATCACATACAGGTAATTAATATAATGTTTTTGGTAATTAATCATTTTAAATGCGATTATCAAATATAATGATCCTTCATCATTCGTTTTATAAAAAAGTAGTGTTTTAGTGTAATTATGGTTTTTCTTGTGTTGTGTTTATAAGGGGAAATGATGCTGATGTGTGGTATGTATTTTTGTACTTTTTTTCCTAATATTATGCAATAAACACTTAGGTTTTGTTTGTGTAATTTTTGTTACATGTTTTATAATTTTTATTTTTTATTCATCATAAACTGAGTGATGTAATAAAACTAAATACATTATGATGTTTTGGGTTTTAATTGTCTTCCCCAACATCCAAGATGTAGAGCATTTAGAATTTTAAATACTCCCCATTGCCCACTATCTCATATAGAAATAAGACATTATGTAATGGCTTTAAATGATGACATATATGAATGTATGTTTTTTAATGGATAATGGGTTTTTTTATATTTATAAACATGTTGTGACATATATAAAATTATATAAATGTTATATGGGTCAATGATGGGGACATACATAAAATGATAATAGAATGAGGTTGGTTCCCCTCATTATAATAAACCATACAATTTTTTGGAATATTATTTATACCATCATGGAAACTGTTATGTGTATATGAAATTATGTGGTTTCAATGTTTCAAGACATTTAAGGTAATTTATCCCATGATGTATGTTTTTGGTGTGTGATGGAATCTAGTTTAGAGGTGATGTTGGTACATGTTACCTTATCAATTATTATTATTATTATATTATTATACATGTGTGAAATATTGGTTTACTAATCATTTAATGAGATGAGGAATTATTTAGTATTTTAAAAAAAATTAATTGCGTTCTAAATTTATTCGCATATAAATTAGAATTCTTAATACAATTTTTCTCCGGCAGGTTAGGGAGGATAATATCGAGTTTAAATCTATTCGATATCATAATATATATATATATATATGTATTCATTATATAGGATTTTTTTAAATTGTATGAACATTAATATCTTGTAGTGGTTGTTCATGTTATTAGGGGATTATTGAGTCACTATCATAGGAGTTTCATTATGGGAATTTATTTTGGAGGTATTATTTTATATATGATGTTGGACACATTTATTGATTTCTCAATTTATTATATATTTTCGTTGATTGGTTATATTATCATGGTTTAGTAGTTTATTACCACACATTTTCCTTTTGATAAACACCCAATGCTAGTCTCTAACAAATGTCCTATTAGAGGTTTGATTATAGGTCAAACTCATCTTTATTTCCAGCCAAGGAGGGTTTCCAATAGTAATGGGTATCACACTAAGGCCAAGATTTCCCAATTTCATATTATATATAAAATTATATCCTAATTGTAAAAAAAATTCAAGGCAACATGGGATTATATTTTTAAATTTTTTAATTTCTAAAATAGAAACATGGTCTGTTCACAGTTTTTGGAAAATGTGAAACAACCAGGTGAATACATCTATAAATAGACATAGCCAAATTTCCAAGTTGGTCCATGGTTAATTTAACCATTAAAATATGTGGTTTGGGGTGCTATATACCTTCTAGTATAGATCACACATTTAGTTCAAGTTTTGGATAACAATGTGTCAATACTATACACCCATACTAGCCTTTTAATATTTTATTATTTTATAGAAATTCCCCCATTTGCAACAGTGCTTATGCCCCTTCGTTTATCTTTCTCTATATTCACTAGACTAAGTTATCTCTTGCCCGAACATCACCAGATCTTTTATTTGAGCCACACAGTAGAAATTATGTAATCTCCCTTGTTCAAAAACCTTCTCCCCATGTGCTAGATGTCTACCACTCCCTATAACTTGATCCTAGATAAAAGAATCTACCATTATTCTCCATATTTCCACACATCCTTTGTTATTGTTAATGTCTTATCCAATTTCGAGTAAAAATAGTTCAAGTGAAGATTTTTTCCCATACCCTTCTTATTCATCTCTCGTACCCTCTATTTTCTATTTATTAGAACATTATGAACCATAATTAGATGATCCCTCAAATTATTTGTTTGTTTTTTCAATGTTTTTCGGTTCCTATGGTTCAAGAGGCTTGGGTTTTGGCTGATTCTCATAATGTAAATTGATGGAAATAAGTTCTTCTCCCATTATGTTGTACTTGTATTTTTGAAATTATATTATTGATCCTTTAATTCCTACACTTTTTAATCTTGTTTTAGATGCCTTTTAATAATATTAATTGCGTCTTTAAATCCATTTTGAGAATAAAACCATGTTTTACATGGTTTATGTAAAATGAAATGAACTTTTTATTTTAAATTTAGTAATTGAAATCTATTTTAAAACATCCTTGATACCATATATCAAATAAAACGATTGAATGTCCTTTACTCATGTGTTTTGGTATTTTTTTAAAATTCTATTAGGTTTTCAAAGTGTATATGTAATTAATTTTTAATTGAATTTGACTTTTCAAGTGACACATGAATTTTAATGAAATTATAAAGTGTCTAAAACATTATTGTTATTTAATGTGGGATGGTTCTAAAATTCATCGGACATTACACTCATATACATAGGTATATATATACCAATACACACACAGATATATATATATATATTAATAATCACTTTAGAATATATATTTTTTGCGAGGAGAGAAATATCATTATGTATAGATTCATTTGATCATAATGATGAAGTTATCCTTTAGGTTTTAAATGTGCTATGAAAGATATATTTTCAAATGGGATTTAAAAATAATTTTGTAATAAATTATAAATTTCTGGTAGGCATGACATACCTTTCTTATTATATTTTATAAAGGATGTTCAAATTTTTTGAAGCCATGTTATGAATTTTTCATTGATTTATCATATGTGTATTTGGTATTTATAATGTTTTCACTATTATTTGAGAAATGAAATTGTTCAAAAGAAGATTGTATTGTTTTTAAAAGAGAAAGGGTTTATGGACTAATGAAAGGTCAACTTATTTATTTTAAATTAGATATTATACTTTGGAAATTGATAAAGAACATAAGAATCCAATTATCTAGGGTGTAATAATGATTTATTTATTTTATTATTACACCACATTACTATCTAAATTAAACTTGATTGTGGTTGTGGTGTTGTGGAAGTGTTTATCCACACAACTAGGGAATGACATGCACTCTTTGTAGGATGAATTATATGTGGTGTCAGGGATGAGAAAAACTGTATCTAATCGTCCAAGTCATGAACTAAATAGTGGTCCACTGTTTGGTCAAGGAATATAGTCTTTAAGGGATTGGATGTGGTGTCAAGGATAAACATCACCAACTAATTATGCCACAAAATGTTCTCTTTAGTAGTTGTGCATGTGATGAATATTATCTATATGACATCACGAGTTATAAGAAGAACCAGATGTCATATTCGCCTTCTATGTCCATGGAAATTATTCCAATGGGAATATTTTATTAAATAAATAATTTTATTATTCTTACTTTTCATTTATTAAAATAATTAATGAATGGAAATATCACTCATCTATAAATTTCTAAATTATACTTTTGATTTCATTGATTGCCTAAAATTATTTATTAAAAATTATTTGAAAAGGGATGCTTCTAAAAATTATTTCAATGGTGTTTTCTAAATTTTTTTTTTGCAACAATGATGTATTCCAAGGAATTGTTTTTGATGTGAATATTTTTATTTTATAAAAAATAATATTAAAGATTCTAAAATGATATTTTATTTTTTGAATATATTCCTAAAAGATAATTTTAAAATACACTATTTTAGACTCATGAAAATGATATTTTATTCAAATACTTAACTTTAGGTTTGGTTTAACTTAACATTTCCATTGACTTTATTAGACATTCATATCATTAATTTTCAGTTTCGTGTTCTTATTGTTATATTAATGATCTTAGAGTGTACATTTAATGATTTTTATGGTTAATTGTAAAGTCATTGGAGTTGTGTGAGTGATTATTTTTGATTAATTTATCACCTGGACCATGTATTCCTTTTAAATGTTTTGGCAGGACTGTATTTTACATTCTTATAATTTCCAACATATGTCCCTTTAAATGGTGTAGTTTATCGAAATATGACCTTGGTTATTTCATTTACTTCATTGGTGATGAATTATATATGTGTAGGTAATTGTGGGACTTCAAGATGGCTAGGTGAGGGAATTTGGAGAGTGAGTTGGGGGATTGGATTATTTCTATTTATATTTAGGTATTTATTTATATATACATATTTTATTTGTAATATACATGAATCATATAGACAAGTCATGTTGATTTTTTTATGTGGGATTTTATTCTTTCCTTGGTGGGATTTAAGGAAAAAATAATTCAAATGTTTCATTCTTGATTATCAAATACTTGTTTCTATTTAATAGGGATCATGAATTATCTATTGGTGTATCATGGTCTTCCATGACTGTCCAATGTATGGACGAACTTGGTTATGATCAGGAAAAAATGGTATCAGATACAAAGTTCCTAAGTGGGCCAAAGATTTAGAGTGTCCCTTTTTATTTGGGTTGTCTTGTAGATTATATAAATGATTATAGAAATATGAGAAGCAGGGTATAGAATATTCTATCTAACTATTTACCATTCTAAACCTTGATTAACCATTGGAAGTTATTCTCTTTATTTATTTCTATAGTTGTTTCAGATTTTTGTGTCTAGGGGTTGACAATGATAAATATCTAATGGTGCTCGATTTGTCCAAAAGGCATGGAAAACCTTTTAGAGAAATGTACATGGAACGAGTTGAATCTCAGTCCTAATTTTGTTGTTCACACATGGTATCCGAGCAACGTATCCAAAAAAATAAATACAAGACCCCCTCTTTAATTTTTAATTAGATTCCTTTTGTTTTTATTCATCTTGATCATGTATATTTTGGGGTTTTTTTTGTGAAATATGAGTTTAAATTTTAAAATCATATTTTAAAAATGGTATAGTTTTTAGTTTTTAAAAATTATAAATTATTTGTTTAAAATTAACATGATAACAACGTATTTTTTTATCTTTTTAATAAATTGGTTTTAATTGGAAAATTGGATTTCATGGAAATTGATGTTTGTTGGTTTGAAAAATGTGAGAGTCATTTTTCTTAAGGTAATTTATAACAAAATATGAAATGATTTTGAAAATGAAATGTTTTAAAAAATGATATTTCAATATGTGGTTGGAGGTGGGGTTTTAATTTTTTTTTCTTTTTTCTTCTTTAAATGATGAATTTTTTTTCAAGAACGGTTTTTTTTCATCTAATGAGTGAAAATGTTTTGGAGTGAATTTTATTTTATAAATGGATTTGTATCATTTAGATGAAATAGATCCAAATTTTAAGGGAATATTTAGTTTTTAAGTATTGGTAAATATATTTTTGTTCATGTACATATATTTGAGTTGGAAATTTTTGTTATATTTTGAGGAATGGACCAGTTTATTAATATGTCTTGAATTTATTTTCATGATCCTTCTTCAATGGTTTGGATGAAATATGTGAATGTATTCCCTATAGAATATTTATATATTATTGTATAATTACAACTACCTTAGCATGGAGTTGGGTATATAATTTAGGATTTACACTTTCCAAGAATAGATTAGATTAATTCACATTATAGGTTCTTGATTAATGGACTTTCATGGTTAATCCTTTTGGAATGTGGTTCATTGGGGATATGTTATTGCCTCAGTTATTAGTTGAGCATCATAGATCTTAATGTTGAACAAGTGATGATATTCATCATTTGAGGAGATATTCTTGGGGTGATCTGGGTGAACCATTGAGTGACTAATATCTATTATATTATTTATATGATTTGTTGGGATCACCTACATTTGTATTTATATAAAAATTGTCCCACATTATAGTATCTCTCAAACCATGTTTTGGACCATATTATTTTTCTTAGAAAAATGTTGTTTGAGGTAATTCTTGTAATCTATTACCTTCTCCCATAAGGACTTCCTTGGATTTCCCATAATGAGATGATGTTTTGTCCTTCAATCTTTGATATGATATCTTATTATAGAATCCCTTGAATTTGTGGAATACATTGAAATTTCTTCTTAGTCTTTATAGTGATTTTGTTCTTTTGAGCCTTCTCGAGTGAGTGGGTTTCTGGGATAAGTAGAATACGTTTTAAATTATAACATGATGGAGAGGAATCTTCCAGTGATCCATTGTGGAGAAGATCCTATAATGAAATTATAGTCATTTTAAACACATGTTAAATTAAGAAATTCTTTCCAAACCACATCCACCAAAAGAAAAAGTATTTTACCTCTATCTTCATTGGTGTCTTAGTGTATCTATTTTGAACTGATTATACTGTTTTATTGATTTCCATACATCATGGCCCCTTTTTTTAGAATTCCATGGTTTTTTAAATAGTTATTTAGAAATTTTACTCTTTATTACTACAAATCTATTCTTTAACTGCACTAGTAATATGTCTTTATTAGCATTGTATAATTGTTGATAATGCGAGTGATGTTAAAGGAACGGATTTAACAGCGCTAAAAAATAACTGAGAAAGGGGGCCTTTATCAGCAATTTTTTGTACTGATAATGTTTTCCTTTATCATCATTTTTTTAGCACTATTAAAGATCACCTTTATCAGTGCTTTTTTAGCACTGTTAAATGCCCAATTTATCAGTGCTTAAAAAAGAACCCTAAAGACGCCACTGATAAAGGGGGACACTTTTTATTTTTTATAATCTATTCTTGCCCCATATTTTATTAGAGATTTTCACCCACTATATCAGCGCTTGTCCCCCCGTTTTCATTATATTAGATAATTCCACACTCCCACATGTCCCCTGACACAAGCTAATTTTGATCCTGAGACCTCCAGATTATACACCAACACCTTTTCCAATCCCCTATGTTTTTTATTTTAAATTTTATGATATTTATATATATTTATATATAGTTCATTACATGGTCATCAATATATATATATATATATATTATTAAATACATATATAAAATACGTTTTGTGTGTGATTGTGTGGGTTTACAAATATATACATACAAACATAGATATATATAATTATATTCGTGAATATATAAATATAATTATGCATATTTTATTTATTTACATATATTATATTATAATATTAATATATATATTTATATACAAGAATATGTAGATAAATAAATATCTTTTAGTCAATACACACATAAATATAACATTATATACACATTAATTGTATATGTATTCAAATATTCATACATTTTTTTAAATTTAAAATATATATTAGTTTTTATTTAGATAACGTTTATATATTTTGAAATATATTTTATATTTAAATATGTTTACATATCTATTTAAAAATTTAAAATTTTATGTGTGAATATATATAAATTATGTATGTATTTCTATATAGTTGATTATAAAAAAAATATAAAAAATGATAAATTTAAAAAACCATAATATTAATATGAAATTAATCCATATGAATAAAAGTATTCCCCACTAAAAATAGGAAAAAATACCCCTGTAAAATGAGCCTAAAATTCCATCGAATGTTAAAAAATGTAGGAACATAGACTAAGAACTCTATTTTGGATGCCATCTAATAAATTTATGGCCTAAAAATTATTAAAAGGGATCACCTCAAGTCACCAGGTCATATATATCCTCAAAATATTCTATTTGATATGTGGTAGAGGCCAAACGAACATCTGAATCAAATGTCATGGGTATTTTAATTTTGAGATACATTTTCAACTAAATTTCTATATTTATATAAATGTTTGATTTTCATATCTTGAAATAGTTATTATATTACTATTAAATGATAATAAATAAAAATTATTATTATTAATTTTTCTTTAACTATTTTATATTCTGTATTCACTAAATATCGTATATATTAAGTGTAAACTCATATTATTCCTTATCTAAAACATATTTAAAAAATATATATTATATTTATATAAATATATTTGTATTTGTATTTTAATTTACCATTTTGAATGAATTTTGTTTTTGAAATATCCCATTTATCAATTATAGTAAAATGGCACTAATAAATAGGGTATCGTAATCTGGATTTCAAAAAAAGATCTAATAAAGATCCCACATTTATCAAAACTTTTCTATAAGTTCTATTAAATTCCCCTTAATTTTTACTTTTTTTCTGGCACTAATAATGACCATCCCTTTATTTTTGATTTTTAGTAGTGTTGATAAAGGGGCAGAGGGACTTTATTAGTGATTTATTAATAGAACTGATAAAGGTCCACATTTAACATCATTTTTAGTTCTGTTAAATACCCGATTTGACATCATTGAAAAGGAACTATTAAATACCCTTTTAATAGTTCTTTTTCTAGCGTTGACAAAGGGGGTCTTTAATAGTGATTTTATCTAGTGCTGTTAAATCCCTATCACTGGATACACCCAATTTTTTAGTAGTTATTTCTATATTCTATTAGGTAACCATTGTTAGTTTAGATTCATTTATTTTTGTTGGGGATGAGGAAATTATACAATTAGGGTGTATCCTTTTTCATATTTAGGATGATATTATCATTTGTTAGAATTAATTGAAGTCATTATTTGGATATATCAATGACCATCTTTAGTATATGTGCTAAACCCCATTCATTCTTGTGTAAGTTGTTACATTCCTGGCTTTTAAGGGATTTAAATAATTATGGTTGGATGTTTTATCCCACTCAGACCCTGTATTTATGATTTTATTTATTAATTTTAAAACTTCCCCCAAATATATAGCCAAACATTGGGTAAATACACAATTATTTAGATTTCAACATGTTTTCATGGTCAGTGCATGGTTAATAGAAACCATGCATCAAACATGTAAATGAATACATGACTTGATAGAAACAAATTGAATAATGGACCCATGGTTAAGTTATCCATGTGTTCTACCAATGATGGGTTCTCGATACCCTCTAGTAGATCTCAAATGGTTGATATATAGTTTTTCCAACAAGGTGTTTAATCAATACATAATTCATAGACTTTTAAAATTATGAGATTTTACATAAAATCTCTTATATTTTATAAATAGGTTGACCCCCTCCCTCAATTCAACTATTCTATGTGCACCATCAAATGAGGCTACCCCAACCAGCTATACTCTCCCCATTATTGGGATTGAAATTTTATCTTGGAAATAGAGAGTCACCCCTGCATGACTAGTATATCCCCATTCAAGATCCCCATCCCCCCTCTTTCTCTCATGACTATGATCTCGGCTTTAGAACCCCCCATGTCTCTTCTCTCCTTCTCACCCATTCAGGGTAATAAATATCTAATTTTGAATGGAAATTGTTCGAGGTAAGATTACGTTCCATCCTCTGTCTTCCCAATCTCTTTTCTCCTTGATTATCATCTTTTATAATGTCACACAATATTCTTGTAGAAAACCTTAATCTATTTTGGTAGAATCCTTTTGATGTTTTTTGGTTCCTTGTGTTTAAAAAGCTATGCTTGAGGCTGAATCTAGTGGAATTAGTCAAAGGTGATGAGTTACTCTTTGATACATAATAGGATACCCTATCTTTCTATCTTCTAGTTATGGATCCTTTAATACATCCAATTTTTAATAATATTTAATATTTATACTACAAATATTAAATCATTCTTAAAATCCTTTTAAAAAGGAATCCATGATTTATTTTGATTCATTTTAATGCAATTGACATTTCAATTTAAGGTATTTATTTTTTAATTTATTTTACTTTTTCTATGAACAAAATATGTATAATAAAATTCATGAATAGAATTTAATAATTTTTTTTGGCATTTTTAAAATATTTTTTTGGTTTTCAAAGGGTTCTTTAATTTGGTTTTTAATTTCACAATTGAAATCCCATGAAATGATAATTTTTTCAAAAAAAATATTTTTATTAAAATTGTAAAGTATGTAAATACAATTTGTTGTTATGGTAACATATATTAGTTTACATATAAATATATATATGTATATAAAAATTCACATGAGAATATGTAATTTTTTTAAAATGATAAAATAAAAAAAATATATATATATATATATATATATATATATCTTTGTGTGTGTGTGTTGGTGTATAGATGCATATTATCATAATAGTGAAGGAATCATTGTGGTATTCAATGCGATAAAAATTATTCTAAAATATATTTTGAAGTTATTTCTAATATAAATATTAATGGCCCAGTTGGGATGAAATACCTTACTTATTATATTTCATAAATTATGTTCAGTGTTGTTAAATAAATTCTATGAATGTTTTAGTGATTTATTATATGACTCTTGGGTATTTAAAATGTCCACTCATTGATTAGATTAATGAAATTGTCCAAAAGGGTATGTATTAATTTTGATATGTGAAAGGGTTTGATAGATTTATGAAATCCCCATTATTTTTTAATATTATATGTGTCACTTTTGAAAGGGGTAAATAACATGGGATGTGTGTATCTATGGTAGAAGGCTAGTTTATGTATATTACTTTATTATGCAATGTTACTAACTAAAATAAAATAGATAAAGGTCATGGTGTTGTGGATAGATGACACCACACCACTAAGACATGATATTCACTTCATTGAGGGTGAATTATATATGGTGTCATGGATGGGAGACACTATACTAGTACGCCAATGCATGTCCTCATTAGTTGTACACTGATAGGCCAAGGAATGTACAATGTATTTGTATGGGTTTAGTTTCATGAATGAATGTCACCACACTACTAGGTCATTCAATATTCAAATTATTTGGTTAAGTACATAATGTATTCTAATCATATTTGATCATAGGTTTTGTGAATAATAGAGGTCCCACTACCCATAGATGAATTAGAGATTATTTCCTGGGGCATATTTTATGAAATGGTTTCTTTTATGGATCATTATTTACTTGTATTAATATCATTAATATATTCCACTTGTTTTAATTTATAAACTCCATAGTAAGATGTCTACGTCATTTTTTACTTAAAATTATTAAACGAAAAGGATTTTAAAATGGATATATCTAAAAATATTTTTTTATGGTTCTTGAAAATGTTTTTATGTAATAATGGAATATGAGGACACATTTTATTCCAAGATGTTTTATTCAAAGAATGCTAAAATAGTAGTGTTTTTAAAATTATATTGTATTTAATGCATTTGTTCATGGAAAATAATTTTAAACTAAAATATTTTAAACTAGCATGAAAATAATATTTTCTAAATATGTTAATTTGGGTATGGTTTTACATCGAATTCCTACTGAGTTTATTTATCAATCCAATAATCAATATTCAGTTGTAGGTTATTTTTATTTTATTACTTATCAGGGAGATTTTAGGTCCTCTCTCTAGATGGTGATATTTAAATTCACATGAGGTATATTGGTATTTAATTTATTTTACATTATATCCTCATCTATGTGTTGTTTTTAAATTATTAGTTTCTAGTAATTTTTGACATATATCCCTTCAAAATATTTATTTCTTCCAAATAGGAATTTACATCATTAATTTACTATATCAGGGGAGAATAATATCTATGGAGGACGTACTGGGACTTGGAGCTAGATAGGTGGGTACCTTGTATGAAAAGACGAGGGATTACATTATAATTTTTATAACTTATTTATTGATTTATTTATATATATTATATTTGGAAAGGATATACGATATACTTATGAGCTATGATGATTTTTTAGGATATTTTCATTCTACTTTTACTTTTATTTTTGAGTAAATTTGTTACTAATTATTTCTTTTAATTTTACGTCACGTATTACATGCCTGTGGGGATTGGGAATAGACTTCCGGTGCATTTTGAGATTTCTTGATCATCCAATAGATGGGTGAATCATTTTAATTTATAAAACTATGTCATGGAAAAAATATTATTTGAAAAGATATGGATTTTTTCTTGTTTAGTAGATAGTTTTCCAAGAAATTAAAATGTGGCTGATTATTGAGACTATGTTTTATCATATTGGTTAAAGTAGTAATTTTAAGAAGAGAATGTTTTTGAAGTAAAATTGTTTTAAATTGGAAAGAATGTCTCTAATTTGTTTTAGTTTAACATATATTATATATTAAAATGAGTTCAAAATGGTTTATAAATTTGTTTTAACAATCCAATGAGTGTATTGTATTGATTTTTGGAATGAAGAAAAATGGAATATGTTATTATTAGAAGGTTAAATTATGAACATTAAAAAAAATTATTTCACAAAATCATGTTATATTATAATGAATTTGTAAAATTTTATTCAATTAATCAACATATTGGGGTATTAATAAAATTTTAATTATAGCAGGGTTAAAGGAAAGGACTATAAAACATGAAAATGATTTCATACCATACCCATACTTCATAGTTTTTAGTAAGTTGGATTGGTGAATACCACATGGTAATAATTCCATGTTTTAGAACTTATTTATTTTAAAAAGAGTAACATAGCTCTAAGGTTTTTTAAAAATATCAACACTCAATTATATGTTGAATATGGGACTATTTTTTCAATTAAATAAGAATTTACTTTTTGAAATCTGAGGTATATTTTAGGCAATGAAAAATACATCATAAATATATTAATCTTGGTGTAATATTCATTTGGAGATTTAGATGATTGGATTTTATTTTTTTTAACATTATAAAAATGTAGAAACATTTTGACTCTATATGAATAATATATTAGTATATATTAACCATCACATTTATCAGAATATATTCATATAGATTGAAATGAACATGTAGAAGAAGATAAATAAGGAATTGTTCAATAACCATTACTGTGTTATATACTACCGTCCTGGAAAATAAAACATAGTAGGTAATATATTATGTTGAAATAATAATGGACTATTATTAGAAATGGGAATTAAAAATTATCAATAAGTAAAGGATCAAGTAAATATTGTCCTAATATTTATAGACCATGGGAAAACAAAACACATTTCTTATGAAATTTTCCAACCATCATTTTTAATTTGATCATAATAGTGAAATAATAGATCTTGGGTGAAAAATAGATGATTATATTTTGAAAAAAAATAAAAAGATAATATTTAATTTTTAAGAAGTGTATAGAGAATATATATTAGATTATTAATTAAATAAAAACTATATCTTTTAAATGTGATGTTTAATGAATCCAATTTCATAAATTTCTCTTTACAACATTGTGAGAGCGCATATTATTTTACTATTTTATGATATTATGTTTCCACAAAATAAAATTAAAAATTCAAAACTATAAAATTAAATACCTAGTAATCCAAAATGTAAATGTGAAGTGAAAATTAAAAATTTATATTATGAATTTATTCATATAAAAATAAATTAATGGGATAATGTAACAATGCATAAATGAACAGTATTATAAATAAATAAAAACTTAATGATACAATATTGGTCATTGTAGAACGACACTAGAGTCTACATATTTTATTTTATTGTATGATTATATTCAATATTACTTAATTTTATAAATTTTTTAACGAAGAGATGAGACATCATTGTGTGTCATTATAAATAATATCTATCAGATATTAATGAATGTTACCAATAATTTTGGAATTTATTCTGAACAATTTAGACATCGATTTAATATACTAGACTTCTTATAATCCATAATTATTTTGGTATTTGAAAATAAAAATAAATATATGAAAGAAAATTATATAGTAATTTTAATTTCAATTTAATGTAGTTTGGAAAAAATATCTATAATAAAATTTTCTAACAATAAATGTGTTCTTAGAAAATACAAATGAAAATCAATGAAGTGTTGAATATGACAAGATTTCGTGCAAATTAAAATATTATGTCTGTGAATGGAACATATTTTGTCTAGATATTTGATGAGGAAATTTAGATGGTTATAGTCATATTGAAAAATAAAAATGAAACCATCATTTGGATGAAAATATATCTTATTATTCGACAAAAAAATTGGATTCTGTAATCAAATATATTTTTTCATAAATACATATCTCGGAATTTAAGGATTATCATTAGTTTTAATGGGTATGTAATCCTGTTTTAGATTAGTCCTACTTATATAGTAAAATAAATTGGTTGTGTTTCATATCAATCTGTTATAATACCAAACATCTATAAAGTTCAATAATTATTTAATATATGAGTCTTGATGAGGTACATTCTTGACCAAAAAAATGTACAAATAATGGAATAATTTTAGATTTATTAGGATATATTATATGATGAGTAACTAATATAGTGTTTTATATATAAAGGAATAAGTGTTTTAAAAAATGTATGTATTATTTATGTAACATACACAGAGGAATCACAAAATAGATGAAGCAAGGTGGGGAACTAATAAAAACAAGTACATAATTATTAATGTAATAAAATTAAAGTAAAATGTTATTTAAATGTTGTAAAATGTAAGAGTATTTTTTTGTAATAGATATGCATTACCGTTCAATAACATTAACTAGAAATAACTAGGTAAAATTTTTGTTTATATAAAATGAAAAATATTATAGAGTAACATTGAGAAAATATTTTTAAAAAATGATATAATATAATTGTTAATTTTTGGAATCACTTAAATTTGAAACCATGCTAGCTGATATTCAGATGAATCTTTAATAGTTGTAGATACATAATGAATAAGAAAAACATAATAAGTCAAAGTATTAAAATTCACAAAATGATAATAGAATGAAATATATAATTTTATATTATAAAATAATTTTGACATATCATAACATATAAGTGAAAAAAACAAGTTTAAATGATCTATTAGAATAGTACCATTTTTTACTATTAGCAGACTCTAATTTTAAAAGGATTAATAATAATCACATAATAATTTAAAATATTCAATAAAAATTGTAAAAAAGTAAATTTTTTATTAAATATGAATAAATAATTTATCAATAATAAGGGATTAATATTGTTTGATAAATAATTCCCTGTTTACTCAAAACATGTATATGTATATATTCTAGAGTTGTATTTAAAATATATATATCTTAATATATAATTATTTTAAAAATAATTTCATATCATTTTAATTCATTGATTCAAAATTTTGTTTTAGTGAATTATTTTCATTCATTAAACAATAAAATATATTTATAAATAGTGAACTATGAATAATACAGTATAAAACAATGTATTTCCACTATAAAAGATAAAAAATAAAAAATATTTTTAAAAAAAAAAATATTAAACAAATTCAATATATATGATAATAAATATATATAATCATGAGAATCACTAGTAATACACATATCAAGGGTATATAGTAAATAATTAATTTTTATATTACATAATCATCTCATACTTCACGAATAAATGCCCATAGTCTGAAGCAACACTACCCACATAAAAATAATTTTCCCTGCATTTATATGTTCATTAACATATCCTATTGTTAATCAACCAATTATTTGGATTTATAAATCTACATGGTATTGTTTGTGAGTTCTAGAAATACTTTATTCAATTTAATTGTTCATTTACACTCTCACTATCTCAATTTATTATTTTAAATTTTTTTAGAATATAAATTTTTTAAGTGAGTATTCAATTTGGTTACTATCCTACATAGATTCAATTAATATCCATTTCACATACCAAATGTAAAATTTCTATATATAATTAAATTATACTCTAATAATATGTCCATAAATATGTTATGGTAATTATAGTTATCCCTAGTAAGTTTTTTATAATTTATATAATGTTATATATTCATCATAATTTTGGATTCTAAATTATAATAGGTTGATTCATTATTATTTTTGGAAAAAGAATTATAGTTTAACCATTAGAGTTGCATAAATTGGGTAATCCATTTGATGAAAGAAATGATCATTTAGTATAGATGCTACTGGTGAAAGGATTTATTTATTGAATGATTTTATATCTTTAATATGAATTAGTTATATTATTTGACTAATATTGTTTATTACCAAGAATTAATTCATACATACTTTGATACTTCACTCCCATAACTGTTTTATATAGTTAGCCTTTAATTATAACATGTTTGACTTCTACATTTATAAATCATTAATAATAGTAGTTCAAATAACAATAGAGGGTTTTCAATTATATTTTACTCTTTTTATAGAAATATAATAATATATAAATTTATTTAATTGTATTCAACAAGACATTCATAACCTTAATTTTTTTAGGAAATATTAAATATATGTTTTCATCTTAATTGATTTTATATGTTCACACATTTTATCAGAACATTCATAAATTATCATTGCATTTAATTTTAAACCATTCACCATTGATCATTATATAAATTATTTTGTAATCAATTTATCATATTTTATAGAAGATTCATGGATGATATATCTAATGGGTGGGTTCTGAAATTATACATCCCCTCTTTTCATTGATAAGAATAATCTTGGGAGATATATAAAAGTGTAGTGGCAGTATTTTATAACATGTATGTATGTTTATCTAAAAGGAACCACTGTTATGTTTATGATTTCTATAATTTTTCTTCTTCTTTATGATATCAATATTTATTTATTTAAAATATAATATGCACATATTATTCATGGATGTATATTGATTTATAATTTATCTCATATAGTTTATGCGACGATCGGGATATATATTTATTATTTGATATCTTATCTCTTAATGGGAATTTGGACTCACCCATTTTTTTATTTCCTAAATAGATTAATAGTAATAAAATGTAGGACATTATATGGTCAACACTAAATAGTGAATAATATTTTATGGAATAATTATTTCATTATAATGTATTTTATTATTATCCAATGTTCATATAATTATTTTAAATATATCCAATTATGCATGATCTATAAATACCCGGATTTTTCCATGTAATATTTTTTAAAATATATAGAAATATTACGAGCCCGCCAAAATTGACGGCGTGTGATTCTGAGGCCCGGTGTGGCCAGAATGAATTTATGAACATTTTTTCGTGTATTTTTAGTGAATGTGTGGGTAGAGTTTTTTAACTTTTGGAACTGATGCTCAGAATTGAAATCTGAGGACACCGTTGAACTCATAGCGCCGATAAATGCTTAAGAAGACCTTCTCCATGTCCACAGTAGGTCATGGTTGGAAGATAGTTTTTTGGGTTTTCATGGGAGAAGAAAAATAAAATAAATACATTTTTATTATTCTTTCTTGAAACACCCATTTTGAATCACAGTGGTGAGGACCACCCGAACACCCCTTTAATGTGAGGAAACCCTTAGAATTCCCCCAATTCATATGCCAACATTAATTGAATAAACAAACTTAACTCAATTAAAGATGGATCCTCACCTCTAATGGTGGGGGATCATTGGTAAAGATGATAATTGGGAGAGAATCTTTGGAAGATCATCCTCCAATGAAGAATGATCCTCCGAAGAGGATGACGCACGCGCTCGGATTTGGAGTGTGTTGTGGCAGGGACGAACGTCAACATCTTCATCTTCTTCCTCATGCCTACTCCAACGAACGAACGAGGAAGGGGGTTTATTTTGAGATATGAAAATTATCATTTTGTTGATTCTCCATATTCTCAATTCTCAATGATGATGTCCAAACAAACACGACCATAATTCCACCAAAATACAATGATCTTTTCAATTTTTTCCTCACGCGTTATTCATGAATTCTTCAACACCAAATTATTAAGCGCGCTAAAAAAAACAATGTTTTGTTGAGCGTGACATATGGATGACGAGATCTTCACCCGTGGATAACGAATATGAGGTCGACATATTTTTTGGGCTCAAAACAAAGTTGTGGTGACCTGAAGAAGAAGATGGTGGCCGGCAACTGGTCAGCCGCGATTCAAGCAGGCAACGGAGGAGGATGGCGGCTGACACACTGGCTGTCCACGTGGAACTGGTGCGGTGTGTGTCCGATCCGCCCATAGTGGAGGAGGTCATGACCCGTCATTTGTATTGGAGAAGGGGATGGTTTTCTGCACGCCGGCCAGCCACGTGGAGGCAGGGCGGTGCATCCGCGCCACTAGAAGAGGAGAGGGTCACAACTGCTTAGCTACACAGGTACACCTAGAGGGCGGCTGGCATCCGACCGACTATGGGTGGACAGTAGTGCCATCGTACCCTTGTGAAGATAGCTGACAGGTCTTCCGCCTGGTCATGTCATGCCGAGCGGGACCCCTCTAGCAGGTCCCACAAGCTAGCAGGTGGCGCCACTTGGTGCCGATGGGTTGGTCAAAGTCAAACGGTCCAATGGACCATTCATAATACTGGGGGGATGGGGAGGCCTCCCCCCTAGTGCAGCTATAGAGGGACCCGCCTTGGTGGACTGCTCCCAGCTGGGCAGACCACACCAAGTCGGGTGGACCACACCCCGTAGAGCTTGCCACGCCGAGCGGGCCGCGCCCCACGTGGACCTGGCGGGCCCCATTTGTGTGTCGGGCCGACCCCTTTCATGGGTCGGACTAGACCGCAGCCCGTCGGGCTGGGCCCACCATGTCCCAGCCCCTCCGAGCCTGACAAGGACCTTGTCGGGTCATCCGAAACTGGGTCGGGTTGGCCCAGGCCGGGTAGGACTGGACCCGAGCCCATCTGGTCCCAGATACGCCTTTTTGGACATAGCTTGAGAACTGGGCGTCTGTTTGATGGACCGTCTGCAGCACCGGAATCCTAGGATTGAAATGTTCCTTTAGGAATACTCCACATGTGTTTTGGATAAATTTGGTGTATGGTCGGGTTGGATAGAACACGAATCCAACCTAGCCCTCAGAACCAGAATGCAAATAACGTTCAGACTGGTCGTCCGATTGACACGTCGTCAGTCAATATGGGAACATAATGATGTGACATACCTTTGTGATAATTCTATAGGGTACTTCATGGAATTTGATGTATTGTACGATGGATTGAGGATTGGAACCTCTCGGAATCAAGCATTCTTAGTGTGGGAACCCTGTGGCTTGTTGTACTTGAAAAATCGTCAGATCCTCTATGGGTCATCTTCAGATCTTGTGTGGGTCAGCCCTCAGCGATCCAGTGTGGGTTAGTGCATAAAAATCTTGTGTGGGTCATCTTGAGGTCCTTTGTGGGACATTTTCAGATCTTGTGTGTGTCATCTAAATCCTATGTGGTTCAAGAGCAGTGTTTCTCGATGAATTTAGAAGATCTAGCAATACAGATAATCATCTATGCATCCATACATAAGTTATACCTAGTGTGAGATGAGTCTTTACCATTGTGGTACATATCGTCGTGGTGTTACCTATGTGTTACGTCTATCTTTGTGGTGTTACATTTGTGGTACTTCTACCTTCATGGTGTTTCCATTGCGGTATCCATCCCTCACGCATGAGATGTGTATATATTAATAACTTAGGTATATTTATGGGGTTATACCTAAGTAGTGTTTATGACTATTGATTCGTTCTATGATATTGGGATCTTGCTTTTTGGTTTATCCTTTGTGGATTCTGGGAGACATTCAAGGATCACAGGGTCCCTACCGAGTATTGATATACTCACCCCTGCACGGGCCATGCCTGCACCTTACTATGTCTTGTGCACACAACGAACAACATTGATCGAGGCGGAGGGTTCTATGACCGGAGGCTGCTCATAGGTGGACCATTAGATGAGACGTACCATAGAGATGACTGTACGAGAGATGTACCTACCATTCAGGTAGGATCTTTGGTTGGTGTTCACAGGAGTTGTTTTCAGTTTTTCTTGTACATACTAGTTGGGCTTGTATTCCGTCCCCTTTTTCTTACTGTAGTCAGCCTTCTGGCTATATAGTTTACTTTGTTCTTGTGTCATGTTGTGTTCATGGATGTGTGAGTTTTTAGGTAAAAACGAAATGCCTTTTTAGTTTTAGAGATATGCCTTTCTAGGGCTCATCACCATCCCCTAGCCTATGGAAGGCGGGCTTGGGGTAGTCACGGCATGGGCCCTAGGGGACGTGTCGTGAAAAATTCGTATTAAAGGAGTCGGTTATACAGAAGAACATGGTCTCTGATTTTTTAATCTGCAATATTGTTAAGTGTTATGAGTGTGGTTTTCAGTTTGGGGAATCTAGTGTTGGTGTGGCGGCCGACATATCCATACCCCAGGACACTGACTTCTGATTTCTGACATAGTGCACGAAATCAGTGATTTCTAGTGTGTGTATTTGAAATGTTTTTTAGTGTTCCCTTTGAGACTGCTCACTAGGTATAAACAATTGATCGTGGGACACCTGTTTCCCTCCAGGATGCCTCCACAAATACATCCATCTAGGGTTCCAGGTATATTACGTGATTATATCCCACCGAGCAACGAGGCTTTGGTGCAGGTCCCCCTTTCGGTAATTGTAACATCTGATGGTGTACAAGTAGCACCACTACCCATTTGGAAGCCGATTCCACCTCTCCAGCAGTAGAGGGAGCACTCCTCTTGAGCGCATTGTACGTGTTTTAGTTCTAGAGGCCACATATGTTCTAGGATGGGACAGATCCACATGCGGTTGAGGACTAGCTGGAGGCTATGGTTAGAGGCTTTTGACAGATAGGGACACCAGCTGATCTCATGGTGATCCTTTCACCCTATCTTCTTCAGACAGCAGTGGGCAGATGGTGGTTCTTGATACTTCAGGTACACGACATGGTCAACCTCATCGGGTCAGACATCGAGATCCTTCTAAGGGTAGAGTTCATCCCAGCGACCTTACGCTTAGTGCGTATACAAGAGCTTCTCCACTTGCAACATGGAAGCATGACTGTGGCTCAATATTCAGTGAGGTTCACCGACCTATCCCACTACTACAATGACATGGTGCAAGACCCATTCTTCGGGGCCCGAACCTTTAATCAGGGGCTCAGACAGAATATTAGAGCATCGATGATTTCTCTCAGCATCCCGATGCAGGAGAGGGTGTTAGATAGAGCACTCTTAGTTGAGGGTTTTGTTTGTGAGTAGTCACCAGTAGCAAGACCCACCAACAGACATTACTAGTGGATTCATCTGTAGCTGGAAGTAGACAGATGACGCAAAGGTCCAAGAGGACCAGACATATAGGTGGACGACCGCATGATGCAGGGTCATTTGTGCGAGGCTCTTAAGATATAACAGGACAGTCAAGAACTAGGTAGTGTTACTCATGCGGTGGGTAGGGTCACATGGCTTGTGACTACCCGAAATGCCGTACAGATGACTAGAATATGGTCAAAGGATGACCTGGGTAGAGGTGAATATTTTATTGAGGAGGTCTGCAGGCAAGAGGCAGACGTGGCAGAGGGGCTAGTCATGCAGCAGGTGGTGGGCGGCAATACGAGGTACCACCACCACCACCACTATATGGTCCACCCCGACCACATGGAAAAGGTGGATATGGACTATCTTAGCTCTAGGCGGTTGAGGAATTGACCATGATGCTCTAGAGATGATTCGAGGTACGATCTGTGTTTACTGCACCTTAGCTGCAGTACTTATAGAGACATGCTCTAGTGACTCTTTTATTGCCATGTCCCTCATTCAGAGCTCGCAGATTCCGGTGGAGTTGTTGGCTTGATCCTTACTCCTATAGACTCCTATAGAAGAATATTTGATGATTACACACTGGTGCTGGCAGTGTGAGCTTACTCTAGTAAGCGAGAGCTTCAGCTGGGATCTTCTAGTAGTGGCGTCGAGGCCTTACGACGTCATCTTGGGTATAGATTGGTTATCCACTGTCCATGCTTAGATCGACTGTATTAGGTGCAAAGTGTCATGTGTCTGTATGGATGGGATAATGTTTTCCTTCACCAGAAAGAAGGAAACCATTGTAGTATAGGATGGACTTACCCGGACGAGGGTGTAGCCAGTCACACATTAGATGGCTAGCCTTACCCTCAAATGAGTTTATATTGTGAGTATGATCTATCCTATAGTGGTGGAACAAGATGCTGATATTTTCTCTCGGGATGATTCAAGTCTACCTCCTCGCAGGGAGGTGTACTTTTATATCAACTTGTTTCTAGGTAGGACACCAATATCTACACCAGAATATCTGATGGCTCCTACGGAGCATCGAAAGGTGTGAGTACAGATGGAGGACTTCCATAGTAAGGGGTTCATTCGGCCTAGTGTTTCCCCTTGGAAAGCCCTGATTTTTTTCCAAGAAGATGGATTGAAGATTGAGACCTTCTGTTGACTATCAGAGCCTCAACCAGGTGACCATGAAGAACTAGTACCCACTCCTGAGGATTGAATATCTTTTTGATTAATTGAAGGGAGCACAATGGTTTTCGAAGATATACCTCAGATCAGTCTATCCCTAGCTCAGGGTACGAGAAGATGATGTGTAGAAGACGGCCATCAGATGTCGCTATGGCCACTATAAGATATTTTTTATGCCATTTGGTGTGACCAATTCCCCATCAGTGTTCAATAGACTCATGAATAGGATCTTACAATCATACCTCGATCACTTTTTGGTAGTCTTCATCGATTAAATATTGATATAACAAGCTATGGAGGAGGAGCAAGCCCTTCATCTGAAGATAGTTCTGGACACTCTTCATGAACACCAGCTTTATGGTATGCTCTCGAAGTGATAGTTCTAGATTTGAGAGGGCCACATTCTTTGGAACATCATCAATTAGGTTGGTGTTTCAATGGATCCAGTGAATTTTGAGGTTGTTCTTTCTTGGGAGCCACCTAGGAGTGTGACAGTGGTGCGAAGATTCTAGGGTTTTTCTGGTTACTACCAGAGGTTTGTGCCTAACATTTCCAGAGTTGTGGCACCCATATCAGCATTGAAGAAGAAGGGGAAAACCTTCGTGTGGTTGAAGAAATTCCAGTGGAGTTTCTAGGAGCTGAGGCAGATACTAATTTATTGACTCCTTCTTAAGGTTACTAGAGGAGGTAGTTGGGTATGTAGTCTATTTAAACACATTAGGGGCCGAGCTTAGAGTTGTTCTAATGTAGGAGCGAGTAGTGATTGAGTATGGTTCGAGGAAACTGAAACAACATGAGATGAACTATGCTACCCATGACCTGGAGTTAGCTGCAGTGGTATTTTCCTTGAAGATGCGGTGACATTACTTGATTTGAGAACTTTTTACAGTCTACTATGATCACAAGAGTCTCGGGTATATCTTCTCTTAGAAGGACCTAAACCTGAGACAGTGGAATTGGCTTGAGTTCCTCCAGAACTATGAATTTTAGATAGTCTATACTCATGGGAAGGGGAACGTAGTAGCAGATGAACTCAACCATAGATCTGGTATACATTTACTGAGTGAGGCAATGGAGTAGCTAGCCGCTTTGCGGATATCCTACATAGATAAAAATGGAGAAGCTTATCTTCAGTCTCTGATAGTCACTCCCCCACTCCTTCAGCGAGTCAAGGAGGCACAGCTTGGGTACATGGACTGCGAGGCTCAACGTGCTCAGATATACACAAGACATGCACCTGATGGATATTTTGAAGGTGGGTAACATGTTATCCTCTTCAGAGGATGTACTATGGTACCAGTAGAACTTAGGGAGGAATTGTTGAGGGAGCTCCATATATCCCCTCTAGCGGTACATCCAAAAGTGGAAAAGATGTACCAGGACCTTCGGCGTCAACACTAGTGGTCGGGAATGAAGAAAGTAGTGGAAGAGTTTTTCTCACGGTACCTCACTTATCAACAAATGAAGGCAAGGAATCAGGTTCTAAAAGGCTTAGTTCAGCCACTGGAGGTACCAGAGTTAAAGTGGGATGAAAATTCCCCGGACTTCGTGACAGGACTTCCACGCAAGTCTAGGGGTCATGTTTCTATCCGGGTGATCGTTGATCGACACACCATGTTGGCCCACTTCCTACCTATACGATAGCAGGGATCATCAAAGGGCTTGGGAAACCTCTACGTACAGGAGATTGTACAGCTTCAGGGACTGACTTTGATGATTCTCTCTGATCATGATGTACATTTTACAACCTGGCTATGGAAGGGGTTGCAGGAGGCGTTCGGGGCACTGCTTCAGTTGGGAATCTCCTTCCATCCTCATACGGATGGTCTGACAGAGCAGTTCATTCAGACCCTTGAGAAAATGTTGTGTTCTTGCACCCTTGTTTTTTCCCGTAGTTGGGAGGATCACTTTCCCATGGTGGAGTTCGCATATAAAAATAGTTATCACTCCACTATCGGAATGGAACCATTTGGGTCATTGTATGGTCGACCTTTCAGATCACCTTTATGCTCGACTGGCCTAGGGGAGTTTGCACTAATAGGACCAGAGATGGTATGGGATACAACAGAGATGGTGCAGATCATCCAGGAGCAGATAAAGAATTCCCCGAGTAGGTAGAAGTCGTATGATGACAGGAGACAGTGACCTCTCCAGTTCAAGGATAGTTACCATGTCTTCCAATGGGTCTAACATCGATGAGGTTTCCAAAGATTTGGTCAGGACATCAAGTTAACTCCAAGGTTCATTAGACCATTCCAGGTCCTCAACAGATTTGGTGAGGTGGCATACCACTTAGATCTTCTTCCTCAGTTGCACCAGATGCAATACGTTTTCTATATATCCCAACTGAGGAGATACGTACATGATCCTTCACAAATCATTTACTAGGGAGAACTGGACCTCGATGATGGGGTGACGTTTTCGGAGGTTCCAGTAGAGATTGATAATCGATAGGAGAGAGTCCTTCCTGGGTGGTCGATACTTCTGTTGCTTGTACGATGGAAGCACGAGAACCTCCAGGAAAACACATGGGAGCAGGAGGCTTATATTCGGGCTCAGTACCCCCACTTTTTTCCCTAGTTTGTATTGGGGATTTTGGGGATGAAAATACCTGATGTGGGGAGAATGTAAAGATCCATAATTTTCAAAGAAATTGTTTTTAAAATATATGAAAATATTACATGTCCGCGGAAATTGATGGTGCGTGATTCTGAGGCTCGGTGTACTCAGAATAAATTTCTGAACATTTTTTTGGGTACGTTCAGTGAACGCTTGAGCAAAATTTTGAAACAATGGGAACTGTTGCTCAGAATTTAAATTTGAGGACACCATTTAACTCGAAGAGATGATATTATCTTTAGGAGACCTTCACCTCGACCATAGTAGTTTGAGGGAGGAAGATTGTTTTTTGGGCTTTCATGGGAGAAGAAAAATAAGATAAATAAATTTTTAATTTTCTTTTCTTGAAACCTCCATTTTGAATCTTAGTGGTGGGGACAACACTAAATCCCATTTAATTTGAGGAAAACCTTATAATTCCCCAATTTAATGTGCCAAAATTAATTGAATTAATAAAATTAACTCAATTAAAGATGGATCCCCAACTATCCTGGTGGGGGAACTTTGCAGAATAGGAGAATTGGGAGAGAGCCATTGGTAGAGCATCCTCTAATTAATAACGAACCTCTGACATGGACGACACATGAGCTCGGATTAGGAACGTGTTGCGGGGGTGACGAATGTTGGCGTCTTCATCTTCTTCCTCACGCCTACTCCAATGAACGAACAAGGTAGGGGGTTTATTTTGACATATGATAATTATCTTTTTGTTGATTCATCATATTCTTAATTCTCAACAATGTTGGCCAAATGAACATGGCCATTGATCCACCAGAATATCGTGATCTATTCTATTTGTTCTTCACATATTCTTTGGGTGTTCTACAATGCAAAATAATAAATCTCTCTAAAAACCCAATGTTTTTTGAGCACTACATATGGACATGGAGATCTCAAATTGAGGATCTCGAATGTCCATTCTACATATTTTTCGGGCCTAGTATGAAGCTGCGGTGACAGCATAAGAGGAGGGCGGCCGAAAACTGGTCTACCGCGGTTCAAGCAAGCAGTGGAGGAAGACAGCGGTTGGCACGCCGGCTGGACACGTGGAACCGGGGCGGCGTGCATCTGCGCCATCGGTAGCAGGGGAAGCTGTGGCTCATAGCCCGTAGTGGAGAAGGGAATAGTAGAGGGCACACTAGCCTGTCGTTCCGCCGGAAGAGGATAGGGTCATGACTACTGAGCCATAGTGGTGCACTGGAGGGCGGCTGATATCCGACCAGCCGCGGGAGGACAGCTGCGCTATCACGCCATTGGCATGATAGTCGGGCAATCTTCTGGCTGGCTGCATCCCACCGAGCGGGACCCCTCCGACGGGTCCCACATGCCAAAAGGTGGCGCCACTTGGAGTCACCGGGATGGTTGAAGAAGAACGGTACAATGGACCATTCAGGATACCAGGGGGCCTCCCCCCGGTGCAGCTATGGTGGGCCCCACTATAGTGGACCGCACCCAGCCGGGCGGACCACACCCACTCGAGCAGGACGCACCGAGCAGGCCATGTCTAGCACGGGCTGGGCCACCTCTTTGTTGGTCAAGCCGGACCCGGACTGGGTTGGGTCAACCCGAACCAGGTCAGGTCGGACAAGACCTTAGCCCATCTTGACCCAAATACGCCTTTTGGCCATATCATGAGAATGGGGCATCCGTTTGATGAACCGTCTATGACACCAGGATCCTTTGATCGAGATGGTCTGTTTGGTATACTCAACTTCAGTTTTGGATAATGTTTCAGTAAAATCGTGTTGGATTGAGACTGAATCCAATCGGGCCCTCGGAACTAAAACACTAATAGCATTTAGACTGGGCATCCGATTGACACGTCGTCAGTTGCATTGGGAACCTATTGACATGATGGAACTTCGTGATACTTCTTCATGGGACTTAGTGGTAGTTGATGTATTTTACGATTTCTTGAAGAGAGGATACTCCTAAAATCATGAATTCATAGTGCAGGAAACCTATGGCTGGCTGTGCTTGAAGAATCTCACGATCCTGTGGGGGTCATCTTAAGATCTTGTGTGTATTAGCGATCAGTGATCCTATGTGGGTCATCACATAGAGATCTTGTGTGTGTCATCTCCAGATCCTATATGGGTAAATATCAGAACTTCTTGATGAAGTAAGATGATCTAGTAATACTGATAATCATCTATACTTCCATACTTACGTTATACTTAGTGTGAGCTGAGTCATTACCTATTTGGTACATACCATCGTGGTGTTACCTGTGTGGTACCTCTATCTTCATGGTGTTACTTGTTTGGTACTTCTACATTCATGGTGTTACCATTGTGGTATAATTACCTCACATGTGAGATGTGTATAGATTGACATCTTAGGTATATGTATGGGCATATACATAGTCTATTGGTTCATTCTTTGAGATTGAGGTCTTGTTTTTTGGTTTATCCTTTTTGGATTTTGAGAGAACTACGGGGGTCACAGGGTCCCTTCTGAGTATTGTTATACTCACCCAGTATGGGATACACCCACACCTTGCTGTGTCTTGTGTAGACGATAGAGAGTATTGATCGATGTGGAGGGTACCAAAAATGGAGGCTGCTCAGAGGTTGACCATTAGACGAGACGTACCGCAGAGACCACCATACGAGAGCTATACCTACCCTTTAGGTTGGATCATTGGTGGGTGTTCATAGGAACTAGTTTCAGTTTTACTAGTACTTTCTAGTTGGGCTTGTATTCCGACCCATTTTTCTTACTGTACTCAACCTTGTTTCTAATATTTTACATTGTTCTTGTATCATATTGTGTTCTTGGATGTGTGAGTTTGCAGGTTAAAAGGTAATCCCTTCTCGGTTTTACGGATATGCCTTTCTAGTGCTAGTCGCAGGCCCTTGGTCAATGGATGGCGATCTTGGGGTAGTTACGGCGCGAGCACTAGGAGACTGGTCGTGAAATGATCAACCAAGAAATGGTTATTGAGAATAATATACTATATAATTTATTCCAATATAATAATAATCCCTTAAATATTGGTGGATGAGGAAAAGGGTTACAATTAGTTTTATAAATAATAATTGAATAATATTTTTAGTCATAATAGAAATAAATCTAGTTAAAATCTGAAAAATTAATTTACACAAATAATTTGATTAATAATATAATTTCACATATTTAGTGACTTAATATACAAAATGGTTGCCAAATATAGATTCATGACGTAAAATAATTGTTAAGGTTTGTGTTTTGGCCTAACTCATAAATAATAAAACACATCATTCAATAGTGAAATAGAATATTCAAATTAAATGTTTTATAGGTATGAAATGTTTATGAATTTAAGTAAAAAAATTATTTAAAAATTAATTTACTAGAAGTTAAGTAAATTTGTATAAAATATAATTTTTACCAATAACAACCCTATGAATATTTCAAAATATACTCTTCGTTCTTGATAAAAGGTTCCAAAATGTCCAATTATTAGGCCCTTAATATATTAAAATGTATCTACAATTTAATTAATAGATACATAGATGATTATAAAGTTATTTTCAATAGATATTTATTATTTCTCATTATTTATATTTGAAATAATTTTCACTCTATTTCTCTCTCCAATTTGTAGAAGTTTAGATGTTATGATGGAATGGTTTCAAATATATGAAGGCATGTTGGGTAAGATTCCCCTTACTCTATCACATTATTTAAAATGTAAAATTATTTATAACATTCAATTAAAATGTTGTATATATTCAATTATTATTCTCTAAAAATTTTATTACAATAAATTTACTAATTTATTTGAATCATTTTCCAGTAAACATCATTTATACTACATTCATAGCTCCATATCTATTCAAGAATAATCATGATCAATTATAGTAAAAGTATATATTTTAATTTTAGGAATTTCGTAATTTTTTTCTATACAGGGATACTGAATTTCATAAATGGTGATTTTTATATGTTCGGATAATATATATATTTTATCAATATATAGGGACATGAATAAAATTTCCCATTTTATTGGTATAATTGAACCTTTTATATCGATGTCAATGGTGATTTGAAAACATTCTGATAGTATTTTGTATTAATATTATGGAATAATAAATGTTTCAAATAGAATAAATTACTAATTACTATTTATAAATCATTTTTTTAGTAATTGAATTTGTAAATAGTTGAGGAAAACCATAATCCCATTATAATATATTGAAAAGATATGTTAGAAAAATTTTGATAAAACATTTCAAACCTCCATGATTTGTAAGGTTGAATTTGTCATTTATCTTTAATTATAAATATTTTATATGTCATCATTCTCATTGAATGATATTCAAATATTTGTTTGTGTGCCTGTGTGATAGATTGTCTTTGTGTCTACATATATCCATGTTATTATATTTAATTTGGAAATTGTAGACATGCCCATTTTTTATTGAATCAATATATACTTAATTTGTTATATTGATAATTTTTTAATGTTATTAAAAGAATTTATATATTGTTAACTACTAAAAAATTATGCATTGTCAGGTAATAATGATTTTTTTATTTTTTTATAAATATCAAAATAGTTTAGTTAATAGTGAAATAACACATATGTATATGTTATTTTTAGGAATTAAAATCGATTACTTTTTATAATCAAATGTTTTATAAATATAATATTTTGAACATTGATTACATTGTGACATCAAAATAACATCTTTCTAAAAAACCACACATAATTAACTTAAATTATTGATGGTTTAAAACTCACATACATCACTTCCCACTTAATCATTATTAGTTATTAACATGGTCGAAAATAAATCATTGTTAAATAATTTCACTCAGGTGAAAAAAATTATAAATTTTCATTTTTTTTAACATTTATAAATAAATAAAAACCCAATATCATAATTACTAGGGTTTCAGACTAAAAAAGGAATTAATATTTAAATGGTTATTCCATAAAGTAGAAATAAGAAACTTATACACTATAATAAATTTAATATCAGTAAGATTATCTAAAAAATAATGATCCAAGCCTAAGGGGATGTCGTGATCCCAATGATATGTCTGGGTATGTATCCCTAGATAAATAACATGATGAATAATCCCTTCAAATTAGAAAAAAAGAATAAGATAGAAAATATATAAATACAAAAAATTTCAAAAATTTGGTGTGAATTTGTTGACATACATGATTATAAATCCTACACATATCATATATTAAAAACCAATTTAGAATATATGATTGTAAAAGTTTAAAAATAAATATTTTATTTATGTATAACACAAAAATTTCTTTGGATAGAGTAAAATATTAACAAATTAACATTATTATTAACCTTTTTTGTCAAAAAACATTAGTTTCAAAATATAAATGATTTTTTGTGACAAAAATCAAAGACAAACACACACCCATGATGAGATTAAGAAGTATTTTTTAATTGAGTAAATCATTAAACTCAAAGGGAATAATGAACCTAATGCTAATGAATTGGTTAATTTTTTAGTAATAATTTAAAGTAATAACCCAAACTTTATGAATGAGGTGATATACTTTTCATCTAGTATAGAAAGATAAATAATAACTTTATTAATCATGTTAGTCAAATGAAAATCATAACTACAGGTACCAATAAAAGTGAAATTATAACATGTTGAACACTATCACTCAGCTTTCCTAATAACTTCTATGGTCTCTGATTCATAAACACAATAATGAACAAAAAACTTATATAAAACTTTCATGTGAACCCACTATGAACATAATTTCATGAAAAAAAAATTAAAACATACCTTTATAATCCAATAAATCTATAAAATAGTTACAATTTTCATTTATAATATATATTAAAATCAAGAAGTGAATGAAAATATCCCTATAGTTTAAATTTTATGTTTTATTCAAACCAAACAAGAATATATATCATAAAGAACATTACCTGACTTTTAAAACCCCTTTTTGTCATAATAAATAAGTAATCATAACCAATATAAAAAATTAATGATAAATTATTTGGATTATTTTAATAAAATAAATTATATCAATATGTGTATTTTTATTTAATTATAAAATTATAATTTTTCAGTTTATACCATAGAAATATTTAAAAAAATTCATTACAAACATCCATGTAAAAATATTTACAAAACCAAGGAATATTTTCAATTGGATTCCATATCATGACATTAGAAATAAAACCTAAGCACAATAGGACATTAAATTTAAATAAAACATTTAAAAGAAGATTCAGTGTTTACATTTCATTAAATAGATAAGAATTATGGAATTAGACCATATAATACACTGATGGAATCAAATAAAGAATTCAAAAAAAATATTCTATTCAATGATTTAATGAGGATCCTTCATATCCTAGTTGGTGATATAATAAATAGTAATCAAAATAAATATATTTACAAATTAGAGGAGGTTTGTCAGCATAGTCTAAGACTAATATATCTTAATAATAAAAAATAATATTTATGATATATGGTTCTCTAAACCATTTGGGAAATTTCCACGTATCATTCCAAAAGGAAGATATATTTTTCAGTATGGAAATAAATTTGCTAATGAAGGGGAATATAAAAATGGAAAAGTTATAAAAACCTAAAATAATAATATATATAATTTACATTGATTGTGATTTATCATGGTTTATTGGGAGAAAATATGAATATAATGATGGATAGTTGAACATCCTCCTACTTCCCATCGACTATTGATGATGTTCCAATAACGAATCATCAAACTCTTTCAATTAAATCATAATTATTCATATAATAGTATTAGTAATAAAAATATTATTAGGGGTAGTAATAATAATAATAATAATCTCTGGTTGGTAGATGGGATTACAGTGAAAATGAAAACACTCATACACCTCAAATGGAAACACTTTAACTTTACTCCCCAATAAAATAAACTCAGAACATTACCTATTTTTAATTAATTTAATTGATTTAATAATATTCCCCACATAGACTTATAGAAATATTGGATACATCTAATTTAATGATATATTGGTTTGAATTATTTCTTGTTGTTGTTTTATAATCCCAAACACCAATTTTCGGTTTCCCCTTGGAGACCCTCACATTCATCAAATAAACATTCTTGTGAAATGGAATATGAAAATTTGTTTCATCCATGAAGGCCTACATTAATAATTTTAATGCATTAGTGTACAATGCCCATTTGGGATCACAAAACCATATATTATATACTATGGGACTACCTTTAAAAATCATTTCTTTTGTCATAGATCCATAGAGTTCCATTATCCACCATTATCCCTATTTGTTTCCTAAAAATATGTATCACCTAATCTTATATTATGTGCAGCCACCATAATGGTTTCCAAGAAAATTTCATCATTATTGTACATTATATGGGGTTTGGGCCTTAGAAAAGTTTGGTGCGTATCTGTATCCTATTGTACTATATTACATGATTGTTTTAATAATAACTGAAAATAAAGTAGGGGATATAAATGGTAATTTATAATAGTAAAAATAATCTTACAAGGTAGTTGGAGGAACACATCCTAATAAATACACACACAAACAAACCAAAATAGTGTCCTATTAGATATCCCCCCCTAAGGATTGGCATGTAACATCCTAAACTCGAAAACAAATCCAACTAGGTTATAAACAAGAATGTGGAAAGACTTGAAGGGTGTTCCCAATCACTAGAGGCAAGATACTATAATGAAGTAATTAGACAATGTCTAGAGGGAAAAAATTTTCCCACCCTAAAATAAGATTCATGTCAAATATACAGATTCAATGGAAAGAACAACCAGAATGAAATTTTCCACAAGTCAAAGAGCCAATAATAATGATACAACCTAAAAGAATCCATCAAAAACCCATAGTACATATCTTAAAACTGAAAATTGAAACTAAAACTAGAAATAACTACTTCTTTTTATATGTGGTAAATTACCCACCATCTCTCCACTAGTTATATGTACCTAGAAAAAATGAACCTTTGTATCTCATAATAGAGTCTTTCACTTTTTGAAATCATAAACCAACACATGTTATGTGCACCCATGAGGAGTTGTGCATGGTTTGAGATAAACACACACTGTAGGATCCCACATAGATGTCCCATATAAAGTATTTGTACCAAAACCCCAAGATAATATATTGAAATAAAACTTAGCACGTTAAGTAATTAAATAGTTTTTATATCACAATTATGGTAAAAAATTCCTCTTTTATCACTATTACAAAATAGATCCAAGAAAAATTGATTCATATCACAAATATCATAAACTGTTTACATTTATCAAATTTGGTATATAAAATCCAAAATAGAACAAGACAAATAATAATGGTAATACTTTCCAAATTTGCAAAGGATGGGATAGCTAGATAACTTGTACTATAACAACAATTGAATAATTGTTCACACTCATGTCCCTAGAACCTATGAACACCATATAAACTGAACCAAATATAATTTTAATAATTTCATAAATCCAATCAATATATGATCTAGGAGAGTAAATAACCTATTAATATAAACTTTCACATTATTTCAATAGAAAATTTCTAATACTAATCCCTCCAACTAGGTACCCAAGGACCCCATGTGTTTCCAATATCAAATTAATTTTATGAGGATTTTTAGTTTTATTAAACTATCCTAGACTACCCTTTATCATTCAAAAACATTCATTGAAAACCAGTTTCATAAATCCATTTCAAAATGGTTTAAAAAATTTCTTTACTTCACTGAAATGAATGGTAAACCCATCTTTTATCAAAAACCCATTTATACACAGAAATAATCAAATTCCATTATAATGCCAATTCATATTCAAAAAAAAAATATAAAACCAATATTAATTATTGTTAAATTTATACAGGATATAGAAATAATAACCTACCTCAAACTCTGGTCACACACCAACCACTGTGGGAGCCACACAAAAATAGAAAAAATGGAACACACAAGCAATGAACAGAGGCCCAATTATAACATCTTATAATCAAATTACATAAAAAAAAGTGTTGTAAAAAGATTAAAATAACAAATTACATAGGTAAATATCACACAGACCCACAAGCTACACAAGATATGGACTCTAAAATATTATCGTATCATTGATTAATAATATTGATGAAGAATAATCACCGTTACATTATCATAAATCCCATAGACACATCCCAACAATGATTCTAAATCCAAGGAGAAATTAAACGATTTAGGAGAGAACAATCACACTTTCTAAAAGAAGTGTATCTAAACAAGAAAGATATCAAATTAAAAAAATGGGGATCTTGGAAGTGTAGAATCCATATTTACTTCTAGAGTATCCTTAGTGTTTGAGTGAGAAGAATTCATGTCAAATTCATGAAGGGTAAGGCATGAGTTATTATAAAACTCATTGGGTGAAAATGATTCAAATATTAAATCATGGATTCCTGATGTAAATACTAATGTTTTCATGTTTTCTAAAAAAGGAATCACCTCAGATAAATATCCCAAGTGACCCATCAATGACATATTGTTCATGTGCAGACAGAACATATTTCATGATTTGAATGAAACTTAGGGCCCTCTACCCAAATTTAATTATAATATTGAATATATGAATCACAACATGAACTTATCCTAAAGAATGACCCCATAACCTATTCCTATATAATATGTCATAGATTTTCTCTAATTTCTGTTTATTCTATCGTATAAAATCCAAAACATTATAATTTGAGTTTATTGTAACTAGGATGTTAAAATTATACCCACTATAGGTCTTTCCATTCTTATGTAGTCATTTGATAAAAGGATGATCAAGAAATTGATGAGGCCATTGCTCCCACATCAATGATTCACAACCCCACATATTGGGAGAATCTAATCTATTCCACCAAAAAAATTGACAAATTCAATAGACTACCCCCGTAATAATTCATATAAGAATCAATTATCTCCATATGTTACTCCACAAAAGGACTATACGGCTCCTACTCAACCACCCCTAACTTGGAAAATGTGATTTATTGGGGTGGTACTTTAGACGTTGTGATATTTTAAAAAAATCATGTATAACTATCGAAGGATATAATAACAGTAACTGATGAGAAAATTGACTGGGATTCTTAGTTATCTCATTTGGTTTAACAATTCTTTGCTCTAGATTTTTATGTTTTTCATGCCAACAATTACCCAATCGATGAGAAACCACAAGTAACACCCATTTAATAATGGAGAACACTAATGGATAATGTTTATTATTTACAAACACACACACACACACACACATATATATATATATATATATATTAAATACTCCTCGATGTATTCAAAATGAAACTGGCTCCCATAAGAGAGGCTTTTCCCACCTCTACTCAACAAAGGGGTAACCTGCACATGAAATAAAAAAAATCATCAAACGGTGTTATCCTGGTTGATGATTGGAAAAATAAATTATAAGAAAAAAAATCAGTCTTGGATAGATATACCATGATTTACAAAATCAATGATTCAGTAATCAAGTATATACACCTTGATCTAAATAACATTATATTTCTAAATTCTTTTTTAGGGATGTTAAACTATACTCAATCTGACTATAATTATGATTGCCAATTAGAGAATATTAATCAATCTAGATGTAAACATGGGATATTTTTTATGAGAAAATGGTAGAGTGAACCCCCTGAAACCACATGATATTTATCCCGTACAATAATCCAAGATCGTTAACCACTGTGGTGTTGAGGATTTGATAGAAATGAGAAAATTGAATCAACATATCTATCACCATCAAGATATAATTTTACTTCCATGGATTCCATGGAAATACAATTATGAATTCTATGGAAATGATATAAAATTTCTAAATTTTCATTATAATAGGATGGATAAAACCTGAATTGTTAAGGTGTTATGCCTTTATATGTTGGAAGGTGTAATAGTGGGACACATAATAAATAATCTCCTGCTTTTTACCCTACCAACAAAACCACCATATCATAACATAACACATCATTATAGTTCCATGGTGAATGACCCATGAAGTACTATGAAAATCATAAAACACAAAATTCCTCTTGGATAATGGTATGAAAAACCAATCCCTGAGTCAAATAATTCAATCAAAAGGAAGAGACTAACCAGAAATCATTTCCCCTATATAAAATAATTACATAATTCTTTTGAACTGAACATCATACTATTTTCCCTACTGAATATAATCTTAGTGGTATGATGAAAAATTAACACTCTTTAGAAAAGTACATCAACAATCTTCCTAAGTGTCCAAATTAAACTGATGGAAGATACCCATAGTTTTCCAGTCTTCCTTTGATTCAAGACAGAATGTGGTTTATAATTCCTACTAAGATAGTCCATGATAAAATTACCCTTCATTAGGGTGTAGGAAATGTACAAAATTGAACATATGAAGTTATTACTCCCCTTATAATCTTCCCATGATTCATTTGATTTTGGGAAAAGACATAACTCAGACTCTTATGGAAAGAAAACACTCTAAACCACTCTAAAAAATAGAATCACCAAATCCGAATCACATGAATAACTATGGAGATCTCCAAATCTTGAATGGGGTAATTTTTATCATGTTTCAAAGAAAAAAGATCTATATTCCTTGACATGTTCATTCTACACAATAACACAACCCAGAAAAATACCAGAAGCATCCATGTATAGCACATACCTTATATCAAGCTCAAATAAGATAAAAATATGATATGATGTTTGAATATATTTAAACATATCCAAATATGTACAATTATTAGCATCACATAAGTAATTAACCCCTTTATTGGAATAAGTAGTTGATGTTAAGGCCAACGTTAATAAATACCTAATGAATAATCGATAAAATCCATCCAAACCATGAAATCATTATATCTCGATGATTTTTCATGGATCCTTCCATTAGAAGATAGATTCCACCTTCTATAGATCAACATATAGTCTATGTTTATAAACCAATCACCCCATGAAGTTCACTTCTTGGATGAAATTTTTTTAATTATAAATAGTTCCCCATTAATTCAAGGCCTCCTCATGATTTCAAAAAACAAATTCAAATATTTTTCAAGATCACACTCGGATCTCAAATTAACTATGATATTATCCAAAAACATAATGAATAAGGTCTAGAAATACTAATGTAATAATCTTTTCATCAAATCCTTAAAAACTAAACGAAAATTAGTTATACCAATGGGAATTAGAAGATATTCATAATTTCTATACCTCCTCCTTGAAGTGATATTCAAAATGTCAGACACATAAACCCTGAGATAATGATAACGTGATATAATATTGATATTTGGAAACCACTTTTACACCTTTAATTGGTCAAACATGTAATCCAAAAAAATTAAAAGTGCACTTATTCTCAATAGTCACCTAGTTTGTCATTAGTTATTCCATGCATAAAAAAGTGATCCATCAACTTTCATTAAAAATAGGATGGGGTGAAAACACCTTTTGACATCCGAACATCCGACATGGTCTTAAGATCTTTAATTTTTTTTGGTACCATATAATAAAAGGGCATCTAAGTCATCTACTTAACTAGAAATAGATAAATAATAAATTTAATTCCCTCTCTTGAATATGAACAAATAATTCATCTTCAAAAACCATAGGTACATCTTTAACAACTAATGGAATACCACTAATGAAATAATCATCATTGGGATCAATAAAAATAGAATGCAACAACATCATGAGATTTTGGTAGGAAGTTCATTCATGACCAGACCTATTATCCCACTGTCTCTGAAAGACCCACACAACCAAATATAGTAAGGAATGCGACACACCAATGGTAAAACTCAAAATCTCCATGATGAGAACTATCTAATCTATCTTGATAATGATATTGAAAAAATCAATATTGAGAACTATGAAATCCCAAACCAACTCATTATATAATATCCATAGTGATATATATGAACATTGAAAACCCTACTCTTTCAACTTGAATAGTGGCTCTAATAGCTCCATAATAAAGGACAAGAGCCCCATTTGATGATTTAGAACATCAATAAAACACGAAGAAAAAAATAGGAACTACTACCGAACAAAGTTTTTACTATATAAGATGCAACGAAAATTATGCTTATCACTATTGTCGGTCCCATTTCAAAATCTATCTAAAACTCAACCACTTCATGAAGGATATTCCCTCATGAAGCCTATGTCAAGATCCCTATAGATATCATATCATTAGACTGAACCATAGTGTAATATGAAACTGAATACCCCTGACAATTCTGGGTTGTGGGCATACCGTGGAAGAACCTATACATATAGACTTAGTGTCTAAAATCATTGTATATGATCATAAGTGAGGAAAAGAATATTGTGTTTTTCCTAAAAGGACACAATAATAGATATTCAGGGGAATAAAATTGGATTTTGGTAATGGTTTAGATGGAGACCATTCTTAAGAACCACCTCTACCACCTTTTTGATTACCATGCCACTTCCTCTTATTTCCTAGTGAAAAATTGAAACTACTAATTGGTGGAGGTGAAAAACTTGACAGAAAAATATGTTTGATCATATCCATTTATACCGTTTTAGCCATGTCAATTGTGTTAGTGTAGGTATTTTTAATCTGTATATATACCCAGGATTAGATATAGGGTCAAAAAACCTACAAGAATTTTTATACTTTCATCTAATCATTCCTCAAGAAATTAAGGGAAAAATAAAACATATCTAAAAAATGATTCATTTACATTTATACTGATCACTCTACCTACTACAAATAAAGTAACTATAAATTATTTTCTTTCATTAGAGCCTATAGGAAAAAATAATGAAACAAGTGGGTTTTCGAACCATTATAATACAATCCCACATGAAACCATTCTGGACCCATATAATCCCACCACCTCATGTAGGGACCCTTTAGAATGAATATTGTGTATTTCACCTTGATAGCCATAGGTATATCCATGAGTTCAAAGACCAGATTGATCTGATCCAACTAGTCCACTACCTCTTGGGGATAATTTTTACTTTTAACGGATGGGGAATATTTTATAGGAATACTAAAGATTGATGGTTTATATGAAATATATTTTTCAAATAAATTAAATATCATTCATGGTTTTCATTATACACAATTGTACATTATGTCTATGATACATGCAATATTGTCTTAGCATATGCTACATGCAACACTAAGTTTTAACAAACCCATGATATATTATAATGATACCTTTATAACATAGTCTTAAAACTCAGAGATAAGAATAGTAATAAAAAAATTAAATATTTATTATAGTCAATTTTATTAATGAAAACATATTGATAATAAAATACATAATTTATGGTAAATTATTTATATGTTTGAAAAAAAAAATTGTTTCAACAAAATATTTTTAAATCTTATGTAAACAACAATAAATATAATATTTGATACTTTTAGAAAATTCATTTGGAAGTAACTACATTTTTGAATTTAGAATTTCAAAATTATTTTAGGGTGAGTGTATGGGTTTTTTCTAATAATTTTTATTTTTAATGAACAGAAATACATATAGAATTTCAATTGGACACTACCTATTTGTTTAATTGGTTTTTAATGTTAAATTATATTTTAAATTATTCTTATAGAAGAATCTGTTCTATTATACATATATTAATAAAATTTTGGTCATTAGAATAACATTTAAATTGAAATTGGATATAAAAAATTTGTAAACTTTTGATCATTTTCTCTTTAAAATTCTGATTTATCTACACGTTTGAAATATTACTTTAAATTAAGTTTTTACACTTTTTTGAATGTAATTTTTCCAAATGGATTCTATATTTGGAATAATAATAATTTATTACTTATAATAAGTCAAATTTTTTTTTCCCAAATGAATTGGAATGTATCAAAAATTATTTATTGTGAATAAAGTAAAAAATTGGTTTACTAAGGGGTTTAATTGGAATGAATAGAGTTAAAAGGGCATAAGATTTCTTCTTAATTTTATTTAATGAGATTATTTAGATAATGGACGTCAAATTATGTTAAATATGGATATTATTTTCATCATTCCTTTTTTTAGCTATATAATAAGTTATGTAATGAAAAAGACAAAAAAGATACTTTTTTACTTTTAATTTTTATAAATATTTGTTATAGGAAAAGACAATATATGTTAGGTTATAAATTTTATTATGAAATATAAATGTGTTTTTTTATCAGGAATATTTTTTTAAATTTTTTATAGATAAATTAATTAATTTAAATGATTAATAAATTCCAACACATTAATTACTTAGTTAATATAAAACTAAAATAAATGTTACCAAAAATATTAAAAATGATATAAATTGACTGAATTATAATCGATCATTAATTTTTAAGGAAATATATAATTTTAAATATTTTTTTGAATAGTATATTATAATTCAATCACTATGTATATTTTTCTAAAAATAAAATTAAATGATTAATTTCAAGATACACATTAATGTTATTTTACAATAAATGATATTTTCTTGAAATATTTGAAATTACTAAAAATTCAATATTCTTACAATTAGTTTTGAAATTTTAATAAATATAAAATATCTTTCATTCAAGGACAACTTTTTTCTTGTTTAATGACTATATTAATCATTAAATATTAAAAACTCAGTTAAAGCAGGTACAATTAAAGAAGTGTTTTTCCTATTACATGTGTAAATGGTGAAATTAATTTCCCACCAAATTAGGTTATTTATTTTGTAAAAATTATTTCATATTTATAATGAGGGTTATAAATTATCTATTAAGGATAATTTTATTTCAGTCTTAAAGGGTAAACTACTTAGATTATAAAAATATTTAACATAATGAAAAACCAAAATGGTAAAAATAAAAACAATGTAATAGGTATGGAACAAAATGTTTAAAACATGTGCATTATTGTGTGGTGGAGGTTTTAATATAAAACATAATCCCTAAAAACCAATAATTATAATATTTTTTTCCACTTTATATTAGACGGACCTCCCAATAGTGAATACTTTTGGGTATTTACAAGAATGCCACTCCCCCTCAAATATTAAAGGACACCCACTCTCCCCACTAATTCACACCTATAAATCCATTTTAATCAACCAATATATAAAAAAATCACCTAAAAAATCTCATCCCCTCATCGTAGAAGCCTTATTTTGGACATAAATCTAACCAAGTAAGGCATTAGAAAAAGCATAAGGTGGATACCCCATGAAGAGGTAACGTTCAACAACAAACGTTATTGCCTTATTTATTCATTAATCCAATTGAATTATTTTTATATCATGATTACATAAAAATATTAGTATATTAACTACACTATTATGTTGTAATTTTATGTTTATGTCCAAAAACCAAATAGACATCCATAAAATGGGTTATGAAATCATCCTTTCTGTGTATGGCAGACTACAGCCTCACAAACGGATGTCGTTCATTTCACCATTACCGCCTCTCAAGGATGGGTATAACGATAAAAGATACTATTTATATTTGATATTAATTATATTTGTGATATTATTTTTATTTTTTATTTTTATATCACCGATATATTCATTCATTCCAAATTGTCGGAGTACGATAACATCTTTTTTGTATATAGTAAACTACTGCCTCATAAAGTGTTGCTATTAATTCACTAGATAAATGGATTTTATTAAAGATGATTTTAATAAAAAAAAAATGTGATATATATGGAATAATAATTATTCTATAATTATAATTTATCATATAATTACCTTTCCATAAATCCACCAAAAAATGGAAAAACATTTATGCATATGTATGACCTACCCACTCTATGAATGGTGTATTTCATTTCCTATTTCGATCTTTTATATATTATAATTAAAAAATAGATATTTATTATATATGATATTTATATCATGTTTATATTTATTCATTATATGAAATCATTATTAAAGTAATAATAGAAAAATATAACAAATTAATACATTTATGGGAAACAAAGAGGTTATTACCTGAAACGTAACTTTAACAGGAATTAATTAATAATAGTGTAATGAAAGGTTATAATAAAACCATATATGATATAATGTATATGAATATGGTTATTTAATATATTTATAGTAAACCTATATTTATTAAACCATAGTGTTGAATGAGTAAAATTGAAGATAATACTTATGGTACAGGATGTTTGTCTAACTTTTTTTTAATGAGACACATGCTATATTCACCCCCTATTTATTATATATATTTCATATAATGCCCACGAATTTATTTTATGACTATATAAATAAAATTTAATGTTATTTTCATATCCAATTTTGGATCTCTCTTTCACGGGGTTTATGATTCATTGGTAACCAAATCGGTACGGGATATTGTCTCAATTTTCCTTCTTGGGGACATTCATTATATTATACACCATTATTATATCAAGGGGTGTATATAAAGACCCCTTGAAATGTAATATCACGAATATATTTATCTTCATGAAATATTAATTTCTATTTTATGTTATTTCTTAGTGGGGCTTATGATTCAAGGTTATCGATGTGGTAAAGATTTTATTTTACAATCTAATCATTTATATGGATTGTTTTTTATGAAGTCTCCAAATATGAAATATCATGATCCGACTCTCAAGAATTTTTCGAAATTTTCTTATACTGTGGTTAATCAGGATACATTCTCTTAATGGTACCATTTCTTTACTATTTGGTACTTATGATAATAATAATATTTTTAACAAAATCTTACTTTATTTGACCCTTCGGCCAGAAATCTGTTTTCTTCCAAAATTAATTTTTTTTTATTTTTTTTTAAATGATATTTTATGATAATTTTCATGAAAAAATATTATAAATTTTTCTAGATTTAAAAAATGTTTTATATTTTTTAAAAATTCATTTATAATTTTCAAATGTTATTATTAATGAAAATTATTTTGAAAAGAGTATATGTTTAAAAAAAATTAAATAATTTATATGATTCTTTTAAAATTTTCAAAGTTTATTTTCCATGAAAAGATATTTTAAAATATTTATTTTTTTTTAAATATTTTAAATGATTTTCAAAGATTTATTTATAAGTTTTCAAGGTTATTTTCAAAGAAAATCTTTTAAAATTACTTTACATTTATAAATAGTTTTCAATACGGTGTGGATATTTTAATCATTAAATATCTTAAATGATAATTTAAAATTACCTTCCACCTATGATAACATATTTTGGTGTTACCTATGCCTTAGTGGGGATATAGTCCAATGATATCATTCACATTATTTTGTTAATGTTTTAACATTTTATGACATGATGTTTATGAAATATGTTTGTCTTCCATGGGTTATACCTTGAATAAATGATTATGAAACCCTCTTCTTCTCATGAGTTATGATACAATGAAATGATTATGAAACATATAACTTTTCCATAGATAATGAAATGATGAAAATTATATGATAACTATTTCATTTCATGGGGTTTGATATGATGAATGTTCATGATCTTATGTAATACATATGTATGAATTCACTATATGGATAGGGGGACCAATATCCCCCACCAATTCATTGAATAAGTATTTATATCTCATGAGATAGATAGGATTGGAATGGGGAGTGAACCTAGTTCAGTGAGATAAGACTATAATAAGGAGTGAACATAGTTCATTAATGATCTTTTTAAACTATTATGGTTTGGAGAGTGAACCTATTCCAATATGAAATTCTAGGAAATGATTCTCAACTATTATAGAATTTTTTTATGATTATGTGTATTGAAAAAATTCATTGTCTTATGCTAATGTTGTGATATCATGGATCATATTATTTGATTTTATTAGGATAAATGTCTTATAAAATGCCCAAACATATTCCATGACTCATAATTATGATATTTTTATGTATTGTATGGCTTTATTATGTTGCTTTCATGTTCTCATACACATATTCTTACATATCTACTTTACTTACCCTTACTGAGAATCTGAGCTCACATGTTCTTATGTTTACTTTCACCATGTAATAAATAAAAGTTTCACGTTGGAGTAATAAATTGGATGATATTTATAGGAGACATTTATAATCTTTTACTATGTTAGAAGATTGGGTTTCCATGTTTTTAATGGAACTAAACTGTTAAGGTCCATGGAAATATGTTTATTTAATTTAATGAAAAATCATCGAAAAAGTTTTAATATATATGTTTGAAAAGATTTATTTTTTATAAATGGTATTAAATAAGAGGTTTTTAAACCTTTGGAAACTAGGATGAGAAAAGAATAGTGATTTCCGTAGGGACATGTTTAAGGATAAGTCTATGTGTGAATCAAAATAAAAAAAATGTCCTAGAATTTTGGTAAATGTTAGAGTGTGTGGTTTCCTAGAGATAAACTCTTTTATAGATATTATAAGATTATGTGGATCTAACAAAAATGTACATAGGGGAAACTACACTATAAACTGTATTAATCAAGACTCGGTCATGAACTGCTGGATGAAAAAAGGCATCGATACACACCTAGTTTGACACTCTCAGGGTATACACTTTGGAAATTGAAAAACTATATACAAACTAACATAATGGATTTAACTAGAATATTACTATTTATTACCTAAGAAAAACATAAGGTGTCATAGATTAAATATTGTGTCATAATTTAGATAGAATATAAGATAATTTTCATGATTACATGGTTTCCACTATAATTAGTGTTTCACATCCTATTCTTTTTTGTTTTAGTAAATTGAGGTATCCAAAAGAAAGTGGGATGACGTTGAATGTAATGGAAAATTTTATATTAAAAATAAAAATGGTATGATGATTATAGTAAAGGATGTTGTGATTTTTCTTTATCAGGTTTCATGGAACATGATTAACAATGGGTATCTTAACCAAATCTTTGACTCACCAAATAATATAAGGAAAGAGATGGATGAAATTTTGGGTGATGTTAACTGTGGAAAAAAGAATATTTAGTTTCTTATGTTTCATGAATGTGTGAGGAAACACCGAAGTGGATTTCATAGAGGAACATGGTGATGTTTATAATGTGGAAAAGGGAATAAAGAAAGCAACATCAAATAAAAATGAAGACATTAGGTAATGAAATGGATGATAACATTGGTCTAACTAATATATAATTGATAATTAAATTCTTCAAATGTGGAAATTTAATTTTTTATGAATATTTATGTCTTAAGGGGAACGATCATGAAGTGAATCATCCATATTTTATGAGTAACAATTTTGATATTTATAGTGAAGAGACTACTGATGATATATGAAATGAAATAGTTATAAAGGAAGAAGATAATGAAGCCCAGTTAATGGCCTAAAGATAAGGTGAAATGGCTGAAGTGTTAATGTCTTAAAATAAATGTAGTATTTTTTATAGATCATGATATATATGGATTGTTTATAGAATTATTTCATGAAGGGTTTTAAGAATATATTTAACCGTACATGTGAACTAGAAAAATATTGATTAAATAGATTGATTATATTTTATGGAAATGATAATTATTATCGGAATTCCAACTTTAATATATTCCATATGATGAGAAAATCTTGTTTTGTTTGGATAAAGATATGTTGTATAAGAACAAAATTAATTTGATAATACTATTTACCTTTGAATAGATTAATGGTTTGTAGAAAAATTTGTTAATTTTATCCTTGAGGGAGTTTACAACATTATTGGATTTACGGATATTTTAAATAATCTATGGATTTATTCAAGTAATGGGGATGAATGTATGCTTTAAATATAGTTTATGGTTATTTAGGTAATTCCTATATTTTAAGAGAATACATGATGAGTGTATTCCTATGTTTGGTATGATACAATGAATTGCTACATAATAATGAACGATGGATCAATGTTAGATGATATTGTGACTTTGTTAAAATTATTTATATACTCTGAATTTTAGAAGGTTTATCTTTTTAACCTTTTATTGCATGGTTTAAATTAAAATTTGGTTGATGTTTTTAAGATTAATTTATTATTTCACCATAAGAAGATTTATGCATATGAATAAACTGTAGTAACCATTTTTTTAAAACTAGAGATAAATGAAATGATTTATTGTTATATCTATTTGTCTTAATTTTTTGTTATTGCTTCACGTAACAAATATAACACCCATTGTTGGTAAAAGAGATGAAGTGTAAATTTCTCATGGCACAACAACAAGGTGATATTTTTCTTATGAAATGGAATACAATCAAATAATTTTATTTTGGCATGAAAATTATTCAACATTAGGAATAGGCTATTTAAATAACATTTTTTTCTATTATTATCATCATTGAGGATATCAATTACGTTTTTCATGTTTCTTTGGTTTATGTCTCTTTGATCATTAACATTATCCTGACCAAGTTCTCTATCACTATTTATCAGTATTTGGGTGTTAGTTTTCTCTTCTATGTCCATGTTTCACATCCCTCAGATTTTATCCTATTTGGAGACCTAAAATGTGTTATTATGGATGATATTTTCATGTCCATTTCTCTTTTATAAGATTGTATTTTAGGAAATCATTTATGATGTGGGTTTCTATGAATAAAACCTTCAATTATTAAACCTTCGATGACAGAGATAAATTTCAAGGGAGAAATTTATTTTAACGGTGTGGAACATAACACTCAAGGTTTTTATGAGTTATTATTATTTTTAATAAACTAAATTTTATTTATTTCGTTCATTACATGCAACACCATGTTAAACTTGCGCTACACGCAACCCTGACATTGCTTGGGTTACACACAACACTGAGTTTTAACAAAACTGTGATATATTATTAATGTGATTGTTATAACCTACCTTTTATACATTCAAATATGAATATTAATAACTAATTTTTTTAATATTATGTATAGTGGTTTTACATAATGAAAACATTTTATAATAAAATACATAATTTCTTATAAAGTCATTATATGTTTCAAAAATACAAATTTATTCAACAAAATGTTCCCTATACCGTTTGTGAACAATAATAAAATTTATTTTTAACCCAATAATAATATTATATTTATAAAATAATCTTTATATTTTAATTAATAATGTAAAAATTATCTTATATTTATTATTTGGGATTTTGTTTTGAAAATATTCATTTTTTGATGAATAGTGAAAATACTGAATTTTAATTGAAAACTAAATTTTTATTTGATTTATTACTAATATAAAATTAATTTTAAATTGGTATATCAATAAAATTAATTCAATTATAAATATATTAACACATTATATGTCATTATAATCAATTTCACATTGAAATTCTAGATAAAAATTTGGTAAATTTTTTATCATTTCTACTTTAAAAACATGCTTGCTCCCCATTCCAACGAGATTATTTTGAAATCAATTTTTGAGAATTATGGGATTTGAATTTTAAAAAATTTCTTCCATATATAAATTTAAAATAATTTATACTATATAATATTTCTAACATAATTCTTTGACCAAATTGAAAAGTGAATGAAATAAAATTATTTGCTATAGTTAAAGTAAAAAAAGAGTTTATTGGGGGTAAACTAGAACAATAAGAGTGAAATTAGCTAAAATATTTTCTCAATTTTCTACAAAGAGTATATTTAGTTATTTTTTATCAAATTATATGAAATATTTAAATTCCTTTGGACTTTTCTTTGATTATTTCCTATATAATAAGTAATGTAAAGAAAAAGACAAAAAAAACTTTTCTTATATTTAATTTCTATAAATATTTGGGATATGTAAAAAAAAATAGGTTCAGTTATAAATGTTATTTTAAAGAAAAAAATTATTGTTTTTTGTTTTAATAATTTTTTTTATTTTTTAGAGATAAATTAATTACTTTAAATTTTATAAGAAACATTAACACAGTAATTCTTTAGTTAATAATTAATTAAAATAAATGGTACTGAATTAATTAAAATTGAAGTAAATTTAAGGAGTTTTTGAAATTCATTAATATCTTATATAAATATAAAATATTTCATGGGTTTGAGAATAATATATTATAATTCCATCATTTTCTTGATTTCTATAAAAACATAAAATTAAATGAATAATGTCCCAATTCACAATAATATTATTTTATAATAAATGATATTTTATTACCTGAATAGAAATTAATAAAAATATTATCCACTAATAAGTAATTTATAAGGATTACTAAATATTCAATTTTTTTAGTTTTGGACCAATTTTTATATTATAATTACTACATTGATCTTTAAATAGTAAAAAATTAGTTACCGCGGTTACAGTTAAAGCATCTTTTTTTCATGTTACATGTGATTATGTTAAAATTTATTTTAAATACACATAGGTTTCTTATTATTCAAATTTTATTTGATATATATAATCAAGAGGTAATAATTATCTCATATGATTAATTTTATTTTAGTCATAAAATAAAAACTACACAAATTAGAAAACTAGTTAACATAATGAAAAAAGAAAATGTTAAAAATTAGGAAACATAGGAGTTAAGTAAAAAAATGTTAAAACGAACTTATTTTTATTGTCTACTGGAGGTTTTATAAACCATATATTCCTTAAAACACATTTATTATCATATTTTTATCCACTTGAGGAAATATTGACCTCCCAATAGTGAATAGTTTTGAGTATTTACAAGAATTCCACTCGTTTTCAACTATAAAAGGGAACTCACTCTCCACACATTTTCAATCATCTCAAGAAATTTATCCAAACCAATATATACTAAAATATATTCCCAATATCTTCCCCCTTTTCTTATAATCCTTATTGTGGATATAAATCCAACCATGGAATGATTTTATTGAAAACTAAAGGAGGATACCCGAAGAAGAGGTAACGTTCATCAACGAGCAGTTTTGTTTTATTTCATTATCAAACATGATAAATTATTTCTATATAATTATTATAAAAAACCATAATATATTCTATATACTGATATGTTGTTATGAAATATTTATTTCCTAGAACCAAACACAATTACATCAATTGGGTTACAAAATAATCATTCGTGTGTATGGAGCACTATCGCCTTGTGAACCGACATCATTTTTTTCTCCGTTTCCACCTCTCCGGGTTTGGAATACGGATGGAAATATTATTAATATATGATATTAATGATATTAAAAATATTATTATTATTATTATTTAATATTTATATAAAACATACCTTCTTGAATTTCATTTTTTTGGAATACAACAACACCATCTGTGTGTACAGTGGACTATAGTCCCACAAAGCGATGTGATTCATTCAACCTATTCATAGAATGACTTATGGATTTTTTAATAAAAATATGTTTTATATATGACATTAAATTTTTGTCTAAAGAAAATATTTCATTTATGTTTCTTTATTATAATCGAAAATGAAAATGGAAATAATATTCATGCATACATATGGTGTACTGTCTCCATGAATGTTGTATATAATTTCTTATTTATATTTTGTTGGATTATAATGAATACTGATATATTTATTATATATGATATTTAAATCATGGTTATAATTGGGCATATTATGAAATCATGATTAATGTAATAGGATATAAATTATAACAAATCAAAAAAATAAATAAATAACAAAGCGTTTATTACACCAAGCGTAACTTTAAGATGAAATAGTTACTGAACACGAAATAAGAGTACATAGGAAAAAAATTATGGTATGGTGTATATTAACATGGTTCTTTAAAATATATATAATATATTTATATTAGTTATACTATAGTTTATAATTAGTATGATGAAAGACAACACAAAAGGAAAGGAATTTTCATCTCATTTTTCACTATTGTGATACAGATACTATATTCATCACCACAATATTGAATATAGTGTATATACATCAAATGTTTTCCTTGTGATTATTCTACTAAAATTTACTCTTATTTTCATATTAATTTGTATATTTTTATTTCATGGGGTTTAAATTAAAATTTTACTAAATTGCTAAGCAATTTTTCCTTAATTTGTCTTTTTTGAGACGTGCGTTGTGTTATACACCACTATTCCTTCAAAATGTGTACATACAACCAATTAAACATATAATATAAATAAATTATTTATTTTAATAATATTTTATGTTCCATTTTTTTGTTATTAATTCATCGAGATTAAGATTTAATTTTTATGTGTGGTAAATATTTTATATACCATCACATCATTCTTCAGGATTGTTTTTGATTATGTCACGAATGTTGAAATAAAATTATCTACCACTCAATATTTTTCATTATTTCTATTATCCTATATTTACTCATGATATCCTCTTGTAATGATACCATTTGAATACTCTTTTATGCTGAATATAATAAGACAAATATTATTAAGAAAATATGACTTTATTCCTTTCTTTGGTGAAAAATATATTTTATTCAAAATCAATATTTCCTAAAAAAATTCAATTTATTAAATTATATTTTATGATTATTTTCAAAGAAATATTTTTAAATTTTTCTACATTTTTAAAATTCGTTTAAATTTTTATCGATTCTTCCATTATATGTTTAAAATGTTTTTTTTTCAAATAAATGTATTTTGAAAAGGTTATATGTAATAAAAGGTGTTTTAAATGATTTTCAAAGATATTGTTATATGATTTATGGGTTATTTTCTAAAAAAATGAATTTTAAAAAGGATTTAGTATTTAATAAGGGTTTTAAATTATGTTCAAAAAATATGATTTATATGGTTTCAAGGTTATTTTCCAAGAATTTTTTTTAAAATTTTTTTCTATTTTAAAAAGAGTTTTTAAGAATGGAAATACTATTTTCCACATTAAATATTTTAAATGATCCTCTCAAAATTATTTTCCATATAATCTGATATCCATTGGTGTTACCTAAAACTTACTGGGGATATTATCCTAGGATACTATTCATATTTGTTCACTAAATGGTTTATATTTTTATCGAATGATGTTTATGAAACCAATTTACCTTCCACGAGTCATACAACGATAAAATGATTATGAACCTGGATTCTTTTCAGGGGTTATTCTATGATGAAATGAGTATGATACCTATCTCTTTTCCATAGGTTATGATATGATGAAATGTTTATGATGTCCATTTCATTTCATGGGTTATGCTATGATTATTTTGTTTTGATATTGTGTCACACATATGAATGATTTCATTATTTCCATGCGGACCTATATATTCATCTAATCAATTGGGTAATGATTTATATCTCATGGAATAGAGAGGAATGGAATGGGGAGTGAACCTGGATTAGTAATACAGGGCTGGAAAGGTGAGTTAAATTGGTTCAGTAAGGGACTTTGTCCACTATGATGATTTGGGGAGTGAAACCATTCCAATATGACATCCCTGGCAATGATACTTGAATAATATGGAAATTATTATTTATGATTATGTGTATGCATGAAATTTCATTTCTTCTTCCAATTTTATTATCTCTCATATAATTTTATTTCATTCCATTATGATTAATGTCTTATAAATATTCAATATTTATTCCATGACTCACGATTACGATCTTTGATATGTAGGGTATGGTTTTCCAATGTTATGTTTATGTTCTCATATCCTTATGATAACAAATCTCCTTTATTAGCCCTTACTAATCATCTGATCTTACACATTGTTTTCCATCCTTTCCCTACGTTATGAAGAAATTTTTCAAGTAGGAATACTAAAGGGGAATATCTTTATAGGATACAATGATGATCCTTCATCCTGATAGAATATTATGTTTACAAGTTTCCAATGGCACTAAACTATTACAGTCCTTGGGTATGTGATTGTGTAATGTATTGAATATTAATAAAAATGATATAATATCCATGTATGAAAAGACCTGGTCATTATAAACCTACGTTTCATGTAATAAAAATCCCATATTCAGTATAAAAGACATCGAACGACAAGTTCATTGAAGGATAAAAATAAAAGATTATCTTATCCATGCCTAGAAACTCCATACAAAAAGTTTCAAAACTAGTATGGGAAAAGGCATGGAGGGTTTTACTAGTCCCCACATAGTGTAGGATAGAAATATGACATCAAATAATGATAAAAGGGACCCATTTTTTCCAGCATGAAATAAAATTCATTGTATATATACAAATATGGTATAAAGAATAAATAGAAATAAATTCAACACAATGAAAATATTAAATGATAGTGATGCAACCTAAAAAAAGATAGATTAAAACCAAGAGTACCAATAAAATAAAAAAAGGATATCTAGAATAGGAAGCTTCTATAACATGTGATATTTGGTAAATTTCCCACCATCTGACATCTAGCTACCCATACATAGAAAACATGAACATCACCTCTTAACTATGGTTCCTTTCCCTTTTTTGAATCATAACATAATAAATTTGTAAACATACCTAAGAGAGTGTGTAAGGTGTGATCTAAATAGGTTTGGTATTATCCCACCTAGGAGATCCAGATTGGGTCCCTATAGATAATCCCAATATTCTAAATTTTTAAAAAAACATGACATGATATGAGGTTGAATATTTTTTTATATCAAAACAAAAGTAAATCACCCCTTTCTATTGTTATAATGAAAATCATGGTAAAATACTTCCAAATGATAAATCCATTAAACTAATTACATTTATTAGAGTAGGCATACAAAATACTAATTAGAACATTCAAAATAAAAAATTTAAAATATTTATAGTATCATAATGGTTGGGATAGATATATCACTCTTACCATATCAACAATTGATAACCAATGCAAACTCCAGTCCCAAGAACTTGTCCTTATAAGTATAGGGAACTGAGGAACACCCCATTAAATAAACTCCCAACAATTCAATTAGGTCCCAAATATTATGCATCAATGATATAGGATAGGAAATCACATGTCATTTTGAACATCCAATGAATTTCAATAGAAAATGACTAATACTAAACCCTCCACCTATGTATCGTATCCCTCAATGTGATACATATATTAAATGTATTTTAAATGAATTATAAAATTTCATTAACCATTATAAAACCCCATCATCATTAAAACCATGCTTGGAAAACCCATTTCATAAATATATTTCACAGTGATTTAAAACAATACCTCCTCATTAGAAAAACTATGGGAAAACAACCATTTGTCAAAAAACAATTTGTGTAAAAAAATCATCAAATAATACGATCATTACATTTCATTTATAAATAATATTATAAAATGAAGAGAAATTATAGTTCAAACCCTAGGATAATGATATAACCACCTCCCTCAAAATCAAGTTTCACACCAACTATGATAGGATGAACACACCTATATTATAAAGGGGTCTCAAGAGAAATGAATAGAGGCTATAATGAAAATTTTCACATACTAGAATTAAATTAAATCATTAAATGGGTGATTAGAGAACCAAGATCCACATCTAATCTGAGGAACTCTATCATCACAAAAAAAAATTCAAGGTTCATCTTCTAGAAGATGATCACTCATTGGATCTATAAGGGACTAGAGAAGAAGAATTATTACATTATCACATGACCCATAGATGTTTCATACCACCATTTCTATCTCCCTAGAGAAAAAATATCAATGTAAATAAAAAATTAACAATTTAAAATAGAAGAGTATCCAAATAAGATACAGATCAAATGATCAAAAGGAGGTTTTTACAAGAGATTAATACACCTTTATGTCTAGATCAGCCCTTGGGTTTGGGTGATACGGATGATTGTTGAATATCAGATGGTTAAATCATGAGGAATAATAAAACTCAGTTGATATAAAGTATTCTTGTAATGAATCAAGGATCCATGAAGTGAATACTTATATTTTTAGGTACACAAAAAGGCATCACCTCTCATAAAACTACTGAGCAAACCATTCACAACCTGAACATCATTCAAGTCCTGAATGATTTTATCCCTTTGAACCAAACATTCATATTTTTTTCTAGAGATAACTCACATTAGTAATATATGATATGTGGTGTGAACCTATCACATATCTAGTTCCCAACCCCAATTCCATTATAAAACCACCCAGATTGTCTTCGACACCCTCTAAACCCAGATTAAAAAATATTAAACATTAAAAACATAGAATTACTATTAAAAAATGTACTATAACTATCTTTAATTAATTTTTTTATTATAATAAACACTATGGACAATATATTTCCTATGTATAACTAAAATTAGAATCAAACCATCGAAGATGATTAGTTCGACACTTTTTAGTGTAGGCTATTGTTGTTTTCTCCTCCCACCCTAGCATGCATCTAAATATTTTTTGTGTTTCAATGACCTGGTATTTAAGATCACACCATTGGTCAGACAATCTTGTATAAATTCAATGAATGTATAAATATTTGTAGACTGGTTGTATGTATTAGTTAGAAAATTATACCCCCATATAACCCATGTCACTAGAGTAGCTCATTTATTAAACCACTAACCAACATACAAGATATTAACAAAAGTTGAGTGTATTTTAGTCCAATGATAGACCATAAAAACATAATAGGGACCCTACTTCCATAGATAATTCTATATTTGGAGAATAAAACCTCCTACAGTCCCTCTGAACATAGATTTTCTACAAGTAATGTATCCTTATAGTTTATATATGTATAATAAAATTTAGGTCACTCAAATTATAGGCCAAATAAATTTAAATGTGCCCCTCCATCCCCGTATAATTTGATTTGATAAATCATATAACATTACCTCATGAGTAAGGAGTGACCACTACACATATACCACTCTGTTTAAACCTACCATAAATATTAACAAAACCAATAACAACTACAACAACTACTATAATAAATATGTTATTCATGTGTCATACTACACATATGATCAATAAAAATTCATTTATAATACCTTTATCATAAACATGAAATATACTAATTAAGATAAAATTTATGATAATAAAATTAAAATATTAAAAACAATTATGTTAAATTTTTTAAAATAAATTTCACTCCACTTTAATTAGAAACATCATAGCATATTTTGGAATAGTTTATAGAAACTTTTTAGGATTTATAAATTTACTATAACAATAAAATTAATCAAAAAAAAAGGGTTTCAATTTAAAATAAAATTTCATGTAGTATTTTTATAATTGTATAATTTCATTTCTAGTTCATGGAGACTAGGCTATCAGTCATTTCAATTTCACTAGATTACCAAATGAACATGCACGGACACCTAAATGCGTATGTTGAGTTTGTTTCCCATATTTTGTTATTTAAATTTTACATATTTTCATCCATATATAAAAAATATAATACTCTTTAATAATTTATATAATTTGGGAATTAAAATATTAAATGAATTCACATTTTAAAAAATTTTAGTTTTCCCTTCTCACAACCCTTAATAATAGAAAATTTCACTTAACTATCTAATAATATCATTAAATGTACCTTAATTATAAACTATAAATGCATGGTTGGATAATCAATTCTTCTAAATCAAAATTTATTGTTACAAATTTTTTATAAATAAAAAAATCTCACATAATTTAAAATTATGTGAAATTTAAGACTTCCAAGGCATCATTTCTGATTATAAGAAGTGATGTATGGAAATAATTCATTTCCACCAGCTCTCTCTCCCTTCCTCTTATTTAATTTCATTGGATAGTCATATATAATTAATTTTTCTATTAATTTATAATTATATATATATATTTACATATTGTATGTATACTATTAACTAAATTGATTTTATTATGAATAGTTCAAAATGGAAAAGAACTAGTATAATCATTATTAATTACAATATATTTTTATATAAATATATTGAATGAGATATCTTTTTCCAAGGTGGAATATTTTATTTTTGATGGACTGAATTTGTAATAAGATAATATATATTTATTTTATTAATTACGAGGACACAGAGATGAAAATTCCTTATAATTTCATAGGTCAATATTTTGTATTGTTATCAAAATTATTGGGAGATGTTTCTTAATGGATTTTTCACCCTGTGTAAAAATAAAATATTATATATATAAGGTATAAATTAATATAAATTATTCAGATAACTATAATGTCATGGAATTTTAATGTAATTAATTTTTATTTATATGGAATTATTTGGAAACCGCACGGAATGTGATTCTGAGGCTCGGTGACTCTGGAATGGTTTTTTGAACTTTTATAGTGGTACTTCCAGTAAACATGAGAGTATAATTTTCTATATTTTGAATCATTTCTTATTTTTTAAATCTTAGGGCACTTTTGAACTCACAACATCAAGATTCCCTTTGGAGAATCTTATGTTTGATCGACAATGGTCTCACGGAAAAGTTAATTTATTTTACTTTTTAAAGAAAATAATAAAATAAATTTTCTAAAGATATTTCATTTTTCACACTGTTGCATGGTAGGAAACAATGTAGCAGTGCAACGGAAAGGGTCATTAACAGAGGGTCATTAATGTCTCACTTGTAACTACGACGCTATTATCTTAATTGTTCATTAATGGATCATTAAATGTGGGTTATTAATGATCACAACATCGCTACGAATATTTATTTTACTAATCAAATGCATTGGAGATTGGAGATGAATAAATACAAGGAATCTCTAATAAACCACATGAAAAATTTCTCTCTAATGAAGAATGAAAAAATTTTGACAAACATTGGAGGATTGGATTCAGAGGTCGACAAGCGGCGGTGAACGACAACAATCATGATTCGACGATGATGCAGAACTCTTCCTTCGTCCCCAATGGATCCAACGTATCTATGTAGATGTTTATGCTTTCATTGCAATTGATATTTCATTCCTCATTCTTGAAATTAGCAATGAGCGCGGATCAACCAACTAATGGGTTGATTCGTAATCCGTTCATTTTTCACTAGAGGATCTAATAGGGGGATTTGAATTAGGGTTTTCATTTTTTGTGTGGTTAACACGTTTCCCCATGCTTAAACTCTAATGTAAATGGCATGGGCCAAAATGAACAAGGACTGGAACCTCCTCCATAGTTGTATATTGTGCGTTCTTTGAGGATGAATGTTCAAGTTATCAGCAACATGATTCTCAGGACTTTATAGTGAAGAAGGCGTCCATCATAGTTCATAGGCTCAAGTGGCTCCTGAAACGGACCACCAGAGTAGCTCTGGTGGCCCATGACGGTGGATGCAGGCGGAGGGTGGCGGCGCGCCTGTCAATGCCGTGTGGAGGAGTGGCCCACTCAGCTTGCTCAGGTGAGATGGAGGTACAAGGAAAATGGTCTACATGCACATGCAGTTGCCTGCTGCCTATCGGCCATACAGAGCCAAGGGGCGGTGCTAGCTGGAACTACCAGGTCTAAAACTGACTCGCACGTGTCCAGGTAGGCGAACCAGCCTACACAATCTTATCAGTGATTCTTATGGTGGGCCACGCCCCACCGTGTAGGCCGGACATGCACATTTGGGTCGGATCCACGTCATTGGGTCGGACCCGCACTATCATGCCGGACCCACCATCGGGATGAACTCGTCCTACCAGGCCAGACCCATAGGCTTAATGGACTGGCTAGCCTGGACCACTTCCAGATGCACACCAGACGCATGCTAACCCCTTGGACCGGGATGGGTATGGTTGCTCCGACTAGGTCGGACCTGACCCGACCGGCCATCTTTCACAAAAACTCCCGGATCCTTCAACTCAGGCGTCTGATTGACGTACTGTCAGTGGATTTGGGAGCCTTGTGACGAGGCGGTTATTATGAGAGAGTCTACATGAGTTTTGGTGGAATTTGCTATATTCCAATGTTTGATCTGACATTATTCTAACTAGACAATTTTTACAAAAATGAACATATCATACATACCAGGCGTTTGTACAATGTGGTGTCTATTGCTTTGGGACTCTTATGATTATACAGCCCTTTGGGGTTACTCTATTTGGGAATTCATGGTGGTTGGGGTATCATGGATGGATTGAGGAGAAGAACCTTCAAAACTCATATGTACAGGTTTGGGAATCCAGGGGCTATCTATGGCTTGAAGAATGAAAAGTGATCTTGTGTGGCTCAACACCACAAAATCCAGTGTGGGTCATCACCTAGAAATCTTATGTGGGTCAGAACCAAGAATTCTTTTGGGGGTCATCACCTAGCGATCACGTGTGGGTCATCATGAAGAGGCCATGCGCGGATCAGCCATAGTTCCTCTCTACAGAATAAGATGATCTAGATCTTCGAGTAATCGTCTTTAATTTGGTACATAAGTAATATATGGTGTGAGTTGAGTCTTTTACTTTTTTTCTATGTGTTTGAGATCTTACTTGGTGGTTTTAACTCTTTGTAAATTCTTTTTTGGTGTTTTCCATTGTGGATTACTAAGAGATCTTCGGGGTTCTCATGGTACCTAGTGAGTATTGTTATACTCACCCCTGCACGAGCTTCACCCATGCCTGTTATGTCTTGTGCAGATGACAGACAGCTTCGGCCGAGGCTTTGGGTATCCAGGACTAGACAGTGCCCGGAGGTGGATCGATGGACATAGTGAGTTACAGTGACGCCCAACAAAGAGTAGTACCTACCCTTCAGGTAGAATCCTTGGTAGATGACCTCTGAAGCATTTAATTCTTTTTTTGACTTTCCTTTGAGTTGGGATTTTTTCACTTTTACTTTCATTTTAGACACTTTAACCTCAGTGGTGTTGTTTTTTGATGGTTTAATTACTTTTATTTCAATTGTGGTTAGCTTTGTGCAGTTTTCCTTATCTGTGTGTGTACATGATTAATGTCAATGCCTTACCTTTTTTAGATATTCCATTCTGGTGCTAGTCAGCAGCCCCTAGCCTATGAAAGGCACTCTTAGGGTAGTCATAGTAGGGGCCTCAGGGGGCAGTTAATTATCATGTGGTATCAGGGGGTGGTTGGTTCTACCAGAAGAACAAAGAGTCTGAAATCTTCAATGTTTGAAATAGGGTCAAGTTTCTTTAGTTAGGAATTCAGTCCATGGAGTCCAAGGTTGATACGACGACCGACGTATCAATACACCAAGACCTTGAATTATATTTTCCGACTCAGTACACGAAAAAACCATCTTCTTGTGTTTTTTAAATGTTTTTCTCTTGATCTCTTCTGAGTTAGCTAACCTAATATAATTTATTGTCTGTGGAGCACCAGTTTCCCAACATGATTCCCCCATGATGAGATCAGCCATGATTCTAGAGAGAGATCATGAAGATGTTCCACAGAGCGATGAGGTATTGGTACAGGGACCATATATATTGATAGCAACTTCTGGTGGTGTACTAGTGGAGACACCACCCGGAGTGAAACAATTTCTATTGGACCCACTAGAGGACAATGCACACTGACTGGGTGCATTGAACGAGTTCCAGCGACAAAATACACAGAGTTTTCGAGGCAACACAGATCCTTAGGAAGCTGAGGATGTGATGGAGGTAGTTTCTCATGTTTTTCTCTGGGTGAAAACACTTACATACTAGATGGTAGTTCTAGAAACTATCCTTTTTCAGGGCATGATAGAGAGATGGCTGAGCTTGATGCTCCCAACATACGAGTAGGTGACCCTAGTCTGGTCAGACTTCAAGAGCCTCTTCAGGGTGGTGTTCATACCAATGACACTATGCTCAGTGCAAATTCAGGAGTTATTGCACTGACAGTAGGGTATCCAGTATGTGGATTTGTAATCTAAGAGGTTTACCAACCGCTCCTACTACTCAACAGACATGGTACGAGACTCTTTATTCAAGTCATATACCTTTGAGTTGGGGCTCCAATGAAATATTACAGATTTGATGATTTCATTCAGAATACCGACACAGGTTGAAGTGCTAGAGCTAACCCTACTAGTGGAGAGCTTCCTATCTGAGCAAGCTTCGACGCTGAGAGCCACCACTAGGTTACTGGTGGTCGATTCATCTGCAGCAGGCAGTAGGTAGATGACGAAGTGGCCCAAAAGGGCCAGACCTTCCGGAGGAAGACCCCAGGACACAGCGTCGAAGGTGTGGAGCTTACGACGTAGATGAGCTCATCTGAGGTCTAGAGTTTGTCACTCTTACAGCAAAAGCGGCACATGGCTTGTGACTGTCTGACTCCCCGTACAGATGACCAGTAAGCATTTGAGGGACCGCTGAGACAAAAATAGTGGTTCAAGCAAGGTGGTCCAAAGGATGGTAGATGTGGAATGGGAGTAGGCATATCAACATGAAGTGGATGATGATTTGTGGTACTTCCCCCACCTCCCCCAGGAGGTCAACCATGACCTTCGGGAGGAGGTGTACATGGGAGAGGCCAATATTAGGTGATGGATCCCTTTGACCACAGCTCTCCAGATATGATTAGAGTCGTGATATGTGTATGCACCACCGTAGATGCAGTTCTTATAGACACCGGTGTCGATCAACCTTTCATTGCTGAAGACTTCATTCGGGGATCAGAGATTCTAGTGGAGCAGTTAGCCGAACCCTTACGATTAGATACTCTTATGTGAGGATATTCGATGATTACACAATGGTTCCATCAGTGTGAGATTAATCTAATAGTTTATATCTTTGACTAGGATCTCCTAGTAGCAGCATCGACGTCTTACGACATCATCTTATTTTTGGACTGGTTATCCACACTCCATGCTCATATTGACTGTTTTACGTGAAATGTGTGGTGTGTCTGTGATGAGGGGAACAATTTTTCTTTCCCTAGTTAGAAGGGACCCTTTGTGGCATTGGATGGACTTTCTCGGAGAAGGGTACAACTGATCACTCACCTGTTAGATAGCCTCACCCTTGGTATGGTTGACTAGGGGAGTTCGAGATTTCTTGTAGTGGTGAATGTGTATGAGTATGTCATTCTTGAAGATGTCCCAGGAATACCTCATCATAGCTAGGTAATCTTTTTCATTGATTTGTACCCAGGGACGACACTGATATTTACCCTTTCATATCAGATAGCTCCCATGGAGCTTCGTGAGTTGAGGGTACAACTGGAGGACTTGGATAAGAATTGTTTTGTAAGGCCTAGTATTTCTACAGAGTAATCCACAATGTTTTTTTCCTAGAATGCATATGGGAGCTTGAGACAATGTGTGGATTTCTGGCACCAAAACCAGGTGACCGTGAAGAAAAAGTATCCACTACTAAGGGTTGATGATCTTTTCGATCAGCTAAAGGGATTGAGGTGGTTATTTAATATTGAAGTTAGATCGGACTATAATCGGCTTCCAGTGCGGGATGAAGATGCATCGAAGAAAACATTTATATTAATGTACATCCACTATGTGTTTTTGGTAATTCTTTTCAGTGTAATCAATGCCCCATAAGTGTTAATGGGACTCATGAATAGGATCTTCCAGCTTTACCTTGATCGTTAAATGGTATCCATCACTGATGACATCTGGGTGTACTTATCGTCATATGAGGAGCACGTTTCCAACCTACGGATAGTCCTAGATGCACTCTAAGAGAACCAAATTTATGGTATGCTCTTGAAGTTCTAGTTCTGGTTTCGGGAGGTCCAATTTTTGGGACACGTAATCTCAGAGGCTAGATTTTAAGTGGATCAAGTGAAGGTAGAGTCATAAATTTTGTGGGAGCCACATAGAAGAGTGATCGATGTGTGGAGTTTCCTAGGCTTGGTTGGGTACTATAGAAGTTTCGTAACTGACTTTTTGATAGTATCATCACCATTTTCAACTTTGAAAAATAAGGGACAACACTTCTTATGGATAGATATATGCTAGTAAAGTGTCATGGAGCTAAGGCAGAGACTGACATGTTCCCCTATCTTGAGACTATGAGAAGAGGGTGTTGGGTATGTAGTTTACTGTGATGCAATAGGGTCCAGAGTGGGTTGTGTCCTGATGCAAGATCAAGCAGTGATTTCCTACAACTCATAGAAATTGAGGAAGCATGAAAAAAACTATGAGACCCATGATCTAGATTTATCAATAGTGATCTTTTCCTTAAAGATGTGGCAGCACTACTTGATGGGTGAACAGTTTACCCTCTACTCTGGCCACAAGATTAACAGGTTTATCTTCTCACAGAAGGACCTGAACATGAGACTACAGTTATGGATGGTATTCCTCTTTGTCTATGACTTTAAGATATTCTATACTCCTCGGAAGGGGAACGTGGTGGCAGACACACTCAACAGGAGGTCAGTTTTATAGCTGCTGAGTTAGGTGATAAAGTAGCTAGCTGTGATGTATATATATATCATGGATAGTGATAGAGTAGCTTACCATCAATCTATGACTATCACTCACCCTCTCTTAATTTTAGTTATGGAGGCACAACTTACGGATATTGACTACGAGACCAGATGTTCTCAGATATCCTCAGGACATGCTCCTGATAGATTTTCGATAGGTGGAGATCACATAATTCTTTTCAAAGGATGCACCGTAGTATCAGTGACATTATTGGGGGAGGTGTTGAGAGTGTTCGATTCATACCCTTTGGAAGTACATCCTGGGGTGGCGAAGATGTACCAGTACCTCTAACGTCTGTACTGGGGACTAGGGATGACGAAAGTAGTGGCAGAGTTCATTTCACAATGCCTCAATTGTCAGCAAGTGAAGGCAGAGCATCAGGTCCTTCATGCTTGACAAAAACACATTTGGTACAAGTGTGGAAGTTAGATGGTATCACCATGGACTTTGTGATGGGGCTACCATGCATGTGCAGATACCATGATTCTATCATGGTGATCGTGGACCGACTCACCAATTTATCTCACTTCCTACCCATCTTGGAGCAAGGATCGGTAGAAGACATGAGACTCCTATATGTCCAGAAGATAGTGCGAATTCATGGGGTGCCTTAAAAGATTGAATCAGATTGTGATTAATGCTTTAAATATCGAATGTAGAAGGGGTTGCAGGAGGCATTCAAGACTCAACTGCGCATGAGAACAACTTTTCACCCCCATAAGAATGGTCAGACCGAGCAGACCATACAGAACATGGAGGATATGTTTTGTGCTTTTGTCATGGATTTTTTTTGTATTTGAGAGGACCCTCTACAGTAGTTGAGTTTTGATAAGACAATATATACCACTCCACAAATGGAATGTTATCATTTTAGGCCTTTAATGAGTGGACTTGCAGATCACCCTTATGCTGGACATACCTAGGGGAGTTGGAACTCATGTGTCCAGAGTTGGTACTGGCCACCACTGAGAATATTTAGGTCATCCAGGAGTGAATGATGACCGCACAGATTTGGAAGAAGTAATACACTGATAGGAGACATAGACACTTGGAGTTTGAGGAGGGGGATAATGTTTTCTTTTAGGTCTCTCCCTGAAGGGGATGGCAGATATTTGGCTAGGGCGGCATGTTATCTCTAAGGTTCATCGCAACTTTCTATATCATCATAAGAATTTTTAAGGTGGTGTACATCCTAGTTCTTCCCCCATAGATGCACTATGTGCACGATGATCTTTCACATGTCGTAGCTGAGGAGGTATGTGCATGATCCATTTCATGTCATCAACTGGGGTAAGCTAGACACTGATGATGGGGTGAAGTTTGCGGAGTTCCCGGTAGAGATCGAGGATCAATAAGAGAAGGTCCTTTTTGGATGGATGATTCATCTGGCGTGTGTTCTATGTCAGCACGAGAACCTACAAGAGAGAAAATGGGATAGGGAGGCTCAAATTTGTTCTTATTTCCCCCAGTTTTTGGATAAGCCCTTGTTTTTCCTTTGGGGACGTAAATACCTAAGGTTGGGAGAATATAATGTCCCAGAATTTTAGTGTATTTTTTTAATTATATGGTATTATCTTGAGACTGTACCCTTTGACGACACCTGATTCTGAGGCTCGTTGACCCCAGAATGGATTTTTGAACTTTTTTAAGGTACATTCAGTAAATGTTTGGGCATGATTTTCTATCTTTTGAAACGTTGCTTGGATTTAAAATTTGAGGGCACCGGTTAACAGACAGCATAAGGATTCTCTTTGGAAAAGATTATGTTTTACTAGAAAAGCTAAGCTGTAAATGATAATTTTCTATTTTTTTTAAACAAAATAATAGAACAACTTTTCCAAAGTAATTTTGTTTCATACACTGTTGAGCGGTACATGGCGACGCAGTGGTGTAATGATGAGGATTTTTAATGGAGGGTTATTAATGGCTCGTTTGTAATCATGACATTTTTATCTTAATGGTTAATTAATGGCACACTAAATGTGGGTGATTAATGAGCATCATTAATGAAAGAAACATCACTATAAAATTTTCATCTATTAATCCAATGCGTTGGAGTTTTGGGATGAATAAACATGGGGAATATCTGATGAAAAATGGGTGTAATCCCTCTCCAGTGATGAACGAAGTTAAAAATTTTGAAGGATTGGATCCAGAGGTCAACGAGCAGCGGTGAACGCCAACGATAACGAATCGACGATGATGCAAAACTCTTCTCTCATAACTCTCTCCCCAAAACGTGTACCCCCTTTGGGCTGGAAATGTGAGAAGGGAGATAACGACACTAGGTTCCACCTCTAGTAGGCCCCAGGTCAGTGACTAGCACTGAGGGTATAGTAAACACACATATGGGAGGCATTACCCTCTAAGAGAACACATGCGAAAGAGATAGATAAGATAGAAACCAATTAAATCTATGTCAGACTGAAATATAAATGAAAACCTAAGTGCACATATTTAAAGTCATGAAAACTAGTACAACTGAAAGAGGAAAAATTGCAAATATGCAAAATAATGTAAAAACAGCAACAACCAGAAGCCCGAACAACTCCTGCATCCCCAAGATAGCAGAATCAAGATTGATCTCCAACCTGCTCCAAGCGACCTAAAAACAGTTTATATATACATAGGGTGAGTATAATAGTATACTCAGTATGATCCTCCCCACAACCTCTCGTGAAAAAGTAAAGAGAGAATGCTAAAGGATACTTAACAATAAGTGAAACTAAATCATCACCTAAACAGGTGTACTATGATCCCAGCATCACCATGGCTACTCTCACCAAGTAACGCATACAAGATTATATAATATAATAAAGAACATCACGGGTACCCCACTACTACTTCCCCACTGGTTTTCCACATTTCCCCAACATCGTACATCCTAAGCATCTCTCTCCAAAAAGGCTTTCCCGCAGACACCTGGGAGAATCACCACAATATGTACCTCATGAAAAAAAACCACCACATCCCCGTAAGAAAGTAAACAGGTAGTTTATGGGATCCCCCATAGCTCGTATAACATGTATCATACATCGGGTATCATACATCAAGCCATTACAACCCATAAACCGAGTAAGGATCCTCAAGCCATCACATTCTATACATGCTTCACCTATAGTAGTCCACTTGATACTATATCCAGAATATATATGTTTGACAAATAAAATGTTATTATAACCATCTACACACATATATGTGGAAATCTAACCATTGTGCCTACTTACACATGTAACTACCAAGAAAAGAGGGTGGGCCCAAAGGGGGTAGTCAACCATCCATCCTCCCACCAGAATGTTGGGGAAAACACCCCCTAGGGTTTAGAATCCCTAGGGTTTCAGTTTCCATAACTGACGGGGTGGAATAGCGTATATAAACACAAAAATTAGAGAATATACTATATCTCTCAACCACACTATGGGCATAACCTAGTCCCAGGCTCAACTGCAGGTAATGTCTCTTGGACACCCATCTCCCACTTCAAAGGCTAGTTTTCTTATAAGAACACAACCATTTAAAGATATTTATTTCCTTACTTCATTCCTTTATTATCAGTTCCACTTTACTCTAATTAATTCTTTAAACATTAATTAACCATTAACAATTCCACGTTAAATTTTATTAGCATCACACCCAAAGTCCATTATCCCTTTAAAATTGTAACGTCAACATTTCCTTCCAACAAGATCCAACCCCGTGGGTTAAAATCATTTATTCAATCATTTATTAACAATATTATTACTTTCCCATATTCCCAGGCCTTCTATAATAACATACTAAGATACTAAACACAAGGGGGATCAATGTAGTGAGTAGATGAACTACCCGTCGAGTCTTTTCCACCTAAACAAGAGAGTAGAGCCATCCTCCATTTGAGAAGCTAAACATGGAGGGCACGTGGCATACCCCACGCGCCTTCATCCCTTTTGGGAGAAGGGTATGCAATACAAGTTGCCATGATTAGTGGGGAATGTAAAGTAGAAAACCAATCAAAGAAAAAACAAGAATCCAAACATTCCCTTCCAACCTGTTCCATCATCCCTCATGTCCTCTCTGACACCCACATTCGTAAACTGATGCATCTCACTTCTCTAGGCGTCATCTTCTACCAAAATCATTGGGCCTCCCTGTCCCCACAAATCACAACAGCCATCTAGGCTCACATTAACACACAAGCGTCAGGAAAACACACATCATACCAATAGGGCTCTTGTCCCTTAAATAAGAAAGTGGGTAACTCATAAACTGATAAGGAATTATCTTTTATCAAACAACCAATTCTTTTAATCCATCTTGGATTAAACGATTTATTATTCGTAGGTTCCAAATTCTAGAAACCTAAACAGAAAGCTATCAAAAATAATTAAACATTCTTACTGCACCAAATTGATTAAAATAAAATTACAACAAGAAGAACCAGATTCATTTAAATGCCTCTTTATCTTTATCCAAAAAATGATCGATTAAATTCAGCATTACTTTCTTTACCAATTTCCATCAAGAAATAAAATCAAAACAAAGAAAGAATAAATATCACAATATGTAACAAAACAAGAGGCAAGAACATACGGTCGATCTCAATTTATTTATCCTATTCAAATATTTATTATCCCAATTTTATTATGATCGAGAGGGATAAAACATGATAACTATATAGTTTCACATAAAATAAAAGAGAAGCAATGAATCCCCTACCTCAAATAGTTCTTGACATTTTTTATACGAGAACGAGCCACACAACGGGATATGATCTCCTCACCTGTGACAACTGTATCCACCCAAGGATGTAGATACCCCACCACATTAGCCAACACCCAAGAAAATATGATTAAGAACATGTGGATAAAATTTAATAAAAAGGGCAAGGAGAGATAAGGAGATGAACCCTACATAATGACGATATATCATACCTTATATCGAAGACTGGTCGATATTTATTAGTTGCATCAAAACAGACCAAAAGAAATCCTAGGAGGAAAGTTTGATTGCATAACTTCTATGGGAAATAATGTGATGCTTGAGCATCTCACACCTAAGAACAGAGAGGAAGAACTAGGGAGGAAGATATATCGTCCCTTTAGAAGATTTAATGCAGCAGTGGTTTAGGATATGCTGGTTTTCCATTAAAAGTAGTTCAAATTAAACCAAGAATCTTGACCAAGTAAAAACATCCTGGGCCTTAGAAGAAATTAAAATAGGAGTTACAGCCATTGAATCTACCGTAGAGTTCTTAAAACAAGGCTTTAAATTAATTTTACATCAAAGGAATTGTTAAATGGGTGAAACTGTAGGAAGTTGGAAACACTGTTTAGAAACATGAAATTTGGAAAAGGAAAAACATTGTTCACGAACCTCACCATTGGGACCTCACCATTCTAGAAACACTGTTCATGAACCTCACTGTGGGAACCTCAACATTAGAACCCCACCATTCTAGAAACACTATTCATGAACTCGAAATTTGGAAATGGAATAAAGGTCACTGTTGGACCCTCACCATTCTGGAAACACTGTTCATGAACTCAAAATTTTGAAAAGGAAAACAATCACCATTGGAACCTCACCATTCTGGAAACACACTTCATTAAATTAAAATTTGTCAAAGGGAAAAGGTCATTGTTGGAATATCACTATTCTGGAAACACTGGTTATGAACTCAAAATTTGGAAAAAGAAAATGATCACCATTGGAACCTCATCGTCGCACTGTTCACATAAGGTTACCGATGACACTATTCACCAAGGGCTACCAATGCACAGTTCACATAATGTTATCGATGACACTGTTCACAGAAGGTCACAAATGACACTGTTCATATAATGTCACCGATGGCACTATTCACCGAAGTTCATCGATGAAAGTCTTCACATAAGGTCATCGATGTCACTATTCACATAAGGTCACTTATGACACTGTTCACATAAGGTCACTGATGTCACTGTTCACAGAAGGTCACCGATGACACAGTTCACATAAGTTCACCAATATCACTATTCACATAAGGTCACCACTGCACAGTTCACATAATGTTAACGATGACACTACTCACAGCAGGTCACCAATGACACTGTTCAAATAAGGTTACCGATGCACTGTTAACCACGGTCTACCATTGGAACTGTTCACTGATGGAGTAGTTCATAGAAATGGAAATTTGGAAAAATGTTGGGGATAAGTCACCTTGACCTCCTAAAACACCTCATACACCTGATTTTTACAAAGGAATAGACAAGAGAGATCCTAAACATTACATTAAATACCTCTCAAAACATTCTCATCCTCGAGAATTCAAAACACACCTAAAGGAAAAATGAAACGGGTTCATAACAACTATCCATCGACATACCTCTCAAAAGAGAGAAAGTCACACGAAGAAACAAAAGAAATCCATATTATAATCCTAAAAGGTCTATAACCACAAAGGATACATCGATACATGAAAATAGTTAAACATCAAACAACTCTTGGTACTGAGCACGTATATGTGAATGACATTCCCAGGTACTATTTTCCATGCCACCGTGTCGCTACATTAAACGAACCAAGGGGATAGAACACTTATGCCACACCATTTTTTTGAGGTCTTCGATCCCCACAGGTCACTCTTCAAAGGTCACATCATTATTAACATCGATCACTCCCCAATAGATGACTTGAGAGTCATCATGAAGATAACGATGGAGCTGTGATTCATGGAAAACATCATATATCTGACTCATCTACGGGGGAAGTGCTACTCTGTACGCTACATCTCCAGCACAATCTAACACCTTGAAAGGCCCAACAATCTGGGGAGAAATATTACTATCACGACCAAACCTTCACTGCCCACGATTGGGAGTCACCTTCTGAAACACGATATCCCCAACATTAAACTCTAATAGTGTCCTCCTTTGATCGACATATGATTTTTGACGATCTTGCGCTATTTTAGTGCTCTCACGAATCACCTGAACCATCTCTATTATATTCTGCACAAGTTCTAGTCCGAGAATTTCTGACTCTCCGACCCCTGTGCAGCACAATGGAGAACGACAAGTCTGCCCATAAAAAGCTTCAAATGGCATCATAATGATGGTGGAGTGAAATCTATTATTGTAATAAAACTCCACCAAGGGTTATTTCCTCATACAAGAACCTCCAAAATCAAGAACATAAGAGCATAACATGTATTCAAGAGTCTAATTGGTTCACTCTGCCTAACCATCCATTTAAGGATGAAAAGTAATACTAAGGCATAACTGAGAACCGAAAGCATGGTCGAGACCTCTACACACCCTTGAAGTAAATCGAGGATCTCGATTAGAAATGATCATCTTTGGGACTACATGAAGTCTCACGAACTCCTATTGATACTGCCTCGACAAAACATCCACTGAACTTGACTCCACGATTTCTATGAAGTGGGCCGATTTTGTTAAATGATCCACTACCACACAAATAGCATCATGTCATACTAGGCCTCGAGGAAACCAGCAACAAAGTCCATTGAGATGTCCTCCCACTTCCACTGAAGAACATCAAAAGGTTGGAGCAGACCACTATGAACACGATGTTTAGATTTCCTCTTCTAGTAGACCAAACATCGAGACACAAACTCCGCAACTGCTTCCTTCAGACCAGGACATCAAAACTGGATCCTCAAGTATCAGTAGATCTTTGTCACGCCAGGATGCACCTCTAAAGGAGAACTATTAAATCTCTGAGTCCCATCTCATTCATTTTCAAAGGAACAAAAAGCCATCCATGATACAACACTTGGTGTTGTTCATCCTCAGACCAACCATCAGGGGACTCACTACAAACAACTCGGTCTCTCCAGACCTCCACCTCTAGATCCCCCACCTGATACTCTTCAACCTTTTTCACCATAGATGATGGCACCGTCATCTAGAAAAGACAACCTCTACCACCAACTTAACCCATATCAATATGTAATGCAGAAAGTTCTTCCATTACACTCCAGGAGTCACGAGATTCACGCACTACATCACTACGTGACTTTCGAATCCGTGCATCAGTTATAACATTCCCCTTACCAGGTGTATATGATATTTCAAATTCATATTCTTGTAATAACTCCATACACCAATGCCATCATAAGTTTAAGTCACACTTGGAGAAAACATACATTAGGCTCTTATGATAGGTGAAAATCACAAAGCGCTCACCAATGAGGTAAAGTCTCCAAAACCTCAAAGAAAATTCCACGACTTCAATCTCTAGATCATGGGTGGAATAGTTAAATTCATGAGGACACAACTACCAAGACCCATAAGAAACATCTAATCATTTCTGCATCAGAACACAACTCAACCCCAGATGTGAAGCATCATAGAAAACATCAAATTGAACTCCCTCAGCTGGAAGATAGAGGACTGGAGCACTTACTGACATCTCCATTATATACTCAAAAGCTGCATGAAATAGATCAGTCCTTATGAACACCTTATCCTTCCTGTTCAAATCTATCAAAGGAGTCGCAACTTGTGATAAAACAGTTACGAACCTCCTATAGTATCCTGTAAGACCAAGGAAACTTCACACATCTGACACTATCTTAAGGTTAGCCCAAGACACAACTAATTAAATCATTGATGGATCTATAGCTACTCCCTGCTGGGATACCACATTCCCCTTGAAATGGACTTCACAATCCCAAACCTCACACTTCGACAACTTCCCAAATCGCTGAGGTTGACGAAGAACTCCCAAAATGGCGTGTAGATTCTCCGCATGCTCTTCTTTAGACATGGAGTGCACAAGGATGTTGTGGATGAAAAATAAAACGAACATTTATAGGAACTCACAGAAAACAGCGTTCATCAATCCCAAGAACACAGTTGGAGAATTTTTCATGTGTATTGAAATTACAATGAACTCATAATGCCCATGATGACAACAGAAAGCAGTATTTAGTATATCCTCATCCTTCACACGCATATGATGATATCCTGACTGTAAGTTGATATTTGGGAACAAATATGCACCATTAATATGATCAAATAAATCATCAATTTGTGGAAGAGGATTGTGATTATTTATTGTCACTTTGTTCAAGTGACGATAATAGACACACAACTACAAACTGTCATCGGCCTTCGTCACAAATGAAAGTAGTGCACCCCATGGTGACACACTCATCCAAACAAAACCACACTATAATAGACCATCAATTGTATATGTATCTCTCATAACATAGAAGGCGTCATCCTATATGGAGACATAGAGATGGGAGATTTTCTTGGTTATAGCTCGATCCCAAACTCGATCTCTCATCGAGGGGGTAATGCTACAACCTCTTCCGGAAAGACATCAAGGTAATATTTTACTACCCTAGGAAATGCCAACTGCTGAACCTATGAAGAACTCGGCATCAGCTAAGCCATCATGGATGATAAGGACAAAACACACCTATGACCCATCTGATGGTCTCACTCGCCAATGAACACCACTAGCTCTCCATCCGCATTGAAGTACACAACCTACCTCCTGAAGCAATCCATGATAGACTGCACCGAATACAAACAATCCATGCCGAGGATGGCATCATATGGTTTTATTCATCAACATAGGAAATCTCTCAAGAATGGTTCTACCCCAACACTAGATCACAGTCTCTACATACTTCAAACAAGTCAAATTGACCTCCAACCGGCATAGTCAACACTAAGGGAACTGGAAGCCTCTCTACAAAAAGTCCCAAAGCATGAAAAAGGGTAGGTGATAAGAAGAATTGTGTGGCTCTTGAATCAATCAATGCATACACCAAGGTAGAAATCAAGAAAAGGGTACCTCAAATGACATCTGGATATCCTGGAACTGGCAGCGCTAAAGCATGAAGATGACCAGAACCTCCTCCACAACCTCTCTGACTCTAATTAAGACCACCAAAATGGGCGTGCTCAACTCTTTGGGGAAGGGGGTCATCATGGGGCTATCCTCTACCTAAACCATCTACCCTCTACTAATATAATTCTAGTGTAACCTACTGTTGTGGGATCTACTAGAAATGCCTCAACGGAGGAACCTAGAGTGGAACACCTGGTGCCCGATGTCAGCTCTAAAAAGTTCGGCACTCTCGCTAGTGATGACCACATCCACCACAAGAAAAACATGCACCTGATAACTTGGTGTAGGCCTAAGAATTGTTTCCCCTAGAGAAACGAGATACTGAGGGCTGGGATCTACCCTTAGACGAATGGAAACTCTTCTGCCCTGAAAACCATGAACCTGATACCAGAGCTTGACTTTGTGAGGAATCATGACAAATCCCCTCTCGTGATTATCCGATTCTGGACAATGTCCTCTCGACGACCTCTACCCTTTACAACACCTCAATAAATATTTTCATCATAAATTGGGTGACCTGATGTTGGATCTCCGGATGCAAAGACTCTTATAAATGCCTCGCCTCACCCTCCTCATCTGGCAACAGGTCTGAAGAATATCGTAAATGGTTCCTAAAACAGATTCCAAACACTCACACACATGAGCTCCCCTATCAAAGGGTAAGAATATCCTAGAGAATTGTTTCCTTTGCTGTCGAAGAAAGAAACTAGACTCCAAAAATGTCTCGAAACTCCCCCTGATATCATTGACACCCCACAATCCCAGAGGAACAGGAACCAACACTGCCTTACTGCTCCACGTAGCATCGTCACAACCAAGTGCACCCAATGCTCCATCCGAGCAGAGATCGAACTGAAGCCTCTCTCAACCTCCTCCAACAAGTCCTCTGTGTCTGCATCTAAAATGGAACCCTTTTACATCATCTAAATCTGGCACTGAAACTCTCAGAGTATCCTCCTCCATGTGTCGTCATCGTTAACCTCTACATGGCAATGATCTGTTGGAATAGACTACTAGTCATCTTCTATGTGATCCTGAAAAGGATGTCGACCTAGATCCATACCTATAAAATAACATACATTTTCACCTCATAAACCAAGAATATTGAATAATTTGCATTAATTAATTAGTTTTTTTCAATTATTCATTTTAGGTCAACCTATCCCATGGTCTACCCATTCAAACAAAGCGACAAAGAAGAATGAGGCATGATCCATTCCTAGGTCGCTACCATGAAACTAGTATCACCTCTTTTAGTAGCCATTGTAATCCTAAAATCCCATACTTCAGATCATAGGGGGCCCTAAATTCCTATGTCTTAGTCGGTCTATAGTGTTTACATCACTTTTTATACATGACTGACATTGTTTCCTAACTAAACCATGCAATCTCACATGTTTTTTACTCCAAACTCCATCAGATCCCTCAACCATGCCTCAGAAAATTTGAGAAGGGAGATAATGACCCCCTGAGTCCTGCCTCGAGTAGGCACTAGGATGGCGACTAGCATTGGGGGTCTAGTAAACAGACAGATGTGAGGCATTACAATCTAAGAGAACACATGCGAAAGAGAGAGATAATATAGATACCAACCAACTCCATGACAGAATAAAATATAAATGAAAACCCAAGTGTACATATGTAATTTCATGCAAACTACTACAACTAAAAGAGGAAAAACTGAAAATACCCAAAACAAAGTACAAAGAGAAGCAACCACAAGCCCAAAAAGCTCATATAACCCCCAACTAGTAGAAACCAACTTGATCACCAACCTACTTCATGCGACATGAAAAGGAGTTTATATATACATAGGGTGAGTATAACAATATGCCCAGTAAGATCCTCCCCAAATCCTCTCGTACAAAAGTAATGAAAGCATTGTAAAACACAGTGAACAAGAAGTTAGACTAACTGGTCTCCTAAACTGGTATACAAAGTTCCCAGCCTCACCGTGGCCACTCTCTCAAAGTAACACATATAAGAGTATATAATATAATAAATAATATCAATGTTACCTAATTACTACTTCCTCACTGGTTTGCAGCTTTGAACCAATGTCGCACGTTCGAAGCATCTCTCTCTGAAAAGGCTTGCCCGCAGACACCAGGGTGATGCACCACAATATGAACATCATGCAACAAAACCACCCCATCCACGCAAGAAAGTAACTAGGTAGTTTCCAAAATCCACCACAGCTCATATAATGTGTATCATACGTCGGATATTATACCTCAAGACATTACATCCCATACACCGAGTAAGGATCCTCAAGCAATCACAGCCTATACACATTACACCTATATTAGTACATAGGATACTATATCCAGAATATATGTGTGTGAATAACCACAAGCCATACAGCCCCCTACACACATATATGGAGAAAACTAACCATTGTGTCTATGAGCATAGGTAACTACCAAGAGAAGAGATCAGGGCCAAAGGGGGTAGTCAGTCATCCATCCTTCCACCATAATGTTGGAGAAGACACCCCCATAGGGCTCAGAATCCCCGGGGTGTCAATTTCCCAAACTGACGGGGTAGAGTAGCATATAGAAACACAAAAAGTACAGAATATACTATATCTCAAAACCACACTATGGGAATAACCTTTTCTTAGACTCAACTATAGATAACGTATCTCAGACTCCTGGTTTCCACTTCTAATACTTGGTATCCTATAAGCAATCAACTATTTAAAGAGATTTATTGCCTTACTTCATTCCCTTTTTTCAGTTCCACTTTACGTTAAATAATTATTTAAACATTAATTAACCATTAACAATTCCACATTTAATTTAATTAGAATCACAAACAAATTCCATTGTCCCTTTAAAATTGGATCCTTAACATTTCGTTCTAGCAAGCTCCAACCCTATGGGTTAACATCATTTATCCAATCATTTATTAACAACATTATTACATTCCCATATTCCCAGACATTCAAGAACAAATAGTCTATGTTACTAAACACAAGGGTGCTCAACACAGTGCTTAGATGAACAACCCATCAAACATCATACAAATTTGGCTCTTGGACCTTAAACAACCCAGAGGGTAACTCATAACCTGACGAGGAATTATCTTTTATCAAACAACTAGTTCTTTTAATCCATCTTGGATTGACTGATTTATTATTTGTAGGTTCCAAATTTGGGAAACCTAACCAATAAGCTATCACAAATAATTAAACATGCTTACTGCACCAATTTCATTAACATCAAATTAAAACAAGAAGTACCAGATTAATTTACATGCTTCTTTACCTTCATCCAAATATTTATCGATTAATTCCAGCTTCACGTTCTTTACCAACTTCCATCAAGAATGAAATGCTAAATTAATCAGGAATAGAAATCACACTATCTAGAAAAACAAGAGGCAATAACATATGATCGATGTCAATTAAATTATCTGGTTCAAATATTTATTATGTTAATTCCATAATGATCCATTGGGATAAAACATTCTAACTATACAGTTTCACGTAAAAGAAAAGAGAAGCAACGAATCCCCGACCTCAAATAGTTCTTGAAATTATTTATATGAGAATGAGCTACAGAACGGGTTATGATCTCCTCCCTATTGACAACTATATCCAACCAAGGATGCAGGGACACCACCACATCGGCCAACACCCAAGAAAATCCCATTAGGAACACGAGGGTAAAATTCAACCAAAAGGGAAAGGATAAAGAAGGAGATAAATCCTATATAATGAAGATATATTATACCTTATATTTAAGACTAATCGATATTACTTGGTTTCATCAAAACATAGCAGAACAAATCCTAGGAGGAAATTTTGATTGCACATCCCCTATGGGAAGGAATGGGATGCTCGAGCGTCTCAGATTTGAGAATAATGAGGATGAACTAGGGAGGAAGATATCTCATCCCTTTAGAAGATTTAATGGAGTTCTGGTTTAAGATCTTCTGGTTTTCCATTAAAAATGGGTCACGTTAAACCACATGGTTTGACCAAGTGAAAACATCCCGATCCTTGGGAGAAGTTAATATAGGAGTTACAAACATTGAATCAGCCTTAGAGTCCTTAAAAAAATTTCAATGCTTTTTACATCAAAGGAAACGTTAAAGGGGAGAAATTGTAGGAAGCTTGAAACACTGTTCACGAACTCAAAATTTGGAAAATGAAAAACAATGTTCATGAACCTCACTATTGGGACCTCGCCATTAGAACCTCACTATTCTGGAAACATTGTTCATGAACCTCACCTTTGGAACCTCATTGTTCTGGAGTCACTGTTCATGAATGAAAAATTTGGCAAAGGAGAAAGGATACCGTTGGAGCCTCACCATTCTAGAAACATTGTTCATGAGCTCAAAAGTTTCCAAAGGAGAAAGTTCACCATTGGAACCTCACCGTTCTGGAAACACTATTCCTAAAATCAAAATTTGGCAAAGGAAAAAGGTCACCATTGGAACCTCACCATTATGGAAACACTATTCATGAACTCAAAATTTGGCAAAGGAAAAAATTTCACCGTTGGAACCTCATCATTTCACTATTCACAGAAGGTTCTCGATGACAATGTTCACTTAGGGCTACCGATACACTATTCACATAAAGTTACCGATGACACTGTTCATAGAAGGTCACTGATGAAACTCTTTACATAATGTCACCGATGTCACTGTTCACAGAAGGTCATCGATGACACTGTTCACATAAGGTCACAGATGTCACTATTCACAGAAGGTCACTGATAATGCTGTTCGCATAAGGTCACCGATGTCACTGTTCATAGAAGGTCACCAATTACACTTTTCACATAAGGTCATCGATGTCATTGTTCAGAAAAGGTCACCGATGACACTGTTCATATAAGGTCAATAATGCACTATTCACATAAGTTTACCGATGGAACTTTTCAAAGAAGGTGAACAGTGAAACTGTTCAGAGAAGGTTACTGATGCACTATGCACAATGGTCTACCGTTGGAACTATTCATTGATGGAATTGTTCGTGGAAATGGTAATTTGGCAATGTGTTGCGGATAAGTCACCATGACCTCCCAAAACACCTCATACACCTTATTTTCACAATGAAATAGACCAGAGAGGTCCGAGCAATTACATCTTCCTTCTCCCTCAGTGGATCCAACCTATCCAGGTAGAGGTTTATGCATTCTTTGTAATTTATAATTCTTTCCTCGTTCATGAAATCAACAATGAACATAGATCAGTCAACTAACGGGTTGATCTGTGATCTTTTATTTTTTGTATAAGGTTCTAATGGGGATATTTGAATTGGGGATTTACTTCTGATGTGTGGTTAATACTTTTCCACATGCTTAAACTCTTCCAAGGAGGGCACTAACTAACAAGAACAAGGTCTGGACCCTCATCAGTTGTTGTTTATTACGCGTAATTCAACACCGAAGGTTCATGTTGTCCGCAACCCAATTTTGAGGACTTATTAGTGAATAAGGTGTCCTATAGAGTCCATAGGAAAAATCTTCTCAATAAATGAACCACAAGACTAGCTTTCTGGGCCATAGAAGTGGCTTCCAGCATCAGTGGTGGTGGTTGTCGGAGGTAGAAGGGGACAGTGCACCGCGGCGGATGGAGGGTGCGGCTGGCTGGCCTTGATGACAAGGATGCACGACTCCCATCAACGCTGCATGGAGGAGTGGCTCGGTCGGGCCACTTGGGTGATCTGGAGGCACACAGACAACGGTACGTGTGCATGTGTAACAGCCAGTCACCTGCTGACCATGCTGGGTGAAGTGGTTGTGTACCTGGAGTTGTTGGGTGGAAACCAGTTGTTCCCATGCCTGGGATGGAGAACCGGCTCATACCATGCGGGGCAAGCCTCTTCTGGTGGGCCACACCACACCATGCGTGTCGGGCCACCCGTGGGCCAGACCCATGGCTTAGTGGGTTGGAACTATACCACCGAGCTTGACCTACGCTGTTGGGCCGGACCCACGCCGCTGGGCTGGACCCGTTCTATTGTGCTAGACCCACAGGAACAATGTTCCAGACCAATACCGGACCCAAAACTGACCCTTGGAGCTGGTCGGGTCGGGTCGGTCCGACTAGGTCAGACTAGACCCGGACCCGACCAGCCCTGTTTCACAAAAACATTGGTATCTTTGAAACCAGGGGACCAATTGAAGGGTCGTCATTGGCATTGGGACCCTTGCGATGAGGTGGTCCCATTGAAGTACTCTACATGTGTTTTGGTGGAATTCGGTGTATGTCCGGATTGGATTGTACTCGAATCAATCCTGGCCCTTTTTACAAAAATGCCCATATCTTACAGACCTGGCATCTGTTCAACGTGTCGTCTATTGCGTTGGGACCGTTACGAAAAGTTTGTCCTTTAGGGTTACTATATGTGGAAATTCATGTTATTTGAGGTACTACCAATTACTTAAGGACCAGAACCTTCAGAACTCAAACATAAAAGTCCAGGAATCGAGTGGATAACTATGATGTGAAGAATGGATAGTGATTTTTTGTGGATCTGCACCTAGAGATCCTTTAGGGTTACCACATAAGAATATCATGTGGCTCAACACCTAGGGATCCTGTGTGAGTCATCACCTAGTGATAATGTGTGGGTCAACACCTCGCAACCCTATTTGGATCAACAATAGAGCCTCTCAATAGAATAAGTTAATCTTTCTCTACGACTAATCATCTTTACTTCTATACTTATGTTAAATCTGGTTTGAGCTGATTCTTTTACTTTTTGCTATGTGTTTGAGTTATTTCTTAAAGGTATTACCATTATGGAGTTTTTCTTTTTTCCGTTTCCATTCATGGATTACTGAGAGACCTTTAGGGGTCTTGGGCTCTCTACTGAGTATTGTTATACTCACCCATGCATGGGCTTAGCCTGCACTTTTTGTGTCTTGTGCAGATTACAACCAGATTTAACCGAGACATTGGGGATCCATGACTAGATGGCCCTCAGAGGTGTATTGATATATGTTGTGTGATGTAGTGAAATATGATGGAGTTTTGTACCTACCATTTAGGTGGTATCCTTGTAAAATGACCTCTGGGGCTTGTACATATTTTTATGCACTTTTCTTTTAGTTGGTCCTGTATTATAGCCCCTTTACATTCAGTTTACACACTTTACTCTCAGTGGTTGTACATTGTGGTGGATTTATTACTTTTCATTCCTTCATGGTTAAATTTTTTTTTCACTATTTATGTTTGTGAAATTTTAATGGTAATGCCATCCCATTTTGGGATATGCCTTTCCAGTGCTAGTAACCAGCCCCTGGCTTATGGAAGGTGGGCTTGGGGTAGTCACAGCATGGGCCCCGTGGGATGGGTTGTGACACTATCCGTAACTTATTATTTCACTAAGGAAATCCATATATACAATCAGGTAGTTATAGTTATAAATTTGATTAAAACATTGAAAAACAACTGCTAAAAACATTTGAAACATCTGAGATTCAGAGTTTTACTTTTATTAAATTTGAAAAAATATGTATACAATATATTTATTTTAATCATATTTATATGTATATTCTAAAATATCATTTAAATTAATTCTATTTTGGAAATTATTAACATGTCTATTTATTATAATATACCATATATTTAAACTTTATAATCCAATACATGTTTAATATTATTCCATGTGTTTTTATATTTCACACTAATAAAAAGTGTTCCAAAAAATATATATTATACTTTATTTTGTAATCGAATATATTATATGATATTTTTGGCAGGTTCTATAATTGTATACTCTCTTGGTCAATTGGTAGCTCTAATTTGAAAAATAATATAGGCTAATGGGATGGACATTTCTATATTTAATTTGATGACATTTCATGGACTCACTATTATGTTTATAATTTTTTAATTTATGAATTCCAAATATTATATCATCCATCATTAACTAATGACTTATTTATAATTATCAATTTTTCTAATATTGATGTAATCTTGCATGTGGTTTAGGGATAAAACCATGATTACCTCAAATTTGAGGGTTTACCAGCATGGACATGTGACGATGGTGGGAGAATTTCCTGGGTTGTGGATGGATGCGGAAGTAGGCGACCTCAGGGTGATGTTTTAATGGAGTAGATGCTATCAAGAGAATGTTGTGGGAGAACTCATTTCCCTTGACAGTGTCGACGATGTTGATGTCTCAACTAGTGGGGTGGTTGGTCTTGTTTTCATAAGAGGCAACATGATGACTATCATTAATGGTGGTGGTTGTGGTGTCGGTGAGATGTTGTGGTCGGGTGGTATTGACGGCGACGAAGCATAACTTGAATCCTTGAAGAGACTATGCACACAAGAAGGAAAATAAAAGAAGATGACATGGACCATATGCAGGTGTGAAGGAAAGTTAGGTGAGCGACGAGCCTGGTAGGGGAGTATGCATGTGTAGGTGGTGCGGTTTTCATAGTACAGAAACGCCCAGCAGATGTCCCATGGGTTAGGAATTTCATATAAAATTTGTATGTACGGGTCCCTTGTCCTAGGTTTAACTAGTGGGACTAAAGACCATGTAATAGTTATCTTCTATCCCGAATAATATGAGGCTTTGTTTTCATTCAATGAATTAAGGGGGGATTCCCTAAAAACTTTAATCAAAATTGATAATTAATTTATTTTATATTTTATATTCCACATAGAATCTATGGATTTTACTTATTAAATTATCCCTTACTATGCGACCAAATATATTTTTCTGGTGTTAAAGTGGGATTGTTTGGAAATATTATATTTCGCACCCCTAACTTCTAATAATTATAATAATAAATACAATATATTTTATTCAGAGTGGGGATATAAAATTAATAATGAAATAATTATTAATATTAATGGGAATGATACTGAAATTCCATTCAATATAACAATTATGATTTGAGTTGAAGCACAAATCCAACTCAGTTGTACAACCCATTGACTAGAGTCTAGTGATTAGAAGTGTGTAACTAAATATAAAAATTAAGGTGTGATTTATATTCCAATAAATTATCCTAAACCATTCTGATAGCTAATAATGAATTTCATCAAATAATACACAAAGGAATATAATTAATGTTATCATAAAATTATTATAACTATTGTTATCAATGTCAAATGATTACATGCAACTAAATAGTGTATAATAAGTTTCATAGTTATGACATCAAAATTCACTACAACTAAAATATCCCCAAAAAATATCGAAAAAATCAGCATAATATCTCCAAAAGGATGTAAATATCAACTCCATGCTATCTCCATTAATCATCATCAACCAAAAATGGAATATTTTCTATATATACATCATTATGAATGAAATATCTATGTATTAGATATTTTCACATATATTTTTCAAGAAATATAATTGTAGAATCCCAGAAGGACCCAAAGTGACACATGGATGTTAATATGATCTTACGTTAATCACGTAATAACATATGATTGAAATTACTTAACATAATAATAATAAATATCATACATCCCAAAATAGAACGTGCATAAAAAACAACAGAAAAACATGTTTACTTGATTCATACAATGTTAGTAGATACTTGATATATATAACTAATTACTCTTCAACTAACCTTTTCAAACAATTTTATCTTGGATCATTTACATTAAAAATATCATATCATGGAATATTTAAATTTATATATGAAAACATAGTAAATCCAATTGATAAAATAGTCTTTTAGAACAAAAAATAGATAATATTACAATGTGAATAATAAAAATACTAATTTCACTACATAAAAAAACCATGGCTTGTATAATTTTATGCCCAAAATAAATTATTTCCTTAATTAAACACAAATATTGGGATCTTTTATCTCAATAATATTTATAAAAAATTTCACAATTTATTATAACATTTTCATCACATCAATATATTCCAAAATTTATCAACCTATTAGCACATAATAACTACTAACTTTTTCATAAATACATCTTGAACTATATATAGACATGTGATTCACTATTTATTAATTGAATAATTTTTAACTTTCCAAATCATGGTTTAATTCTCTTTTATTTAACAAAAAATATTAATTTTTTCATTAAAAACCTAAATTAACAAATATATCTAAAATTCCTTGTCTGTCATAGAGAATTTTTTTATCAAGCATACAATACGATTAAAATATGATTTAAAATTCATAATACACAATAAATATTTCCTAAAAAATTATATAAAGCCATATAATTTGAGTCACATATTTATTAACTGTTTACCAAAATTATAGTATTTTAATATGCAATAAAAGAAATTTCTTATACCATTATAAGTTATATTTAATAATTAGCTTTTTAAATCCATCAGTTTAAATGAAATATGGTATTATGTTATCCAAATATACTCATATATAATGAAATTATAATTTTTATCACATCCAAAAATATTCAAATAGGGATAACTCTAAATATCACAATATATTTCCTACATATAACACATATGAAGGAAAAAACATTATATAAATCATAAATGAAATGAATCCATTTTAATAATGGTGTTCAAATATGTATGAATCATTTTTATCATAATAATAACGTTTATATCATGTGAAATACTATAAATATACATCATAATAAATTTAAAAATCACATGTCAACATTGTAAATAGACTATAAATGAAAACTAAAAAAAAGTTAGATAAAAAAATAGTAAATAAATATTATCTCACATAAGATATAAAAAATACTATCCTCATCCAAAATGACATTATTTTCCATATTTAAATGACATAACTCTATCATTTCATTCATTTTAACATTAATAATATCACAGTAAATATTTTTTCTCATGTGAGTAATAGACATTTCATCAAAGTAAATTCTTTTAACTTGAATTAAATTACAATGAATTCCTTTTAATATATATTGAGCACACTCAATACAAAATTTACTCATTACACACACTTAATCCAAATTAATGTATTCAATTATACTCAAGATAAATATTTATACCCCCAATGTTACACCCTGACCCAAATCCCCAATTCATTGATGGAGAGTCACATACCACATGCACACCATCCCAGTGCAATAGGACATGGAATATAGGTGAGGTATTGAGAGGTACTACATGGAGACCATACCCTTAAAAGAAAAAAACAATGAAAAAATACAATTGAATAAATAATTTAACAAAGTAAAAATTTACTGAACCATAACACAACATAATAAATTAAAACAATATCTATTCTATAACATTAGAATATAATAATCACTTATCCTAACAAACAAGATTCCCACATGTGGTGGATCATATTACTAATATAAACAATAATAAGAAAAATAAATGACACAAAACAAAAAATGATATCAATGTTTGTCTAGATATATATATGGACCACACTGCTACTCCTTCTCAACTATCCAACATAGGTATATTTTCCTTCATTGGATCCCTAACCATAATTTCATAACATACACTAATATTCCAATTCAGTGTGTTATTATAAAACTAGTAGGACACCAACAATGTTTTCTTTACTTGATGGAATTATATATATATACAATTTTCTACAATAACTAACATGAAAACATAAATATACATATAAACAACTCTATCTTTTCAACTATATTCCAATATGAAAAACATATCAAGATGTAACATCATCACAAAAAGGATATATAATTTATCCATGACTCAACCATCTCACTGATGGATAGACAACATATAATCAATAAACAATCAAACTATTATTATAACAACTCATCCATATATCAATTTATAACCACTATATATCATTAACAAGGTTAAATTATTTATCTCATAACACATCCATATTTCAATGGATATCCACCCATTATATCAAATATCAAATTAGATAAAATCATGTGAGTAGAATTTTCATGGATCTATACACACACCCACAAAAACATCATTCATTCAACAGAGATCTCGTAGTATAACACAAGAATATACATGCCAATCATGACATAAAGATTTATATAAAATCCATAACATGGTAATGAATTCCCACCATAAGCATATTAGAATTCAAAAAAACAAAAATCCACCACCTAAATCAATCCCAAAACACAGAATCCCAACAATTAGCACAAAATTTTTAACATGAGGATTATATAACAAAGTTATGAGGAAAATATTTTTAAGGGCTATGATTTTTATAGAGTTAACTGATGAAAACTAAAACAAACAACATTTCATGAATATACCAAAAGAATAAATCCAACTATAATGGATCTAGTTTCGTCTCCTTCCATGATTTAAATATAATTTATTAGATATTGTTCTTAATCATTAATATGTACTTTAATGATCTAATATTAGGTTTATTTTATGAAATTATGGGAAATTCAAGTAGAATAATAAAAAAACAGATACATAAATTCAATTTCTAGATTCAATGTGTAATATTTCGATAACCACCATTCTAGATGGAAAGGAATCAATGAAACTAACCATATGGGACACATTATTTTATTTCCCTTTACATTGGTGGAAGAAAATGAGCTTTAATGAAATATTCTTGTTAAAATTATAATGTGTCAATTTATTTGTTCTACGAGGTTGATTTTACTACATGGAATGGAAAACCATTCCAAAACCTTGTAGGATCCACTTTACCAAACCATTCTTGCATGATTTATGTTATATGGTATGGTAATGTGTAAAACAAAAATGAAAATTACACTACCTATAATCACACAAGTACTAGAGAAATATACAAACATTCCACTAATCTTGTTCTCATTAGTATACTTCCATAGAATCCATGAAAATTCTGATAAACTCTACTACAAATTTCCCTAACAAAATAAATCTTAAAATAAAAAAACATATTGACTAAAAATAATTCACATAAAACCTTTGAAATTCTAATAGGTGTTAAAAAACACGCTATTAATGAATTCATGTACATAGGAAGAATCACTAAGGGTCCCTCTATAAAAAGTTTGACCACTACACCTATAAATTTGAATCATGTTCTCAGGTATCATTGTGGATACACCCATATCATAAAAAAACAAAAAAGATAAGTACTATATTCCCTCTTATAAACTTTTAAATTTTATCCATGATCCACAATAGATGTTCTTCAAACAGAGCATCTAACTCTAAATAAGTATCATTTATATGAATCACGTGTATAGAATATGACTCATACATTCATAGCTAAAACCGATAAAGAAATCCATTGATACACTAATGTCATAGTGGAAAGACCAAACTATAGGGAACCATACCAATATATTATACAATATCTAATATACTAAAAAAATATTTCAATAACTTCCCCTACACCCACAAATGGCGATTACCTGACCGTGGTGAGGCCCAAAAGAAGAACAGATCGGCCATAGTGAACTCTATGGTTTTTTCCTCTGGTCTCCATATGAACATTGTCAACACAAAGTGGTAACTGATCACTTATATATCATCTAGAAAAACTCATAATTATTTTTCACTAGTCTCAACATGATCATTGATGACTCCATCATCTCAATCCCAAAAAATGGTTAGTGGCCTTATTGAAAATAACGTACCTCAAAAGCATCCATCTAAATCAAAATCTAAATGGTGATTTGATATGAAAACAATTACAAGGATCTATGTTCATCCCATTACCCACTAAAAATAAGAACATAAGGAGTGGATATTTCCCTTAAAACCCATATTATCCTCATATACATTCTGTTTATCCACAAGATATAATATGTATACATTGTCAGTTTTGATCCCAATTCCTTCTATAAGGTTTCCTAAAACCATGATGCAAAACACGTATCCAAATTAGATATGTTAATCATATTTACACTCAAGATACATTATTCCCCACACATATATCCCTCTAAATTCATCCATAGACTAGGTTTCTTAAATTATAAATAAGTGTTCAATATTTATTTTATCATGTAAACCACTATAAACACTATATATTGACTCCATGATGTCCTAGGTAGTCTTTTGAGGATGTCCAAAAACCAACTCAACACAGTTTTATATGGGAAATCTAAGAAGATGAAACAATATACTTTTTCATTGTTTCTATCTATTTAACATTTGATAGTAAAGGCAATGAGTGACAAACCCTGCAACATTTTTATTCATGAATAACCACTAGAAATGAAATCTCATGTCACGATATATCTTTGTTGATCATAGATTTACAAAAAATTTTAAGGAATTATATACACTCATAAAACCTTCCCTCAAGGATGTGGGAACCTAAAATCATCAATGTAAACTATGCATGTCATCTCTATACAATGACTAATGAGAATAAATATCCCCTCTGGTTAATCGCTCTCAAATCACCTAAATATTGGATTTAGATTCATTGGAGGACATTACCTACACTACCATAGATGTTATAAAATACAAAGGATAAAAAACCATAACCTATTCATATTAGAATATATCCATCTTTAAATCCAAGTGAATATTAATTTTCATTCATTCCATTTTTATATATTTCATTAAAATTCAAAAAAAAAAATACTAAGAGAATCCACAAAAATATTTCAATTCGTTGGAGGCATATTTAAAAAAAAATTAAAATCTATTTAATTACTCAACCAAAAGTTTCAATTTAGGTTTTCGTCTTATTGGGAGAAAATGTATCATGATCATGGATAGTCCTTTTAGTTTTGAAATATATCATTGGAGAGATAATGGAATCAATACATCATGTAATGAACCAAATCAACTAACTCCATATCATGTGTGTGGTAGTTTTGTTCATTAGATAATTCCAAACAATACCCATATGTGACTATATAGTCTTCCTTTATAAATAAATCCCCTAAAACAACTCTTTCAGTATAAAAATAGAATGTATATTCAATATCCAGGTTAATAAGATTTAGAAAAGAAGAAAATTTCAATATATTCTTATGTTCCTAAAATCTTATACACTCTAGTTAATCTACCCAAACAAGACATTCTTATTTGTCAGCCATGTTTTAGGCACTACCAAATGAGAGGATTCCTATGTGTAAAATCTCTAATATCCATACGAACCCAAATATATATGAATCAAAAAAAAATTATTAGGTTATTACCATCATATCACTACTTATACCATTTCAAACTGAATAACATTCCTTATTTGGGGATCATGTTTTTGGGAAATTGTAACTCTTAAATTTATAAACTACACTTAGAAAACCTGGTCAAGAGATGATACACTCAAATTTGTTTTAGAATAGTCTATATATTTATACCATGTAACTCATGGTTCTTTGAGTATATTTGTATATCATAGAAAATAATGATAAAGGAATATACAGAGGGATAACAAATATGCTTCATGATAGGTATGAGTGATACAGATGAATTCTTCAACTCTGATGACATGATGACATACACATAATATTCATACCTTCTTATAAACATTGTTCTAAACAAATCCTTGATTTTAACCAGATGTTAATAATTGTGACACCCCATGTCAACCTTAGAGAACCATTGTGATCCTCTCAACTGATCAAATAGATCACCTATATTTGGTTTTGAATACCAATTCTTCACCCTAAATTAATTTATCCTTTGGAAATCAACACATAAATAAATAAAATCTCCAATATTCATTATGAATATGATAGTATTTCCATAAATAGTAGTGATTAGACAAATAATCCACTTTACATATAGATCCACAGGGTGCAATTTTATCTCCTTTAACTTGGCTGGTGCCATATGATATAGAGGAATCAATATATGTTATAAACCTAAAAGGAGTTAAATCTAATATTCAATTCCCAATTCAAGATAAATCCAGGATAATTCCTCTATAATAATTTCCTAGTAATATTACACCATTTAATAAGCAGGGTAGGAATGATCACTTATTTTTTTATAAGAGTTATGTATTCCACCTATGCAACAAATGTCTGGAATCTTATTGAGACCCAGTCCCATTTTTTCTAACCCATAAATTCAATAATATAGTTAAAAATACTCATTTCCCTAATTATTTTCAAATGAAACTTTCTTATGGTATAATTTTATGAAATCTATAGAGATCATCTACTATTATATAACAAATATAAACTCAAATATTTTTATTTGTAGAAATATAAAATTGCATTGATGTTCGTAGCTTGCAATCACTATAATACACACTATAAATCTATCAATATAATATACTCTCTCTCTCTCTCTCTATTTGGAGTGTTAAGGAATAAGAATCCCATGAAAAAATTTAGAGTTATCACCAAACAAAAAATGGATTCATCAAATATTAAGAAATAAGAATATCATTTATCAAACAAGTTAGTTGAATGCATTGACCTAAAAATATACATAACTATCACCATCATAGTTCCCTATATAGAAACATTTAGAACCTAATTCACAACATAAAATCTATTGAAATAAGACATGCATACTTTACCCCACTGTCCCTAGAAGAAATGGGCTACCAAATCCAATATAGTGTATAACTTTTGTGGAGATACCTAGCACACTCCATGACCTGAACTTCCTATACTATCCAGACTATTAGTCTAAGCCCCTCTGATTATGCTCCTAATATATTAATATTCCCAAATTTCCTTTCTGAACCTCTCTATGATATATATAAGAAATATAACTAGATTTTCCCCGTCATACCATATTGAAGGAACTCTATCTGCATACTAGAATATAAGATGTTGCAATTTCACTTCTCCCCAGATCGGAAACACTGAGATGGTCCTCCACATATAGAAGGAGATGATGAACCCATACCCCAATCTATATTACTTTCAACAACATGGTATAACTCATTTTTATACTATTTACATCACAATAAGACGAATCCATAACATCACTTGAGATACCACTCATTTTTTCAACTAAAAAAATGGCGATGTCCATTTAGCCTGTAATACTCATGGAAAATATTAATTTTATAAATCCAAGTTAATCACATAAGAGTTTGATTCTAGATAATTTTTTCTAACCTAGTTACTACCTCTATTCATAACCCAATTTTTATGTTCCTAGATTTTGGATGGTCAGTCCAAATGGACCTAGGTGAAAGAGAAATAACTTTATGAAATCACCAACACAATTAGCCATCAATAACACTCCACACTGATGATCCATAATCTTCTATGATCAATCAAGATTAAGAATATCTAGAATTAATTCCAAAATCATGTCTTCCTTAAATGACGATAGTGTTTAAACTTTATTAACATCTTAATTTGTGTCTTAAATGTTGGTGTTGTACCGAATCTAAGAAAATTGACAAGGATGTCTTTTATCTGGAGAATGATCTCAGCCAAATTCAAAACTCCACTACTAGCTCTGACTTATCTTTGGATTCTCAACCTAAAATCAACACCTCAATGAAACTCAACACTCTTCTCATCTTTAATGATTACATTCATAAGAAAATCTTCAAAACTAATTGGATTTATGATGGAGATTGAAATACTAAATTCTACAACTCTCTGCAAAGAAAAATAAAATTCGGTAGAACTCTTGACTTTCTTAGAGAATAAAACACCCCCATTGACATGGAAGAGTCTATTTATAATCTTGCTGTTTTGTACATTAATAATATTATTAATGGTATTTATGTCAACAAAGATCTCCTCTCTGATTTCATTCCATATGTGGTGACTGATGAAGACAATGTTTATCTTTTAGGCACCCCTATTGATAATGAAATCAAATATAATGTTTTTATCCTTAATCCTGATAGTTCTCTGGGTCCTGATGGTTTCAAAAATGAATTATTCCAGCATAGTTGGGAGGCTATTCATTCAGATGTTTTCAAAAATTTCAAATCCTTTTTTTTCTAATGGTGTCCTCCATCATGGCCCAAATTCCCAATTTCATACATTAATTCTTATAGGGAACAATGCCTCTGAGATTCAACTCTTTTTCCATATTTATCTTATAAAAACCTTTATAATCTTATTTCAAAACTTATTTTTAACAGACATACTACCATATTAAATAATGTTTTATCTTGGAATCAATTAGGTTTTATTAAGGGTAGATTTATACAAGATTGCATCTTCCTTTCCTCATAATACAACAATATTTTAAACAGCCCCAATAAAGGAGGTGATATTTTCATTAAAAATTATATTATAAAATCTTTTTATACCATTGATTAGAGTTTCATTTTCATTGTTATCTAGAGATTTGGTTTTAATGATACTTTCATCACCAGGATAAACTCCTTATTTAATACGAAATCCATCTCCATCCATGACAATGGTTCCCCTAAGGGATTCTTTAAATGCTTAAGTGGATTTGGATAAGGAGATACCAAATCTACCATTATTTTTTCTATTGTGTAAGATTACTAAAGAAGATCGCTCACTCACCTTGTTGACCAAAAAAAGATTAAACCAATTCAAGCCTCTAGGAAATTATATGTGCCCACACATATGTTATATGCTAATGATATCATCCTATTTATACAAGGAGAAAAAAAGAATATCCAAAAATCTTAAAATTTTCATGCCTCGTTATGAGTAAATCTTCGGTCAAACTATAAGATACAACATTTCCTTTGTTTTCTTTGGGAAAAATTACCCTTATAATAAAAAATTTAATATCATAAATAATTTAGGTATCAAGGAAGGTTTCTTCCATTTAATTTATCTTGGTGTACCTTTATTTGAGGGAAGACCTAAATCCCATTACTTTTCCACCATTATTGGACAAATCATCAATCAGTTATCCTCTTAGATGGTCAAATACCTCTCTATGGATGGAATGACCTATCTTGTGGAATTTACAGTTGTCTCAAAAATGGTCTACTCATTGATGGTTTACAAATGGCTAGTTGGTCTTCTTAAGAAAATTAATGTTTACATAAAAAATATATTTGGACTTGTAGCACGCTTGAAAGGAATATTTTGACCATTACTTAGGATACATGTAGTAAACCAGTAGACAACAGTGGTCTTGGCATCAAAAATCATAAGCGATTCAATATTTCTCTTCCAGTTAGGCTCACTTGTACGTTTCTTCATAACAACTATGATTCCATATCATTTCAAAAAAAAGATTCCTTACTTAGATAAATAAAGGAAATTTTAATTATATCACATCTTCTATCCATCCTTCTATTAGATAGTCATTTAACAACATCTTGAACTACTCTAGATGGATGGTTAGAACCAATTCCTCTATGAATTTTTGGTTTAAAAAATAGACTGGTGCCCTTTAAATCTCTATGCTATCTCAAAATTCTCTTCCAGATAACACCAATTGCACTATAAGAGATATTATGAATTTTCACATTGTAAACCATCCAGTTATCAACAGTCATGTTATTGAATATTATCCCAACACTAATTCTAAATATTTCTTTATTTGGGAACCTAGTTATAATTGCATCCTTGATTCCAAAAGTTTTTACAAAAAAATTTCATAAATGATGATTCTTACATTGAATGGTTGAAATCCATTTACAGAAGTTCGATTAACACCTCGAGGCTTACTCTTTTTTGGTAAATTACTCATAATAGAGTCCCTACTGAGGTTTTTCTTCAATTCATTATGATTCAACTGTTCTCTATGTGTCACTTTTTTAACCAACATAGAGAATATAACAACCGTATATTTCTATCTTGTGTTACAGCTTCATCTCTTTGGAATTATATTTTTGACCTTTTTCATTGCAGATGCTTACTCGTTGATTCAATTAGCTCCCAACTATAGCATTGTGTAGATTTTGAATCTTCTAAAAAAATCAAGAATCATTTCATGAATGTTGTTGATGAAATCCTTTATGTGATCTAGTATTATTGAAATGGTATTCTTCATAATAATTTCTCATTAAGTCTTAATGTAGGTCAGACGTGGATTCTCATTGCTGTTGGAGATGCTAATTTGATTTAGACCGCATATTGTGACAATACTATTGGAGACATTGAGATCCTGTAGTGACTTTGGATTGATGGTTTATACAAAAAACCAAGACTTACTCTTGATGTATTAAGCATGCCCTGCTTCTAGGATGAATCAAAGTGAATGTCGATGGTGATTCCAATGTCAACCCAGGTCTATCTGTTTGTGGTTCTATTTTCAGAGACCATCTTGGTCAGTATCACAGATTCTTATTTGGTAGTTATGGTATAGCCTCATGTCTAAATGAAGACAAGGTTGCAGACAGTCTTGCTAACAAGGAAGTCAACTATGTCAAAATAAGGAAGTATGACTTGCCTAGTGATTCTCTCCCTCTCAATATTAAATATTGTAATAATATTCTCTTCTTTAGACTAATGTAACCATTTTGTTTTCTCTAATCTATAAATTGTACCTTGGTCTTTTTCCTAGGTGCACAATGTTTTTAAAAAACATACATCGTGTTTCACTATATTCAATTATGTTTACTCATGTTTACACATCATCTTAATATATTCTATTAGTGTTTCATATCATAAGATAAGTCACCAATATTTGACATAGTACGATTCACTCTTATGTTAGACTCACTATTGGATATCCTACCAACAACAGAGTAAATAGATAAGAATGTGTTACTGTTGGTATGGATCTACAGATAGGATTTATCACCATTAACTGTATCACTATCCATATAAAATGCTGAATTCTGAAAAAGGATGAGACACCATTACACAAGGTACCGATGCACTGAGTTACCATTGTTCAATATACCGACAAATCAACAAAGAATTTTTTCTACGGAAAAGACAGCATCGTAACGAGCCACCATTAGACTCAATAGTTTCTCATAATTTTATCGAAGGATGGGACAAAGTCACATTGATCTACCGATAGTATGAGTCACCGTCAAATAAAACTATGGTTAGAGTGACATTCCATTCCCTAGTCACCACTACTCAACTCACTATGCCAGATTGGAGAATGATCTATGTTTGAGACACTTCTACCTAACTTACCATTCATGAGTTATTGTTATCTATTAATTTTTCATTTGAATTCAAATTTATTCTAAAATACATATTTTTGAAACATAGTTTTATTATTTAGTTTAATAACATTGTCTGTCTTTTGTAAAAAAAACATTAATATTTATTTCATAGACTAGTATGAGAATCAATGTACTAGATAATATGTTCCTTGTCTTCTATAGTGTTTAAATGGAATATCCGATCCCAAATCTGTAAGATGTGTCGAGCTGCTCATGAACCAGAGAAAAATTCGAGAACTAAAAACTATAGAATCGCAAAGATAATTATGAGAGCTTAAATCAAAGAACATATTGCACAAAAAAAATATAAAGAGAGGAGAAACACTAATCGGTCAAACTACTATCTCACTGGAAATAAGAGACATATGATCTCACGACACTCTATTTTGCTATCTGTTTATAGAAATCAACTTAAGTAGCATTTCAACAGAACATCGAGGAGTCTTAATTTGCACTATCAATCACAAAAAGCCTTCTAACTATTTTCTCATTATTTTTTTCTTTTTGTGAACTGTTTTTATATTACAATAATTGTGTGTGTTTCCATTTTTTTAACACACACTGAATCCTATGAAAACTTCAAGATACATAGATGTCATCAAAAACCACATGTTTTACATCTTCCACTCCCATAGATTACAATGGAATATGTTTCTACGTGGCTGAGTTGTTTTTGAACTACCACAGAAATAGTGGGAGGGGTCTTGTTGACCCGAATAGTATTTCTATTGTTATTTACCCCAATCCAGGGTGTGGATCAAATTTTATCTATATAAATTTCTTGGTGTTAGGATATCACCATGTGGAGATAATTAGGTCTCCTTATGAGACTAAACCAATCATTTTATATTCTATTATGTTCTTTAATGTTTAGTTTTTCTCTGATTGTATTTATTTCAATCTGAAAATATAATTTTAATTTGATAGTTAATATTATGTATTTTTTATATTATATTTCTGACACTTTCATCGGGGCACGTGCATCCGTCTGTGAGGACGTGCAGCCGTTGCCCCGCATTCCTGCATTCCAAAGGCCGATGACATCAGTTCCTTTTTCAGGGACATTGGATCCTTGATCGAAACAGGATTATGGGATGTTGGTTCTTCATTATGTGGATTCCTCCTCGAAACTTGTCACCTAATCCGGGTATCCCTTATAGATTAATTTGTGGTTTATGAATCTTGTTCCACGTGCCATATCCTTGTGGATGCCGTTTAATTATACTACATCCATCAAGCCATTTCATGGAGTTTTGACATGGTAGAAACCTTCAGTCCGAGTAGATAACAACATCAGGCATGTTGGGGCATCTCTAGATGCGTGGACATTGGAGAACCTGTATTCTTCTTCACAAGAGGGCATCTCAAGGGTGAAGAACCCAAGGTATCCCAGGTCAAATGTGGGGAATCCTATTCCATATGAATGTATCTAAGGTTTTCCTCAATTTTCCATGTTTAACATAGGGTATGATGCATGTTTAACGTCTTGTGATGACAGTTACACCAAAGGCGTGTCTTCTGAAGTTTTCCTCAGGAATTTAATGTTTATCACGAGGTAGGCCATGATTTTAACGTCTTGTGGAGATGGTTACTCCAAAGGGATGTCTTTCGGCATTTTCCTCAGGCATCTCATGTTTATCTTGAGGTACGCCGTGAGTTTAACGTCTAGCAGAGATGGAATGGTGGCGATCAAAATGTCCCATATAGACGGATCAGATTGGTACATCCCTAGTAGGGAACAGCTGGAAGGTTTACTGAGTGGATGGATCAGAATACTCGATAAGACGAGACCCAAGATGGTGTGTCCCATAAAGGGCATATGTCACATCATGAAGGCTGATCTAGACACCACTAAGGGTGGATCTAGGCATGTGCACCCCATAATGGGGGACCACCAAGGTTTACCATTGAATGGGATTGAACCTCATGAAGGTTTCCTACATACCTTGTGTAGAAAAAAGGGATCAAAACCCACGTAGTTCGAAGGGGTGATGAATCGTGGTGTACAAAAAGGACAATTACCCAGAGACATGCTGGGGATTACGTGTGAATTGCTGCCCAAGTACTACTAGGAGTAGCGAGGAGGTGGATGACATGATCCCAGTAGGATGTGGCAGCCTGGATGAGAATTAGGATAAATGATGGAGAGTAGAATGGAGTAGCGGGGGAATGATATGGGACTATCGTGAATGTGATAGTAGTGTTGGTATTGATCCTTGAAGAGACTTCCTGCATATCCCCAGGGCAGGGAATCAAAGTATGCATAGTTTGGTGGGACGTTGGGACACCTGAGGAGGCAGCCCGTGACAATGGACGCATGGATGGGACCTGGAAGAAGTAGAACCTCTGGGTTAGGGAATGATATTCCCATAACACATGGGATCGAAGGATAGATCATGCTTATATATGGGTGCTTGGATTGAACCTCATGGAGGCTTCCAATATATCCCAGTGGTAGGGAATCAAAGTTTTTGTAGTTCATAGGATGACATATTACCGTCGATTGGGGACTTCAGTGGCTTACTGTTGAATAAGGTTGACAATAGATTATCATTGAATGGTGGGTACAATGGCTTACCCCGGATTGAGGTCCATAGTTTAACGTTATGTAGGAAGGGGGTGAAGCAACGTGGATGGGGTCCAAATGACTGGGTGTTGGGCTTGAACCTCAGGTAGGCTAGCTATGTACCCTGTATCGACAGGGATCAAAGACCTCGTAGTTCAGGTGGGGTGATGGTGAACCTACCTGAGGATGGTCAGGACCAAGGGATGGTGGGCTTAAAACTTAGGGAGTATTCCTATCTACCCATCCTTGGAAAGGATCCAAGACCTTGTAGTTCAGAATGGTGTGTTTGGTGAACCGATGTGAAGATGGTCGGGACCAATGGGGGTTGGCCTTGAGCCTCAGGGAGTCTTCCTACGTACCTCTCTTCAGTAAGGATCAAAGACCTTGTAGTTTTGGTTGGTGTAGGGATTACACTCTTGGATTCCCGTAGAGGATTTCATTGATGATTCTTACTACTCTAAACCCAAGTGAGTCATGCTCAATGTGAGAAACAAGAGGCAGCAAGGACTTGACGATCACAGCGCAAAGGTGCATCCATTAAGGGTGGTGAATGGGTCTTATGCATGGAAGCTTCCCGAGTGCCGCTATGGAGGGACAATGTTGGATGGGGCTTACGCAAGGAAGCTGCCCGAGTGCCTTTATGGAGCGGCAATGGTTAATGGGGCTTACGTAAGGAAGCTTCCTGGGTGATGCTATAGAGAGAAAATGGTGGATGGGGCTTACTCGAGGATGTTACTATGGAGCGGGAATAGTGGATGGGGCTTTTGTGAGGTTGCTTCCCGGGTTCTGCTATGGACCAGCAATGGTGGAAGGGGCTTACGTGAGGATGCTGCCCGGGTGCCGCTATGGAGTGGCAAAGGTGGATGGGGGATACGTGAGGATTCTGCTCATAATTTCTTCCTTGTGTCTATCCATGAGGGCTTTTAAACTCATTAGTTAGTTGAAGCATATGATTGAGTCCCACACCTATGCGCAAGTGCACAAGTGGGATAACACCATGGGGCATTTGAATCAGTATGAACAATGGGAGATAAAAAGTGTGAATTATAGGCCTGAAATTTAGAATTCAATGAGGGTGGCATGGCGATGGAGGATAAATTTTGACCTTGTTTGAAACACATCATCCATATCATGTTAGCCCAAAATGGAATGAAACAAATGAGGGTCGACTACTGACCGTGTACGAAACACAAGACCTGACTCAAAGTGTTGTCCAACATCTTCCATGTCATTGACCCAAGATGGTAGGTGAGTCGATGTGGCATGGGACTAGGCCATTAGGGGGTCCCATTAGACATGAATGTGGATGAAGATCTGAATTAAGGACACACAAAGAATGAGGTGGAGTGATAGAATGTTTGAACGGATTCCAACACTCTTGAAATTACGCAACTGTAATCATGGAATTAGGAATCTCATGATTGGATTATAAGACATCTCTTTTTTATAGAAAGAGGCATCCTATTTTTGGAACATAGGGAATACTAATGTTTATAGTCATGTAGATAGGGATGTTGTTGTTGGCATCTTATGCTTGGCACATAAGGCATCTCTTATTTGGAGAAAGAGGCATCCTATGATTGGAACATATGAATTAATACAGTTTAAAGTCATGTAGATAATACTATTAGGCATAAGGTTCCTAGTAATTGATATTATTGGGATTTAAGCAAGAGTGTCCCTTTCTGGTTCAACCTGGCATACGAGTCAGGTGATGGGTGTATGGATGAATTTCTTGAAGAATGGTTTGACTCAAGGTACCTTGGGAATTCATGAGGGGAATCTCAACTCATGAAATAGGAAATGAACAAAGAGGAATGCATTAACTCAAGGAGTTTCATGGTGTGTGGGGTAGTATCTCAAATCATGGTATTCCATAGGTGGAAGGTGGTGGTCATAAGGGCGCAATGGAAAATCCAGATGTCCCTGCCCGAAAAGCTTGTGGTGTGACTCTCCATTTTCCATGGGGCTCAATGATGGTATTGAAATATGGAAAGTGTGCAAGAAATACGGGACATGTACGCATAATAAGAAGCACTACGTGTAATACAGGACATGGGCGCACAAGGAGGGGTTGCACGCAATAAAGAAGGCATGTGCACAATATGGCAGGCGTGCACGCAATACGGGACATGTACGCACAATAGGGGAGTTGTGCGTTCAATAGTGGATATTTTCACACAAAAGGGGATATTTTCCCGTAATATGGGATAGTTGCACGCAATAGGGAAGTTGTGTGAACAATATGGGTGAAGTGAGCACAAGAGTGGGACGTCTGCGCAATATGGGATCTTTGCGTGCAATAGGGAATGCATCCACGCAATTGGATAGGTGCATCACTAGAGCGCAAAACAATTTGGCACAATGGCCCTGTTGTGCACAAAAAATATTCCTTGCGTGCAAAAGGGGGAACCTTGGGGCATTTTGATGCAAAAGGGATGTTTTACGCGCAATAAGGGGGGGTTTTGCGTGTAGGTGTGGAAAATGCAGTCTTACGTGCATTAGAGCGGCAACCGACCTCCAGGTCCCCTTTGGAGATGGGGGGTGCACATGTGTTTATAGGAGAAACCTAGGGATACAGTACACATAAAATTCCGCGTGCCCAATTGGTTTTCCGCCCAAGGCGGTGCACAAAAAATTCCATGCACAAGAGGTTTTTCATCAAGTCGGTGCTCGAAACATTCCGCACGCACAATTGGTTTTCCGTGCAAGGTGGTGCGCGTAAAATTCTCAGTGCAAGAGGTTTTCTGCACAAGGCATTCCACGTAAAATTCTACATGTGAAACTGGTTTTTTGCGCCAAGTAGTGCGCGTAAAATTCCGTACACGCAATTGGTTTTTCACGCAACCTGTCAGGGGCATTTGTACAAAGGGGCATCTTGACATCACATTTGGCATGGAATGAGATTGCACACGGGTTTGCGCACAAAATTACTTTATCAAATTCTTGCAGAAAATATCCCTTTTTTCTCACAAGATTCTCTTTCTTCATGCAAGCTTCCTTTTTTTTCACGAAATCTTCAATCATTTGAGCTCAACTCCATAATTAGCCCCAAAACGTCCATGGATGGTCATTTCCATGAGCATGAATTCGAACGGTCCTAACTTCTGATCTGTAACTCCATTTGGGCTCCACAACCAGTCAAATCAAATCTTGTAGAATGAGCTATGATCTGGCATCATATATGGAAGCATTTTGGGGATTAAATGGATGTGGTTTCTGATGCAAACAAAATAGAAAATGATTTAGTATGTTGATTCCAAAAGTTAAATTATAAATCATATTTTTTTAACTGATAACTAATCACTCTTCGAGAAGCCTTTTAAAATATCAAAACTTTTTTAAATATACTACTTTGGTTATCTGGATTATTTTTATTTAAAATTGTGGACCTTTAAAATAAATATTTTTTAGAGAAAGTTTTATAGGAACTCAATTCACATCCCTCTTTAGTTTCTTACTAGAACCAACATTTGGTATTAGTGGTTTTATTAATTTCCGAGAATCATATTTTTCAATGTTTTTAAATCTTTTTCACTGTGATTTTATTTGTGTTTTTAATAATCTCAAAACTTATATCAGTTCAAATTTTTCAATTCATTGAATCTTATTATTATTATTTAACATGGATAATAAATAGGAAGTTGATAATACCAATAGGCCTCTCTATTTCAATTTATCATATTATTCATAGTGGAAAATCAAAAAGAAAATGAATTTAGAAAGCATGTGGTTTGAAATCAGATCTATAATTATAGCTGAATATAAGATTCCTACTACTATTATAAATACATGGGATGAATAAAATAAGGCATCCAATAATAATAACTACAATGCTATGAATTTTTTATATTATTCTCAAGGTGATGAAAAAGTTAATAGGATTTCTACTATTAAAAAAATCATTAAAATTTGGGATACATTAGCTGTTTCACATGAAGAAACCACTAATGTTTAGGAAATAAGGCTTAACACATATATTATTAAATATGATAACATTAAAATGAAGATCAAAAAACCTATTTCTGATATTTATATCATATTAATTGAAATTTTAAATACTATTAGTACTCTGTGAATTCTTGTTGATGTTAAGGAACAAATCTTGCAGTTACTCATATGGTTACTAGAAAAGTGGAGAGGAACCTCAATATCAATAAGAGAATCCAATAATATCAGAAAGTTTCTAGACAAGGAAATGATAGGTAATCTTATGTTATACAAGGATGAATTTAAGGTGAATAGAGAAGGAGATTATGAACAAAAAAAATTCAATGGAGTTCAAAACCACAGCATCCAAAAAAAGGAAAAAATTCTTGTTACTGATGAAAGTTCCAGCAATCAAGATTCATCGACAAACAGTGATTAGGAAATGTCTCCAATAACAAATGGATATATGAAATTTAAAAAATAAGATCATTATAGAGACTAACTGCATAGGAAATTATAAAAACAAAAGTAACTAGAAATAATATTGGAAAATATGTGATAATACTAATGGGATAGTTTTCTATGAATGAAAAAAAAAGTGGCATGTAAAGGATGATTGTCCAATGTGGTAAAATAATAAGAGATATTAGGATAAAGTAAGAAGTACAAGAAATAATTTAGGGATACCTAGAGTGCATCTATGAAAAGATCTAGTGAATTAGAGTCATCTCATGATAGAAAGGGTGAAAAATCCAAAATGTATTTTATAAAAAAATCTAATATATCCTTAAAATATCATGTATAGAACTCTTATTATTCTGAAGATAAATATAAAGATGGAAATTATGAAAATATGTATAATGAATAAATGTAGTAATACTGAAAAATTCGCGACGATACATCAAATGAAATGAAAGATAAAAATAAATCAATCAATAAATAGCATGCTCAATACTATTAAATATGAAATCACTATAGAAAAATAAAATAAATCTCAACTCCTCAATGAAAAAACTATACTTATACTGTCTAATTAGAAATTAAAGAAGGATTTTGATAAATCTACAAATGGTAAGGATACCTTAAATAAAATTATTAGAAAATATTTTTATGCTGAATATAATACTGGAATTTGTTATCATCCTATGAAAATAAATTTTTTAATACAAATTTGGTACTTAAATGTGGATAATATGGTTCTATTCCCAAATCTGGGAAATTTTCCATAGTTTCTTGTACTGGAACATCTTTTACCATTATTATTTCTTCTAGACCTAATAGATTATATTTTCTAAAACATTAAAAACTTCTTATTGGAAATCCAAGATGCATTGTGGGATCCTTAAACATTAGTTAATAATATTACTGGACCTACAAAAATATGGGTCCCAAAGTCTTTTCTTGTTTAAACTATTTTTGTAGGAAAACTGATAGAGGAGTTCCTATATGAGATTATTATAATTTAACATTAGATTTTAAAGACACATGATATGGGACTACATTATCTTCAATAACCTTAGAAATATTTATGGTGGACATGCCACCATTGGTGACAATGCAAAAAAAATTATTGGCCTTGGCCAAATCGGTAACTCTAACTCATTTTTAATTACTGATGTTATTTATGTTTATTGTCATAAGTAATTTCCTCTTATAATTTCATATTTATGTGATGATAGATACATGTTAAATTAGAAATTTATTCTTGTAATGTTTTCATTTCTAATAATGACATATCCTTTACTTCCTTTAGAAATGAAAATGTATATGTTATAACTCTGGATTATTTAGTCTCATAGAATGTTTCGTGCTTAACAGTCTTTTATAAAGTGTCTAGAATCTAGGATAGAAGACTATGCCATTGTAACATTCACTCTCTCAGAAAGATTACTATAAAAGTATTAGTCAAGGATCTATCTAAACAAGAGTTTCCAAATGATAAAGTATGTAATCCTTTCCAAAAAGAAAAACAAAAAAAATATAATTCAAACAAAAAAATAAGTTTCAACTTATCATCCTCTTCAGTTGGTTCTAATGGATTTTATTGGACCTTATAGAGTTTCATGATTAAATGGGAAGCATAATGTTTATGTTCTATTAGATGAATTTTCCATTTATTCATGGATATTCTTTTATAGATCAGAAATGTGAGGTCTATTTTTATTTCCTCACGTATTTTAGGTTATAAAAATTTTATGTGGACTTAGGATCAAAACGTTAATAAGTAACCATGCCCGTGAGTTTGAAATTAAAAAATTTGAATCTTATTTCTCACAAAATGGCTATAGTCATAAATTCTTTGCTCTGTGGACATCCCAACATAATTTAGTGGTAGAAAGGAGAAATGGAACCTTACAATAAAAATCCTAGACTTTTCTTAAAGAATATGGTATACGTATTTACTTTTGGGTAGAAGCTATGAATACATATTTCTATATAATCAATAGAGTTTTAAATAGACATATCCTAAAGAAGTCCCCCCATATGAACTATGGAATAACAAGAAGCCTAAGGTTGATTACCTCAATTTTTTTTGTTGCGGAGAATTTATTCTTAATACAAAATAAAATCTTGAAAAGTTTTCCACCAAGATTGACGAATAAATTTTCTTAAGTTATTTAATCTATTGTAAAGCCTTTAGAATCTTCAATAAAAGAATCATGTGTGTAGATGAATATATGCATGCAATGTTTGATGAAACAAATCGACCTGAGTCCAAAACGTACATATAAAATATTGATAATAACCTATCAAGTCTAGAAATAATTTTTAATCCTTCTGATTCTATTGTTAAACAACCATAAAAAACCAGTTTTGAAAACACTATATATTCTGAAAATGAACCTGAACCAATAGATGAACCCAAAGTGACAAAATACTATTTTTCTAGGTATGTTATGACACTTAAAACCATCATTTAGATGTTGTATTTGTAGAATTAGATAAAGGAACACATACTATATCTTTTCTCAGAATCCATGATTAATATCAAGTCATTTTTCTATATCATGAACCTAAGAACATCAATTATTCAATCATTGATTAATTCTAGATGATGGCTATGGAGGAATAATTAAATTATTTTGAAAGAAAAAAAGTATGGAAACTCGGTTATAGACACCAATAAACCGTGACCATAGGCGCTATGTTGGGGTTTGGAAATAATGTGGATGAATCTTTCACAATATTATGAAAAAAAATCCAGATTAGTTACATAAGGTTATATTGATGTGGAATGAATGTTCTATAAAGAATCCTTGGCACCAGTGGCCTAACATGAAGTAATTAAAATACTATTATCCAATGAAGCACATCTGAATTTCAATATTTATCAAATTTATGTCAAAAATTCATTCCTAAATTGTTATATATTTGAGGATATTTTTGAGGAACAACCCCAAGGTTTTACAAATCCTCATTTTAGAAATCATGTTTTTAAATAAACCAAATCTTTCTGTTGTTTAAAAAAACTCCAATAGCTTAGTTTGACATTCTCAACACTTTTCTTATTTATAAAGGTTTATCTTAATTTAAAGATAATCCTAATATTTTCTTTAAAAAAATATAAATATGTCTTAGTTTTTCAAATAAAATTTGATGCTATTATTTTTGGATTTTCAAAAAATTCTTAGTGTATTGATTTTTCAAAACATATGCAAAGTGAGTTTGAAATGGGTTTAACGGGTGAACTAAGATTCATTCATGGATTTAAAATTTTCTAAAAATAAGAGGTATTATTTTAAATCAAATTTAATATACTAAAGATCTTTTAAAACCTTTTTACTTTTATAGAACTAAAAGTAGTGATACACTTATGAGTACCATCTATAAATTGGGTCATGATGAAAATGGAAAATCCTTAGATTCAACCATTTATAGACGTATGAATGGAATTCATCTATACATGACTACTAGTTGACCAAATATTATGTTTAGTGCGTATATATGTGCTTGTTTTAAAGTAAACCCCAAAGAATCACATTTACTTACTATTAAAATAATTTTTCAGTACATCAATAGTATTACCAAATTAGGACTGTTCTACCTTAGAGTACAACCATTTGACTTATTTAGTTATTCGAATACTAGCATTGGTGGTTGCGGGTTAGATAAAAAAATCACCTTTGGACCATGTCACTTTTTCAGAATGTCACGAGTTTCATGGTGTAGTAATATATAATATTCTGTTTCATTTTTTACAACAAAATCTTAATACATAGCTGATGGATGTTGTTGTGATCAAATTTAATTAATGAAGCACACTTTACTAGACTATGGATATCAATTTAGGCATGTCTATATAAACTATGACATCAAAAGTGCTATTAAATTGTCTAAGAATCTAGTTTCTCATTCATGGAAAATGAATATTTATGTTAGACATCACTTTCTGAAGGATCATTATCAAAAATTTTATATAACTCTTGAATTTATTGGTATTGAACATTAGTTTAGTGATATTTTTACTAAGCCTTTAAATTATGATAGAATGAGTAACATCAAACATGATTTGGGGCTGATCAATTTTGAGTGACTAACTTTTGAGTGACTGGATGTTGACAACTCCCTAGTTAATGACTCTCCATTGATGAAAACACATTGATGAATCACCAGTTTATGACATACCATTGATGACTAACCATTGATGACTCACTGTTGATGACACACTATTGGTTGACTCTTCGTTCAGGACTCGCCATTCATGAATCACTAGTTTATGACTCACTATTGATGACTAACTATTGAGTTACTCACTATTGATCACTCACTATTGATGACTCACTATTTATAGATCACCATTGATGACTCATCGTTAATGACTCACAAATGACAAATAATAGTTATAACTCCCAATTTTGACATACCATTCTTTACTTTTTTTTATTTTTCTAGCTTGAACTAAAATTTCATATTTTATTGATTTTGTATTATTATATACCTCTTCTCAATTTTATATTTTGAAATACCTAAATGATAAATATAGAATAGATCCAAAGTCATTTCTTACTCACTCACTCTCAAAAAACCGAACCGTTCTCTCTCCAACCTCTACTGCCTTCCTCCTAGAATCGATCATTTTGAATCATTCTCAAGGTATTGAGTGAAGTGTCTGTCTAAGAAGTCTCTGAATGAGTCTCATACTTCTGAGAAGAAAATTAGTAAATCATGTTCTCTTAATCCTAAACATGTTATCCCATATCTTTCCCAGAGAATAGTCATACTCGAGAAGGAATTACACAAATAATTCTTATTATTAAATGAGTTTCTCATTCTGAGAGTGTTAATACAACAAGGTTGGTTGGAGTGGTTCTCCAATAACACTCGGCCTCTCTTTTAGAAATTTGTGACTATGTTTTATATGTTTTCTGAGTGTATTCATTAGGGAACAAGATTATTTTGGATTATGTTTATAATAAATGGGAAAAATATTTTCTTTCCTTATATGAAGTGGGATAAATACTAGAAGGTACCTCATGACAGTATTTTTGAGGATTTCCAAGGCAGCCCTCCACCTCCAAGTGAAAATTTATGTTATGAAATATCCCTAACTGAGTTGACCAGTGATGGAATTTCAAGAATACATGAAAAAAAATTTAGTTACATGGTGAATGAAGGTTGTTATTTAAGAGTATTTAGCATCAAATGTGTCTCAATAAAGGGGACTTTTCTTCCTTCAAATATCAAGATTAATTTCTGATCTATCTGATGAAAGAAGGACATAAGATTAATTTTTGTATATATCTCATGGTCCACATGAGTGATATGATTGGATCTCAATCCAAATAAACTTACATGTTTTATTATAAGATGATTTCTTCAATGCTAAAATCTAAACGATTTATAAATAAAATAGCAGAAACTAGGATTGAATGTGATGGTTTTTACATTAAAAAATCGATATGAAAAAAACAATAAGTATCATCTATAATCCATAGAAAATATAGTAGGTAGAATATAATGAGAATATTCATGAAGATTTTGATCCTATTCAATAACCCAATAGGCTAAATGATGTGGAAGATCCTGATATTTTACCAGATGTGGTGGCAGAATATTCTAATGATGAAGAGAAGGAAGCTGAGGAAGCTAAATCAAGTGGTTCTCCTATTTATTATAGAAGTAATACAGATATTTCTAGAACCCCTAAAAGTAATTATTATGGATCTCCTAGACATCCAAAAAGGATTCCTACCAAATAACCTCTCCTAGATGATGATTCTCTGGAAAAGATAGATGAATCTGAATATAATGATTATGCTAGTGCAAGTGAATGTGAAGAAGATGATGAGTCTGGTGTAAAAGAGGATTAAGATGATAATGATAAAGGTGAAGTAGAAGTGGTAAAAAATATGGATAAGAAGAGGATTAATTTCACATTGATAGTGATTCAATTGAATAATAGGGAAAAGTTGGTCGTGAAATTGGTGGTGAAGTTATCCCTCCATTTATAGATCAGTGACCTCCTGCAGAAACTATAGATCATGCTGAAATTGTTTTAGTGGAAAAGGAACTATTGGTGGAATTTAAAAAGTCCACCGATTCAGTTCTAGTTTAATTAGAAGCTCATGTTTTCCAAGTGAAAGAACTTGTTTTTTCTAGGAAGAATGCACCAGTTGAGAGGTAAGCATCTTTTGTGGGGGAGAAGCTATCTATGAAATTTAGAGTTGAAAGCTCACACCATTTTATATGACCATAATGACTGAATAAGAGTCCCCTAGATATTTCACATTAGGCTTAGGAAATTCAGATTCAGATATTGTGTAATTTTATGATAATGAATCATTGTTAGAAGAAGTGGATCATTCTCAATGATTTTCAGTTGAAATATATCCAGAAATAGAAGAGACTCCCGCTGTAGCTCCAACTCTTACTCCTCCAATTAAACCTATGCATGTAGATTATGAGTCCTAACATGACATAAATGTATTTAAAGAGTAATTATGTTCAATGGTTAGTGGTATCCTTCAACCTCAACCATCACCAATGTCTCATGTTATTGAAACAGATGCTGTTGTGCTTGTAGAGATAGTTCTCACCCAGATTCAACAGCAGCTAGTTTTAGAACATCAAGAAGTGAAATTGGAATGTAATTTTTTAAGTGATTAGTTTTCAAAAAACCTACCTATTTTCAAAGTTTTGTAAAAAGATTATAGAGATTTTTTCGACAAGGTAGTGAAAATACTTGTAGATACCACTTCTTATTATTCTGAGGATGTTACCCTTCCTCCTTCAAACTGTGATCTAGCTATCTAAAGATCAGTTGTCAATGATGCATTAAATGATGACTCAACCTCTATTTCTCCTAGTTCTTAGTCATATGATAGTGTTATGATCATATTAATGATTAGAGAAGAGCTTCAACATTTTTTGGTTAGTCAAGAGATGGATACATAAAGAAAAATTAGACAAAACAACAAGCATAAACAATATATTGTACCATTTTACATGAAAGGGGATTCTTCTTCTCTAGAAGAGATTATAAAGAAGGTAGATGACTATTTTTAAAGATTTTGTACCAAACATCATCTAAATAGTCACTTTAAGAACTTGGATAAAATTTTGAGGATACCTTCTATAAGATAAGTGTTTGAGGGACAAGTGATACAGCTCAAGAAGCTTTCACTAACTCTTTAGATGTTTATGGAAAATAAACAAGATTTCACAGTGGAAATAGTGAAAGGTGGGAAGATAATCATGGATTTTATAAACCTATTTAATCCTTACCTACTTCATCAGAGTACTACTATTTTAGCAGCAGATGCATTCTATATTCAACCAGTGACTAATAATTTGCCTTCTGGCTCAATCTACTGATATGTTGATCCTTAATTAAGAGCTATTATGACTAGAAATACTTTTGATCCTCTTCCTGCAACCCTTCATCCATTTATCCATGTCTATATTATAGGATCTTAGTCCTTTATGACATGTGATTAATAGTGAACTTCTAGACCCTACATCGTTAACTCAATGTTTAACACTTAAGTACCCTCTAGAGTTCCCATTCATACACTCTATACATCCTATCATATTGTACCCCCTATACCTCCACCTACTACTACTGAAAAATGAAAATAATAACTAGAATATTCATTGGAGAAGTCTTGATTTTGGATTGATTTTTGGTATGGATGTATTTTTGGGCTATTTTTTTTACATCCAATGTACATTTTTTTATCATGAAATGAATTATCACTTTTCCTATGTTATGTGTTCATTATCTTTTCCTATTGGTTCTATTTTTGATAATCCCAAAAGGGGGATAAATTTGAGAGGATATTTATTTTATATTTATTTTTGTATCCAATAATTTAATTTCTCATCATCTACATGACTTGTTAAGTAGAACAGTTCTTTTGTACATAAATAATTATTAATTGATTATTAATAAAATGATTTGTGATAATAAAATAGTGAATTTTGGTGACCTCCTCATGTTTTAATGATCACAAGTCACGCATAATAAGGTTACATCATTTTTCATTATGTTAAATAATTTTTACTCATTTTACCTATCATATTAATCTATTCTTTTAGTGTTTCATATCAAAAGACAGGTCACCAATATTTAACTAAGTATCAGTTACCATTAAGGTGGAATCACTGTTGAAAATCCTTGATGATTGAAAAAATAGCTAAGTATGAGTTAACATTTGTATGGGCATACCAATAAGATGTATCATCGTTAACTATCTCATCGTCATCACAGACCCTGAATATGAAAAAAGGATGAGATATAGCCACTCAAGCTACTGACGCACTGAGTTACAGCTGTTTAATCTATCGATAGTTCAATTTAAAATTTTCACAATGGATGAGACATCGTTGAAGCGAGCCATATTTAAAATAAAAACCTTCTCATAAATTTTCAAAGGGAAGGACACCATCTCATTGAGATAATAATAACATGAGTCATCATCAATTGGACCTATTGTCAGAGTGATATAACATTCATATGTCACCACTAATCAACCAACTGTTGCAGATTCGAGAATGATCTACGTCGGAGAAGTAGTTCAAAGACCCTGCTACCTAGCCTACCATTCCTGAGACACCGTCATCTCTTACTTTGTCATTAAAATTCAAATTTATTCCAACGATCATATTTATGAAATTTTGTATTTTTATTTAGTTTAATAACATTGTCTATCTATTTTAGACAACAATAATATCAATGTAATAGACCGGAATGAGGAACTAACGAACATGATCCATGTATGCTATAATGTAAAAAAGTTAATATTCGATAAAAATGTTGTAAGATGTGTCGAGCTTCTCGTGCACCTGAGAAAAACTCTAGAACAACAAATTGTATAATCATGAATATATTACTGAGTGATTAAACCAAAGAAAATCTTTAAATAACAAACTAATGAGATAAGAAACACTACATGATCAAACTACTACCTCACTAAAAACATGAGCCAGAATCTCTCGTGATCTGCTGTTTTTCATTATGTTTTTAGAAATTGACTCAACATGAATTTCATCAAAACATCTCGAAGTCTCAAGCTACATTAAAAATCCCACAAATCCTTCTTAATATTTTTTTATTATTTTTTCTTTATTTTTGAATGGTTTTTATATTACGAGAAGTGTTTCTGAGTCTATTTTATAAAGACACACTGTGTCCTGTGAAAAACATGATGATATATAGATATCTTCATAAACCAAATATTTTACATCTAACACTCCCAAAAATAACACTGGAATATTTTTCTGTGTGTCTTGGTTGTGTTTTCACTCCCACAAAAAGTATAGAAGAGGTATTATAGACCTAGATAGTGTGTATACTATTTTTATCCTAATCTAGGTTGTGTATTAGAGTTTATTTATGTAAACATCTTGGTGGAAGGTGGTTACCAAGTGGAGTGGATTAAGTCTCTTCTTGAGAATGATCCACTTTTTTTAAATAATATTTTATTCTTTTATGTTTAGTTTTTCTATTCTAGTGTTTATTTTAATTAGAAAACATCACTTTACATTGATAGGTAATCTTAAATAGTTTTTATATTAGAATTTTATTTCGTAGATTTATTTCATAAGATAAAATAATAATCTATATTTTTTTATTTAAGAACTAATCACTATTCGAGAAGTCCTTTAAAAGATCAAAAATTTTATAAATCATCTAGTTTGGTACAATAGACCATTTTGTATTTCAAATTCGGGACCTTTAAAATACATATTTTTGACATAAATTTTTATAGGAACTCAATTCACCCCCTCTTGAGTGTCCTATTATGAAAAACTCCATTGATACTAGGAATTGAATTACTTAACTACCCTTGTCCAAAACCGATCCTACTACCTGCACATTATTTACAATTATACTAATAACAATAATAACATGTTTAGGTCAAATCAATCAAATTAAATACTGGTATAGTGTCTGAACAAATGTGTGAGTCCATGATGCATAAACTCAACCACTCTTCCAAATGATCCTAGAGAAAAACAAAAAAAAATATAACTACACTATAAATCCTTTAGAATGATATGAAATTATATTCTCAGAATTGATAAAATTAATCCCACTTCCAAGGAAAGTAAGAGGTCCTCTATATGAGTGAAAACTAAGAACGAGAATAATCCCAATACTTTAGTTCCAACCATCCTATCTGCATTATACCAATAGAAAAATGTAACAAAATAATATTTTAGGAAATATATTTTTTCAATTAAATTTAATTTCCTTAATATATTGAGTTAAATTTAAAATATAGTTTTAATGAATTTGTATATACTCTTAATTTTACTATATAAACATGACTGATATAAAATAGCCAATAAATTTAGTGGTATGAGTATGAATAACCAGATTTAAAAAATTAATTTAAAAGGTTTTAGAATGTTAAAATATATTTATAAATAAGTAATTAATTTTTATTAAATTATTTATATTCTTTGAGAATACATATTTTCTAAAAAAATTTGATTTTTATTTATTTTTGTGAAGACATAATAAAATTATTTTTTAAAACTAATAAAATTTAGTAGAAAAAATAGAATTGTTTTTAGAATAAACATGTAAAAATCATCTTAGGGTGATGTATTGAGAATTTTTTAAATGAATAATTTTTTGGTGAAAAGTGAAAAATTATGATATTTATTAAAAACTACATTTTTGTTAAAATAATTATAAATTTTAAATTTTGAATAATTTTTTTAATGTAACATTAGTTTTATTATATTATTATTAAACACATTTTTTCTATTGAAATAATATTAAAATTTATTTTTTCTATTAAAACATTCTATACTTATAAAAAATTTCCCTTTAGAAAACTATTTTTTCTTCACATTTGAAGGATTAATTTTAAATTAAGATTTTCACCTTATATGAGTAGAATTTTTAAAAATGAATAAAATATTTGGAATCATTATAATTAATATTATATTTTAATTTCCAAATTATTCATGTCAAAATTATTTCTTAAAATATTTTAGATTAATTACATTGGTTAAGTTTAAAATGAATTTATCAGTTGTTGAACAAAAAATATAAGGGGTAAATTGAGCTAAAAATATTTTTTATGAATATATATTGATTTTATAAACAATATGGTTTAATAATGACCCATTTCTATACCTTTTGAATGTTTAATATTCTGGTACATTGTTTCTTTTAAAATGTTCAAATTGTTTCTTCTCTCCCACATATAAAGTGCCACCCCACCCCACTCCACTTCACACTTACAAAATCTTTTTTATTAGATAATAAATACCCAAATAACTGACGTAAATTAATTCCCATGTCATAGATCGTTTATTATATTAAAAAACCCATCATAATAAGTATTTAGGTATAAAACTAAATAGGTTCTTTGAAGAATAAGAAAAATTTGTAACCATGTGTTTTTATTTTATTTCTTATTACATATTATTAAATTGAAATTAAACTATGATGATATGTCAACACCATTAAATACTATATAAATAGATGTTATTCATCATAATGTAAATATTTATTCCTAGAAAATAATGGTGAAAGAAAGTCACAATCTTCCACTACTGGCCCGAAGATCACGCCACTAAGGATGCCTAAAATAATGGAGGCCAATGGAATCCAATATAATCTGATTGACCTCTATGCCTTCAATATAACGTCATTATGTAACCATAAATCCTTGATAACAGGTATATAAAATGATTATATATTGTCCACAAAATTATTACACTCCCTCCATGTGTGGATCAATTTAACATTGTTAATAAGGAATCCACAACATTCCCTAATGACATAGCATATCATCCAATGAGTACCGTCGAAGACATGTAGGGAGTTGTGTAGTAAAATTGGATCTGTTTTGGATTCCATGATTTTAGAACACCTTTTACTGCATAATCTAAGACCAATAATCATGTCCATGTCCTTTTCATAGAGGGAAGTACCCTAGACTTGCTGAGCAGTAAATGCCCGGATGGCCGAACCATTAGCATCAGATACAACCCCCCATCTGGGCATGAAAACCAAGGCCCAGGATCCATTACTGTTATGTTTTAAACCCCTATAGGGTGGGGGTTCCAAAATACCCATTTGATCCCTGTTTTTCTATTTTCAGGTTGTCCACTGTGGAACCCTACTTCAAATCCTTTCAACAAAGGTCATCCATTATGTTTTTTTATAATCATAACCTTGTCAATTAATAATTTTTTGTACTAATAATGATAGATATTTCCGAAATGGAGACCTCTTCATGGATCACAATATTCCTTGCATTCTATAGGAAATAGGAGCTGAAATTAAACACCGCTATGTAGGACATTTCCTCTATTCCTCCATCTCTCGATCCATGGTACCGTTTATCACGAAAGGGTCAATCATCCATGCTAGGATTAAAGAAGGCGGTGGAATCACTAATTTAGTTCCACACCTCACGTGCCCACATGCTCTCAAAGAATAGATGACCAATCCTTTCCTCCCTATGGTCCTTGTAGCAAGAACATCAGGATGTGATATTAATCCCACAACGCTTCATGTTATAATCTATAGGGAATTCATGGTTCATTATCCTGTAGGTGAGGAAGTTTAATTTTTTTGGGTTAAGTTTATCCCAAATAACATCATTCAAAACATCCTCTGGGTCCTGAATGGAAATTATCTGCGGAAATACCATTGAAATGAATGTTCATGAGGGGGATGGGGTGAAAACACACCTATCTGTGAGTAAATTCATATCAAAGATGTTGAACTAATCATGTTGGTCCCTATCCAGCACATCCTTAATGAAGGGTGGTAGAAATTGTCTTCCCTAAAAGGGATGTTTATTGCTGGGCATCCATGAAATCTGATGACATACCCACTCTAGTTCAACTGCCCAAAGAAAACATCCCCTTTCTTCAAATGATAGCGAGTATAAGGTTAGAGGGATGTGATAAGGGGGACCATTACAGACCATAGAGAAGAGGCATGGATAACAAATGAAGTCAGGTTCCCTAAAGACTAAAAGTGCACGGTCATCCCCCCAAAGGTACTATGTTCCAAGAATTCCCAAGCTAATTTTGCATTCATATAGAGGAGGGTATCCTGAAGGATAAAGACAATGATACATCCTTCTATAATAGGACTCTCCATCTAACTCTATGATACTAAGTTCCTTTTTTCATTTGGAGAGAGAATCATATATGAAGCTATCTAGGATCCTATCAATGTTAATGATGGCACCTTCTGGGTCCTCGATAGATGAGAGGGAATGCACTAGAGTATCCAAGAGAACATTGTTATCCAATGTGATCATATCCCAACAAAACATAAAATTATTATTCCAGTTGAGATCTTATTCTATGATCTTACTGAGGTGTGGGTCAAAGTCACTAACACGCAGCTTACATAATGATATGGGGGCACCTAGATAATCCATTGGGGGGACCCCTCTCTGCATGTCCATTTTTTGATCATAGTATATATCGAGCTAGAGGGGAACTGTTGGAGATATAGAAGTTTATCTTATTCTTGTTGATAACATGGCCACTCCTATGGTAGTACACATCCAATACTCTGTTTAAACCTCATGTGTATAATAAACTACCCACACATGAAGCATTGTGATTTGTTTTTCACTTGAACATTAAATGGATGGTAATAATGATAAATAAAATAAAAATATTTGATATATATAAAATCTTAATGAACTTGTAATGGTAAAATAATATATACCTTTCTTTCATTCCATCCATTAGGAAAATGGAAGCAACGTTCATGGGTGTGTATGACCTACCTTCTCCATGAATGGTGTAAATCAGTTTATATCCCAAAATCATATAGATTACTATAAATACATACATAATAAATATATATTATATTTATAGAATGGTTATATTTTTTTCATATTATTTTAGCATGGTAAATTAAAATGGACCAAAAATACGAGATCAAAACATATATGAAAAACAAAGAAGTTATTACCTGAAACATGATTTTAATAAGGAATCCATTAAAAATGGGTAATTATAGGTCATAATTATAACATACACAATATGTTATATTTTTGTATGGTTAATAAATATATATATATAATAAAACTATATTTATTATATAATATTTTGAACTGTGTACGATGGATGTTGAAACATAAGGTAAGTAATTTTTGTCTCACTTTAATTTTTATGGGACACATGCCTTATACATCACATTTTTCTTTTATGTGGTGTATATACTACCCATGAAATTAACTTATGATTATTTACATGATAATTATGGGATATAAATATGAATATAATGTTTTTTATGAGGATTGTTTAAGATTAAGCTTCTATTGATGAGATCGTACGCTCTACCTCTCATGAAATACAGGAATGTTTCTATACTATTTTTATTATACTAGAATACATATATTACATTAATTATATTGTATTTATGCATAAAATAGTTCAAAATAATATTTTTAACAAAATAAACTTTATTTATCTCTTCATACGTAACCCTTTCACTTCTATGTCCATGTTTTCTAATAATGTTTCAATGAAAGCTATAATTTTTCTTGAATTTATCATTAAAAAAATTTATACCGACTTTTAAATTTTTACATAATGGTTTAAAATTAATCTTCTTGTTATATTATAAAAATTCTCCAATGTTTTTTACAAAAAAAATGTGAAAGTAATCTTCATTTTATCATGTATGAAAGGAATAATATTTTATTTGTTCATAACCACTTAGTTATTTCAAAAATCCTTTAAAAGTGTTCGGGGTTATTTTCATAGAAAATTTCTTCTACAAAATTTAGTTAATTTTTATGTTTCAAATAAGTATTTTAAAAATTGAAACAATATTTTCTTCATGAATGTTTTAATGATATTTTTTGTTAATTTTTATTCATCAACAACAAAAAACTTTTTTGTTGTTTATGATTTACAGGGAATATGATCCAACTGTAAAATACTAATTATTTTTATGGATGGTTTAATATTATGCTGTAAATATTTTTATGTAACCAATTTATTTTCTACGAGTTATATTTATGAAACTCGTTTCTTTTCCAAGAGTAATTATCTCATGATATAATTAATGTTTATGAAAATAATTTCATTTCAATGGATTATGTTATATTGAAATTCTTTTGAAACCAATTTATTTTATATTTTTATTCTATGATAAAATATTTTAGAATATTATGGAACATATTCCTATGATTTTCATTATGTGAGTGGTCAATCCCATATCTCCATCAAATGAATTAAGTGAATATTGATATCTTATGATATAAAAAATAAAAATTGGGAGTCAACCCAGTTCAGTAAAATAATTCTTCTACTATTATTGTCTTGGGAGTGAACCTTTACTACTATAATTATTTTAAGACAAATAAAATTTAACCATGTTAGTTTATTTTAATGATACATGACTACTAATGAAATTATTTCCAATGAATATATGTATACCTAAAATATATGTCTTATGTAAATGTTATTCTATCAGGGATATTTTTAATTAATTCCATTATTATTAAAGTCTTTTGAACTACAAATATTTTTAGAATAACTTATATTTATGATCTATGATAGGAATGGTATGGTTTTCAGATGTTATTCCCTTGTTCACTTACAATTATGCGCATTTTATATTGAATTATTAGTTTTTTAACCTTACTGAGCATATGAGTCACCCTTTCATGGAAAATTCTCAATAGGTTATAATGAAAGGAATTTTATACTATACGTATAAGAATGGTTATAATTTTGAATAAAATAGTGGGAGATTATTTAGTTCACCAATGGACCAGTTTTTTATGTATTTTAGTTTCCAATGTAACTACACATATGCACTTATGGAATTAATTTTTATGTTATGTAATAAATATGCATCTCTTATGATTCAATATATATGTATGAAAAGTGTGGTTTATTATAGTTTGTATTAATGGAATTTTTTGATCAAATTTGCATACAAGGATGTGAAAAATTTTGTGAGGACACTTATGATAATTCTTTGTATAAGAACTTTCACTAAGGTATGGTATGGAATGGAGTATATTTTTCTTATTGTAACATACCTATATGTATACTACAACTAGATTTGGATACAACTGATCAGTACATTGGAGGAATCACTCTGAAAAATAAGCATTAAGGCTGACCTGATCATCACATAGTGTATGAGAATATGCCTTACTGTTCACCTAGTTTCACGGTACTGAGGGATTTCTTTTTAAGATTCACAAACTCTTTAAAAAAATCAATAATGATTATAATAATTAACATGAATGAAAGAGGTTAAGAATAAGTTTTTTTACATTAAAATGAAATTTTCATAATTTAAATATCCTACGAATGAATGATAAAACTAATCATAGATGATAGACAATTATGATGGGTATATTGGTTTTACTATAGGATTGAAGATAGAATGATAAATTGGAGGTGGAAATAGGTAGAAAAAATAATTAAGTAACCTATTTGAAATTAATTATACGTGTTCGTGTATATTGTGCAGTTTATCAATATATTTGCATTTTTGTACTCCATGATTAGATGATGAATTAGAAGTAAAACCCCCAAATGGAATGATGATTGTATCTCATGTTTACGATTCTCCTCTGATTGGAGTTGTGGAAATGTGCTTCCTGTAAGACTTGTTATTCTCCCAATATTTTAATTGAATGTTATCTTAGACTTGTATTGAATTTATTTAAATAAATCCCAAATCAATTTTTGAGGAAGGGAAGTTAAATTTTATATTTCAAACCATCTAATGATCATCTATTAGTGAAATAATATATATGAACTTTTGATGTAGATCAAATCCATTATATTGGTTTAAATTCACATTCAAAAGGTGTTTTTATCTCAAATATTTGTGGATAAATTAAAAACGATGATATACCTATTGCATTAGAAATTATTCACGTCCTTCTAGAAGAGATGACTCATCTTCCACCAAAATGTGATGTTAAGTTTTCAATATAACTCATACCTGGTTCCAAACCATTTTCAAAGACTCCCTATAGAATGACCCTGATTGAGTTGAAGGAATTTAAGATAAAACTATATGAGAACCTTGATAAGGGATTAATGTATCCATGTGTGTGATGTTGGGGTGAATATTTTCTATTTTTTATGAATAAATATTGATCAATGAATGTCAATATTAATTAACCTAAACAGAACAATATCACAATAAAGAACAAGTATCCCCTACACCGTATTGATTAGTTTTATGATCAAGCACAAAGAGATCAATACTTTTCCAAGATTGGAATTCATTATAGATATCATTAATTAATGGTCAATACGGAGGATATACCATAATATAACATCCCATAAAAGGTTTGTACACTATTAGTATATAGTTATTTCATTTAGTCTTATTAATTCACATGTTATCATTATGAATTTAATTAGTAATGTAATTAGATATTACCTTGATCATGTTGTGGTATTCATTATATAATATATATATATATATATATATATATATTTAAATATAAATAGAGTTAATGAAGATAAATTTAGAGTTGTACTAAAGACCCTAAGGAAGGATAAACAGTATGAAAAATCTACCAAGTATGAATTTTGGCAACAAAGGCTTCATTTTTGGGTCATATAATATTAAGTAAGTGTATATCAGAATATCCATCAAAGATAAAGGATATTAAGAATGGTGATAGACCAAAAATGGTTAATAGGGTCTAAAATATTCATGGTTTGGATGGATATTATCAATGGTTTATGGAAAAAATAGCTTGACATTCTAATCCACTCACTAAGATAACTCAAAAGGGATCCATGTTCTTCTAGATAGATGAATGTGAGAAAACATTATAGGAACTAAAGACAATAATAGTTAGTGAATCTATACAAACATTATCCTTGCATGGATATGGGTTTGTAATCTATAGTGATGTATCAAAGAAATAATTATGAAAAATTGTCATGAAAAAGGACATAGTTAGTACTTATACCTCATGAAAATTGATAGTTTATTAGAAAAATTACTATACTCATGATTTGAAGATAATTATAATAATTTTTGAATTAAATATATTGAGTAATTATATTAGAAGTTATTGGTATATATATACATTAATCAAATATATTTAAATTATATATTATGAAAATTGAATATGCACTAGAAATGATGGTTGGAGCTGATTAAGGATTATGGGTGTTGAATGCATTACCACCCAATTAAAGTGATCAAGGTGGCCAAATCTGGACTCAAAAGAATCATATTAGATTATCTATGATGAGGATCATAAATGATCCAATATTTATGGTTTATATAAGAATGGTTATTGAAATCATAAAGTAAGGGTTGAAATGTTTTCTCAAATACGTGTTCATTCATCTATCCATGTTATGATTAAAGAGTCACAAAAAGAGTATTTAGGACTGAGTAAATAGGTTAGAAATGTTCCAAAGTTTATCCTTGATTATTATTGAATGATAAGCTTTAAGAACCACCAGTGTGTTCCAAATATACCACATTTGATGAAGGGTATTTTAGAATAAGCTCATAGTTCTTAATTATCTTCAGTCTAAAAGTAAAAATACATATAAATATTTGAAAGTGTATTTTTGGTGTAAAGGAATGAAGGGGGATATTACACAATATGTATCAACATGATGGGTATGTAAGTAAGATAAATATTAGAGAAACAATTATAAGGTTATGTTATAAGTATTACACATACCATAATGAAAATTCAAAAACATCACCATTGATTTTTTCATTGGACTCCCCAAAATATATAAATGGAACAATTATATATGGGTTATCATTGATCACCTTAAAAATTCATCACACATTATGTCAATTAGAGAAGATTTATCTCCAGATAATCATTCCAGGTTATACCTTATGGACATGGTAATGTTGAATGGATTTCCATATTCCATTGTGTCTGATTGGGATCCAAGGATTGCCTCACTATTTTGGTGAAGTACTCAAAATTAGTTGGATATAAAGTTATGTATTAGCACTATGTATCATCCTTAGAAAAATATCTAGTCTGAGAGAAAAATTAAAACCTCAGAAGTTATTATGAGTTATTTTTTATGGATTTAAAAGGTGTTTTAGGTTAGTCTTTACTCTTTTTTAGTTTTCATTCAAAAACAGAATTAACTCAAGCATACATATTTATCCTTGTGAATCCCTATATGTAAAAGAGTGTATAACAACAATGTACTAAGATTAAATTGGGGAATATATATTGATACCTTTTATATATGAATAAATGGTTGATAAGGTTATATTCATTTAAAAACTCACACTGTTAGAAACAATTTATATGAAACATTATGCTGACAATTTTCGGTGTGATCTGGAATTTCAAGTTGGTGAAAAATATATTTTATGATTTTATTCATGTTAGAAGGTAATGAGATTCATAAATATAGGAAAACTAATACCTAGGTATATTGGACCCTTTAAAATTCATGATCATATTAAGAGGGTATCTTATCGATTGATGCTTCCACCAAACCTCTCTGAAGTCTACAATGTGTTCCATGTATTTCTCTTGGGAAAGTACATACTTGTACTATCACATTTACTAAACGTAGAGGCCATACTATTGGATTTCTAACTTAATTATAATTAAAAACAGGTGGATATTCTGTATTTTATAGATAAAGTACTATAGAATAATACCACTCACCTGGTCTATGTTTTTTTGTGTGAAACCACCAACTTGAGGAAGCTACGTGGTATCCCGAAGATGTAATGAGGTATAAGTAACCTCAATTGACTGATCCATTATGATAAAATTTAAAGGGAGAAATTAATTTTATGTTGAGTAGAATGTAACACTATGAGATTTTATCTTTTTTTGGAAATAAATTTAATTTTTTCAATATCTTTAGTTACACCCAACACTGAGTTTTAATGTAGTCCACAATAATATTGTTATTGTTATTTAAATATAACCATTATAACCAAGACATTACATATGGTTGTATGAATATGAATAAAACCATTTTAAAGTAAATTACAAATTTTTCAAATAAATAAATTATATATATGTGTGTAAATAATTTTTTATAATGTCTTTATATGCTTCAAACAAACATTTTTTTCTCAAAAATAATGGTTTGTATTTATTTTTGTGAACAAACAATAAAATAAATTTTTGAAAAATTTCTAAATTTTTTTTGAAATAATTAACATAATATTTTTTAATCAACGTGTTAAAATTTTATAAGTTTAGTTTTTTTTTAATTTTTCAAAATTATTAATTTTTCGTTGAATAGTTCAAAATATAAATTTTAAAAAAACTGCCATTTCATTGAATGAATTTACAATGTTCCATATAGATAATTTTTTTAAATACATTAATAAGTTCAATTATTGTATTATTAAACAAAATTAATATATTTTACTAAAAATCATTATTAATATTAACATTAAAACATTCTATATATATGAAAATTCTCTATTTGAAAAAATGCTCTTTCGTCTGATCTGTAGGTATAATTTTAAATTACATTTTCCACCTCAATAAAAAAATTTAAATATTGATTCCATATTTGGAATAATAATAATTATTATTTTATAATAATTTTAACTTAATTTTTTTTCCAAATAAATCATAAAAATAGTAATTATTATTTATGGGGGTTAAGGTTAAAAAGTGTTCACCGAGGGTTAATCTAAAACAATAAGGGGTAAAATGAACTAAAAATTGTCCAAATAACATTTTATGGACATATATAAACCTTATCTCTTAAATGTTTTGATAATGACCCATTTTGAGCCCCATTTCATGATTAAAACATAGGTACACTTTTTTCTTTTAATAAATTCAATGTGCGGCCTCTCCCCCACTTATAAATGGTCATCATATATCCTTTCTTATTCACCCTTCCAAAAAAAATAACTTCCAATTCCATCCCAAAAAACATCATTAATTTAATATAAAAATGATATAGACCTTATTTTGATTAGAAAATTATCCTAAGAAGGAATTAGGTAGAAACCAAAGGAGCTTCTTCGAAGAAAATGTAAAATTATAAAAAAATATTTGTTATATTTAATCTTTCTCCTACACAAAATATTTTAAAAATACAATGATTTAAAAAAAAATTAACAAATTTAATTTGGTAATATTTTATTGATGTCATTACATATATCCATATCCTCCTACATCAAATGGAAAACAAAACTATCGATCGTGTATACGATGGACTACCGCCTCATGAACCGATGCATTTCATTTTCCATCACCAAATCTCACATATGGATATAATTATGGATTTTATGTATTTACATGATATTTATAACAAATTTATACATTTTTAATTTTTATATCACATATAAATTCTCTTATTCCATTCCTTGGGAACATGATAACGTCGCTCGTGTGTACCGCAGACGACCGCCTCACGAAATGATATGACTCATTTTTCACTTATGCTTTATATAGATGGTAATAATGATATATTTAATAAAAATATGTTATATATATATACTCATGAAATCATAATTTCTTTCTAATGGTGATATATTATTTAACTTTGTTTCATTCGTTTTGTTGAGAAACATGTAACAATGTTCGTGTGTACGTACGACCTACAGTCTCCATAAGTGGTGTAATTCATTTTCTATCTATAAAATTTACAAATTACTAGAAATACATAAGTAATGAATATACATTATATCTATATCATAATTTAAATTATATAGATTATGGATCCATGATCAATATTAATGGACTAGAAATATAGAATCAAAACATATACATGAAAACAAAGCAGTTATTACGAAAAATGTGATTTTAACAAGAAATTATTAATTAAAGTGTAAAAATAGGTATTAAGTAAATATTTAATTTTATGATATATATAATTATGGTTTTTTTAAAAGATTTATAACAAAAAATTATTTATTAGATAGTAGGTTTTAACATTTAAGAATGAATTCAATACATAATGTAAGTGATTTTTGTCTCAGTTTTATTTTTTTGGGACATATACCTTATAAAACACATGTTTATTTGGTGTGGTGTAAATACTACCTATAAATTTATTCTATTATTCACATAATTATATTTATGGGATAAAAATATACATGAAATTTTATTTATTTTATGGGGATCATTTTTTAGAAGATACCAAAGTGGGGACGAACTTTGGTTACAATATCTTATTTTTATCAGCATTGTTTATGATTATGATTTTAATGATAATATTTTATGATAAAACTATCATGAAACAAATTATTATTATTATAATAGGGTTATTTCCTGAAAATAAATTTTTTCCTTTTATATTCCTATCTTTATTTACTCTGGATTCCAAAATAATTCTTTTAAGAAAAATCTACTTTATTTTCCTCTAGGATCAAAAATACCTTTTATTCCAAGTCCATGTTTTCTAAAAATGTTTTAAAAAATGTTTTCATTATTCACTAATTATTCTATAAAATAAATTATACCCATGTTTTAAATTATAAAAAAGGCTAGAAATAATATTCTTGTGATTTTCCAAACAAGTCTCGCTTTAATTTTTAACAAAAATTTGAAAGGAATCATTATTTTAACATTTATGGGATAAAATATATTATCCATTGTAATAACTGATCAGTGATTTAAGGCATCCATTTAATGTTTCTTGGGTCATTATCAAAGATAATATTTTCTCTAATATTTGGGGAAATTTTATCATCTAGATCATTGTTTTCAAAATTTAATGTACATTTTCCTTAAGAATGTGTTAATGATATTTTTATGAAATTTATATTCAGAAATGATAAGATCCATTAGCATTGCTTATGTTTTTATGAGGATAGGAATTAATTAAAAAATATTTATTAATTTCTATATAGTTCATGATTATTAAGAAAAGTTTTTTATGGAACCCATTTATTTTCCATGGGATATGTTTATGAATTCTATTTATTTTCCTCTTATTACACTAGTATGAAATGTATAAATGTTTATAAATCCAACTTATTTTTTATGGGTTACATTATGATGAAATATTTATGAAACCCATTAACATTCAATGGGTTATTCCCTGATGAATGTTTTATGATATTCTGACACAAATTTTTATTATTTTCATTATGTGATGGGTGAGACCTATATCTACCCACAATGCATTGGGTAAATATTGATTTCTCATGAGATAAAATGCACTAGAATGTGGAGTGAACTTAGTTCACTAATGGACTTTGTCCACTATGAGTGTATAATAAGTGAATATTTACTACTATTATAGTTTGGGTAGTGAAACCATTCCACTATGATAGTTTTGTAAATGAGACATGACTATAATAGTAATTAAGTTCTAGTATTATGTGTAAGACATAAATATAAACATTAATCCAATTTTATTCTCTCATGGATCATGTTCTTGAATTCCATAATTATTATTGTCTTAAGAACTTCCATAATTTATTCAATGAATCATGTTTATTATCTATGATATGTAGGGTATGATTTTAAATTGTTATTATATTCCCCTATGACCATGTTATATTGATATCTCACTTTTTACCCATACTGAGCATCTAAGATCACCCTTTACTATGATTATTTTGCCCATGTTAGGAAGAACAGTATTATGTATGATATGTCTAAGAAGGGAGTATGTTATTAATAACTGAGTTGGAGAAGATAGAGTTATTCTATAAACTAGTTTATTTATGTATCCATGTTTCCAAGGGCATATGACCTATATGATTCTGGTATGAATTTCTATGTTATGTAATTAAAATTTACATATTAATATGTAATATATATGTTTGAAATGTATTGGTGAATATTTTCATGACCACCTCCCCATAAAGTGAATCCCTATTGGGCCCGAAAGGGGATAAGAGAGACAGTGACACGAGAGTCCCACCTCTAGTAGGCCTCAGGTTGGCGACTAGCGCCGATGGTTTTGTAAACACACACATTGGAGGCATTAACCTCTAAGAGAACACATGTGATGGAGATAAATAAGATAGACAGCTGCCAAATTCTTCTTAGACTACAATATAGAATAAAATACAAAGTTCACGTTTGTAATGTCATAAAAGAAATACTAAAACTTAAAGTTAAACTACAGGTATGAAAATAAAATAAATACGATAGCAACCACGAAGCCCAAAAAGCACATGATAAACTGTAATTTAGTTGTAACCAACCTATTTTCCATATTTCTGAAACTGAACTAAAAAAATAATTTTAATATACATAGGGTGAGTATAAGAGTATATTATGTTGTATCCTCCCTGGAGCCTCTCATGTAAATGTTAAAGAATGCATGCTAAATAACAGTGTACAACAAGTGAAACTGACTCATCACCTAAACATTTATAGTTCGTTTCCAACCACACCATGGAATCTATCACCATGTATCAAATACAAGAGTATATAATATAATAATTAATATCATGGGTACCCCGCTACTACTTTTTTAATTGTTTTCCACTCTACCCCAACGTCGCATATCCTAAGCATCTCTCTCAAAAAATGAAAACCCACATATGCATGGGTGAAGCACTACAATATGAACTTCAGGCAACACAAGACCACATCCATGTAACCAAATGTCAAATGTAGTTTCTGGGAGCAACCATATCCCAAATAAAATGTATCATACATTGGGTATTATACCACAATCCATCAGAACCCATAAACCAAGTATAAAACATCAAGCCATCATAGCCTATACATGTTATACCTATAGTAGTCATTTAGGAAACTATATCCAGATTATATAACCATGAAATAAACAGAGGCTGTTACATTCCTCAACAAACATATATGGGGAAACTAACTTCTATTCATACCTACATAATTAAATACCATGAGAAGTGATTAGGGACAATTTGGGTAGTCAGTCATCCATCCTCCCACTGGGATTTTGTGGAAAACACCCCCTAGAGCTAAGAATCCTTGGGATGTTAGTGTATCTAACCAACATGGTGTAATATTATATATAAACACAAATTTTTCAGGATATAATATAGTTAAAAACCACATTATAGGAAAAACCAAGTCTCAAACTCAACTGAAACTAACATCTCTCGAACTCCAAGCTACCACTACTAAGCCAAGATATCCTAGAAGAACACAACCATTTAAAGAGATACATTAGGTTATATTTTTTCCTATTCATTAGATTCAATTTATTCTAATTAATTAATTATCCATTAACTAACATTTTTCATTTCATCCATTATATAAAATTACCATTATAACAAGGTTCCATTCCCTCCATGCATTTGTAAATTGAGTCTATGGATTCTTAGAATTATGTCCTCAACATTTTATCCCAAGAATCTCCAACCCCGTGCATTAATGATTTATTTATTTATTTATTACATTACTTTCCATATTACCAGGTACTCTTGGAAAAAATCCTATCAAACAAAACAATGTAAAAAAACAAGTACATGCATCTTCCAAAAGTAGTGTGGAAAGGAAAGTAGATAAAAAACAACCTGGATGTTGGCTAAACAATTGATTCAAACCAGCATCCAACATTCATATTAAGGGGTGAGACCAGTATCAACCCATTATGCACTCTCTCGTTTCCTCCCCAACACCCACATGTATATCCTGATGCATCTCGCTATCAGAAGAGGAAATTGTTGCCAAAATAACTGGTCCTCTGAACCCCATATACCACAACATCCTTCCTGACTCAGTAATCCAATGCCCACATCACATATGGGCCACCCAATCTCATAAATGAAAACATCCCTCTAGGCTCACATAATATCACAAGAATAATTAATCAAACCTAGAAACTGAAATCTTGGAACTAAAACATGGCATCCATCCTTTATACTTAATGAGCTCTCATGAATCCAAAGCATAAAACACATGGAATTTACAAGAAAAAATTCATCTCAGGCCCGAAAAGGCATTATATTTTATCACATAATCAGTTGTTATTACATAGTGAATTAATAAATTCATTACCAAAGGGTCCAACTATGAGAAACCTAAGAAACAAGCTATGAGAGCTATGAAAAATTAATTAAATTATTAATTCAACATGCCTTTAATTATATTATCAATAAGAATTGACATTATTATGTTTCCGTAAATAATTCAATTAAATTTTCATACATGCATCCATTTTAATATCATAAAATTAAAAAAACAATTGGATTCATTAAACATTACTATTTAATCATTTATCTAGTTAATTTCAATTAAATCTAGATTTAGGTTTTTTTAACAATTCACATGAGAAATGAAACACAAAAAAACCTTCATAGATATAAAACTATTTTGAAAATCAAGATTCAACCCATTATCATGGTATAAGCAATAACAATACTAAGAGATTGATACTAATTCTTTAATATGGTTCAAGTAATTTTTACGTTAATTTCATTACAATCCAATGGGATAAATCAAACTAGCTCTACGATTGCGTACAAATAAAAAATGAATCAATGAATAACCTAGCTAAAAAGGGTTTCAATGTTATTTTCACATGAATGAACCAACAATACAAATCTCAATCACCTCTCTCGTAAAACCTACAACCACCTAAGAACAATCCACCATAATGGTGAAAAAATATCCAACAAAACGTCTTAAGAAATAAGGAGAACAAGTGTCATCACATGAAAAAATAATGTAAATTGAGTAAATAAGTCAAAGAAACCATAAGAAAGGAGGTAAGAGATACCTTTAATTAATGAAATATTTCTCTAGACCAAAGGAAGGAATCTAGAGATCAATCCTCAATCAAGGAATCCCTAAAAAATCAAAGAGGGGGTCACTGAGTCAATGGGAATCAGGTGAGAGCCATTACAACTATATGGGTTTACAAACATGAGTAGTTGAGAACATTTAAGAAATACAACATTGTGGATTTATATGACGTGTAATCCCATTTCACATCATGTATTCCTCAGGGTTTGGATTCCATTGAAAAATTTAACACCTTTCTATTTTTAAATCCTAAAAACATACACATAGTGAACCTAAATTACACGACGTGTAATTCTTCTTGTTTCAAGATTTTAGTAGCTTAACCCATCTAGGATTCTTTAGAGACTCTTATGAGAACCTAAATATTTAAAATACATAATTGTTCGATCCATGTGGATTATAGCCCTTATATTATACTCCTCTAAAAACTTTCTCATCCTATATAATACAAAAGAACCATAGAGAGGAGAAAAGGGGTCATCTGATCAACCACCCCGAAAGATTCTTCTAAAGGATATTTTCACTACTGGAGCTCAACAACCTCACCAAAGCATAAGGAGATGATAATGGAGAGTATATGAAGTACTCATAGATTCTTCACCACCTATTTCAGAACATTAAACTCATCCAACCATAGAAATACAAACACAAAAAGCATGAGGCATACCCCGTGTGTCTTCACCTCTCATGGAAAGAGAGTAAGACACAATAAGAAACAATAGAAATACATATCAAAAACCCAAATAAGCTCTAACACCAAAAAAAAGAACAATATTACATGATAATTGCTAAAAATAAAATAGATTGTGGTGAATGAGAACATATTTGTGATTCATGTTCCCATATACTCACCTACAAACCACTGTTTTTTCACATTACACAAACCAAGGGGAGAGAATAGACAAAAACACCATCTCCTAGCTGTCTTGGATCACTATAGGCTAATCCTCAAAGGTCTCATTATTATAAACATTGATCTCACCCCAATATATGATGTGAGAGGAATCATAAATATAACAACGGAGCCATGACAGGTAAAAACATCATGTATCTAGTTTATCTGTAGGTGAAGTGCTATCTGATACGCCACAACTCCAACACTTGGAAACACCTTGAAAGAACCAAAAAACAAGAGAGAACACTTACTCCCATGACAAAATCATTATTTCCCTTGACAGGTATTCACATACAAGAACACATGATCCCCAATGTCAAACTCCAAGGGTGTCCTCCTATGATCGACATAATATTTATGACGATCAAACACAACCTTCATGCTCTCACGTATCACTAGAACCATCTCTATTGTATTTTGTACCAGTCCCGACATGATAATTTATGACTCATGACCCCCGAACTACAAAATAGATAACTGAATAGTATTCTATACATGTATTGAGATAACACCATTCTAATGGAGGCGTTAACACTATTGTTTTAAGAGAACTCAACTTAAGGATTTTTCCTCATCCACAATCCTCAAAAATCCAAGACTCAAGAGAGAAACATTTCTTCAAGAGTCTATATGGTTCACTCTATATAACCATACATCTAAAGATAAAAAGTAGTTTTAAGTCATTCCTAAGAGGCAAAATAATGTTTCAACCCTCTACAAAACCATAATATAAAATGATGATTTTGATCAGAAATGATAATCATTAGGACCCCATGAAGTCTTGCAACGTCCTCTAGATACATCCTCAACAAAACCTCCACTGAGGTCAACTCCTCGATCGCTATAAAGTTAGGTGAATTTGAAAAATTATCTAGGACCACCAATATAACTTCATATCACCACTAATATCGAGATTAACTAGTAAAAAATCAATTAATATATCCTCCAACTTCCAATGAGAAACATATAATGGCTTGAGAAAACCATTGAGAACACGATACTTGGCATTAAACTTCTGGAAGACCAAGCATCAGGACATAAACCCTGCAATTTTTTTCTTCATCCCAGGACACCAAAACTAACCTCTTAATGCTTGATACATCATTGTCTTACTATGATATACTATCAGAGGTGAACTATGGATCTCTTTTACAACCATATCACACATCACCGAAGGAAAAAACCTTCCCTCAAACAACACTCAGCGTGTTTCATCCCCAACCAACCATTAGGGGCCTCGCCATAAACAACTCGGTCTCTCTAGACCTCCACCTTATGATCCTCCAACTGGGGATCCACTACATGATACATCGGAGATGACCAAACCATAATATGGAAAAGAAAACCTCTACCCCCAAATTCTTCCATATTTAGATGCAATGATGAATTTTCATCCATAACTCTATATAAATCACCTAATTGACGTACTACATCACTGTGAGACTTTATGAATAGCACATCAGGTATAAAATTCCCCTTTCCAGGTGTATAGGAAATATCAAATTTGTAATCCTATTAGAATTCCATCCATCGATGTTGGCATAAGTTCATGTCACATTACTAAAAACATACATTAGTCTCTTATGATTGGTGAAGACCATAAAATGCTCTCCAATGAGGTAATGTCAACAAAAATTTAGATAAAACACTACCACCAACAAATAAATACAGTGGGTGGAATAATTACACTCATGTGGATGTAACTCTCGATACCCATAAGAAATGACTGATCACTAATGAATAAGAACAGAAGACAATAGAAGATGAAAAACATCACAGAAAACCTTAAACTAAACTATTTCTATTGGAAGAAAAAGAACCATAGCACTGAATAACTTCTCATTCAGATACTCCAAAGCCGTCTGTAACTGATCATTTGACCGGAATTTTGGATCCTTTCTAGTCAATATTGTCAGAGGTCTTGTAGCCCATTAGGAATAGACTATGAATCTCCTATAATATCCCATAATAATGAAAAATCTTTTCACATCTACCTCATTCTTAAATAATTCCCAAGACCCTACTACTTTAATCTTTAGAGGATCCACATATACTCTGTGATGGGAGATACCATTCCCTATGAAACAGACTTCTCGATCCCCAAAATCACACTTCGAAAACTTCTCCAAAAACATGTCATGATGAATAAATCTGAAAACGACATTCATATGCTCTAAATGATCCTCTTAAGATGCAGATTACACAAGGATTTCATCAATGAAAATCACCAAGAACATATCTAGAAACTCATGTAATTTAACATTCATTATCCTCGAGAACATAGCTGGAGAATTCTCCACAATGAAAGATATCATAACAAACTCATAATGCCCATAACGACAACAGAAAGAAGTATTTGGGATACCCCCATCTTACACATGATTATTATGATATCCTGACAACAAATCGATCTCCAAGAACCAAAATTCACCCTTCAGTTGATCGAATAAATAAAAAATCCATAAAAGAGTATATAAGTTCTTCAGTATCATTTGGTTCAAGCATTGATAATCGATACAAAACTGAAAACTCCCATCAACCTTCTTTACAAAAAAAAACAGGTGCACCCCATGGTGAAAGACATGGCCAAACGAAAACAAACTGCAGTAGACCATCGAGCTATATATGGATCTCTCACAACCTATAAGTGACTAATATATACATATTCAATGAGATAGGATACATGCCTAATTGTATTTTGATCCAAACTTGATCTCTCATTGAGGGGGAAACCCTACAACTTCCTCTAGAATAACAACTGGTTAATATTATACGACCCTAGGAAAAGCCGATAGCTAAAAATCTAACAAAATAAGCATCATACCAAACATCAAGGATGATAAGGTCAAAACATGACTCTGACCGGTCTGAGGGTGCTGCTCACCAACAAACACTGATGGATCTCTATCAACCACAAATAAAAAAACCTACCTCTAGAATAAATCCACGATATCCTACACTGAATACAACTAGTCCATAATAGATATGATGTTATATGGTTTTATCAGTAAACATAGTAAATATCCCCAGGGGTAGGTCTACCCTAGAACTAACTCAGAGTCTCTACATAGATCAAACAAGTCAACTCAGCCTCCAACTAGGATAGTCAACACCAAAGGCACTGGAAGTACATATATCTCAAGTCCAAAATCATGGAAAAGGGCAGATAATATGAATGATTGTGTCTCCCTTGGATAAAAAAATAAATTCACCCATGTAAAAAACAATAAAAGGGTACCTCAAATGACATCTGGCTTGCCCAGATCCAGCAACACAAATTCATGAAGCTGATTATGACAAGTTCCATGACATCTCTGACCCTACTGAAAACAAACTCCATGAACACAATCTACTCAATAAGGATGTAGATCATGCCAGGCTTATCATATGATTTCCTCTCCACTATCTACTGATCCCAAACTTGAGGAACCTTCTATTTCATCTTTGTATAGAACTACCATTTTAATGGAACCTCAACTTCAACAACTAGAGCATGCTGAATGCTCATAATGGTTGAGAACTCTCACCACTGATGACCTATATAGCCACAAGAAAATAATCTTTTAAATCCCATTAAATAGGAATTAGATCCTCTAATCCCATATAAATGACACACTGACATATGTGACCAACCCTCAGCTGATCGAAAGATCTTTTTTCCTGAAAACTGGGAACCCCAAACAATTTTTTTCTTCATGATGAATCTTGTTGAATCCCATCTTATAAAGATCACGTTCTAGATAACATCCCCTTGATTACCTATTCTTCTTCTAGCACATCAAGATATGTCTTCATCATAAACGGGGTTACCTAGTTCTAGATCTCTTGATGGAAATGCTCCTTGAAATTCATTTCCATAACATCCTCATTTGGAAACAAGTCCAATGAATATCACAGAATGTCATTAAAATGAATATCTAGCTCTCACACATTGGACCTCCCTTATCGAATGGTAATTAGCTCTATGCGACTGGACACATTCACGGACAAAGAATGAATCTTGGATCTAAACTGGTATCAGAAATCCTCCCACGTGAATACTGACTTCTCACAATCACTACGGAACAAGAACCACTAATGCCTTTCCACCCCACACAGCGTCATCGAAGCCAATGATGCCCCATGATCCATATGAACACAAACTTAACTAAAGGTTATCTCAACCATTTCAAACTAGAATTATATGAATGTATCTAAAATGAATCCCTCTTACCTTTTCATACTTTGGCGATGAAACTCTCTGAGTGTCTTCCTCTATGTGTCGTCTTCTTCAACCTCTACTCTACTGTGATCTGCTGGCGCAACCTGCTGAACATCTTATTCAGGAACCTAACGAGGACATTGAAATAGATCCATTATTGAAAAATAAAAAATAGTTAGATATCCTAATAAAAGAGAATTGAAGACATTAACATTAATTAATTATTTTATCTTATTTATTTTAGGGTAACCAATCCCAAGTTCCACCCATCCTAACACAGGTTCCAAGAAGAAGGATTCATTATCATTTCCTTGGTCTCTACCCTTCAACTACTATAACCTCATATAGTAGCTGTTGTAATATTAAAGGTCCATTCATTAGATCATAGGGGCCCCTAAATACCCATTTCTATGCCGATATCCCATGTTTACAATGGTTTCTAATCTTTGATGATACCGTTTCCCTACCGGACCACACAACCTCACATGTTCGTAACTATAAAATCCATTGTATCCCTCAAATAGACCTTTGATACAACTCTATAATGACCCCTCACAACCTAGTGTAAACCTACTATGCTGAAAATTAGAGATGAGATATAGTGACACCCATGTCCTGCCACTAATAGGCCCTGTGATGGGGACTATCATCGACGGTATAATAAAAACACTGATGGGAGGCATTACCCTATATGATAACACATGAGAAAGGGAGAGATAAGAGAGAAACCAACTAACTCCTACTCAGACTTCAATATAGAAGAAAATACAAAGATCATGTATGTAATGTTTTAGCTGAACTTCTATAAATGAATTGAAAACTAAAAGTACCAGTAGAAAGTAAAGACAACAGCGACCACAAAGCCCAAACAACTCCTATTAAACCCCAAGCAATTAATAACCAACCTGATCTCCAACATAATCCATCTGTCCATAATAATAGTGTATATAAAAGTTGGGTGATTATAATAGTATACCTAGTATGATCCTCCCTAGAGCCTCTCATGCAAAGGGTAATGAAATCATTCTAATGTAAAGTGAACAACAAGTGAAACTAAGTTTTCACCAAAATAGGTATACTTTGTTCCCTACCTTACCATGGATAATATCAACATGTATCACATAAAATATTATATAATATCATAAAAATTATCATCATAACCCCACTACTAATTCTATAAAGGTTTTACACTCTTCCCCAATGGTGCTCATCCTAAACATATCTCTCAAAAAAGGCTAGCCCGCATAAACCTGGGTGAAGAACCACAATATCAACCCTGTTCAACACACCAAAACGTCCACAGAACCAAATGTAAACAAGTATTTTCAAAGATCCACCACATCCCATATAACATGTATTGAACATCTGGTATTATAGCTCAAGCCATCATATCCCATACATCGAGTAAGTAACCTCAATCCATCATAATCTATAAATGTTATAACTGCATTACTCATTTATGATACTATTTCCGGAATATATCTGCATGAAATAACAAAATTACATTTCCACCCTCTAAAAAAATATATGGGGAAAGCTAACCATCATGCATTCCATAAAAAGTAACTACTAAGTGAAGAGAGTAGGGTTAAAGGGGGTAGTCATCCATCCACCCTACCACCATGATGTAACGGAAAACACCCATAGGGCATAGAATCCCAACGGTCCTAGTATCACAAACTGATAGGGTGGTGTAGAATATATAAACAAAAAATGTACATGACAAAATATAGCTCACAACCACACTATGTGAATACCATAGTCTCAAAATCCACTGCAGATAATGTATCTAAGACTCAAGATTGTCACTTCTCAGACAAGACATCCTATAAGAAAAGAACAATTTAAAGAGATAGATTATGTTATTTAATTTGTTTTTATCATTTTAAATTTACATCAATTTATTCATTTACCATTATTTAACCATTTTCATTTCCCAGATTATATTACATTAGCATTACCACAACGTTACATTCCCTCTTGACAAAAGCAAACTGAGTCTATAGCGTCTCAAAATTATAACCTCAGCATTACATCCTAGAAAGTTCCAACTCCATGGGTTAAACATTTATTTATTTATTTATAACATTACATTTCATATTACCAGTTACTCTAGGAAAAATTAATAATATACAAAACAAAGTAAACAACCATGCATATCCATCTATCTCAAATAGTTTGGAAAGGAAAGTAGATAAAAAAACAACTTATCCATCATCCAAACAATAAATTCAAACTAGAATCCTTATTTCTCATCAATAGGTAATACCAGCTTCAACCCATTCCATCCTCCCTAGTTTCCTCCTAGATACCCACATGCATATTCCAATGCATCTCCCATCACAAGTGTAAAATACTACCCCAAAAACCGGGCCACCCCACCCCACATACCAAAAAAAACCTCCAGGATTAGCCATCCGAGGATCACATCACATTTAGTACTCCCCGCACCATTAACCATAACAACCCTATAGGCTCACATCATATGAAAATTTGTAGGAAACGAATATAGAATCCATGATATTGAACCTAAACCAAGGAATCCATCCTTTAAACACAATAATCTATCATGGATCCAAAGCATAAGAAGCCATACATTTACAATAAAACAATAAACTTAGGCCCAACAAGGATTATAATTTATCACAAAACTAGTTCTTATTCAATTTTAATTAACCAATTTATTTTCACAGTTTTCATATAAGAGAAACCAAAGAAAAAAGCAATCAGAACTATAAAAATTTAATTAAATAAATAATTTGAAATGCCTTAAAATCAGAAAGAATTAACAGGATTAGGGTTCATTAGCCAATTCAATAAAACCCGCATGCATTCATCCATTTTATTATCAATAAATTACAACAACAATATGATTCATTAAAAATGGCTCTTTAATCATTTAGAGAATTAATTTTCAATTAATTCCAGATTTAAATTCTATACAAATTCACATGATAAAATAATAATGATAAAAACTTGATAGATATCACAATAACTATAAAATAAATATGCAACCCATTACCATGGTAAACAAATAACATCTAAAAGTGAACGAAACCATTTCATTAATCTGGTTCAAGTAATTATTAGGATAATTTCATTACAATACAAAGAGATAAAAAACTATAGCTCTATGATTTCATGTAAATAAATTGTGAAGAAATGAATATCCTACCGTAAATGGGTTTCAATGTTCTTTGAAAAATAATAGACCGATGATACAGATCTTTATCGCCTCTCCCATAAGAACAATGTCCACTCAAGGACGCCGCGCCACAACTACACTAACAAAAATCAAAAAAACTCATTTAGAAACATGGTGATAAAATTCCATGACATGGAAAAAAGGAACCTGAGTAAATAGATCAAAGAAACTATAAGAACGAGGGCAAACAGACCTTGGATCTAAGACATATGGAAATAGAACCAATGATGGAAGATAAAATACCAATCCCCAATGAAGTAATCCCCAACAAAGGAATCCCCAAATCGTTCAAAACATTTAATAACTATAGAATCAGGTAATTACATGAAGTGTAATCCCATTTCGCATTGTGTAATCCTTAGGGTTCGGTTTCTACCAAAAAAGATCCTCTGTTTTATTTTTAACCAAGAAAATGTACATGTCAAGAACCGGAATTACAAAATGTGTTATTTTTACACGATGTTTAATTATTACAAGATGTTTAATTATTTATGATTCCATCATTAAGTAGACTAACCTCTATAGACATCCTCCAAGACTCCTCTAATCACCTCAGGCTTTGAAACATGCAAAGGGCCATTCCATATAGACCTGATCGATTACAAATATTAGGAATCATGAAAACAAAAAACTTTCATTACCTTTGATTACAATTTTCAACACATAGATATGAATAAACCAGTCCATGATAGAGACTCAAATGACCTAACATGCACTTCCCCATAAGAAAGAGGATGGTGAATAGTGCTGAGGAAATGAGAGGATTTATTTCATGGCTATTCCCTTAGTAGAAAAAAACAAAGAAAATACAACATATGAAAATAAATAATTAATTATGTAAAAAATAACAAAATCATCACAATATAAGAAAACATGTAAACAATATCAATGTTATAACAGTGATAGCTGATAGTTAGAAATTTCAGAAAATAGGATCCCCACTTTTGGTTGAAATTTGTGCCAAAATAAAAAAAATTAATGAAAAGTATATGATGAATAACAGTAAAAGATCCAAGATCCTTTACTATCATCACCTCAGATCAAACTTCTCTTCCTGCTCAACTACCTGGTATAGGTCCCTTAATATTCGCCTGATCCTGGACAATAAAGTCTCTCCCTACACCGACATGATAATACTTGGTGTGAGTGTACACATAATTGGAAACACAAAATACATATTTATCATAATTATAAAATATATATATCATATACAATGACTTACATGAAATAATACTTATACATACCACCAAGTCAACCTAATTGGATACCATTTTGGAAGAGAAATCACATCAAGCCATCACATCATCATAAAATAGATTTATAATTCATCGATGGATAAACCGTCTCACTGATTTATAACCAAAATACATTAAAACATGATTAAACATTTCATTAGAGGAAAAATCCATCTATCATTAGATAACCATTATATATCATCTATAAGAATACACTTTTCATTAGATGTCTTAATAATCTATCGATGGATATCCATTGAATATATCACACATTGAAATAGATCAAATCACATGAGAATAGTTCTCAGGTAAAAAACATACCTACATGAAACTCATTTAATGAATATTTATATAAAATCCATAGCTTGGAATGTAGTTTTGATCCCACACATATAGAAAAAAATAACAAAAATATACCTCCCAAATATAACTCATCATTAAAAATCCCTAGAATATACCCACAAATAATTATATGAAGAATATTTAATTAAGATGATTAAATAAAAATATTATTGGGGCTAGGATAGGTTTAATATTACCAAATAGAATGTACCACAGCAAACTGATGTAGAATTAGCCAGGAAAAGAGGGAATGTTATGACAAACCCTGGTTCCTCTAGTTTAATGACATAACAAAATATTTTTATTTTCCATTATTAACCATAGATACAAGTACTATAGATCCAATATATTTTTTTTCAAGATATAATGGATGTTCCATTGAAAAAAATAATGCAACATAATTTTACCTTCAATTTCTAGATCAAATGTTCCATGATTTGATTGAAACACGTTCTAAATGGAAATGAATAATAAAAACCACTGAATGGAGACTCTTGGTTTAATATATATATATTTAAGATAAATAATGAGATTTTATGTGAAGTTACATTCTAAAATTCTATTTTTGGAATAAATAATAAAATTTGAATTGTTTGGATACATGGTTAGTCATTTTATACCCCAACCAAGGGGGAGACACTGTTAAAAACCTTACTTACATGGCATACGTTACACAGTTTGGTAAACCAAGAACCATCCATGAAAACACCAATATTTAAAATAAAATAGGTACATAGGAAATAATTATGGTTTCCCCTAACTGTGCACAACAACGAACCATTTAAATAACTTGAAAAAATTCTCCAAATGATCTGGAATCTGAATAAAATAAATCCCCAACCAACTATAGCTAGAAACTAAAAAAATAAGATAAAAATAACTCATAAGAAAAATTATATATTTAGAGAAGATCTATATCATATATTCTTGTCACTAAAAAATTGGCATCATTTACTAAGATATGATTTTCCACCAATGACTAAAAATGATGGATTTATTTAAACTAGATGTATATATTTGAATTAGAATATAGATGAAACAAACACAATTTACAAATGATTAAAATAATCTGTTCATATGTTTTTTTATGATCCAAATTTAAAAAATAAGAATTATAAATTATAAAATAATATTATTATAAGTAAATCATGTTTAGGGGAATAATTAATTTTTTACTATGGAAAGTGTTCATTTAGATGATGAAAAAATGGTTTCAATTTTCATAAATTTGATATTAAAATAAAAAAAATAACCCCAAAAATGAGGAATGATTGTTCCAATTATTACTTAGATTAAAACCAACTACCTAGAAGGGGATATTGGACATTCCATCTTGTTTGAATTCCCCTCAGTTCTATAACCATTTTCTACTCTTTTTCCTCAACAATTGGTCACCCAAAATATGCCTACATGGTACTCATCATAAAACCACTCGGTTTATGGTGTTATTAATTCTATTAAAAATTATGTACCATATTAAAATCCCTAAAAAATATTCATTTCAAAAAATAATTTTTTAAAAATAAATCAAGAATAATAACATAAAATATACACCCAAAAAATCAACAATAAATGTAAGCTTCAATAATTAAGAATCTTATCCCCATGATGTTTATATGAGTGTCTTTAGAAAATTACTACATCAATTGAGACCAAATTATAGTATCCTACAACAATGTCACATCAATATTGTTACCATTATACAACAACACAATCCAAATATTCATTTTCATACCCCTCATGATATTCTCATTCAAGGTAATGATAAAAACTATAAAATTGACACAGTATTTATCCAACCTCATTAAAACATGAATACAATAAAAGAAATGAGATGTATACAAAGTTAATTTCTTAAAATTTTATTGATCTAAAATATATTTTATACTAATAAAAATCAAAGGTAAATAACAAAATCCTAGAACTAAAGAAATTTATTCATTGAAATTGAATTTACAGAAAACTAGTTTTACAAAATTTCCTTACATATCCAATCAATGATGCACTAATCAACAAGATACATAAAGTGGAAAAAATTCTTAACTATTCTCTAAATATCAGTTTATACTATAAAAATGTGATTCATATATCCTTTTATTCAATACTACCATTTTTTCATATCAACATTACTATACAATAAATCGTTAATTTCAGGCTAAGAAAAATCAAATAGCCCTAAAAAATATTTATATTGAATTGTGGTTCCAAACATAGACTCTAATATGATGCCTTAAATAATTTTATATGAATATATGTCAGATAGTTTTTTATTATGAAATCTTTTTCAATGATAGATAATTTTCACATGGTCTCTTAAAATCACTAATAAATAACATATACATTAATTAGGGATATATTACCTTGATTGAACAACAACCTAAGGGTGGTACATAGTAATTGACAACAATGAAGTAAAAAAATATCTCTAAAATACATTAAAAAAATGAAATGTTAATAATTCAACCAATTCATAAATAATAATATAGGGTACATCATAAAGATCAATAATCTCCATAAAATAAATCTCCCTGATATTAAATGGTGTATAATCCTTCAACATGTATTTAAACAAATTATACATGATTATAGAGGAGTGGAAGACATTAGTTTTATCAATATTAAAAGGGTTTAAAAACAAATGGGCCCATATAATGACTCACTACTCCCAATTGGGGTCCTCTTCATAGAAGAGTACACTTCTATGGTCACAGAAATTACCACATGGTTTACTTATATTATAAATTATTTATTGGAATTTATGGAATATAAGCATAATAATAGAGTATAAACACATGGACTTTGAAATATGTTATGGTATTGTATTTTAGATGAACCGTACTTACATATTATTTTCATTGATGATACTATTCCTCAGTGTGTCCCTAACCAAGTGTTTTATTTGGTTTTTATTTTTTATTATAAGTTTCCTTGTGGGGATCACTTTCGATCTCGATAAATAACTTGAGATATCATTGAAATTGGGACTTATTTTCCAAAAAAATAGGAATTCTCATTGTATTTTTGGGTTATGTTAATAAATTATATTTAAGGTAATATCATAAGGATAATGGAAATTCCATAGTAATAACTACATTCCTTGGATATATTTTATTTTTGAGGCATTGAATTCAAGGTACATTTCCGTTGTTCGTTTGGATACACACCCATCCTATTAGTTATTTTCCATTTATATACATCATTATAAGAATGGAAAATATTAACTAATTACCCTAACATTTTGGTTGAAATAGAGAGATTTCATAAATTTAGATTGTTTTTTTGTTGAGGTTTTTCATTAGGTATTAGGGTATTCATTTATGAAATCAAAAAATGAAAACTTTGATCCTTTTTCAAAGGGTTAACCATAATGTATATATCAACATAAAAAATTTCCATGATGAAGTATCTAATATGGAATTTAGTAAAGTATTTGAAATAATGGTATAAACAAACATAAAATGTTGGAGTGTGTGTTTGGAGGATATACGTTACTTATAACAGAAAACACTTAAGTACCTTATCAATAATTTATTATACATTTTTATCATTTGATATGTTTATAACCTACCTGTAGAGGTAAATCACCATATGTATTGGTCTATGAAACTATTTAATATAAATCATTCATATTTTTATAAACAGTAAAATTATATATTCAAGATTTGCAAGATATTTCATGTGATTCATATGAGGACTCCCATATAAACCAAGAGAAAAAAGGATAACTATCATATAATGATTATAAACATTAAGTACATATTTTTTTAGAATCTCTCCATGAATAATGTAAGACATAAAATACTCCATAATAAACATCATTATTAATGGATTGATCCATATAATAAAAAAATAATTTATCCTTTTTGTGATATATATGATTTTTATCAGTTCAGCGGGAAAGTATGCATAAGTAAAGGGTTGTTAAATAAAACCTTTCATGAGGTTTTTACTAAGAATACGGTGGTGGAACAGTATATATAAGATTCTATATAACTCATAGAATAACTAATTATTTATTCCCCAACCATTATATATATATATATATATATCATTCATTGATAATAATGAAATTTTTATGTCTAGGGTAACTAAAAAAATCAAATTTTCAGAAGTTTAGATTTCAAGATTAAGAAACAACAAAAAATTATGAAAAAAATCATACAAATTAAAATCAAAAAAACAAATTTCCTGATTAAAAAATGAATACACCATATCCAATATAGATGTTAATTTTTTTAAACCTCATTAGTAGACTTTGAAGAATGAGAATTATTTTTTCATTGATGTTGATTTTGTAAAAAATGAATGTTTTTCAATGATTCAATAATAATATCATTATAAAACCATTATGATTTTAATATAACTATATGTGATATTTTTTTGAGAAATTATGTTATTTTATATCTCCATAAATCATAAATCATAATCATAATATATGATTTTCTCTTACAATACAGAATGTATAAATATGCTAAAAAAATTTGGTTGTATTTAATTATTATCCTTTTTATATATATTTTCACATTCAATAATTTTCATAATTGTACCGGATTTGTTGAATATATGTATGCCTATTATATTATAATTATAAACCCTTATAAATAAATTTAAATATGAAAAAAGGTTAAAAAATATATATAAATATATATGAGAGTGATGAAATGTATAATATATAAAGATATTAAAGTCTTGGGAATAATGTTTGAGGTCTGGGAAATCATCAACTAGTGGGTTTTGAAATTTCATTACAGTTTATAAGAATATAAATGGTTGAAAATAAATGGTTAATAAAATTATTTTAATAAGCATGAATAGATTTATTAGATAGAGGAGAGATAAGGTTTATATGGTTTCAAAAAACACATAAAATTATAGGGAATTTTTTCATAGTCAACTATTAAGTTGTTTTACCATCCTATCAATGGAAAATCTCATTAGATTTTTTATACAAATTATTCAACAAAATTTAACAAAAATGTGATTAACTATTCAGTATGATTAAATATTTTATGATATAGCAGTAAATGATTTTGAAATATAATAACACATATCAAATTAAAATTTTCTAAATAAATTAAGTTGGAATTTTCCCTTGATTATAATGATTTAAGTGTGGGGGTGTGATCAATTAGTCAAAAATAAAATAATTTCAACAATGAAAATGTTAATTATAATTTTTTAGGTCTATTTCCACTCGTTTTACCCCTTTCTATTTTACATTAATTATAATTAATTATAGAAATTGAAAATCAAAAAAATAAAATTTTCATTTATTGATTTCTTCACTAAAGTAATATATTGTTTTGTATATTTGGCCTAATAATACCCACACTTTTCAAAATTAAAATTTTTCTCACTCATAGGATTCAAATTCTAACATGCCAAGATTCTACGGTATGCTTCTCTTTGAATAATACAGAAGCATGTGTTATACACAACTTCAAGTTCTAACACACACCACAATCAACCAAACTAGCTGTTATGAATATTAATACCCACGTTTTAAAATTTTATAAATTCTAACATTCAAAATGGACATCATTTTTGGATTCAGAATATCAAAATGATCCTAGGTTGAAATTTTGGTATTTTTCAGAAAACTTTCAATTTTGGATGAATAGTAAAAAACACTGAGTTATTAGTGAAAACCGAATTTTCATTTAAATAATTATTTATTTTATTTAAATTTAATTAAGGTCAAAATAGATACATAATTTTCACCGTCTTTTACCCACCTCCTAGGAGAATTTGGAAATTCACATAAAACATAATTTTACCTCTTCAGTCAGTGGAATTTCGAAAATCTAAGAGACACGGTTAATATCAAGGAGTAAAATGTGGTTCAATGAGATAAAAATAATTTTTGGTTAATAGTAATGTTTTACTTTTATTTACCACGGTTAAAAGTAAATAGGGTAATTAAGGGTAAAAATGTTATTATTATTACCATAACACATGTCCTAATTCTAGTTGACAAATGTATCTCAACCAAAACAACCTTAGGAATAAAATATTATCATTTTGGTCCTATGGATCAGATTAGGAGATTTATTATTATTTAATTCAAAGAAGAGTTAAAAGAGTTAAAATCAATGTTTAATTACTAAAAAAAATTAATATATGGTTATACATAAGATAAATTCTATTGAAAATATTCATTAAAAATCTAAAAAGATTGCCTACATAATGGTCATTTATTTATAATTTTTAGAGATAAATAATTTAATTTATTTATGACACAATGGTGATTCAGTAATTACCTAATTAATGAAATATTAAAATAACAGATATTATAAATATCTAAATAAATGTAATTTGAAACTTTTTATGAATTAAACAAATTTTATAGGTTAATATTACATGTTAGTATTGATGTAATTATATTTTTTCTAATTAATCATGCTGTTATGATTTTCAAAAAAAACAGAATACCCAATAGTGTCAAAATTGACAAAAAAATAGTTTTTAAAACATATATTATATTCTTAAAAATATATGGTTCAGCCAATAGACTTAAATAATTATATTTGTACCATTAATTGACCACTTGGAGGTCACTTGAATGTTTATAGTATGTTTATTAGCCATATAATATAAAAATACAAATAGACATTGTAAATGTCAAACTATTTAACTAAGAGTTAAATATAAATGATAAGGTGAATATAGTGACAAAAACCTGTCTAAAATCTATTGGATGAAAGGATTTAGACCCATCCCCACCTTAAATTTTAAATAATCCACTTTGGAGACATTAAAAACTGATTATGAATTAATTATAAAATAATATATCAAGCTTTTCCAAAGGTGCCCCTCACCACTCTTATAAAAAGGAACTTCCCCTTCTCACTAATTCACACATTCAAATCCTTTTCACTCTGCCAAACCCTTCCCAAATACTATTTATACTTCCCTCACATATACCTAGAGGCCTCAGTTTGATCAGAAATATATCTTAAGGAGCCCTTTTGATCAAATCAATTGGAAGAACCAGATTAATAGGTAATGTTTTCACCACCCTCTTTCAAGTTCTTTTCTTCTTCAACTTCTTCTTTTATTTCTATTACCTTTATAAAATAATAACTCCAGTATCATATATATACTATGATGTTATTATAAATATGGTACAACCATATTCAGTATTCGATCCATCCTTTTAATGACATGTCACCATATGTGCTTACGTACAGCTCACCGTCTCCACGTCGTGGTGTAATTGTTATTCAAAACATTATTATTTGGATGGGTATAATAGTGATGTGTAATTCATGTAAATAATAAATATAACATGATAATTATTCTGTAGATATGATATACCATCAAATTATATAATATTTTAATATGTAAAGAATTATATTGTCACTCGTGCGTACGTACGGACTACCATCTCCACGAATGTGTTGAGATTCATTCCCCATCGTATCCATTCGAAACTAATTCTCATTTGATGATTAAAAGTAATGTTTAAGAACTTTATATCATTATATTTATGAATAATATACAACCTATCCATAATAAACATGGCTTATGTAACAAAACATATAAAATAAAACGAGTAAGATAACAACCAAAACGACGATAATACTAAGATATTATTAACAAAGCAATGTTAAAAGATCATATATGATATCATAATTATGTATATGGTTCTTGTATAATTTAATAACATTGTTTTAACTATTATACAGGTGTTTAACATACAATAAACTAAAGAAAAGTAAAAGGTAAGGGTTTATTTCACAATCTCTTCATTATCCGGGGTTGTTTATAAGTAATTATCTACTGGGACCTCTTTATCATCCACATCCATGTTTCTTAAAAATGTATTTCAAAACATTCTTAATATTTTACAGAATATGGGTTAAAGTAATTTATAACCTTGTTTTAAATTTTATAAGAAGTTTATAAAGGAATATTTACATCGTTTTCCTAACAAGTTCCTTTTTAACCTTTTCGACAGAATTTAGGTAAGAATGTATTTTTTTTAACTTATACGGTGGGTGCAGCTATTTTCCGCCGTTATAAAATTTTCAAATCTTCCCTTAAAAGCTTCTAAAAATATTTTCAAATTAATGATTTATTTTATAATGTGACTTTTAAATAATTAAAAAAAGAGATATTTCTATCAAATAGTTTTGATTTCATCTATGTCATCATCCTTTGATGGATTTTAAGATTTTTTGAAGTTGATTTATTATGATACAAAACATCCATAATGTGTTGAAGGTTTTGTGATATGTTTTACTGTGGATGTGTTATTTTTATACCATTCATGGTATATGGATAAAGTATTTACATTTCGTATGCTAGTTTTAATACGAATGTTTATGTTATGTTTAAACCTGTTCATATGAGGAATGCATTGGACTTAATAAGTGACGGGTGGAGACTGCTATAGCTCCTCAATGCATCGGTACGTCTCATGAGAAAAACAAGTATCTTGGCACAAATCCTTGAAAAAATTTTATTTTTAGTCTTGGCATGAGGCCTTGGCTTCGTGGTTATGATAGTCTGGAATTATGAATTCCATCATTATGAAAGTGTTTATTGATATTGCATGTGATTATTCAATGAGTAAAATATCCATGTGAATAAGTAAATGGAATTATTTCATTTTATCATTACCATATTATGCTAATGTTCATGTTTAAAAGGCTTTTGTTTTAGTTATACATTTCCTTAATTGTTTATGCTTATTTGTGAATGTTTCCGCTATATTGTTGTCCTTACTGAGCATCTGAGCTCACCCCTTTCAATGTTTTATTTTTCCAAGGATGTGGAGAAGTAATTTATGAATGACCTGCAGGGATAGTATGAGGGGATATGAAGACAAGATGTTGTTCTAGTAATTTTTTCTTAATGATGTAAGGTATACTTTATGAATGTATCTAGTTATTCCAAGGCTACTAAACTAATCTGTCTTTCGAGACTTGATCTTTTTTCATCGTTCCAGCTTTTCTTAGAAAATAGATTAAGCGTACTGTGGACAAAGCTGCGGGAATCAAACCCACAACCATATTGCGATTGGGATTTATCGCCTACCACTGGACTTCATGAATTCCCTGGATTGTATAATGTAGTTTCTTTTTTTAATGGGACTGATGTGTGAATTATACATTCATTATATTTAGAACACTATACGATTAGGATAAATAGAGCATTTTTGAGTTGAATTATGTTTTGTAGTGAAAGACGAGTTTGTGGTAGAAATTTATTAATAGATAAAACTATAATTATAAAGTAATTATATCTCTTTATGATCTTATCCAATATCATAAATAAATTCCTCAACATTAAGGAAAGCAACTTAGAAGAAAAATGTTGTCTGAGATGGTACCATAGATCATCCCAAATTTACGGATTTGGGATTATTAGCCTTTTCAAATCCATGTTCTCTACCACTCTCCATCAGATATTGATGGTTATATTTCTCTTCCATATACATATTTTCCTACATCGAACCCCAGTATGTGTTATTTTTGGTAACCTTTATACTTACTACTCTTTATTTTAAATAGAGGCCTCATTAATCCATTTTTTGATGTGGGATTTCAACTATGATATTTTGAAATGTCAACCCCAAGAATAAAATACCAAGCATAAATTGCAAGGATGCAATTTATTGAAGTAGGGGAGAATGTAACACCCCATGTTTCCATGGTATGCTTCTGTTTGAATAATACAGTAGCGTGTGTTGTACGCAACTTCATGTTATAACACACACCACTACCAATCAAACTAGTCGTTATGAATAGTAATACCCAATTTTTTAAATTTTTTACATTTTATCATTCAAAATGGACTTCATTTTTGGATTTGGAATATCGAAATTATCTTAGGGTGAAATTTTGGTATTTTTCTGAAAACATTCAATTTTTGATGAATAGTGAAAAAACAATGGGTAATAGTTTTAAATCAATTTTTTTTAAATAATTATTTATTTTATTTAAATTTAATTAAGTTCAAAATAGATACATAATACCTATATAAGTTCAATTTAATTCATTGCAGTTATTTTAGAATAAATTTTAGATATATAAAATTTTTATTGAACTTTTCACCGTCTTTTACCCACTTCCTAGAAGAATTTAGAAATTCACATAAAACATAATTTTACCGCTTCTGTGAGCGTAATTTTGAAAATACAAGAAACATGGTTAATATCAAGGAGTAAAATGTGGTTCAATGACATGAAATTAATTTTTGCTGAATAGTAACTTTTTACTTTTATTTACCACGATTAAATGTAAATAGGGTAATTAAGGGTAAAAATGATATTAATATTACCCGAACACATGTCCTAATACTATTATACAAGTGTATCTTGACCAAAAAAACCTTAGAAATAAAATATTATAATTTAGGTCTACTTGGATTAGATTAGGACATTTATTATTATTTAATTCAAAGAAGAGTTAAAAGATTTAAAATCAATGTTTAATAATGAAAAAAATTTTCATATAGGGTTATACATAAGATAAATTCGATTATAAATATTAATTAGAAAGATAAAATGATTTCCTACATAATGGTATTTTATTTATAATTTTTAGACTCTACATAATTTAATTTATTTATGACACAATCGTGATGTAGTAATTACCTAATTAATGAAATATTAAAATAATTGATATTATAAATATCCAAATAAATGTAATTTGAGACTTTTTATGAATTAAAAAAAATTATAGGTTAATATGGCATTTTAGTATTGATTTAAGTTTTTTTTAAATAATTAATCACGCTGTTATGATTTTCAGAAAAATCATATACCAAATAGTGTAAAAATTGACAAAAAAGAGTTTTAAAAAAAATATTATATTATTAATTGATATTCAATTGCTAAAAATCTGAGGCTCATCCAAGAGACTTATATAATGATATGTGTACCATTAATTGACCACTTGGGGGTCTCTTGGAAGTATATAGTTTGTTTATTAACTATATAATATAAAAATACAAAGAGACGTGGTAAATGTCGAACTATTTAACTAAGAGTTAAATATAAATGATAAGTTTAATATAGTAACACAAACCTATTTAAAATCTATTGGTTGAGTGGTTTTATACATATCCCCGCATTAATATTTAAATAATACACTTTTGAGCCTTTAGAAACCGAATATGAATTTATTATAAAATAATATTTCTAGCTTTTCCAAAGGTGCCCCTCACCCTCTTATAAAAGGGCACTCCCCCTTCTATCAAATTCACATCTTAAACGCCTTTGGACTCATCCAAAATCTTCACAAATACCCTCTCAAATATCCTCCCTTCATCCTAGAGGACTTCCTTTAGTCAGAAAGCAAACCTAGGAAGCCCTTTTGTTCAAATCAAAAGAAAGAACTCGAAGATTAAGTAATGATTTCACCACCCTCTTTCAAGTTCCTTTCTTCTTCCACTACATTTTTATTTGTTTTTCCCATTCTAAAATAATAACTCCAGTATATTATATATAATGTGATGTCATTATAATTATGATACAACCAAATTCATTTTTCTATCCACCTTTTGAATGACATGTCATCATACGTGCATACGTAAGGCTTACCGTCTCCAAATTGTGGTGTAATTGTTATTCAATACATTATTATTTGGATGGGTATAATAATGATGTTTATTTTATGTAAATAATAAATATAACATGATAAAGATTCTGTATATATTATATACCATCCAAATATATATTATATTAATATCAAAAGAATGATATTATCGCTCGTGCGTACGTACGGATTACCGTCTTCACGACGCGATGAGATTCATTTCCAAGTTCACCATTCATCGACAATTATGAAAATATATATTACTAAGAAGTATGTAATATATGAAATAATAATGCTACTGTAGATGTATATATTTATATAAATAAGTATATATGTACTTACATAAATCTTATTCACTTACTTCTATTCAATACTATATGAAAACGAAAACTACGTTTATGCGTACGTACGGACTACCGTCTCCATAAATGGTGTTTTCAATTTCATATATATGTCTATTATAAATATTTTATATTCTAAATATATATGATAAATAAATCATGTATTATATTCGATAGGTATTTAAATAATGATCTAAGTGATACAACAAATAGTAACAAGTTAAAACAAGTACGATAAAGAAAGCGATTATTACTCGAAATATTAATATAAAATAGAAATTATTATTAAATGGGTAGTACACAGTCATAAATGAATAATTTATGATATAATATATATTAATATGGTTATGTTATAATTTAATAACATACTATAGTCTTCATACACGAGGCTAAACATACCCTCGACTAAAGGAAAGTGCAAGGAAAGGGGTTTTCATCTCACTCCTTATTCCCATGAGATTCATGCCATATTACCACTATTACCTTTTGTGTGGTGTATTTACTACCCATAATTGTATTCCTTTTGTAATACACTTTAATATATGTGTATTTACATATTCATTGTATGATAATTCTTTGATGGTGTATATGTTTCGTATGTTACCAAATTGGCAAAGGTTAATTTCACAATCTGATTATTATCTGCGGTTGTTTTGCGTAAGTATCTACTGGGACATATTTATTATCCATGTTCATTATTTATGAAAGAGTTTTAAAAGGGAGTATTTTAAGGGACTTTTTACTAAAACATCATTTCAAATGTTTTAAATATTTATTCTTATAAATCTTTCTCATTAATTTCTATGTCTTCAAAATAGTTTTTAAGGATTTATTTATATAGATATGAATGTTTTTAAAATGTTAATTCCATTCAAGAGTTTCAAAGTGGTATGGGACACTTTGATTCAAAAATTTCTTTAAATTTCTTCTTTTCCAAATTGTGTGAGTTTTAATTTTTTTCATGAAAAGGGGTATTTCTCTCAAAGAGTTTTACAAATCATTTTCATCAATTTCAAAATCCTTTAATGGATTTTAATCTTGTTTTGAAGTTGATTTATCCTGATAAAAATATTCCATATTTTGTTGAAGGTTTTGTGATATGTTTGACTGTGGATGTGTTATTTTTATACCATTCATGGTTTATGGGTAAAGTATTGACATTTCGTATGCTATTTTTAATACGAATTCTTATGTCATGTTTAGACCTTTTCACACGAGGAATGTATTGGACTTAGTAAGTGATGGGTGGAGCCCGCTGTAGCTCCTCGATGCATCAGTAGGTCTCATGAGAAAAACTAGTGTCTTGGAACGAGGCCTTCACAAAATCTTATTTGTAGTCTTCGCACGAGGCCTTGTCTACATGGTTATGATAGTATGGAATTATGCATTCCATCGTTATGAAAGTGGTTATTGATATTTCATTTGATTATTTGATTAGTAGAATATACATGTTAATAAGAAAATGGCATTATTTCATTTTATTTATACTATATTATGCTGAAGCTCAAGTTTAAAAGGATCTTTTTAGTTTTATACATTCCCTTAAATGTTTATGATTAATTTTGAATGTTTATGTTGTATTTCTTACCCTTACTAAGTGTTTGAGCTCACCCCTTTCTATGTTTTATTTTCCCAGGATTCCAATAAGTGTATTGTGATTGATATAAAGGGTTAATCTAGGGGAATAATGGTGTTCATAAAGGATTATTTATGTTTCTTTGTATGTTATAAAGTGTAATGTAACATTAATGTATTTAATCTATTTTCCAAGACGGCTAAACTAATCGGTCCTTCGGGACTTGATTTTTTGTAATCATGCCAATGTATTAAAATAATGCATCAACTCTGGGCAACCTTCTTACTTACCACTCTTGAGTCAGATGCTATAATATTTTCATTGATGATATGGATACATTATCTCTATGGTGAAAAATTTGAGATATATAACTATCAAAAGAGTTTGAAGTATATTTTCTCACAGAAAGAACTCAACATGAGGCAAAGGAGATGGATTGAATTACTCAAGGATTATGAATGCACGATACACTACCACCTAGGGAAGGAAAATCATTCTTGGTGCACCGAGAGGGAGTGGTTCTTCAACCAAAAATTTTTAAGGGACTTTTTATTCCACGGTACGCTTCCCTTTGAATAATACAGTAGCGTATTTTTGCGCAACTTCGAGTTCTAACACACACCACAACCAATCAAACTAGACATTATGAATAGTAATACCCACTTTTTGAAATTTTATAAATTTTATCTTTCAAAATGTACTTCATTTTTGGATTCGGAATATCGAAATTATCTTAGGGTGAATTTTTAGTCTTTTTCTAAAAACATTCAATTTTTGATGAATAGTGAAAAAACCCTGAGTTATAGTTTAAAACCAAATTTTTATGTAAATAATTATTTATTTAATTTAAATTTAAATAAGGTAAAAATAGATAAATAATACCTATATAAGTTCAATTTAATTCATTTGACTTAGTTTATAATAATTTTAGATATATAAAACTTTTATGGAACTTTTCACCGTCTTTTACCCACCTCCTAGGAGAAATTATAAATTCACATAAAACTTAATCTTACCGCTTCTATGAGTGGAATTTTGAAAATTTGAAATACATTGTTAATATAAAGGAGTAAAATGTGTTTCAATAAGAAAAAAATAATTATTGGTGAATAGTAACTTTTTACTTTTATTTACCACAGTTAAAAGTAAATAGGGTAATTAAGGGTAAAAATGATATTAATATTACCCTAACACATGTCCTAACCCTATTGGACAGGTTTATCTAGACAAAAAACAACATTATAAATAAAATATTATCATTTAGGTCCACTTGGATTAGATTAGGACATTTATTATTATTTAATTCAGAGAAGAGTTAAAAGAGTTAAAATCAAAGTTTAATTACTAAAACATTTTTAATATTGGGTTATACATAAGACAAATTCGATTGTAAATATTAATTAGAAAGTTAAATTGATTTCCAACATAATGGTATTTTATTTATAATTTTTAGACATTGAATAATAAAATTTATTTATTACACAATGGTGATGTAGTATTTACCTAATTTATGAAATATTAAAATAATTTATATTATAAATATCAAAATAAATGTAATTTGAGACTTTTTATGAATTACACTAATTTTATAGGTTAATATGAAATATTATGATAAGTTGTATAATTTTTTTGTGAAGTAATAATGCTGTTACGAAATTATCAAAAAAACATACCCAATAGTGTCAAAATTTACATAAAATATTTTTTAAAACAAATATTCTTTTATTAATTGATATTCTATTCCTAAAAATCTAAGGATCGGCCAAAAGACTCATATAATGATAGTTGTATCATTAATGGACCACTTGGGGGTCTCTTGTAAGTATATAGTATTCTTATTAACTATATAATATAAAAATAAAAAGAGATGTGGTAATGTCAAACTATTTAACTAAGACTTAAATCTAAAGGATAAGGTCACTATAGTGACCAAAACTTTTCTAAAATCTATTGGTTGAGTGGTTTTATACACATCCCCACCGTAGACTTTGAATAATCGACTTTTAAGCCTTTATAAACTGAATATGAATTTATTATAAATTTATACTTTAAGTTTTTCCTAAAGAGCCCCTCCTCCCCCTTATAAAAGGTCACCAATTCTAACCAATTCCTCACACCTCTCAAGACTTTTGGCTCGTCTAAAATCTTCCCCATTAATCTCCCTACATTCCTCTACTCCTAGAAGCCTTACCTTAGGCATAAGGAACTTCAAGATTCTTTTTTGGTTCAAACCAATGGGAGTTACCCATATTAAAGGTAACGATTTATCTTAGCTTCATTTCTTTAATTTTACTTCTCTATCCCCTAAAATCTTCTTATTATTTACTTTTGTAACAAAACAAGTATCCCAAATATACTAGTACATTTTTATGAGAATTATTCAAACAACACTTACACACACCTCAATCTAATGGGTGAAGAACATAATGTTTCTGTGGATGGCAACCAAACGCCTCACGAAATGATGATTGTTTAATTATCTCCTACCATCTCTCATGGTGGCCATTATGATGGAACTATAATTAAATATGATATTAATGATATTTATTTTATATATAGTCTTTTTTAATTCCATTTTATAGCATACCATTATTCGTTACATGTTGTATATATATACGATAATTTCATTTGAGGAAGTGCGGACTACCGCCCCCTCAGAGTGATATGACTTGTTCATACCATACATGGAACATATAAAGGATGGTCTTAATGAACTCAAGTAACACATATAAGATATTATATTATACTGGAATAATAATATACCTATGTATCATTTGGTTTTTATTCTTTTTAAAATGAAAAATGAAATGGAAGTAGCGTTCATGAGTACGTATGAATTACCATCTCCACAAACGCGATGAGATTAATTTCCCCATCATATCCATAAAAGTATAATTCTAATTTTATTATTAAAAATAATTTTTAAGGACTTGATATCATTCAGTATATGAATAATATACAACCTATCTTTAACAAACATGACTTATGGAACACAACATATAAAAGAAAATGAGTAAGTCAACACCCGGAACGACGATAATACTAAGATATTATTAACAAAGAAATTTTAAAATATCATATATGATATCATATTAATTTATATGATTCTGGTATAATTCAATAAAAATTATTTCAAAATTATACCTGAGGCTAACCTACCCTCGACCAAGGAAAAATTACAAAGTAAGGGGTTTCTTATCTCACTTTTAATTCCGTCAGTTTTCCGTTATTCAACACTTATTTATTGCATGTGGTGTGTGTACTACCCATGATTGTATTTATTCTGTAATATAATTTAATTTATGAATATTTAACTCATCATTTTATGATAATTCTTTCAGGGGTGTATGTTTCATAAGTTACCAAATCAATAAGGGAATTTGAAATTTCAATTTTCACTCATTCGGCTTTATTCATATTTCATTGATTATTTTACTCCAAGATTATGCGTGGAATCACTATTCATTTGCTTATGCCATAATTTCCACCCACTTTCTGTGGATATAATTTTAATACACATAATCACTCCATTGATAAATTCTCAATTCATCGGTAGGAACTTGATAAGAGTAATTTTTACTCAATCTCCATTTGTTGAGTTAAATATCCAATTCATTTGTGTTGTTTTTAGAAGAATATGTGTGAATATCCTTTGATTATTTTACACTAAATATCCAATAATATTGAGTGTATTTATATCTGTAACACATAATTATGTCCTGGATTTATCCTTAACCTAATGATACAAACTTTATTAGATATTTCATCTCAATTTATATTCCATTGAGACTCCTTTGTTTTTATACACCAAATCAATTTTATTTGGTGTATATAATGTACTTTGACATAGTATATCATGAATACATTTATTCTCATGATATTACAATGTTTTTACCTCAATTATTTATATTCAAGTGTCTCTGTTTTGGTTATGACCTCAAACTAAAATATCATTTTAAAATGTTTTAAAGATTTATTATTCTAATTCTTTCTCATTAATGTACATTTTTAAAAAATGGTTTTAAGTATTTATGTATATGGACATTAATGTTTTCAAAAAAAAATTCCTTTTAAAATTTTAAAAGTGGTGTGGGACACTGTGATTCAAAAATCTATTTTAAATGTAAAATTGAAAAATAGTGTTACTTTTAAATGTTTTCAACAAAAAGGGGAATATTTCTCTCAATATTATGATGATTATTTTAATCTATGTCAATATCCATTGTTATTCTCGATTATGGTTAATTTGATACAATACAATCTTCTTTATTGTATCGAATAAGTAATGTATGACTATAGATGTGCTATTTTTATACCATTCATGGTTTGTGGTTAAAGTATTGACATTTCGTATGCTAGTTTTAATAAAAATATTTATGTTATGTTTGAAACTTTTCATATGAGGAATGCATTGGACTTAGTAAGTGATGGGTGGAGCCTACTATAGCTCCTCGATGCATCAGTAGGTCTCATGAGAAAAACTAGTGCCTTGGCACAAAGCCTTGACAAAATATTATTTGTAATCTTGGAATGAGGCCTTGGCTATGTGGTTATGATATTCTGGAATTATGAATTCCATCGTTATGAAAGTGGTTATTGATATTGCATGTGGTTAATAAACTAGTATAATAACCATGTGAATAAGTAAATGGAATTATTTCATTTTATCTTTTCCATATTATGCTGAAGTTCAAGTTTAACCATTTAGGAAGACTTTAAAAAGAATATTAAAGCTGTGAATCATGAGAGATTGAGTGACTTTGTGTATGAAGATGGAATTCCGAAATTTGGGAAGATACTTTGTGTTCCCAATATACCAGATCTAAAAATGGAATTTTTGCTTGATGTTTACAGTTCCAATTTCTCTATACACCCTGGGAGAACCAAAATGTTTAGAGATTTGAAGGAACATTTTTGGTGGGACAACATGAAGAGGGAGATTGTTGATTTTGTGTCAAGATGTATGGTTTTTCAATAAGTGAAAGATGGAAGGCAACAGCCTGGAGGAGTCATGCAAACTCTTCCGATACCGGAGTGGAAATGGGATAATATCACGATGGACTTTGTCATGGGACTACCAAAGACTCCTAGAAGGAACGATGAAATATGGGTCATTATTGATAGTCTTACCAAGTCATGATATTTACTTGCTATAAGGGAAGATTTACCACTTGAACGGCTATCAAGACTATATATTAATGAAGTTTTGAGACTTCATGGAGTACCCCCTATCGATTGTATCTAATCATGATCCCCATTTTACTTCAAGATTCTAGAAGAGTCTTCCGAAGGCCTTGAATACTGATCTTCATTTGAGCACTGCCTGCCGCCCTCAAACAAATGGAAAATCAGAACGGACTATTCAAACCATAGAATAAATGTTGAGATCTTGCTCACTTCACTTTTATGGTATGTGGGATCAATATTTACCTCTGGTAGAATTTTTCTATAATAATAGCTTCCATTCAGGTATTCAAATGGCACTATATGTATCATTATACGGAAAGAGATGTCGCACACCAACCTGTTGGGATGATGTTGGTGAAAGAAAACATGTAGGCCCAGAACTGGTGGAGGAAACAATGGAAAAGGTAAAGGAAATCCAAAACCACATCAAAGTAGCTCAAAGTAATTAGAATATCTATGCCGACCACCGAAGGAAGGATTTGGAATTTTAGGTAGGAGGTCATGTTTTCTTGAAGGTATCTCCATGGAAGGGTGTTATACGTTTCAGTAAGAAGGGAAAATTTAGTCCTAGGTACATCGAACCATTCAAAATTATAGAACAAATTTGGGATGTAGCATACCATTTCGCAATGCCGCCAAATCTTTCCAAAGTTCATGATGTGTTCCACGTATCACTATTGAGAAAATATATGCCTTCCCCAATGCATGTACTCACCTATGAGGAATTACAACTGGACCCTCATCTGTCTTATTGCGAAGATACCATCAGGATTCTTGATACAAGAGAACACGTGATGAGAAACCGGATGACTCGTATGGTAAAAGTTCTATGGAGAAACCATAAGGTGCAAGAGGCAACGTGGGAACCCAAGGAACTAATGATGAAGAACCACCCGAGTCTTTTCATGCTGTAGTATTCAAGAAATTTCTAGGATGAAATTATTTGAAGGAGGGGAGAATTTAACACCCAATGCTTCCACGGTACGCTTCCCTTTGAATAATACAACAGCTTGTGTTATACGCAAATTCGAGTACTAACACACACCACAATCAATCAAACTAGCCGTTATGAATAGTAATAACCACTTTTTGAAATTTTATAAATTTTATCTTTCAAAATGGACTTCATTTATGGATTCGTAATATCGAATTTATCCTAGGGTGAAATTTTGGTATTTTTCTAAAAATGATCAGTTTTTTATGAATAGTGAAAAACAATGAGTTATTAGTTAAAACCGAATTTTTATTTAAATAATTATTTATTTTATTTAAATTTAATTAAGGTAAAAATTGATACATATTATATATATAAGTTCAATGTAATTCAATGAGATGAAAATAATTTTTGGTGAATAGTAACTTTTTTACTTTTATTTACCACGGTTAAAAGTAAATAGGGTAATTAATGGTAAAAATGATATTAATATTACCCTAACACATGTCCTAATTCTTTTGGACAAATGTATCTCGACCAAAAATAACCTTAGTAATAAAATATTATCATTTAGGTCCACTTGAATTAGATTAAGACATTTATTATTATTTAATTCAATGAAGAGTTAAAAGAGTTAAAATCAAGGGTTAATTAATAAAACATTTTTAATATAAGGTTTTACATAAGATAAATTCGATTGTAAATATTAATTAGAAAGATAAAACGATTTCCTACATAATGGTATTTTATTTATAATTTTTTGACATTAAATATGTTAACTTAATTATGACACAATGGTGATGTAGTAATTACCTAATTAATGAAATATTAAAATAACTGATATTATAAATATCCAAATAAATGTAATTTGAGAATTTTTATGAGTTACACTAATTTTATAGGTTAATAAGACATGCTATTATTGATTTAATTATGTTTTTTTGAAGAAATCATGCTGTTAGGATTTTCACAAAAACAAAATACCCAATAGTGTCAAAATTGTCATAAAAGATCTTTTAAAACAAATATTATATTATTAATTTATATTATATTCCTTAAAATATAAGTTTTGTTCAATAGACTTAAATAATGGTATTTTTATCATTAATGGACCACTTGGGGGTCGCTTGGACTTTTATAGCAAGTTTATTAACCATATAATATAAAAATACAAAGAGACATGGTAAATGTCAAACTATTTAACTAAGAGTTAAATATATATGATAAGGTTAATATTGTGACCCAAACCATTCTAAAATATATTGGTTGAAAGGATTTCGATCCTTCCCCACCTTAAACTTTAAATAATCCACTTTGGATCCATTATAAACCAAATATGAATTTATTATAAAATAATATTTCTAACTTTTCCAAAGGTGCCCCTTACCCCTCTTATAAAAGGGTACTTCCCCTTCTCACTAATTCACACATTAAAAGCCTTTTGTCTCGGCCAAAACTCACCCATATACTCTCTAAACTTCCTTCACTTCAACCTAGAGTACATAGATTGATCAGAAATCCATCTTAAGGAGGCCTTTTGATCAAATAAAAAGGAAGAACCCGATTAAGAGGTAATGTTTTCACCACCCTCTTTCAAGTTCCTTTCTTCTTCAACTTCTTCTTTATTTTATATTCCCATTATAAAATAATAACTCTAGTATCATATATATACTGTGATGTTATTATAAATATGGTAGAACCATATTCAGTATTCTATCCATCCTTTTAATGACATGTCACCATACGTGCGTACGTACGGCTTACCGTCTCCATGTCGTGGTGTAATTGTTATTCAAAACATTATTATTTGGATGAGTATAATAATGTTGTTTAATTCATGTAAATAATAAATATAAAATGATAATGATTCTGTATATATGATATACCATTCAATTATATATTACTTTAATATCTAAAGAATGATATTGTCGCTCGTACGTATATAAGGACTACCGTCTCCACGAACGCGATGAGATTCATTCCACATCATATCCATTCGAGACTAGTTCTAATTTTATGATTAAAAGTAATGTTTAAAAAATTTATATCATTATGTATATGAATACGATACAACATATCCATAACAAACATGGCTTATGTAACAAAACATATAAAAGAAAACGAGTAAATTAACACCCGAAATGAGGATAATACTAAGATATTATTAACAACGCAATGTTAAAAGATCATATATGATATCATAATTATGTATGTGGTTATTTTATAATTTAATAACACTGTTTCAACTATTATAAAATAGTTTAACATACCATCGACTAAGGAAAATTACAAGGTAGGGGTTTATTTCACAATCTTTTCATTATCTGAGGTTGTTTATATATAATTATCTACTCGGACCTCTTTATCATCCACATCCATGTTTCTTAAAAATGTATTTCAAAACATTCTTACTATTTTATAGAATATTAGTTAAATTCATTCATACCCTTGTTTTAATTTTTATAAGAAGTTTATAAATGAATCTTTACGACGTTTTCCAAACAAGGTCTTTTTTATCATTTTTTACAAAATTAAGGCAAGAATGTCCTTCTTTTAACTTATACTACGGGTGTGGCTATTTTACACTGTTATAAAATCGCCAAAGATTCCCTTACATGCTTATAAGAATATTTTCAAAGTAAATGTTTTATATTATAATTTTAATTTTAAATTATTTTAAAAAAATAAGATATTTCTCTCAATTAATTTTGATTTCATCTAGGTCATCATCCTTTGATGGATTTTAAGCTTATTTGAAGTTGATTTATTATGATACAAAACTTCCATATTTTATTGATGGTTTTTTTATATGTTTGACGGTGGATGTGTTATTTCTATACCATTCATGGTTTATGGAGAAAGTATTGAAATTTTTTATGCTAGTTTTAATATGAATTTTTATGTTATGTTTAAACCTGTTCATATGAGGAAAGCATTAGACTTTATAAGTGACGGGTGGAGCCCGATATATCTCCTCGATGCATCGGTAGGTCTCATGAGACAAACTACTGTCTTGGCACAAGGCCTTGAGAAAATCTTATTTTTAGTCTTGGCATGAGGCCTTGGATACGTGGATATGATATTCTGGCATTATGCATTCCATCATTTTGAAAGTGGTTATTGATATTGCATGTGATTATTCGACTAGTAGAATTTCCATGTGAGTTATTAAATGGAATTATTTCATTTTATCTTTTCCATTTTATGATGAAGTTCAAGTTTAAAAGGCTTTTTTTTAGTTATACATTGCCTTAAATTTTTAGGCTTATTTAAAAAAGATTCCGCTATATTGTTATCCTTACTGAGCATCTGTGATCACACCTTTAAATGTTTTATTTTTTCCAGGAGGTGAAGAAGTAATTTATGAATTACCTACAGGGATAGTATGAGGGGATATGAAGACAAGATGTTGTTGTAGTATTTTTCACTTTAATATGAAATGTAATCTTTATGAATGTATCTAGTTATTCCAAAGATACTAAACTAATCGGTCTTTCAAGACTTGATCTTTTGTGATCATGCCAATATTATGTAATAATGCACCAACATTGGGTAACAGGGGTCAGGGCACTACACAAATGCATTCATCTATAATTTCCCCAACCAGAAAAATAGATGGGTTCATCCCCAATTGGATTAATGTACACCCATAAAGAGAAGAAAATACAAGTTACCTATATTATCCTTCTCTTTTATAAAGGTTCTACAACACGAGTCATGAAACTATAACTGGTCAGATTCTAGTTTAATTGGATTATGTTCGATATTTATAAAAACAATTATGTCATTATTCAATGTCTATATCATTTACTCATGGATATCAGTTGGTTATATAATTATGACATGGAAAATTATACTATAACTATTTAAAATATACCTATTTTGGGTATTTCTTGTGTAAATTTTCAATTAAATTCACCATTTCACTCTTTATTAGTTGATGAAATACTAGATCTTTAAAGAAGATTTATTATGATGTTGAATTTTTCTATAAATGGTATAAATATCATTTACTAGTATTTCAGTCTCAAATTTAATGGATCTTGTTTTAAAGATCTCTTTCATGTACTTTTTTCCCACATTCATTATTCAACAGGGGACCAAACATTGAAATTTAATGACAATTATTTTTATATTGTATTTTAAATAACCATTGATAATGCAAAAAGTTACTCATATGTTTTTGAAATGGGATTTGTTTATTATATTTTATGGTAATCAATTGATCAGCAGTGGTATCTCACAAGCCACTATACTTTTTCAACAAAACTATAAGAGGTAACCTCAATTTTTTTTAAAAAAGTGTCATTTTTGTTGTTACAAATTAAGGATTAAAAAATATATCCCATTTTTTAGATGTTTTGATGAATGATAATCAAGAAAATTACCTAGGGTGATCATGATTTAATTGAATTGTTGGAATTTTCATTCAATAATTTCATTTTTTGTCTTGGTAAAAAATCATATACCCCCATTCACACACAAATTCATACATTATTATGAAATTATAAGCTTATTTTGATATTAATGATATGATTTCCATTCCGAAAATATATAAGGTTCTAGTTTTACAATAGATATTATTATAAAAAACATCTAATTTGACATGTATTATTTTGAAATCAAACATCGACAATAGTTTATCAACTGGATCACATCATGTGATATCATTTATTTCTTATACCCAACATATTTTTTCTAAAAATTTATAATATAAAATCATAAAATATAGTATATCATCACATTAAATCTTAATAAATATTTATTCATCCATAATATGAGGGGAAAAATATTTATCACTTATGAAATCATACCCACCAAAATTTAAATCATCAAATAAATCATATATCATATTTAGGAATCAATTACATCCCTATGACTGTTTAATCAATTCATAATAACTAATAAACAAATAACCATTTAGAAATATTGTTCTCATTAATGATAATATTACTTCTCATTTTAATCCACTTAACATTCTGTTATAAATCATAATCTAATTAATAATACCTCACTCATTGAATTTTTTCATGTGAAAATAACTCATTTTTGAAATATAGTTTCCTATAATTGACTTCATATAAGAATAAATTCCTTTTCGATGCATCTATCTCACTAAATGGGAGAAATCGTATAACATGCACATAGTACAAATGAATGGATTAAATTAAACCAGATTAAATTATTAGAATCACCTACATATCAATTCATTAATGTTTTAAGTATAGAGTTAATCTGAAATCCACTTTCAATGAATAGAAACCAATGATACCAAAAAACTAGATAAACATATATGAATAAAAACATTGAATAAATTGACCCAATAAAACAAGAAAATAAATCACAAGTCTTTTATTAGGCATTTAAATAAACTCAAAATGAAGAAATAGATAAAATTTTCAATGTAAAACAAGTCATTCAGATGAAAATATTATTTAGGGGAAAATATAGAGTTCTCAAGTGAATAATAGTGGATGAAACAAATTCATAATTTTTTTCATATTTATTTCATTTCTTTATGTCGTATTTATTAATTAATAAAATTTTATTGTTTTCTTAAAATCAAATAAATATTTATTTGATGTTTTAAAATATGGTTTAAAATGGAATAAATTGTGAATATAAATTAATTTAATTTAGTTTGGAATAAAATAAATTGATTACTATTTATAATCTATAGATTTATTATATTTATATTGAAGGAGAATGAAACTGATGTTGTAAACAAATATCTTAAATATGTAAGGAATCTCTGGCCATGGGATTTCAAAATTTTAAGGGATACCAATTGACAAATTAGATATATTTTTTAACATCTATATGATGGATAACATTTATTTGTTATTGTACAAGGGGTATGTTTGAAAAAATTCATAACTCCTTCAGATACATATTATCAAATTTGGTGGTATGTATAAAATAATATAAACACACTAAATATCCTATATAGTGATATGTTGAAAAAATTTATTATATGGAATATGTAATGTGGTGATATGGATGATAAAATTGGATATTCATATGGGAAAATATGGTTTTTATACAATATAAATACATCCCAACTATATGTGGAATAATTACTTCATATCAAAATAATAAATAATATATGGTCCATTATAAAATTAGATTAATTTCACATTGAGAGGGAATAAAATCATTTAAATCTTTAAAATAATTTTTTTTTAAAAATATCAACTCAAAGATACATATAAATCATTAATTAAGAGAAAATAAAAATGAGATCAGTTAATATTAATGCTTGAATATTGTTAGGAAAAAATGAACCTCCAAGGTTATTTGGAATTTCATCTGGGGAAAGAAGAAATAAAAAATAAAGGTTCCTAGGACGTTTGTGATTGCATGGGAAATATTTAAATATAAAAATGGTTGCAAATTCTCCAAACCAATTGAAATCACTGAAATAATAAAGAATTTTTTTAAAATTATTTATTATTAAATGTAAAGGATGTTTGATTTTGTGTTCTTGATATTTTCTACCATATTTACTACTAGTTTTTTTAAATTTCAAAGGATTTGAGAAACCACATAGAAGGATAAACCCCATTTAGATAAGAGGGTTGTGGGGTAGAGAAATTTTTATATATATATCATTATGATTATCTATAATAATATTCTTTTTATATTAATTGATTTTAATTTTCAATAATATTGTATTTGTTTTTGTAAATTGTATTCAGTTTATTATCTATGCACATTATCAACTGCTAGGGATGAAAAATAAATTACTCACTAAACATAATATTTATTATATAAAATTTATTATTCCTGGGATTGTAGTAGATAATATAGTTATTTCTAATAAATGAGTGGAATGTAGTGAAATATTTTTTATTTTCATGGAAATATTTTCCATCGATTGGGATTTTACTAATTGGTAGAGGGATAGTTTATTGTTGATATTTCATGAAAATTATAAATTCCATACTACTGACATCGAAAATTGGATGGATTAAAATTGATTATTTCTTTACCCTGATTGATATTCACTCTCAACATAAGGAAAAAGATACACTAAAAAAATGGAGGATTTCCTCATTCCACTATACTGAATGTTTAGGATAACCATTGGTATAATGTTCCTGGAAATAGTACATACCAAATATTTATAAAAACTATTTTTTTACATAGTCCTATAAAAAAGGTTTTTATATACATTTCATATATTCCATCCTATACCAATGGGTTTTAAAAAATTGGTACATATTCTTCACATAAAACCCTAAACCTATACTCCTCCCCATGACACCCATGATCCCCAATCTTCCCTAACCTGAGTAGTAGTCACCCCTTTGTTCTCCTCCAGTGATATCCCCTCATTCGAGGATTACTTTTTTATGTTATTCTACATAATCATTACATTTTTTTATGAATCCTTCACCTCTTCTTCTGATCACAGATTTCATTTTTTCTATTTATAAAAACCTGGATAAGATTTGATTATGTAAGGATTATTTCTGATCATTCGATAAAAAAGTTCATTTAGATTATTTTTTATTGTATTTTTTAATAAATATGATTTCAGAAGATATATATATATATGTGATTTTTTAATTTATTTATTCTCTAATTTTATATAAATAAAACATATTTTTTTAATATGAATCAACAGACTATATATGTCATCAATGTATTAATTTATTGGTATTGTAAATGAATTTGGGTTATTATATGTTCTGTGAGTATATAGAATAGTTTTTGGGATAGTTCATGGATCCTTTGGTGGGAACATAGGATATAAAACTGGTTGGTCGAGCATGTAAAATTAGGTTTGATATGATTTAAGTTATTATGCTTATTTTATATGAGGAGATGTCACTCCCATGGATAAAATGACATTGGCATGTGGTTATCCCATTAAAATTGAATCCTAGATCCATGGATCTCTCATTAATAAAAAAACCCAAATGATATAGAATTATCATAGAAAATGAACTATGTGGACATTGTTCTCCTATAAAAACATAGCACAAGGAGATGGAAATCAAAGAGATATATGATGTTTCTCAACCTTAAATCTTTTTTTATATACCCATGACCCTTATTGTGAAAAATTAATATGATATATTCTCTTAATACTTCCTTATATTCACTAATTCTTTCCACATAATGTGATTTTCATTATTTGTTTGGCTACTTATGTTTATCATAATGGTACTGTTGATTATTTGTTATTATGGACTTTATAATAAGTATTTATGAATATGAAATGGATGTTAAAAGGTATTTTAATTTCTTAAAATCATGTAAATTTCTTATAAGGTAATGTTTTATTTGAAATAATTATTTCCATTTATCCCACTGTTGTTTCTATATCAAGGTAAATTTGATCATTGTAACATGATATTGCTTAAAAATTATTAACTATTACTTTAAAATAAACTTTTTCTCCTCATAAATGAATGATAATTCCTTTACATATCCATTTATCATTAAATAATAGGTAATATTTACAATATATGTTTGAGAAGTTGATCAATTTCATATGTTCAAAGAGATGCAAAGAAATTATTTATCTGAGGCTTGTATATTTTTATTGAAAACTAAAATATTAATTTAATAGTTTTATTTCAAATTAGAATATCATGTACTATATTATAATTTTTCATAGTGGAGAATTTATTATAATCTAAGTATATGTTATCTTCTTCAAAATATATGCACAATCCATACATATGTATACCCAATTTACTTTGATGATGGTAGTTGAAAGTTACCATCGGAGTTAGTGTATGATAATTGGATATTATTTGGGATTATAGGAGACATGAGACAAATTTTTTCTTTCAAATTATAGATTGGATATGTTTAAAAAAAATCAATTTCAATTCATATATCATATATATTTGTGATTGCATCTCATATATCACCTGTTAGATATATTTCATTTTTTATAAATCATAGTTTCATGATTTTTTGATTGGATGATTATTCATATATATATTTATATATATATCAATTATTTATATAATGAATGATGTTGAGGAGATTTTAAGGAGGAAAATATTTGATAACAACTGATGACTGTTTGAGTTAAGAAAGCCTCATATGGTTCCCATGGTGATTATAATAATTGTAATTTTTTTCCTATAAATTATTGTTAATATCATTTTCTAATTCCTTAAAGAACCAATTAAAGACATATATTTAAACTAGTGTTGGTATATACTCATAATACTAACAGGGGGTTAGAATCCTTCCCAATCGAGTAGGGGTGCTACTAGCGCTAGAAGGAGCATCTGTTGTACCCATTCAAATCTAGACCAATCTGCAGACATCTGATCCAACACACCTTTTCCTCCTCTACTTCATCCACACGAGATGCTCCCACCTATTCCATATTCATTTTATTATTTAGGCTTTAGTTATCATATACCATTTCTATATTCTATGATGTATCCCCAGCCCTGCTATCATTATCCTACCATGTCTACATTGCCTCTATTTCATACTCTTATACATCCATGATATGATGATTTTGGTACTCTATTTTCCACTCCTCCACATGTTGAAAACCTGGTGAAAACATTAGAAATTAGACATACGTCATATGATACCTATCTAGAACACCCCAAATATACCATAAATCATAATAATTCTCCATGATCAAATTTTATTTATAATTGTGTCAAAATATATACCATCACATTTTTCAATTGTAATCTAAATTAATTCCTCTTGTTAATATTGTCTTATTCAAGGGGACATTATAATAGGTGATTTTGGAACATCTATTAGTCTGAATCCTAGAACCCTAAAACAAAATTAATGGTTGATTATAATGAATTCAATCAAATTATGTTCATGAATTATAGACAATGTAGAAGTATTTGGAATTTTTTCCAAGTAAAATGATATTATTTCAGTCCAACTAGTTTCATGGATACATATGAGTAATATAATAATTGATAAGGAATGGGAATATATATTGTTATGGAAATTTGTTTTATTGATATTCATATTTTATATATATGAATTAAAATGTTCATTATATTTTGGATTTAACTTTAATGACATTCAAGATACTATGGTCGCATAATTTATCGAACTTTGACAATTGTGGAGATCATATAAGATTGAGTTATATATTTATGATAAGAGTACATTCGGATTTATGTTAGAGGGTGTAGAAATATTGAATGACTTACCCACTACATTATACAAATAAATGATCATATATTGGAAGAGTAATGAGTTTAAGGTATTTTTAAACATTAATTGATTGTATTTGAAATTTAATTCTTATTAATTAAATTGAATTTCTATTTTTCGGTTGCATAAAAATTTAAAAATTAAAAAGGATTTAGTGAAGTATTTGCACACATTATGGCGCACTAAAATGAAAGGGCATGATAGGCATCAAGTAAACTAACCTACAATTGTTTGTCCCATTCTTATTTTTTATAACCATGTTTTGTAAAAATCATGTCAATATTTCTTGGTATATCTAAACGACTATTAAAAATAATAATAAAATATCTTATTATATTTCATATAGATGTTTCTGAAGATTCAAAATATGTTTTAGAAAAGGTTATTTTTTTCTATTTACATTTTCTGAACTATGTATAATTTATCTTCACTTTAGTATTAGAACACCATTTCATTAAAGTTATTAATCATATAATAATTAAATGTTATACAAATAGTTTCATTTGTTCCTCCCTATTTTTACACAGAACCAATAATTGTAAAAAAACCTTGATTTCTTATTTTGAAAAATAATATGGATAAATTTTAATCTGTACTATTTTGAGCGAAAAATTATATTTTGTGATCCATTTTTTGGAAAAATAATTTTACTCTTTCTTATACACACCACTAAGTTATTTTTTCATTCAAAAATACATTTATCCACCCAAATTTCTATATTATCTATGTTGAAACCTATGGTTTTCATAGAATCAACATTATAGAAGACATGTTTTTTAGAAAAATGTAACATTTTTCTTTGAACATACAATATATATAAACTTATATGATTCAAATACCTCTATTTTAATAGAATGAGTATTTTTTAAATAATTTATCTTATAAAAATATTCAATGGGATCACTACTTCTCATTGTAGTTTTAGTTTACTCATCTTATGTCAATTTGTGATTTGGCATGTTGGCAGATTTTCATCTTCTTCATTATACTTAATATATTTACTTTCTTATTTTTTCACATTAACACTTGTAATATATAATAAAAATAAGTCAGTATCCCCCAATATTATTTATTCACTGTTTCTCAGAATATTATAATATAGTATGTGGTTAGATTTTCTATTCAAAATCGTTTGTATATTCTTCTTATTTTTTTGATCAATAATAAAAAAAATAAAAAATGTATTATTTTCAATAATTTTCATATATAATTGGAATGGAAGCTACAAATTTCGGTATCTAATTAAAAATTATTAAATAATTCTTTTGGAAATGTTTCATCTTTTATTTTCATAAATTAATCTAAATAATTGTCTTTGAAATATCATAATTAATTCACCAAGATAATCGTAAATGTTTATTTAGTCATCCTACACATTTATTTGTTATTAATATTTCAATTCATCTCTAAAAATAATCTATATAATCCTATTATTTATTTTATAAATTTACTTCATAAACTATATTATATTTATCCTCATTTTCATGTACTCACGTGAAGAAATAATATTGATTAATGAAATATCCAGTTGATTAATATATTTTATAACATGTTATTATAGAAATAATACATATTCCTAATACATCCCCTTAAAAATTATTTATTTCCACATAACTCACTTCATTATACACTATGAGATGTGTTTCTTACTAGTGTGCAACACCACCCTATAGTTCTTAGTTCACAATGAAATGTCAATTTACCTTAATCTCATGAGAGAACATTCTTCTTCAAATTTCATCTTTAATCATTATTCAGTCTTAAAAGAAACTTATTGGTTTTTCAATGAAGAATATATTCACAATTTTTGATTTATTATCCTCTCAAACTATAAAATTATAAATCACTTAGAATCATTTAATTTTTCTAATTCTTTACTCATACATTTGATTATAGTAATTATTATACAACCTTTGTATCTATTTACCTATTATCAAACCTACATGAAACTAATCTTTTTTTCCTTCTTGAAGAATCTTCCAATGATTTGAAAATATTTTATTTAATTTGGAATAGCCTTTAAAAATATGTGTTTACTCAGACACAAAAAAACATTTATTTTAACATTTCACTAGAAAGCTATAATTAGTTTTGTGCAGGGACACCCTACTCTTACATAGATCTATAGTATTCCTATGTAGAGTAAGATGGAATAGATTTATTCTTATATAGTACATGATAATTACTAAATTACTTCAAGAAACTCAAGATTAATATTATCTATGGACTATTTACTCAGATGTATCCATATAAAACTCTATGACAATGTAACTTTTGTAGAATAATTGCAAGGCCAATTTTATAAATTGATTACTTTTCCAATATCATCAAAATTTGCAACTCCCAAATTTCATGAATTACTCTATAGACATTTTAAATCGACTCTATACTTATTTATCCACCTTAAATCCCACAAGACACTTTATATAACATCTAAAATTTATTAAAACATCTAAACACAATTCATCTCAATTCCAAAAGCATATGATGACACTTCTTGAGTATTTAAATAAACAACATGTTTCTTCAAAAAGTTTTAATATTTAATAGAAATTATTCTAAAATGGGATCATTAATTAATCACTGATAAAGGATTGAATCATCTTAGTAATGTAGATCATTACACATTACAAATTAAAACAAATATGGAAAATCCAAAATATATAAGAAACCACTTCATCATCTTGTTAATCATTATTTCAAATATTTTACTATATATTTAATATATAATGGTAGAAATTATGTGTCATTTAAGATATATCCCCAAAAAAAGGATTCCTCCACTACGCACAATAGAATTCGACAATCTTATATATTTATAAATAATAAAAAAACTTTCAGAATGAATTGTTATCTATTTATTTTTATTTAAAATCCATTTAGGTTTTTTAATTTTTCTGAATAATACATTAATTAACAATCCAAATTTTAACAATAATTAATTAAAAGAAATTTTTGGATTTATAGTTAATTATAATTATTATTCCTTTTTAAATATTATGTAATGTTTTTAATTTCCATATATTAAATTTAATTATCTTCCCATTTCACATAGATTCTAGACGGGTTATATATTCTTATATATAATACCCCTTTAATTTTAGTTTGATTGATTAGTTTTTCACATATTTTAATTTTTTTCATTAATTTTCAAATAAATATTGGTTACAATAACTTGATTTTCTTCAAAAATACGGTATTGTTAAATAATTGTTCTAATTATCAATTAAATATTAGTTACAATGACTTAATATTTTTATTAATTTTCAATTAAATATTGATTAAAATGAAATTATTTTAATAATTGTGTGTATAGATATTGAATATTTAATGTTGTGTTACTCATACAAAATTGTTTTTCATGAGAAGAAAGAATAAAATGGGAGTACTGCAAAAGAACAAACACAATAATAGGTTGTATGTTTTTTAGTGTAGATATAAAATTTTAATATCTATTTTGAAAATAAATAGTTAATTTATATTTATTGAAATGTGGTTTTGAGGACCTTAATGAACATGAAAAAAGAATATTTAGTCCGAATGATCATTTTCACCAGGTATTAGTATATGAACACCATGGGAGAGTACGCTATCGACCAGGTAATAGTATTGTTTCCACTAGATTTTTTCCCACATCAGGTTCAAATTATGGTAGAAATGAGTTGTAAATGTCTCACAAATAGGTAGAATAGTCTCATATAGAGTCAATAAAGGTTAAAAAATATCCACCTTGTAGGGAGAATTGATATAAAAGGCCAAAAAATATTTTTTGAATGTTATAGCAGGATTATGTTCGTCACTTCCACCAGATACTTCCACAGTTTGTGAATAATTGATTTTGATGTTGTGTGGTTTATATGATGAATCCGAAGATGGTTGTAATGGTCCTAGTGGAGTTTGAGATGATGTATTTGATATTGATGGTGATTGTTATGGTGAGGATACTGGTGGATAAGATAATATAGATTACAACGATAATGAGGATGTTAAAGGTGATGAGGGATATATTGACCCACTCCATTTTTGAATTAACAGTAAAGATATATCTGTGGAGGATGTTTAATGACTAAAATTGAAAAATATTTTGGATTATATATATATATATATTACTATTTTAAATGTTTTGAAAACAATTGATAAATAAGTGGTCGTATTATAAATATACAATATTTTTATTCCACTAAATATGTACTATGGGTTTTAATTTTGTTTACAGGATCTAGAAGTGATGTTGGATGGGTTGGTTTTGGGTGGGGCAGAGGTGATGAAATTATAATCATTTTATAAGCCATTTTTAAACATTCATGTTTGAAAAATTCTATATGCATAGTTCCATAATCCATTTTTTATACATATATACCAATGGTTTACAAAAAGCTATGGGTAATCAAATTTTCCCATAGCCTATACCAATAATTCCAATGGAAATTATTGGTAGATAACTATATCAATGGATTTATATCCAACAGTATATAGAACCATTGTTATAGGATATTCCAATTGTAATATATCCTATAAAAATTATTTTAAACCATTGGTATAGGGTTTTTTAATAGTGATATGTAATTGAGGAATCTCCCTTTTTTAAATATTCATGGATGAATAAATAATTTAAAAGACAAAGATAATATAAAATAATGTAATTGAAACTTGTCTCTATAACCAATCCATTTCATGATATTCTCAACATATTTTTCTTTAATTTATTTAAAATAAATCAAATAAAAAATGATACTTTCTTATTATCAAAATATTTTTTTTGAAAATCATTGGGGAGAACCATTGGTCATGACTATAAAATTATATAATCCTTAGGTTGTAATAACTTTTTATATATTCTTAGAAAATCATTTCAAAACCATATTTATGCTTCTAGGGAGGTAGAGTAAAATTCATAATAAAAAATAAAACCTTGAATTCCATGACCTGATCAAACACTAACTATATAATAATCATTGATCAATAGATAATGAGAACATTTAATTATAGAATTTTGGGTTGATATATAATGATAGTCTTCCATAAGATGTTTTAAAAGTAACATTGAATGAATCAAGTCAATCTTATTATGATCATTGTGATTCCAAATATAAAATCCTAGAAAATATACACAATAAAAATATTAGATATCTATAAACAGAACATTTTTTAAATCAAACTATAGATATTTTTAATCATGTATTCCAAAATGATTTTGAACTAAAAACTTTTCTAATATATATTTTTTACATATTAAATTATCTCACTAGTGAGAATACAAAATATATAATTAATGAATTTTCTATGGTTTTTGAATCATTTTAGCTATGAGAAGTTTATGAATGGAAATTTAATTATATAGAATTATCATTCTTTTTATAAGGATTAAAAATGGAATTTTGATATATTATACAAAAAAGGAAATCAACAACAAAGATACACATCAAAATATATATGGTGTGAACCTAGATATAACTATCCCATAATTATATGATTTGTATAAAATATTTCATTAAAAACATTCCCATGATCAAATAAGTTTATGGACTTAGTGAATTATAACACGCAATTAACTATTAGGGAGCATGTATTTCTCATAAAATGGGATTTAATTCCCCTACATTTAGACATAATTAATCCGAAATAAGTAATCTGAAGATCCTATTAATTTTATATAGATTTTATTCCTATAGACATATCACATTTAATACTTTTCTCCATATCCATAAAAAATGTAATATTCACAAGGGTGATCCTAAACTCACATTAAGGGATAAAATATAATAAAATTGATCATATAATAAAAATTATTGGATAATAAGTAAAGAAGAAAATTATAATCATTTAATTTCATATAACTAACAACATAAGTTTGAAATAAATCCATGAATTACATAAAAATATTAATAATGTCATTAATATGAATAGATTATTTCGTAATGATATAATATATAATATTTAAAATCCTAATCATTTTTTATTTACACATACCATGAAATCTTTCATCAATATGTGATGTATACACAAAATACCCAAGATTGTTTTTCTCATGAGACAAATTGATCAATGAAGGACTACCATTGGCCCCACTGATCATGAGAATTATAGTTTATTGATTCAAATATCATCATTTAAAGATAATTATTGTTTATGTAATAGATTTTTTATAATTATTTATAAAGTTATATTTATATTTCAAAGGTAATTTGGTTGTGATTCATAATAAAAAATAATGTTATGATCCTGTTTTGATAATTTTTATCAAACTATAGGATGGTAAATTATGGTAAGGAAAATATTAATATCACCTACCAATAACAATAAAATGGAAAGATCTGTTTTCATTAATTACTAAGAATGTGGAACTCTAGACCATGAGACTTGTGTTCGGGTATAAAAATTATTATATAAACATTAAATTTTATAGAACTTGTCTAACTCCCCAAAATGATAAAAGAATAACAGTTTATTCAATAGTGTATGTGACACAAAACACATATATTAGAAGAGAATATAATAACCCAAGAATATATAATATATATTTTATAATAAATTTAATTCCTTTGATATCTTACAATAAACGCAACTATGATTTTCTTCGATAGCTTGCATTACATGCAAGACAACGTTTTTATGTACAAAAATATATTATTTATATTATTATTAAATATGATAGTTATAAAATCTAAATTTTGTTGGTGGGTTAGAATATTACAATCTATATTGTGAAGTGTATAGTTATCTATATATTATAAATATAATAAGGATTATTTGAGATGAAATGATTTATTTTCTGAAAAAATGTATTTTTTCTAAAAGATGGTACCGCCATGCTATAAGTACAAAAGTTTAAAATTTTTTTTTACCAATTTTAAAAAAATTATATTTCAGAATACACTTAAATTTTAAATTAGGATAATAAAATTATCATAGGGATAATATTTGGGATTTTTCTAAAAAGATTCATTTTGGTGAATAGTGAAAAATAATGAATTTTAATTAACACTTCTTATTATTTTAAATTATTTATGATGTAAAATTATATTTTGAATTAGTTTTAATGTAAAATTAGTAAAAGTTTATATCAATTAATCCAATTTATTACATTTTAACCATTTTATTATTGATTTTTAATATGAAAACATTATAAAAAATCTAACATTTTCACATTAAAAACATGTTATATCGTCTCATCTACGATTTTATTTTTTAATTATAATTTCACAATTATATGATTTTAATTTCAAAACAAATCAATTAAATATTTTTAATAAAATTAATTTATATTGACTAATATTTCAATTTATATTTTTCCCTAATTTAATAGGGAATGATGTAAAAATTAATGACCACAATTAAGGTAAATATGGGTTTAACAGGGGTTAAACTAAAAATATAAGGGTAAATATGAACTATAAAATTTTATAAAAACTATTTTATAGGAATATTTGGGACATTAACACTATAAGTTTTATGTATGTTTCACCTTGGACCCTTTTGAAATATGATAAATCTGTGAGCACTCAATTCTTAACAATGATCAACTTTATTTTATTTCTTTCTACACCTCCTTCAATTATTATTAATCCTTGTTGATATAATAACATCAGTGACACAAATATACAATGATTTTTTAATAATAATTTAATTACCTAAAATATTCCAAACATACAAGAAATATTATATGAATTCATTATTTGTGTATACGACAGACTACCATGCCGCGAAATGATGCCATTCATTTTTTTTCATTTCCGACTCTCAAGGTTGGATATAACGATGGTTATATGGTATATATAGGATATTTATAACATATTTATTCATTATGAGTCACTATGTCATATTTTTTTAATTTCTTTCTCAAGGAGATACTATAACTTCACCTGCGTGTACAGAAAACTACTACCTCAAGATACGATGTGATTTCATTTCCACTAATTCTAGGAATTGTAGGTGATAAAGAAAAATTAAATTATTATATGTGGCATAAATGAAATAATAATGATATTAATGAAATATTTACAATTTTTAATGGTATATATATACCTGTTTCATTCTTTTTGTTTCACTCTTGTACGAGATGGTAATATCATTCATGTACGTGTGGACTAACGCCTTCACGAAGCGGCGTGTTTCTCTTTTCTTCACAACCCCACTTTGATGATATATATAATAATATAAAATGATTTATATGATATTTTTATCATTATGTAAGAATAATAAAATTACTTACCTCATTTATATAATGAAAATTGAAAAATGGAAATGTCACACATGCGTACATACAACCTACCATCTTCATGATCGTAACATACATCATTTTTCATAAACATAAATCATGATTTTTTATAAAAGTAAACTTGATGAGAAATTATGATAATAATTTCATTATTATTATTATGTAAATTGTATAACTATATAATATTGTCTCTAAATAAACATTTAATGATAAACCATGATTGATAAAACAAGCCAATTAACACCCAAAACAATGAAAATAATGAAGGATTATTAATGAATGGGTAATAAGATGTTCTATAAGGATCATATATGGTATTATAAGTATTAATATGTTCTTGAACAAGTTAATAACATGCCTAAATTCACAATACATGAGTTTAAATAATGTTCCACAAAATTAATGTGTAAGGTAATGGATTTCATCTGAATCTCATTTCATTGAGGAATATTATAATTTTATGCTAATGTTTTTTTATATTGTGTATATAATAACCCTTTGACATTTAGTATCTTGAATAATTTATTATTCATTATATTTACAGTTTTTGTTTTGAACAATTTCATCTATATGTATTTTACATAAGAGGTAAGGAGTGGTAAAAAATTTCATAACTCAATTTCTTTTAATTTGGTTATATTACTTCCTCATTGTCGTTAGTATTCTAATAATATTTGTTTAATGATTTATTATTATCATATGATGTATTTACAATTTTTATGTGTATTTAAAATTTATACACATAAAAAATTCATTGATTGATTCTCAGTTCTGCATTATGATCCTTGTAAGTGTTTACTTCATAGTGTCATTTTAATTGATATTTCATATTATAGAATTACTTTATTTGGTAATTTAAATAAATAATAAAATTTTTTAATAAAATAAAAATTCAGTTTTATCATGGGTGGAAAATATATTTTATTCAAAAACTATATTTTCAAAAAATGTCTCCAACTCATTTAAAATTATTTATTAAAGAAATTTTCAACCATTTTTACTCTCTATAAAAAAAAGATCAAATGAATCATATGCCATTTTCAATGAAATGCCCATTTTTTCTACTAAAAATTTCAAACAAATCTTTTTATCATTTTGTGAACAAGGAACTTTTCTAACCTTTTTTAAAGTGGAAAGGGAATTTTCATTTCAAGTTTCACAACATGTATGGAATTACATTTCCTCATGGCCATTATTTCTTTAAATATTAATTTGTAATTTTCTTAATGTAGTTTTTATGAAATGATTTTAATGGTTATTTTTTATGAAAACTTTTGTAAAATATGTTTCAAAAATGAAAAAGATATTATCATCATAAATTATTTTAATGTTATTTTTGTAGTATTTATATTCATCAATGTCCACATAAAATTATTATTAATCCAATGTGTATATGTTAATATAAACATTTTTCTTCCTCGATGTGATTTTTTTTAACAATGATAGCGTGGAAATTCACTTGTATAATGTTTCAATTAACAACATATCTATGAAATATTCACTTTACTGTGATCATTAGATATTATATTTCCCATAAATATCCATATTACTTATCATGTATATACTTATTTATTAAACCATATACAATTTTAACATATAGTGTGTACATTTATAATTATTTGTTCTTCTAGGGAAATATTTATAAATCCATATTCGTTACTCGATACTGATATTTAACGATAAGTCACATTATTCATTAATTTAATCGATTTGATATATTTGGAATTCTTCTAACATGTGTGAAATTTGTTGGGGACTGTCTATAGAAATCCCATCGATGCACCAGTAGTCTCATGGGACAAATCACCATGTATGTTTTGAACCGTCTTCTGAAATGTCTTGACTGTAAAGGTATCTTATTCCTAGAAAAAATGACATCCAATATTAATGTATGGACATGATTTAGAGTTCAGTGATTATTATCCATGATATTTTTTGAGGATATTATATTTGTATTCATTTCATTCTCAGTTTATTGATTGAATAGAATTTTTTAATTATTTACATTGACTGATTTTTTATTACATATCTAGTTATGATAGTCAGTTTATCTATTAAATTCAATGTGTTTTCACTTATTTAACATTACATTGATTATTCAAGCCAATTATTTAAATGTCCTTTTTTTTCAGATATTTATATTTCCATATTTTAATTATTTATTTATGATGCTTCATTTTTTTATGATATCGTCCATTGTACTTACCCCTTACTAATAATTTGATTCCTTTATTAGTAATACATGAATTGAAATATGTTTGATATTCAACGATATTATATTGGGAATAATTTTATTATTAAAAAAGAATCATATTGTAATTTGTGTGTTGAAATGTAATTAAAGACTCATGTATGTATCCATTTTACCTAGACTACTACAATTTTCACTTCTTCATGATGCAATCCATTATATCTTATGGAAATATAATAAAGTAAAAACTGGATATAGGATTCTAAGATAGTGTTTTCTATAGTTTGTATCAGTGGAAATTTAGTAGATCCCTTGGGAACAATATTTTAGAAATCAAATATTATAAAACAAAACTCCATGATTAACATTGAGGATAAGTGTAAAAGAACCTCATAACGTTTTGGTAAGATAGATATTATATGCTTATTTTCTTTATAATAAAATCATGTATGGGTACAGAAAGAGGACATGGTTTCGGAATATATTTACCTAGGGGTAATAGTTTTGAAAAGGGAAAATTAGGCTTGACCCGATCATCACCCCGTGCATGAAAGTGATCCTTACTTTGCACAGTGTTTTACACTCTTATAGGATGTGCTTAGGATAATTTAAATTTTCATTACAAACCATTTTGATGGATTTGAATAGATGATGAAAATGAATGACCAAGGTTAAACATAAGATGACTTATATTGAAAAAATGTTTTCATAGTGGAATGGAAAATATATAATCTGTTAAAAATTATAGAATAAAGTGATTAATTATTAAAGGAAAATGAAGAGTATGATGGTTGGAAATAAATCACATCGTAGGGATTCATTTATAAATAATGTTGCTTAATGTGTTGAAAAAATTAAGTACCCTACTCAATTCCCTCTCATAAAGGGTAACCCCCCAGACCAAGGAAGGGACTATGTGGAAATAAAATTAAATAAGTATTAATGTATTTGGAATCAAGAATATATTTTTTGAAGAATTTTACCAATGGTATTATGGTTATAAGAATCGTGAATCATCTATGGTGTATGTTAAATTTTAGAATCATATGTGTATTCATTAACATAAGGGTTATTTATACCATCATAGATTTATGATGTTGATATTTATCATTAGTTAAAAATTGTAAATACCCCTTTTAGAAAATTGTGTGGTATATTGGTCACAGGATTAGGGATATTTTATGAAAACATTTATGGAATACAACCGATTGGATTAGTATATTCATTATAGAAAAATATATTTTTGGAATTATTCATTTACATTTTATAGACATATGTTTGATGGAATTGAAAACCTTTAGGGTTGATATTATTACATATGACATTGTAAAAATATTTGAATAACACAATTAGACTTTGTAAAAGATATATGTAATAAAAGTCTTTGTAAAATGGTTTTTTAATTTTTGTTTTTATTTCAAGAACATCCATCATATTTATTTTATTTCATTATTGTAAATATATTAATATTGTTTTTAAAATGGTTTTCTCGTATACAGGGTGACAACAAGTCACATCAAGAAAGGTGGTGGGGTTTAAAACCACATTTTAAGGACACTAAGGGTTTACCACTTACCATTGGCCTACATGAAGTCCTAGTTATTATATAATTGTGTTTAGATAAATGATTTAATAATAATAAATATTAATGATTAACTCATTTTATTACTTTAATGTTTTAGAAATTAATTTATTATATTGGATATCTTATGTTAACAATATTGTTTTGGGTAAATTTCTACAGACATACAGAAATATTTTCACTCTTTTATGGATCTTACGATCTGTTCAAAGTAATGTTTAGTGCATCAAGAATAAAAATTTAATTTTTTGAATATTCATTTATTAAATTAAGTAATGAAATATAAATTGATCAATTTAAAACCAATGGTTGAAATTTTACTTATGATATATAATCGTATCATGTAATTATATTCCATTACATTCATAAGATGTAATATAATTCCATAAATTTAGGAAAGGGACCTTGAAACAAAAATGTTATATTATTATCTTCATACCCAATAAATCATATGGTATTTTAGATCAACATCGATTTATGGAATTTATGCCATTAATTTTCTATTTAACATTAAATTTATAATGATCAATAAAGTCAATCACTCCATAATTATTTATAATTTTCTTATATGTCCATGTTTTTTTCACTCATATGTTCTTATACTATGAAACTTAGATAAATGTTATACAATATGGAATTTGTACATATTTTTTCTCATATTAATAGTTTTTTATTAATCCTTTTATGATGTGGGTTTTTCATGAAAGGAATTTACAAATACCAAACCCTTTATTACCGAGATCATGTATAAATTTCTAGGAGAAAATTTATTTAAAGTAGGGCGGATGTGACATCCAAAATATCAAACTGAATCAGATTTATTATACAATGAAAATGAAATAAAAATAATATATTATAATAAAAAATAACACCCCAATACATTGAAGTATATTTATTTTAGAATAAATTTAATTTCTTTGATAGCTAACAATAAATGAAACATGCTTTTTTTATACCTTTCATTACAAGCAAGACGGAGCTTTACAAACAGGAATATAATAATATTATTATTATTTAACAAGATAGTTATAACTTATCCATTAAATTTAAGGGTTTGAATATTAATGACTATGGTATAAAGGATATATCAATCTAATTGTTAAAAATAAAATAATGATCATTTAATAAAAGAAATGTTTTCTGAAAAATTGTATTTTTTTTCAAAAAGATGGTTTAGTTATGATTTTCACACATAAATTAAAATTAATTTTCACCATTTTATAAATTTTATATGAAAAAATAAACTCTATTATTTTATTTTTTACAGAAAAAATATCTTTGGGATAATTTTTGGTACTTTTTTGAAAGGTTTCCTTCGATGATGAACAGTTGAAAATACATAAATTTAATTAAAAATTGCATTTTTATTTTAATTAATTTAAATGATAAATTTAATTTTGTAATGGTTTTAAAGTATTATTAGTTAAAATTTTTATCTATAAATCCAATTTTGTTTATTTTAATCATTTTTATATTGAAATTTTATATAAAGTCATTATAAATTTTCAAATAATTTCACTTTAAAATAGACTTTCTCATAGCATATATGAGATTAATTTTAAATTAAATTTTTTAAATATTAATTAAATTTTTTAAATGTATTAATATTTTGAATAATAATAATTTATAATTTCTTATATTCTCAACTTATTTTTTGAGAAAAATGATAATTTAATGAAGCAAAAATTAATTATCGTGTTGAAGGAAAAAATGAGTTTTTATGTGGATTAAACTAAAATGATATGGGTAAATATTTTAATGTACCAATTATATCCAAGTAATAAAACATTAAATTTTTTGTATTTGTTTCTTTAAACAGTCATTATAATTACTCTTGAGAGGTTAAAGGAGGATATGGGGGGTGTTAGGGGCCCGTTTGATGTGAAGGAACCAATAAAAGAGGAAGCGGACTAGGCCATATAGTTTAAGTAACTAGGTGACCCAGGGTGTATGCCCATAAATTCTATTTCTTTTTCTAGATAATGAGAAGATTCTCGGCTTTCACATGGTTATTTAAAGCATGCGACTTACTGGTTCACAATGATTTTGTGTGTAGAGTAATTAAAAAGGGTTACACTTTTATTTTATTTCATTTAATTTTCCATTTCTATTTTTCTTTTTTCATAGTCATCCTTTATGTATTTTTATTTTTTATCCTTTTTTTATTATCTTCTATCCCTCCAGTGGGTTTCATCTCCCCATCTCCCTCCATGCGCACATTTCTTCCTCCTTTATGCATGGTGGCCTCCTCCTATATTGGGGGTTTGATCTTTCACTCCTCATTTCTTCTCTGATTCCATCGTCATTGGATGCATAGGAAATATTATTATAAGATATATGTTATGAAATACTTTATTTCATATTTCCTGTAATTCTTGTTGCACTGTATATGTCATGGGAGGATTTGTTCCCTATTTTGGGGGGTTTTTCTAAATAATCATGTTTTTCTTGTTTTAGGTTGAATCAAGGGTTGTTACCAGAAAAAGGTAGTACCACGACAATGAGGTACTGTGTATATTATTTTTGCAGCTCATTTTGAGCATTTTTTATATTCACACTGTTGTAACATTTTCTATAACCTTCTACTGAAGATTTAATATTTCAAATTAATTTACTAAGATTATTTTATAGAGTTTGTATTGGCCCTCCTTTGCAGAGAAACCCATTGATGTCGATTTTTCTTCACCTTCGGCCTCCTCTTTTGGGAACACCATCCATTTAGGCATAAATCACCATTTACATGAGTTTTTATTCACCATAGTTTGAATTTTAAAATTTATAAATGTCTTATAATGAGTAATGGATCATGAATTATGTTCCCTTTTGAAATTCCCATGTTCAATGAAAATTAATTGTACCTTGTGTTGGGACATATTCCTTTGGCATGGTGTAATAAATTTCATACATTATAAATGACTTATTTCATTTACATAAATGCCTTTACATATACTAAATTCTTATAATTCACTAAAAGTGATTTTCATAGTGATATATTACTCAAATTCTTTTATTTATTTCCATGTGCACTATTTTAATGCCTTGTGCCATGTTTAAAGAATTGAATTTTTTTGTTTGGAATTATTTTTATCTTCTGAGTTTGTAAGGTCATTAATAACATGGTATATATATAATATATCATGAATTTTCTATTATATTGAATTATAAGTGTGATTCTTTGGCAATCATCTTGGCTTTTGATATTGAAATGTATGTGATGGCATCTGTTTCTCTATATCCTATGCTCGATGCTTATGACTTGAGGTTTTTCCATGTATTTAATTAGTGTTGAATAAATGTTTAAAGATGCATAAATGAATTATTTTATTATGAAATGTCATGTTTTAATAATAAAACCCCTACAATAGAGGATCGCTATGTCCCATATTAAAAATTGTGATTTGTGTTATCAGACAAGGTTGGCTTACTTTCTATATAAACTACGCCCTTTATTTTCATAAATTACAGAGCTTGATTAAATGGTATGGTTTTTAGATTTTTATTAAAAATTTCATGTGATGACATGAAATTGTTTAAATAATGTGATTGTGGTTTATTCCGTACATTTGATAATGTTTATTTATCTGCAATATTAATTTTTCCACTATTGATTGGATTAAATTACATAGCTCAGTTAAATTGTGAGAATGAGATATTTATATGCTACTTGGTCAGAAATAAATTATATACATATATATATATTCATGGTTGTGGGTTATAAACCTTGATTTATAGGGAAAATTCGATACGAGGTGGGAGAAAAAATGGATCCTGAGTTAATGATTTCATAGATGTACTCTCCATGATCAGTTGGTTATGAAATGATGTTCCATGAGTGGAACTTTGTCTTTGCTGGTACAATATCTCTAATAGGTTTATGATAAATGATGCATGAGTTCAGTTCCCTAGGGGAGAAACCCTGGATGGACCTATTTAAAAAAAGGTTATGCCAGGCCTCTAGTGAAACCTAGTCCCTTATGTGAGATATTTGGTATGGACTCAGAATCATCATCTATGAGTGATAAAAGTGATTTTGTATGGGTTTCCCTAGATGAACATAAGAAATTATTCAACATTTTATGTTTTTTCAACCCTTTTTATTTAGATATGATCACCAAGGATGGGCGTGGAACACTACATTGGTTTTGTTGGATTATTTGAATTATATTGATTCTTTCTTTGATTGATTGCTCACTCATATGAGTTGCACTTATGTAACTCCCCCTCTAATTGTTAAAACAATTTTATATAGACAATGAGGTGAGACCCCATGACAAATCACAATCTTTGGGGGTTACATGTTACATGGCCCTCGTATAACTATAAATATATATGTATTCGACACAACACAGGTACTTATTCAGGTTTCTATCATAGGCCGAAGTAGGTGGTATGGGATGGGTGCATTCCTAGGAACCCAGACCTGTGTTTTGATGTTTGTTTATTTATTTCTTTTTATTTCTTATTTCTAACACACTGTTATATGCTTACATCACATAATGGAATGTCCTAGACACTATGTGTGTTGACCTACTGAGATTCATATCTCACACACTACTCGAAAATTGTTTTTTACCTGAGTATAATTTTAGTTTGTAAGTGTTGATTAAGGGAAGAATTCTTCTTCCGATGATTGGTTGTTTGATTTCTACATACAAGGGAGATTGGGGGAAGAGGACTGAGCCTATACTCATGATGCGGTTATAGCAGTATTTTCCAATTTCTTCACTTTTTGATAGCATGTTATATGTACTTGTACCTTTTTTTATTCTGAAATACTTTTTTTGGTACCACCTAATGACATTACTTCATTATTATATCTTTTATTTTTATTCATCTTCCACTAGTTTTTGGATTATTTTGAATTGCTTATTTGTTTTACTTACACTTCTGTCTACAGTTATTATTACTTCCACTCTTTAATTTATATTATTTCCTACTACGTTATTCCTAATACTACGAGGGAATAGTGTTACCGTGGCCACACCAAAATCTCTCACTGGTAGTCGGAAGCCTCTGGAATTTGAGTAGATTCACTTGAGGTTATGAGTACCATTGTCATGGGGCCAAGTTCTGTGGCAGTTGAGGAATGACACTACAAACTGGTATCAATAATTATTTTCCCTTTGTCTTACTATTTGGGTTAGACAGGAAACTAGGATTTAGGATTTTGGAATTTACCCTATACTTGGATGTAGCTAACCCATGTATAAGGGAACCCGAAATTTCCTGGGTTGAGAATTACTATTATTGATTAGCCATTTATTATTGATATGACTTCACTATTGGGTTCCCACTTGTTTTGTTTTTCTATTGATATTTATATTATTGAGATGATGATTTATTTTATTTCCTTTAAATGATATGAGGGAAATTCCTAGATTGCATCATACTGGGCCCTATAATAATCAAAATGACATGCATATTTCCATTCCATGTTTACTTTCAATGAGAATCTACATGTTTTCATGTGACTAATGATGTTATTTGTTGTTATATTTTGCAGTAACCACATTCTTATAAATATAGAATTTTTCTAGTTTATTATGCATGAGATTGTTATAATTTGGATTATGAGGATGTCAAAATTTAATTTATAAGGTGTATGGGCCACATAAATTGGAATATTTATCCTCCTAGTTAAATATATTTAAAAGAAATTAAATATTTAAATGATTTAAAGTAGAACTACCTATTAATATGAAAAGTAAACTTGAAATTTGATACATTAAATGGACATTTTCATGGGAAATGGGTGGTTGTTATATATTTAGTGATCCTTCTGTGGCCTTTCTTCTTTTCTAAACCTGCATCATGGAGCTGGATATCTATTGTGTTATGGTTTGAGGTAGGATATGATCTTTTCCTCTTTATCACTTTCCAAATCTATTGTACCATTATTAGAGGAAGGATTTTACTTTACCACCTTAATATATTACCTATTTGTTACAAGAATATTGTATAAGGTGCACACTAGGAAATTGTAGAGTTATTCTGTCGTGACGTCTTCATGTTTTATTCCAATAGTGTGGCGATGATCATACTCAGTAGGTACTCGGACCTGATCCATAGATAGTTCCTCCATTAGTTCCAAATATGGAACCTCTTACCGAGCTTCCACTAGGAATTGATTCTTAGTTCAATGATAGTTTTCTCAGGTTGATGTAGTCAGTTTAGAGTGCTCCAAGGTCTTTCATGACTATAGAAGTGCCTATATAGGACATTCACCAGAAGAATCCGCTGACATTTTCTGGGGATTCACATCCTTATTCTAAAGAGTCATGGATATAATCTATGATATCTGCATTCTACCATATTGAGAGGCCTCTAGAGTGGTGGGTGTGATGATTTCTATCTATATTCTTCACGAATCGACCAAGCATTTGCGGGATGTCGTTTTTTAGTCAGAGTGATTCCCAGACATTGTTTGGGAAGACTTACAAACATCTTTCTAGGATAATTTTGTTCTAAATACACTCAGAGTGGATATTTCCAAGGAGTTCATGGTCCTTTAGTAGGGTTCCATGATAGTCCAAGAATATTGTGATCATTTCACTGATCTTAATGCCTTTTCTCCATATCTTAATGATGATGAATTGGAGACTATGAGGCGTTTTCAGGATGATCTTGACCTCACTATCCAATCATAGGTAACTATATTTTATTTGATGAATTTTTCATAGCTAGTGAACGAGGACTTCATTATGGATCTGAATATCATAGAAGCTTTTATTGTGAGCTAGAAAAATTTTCATCAGTGTTGGGATGATGGTTGTTATGGAAGTAAGATGTTTAATTTTGAAGGTACACATGGGGGTGGTCCCATTAAAGTGATAGAAACTAATCCCATAGTGTGACACCAGTGTGGAAGGACAGGTTATAAGAATTACTAGTGCATCAGGAAACTAAGAGAATGCTTAGATTGTGATATGATGGGTTAAATTCAGTGCTTCTGCAATTTTTTCCTCCACTTACTAGTGTTAGGGGATCCATGAATGATCCTATATCATGTATTAGATTTCAGGATCCACATTAAACTAAGATTTTTCCTTCTATCAACTAGTCAGGTTGAGGAAATAGTGACTCCAACTGAGGTATCTATGCTCCAGAGTCTCGATATCAACAAGATAATTTTTACGAGCTAGTTAGGTAGCACCACAGGCTTGAAGTTCAGTCCATGTATATTTAGTGGAACCAACACTATATGAGAAGGGTCCAAATCTATAATATACATATGTACTATAAATTTCACCACTACTTTAGTTTCTACATTTAAAAATGTTGTTCTTTATCTTATCATTTTGTTTGACTAAATTAAATCCTATCATTGTTTTCTTGATTTTTCCATGAAAATATAACATGAGAATTTCTATATATCTCTTTATTCCTCTATATGCATCTAAACTATTAGCCTTCATCCTAGTGTCCTTTGTGGGGATGACCTTGTTTTTGTATAACCTATCATTACCTTTGGATACTTATATTCATATGGATAGTAAAACTATTGATAGAATTAGGGATGTGTCTTCTTCTCATATAATCGAAGGGTATTATGTATTGATATACATAGTACCCATCTTCTTGATTAACAATGCATCAATTAGTTTGAGTTTAGTGTTAATGTTTTAGTACTATGTTATGGAAAACACGAATAGAGGAACTGTCACCTCTACATTGGGTAGGATTATCTGACTAGTATAAGGCATAGAACCAATAAAGAAATTATGAATTGTTCAAATCTATTTTTAAATTCCCTTTTGGTTGGTAAAATTTTTTGTTTAACATGTAGTAGTTTGATTGTCCTTTTTAGTAAGGCTAGTTTTAATGGAATTGTAAATTTATTCCTCTTTATGGAAAAAGTGTCCAAAATCCTTGTTGGATGTGGTTTCAATCCCATAGTGTACTCTCGATGTCATGGAGACCATACCCCCTCTATTGGTATCTTCAGGGTTCATTGAGAGAGTGTTGTTATTATTCCACACTAATGATTTCTTTAATGATGTTGGGTTTATTCTGTTGGTCTTGATCATAGTATCACTATAGAAGTATGTTTGTTTTAAATTTATGGTGGATCCTTAGTGATACCTCTTTTTTCCCAAATATGAATGCATAGGATGGATAAATTGACACTAGATATTATTCTCTTAACTCGACATACATGCAATTTTCCCTCGGGTTTCATTCATTGTCCTTGAGGTAATAAATTCATCTTGTACCAATTTCTCAATCATAAGAACTAAATATAAGGACCCATCCTTAAACCATACTTAATCTTGAGTTATAACAAGATTACACATTGAGGATATTTTCAGGTTTATAGTTTTAGAGAATTAGATCATGAAACATGCATTAAATTCCACATTTAAACAAAGTGGTTACATAAAAGACAGTATTCATTCTTCCCATCAACGGAAACATATTTAAAATAAAACATGGATTATTTCTTGTCACATCCTTAACACTATCATCACATCATGTACCTTTCCCTTGACCTGTGAAAAACATTTCAAAAACTTGGGATGAGCATAAAAAGCATAGTAAGGGTTATAAAAATATGGAAAGGAAACATGAGTTCATATACACATAATAATGAAATCATACTTTACCCATAAAACATAGGCACTATAACATACCTCATCAAACCATGAATAAATCATAGAAATCATAAGACATAAAGGTAACTTGAGGCATTCATAACATTATTACGTAGGGAGTAACCCTCTTGGTTATGTTTGGAATACCCATCATAGTATATTCCCTAAATCTAATTGGAGAAACCTTAACGTTTCACTCCTTCGCGTTACCCAATGCATTGGAGAGCTATATCGGGCTCACCTGCCCTTAGTTTATCACAGAACCACCCGTTCTTCATAACAATGCCCAAGAACCATAACATAATCGTATCACATAAAACATGAATAAAGGAAACATAACATTTCCACATTTCAATCACAATATAACATTTTAGGATATTTAAATAATGAATCCATTAAAAAACCATTTTCAAAACCATTTAAAATATTTAATAAAGTGATTTTTGAATCAAAGTGTCCCATACCACCTTGAAGATTTTAAATTTTTAAACCATTAATATCCATATAAATAAATCCTTAAAACCATTTTGAAAACATGGATATTAATAAGAACAAATAATTTAAACATTTAAAGTGATATTTTGGTTAAAGGGGTTTTACCAAAATTAGAGACACTTGAATACAATAATTGAGGAATAACATTTAACCAGAACTTTATAATATCATGAGAATAAATGGATTCATGATATAATATTCCAGAGGACAGTATATAGACCATATATGAGTTAATTGGTGCATAACAACAATGAAGCTTCAATAGAGATGTAGAATGTGATGAAATCCCTTAAAGGTATAATTAAATTAAGGATAAATCAATCTCAAAATTATGTGTGACAAATATAAATACACCCAATATAATTGGATATTAAGTGTAAAACAATAAAAATTCATTCACACATATTCAAAGGATGACATGTTCAATAACTACATGTTGAACCCAAATAAATCGAAATTGGGTTAAAAATTTCCCTTGGTAAAATTCGACAGCCTAACGGCGTCACTTCAAGAATTCAGAAAATGAGTTGATGAGAGATAAAAAGGGAATATCATCACTTGGAAATAAAATTTACATCAATCAGGATATAGAAGAACATATCCCAACATAATAGTATGTGAATTAAAAGACATAACAAGTGAAGTCTTTTAAAAAGAGGAGGGTGACAGGTTCCCTTACCGACTTGGGTAACTTTCGAAAAGTACACCGCATCGAAGAAGTGTCATACAATGAATATTTAAATACCCATAAATGGAATTAAATTACAAAAGCAGTGTAATAATGGTCAGTACATAAACCACTCAAAGGAAATTGTGGCAAATGTAGCATAAATCTCACGGGAATAAAAGTGAGATGAAAAATCTATTACGAAAACTCGGCAGCCTAACGGCGCCACTTAAAACATCCAAAATGGATTGATGAGAGGGAATAGGGTCTCTCATCAAATCAACATAATGTTTACAGAAATATGAATATAAAATAACATCCCCTAACATAACAAAGAGGAGCTTAAAAGAAGTGACATAAAGGAGAGTACTTAAAAAGAAAGAGAGAAGTTAGATCTCTTACGAAAATTTGGCAGCCTAACGGCGCCACTCAAAACATACAAAATGGATTGATGAGAGAGAATAGGGTATCTCATCATATGTACATAAAAATTACTGTAATATTAATATAAAATAACATCCCAATCACAAGAAATATGAGCTTTAAAGGAATGACATAAAAGAGTGTACTTAAAAAGAAAGAGAGGAGTGGGATCCCTTACCTTGGGTCCGACTTGACTCGATCAATCTTTAACGTCCTGAATAATAAACTTGACTTAATTTCAACTTTATTAAGAACATTTTTATATTTAATTATTCCTTTCAGATCACTTATTGTCATGTTATAAACATTATCTAATCATTTATGTTAATAATGTTTGTTTTTTCGATATTTGGTTCTTAAGTCGAAAGTGGACTTCTTACAATTAGATGTTGTTCGAGTGGTCAAAGGTTCTTTATATCCAGAATGACATTCATGATTTGGATAGCATATATATCATATATATCCATCACATACATGTATTTATAATATTACATAATCATTTAGAGGTAAGAAATGAAATTCATCGTTCATGAAGACGGTGAGCCGTACGTACGCATGAACGCTACTTTCTTTTCTTTGTCATATTAATGGAATTAAAACTAAATGAGAGGTATGTATATTTTAATTCCAGAATTATATTCATCATTTAGATGTATCATTGATCATATATATCCATTATATACATGTACTTATAATAGTACATTGCATTTGGGGATAAGAAATGAAATGCACCATTCATGGAGACGGTAAGTCGTACGTACGCATGAACGCTACTTTCATTTCGATCTCATACTTTAATGGAAAGAAATAATAATTATATATAGGTATATTATAATTCCAGTATAATATCATATATAATAACATTAAATCCATCCTTTATACGTCCCACGTATGGCATTAACGAATCACATCACTTTGAGGGGGCGGTAGTCCGCACTTCCTAAAATGAAGATATCGCATATACCCATAATGGAAGCCATAAAGGTAAGCCACAAATGAAAAATACAGAAGCTTAAGTAAAACATAAACATATTATATATCATATATAAATATAGTGACATCTTAATGGCCACCTTTGAAGGTGTTATATGAGGGTAGAACAATCATCGTTTCGTGGGGCAGAAATTCGCCATCCACGGAAACAGTATGTTCTTTAACCATTAGATGTAGGTGTGTGTAAGAGTAGCTCGAATCCTTATTATAACAACATCCTAGTTTATTTAAGATACTTTATCTGTTACAAAATAAATGAATAAAAAGATTTTAGGGGGTTGGAGAGGCAAAATAAAACAAAAGGACTCAAGTGAACACATTACCTTAAAATTGGGTAACTCCCTTTGGTTTGAGCTCAAAGGCTTCCTTGGGAAGACTTCTGCCCAAAGTGAGGCTTCAAGGAGTAATAGAGGGAATTGGAGAGACAAAATGGTCAGGGGTTGGCCGAGCCAAAGGCTTTGGGAGTGTGGGTAAGGAGGTAGAGGTGGGGGCCTTTTATAAGAGGAGAGGAGGGGCACTCTTGGAAAGTAAAGAAACTCACATTATTTTAAAATGGTATTCAGACTTAAGAGGTCCCCCATTGATGTATTTCTAGGATAAGGTGATAAGGGTTCTAAATACACTCATACAATAGGTTTTGTACATGTCTAGGTCTTAGATATTACATTATCTTTCCATTTTATTTAAATCGTTTAATAATGAGGTCATCGCTGCATCATCATGATGTCATTAATAATTTAATTTATTTAATGTCTAAAAATTATAAAAAAAATACTATGATGTAGGAAATCGTTTTATCTTTCTTATTAATATTTATAGTCAAAAATATGACTTTTATAACCCCACGTAAATTTTTTTTTAGTAAAACATCTCATGTGTGTGTCATTTTTACTTTAACATTAAATAAAAAGATATTAATGTCATTTTCCAACCAAAGTGGCTCCATGGGGTCCCCAAGTTGACCCATGGCTTTTCTTGGTCGGCCATGACACATCCAATAAGGGTAGGACATGTTTCTAGGTATTTTCATTTTATTATAATATCATTTTTGCCTTAAATTGCACTAATTACCTCTAATCGCGATTAAAAACTTAATAAGTTACTATTCACCAAAAAATTATTTTTATCCCATTGAACCACATTTTACATCTTAATGACAACCATGTATGTCTTATTTTTTAAATTCAAAACAGAAAGATGGAAAAATTTAATTTAAACGGAAAAATCAGTTTTTATAAGTACCACATAGTGGTTTCACTATTCATCAAAAATTGAAGTTTTTCAAAAAAATCCCAAAAATTCACCCTAAGATATATATGATATTCCAAATTCAAAAATAATGTCTATTTTACAAAATTAATAACATATAAGTCACATTAATTAATTTAATAATTAATTCCCACTGTAAGAGCAAAAAGCGTGTTTTTATGAAACAATAAGTATCAAAAGATTGACACTAGTTTAAGTCTGATTTCAAAGTGAAATTAATTCCAATGACCACTATTGGATTTAATGGTAAAAATATATTCTAATTTCACTTTAAAAACAATTAAAAAGATAATCTAATCATATAAATAAATTAGATTAAAAAGAGGTTTTGAATTAAAATACAACAGTTTACACTATTCATTAATAAAAGAACTTTATCGGAATGATACCAAAAATTTACACAAAGTAAATTTTGATGTCCCGATTCTAAAGAAGTGTTTTATTTGGTCCAATAGAATGTATAATAGTGAAAAAACTATATTTAATGATGGTTTTCCATCAATAGGTGATAAGTGAACCTTTAGTGAAAAGTAGGGCATATACGCCTAAAATTTAATTCTTTCCGTATTTTAAGCCTTTATATTTTATTGGATAAATGTAAAAACATTTAAAAACATATATAATAATATTTTAGTTATTTCTATCCATTCCCGCCAATACAACGACTACAGGTTAACTACCATTTAAAATAATATTATTTTATTATTAGAGTGCAACGTAAGATTTCCAAGAAACTCGTTGTTGCGTGTTGGGTACGCCATCGAGCATAACATCCCCTTTAAAGTCATATTAATATTTTATTAACAAATATTGATAAATATTAAAATGTCATATTCTTTATTTACCTGGGGTGTTACTTCCTTCCCCTCTTTTGGGAATTGTGTCCTCGCAATTTTAAAATTGGGCTTGGAAACATCCTTGAAAGTCCCACATCGGAAGAAGAGTCGGTAAAACAATCACTTTAAAATAAAGAAAGATAAGTACAAAGGTCACCCGAGTTAACCCATACTAGGATTCCAAGTATGAAAACATGGACATGGAGGTGAAAACATAGGGTCATGTTCTGATTAAGAGTGATAGAAAACATGTTTAGGAAAAAGTTAACCATGAGAAAATCACAAACTTGTGATGGGTTAAACGGTATTCGATTCCCCAGTAGGAAAAGTTAATAAACGACATTCTTGTTTTAAGTTACTTTTTATTGAGTAATTTATTCATAGGGAAACATAATCACGTATCATGTTGACTTTCAACATTTACACAAACTCATATTTTCTCCAAAAGACGAGTATTTAGGAAGACTTGTTCACATTAAGAGTACTATAATCAACTTCTAGATATTCACCTAATCCAAAAAAGAGAACTATATAATTCCCATGTCTTTAGACCAAAACCAAAATGGTTAGTACAAGGTCATATAATCCAGAAAAGGATAACCCATTAAAAAGAAAATATGTGCTTAATCTTCAAAATTTTTCCAACAAAACCCAAAGTTCAACGAGGACCATTCGATAATCAAATTTTCCAATAAATTTTCCAATGTAAACCAAACTAAGATTGAAACCCAAGTATTTGAAGGATTTAGTCCCATATTCTTCCACGTTAAATCGTAACATTTATCTCCAAACAACATCAGTTGCTCCTAAAGTCTCGTATTGAAAAGTAATTAACCTAATCACATATCCTCCATGATAGGTTATTAATTTTCATAAATAACCCAAAATCAACTTACTCTTAATTCATAAAATCATATAACTAAAAAGACTCAGTCAAAATAACCAGGGACTTCACGTAGTCGAGTGGTAGGCGATAAATACCAGTCGCACTTTGGTTGTGGGTTCGATTCCCACAGCATTGTCCGACACGACGGGTTGTCACACGGTCTGCGTGTTGTCCTTTTTCCAAAACTATATAATTCTCAAAAAATCTCCCAAAACGAGATAAAATATTCAAAAATAAACATAACATATTTTAACCTCAAGTTTATCTCATGCCTTTCATTTTCCATCATAACATATAATAACCCATAATTACCTCAAAAGTAAGGATCATATAAACCCTAATGGTTACCTTTTTAATTATTACCTGAACTTCCACATCGATTGGCCATCTCGTACGTGATGCATTACAGTACATACCAAGGTTCAAGTGGTTGATCATGACTCCTTGATAGTTGGTTTAGAACAACCACGAGTTTCCTCATTGAATACCCCATTTCATCGAGTCTCTTAATTAGAGAACCACCACAATTTCCTTCAAACCAATTGTCACTTTGGTGCCTGCGAGATCCATCCATTAACTAAAAACAGAAATGTCAGTGTGAGTATATCAACAAAACCATCATGTACTAATGAGGAAGGTAAACACTAAGATATACTTACTCATTCACTTTATCTAAAACTAGGACTCTTTCTGAAATCCTAACCATTATGGTAATTCCACTTGTGCTTAGAGAATACCCTAACCTCTAAAGTTATCTAAACCGACCCTTGATACCAACTATAAGGCCCCAGCCTTAAACCTTACTTAATCTTGAGTTATTACAAGATTACACATTGATGATCTTTTTAGGTTTAGAGTTTTAGAGAATTAGATCATGAAACTTGCATTACATTCTACATTTAAACAAGGTGGTTACAAAAAAGATAGTATTCATTCTACCCATCAACGGAAACATATTTAAAATAAAACATGGATTCTTTCTTGACACATCCTTGACACTATCATCACATCATGTACCTCTCCCTTGACCTGTGAAAAACATTTCAAAAACTTGAGATGAGCATAAAAATCTCAGTAAGGTTTATAAAAATATGGAAAGGAAACATGAGTTCATATATACATAAGAATGAAATCATACTTTACCCATAAAACATAGGCACTTTAACATACCTCATCAAACCATGAATAAATCATAAAAATCATAAGACATAAAGGTAAATTGAGGCATTCATAACATTATTACATAGGGAGTAACCCTCTTTGTTACGTTTAGAATACCCATCATAGTATATTCCCTAAATCTTTTCGGAGAAACCTTAACGTTTGACTCCTTCGCGTTAGCCAATGCATTGGAGAGCTATATCGGGCCCACCCGCCCTTAGTTTATCACGGAACCACCCGTTCTTCATAACAATGGCCAGGAACCATAACATAATCGTATCACATAAAATGTGAATAAAGGAAACATAACATTTCCACATTTCAATCACAATATAACATTTTACGATATTGAAATAATGAATCCATTAAAAAACCATTTTCAAAACCATTTAAAACATTTAATAAAGAGATTTTTGAATCAAAGTGTCCCATACCACCTTGAAGCTTTTAAAATTTTAAACCATTAATATCCATATAAATAAATCCTTAAAACAATTTTGAAAACATGGATATTAATAAGAACAAATAATTTAAACATTTAAAGTGATATTTTGGTTAAAGGGGTTTTTCCAAAATTAGAGACACTTGAATACAATAATTGAGGAATAACATTTAACCAGAACTTTATAATATCATGAGAATAAATGGATTCATGATTTAATATTCCAAAGGACATTATATACACCATATATGAGTGAATTGGTGCATAAAAACAATGAAGTCTCAATAGAGATGTAAAATGTGATGAAATCCCTTATAAAGAAGGTATCCTTAAATTAAGGGTAAATCAATCTCAAAATTATGTGTGACAAATATAAATACACCCAATATAATTGGATATTAAGTGTAAAACAATAAAATGTCATTCACACATATTCAATGGATTACATGTTCAATAACTACATGTTGAACCCAACGAAATCGAAATTGGGTTAAAAAGTTCCCTTGGTAAAATTCGACAGCCTAACCTCGTCACATCAAGAATTCAGAAAATGAGTTAATGAGAGATAAAAAGGGAATCTCATCACTTGGAAATAAAATTTACATCAATCAGGATATAGAATAACATATCCCAACATAATAGTATGTGAATTAAAAGACATAACAAATGAAGTCGTTTAAAAAGAGGAGGGTGAAAGGTTCCCTTACCGACTTGGGTAACTTACGAAAAGTACACCCCATCGAAGAAGTGTCCTACAATTAATATTTAAATACCCATAAATGGAATTATATTACAAAAGGAGTGTAATAGTGGTCAGTATATAAACCACTCAAAGGAAATTGTGGAAAATGTAGCATAAATCTCACGGGAATAAAAGTGAGATGAAAAATCTCTTACGAAAACTCGGTAGCCTAACGACGCCACTTAAAACATCCAAAATGGATTAATAAGAGGGAATAGGGTCTCTCATCAAATCAACATAAAGTTTACATAAAGATGAATATAAAAGAACATCCCCCAACATAACAAAGAGGAGCTTAAAATAAGTGACATAAAGGAGAGTACATAAAAATAAAGAGAGAGGTTAGATCTCTTACGAAAATTCAGCAGCCTAACGGCGCCACTCAAAACATCCAAAATGGATTGATGAGAGAGAATAGGGTCTCTCATCATATGTACATAAAAAGTACAGTAAGAGTAATATAAAAGAACATCCCAATCACAAGAATTATGAGCTTTAAAGTAATTACATAAAAGAGTGTACTTAAAAAGAAATAGAGGAGTAGGATCCCTTACCTCGGGCCCGACTTGACTTGATCATTCTTTAACGTCCTGAATAATAAACTTGAGTTTATTTCCACTTTATTAAGAACCTTTTTCTAGTTCATTATTACTTTTAGATCACTTATTGTCTTGTTATAAACATTATGTAATCATTTATGTTAATAATGTTTGTTTTGTCGATATTTGGTTCTTAAGTCGAAAGTGGACTTCTTACAATTACATGTTGTTCGTGTGGTCAAATGTTCTTTATATCCAGAATGACATTCCTGATTTGTATAGAATATATATAATATTTTTCCAGCATATACATGTATTTAAAATATTACATAATCATTTAGAGGTATGAAATGAAATGCACCGTTCATGGAGACGGTAAGCCGTACGTACGCATGAACGCTACTTTTATTTCTTTGTCATATTAATGGAATTAAAACTAAATGAGAGGTATGTATATTTTAATTCCAGAATTATATTCATCATTTAGATGTATCATTCATCATATATATCCATTATATACAAGTACTTATTATAGTACATTATATTTGGGGATAAGAAATGAAATGCACCGTTCATGGAGACGGTAAGCCGTACGTACGCATGAACGCTAATTTCATTTCTATCTCATACTTTAATGGAAAGAAATAATAATTATATATAGGTATATTATAATTCCAGTATAAAATCATATATAATAACATTAAATCCTTCCTTTATACGTCCCACGTATGGCATTAACGAATCACATCACTTTGAGGGGGCGGTAGTCCGCACTACCTAAAAAGAAGATATCGCGTATACCCATAATGGAAGCCATAAAGGTAAGCCACAAATGAAAAATAAAGAAGGTTAAGTAAAACATAAACATATTATATATCATATATAAATATATTGACATCTTAATGTCCACCTTTGAAGGTGTTATATGAGTGTTGAACAATCATCGTTTCTTGAGGTAGAAATTCCCCATCCACGGAAACAGTATATTCTTTAACCATTAGATGTAGGTGTGTGTAAGTGTAGCTCGAATAATTATTATAACAAAATCATAGTATATTTAAGATACTGGATTTGTTACAAAAAAAATGAATAAAAAGAGTTTAGGGGGATGGAGTGGAAAAATAAAACAAAAGGACTCAAGTGAACACATTACCTTAAAATCGGGTAACTCCCATTGGTTTAAGCTCAAAGGCTTCCTTGGGAAGACTTCTGCCCAATGTGAGGTTTCAAGGAGTAATATAGTGAAGTTTAGAGACAAAATGGGCAGGGTTTGGCCGAGCCAAAGGCTTTGGAAGTGTGGGTAAGGAGGTAGAGGTGGGGGCCTTTTATAAGAGGAGAGGAGGGGCACTCTTGGAAAGTAAAGAAAAGTCACTTTATTTTAAAATGGTATTCGGACTTAAGAGGTCCCACATTGATTTATTTAGAGGATAAGGTGATAAGGGTTCGAAATCCACTCATCCAATATGTTTTGGACATGTGTAGGTCTTAGATATTACATTATCTTTCCATTTTATTTAAATCGTTAAATAATGTGTTCATCGCTCCATCATCATTATGTCATTAATAATTTACTTTATTTAATGTCTAAAAATTATAAAAAAACTACTATGATGTAGGAAATCTTTTTATCTTTCTAATGAATATTTATAGTCAAAAATCTGAATTGTATAACCCCATTTCAAAATTGTTTTAGAAAAACCTTTCATGTGTGTGTCATTTTTACTTTACCTTTAAATAAAAAGATATTAATGTCATTTTCCAACCAAAGTGGCTCCATGGGGTCCCAAAGTTGTCCCATGGATTGTATTTGTCGTCCACGACACATAACATAAGGTTAGGACATGTGTCCAGGTATTTTCATTTTATTATAATATCATTTTTTCCTTAAATTGCACTATTTACCTCTAATCGCGATTAAAAACATAATAAGTTACTATTCACCAAAAAATTATTTTTATCCCATTGAACCACATTTTAATTATTAATGACAACCATGTATGTAGTATTATTTTAAATTCAGACCACAAAGATGGAAAAATTTCATTTAAACGGAAAAATTAGTTTTTATAAGTACCACTTAGTGGTTTCACTATTCATCAAAAATTGAAGTTTTTCAGAAAAATCCCAAAAATTCACCCTAAGAAATATATGATATTCTGAATTCAAAAATGAAGTCTATTTTACAAAATTCAAAACATATAAGTCACATTAATTAATTTAATAATTAATTCCCGCTGTCAGAGAAAAAAGCGTGTTTTTATGAAACAATAAGTATCAAAAGATTGACACTAGTTTAAGTCTGATTTCAAAGTGAAATTAATGCCAATGACCAATATTGGATTTAATGGTAAAAATATATTCTAATTTCACTTTAAAACCAATTAAAAAGATAATCTAATAATATAAATAAATTAGATTAAAAAGAGGTTTTGAATTAAAATACAACATTTTACACTATTCATTAAAAAAAGAACTTTTTCGGAAAGATACCAAAAATTTACACAAGGTAAATTTTGATGTCCCGATTCTAAAGAAGAGTTTTATTTGGTCCAATAGAATGTATAAGAGTGAAAAAAAATATATTTAATGATGGTTCTCCATCAAAAGGTGATAAGTGAACCTTTAGTGAAAACTAGGGCATATACGCCTAAAATTGAATTCTTTCTGTATTTTAAGCCTTTATCTTTTATTGGATAAATTTAAAAAAAATTGAAAACATATATAATCATATTTTAGTTATTTTTATCCATTCCCGCCAATAAAACGACTACATGTTAACTACCATTTAAAATAATATTATTTTATTATTAGAGTGCAACATAAGATTCCCAGGAAACTCGTTGTTGCGTGTTGCGTACGCCATCGAGCATAGCATCCCCTTTAAAGTCATATTAATATTTTATTCACAAATATGGATAAATATGAAAATGTCATATTCTTTATTTACCTGGGGTGTTACACTAAAAGTGGCTTTCCTTGGATGACCTCCTTGGATTTCGGTTGTCGACTCTAAGGTTACCATGGTTTTCATATGGACTCGAATGGGGGTGTTTTAACTATTGAGATCCAATTTTTTGGATCAAAGGGATCATTCTATGACCATTTTAGGGAATCAAAAATTATACAGCCTTTGGTAAAGAGATATCACCAGAAGCCAATTTCTATCCACAGTGAGTGTGCTTTGAGAAAATCCTAGTCTATTTTTATTTAAAATGACATGGATTAAACATTGGGTATGGTTTGTCTGTCTAAGCTAAGAATTAGGGCAGTGGTTGGCCAATAGTGTCTTTACCGGTCTCCGAGAGGTTTTTTATAAAAAAGGCTGTCTTTGAATTCGACCATTGATTGGTTACTATTTCGTATTCCGTGAGATTAGTGTCGTTGGAATGATATGGGCATGTGATTAAAGACAATCCTGATGGTGAGGATACCATGATTTGAAATTGGATTTTAACTCTAAAACCAGTGATAAAACTCCATAGGTAGGTTCGATGAGGAGATAACGATGTCATTATCTCGCTAGTCTGGTGAACATGAAAAATATCCATCTCCATTATTCATTTGGAGTTTAGGAGTTGGTTTGAGTTCTATTACTTATGGTCCATGTGTTAAGGTGGACCAAGGAGTTCTGTTGGGTGTTTGGAAACGAAATGTGGCCTTCTGAATGAATCTCCATGAACCGAGTAGGTCATGTGATATTTTTGTCGATTCTAAAGGCTTCTATGGGTTGAGAAGTTATTTGGTGGAGAGTTTGTAACGCCCCATCTTTATCTTAGTATGGAAAATTTATATTTTTGATTTATTTCCTTAAATTTACCTAAAAATGAGGCCTAAGATGTTAATGAAGGATCTTGGGGGTGTCCAGGGCTCATTTGAATATTTGGAACTAATAATGGAGGAAGCAAACTAGGTTGTACAATTTAAATATCTATACAACCCAGGTCACACAATCATATAATATATTGCATGTTCCAGATAGTGGATAGATGTGCAATATGCACAAAATTATATAAATTGTGAACCTTTCACATGCGTAATGTTTTTATGTGTATGAAACTAAAAAGGGGGGTTTACCTATTATTTTTATTTTATTTTATTTTATTTTATTTTCATTTTCTCATTTATTTTTTTCATTTTCATCCTTTCTATTTCTCTTCCTTCCTTTTAGCGTGGTGGACCCCCCCTCTCCCTCTAGGTGGTCATTTCTTCCACACTCCATGTGTGGTGGACTCCTGATCATATCTTGGGGGATTTTATCTTCTATCCCTCAATTATTCTCCAATTTCATCATCATCACATGCATTAGAAATATCTCAATAATCTATTAATTCCACACTGCTTTATTGCATGGTTCTACCACTTCTCATTATGCTATTTTGGTGTGGAACTATTTGTCCCTTCTTTTTGGGTTTTTTCTAAATTTCATAATTTGTCCCATTTTAGGTTGAATAATGGATAATTAACAAATCTAGGTAGTAAAAAAACATTGAGGAAGGGAATTTATTTTATTTTTCCACCAGTTTCATGATTTTTTAGGCATTACATTATTGTTCCACTAGTTGGAACCTTCTGAAGAAGATTTAATATTTCATAATGAATGAATAAGAATTTTTTTAAAATGGTTATAGGGGCCCTCGCTTGTAGTGGAAACCATTCCTGGCGTGTTCACTTCTCCATAAGAATCCCCTTTTTGGAGAACCATCAATTTGGCCGTAAATCTCTATTACCTGGAGTTGTGCTTCCCAATGGATTGAAGATTAAAATTTACAAATGGTATATAATGGGAAATGGAGTGTGAATTATGATCCCTTTATAAATTCACATGATCAATTATAATTAATTGGACCTTTTTTAGTTCCATATAGCTTTGGAATGCTTTAACAAATGACTTACATTCTAAATGGATCATTTCAATTACATAAACACATTTATTTATGCTAAATTCTCACACTGCCTGCAATGTTCTTTTCTTAGTGATATAGTTCTCAAATGATCAATATTACTTCCTTGTAGAATGTTCTATTGTTCTGATTCATGTTTCATGACTTGAATTTATTCTTTTTGGAATTTTTGTTATCCTGTGAGTTCGGAATGTAATTAATGACATGTGAACTAAATAATTTCCCATTCCTTGTTTAGTGGCATGAATTATATGTGCGGAGTTTTGGTAAGCTTCCGGGCGTGTGATATTGAAAAGTAAGTAATGACATATGTTTATCTACATGATATGAATGATTCTAATGCCTTGATATGTTTCATTGTATTTAATTAATGATGAATATATGTTTAGATATGAATACAAAAAAAATTATTAGGAAATGTCGGGTTATTATAGTAAACGCCTACAATAGAGGTGCACTATCTTATAAAGTAAAAATAGTGATTAATATTATTAGACATGCTTGGTTTCCTGGATATATAAACTACTCCATTTTTGCCTAAATTTCAATGATTTATTAAAATTTAACCTTTTAATATCATTATATTAAATTTCATGTGATAAACTTCAATTGTTTAAATTTTTTTCTAGTGGTTTATACCCTAATTTTGATTGTTTTTATTATCTTTCATTATAAATTATGCCATTTTAGACTAGATTAAATTGCACATTTGTATTAAATGGTAAATATGTGATATTGTGATTATTCTCTGTTGGAATTAAATTAGATATTTATACATTATCCTGAGTTTTATGGTTTTATTTACATGGAATATTCTATGTGGGATGTGACAGAACATGGATCCGGAGATAAGGATTTCCTGGATAGATTCATTGTGCTCTGGTGGTAATGACAAGATTTGTGGTGTGGGAAACATTGGAATTCTAAGTATGGGCTCCCTGAGAAATTTATAATAGCATGTTAGTGATTATGGTTCCCTAGGGGAGTAAACATTGACATAACTCTTAAAAATATGGTTACTCCATGCCTCATGTAAGACCCAATCGCCTATGTGAGATATTTGTCATGGAATCAAAGTCACCATATCTTAGTGATATGAGGGATGCTTTTTGGGTTTACTTGAACATACTCATGGTGATTTGTTATATTATATTTTTCTAATGATACCCTTGTGATTCAGATATGATCACAAAGGATGGGTGATGAACTCGAACATGGTTTTGATTTATTTTTTGAATTGCATTGATTGTTGGTTTTTTAGATTGCTTACTCGTATTAGATGATAACTTTATTATTATTTTAATAATTCTTATACACATGTTTCAATCATACTCTACTTATTATCACACTTATACTAATACTTGGAGGTGAGACCCCAATACAAAGATATACCTTAAGGGATTCTTTGTTACTTGACCCTCATATACATACATATATGTATAAATGTGTGTGTATTCTTTCCTATAGAGGTACTCTTTTCAGGTCTTTGTCTTCAGCTAAAACATATGGTAATGGAATAATGTCCTCTTAAGAACCCATATCTTGGTTTACATGTTTATTTATTTATTTCTCTGTTTATATTATATTTGTAACATCGTTATCAATTTACAATACAAAATTGACCGGTGTTGACAGAGTGGGTTCGTGTCTATTGAGATTTATATCTCATGCCCTGATCAACCATTGTTGTATACCTGAGTAGATTTTACAATCGTAGGTATAGATAAAGGGAATCATAATTCTTATGATTCTTGAGCGTTTTCTTTCTTCACTGGATGGAGATTGGGGGAAGAGGACTGATCATATTATCAAGATACTATTGTAGCATTTTTTCTATTTTTTCAATTTTTTATATCATTCCATATATTCGTGTACCCATGTTACCATGCACTAATATATTGTTTATCAGCTAATTATATGAATTCATTATTATATCTAATATGATTATTAATCTTTCACTAGTCGTTCCATTATATTTCACTGCTTAAATTTTTTTTCTTTTACTATTGGTTGATGTTTTTATTGCATCAGAAATTTAATTTATATTGTTTACAACATTGTTATAACAAATAATATGAGTTTAATGTCTTACCATAGACACACATAAGTCACTCAATGATATTTTTTAGCGTGTTACATTCAGGTAGATGTGCTTGAGGTCATGTTGTACACCTTCTTGTGGTCTGATTCAGTGGCACTCGTGGTGGGACACTACATAAATGACCTATACACACTTATGAAAGCTGTTTTTCAATCCATTTTTTGACCATTAAACCTATAAGGTTCTATAATGTCCCATTTTGGTCCCTTATAACATTTAAAATGCGGGATCACTCAATTAATTATAGAAATATAATGTTTGTCATCTCCCCCACTTATAAAAGGCCACCCCTGTCCTCTCTTCCTCACACCATAAAACATATTTTTTTTCAAAAAATTCCTAGCCAAATAACTTAAAAAATTCTATAAAATCATTATATATTACTTATTTTGGGTATAAGTCCAACATTATATGTATTTTCTACAATCCAAAGGAGGATACCTAAAGGATACATAATTTTATTCAATGAACATCTATATTTTATTTCTATCCGATCTCTTATAATTATTATTAAAAATGATTATATAATAACCAGAGTATATTAATTATACATATATGTTTTCATAAAAATTTTATTAACTAAAACCATCTACACTTCAAATAAATGGGTTATGAAATCATCGTTTATTTCTATGGCGCACTACCGCCTCATGAATCGATGTCATTTGTTTTTTCGCATCCACCTTCCAGGTTGGTTGTGATGATGGATATAAACTATATATATATTTATTATTAATTGAATATTTATTAATATTGAGAAAATATATAATATATATATATTTTCCTTACATTCCACAAGAGATATGATAATTTATCTTGTGTGTACGACAGACTACCGCCTCACAAGGAGATGTGATTCATCTTTCACTAACTCTTTACATGGAAGGTGATAAAGATAAATTTAAATTATATACGTGATATAAATCAAATAATTATAATATTAATGAAATATTTTTAATTATATAACGATAATGTATATATTTTTCTTTATTTACATTTCACTGATGTAATGATGAAAACATCATTTGTATACGTATGGACTATCTCCTTCACGAAGCGATGTGAATGTAATTTCATCACAAAAAAAAAAAGAAATGATATATATATTTATGTATATATAATACTATAAATATATGATATTATTATCATTATTTAAAGATAAATAATTAAATACAATAATTCCAGAATGACCATTGAATAATGGGAATGTTACTCATTCATACGTACAACCTATCATCTATATGATCGTAACATGATTTATTTTATATAACCATCATTCATGATAAGTTTAAAAATTAAAATTTATATAGGAATATGATAATTATATAATTATTAATATTCTTTATATGATATAACTATATAATTTGTGCACAAAACAGACCTTTCATGATGAAACATGCATGAGAAAACATGTAAATTAACAACCAAAACTATAAAAATAATGAGATATTTTTACTGAATGGGTAATAAGATGTTATAGAAGGATAATATATGATATTATAAATGTTAATATAGTTCTAGAATAAATTAAAAACATTTTAAAACCACTATATATGAGTTTAAAGTAAATTCATCAAAAATGAAGTGTAAAGTAAGGGATTTAATCTCAATTTCATTTTATTGAGGCATATTCTAAAGTATGAACCTAATTTATTTTATATGGTGTATATATTTCCCCTTTAAAATGTAATATATTGAATAATTCATTATTCATGGAATTTTCGGATTCAATTTTGAATTATTTCTTATATTGGGATTTGAATAAGGCATAACCATGTGGTAATGAATTTTATAACTCAATTTCTTTACATTGGGTTATATTACTACCTCGTTGTCATCAATATTTTAATATTATGTGTTTAATGATTTTTTATTATATTGTGTTTTATTTAATATTGTTTCTTGTAGATTTATATCTCATACCCATAGTCCCAATGGTCAGAAGGCCTTCATTTTTTTATTCCCATACAATGACCCATAGGCCCTACCCACTAGAACTACCCCTCCCTAGATTTTGCATCATCTATCGCCAAGATCCTCACCATACATTATTGATCAGCTATAATTTCCCATAAAAATCTATATGATGCATGGTCGCGATGGCAATTTCCATACCCTCTCATTCTTCCAATCCGGTTAGCTTTGCATCTGGTTACTACTACTCCCACTCTGATTCTATTCTGGGGCCTACTCTGGATAAAATAGGCTACTCTATGGTCTTTGTGGCCCGAAGGCATTTGATTACCTGAAGGCCCTGAGACCCATAGGCCCAAAACGGTGGCCCGAAGGCCCGAATTTGGTGAATAGTTTCGGGTGCTACAGTACCGAATAGTACCCTCTACTTTACCTGCTACAGTATTGCTATGGTGCATGCTACAGTATTTCTACAATAAACCAAAATTTCCCAACACCTAGTTTCGAACCTGGGTCTCATAGATGCCAAGCAGGAGCCCTTACCACTCAGGCACGAGCCCATTGGCTGATACCCATATTCAATTAAATAGTTTATTCTCACATTAACATTATTATGTATTCAAGGGTTTAATTTATAATATTATTTTAATCAAGAATATTTATTCTTGAATTAAAATATAAGGAAATTATGTGTTATTTTTTTTTTAAACCCTTTAAATTTTTTATCATATGTTTTTTGATATTTTTGAATTAATTTTATCATTCTCACTAATTGGTACTAATAATAATTGATAAAATAATTTTAATAAAATTTTACTTCCTTTCATTCTTCAGTCAGAAATATATTTTATTCCCAAACCATGTTTTCTAAATATGTTTTCAAAAACGATTTTAACATTTTTGAAAATTACTTATGAATTACATTTTTAACCAATTTTACCCATTAAAAAATGTTTTCAATGGAATATTATCTTATTTTCAAAGCAATTCCTATTTGGCGTTTACTGAAAATATAAAATGAATCACCTAGTAGTATTCTAAAAAATTAACATTCCTAACTATATTTATAGTGAAAAGGGAATATTGATTTTAGCTTTTTAGGAATGTATGGAATTAACCACCATCAAGAACATCATTATATTTAAGCTCGCTTTCAAGTTTACTAGGATATTTTTAAAGAAAATATTTTTAAAATTGATTTTAAATAAAAAGTATTTTCAAATTTTCTTATAAAAATATAAAGGATATTTTATTCAATAATGTAATTAAATTTGTTTTTAAGGCATTTATTTTCATCAATAAAAAACCATTTATTCCAACCCCAATGGGTTTATGTTAATAAAATACTTATTAATACTATGGAATTTCTATCATTATTTTGACCAATGATAGTATTAAAAATCACTTCATTGTTTCATTTTGTAGTCATTAGATTCCCCTTGAAATATTACATTTCTTATGTTTATTAGAGATTAAATTTCACATAAATTTCCGTATTATTTATCAGGGATATTTTTTTTCTTAAAACATACATCATTTTATCATATAGTTTTTACATTGAAAGTTATTTTCTCATCAATGGAAATGATGATAAATATGTATTCATTACACAATATAGATATTCTATGATAATCCATATTGTTTATGAATTAAATAAATAACTTGATATAGGAAGAATTAATTGGACCTTCATGAAATAGTTTTGGGAACATTTATAGAATGACCCTTTGAGGATTAGTAGACTCATGGGATGAATTAGTTGGCAATAATTATTTAAATGGGTTTTCAACTACTATGTTCTAAGTCATCATGTGAATGGTCTTAATTTTAAATTTATCATGTGCCTAGGAAACATGAATTGTGATATTTAAGTATTTTCATTATTTTTAGTTTAAATGTTACTATAAATGAGATTTTATAAATTATATTATCTATGGATTTATTTAATTATTGGTTTATTAATTGAATAGAATTAGTTTTGACTTTTTTACATTACCATATTGATTTTTCCTTATCTAGTTATGATCATTAGTTTTTTGATTAAATGGAATGTGTTTTCAATTACATAATTTTCTATTGATTATTCTAATTCATTATTTCAATTTATTGTGTGTTCATATATTTACTTTACCAGAGTTTCATTCCATAATAATGATGCTTTATTTATTCATGATAACCTCCATTGTACTCAACACTTCCAAATCAATTGATCTCATCCTTATTTTATTACATTCCAATGAATCCATGAAGTGTACTATGTTTGAAATTAATGGATTTTATTGGTAAATAATTTTATTCTTGAAAAAAATAATTTTGAAATTTATACATTAAAATGTAACCCAGGTCACAAGTATGTGTAACATCCCATGTTTTAAGAATGAAACACTATGTTTAGTAGCGCACATGATATGCTAAATCGAGCTTAAACAAACCACTAAATATTATTATTCAAATATTATATTTATAACCTATATTATAGAATATTAGGAATTAATTTTATTAACTGAATTATTAAAATATGGATGACACATGTTTAAATAATGATTATTTTGGTTACCAAAATTATTAGAAATGGAAATGAAAACCCATTGAATATAAAGCATATGTTAATAAAAAACCTATTTAAAAGAGAATAATTATGTGTATGAAATCATATCATCATTAATTATTTTTAGTAGATGAAAATTATATGTTATATATTCAATTTAATGTTTGAGATTTATCTTCTTCGTTTTCAGGAATTGATATAAGAACAAATCCTATTTTTCAGATAAAAGAAGTAATTTTTTTTAAAAAAATTACAGTTATACGCCTTTTTATGTGGAACCATTTTTTAAATATAGTTATGACAATTTTATAATTTATATTTGAGAAAATAATCTTCTTATTTAAAATAGGTACATAAAAATTTACTTTTATTTAATTTTGATATTTTTATGATAAAATTCAAATTTTAATTAATATTGAATAATACTCCATTTTAATTAGAAAATTCCATTTTTTAAAATTTATTTATAAATATAATTTATATTAAAGTTTTATTGGATTTTTTTTACCATATAATACAATTTTGGTCATTGGATTTAATTTTACATTAAAATCAGACATAAACACGTGTCAATATTTTGATAGTTTTCATTTCATAAAAACCCAATTTCTAGTTGGACAATGGGAATTAATCGTACATAAATTATAATAATTTATATGTTTCAAATTTGGAAAAATGGATTCCATATTTTTAATACTACGGTCCGAATTGTGTAATTTGGTTCCTTTTATTTTTTGGACATCATGAATAGTAACACCAATAATTATTTTTATTTACCATGGTGAAATGGTAAATCAGGTAAATAAAGGAAAAAAATATTATAATAACATAAAACAACCCTAACACATGTACTAATATTATTGGATGAGATATAAACGACCTTGATCATGCTTGTGTCGATTTTAGTACCCCATGAAGCCACTTGGGTGTGATAATAACCAGTTATAATTTTTTAATTTAATGAAAAGGAAAATATAATGTAAACATGTATATCCCCACTAAAACAATAGTAATTTGATTTATATAAATTATATCTTCAACTATAAATATTAATTATAAATATAATAATACTTTTTATATCATTTTATTTTATTTATAATTTTTTGACATTAAATATATTAATTTATGTATGACACAATAATGATTAAGTTATTACCTTATTAATGAGTGATTCGAATAAATGATATTATAAATTTTAAAATAAATGTAATTTGAAAATTTTTATTAAATATATGAATTTTATGGATAAAGATGAAATAGCATAATTTATTTAATGCATTCAGTTTTATGTAATCAAGTTGTAATGACTTTAAAAAAGGTAAATTTCTAAATACTGTCAGAAGTGACAAAAATGAGTTTTTATAACAGATACAATTTTATTAAATGATATAATAGTCCTAAAAATATAGGATTCGTTAAAATTACATAGAAATGTTAAAAACAACATCAAGGATCCACTTTAGTTTTTCGTGGCATTCTATCATAACTATAGGAACCATATATTATAAAAATACAAGAAGTAATGGTAAGAGTTAGTGTTTTTAAATAAGGGTTAAAGCTAAAAGATAAGGTTAATTTTGTGACCTAATATTGTCTAAAACCTATTGGTTGAGAGAAGTTCGACCCATGCGAATATTAAAATCAGAATATATCTGCTTATAGCTTTTATAATTCGAAAATCAATTTATATTAAAATAATATTTCAATACTTTCATAAAGATCCCATCTTCTATCTTATAAAAGGCCACCACCTCTACCATATTACTTAAAACTCTGAAGCCCCTTCTCTCATATAAATTAGTTTCAAATTATCTCCCAACATCTTTACCTTCCTCTTAGAATACTGAACTTGGTCATAAGGAAATTCAAGGAACCCTTTTTTCTCAAATCAAAAGGAGTTACCTGATTTAGAGCCAACGTCTTCTGTCAAGATCCATTCATTTATTTTCCTTAAAAAACACCATATTATTTATTTATTCCATTATTTTATAACTATAGATTAATACTCAATATACTATTATTTATATGATAGTGGTTATACCAACACTTAAACACACCTCCATCTAATGGTTAAGAACATACGGTTTTTGTGTACAATGACCTACTACCTCATGAAATGATGATTCTTCAATTTTCCCAACCTCTTATCTTGGTTTTTTTTATGATGGAAAAATTATTTATATATGACATATATTATAATTTTATTGTCTCTATGGTTCATTAAATTTTATTTAGAACAACCCTTATTCTTCTTATGCTGAGTAAATATGATAATTTCACTTGAGGAACTGTGGACTACCACCCCTCAAAGTGATATGACTCCTTGATTCCATACATATAATGTATATAATATTGTGTTAATTAACATATGTAACATATATTAAATATATATTATAATGTAATTATAATATGCCTATTTATCATTTAGATTTCATTCATTAAATATAAAAAGAAATTAATTTAGTGTTAATGCGTACGTACAACCTACCATCTCCATGAATGGTGCATTTAGTTTCTAATATCCAAATGTTACCTAAAATTATAAATAAATATATAATGTATATATATTATATTTAAATAATTATTAAAATTATGGATATGATGGACTTCTTTTCACATGTGAAATTCAAATCAAAATAAGTTCATTTTTGACTCAAGTTCCAAACAGCGACAAAATGTCCAATATGAAGCCAAATAATTATGTGATTTTTATGACATGGTAATAAGTGATATAAATGGAATAATAAACTTGAAAATTTTCTCAATAAAGTATAAATTAACTTAAAATTATTATTCAGGTACATAACGTTTTTACATAACTCAATATAAGGGAATCTACCACTATTTTCATTTTAAGCACTCCTTTACTATAATGCCTTCTTAATTTATGTTTTCTTATGTAAAGATTTTACTTTAAATATCCCCCTTACGTTTATTATATTTTAAAAAATATTATAGACCCATTTTTATCTCAATAAACTCATTTTATGAATTTTTAGGTATAGTCATTAGGATGCAAAACTTTCGTAATAAATTTCTTAACCGAATTTCTATTCTTTGTGTTAATATTCTACTTCTTGATTATGTCGTTCTATTATTTTGTGAGAAATAATTTTTTATATCCTATATTTTATTTATAATCTATTTATGTGTATTTATAGTGAATACATATAATAGATCTATTTTATTAATGAAATGTTCTTTTAAAGGGAAATCATTACTCAATCTCTGTTCATTGATTTAAATATCCTTGTCATTGGTTTTGTTTTTAGAAGAATATGTTTTAATGAACTATAATTATTTTAAACAGAATATAGGATTATATTAGGTGTATTTATATTTGGGACACATAATTAGTTCATTGATTTATCCATGATCTAATTATACGAACTTTGTAATGTACTCTGTCTCAATCTCTATACATTGAGACATTTATTGATGATACACACCTTTATTTCATTATAAGTTTTATATAAAACCTCTTTTACATTACTTTTAAATATTATATCTATTCTAATGATATTTAATTTATTGTTAAATGTTCTACTTTCATGTGGCGTATAATTCAAATATTCAAAATTATAGAGTACTCTTTATCTAAAACATCATTTTAAATGTTTTAAAGATTTAATCTTCTAAATCATTCTCTTTCACATTCATGGTTTCAAAATGATTTTAAGGGCTTGCTTATATAGACATTAATGTTTTTATGTGTAAATTCCATTTAAAATATTCAAATTGGTATGAGACACTTTGATTCTAAAATCTTCTTTTTAAATGTTCTAAATGTGTATTAAAATAGAATTGATTTTCTCAATAACATGGAATGTTTTTTAGCCTATATATCATGAATTGAATTTCTCGATTTTATGTCACTATTATGTATTTATGTTTACTTTACAATTTTACCATTTTATTTTAAAATAATGTGATTTCACTAATGAGTGTGAGACAAGTAAATATGAAATGTCATTTAAATGCGGAAATTTTATTTTTCTATCATGTTTTTCATGTGTTATAATTATTTTATGATTCTTATAACACCCCATGCTTCCACGGTATGTTTTCCTTTGAATATTGCAATAGCTTGCATTGTACGCAACTACGAGATTCTAACACACTACGACCAATCGAACTAGACGTTAAGATTAGTAATACCCACTTTTGGAAATTTTATATATTTTATTTTTCAATATGGACATAATTTTTGAATTAGGAATATCAAATTTAGCTTAGGGTGAATTTTTGGTATTTTCTTAAAACACTCATTTGTGGATGAATAGTGAAAAACACACAGTTATTGTTTAAAACTAACTTTTTATTTAAATAATTATTTATTTTATTTACATTAATTTCAGGCCAAAATAGATACATAATACCTATATAAGTTCAATGTAATTCATTGGAGTCATTTTATCACAAGTTTAGATATATATAAAATTTATTGAACTTTTTATCGTCTTTTACCCACCTCCTTGGAGCATTTTCAAATTTGCATAAAACATAATTTTACTGCTTCTATGAGTTGAATTTCAAAAATCCAAGAGACACGGTTAATATCAGTAAGTAAAATGTTGTTCAATAAGATGAAAATAATTTTTAGTGAATAGTAACTTTTGAATTTTATTTACCACGGTTAAAAGTAAATTGGGTAATTAAGGGTAAAAATGATTTCATAATTACCTTAGCAAATTTTCTAATTCTATTGGATAAGTATAATTCGACCAAAAAATCTTAGGAAAAAAATATGATCCTCTTTGGTCCACTTGGATTAGATTAGGATATTTATTATTATTTTATTTGAAAAAGAGTTAAAAGAGTAAAATTCAAAGTTTAATAACTAAACCATTTTTAATATAGGGTTACACAGAATATAAATTCGACTATAAATATTAATTATAAATATAAAAATATTTCCTACAAAATGGTATTTTATTTATAATTTTTATACATTAAATAATTTATTTTATTTATAACACAATAATGATGTTGTAATTTCTTTATTAATTAAATATTAAAATAATTGATATTATAAATATCCAAATAAATTTAGATTGAGACTTATGATATATTAAACTAATTTTATTGGCTAATATGAAATGTTAGGGTTTCTTAAATAAATTTTATTTGAAGTGATAAAGTTATTATGACTTTCAAAAAATTCAAATACTCAATAGTGTCAAAATTGACATAATTGGGTTTTAAAACAAATTCTATATTATTAATTTATATAATATTCCTAATAATATAAGGTTATTAAAAAGGACTTATATAAGGTTATATATATTAATAATGAACCCCAAGGGGTTTTCTTGACTTTTTATAGTATGTTTATTGACCATGTAATATAAAAAATACAAAGAGACATGGTAAATGTCAAATTATTTACTAAGAGTTAAATCAAGAAGATAAGGTTAATATGATTACGTAAACCGGTCTAAAAACTATTTATTGAGGGTATTTTGACCCATACCCACCTTATCATAGAAATAATTTATTTTGGATCCATTATAGACCAAAAATGATTTTATTATAAAATAATATTTCAAGTATTTCCTAAAGTGACCCTCACCTCTCTTATAAAAGGGCACTTCCCCTTATCTTAATTTCAAACCTCCAAAGGAATTTGGCATGGACAACCCCTACCCAAATATCATCGTTAATTTAATCCCTTAATAATAGAGGCCTTACATTGGTAAGAATCCCATCATAAGGATCCATTTTGATGAAACCAAAAGGAACACCCCGTAGAAGAGGTAAATATTTCATCACCACTTCCAAGTTATTTTCTTTTTCAACTCCCTCATTCTTTTTTTGTTTCCATTATAAAATAATAACTATAGTATATTATATATACTATGATTTTATTATTAAAATTGTACTTACATATTCATTATTTGATCCATCATGTGAATGACAAAGTCACCATATGTGCGTACTTACGGTTTACCGTCTCCACATCGTGGGGTTGTTTGTTATTCAAACACTTCATTATTTGGATGGGTATAATAATGTGTATAACTGATCTAAATAAAAAATATAACAAGTTAATGATTTAGTACATATTATATAACATCCAATTACATATGATTTCACCATCAATATATTGATATTATTGCTCGTGCGTACGTATGAATAACCATCCCCATGATCGTGATGAGATCCACTCCCCATTGTAATCATTCGAGAATATTTTTCATTTTAGGATTAAAAATAATGTTTAAGAACTTAGTATCATCTTGGATATGAATAAAATACATCCTATCCATAACAAAAATGGCTTATGTAACCGAGCATATAAAAAACGATTTAGTTAACACCCGAAACGATAAAACTAAAAAAATATTATTAACAAAGAAATATTAGATGATCATATATGATATCATATTTATGTATATAGTTATTGAATAATTTAATAACAATTATTTAACTATTATACCATAGGTTAACTAACCCTTGACCAAGGATAAGTACAAGGTAAGGGTTAATTTGATAATCTCTTTACTTAACAGAGGTTGTTAATACGTAAGTATCTACTAGGACCTATTTATCATCCACATCCATGTATCTAAAAATGTATTTCAATCCATTTTTACTATTTCCTAGTCTATTGGTTAAATTCACTTTTACCCTTGTTTTAATTTTTATAAGATTTTTATAAAGGAATATTTCCATCATTTTCCAAACAAGTTACATTATGACCTTTTTGACAAAAATAAGAAAAGAATGTTTGTTTAACTTATACGGTGGGTGAGGCTATTTTCCTCCATTATAACACCTTCATTGCTTCCCTTACAAGCATATAAAAATATTTCCAAATTAAATGATTTTTTAAAAGGTTTCAAAATAGAAACTGGTATTTCTTTCAGATATTTTTCATTTTATCTAGGTCAACATCCATTGATGGATTTTAAACTTGTTTGAAGTTGATTTATTATGATACAAATCTTTCATATTTTATTGAAGGTTTTGGGATATGTTTGAATGTTGATGTGTTATTTTAAACCACTCATGGTTTATGGATAATGTATTTACATTTATTATGCATGTTTTAATACGAATGTTTATATTATGTTCAAACCTTTTCATAAGAGGAATGCATTGGACTTAGAAAGTGACGGGTGGAGCCCGCTATATTTTTTCAATGCATAGATAGGTGTCATGAGACAAAATAGGGTCTTGACATAAGGCCTTTTCAAAATATTATTTGTAGTCTTGGAACAAAGCCTTGCCTATGTGGTTATGAAGTATGGAATTATGCATTCCATTATTATGAAATTGGATATTGAAATTGCATGTGATTATTCGACTAGTAGAATATCCATGCGAATTAATAAATGAAATTATTTGATTTTTTCTTTGACATATTATGTATAAGTTTATGTTTAAAAGGTTTTTGTTTTATTATTATACATTTTTTAAATTTTTATGCTTATTTATGAAAGTTTCTATTATATTGTTATCCTTATTGAGCATCTAATCTCACCCCTTTCTATGTTTTATTTTTCGCAGGATGTGAATTAGTATTTAATGGTTGACCTGTAGGGATAGGCTAAGTATATATGTGTGTTCATAGGAGAAAAAACGTTGTTGATGTTTTTTTCATGATGTAATGTAAAACTTATGAATGTATCTAGTACTTGCAAGTCTACTTAACTGATCAGTCTTTCGGGGCATGATTCATTGAATTGTGCCAATGTTCTGTAATAGTGCACTGACTCTGGATAACTGGGGTATATGCATTACAATTGATATTAGAGGAAGTTTAGTACAAACCTTGGAAACTATATTTAGAAAATCTAAGTTTAGATAACAATACCCTAAGAAAGACTTTGAGGATTAATATAGAAGAACTTCCAAGAATTTTTTTATTGTTGGGATTTTATGAGTTTTCCAAGAAATACATCCCTGTCATGATACAAACAGGTAGAGGCAGCTCTAACACAAATGTACCTATGGGTAAAACCTGAAAATACTCTATTGAGCTAGACTCGAATGAGAACTAGTGCATGACAATGGGTCTTGCTGTAATATTGGTTATAACACTCCTAGGGGACATGCATAGGATAATTATTATTTTCTTTGGAAACCATTAAAAAGGGTTTATGAGTATATAATTCCTCAGATAATTTTTTTTATGATTATGGATTATATCCATAGACTATTAAACTTATGGTAGGTGTTTCATGAGTTTGGAATTATATATTGTGATTCATAAACTAATCTACTGTACGCCATTTTTTAGAAATGGCGCCTAGTGGAAGGAATGGAAACTATATCAACACAAATAATTTATGTTGAGGTTTCCCTCCTACTCAAGATTATAATAGTGGAGTTGGTGAAGAAACTGGTGCTCATTAGCTTATCACCATACTAGGACAACTCACTCAGGTTATGATTAATAACCTTACTCGTATGGAGCACCCTAATCTACAATGTGGAGGATAAATTATAGACTAATTCATGAGGCAAAATCCAATAACATTCAATGTGAGTACGAATCCATTAGTAGCTGAGAAATGGGTAAATTCTTTATAGAAACTATTTCATGCATTGGGGAGTGGTGAAAGGGAAACATTTGTGATGGCAGTTTATCACCTCATGGGAGATGCATATCAATGGTGAACATTAATAAAAAACACAAAGAAAGATGAAGAAGTATCCAATATTAAATGGAGGGAGATTAAATAGATTTTATTAGAAAAATAATTTTCTCATGGCCATCGAGCAGATATGGAAAGACAATTTCTGATTCTAGGAAAAATGATGTTTAGATTGTCGCAAAGTATGATGCTAACTTTACGAGGCTAGCAAGGAATGCAGTAGATTATATACATAACCCAAGGATTAAGAATCATCGATTCCATGATGGGTTTGTTATTTATAGTGATGCTTCAAATAATGGACTTGGTTGTGTCCCAATGTAGAATGATAGAGTTATTTCATATGCATCACGACAACTAAAAATTCATTAGAAAAACTATCCTACTTATGATCTTGAGTTAAAAGATGTAATCTTTTTCACTAAAAAGATGGAGACACTATCTATATGGTGAAAAAAATGTGATATTTATACTGATCAAAAGATTTTGAATTATATTTTCTCACAAAAATAACTCAATATGTGGAAAAGGAGATGGCTTAAACTACTCAAGGATTATGATTGCACTATACACTACCACCTGGGGAAGGCAAATAGGGTGTAAGATTCTTCGAGTAGAAAGGATCATGGAGTTTTGAACAAGATGAGAGTTGAAAGGGATCCTATATTCATGGATATAGTATAGTTGGATATGGGAATAACCATGGAATGTGAAACGTCAATACTTTTTCAAATGTTAACCGAACCATATTAACTGGAAAGGATAAAGAGTTATCAGACTGATGATGAGCAGTTTCAAAAGAAAATTAAAGCCGTGAATGATGGTAGATTGAGAGACATCATATATGATGATGGAATTTTGAAATTTGGGAAGATAATTTGTGTCCCTAACATACCTGATCTAAAAAGGGAATTGTTGGATGATTCATATAGATCCAATTTTTATATACAACTTGGGAGTACCAAGATGTATAGTGATTTTAATGAACATGTTTTGTGGGACAACATGAAGAGCGAGATTTCTTATTTTTTGTCATGAAGTATGGTTTTCCAACCAGTGAAAGCTGGAAGACCACATCATAGAGGAGTCATGCAACCTCTTCACATACCTGAGTGGAAATGGGATGATATTACAATGAACTTTATCAATGGACTACCAAAGACTCCTAGATGAAATGATGCAATATGGGTCATTGTTGATCGTCTTACCAAGACAACAAATTTTTTTTCTATAAGATAAAATTGACCACCTGAAATTCCTACAATACTATATATTAATTAAGTTGTAAGACTTCATAGAGTACCCCTATCAATTGTTTCTAATCATGATCCCTGTTTTATATCAAGATTCTAGAAAAGTCTCTAAAAGTCCCTGGAAATTGAAAATTGTTTGAGCACAACCTGCCACACTCAAACTGGTTTACAATCAGAATAGACTATTGAATCCTTAGAAGATATGTTTATATCATTCTCACTTGACATTCATGGTATGTGGGATCAATATTACCTCTGGTAGAATTTTCCTATAACAATAGCTTCTATTCAATTATTCAGATGGAACCATATGAAGCGTTATAAGGAAAGAGAAGTCACACACCAAATTGTTGGGATGATTTTGGTGAAAGAAAACTCATAGGCCTAGATGTTTTTGAGGAAACAATGGAAAAGTTGATGTTTATCCCAACCCAGATCAAAGCAGCCCAAAGTAGGAAAAAGATCTATGTCGATAACCGAAGGATGGATTTGAAATTTCAAGTAGGAGACCATGTTTTCTGGATGGTATCTCCATGGAAGGGTATTATACGTTTCAGTAAGAATGGTAAATTCAGTCCTAGTTACATCGAACCTTTTCAAATTCTATAATAAATTGGGGCTGTAGATTACCATTTGGAAATGCAGCCAAGTCTCTCCAATGTTCAAGAGTATCATTGTTGATAAAAAACATGCCTGACCCAATGCATGTACTCACCAATGAGGAAATTGAACTGGAACCTGATCAGTCTTAGTGTGAAGAGCCTGTCAAAATTCTTGATACCAGAGAACAAGTGCAGAGAAACCGGATGACTCATCTGGTAAAAGTTATATGGAAAAATAATAAGATGGAAGAGCGACTTGAGAACCTAAGGAACTTATGATGAAAAACAAACCGAATATTTTTTTTGCAGAAATATTCTTGAAATTTAGAGTACGAAATTATTTTAAATAGGGGATAATGAAACACCCCATGCTTCTATAGTACGTTTCACCTTGAATAATTCAATAGCTTTTGTTGTACGCAACTTCGAGATTCTTACACACCGTGGCCAATCAAACTAGTCGTCATGAATAGTAATACCAACTTTTAGACATTTTATTAATTTTATTTTTCAAATTGGACTTCATTTTTTAATTTGGAATATCGAAATTAGCTTAGGGTAAATTTTTGGAATTTTTCTGAAAATTGTCAATTTTTGATGAATAGTGAAAAACACTAAGTTATTGTTTAATCCCGACTTTTAATTTAAACAATTATTTATTTTATTTAAATTTATTTTAAGTCAAAATAGATAGATAATACCTATATAAGTTCAATTTAATTAATTTAAGTTATTATATAATAAGTTATTATATATAAAAATTTTATTTAACTTTTTACCGTCTTTCACCCACCTCCTAGGAGCATTTGCAAATTTGAATGAAACTAAATTATACCACTTCTATGAGTTGAATTTAAAAACTCATAGAGACATGGTTAATATAAGTAAGTAAAATGTGGTTTAATGGGATAAAAATAATTTTTGGTGAATAGTTACTTTTGACTTTTATTTACCGCATTTAAAAGTAAATAGGGTAATTAAGGGTAAAAATGCTATCATAATTACCCAAAAACATGTCCTAATTCTATTAGATAAGTATAATTAGACCAAAAACATCCTTAGTAGTAAAATATGATCCTCTTTCGTCCACTTTTATTAGAATAGGATATATATTATTATTTTATATAAAGAAGAGTTATAAGAGTTTAATTTAATGTTTAATAACTAAACCATTTTTAATATAGGGATACACACAATTTAAATTAAAAATATAAATATTCATTAGAAATACGAAAATATTTCCTACATAATGGTATTTTATTTATAATTTTTATTCATTAAATAATTTAATTTATTTATGACACAATGATGATGATGTAATTTCCTAATTAATGAAATATTTAAATAATTTATATTGTAAATATACAAATAAATGTAAATTGAGCTTTTTGATGAATTAAACTAATTTCCTAGGTTAATATGACTTTTTAGGGTTGGTAAAATGGATTTTATTCGAAGTGATAAAGTTTTTATGGATTTCAAAAAAAATCAAATACTAAATAGTGTCAGAATTGACATAATTGAGTTTTTAAAATGAATACTGTATTATTAATTGATATAATATTCCTAAAAATCTAAGGTTCTTCCAAAGGACTTATATAAGGTTATATATAATAATAATTACCCCCATGGGCTTCGTTTGTCTTGTAATAGTATGTTTATTAACTTTTTAATATAAAAGTACAAAGAGACATGGTAAATGTCGAACTCTTTAACTAAGAGTTAAATCTAAAAGATAAGGTTAATATGATGACCTAAACCTATAAAAAACATACTTGTAAAGAGGTTTTATACCAACCCCATATTTATCCTATAAATAATTTATTTTTGAGCTATTATAAACCAAAAACGATATTATTATAAAATAATATGTCATGTTTTTTGTAAAGTGACCCTCACCTCTCTTGTAAAAGTGTACTTCCCCTTATCCGAATTTCACACCTCCAAATCCATTTGGCTTGGATAAAACCTTACCAAAAATCCTCTGAACATTCCTACCTTAATCATAGAGTCCTTAAATTGGTCAGAAACCCAACTTAAAGATCCCTTTTGATCAAATCAAAAATAAGAACCTGAAGAAGAGGTAAATATTTCATCACCTCTTCCAACTTCTTTTCATCTTCCATTTCCTCTTACTTTGTTTTTTCCATTCTAAAATAATAACTCCAGTATATTATACATAATGTTATTTTGTTATCAAAATTTTACAACCATATTCATTATTATATCCATCATATTAATGACAGATTCACCATACGTGCGTACGTACGGCTTACCATCTCCACGTCGTGGTGTAGTTTGTTATTCAAACACTTCATTATTTGTATGGGTATAATAATGAGTATAACTGATTTAAATAATAAATATAACATGTTAATTATTATATATATATGATATACCATCCAATTACAAATGATTTCACCATCAATATAACGATATTGTCTCTCGTGCTTACGTACAGATTATCATCTCCACGAAGGCGATGAGATTCATTCCCCATCGTAATCATTCAAGAATAATTTTCATTTTATGATTAAAAATAATTTTTAAGAACTTAATATCATTATGGATATGAAAAAAATACATCCTATCCATTACAAACATGTCTTACATAACTGAGAATATAATGGAAAACAGATTAGTTAACACCCGAAATGATGATGCTACTAAAATATTATTTACAATGAAATATTAGAGGATCATATATGATATCATATTTATATATATTTTTATTGTATAATTTAATAATTATTATTTATATATTTTACATGAGGTTAACATACCCTTGACCAAGGATAAGTACAAGGAAAAGGTGAATTCCAAAATCTCTTTACTTATCAGAGTTTGTTAATATGTAAGTATCTTGTAGGACCTCTTTATCATCCACATCGATGTTTCTTAAAACACATTTCCAAACATTTTAACTATTTCTTAGACTATTGGTTATAGTCATTTATACCCTTGTTTTGATTTTTATATGATTTTTATAAAGGAATCGTTCTGTCATTTTCCAAATAAGGTACTTTACGGCATTTTCGACAAAATTATGGAAAAAGTGTTTTCATTAACTTATATGGAAGGTGTGGCTATTTTCGGCCATTATAACACCTTAGTAGCTTCCTGTACAAGCTTATAAAAATATTTCCAAAATAAACTAATTCTTTCAAATGGTTTCAAAATAGAAAAAGTTTTTTCTTTCAAATAGTTTTCATTTAATCTATGTCAACATCCTTCGATGGATTTTAAACCTGTTTGAAGTGGATTTATTATGATACAGATCTTCCATATTGCATTGATGGTTTTGTGATATGTTTGACTATAGATGTGTTATTTTATACCATTCATGGTTTATGGATAATGTTTTGACATTTCATATTCTAGTTTTAATATGAGTGTTTATGTTATGTTTAAACCTTTTCAAATGAGGAATGAATTTGACTTAGTAATTGAAAGGTGGATCCCGCTATAGCTCCTCGACGCATCAGTATGTCTAATGAGACAATCTAGTGTCTTATCACAAGATCTTGACAAAATTTTACTTGTAGTCTTGGGAAAGGGCCTTGACTATGTGGTTATGACATCTGGCATTATACATTCCATCATTATGAAATTGGATATTGAAACTAAATGTAATTATTTGACTAGTAGAATATCCATGTGAATAAGTAAAGGACATTATTTTATTTTGTCTTTTTTCTATATTATGTTTGAGTTTAAGTTTAAAAGGATTTTTTTTTAGTATTATACATTTCTTTAACTTTTTGTGCTTATTTATGTATGTTTCCACTATAACTGTGAAAGATACAATGAAAGTATGATATGGATTCCACAATTTACCTTTATTTTTTATGATTTAAATGATTTTAGGTATGAATATTATGATAACAAGGTATAATATAACAATTTTATGTTATTTGGGTGAAAAGTATTATTTTTAAACTGTTTTCATGGATTATAAATATTCATGGACTAACGGTTTTATTACTCATTTTATATTCCTTACTAGGATATTCATTTTCATTCCATGTTTTGAAATATTTTCCACATGTTATAAGGATGGGTAAGAGAAAGGAAGAAGTCAAGAATATTTTTAGGAAGAAAAAGAAATCATTGATAGTTTAATGGGGTTTCATTGGTGGAAAAAGTGGATACTAAGTGTAATTGTTCGTATGTAATGTATCAGTGTATTATGTAATAGTTATGGCCTAATTCTATAAAATCAAAATCTGAAATGATCCATAATGTCAATTAAAGACATGAGTCAAGATTATGTAATGTTTAAGGCCAGGTCAGTATAGTTGGTATTAGAGGATGGTTTAGACAATTTCAGAGATTAGGATGTTTTATTAATGGTTAGGGATATCATCATGGGTTTATAATTTTAAGACATATCATATTTTCAATTTCATCGATACTCCTTTTGAGGATTTATGATATGAAATAATAATGTGACTAATGGTATTTTTGGAGACATTCACCATTGAGAAAATTATGGGATATTAATTTTTCAGATGCAAAATTTTGAGGTTTGAGATACCTTTGAGGTTATAATATGTTATAGTTATTTTTAAGGATTTTTTCTCATTTTTTGAATTTTACAAAATTATATATTTTTTGAAAAAGGAAAACATGAAGACCATGTGACAACTCATTGAATCAGACAATGTTTTGGAATCGAACATACAATTGGTGTGTGACTAGGAATTATCACCTACCACTGGCCTACATGATGTCCTTGGTTAGTATGACTTATTCTTTTTAGTTAAATGATATTATGGATTAAGAATAAGTTTATTTTGGGGGATTAAATTTTATCTAATGGATATCCATAGTATTATAAAATTATTTGGGGATTACATGATAAATGTTATTTTGGAAGATGTTCCCTATTTTCAGTACCCAATATGCCTAAGGAAAATAGAATAATGTGTGATTTCATTTGAAGAGTAATGCATGGATTTTATTTTTTGAATAATCTATGTTTTTATTTTATATTTATGATGATTTAGGTTATTTATGGAAATTATTATCCTAACATGGAGAATATGGGATTAGGGTAGTTACTTTTTGGTTAGAGATTTTAAGAGTGATCGATTATATTTGGAGATTGATGTTAAAATTTATCTCTGAAGGTGATGTGATAAAATCCTTGTGAATTTTGGGTTTCAATATTATTTTGAATCTTCTATGATGAATTATATGGACATTTATTTATTGAATGGTCTATAGAGAATGTGGGTATTAAAATTGAATATTATATATTAAAAGTAGTCTATTTTATAAATGATTATTCTTTTTGGGGGACTATCTAATATTTTACGAACCATTTTGGTTTTGGTTATTATTTTAAGATAGGATGAATATATTTTTAATCTTTTCTGGATTATGTGATTCTATAGATGTTCATTCTAGTGCTTCAGGTGTACCAAAGTCATCTTTAATACTCATTGTTTCGAGAAAATATGATTTTATGGTAAAAATTAATTAAGGGAGGAAAATATACTTTATTGTAAGTATGTTTCCTTATTTTATAATTCAAGATTGTAAATTAATTCCTGAACTTTATGAAAATAATCTTAAAACAAAAACATTGTCTTTTGACTTTTCCGAATGTGAAATCAAAGAAAGCTTAACCTATCATAAGTTTGTGGTTTTTTGATTTTTAACATTCTCCGGATCATGTTTTCAATCACTCTCAACGAGAACATGATGGTTAGGTTTCTCTTCCATATCCATGTTTTCTTACATGGAACGCTAGTTTGTGTTATCTCGAGTGACCATTGTACTTCACTTTCAATCTTTTAAATTTGAAGTTGTATTAACCCTTTTTAATGATGTGAGTTTTCAATAAGGGTATTTTGAAAATTCATACCCTAGTAACTGACACCAAATTAAAATTATGAGGATGAAATTTATTAATTTAGGGGAGGACGTAACTTAACGAGTTTAAAGAAATAAAAATTATGTTCAATAATGTAAATGATAAGGTACATCGAGCTTAAAAGAACAACTAAATAATATTATTTAAATATTACCACAACAACCTATCCATTTGAATTGTTAGAATGAGTAGTATATACTAAATTATGGAAGTATGGTTTACACGTGTTTAAATAATGATTCTTTTGGTTACCATATTTATTAGAAATTGTAACGAAAACCCAATTAAAGAAGTATTTTTTTTAAAACATACAGTTTTACCACATTTTGATGGCTAACCATTTTTAAATCTAGTTTTTAAAAATTTCATAAGTTCTATATTAAAAAATAATCTTATTATTTAGAATAGGGACATTAAAATTCACTTTGGTTTTGATGATAAACATTATTCTTTATTGATATGTGAAAAATACATCATTTTTATTCAAAACTACCATTTCATATAATTTAATTATATAGATATATAATTTTTAATTTTATTTAAATGTAATTGGATTATTTTTTATCATTTTAAAAAAATTTGTTCATTGGATGTAATTTTAAATTTAAATTGTATTTAAACAGATGTCAATCTTTTGATAGTTTTTACTTTTTAAAAACATGTTTTCAGGTATTGACAACAAGAATTAATTTTTAATTAATTACTATAATTTCTATGTTTTAAAATTGGAAAAATGGATTCCCTATTTTAAATCATTAGGTCCAAATTTTGTATGTAGTTACCTTTTAGTTTCAGACTTTATTAATTGTAACATCAGTAATTATTTTTATTTACCATGGTTAAAGGATAATTTAGGTATTTTTTTGAAAAAATAATATAATAATAATATAAACAAACCCTAACATGTGTCGTAATCCTATTAAAGGAGCCATTTCTGACCATAAGCATCCTTTGGTCGATTTTAGGACCCCATTGAGCCTCTTGAGTATGATAATGACCTTATATAATTTATAAATTTAAAAAAAGGAAAATATAACATAATAATGTATCTCCTAAATAAAACAATTTTAATTTCATTTATATAAATGATACATTAGACTGTAAAAAGTAATTAGAAACATAATAAAATATTTTACATTATAATATTTTATTTATAATTTTTAGACATTAGGTAAATAAATATATTTATGACCTAATGATAATGACGTGATTACCTTTTTAATGAAAGATTTAAATAAATGATGTTATAGATATTAAAATAAATGTAATTTGAAAATTTTGATTCCATAAACGAAATTTATGGATGAATTTGAAAAATTATCTTTTGTTAAATGCTTTTGGTTTGAAGAAATCATGTTTTTAAGACCTTAACAAAAATAAATTTCTAAATAGTGTCAAAATTAACATAAATATGTTTTTATAACAAATAATATTTTATTAAATGATATAACAGACATAAAATTCATGATTTGGAAAACTGAATTATATAATTCTACAAATTTAATTAATGATTCACTTGAGGTTCTCTTGAAATTTTTTTGTAACTATAGAAAAAATATATATGAAAATACAAGAAGACATGGTAAGAGTTAATGCATTTAACTAAGGGTTATAGCTAAATTATAATGTTAATTTGGTGACATAAACATATCTCAAATCTATTGGATAGAGTATTTCGTCCCATAATCTTCTCATACTTGAAATATATCACCTTGAAGCTTTTATAATTCTAAAATAAATTTATAAATAAATAATATTTCAGGAATTTTTAAAAGTTCCCCTCCCCCTTTTATAAAAGGCCACAACCAGTACTAACTACTTACATATATAAAGACCCATGGATCAACCAAATTCAACTCAAATAATCTCCAAAAATCCCTCCCTTCCTCCTATAATCCTTACATTGTAAATAAGGAAACTCAAGGAAGCCTTTTGTCTCAAATTAATAGGAGTTACCCGATTTATAGGTAACGTCTTCTCTCAAGATCCTTTCATTTATTTTCCCTCCCTTACACCCAAACCTCTATTTATTCCATTATTTTATGAAAACAGAACTATAAGAAATATAATAGTATTTTTTTCTTATGAAAATGGTTGTAATTAAACTTAAAAACACCTCAATCTAATGGTTACGAACTTATTCATTTGGTCTACGGTAAACAATTGTCTCATGAAAAAATGATTGTTCAATTTTCCCTACCACATCACATGGTATAAATTATGATGGAAACTATATTTATATATGATATATATTATATTTATATAATTTATATTATTATTTAAAACTTTATAAGAACAAACCATTATTTGTTTCAGGTTGTCTAAAAATTAGAATTTCACTTGAGGAAGTACGGACTACCACCCCCTCAAAGTGATATAACTTGTTCATTCCATACATGTAACATAAAAAAGTTGGATTTAATGAACATATGTGAAATATATAACATAGATATTATAATTGAATTATAATATACCGATTATAATTTAGTTTTCATTCGATTAATATTACAAAGAAATAAAAGTAGTATTCCTGTGCACGTACGGCGTACCATATCCATGAACAGTTAATTTCATTTCATATCTCCAAATGTTATGGAATATTAGAAACACATACATACTGGATATATTGGATATTTAAATTCTTAATATAATTTTGGATATTATGGACTTATGACCACATGGGTAATATTAATCAAAACAATTTCATTTTTAACTCAACTACCAAACAATGAAAAAATGTATGATATGAACTCAAATAATTTTGTAGTTTTTATAACTTGGTAATAAGTGTTATAAAAGGAATATTAAACTTGATAAAGGTTCTTAGAATTGATAAATTAATCTAATTTTTTTATTTTGGAAGATAGTGATTTTACATGACGAGTCGGACTCAAGGAAAGAGAATCTACAACTCTCCTCTTTTCATGAACTCTGTTAATTTCATGCCATCTTAATTTCTATTTTTTATCGTGGTATTTTTCATTAAATATCTCCCTTTATATAAATATTGTAATAAAATTATTTTATACCCCTTTTTCTATTAATTATTAATTTTTATGAATATTTTAGTAACGTTGTTATGCAACCGATCTTTCGTAAGGGAACTTCTTAACCCAATTTCTATTCTTTGGGTTAATCTTCTACTTATTGATTATGTCATGCTATAATTATGTGAGAAATAAATTTTTATTTCCTATATTTTATGTATACTATATTCATGTGTATTAATAGTTAATACACGTAATCAATCTTTTTTATTAATAAAATGATCTTTATAAGGGAAATATTAATTTGATCTCTATTCAATAAGTTAAGTATCCGAGTCATTGGTTTTATTTTTACAAGAAGATGTGTTAATTTACTCTGATTGTTTTACATAGAATATGAACATTTATTGGGTGTATTTATAATTATAACACATAAATATTTCGTTTATTTATCCTTGATTTATTGATATGATCTTTGTAAGGGACTTTATCTCACTCTTTTTTCATTGGAAAATTTCTTGATGACATGATCCTTTATTTCTTTATAAGGTCTATATACAGTCCCAATTATATTACTTATCAATATTATTTCTATACTCATGATGACTAATTTCTTTTAAAATGTTCTACTTTCATGCGTCGTATAACTTAAATGTCTAGTATCGTAAAGTACCCTTTATCTAAAACATCATTTAAAATGTTTTAATGATTTCATATTCTAAATCATTATGTTTCATGTCCATGTTTTCAAAAATATTTTAAGGAATATTTATATATACATGAATTTTTTTAAGTGTAAATTACCTTCAAATGATTCAATGTTTTATGGGAAACTTTGATTCAAAAATTTTATTTTTAAACGTTTTGAATGTGTTTTAAAATTGGATTGATTATCTCAATAACATGGAATGTTTTCATTAACATAAACATAATGAATCGAATTTCATTATTTTATATCACTATTATGTGTTGATGTTTAATATTCAAGTTTACCATTTTATTTTAAAATAATGTGTTTTCACTTACGAGTGTATGACTTGTAAAGATGAAAAGTTATTTCAAAGTGAAAATGTTATTTTTCCTTTATTCATGATCATATGATATGGTTCTTGTGAATTGATTATGTATACGAGTAATTCCGTGATAAACCAAGGGTGTGTGAGCCTATAATATCTCTCCAATGCGTTATTTAATGTGATGAAGGTAAGAATTAATGTTTATCCTGAGGGATTTATGGAATATACTGTGATGGGTATTCAAAACATAACCATGAAGATTACTCGCTATATAGCTATGGAAGCTTCAATGTAAGTATGATATGGATGCAACAAGTTAACTATATTTTTTATCATTTATATGATGTTTTTTATGAATCTTATGAATAGATGGTGTAATTTAAATAGTTAATGTTTAATGGGTGAAAATTTTGATTCTGTGAAAATGATTTCATGGTTTTTAAAGATTCATAGACTAACATTTTTTTTATTATTAACTTTTTTTTATCCTCATCTTATGTTTTGAAATGTTTTAATAGTTTATAAGGATGGGTAATATAAAGGAAGAATTCAATAATGTTTTATCAAGAAAAATAAATCATGTTTTGTTTAATTTGTTTCCTATGGTGGATAAATTGGATACTTAGTTTAACTATCTACATGTAATGTATTGGTATATTATGTAATAGTTATGAACTTATTACATTAATATCTAATCTTTAAATGATTTTTAAATTTAATTCATCACTTGACTCGTGATTCGGTAAATTATAAAGGTGGGACCTTATAGTTGGTATGAGAGGATGGTTTAGATGACATTGGAGATGATGATATTTTCATAAGGGTTATGGATATCATCTTGGGTTTATAATTTTAAGTTAGATAATAATTTCAATGCCTTATAAATCCCATTTTAGGTTTTATGATCTTAAATATTAAGGTGACTAATGGTATTTTTTGAGACATTCACCATTGAAAAAATTATGGGTTATTAATTTTTTGGATGAAAAATAAAATATATGAGATAACCTTTCAGATTAAAATATGTTATGGTTATTTTTGAGGATTTTATCTCATTTTATCTCATTTTATAAAATTATATTGTTTTTTAAAAAGTACATCACACAGACCGTGTAACAACCCTTCACATTAGACAAAGTTGTGGGAATCGAACCCAAAACCGAAGTGTGGCTGGGATTTATCACCAACAACTATCCTACGTGAAGTACCAAGTTAGTATGATATATTGTTTTTAGTTAAGTAATTTTATGTCTTAAGAGTAAGTTGATTTTGTTATCTTATGTTTTATTGAATGCATATCCTTCGTATTAGAAAATTATTTGGGGATTTCATGAAAAATGTTATTTCTAAAGACATTCCCAAATTTGGGAACCGTATATGCCAAAGGAAATTAGAATCCTATGGGATTTCATTTGAGTAGTAATGGTTGAATTTTATTTTGGATGAATATATGTTTTTATAGTGTATTTATAGTGATTCATGTTATTTATGAAATGGTTAAACTATCTTAGAGAATATGTCATTAGGGAACTTACTTTTTGGTCTGAGACTTCAACCGTTATCGATTTTTAATTGGAGATACATGATAAAATTTATATTTCAAGACAATTTGATCAAATAAATAGGAATTTTTTGTTTCAATATTAATTTGGATTATTTTGAGGAATTATATAGACAATTATTTTTGAATGGTCTCTGTAGATATTTGGTATTACTATTGAATTATGTATATTAAATATAGTCTTTTTATATTATAATGGATTATTATTTTTGGGGGATTTTCTATTCTTTTACTAACCATTTTAGTTGTTTTTATTTTTTCAAGAAAGGGTGAATATATAGTTAATACATTGTGGATTATGTGATTCCCTAGAAGTTGATTCTAGTGCTTTTGGTTTGACCATGTCATCTTGAATTCTCACTATTTGGAGAAAATTTGAGTTTGTGGTAAAAATTTATTAAAGGATGAAACTATACATGAAATGTATTTATGTTTCATTTGGGTACCATTAAATCTTGTAAATAAATACCTCAAATTAATGAAAAGAACTTGAAAACAAAAACAATTTCAGTATACTTTTCCTACTGTGAAATCAAATAACAATTGACCCATCGCAAGTTTGTGGTTTTCCAATTGTTAACTTTCTCATGATAATGTTTTCAATCACTATCCATTAGAACTTGATGGTTAGTTTTCTCTTCCATATCCATGTTTTCCAACATGTAACCCAGGATTATGTTTTCTCAGGTGACCTTTGTACTTCACTTTATATCTTTTAATGTGGAAGTTTTATTAACCCATTTTCCGATGTGGGTTTTCTATAATGGTATTTTGAAATGTCATACCCTAGTTACTGACCAAAAATTAAAATTATTAGGATTAAATATAATAAATGGTGGAGGTTGTAACATCCCTAGTTTTAAGAAATAAACACTATATTTAATAGCATACATGTTACGTCAAATCGAGCGTAAGAGAACAAATTAATATTATTATTTAAATGTTACCATTATAACCTCGTTGTTGGAATAAAGGGAATGAATTGAATCAACTGAATTATGAAAATATTGTTTACACATATTTAAATAATTTTTATTTTGGTTACCAAATTTATTATAAATGGAAATGAAAAACCACTGAATATAAAGGATGTGTTTTTATCAAAACCTATTTAAAAGAGAATAATTGTGTTTTCAAAATCATATCACACTTTATGGTTTTTTATTTAATGAAAATATATATGTAATATATTAAATTTATGGTTTTAAATTCATCTTATATGTTTTCTATATATGATATAAAAACAAATTTTTTCGGTTAAAAGAAGTATTTTTCAAAAACAAAATACAATTTTAATGAATTTTGATAGAGAGCCATTTTTAAAAATAGGTTTTAAAAATGTTATACATTATATTTGAAATAATAAAATTATTATTTAGAATTGGGAAATAAAAATGTATTATGGTTTCATTTTGATAATTTTATGATAAAATTTATTTTTTAATGAATAGTGAAACATACTACATTTTAAATCAAATCTACATGTCTGTTTGATTTATTTTTACAGATGGACAAAATTTTTAATTATATTTAAAGCTTAATTGGATTATGTTATTATAATTTAGTCCAATTTTGGTAATTTTATGTAATTTTACATTAAAATAGGGAACAAACACATGTTAATCTTTTGATAATTTTTACTTCATAAAAACAAGATTTTTGGTTTTGAAAACAAGAATTAAATATAAATTCATTACTATAATTTATTTGTTTTATGATTGGAAAAATTGATTCCATATTTGGAATTATAATTTCCAAAAAATTTAAATTCATACATTTTAGTTTTTTATATTATGAATATTAACTTCAAAGATTATATTAGTTTACCATGGTTAAAGGGTAAATCAGGTAAATAAGAGTTAAAAATAATTTTATAACAATATAAAACTACCCTAACACGTGTTTCAATTATATTTTATGATATATGTCCAAATATTTTCATCCTTGGGTCTATTTTAGGCCCTCATGGATCAACAAGGGTGGGATAATGACCTTTTATAATTTTTTAATTTTAAGAAAAGGGAAATATAACATAAACAAGTATCTCCAAACTAAATCAATTTTAATTTAGTTTATATTAATGATACATTCAACTAAAAATAGTTTTTAGAAATTAAATAAGATTTCGTAAATCATGGTATTTTATTTAAAAAATTTATACATTAAATAACTAAATTTATATTTGACACAATGATGATTAAGTTATTGCCTTATTAATGAATTATTGAAATAAATAGTTTTATAAATATTAAAATAAATGTAATTTGAATTTTTTGATGACATAAACTAATTTTATGTATACCTATTACATAATATATTTGAGTTATTTATTATGGTTCTGAGGAATCAATTTTTTATGACTTTAAGAAAAAATTCTAAATAGTGTCAAAATTGATAGAAATGAGTTTTTATAACAAATACTATTTTATTAAATGATATAACATTCTTACAATCAATGATTTAGACAAAAAAATTAGAAATTGTTAATATTTATATGAATGATCGACTTGAGGTTCTCTTTCTATTTTATAATATATAATGTTAACATAAATTATGAAAATACAAGAATCCATTTAAAGAGTTAATGTTATTATCTAAGGGTTAAAGATAAAAGATATGGTTAATTTTTGAACAAATAATGTCTAAAACCTATTGGTTGAGAGGAATTAGACTCATTCTCATATTATCTTAAAAATATATCACCTTTGAGCTTTCATAAATCTAAAATCATTTTATCATAAAATAATATTTCAAGACATTTGTAATGCACCCCTCTGCCATCATAAAAAATCCCACCACCTTTACCCACATACGCAAATCATTAGAGCCTCATGGATCAACCACATTATGCTAAAATAATATCCTAAAATCCCTAAATTCCTCATATAATACTTAACTTGGTGATAGAGAAACTCATGGATCCTTTTTGTCTCAAATCAAAAGGAGTTACCTGATTTAGAGGCAACGTCTTCTCTCAACCTCCTTTCATTTATTTTCCTTCTCCAACACCTTAACCTAAAATTATTCAATTTTTAAATAAAAAAATAATTATAATCTATATAAAATTATTTTTTATGCTAATTTTTTGACCAAAACATACAAACACCTCCATCTAATGGTTATTAACATACAATTTTTATGTATGACGACCTACTGCCTCACGAAATGATGATTGTTCAAATTTTTCAAACATCTATCATGGTGGAAATTATTTTGTAAAATATATTTATATATAATAAATATTATATTTATATTTTCTATATTATTCTTTAAATTTTATTTAGAACAAACCTTTATTATTTTTATGTTGTGTAAATATGATAATTTCTTTTTAAGATGTGTGGACTACCGCCCCTCAATGTGATATAACTCGTTCATTCCATACATTGAACGAATAAAGGATGGTATTAATGAAATTATGTAACATATATAACATATATATTATAATTTAATTATAATATAACAATTTAACCTTTATTTTTCACTCCTTTAATATGAAAATGAAATGAAAATAGCATTCATGCGTACGTATGACCTACTATCTTCATGAACGATGCATTTCATTTCATATCTCTAGTTTTTATGGAATATTATAAATACATATATACTAGATATATATGTTATTTAAATTATGAATATTATTCTATAGATGATGGAATTATGACCATATGGACAATTTTATTCAAAATAGTTTCATTCATGTCTCAAATACAAAACATCGACAAAACGTCTGATATGAACTCAAATAATTATGCAATTTTTAAAACATGGTAATAAATGATATAAAAGGATTAATAAACATGAAAAATGATCCCAATAATGTTTAAAGTGACCTAGTAGTATTATTAATTAACATAATGATTGTACGTGATGAGTCAGACTCAATGTAAGGGAATCTACCACTCATCTCTTGTCAAGCATTCCTTTAATGTTATGTCTCCATAATTTATATTTTATTATGTATGGATTTCACATTACAAATTCCAATCCCTATAAATATTATTTGAAATTATGTTGGACCTTTTTTTCTCTCAATAAACTCATTTTATTAATTTTTAAGTAACATTGTTAGGCTTTTGAACTTTCACAAGGGAACTTATTGACCCAATTTCCATTCTTTGGGTCAATGTTCTACTTCTTTATTATGTCGTGCTATGATTAACTGAGAAATAACATTTGGTTTTCTATCTTTTAATTATAATTTATTTATGTTTATTTATAGTCAATGCACAAAATCGATCTATTTTGTTAACATAATGATCTTTGTAAGGGAAATCATAATTCAATATCCATTGATTGAGTTAAATATCCATGTAATTGGTTTTTTAAAGAATATTTGTGATTGACCTATGATTTTTCTAAACATAATATCCACATATTTTGGGTGCATTTATATTTGTCTCACGTCATTATTTCATTGTTTAATCCTTGATCTAATTATATGATCATTATAAGTGACTTCATCTCAATCTCATTTCATTGAGACATTTCTTGATGATATGCACCTTTATTTCTTTATAATGTTTATATACATCCCCATTTACATTATTTATCCATATTATTTCTATAATAATGATATTTAATTTCTGGTAAAATGTTATACTTTCATGTGGCGAATAATTCAAATGTTCAAAACTATAAGGTACAATTTATCTTCTACATAGTTTTAATAGTTTTAGAGACTTAATATTCAAAATCCTTCTCTTTCATGTCCATGTATTCAAAATTATTTTAACGAATTGTTTATATGGACATTATTGTTCTAAAATTTAAATTAATTTAAATTTTTTAATGTGGTATGATACACATTGAATCAATAAAATTCTTTTTAAATGTTTTAATGTGTTTTAGAATTTTATTGATTATCTGAATAACATGGAATATTTTATTAAACATATACATCATGAATTTAATTTATCTCTTTTATGTCAAAATTATGTATTTATGTTTCCTTTAAAACATTACCATTTTATTTTAAAATAATGTGTTTTTTACTTATGAGAGTGCGTCCGATAAAGTTGAAAAGTGATCTCAAAGTGGAAATATTGTTTTTTCTGTATGATTGTCTATGTGTTATGATTATGTTATTGTTCTTGGGAAATGATTATGTATATGGGTGATTCCATGATAAACGAAGGGAGAGTGATCCCGTTATAGCTCTCCAATTCATTGTGTAATGTGAAGGAGGTAATCATTAAGGTTTCTCCTAAGAGATTTAGGGAATATATTGTGATGTATATTCCAAACGATACTAGGAAGGTTACTCCTTAGGTAGCTTTGAAAGCTAAAATTTAATTATGATATGTATTCTACAAGATACTTTTATGTATCATGATTTCTATGATGTTTTTTAAATCTTATGTTTACATAATGAAAGATAAATAGTTTATTTTTAAGGGGAGAAATAGTATAATTGTGTGAAAATGTTTTCATGGTTTTTAAATATTCATAGTTTAACGCTTTTATTCTTTATTTTATATTAAATATTGATCTTTTAATGCTCATCCAATGTTTTTGGATTTTTTTCCATATTATATTAGTATGGATAATATATAGGTATAAGTCAATAATATTTTCATCAAGAAAAAGAAATCATGTTTTGTTTAAAGGGTTTCCTTTAGTGGAAAAAGTGTATAATGAGTGTAACTGTCCACATGTAATATATTGGTATATTATGTAATAGTTATGGAATAATTCTAAAAAAATTTAAACCTGAAAAGTTCCTCAATGTAAATTCATGACTTAACTCATGATTATGCAATGTTTAAGGCCATGGCCTTATATTATGTATATAGATTACCAAGTGTACTAAATGATTTATTTCTTCAGGATGAGATTCATTGTATCTTATGACAATATAATAAAAAATGCATCATATCTAGGATACTAGGTAGGGGTCATTATAACATGATATGATCTTATAATGTTTTTACAACAATTCTAAAAGAAAAACATTACATCCAACAGAAAATCACAAAACCCCATGAATGGGAGGTTTAGTGTCTTTAAGGAATCCAAAAAACAATAAATATAAATAATGTCACATTTTAGATAAATATTTAATTCCTTTTACAATAATTCATGCTCCTTAACCAAAAATTATTAGTTTTCTTGTAACTATACTTAAAATCAACTTTAATCATTAAATATTTTTAAAATCTCCCATAATGTTTTCATATATCCTACATAAATCAATATTCATAATATGTGGTAAATTGATACATAATAAATTGAAATATCATATAAGTAGTAATTATAAACATCGGAGATATTTTTGGATGATGATAATCAATCACAAGATAATAATAAGGGTATGATTCCATGGTCATATTTAAAAATATCATACCCAATTAGTAATAGATTTAAAATAATGCTTCATGGAATAAAGATTTTTTACGTCAACATAAATGATTACTAAGAGTGAGTAATGATCATGAATCAATAATGATCCATGTGAAACATATTATATAAATATGAAAAATACCTAGTAATTGTGACACAATTATAAGTATATAAAATCATTTAATTCTTCATGACTCCCAAATAAGATGATTATCAAATAGTTGTAAAAGACCTATAATGGACTGGGTTCACTCCCAACCCTCCTTTCAACATTGGAATGTAAAAAATTGTGATATTATTCATATTATCTCATGATATATCAATACTCACACAATTAATTGGGGGACTTTCTTAGACCACCCAACACATAATGAAAATAATACATTTTTTGTCCACAAGTTCATATAAAAATTCATCAATTCAGTATAGAGTAACCTAAAAAATAAAAATGATTTTAAAAAATGTTTCAAATCACATAATCATAAGACAAACAAAAAAATATAATGGTCGATATAATTTGATTATATCCCCATTAAATAATAATAAATATAAAAATATGTTTACATAGATTAATAATAACATTGAAAGGATATTGGAACCTTTTTTTTGAAAACATGAGAATTATATTATTTTAATTCGATAAAATTTCAAATAATTATTACATGAATATTTTGAAAATAATAATCCTTTAAAATAAAAATGGGATCTTATAATAGAATATCCAATTTAGTGAAAAATAATCATGAAAAAAAATTCAATCTTATGGTAAATTAATAAATAAGGATTCATTCCACTCCTTTTATAAAAGTCATAAACAACCAGTTTAGACAAGCAATATAAAATATTTTTTAATAATTAAAAAATTATAATAAGGTTAAAAACCATTTTAAATAATTATTTAATAATAGAAAATAACATTCATGAATTAATTTTAAAAAACACAAATATGTATGTAAATATTCACAGAGAAAATAGGATATAAGGTCAATGTTCATAAAAAATATTTTTAGTTATTTTTATGTAAAAAAGAGGTGATATAAAATGAGAACCCGAAACTTTTAAAATAAAAAAACAATAAAATAAATGGGTATTAATAGATAATTAAAATATAATTTCCCAAATTACACACATTCATAAAAAATCTCGGTTAAAAATAGTATTGTAATATTTAAACATACCTCAGATCCTGACATTATACGCAAAACATTATAAAATAATGTTTTCATCATTTAGATAGAGTATGAATATATACTAGAAAAATATTCCTACTCGTGTTAAAATATAAAATATTCTTATAATTTCTTCTTACCCATTTATTAACAATTTTTAATTAAAACCAACATTTAGGGCATTAACTATTTTGATTTCCATGGATGTTTTTATTTGTCGGTTATTATCCTTGCACATTGTTCATTATTTCATCATCTCCATCACTTTAATCATGTTATAATTCTCAAGTTTACTCATTATATTCACTCTTTCTATTATTCATATAAGTAAGTCATCGAAAATGAATTATATCATATCATGGAGAGGGTAGTCCATATGTCGACACCATTATTGTTTTCATTCTCCAATGAATAAAAAAGGAAAAGTATGTAATTATTTACCATTATAGAAAAAAAATATTTATATCATAAATATAAAATACAATCAATAAATACATCCATATGATAATCCATGTATTGTTGATGTTTAAAATTAATCACAAGGCTTTGTGGAGGTGGTAGTCCATATGTACACATGAATGATGTTATCATTTTCAGAATATGTAATAATGAAATAAAATGGATGTATGATTAACATAAAAACATTTTATTTTGTTATTTATACAAAATTAATCATTAAAATATTGTTATAAAATATTTATGGAGGTTATGGTTGAACTAAATTCAAAATTTATTTGTAAAGGAAATTACCTCTTCTTTGTGAAACCTTGAAGGCCTTACAGATTAAAATATCAATGGTTTTTATTTAATGAATATAAAAATATATATGAAAATAATATTTAAGATCAATATATTTTTATGTTTCTATTTTTTTAAACTAGTGGTCTTAATGTGAGTTAATAAGTGAAGATATGAGTTCCCATTTTCTATGTGAGGTGGGGGTCACAATTATAAATTCATAAAACATTAAAATATAATAATATAACAATCATGAGAAAGTGGGACTTAGTGGAAACAATATCACATATAAGTTTTGTTGTTTTCTAAATAAATTCAACTAATCAAATTTAGTCATGTTTAAGTGATTTTATAAACATTATCATTTAGTTTAACCCCCTTGTTAACCCTTTTGTCCTTAACTGACATATGAAATTTGTTTACAATAGTTATTATTCCTTGAGAAAAAATTGAAATATATCCATTATATAATATGAATTATATTGCTCAAAATATTTTAATCGTTTCATTAAATTCAATTTCAATAATTTTAAACAATTTATGTTAAATTAAGTGAGAAAGTCTAAATGAAAAAAATTTGAAAAAAAATTACATAATAAAACTCAATATACTATACTTCCTTTACTAGTAACCACCACTAAATTAATCATAATGAAAATCGTTCAAAATATTATCTAAAAATTTATCTATATTAACTCACATATTTTTATTAATATAATTTATTAATATAACAACACCTTACTCCAATAGAAGTAGTATTATTTAAAAAAAACTCATTTTGATTCAAATGTTTTTATTTTAATTCAGAAAAAAAAATTGATAGCTAATGAATAAATTTTTAACATGGGGGAAATTTTTTTCATAATTTTAGTACAAATAATTTTTGAAATTAAAACATATATTAAAAAATCCATTCTCATAATCAAAATATTTCAAAACAACTCATTACAATTAATAATATTTAATAACTGAATTTAGAAAATCTACAATTATATTTCATTCAAATACTTCATAATGTGAAAAAATTTATAGTGTTAGATAAATATTGTGCAAGTTTCAAGGTCTCATTATTCATATGTAATATAAAACATTTCTTTATTAAAGGGAAATATATCACAATATCTCAAGTTTTAAATTCCACACTATTATAATATTATACCCTTTGAATTTACATCACTTCGATACAAACTATAAATGATTCCTCTAACTCATCACATCCTTGGGTTCCCATGTTTATTAATCAAATTTAGGATTCCAGTTAGGAACCAAAACCCTATCACTATTATTCATATGTAGAAATTTATACCTATGGTCAAAATATTCTTTTGGTTACTTATAATAAGAAAGATCATACACAAATGGTATGACATCTGTGTTCAGTACATATGATAGATCTATTAAAAAATTTCTAAAAAGAAATAAATAAATAACATCATAAACATGGGTTCCATTCATGGGAACATACTAGAGATATTCTACTAATATGATATGTTTATGAATCTAATAGGGACCAATATATTTGGGTATTTTATATCCCTTATTTTCAAATCTCATATATTTCATACATTTAGATATTTTAATGAATACCTTAGTAAAGTCATTGAAGAAATTATCTCACCAAACACTGTTAAAAAAACATTTATATTAGCTCTGAACTAACATGACGTGTTACTAAATTAATATACCATTTTTAACCATTTACTCATCTCTCTCGGGTCCCCATAGCTTTTTTATCCAACTTTATCCCAACTCGTTAGAGTCCTAGAATTATTTTCATAATGGGAATCCTAATGATTTACCCGAATGGTCTAGTAAATGATAATTTTTAGGAAAATTATACTCGAGGAAGGTGTTGATCCCAATATCATTTGTAATATATAAAGAAATATGCCATCATATCATTGAGTAAATACTTATTATGTACAATGATACTTGTTCCCATCATTGAGGTAATACTCAAATTTTGATCAGATATTACTAGGAGTGGAACTCCATACCACCTTACAACTTCATTTACATATACTCTGTGGAACCGATCAAGAGAGAATATTTTTCTGAAATTACTAAAATATTCTTATTTTTAAATGTTATGGAATACAAACCAAATATAATTATGACATTTATATTTATTGGAGAGTCCCGTAATTAAATTCATGGTGTTATTTTACCATTTACTCTTTCTTAAGGGTAGTGATTATAACATCTCCTTATACTCATGTCTCACAACTATAACATGTCATGATACTAAGAATTGAGATACATACTTTAAAATATCTACTATCATGTTGTCACACTACAAATAATATTCAATATCAAAATATATCTAACTAACCCCAAGATGAGTAGTCAATAATGAATAATGATCATCATCTAGTAGCTCATACACCAATTATGGTATTTCTAGGACACATACTGTATTACTAAATATTATCATTCCACAATTATCATAACTAACCATAGGAAAATTCATTACCATATTTTATATCTCCACTTCTTCCTTACATGCCTCATTAATATTCACATGAATAATTGACTTAACATTTATATGATAATGATTAGATACATATCATTTAATTTTGATTTCAAATCCCTTTTTCTGAAAATATTTTAAGTATTAATACACTTTTAGTCCACATCATGAAAAAACTATCATAAACATTTCAACTCAGAGCGTCATCCATGTTATCGACATTCCAATACTATTAATATATTGAGTAGTCATATATTTTTAATTTGTCCCTTCTAGACTATTGGAAATATAATTAACTATTTCTATATGAATATATAATTCAGTATTTTATTATCATTATATATGTGAAACCTTTTTAAATAAAGATAATCCTTCAATATATTTAGTGAAATAATTTTCCGCTACCATTTCAAAATCATGTGTTGGTAATTTTTATATAAAACATTAATTATACTAGTTATAAGCTACTACCATGTCATTTTTCATGATAACACATTCTAGTCCCATCATTGATTTATCATTATATATCAAAATCCATCAACCACTATAGGGTTTTATGAGAATATGTGAATTGTCCAATTGTCACCTATGTTTCCTAACATTTGCTTCATAAATATTTTTCTAAAGGAACATTGATATATTTTTTATCTTCATGTTTAGTATATTAGATCTCTATGATATTTTTTTCATAATACATTGTTAGTATCCTTCAAGTCCACGATATCTATATATTTTTGTCACTATGGGTTTCTCGGTCCTCATTCAATAAATTTTATCATTGAATTACCTACAAATATCCCATTTCGTAAGATTTCAAGACCCAATAATGATATTTTCTATCACCAAAATTCACATTCAAATAATTTTATATAAAAATTATACATTATCATTGTCTTAATTTATACCAAAAATGTACTTCAACCTATTCATTTCCATTAGAAAATATATGAATATCATCAATAAATATAATAGTAAACTGAACAAGTTATTATCCAAATACTCTATTAATTAGATTCAGGAAGATAGTTTATATATTTTTAATTAAAAATATAATAACTATAATTAAATGGTACCATACCTCATATGCATGGATATATTGGATGTTTCCTCTATTTTACCCCTGACTAAATTATATTCTGATAATAGTCCAATCAATGATGAATATGTATGTTGCCATAGTTGATCAAAAAATAAACTATATAGGGTTGTGTATAAATTCAATTGATAGTAATATATTTATGTTTCCTATAATTAATAATATTATGCAATTATCAATCATTATATTATAAAAAATGTTTTTTCTCACCCAATAGTGATAAAATTAGATTAATTAATCCTTTATTACAATTCTTCCTGCATTTGTTCATTGATTCAAGTTTCTCAATAAGATCTACTCTAAAATGAGTCTTCAAAATTGGCATAACACCAAGTAAGTGTTATATTGAAAACTAAACTTCATGAATTGGTAGAATAATAGTAAAATATTTATAAAAAAGATAATTATATTCCTACACAATCATCATTTCATCAGTGTTGATCTTATCTATAACTATATGAGAAATATTTACTTTTGAATATGGAAAAACACTCATACAATGAAATTATATTCCATTTTAAGCCCTTATTTAACCTCATGTATATATATAATCATTAGTTCATTCATAATTCGTAATATGAATTCCCTTCCATATTAATTTATATAGGATCTGTATAAATAAATCCAATCCATGTTGATAATAAAATAAAATTCAACATGAAAATAACAAAATTTGTAGAATTTTCATTCCCACAAATACTATTAGAGAAGATCTATATACTTAAGATGTAATAATAACACCCTTGGAATTTTTCATTAATAATTAAATATATACTCATTGAGGTAGTGAGGTGATATCCTTGGAAAATTATTTAGATATATAATGGTGGAAAATGAAATAAAATTAGCCATTTTTAATTCAAGAGTTGATGATAAGAATACTCTTCACCACATAATTCTTAGGACCCACATTGATAATAGTAATCATATGATATTTTCCTTTATCTCTTGGATTAAGAGGTTAGTGAGGTATATTTTCATCATAAACCATTTGATTCATTCACAGGATGGAATACTCCCTATACTAATTCCATTTGAAGCATTGGAGTGTGGGTAGTTCCTTTAGTTGATCTCTCTATAAATTAATTCTATTCTATTTTCACTTTATCACTCTTCAACATTATATTTCCCGATGAAATTATATTTAATAATTAAAACATCTACTAGTTCTTTGAAAACAATTTCCCCATGATTATTTCCACATTTATTGAATAAAATTAATAATCATTTTCTTCCCTCTATGGGGTTCATTATAATTATTGCATTCAAACTCCATCTTTCACTTCTTAATAAAACCATAGGGAGAGTGTAAATACCAACTCTCATTTTTATCTTGGGAGAAGATAGAGAGATTTCTTAATAGCTACTAAATTCCCTTATGGTCAAATCCATTTGAAGTATAGGTTTTAATCCACTTAATAACTGAAAAAAGTTACATCCAATGTTGATAATGAATCTATAATGGTCTTTAAAAATTCCTATAAAATTTGTATCACATGTACTGATAGATTCAACATCCTTTCACTTAATATCAATTAATTCCCTTTCAATTTTTTTGTGAATAGTTATAAGAATGTAATTAATATAAAATACACACCCAATCATATCCTTTTACATAGACTCAATAACATCCACTTTCTATCTATTATTAAGAATATTCCACCATTTGGATTTATCTCCGTCCAGATAATATAATTCTAGGAGAAAGTAATCATGCATAGAGCAGTAAATAATGGATTTTTTTAGTGTTACTAATCAATTTCATGGAAATAAATGGAAAAGAGGACCCACTAAAATTAGGTGTATATTTTTCAGGAAAAAAACAATGGTGTGTTCATCACAAATTTTTTAATTTAGAATCTATGCATGATTTACAGATTGAGATTATCAAATGAGAAAAAAAATCATTCTTCTTGAATATTGTTTGGTTTCTCAAGATGTCAATATTTTCACTATCCGCTACATTAATTTTTATCATGATTACTCTTCAAATGAGACACTAACTAGAACTAAAAATCACACTATAAGACTAAATATACACTTTTTGAAGTTAGAAATCATATAATCATGAAAATCATTATTAATATATCCTAAATTAAGAATCCTTGTAATCAACCTGTGACACATTTAGCATCACCCTATATCAATTTTAGTTCATCATCGGATGTCATGTTTTATGTGCCCATATTCTTTATATGATAATATATAAATATAAATAAACCATAATATAATACTAATAGAGGTAATGAAATAATAATATACATAAATATTTCATCATTTTAGAGGAATATTTATTTCATTTTACTAAATAATAGGACATAAAACCATAATGTTTTATTTTATTTAGATATTATATACATAGTAAACTTATTTTTTTACTTATCATTATCATATCCCAAAATTTAAAACTCTATATATACCATTATTACAAATATCAATCATAAAACATGTCTTCATAACCTGGGGAAAATGGAAAGATAAGAAAGGGTGATCTAAAATTCTTAATAAGGGTAAATATGGGAGATTTAAATCAAGTATTCTATATAATAAGTAGATACAGGTAAGATATGATGATTGTAACTTTTTATTTTCACACCCAATTAGTCATAGATTGTTAATAGTGAGTTATGTTAGAATGCTTTAGTTTTTGAAAATACACGAGTCAAAAGAATGTTACATGATAATCAATCTATAATGATCCTAGATATAGTATCATAATATTATAATAATTTCATTTGATTTATTAAAAATTAAAATAATTGAAAAATAAAGTTAGTAGTGAAGGATCACTTCCAAGATGATCATCACATGGTTGAAAACGTCCGATAATGGATTGGGTTCACTCCCCAAAATACTTTTATCCAAGGAATGGATTAACTCTACATACATTTATTATTATACAATTATATATGAATCATTAAAAAATTCATTAGAGTTATTTAATGGTCCTACATATCACATAATGATAACTATAAAAATGTATTATGTACGATCATAAGAACATTTATCAACTAATCATAACAAAACCAATGGAAAATAATATGGTTTAATAATGTTTTCAACATCACATATTCAAATAATATCTATATAATTAAGGATGTTGGAATCAGCACATCATATACCCTATTAATCATAATAAACAAGAAAGGATGTTGACATAGTAAAATTATATATTTAGAAGAGAATTCATAATTTGTTTGAAAACATGGGAAACATTTTTTCATTTTGATAAAATATTAAATTAAAATTTTATGAATATTCATAAAATGACATTATTAAAAAATAACATTGAAAACATAAAAATTAATATTCACACAAAATAATGGATATGATATTGGTATGAAAAATTGTGTTAATAGTTTTAAAATAATGATTTCATTCACGTATTTATAAAATAGATATAAAATAAAAATTTGGAAGTCTTACTTCAGTTTTATATCCCATGATAAAATAAAAATATGGTTGAAAGTATCAATGAATAATATTTGGATCATTGAGAATAAAATTCTTCATAACATTTTTATGAACACCAACATGTAAAAAAAAGTTTATCGACCAATGTGTAAATAATGTTGGATTTTATTAAAAATCATTTATTGATTATATTAATTATCAAAGTATGGATATTGAAAATATAACATTAAATCACCATATAAAACTATAGGAGATAAAAATATATTAGTTATTATGGATAAATGGAATGTTATTTCTCAAAAAGGGATTCATGCATACATAATCCTGATTAAAAATGAGATTGCCACATAAACCCTTACCAAACTACTGATTTTATTCATAAACTTTATTAAGATCAATTATAAGAAACTTATATTTTTTATACACAAAAAAAATAACCTTATTCATATTTATGTTATTATGTAACAATTAATTACAATTTAAAAAAAATTATTAAAAATTATTCATTAAAATCAACATTAGGGGTGTTAACTTTCATACTTCCCATGCATGTATTGGATTGATGGTTTTGGTTCCTACACATTGTTCATGGATTAATAATTAAAAAATATTAATAATTTTAAAAATATACTATTTATTAGTTTTATACACTTTATAACAATTCATATAAGGAGGTGAGGAAAAATTAATTACATCACTTCGTACACACACACATGTAATGTTTTCATTTTCCAATGAATGTAAAGAAAAAAAGGTAATTAAAATTCTTTCATCAAATATCAATATTTAAATCACAAATTTCACATGTATATATATTCATTATTTCCTTCTATATAACCATCCATGTATGTTGGACCTAAAAATTGAATGACATCACTTCGTTGAGGTGGTAGTTAACACATATTCTGGAACAATGTTATTATATTTCATTGGATTTAAAGTAGGTAAAAAATGATTGTATCATTAAAATTGACATATTATTTTATAGAAATTATAATATTTTATTCATGTTAATTTTTTATTGATTATTTCTATGAGGCTAAAGAAAAAGTAAACTTGAAATACATTGGTAAAGACAATTACCTCTTCTTTGGGAAACATCCATTAGCTTACACATTAAACAATTAAAGGAAAATATTTGGGGAAGAATAGATACTCTAGTATGAAAGGAGTAAAATTTGGATGATATATTTTTAGTATATGGATGAAATATGTGGATGAATATGTTTGAATAAGCTAATCGCATATGTTCCATTTTATAAGTGATGTTGGTGGTACTCTTATAAATACATAAAACATTAATATATATTAAAGTCATACTAATGTGAATATAAAACCAAGTGAAAAAAAGTTCAAATAATAGATAATTTACTATTAGAATATCTTAAATGAATCAAACTTAGTCATGTTTATTGATATTTTAAACCTTATCTTTCAGATTAACCACATTGTTGACAATTTTTTTACTTAACTGAGGTAAGAGATATTTAACATAGATACTTTCATATATAACTAAAAATAAATGGGAAATAACTAAAAAATATTTAAATTTTCAATCTCAATATTGAAATAATTTTTTCAAATTAAATTTCTATAAGAGGTATAAATTAATTATAAAATTATTTGTAAAAATGTGAAGCCAACTATTTTTTGAAAAAATGGGTTTTTAAGAAAAGAAACCTAATATATTCTCACTCCCTTGAATATAAAAAAGTAATAAATGAATGTTTTACATTTCATTTAATATAATATATTTAAATTTTATTTAAATGATTCATCTATTTTGATAAATATAATTTATTATTATGAAAACACATTGCGTATATAAAATTAGTTTTTTTTAGAAAAACAATTCTTTTTTTCTTGATGCGACATCATTTTCACTTCTGACCAACTGATAAAAAATCAATTAGTGTTTTAAAAATGTAAAAAATATCTTATAATTGTAATAATCATTATTAATTTTTAAATAAAAAAACATTTTATGTAAATATTTCCGTTGAACATGATATTTAAAAACAGGTCTCTAGGATCAATATTATTTCATAGATGAATTATCAATTATTTTCAACAATTATATTTATTTTTAATACCATATAATGGGATTAATTTTAAAATGTATGATAATTATTCATAAAATTTCATGGTTTAATTATTCATAATAAATTTTATACTATTATTTATTAAATATGAAAACATTATAAATTCATAGGGTTTTACATTCTACCACCTTAAAAACATTTCCACTACATTCTATCAATCTAATACAAATAAAATGGAGGAGATATCTTCCAGGTCACATTGTTTGTTTACAATGATTCTTCATCAAGATTTTGATTCATCTAATTAATAATAACCATGTGAGTATTTATATTCCATAATAAGTTATCCCTTGACTCCACAATTAATATTTAGTGATCCCTATAAAAAAGATTATACATCAATGGTTTGACCTATGAGTTTAGTCCTTGTGAAGGATATGGTATCTATAAACTAAATATATATATATACATGGAACACATAATAAATATGATTTAGGTCTATATAAAGTGAAAAGTTAAAATATTCCACCTTGTTAGGGTCAGTTATCTCTGAGTGACCGATATATTTCGGGCATAACATTCAATTATTTTAAAATATCGCACCATTATTGGATGGAAACATTAAGTGGATTTATTATCATATACATTGAACTATTGAAATCACTGAAGATTTTAAGTATACTTTTTATAGCAACTCAGTTATTCCTTTATTTTTTTTGAAAACCTATAACCATATATTCCATTTACTCGGCAATCTCAGGTCCCAATTGCTTTCATTCCCGTACTTCATCCCAAGATGTTGGTGTCATGCACATCAATACATTGTGGGATTTATAAGTATCAATCTAAATTCATTAATGAAATCAATTATGGTTGGAAAATTTCTACAATGGAAATTATTTTTATGAACCACCATTTACAACCACAATGAAATATCCCAATATGTCATATTGTGTATGAATAATCCTCTTATCCCGACTATCTGTCTAAAAAATATAGATATATCAAAAGTACAATTTATTATTCAAATATTTATAATTACCACTATATAATATTGAGTTGAACCGTATATCTATATCAGAAAATATTTATAACGATACATCATGCGGACTGAACACTTCATTAATGGTTTACCTAGAAAACTGGTCAAGAAGAAATTCTTATGTCATATTAATGTAATGTGGTGATCTTGTAGGGTGATCATGTACAATCAAAATAGAATTGGTCTCTATAGATGTATTCAGATTTCCCAAAATGAAAGATAAGGAGTTTAATTCACATTTTCACTCAAGTATGGGTAATGATAGTATCATCACCTTTTACTTTTATCTCCCACCCTCAATATACTAGAATACTATGAACCAAGATACCCAATAAAAAATACCTCTCCAAAATTTTTCCCAACATAAATTTTATTTATGAAATATATAAATTATTGTACTTATGAATTAGTTTTGCAATAATGTACCATGAGATTCATCTAATACATTCATTTTCAATTCTAGTATTTATAGAACAAAAATTTTATTCATGAACCATATCATCCGATCATTATTTTTAATGAAATGCAACATATTCCTTTCATTATTATGTATCTCTACATCTTATTTCTATGCTTATTTAATCATCTAATGAATGAATGGTTGAAAATTAATCTATGAAACGTAGAATTTTAAACCATACCTTATGATTTAATGGCCCATCAGTTGAAAATCTATAATTAATAGATCTCATTTAATCCCCACCATTGAAAACTGGCCAATAATTCTGAAACATATCTTCATCCAACATATATACCTTCCCAAAATTGTAATGTATTGAGTAGTAATATTGATTAATGAGTTCCAATAGTCAACATTGGAATATATTCAACTCATTGTAAGTGAATATATATTACAATTTTTATTATTGGAATATATTATAATGCTTTCACCATAAACATAATACCTCAATATAATCTAATAAAAAATTACTTCTACTAGTTCATATTCATGATTCAAGAAATTTCTCTCATAAAAATTCAATCGTCTTGAGGTATAAGGTACTATATTTAAATTAATATTGATAACACATATGATTTATTATTAGATAAATATTTATGTATGGGAAACCCTAATCCACAAAAGGGTAGCATGAGTATAAGTTCATTGACAAAAGTTGTCTCTAATTCTATGAAAATACCTTTTAATTCCTAGGGACAAAGGAAATTATCTCCATTTCATATAAACATGGACAACGTATTTGATATCTAAAAGAAATTTAACATAAATCAATTGGTGTATCTAGAAAACTGAAAAAAAAATATTAATTTTGGTTAACATGGTTCATCTACGACATTTTCCAACAACTTTTTTATTTGATAGATCAATTTATATCCCTTCAAATATGACTACATGTCCCAATAGTGATACCTTTTGTTGAAAAAAATTTACATTTACCAGAAATTAATACATATTATCCTACCTCAAATTCTTCAACAATATATTTAGATGATATTTATTATCTATGTTTCTCTTGGAATATATAAGAATACCATCTATAAAGAATACCACAATATAATTATTGTAATCTATACATACAATATTCATCAGATCCTTGAATATAGTTGGTTTATTGGTAAGTCCAAATGGGTTCTCTATAAATTTATAGTATAAATATCATTTTTAAATGGTTGGAATTGGCATAGATATGTACCCTTTTAGAGCATCAACTCTTTATATTCATATCAAAGATCAATATTTAATATTTAATTATCTCCTCATAGTTGATCCATAGATTAATCTATGCCTGGTAGATGATAATTTCTTTTTATAGTTATCCGCTTAATTTTCAGACCATTAACACAAATATTCATTATATTATTTTTCAACCAAATAGAAAGGACATGTAATCCCCATGGTGATTTACATGAAAAAATGAATACCTAATAAATAATATCTTAGATGTTCTTCTTAAATTAAAAATTTCAAACATGGTTATTCTATATAGAGTCATTAAAATAAGTATAACTCTAGGTATAAGTTTTTATAAAAACTCAAATTCATGATTTGGGGAAAATTGGAAAACTCAGTATGAAATAAATCTAAAAATTTATAAAATGTTGGAATATCATTAATTTTGTGTTTATATACTTTATTTTAGATATATACACACATGAATAAGTAATGTGACCCATAATATGGTAGTAGTTGTCTTTGGAAATTCGTATTCATCCCTGCACTAATTAATAATCATTAGTTTACTTGGTAAGTGAAATGTGGATTCCCTTCCTCAAAAATTAATATGGTTTCTATATAAAGTATTCAAATCCAAATCCAAAATCACATGAAAATCACATAGATGTAGAATCACAAATTTTAAGGATGTATATTCCAACAAACTTCTATTTGAGTGGATCTATACACAAACGATGAAATATTTATAACATTTCTACTTTTCTCCAATAATTTAACAAATAATTATTAGGATGGTGATATTAGACCATTAATATATTTATTATAAATAATATAGTGGGTAGAAATAAAATTAAGTAAAATATTTTCAATATTAGAGTGTATTATAATTATATATTTCACAACTTCATTCTTGTGACCTGATTTGGTGATTGTGAAAAAATGATATTTACCTTTATCTCTTGTATTAAGTGGATATTGACATTGATTGGAATAATTATCACTCTGAGACATGAATTGGTAAGTAAAATTGCCATACTCCAAGATGTATAGTATTTTAGTGTGGGTTATGTATATGTCTGACCTATCTCTAAATTCATTTCATTGGCTTGCCTCTTTAAATATCTGTTTTCATTTGTTTTCTCAGTGTACTTATTTTCAAGACATAAAATATTTTCCAGTTCCCATAAGATAATATTCTTAATGATTCTTTCCAAACTTATCTAATATTGGAATAATCATTTTCATTATTATTTGGGTTTTTAACTAAAATTTTCTTGAAACCCAATGTTTATCATCTTATTTCAAACATGATAATGATAGTAATATATACTATATATTTATACATTGAGATAAACATTTCAACCATCTTTCTATGACTTTTTTAATCTAATTTAGTTCCATTAATTTTTTGTTTTAATATAGATAATAAAAAGGAACACATAACAACTTATACTTGTAAAAGTTTCCATATAGATATGGAAAGATTCATCATCCATATCCTTATAATCTAGAAATTTCAATATCAATATAATTTCATTATATTCGTCAATGCAATTCAATAAAAATCCTTATAAACATAACCCATTTTAATGAGTAAATATGTTTCCCTTTCCTCGTATTCATAATAAGATCCCACCTTTGATCATCTTCAAATTCTAAATGAGAAATCTGAATTATATATTTTTCATTATCTAAGCACTAGATAATGTAAAATATATATCATTTGTGTTAATATAATGACTAGAAACTACAGGATTCAAGGATACACTAGAGAATGGAGGATTTTTCTTCCTAAAAAACTAAATTTTGCTTTGGTTTCTCCATTGATCATTTACAATCATGGTAAGATTCATTTCTTAAGAGAGTTATGTTAGTGTACAAATTTTATTTTTCCTTCAATATTCTTTTTTTTTTGGTTTCTTATGATGAAATTCATTACATTTTACACCATATTCATCATTATCATGATTCATCATGCTTCCATACATCAAAATAATTAAAAAAATAGAGAGTAAGAAACAAGCTATAATACCCAGAGCGAAAAATCATAAAATTATAAAAATCATTCTTGATATTTCATTAATAATGACATGTTTTTATCAACATAAGGAACTTTGAGTTTCAACCTATATCTATTGTGAATCATCATAAGTTTTCATAAGTTATATCCTCATAATATTTATAACCTAATATCTCAAAATATATAAACCCTTTTCTTATACCAATTGAGGTGACCCAAGAACAAAAAACCTAGATATTGTATCATGTTAGATAAATATTCAATATATTTTATTTAATTAAATGTAAAATAACTATGAAGGATCACTTCCAATTGGGATTAGATTTATAGTGAATATATATCTTTCATGATCATATATATCTCTCAAAATTCTATTGCATAATAATCTCATTCTTAGACACATCATACTTAAAAAAATTATTATATCCTACAAAAATAGAAATATAAGAAATAATGATCTCAAATTCATATTAATTATGAAGATGGGAGATTCACATTGATTATATTATGCAATCTTATGATAAGAATAATTCTATGAGAGCATGATCAAAACTTAGGATGTTTATACAAAATCATCTATAGATCATAAATCACGAGTCTTGGAAAAAATATTTCATATTTCACAAGACAAGAGTAATAGGATTATATAATTATCATTAATCAATCATGATTAATTATATAATATAAAAATCACATTTAAAAGTCATAATAATTTTTGAATAAATGTATAAATATAAAATAATTTTATTTTTCAATGATCGATGTTATGGTCATCATCACATAGTGTTTAATGTCCTCTAATTGATTGGTTTCCCTCCCCAACCACTTTTCATCCCTAAAATGGGTTCACACCATATCCCCAAGATATTATACCCTGGGATGTAAATAATTATCCAATTCATGAGTGGGATTTAATAAAACCACCTTTCTCCATAATGAAAACTATACATATGTTTGCGACATGATCAAAAGAACATTCATCATTTTGTTATGGCATTACACAAGGAAACAATTCATAAAAATTTTAATATCACATTTCTATAATCCATATAAACAAAGAAAATGGTTGGAATCATAAAAAAATTTCCCTAGTAATGCATACGAAACATTAAAGGAAAGTGACCAAAATGAAAAACACATTGAAACGAATATTCCAACCATTCTTTGAAAACATGTGGAAGATATCATTTTCTTGATAAAATTTTAAATAAAAATTACCAAAATACTATTATTATGATTTTATTTGAAAATAAAAATTTAATTATGTCAATTATTTTTCAATGCAACTTTCATGATAGTAGGAAAAGTGTTCATGCTGTATTCATTGAAACAAAGATTCTTTTAACATATATTTTCAAAAGGTCATAAATAACCTATCAAAATAGACTCTGTTAAAATTAGTTTTTAATACATTGAAAATAATGTCAAATATTTTTTATACTAAAATTAAATTATCATTTTATAATAGAATATAACATTCAGGAATTCATTTTAAAGAACATGGATATGAGTGAAAATGTTCACCAACCAAAGAGAAAATAAGTTTCAGAATTCATAAAAATATATTCTAGATTGTTTTAAGTAACAAAGTGATGTAATTAAAGGAAAAAATGAAAACCTAGAAATAAATATAAGAGGGAAAAATATATTTTTTCTAATAAATAAAGAATATATAATTCCCTAAAATAATCAGTGTATAGGATGAAATAGAATCTGGAGGAGTTGTCTCTTTCAAAAATCATTTTATAGTATATCACTGATATGGTAATTCAGTTACAAAAAGATCTTAATCATTTGAACTTTTGTGATAGTGATAATAATATGAGTAATTTGATCTTTAGAAAAACTAATCCCTCTATGAAATAGAATTAAGTTCTTTCGATCACCCCTGCCATCAATAAACATGAAGCTAGTAAAGATGGAACAATGCAGATGAACATCCTTAGAAGGACTGAGAAGAATGACCCTAATGAAAATATGTCTTAAAAACAATGTGATTTCTAACATTAATAGACCTATTAAAGGATACTATTTGATTTATCCTTTCTGTAGAGGGTAATCTGCTAACTCCATGTCCATTTTCCTTAATGAAGATCAGTACAAAATGCTAGGCATTTCTGAATCAACAACTAAGAATTATATAAATGAGGGGAATTATTCTCTTAACACTGTATGAAAAAATATGACATTGATGACACTCCTAGTTATAGAAATAGGGTGAATGATAAGAATAATTTTTTTCAACTATATGAATATAAGAAGAATGAAACTATGAACCCTATCAGTTTCATTAAATCTTCAGTAATTCTAAAAAATAAATATGGTTGGTCTCCTAAAGTCATTAATCATAATTAAGGGGATGGGAATAAGAGGGGGTTTAATCCCAAATCAGGTTCCAAAGTAGAATTACCTTATGAAACTATTAGGTATAGATTAATGATTCTACTTCTAGGAATCTTAGGCTCTTTATTCAGCTTCACATACCAGTTTTGAGGGGGTTAGTTGAACCCAAAACAATTTTATCTACTAGAGATTCTAGTTTCATAAATAATTATATTTTTAATGGGCCCTAATAACAGCTTGTCAAAAGTCAAAAATTTATCTATTATGACTCATTCTTCTCTTAGTGATCCTATTTTTTGGTTTAAATAGTTAGGATGTCACTTGTTCATTTTCTGATATGGGATTCATTCACTATTGTTCATTAATTTATTCCTATAATATATCTAAGGATTGTAGAAGCCTTTGTTCTGATATCAAATCCATTAATAATATTATTAATGGTCCACTGACCATCCTGGTTGACATCAACTCGATTATTAATCCTGATGAAAAAAACTTGTTTTAGTGACTAATACTATTTATTCCGGCGAATTCAACGGATTTTTGGAACATAATTATTTGATAGATGTTAATATTTTTGGTGAAAATTTCACATGGTATATAATACAAAGTAGTGTCATGGTTTTTAGTAAACTTGACAGGGCTTTTGTCAATTAACCGAATATAATTTTTTTAAATCCATCTCTGGTACTACCTTATCAATGATAAATTCTATTCACCATCCCATAATTAATGATCTCATAGTCAAAGGATCTAGTACCCTTACCCTTTTCAATTCAATAATTCTTGAGTGACTCAGTCAGAATGTTGACAACTTGTTCATGTTGTTTGGGTCTCGGTGGATTTCTCGAGTAATTATTTCTCTTTCATTCTCAGAATAAATATTCTCAAAATAAATATTAAGACTTGGATTAAGGATATATTAATTTATTTTGATTAGTATATTTCCACTACTGAGGCATCCCTTCAGTGTATACAATAGCATTTCACCCATGATAATTCTGTTTATGGTACTCTGAAGGAAGAAGAGTTGACCCTTAAACTAACTATTCTTCTCAATTTAAAGGATTCTATGAAAAAAATAAATTCAAGGCAAATTTGATCAAGGATGGATATATAAACATTTAAATTTTTTAAATCCATTCAAAGTATTGGAAAAATCTCTCATAACATATCTTTACTTGAATATGGAGACCAAATCATGGATAATAAATAGGACCTCATAGAGCGCATTATTTCATTCTACTTGGATCTTTTTAAAGGCTAATCCAGCAATGTTTCTCTTAATGAGGGAATTTTTCAAAATCAGGATAATACTAATGATAATTCAAGACTTATATCCACCCTTGGGATCTATAGATCAACAAAGCTGATTTTAGTCTCAAGCCGGATAGTTCCCCTAATAAAGGAAGCTATTATTATCTCATCCAAATTATATGCATGAGATATTCGGATAGGTTCTTTAACAACATCATGTTATAGATGCATCACATTTTGATGATACTGTAATCTAGAGTATATAGAAACAATGGTTTAACTCCATCATGGAATATTCATTACACCTCCATGTTTTCTTCGTGATGAGGGTTAATATAGTCACCTGAATACACAACCATTTTCATAACATTTGTAGAATATGAATGAAATAGGACTGATTTAGCCTGATGTGATCTGTTATATGAATCCCAGAAGACATAATAATTATCACTATATTCATATTGATCCCTCTATAAATTAGAATAAATATTGGGACACTTAAAGAACATCATATATCATCAAAAATGCTTAAAAACAGTATGTCTTTTGTGCTGAGAACTACTATTATTATTGATAATGACCTGATTATAATCATCAACATGATTTTTGAAAACAAAATAATTCCCTATAATATGATCCATATTTATAGAAGTTCCAATAATGACTATCAATTTCCCCAACTTTAGAGCCTTCTTCCAGGTCAAACATAACTTTTTCCCTTATTATCCCTTATTAATTAATAAATATATTGTTGTAATGTCATACCAAAATCATTGGATGGATTCCCATGTTTATGATAAGTATTATAATAATAAGAAATGTTTTCCTAAATCACCACTTAAATGAATCCATATTTTCAATTATGAATCTATATCTATGTTGAAAGTGGTTTAGATACATCGATATCAAAACAAACTATAATAGCCCAATGTCTTGATATTTTTATTACTGAAACATCCAATTTAAAGGGTTAAACAAGTAGGATATAAATCATAAATAGAAAAATTTACTTTAATATTTGAAGTGGTAATCCAGAGAAACCAGTAAAAATATAGAAAATAATAGATTCAGTGTTAGTTTGAAAAGCCAAAGCCCATTTTAAAAAATTGATTGTGCAGCCACCAAAACCCCACTAACTCCTCAACCAAATCCAATAATACTCATTTTAGAAAATATGAATTTTTTTTTTGGTCCTAAATATAATATAACTAGGTTAAACGTATAAGTTACCACTGTAATAGTCAACATAGTGAAATGTGTATTAGTAATAGTGAAATAAATTTTTTTAAAATGTGACATAATGTTTTTAGATTATAAGTTTCATGGAATAACATTAGACCATCCAATAATTTAAAATTTTAGAGTCATTGACCCTTTAATAGTGACATACAATTATTGAAAAACTATATGTATGTCTAAAATTAAGATTCTCTATCCTTATTAAAAATGGTCACTTTAACTTCCAAAATGATTCAGGAATGATTTGGTTAGCCAGCTCATCTGCCATAAATTTATTAAAATAAAACATATAAATAATGTTATGACACAAGGTTTAATGATTTTTTCCTTCTATAAATCATGAGATTAAAAAATGAGAGGTTGAAAATAAAAATCATTCAGTTTATCATCTATGGGAGTAATAGCACAGAGTATTACAACAAGAATCTCATTTTGTAGTCCTCTTTCTTTTTTGGTTGTGAATATCATCTCTCTACACCATCTCCAAGGTAAATAATTATTCATGTTATTTGTGGTTTCTTTTCATAATTATTTATAGGTTTTTGTGTTTTCCCTTATAATTTCACGCATGATATTCCCTTTTTTATCCACACACGCAACACATGAACAATATTTGTTGAAATATATCATGACCCAACCCTACCCGGGCTCGATCTGCAATTACCCCAAGCCCGCCTCTATAGGCCAGGGGATGGAAACCAGCGCCGAAGGCACAACAACTCGGGGAGGCCTTTGCCTAAGTACCTTTACACACACACACAGCACACTCAATGCAAAAGTGCAGAGTAAAAGAAAGAACAAGAAGAGTAAAAAGGGAAACTGCTATATATATAAACCACACATGCGCATCGACCTCTAAACAGTACAAAGTACAAGATGAAGTTAAAATGAAATGAAAAAGGGAAAAACTCGTGCCCAACCAAATAAGTGCCACAACTCGGAAACAGGTAAAACAACAGTAAATAGCTGGGAGGGTCCCACACCTAGAACCTGACAATGACCACCGCACGTGGTCCAAGATCCCAGCTCCTAAGCTCCTCTGACGTCACGATCTACATGTCCATCTTCTGCAAGGTCACACCAAGTGCGGGCAAAGCCCAAGCAGGGGTGAGTATAAAAAATACTTAGTAGGATACCCCAAAGTCTCGAGGGAGCAAAAAAGGAGGTACCGAACGGTGAGCAGTAGAGCGAACAGGAAAAGTACAGGAGTACAACAAGGATAACAATAGAGTAACAATAGAGAGTCCAGTTCAACCCAACAAGAGGAAAGAAGGTAGACTCGTCCAGACACAAGGAGCTGGAAACGGTGAGAAGATGAACTTCTCGTCGAGTCTTCGCTACCTATAGGAGGAGAGTAGACTCGTCCAACCACGAGAAGCTAGACATAGAAAGCATGTGGCATACCTCGTGCGTCTTCGCCTCTCCTAGAAGGAGAGTAGCCAAAACCCAAGGAGTGGGTACTGGTGTGAGGTATATACATGTATATGCTCTGTCAAGAAGCACGAAAAAGCTCGTAAGGGGATCTTCATCCCGTAGCTCAGACCAAGAATGGTGAGACGCCAACAGTACCAGAAGTAAACCATCATCGACGCCCAGAATCCCGCACGTCTGCCCCGAACTTCAAGTCAAGGGGGCCCAAATCACCGCACCTCGACACTATCCACTTTGGGCAGCACTGACTCGCCCGCACGGTTTTAGGTCGCGTCACAAGGATGTGTCTCGGTGGGGAAAGCACCCCTCATACAAGATAGTTACGGGTTTAGTAAAACCACACCTCGTCACTGCCCTGCAGACAAGAGGTCTCCTCAAATCCAAGGTCGTTCCATCACTGAACCATACAACCAAGGGTCCTGCTCCGGTAATCAGGTAGGAAAGCCACAGACTAGCCTAGTAGAAATGACTAATTCTGGAATGTCAACGGGTGTCCCAGTGCCTAGCCCTGCTGGAGGGTAATTCATAATATGATATCGGATGACCAACTTCCCAGCCCTGCTAGAGGGTTAACCCTAACAAGATATCGGGTTACCCACTGCCCAGCATGCTGGAGTTTAAACCCTAATACATCATCAGGAGACCCACTGCCCAGCTCCGCTGGAGGGTAGACCCTAACACATCATCAGGTGACCCACTGCCCAGCTCCATTGGAGGGTAGACCTGGAATAAGTCTGCAGGAGACCCACTACCCTGCCTTGTTATAGGGTAGACCTGGAACTAGATGGCGGGTGACCCACTGCCCAGCCCTATAGGAGGGTATACCCTAAGAGGTCGTCGAATGACCCACTTCCCAATCTCTGCAGGAGGTTAGACCCTAAGAGTTCAGGTGACCCACTGCCTAGTCGTTGTTTGAGGGTTGACCCTATGAGGTCGGGTGACCCACTGCCCAGTCCCTGTAGGAGGGTAGACCCTAAGAGGTCGGGTGACCCACTGCCCAGTCTATGATAGAGGGTAGACCCTAAGAGTATCGAGTGACCCACTTCCCAGTATCTTCTGGAGGGTATACCCTAAGAGTGTCTATAAGAGACCCACTTTCCAGTCTTTACTAGAGGGTAAACCCAAAACTTATCTGGCTATCTCCACTGGAGGGTACAACACTGGCCAACCGAACATGGAGTGAGTATCGTCCAACCATCCGACTCCGGAAACAAACCAGGGGAAACCACTCAACCCTGCTGATCTAAACCATCAGGCATAGAGCCATGGGAAAAACCTCAACCCTTATGGTCCTTAATTGAGAACCGAGGGACACTCTACGTCGCGAGAGGTCAAGATTAGGCAAAGAAAAACACGAAACGCACATAGGGCCCACACGTCGTGTGGCCCCAAGTCAACCTCAACCAAACATACAAACTTTCTCAGGTAAAAACAACCACATGTACCTCCAAGAATTCCCGTATACTACCAGAGTATACCACACTCCATCCCAAAGGCCATTGTTCCCACGACACCCAATGTCAACGCGAAGGCGTAACATAACAACTCCAACCTGCCACCTCAATGGTTGAGTCACAACCAACCACATCTCTTTAGACACCAACCTCACTCTCCTAGGAGTGAACGTGATCAAACTCCAAAGGTCCGCTACAAACACGGTAGAAGAATTTCCACCGGGGTACCTTTCATATTTCAACATTTAATAAGATCGCGTTAGAGGCTCAGCCTGCCTGAACAGATTACACCGTTGTAATCCTCAAGGAAAGACATGCGAGGTAGACTACTTACTCGCCTGAAATGGATATCCAAGGAAAAGTAAACAACACAGCCTCACGCCCGAATGGCGTCCCGTGATCCCGAGCCTCGGCCCCGAAAACAGTTGGGCACATCTCACCGTTATGATCCCCTCGGGAAAAGACGTCAAAAAGACTGCTCACTTGAGCACAACATATATCTGGGAAAAAAGGTGCATTCCGGCGCACCGCACACGAGCGGTGCTACGTGGGACCCACATCCCGATCTCGAAACACAAAGAACGGATCGTACCGTTGTGATCCTCTCGAAACAAGTACACAAGATGGACTATTCACTTGTCCAAAACAGACACCCAGTGATAAAGCTGGAAATCACCGCCAACTCCTGAAAAGGCCCTCGTGTGGCCTACCCATCGTGCGGAATTAGTTTGGGCAGACTGCGCTAAAGTGATGCCCTCGGAAAAACACCCAACATCGGCTGCTCGCACGCCCCGAACAAACGCCCGATGAAAAAGTTACAAAACGGTGCACGTAGCTCACATGATCGGTCATGGGATCAACGCCTCAACTCCGGTTTCGACACCTGAAACCACACTTAAAAACTCTTCCCTGACGCCAGGGTCGCAACGCCACTGACGGTGCTCAAAACGGATGTCGGATGTGTCCCCGCCGCCCAAAACAAGATCACTGGAAAGAAACGGCAATCCCCTCGACGGACGTGTCACCCCTCTAAAGCCCCCATCTCAGGATTTATAATTTCTCGTGACCATCTCAAAAAGACCGCCTTACTGTTAGGTCCGCTCTTCCATAGACGGCGCTCAAAACGGGCGCCCGCAGCTCAAAATACGAGCATCCAACTATTTTAAAGGGGGGGGGGGGGACACCCCTTGGGCCGGACCAGCCTGGTCCGGCCGGTCTGCCCCCCTCTGGCCGGCCCACTGGGAACGCGGCCCAACCATCTGGGTCCGGCCCAGCCGAACCCGCGGGCCGCCACATGGGGCACGCCGTCTCCCGCGAGACAGGCGTTGCGCGCGGGTCGCTCCACCGACCGGCCAGCTGGCTGGTCGCGTCCATGTGGAGACCCACCAACGGCAGGTCTTGGTCTCCCCGCGGGGTCACAGCGCGACCCCTGTTGTCCTCTCGTCGGTGCCCCGGCGCTTTCCTGCACCCCGACGAGCTTCGGCTCGCCCCGCCGACAGACGTCGCACTGACCGCCGAAGCCGAGCGCCCCACCACCTAGAAGCGAAGATGCTGCCGCCAAGGGGGACCGCCGCCGCCTTGAAGAGTCGCGCCACCGCCGAAGCCCCTGTCGCCGCTGCTGGAGTTTGCCTGAAAAAAAAAAGATGAACCCGTCGGAAACATCGAAAACCCGCAAACATCGACGAGCCGTTGCGGCCGCATCCGAACATGGATTTCAAATCTTAAATGAGCGTCGGAAAGAGCCGAATTTATACTATACAACCATTGGGATTGGATTGAAGATTTAACAACAAATTGACGTATAAAATTGAATTGAAAGAAATATTTGGAAATAAAAACGCAACAAAAATCTCCTACCTCATTGGGCTTCGCCCGACGCTTCACGGATGGACCGCCGGAGTTTCCGTGCCTCGCCGGAGCAGCCTCACCGGAGCTGGAGGAGGAGAGGGAGGGTTTCTGCTTGCTGTTGTCTAGGTAATGAAGAAGGAGAGGGAGGGGGTGGGATAAGTGTTTAAATAGAAAACACCTAACCAGCAGCCCATTGGCCCGAACCCGAACTCCTGAAGGAGACGGGATTAAGCCTCTCGTAGGCTAAAAACCACGCTCTGAACGTAACAGTGGTCTCGGAATTTTAATCCGAGGCCCCGTTCTAAAGTTATTAAACTCAACGTCCGAAGCCGCAAAATTTCGAAAACAACCCGGGGTGATTTTTCACAGAAGTCCCACGCTTGTGAAACTTACACCCCTCCTAGGGTAAACGGCACATTCCAGACTCAACGGTGACCTCGATTTTCCAATCCGAGCCACCGTTTAAGAGATACATGAGTTAAACCATTAAACGAGTTAATTAATTAATTAATTTATATATTTAACATTCCGAAAGCGAGCGATTGGTCCAAACATCCTGCGCCGACAAGTTTTATGTCGTTCCTTGAGTAAAAACCCCATTCCAAACCCATCAGTGCACTCGGATCTCTGATCTGGAGAACCGTTTATGTGTTATCCCATTTATTTGGAAATTCCAGTGTGAGCGTGCTGAAAATTTAATTCTGGCTACTTCGGGGCTCGGAATCACACGCCGTCTGAAGGAGCTTCTCTGGAATAATATCATTAATAATAAAAAGTCTTTCTTAGAAAAAAACTGGGTTCTTACATCATTCCCTCCTTCAAGCTTTTTTTCCCCAAAAATCAAAACATGGGAACAACTCAGGGTACTGAGCTCACACCTGGCTCTCCTGTACCTAGAAGAACTCTCGCACGGCTCTACGCCACCACACACAGACCAAATGATTTGATCTGTTCACGCGAGGTCTTCCCTGACCGATGTCGTGCATAAGAGCACACACACCTCTTCTCAGGTAAGTCTCATGGGAGACGTCATGCACCCAAACCAGCATTTGGGGTTAGGGAAAGGCGGTGGGAACCTCTCCATCCATTTGCATGGTCTCAAACGGTCTGAAGGACCTCGGGGGTAGCTCATGTCCCCGACCAAACCTCTATGTCGCATGTCGCGACTAGAATCATCGCCCGCACCTGGAACAAGGCCCGGTGATTCCCTCCTTCAGAATATCCATATGGTGAAACACCCAAGGATATCTGGTCATGCAAGGTTTCATAGTCAAGGCTCTATTACATGCTCGAATGGTGAAGGAGTCGACACCATCGACTAGAGAAAAAGGTCTCACGCCTTTTACCTTACCAACACGGGGTTACACCCGATGCCCTGCATCACCCTGGTAACACCTCAAGCAAGGATCAGGGAGGAAAGAATTCCACAAACAGAGTCTAACAATTATACTACAAAAAGTAGAAGAGATGCAGAGCGTACCTCTTACCACCTCATGCTCTTCAGGATTGTAGACATCCAAAGCTCGCGGTTATCCGCGATCCCAACTGTCAGCTCCTGGGGCCTGGCGTTGACCGCCTAGTTGTGATGGGAAGACCTCTTAAGGTAATCCTCCACTTCCAGATCCTCCCGCTACTCTGCTAGCACCACCCCTCTGGGTACTACTCCGATCATAGTGATGACTCTGTCGTGGTGGTGCACCTTAAGCCTGCCTGAAGCTCTCTTCATACCTGGTCAGGTAGTCTCGTGCCAGGTGACCTCGCCCATCGCAAACATATCACCGAATCTCTTCGGGCCGCACTGGTGCCCTCCGGTTCCAATGTGGTGTACGACCACACCTGTGAGCCTGGTTGTCAGAAAGCCACATGCGTTGAGGTTCTGCTTGCTGAAGCCTGCTATTTGCGGCAGACGTCTCGGCACCGACGTACCTGCTGCCACCACAAACTCTAGAACGTGACATGAAGCTCTCTGTCACCAGCGCCTGCTCTAGCACCCCGACATATGTGGAAATGCCCAAGGGTACTATGATAGCACGAATATCTTATCGGAGACCCTGCTCAAACTTCCGCGATCGGATGTCGTCATCATGGACCAAGTTCGGGTAAAAGCATGCACGGTCTGTGAAACTAGCCGCGTACTCAGCCACCATCATCCCACCCTGCTCAAACTGATGGATCTCCTGAATCCTAAAGGAGTGCAATAAGGAGGGTAAAAACTCAACAAGGAACAACATCTGAAATCCGCCCCATGAAAGCGAAGACTTGTCAAGAGACTGTGTCACCAGACTCCACCAACGACAAGATGATCCACAAAAAAGGTTGGCCGCCAAATCCACTCTCTGATCTATCGGCGTGTGCACAAGCCTAAAAAGGCGAACCGCTGTCTCTAGACAAACCTATGCTACCTACATGTCTAGATCACTGCTAAACCTCATCTCTCTCTGCTGTTGGAACTCACGGAGCGTGCTCGACCTGCGCTCAATCCCGGCATGCTCTACTGAAGCTATCTGCTGCTCATCAGGTGGGGGTGCCGCTACCAGCCCACCTGGAGAAAGGGGCTCGCATGATGGGTCCTGGGCTGAGGCCTCGTAGCTCACAGGGTCGTCGTCATGCACCAAAGCTGGTATCTTGGCAGGCTGTCTTCGTGGAGACATCCTGAATATTATCAAGGAGTGCCGCAGTCAGATGAGCATATATGTATATACCAATAACAACGATGGGGAGCTGACTCAATAAGGACAAACAAAGTCTCAATCCTATGTGATGCACAAAACAATTTTCCCTACAACAAGTGTCTCAGCATGCCGGGTCGAAAAGTGGGTTATAAAGGTCCAGGTGAATGAATACATCGGTCACCGCACCATCAGTGGACTCCCTGGCCTAAGAGCCGCTCTCGAGACACGTTTACACTGTTTCCCTAAATCCCAACCAATTCCAATTTTAGGGATGTCCACACAACATCCCAATGAACGAACCACCTCTGATACAAATTTTTCACGACCCGAACCTACCCATGCTCGAGCATCATCTACCCCAAGCCCACCTCCATAGGCCAGGGGCTGGCGACCAGCGTCGTAGGCACAACAACTCGGGGAGGCCATTTCTTAAGTACCTGTACACACACACGCAACACACTCAATGCAAAAGTGCAGCGTAAAATAAAGAACAGGAAGAGTAAAAAGGGCAGTTCCTATATATATAATCCATATATGTGCTTCGACCTCTAAACAGTACAATGTACAAGCAGAAGGTAAACTGAAAAGAAAAGGGAAAAATCACTCGCCCAACCAAAAAGTTCCACAACCCGGAAACAGGTAAAACAACAGTAACTAGCAGGGAGGGTCCCACACCTGGAACCTGACAACGACCACCGAACGCGGTCCAAGCTCCCGGATCCTAAGCTCCTCTGATGTCACGATCAGCATGTCCTTCGTCTACAAGGGCACACCATGTGCGGGCAAAGTCCAAGCAGGGGTGAGTATAAAAATACTCAGTAGGATACCCCGAAGGCTCAAGGGAGAAACAATGGAGGTACCGAAGGGTGAGCAGTAGAGAGAACATGAAAAGTACATGAGTAAAAAAACGAGACCAGTAGAGTAACAGTAGAGAGTCCAGCTCAACCCAACAAGAGGAAAGAAGGTACACTCGTCCAGACACAAGGAGCTGAAAACGGTGAGAAGATGAACTCCTCGTTGAGTCTCTGCTACCTATAGAAGGAGAGTAGACTCTTCCGACCACGAGAATCTAGAAATGGAAAGCATGTGGCATACCTCGCGCGTCTTCGCCTCTCTTGGAAGGAGAGTAGACAAAACCCAAGGAGTGGGTACTAGTAGAGGTATATACATGTATATGCCCTGTCAAGAAGCCCGAACAAGCTTGTAAGGCGATCTCATTCCCGTTGCTCATCCCAAGAAAGTTGAGACGCGAACAGTCCCAGAAGTAAACCATCATCGACACCCAGCATCCCGAACGTCTGCCCCGAACTACAAGTAAATGGGGCCCAAATCACCGCACCTCAACACTATCCGCTTTGGGCAGCACTGACTCGCCCACAGGGTTTTAGGTCGCGTCACAAGGACACGTCTCAGTGGGGGAAGTTCCCCCCGTACTTGAGCATTCCGGGTTAAGTCAAACCACACCTCATCACTACCCTGCAGTCGAGAGGTCTCCTCAAATCCAAGGTCATTCCATCACTGACCCGTACAACCAAGGGTCCTGCTCTGGTAATCACGGAGGAAATCCACAGACTAGCCGAGTATAAACAACTGAGTCTGGAATGTCAACGGGTGTCCCACTACCCAGCCCTGTTGGAGGGTAATTCATAATATTATATCGGGTGACCCACTGCCCAGCCCTGCTGGAGGGTAAACCCTAATACATCATCAGGCGACCCACTGCCCAGCTCCGCTGGAGGGTAGACCCGAACACATCATCAGGCGACCCACTGCCCAGCTCCGTTGGAAGGTAGACTAGGAATAAGTCGACAGGCGACCCACTGCCCAGCCTTGCTGAAGGGTAGACCTGGAACTAGGCGACGGGCGACCCACTGCCCAGCCCTGCTGGAGGGTAGACCCTAAGAGGTCATCGGGTGACCCACTTCCCAGTCTCAGCTGGAGGGTATACCATAAGAGTTCGGGTGACCCACTGGCCAGTCTCTGCGGGATGGTAGACCCTAAGAGTTCGGGTAACCCACTTCCCAATCTCTGCTGGAGGCTAGACCCTAAGTGGTCAGGTGACCCAGTGTCGAGTCTCTACTGTAGTGTAGACCCTAAGAGTGTCGGGTGACCCACATCCCAGTCTCTGCTGGAGGGTATACCCTAAGAGTGTCGATAAGCGACCCACTGCCCAGTCTCTACTGGAGGGTAAACCCAAAACTGCTCTGGCTATCTCCACTGGAGGGTACAACACTATCCAACCGAACATAGAGTGGGTATCGTGCAATCACCCAACTCTGGAACCAAACCAGGGGAAACCACTCAACCCTGCTGATCTAAACCATCGAGCACAGATCCAGGGGAAAAAACTCAACCCCCTGGTCAACAATTGAGAACCGCGGGACCCTCTACGTCACGATAGGTCAAGAGTACACAAAGCATAACATGGCACGCACATGGGGCCCACACGTCTTGTGGCCCCAAGTCAACCCCAACTGAAGGAACAAACGTTCTCAGGTACAAACAACTACATGTACCTCCATGCATTCTCGTATACTCCCAGAGTACACCACACTACAGCCCAAAGGCTATCGTTCCCACGACACCCAACGTCAATGTGATGGCGTAACATAACAACTCCAACTTGCCACCTCAACGGTTGAGGCACAACCAACCACATCTCTTTAGACACCAACCTCACTCTCCCAGGAGTGCACGCGATCACATGCCAAAGGTCCGCTATAAACATGGTAAATGAACCACCACCAGGGCACCATTCATATTTCCACATTTAATAAGATCTCCTTAGAGGCTCTGCTCACCATAACATATTACACCGTTGTAATCCTCGTAGAAAGACATGCGAGATAGACTATTTACTCGCCTAAAATGGATATCCAAGGAAAAGTCAACAACACCGCCTCACGCCCGAATGGAGTCCCGTGATCCTGAGCCTCGGCCCCGAAAACAGTCGGGCGCATCGCACCATTGCGATCCCCTCAGGAAAACACGTCAAAAAGACTCCACACATGAGTGCAACAGATATCCGGGGAAAAAGATGCATTCCTGCGCACCGCACATGATCGGTGCTACGTGGGACCCGCATCCCAGTCTAAAAACACAAACAACTGATCTCACTGTTGTGATCCTCTCGAAAAAGTACACAAGATAGACTATTCACTTGTCCAATATGGACACCCGGTGATAATGCCGGAAATCACCGTCAACTCCCGAAATGGTCCTCATGGGGCCCTCCCACCGTGCGGAATTAGAGCGGGCAGACTGCGCCAAAGCGATTCCCTCTGAAAAACACACAACATCGGCTTCCCGTACGCCCCGAACGGATGCCCGATGAAAAAGTTACAAAACGCTGCACGCAGCTCAAAAGACAGGTCATGGGGCCTACGCGTCAACTCTAGTTTTGACACCCGAAACCACACTGAAAAACTCCGCCCTGACGCTAGGGTTGAAACGCCACTAAAGTCACTCAAAACGGGCGTCGGATGCGTCCCCACCGTCCAAAACATGATCCCCAGAATGAAACGTCAATCCCCTCGACGTACGTGTCCCGCCACCGAATCCTTTGTCTCGGGATTTAAAATTTCCCGGGACTATCTCAAAAAGACCGCCTTGCTGTTAGGTCTGTGCTGCCATAGACAGCGCTCAAAACGGACGCTCGTAGCTCAAAATATGGGCGCCCAAATATTTTAAGGGGGGGGGGGCCTTAGGTCGGACCGGCCCGGTCCAGCCGGTCCACCCCGCTCGGGTCGGCCCGCTGGGACTGCGACCCCACCGCCTGGGTCCGGCCAAGCCAAACCCGCAGGCCGACGCACGCGGCCTGCCGTCTCCCGCGAGACCCGCCCTTCGCACGGGTCGCTCCATCGACAGGCCAGTTGGTCGGTCACGTCCACGCGGAGACCCGACAACGGTGGGTCTCGGTCTCCCCGCGGGGTCACAGCACGACACCGGTTGTCCCCTCGTCGGCACCTCGGCGCTCCCCTGCGCCTCAGAAAGCTTTGCCTCACCCCGCCGACGGACGTCGAACTGACCTCCGAAGCCGAGTGCCCCTGCCACCTGAAAGAGAAGTCGTCCCCGCCAAAGGGGACCGCCGCCGCCTTGAAGAGCCACGCCGCCGCCGAAGCCCATGCCGCCGCCGCTGGAGCTCACCGGAAAAAAAGAGGAACCCTCCGGAAACTTCAAAAACACGCAAACTTCAACGAGCCGTTGTGGCCTCCTTCGAACTCAGATTTCCAATCCGAAATGAGCGTCGTAAAGAGAAGAATTTATACTATATGACCATGGGATTTGTTCAAAGATTTAACAGCAATTCGACGTACAATATTGAATTTAAAGAATGATTCGGAAATAAAAATTCAACAAAAACCTCCTAAATCGTTGGGCTTCGCCCGACACTTCACGGACAGACCGCCAGAGTTGCCACGCCTCGCCGGAGCTGCCTCGCCGGAGCTGGAGGAGGAGAGGGAGGGTTGTCACCTACTACTGTCCAGGTGAAGAAGAAGGAGAGGGAGGGGCCGCCCCTCAGCCCGAACCCGAACTCCCGATGGGGTCAGGATTAAGCCTACACTAGGCTAAAAACCACGCTCTGAACGCAACGGTGGTCTCGAAAATTTAATCTGAGGCCCCATTCAAAGGTTGTTAAACTCAACGCCCGCGGCCGCCAAATCACGAAAACGACCCTGGGGCCATTTTTCAAGACGGCCCGCTCCCATGAAACATAGACCCTCCTAGGGTAAACGGCATGTTCCGGACTCAACAATGCCCTCATTTTTCCAATCCGAGCCACCGTTTAAAAGATACCTGAATTACACCATTAAACGAATTAATTGATTAATTAATTTATCCATTTAACGTTCTGAAAGCGAGTGAGGGGTCCAAACGTCCAGCACCGACATGTTTTATGTCGTTCCTAGGGTAAACACCCCATTCCAGACCCATCCGTACACTCGGATCTCTGATCCGGAGCATCGTTTAGGAGTTATCCCATTTATTTGGCGTTTCCAGTGTGAACGCACTGAAAATTTAATTTTGGCCACCCCAGGGCTTGGAATCGCACGTCGTCTGAAGGTGCTTCTCTGGAATAATATTAAGAATATTCCAAAGTCTTTCGTAGAAAAAATTAAGTTCTTACAAAATATTATTGGCCAAGATTGCATTAAGAATGTCAAATCTTCCATTCAGAAGTTGTAGAATGTATAGAAAATGGTAGAAAAAATTTATGGATGAAATGTTCCATAAAAATAATCACCATACATTCCTAACTACAATCCATCATGAAGAAATCCCTATATCGCAACCCCAAGATAAAGACACTAAACACATGGAACTCCTACACCATCTAAAATATCAATACAAAAATCAAATAATACACATGAATAATCTCAAAAGAAACTTATTGATAAAATAGTGAAGTTGGTCTCCTTGAAGTTATCTTAAACACATGTGAACTATAAAATGTTCTATTTTAGCCATAAAATAACACTGATCAAGATAAAATGTTCCATATAAATATAGATATTATTTAAATAATTTAATCAACAAAATTTGGAGAGAAATATAGTAAGAGACTTTATCATCAAAAAAATATTTTGATACTAATATAATAGTGGAGACATCACAGTCTCAACATTCACTTTCATCCCTAACATATATAATAAAAAAATAGTATTTTTTTCAATCAACAAATCATCTTCAAGCCATGCTAAGTGGATATTATGCAACAATTTATTTCCATATAAGTTGGAGGTAACCAAATTTGGGTTTAGGTTCAAAATTTAGTACAATTTTAGGGAGAATTTGTTCCAAAATAGATGAATATTCATGAAATGTAATATCCCCATTTTGATATATGTGAAATATAATAAAGTCATTTTCTTTTATACAATGATTAATCTCCTCACTCAGACCCTCCTTGACATCCCTATCAATATATTTAAGCATACAGATCTCATCTAAATTATCTTTATCAGATATTCGGATGGGTTCATTGGAAACATCATCTTATAGAGGGATAACATTTAATTCATCCCATAATATACAGGATATAGTCACAATGGTTTAACTCCATCTAGTAATAATAATTACTCTTCCATGTTATCTTAGGAAGAGGGTTAATATACCCATATGAATACACCACTACTTTCTTAACATTCATAGCACATGAATGGAAAAAGAATAATTGAGCTTGATGTAAACTATCATATAAATCTTATATAACATTCAAACTATCACTATATTCATTTTGATCCCTCTATGAAGTATTGGAAATATTGCGGGCACTCAAAGAACATTGGATATCATCAAGAAGACATGATAAATCATTATGCCTCTCAGGCTAGGACCTACTCATATCATTAACAATGATATGAGTCTAATAATCAATAGTATTTTTGATAACATATTTATTCCCTCCAATAGAATCATTAGTTATAGAAGGTCCAACAGCGGATATCAATTTCCCTAACTCTGTATATAATTCTTCTAGGTCAAATTTATTCTTTCCCATGCCAAACCTTTTCAACTTACAGATATGTGGATGTAATGTCCTACCACATTCATTGGAAGGATTCCTATGTTTAAGATAATTTTTATAATTTAAAGGATATTTTTCATAAATAACGTATTCAATGAATCAATATTCTCTATTATGAATCTATATCTAAGTTGACAGTGTTTTAAAGACATTATTCTCACTAAAAAACCCAATAGTCCATGATCGTGAGAGTTTTATTTTTAAAAAATAAAATTTCAATGGATAACCAAGGAGAATATAAATCGAAAATAGGGAAATTTAATAAAATAGATTAAGTGGTAATCTTGAGAAACCAATACAAATAGGGAAAATAATAGATTCAGTGTCCCAGAGAAAAGAAGGGGGCCATTTCAAAACATTGATCGTGCAACCACTAAAATCCTACTAACACCTTGCCCAATGTCTATATTACTCATTTTCAAATGAGAAACAAATAATTTAGTTGGAAGAGTTTAACAAATCAATATGTAATCTAACAACCCCAATAGATTCTATATGTTTCTTGAAAAATAAAAAATTATGTTCTATTCATAATAAATTTTCCAAAAAGTAAAAGGGAAGATCATAAGGGAGGATATTTACCTTGTATGTTGAGAAATAAATTACTGAGTGGACACTATTATGAATGATCTTCTCATTAAAATAATTCTCGATATTTTTGATACCATCCACCCCATAAAGTGTGGTAGTACTTACGGATCTTCCAATAGTATCATCTAAAACATATCAATAATTAGTATTAGGTATTCACAGTCAACTACCTAGGGGGATACTCTAATGTCTTGGAGGCCTTATCACATCATAAACTTCATGGTACACCTCTATTATTGATCCTCTTTTTGTGGTTTCAAATTTTTAACATGTGACTTGTTAATTTTTTTGATATAGGATTCATGCAATTTTGTTGCTTCATATATTCTCATAACAGATATTAGGATTATAGAATCCAATGGTCTGATATCAACTCCCTTAAGAATTATATTGATGGTTCGTGGACCATCCTTAGAATCTTCAACTCGATTCCTAATCCTAATAAAAAATGGGTTCACTAATTAATCCTATTTCTTACAAGAAATTAAATGGATATACTGAACAAATTTAGTTGACATTGGTTGACATCATTGGAAAATATTTCACAAGGTATATAAGAATCCTCAGTGTCATGGTTGCTAGTAAAATTGATAGGGATTTTTTCAATGAAAAATCCTTAATTTTTTTGCATATATTTCTTGTAATACATTATCAGGGATCAATTATGATCACCATCCCATCATGGTTTATCTCTTTGTATGAGGACCTAACCCCATTTCCTTTTATATTCAATAAATCTTGTGTGACTCACTTGGAATGTTGACATATTCTTCATGATGTTTGGGTCTTGGTGGATTGAAAAAGTAATTTTTTTATCTGGTATTCCTAAATTAAAGATGCTCAATGGTAATCATATAATTTGGAGAAAAGATAGATGCAGTAATATTGATCCATATATTTCCACTACTGAGTCCTACCTTAGATGTATACCAAAGCATTGTAGTCATGAGTATATTGTTGATGGTACTCTTAAGGAAGTTTTGTTGACTCTTAGACTCACTAATCTTCTCAATTTAATGGATTTTATTCAAAAAGATAAATTCAAGGCCAATTGGATCAAAGATGGAGATAGAAACTATATGTTTTTTAACTCCATTAAAGAAGTTATAAAAAGATATTGTCCCCTATATTTACATAAAAACAATGACCAAATCCAAGATAAAAGATAGTATATCTCAGATCACATTATTTCATAATACATGGATCCCTTTAACAGTTCATCTACCACTTATTCTCTTATTGAGGGTATTATTCCAATGGTTTTAAATCATTAGTATAATTAAAGACTCATATATATACCTTTGGATCCAAAGATCAAGGAAGATATTTTTATTCTCAATACTAATAGTTCCCCTACTTTTAAAAAATTTAGAAAATATTTCTTTGAGAATTATTTGGAGATCATTTTTAAGGATTTTTGTATGATTTTATTTCATTTTTTAAAAGAGGATCCCTTTACCCAATGACTAAATTCTCAAACCCTTTCTCTAATTTCTAAGGTCAATAATGCTAGTGGGATTGACTAGTTAATATTGATTCTCTGATCACTACTATTTAAAAAGTCATTATGAAAATGTTTTCTAGTATATTTTATCCCATTTAATGTAAAATTGATTATTTTAATAAATTTGGATTCATAAAAGAGAGTTCTATTCATAATTTTCTTATCACTTCATTATAATGTGTCAACCTTATCCAAAATATTGTTTGAGGAAGAAACATTTCACATAAAGATGATATTAAAAAGTATTTTGAAATGATGGATTGGGAAATTATATATAAGATCCTTAACATTTTTGGATTTGATGATTTTTTTATTTGTTGGATTAAGACTATTTTTGTATCTTCTCATATTTATGTTCTTGTTAATGGTACCCTATAGGGGTATTTCAATTTTTATATAGGTGTTAGATAGGGTGATCCATTATCTGCTATTATCTTCTCTATTTCTAAGGATTACCTTAGTAGATTACTTCCCATAATGGATCTTAGTGGAATGTTTAATCCAATAGGTGTTATTAGAGGTTGTTCTACTCCTAAAAACATTCTCTATTCTTATGATGTCATTATCTTCACACAATGAGACAATAAAAAAATAAAAAATAATTAAGTAATTCATCTTTAAAAATGAAGTGGTCTTAGGATAGTTGGTTAGTTGGAACAAGTCTTTTGTTTAATTTGTAATAAACAACTCTTATGTGTAACGAACTGACATCCAATGTAACATGGGTAATTGATATGGAATATTCCATTTCATATACATTGGTGTTAATATGCTTTATTGCCACCTAAATTATTTTCACTTATCAGGCATTCTTGGTTTTATTTGAAGGAAATTATCCTCCTGGAATAGAAAATCCCTATCTATAACTGATTGTGTTTGCGTTGTTAAATTTATTATCACCTCCAAATGTTCTTACCCATTTATGGTGTATAAATGCCTTGATTCCCTTATAAATTTCTATAATATGGATATTATGATAATCATCTATACTGGTTGATTCTTGAAAATAGGACTGGACCATGTTTCATAGAATACTTATTGTAAACCTTTTGTAAAGGGAGGTTATGAAATAAAAATTCTTAGTGTATTTAATCAATTCATATAGGATTATTTTGTATGGAATCCTATTAATATAAATTTTGATACTGTTACTTTTTATCATTATGATTACCTATGTATAGTAAAATCTTGAAACTTTGATCACATTGAATCCTCTAATTGTCCTTCCCTCAAGTCCACTTTTTCTTATATTGATTGCAATGCTAGATGGTCAGTATCTCAAGATTCATATTTTCAGTTCCGGTGGAATAATGAGAATGGTGATCCTTTTTTGGATTTTCACACCCTAAATAATCCCAAAATGGATTTGGATTGATCAATTAATGATCAGATTAATGATATAGATATTATCCCTGGCCACATTAAGAAAATGTTTCTTGAATATTGTTCCTTTAAACATGGAGACTTTTGGATTTGGGATCTGAGTCCAAATGGAATTCTCAATTCAAAATTATTTTATTCTCAATCCATTTTTTTGTTATGGGTCAATATTGGATTGAAAATCTTAATCGAAATGGCATAACTCCCTCTCAATTTAATATAGTTTAAAGGCGGCCCCACTGCAATCTCCCTACTGAGAATTATCAACAGGTTTGAGGAATCTCTTTATGCTCAGTATGTGTTCTTTGTCACAAACACCAGGAGGATGTGGGTCATTTGGTCTAGAGTTTTGTTACAACTTCATCCATGTGAAAGGTTGTATTTGATATCTTTGAAGTCTATATACCCTACAATTCTTCTATTCACGACTTTATAGAAGGTTGGTTATATATTCATATATCTTCTCATCTTTTTATGCACCTTCATGCCGCTACAGTTGAAATGGTCAGTATCCTCTAGCTAGAAAGAATCAAATTCCTTCATGATGGGGTTAAATTAAATCCATAGTCCACTATTACAAATATCACCACTCTTATAAACAATGTGAAAATTCCATGTCATAATTATTACTAGAATTTATTGAATGATCTTTTTTTATCCAGAACAAACCTATTAAATGTAATTTCCATACATATTTGGGTACAATGGAGGTTCTTTGGGAACAACATTTTTTTTGTTAAAATTAAAATAAAAAATTATTGATCATAAAGAGGTAACCTGGGTCTATCGGGTTATTGGGATGTATTCAAGAATAGTAATGGATATGTTTTAGGATTTTTTCATCGTAATTGTGCCATTTTTTCCACCTTAGAAGAAGAGATTCTTGGGGTTATCACTGAAATTGAGAATGCTAAATAGAGGGGTTGGATCAATTTATGGTTAGAATGTGATTCTTCCATTATTGTCGATGCTATTAGAGCTAGATCCATACATATCCAATGGATACTTTTCAATAGATGGAGCAATTATTTTGAGTTTCTCGCACACATTGATTTCATCATTTCTCATGTCTTCAGAAATGGTAATGTTTTGGTTGATAGAATTTCTCATAATGTAGTTGATTGGAAGAATCTAACCTCATACGATCACATTCCTATAGATTTAATTTCTATTTTTCAGGAGGATAGTTTTAATTTTCCTTATTTCAGACTGGTTTAAAATATTGATTTTTCTAATAGAGGATCCATGTATTCTTGTAGAAGCTCATCTTACCAAAATAAATGTAACAAATTTTTTTCATAGTTACTATTCATTATAACCAAAAAGGAAAGTTACTTCCTTACAAAAATTATAAATTAATTTTAAAAATATATAAATAAATTTATAGAATTCAGTTTCAATATTTCTGATAAATAAATTATAATATAATCATGAAAAATGCAATGAAAACTTTCATTACAAAAAACTAGAGTTTTTAGAATAATATGAAATTTAATTTCCTTTATTTTTAGATAACAAACATTAAATAATGTTTAAAAAATTAATTAAATATATTACCTTAAAGGTTCACTAAAATCATTAATCATTAGTGATGAATTTAATTTATTAAAAAAATTTATTACACATATAAAAGAAGTATTACAGAAAAATAAAATCTATTTTCACCTTAAAATGATTTTATTTTCATTTTTTCAGACAACAAAAAAATTCATTTCAAAAACTATAAAAAAAATTATCATACATTTCATTATTTGAATTAATTTTTCAATAAAACATATAATAAAAATAAAATGTCTATAAATAAAATATTTCAAAACAATATTTAGGATCAATAGCATTTGAAAAGTGATTTAGAAGATATTTTTATAATTATATTTCATTTATACACCATATAATGTTATTGATTTTAATATTTATAAATAAAATTAACATAATTTCATCAATTCATCAATTCATGATTTCAAGATTTCAAATACATTTATTTTTTATAGAGAAATATATTATACAATCGTGGGATGTTATAGTATTTTAGGACTAATTAGATGGGAAACATATTTTGATACACTTTTGATAATTTCTCTATTATCTTAAAATATGTGATCTACTTATAGAAATCACCAAAGTTATAGTCATATTTATAAAAAAGGGAAAATAAACATATGAAAGGGGTGTATTCATACACTCACTAAGATAAAACTAATCATTATGTAATATTTGAAAAGATCGTATTCATATAAGAAAAAATGAACAGGGTAGAAATAACTTATTATAATAGACATTAAATAAAAATTGTTTCCAAACAATGCATGATATAAAGTCTTATACTCTCAAAATTTAAAAATCTGAACACTAGAATAAGAATGTGGAATAATGGGATAATAAACACTATCCTTGATGTATAATTATTGGCATAATAATATAGAATGTAATGGAAATGTATAATAATAATAATAATCTATTGAATAAATATAAGAACATGGAATCGTTACATTATATTTTAGGAGTTACAAACCTATAAACTATTAGTGACATATGTTTCAAAAACCTATGGTCATAAAAAGACTTAGGTTTTATAAAAAAATGGTTCATAAAAAAATTAGGTCTCATAAAGCCACAGTCCGTAAGTAACTTTAGATTCATAAACCTGTGGTCTATATGTGACCTTCGTTTCAAAAATATATGTTCTATATGATACTCAGGTTTCACAAACCTACACTCCATATGTGACATAATTTTCATTAACCTATGGTCCGTAAGTGACTTAGGTTTGAAAAAACTATACTTCAATTGTGACTTATGTTTGAGAAACTAATGGTTTATAAAATTCATAAGTTTAACAATATTATAGTCCATAAGTATATCATGAGATTTAAAACCTGAACTAAAACACTAGAGGGTGATATATGATCCAACCCATAAATCATCTATAGATATAAGTTCCAATTCGAAACAATAAATCCTCACATAAAAAAGAACTAATTGATTGAAAAATAAGTTTTATATCATTTTAAAATGGTATCCCCAAAATATAAATCAACAATGTAAATGTCTGATACACAAAATTAAGTCACCCAAAAGGGTATTTTATTATAAATCATATAGGGTGGTTTTCTAAAAAAAAATTCCATCAAACTAAATCCTTTAGATATTTAGAGAATAAAGGAAGCGAAATTTAAAAATAGTTCTTTTTCAAAACAATGGTTTCAACTTTGGTTTAAAATATGATGTTTTATTCACATGAAAATTTCATTTCGAAAAAAGGGAATTTTTTTAAAAAACAAATAATTTTAGAAAGATTCTGTAATAATATAGAATTGAATATATATAATTAACTCTAAAATATAATATATAAGGGAATAAAAATAATTTTATTTTGAAAGGTTGTAAAACCTTTTAAGTATTTTAAAATACCTTTCATGATACCCAAGATCAATGAATATAGTGGTAAAAGATAAATTTGATAGTTGGAAATGGAAAATATGAAGGTCACTTCAATAAAAACATATTTTTATTTCAATATAAGATACCAAATTTTCTTCTTATAAATAGTGAAAATAGAAATAGAGGAAAACTATATTTAAAGATGATGAATGTTTTTCATAAAAAATGAATCACTTTGATGTGATTTATACTTGTCTAGAAAGATTATTTATGTTAAAATTCTAATTTTTCTTAATAAAAATAATGAAATATATTTTAAAAAAATAAATAAAAAACATATCAAATAAAAAAGAATGATTTTCTTGGAATAAAAATTTAACTCAAGGAAAGGAAACATGGATTAACTAAATACCTTTTGGATATCATAATTAAAAATAAAAGAGATATCTAGAAAGGGGAATATGATACAGAATTATAAATAACCATACAAAAGACGATAAAATACCACATAATACAATAATCCATTAGAATGAACCTAGATTATCTAAAATAGATTCATGAAGAATAATCATAACTCATTGAATGAGAATTGTTTTTGAAAAACCCCTTCTAGTTATGGTATTTGAATAATAAAAATAACATATGAGGGAGAAAATGAAATGGAAGTTAAAATATCATGCAATGAAATATATTTATTATAATATAAGGCCATAATAATGTGTTTATATATTATAAACTAAATGACAGTGTCTAATATGAACCATGTATTAGAGAATTTAAAATAGAGACAAATAAATCTTAAAAACACTACATCCTATAAATAAAAATTCATTTAATTAAAGAAAATTATATTTCTCATAAAAATGAATGAATGAATTTAATGTGGTAAAATAAATACACTCAAAAGTAATCACACCATATATAATACATTATGGTATATAATATCAAATTTTCTCATTAAATTATATGTGAGACAAATAACCACTTAACCAAATTCCTGAATTCTTCTAATGAACATGAATATTTGGTATAAAATAAATAACAACAATAATAACTTATTTCAAAACATTTTTCATATCTACAACGTTTTTTAAAAATATTTTCTAATTATTCTATTCATGTATATTAATTTGATATTATCTATTTTCAATATCATGTGTGCGTAATCTTTATCGATATGAACTAGTTTATTAATAATGGATTTATTTATCATTGTTATTTGAACATTCATCATTCCTAGATGATATAGAATAATAGAATTTATTATTTATAAATATTTATAATGCCATAATTCTATTATATATGTGTTTAGGTTATGATATAAAAAGATGAATCTATTATGATTGTTAGATTCTAGATTATTTTGTTGAACTCTTAACTTAACATTCATTGGTTATCATCTAAACATGAGTATTATAGACTTTGAGTGGGGATTTAGTGATTTTTTTACACGATCAATTTTTTGATATTCGCCCCTTCTTTTCGGCCTGATATAGAATCTACTATTTTCCCTATTTGGATGGGTTTCCTCAGATTACCTCTTTATCAATTTATATAAATTTTCATATTTCTTATTGTTAGTCTCTTAGTTTGTCCACTAAAATTGGATTTTACAACAAGAAAACTATCACAACTTTGGGATACTAGGGTTTTTAATGAGATTGGTATCTCTAAACAACATCCAAATTCCTTATAGATTCATAATGGGGAATCTTGATTCATTCAAGAGGTGATTTGTGAAATGATATTTTCTTATTATAATGATTATCATAAACATGAAAGTCCATCCAATTAATGTTGTAATAAATTACAACAACCTATTTTTAAATTGAAAAGCATTTATAAGGTAAATAATATTTTTGACCAAGAAGAATGATCTAGAGAGTTAGGAAAATTGATAGTAATTTTTCTCCTTCTATAACTAAGTATTATATTGGAAGGAATGAATATATTTTAAACAATACTATTCAGTATCTGATTTATATCATTGTGAGTGATATGAGTGGTTCTCAGCCTGAGAGGCATAATTGTTTCTCAAGTCTTGATGATATGTAATGTTCATTGAGTCCCCCAATATTTCCACTAATTTTTTTAAGGATACAGATGAATATATAGATAATTTTAAAGTCAAATATGATGTACATGATATTTCACATCAAGAAAAATCAGTTTTTTCCATTCATGTGATACAAATGTTAAGATGGTGGTGGTGTGTTTAGATGGGTGTATGATCCCTCATCCAAAGAAAACATAGAAGTTTAATGATTTTTCCAAGTTGGAGTTAAACCATTGTGACTATTTCCTCAAGATTACATGATGATCTAAATGTGATCCCTTTATAAGATGATGTTTCTAAAGAACCCATCCCAATATTTTATGATGAGGCCTTGGATGATATATGTAGGATTAAATATCTTTCTAGGATTTTCAAGGAGGGTCTCAATGGAGAGATTTATCATTCTATTGAATAAAAATGACTCTTTGTTTTTTCAAATATTTCAATATGGAGATACTACTTTTCATGAATATTCACTAATTAGAGAACATATTCTCTCTAAAACTGAAATTAATTGTGAACCTAATCTCAAATTTAATTACCTCTAACTTCAATGAAAATATATTTTTTCTTAATATCTACTAATGATGGCTTTGAGATGATTGGATGATAGTAAAAAAATAATTTTTTTCTATTCTATATGTGGGGGATGAAGATGAATGTTGAGACTGTGTATTCTACACTATTAGGTTTATACCACATATTTTATTGATGATAATGTTTATTACTCTATTTCTCTCCTAAAAAATTGGACTTAATTTTTTGAAGCAGCTCTATATTTGATGGAATATTTTATCTTCATCAGTATTAAGTGATGGCCAAATAAGAACATTTCCTAGATCACATGTGTTAAAGATAGATACATAGATAAATCCTTCACTATTTTATCAATATGGTTCCTTTTGGATTTTTCAAGGTTATTATTTGATTTAGTATTGATATTTTAGAAGTTTTAATATTTCCATTTATTTAGTTTATTGCTCTTGTGTATGTGATATAGGGAGGTCTTGATGTTGGGTTGGAGCTAGGAATATGTGGTGACGATTCATAAAGAAAATTGTATCTAATATTTTCTTTCGGTCATTCTTAAATACATTCTAAGGCTTCTAAATAAAAGATCCAATATTATAAATTGATGTCTGGAGAACAAGATTTTAAAAAATATTGTTTTAGTGATGCGAGTGTGGAGAAAAAGGGCATATATTTGGTGTAATTAGAATGAAAAAAAAACCTTCCAAATATTTAGGTAAATAAACAAGAAACAATTTACTGAATTATTTCCCATGGATATGGTGTTCATAGATAATGATCGCAACCAAAAATGGAAGACAACCTCAAGATCAGATTCCAATTATATGACTTTGTGATAAAACATCCATTGATGATGAATTGAATGAATTTTATTTTTAACCTCTCATATTGTAATCATGATATTTCTAGATAGGGAAAACACATTGAACCTCATGTCATAACATTATTGCTACATTTTATTTTAATAAATTTCTAGGGAATTTTTTTTCTAACCAAATCATGGCTAAATCATTTTGTAAGTAGAAGTGATCCCTTTAAATAAGGGAATAGAAGAGGAATTTTAGAAATATATATTATATATCAAGAATGGTATGTCACTATTAAATGGTCAAATGATCCAAAAGTTTAAAATAATGGATGATCTAAGTGTTTTCCAAGGCACATCTAAAAAATATATTTTAAGGCACATTAAAAAAATATTTTATTCTTATTAATATTCTTTTAACTGTGATTAATTTTACAGTGGTAACTAATATTATAATCCTATGTAAGTATTTTTTTAGACCAACAATAAAAGCAATCATATTTCATAATTTTATCTTTGAGATTTAAAATATAAATATTATTTTATCAAATAAAATATGAAATTTCTAGGAACAATAATATCATTATTAATAGAAATGATTAGTAATTTTTTATAAAAGTGTGTTATTATTTATAAAATTAATTTATATGATTAATGTATCAATATTATTAATTTACATGGAATAAATTTTTTATTATTTGAAAGAAATGTGGTATAAAAATATCTATAATCCAAATTTTACCATAAAATGTAAAATTAAAATAATTAATCGATAATGGTTTCTAAATTTTAATAAAAGGTTATCTAAGTTCTAAGAATTAATTTTAGATTTTATAAGTTTATAGTAATCTTAAAAAATAAATGATTTCCCATTAAATACATTCTTAATTAATAAAAAAAATTAATTAATTTTAAAATTTCTCTTATAAAATGATAATTTCATAAAATTTAAAATATTATTTAAAATAGTGTTTTTTAAAATCAATTATATTATAAAACTCTCTAAAGATTATCCTTAGGTAATCTTAAAAAGGTGATTCACAAAATGAAGTTATTTTGGTCAAGTTTAAATTCAAAAAATTATAAATTTATCTTCTAAATGAAAAGTAATTATATAGAAGAAAAATTGATTTATTTAAAAATATCATTTTACAAATTACACTTTTCTACATCCTTTTTTTGTATTTATAATTAATTAAAATATGATCATTTATTAGTGTGTTAAATATTATGAAATTTTATTAATAATATACATTTAATATGTCAGGAACTGTTTTAGTTTTGGGTTGCATGTGGTGTACCCAATCGACCATATAATAAATTTATGGAAATATATTCAAAAATCGTAGGGTATTACATTCAACCCCTTAAATAAATTTCAACCTAAAAATTTTAATTATAATAAAAAATTAAAATAAAAATGAGTATATAATGTTTAAACATGAATCGTTATAGAATTTGTAGAGATACAACATCCTTAAAAATTAGAAAACATATATTTTACTTCGGAATTGGATTATTCCAAGAATTTAGATTCTATCCAATAATGTGAACCAATAGTTAATTTTAATTTGATATCAAGTGAAAAATTATCTAATTTTATTTTAATGGTAGTTCATAATCATCCTTACAATGATATACATTGATAATTTGATATGAAATGTGAACGTTTTATTTTAAATTATTATTCCTCTTTGAAGAGAAAATGAATCCATTTCCAAAATCACTTTTAAATTATTATAAAAGAAGGATGATAATATTTTTACAAGGTACATTACAATAAATAATAACATGGGATATAGTAAAATAGTATGTTATCTCTGATAATAAAATATCAAATCATTGGGGTGGATATTTTATATTCCAAAAAAATTACAAGAAACCCTAGAGTGGGTATATCTAAATCGGAATATGAAATTAATTTTTACTAGAGGATGAATGTGCCTCAATTATCACTATAAACTTATATGGTAGTCATTTTATCATCTCTTTTCTTTCTAAAGGATTCTCAAGCATTTTATCATTATTTTCCCTTGGATTAGGGCATACATTTGTATAAGTTATAAGATCCCACATTAAAAAAATATGACCCAGAGTGTTACTTTATGATGGATGTAATTTTACTTCTCCATGATAACATAACACTTTATTTATCCTTCAAAAAATGCTTCTATATTACCATATTTTTAATGTATAAAACATATTTCAATTCCATACATACATTTTCCAAGTTTATTCTTCATGAATACTTCACATGTAAAATATTGAAGCTTCTATTAACTCGGGTTCTCACAACATGAACTTTAATAAAATATCATTTTTCACTTATTTAGAGTGTTCTAAAAAATATATTAGTTTATGTTATTTGTTATAAAGATGCTAATATTTACACTAGATTATGTCGTACTGGGGTTCTCATTAAAATAGTCATTACATTTTCCATGGAATGTTATGCTAAAATAATTCTACGATTTTTATCTATTATTAAAACCAAAGGTAGTATATTTTGGGTGATTTATTATTATTACTACAAGGGTCTCATTGTATGAAAAATTAAACCCCAAATTGTCTAACTCTCATAATTTTGTATATTACATTTTATTTCAACCAAAATATCTCATGGTTAAGTCTTTATTTCATTATTTTGAGTTATATTATATTCCGCAACATAATTACATGAGATAATAAATACTTCATAATTGATTGTAAATATAATGTTATGAACCTAATAATATTTCTTAAGAGTTTCTAACTAGGTGTATATTATTAGGGCCACTCATGGTGCACCAGAGTGAATATTGAGTTAACAATAAATAATATTTTTTTAGGATGACTAACCCTACGTAAATCTGTGCCACAACCATATCCACTTTGCAGTATTTAGTGAAGGATGAAATGTATTTGAAAATAAAATACTCAAAGAATTACCAAAATTCCAATATATTATTCTACATATAAACATATCCCATATTTATCACAAAGATTTCTTACTAATTTTATTTCATCCAAATCCATAAAATTTTTAAATTAATTCAAAAAAATAACTAATCATTGTTCTTATACAAACTATAGTGTTACAAACCCACACACTCAACTCTAGTGATAAAACAATTTAGTTAAACACTATAATTAATAAAAAATGTGTTGAAAAAATTATTAATTTACTAAAATTATTTAATCTAATATTTTAATATCAGAAAAAATCATAGATTCCCAGGAGAGAAAGGTTTGGTATCATTGTGGAACATTTACATAGGAATCAAATTTTATGATACATATAAGAATTTAATAATAATCTCACAGTACTGAATACACATATATATATATATATCTTATAATTCATACTGATAAATGTCACAGTGGGAAAAGAAACATAAGAAAGTGGTGATCAAAATTTCTTTGTAAAAGAAAACTCATCAATGTAACACCTTGAAATTTTAAAATATGAGCATCATATTCAATTATTTATGGGAAATAAAATACCAAGCATAAAAAGGAATATAAAATCAGAATAATTTAGGATATCTTTACTAAATTAAATAAATTAAATTTATTCTCTATCTTTCAATTCACACAATATGGAGTTACTTTGTATTACACTCAATAGTGTCTGTCTTCGATGGCTTGTGGTACATGAAAGTATGTGGTTTACCGATTACTGTTAACATTATTATTTAAAATGATAATTCTCTCCTATAAATTATGTTGGAGTTCATTAATAGGGATAAATATAATATGATAATATATTTTTAAAATCATTTTTTTAATTAATTATCAATGAAATGAAGACCCAATTGTATAAAAAGAAAATATTTTAATAAACAACTAATATTAAGTGCCAATGGTGTTTTATTCTATTAAAATAAGTTAATTACTATCGTTGAATTATATAAATTATATTTTTATATTATATATTCAATTAAATGTTCTTTCATTCATAATATATATTTTATTGTTATGTGATATAAAAAAATCCAGTTTTATGTATAAAAATAAGTATTTTTCTAATGATAGTTTTGTCTCCCTTTTTTGAACAATTATTTTAAAATTTTATTTTGATAATTATATAAATACTCTTTGAAAAAATAAACTTCATTTATTAAATCATGATTTAATAATTATATTAGGGTGATCTTTTAGTATTTAGTTGAGATGTTTCATTTTCTGATGAAAAATGAAAAATGCTGAATTTTAATTGAAAACCGACTTATCATCTAAATATTTAATAATGTCAGTCTATATTTTAAAATATTTTTAAAGAAAAAATATATCTATTATACATATATTAATCCAATTTAGTTTATTTTAATAATTTTTAGATTGAATTTTGATATAAAAACATAGTAAACTTTTGAACCTTTTCACATTAAAACCCATTTTTATCGACAGGTCCATGAGATTAACATTAAATTAATTTATATCAATTATTTAATAAAAATTTGAAAATTTTAATTTAATATTAGAAATTAGAATAATTTATAATAGAAAATATGTTGAAATAATTTTTTTATTAAATGATAAGTGAAATTATTTAAAATTAATTACAATAATTAAGAGTAAAATGAGTTTACCAAGGAAATAAACATTAAACATAGTGGGAGAGATGACATAGAAACATTTACAAAACCCATTTTAGGGAAATATATAAAACTTATAAAATTTGATTTATTTTTTTATTATTCTAGCCAATTATCCTAGATGAAACATGGGAAGATTACCCTCTTTAAAATTTACATGTTTTTGACTCACCCACTTATAAAATGTCTACTCATATTCTCATCTATTGACAACTCTAAAGCCTTTTTTCTCAAAAAATACAAACCAAAATCACTCCTACACTTTCATACCCTCATAATAAATGAATTATATTGGCAATAAATCCAACTTTTTATGAAATTATTTAAAAATTAAGAATGATACCAAAAGTTGTGGTAATGCTTTCCTAAAAGAATTTTTATTTTTCCCCCTTATCGACCTCCTTCAATTAATATTATATCAAAATTTTATAATAATGTTCATATATAAAATTTAATAATAATTTGTATTTTATTTTAATTTCATAACACTTCATAAACATCCAAAAAATGTGTCCAAAAATAATCATTCGTGTGTACGACAAACTAGCGCATCGCAAACCAATGTTATTCATTGTTTCCATTGTTTCCTTTCCAGTTTGGTAATAATGATGGAAATAATATTTATATATTATATTTATGATATATTTTTTATTCTATAATTATTATAAAACACATAATTTAATTATTTACATTTCCCAAGAATACTATAACGTCATTCATGTGTATGACAGACTACCGCCTCGTGATGTGACGTAATTTGTTCACGCTTTACATGGAATGTGTTTTGGACTATTTTAATAAAAAAAATAAGTTATATATTTCATAATAAATTTGATTCAATGATACTATATATAAATAAATAAATTAATTTTATTTATTTCAACATGACAAGAAAATGGAAACAATGTTCTTGCGTACGTGCAACATATAGTCTTAATGAATGTTATATTTCATTTTCGACCACTAAATCTTATAGAATAATATATATAAACATATACTAAATATATATTATTTTTAATCAATTTTTTAAATTTAGGATATTATGAAATAATTATCCAAGTGAGAGGAACAAAAAAAATCAAGTTAAAACATACTTGAAAAACAAGGCAATTGACACCAGGAAACAATCACAACAGTGATTGCTTATTAACAAACGGCTGACAAGATGTTATAAAAGGATTATATATGATATTATAAATATTAATATGGTTATATAATATATAAATAACCTTCTTAAATACATTATACACGAGTTTAAAGATAATTTTACTGAAAGGAAGTGTATGGTAAGAGATTTCATCGCAATTTACATTCCATTAAAATTTATTTATTATTACATACCAATTAAAATTTTATGGGGTGTATATACATACCATTTCACATGTAATATCAATAACAATTCATACTTAAAATTATTTTATGTTTCATTTTAAATTATTTCATCCATGTGGATTTGATTTGAAAATGACTAAGTGATAAAAGTTAATGTGAAATCTCCCTTTATTTTGTGATTGTTAACTATATCTTAAAATAGTCACTTCATTGTAAAATTTTTGCATTGGTAATTAAAATTATATTCAATATCCACATTATTTTTTAATTGATATTATTATTTCCTAAAACTAATACCATTTTTACATACTTTTTTTACATTCAAATATACTAATTAATTGAGAAAATATTTATATATATGTATCATTTAGTCAACATAGATATTTGACCAGGAATATTTTTTATGGATTAACCTAATTGTTAAATATTTGAGGAATAATATGGACTACTATGACAGGTATTGGGGACCAATTAAAGTAATCCCTTTGAGTAATTTGTAGTCAGATTAGATGAGTCAGTTGGCCAAATTATATAGTTTTCTACCGATAGGGAGAAATTGTCTTAAGGATAGACCCCAATATTAAATATATTTAGGGTATATATTGGTAGTTTAGTTAACCAAAATTAATAATTCTATAAGTATTTTATTTCTATTTGATCATTAAATTAGTTGAAATATACATTGTCGTGTTAAAAGTTCATGTGATTATTTATATGGAATTATTTTATCATCTTTTTTCGTGACATATTATGAACATCTTATTGATTAATTGGTAAATTTTTTGGTCATTTAACGTGCCATAATGTTTAATAATTATTGATTTACGATTTCTTAAATAGTTATTTACCCTTACTAAAAATTTTAGCTAACCCTTATTTTTTTTCCTTCCCCCAAGTTATAAAGAAGATATATTTGAATGAGTTTTCTAGGATACAACTCCTTATCTATTGTTATGAATTATGTTTTGATTCATATTCAAAAGTTTAAATGGGTATCATGTATTTAAATGATTTCCAAAAATACTAAACTAATCGGTCCTTTTAGATTATAATCCTTTATATTTTCTAATGAAATATAGTAAGGCATCGACTCCTGCTATTGTGGTCGGGTCATTATAGTTGGTCTAAGAGAAAATTTAGTATAAACCATGGGAACTCGATATTATGTGGGTCTCCAAATAAATACATCCCTATATGGATACTAAATTGGATGTAGTTTTTGAATTGATGTGCATAGGAGTAATAACTCTAAAAAGTGTGTGTCAGGCTTGACTCAATCATAAACTGGTACATGAAAATGGGCCTTACTGTCACTTGGTTGGACACTTTCGATGATATTGTTAGGATAATTCAATTTTTGTTTAAAAAACATTATGAATGATTTTATATTAATGATTTCCTCAAAGAAACCAAGTGTATGATTATGATATTAGTTATGTATAAATTTATCAATTTATGATAAGTATTCAACTATTTTTGGGATGAAAATTTTTCTTACATAATGATATTATCTAATCTAGTGTATGTCATTTTTTATAAATGACACATGGAAGGAATATGGGTATTAGTACTCATGAAAAATTTAGAGGTTTCCCTAATGATAGAGCCGATATAGATGATATTGAGACTGAACATGTTATGGATATATTAAGGAAATTTAATGAATTTATAATAAATAGACTTTCCTAGATGAATGAACATGTTCAATAGCATGAATATTTTATTCTAGATGACTTTATGTCATAGTTTCCCACATCATTTAGTGCGATTAATGATTCAATGGTAGTTGAGAAATGGATAATGTCTTTGGAGAATGTATTTATTCAATTAGTATATAGGTAAAAGGAAAAGGATACACTTTTAGTGTATTGAATCAATGGAGATACAGATCAATGGTGGTTGCTGATACAAACTTCTACGTAGAAAGAATAAATTGAAATCATTGGATGAAAATTTTTTATGTAGACATTATTGGACAAATATTTCCTTCATGAGCATCAAACTAAGATTAACATATAGTTCCCATGATTAAATAAAAATTAAGAAGATTTTTTTTTGTGGATTATGAGGGTACCTTTACAAGGTTAGAAGGTTTTATATAAATTACATAAACAAAAAGGATTTCATGGTTAACCACTTTTTTAGGGGCTTAATATAAATATATGATGGGCATTTATATCTCAAAATTTTTCATCATACAATGAAATATTTTTATGCTATATCAAGAAAAAAACATTTCCATGACTTATTATTTGAATGTAAATAAATAGAATAAGAGGATGTTTAAGAAAATAACTCACAAAGGGAAGAAGGAAAAGAAGTATTTTACAACATGAGATCATTGTGGAAGGAATAATCCAAGGAAATTGTTGAAGGGATTGGATTTTATAATAATTGTGGAGAAATGACCACTGGGAAATAGAATTCAAAGGGAAGAAATAAAATATTAATATTATGTGTTTAAACTATAAAAAGATAGATAACTATTCAAATTAATTCCCCAAGCATCAAGGTAATATACCTCGAAATAAGATTTGGGATCTAGGCCAAACTTATGAGAGTGATACAACCAAAGTGAAATGATTACAACCTTTTAATAGGTTGTAAATGTATTTTAATGATAATATTCGGTTATAATAATTATGAAATATATATGTATTTTACTATAGTAATACTTATTAAGGGATTTAAAAGAATGTATAGAATGATACAAATAAAAATGATTCATTGAAAAGATAAAATTAATTGAAAAAATGAATCAGAACCCATAATATGTTCCTGATGTTGAGATAATTATGGTTGGATATAAAGATGATTGATATAGATAAATTAAATTTTATATTACTGAATACCTTGTAACTGATTAATGACTTGTTTTCAAAATGTTTTATTCTCTCTTTGTTGGAGTTAAATATTTTTTTTGGATTTACGCAATATTTAAAAAAAATTATATAAGGAATTATGAAGCATGAATGTTTTCATTGAGGTTTTATGGATATTAATGTTATTACCAATTTTAAAGAGAATACATGATGAATGTATTCACATGTTTCATAGATGAAAATTTAGAGATTCTTAATATTTTCTAGATTAGATAAGTTCATTTTTCAATTTTAGTTACCAACAAAAATTTTGGATCTTTATATTTTTGGAAGGTACAGAGGATTTACTAATTATGAAATGGTTTATGTTGATATTTGGACAAGGGATTGAATATTTGTTTTTTAATTCACCATATGATGAAACATGTGGTATGAGATGAAGAATAAATAGTTTGAACCACAACCAAATGATAATATTTGTCTTATAAAATATTAATATATTAGGTAATACATTTACATATATTCTTAAGAGTGAAAGAAATCATCAACTCTTTCAAATTTGTCTTGAAATAAAATTTATCCCTGTTGTCATCATTTTTTATGATATGGATGACTTTTTCACACCTTTAGATTTTGGATTTTTATATGTTAAATTTTATGTGATAATTTTCTCTTTCAGAATCTTTCATTATTTGAGTGTTTTTTTCTCTTCTAACTATATGTTTTTGTTTATATCTTATGTCCTCCTATCTACCTTGTTATGTTATTATTTCAGATTACTATTTTACTTATTTTTCTCTCTTATTAAGATTTTATTTTATTAATAGATTAAGGATGTGGTTTTTTCAAAAAAATTATAAACAAATTTTAAACCCTTTATTACCCATATCATTTTAAAATTGTGGGGATAGAATTTATTTAATGTGGGGAGAATGTAACACCCAAAAATTTCAAAATATGAAAATCATATGAAATTATGTATGTGACCGGAATCACTACGAATAAAAAGGTGTATAACATCCCAATAAATTATGATGTGTTTACAATTTAAAAATAAATAAATACAATATGTAGTTTAAAATTCACGAAAAACTATGTTATCTTGCATTACGCACAATAATTACTTTCTTTTTGTGATTACGTTACATGAAAGTCTGAGTTTTATGAAATACTATTACTATTATTATTTAAAATTAAAATTATTTACTCACCATTAAATTAAAGGTTATGAATAGGATTAAATAACATCATAAAAATATATTTTAAAATTAATTAGTTTTGAAATAATTAGTAATTAATATGAAAACCTATTTAATATGAAGAAAATAATATTATAAAAAACTATTATGATACACTAAAAGAATTTTTTTCTAATAAATTAAATTTATTATTATTATTGAATTATTATAATTAAATTTATATATTATATATTATCATTTTTTTAACATTTATCCACTAGATATTATGGTCATATGATAAGATAAAATCCAATTTTACACATAAAAACTTTTTTCTATAAAAGTTGTCTTACAGACTTTTACGAGAGAAATTTTTTAAAACAAAATTTCAAAACATTTATAAATTTTATGTAAAAATGAAGTTATTTTTGAAATCATAATTTCAAAATTATCTTAGGATGATTTTTTTTAAGATGTTTTATTTTTTGATGAATACAAAAATATACAGAATTATAACTGAAAAATACCTTTATATATAAATAATTCATAAGGTGATATTATATATATAATTGCTTCAAAAGTAAAATAATATCATTAAACATATTTAAAAACAATTCCAGTCATTTGATTGGTTTTTATATTGAATTTAAATATAAAAATATAGTAAACTTTTCAACATTTTCACTTTAAAAACTCATTTTCTCGACACACATGCGAGAATAATATTAAATTAATTTCTACCACTTATGTGATATTATTTGAAAAAAATGGATTCTATATTTGGAATCAGAATAATTTATAAAATTAAATATTGTCAAATTATAATTTTTTTTAAATTATTAGTGAAAGCCTGGAAAATTAATTTCAGCAATTTAGATAAAAATGAGTTTACCAAGGGACTAAAATTTAAAAATTAGGGTTTAAATGATCTACAGACCATTAAAAACCCATTTTATAGACATATTTAAACATTATAAATTTTAGTATTGACTATTGTGCATTATTTGTGCCACTTGAAATCTGAAAACAGTGGGTGTAATTACATATTTTATAAATTTACAAGTTTGACACTTTCCTAACTAATAAAAGGTATCCCCAAATGCACCTCTCTTAACACATGTGAAATTAGATTTCTCAGAAAAGACCTACCCAAATCACTCGCATATTTCCATACCCTCATCTTAGAATCCTTATTTTTCATAAATCCTTCCTCGGAGGGAAATAGTGAAAACATAACAATGATTCCAAAAGAAGATCTGATATTTCTCTAATTTTTTCATTCCTTGTACACCAATATAAGATATATATAAAAAATTATTATATAATAAAATCAGAATATTAAAAATAATTATATGTTTTTTGTTAATTATATGAATTATAACTTCACACACTTTCATCATATGAGTTAAAAAATCATCATTCGTGTGTGCAAAAGACTCCCTCCTCGAGAACTGATGTTGTTCGTTTTTCCATTACCACCTTTCATGGTTGGGAATAAAGACGGAAAAATTCTTTTATGTGTCATATTTATATATATCTGATATTTATGAGTTATTTATGATCTTATATTTAATTATATAACACACACCTTCATTATTTTCATTTTATTAGAATATGGTAACCTCGTTCAAGTGTACGATGGACTACCACCTCACAGAGGGATGTGATTTGTTCATCCTTTACATGGAATCAATTCTGGAAGGATTAAACAAAAATATGTGTTAAATATGAAACAAAAATAAAAATTTAATGATAATATATATATTTTTTTAAATAAATAGTTAAATATTTTTTCTCTCAAAATGATAATAAAATAGAAACAATATTCATGAATACATATATCATAACATCTTTATTAATGGAATATTTAATTTCCCACTAGGTAATATTATGTATTACTCTAAATATATATATACTGAGTATATATGATATTTAAATAATGTTTTAAATTTTTTATTTTATGAAATCATGATCCTATTAGGTGGTATAAAAATTACAATTTAAAACAAACTTGAAAAACAAGAAAATTAAAACCCTAAACAAAGAAAATAATGAATTATTATTAACGAATGAGTGAAAAGATATTTTAAAAGGATAATATATGATATTATGAATATTGGTATTGTTCTGGAATAAGTTTATAACATTATTAAAACCGTTATATGGGATTTTAAATATCATTCAACCTAAAGAAAGTTTAATGTAATGGAATTCATCTCAATTTACATTCCATTGAGATTAATTTGTTATTATGAATCAATTAAAACATATGTGTTGTATCTACTACCACTTTGACATGTAATTTCATGAATAATTTATTCTTTAAGGTAATTTTTGTTTCAATTTTAATTATTTCATCTAAGTGGACTTGATTTTAAGATTAACAAGTGATAATATATATTGTAAAATCTCACATTATTTTGTGATTGTAAACATTCTCTTGAAAAAATCACTTTACTATCATCAATTATCATTGAAAATTATATTTCCCTTAAATATAAATATTTATTTAATTATATGATTATCTCTTAAACCCTATACTATTTTATAAACAGTTTGATCCAAGAATAGTATTGTATAATTGGAAAAATACTGATGAATCTGTAATCAATACTCAATAAAGATATTTCATAGGGCACCTTGTATATGAATTAAATTTTTTATTAGATATATGATGAATTATTTGGATTGGTATGACGTGGATTGAGGAAGATTTAAAAAAATCCCTTTGAAGAATTGATCGTCTCATGAGACGAATAAGTTGGCCAAATTTGAAGTGTTTCTACCTACAGGCATAAACAATATTGGGGATAGATCATGATAGTAACTATCTTGAGGATAGATATGGATTGTTAATATGGTTAAAATTATTAATTCTATCATTATTTTTATTCCATGTTATCATTGGATTAGTTATAATAACCATCATTATGTTTTAATATCATCTGATTATTTATATGGCATTAATTTATCATCTTTTATTACTGTTTTATTATGATCAATTTATTGATTAATTGGAATGTGTATCAATTATTTACCTTTCCTTGGTGATTTTTATTTATTGATTTTTGATATCACTCACTATACATAACCCTTATTGATCACTTTAGCTCGCTATTTTATTTCATTTTCCCAAGTTATGAAAAAGATATATTTGAATGACTTTTCAAGGATGCAGTTCATTATATATTTTTTAATTATTTTATTTCATTTTCTATTCGCAATTTGAAATTGATTTCATGTATGTATATGATTTCTAAAACTGAAAAATAGATGAGTTATTTGGGATTATAATCTTGTATCTATATCAATATAAAAATTTAATGCATCAACTATGAGCTATTGGGGTTTGGTGAATTATAATAATCATTTTATTGCATGTTTGATCACGATCCTTGGAGAAAACACGATCTGGCCAAAAATGTCATATTAAAAAGAATTTTTAAAAATAAGAGTTGTCTACAAGACATGATATATGGACATATAAACTAAAATGATCAAAACATATACCACATAATAAGAGTGTGTAATTATTAGATAACAAACATAGTCCATGTATAATAATCATAGGCTTAAAGGTATATAATATCATTGAAATGTGGAATAACAATAAACAATAGAGAAAATATAAGAATATTAAATCATTACATCATGGATTATACATCACTAACCTACAACCCATTTTTACTTAGGCTTCACATACATACTGTACATAAGTGACTTACGTTTCTCAATCATACATTACTATAAGTGACTTTGGTTTCAAAAACCTACGGTCCATAATTGACATAGGATCCACAAACCTATAGTCTATAAGTGACTCTGGTTATAAAAACATAATATCCATAAGTTTCATTACATTCAAAAACCCATGATTAAAAAATTAATTAGGTTTGAAAAACCTATAATATAAAAGAAATTTAGGATTTACAAACTTGAGATCCATTAGTGGACTAGGTTTTGGATACAAACAATCCATAATACATAAGGTTTTTTCCAAAATATTATCTATAATTAGATACAATAATTTAGAACCGTAAAAAATTAATTTGAGGTAGAAATAGGACCCCACTCATTAAATATCCATACATATGTGCTCCAATTGGGAATAATAATCAATACAATAAAAATAATCCATGTAAATAAAGATGGGACTCGTATCATTTCTCGATACAAACACAAAAAATAGCTCCATTAATTTAAATTTTTGATACCCATAATTAAATAAAAAAATAGATTATTTTATTAGAACATTAAGAATGGGAGTTATGAAAATAATTTCCAACTAAATATATGTTTTATAGATAAAATGAAAAAATAAAGTGAAATATTCAATGTGGGTATTTTATAGAATTCATTAATATTTCCAGTAAAGTATTAAGTATGGTAACATTCAAAATTATTTTTCAAAAATGTGAAGTAATAGAAACATAAAAACATTTAATTTTCATAAGTGTAACACACTACCCCAAACCACCTGGTCTAAACCAGAGTTCCACATAAGCTCGTGTGTGCCTCCATGTACATAATAGGACTATATATTATAAAAAAGGGGTTTTAAGAACATTTATAAATTTAGATTATTATAATTATACCCATATAATGAATTATCCATCTCAAGATACATTTCTAGAAGTATTACTCAATTAACGAAATCCACTAAGATTGAACATTAGTCTCTTGCTCCCAAAAGTCCTCCTAGATTAGTCTTTCTTACCATTGAATTTGGAAATGTGGTTTCATCTTTCCTCGAATGGATTACTATCACTGGTCAATGATCCACTTTTTATTTCCCTCATAAAATTCAACTAGATCCAACTAAATATTCCCAATGATTATAACACATAATATTGGGTGTGTACCTCTGATACTAAGAAAATTGAAACACATTATGTATGCCTCAATAATTTTATTGATGTTGAAAAGGCTACACCATTACACCAATATATTTTTAGATCATGAAGGGTATAACAAACTATGGTGATAGTTTCCATTGATTAAATAAATGGTGATTTCCCCACCAAGTAGACACTCACATAAAAATCTGGTCGCCAACAGTTTACTCAAAAGGTCATCTCCTCTATCTTATTTTAAGTTACTTCTAATTCCAAGTGGTAACTGAACACTTCCTAAAAAATGAAACACATATGAGGTCACCTTCACCCTACAAAGTAAAAAAAATACTTCCCTAACTACATATTTTAAACATATATGTGAGCAGTAAGACCGTCTATAGATATCCTGAAATGGTGCCATCTATATAGATTCCCAAATAATATCATTATAAGAGAAATACACCAATATAATGTTCTCATCCAAAATTATTCCAAATTATAATGCATAATCATAGATTATATCATCTAATATGTAAATCATTTTCTCAAATTATCTATCTTTTTTAGGATGGTATGTTGTGCTTAATCTCATATGAGTCCCTAGGAATTTTTGAAAGCCCTTCCAGAAGTGCAACATTGAACACGTAACCCCTTTAGAAATAATGATAAAGAGAACATCATATAATCATACGGTCTCATTATTCTATATATTTATTATCATTTCCACTGAATTATTCTCTATAATAGTTATAAAGAGGTAAAAATTCATTATGAGATGAAAAATCTCACAAACAAAATTATGAATACTCAAAGTCCTGGTTTAACCTATCACAATTTCTATTGTGAGGTCTTCTCACATCCACTTAGTCATTGGAAGTAGCTATATAAATACCACAAGATGATGGTACTCGTCCATTACCCTAGTGCTAGTAAATAATCGACATGTAAAACTTGTGATATCATTCTTCATGCATCGACACCCAAATTATTTCCCCAAGTAAGGGTACATCATTATCGCTCTAGGACATTCCACCCATCAAGATTCATGAAATTGTATCATTGTCTCTTCCTCAAATAGAGCATGTACTAATACAATACCATGTATAAATGTCACATCATCATCACCAAATGACCACCTGGGTATCGATTCACCACTACCTAACTATTCCAACCTAATAACACAAACTAAGTCAGAGTCTTGTCCAGTCTTTAGCTAGAATAATATAGTAGATGTGACTACCAGGGGAAAAAAGTTATTGAAACATGATCCTAAGAATTATCCATCCTCTATTCATCTGAAAAGACCATCAAGTTCCACCACTCCTCTAAAGGCCACTTACAACTATTTGAAGTTACCTATATAATACAACTAATAGAAACAACCACGACCATACCTTTACCAGATAGATAAACCTTCCCATAATCAAACATCTATAGAAACTACATTTAGTAAATCTTCCTCAAGATCTTGTCACTTTGTGTGATGATGTAACGGAGGAACTTGTAGTTATTTAAAACTAAAAATAGCTCAATAAAGAGATAGTGTTACCAAAAACATCATACCATGGATTATTATGGCTCTGTCCAATTCATGACTAGGGTAGTTCTGCTAATGGGGTCCCATATGTCTTGACCCATAAAGTACTGTCTTCCCTCACAACATCAATAATTCTCATAAACTAGCATCTAAATGAGTTTAATACATGACATATATAATATATATATTATTGGGTATCATCACTGAACATATTATAAACCACTTCTTATACTCATGAAACACTTGTTGACGCCGGTCCAACCACTGAAAATTTATTTCCCTTCCCCCACAGTGCACTCATAGGTGCTAGTAAATAAGAAAAGTCTTCTATAAAATGATAGAAGTATGTGGGTAAAACCAAAAACATATGAATCTATAACACAGAATGAGGATATGGTCAAGACATCACTGCCCCTACTTTCTCTAGAAGCATGTGTGAACATTACTTAGACACCACATCCCATATTAATTTCACCATATGCATCTATATGTTACACTTTAGTTTATTTGTGTAAATTCTATGTGACCTAGGGGTACAAAGAACTATCTCACGATGTCTATAATTCTACTCTGTTGTCAATGAGTAGATGATTATATAATCAAAAAAACATGATCAACACATCTTTGTATGGATGATATAACTTTTTCAAGAGGTATATGATCATAGTTGATGCATTTGAAAACACAAATAATATCACAAAATACACATACATGAAATACATACATTGAAATGGAATCTTAGAGATTTCATACTCTCTAGCCTATAGTTGGTGATACCCCGATTGAATATCTATCATGGTGAACCATTAAGCTCCCTATATCTAATAAAAAAGATTGTTGATACTATGAAAAGGATATATGTTCTTAACCATCACCTAGTTAATATCCTATTAATAAAAAGAGTATGTGAATATAATATTCCTTCTTTGAGAAAAATATAAGTACCTCCCAAAGTTATGTACTCAGCCAAAAAGTGTTCTTCAATTCCAATTACTCAGGTTGTTCCTTAAGCACCTTCTCCTTAGCTGCTGCAACAAGATAAGGGGGTATCAAAATAAACTACACACCTAGCATGATTTCTATCTCAAATTAAAACCAATATTAGGTGAAATTCATGTGAAGTACCTAGGGAAGTTTTCCGGATAGATATCCATAACTAGTGGTAAAAAGGAAGGGGGCTTTTATTGATCGAGTCGAAAGATGTAACACCATAATCTACATTGTGATCATCTCATGATAACTCAGGTCTGGAATAAATCTATTTTCTCCCAGTTACCATTATCCAATCATCACATACTTTTACCCATAAAAAAATAAAATATATCACTCTATGATAGTAATTAATATATACTTGGAAGATGTTCAGTCAAATCATACCAAGAATCACATCAAAGATAATCATCTCCAGTATCTCACGTCCCACAGATGTCCACAAATTGGGATGAATATAGGAAACTATTATCATAAATAAATATGGTTATATTTTGATCCATATAGTGAATCAAGGTAATGTAACATAGAGGATAAATTAACTAGTAAGTAATGTTAATTCAAAAATTATATAAATATAATGGAATAGAAAGCACCAGTAGTATGAAAGATGATAACATAAATTGCTGGTCATTCAGAGTCTCTACTATGTCAAATATTACAAAAATGATTATAATCCATTATTTAGTATCTGGAAGGCCTATGAATCCCAATAAGGATAAAGAATTATGGAATTTAATGTCACGACATACTTGACCATTTTAATGAACTCATAATCCTAGGAAAATAAAAAAGTGAAATGAGTGTAGTTGAATTGGCCTTTCTACACAAACAATAGAGAAGGGAAAAAAGAGTTATCAAATGTATACTCAATCATATATAGTGGTAGAACAATATCATCCTCTATGATAAGAGAATTACATCAACATTTCAAATGTTGTCCCATAACACTAAACCATGGAGAAATTTTTTTTAATGTCATTGAAAAACATTTAAAAAGACAAAGACATTTGGAAAGATCATAATCAATCTATAGGATCATAAAAAGGTTTTCTAAGGAGTCTACCCACACACTATAGTATATAACTCATATAAATATTAAATGACTCTATCACTACATAATATTAATTGTCATATATATACAAACAGAACAACTTCCTCAAGTTCTACTTATTTATACCGCAAAAAATATATATCAAGGGCATGGAAATAGATATATTACAAAACCAAAAATACATTCCTACCTAGAATAGATATCCCATTTAAATGAATTAAATTAGAGAAAAAATATTCTATAAAACAATAGGTACATATATTACATGTGATCCTATGTGACTAGTCATGATGCATGAACACACATGAAAATATCATAAAATTGTAACAACAATCTCATTAATGGAAGCACTAAGGTCTATTGAACATGTGATGGTCAGGCACATTGAGACTCTCCTACCAGGACCCCACACAATAATATCATTTCTACCATATCCCTGGTTATTCTAAAAAAAATTAGAAAAATTTATTTTGAAACCATTTTTAATTACATGGCCCGAATCACATTGTCTAAACTAGAGTTCCACATAACCTAATGCATGCCTCCCTATTCACAATAATTTGTATACTAGTAGAGAGTGTATTTTGTAGTCAGTTGGAAGATTATACCCACAGTATCAATCTATATAAAAAACAACTATATAATAGAATATAATAAAATAAATAATCTGAGTAACACCAGAAAACCAAGCAGATGATATAACAGTAATATAGATAAGTAATAGTGGATTATAAAATGAAAATCCAAACAAAATTATAAATTTAAGTGGAATAAATAAATAAAAATTTGTGCAGCCATTTAGATTTTATCTTATTCTCTAACCAGTCCCACAATCCTTTTCTCTATCATCATCAATGGGTAACTTTCACCTACTTGGATACCTAAATATTATGTCTCCACACACCTCAAGATAATTGGTTATGGTGTGACTAATAAACCTATTACGGAACCAAAAATGAATTTTTTATATGTGTTATCTAGTATAACAGTCGTATTCCCCCATAGTAATAAAAGTTTATCAATAATAGAAAACATAATACATGTAATAAGAAGTTATGAATTTACCAAGTTATCGTATACCGCCAACCCTAAGTACTGAGGACCCATACATATTGGATAATCATAAGATGATTTAGGTGAGAATGAATAGAAATTTATTCTTGTATCATGTCTCCCAACAACGTTAAGGCATAGAGTCAGATCAGGCCCCCTTACCTTTGTATCCCATCTCTATCCCTGGTCAGGAATCAATACCATCATTCCTTATCCTTACAACAAGTCAGGCCCCTAGACATTATTTCCCCTAACAAATTATATCTAGTTAGGCCCCCATTCCATCATTCCACAAATATTATACCTCATGTCAGAAACATATACCTTTATTCCCATATGCGCTTCCTTGAGATATGCATAAATTCTACCGTTCTACAACCCTATTCACAAGTTCATCCTTATCATCATTGCAATCCAAGTGCACTCCCCCTCTGAGGATTAAGAATCACACCATGGTCTAAAAATCATAAGTACCCAGAAAATCACTAAGTAAGGGTATCACACATTAAATTATATGGAATAAAAGGAAATTAATGAATATCATCATAATGATATAATAGAAACACATAACAACATGTGATCAAAATCAATGGAGGAAACAAGATTCTCTATCAATAGACATGGAATCAAATACAATAACAGATCTCGTAGGACACACACACACACACACACCAACCCATATGTGGTCAAAATCAAGTATGGTAAATAATGAATTAACTGAAAATAATTATTGTAATAAAACATTATAAAATGAAACCCCAAACTAGTAGAGAATTTCCAACCTTAAATTCATTGATGAAGAACTTCGGTTTTCATCAATGAATCATCACCTTAAACAAATCCATGTATTATTGGGATCAAACCACTAACCAATTATTCATAGAAAATATTACAACTATTTTATTTCTAAAGAAATAAAAACACTCTAGGGGATAATAATTTCTTTCTCTAGGATAATTTCTAAATTATAGAATTAATCCATAGAATGTTATTAATAGTTTAATTCATAAAGATTCGTTTATAATTTCACATGAGATATTATTAAATCTATATATAATAACTCATGATTTGTATAAAAACTTTTTTTTTAAAAAACTCTATAATTTCAAGTTATTTTCATTCAAGATAATGGTATAAAATTTCCTTAAAACATATAGAACATCCAAATCCACAAATAAAAAAAATTAACTACTTGGAGTTATCCATTCAAAACACAACTCCTAATCATATAGCATAGATAATGTTCCAATGAACTTATAAACTAGATGAAGAAGACCTATTGTTCAAAAAAATATTCATTATTATTGGAAAACGGTATTCCTAGACTACCCAGACAGAAGAAAACATATGAAAAATTAATTCATTGTGGTTTGAATATTTTCCAGAATGAAAACCACAAACATATCTATAACATTATGAAAAAAAATCCACATTTTATTTTTCTTTAAATTGTTTTGTAAATTCTAAATATTTAAATTTATTATAAAATATGAGTTACAAATTTGAATGAGTCATAGAATTAATCCTTATTATTATTGGAATTAAAATTCATCAATACACATTAACGATGTGAGCTGAAGAAGAAGAAACACAAGACATGGTTTTCGAATCACTTTCCCAAAAATTGATGCTTAAAAGGGTGACATGGTTTACCTTTACACTGCTCATGGATAACAAAAATTGGTAATGAGTTCTAAACTTATAGTACGGATAAATCCTATTCCTATCATTGCAAAATTATTCTTTACCATGATACATACTTTAGAAACTAGGAGAAACCCTTACACACCTCCAAAGATACCCTTTTGTAAAGACTATGTTATCCTTATGTAAACATTAAAAGGTCAATATTACCATTACACAATTTATTAATTACCATTATGTGAGAAAATGTTTTTTAAACTGGCCATTTCTTAGCACATTGGTTACCATTACATAACCCTTATAGAAATAATGTTTTAATTATGCAACTAAGGAAAACGCCTCTTATCGTAATGAACAAATTATAAAATAATATTTAACCTTATTAAAATCATACGTCCTACCTATGGATAATAATATAATTGAATATTATAAATTTTTCAAAAAATAGGCATATAAATTATAAAAAATTGCATTTTAATAACATTTAAATATTTAAAATTTTATAAATGCATATATAAATCCTATAATAAGAGATAGTTTTCTTTTAACATGATTTAAAATTGAGAGAGATATTAGATTATTGTAACACTTTATTTGGGGAATCAGTATCATACCTTGATGAATGTGCAGATTATAATGTGTAATTGTTTGAATATTGATTTAAATAATAAATTCTTTATCTCAATTAGTTCATAACGAGTTTTTAATTTTTTTCAAATTATCATTATTGATATGAATATCGTCACAATAGTGGTATAAAAATTATCATTATCATTATCATTACTATTATTATAATTGCTACTACTAATACTAATACTATTATTATAACTATGGTTATCATTTATATTGGTTACTTGTTCATTCAGTGATTAATAAATGACAGTTTTCAGGAATGGAAGAATGTATTTCCAGATATATTAGACACAATAAACTATCTCCATTATCCAGAAGAATAATAATTACAATATTATAAATAGTGACCAACTTAGGTTGATAGTCATTACTTTGGGGTTTTCCATTTTCCACACAATTAGATATTCTTCACCAATCCTTGTGGGGACAGCTGTTTTAAAAGGTAATAATATAATGATCAATGAATTAAATGGTGTACAATTAACTTTTTGAATGATATGTAAGAGTTTCGGGGATCAAGAGTGAGTAAATTATGCATAATAATAAGCTATGTGGGGTGTAATAGTTTGGGTCCACATGATATGGTAACTGGTGGCAAGCCAAAATGTATTGGGTAGGGGTGCCATGGGTTTGGGTTGATAGTGGTTATGGTAGAGTGTAGATGTGATGATTGAGATGGTGAATGGGAGTTTCGATTAAGAGTATATGTTCATAATTAAAATCATTGTTTTTAAATTGGTTAACATCGACAAAATGAACCATAACCTTGTAATAACATAGAGGAGACTTGACAGTTGACTATACCCCATTGATAGGCCAGAACTAGGCCTTGTTGTTCATGTTTTATATACCTCTATAAAATCCTAACTGGTAATAACATGATACACCCATACTAGCACTCTTAGGCCTGGTGATAAAGAAACATTCATTACACATAGCCTTTAATACCAACTAACACTAACCAATTTAGAATATCATTAATTTACATCATTTACATACATTAAACATTATATCTCACAAATAATAGAAAAAAGACATGAATTCATGTTTTAGTAACTTTGAGGATATTCTATATAAGAAACTTATTTTTCATTAATTTTGAACATTTATACATAATTAAACAGAACTATACCACCTCTTATACATCTCATAAGTGACTCATCTTCCTAAATTCACGAATGACAAAATCAGAATGTGTGAGATTAGATTCTCATTATGGATAAAAGTGATCAAAATTCCATAAAGTGTAAGATAACATGAATGTGAGGAAATGAGTGCATTAGAGAATTAAAATATTAAAATATAATTAATGATCTATAAGAGTCATTAATATTACATAATAGAATAATTTGAATCCTAAAATGATCAAACATATACCATGGAATAAGTATGAGAAATCATGAGAAAAAAACATGAACCAAAGAGTATAACATAATCATATAATTTTTAAATATTATAAACAGTGGAAATGTACCATAAGAAGCATCTATGTCACAAACATAATAATACAAACCATAACATAGTGGATCTTAAAAAACTAACTATTTTTTATAATATAGTGGTGGAGACATTAAAATGTGATTTATATAACATAGTTAAGTAAGAATTACATCCTTATTCCCATGGTGGAGTGAGCATCGATACATGATTACCATAATCATCTAATGATATTAAAATGATCAAAATTTGTAGGAGGGTGACATTTGACTACAAAAATCCACATACATATAGGTGAAATATTAAGTCCATCATTCATCATATCATAATGAACCTAAGAAAATAAAATGGGTTTTGTAATATTTCTAAATGTTATTACATAAAATGAACATAATAATTAGAGCACTAGATGGGAATAACTTAGTAACCCAAAATTGGTATTTCATAGGCATTTATAAGGTGATTTATAAACAAATTTCCTAATTAAATCAAAATGCTTCAGAAATATACTAGAAAATGAATGAAAAATTAGAAAGAATATTTAAAATATATTTCATAATATTTTCATAAAGAGACAACGTTACGAGCTATATTAAAAATATCATTTCTAATAAACTGGAATGAATAAATTTTCAATCATTATTTGCGAATAAATTTCAATAATGTATCCTTGAAAATAAATAATGTTTATTTATAGTAAATTTGAATTTGATGATAAAATTTTTTATTGGGAAAGGAAAATACCATTTCTAAAATTTTAAAATTATCTTTATTGTATCAAACAATATAAAAAGGGTTCATAATGGTTTATCTTAATAAAAAAAAGAGAAATATGAGGATCATATGAAAAAATAAACATTTGGTATTAAAATAATGAAGTTTAACATCGGTGGTATTAAGGAATATGGATATGGAAGAAAAATACACTCAATAGAGGATGAGAATTAATATTTTTCAATGTTATAATTTTATGATAAATAAAATTCTTCAAGGTAGTGAATTTGAAATAATATTTTCAATTTCAACAGATAGAAATAGATGATATAATATAATAAAACATCATTTCGTAGGTTACTACTCATAAATGAATGATTTTCAAGAAGTAACACTGTATGTCAATGAAATGATATTTGAGTTATCAAAATTCCCTACAACATTAGTAATTCATGGATTAAAAATATAATAAAAAAGAGATCAGGGGATAGATTTTTATATCAACATAATTTCATCAATAGAATATTAAAAATTGTACATATGTTTGTACATACTTGGCTCAAAATATAAAAAGTTTTGAATATATCATATGTCTCAAAGTAAGAAAACCAATATGAGATAAACCATTATGAATTTGGTAACATATTCTATCAAATAATTTGGAATTTAGGATTCATGAAAATGTGTAAATATCGATAAATAAAATATATATAAACTCAGGTATAATAAATATAATAATGATAATAAACCATTTCAAAACCATATTAATATCGATTACCCTATATATTCATTTATTATAATATTTTACTATACATTTATTATTTTTCATTGTTTCTTTTAGTCATCGAATGTTTGAGATTTTGATTGTTTTGTCCTTGCTTTGAAATTTCAATGTCAATTCTAATTATTTGAGACATAGTTTGTAACATCCCAAGTAAATAAAGAATAATACAATTTCATAATTACTAATATTTCTGTAATAAATATAAATTTACTTTAAGGGGGTTTCTACGTTCGATGGAGTACCTAATACGCAACAATGGGTTTCTTTGAAGTCTTACATTGCACACAAGTCTGAGTCATACTAAAATAATAATAATATAATATTATTTTAAATGGTAGTTAACACCTAGTCATTGTAATGGATGCAATGAACAGAACTAACTACAATATAATTATACATTTTTGTAAAATGTTTTTACATTTATCCAACAAACAATAGAGGCTTAAAATGTGAATTAATCTTATTTTAAGCATAATTTACTTTAAAAGGTTGATTTAACAACTTTTGATGACAAACCCTCTTTAAATCTAGTTTTGGTCACTTTTATATGTTATATTTGACCAAATAAATTTGTTCATTATAATTGGGACATCAAAATTTACTTTGGGTAAAATTTTGGTATTTTTCTGATAAAATTCAATTTTTTATGAATAGTGGAAAATACTGTATTTTAATTCAAAATTACCTTTAAATATAAATAATTTATACAGATAGATAAACTTTTTAATTGGTTTTAAATTTTAATTAGATTATATTTTTTCCATTTAATCCAATTTTGGTCAATGTAATTAATTTCACTTTGAAATTGGACATAAACAGGTGTCAATCTTTTGATAGTTAATATTTCTTAAAACCACGTTTTTTTGTTTTGACAACGGGAGTTAATTTTAAATTAACTAATGAAGCTTCTATGTATTTAATTTGGTAAAATATACATCTTATTTGAATTTGGAATATCAAATATATCTTAGGCTGAAATTTGGGTATTTTTCTAAAAAAACGTCAATTTTTGATGAATAGTGAAAACAATGATTTGTAGATTAAAAGATCCCTTTTTCATTTAAATGAAATTTTACCACTTCCTTGAATTGAATTTAGAAAATCCTACTTACATGGTTGTTATTAGTAAGTAAAATTTGGTTAAATAAAATGAAAATAATTTTTGGTGAATAGTAACTTTTGACATTTATTTACTGCAGTTAAAGGTAAATAAGGTAATTCAAAGTAAGAGGAATATCATAATAATATAAAATTACCTTAACACCTATCTTAAAAATATTTGTTGAGTCATGTCCGACCATGGGAATCCTTGGGACAATTTTGAGACCCAATGAAGCCACTTAAGAGTGTTAATGACACTTTATTTTATTTAATATAAAGTTCATGCAAAAATGACATAGAAAATATATTTTAGTAAATAAATTTATATATATGGTTATATATGTTATCTTTTATAATATGAATATTATTTTTAAAGATAAAAATATTTACTACATCATTGTATTTTTTTATAATTTTTAGATATCAAATAAATAAAATTATATATGACACAATAATGTGGCAGTGTTTACCTCATTAATAAATTATTTAAATAAATAATATTATAAAGATTAAAATAATATCCAAAACGAATACAATTATTATTGGATGATTTTATTTCAACTATGAGTCATCATATCTTTAACTCTAATATGTTTTGGACCTTTACAAACTGATAATAATTATATAATAGAATAATACTCTCACACATTCCTAAAGAGCCCCTCCTTCCCCTTATAAAAAGCCATTCAACTCTAATCCATTAATCAAACCTCTCAAGCCCCGTGGCACATAAAAAATCTTCTCAAATATTCTCTCAATATCCCTCTCTTCTTTTTAGAAGCCTTACCTTAGTCATAAGGTACTTCAAAAAAATCCGATCGGTTTAAACCAACGGGATTTAGCCGATCTAAAGCTAAAATAGTCTCTTAAGTTATTTTGTTTAACTTTCCTTCTACAACCCCCTAAACTCCTTTTATTTCTATATTTTGTAACTACACTAGTATAATAAATATACTATGTTGTTATTATGAAAATTATTCAAACTACACTTACACACACCTCTATCTAATGGGTAAATAACATATTATTTCTGTGGATGGAAAACTAACGCCTCATGAAATGATGATTGTTCAATCTTCTCCTAACCCCACTAATTATGGACATTATGATAGAACTATATTTATATATGATATATATTATATTTCTATTATTTCTATTCTTCAGTATTTTTCTTTTATAGAATACCTTTATGGATTCCATAGTAGATAAATATGATAATCTCATTTCAGGAAGTGCGGACTACCGGCCCCTCAATGCGATATGACTCATTCATGTCATACGTGGAACATATAAATAGTAGGGTTACTGAGATTATATATATGATATTATACTGGAATTATAATATATATATGTATCATAATATTTTCATTCCATTAAATATGAAATAGAAATGAAAGTAGTGTTCATGCGTTCGTACAACATACCCTCTCCAAGACTGGTTCATTTCATTTCGTACCTTCAAATGTTATGTACTGTTATAACTACATCTATTTACTAGATATATATGATATATATGATATCTAAATTATTAATATCATTGTGGATATAATGATAATTTGACCACCTAAACAACCTGTAATTATAAGAAGTCCATTTTTGACTCAAGTAGTAAATATCCACAAACCGACCATTATTAACATAAATGATTACATAATGTTTATAACATGGTAATAAGTGATATAAAAGGAATGATAAACATTAAAAAGGTTCTTTATTAGGTAGAAATTAACTTTAGTTTATTATTCATGAGATTAAAGAACAAACGGGTCCAGTAGGACACGAGGTAAGGGACATCGTCTCAATCTCCTTTCATTGTGGCATATTTTGTTTTAATACATGAATTTATTTTAAATGTTGTATAAATACCTTTGACTTTTCATTTCATTCAATGAGAATCTTTTTATACAATTCATTTTACTAAACAATAAAAAAATAATGATTCTTTTTAGCATAAGCGGTGACAATGACCTTTCCACCACCATGAGTCTTATTTGATCTATGGCATCCTTAAAAATTTGTAATGTTTTTAAAGAGAAAATAAATACTATATACTCTCATACATATTTTGGTATGGAAAATAGTTTTTATTATATATTTTTTATGTCAATATATTTAAATGATATATTTTAATTGAAATTTGAATATTTTATCTTTCCTTTGTGTTTAATTTTTATCAATATGTTATAGTTCTTGGGTATTGTTTACGTATACGGGTGGTTCTGTGATAAAGATAGGGCGGGTGAACCCAAGATATCTCTCCAACGCAATGGGTAATGTGACAGAGGTAAACATGAATGTTTCTCCTAAGAGATTTAGGGAATATACTGTGAAGGGTATTCCAAATGAAACTCCCTACGTAGTTATGATAGCAACAATTTAAGTGTGATATTCATGCCACATGTTACCTTTATGATTTATGATTTATATGTGTTATTCATAAATCTAATGATTTCAAGAGGTATGTTAAAAATATTATGTTTTTATGGTCTATTGTTTACCTTATTTATTTCAAAACCCTTACTGAGATTTTTTTCCCATCCCATGTTTTGAAATGTTTTTAACAGGACTTAAAGATGAATATGGTCAAGGATGGGATCAAGGAAAAGTCATGATGTCTAAAACAAGGATCTAGAAATGAATATTTTTTAAGAGTTTTTATTTTGTGAAAAAATGGTAACTGAGTGGGAGTGTCTACATTGTATATTTTGATATGTAATGTAATAGTTATGACCTAATTGTCTAAAACTCTAAACCTGAAAAGATCTTCAATGTGAATTATTAATTTAATTCAAGATTATGTAATGTTTTAAGGTCGGGTCCTTATAGTTGGTATCAGAGGTCAGTTTAGATAACTATAGGAGTTGGAATATTTTTAAATTAATATCCATAAATTAATTTATGTTAATATTGAAAAGATATAGAATTTACAGATTACCATGTTTTTTCACTTAAGATATTTATGTGTTCAGAATTGTTTTCCTCATAGGAAACAGGGCCGTTATGTTGGGATGAAATCATGAGGAAGACAACCATCCAAATCAGCAACCTAAGATGGTCGGAATCAAAACATAATAGTTTTTTGAAGTGGTGGAATAGTTTACTATGGTTATAAATGGTGGTGGAATCCATGCACAAGATCATACAGATCTACCACGAAGGAACATGTTAGTGGTGGATCATTTCATGATGCAACATCCCCCTTCTTTCAAAGGATTTTCTGTCCTTGTCCTAGAATAAGGGTGGATTAAAGCACTAGAGAACATTACTGATGTTATGGGGTGTTCATAACATCATAAGTTTAGTCTCGTTGTTTACTATTTTGAAGGTGAAGCTGATCAGTGGTGGTCGATGGAGGAAAATGTTAGGGATAGTGTATATATTGATTTTCTTGATTGGGATAAATTCAAAGGTATGTTTCATTTGAAATATTTTCCTAAGGTGTTTCGTCTTAGGATGGAAAAAAATTACTAGAATTAAGATAGGAGGATGACTCAGTGGCTGTATATAAAGAAAAATTCACTCGACTAGGAAGGTGTGCTCAAAATTGCATACATGATCTTGATAGTAAAATCAACCATTTTTACATAGGATTAAATCCAAAGTATCAAAGGGGATTTAGCTTCTCGTGAGTTTATATGTTATGACAAACTTGTTCGATGTGTGAAGAAGTTGGAAATGGAGTTTTTTGATGATTAGGTATTCTTTTACAAACAACATAATAAGAGATCGAGGTGGAAGACGAAAGGGAAGAACTCTTCGAAAAATTCTAATGGTAAGAAACAAAAGTTTACAGTTTGTAAAAATTGTGGTAAAATGCATGATGGGGAATGTCTTTTGAATTTGGGTAAGTGCTACCGATGTGGTAAAATGGGACATTAAGAACGTAATTACACTAAAAAAGATCTGGGTAATGGTAAGACAAAATCTGATTTACAATCTGTAAAAAGTTTTGAGTGGAATGTAATGGGTCATTACGAAAATGAGTGTCCAACAAAGAACTCAACTGAGGGAAAGAAACCAAACTACAAGCATAAAGGGGTGGGGAAATCCTTTGTAACTACTTCAACAAATGTTAGTCCGTTGAATGAAGTAGCATCAGGGAAACTATTTTTTTGTTCAGATGATGCCATTGTGTTGTTTGATTTGGGGTCTACACATTCATTAATTTCCAAAAAGTTTTCTAGTACATTGGGAATTACATCTCAAGATACGATTCTTGAACTTATGGTGAAAACACAGGGGGGAAATGTTGAGGCAACAAGAAATTATAAGAACCTTTCTATCCTTGTGTGGGAAAGAATCTACATGAAAAACTTATTGTATTACCTCTAGTAGAGTTTGATGTTATTTTGGGTATGGATTGGATTTCTATTTGTCAGGAATAAATTTATTAAAGAGCTAAAGTGTTTTCTTTTTAGAAATATTTTTAGTTTGTGTAGAAGAATGAACCCTTACATTTTATAACATATCAGGAAAGCTCAGAAACTAGTAAAATATAGAAATGAATATTACATTGCACATATTATTGAAAACAATAGAACTGTTCAGATTAATGATGTTCCAGTGGTAAATGAGTATCTTTATGTTTTTCCTGATGATATGCCTAATATTATACCTGATTGGGATGTTTAATTTACCATTTACTTAGTTCCTGATGCTAAGACAATTCAAACCCCCCTTATCGAATGGCTCAACTTGAACTTTTAGAGTTAAAGAATCAATTGCAGGAGTTATAAGATAAAGGTTTCATTCGACCTTTCACATCACCATGTGGTGATCCTGTCTTATTTTTTAAAAAGAACATTGGTTCAATGAGACTTTGCATTAATTATAGAGAATTGAATAACATAACTATTAAGAACAAGTATCCATTGACTCATATCCATGATTTGTTTGATCAGCTCTAGGGAGCTCAATATTTTTCAAGGATTGATTTGAAGTCGGGGTACCATCAGTTTAAAGTAAAGGAAGATAAAATTCTAAAGACTATGTTTTGAACTAGATATGGCCATTAGGAAATTGTAGTTATGCCTTTTGGGTTGACCAATGCACCTTCTGTATTCATGGATCTTATGAATAGTATTTTCTTTCAGTTCATGAAATAGTTTGTGGTTGTATTCATTGATGATATTTTTTATTATTCCAAAAGTAAAGAGAAACGTGATATTCATTTAAGTGTTGTCTTTGAAACAATAAAAGAAAATCAACTATTTCAAAAATTCAGTAAGTGTGAGTTTTGGTTACAAAAAATTTCATTCCATGTTCACATTATTTCAAAAAATGGCATAATTGTTGATCCTACTAAATTTTTTTTGATGAATGGACAAGACCCACAAATATAACCGAGATCCATAGTTTTCTTGGTTTGGAAGGTTATTACCAGAGGTTTTTTGAAAAAATTTCACGGTTATGTAGCCCAATTATTATGTTAACTCGAAAAGGTATTAAGTTGGTTTGGACAAAATAATGTGATGATTGTTTTCTAGATTTGAAAAGAATATTGGTGAATTCTCTAGTTTTGGCACTAACTTCCCGAAATGGTGAGTTTGTTATCTATAGTGATGCTTCATTGAAGGATTTGGTTGTGTCCTAATGCATAATGATTAGGTAATTGCTTATGCTTCAAATCATTTGAAACCTCATGAGTTATATTACCCTACGCATGATTTGGAATTATCCGCTGTTGTTTTTTGAATTAAAAATTTGGAGGCATCCTTTGTATGGTGTAAAATGTGAAATATATACTCACCAGAGAAGTTTGAATTATATCTTTACTCGGAATGAATTGAACATGAGACAGAGGAGAAGGTTGGAATTAATCAAGGATTAGGATTGCGCGATCCTTTACCATACAAGAAAAGAAAATAAAGTGGCTGATGATTTGAGTTAAAAAATTAATGCTTCATTAACCATGCTACATTTGGAACAAGATCCTTTGGTTTTCGATTTTATAAACTTTGGATTAGAATTTGTTTATATAGGAAATTCTTTTATTTTTTTCTGTGTCAGTGAAATCATCTCTCTCAGACAGAATTAAGCAAGCGAAAATGGATGACAATGAGTTTTAGAAGAAGGTAGAGTTAGTTAAGAAGGGAAGTAGGCCTGATTCTAACATTGATATAGATTGTGTTTTGAGATTTGTAAAGATATTGTGCATGCCTTGTTTTTCACAGTTGAAGAATGAGTTGTTATGTGAAACTCATAGTTCTCCATTTTTAGTTCATCCTAGCAGTACTAAGATGTATAGAGATCTTCGGTAGTATTACTGGTGGGATGGAATGAAAAGAGATATCGATGATTTTATTATAATTTATTTGACTTGTTAGTAGTTTAGAGTAGAGAGGTAGTTAACAAAGTGGATTCTTCAGTTTTTATCGGTGCTCGAGTGGAAATTGGAAAATATATCCATGGACTTCATTGTGGTGTTGCAGAATACATCTCTAGGTAATAATGCAATCTGAGCTATTATTGATCGATTGACTAAATCTTCTCATTTCCTTCATATTCAACATACATTGTCTCTAGATCAACTATCTCAGTTTTATGTTAAAGATATAGTCCGGTTACATGTAGTTCCCCTCTCCATTGCATCTGATCATGATCCCATGTTTTCTTCTATCTTTTGGAAAGGCCTTCAGAAGTCATTGGTTACTGAATTAAATTTTAGTACATATTTTCATCCTCAATTAGATGCGCAGTCATAACGAGCAATTTAGAACTTGGAGGATATATAAGGCCCCAGCCTTAAACCTTACTTAATCTTGAGTTATTACAAGATTACACATTGAGGATCTTTTCGGGTTTAGAGTTTTAGAAAATTAGATCATAAAACTTGCATTACATTCCACATATAAACAAAGTGGTTACATAAAGATATTCTTCATTCCCATAAATGGAAACATATTTAAAATAAAACATGGATTATTTCTTGACACTTCCTTGACACTATCATCATATCATGTACCTTTCCCTTGACCTATGAAAAACATTTCAAAAAGAACTTAGAATGAGCATAAAAAGCTCAGTAAGGGATATAAAAATATGGAAAGGAAAAATGGGTACATATATACATAAGAATGAGATCATACTTTACCCATAAAACAAAAGCATTTTAACAAAGCTCATCAAATCATGAATAAATCATAGAAATCATAAGACATAAAGGTAACTTGAGGCATTCATAACATCCTTACGTAGGGAGTAACCCTCTTGGTTACGTTTGGAATACCCATCACAGTATATTCCCTAAATCTCTTCGTAGAAACCGTAACGTTTCACTCCTTCGCGTTACCCAATGCATTGGAGAGCTATATCGGGCTCACCCGCCCTTAGTTTATCACGGAACCACCCGTTTTCAAAATAATTCCCAAGAACCTCAACATAATCATATCACATAAAACATGCATAAAGGAAACATAACATTCCCACGTTTCAATCACAAGATATCAATACAACACATTGATATAAAAACATTATGAAAACCATTTTCGATGCCAAAATAAAAGAAAAGTAAAACATGGTATTTATTTTTCTTTTAAAAAAAAGGTATGGCTTGTAGAGGAAGCCGAAACTCAAATAACGGTCACGACGGCGGAGAAGTCGTTATCACCGCATACGTACGACAAAAACATTCCCTTCTGTCGTTTAGTAAACGCTTCGTATAAAAAATATTCCTTTTGAATAAACGTCAAATTCAAAGGGGTTTATACACCGTATAAAAGAAGGTTGTGTATGAAACAAAATATGCCTCAATGAAAGGAGATTGAGACGAAGTCTCATACCTCTGGTCCGACTTGACTCGAACGTTCTTTAATGTCCTGAATAATAAACTTGAGATAATTTCTACTTCTTTAAGAACCTTTTCAAGTTCATTATTCCTTTTATATCACTTATTACCATGTCATGAACACTATGTAATTATTTATGTTAATAACGGTCATTTTAACGATCATTGGTACTTGAGTCAAAAATAAACCATTTGTAATTACAATTTTTTCATGTATCCATTATATCCAGAATGGTATTCATGATGTAGATATCATATATGTCATATATATCCAGTACATGGATGCATTTATAATATTACATAATCATTTAGAGGTAAGAAATGAAATGCATCGTTCATGGAGACGGTAAGCCGTACGTACGCATGAACACTACTTTCATTTCTATTTCATATTTTATAGAATGGAATCATAATGATATAAAGGTATATTATAATTCCAGTATAATATCATACATAATATTATAGTTCCATCCTTTATACGTCCCACATATGGTATTTAACGAATTAAATCACTTTGGGGCGCGGTAGTCCGCAATTCCTTTAATGAAGATATCGCGTTTACCCATAATGGAAACCATAAAGGTATGACCAAAAAGAATAAAAATAGAAGCTTAAGGAAACAATAAACATATTATATATCATATATAAATATAGTGACATCTTAATGGACACCTTTGATGGTGTTAAAAGAATGTTGAACAATTATCATTTCGGGAGGCATAAATTCACCATCCACGGAAACAGTATGTTCGTTAACCATTAGATATAGGTGTGTGTATGTGTATCTCGAATACATATTATACCAACATCCTAGTATATTGATGATACTGGATTTGTTACAAAAGAAAAAAAAATAAAAAGAGTTTAGGGGGTTGGAGAAGCAAAATAAAACAAAAGGACTCAAAAGAAAACATTACCTTAAAATCGGGTAACTCCCTTTGGATTGAGCTCAAAGGCTTCCTTGGGAAGACTTATGCCCAAAATGAGGCTTCAAGGAGTAATAGAGGGAAGTGGAGAGACAAAATGGGCAGGGTTTGGCCGAGCCAAAGTCTTTTGGAGTGTGGGTAAGGAGGTAGAGGTGGGGGCCTTTTATAAGAGGAGAGGAGGGGCACTCTTGGAAAGTAAAGATAAGTTACTTTATTTTAAAAAGAGTTTCTGATTAAAAAGGTCCCACATTGATATAATTCTAGGATAAGGTGATAAGGGTTCGAAATCCACTCATAAAATTGGTTTTGTCCATGTGTAGGTTTTAGTTTTTACATTAACTTTCCATTTTATTTAAATCGTTAAATAATGAGGTCATCGCTGCATCATCATGATGTCATAAATAATTTAATTTATATAATGTCTAAAAATTATAAAACAAATACTATTATGTAGGAAATCTTTTTAGATTTATAATGAATATTTATAGTCAAAAATATAACTTGTTTAACCCCATATAAAAATTGTTTTAGTATAATAACTCATGTTTGTGTCATTTTACTTTAATATTAAATAAAAAGTTTTTTATGTCATTTCCCAACCAAAGTGGCTCCATGGGGTCCCCAAGTTGACCCATGGCTTGTCTTGGTCTGCCATGACACAACCAATGAGGGTATTACATGTGTCTAGGTCATTTAATTTTACTAAAACATTATTCTTGCCTTAAACTGCACTAATTACCTCTAATCACGATTAAGAACTTAATAAGTTGCTATTCACAAAAAAATTATTTTAATCCCATTGAACTAAATTTTACTTATTAATAAAAACCATGTATGTCGGATTTTTGAAATTCAAAACACAATGATGGCAAAATTTCATTTAAACGGAAAAATCAGTTTTTATAAGTACCACTTAGTGGTTTCACTATTCATCAAAAGTTGAAGTTTTTCAGAAAATTTCCAAAAATTCACCCAAAGCTATATTTGATATTCAGATTTCAAAAATGAAGTCTATTTTACAAAATTCAAAACATATAAGTCACATTAATTAATTTAATAATTAATTTCCGTTGTCAGAGCAAATAGTGTGTTTTTATAAAACAATAAGTATCAAAAGATTGACACCAGTTTAAGTCTAATTTCAAAGTGAAATTGATTCCAATGACAACCATTGGATTAAATGGTAAAAATATATTCAAATTAAAAATTAAGACGAATTCAAAAGATAATCAAATCATATAAATAAATTAGATTAAGACGCAGTTTTGATGTAAAATGCAGTATTTTTCACTATTCATTAAAAAAATGAACATTGTCAGAAAAATACCAAAAATTTATCCAATGTAAAATTCAATGTCCCAATAATAATGAATATGTTTATTTTGACAAATATAGATTATAAAATTGTCAAAAGATTGATTTAAAAATGGTTTACCATCAAAATGCAGTAAAACAATCTTTTAAGAATATTAGTGTATTACATGCTTAAGATTGGATTTATTTTCATTTTAAGCCTCTAAAACACTATCTAATTCATTAATAGACATAGATAAAAATATCTATTATTCATTACTTACTTGGGATGTTACATCCTTCCCCCCTTTAGAAAATTGCGTCCCCGCAATTTATTTACTTATCAAATAAATGGGGGTACTTATCCCTCATTGCATTTTCAGATTCCCATGTTGCCTATTCCATCATGTGGTTTTTCCACAAAACCTTTACCTACTTAATCACCGTATTCTGTAACACATGCTCCCTGTGGTCAAGAATCTGGACCGGTTGTTCCTCATAAGATAGGTTCCCTTCCAGTTGAACTACCTCTGGACTCAAAACATGAGATGGATCTGGCATATACTTTCTCAACATCGAAATGTGAAAAACATTGTGTACCTGAGATAAACTCGGAGGTAAAGCCACCCGGTATGCAACTAATCCAACTCTCTCTAGAATTTCATATGGTCCAATAAACCGTGGACTCAACTTTCCTTTCTTACCAAATCTCATCACACATTTCCAAGGAGAACCCTTGAGAAAAACATGATCACCTACCTCGAAAGATAGATCCTTCCTCCGGTTATCTACATAACTCTTCTCCTTGCTCTGAGCTGTTCTCATGTGCTTCGGAATCAACTGAACTTTTTCTACCATCTCTTCTACCAATTCTGGTCCCATCAGCTTCCTTTCACCCACTTCATCCCAGAAAGCTAGAGTTCGACACCGCTTCCCATATAATGCCTGAAATGGTGCCATCTGTATATTGGAATGAAAACTGTTATTATATGAAAATTCAACCAAAGAAAGATGTTGGTCCCAACTTCCCTGATAATCCATAGAGCAAGAACGTAGCATATCCTCCAAGGTCTGAATTGTTCATTCCGACTGCCCATCTGATTGAGGATGAAAAGCTGTACTAAAATTTAATTCAGTACCCAACGCCTTCTAAAGGCCTTTCCAAAAGTTAGAAGTGAACCTGGGATCACGATCAGATACAATGGAGAGGGGAACTCCATGAAACCTGACTATCTCTTTAAGATACAAACGGGAATGTTTTTCTAGGGAAAAAGTATCTCGTATAGTAAGGAAATGAGTACATTTAGTCAACCGATCAACAATAACCCAGATTTCATTATTACCTCGAGATATCCTCGGTAATCCCACAACAAAGTCCATAGATATGTTTTCCCATTTCCACTCTGGCACTGGTAAAGGTTGATGCATCCCTTTCGGTAACTGCCACTCTGCTTTAACCTACTGACAATTCAGACACTTCATAGTAAAATCAGTAATATCTCTTTTCATTCCATCCTACCAGTAATACTCCCGTAGATCTCTGTACATCTTAGTACTTCCAGGATGAACTGAAAACGGGGAACTATGAGCCTCACATAACAACTCATTCTTAATCTTTTAATCACAAGGCACACATAATCTCTTCCCAAACCTCAAAACACAATCATTATCAATGTTGAATTCAGGCAACTTACCTTTCTGAACCAGCTCTACCTTTTTCTGCAACTCACTGTCTCGCTTCTGTGCTTTCTTGATTCTATCTGATAGAGAAGATTTCACTGATACCTGAAACAAAACAGAAGAACATCCTGTACCAACAACTTTTATGCCAAAGTTCATCAAATCTTTAACCAAAGTATCACGTTCCAAACGCAACATTGCTAATGAAGCATTACTTTTTCGACTCAAAGCATCAGCAACTTTTTTTGCTTTTCCCGGATGGTAATGAATTGTACAATCATAATCCTTGATTAATTATAGCCATCTCCTTTGTCTCATGTTCAATTATTTATGAGTGAATATATACTTTAAACTTTTGTGATCGGTATATATTTCACACTTTACTCCATACAAATGATGCCTCCAAATTTTTAAAGCAAAAACAACAGCAGCTAATTCCAAATCATGTGTAGGGTAATTTACCTCATGAGTTTTCAACTATCGTGAAGCATAAGCAATTACTTGATCATTCTGCATTAGGACGCAACCAAGTCCTTTCAATGAAGCATCACTGTATATAACAAACTCACCATTCCTGGAAGGTAGTGCCAAAACTGGAGAATTCACCAATCTTCTTTTCAGTTCCTGAAAACAATTTTCACATTCTTTTGTCTAGATAAACTTAACACCCTTCCGAGTTAGCTTAGTCATTGGACTAGATAACCGTGAAAAATTTCTAACAAACCTTCGGTAATAGCCTGCCAAACCAAGGAAGCTACGAATCTCAGTTACATTTGTGGGTCTTGGCGATTCTTCCACAACTTTTGTTTTTTCAGGATCAACAGTTATTCCATCTTTAGAAACAATATGACCAAGGAAAGAAATTTGTTGCAACCAAAACTCAAACTTGCTGAATTTTCTATACAGTTTCTTTTCTTTTAAGGTTTGCAAGATAACCCTTAAATTTCTTTCTTGCTCCTCTTTACTTTTAGAAAACACCAAAATATCATCAATGAAAACCACCACAAACTTATCCAAGAACTCAGTGAAAATTCTATTCATTATGTCCATGAATATAGAAGGTGCATTGGTTATCCCAAAAGGCATTACTACAAATTCATAATGGCCATATCTCGTATGGAACGCGGTCTTCGGAATATCTGCCTCCTTTACCTTCAGCTGATGGTACCCTGATCTCAAGTCAATCTTTGAAAAAAACTGATCTCCCTGGAGCTGATCAAACAAATCATCGATATGAGGCAAAGGATATTTGTTCTTAACAGTGATATTATTCAAGGCCCTATAATCAATGAAAAGTCTCATAGAACCATATTTCTTTTTAACAAATAAAACCGGAGCACCCCATGGTGGTGTGCTAGGTCGAATGAAACCTTTCTCTAATAAATCATGCAACTGCTCCTTCAACTCTAAAAGTTCAATTTGAGCCTTTTGATAAGGGGGTTTTGAAATTGGCTTCGCATCAGGAACTATGTCAACAGTAAATTCAACTTCACGATCTGCTATTATTCTAGGCAACTCATCGGAAAAAACATCAGGATACTCATTTACCACTGGAACATCATTAATCTGAACAGTTCCTTTATTTTCAACGATGTGTGCAAGGTAACATTAATTTCCATCTTTTACAAGTTTCTTGGCCTCTTGATAAGTTATCAACAGTAAGGGTTCATTCTTGTACACAAACTGAAAGTCTTTCTGAAAAGAAACTTCTTTAGCTCTACAGTCAATCTTAGCATGGTAAATAGAGAGACAATCCATACCCAGGATAACATCAAACTCTACTAGAGGTAGAACAATAAGGTTTGCAAGTAGGTTATTTCCACAGATAAGGATAGGAAGATTCCTATAAATTCTTTTTGCCTCAACATTTCTCCCAGGTGTTCAGGAGTCATTTCTTGATATGTAATTCCCATTTTACTATAAATGGTTTCAGAGATGAATGAATGTGTAGACCCCGAATCAAACAACACACTGGGATAATCTAAAAAAACAAACAAAGTACCTGATACGACTTCATTTGACGGCCCGACATCTGCTGAAGTAGTTGCAAAAGATTTCACCACCCCTTTCTTCTTTTAGTCTAACTGCTTCCCATCACTCAAGATCTTTTTCGAACACTCATTTGCATAGTGACCCATCTCATTGCGCTTATAACATTTCACTAACTATAAATCGAATTTGGTCTTACCTTCACCTTGATCCTTTTCAGTGCAATCACGAGCCTTATGTCTCATCTTACCACATCGGTAGAACTTTCCAGAATTCAGAATGCATTCCCCAGCATGCCTTTTGCCACATTTATCACAAACTGGAAACTTAGTTTTCTTACCATCAGAATTTTTTGAAGAATTCTTACCTTTCTCCTGCCACCTCAGTCTCTTCTTCTGTTGGTTGTTATAGAACACCTGATCATCGGAAAACTCCATTTCCACCTTCTCATCACATCAAACAAGCTTTTCATAACTTTTAAACTCACAAGAAGCTAATGCCCTTCGATATTTTGGCTTTAATTCTGAGTAAAAATGATTGATTTTACTATGAAGGTCTCAGATAAAATTTGGAGCATACCTAGCCAATCGAGTGAACCTTTCTTCATAGGTAGCCACTAAGTCTTCCTCTTGTCTCAATTCCAAGAATTTCTTTTCCATCCTAAGTTGAACAACCTTAGGAAAATACTTCTCAAGAATCATACCATTGAATTCATCCCAGTCGAGAGCATCAGTCTCATCAGCGTCCCTGATATTTTTAACCATCAACCACTACTGATCTGCCTCACCCTCCAAACGGTAAATAGCAAGACTAACCTTTTGATTGTCTGAACACCCCATGACATCGAAAATCTTCTCCACTGCTTTAATCCACCCTTCAGCTAGCACAGGGTCAGATGATCCTCTAAATGATGGGGGATGTTGCCTCATGAAATGTTCCACCACTGACATGTTCCTCTGCGGTTGGTCTGGCTGATCTCGTGCATGGATACCACCACCATTTATATCCTGAGTCAACTGCTCCATTTCTGCAACAAACTATTCAGTTCCAATTCCGACCATCTCAGGATGTTGATTCGGAAGGTTATTTCCTTCTTTATGCCTTCCTAGCACTGCTTCCCTGTTTCCTCTGCGGAAAACCATTCTGAACAAACATGTCTTAGATAAAGCAACATGGTAATCTTTAAATGCTATATCATTTCAAAAAAAATATATATTTTTGGATAATCATTTAATATAATTCTAACTCCTAAAGTTATCTAAAACGACCTTTGATACCAACTATAAGGCCCCATCCTTAAACCTTACTTAATCTTGAGTCATTACAAGATTACACATTGAGGACCTTTTCGGGTTTAGAGTTTTAGAGAATTAGACCATAAAACTTGCATTACATTACACATATAAACAAAGTGGTTACATAATGATATTCTTCATTCCCATCAATGGAAACATATTTAAAATAAAACATGGATTATTTCTCGACACTTCCTTGACACTATCATCATATCCTGTACCTTTCACTTGACCTATGAAAAACATTTCAAAAAAAACTTGGGATGAGCATAAAAAGCTCAGTAAGGGATATAAAAATATGGAAAGGAAACAGGGGTACATATATACATAAGAATGAGATCGTACTTTACCCATAAAACATAAGCATTTTAACATACCTCATCAAATCATGAATAAATCATAGAAATCATAAGACATAAAGGTAACTTGAGGCATTCATAACATCCTTACGTAGGGAGTAACCCTCTTGGTTACGTTTGGAATACCCATCACAGTATATTCCCTAAATCTCTTCGGAGAAACCTTAACGTTTCACTCCTTCGCGTTACCCAATGCATTGGAGAGCTATATCGGGCTCACCCGCCCTTAGTTTATCACGGAACCACCCGTTTTCATAATAATTCCCAAGAACCTCAACATAATCATATCACATAAAACATGCATAAAGGAAACATAACATTCCCACCTTTAAATCACAAGATATTAATACAACACATTGATATAAAAACATTATGAAAACCATTTTCGATACCAAAATAAAAGAAAATTAAAACATGGTATGTATTTTTCTTTTAAAAATAAGGTATATCTTGTAGAGGAAGCCGAAACTCAAATAACAGTCACGACGGCGGAGAAATCGTTGTCACCACATGCGTACGACAAAAACATTCCCATTTGTCGTTTAGTAAATGCTTCGTATAAAAAATATTCCTTTTGAATAAACGTAAAATTCAAAGGGGTTTATACACTGTATAAAAGAAGGTTGTGTATAAAACAAAATATGCTTCAATGAAAGGAGATTGAGACGAAGTCCCATACCTCGGGTCTGACTTGACTCGATCGTTCTTTAATGTCCTAAATAATAAACTTGAGTTAAATTATATTTCTTTAAGAACCTTTTTCAAGTTCATTATTCCTTTTATATCACTTATTACCATGTCATGAACACTATGTAGTTATTTAAGTTAATAACGGTCATTTTAACGATCATTGGCACTTGAGTCAAAAATAAACCCTTTATAATTACAAGTTGTTCATGTATCCATTATATCCAGAATGGTATTCATGATGTAGATATCCTATATGTCATATATATCCAGTACATTCATGCATTTATAATATTACATAATCATTTAGAGGTAAGAAATGAAATGCACCATTCATGGAGACGGTAAGCCGTACGTACGCTTGAACGCTACTTTCATTTCTATTTCATATTTTATAGAATGGAATCATAATGATATAAAGGTATATTATAATTCCAGTATAATATAATATATAATATTATAGTTCCATCCTTTATACGTCCCACATATGGTATTTAACGAATCAAATCACTTTGAGGGGGCGGTAGTCTGCACTTCCTTAAATGAAGATATCGCGTTTACCCATAATGGAAACCATAAAGGTATGACCAAAAAGAAAAAAAACATAAGCTTAAGGAAAAAATAAACATATTATATATCATATATAAATATAGTGACATCTTAATGTCCACCTTTGATGGTGTTAAAAGAATTTTGAACAATTATCGTTTCGGGAGGCATAAATTCACCATCCACGGAAACAGTATGTTCGTTAACCATTAGATGTAGGTGTGTGTAAGTGTAGCTCGAATCCATATTATAACAACATCATAGTATATTGAGGATACTGGAGTTGTTACAAAAGAAAAGAAATAAAAAAAGTTTAGGGGGTTGGAGAAGCAAAATAAAACAAAAGGACTCAAAAGAGGACATTACCTTAAAATCAGGTAACTCCCTTTGGTTTGAGCTCAAAGGCTTCCTTGGGAAGACTTCTGCCTAAAGTGAGGCTTCTAAGAGTAAGAGAGGGAAGTTTAGAGACAAAATGGGCAGGGGTTGGATGAGCCAAAGGCTTTGGGAGTGTGGGTAAGGAGGTAGAGGTGGGGGGCTTTTATAAGAGGAGAGGAGGGGCACTCTTGGAAAGTAAAGATAATATACTTTATTTTAAAAAGCGTTTCGGATTAAAAAGGTCCCACATTGATATAATTCTAGGATAAGGTGATAAGGGTTCTAAATCCACTCATCCAATTGGTTTTATCCATGTGTAGGTTTTAGATTTTACATTAACTTTCCATTTTATTTAAATCGTTAAATAATGAGGTCATCACTGCATCATCATGATGTCATAAATAATATAATTTATATAATTTCTAAAAATTATAAAACAAATACTATGATGTAGGAAATCTTTTTATCTTTCTAATGAATATTTATAGTCAAAAATATGACTTGTTTAACCCCATATAAAAATTGTTTTAGTAGAATAACTCATGTTTGTGTCATTTTTACTTTAATATTAAATAAAATGTTATTTATGTCATTTCCCAACCAAAGTGGCTCCATGGGGACCCCAAGTTGACCCATGGCATGTCTTGGTCGGACATGACACAACCAATGGGGGTAGGACATGTGTCTAGGACATTTCATTTTACCAAAACATTATTCTTACCTTAAACTACACTAATTACCTCTAATCGCGATTAAGAACTTAATAAGTTACTATTCACCAAAAAAATTATTTTAATCCCATTGAACTACATTTTACCTCTTAATGACAACCATGTATGTCGGATTTTTGAAATTCAAAACAAAATGATGGAAAAATTTCATTTAAACGGAAAAATCAGTTTTTATAAGTACCACTTAGTGGTTTCACTATTCATCAAAAATTGAAGTTTTTCAGAAAATTACCAAAAATTCACCCTAAGATATATTTGATATTCCGAATTAAAAAATGAGGTCTATTTTAAAAAATTAAAAAAATATAAGTCACATTAATTAAGTTGATAATTAATTCCCGCTGTCAGAGCAAATAGCGTGTTTTTATAAAACAATAAGTATCAAAAGATTGACACCAGTTTATGTCTAATTTCAAAGTGAAATTGATTCCAATGACCACCATTGGATTAAATGGTAAAAATATATTCAGATTACACATTAAGACCAATTCAAAAGATAATATAATCTTATAAATAAATTAGATTAAGAAGCAGTTTTGATGTAAAATTCAGTATATTTCACTATTCATTAAAAAAATGAACATTGTCAGAAAAATACCAAAAATTTATCCAATGTAAAATTAAATGTCCCAATCATAATGAATATGTTTATTTTGACAAATATAGATTATAAAATTGTCAAAATATTGATTTAAAAAGGGTTTACAATCAAAAGGCAGTAAAACAATCTTTTAAGAATATTAGTGTATTCCATGCTTAAGATTGGACTTATTTTCATTTTAAGCCTCTAAAACACTATCTAAATCATTAATAGACATAGATAAAAATATCTATTATTCATTACTTACTTGGGATGTTACAGGATATGTTATGTGCCTACTCGATGGATTACTGGGGAAGTTGGGACCAATATCTCTCTTTGGATGAATTTTCTTATAATAACAGTTTTCATTCTAGTAAACAGATGGCTCCATTTAAGGAATTATATTGGAAGTGGTGTTGAACTTTGACTTTTTGGGTTGAAGTAGGTGAATGAATGTTTATGGGACCGGAATTGGTAGAAGAGATGGAATAAAAAATTTAGTTGATTCAGAAGAACATGAGAATTGCTCAGAGTAGGTAGAAAAGTTATCCAAATAACCAGAGGAAGGATCTTTCTTTTGAGGTAGGTGATCATGTATTTCTAAAATTTTCTCCATGGAATAGTGTGATGTGTTTTGGTAAGAAGGGAAAGTTGAGTCCGATGTTCATTGGACCTTACAAAATCCTGGAGAAAGTTGGATTAGTTGCATGTAGAGTGGCTTTACCTCAATGTTTTTCCTAGGTAAACAATTTTTTCATATTTCAATGTTGAGATATTATATGCCAGTTCCATCGCATGTTTTGCATCCATAGGTAGTTCAGTTGAAAGAGAATCTCTCTTACGAGGAACAACCAGTCCAGGTTCTTGACCAAAGAGAGAGAAAGTGTTGCAGAATAAGGTAATTCATCAGGTATAGGTTTTGTGGAAAAACTATATGGTTAAAGGGGAAATGTGAGAATCTGATTGTGTTATGGGGGATAAATACCCCCACTTATATGATAAGTGAATAAAAATTGTTAGGACGCAATTTCCAAAATGGGGAAGGGTGTAACATCCAATGTAAATAAAGAATAATGAATTTCCATAATTATTAATATATGTGAATTAAATATTAATTTCACTTTAACTGGGTTTCTATGTTCGATGGCATACCTGATACGCAACAACTAGTTTCTTTGAAATCTTACACTCCACATAAAGTTAAGCCATACTAAAAAAATAATATAATATTATTTTAAATTTTAGTTAACACCTAGCCATTGTAATGGAGGGAATGAACATAACAAAGTATAATATTATTATACATGTTCGTTAAATGTTTTTACATTTATCAAATAAATTTTAGAGACTTAAAAGGTGAATGAATCTAATTTTAAGCATACTTTACTTTAAAAGGTTGATTTATCGCCTTTTGATGGAGAACCCGCGTTAACTCTTGTTCTGGTCACTTTTATATATTCTATTTGACAAAATAAAATTATTAATTAAAATCAAGACCTCAAAATTCACTTTGGGTAAAATATTGGTATTTTTCTGATAAAATTTAATTTTTGATGAATAGTGGAAAATGATGTATTTTAATTCAAATATGACTTTTAATCTAATTTTTTTATATGGTTATATTATATTTATAATTTTTTTTAAAGTTTAATTAGATTGTATTTTTACCATTTAATCTAATTTGGTCATCATAATTAATTTCCCTTTGAAATTGGATATAAATAAGGGATAATCTTTTGTTATTTAATATTTCTTAAAAACATGCTTTTTGTATTGACAACAGTAATTAATTTTAAATTAATTAATGCAACTTATATGTATTTAATTTGGTAAAATATACATCATTTTTGAATTTGGAATATCAAATATAGCTTAGTCTGAAATTTTGGTATTTTTCTGAAAACTTCATTTTATGATGAATAGTGAAAACACTAAGTAGTAGTTAAAAAGGTGACTTTTTAATTTAAATGAAATTTTACCACTTATGTGAATTGAATTTTGAAAATATGACATACATGGTTGTTATTATTAAGTAAAATTTGGTTCAATTAGATGAAAATATTTTTGGTGAATAATAACTTTTAACTTTTATTTATCACGGTTAAAGGTAAATAATTTCATTCAAGATAAAAAGAATATCATAATAATAAAAAATTACCTTAGCTCATATCCTAGCCTTATTATATGAGCCGTGGACAACAATGGGTATCCTTGGGTCTTTTTTGGGACCCCATGGAGCAACATAAGAAAGATAATGACCCTTTATTTTAATTAACTTAAAGTAAAGGAAAAAATGACCTAAAAAAATCTCTTTTAGTAAATTAATTTTTACATAAGGTTATATATGTTATCATTCTGTCTATAAATATTCTTTTAAAAGATAAAAATATTTACTATATCATGGTTATTTTTTATAATTTTTATACATCAAATAAAAAAATTATTTGTGAAACTATTATGATGCAGTGTTTACCTCATTAATAAATGATTTATATAAATAATATTATAAAGATTTGAATAATATACAAAACCTATCCAATTATTATTGGATTATTTTATTTATACCATGAGTAATATTATCTTCAAAATTAATAAGTTTTTCACATTCATAAGTGAAAATTAATTGTATAATAAAATAATATTTTCACACTTTCATAAAGAGCCCCTCCTCTCCCCTTATAAAAAGCATTCACATCTATCCCAGTACTCATTCCTCTCACGAACCTTGGAATGTCCAAACTCTACCAAAATAAGCTCTTAATATCCCTCTCTTCCTCCTAGAATCCTTTCCTTAGGCAGAAGGCACTCCAAGAAACCCATTTGGTTCAAACCAAAGGGAGTTACCTGATTAAAAGGTAACGTCTTCTCTTAAGTTCTTTTGTTTTATTTTCCTTCTCCAACCCCCTAAACTCTTTTTATTCCATTATTTTATAAAAACACCAGTATCCTCAATATACTATGTTTTTTTATGATAATTATTCTAACTAAACTTACACACACATCCATCTAATGGGTAAATAACATATTGTTTCTTTGGATGACAAACTAACGCCTCACAAAATGATGATTGTTCAATCTTCTCCTACCACCTCTTATGGTGGACATTATGATGAAACTGTATTTATATATGATATATATTATATTTATATTGTTTCTATTCTTCTTTATTTATCATTTATAGAATACCTTTATGGATTCCATAGTAGGAAAATATCATAATCTCATTTGAGGAAGTGCGGACTACCGCCCCCTCAAAGTGATATGACTTGTTCATTCTATATGTGGAACATATAAAGGATAGAGTTACAGAGATTATATATATGATATTTTTCAGGAATTACAATATACCTATGTATTATTACGTTTTCACTCCATTAAATTTGAAATAGAAATGAATGTAGTGTTCATGCGTACGTACGGATTACCGTATCCATGAACGGTGCATTTCATTTCTAACCTCCAAATATAATGTACTATTATAAATAAAAGTATATACTGGATATAAATTTTATATATTATATCTAAATCATGAATATCATTCTGGATATAATGAACTTTTGACCATATGAACAACTTGTAATTTTAAGATGTCCATTTTTGACTCAAGTACCAAATATCGAAAAAATGACCATTATTAACATAAATGATTGCATATTGTTTATAACATGGTAATAAGTTATTTAAAAAGAATGATAAACATGAAAAAGGTTCTTAAGAAAGTATAAATTAACTTCTTATTATTATTTAGTAGATTGAAGAACGAACAGGTCAAGTCAGACATGAGGTAAAGGACTTTGTCTCAATCTTCTTTCATTGAGGCATATTTTGTTTTAATACAGGACATTATTTTATAAATTTTATAAACACCTTTTACTATTCATTTCATTAAATGGGAATAATTTAATATGATACATTTTACTAAATGTCAAAAAATGTTTCTTTTTAACATAAGCGGTGACAGCGACCTTTCTACCGCCGTGAGTATTATTTGATTTATGGCTTCCTTAACAAGTCGTAATTTTTTTAAAAGGAAAATAAATACCATATACTCTTTTACGTATTATGGTATTTAAAATGGTTTTTATAATAGATTTTTTATGTCAATATATATAAATGATATATTGTGATTTAAATGTATAAATGTTATCTTTCCTTTGTGATTATTTTTTATAAATATGTTATGGTTCTTGGGCATTGTTTTTTTATATGTATGGTTCCACGATAAACCTAGGGTGGGTGATCCAGAGATAGATCTCCAATGGATTGGGTAACGTAATAGAGGTAAATGTGAATGTTTCTCCTAAGATATTTAGGGAATATATTGTGATGGGTATTCCAAATGTAACTCCTAATGCATTTGTGATAGCTAAAATGTAATGATGATATGGATGCCACAAGTTAACTTTATGATTTATGTTTTCTATGTGTTATTCATAAATCTTATTATTTCATGAGGTATGTTAAAAGGCTTATGTTTTTATGGTCTATTGTTTACCTTCTTTATTTCATAACCCTTACTGAACTTTTTATGCTCATCCCAAGTTTTGAAATGTTCTTCACTCGACTTAAAGATGAATAGGGTCAAGGATGGGATAATGGAAAAGTCATGTTGTCTAAAATTTTGATGTAGATATGGCTCTTTTTTTAAGAGTTTTTATTTTGTGAAAAAAAATTGGAACTGAGTAGATGTTTTTATTTTGTAACTTTTTAGATTTAAAGTAATAGTTATGACCTAATTCTCTAAAACTCTAAACCTAAAAAGATCATCAATGTGAATTATTCATTAAATTCCAGAATATGTAATGTTTTAAGGTCGATTCCTTATACATTTAATAATTCATATATTATCCAAGGAACTATAATAGAGTATTTATAATTATTTAAAATGTTTTAATTTCATTCCATAAGAGTTTAGTAACAATTCATGAAGAGGAAATTTGCAATGAGCTTGTTTTTTGTATTTTTTGATGAACAAATGTTCTTATATAGAAACCAAGTAAAATGTCAATATAAAAGAAAAATACATAATTATGATGTAAAAATAATTTTAATTCTTCATATAAATACTAATAATAATATAATAATGGGGATGATGAAAAATTATATAGGTTGTTCCCTGGAGGTAGTAGTTTTTATGTACAAACTAACTTGGTTTTTGTCTTCCATAGAACTAAAACTATTAGTACACTAATTTATCTTTTAGAAAACATTATTATGTAATAAATATAAAATTTAATCACTAAAAATCCCCTTTAAACCATCCATATAGTGCATTGATGGAAAATAAACATGTTATTCATGGAGGCAATAGTATTTACGTAACATATATGTTTCTATCCTTTATCTATGGAAATGGGGAAATTTTTATTATGATTATTCAATTAACATAAAAAATTTAGTATACTAATAATAATTATGTCATTATATGGTAATGGGTAAATTAAATTAACGAGGTATTAGTAGATAAAATTGAATAATTGTTATTGATGATAAAATCCTTACTTAGACCATTTGATTTCTTCATGGAAACCATCTTGATAAAAAAGAATTTGAGAATATTTTAAGGACAATAACCTAAATAAATGGGAAAGAACTTCTTAGGATGAAAAAACAGTTATATTATAGAGATAAAATATAATGTTTTTATACCGTTGTAGGGGTGGTGGGAGGCTCTTGTTATATGTTATTAAAATAGAATTTTTTTTAATAAAATTTTAAAATATAAAATAATATCATATTCAATATTAAAAGTGGGTAAAAATTTAAAAATAATAGAGGGTATGGTAATTTAATGTTGGTAATTTCTCAAAAACACATTTTTATATATTTTTTAAACATGGTTTATGTATTTTAGCTGATATATTTAACCATGATTCTATTTTTAATTTTATCATGGAAAATAATTTTTTCCTAAGTAATGTATTTATACACATAAACATAAAATGGACCTCATTACATAATTTAGAACATGTAATTTAAAATATAAAATCATTTTGATAATATATAATTTTTGAAAGCGGTAAAATCTTATTCTAAAAAAATGTGTATTTTGATAAAAACTGTAATTAGAAATTATTTTTTTAAGTATAGAAATATGTTTAAAATAAAATTAATAATTATATTTATTTTAATAAAATTAATTTAATAATTATTAGAAAATTAATATTTCTGTGGATTTGAAATAAAAAATAGAAAATTTCACCTTATGAATACTAAATTGAAATACAATACAAATATATTTTTTAAATAGAGTATAATTTTACTTATGTTCCAAAATTATAAACATGGGTTTTCTAATGGAAAAATAGTAAATTTAAATGAATATGTCTACACCATAGATAATTTTTTTATTGTTAGATTTTTTTATGTATTATTGTCATATTTAAATTATTATGAAGTCATAAATAATACGATATTGATGAAAGCTAAACATTTTACTCTTCATATAAAAATAAACTATTTAAATAAATATAAAAAACAACTAAATATAATACTTTAATATTTAATTTAGATATTCTTTTAATTTATTAAAATTCAAATTCAAGAAATTACGTGTTGTAAATTTAAATATATAATGAAAAATATTTTTATAGGAAAATGACTTTTTGAATATAAACTATACATATTATTATTTGGAGTCAATTTATAAATAATTTATTGTTAATCTATTATGCATGTAAATAATATATTTTTATATTTTTATTTTCATGAAATAAAAATTATTATCCCATGAAAAGATAATTTTTGAAAAAATAAATTTTTGTTTATAAAATTATCTTTGTAATTGTTTTTCTATACTTATTAAATTACAAAAGTGGATTAGTATAAAAAATGAAAATTATTTTTCTTTTTAAAAATAATTATGAAATTCATAGTATACATATGATATATGTAAATATTTTATTATGTTAATAATTATCTTTATATACCATCTAAACATCAACAGACATAACCCTTCATGATTTCCTTGTTATACCTAATGATAAGATTATTTCTATTAATATATGTGAGTTGAGGCTTAATTAGAATGGATATCATAGTACTATCACGTATCATGAAATTTTCTTGCAAAAAATTTACCTCAAGTGTTAATTATTTTAGTCTGTATTGGGCCTCTATTAGAGAAAATCAATGAAAAGTTACGTCCCTTAAAATCTTAGTCAAATGAGATTTATAAGAGAATCCCCTACTACAAAATTTTATTTCTTCTTATTTCATCATTCATTTTTTAATATGGTTACATGTATTTGATACAGATTATTCTGGGGAAGTATTAAAATTCCAATGTAATAATTATAATGTGTTTCATTATTGATCAGTGTTCCCATAAAAAGATTTTGAAAAATTTATTTATTTAAATGTAAATTGATACAAAAATTTATGTTGTTATATTCACCCCCTTGATATACTTTTTTCCTTTGCAGTTTTAATTATAAATCATGAATTAATATATCTATTGTCATAAAATTATATACATGACTAGATATATAATTTCATGATATATATCAACCATAAAAACCTAGGGAACATATCTTTGTCCCCATAATAGTCTTATACCTAATATTGAGTTTTTCTTCAATCATTAGAGGTGAAAAACAACATGATTGGGTAATGTGACTCCTATAATAGAATTAGTTTTCTTATATAGTTAATAATTAGAATTACACTAATAGATCATAGGATGTCTTGAAATATGAAATTTTATTTCCAAATTTTGGTAATTAATATGTATTCTATTTAATGGTAACAACTCATTTCCAAAATCATAGAAAATTATTCTCAAAACCTAATTATAAATATTTAAATGAATCATATTTCCATAAATATTAGCTGGGGATACTCTTATCATATAGATATAACTTTTCTCCACCAATAAAATCAATTTTGTGGTGAATAAATTCTCAAAGAAAAGATCATTAATATATAAGAGTGGCTAGAGTAAAATGTAACATGACATCCACATCCTTATAGTAGAGGATAAATATTCCATAATTATTATGATTTACTTATGTGATTTTTACTAATTTGGACCTTCCATTTATCATTATTATTGGTCGTTGTTGATTCTTATTATCCTAGTAATCCCTTTTAGTTCAAAATTGATACTGGACAATTATCTTGTTTCCTACATGTAAGACAATGAACTACTAGTTGTAACATAGGTGTAACTTTATTTACATCCATCAGGTTAACCAAAATAATCACTTTTACTCATAAAATAGTTTCTTTAGGTTATCATTTTAAATGCATAAAAAATATTCATGTTACTTAATGAAAATTTCATAGGTAATTCTTCCAACATGCATGACACATAGAAAATTAAATATTCCTTCGCATATGGTATTTATTCTTAGAAAATTGATGAAACTCAATAATTATCTACCATGGATTATTTTTAGATTCAAATATCATTGATTTTTTTATTATTGTCTAGGTAGAACCACATGACTTTTTACTATAGCTATAATATAGTTTGGTTTTTGATTAATAAAATCACTACATTTTCCATCGAATCCATAATTTACAATTTTAATCCACTTTGTGTCAATTAACTAAAATATTGAAATTTAAAGGATAAAAATGATTGATTCATTATAGTTATAAAAATAAAAACAATTAACATTAAATAAATAAATCATAAATTACATAATAACCCTTACATATAAATCTTAAGGTTTCAATAAAGGTTATTCACTGTATATTTTTAGTTATGTTCTTAACCATAATATATAAATATGTTCAAATCATTCATAATGGTTCATAAAGTGAGTGTGAACACCAAATAATTTACATTTATAGTATTTTCCAAGGGGAAAATTTCAGCCACTCTGACATTAAATAGGTGACGATTGAGTAAAAATCCTTACATCATTGTATTTTTTTCACCAATAGTTAAATATTTATTATAGAATGTATCCTATAATCTATATATATAATAAGGTATTCATTTTTATAAAACCTAACAATATCTAATTTTCCCAAATTCTTTAATTTTATCATACATATAGACTTATCTGTTGGGTTTTAACTAATATGATCTCTTTATAATCCCAAAAAAAACAAACCCAATCCCAAAAAATAAATAAAATAATATTAAGAAATAGATAAAATATTTTGTATTCAATAATAGGTATGCAATTTACATCCTATGGGATGATAATCCACTATAAAGAATTCAAGCACTGTTATTCTTGTTTGATTTCAGCGCTACTTCTACAAGGTTTGATTCTATAATTTTCTTTTTTTCATTCCATGAAATATTTGTTTGAGTGAATGATAAATATGGATTTCCAAATATATTTTCCATATTCTTAGGTTCATCATGCTAAGACTAATATTCTAAAAAATAGAACATGTTTTTAAGTACAACACCATCTAGTTGGCGAGTATGGACTTGTCTCTCAGTTTTGTATGAATTGTTCCTTCCATTCCTCTACCTGCAATCAACAAATTTTTTCTAATGTTAGAATAAAAATAATAATATCCATATAAATTGTTTCTTAAATAATAATTTCGATATGAATTATGTATCCTTTGTTGACTCCAAAGATCTTGCCCATTAAAATAGATCCTTATCTCTTCACAGTATGAAATGTTATGGCCTAGATAGCCATAGAATTGAAATTAAATAAGTGGATATTTCATTTTATCCTATATTAATCCCAATGTAAACTTATTTAGGAGGATAGTTTGACTATATATCATCTTAGGAAACTCGAGAAGAGCTCTATTCCTTCTTTCTGGCTGATTTGAGACTTTATTTATTTGGGATTCGGGAGTCTCTATGATATGTTCAACTTTAATATTGCCTTAATTTTGTACCTTTTTTACATTTAGTATTCAATGTTTCTTCATCACAACTAATTCCTATTTTTACCATTGATGAGTTTATTTTATCATTTAGAGCCTTTTCAACTCCATCAGAACCACACTTAGCCCTCCCTAGCATCTCAGTATCTGAGAATTTTCATAACTAAATTTTTTTCTTTGTTTGTTTTAGACGTGATTCATATTCATGTTTACTCCAAAGTGTAAAAATTTATTCTTCAATTCCCTCAACCCTTTGGGACTTCTCCCATAGTCTCGATGTATTTTCATTAATGATCTTTTCATTTTATTTAATTTTGATATTTAGTTCGACTATATCTTCTATGATTTCAAATGTAATTGAATGTTCCTTTACTAATTCCTCAAGTCGATCAATTTTAGCTTCCAGTATATCAAAATATTCTAATAACACTTCCATTTTTTTCAACTCATTCATTGATTCTCAATCTTACCAAAGGAATCCTTAATATAAAAATTGAGATTGACATTAGTGGTCAACTAATTATCTTTAGCTTCATATCATGATGGTTCTTATTTTTCAACGGTAGACATCATTAAGGCATTGGTTCCAAATTTAATTTCTATTTCTTATTCCTGAAATAATTCACTATCATCATCTTCTTATTCACAAAAAAACCATTCTATGAAGTTTCTTACTAGACTTGAAGTCTCCCTTATTTAAACACCTATTCAACCGCTTATTCATGTCTCCTACATCACTTTCTTTGTCATAAAAATTTCTTATGCACCTAGAGGCAATGTGACTAACTCTGCCACTACCAAAACAACCAAAAGGTAAATTTCCTTCAAATTTCCTTTTTACCTTTTTTAGTTTCAAAAAAATGAGAGAAAAAGTTTCATTTTCCTCATTATATTTATCAATACTATCTTATGAAATCTCATATTTCCTATGGATTTGAATGTTGTTTCCTTGGTTACTTCAGTTGTTTCATCTTCTAGTTTGACTCTCATCTCATATGACACAAGGCCTCTCAATAGTTCATCTAGATAAATATAAAAAATATTTATTTCCTCAAGGGTTGACAACTTTTCATTATAAATAGGTGGAAGTATTCTCAATATTTTAATCACAATATCATTTTCATTAATTTCATAACCAAGTCCTCATATTAATCCAACAACTTGAGTAAATTCATTGAAAAAGTTATGTGCGTTTTCATCAAGATATGCAATCATATAAAAAACATGTTGGGAATAACTTCTAATTTTTCCTCTTTCACTTTGGTGTCACCATTATAAATATTCTCCACTTTCGTTATGTAGATAAATTTTTCTAAACCAATGATCATCTCTTTTATATAGATTTCATCTAAAAGAGTTATTATGAGGGCATTCTATTTCTTTAAATCTTTATCAATCATTTTCTTATCTGTATTATTCATAGATAGACCAGTTGGATCAGTGACCTGTATTCCTTATGCAGTGGAAAATATAACTTCCGTTCCATTATATCTTAGATGATATATTAACATATTCTTCTAGATCTATACATTGCTTCCTTCCAAGAGGGGGTCTCCCCTAACATTCACTATATTCTCATGGATAGAAATTAAGGGCATGTTTAACACCAACAATTCTTACCCATTGATACCACTTGAAGGACCCCAGAACAACCTAAGAGGGGAGGGGTGAATCAGGGTGTCAACATTTTATATGAATGTTACGAATCTTGTTTCCACATTCATAGAAAAATGTTAAATATTTCTACTGGTAATGTCTAGTAACTTAAACATTCACACATGAAAGGATGGAAAAAAAATTATACATGGTTCACAACTGAGGTCTATTCCAAGGACAATAGACTATCAAATTTTCATTCATACTAAATTCCACTAATCTTCACTAGTTTTGGTTTAGAAAAATTTTGCATAGTCACTCTATGCCATGCAAACTTCCTTTACAAGGTTTGAAGGATATCACATTTTGTCCCTCAGACCACTTTCGTTAACTCTCCCTTGCTCGCAAAACATTGAAGTATCTGAACACAGTTTATCAACTTGAAGTTCTCTACAATGGGTTGACATCAAATCATGAATCCTCATATATATACATTATCTGTTGAAGTTATTTTTTTCCCTATATATCTAATCAAATTTTTCATGCACAATTATTTTGTGAACCATTCCTCCATGAACTGCAATGCTCCACATACCACCTCCACATACTACCTATAAAAATTGTGACTGCATACTTCCTCCACAAACAACATCCATGTACCGATATTCTCTATGGACAAACTCTTCTTCTACAAACTGTCTTCCATGAACCGTCTTTCCTGAACCATCCACTATAAACCATCCTCCGAGAACTATCATATGATGACATTATTCTTTGAGTTTTTGTAACATACCAGGTAAATAAATAATATTACATTTCATATTTACTCAAATTTGGGAATTAAATATTAATTTTATGTTAAAAGGGATGTTATTTTCGATGGCTTACCAGATACGCAACAATGAGTTCCATTGAAATCTTACATTGTACACTAATATTTTAAATGGTAGTAAATGCCTAGAATTGTATTGGTGGGAATGAATATAACAACCTATCATACAATTACACATGTTTTTTAAATCTTTTTACATTTATCCAATAAAATTTAGAGGATTAAAATGAGAATGAATCCAATTTTAAGCCCAAATACTCTAATATTCATTTAAAGGTTGATTTATTGGCTTTTGATGGAGAACCCTATTTTAATATAGTTTTGGTCACTTTTATATCTTCTATTTGGAAAAATAAAATTCTTATTTAAAATTGGGAAATCCAAATTTAATTTGGATGGAGTTTTGGTATTTTTCTGATAAAATTTATTTTTTACGAACAGTGAAAAATTCTGTATTTAAATTTAATACTTCCTTTCAATCTAATTTATTTATAAGGATCGATTATCTTTTTAATTGGTTTTAAAGTGTAATTATATTATTTTCTACCATTTAATCTAATTTTGGTCATTGGAAGTAATTTCACATTGAAATTGGACATAAACAAGGGTAAATCTTTTGAAAATTATTATTTCTTAAAAACACACATTTTGTTTTGAAAGCAAGAATTAATTTAAATTTATTTTCTGCCACTTATTTGTTTTGAATATGAAAAAATGGATTCCATACTTGGAATTAGGGGGTCCAAATTGTGTAAATAGGTAACTTTTATTTTTTTTACATTATGAATATTTACTTTTGTAAAAATTTTATTTTCCATTTTTAATTGGTAAATATGGTAAATGAAGGAAACAAATATTATTATAATAATATATAATTACTTTAAAATTTGTTCTAATCCTTTTGGATGATAAATTTCTGACCATGGTCATCGCTGGATCTATTTTGGGACCCCATGGAGCCACTTGGGATTAATAATGACACTTTAAATTAATTTATTTAAAGTAAAGACAAAAATGACATAAACACATATTTTTTATTAAATAAATTTTTACTTGATGTTATATAAGTTATATCTTCAACATTAAATATTAATTTGAAATATAAAAAAATTTCTTACATCATGGTATTTTTTATAATTTTTCAACATCATATAAATAAATTCATTTATGAAATAATAATAAAGCAGTGTTTACCTCATCACTGAATGATTTAAAAAATATATGATTTTAAATACTAAAAAAATATCTAAAACCTGCAGAATTTTTATTGTATGATTTTATTTAGAACATGAGTCATCTTAACATTGACTTTGACTATTTTTGGACCTTTCAAAACCGAATAAAGGTTTATAAAAATATAATTGTTTCATACTTTCTTGAAGATCCCCTCCCCCCCCCCTTATAAAAGGGCACCACTTCTAACCAATTCCTCACACCTATAAAGCCCCTTGTATCATCCAATATCTACCTAAATAATCTCCCCACATACCTATACTACTCTTAGAATCCTTACCTTAGGTTTAAGGAACTTCAAGTAAACCTTTGGGTTCTAACCAAAGAAAGATACTCGATTTAAAGGTAACATCTTCTATTAAGTTCTTTTATTTTGTTTTACTTATCCAACCCCATAAAATATCTTTATTTATTTATTTTATTACAAAACCAGTATCCTAAAATTAATAGGTTGTTGTTATAAAAAGGATTCTAACTACACTTACACACACCTCCATGTAATGGGTAAAGAACATACTGTTTCCATGGACGGCAAACTAAATCCTCATGAATTGATGATTGTTAAAATATCTCCAACCACCTTTCATGGTGGACATTGTGATTGAAATTTATTTATATGTGATATATATTAAATTTATATTGTCTCTATTCTTCATTATTTTTCATCTATATCATTACTTAATGGTTTCCATTATGGTTAAACATGATAATATCATTTGGGGAAGTGTGGACTATCTCCCCCTCAAAGTGATATGGCTCGTTCATGCCTTCTGTGGGATGAATAAAGGATGGAGTTAATGAAATTATATTTGATATTATACTATAATTATAATATAACTATATATAATTATGTTTTTATTCAATTAAAATACAAAATAGATATGAAATTAGCGTTCATGCGTACATACGTCTTACCGTCTCCATAAACGGTGAATATCATTTCTTATCTCCAAATGTTTTAAACTATTATAAATAAATATATATACTATATATATATGATATATATATATATGATTTTTAAATCATGAATATCATTCTGGAGATAATGTAATTTCAACCACATGAACTATTTACAATTATAACAAATTCATTTTTAACTCAAGTTTCGAACATCGACAAAATGTCTGATATGAAATCACATAATTAACAAAATGTTATAGAAAAGTAATAAGTTATATAAAAGTAATAATAAACATGTAAAATGTTCTTAAGATAGTATAAATTAAAGTTAGATTATTTTTCATGATATTAATGAACGATAAAGTCAAATCGGACACGAGGTAAGGGAACTTCTTAACCCAATTTTCATTCTTTGGGTTGATCTAATGTTTCTTGTTTCTCTCATTAATTGATTATGTGATAAATTCATTTTTATATCATATAATATATTCATACTTGATTTATGTGTGATTCTAGTGAATACACATAATTAATATATTTTATTTACAAAATGATCTTTGTAAGGGACTTCGTCTCACTCTTCTTTTATTGAGGAATATTTTGTTTTATACACAACTTTCTTTTATACGGTATAAAAACACCTTTGAATTTTCATTTCCTTCAAAGGGAATGTTTTTCTATGAGTAATTTTACTAAATGATAAAGAATAATGTTTTAACATGAGTGGTGAAGATGACCTTTTCTGCCACAACGATTATTGTTAGATCTTTGGCCTTCTAAACAAGCTGTAATGTTTTTAAAATGAAAATAAATACCATATACTATTTTACATATTTTGTTATTGAAAATGGTTTTGATAGTGGATTTTTTATGTCGAAATATTTAAATGATATATTTTGATTAAAATGTGAAAATGTTATATTTTCATTATAATGGTTTTCTGTATTATGATTTTATAATGGTACTTTGACATTCGACGGGTGCTTACATGATAAACCAAATGACGGGTGGTGCCGTGATAAGCCAGGATGTGTGGTTACGTTATAACCTACAATGTATTGGGTATGGAAGTCAGTCGTATGGCTATTCCATTTATTGATATGTGTGGAAGTCGACCATATGGTTATTTCATCTATGTATGGATATGTCCTAAGTTACCATTATATGTTATGTAATCTTTCTATGGGTTTTATGGTAATATTTTGGTTAAAAAATATTAAACAATGATATTTTATTCAGTGAAGAGTATTTAAAACATTATAATGGTGAAAAGTATTACTTATGATAGGGTATTCATGGTTTACTTGTTGTTTTGAAAATCTACTTGTTTTCCTTCTTTGTATATCCCTTACTGAGATTTTTATGCTCATCCCAAGTTTTTGAAATTTTTTCACAGGAGATAAAGTGGAATAGGGTCAAGGATTGGATCAAGGAAAATTCATGCTTTCTAAAACATGGAACTAGACATGGATCTTTTTTTGAAAGAGTGTTTATTTTATGAAGGAAATGGAAACTGAGTAGAAGTGTATACTTTGTAATTTTTTTGAGATGAAATATAATATTTATGGCCTAAATCTCTAAAATTCAAAACCTTAAAAGATAATCTGTGTGAATTATTCATTTAATTGAATGTTATGTAATGTTTTAAGGTTGGTTCCTTATAGTTGGTATCAGAGGTCGGTTTAGACAACTTTAAAAGATTAGATATTGTTAAATTAATATCCATAATTTTTTTTAGTTTAAGTTATGATTGAAATGATATCGCATTTACATATTACCATGTTGCTTCACTTAAGAAATTTATTTTTTCAGAATGGTTTTCCGTAGAGGAAACAGAGAAAAAATGATGGGATGAAATCCGGATGAAGACAACCTTCCAAATCAGCAACCTGTTATTATTGTAATTATAACTGAACCGTTTGTTGCAGTGATGACACAGTTGACTCAAGCTATAAATGGTGGTGGAATCCATGCATGAGATTATCCAAAAAAACCATAGAGGAACATGTCAGTAGTGGATCACTTCATAAGGTAGCATCCCCCCTCTTTCAGAGGATTATCTAACCATGTGCTAGCTGAAGGGTGGATTAAATCACTGGAGAATATTTTTGATGTCATGGGGTGTTCAGAACATCAAAAGCCACATATTTTTTTTACCATTTTGAAGGTGAAGATGATTAGTGGTGGTCAATTTTGAATAATATCAGGGACAGTGAGGATATTAATACTCTTGATTGGGATGAATTCAAAGGTCTGTTTCATGAGAAATATTTTCTTATAGAGGTTCCTCTTAATATGGAAAAAAATTCTTGGAATTAAGGTAAGAGGATGGCTTTGTGGCTGCTTATGAAGTAAAATTTACTTGACTATTAAGGTATGCTCCAAATTTCATCTTAGATATTGATAGTAAGATAAATTGATTTTACTCAGGACAGAATCCGTGATATCGAAGAGAATTTTCCTCTCATGTGTTCAGAAGTTATGAAAAACTTTTTCGGTGTATGAAGAATGTATAAATGGAGATTTATGATGATTAGGTGTTCTAAGAGAGAAAACAGAAGAAGATGTATAGTTGGCATGAAAATGGAAGGAATTCATGAAAGAAGCCTATATGTAAGAAAATTAAATATCCATCTTGTGATAAGTGTATTTAAAAGAATCCAAGAGAATATTTTTTAATGTATAGAAAGTTCTTCTGGTGTGGTAAGTCTGGTCATATTGCTCATAACTGTAAGGAAGATGATCAAGCAGATAATGTAAAACCAATGGTAAGATGGTTTAAGTGCAATGAAATGGTTAATTATGCAAATGAGTGTCTAACAAAAAACTCAACTGTGGGAACACGGCTAGAATACAAGAAGAAATGGGTGGTGAAATACTTTTCAACTACTTCACCAGATGTTGGTCCATCGAATGAAGTAGTATCGGGTACACTGTTAGTTTGTTCAGATTATTCCAAGATGTTTTTTGATTCAAGGTTTACACATTCATTCATTTCTGAGAATTTTTCTAGTATATTGGGAATTCCATCTCAATATTTGAATATTGAACTTATGGTAAAAACACCTAGAGGAAATGTAAATACAAAAAAAGTTATAATAACCTTCATGGTCTTGTGTGCAGAAATAATATACCTAAAAACCATATTGTTTTTCTTCTAGTAGAGTTTGATGTTATTTTATGTATGGATTGGATTTGGGTTTACCATTCTAAGATTGACTGCAGAGCTAAAGATGATTCCTTTCAGAAAAAAATTCATATTTTGTACAATAATGAACCCTTACATTTGATAACATATCAGAAAGTTGAGAAACTAGTAAAAGATGGAAATGAATGTTAACATTCACATATTGTTGAAAATAAAGGTACTATCCAGATTAATGATGTGCCAATTGTAAATGATTATCTTGATGTTTTTTCTAATGAGTTTCCTGGTATTATATTTTATTGGGATGTTGAATTTATTGTTGAATTATTCTAATCCAATTTCAAAAACCCCTTATCGAATAGATCAAATTGAACTTTTAATGTTAAAGAATCAATTTCAAGAGTTATTAGATAAAGGTTTCATTCGATCTATCACATCATAGTGGGGTGCTCTTGTCTTGTTTGTTGAAAAGAAATATGATTCAATGAGACTTTGCATTGATTATAGAGCATTAAATAACATTACTAGTAAGAACAAGTATCCTTTGCCTCATATCGATGATTTGTTTGATCAGCTCCGGAGAGCTCAGAATTTTTCGATGATTGACTTGAGGTTGGGGTACCATAATTTGAAATTAAAGGAAGAAGACATTTCGAAGACAACATTTCATACTAGAAATTACCATTATGAATTTGTATTTATGTTTTTTGGGATAACTAATTCACCTGCTGTATTCATGGATCTTAGGAATAGAATTTTCGGTGAGTATTTGGATAAGTTTGTGGTTGTGTTTATTGATAATATTTTGTTTTATTACGAAAGTAAATAGAAACCTGAAATTCATTATAGGGTGTTCTTGAAAACCTTAAAAGAAAACAAATTGTTTGGTAAATTCAGAAAGTGTGTGTTTTGGTAACAAAAAAAATCAATCCTTGGTCAAGATATGCCTAAATGAAAGGAGAGTGAGAAGGTGTTAAGTTTTCCTGGTTTAGCACATTATCACTGGAGGTTTGTTGATAATTTTTCAAGGTTATCTAGTTCAATGACAAAGTTAACTAGAAAAGGTGTTATGTTCATTGGGACAAAAGAATGTGATGATTGTTTTTAGGAATTAAAAATAAGATTGGTGAATGATACTGTTTTGGACTTACCTTTATGAGATGGTGAATTTTTTATTAAAATTGATGCTTCGTAGATGGACTTGGCTGTGTCATTATGCAGAATGACCAGGTAATTGATTATGCTTCACTTCAGTTGAAACCTCATTAGTTAAATTACCCTACACATTATTTTGAATTAGCTGCTATTGTTTTTGCATTAAAAATTTGGAGGTATCATCTGTATGAAGTAAAATGTGAAATATATACAGACCCCAAAAGTTTGAGGTATAAATTCACTCAGAAATAATTGAACATGATACATAGGAGATTGCTTTAATTAATCAAGGATTATTATTGCGCGATCATTTACCATGCGGGAAAACAAAATAAGGTGGATGATGCTTTGAGTCAAAAAAGTAATTTTACATTAACCATGCTCTGTTTGGAACAAGATCCATTGATTAAAGGCTTGATGAACTTTTTCATAGATGTTGTTGGTAAAAGAAATTCCTCTATTTTGTTTTAGGTGTCATTGAAATCATCTCTATCAAAAAAATTAAGAATGTGCAGAAGGAATACAGTGAGTTGGAGAAAAAGGTAGAGTTCGTTCAGAATGGTATGTTTCCAAATTTTAACATTGATAACGATTGTGTTTTGAGGTTTGGGAAGAGGCTATGTGTTCCTTGTGATTCACAGTTGAAGAATGAGTTGTTATGTCAAGCTCATAGTTCTCTGTATTTAGTTCGTTTGGGTAGTACTAAGATGTACCGAGATCTTTAAGAGTATTATTAATGAGGTGGAATGAAAAGAGATATTGTTGACTTTACGGGGAAGTGTTTGACTTGTCAGCAGGTTAAAGAAAAGAGGTAGTTACCCAAAGGGAATCCTTAGTCTTCACCGATGCCAGAGTGGAAATTGGAAAATATATTCATTGACTTCACTGTGGGATTTCCATATACATCTCGAGGTAATAATGCAATTCGGGTTATTGTTGATCAATTGACTAAATATGCTCATTTTTTTCCTATTCTAGAAACTCTGTCTCAAGATCAACTTTCCCATTTATATGTTAATGAGATAATAAGGTTGTATTGAGTTCCTCTCTCCATTTTATCTAATCGTGATCCCTATATTACTTCTAACTTTTGTAAAATCCTTCATAAGTCTTTGGGTATTGAATAAAATTTTATTACAAATTTTCATACTCAATCAAATGGGTTGTCGGAACAAAAAATTCAGACCATGGAGGATATGCTACGTGCTTATTCACTAGATTAACAGGGAAGTTGGGACCGATATCTTTCTTTGGTCGAATTTTCATATAATAACAACTTTCATTCTTGTATACAGATGGCTCCATTTGAGGCATTATAGGTGATAATGTCTTTCACATACTTTCCCTATAGAAAAGTGTGATGTGTTTTGGTAAGGAAGTAAAGTTGAGTCTGAGGTTCATTCGACCCCATGAAATCATGGAGAAGGTTGGATCAGTTTCCTACAGAGTGGATTTACCCCCAATTTTATCCCAGGTACACAATTTTTTTCATGTTTCAATGTTGAGAATGTATATGGAAGATCCATCTTATGTTTTGAGCCTAGAGGTAGTTTAGTTGGAAGATAATCTCTATTATAAGGAACAACCAGCCCAGATTCTTTACCGAAGATAGAAAGTGTTTCATAATATGGTAATTTATCAGGGAAAATTTTCGTGGAAAACCATATGGTTGAGAAGGCAACATGGGAATATGAAAATTTTATGAGGGATAACTACCTCCATTTATTTTATTGGTGAATAAAATTGTGAGGGTGAAATTTTAAAACGGGGGAAGGATGTAACATCCTAGTTAAATAAAGAATTTGACATTTAATATTTATTAAAATATGTGAATTAAATATTAATTTTACATTAAAAGGGATGCTATTTTCGATGGCTTACCCGATACGTAAAAACGGGTTTCTTTGAAATCTTACATTGCACACTAATAATATAATAATATTATTTTAAATGGTAGTTAACACCTAGCCATTGAATTACCAAAGAATGAATAGAACTAACTACAATATGATTATACAAGTTTGTTAAATGTTTTTACATTTATCCAATAAAAGTTAGAGGCATAAAATATGAGTGATTCCAATTTTAAGCACAAAAACTCTAATATTCATTAAAAGGTCGATTTAAGACCTTTTGATGGAGAACCCCCATTAAATATAGTTTTGGTCACTTTTATATATTCTCTTTGAAAAAATAAAATTATTCTTTAGATTCAGGACATCTAAATTTACTTTGGATGAAATTTTGGTATTTTTATGATAAAATTCATTTGAAATGAATAGTCGAAAATGCTATATTTTAATTTAAAACTGTCATTTAATCTCTTTTATTTATAAGGTTAGATTATCTTTCTATTTAGTTTTAATGTGTAATTATATTATGTTTTTAACATTTAATCCTATGTTGTTCATTTGAAGTAATTTCACTTTGAAATGGGACATAAACAAGTGTCAATCTTTTGATAGTTATTATTTCAGAAAAACACACTTTTTGTTTGACTGCGGGAATTAATGCAGTGTTTACCACATTAATGAATTATTTAAATAAATAAGATTATAAATACTAAAACAGTATCCAAAACTAGTCCAACTCTAATTGGATGATTTTATTTCAATCATGGGTGATCTTTTCTTCAACTTTAATGATTTATGGACCTTTTGAAACCGAGGATAAGTTTATAATAAAATAATTGTTTCAAACATTACTAAAGAGCCCCTCCTCCCCCTTATAATAGGAAACCACTTATAACCCTTTCCTTACACCACTCAAACCCCTTTTCTCTTCCAAACTATGCCTAAATAACCTCCCCACATCCATATACTCTACCTAGAAGCCTTACCTTAGGCATAAGGGACTTCAATTATACCTTTTGGTTATAACCAAAGGCAGATACTCGATTTAAAGGTAATATCTTCTTTTAAGTTATTTTATTTTATTTTACTTCTCCAACCCCCTAAACTATTTTTATTCATTTATTTTATAGAAAAACTAGTATCCTAAATATAATATGTTTTTGTAATGATAAGTATTCGAACTAGACTTACACACACCACCATCTAATGGGTAAAGTACATACTACTTCTGTGGACGGTGAACTATTGCCTCGTGAAACGATGATTGTTCAATTATCTCCAACCGCCTCTCATGGTGGCCATTATGATGGAACTTTATTTATTAGTGATATATATTATATTTATATATTCTCTATTCTTCTATATTTTTAATTTATATCCTACCGTTATGGTTTCCATTATGGGTAAACGCAATAATTTCATTTGAGGAAGTGCGGACCACCGCCCCCTCAAAGTGATATGACTCATTCATACCTTATGTGGGACAAATAAAGGATGGAGTTAATGAAATTATATATGATATTATACTGCAATTATAATACACCTATTTAGAATTATGTTTTCATTCCATTAACATTTATAATAGAAATGAAAGTAGCGTCCATGCGTACGTATGACTCGCTGTCTCCATGAACAGTGCAATTCATTTCTTGTCTCCAAATGTTATGTACTATTATAAATAAATATATATACTGGTTATATATGATAATTATATGATATCTAAATCATGATTATCATTCTGAAAATAATTTAATTTCAACCACATGAACTATTTATAATTATAACAAATTCATTTTATAAACATGTTCGGAGCATCGACAAAATGTATGATATGAACTAAAATAATTAACTAAATGTTAGAGAATGGTAATAAGTGATAAAAAGGAATAATAAAAAATAAAAAGGTTATTAATAAAGTATAAATTTACTTTACATTATAATTTAGGAGATTAAATAATGATCAATTCAAATCGGACACAAGGTAATGGAACTTCTTTTCCCAATTTCCATTCTTTGGAGTGATATTCTCTTTCTTGTTTATGTCATTCATTGATTATGTGAGAAATAATTTTATATATCATATCATCTATTTATACTTTCATTATGTGTGATTATAGTCAATACACATAATCAACCTATGTTATTTACAAAATATTCTTTGTTAGGTACGTCGTCTCAATCTCCATTCATTGAGGCATATTTTTTATACCAGATATTCTTTTATACGGTATATAAACACATTTTACTTTTCATTTCATTCAAAGGGAATATTTTTCTATGAGTTGTTTTACTAGATGACAAAAAAGGAATTTTTTAATGTAAATTGTGATAATGACCATTTCTGCCACTGCAGTTAATATTTGATATTTGGATTCCTTAACAAGTCGTACTGTTTTTTTAAAAAAAAATACCATATACTCTTTTATGTATTTTTGTATTGAAAATGGTTTTGATAATGGATTTCTCTTGTCAATATATATTTAAAAGGTTTATTTTGATTGAAATATTTAAATTTTATCTTTCCATTATATTTGTTTTACGCGTTATGATTTCATAATGGTACTTGGACATTTGACGGGTGGATATAAGATAAAACAAATGACGGGTGGTGCCGTGATAAACCAGGATGGGTTCTCAAGTTACCTTTATATGTTATGTGTTCTTTCTATGGGTTTTATGGTAATCTTTTGGTTAAAAAATAGTTAGAAAGGATCTTTTATTTTCTGAATTGTATATACTACTTCGTAAATGTGAAAATTATAACTTATGATAGGGTATTCATGGTTTAATTTTATTTTGAAAAACTAACAGGTTTACTTCTTTTTAGATCCCTTACTGAGCTTTTTATGCTCATCCCATGTTTTTGAAAAGTTTTTTACAGGACATAAATTGAAATAGGGTCAAGGATGGGATCAAGGAAAATTCTTGCTATCTAAAACATGGAATTAGACATGACTCTTTTTTTCAAAGAGTTGTTTTATGATGAAAATGGAAACTGAGTAGAAGTGTATCCATTGTAATTTTTAGGGACGAAATTTAATAGTTATGGCCTAACTCTATAAAAATATAACCTAGAAAAGATCCTCAATGTGAATTATTCATTTAATTCAAGATAATGTAATGTTTTTAGACTGGTTCCTTATTTTTGTATTCTATGATACATATTATATGAACCATCCTCCATGAACCGTCTTTCAGGAGCCGCCTTCTGCGAACCTTCATCTAAGAACTATTCTAGACTTCACTGAATTCCGTTCAGATTTCTAATCAAAGTATCCTTTGTGGGGTTATCATCCTGCAAACCACTCTATACTTCACCAAATTCCTCCTAGATTTTTTATCATAGACTTGCACCCTAATTTAGGGATTAATGCTCCTTGTATAGGCAAATGGACCGGCATAATCTGGTCAACTGAGATTTACCAAATCTCTCAGGCGTATCATGCTCCCGCGAACCATTTTCCATATACAATCTGCATACCACAATTCCTCCTATGCTACAACACAAATCACTGACTCATTTTTGAAAATAAAACCCTTCGCAACTTCTCAAGACTACGCTTCATTTTTTCCACAGTGGAATTCTCTCGCGAACCATTTTTTCTCCGTGAAATTTGAGTGTCCCATGAACTACATTTTTCATGTGAACCATTTTTCGATCACGGTCCACGTAATGTGATTCTATATGGAAATACCATTCTCCGTACCTCCCTTATCAGTCTATAAACTATGTTTTGTGGTCTACAAACAATGCATTGTGGACTCCTTTCCATAAAACCTTCCTTTTCTGAAAAGTTAATCTCTCGATTTGAGGCTCAAAATGTTGGAAAAAAATGGAAAACTATGCCCCCTTAAACACCTTCTTAGGCATGTACAATAAGTATCCTTATCTTGAAAACTAGATGATCAACCTAATGTGGATTGAAAAAAACACAAGTTGTACTCCATTTCTAGAAAAGAACACCCTTGGTTCCAACAATTTTAAAATAATTGATCCATAGAACCATCCCTATTACATCATATAAGAAATGAAGGATCAAGATATAAGAAGGAAACCCCACCATAATAGTAGGAAAATATTTTACATACCTGGGAAGATACATTACCATCAATGATCATTATTCAATTGAGAAACATGTTCCAAATCTGTAGATCTTATTACCATCTCTATCTAAGATTGACAATTCTCAAATTAGATAATGTTGAAACTCTTAAATCTATTCTTAATAGCAATGATCTAATGTATATCCTAAGATAAAAAAGAAAGATCTAGAGAGATCAAGATGAACCTAAAACAATTATAACATAACATGAATTATCATGAACTAAAGACTCTAGATTCAATGTAATTTATCTTTAAATTGATAATAATCACAAAAAACCACCATTGGAATCCCTTGGTTTTAGATCCATAGGAATAGGAATAAAAGTGAGGTGTTTTGGGGAGGATTTCTTTCCTAAAATCATTTTTAAGATTAAAAAAAAGCTATACATTTATCGGTTTTCTTGAGTGACATGATTTTTTAGGGAATGTAATATAGTTTCTATAACTGTGTTCTATCAAGTGTCCTTCTCCAACAAGGCACACGACTTTCTAGAGAGATCTCTATTGTTTTCCCTAAACTTGCTGAAAACATGCACCCCCTTAAAGACATATAATACTCTTCCAAACTATCCTCAAGATACCTCTGAATTTACACATGAAAATTTAACACAAAAAACGCAAATAATAAATTAAAATAATGAATAAAGTACCTAAAAATATAATATATTACATGTTCCATTGGTAGTTGGAGGGTGTGACCCTCATTTTGTGAGAATGATTATGTGCATTTTGGATGATATTCTTATTAAACTGAGAATGAGTGGTGATCGATTTTTCATGATGGAACTCAGGAATGAGAAGGTTGGTCATGTAGAATTATTTTTTTAGAGATGGACTTGATACATGATATGGATATAGAATGTAAAATAGTGATTTAAATTGATTCCATATCATATCCATGGTTTAAGAATTAATTAATTCCATTAGGATGATGGAATTTTTATGGAGTTGATGAAAATTAATTGGAACCTTGATGTGAGGGTTAGTGAGTTTTATGGATTGTTTAGGGTTATATCCCTATAAAAGTGATACTAAAAATACAAAATATTATTACCCAAGACAACAATGTGCTCCTATATTTCTAGGATCGTACCTTATTATAACTCCATAGTTGGGATATATTTTCCTAATGTAGTATTAGGATTGGTATCCTCATGAGAAGAATCCAAGGGTTTGAGTGAGTGGGGAAAAAAGCAGAATGAAGTTCATTATTTTGATGATACATTTAGGCATGTGGGTGGGTCCCAATGTGGGGAAAACATGTATTTATAAGACAACTAGTGGCGTCTAGTAGTCTAGTAACTGATGACCATATTAAGGTGGGGTTCTTGTGTTGTATGTGGGGTCCAATTTTTAAAGTCGATATACCAAGGTACCAACTTGGGCACTGACATGTGATTAAGTGTTATGGTTTATAAAAGATCTGAATGCATTTTTCATGGAATGGATAATGTTTTTGGGAGATGGGATAAGATTCACTTAGTGTTTTGAGAAGTGGATATAGGTTGTGAATTGAGGCTCTGTGACCAGGATGGTACTTTTAGGATGTATGGGGATACCTCTTGAGGATGATAAGTATTATGGTGGAGAGTTGGCTATGACCCATATCATATTGGTTAGAAAAAATTATGTGAAATTTAATTTTTTTTGTCCTGAACTATAGAGATTTAAGATAATTAGGTATTGGATCGTAATTTTAAAAATTAGAACATATCAAGGATATGTTTTTATATATTTTTTGATTCATTGGATATGTATCGAGTGATTAGGTGAATGTTAGATTTATGTGAGGGTAATAACTTTATATATTTGTTTTATAGATGGATAATCATGCTCTGACAAGAAAAGGTCATTCCATCAAAAAGGCTAATTGAGGATTCATGTCATAACTAGGGAGGCACCGTGGAATAAGGTAAGAAGGATACAGTTACTAGTGGATTCCACGAAATGTTGGATTTTGAGTGGTATTTTTTATAAAGTAAAAATCCTTTCATATGGAGGTATCACTATAGTGAGAAACACTATGTAATAATAGAAGTTCTTAAATATATGATTTGGAAATCATTATATATATATTGGTGTATTTCATGAAGAAGTTCATCCAAGCCATGACTCCTAATGTCACATTATGACAAGGGCCATGGTGTGCTGCAATATATGTGGCCATAATAAGGGGCCTGGATACTGGGGAGAATTGTTGTGTGTGGAGACAAGTCCACTTTATGAAGGGGTTTCCACAATATGGTTCCTTAGCCGTGGTATTGTTTATTATAGTTGGAGGTAGGTTTCTATGTTGTGATTAGAGGGGCCACGCCATGATGAGTACCTAGGAAAGGGTATTCCATCATGAGCCATGTGGTTCATGTCATGATATTCCCTTTTTCTAATTTCATAAAACATGGGAGGAACTACCATTTCCTGGTCAACCCCTTCATATTTTGGACAATTTGGGAGTCAACCGAAGGTTATTTTAGATCGATCCCCCATATTTTCCCCCTTTTGTTTCACTTGATTTGGTGTGGTTTTTGGAAGATTATACCATGATAAATGTGATATTTCTTCATCCTCCATCAGTTTCTTCTTTATTATCATCAATTGACAATTTAGGTATATTTGGGCTTAGTTCATATAGAGATCCCACCAAATCATGGTGGAATTAGGCCGATATGATGGGTATTTTTCTTAAATTTTCTAGAAAATGTCCCAAGAGGAAGAACATTATAGGTTTCATGGGGTTTTTCTTAGGTAAGCCACTACCCTAAAATATTTTATACTTTTCATAAAATTATAAAATAATTTATCAATTGATCCGAATCAGGTGTTAGAGATTTTATCATCTCTTTACTCAGAGATGTTTGTGGAGAGATTCACATCCCATTTCTTGAGGTTTTTGAATTATTACACCATTTTATAATATATTACTTAATTATTACAAGATTACTAATTAAAGAGTAATCATTGGTTTAATGTGTAAATTAATTATAATTGGGTTATAATTTATTTGGATGATCATTGATAGTTTAGGACCTTGCGAGGATAAGTGAATGATGGTTGAAATTGGACGATATTTGGTATTGATGGATTAGTTTTTTTGAAGTCACTAACTATGAATAAGGTATGTGGTCCCTAAATTGTTCCTTATGTTTTTTCATATTGTTATGTGAATTTCATTTTTAGTATCACTATTTTTGTGTGATTGAACTTAAATAAAAAATAAAATTTTTCTTTAATGAAAATAGCATGACTAGGATAGTGGTGTCTTGGGATATAAAATACACATAGATAATACCATGATGCCTTAGTCACTGATGGATGAGGGTTAATTATAATTTTTTACTATGAGGTAAGAAAGTTATATACAGTTATAAATAAAATGAACGAGTGATATTGGACAATGGAATATGTTTTTATATCCCTTTATATGAGTGAATTTGATGCTTTAGGAATAGTTAGATTTTGTGTATCTCATGGATAATATTTATGTATAGTTTTGGGTGTGAAAGGATTATCCTAGTTTTACTTTGGAAGTGATATGTGATTTCTATAATCTCTATAGTATATTTCATAGATTTTTTCATAAGTATTCCCAATTAGACAATGAAGAAATCAGGGTTTTGTGGAGGTGTTATATACCCTTTGAGTGACAATATTCTATCATTGAGTAGAGATGTTTATCACAGAACCCATGTGGCATTTTTGGACAATGATGTTTCCAAGGAGCGGTAATGGGTTCCCTATATTTTTTTCAACTTTGATGAGGGTTAGTGTATGAGGGATAACATGTTTGTACCCCAGATTGAATGTAGTGGAATGTAAAAGTGGTTTTTTTGAGAGGATAAACTAGGAAATGTGTATTGGGTTCAGATGAGTGTCCAACCCATGTGAGGATTACATGATGAGATTCTAGGGTATGGAACCATTCCCCCTGATATTGATATGTTATATTTTTCCATGGTGGGACACCATTACCATAGATTATAATGCTGATATTTGTTTACAAGGTGGGGTGAAATTACCCCATGTTGATTATATGATGAGATTCCAGGGTAGGAAACCATTCCTCCTAATGTTGATATGATTATATTTTAGGTTGGGTAACAATTCCCCCAGACGATGACACCAATGAATTGTTACCAATATGGGGAACCATTCTACCTGATGGTGATATATATGAGATGTTTTCCCTGGCGAGATGCCATTATAGCCTAATTTGATGCGACGAAATGATTCTAAGGATGTACACCATTCCCACTGATAGTTATATGACTTGTTCATAGTCATCTGACACAAGAAAAAGAACGTTTGTTTAATCCAGACATTCCCCTTAGAACCCAATTATCAATAGTTATTTACATTATTACATGTCACAAGTTTATTTGATTATTATAAGCATATCACATTGTGTATGCACGTTTTATATTGGTTATCTTAGGTACACCATTGGTGTTTTCTGTTCAGTTATACTCACATCTTGCTTGAGCGACCCAAAAACATAAGTACTCATGTATAGATTATGATCACATGTGTATGTAGTACGTAGGCCCATTATTAGATAATTGAACGGGATGGTGTAGATGGAGTCAAGAGATAACACTGGGTATGGGACTCAAGACTTGGTGGTGACTATTATTTTATTCATGTTTATTTTGTCTGAGATGTATCTAATATTCCCTTTGGACATCTTGTTAAGGTTTTCTTAAATTGTGTGCCTTTTGGATAGATAATTTTTTATAATATGGGTATGTTATTTATTTAGTATGTATTGGTTGTATTTAATATTTATTCCATTAGTTTGTTGTGATGACAGTTTATATATTATTTATGCTATTTTTTTAATCTAATATGAGTTTATAGACTCCCCTTTGTATTAATTAATACCAACGCTACTAGTTAGTAGCCTTTGGAATATAAAGAAGCATGCTTAAAGTCAAATAATGAACTAGTCTGATTATTATAGAGTGCTCTAGGAAAGAAAATTATACTCCCATCCTTGAGGCATAAGAAATTATATATGGGATGTGCATGCTTAAAGATCTAGGATGGAGACAAGGATTTTTTGAGTCAGTGTTCCTGAGGGTAAAGTATGTTTTGTCCCAGAATAACATTCATTATATTTCCTTGGGTCTTATTTTGGATTAGATTTCTATTAAATATTGATACTTTACTTTATGTAATTTTTCCTTGGTTATAAAAGTCAGTAATAGAGTATCTTATTCCATTTACCACACATCAAAGTGTCTTGGTGAGGTTGTTTGGTCCAGTGAGGTTCCTACTCAATATTATCACATTTAACATAATAATATATTATAATTATATACATTTTTTCATATAAAAAATACAACATAATTGATTTATGTTTTATAGATTTATGAAAATACTCTTTTTGAAATAGGAATATGTTTTTATTTGAAATTATTATTTTTTTAAAATACATGACTATTTATCACTGTGATTGATTATCCATTTCAAAATTTTAGGGAATAATAAATATCTGCATAAATTTTTTAATATTTATTTCTTTATATAATATGATCATTACTTTTTGTAATTTTTTTAATTTTAAAAAAAATTGTCATAAATGAAAGGCTGCAGTTGAAACAAATTTGCTTATAATTTGACTGTTTATTTTATAATTTTTTATCTAATTTTTTCACATGATTCATTAATTATTTTATTTATTAATTTTTTTTCTATATTTTTATAAAAAAAAATCAATATTCTATTTCTATTTTTTTTTGTGTATTTTGAATTTGTATTTCTAAATGATAAATTCTATTATAGAATGATTTATTAAATTTTGTATTATTTCTTATTGTGTTTTTTATTGATTTAGATTAATTATAGTGACATGATTGTTTATTGTTATTTTATTTGTGATTTATAAAAATTATTGATTATGGGTTTCTATTTTTAAAATGATCTAACTCCATTTTCTTAATACAATGTAATAAAAATGGAAACCCAAATCCATGTTTGACTATGCAAGAAGATAAAATTATGCATACTATAAATGATGAAACCCACAAATATATACCTTACATTGTTGCACTAATACTATAAAATTTTATTAAATGGGATTAATGAAGACCACAATAGCATCATAATGTAAAGGAGGTTGTCTAAGAGAGATATGGGATGGTGAGATTTATCCAAGAATTGAGAAAAATTTAATTATCACCATCTCATAATGAATTCCCATTTATAAATCCATAAAGGATGCTCCTATAGTGAACATACATTAACTCATACATTAAGAGTTAATGCTTACATCAACTATAATTCCCTAATATGAAAACATTTCCACCCATTTATTCTTATTAAATATTTAATAAATCAAATCTTAGATTGAGGATATGCGAGTGTTACTTAAATAACACCACATTTCCTTTGGTGAATTAAAGAAGTGAAAAATTGATGGTACCATGTGATTCATGGAACATTGATTCAACTTATCATATAATATGACAGGTTCGGGTAGTTTATATATGGAAAGCTTATATCATAAAATATGATATATCCCATATGCATAAAATATGTCTTATTCCATTAATATTTTATACTCTAGGACATACCATGTCGTATTATACAGTATCACAGGTATTTGGGAAATATTACATTTAACCCATCTCTTACACTAAATCCTAAAAGGCTCATATTCTATTTCACCCTATATAATACTGTATATGGTATCATGTGAAATAATATCGAAAAATACTTTTAGATATATTCCGATTTTTTTAAAAAAAATATGTTATCATCTTCATCAAGCCTCACATTATATTCAATACCCTATGAATAATTATCCAATACTATGTTAATCAAAACAATAAAACACTTTTAGAGAAGCTCTCTGAGTCAGAATCCTTCCTTATATAGTCAACCAAAAAATTGTAATATCATGGGACTTTGATTCAATTATAAAAAATATGAATAACCAAATCCATAAAAGTGTGGAACAAGTGGACACTTGAAAAAAAACAAGTTCTAATCAATATTCAAATGTATCTTGAGTGATCTCCATCATACTAATGTATCTCTATACCAATTTCCACCAACCACAGCATATTAAAGTTTTCAATATCATATGATCCAATTTTCCACAAAATCGAGTGACCATGGGATAGGGTGTATTTTAATCCCATATATCCTTCTACAAATATGATCCATTCCCCCTAGTATACCAAATACATAATTTATGACACTTCATGTAGTATACTAAGTGGATCATCTAAGGCACACAATTTGTTTTGTGTTTCATGAGCATATTTTGTATCCTAATACAAGATTCTTTCTCATTCAAGCCATAATATTTTATCAAAACCTATAATATTATATAATGAACATCAATTACAGATAAAATAAACACATACTTTGACAAAAAAACAATATTTCACTTTGTGAAATTTGAATAAAATTAAAAATATTTGAAACCAACAAGAAACAAAGACACAGTGGAGATGAATTTTGTATAACATGAAACATTTCATATTTATAAAATCCTTTCAGAATAATTAACAAAACCATACATTAGAACCTATCTAGTATATCATATATGATATGCTTCCAGATATTTCTTAGGTTTGAGTGACTTTTAAGGGTTTAGTTTTCCCATTATATCTCTATGTAATTCTTGAAACAAATCTATGTGATGACTTGATAAAACCCTCCTGCTACGTTTTTTAGTGGAAAACATCTATGGATTAATCGAGTTTGAATAATGGTGAGATTTCGCAATCATATTCCTAATGTTAAACTACGCGTACATATTCAAACTCTTTAACTCCATGACATAAAAGTTTACGGTGTATAATTGTCTTATCTACTTAGAACTCTTTCTAAGTACATCATCATCATTCTTGGAACACATCCCATTAAAATTTTTCTTTAAATATTTTCATAACTAATGTATCTATTTAAATTTTATATTCAAAAATATTTTAAAATAATTTAGGATAAAGTGACATATAAATTGTTATGATAACTACATGTAACACTTTACATTTATTTTTATCAAAATATCCTAAAATATTATAGGGTATTAAATAAAACTCACATTAAATTTTGACTTCAATAATATTTTAGTTGTTAAATTCGAACATTTCTATCTAAAAACATACACTCACTAGCCTCTTAGACACTATAATAATCTAGAATATCATGCTAATATAATCAAAATTCCTTATGTATGAAATAAATATTATTTAATTTTAGTTATAATGTATAAAAATTAATTATTATATCCATATCAAATATTATATTCTATTTTTTTGAAGAATTTTATTATAAAAATAACTCTTTATTATATTCAATATGTCACTTATGGATGGCCGAAACACCATCCATCATATTTTAATATACATTTGGATAAATAATTGTATCCTCGATAGAACGTGTTTAAATTTTTATCCATTTCAAACACATTATACAAATGATGAATCATACACCTTCTGTTCTCAATCTACTATCTTATATTTTTCATAACCACACTTCGTTAATAATAAAATATCTTATCATAAAAGAGAAACGAGATGATTATACATGTTTTACATAGATCCATATGAGGATGATATGTTCCCTTTCCTTATAATCCTCAATATAACACCTCTTTAATACACTACATTAAGCAAAACATCAATCTCTAACAATTTTCCATTGATTTGGAACTCCTGTATATTAACAAAACTTTTAAAACATACAATTGTTATCACATACAATTCATAATAAATTAATTTATTTCAATAAAATTGATAACCAATTTTCACAACATATGGAGTTCCTCAAATTACATTGGGTATTCAAAAAAATTATATCCCATGAAATCATAGTAACTTATTAATAATACATTTTGGTTTCAATGAACATGACTATAAACATGAAGAAACATTGTTTTAATTCCAAATTAACATTTATTCATTGGGTTTGAAATTTTACCCACTCATATTTTCTATATAGTGGAGTAACCTAAACATCAAATTCACATTTCAATAATTGTCACAGTCTTTTAAATATTGGGTAAAATGTACACGAAATCATTCACATTATTGAAAATTTTACATCAATGAAAAAATAATAAATCCCTTATCCAAAATTAGACTCAAGGAAACCTGTATTGTCATGACCACCTCCCCCAAAGGGTATCCCACCTAGGCCCAAAATCAAAGGAGAGATATGGTGATTTACAATCTTGCCTCTTGTATACCTTGAGTTATCAACTATCAATGAGGTTATAATATGAATACATATGGGAGACGTTACCATCTAAGAGAACATGAAGATGACTGAAATAAGATAGATACACCAATAAACCCCTAATCAAACATATATAAAGTAAATTAGTGCATACATGAAATTTCATACAACTCTAAAACAACTAAAAAGGGAAACTAACAGTACCAAAAATTTAAACTCATCAGTGACCATGAATCCCCAGTAGCTCCTATAAATCCTAAAGCTAGTAATATACGACCTCATCTCTAACTTACTCTTAATGACCTGAAAATTTTAATATATTAATGGGGTGACTATAACAGTATATTTTTTATGATCCTTCCCCATGATTATTGTGAAAAAGTTAAACAAACAGTGCTAAAGCACAGTTTACAATATTGAAGTTAAATCATCACCTAAATAGTTATACTAAGTTCCCAGCCTCACCATGGATATATATCACCATGTATTGCATACAAGTGATCATATAATATAATATCAATAACAGGGGTACACCACTACAACATTCCCAGTAGTTTTCTATTATTCCCAAACATCACATGTCACAATCCATATCTCTCTAAAATAAACCATACCAAAAACACTTGGGCTAAGTATCCTAACATGAACCTCATGAATCACATCATCCCATATCACATCATTATATAGTAACTGGTAATTTCTAGGATCCACCATAGACCGCATGTCATCTATCATACATTGGGTGTTATACCTCATGCCATCACAACCAATACATCGAGTAAGGTACCTTAATACATCAGAAAATATATGTGTAATACATATAATAATAATTTAGATACTATATCCGGAGACACATGTGTGTGAAATTACCACAAGCCATCTCATCCCTCTACACACATGTATAGAGAAAACCACAATCATACAAGTACATAATACTATAAAGATAAGAGAGTTGTGCCAGAGGGGGTAGTCATCCACCCATCTTCCCACATGGATTTTGGGGAATACACCCTATAATAGTCTATTAGGTGTTAGTTGCGCTAACATTCATGGGTGGGGTAAAGTATGAAATCACATAATATACATGAAATAATATATCTCACAAACACAATGTGGGTATATACCTGTTATTAGACTCAACTATAACTAAAGTCACATAGCCTCTTGATTTCCACTTCTAAGACGAGATATCTCATAAGAACCCAATGATTTTAAATATCTTCATTAAATTACTTATTTTCATTTTTATTATTTATTTTAAATTAATTAAATAATTGACCATTAATATTATTTCACATTACACATTTATCTTCTATCAATGTGAATTCCATGCCTTCCAGGCATAATCCCTTCCATGTCTAGAGTTTCTCAAAATCATTACATTTTTATTAAAATAACACCAAACCCATGGGTTATGTCATTTATTAAAAATTATTAACATCATTCCATAATCCAGGTACTCTAATAAAACTATCCTAATCTAACAAAAAGATAAAACATGTAACCGAGAAAAAATAGATGTCTCAAGATCTAGATAATGTAATACATATAAAATAAAAAACTCAGTTGTAAACCATTAAACATATTCATATCAATCAAGAATATAGCTTTATAAAATCAATGTGTAATATCGACATCAACTTATTACATCATCTTTGATTCCATCCCATACACCCACAAGCATATCCCTATGCATATCAATATCATATGTTTCAAATTATTTAATATCATTATGGACTCCCTAACTCGTATAACATCTTCCATACTAGGAACATATCACATCACATAATAAGGATCTCATCTAGAGAACATAAAAAGGAATCATGTATAAAAAATCATAATCAACATGTCAACTTGTCCCTAAAATGAGTTATTTATCCTTCCCATGAAAATGATCTCTCACAACTCCCAACATAAGGTGTACAACCATTATAAAAAAATAGGAACTCTCAGCCCCAAAGATTTATCTTAAACAAAAAACCAAAATTATTTCATCTCGAATTAACCAATTCATTATTCAAAGTTCTATCTATGTGGAACCATAGGAATCATCTATAACAATCTTTTAAAATTTTTAATAATCTATTATAATTACTTACGGTTTCAATAGCCTATAGAAATATCATTCTCATGCAACATATATTTTTATTTTATCACTCTAAAAAAATATTTTTCTTCACATTTTCTATAAAATTTCATTAACACATGAGAAAAAATAATAAAACAATTAAACATGAATTCTTTCATCAATTTTAATATAATAAAATTATTAGAAACACAAGATTAATTTAAATATGAATCTTTAAATTTAATATTAAAATTATTCAATTGACTACTTATTTTTATTCAATACCATTTTACATCAATAACAACACAATAATCCATAGCATAAACAAACATTCTAATAAGAATTACTCAATAGTACACTCTCTATCAAAACAAAAAAAACGGTTATTAAGGTATAAAACATCTGTATCATGTGATTACTGTCTAACTTATTTATTAATCCAATTCAATATTTATTAGGTTAATTTCACTATCATTAAAATGGATAAACATGATAAATTTATGATTGTACATAAATTATTATAGAATCGATGAATCCCCTTCTTTGAATTCATCGATGCTTTTCACATGATAAAAACACAATATTGTTGATCTCGGTCACCTATCCCACAAGAAGACTGGATCCCACTATGTAAGCCACACCAAAACCACTAAAATAATAAAAAACTCCTTAAGAAACCTATAGATAAACCTATATCATAAACCAATATAACTAAGGAGGAACCTAAAAAACAAAAAAAGAAAAAGATGTATAACATACATTGGATATCTGCATATCAAAGAGGGGAGGTCAGGATCAATTCCCTTTGATGAGCTCCCAAAATTCCTTGAAAACCCATCACATGACTCATGGAGATTTTGGATATAATATGTATAGTTTTAGATACCATGAGTTTCTATAGGTTATAAAACAAGAAACAGATGATGTATTTATAATTTAGAGGCCGAGTTTACATAGTAAACATGTAAAAAAATTTGTTCCGCTAAAAAAAATCCCCTTTAACTGCAAGTATTGTGCTTAATTCCGATCATAAATTTCATGTTTAAATCATAATTTCCATTGGCCACAAAACAAAATCCATAAAACCCTTCATTTCGTAAGCCTCACTTATTCTGTAAAACACACATTTCCCACAAACCCCTTATTATAATTTAAATTCTACCTACATATATATTTTAACTGAAATACACCACCATACCTCCACTAAGACTTTTCTGAGATCTAGGGGATTTGAAAATGTATAATTTTAGACTACATAGTTTCATTAACTTACATTAGATTCATCTCAAATAATTCTCATCCTAGATAATTCAAAACTAAACTCAGAGGGTAAACAAATGGGGTGATCCAAACTACCACCGTATGAGATACATCTCGAGAATCTATCCATCATAGAATACTAAATAGTGGCATAGAGTAATAATTCACAAAGACATAAAAAACAACAACAATATCCTAAACCCTATTCTAGAGGAGATACCCCTAAAAAGATCAAGTCTAGAACATAAAACAAGAGTAGATACATGTGTTTGATATAATCAATTCAGATCCCAACCTTCTGGAAACATATATTAAAAAACTAACCCTTTTGAATGCCATCATATAATACTACCAAGAGAAGAGAGTAGAGCCAAATAGGGTAATCAACCATCCATCCTCCCACTAGCATGTTGGGGAAAACACCATCCCCGATTCCACTAGGTGTTAGAAACCCTATCCTCTATGGGTTTGGATTCATATGTAATCATAAAATATACATGATATAATATTGCTCATAACTACACTATGTGAATAACCTAGTCTTAGACTCAACTGTAGCTAAAGTTATTCAGATTGTTTGTCTTACACCACTAAGAATATATATTCTATAATCATAATTTTTTAAAGAGCTAAATTAAATTAATAGTTTTCCCTTCAATAATTTATTTTAATTTAATTAATTAAATTACGATATATTTTATTTCAAAATACACATTTCATGTTCTATAAAGGATAAGAATATACCCTCCTAGAATAATTCTAAAAGAGTCTTTGGTTTATCAATATCATCCCATTTTCATACTACAAAAATAAACCGCATAGGTTCATTAATTTATTAAAAATTATTAACATCATTCCATAATCTAGGAACTCTAAAAAACGGACCTAATATAAAACCAAGATGGAGAATGAAACCATGTATAGCTAGCTACCTAATGTAGTGGGAAAAAATATTTTGATAAAACAAGAAACATGACCATCAAACATTAAACAGATTCATTTCAAGCAATCATCAAACATTATCACATCAATGGGTAAGCCCAAATTCAACTCTTTATATCATATCTATTATCACCATTTACACCCACATTCATATCCTGATATATCTCACCAACACAAGTGTCTAATTATTCCATGTCGTATGGGCCTCCCCACCCCATATCAAATCAACCATCCAAGACTCATAGCACATCAGATACAAAGTATCATATCTAGAGAACGTTAGAAGGTAGAATGAAAAAGAGAGAATAATAAACATTAAAACTTGTCCCTAATACAAGTCATTCATCCTTCACATACAAATTATATCTCACAGCTACCAACATAATGCATTAAGCCTTTATAATATAATATATATTCTCATTACTAAATATTTATCTTTTAAAAAATAATATTTCCACTTGAATTAACCATTTCATTATTCATTGGTTCCATCTACTGGCAACATTAGGAATCAACTATACAAATCAATATAAAGTTTTAACATGATATTAGTATTAATTCTAGTTTCAAAAACCCAGAGAAATACCTTTCTTATTTAATATAATTTATCATTTTATAATATTCAACAAAAATTATCGCGCTTTACATTCTTTTTCAATTTTCATTAACACATGTAACAACATGATTATATGATGGTGCCAAACACTTGTGGGTATTCAAACCCTCCAACTTTCTTCCTCTTTTTCCCTACGGTTTTCTGTTAATCTGCTAATAGAGGAGGTCTTCCCATAACTCTCATGGTGGAATATGGTTTCCATTCATCCCATCTTGCATCTTCAGCTTCGAGATCTTCAATAGGTTGTGAAATTATTCCCTTTATCTTCATTTGTTTGTCTCCATCGATGTGATCTCATAATACTTGAACTTTCCTGGAATTTCTTCCCTGATTCATGTGGTAATGATTTTTGTTGCATCCATCGGTTGTCACTACAAATTCATGGTCAGATCCTTATCATCCTGATTATGTGGATTGTGGTTGATCGGTTTTCTTTGGCGACCAGTGGTGATTTTTGTGTATGTTTTATCTACATTTGGAATGTTTTGTGGGATTTAAGCCTTGGTATACAGTGGTGGGATGACGATTCCATCGATGTGGCAGTGGATAGGGTTTGTGGGGGTTTTAGAAAATTTCTTATGGTGATATTGATGTATTTTTGAAATGCCAATGGTGGAGATGTTCACTGTTTATGGTTTCTTGCCTCCTGGAAGTGTGATTTCTTCTTTTTGTGCTCTTCTCTAGATTATTTCTCATGTATTCTTGGTTATAATTTTTTCTGAATATTATATCACTTTATGGACATTGGTTTTCCATGTTTCACTTGGTGTGGAACTAAATATTATAGGTGTTTCTGGGTGGGAGGCCTCAAAAGACGGATGGGTGTGTAGAACCCCATCATCTAGCCATGCATCAACACTTTTCTAGACTGATGGGTGCCTCGCCATGACATTTTCATAATGGTTTTAGTCATTTTTTCATTTCATATGGTTGAAAATACTATATGTTCTTTTCATGATTTTTCATGTGGGTGTCTTAAAAGAGATAAGGGTGAGCTTGCACCCTTCATCCGAAACTCCTCCACATTCTCTATTGGTTGAAGAGGTGCTCTTCCAAGTTGTGTTGCTCGTACGGTGCCACTTCTTAATGGACGGGGTGACACATTTTCTTGACTGATATCACTATGGCAATGTCTGGAGATGAGCTCGATGAGGATTTATAATGACTACATGGAAATTTTATTCTTTAGAACTTTTTGTCCCTTTTTGACCGTTGTTTTTTTTGGCATTTTTTCCTTCTTGTAATGGGTTATCTCTTTACCAATCAGAAAATCTGTTATATGTTTAATGTCAATAATAGGGTCATTCCCTCAATCTCTTCAAGAAAATTTAACTATAAAGTTTAACAATTAAAATTCCATACTCGTATTAATTTTAATATCATAAAACTATAAGGCACACCAGATTCATTCAAACATAACTCATTAAATGTCTTAATCCAATTAATAAATTAATTCCGACATTACATTCTTACCACTTTCCATCAAGAAAAACAAGATAATAGATAACATAACCAAACATTATAACATGAATAACATAGATATACCATTATCTATAAAAACAAGAAGAAAACATTTATCATGGTATAAAACATCAGCAAAATGTGATCATAATAAAATTTATTTATTTATCATGTCCAATATTTCTTAGGTTATTATCACTTTCATCTAATTAGAAAAACCATGATCAATTTATTATTGAATGTAAATAAGTAGAGAATGAATAAATTTCCTACCACAAAGGTGTCAATGTTCTTGACATGATAATAGACTAACATCACATATCCATGTCTCCTCTCCCACAACAATACGACATCCCATCCTGTGACGCCAAACTAAAACCAAGACAACAAAAAAATTATCCATTTGAATCCTATAGAGAAACCACCATCCAATGGAAAGAAAATAGCAAGAGGAACTAGACAAAAAACCTAGAAAGAAGAGTTCGAATGTACCTCGGATCACCATAGATCAAATAAACAATACTAGGATTGATCACCTTCAAATGGATCATAAAAAGCCCTGCTAACCCTTCTTTGGATGTATGGATATTTTAAAATAGAATATTTAGGGTTTTAGAAAACCAAAGGAACTGTATGTTATAAATCGTGCATCATAATGAGTGTTGATGGTTCAAACCCCCTTATTTACATCATTAACAGTTTCATAATTATGTTCCAATGAAAAACATGGTTCCTCAAACAACGAGGATTAAATTTAATTAACATCATAATTTTTTGGTTTATAATGTAATTTACATGGGCTAAAAAAAGGTTTAAAACCCTTCAGAATGTAAGCTACACAATTTCCTTAAAACACACTTATGTCATAAACCCCTTGTTATGATGTAAATTCTCTATAATTCCCATTTTTAGCAACCAATCACCACTATACCTACACTAAACCTTCTCCAAGTTCCAAAAGATTCAAAAACATACAAAGGGTTAAAATACATGGATTCAAGACCATACATCTAGGTTCAACAAGTCCTTTATATATCCAACAATATTTAATATATTAGTAAAGACTAAAATTTCTTTGTTCAAATTTTCACTTAATGCCTTTGAGATATTAAAATAATCATTCAATGATTCTCATAAAATCATTGATTTCATGTATTGAACAATATGAATAGTATTTTTATTCAATAACGTATTGATCAAACATATACAATTTCTTATTCCTAGTTAAGAAAAGTTCATAAATTATATGTATTAGAGATTTCATACACTAAGATTAAATTTCTCAAGGATTAGTCTCAATGTTATGTTTATTAATGTTAATATTATTCATCTATAATAAAATATTTTATCAGATGAAAGTCATATTTTACTTTCATTTACAAATGGATTTTTTTAAATGTGCCGCAACTAAAGTAAAATTCCCTTTTAAATTCATTATGTCCCTTAGTTTGTAAAGATATATATTTCAGTAAGAAATGTTTTTGATTTGATTCTCTTCCCACAACATTGATATTAAGGTAGGGAAACATCCCAATCATGTCATATATGACTCTTGGATAGTTGAGAGTGCAACTCTTTATCCAATCCAATGTATGAATAAAACCAAATCTATTATTATGGTATTATTACTCTTTATGTTTCTCAATTAAATGTAACCAAAAGAAAAATGTGGTTCTTCGTTTTCAACCTTTTATTGTTATCCATTTACACCATCCCTTGTACAAGATAATCCATTGGCACCCCACTTTGGTATAATATTATTGATTTACTAATCATTGTCTGGACATATGCTACTTTGGAAGGAATGTAACACTAAATATTTTTAAAAGGATTCAATACAACCATATTATCTCATGTTATTCCCTTTATATGTATGAATAATTTAAACTATTTAGTTTGGAATCTTATTCCTTCCATCAAACCAAAAGTTTTAAACAATATTGATGTATAAATAATTACAATACTCATAGCCACTGTTACCAAACAAAATTAAAAATCAACTATATTTATACGCATCCAAATTCGTCCCTTTCATGAGGTACGTGGCACTATTTAATTAAAATTTTAGAATTATATAAAATAAATAATCTTCACATGAGTAAGCCTAAATCCCTAGTTAATCAACCATAAATTTTCTATAAGTCGGCATAAGCATCTTAAATAGTGGGAACTCTGACCCAAATTTTCTCTAACCAGGGATACTTTACTAAAGTGATATACCAATTCCAACATAATTCTTACACAAAATATGTCTAAACTATAATTAACAACTTAATTGAACCTCATAAATTAATACAATCAAATGTTAAAGTAAGATAAAAGTAAATACATTTATTATAATAAGCATCTCATTCATTAAATACACATGTGATAACTTGGAAATATTTTAAATAATTTAAACTAAAGAATACACCCATTCCTAATTTAGAAGTTAAATTCACGAATAAGGAAAATTAAAATTTCTAAATTACTGAAAAAAATCACATATTTAAACATGAAATAGATATTTATGAACAATTTATAAATAATAGATGATTATGAACACTTTATAATCTAGTTTTTCATTATGGGAATTCTGTAATCTTGATTTTAAATACTATATATTAATTTCTAAATAGTAACACTTTTATATTATTCATTATATGACATTTATATTTAAATATATGATATTAAATTATATATAACAATTTCATTTTTCAATTTTTATTATGTAAACTCTTTAAATAATATAAATATCATACAATAAATATTATTTAATCCTTGATAAAACTAGTCATCAAATTTTCTTCTGATGTGGTCTCAATAATTTCTTTGAACACATCCTTTAATTACAACTATTCAAATAAATAATTATGAAAATTCATAATTTAAATATAATAACTCAATATTTTTACTTATTTTTTTATTTATAAATCCGTTATAAATGAAACTTATAATTTCCATTTAAACATTTTATATATAAATTATCACTCATGATATATAATTCAAAAGGTATTATAATATTTACACTAGAAGAACCCATTGTAACTAGAGGAATTATAAGGGAAATATTATTTGTTATATTAATTTTTAAACATATCATTAAAGTGTTTTTGGTGTGATTTACATTGTATGGGATACTATTGATGTGTTTTAATGTGGTTCTAAACTTAATTAAATAATTCTGTAATTTTTTAGTACAAGTAGAAGTATATAAAAGTCCAATGTGTGTATGATTTATTATTTTTGCAGTGTAACGATGATATAGTATCTATGTTACCATGATTATGAATTGTGTAAACACTACACTACATTTTTTAACCATTATTCTTCTATATGTAAACATCATTCTTGTAATTCATGGGTTTAATGAAAACGTTGTAGTGCCCCGACCTGGTTCACTACATGACCCTTGGAGTGACTCCCCATATTCTACAGGGTTCTAACTAGTTGACTGGGACAAATCCTTATTATAGGAGACAATTTACTCAAATAAAATTCAAAAAACATATCATAAAGAATCAAAACATCCAAAACACATAATTAGAGGATTCACAAATAACCATGTTAAAATTCTATAATAAATATCTCATACAAAATAATATAATCATATATCAACTAAAAGACCAATAATATGATAAAATATACGAAATAAAAAAAAAGAAAAATACATAAGGGCGATAATTCTACCCCATTCCAAAATAACCCTTTCTCCAAACACCAATTGTGTTCCTCTAACCTTATCCACCACATAACCTATGATCAACATTAAAAAAACTAATGGTGTGAACATACATAATAGTTCGTATATAAGGTGTGACTATATAACTCATTAGTGTCTCAACAAACATACGTAATATAAATTTTCATCTATGTGTGTATCCATGAGTAAAACAAATAAAAAATTCACAAATATGTGTTACATTTCAAGTTCTAATCAGCCCGCTATTATTCCAAGTGCATTGGGTCATTGTGTGCTAATGAGGCCACCATAACACTTGATCAATCCTTCTTCAGTGCAATTCTAGAATTCCATCACCTCCTCACCTCATTCTATTAAAATGGTTTCACATCCCATAACTGAAGACTCTATATAGGCATCATCTAAGTCCTCTAACCACTACCCAAAGGGACATGGTATCATTATAAAACCAATTCTCGACCCACTACCTCATTACTTAAGGTAGGGTTCATCAACTATTCCATGAATCATATTATAGAAAATATTTATTTCTTGGGGTGGTCCACTATCATGACTCATACTTTCTCACTCAAGGAAAGGTCTATAATTCACATACATAAGAACTATATCTCACCCAAAGTAGTCCAACAAGCGTCATCTTATTATTTTAGTGGCCCCACATAAGGATTCCTATCCCTCCTAGGATTGTAACTTATCATAAGAACACACATGATATGTCAATAATATCACATAACTCTTAAAAAACTCACCAGTTAGTCCTTGGGTTTGATTCACTCGATATATATCCCCTGATCTTGATTCACATCTCAATCCAACAATCAAGGCATCCACCTGACCCCCAGACTCATCACAATCTCTTATCATCAACATCGTCTCACACCCTTCACACATCGGTGACTATAAATCCATTTTTATTCACAAACCTAAATATAAAGGTCATTATTAACCCAAAAAAACCCCATCACTCTAGGTCCCATTTCCCAAGAATCATCCCAAGTTATCTTGTTGTAATAATCTTTTCAACCTGATGTTAGGCCATTCAATAAACTCCTTGAAACGTATAGGGAATAATCTCACATATCCTAAGGGGTATCTCTCAACTGATCACATAGAGTAACCCCTCAATGTTACTCATTTTTAGTCGGTGATTACTTATCTTAATCCCCTCACACACAAATATTCTTCTCTGACCTTAGAATATATTTCATTATAACATGTGAGATGTATGACCATATCAATAATAATCAATCATCCACAAGCCACTTACACCCACCCAACAACCATAGATTACTCACCAAGGTTACCTCACACCACTAATCATCCCTCTAGACCATCACACGGAATCTATTTAGCTCCATCAACACTCATTTCCTTTAGTGACATCGTTACTGGGGATCCGAGTTACCCAAGTGCTAAAAAGAACTTATTCGTTGAATAAGAGGCCTAACACCATCCTATATCTTTGACCAAGGAAATCCTCATTCCCCAAAACCAGCATATGAACCCATGAGGTTTTTATTTCATGCACATCCATGTGTAAAAAATTATACTAAATTATATTATAGGGGCCACTATCCCTGAACATGGAGTTAACCCCTCTCCAAGAATTATTGAGTATTTTATGAGTCTTCACATGCTCTTTAGCACCAACCATAACTGATTGTTTTAAAATTACATAGAATTACATGTGATCAACATTTTTGGTTCTCCTATTTCCACAACATACAAAATTCCCAACAACCTCAATCAATTCCACCATGCATAGTGGAATCGACATTGAAACCCGCACCCAAATCACAGTAAAATGAAGGTATTGAAAAAAGAAATAAAATATAATAAAAATGGAAGAACAAGGCTCATATAACTATAGAAATTCCACCAAAACAATAAATTTTCATGGGAGATCAAAATAGTAGAGGGACGAGTCTACCAAATGGACTCTCTCTTACACATTTTCCTCCAAAAAACAGGATCCCAACTATAAAAGGATCAGTCAGCCCATAAATAAAAAACTGATATAGTTTCCAACCATGATGTGACAGGGTGGTTTATTTCACAACACCCACCACCTTTGGATATTTCCATGATGAAACCTAGGGTTATGAAATGACTAGTTGTAGTGGAATCATTTTAGAAAGGCCTCTATAAATTTCAAAGATTCCGACCCATGCACTCAAACCATCATTTGGGCATTATTATTCCTCATAAATATTCATATTGAGAATCACCAATTCTAAAATAGTATGTCCCATACCTTCACTCCAAGATCTAGTGTTAACAAATCATTATTTAATAAATATCTTTGATAAAGAGTTATATGAATATATCCTTATTTTAAAAAATTACCATAAGATAAGCATTAGAACTCAAAAAAACATATCAAAATACTATTAATAAGAGGGTTTAGTCTTTTTTAAGACCCATTTCTTGGAAAACATATTTTACAAAACTTTTGATCATTTCTCTATAATAGAACCACACTAGATCAACATATATACATCACCAAGGTTATACTCATCTTTGTAACATGGGGAATGTAAACAAATGAAAGGGGTGATCTCAAATTCTCAGTAATGGAAAAGAATCAATATTTCATCAAGGGATAGATCATATACACATGATAAAACATAGAGAATGGAGAAATTTATTATTAAAAATGACATGTAACTATGTGAATTTACCATAATTCATGATAGAAGACGTCTAATCAAAAATGAACAATTATATACCATGGAAAAAGTTTTGCAGAGTCATGAGGCATTAAAAAAGTGTCAGGGAGCACAATAAAAGGATTATAGAATTGTGAAATTTACTTTAATAATATTATAACAATGAGTTATGGAATAAAAAAAAGCCTAAAAAATCTTGTGAACAATGATTTATGCATCGTGTTCCCTCAAAAATACAACAAACATAGTTTTTTCACGTGTTTTATGAGTTAATTTCATACTTTATTTTTATTTTTTTTTTGCAATGAATTGTTTGTGATGTGTTCCATGGGTTTTTGGTGGGTTTTAGGAGTTTCTTAGGCGTTCTAAAGGTTTACAGTTGTTGCACTATTTTTCCAAAATGCGTCAATCCTCCAAAACACCACATGACAAGTGGCAGTAACACTTGAGGTGCATCACAACTAAGGAACATTTTTTATCAATCCATGTGGCCTCACATGAAAAATAATGTGACACATTACATTATAAAAAATAGTTTTGATGCATGATTTGACAAACTTTGTGACCAAACTATATTTGTTCCCATATTATATAGAAATTTTCACATGATTGGGGAATGGATTATCAAAATCTTGAGATGAAACCATGTGTGAGTGGTTTAATGATATTAAAATCCTATTTAATGAAATTATTTTTTTCATTTAGACCAATTCTCTATCTTATATGTACCCCTCTAGAATATAAAGACACTATAGGCCTTCTCTTGGGAATTCCTTATCATTATAGATTGATTCAAGTTGATCCAAGTGTATTGATGATAAAAAATTAAGGCATGTGTTAAAGAATCCTCCATTATTTATGTTACTTTAATATCTACACTTCTCCCCTTGAAAAGAATCATATATATAACATGTAATTGAAAGATATATGGATTTTGATTCCATCTAATGATGAATTCTTGAATCATTACTTGAACAGTGGTAGATCTATTATGTTGGCATCCTTCCTTTTATAGATATCAGATTTAGAAACACTACATGATCCTAAGAGGAAAGTTAGTGTGCATATAATATTTTGGAATTAGAGTATTCTTGAATCCATTTATATAACCTTTATTTACTTTATTTAGGGATTGTTCTTGGGATTCTTGGTGTGTGGGATCGATCTAGTCAGTGATCAGGTGAGACTAGGAATTAACTTCATAAAGTTTTTAGTGGTTTCATCAATATGATAATGTTATGAAATTTCTTACCTCATGGGGCCCTTTTATACTTTTATTTTATGGATGTGATGCATGTGTTGTCATATCTTGTTCTACCATGTTTGATAGTGATCACATGTATGTTTGTGTATCCTTTGATAGCCATATATGATTCTTGATTCCAAGAGTCTATTAGTGTATATTTATAAAGAATGTTTTATATTTATTAATTTTAATTGTATGTTACTTATAATTCTAATAATGACATTACATATTCATCATTTTTATGTTCTACTATATTATGTGTAAATATTATGCCTTTTGAGGAAATATTTTTATTACTCTGAATAGGTGGACCGTCATGCTATGGTTATCACTTAGAGGGGGAGTATGTATAACTAGTGATGAGGATGATTTTGGACAACAACATATAATATTGGAATACTAGAATTGAGGCTAGTCAAATGGTAACAACATTAGTGGTACTAATTCCTTGTGTCTTGATCCAAGGCATAGGTCGGATATGATGGCCATAGGGATAGAGCTGTCACTGGTAACTGGGGTTGACAATCCTGAGGCCGGAACCATGATGGAGATAGGATATTATGTCCATGTGGATTGATTCATCATGATTCCTTGAGACTGTTGAGAGAAATATTCCCTAGCCTATCAATGAGCTCTCGATCACTCTACACATCCTTCTTGATTATAATTTTTCCTGGAGATGAGGTAGGTACGTTCGAGGATCATGGTTGATTAGATAGCACATGATTTCTCAATTTTTGATTGTTTTTGATTAATCAAACATTTATATTTATCATTAAAAACACCTATTATAATTTTGAATACATGTTAAGGATATGTTTTTGGTGTCCTATTGGGTTTTATTATGCACACCATTAATAATAATCTTGATGCACGTGCAGAATTCATGGTTAGGGATTCAAGTAAGTGAAAGGGTATAAAGACCCCTATCCTAGTAGCCTATAGTTTGTGGTTACATTATTACATAAACATTAGATATAAGCTATCACATCCCAAAATAATTAATAGTTTATAAGTCTTGGAAAACTAGATACATTCATTAATCTCATAATGTATATGAAAAATTAAATTACAACATAGTATTTTCTTTGAGAACATCATTATTCCCTATATCATATCATTGAATATCAATCATAATACACATCCTAGAATCATGGTAAAATGATACATAAGTATGGGGTGATCTCATATAGTAATTAAGATTATGATTACAATAAAATATAATATGATATGAATAATATGACAAGAATAAATTATTATCAAATATTTCTATATAAATAATCACATGATTTTGAAACATATTCATGGATATAATAATTATTCCAATAATCACATGCACATAATTAAATTATTTCATAACGATGGAATTCATAATACTAGGAATATGAAGCGTACTAAAGATACATCAGGTTAGGACATCTAAATCATACAGTCAATGCCTCATTCCCTAACATCTTAAAAAAATGGGTAATGTCTTGGACAAATACCCAGTCTAGTTTTTCGCATGAGTATTATTGATGAATTAAGGGGATATGTAATTCCATCCACCACTCATTAGTCAATAAGTCTAATTAAATAATTACGTGACCAATTAATACAATTTAATCATTTTTCCTTAAAAATCAATAACTCTCCATATTGGAAGAACTAACATAAAAAATATCCATACTTACCCCAGTCAATCTGATTATAAACCATCGAAATTAATATAGATGATGTCATTTCTGGAGTATATCCTTAGTAAACCATAATATTCAACAAATAATGTTGTCATAAATGATAATACTTTAAAAATATCACTAGAAAATTTCTTGAGGAAAATACCCCTTTTCACATTGAAATCACTTATTTAAAATAAAAAAAATTCCCAAATATTAAAAAAAATTAAAATAATATTGTAAAATTATAAATTATGATTTAAAACATTTTATGGTTATGATAGTGAGAAATCACGTTCATTCCATATAACTTAAAAACATTCATTTTACACTTTTATAAGAAAGGTCAAAAAGTCCCTCATTTAGAAAAAAAACAAGAAGAATTATTATAGACCATATTTTTTGAATAATTTTTTTAATATTTTTAATAAATAGCTACATAATACTAAATAAATTCTTTAAAACATTTTAATGAAAATATGGACTTCAAAGAAAAGTATTTCCGACTATGTTAAAAAACAAAGTAAGTTTTTCTAAAAACATTTTTTTGTTATCTTAATTAATTTTGGAGAGGAAAATAAAATTGAAAATTGAAATTAATAGAAATTACTAGTTAATAATAAATTATAATGGGTTTAAAATAGAAATATCAAATAATGCACCCATCAAATTTTTCAAAATATACACTCTCGAATAATTTTGAGATTGTAAAATAAACCTTTACCTCATGTCTGAATTCATCCGTATGTGTTTGAACCTCATATATAATAAATATAGAATTATTATAAATATATTATATGTCCATAATGATATATATCATACAATATACGATTTATTTATAACCTTTTATCAACCATTTATTAATAATTATTTTCTAAAATCATAGTTTTGGGTTATAACTACTTCATTTTTCATGTTTGTTTCAGTTTGGTATATTTGGTATTCAATAATTAATCGTTGTTAAATAATAATAATGATGTTAATAAGTATATAAATATCATGTATATTCATTATATATTTATTTATATCCATCCTTAAAAGATAGAGATAGAAAAATGGATCACATCGTTTATAGAGATGGTAAACTGTACATATGCATGAACGATGTTATTACTTTTTGAAGGAAGAAAAAAAATAAAGTTAAATAATAAATAATTTTCAAATAATAATAATTATATCATATATATCATATATATTCATCAAATTCATCCAAATTAACAATAATTTAAAGAATAAATGAAAAATGAATGGCATCTCTTTGTGGACGTGGTAGTTCACACATACGTGTGAGCGACATTGTCGTTTTCCAATGGATTTAAAGGTAAGAAGGTAGATATTATATTATAATTATATTATAAATATCATATATAATCATTAAACTTATCATAATAATAATACATAAATTACGGTGATCAAAAATGCATTGTTTCACTTCGTGGAGATGAAAACTCATACATACACATGAGTAATACTATCACATCCAATTTGATAGAAGAGAGGGAGGATAATGGTTGATTCATAATCATAATAAACTTTTAGTGTCTTTAATATAATTCATTTATAATTTTATTATAAATATGACATATTTATTGGAGGTAGATGAGGATGTAAATGAAGAGTTAACAGTTAAGGTATTTACATATTATTTGAAAGAACTCCTTTAGATATCCACTTAAGGACCATTGGGTTATTATTTTTGTAAGAAACAAACATATAGAATGTGTATAATGATTTTTAGAATACAAAATATCATGGTATAGTCGGTATATTAGGATTAATGTGGTGTAATGAAGACAAAGGAGGGGTGTCTTGTTATAAGAAATGGAGAGGACACACTTGGAATTTCTTAAATGATTGAAATATAATAAAGTAATTTTCAATAAAATTGATGCCAAATGGACATTAATATGAATAAAAATAGGATATGATAGATTTAAAATCATTAAATTAAATTTATATTGGTTTTGGTATCATTTTAGACCTTATCATTTTGATTAAACCCTTCGTGAACCATTTTTGCCTATAAGCACGATAACAACTATTTCCCTATTAAATGGTTACGAATATTACCATAAATGGAAAATTGATTACTAAATGGGCCATTTATTATATTTTAAACCAAAATAAAATAAATTTTCAGAAGATTTATGATTTTGTTAATTTTAAACCATTTAATAAAATGTTATTTTTATATAATATCATTAGTGTTATTTTCCACACTATACATTCCATTTTACATAAAATACATCATGAAAAATAAGTAATTTGAATATAATAATTTAACACAAAAATAATATGTTATATTATTCTAAAATATTTATGGAACACAACAATTAATCCAAATTATGTTACTTTTAATATTTTTAAAATCATTTATTTTATTTTTCTATTAATTCAATAAATACTATATATGAATTATATAATAATTTAAATTAATTATATCTATAAATTTAAAATAATTTAATATAATTAAAATAATTTCATTATTATAAAAATTAAAATTAATATTTGTTCACAACATTCTTTTCTCAATTTGTAAATACAAAAAATATTTTTAAAATTAAGTGAGTGACATTTTTTATTTTTATTTTCCTGAAATATCATGTAAGCCATTTTCATGGAAATGTGTCCCATAAATACTAAATTAATAGAATAATATGATAATATAAGAATTAGACTTATCAAATAAAAATTAATATAAAAAATGGTGAACATAACATTTATTTTCACATAGGTAAATCTAATTTATCCTTTACTAATGTGATAAATTTAACCATTATTACAATTCATAATGAAAAAAAATAAAAGGTTTATATTTTAAAAAATATTCTTTATTTAAAAATATTTTATTCATTTTTTTGAGATTAAAAATCTATAAGTGGAAAAAATAATATTAAAATAAGTGAAAAAATGTGATGAAAGATACTTTTTACAGAAATACAGTTTTAAGCATAATAATTGGTTTATTATTATATCATAACTAGTAAAAAGTATAGAAATACGTTTAAATATTTTATTGAATATATAATATATATATATTTAATTAAAATAATTTACTAATAGTGAAAATTTTAATTTATTAACATAAAAACACATTACACGCCAACTAATACATTTTCACAAAACAAATCTTTTAACTTCAAATGAATTTTTATTTTTTATATATAATCAATTGATAACTAATGAATTAATTTTATACATGTAAAAAATATTGGTTTTTCATAAATTATTAATTCCTATCAATACCTACCAATTATAAAAACTTTGTTATAACAAACACATTTGAATAATATTTTAATAGTAGACCGTGGTTTGTTTAAACTCGGTATTGTATGTAACACAAAAAAACAAAGAAATTACATTTATATAAAAATAAATATATCACAAAATATTTGTTTGGTATATTATACCCCCATTATAAAAAATTTTTGATTTCAATTTTATCATAATGATATGCAAAACTGAGGATACATCTGCCTCATCACATTCTACGGCTCCCATGGAGCTTCCTCAATTTTATAATTTCACCATATAACTTTGACCAGGTGAGTGGTCATGATTCATAGTAATTTATCATTATGATCTAAAATCCTTAAAAAACATTCTCATAAATGATTTTTTCTCTAGTGGTATGACCTTTGAGTTTGGTACATATGAAGGATAAAGTATATAATTCCCCATGAGAGATACATGGAACATATCCTGAACTAGTGAGAGATGTAGTGGAAGCTCCAAATGATAAGATCCCGCCTCTATACGATAAAGAATCTCAGATGTGACAATATACCTAGTGGTCAACGTTCCCTTATTTATGAATCTCATTAACTTATTCTAGGGAGATATGCAAAGGAATACCTTATCACTAAATTCAATCTCTAGATATCATCAATGATTTTCAACATGACTTATTTTTCAACTATGAGATACCCTTATGTGCTATTGAATGGGTTTAACATTATTTACTATTTCCTCATATAGATCAGTAATAAAATTTTTCTTTAACTAACTTCATTCTAGCATATTGGAGGTTTAAACATCATACCATAGAGGGCTTCATAAGGAGCCATATTAATACATAAATGAAATTTATTTTTATTGTAAAATTACACTAATGAAATCTGTTGATCCTAAACACATTTAAAATTAAGAGATAAGTGTCTCAACATTTATTAAAGAGTTTGAATGATACTTTCTGACTGACCATATAACCGAGGATGATAAGATGTATTGAAAATAAAATTTATATCCTGAGAATCCTAAAGACTACTCTAGAATCATTGAGGTAAATCTCAGATCACAATAAAATAAAATATAATGTGGTACTCATTGAAACCATAAATCATCAATAATGTATATTTTAGTAAGATTATCAAAGAGATAAATATTATTTTATACTAATAAAATGTGATTAATTCATAAGGTGATTGACTAAAACCCATATAACATTATTCCCTTTATATATTTTGGAGAGTCTAATGATAAAATCCATGGTGATTTTTTCCCATTATCACTCTAGTTTGGGTAATGGTTGTAACATTACATTATAAATCTATTTATTTACCATAAATTTTTTAAATATCAGGAATTAGTGTATGTACTATACAATATCCCTTTTTATATTATCCCATAATAAATATTCTTTTAGATCTATATGCATTTTAATACTTCCAATATAAATAAATAATGAAAAACTAGGAGATTTATCTAAAAATTCATTATTAATGTTTGGTATAAATGGAACACATAATAAGTTATTAAACCTTATCATTCTCATATGATCATTTTTTAACATAGAAACATTCAACATCTTCTTCCGTAATTCATAATCTTTCTTTAGAACTTTCTTAATCCTCTCGTGGATAGATGTTTGAACATTCTACTATTAAAGATAATATATTTCCCCTTCAAAATTAGTTCAAGTTTTATATTCTAGAAATCCTTAAATTTTGGATCTCTTTCAATCCTCATCATAGATAATCTAGAGTGGTCTTTCCTACTCAGTACATCAAACACCTTCTTCTCTTTCTCAAGGTGGTAATGTATAAAGATATAATAATGTTTTATTGATTATAATCATATTATCCAGAACATATTCAACACTTTTTTTGTAAGTATACACTTCAAGATTTTATTATAAGTATATATATCAAACCTATCACTATATAGATAATTCCTCTATATTTTCAATGTAAAAATTATCTCTTCCAAATTCAAATCTTGAGTCGTGGAATTTTTTTATTTTTTTTAGTTGAAGATATGCATATTCTATCACCTTGTCATTCAACATGAGGATGCATACTAGTAATTTATAAGATTCATCACTATAGATTAAAAATCCTTCACAATAATATGGTAGTTTTTGAATAGACACGCACACAATCCTTCTATTTTTTTGAACACTATTTATATTCATCTTTTCATTAGAACTTAAACCAATTTTTAAGATACATTTTGAGTGGATTATATAATCATGGGAAATCTATCAAAAAACATTGGTAGTATCAAGAAAACCTAAAAAAACTACAAATTTCAGTAACCATGGTTATTCAATTCCATTTCTCAATAACTTCTTTCATTGAAGGATCCACCAATATACCCCCACATGAGATTATATAACCCAATAATGAAACATTATGTATCATGAAGTCACACTCAGTAAATTTATAATACATATTATCATTCCTTATTGTCTTCAACACAATTATAAAATTTTATTCATGCTCTTTTTTCACTTATAATATATATATAGTATCATATATAAAGACTACTAAAAATGATCAAGGTAATATCTAAAGACCCTAGTAATTAAATCAATGAAAATATCTTGAGCATTGGTAAGTCCAAATGATATTACTCTAAATTAATAATGTACATACCATGTATGTAATGATGTATTGGTTTTATACTCCTTCATGATCCCCAGTTGATGAAATAGATATTGACGAACAATATTAGAAAAATATAGATCTCTTTATAATTGATCATATAGATCATCGGTGTGAGGCATATAATACTTATTCCAAAAAAATTTCTTATTAAATTTCTGATAACCAACGTAAATAAAAATTGACCAATCAATATTCTTAAGAAAAAGAATAAGTTCACCCTCAGGATAAGCACTAGGATGAATGAATCCCAAATCCATATTATCATAGAGTTTATTCATAAATCCATGTAACTCAATCAGGTCCATTCCATATAGAGTCTATGAAATAATCACAACACCATGTAGAGCTCCATTGAAAACACAAGTACAAGATTTTGGGGAATACATGGAATGTATCTTATGTATACATCATCATATTCCCAAATAATAGGAATATTTTATATTTTTTTTTTCTCCCTAAACATTTGGGATAAATATACCTTATTAAAAGGCATCGAACCCCATATGATGGGAGAAATTTACAAGGGGAGTTTAGGTTCATCCTCACACTAATATAAAATTGACTGTTTATTTGGAATATAAAAAATAACTTCCCTTCCTACGTAATCTTATGAGATCTCTACTGATAGAACCAATCCATACAAAAAATTATATCAAATTCAACAAGAGTAATAATGACAATATTTAAATGAAGTAAATTCCCAAAAAAAATTATCAATGATCAATTATAGACTTGAGATACCTTCATCCTACAATTAAGAGTTTTCACCACTAAATAAACATCTATTCATTGATATGGTTGTGTAATAACCATAGAAAATTATTGAGGAAAAAATAGTAGGTAGAACTAGAATAAAATAATACATTTACAGTTATAGAGTGAATGATAATTGTCCCATTCACCACATCACTCGAAACATCCACGTCATCTATAGTAACTATATAAAATTACCCTTTCCCCTTTGGTTTATTTTATGGAGTGTTGTCTTGGTATTTGAGGAATTGGTTGGAAATGTACCCAAAATTTGTAGAGTTAAAGAACTATAATGTAATGAATTACCCATTACACTTGAATTCATGAGAATGATGGAATTTTTTACCACACATGAACAAAACTCATTTTGTTTTTAAACATTTAAGAAGTTGTTTTTCCCAAAAATATCACATGTTGGAAAATTCCTATTTCTATTCATCCATTTATCCATATTTTTATATGGCATCTTCTTCTCATCTTACTTTCCTTGGAATACATATATATTGGAAAATTATTTCATAATATTTATTTTACATGACACCATGTCCTTATATAATGATAATGTTTAGGATAATAGTTCAATTCCAAGGACAATCTTAGTCCCATCAATGAAATTGTCAATATTATTTTTTAGATTAAATATGTAGTCTATAGCTTGAATTTATATTCTTGTGATGTAGGATTAATACTTAGTAGTATTTTCCTCTTTCTTTCCCTTAGACTCAGGAATTCTTTCTCCACATGTAGTCATTGTTCTTTATGAAAATATTTTTTCAAGAAAAGTTCATTAAAATACATCAATTACATGGTCACTATTTCATCCTCATACTCTGTGCTTTAAATCAATGGACAACATTTATCCACATCCTATGAGAGATAATAAACTTCCAATAAACCATCCCCATTCTATTACTTCCCATAGAGATAAATATCTTCTCTATGGAACATATCCATTGCTCGCCTATAAATGGATTTGTAGTACCCTTGAATGATGGAGGATGTTGATCCATGATGCAGTCAAACATTATTACACCACATTATGGATCACTAGGATACTCATGATAAGAAAGGTTATTGCTCCTTACCCGAGTCATATTCCTAAATATTGTCTTAATTTCGGTCATCTCCTACTGCAACACTAGATCCAACATCATTATCTTTCCCATGTGGAAAATCACTACCTGGATTACGTGTATTGATATAGTTCTCATTACTTATTCTATACACAAATTATAAATAATTGAATATTTTATATTATATCATAACATTTTGAAAAATAATTTATAATTTTAAAACTAGTAAAACAAATAACATAAATTTTAAATTTATACATAACTATATCTGAAACATAAAAAAAATTTATTTGATAATGTTCTGAAATCATAAAAATAATTTCACATATTTCATAATGGTTAGAAAAAAATGTGAAATCACCCAGGAATATCCCTTAGGAGCATCTAACCAGGTACTTTGTAAGGAAACAATCACTATTCACTAGAATTATGACCAATATAGACTCAAAAACTCTTTTTGGTGTTATTCTCCCTAGATGAATCTATTCCAAAATGATGCCCAGTTGTTGTATCTATACCTGGATGTGTTTCTAAGAAAAACCAAGAATACGTACCTTACCAAAAAATTAAAATGATATCATATTCTTAGATTTAACCTCAAAGTCGGTCATAAGGTCATATTCCCTAATCTATGATTACTAAATCTAGTTCACAAGGTTTCGAACAAAATTGATTTCATACCAACTGTAAAGACCACGTCCCTTGTATCCCAAACTCAGTGGTTAATATATCACATTATCACTAAAGACAATTGATTATATCCCTTCAGAAAAAATAGTTTAGTAGTCTTAGAAATATGGATACATTCTTTAATCTCACATTTTATATGAAAACATAAGATAAAAAATCATATTTTCCTTGAGAACATTGTTATTCCCTTTATCATATCCCTTAATATCAATCCTAATACCTTTATTGAAATCCTAGGGAAAATAAACAATGGAAATGGGTGTCATTAGGTTCTCAGTAAGTGTATGCATATAATAAAAGCTAATACGTATTGAATAATATCATTGAGAACTCATTAAAATTCATCTAAAACATACGTTCAAGGCCTGATTCCAATACATGTTATATAAATGGACAAGGCCTTAGTATGATAGCCAATATATTTTATCCACATTATTTCATGATTTACTATATAAAGATACACTTAATAAACCACAAAGGATCATTATTCCTGGTGTATTTATGTAATTGGGTTTATAAAATAATAATTTTAAATGTATATACAAATACATATACTAAAACTCCTTAACATGCCTGTAAATTTCCTTGATCTTATAAATATAAATTGGATAACCTATGGATGTACATAAGAAATTGGTGAGCTACAAGTCACAGTAATGGAACAATCAAAGAATATTATGAGGAAATTAATACATGTTATTCAATAGTCATATCATGTTAACATAATATGGGAGAGAATCATGAACTTCATCATTGAAGCATGATATAAGATGATAACATCAAGGAAACATAGGAATGCGACCACAACAAAAAACATGACATCACAAGTATAAGTCAAAGATAAATACTAATAAATCATAAAATATTGTTATTAAGATAACTTCACATGAACCACACATGATATGTCATCATATAAAAGCATTACCCAGTGCATTGGAGGGCTATGAAACTCAGAACATACCTGTCACATTCATAACATGTACATGTATATGTGTTCCACATAGACAATACAACATAAGAATGTATTTAATAAAATTTCATCCCATGATAATGTATTTTAGTTAACATATATGGAATTTACCATTCAATGAAGGGTAGGTAAATATAGGTGGATATCCTTGAGTGAAAATGAGGATGGATATTCACTTCACAAATGTTTGGCATGGAAAAATCGAAGGATAATTTCAGCAGCATAGTAGGGGTAGAAAAAGATTCATGGTCAGATTTAATGAGAGTGAAAGGGATATTTCATCAATTTTAAATCAAAATAAATGTAAAAGAGATTTTTAAAAACATATCCCAACATGAAATATTCAGAATAAAAAGTCATAACATAAAGAAGGTTCTTGAATAAAGAGGAGAAAGAGATGATTCATTACCTTGAGAGGGAACTTCAAAGAGATTGGGAGAAGATTATTAAGACCTTAGAGAAAAATTTATAGGGATATAGAGAGGGAATGTAAGAGTAATTTCATGATCCATGGGTTTTTATTGAAGAGGAATGAGATGTTGGGTGGGTTTTTATATCTAAATAGAGGATAATTATTTATTAATTTCTGAACATCGATTCTGAACTAGATATGATAAATTAGTTCCAACAACAAAAAATACCTTTGTTTTTTCCCATGTAATCAGACAAATAGAAGTAGATTTAATTATTTTATAAGGATAAGAATCATCCTCTTAAAAATAATACCATTAGTGATGTGGTAGTGAGTTTTGTTTATAAATAATTGATTTTAAAACCATGTAATATAGTATAGGTTTTGTAGGAATCATGAAGGGTTTATAAAAATAAAAAAATAACATCAAAAAAAGAATATTTTAATAGTAAAAATTAATTCTGGTTTTTTATAATGTTTATAGTATTTACTAAAACACATTTTTTATATTATGATGTCATAATACATACCATATATTTATGCAATATTTAATTTTTACTCAAAAATTCAATAGTCTAAGAAAATTATGAAAAATTATCCCTTGTATAAATTTGTTGTGTTGATTTCAAAAATAGTATTAATTTATATAAATAATTATTTATTATGATAACATTCAATTTTTAATCAAAATATCTTTTTATTTAAAAATATAGGCATTTTACGACGATAAGAATTTTTGATCCCTATATAAATTATATCTAACTTCATAAAACTACTTTATTATTAATATTTGAATAAATATTAATTAATAGTATCATTTTATTAAAAAAACATAAAAAATTATTGAATTCATCAAAAAGTGTGTTGATTGAAACATTATATTTTCCAAAAATACAATTTGTGTTTCATAGTATCAAAATCTAATTCTTATCAATATTTATTATTCAACCATTATAATGTAATAAATGATAAATATAATCAGTATTTTATAAAAAAAATATAAATTCATACTGTTAGGTTATATATATATATATATCCCTTCATTAAACTAGTGAATTCCCTTTGGGTATGGTGTACAATGATGAGATTTTATTAGGGTTTTTCAACAAACATTGTTTGGGCTGTGATATCGATAAGATTAAACTTATCCAATTAATGGTTTTTCTCACACATTATTTATTAACTCAACTCTTTAGATTGTTCATGGGTCAAGACTAGTGATGTTATCTATATTAGAATTATTGATAAATTAGATCAATAGGGTACAATCCTACTTGTTGAGTTCATCACTTCACTTTTCTATGTCAACTGGATTTATTATAACCCTATATATATAGTAATTTTTTGATCAATATATAAAAACTATAATATCAAAGGTAATAATATATAATAGTGGTTTATATTTGATATGGTATAACTTATACTTTTTAGAAATAACAAATGTAGAGTATTCATTTTTTATAATATTATTTCTTAATAATCAATTTACAGATTTTGAAAATTTATTTCATTCATAAATAATTAGGACATTAAATTATTCCACCCTTAAAAATTTTAATACTTGAAATTTTATTTTTATAATAAAATAGATTATGCTACTTCTATTTCAACACTTCTTCGTATTCCCAAGTCACTTCTTCAAAATTTTGTTTACTACATAACACTTTGACCCGGTGAGTTGTACTGTTTCATAAAACGATGTCGTTCTGATCTAAGATCATAACTCGAATCTCCTTCTATAAAATATCATTCTCTAATGGCATGGCCTATAGATTTAGTAAATCTAAGGGGTCTAGTATGCACTTCTTCAAGGGAGATACATAGACAAAATCATTCACTTTATATTGGTTTTTTGGGAGTGCTAGTATATAGGCCACCACTCATATACAATCAAGAATATTAAAGGTATCAATGTATATTGGACTATGATTTCCCTTATTTCCAATCCTCAAGAATTTATTTTTTGGACATTTAAAAGGGAACACTTTATCTATAAACTTAATATCTACGTCTCATCAATGATTTTATGTACATATTTTCTATCAACTTTGTATGGATTCCATATAATGTTGAAAGGGTTGAATATTATATATCTATCTTAGGTAAGATAAATTCAAATAATATTCTACTTTCAAAAATCATAATAGTACATTGGAGTTTGACACATCTTCCCATATAGAACCCAAAAAGTTTTTATTTGAAAGCAAAAATGAAAACTGTTGTTATATTAGAACTCCACTATGAGAATTTGTTGATCCCAAAATCCTTTGAAATCTGCTGAACATGGTCCCAACATATGTTATAGATTTTTAATGGTTATTTAAAACTAACCAATTATCTAAGGGTTATAAGTTGTGCTAATTCTTAGTTTTGTAACCAATTCACGCTGAAAGATTCTCCAAAAGCTCAATGTAAATCATGGATCTCGATCATACACAAGAGATAGTGAAACTTCATAATTTCTTACAACTTACCTTATGTATATTTTAGCACGTTATTAAAGAGATAAATATTTCTTGATATAAATGATATGCACTGATTTGGTAAGGTGATCGTCTACCACCCATATGGAATTATTTCCTTTAGGGGTTTTGGAGAGTCATATGATAAAATCCATGGTTATTTTTTCCTATCTCTATACTATTGTGGGTAATTGTTGAATCATACCCTTATACTTATATCATTGTTCCTGGACATATTGCAATACCAAAAATCATGAAAAAAATTACACAATGGACCTCTTCATGTAAACCCACCAGATGTTTTTCTTAAAATATCTATACGTATTAGTGATTCTGGGATGAATATAGACAGATGATCAATGAACATCATCCAAAATTTATCTCTTCAGTTATGGTTTTGATGGGACACATATCCAGCTTCCAGACCATATAACTCAATATTTAGAAAAATTTGAACTCTAGAATATTCTCTAACTTTCTTGTAATAATTCATCATCCTTTTTCTCTTCCATGTTGTACTCAAGAATAGATGATTCATAATTCATTTTTTTATGGTAAGATGAATATCCTTTTATTATTCCCATTTCCCTCTTTTGTATGTCTAAGAATATCTAATCCATTTCAATTGTTATCATGTGTAGAGTAACTGGATCCTTTCTACTCAGAGAATCTACCACTTTTTTCCCCTTACTATGGAGATAATGGATTGAAAAATAATTATCCTTGATCAGGTCTAACAACCTTCAATGGAACAAATTTATATCCTTTTGTGTAAATATATACTTGAAAATTTTATGATCCAAATATATGTAAAACATATCCCCCTAGAGATAATGTCCCGACATCTTCAGTACAAAAATCACTACAAACAATTATTGATAATGTGTTGGGTAATTATAATCAAGGGTATTTAATTTGAGGGAGGAATTGTATATCAATTTTTTATCTCACATGTGTACCCATCCCAATCCATTTTTGGATGTGTCACAATTGATTACAAATACTTCCTCACTGATATGTAATATGAGTACAAGTTCCATGATTTTACTCTTCTTTAACCACTTGAATATATCTTCATCTTCATTAGTAAAAATAATCTTTACTCCCTTCTTAGTTAGCATGGTTATTGGGATTGAAAATGTGAGAAGTTTCTCTAAAATTGATGATAATAACTAGATAATCCAATCAACTATTAATTTCATTCACATATGTTGGTTTTTTCCATAATTAAATAGCCTCTATTTTAAATGATACACATAGATCAATTTTCTTATGATAAAATTCCCTATTAATATTACATACTCTATTCAAAGTTCATATTTTTTATACTTCTTATACAAAATTTATTTCCGAAATATCCTGAGTAAAAAATTTAAATGCTCCCCATGATCCTCCTTACATTTGCAGTATATTAGGATTTCATCTATAAAGACCACTAAAATTTGTATTAGTAATCCCTAAATAATTTATTCAAATAGTTAATGAATATATATGGATAATTAGAGATTACAAATTGATTCACTATGAACTCCGAGTGCTTTTACCATGTATGAAAAGTAATATTGGGAATATCCTCCTTCTTCACAATTACATGATAATATCCCGATTGAGGTTCATCCTTGGATTAGTATTGATACTTGTTCTATATTGTGATTTTTTTAGATCAAAATAATCAATGGAAAGGTCCATTTATCCAAAATTCTTCTTGATGAAAAATACAGATGTTCCCCATGGTGAAGCACATGAGCATATAGACCCTTTATCTTGATTCACCTATAATTGCTTCTTTAGCTCCTCAATTTCTACAATGGTCATTATATATAGAGTCTTGGATATTTTAAAATATATGGTTATAAATTAAATTAAGAACACAACCTCTCATCTTGGAGGGAGACTATGTAACTATTTAGGAAGCACATCAATGAATTTCCTTACAATTGGAAAGCATCATGGATGGTGTTTTCCTAAGTCTCAATCATTTAACCAAGATAAAATGTATCACAAGGAAATAATATCCATGATTGAGATAATTTCACCAAAGGAGATCCATCCTCCTACTTTCACTTGTATAGAATCAAATGGATGATTTTTGATATGGAGGGTGATTTCCATCTCTTGGGAATTTATGTTGGCTCTATACACAAAAAGATAATCCATTCTTTGAATTACAAAAAATTACACTAAATAGAGTTTCACACAGGTTGTATTGAAGTTCATACTCAATAGTTTTATAGGGGATGAGTTATATACTTGGAATGTAATAATTTCCCCATTTTCCATTTTCACTGACATCTCTACTTCCATGTTTTGTGGTCATGGTCAAATAGTTCTTCTAAACATGCATGATATGATAAAACTTGTATAACAACATTCACATAGGATATTTTATTTTCATTAATAGACTATAGGCCTTCCATCCATTATATAATTATATTTATAACCATTTAATTCGCCCAAAATAGACTTTGGGATGGGAATTTTAAAAATATTAAAAACATTAAAAATGAAAACATGAACATTGAAGGGATAACACATAAATGTAATACATTCTTTAACTTTTGAATTTATAGGATTATGACTATGTTATCCATCATCTATTTCCATTCATAATGAATTATGAGACTTTTCTTACCCATAATAATGGTTTTTAATGAGCTTGACAATTTTTCACATCATATACCTTGAAAGGACCAAACTAGGTGGGAAGAAATGTCTATTTTTCATGCACCATGTGGTCAACAAGTCCAGCATAATGTGACTATTTGGGGGTTATTACCCATAGGTATAATTTTGTGAGATCATAATACACATGTATTATTCAAACATGTATGTATTTTATTGGAAACCACTCGCTCTATACTTTAAATCTTTTTGGTTTTTCCTATATTTAGTAATATACCTGGGGATTTAACTATATTTTTATAATCCCAATCCCCCTAAATTATTTAACTTTTCTCTAATACCAACTACGACAACCCATATCATTCATACATGTTATTTCATGATTTATTGCATAAAGATAATCATAATAGAACACTAGAAGATCCCGATTCCAATTTTATTTATGTAATTCATTACAAAACATAACAACTTGAAACCAAAATGCAAATAAATATAATAAAACTCCAAAACATTCCCTTAAATTTACCTAATCTTCTAAAATTGCATAAAATTACCCGGAGATATACATAAGAAATGGGTGAGCTATAAATAAATGTAAGGGAATAATAAAAGCATAACATGTTGAATATAATACATGTGAGTCAATATTTATATCAAGGTTACATAAAATGGGAGAGAATAATAAACATAAATATCAACGCATGATATTATATGCTAATATAAATATAGTATGGGAAAATAGAAACAACATAAACCATGAAATAATAAGTATAAATCAAGGATAACAACCAAGATATCATAACTTAGTGTTTTTATGAAAACCTCATGTTCTCCAAAAATGGAATCTCATATGATAAAAAAATACCCAATGCAATGGTGGGGTATATAATTCTAAGCACATCCATCATATTCATATCATGTACATGCATAAGTGTGCCACATTGACCATACATCATAATATTTTATTTCTTTATTATAATCCCATAATTATAGAATTTGGGTTATATACATGGAATTCCCAAAAAAATTAAGGATATGTACACTAAGGTGAATACCCTTGAGGGGAAATATTAATGGATATCCACTTCAAAAATGCTTGGCATGGAAAAATCACAAGATAATTTCAGCAAGACAATAGGGGTGTATACAGATCCATATAAGGGTTTAATAAGAGATTAAAGTGTATCTAATCATTTGTAAATAACAAAAAAAAGTAATAGGTATGTGTTAAAACATTTTACAACATGAAAACAAGGGAATCAAAAATCATAATAGAATGAAGGTGCATGAATAACGAGGAGAGGATCCCATACCTTGAGAGATTGATTCTAAACGATTGGGAGAAGATTATTAATAGCATGGAGACACCATTGGAGGGATATATGTAGGAAATTATATATTAACTTCATGTTCCATGTGTTTTTAGTTTACCAGAATGGGTGGTTGCTTCGGATTTCATAGAAAAAGACAATAAAATTATTTATTAATTTCTAAACATACTTTTTGGACTCTAAATGATAATTTAATCCAAACCACAAACCATACCATGGTTTTCACATGTTTTCATACAAAAAGGATAGGATTTAATTTTATATAATTATAAGAACCTAATTCCTTAAAAACCCATCAGTTATTTGGAAGTGATCCATCTTTACAAAAATTTGATTTTAAAATCTTAAAATATAATATAGGTTTTGGAGGATTCATTAAGGGATTATAAAATTAATCAAATAACATAAATATCAAATTATCATAAATATGAAAACATAATATTTTGTGTGGATACTATTTATAGTTTTAATTACATAAATTTTGGTCATTTATGATGTCATAATACATATCATATATTAATAACATATTTAATTTTTACCCAAAAAATCGCGTTTCTCGGAATGTAATGAAAAATTCAACATTGACTAATTTTGAAATGATGATTTCAGTAATAAAATTTATTTTATCAATATAATTGTTTAAATACAAAAATTTAAAAATTTAAAATAAAAATCCCCATTTATTGAAAGTATAGGTTTTTATGAAGACAATATATTCTTACCCTTTTAAAACTTACATTTGGCTTCATAAAAATTTCTTATAATATATATTAAAATTAATATTATTTAATAATATTATTTTATAAAAACAATGTTTATTTCAAAAAATAGTGAATTCATTAGAAAAAGTGTCTTGATTGTAACTCTATATTTCATAAAAAATCTTGATTAATTTTATTAAAATATATTCTTTATAAAACATTATTATTTAACCATTACAAAGAAATATAAAATAATATATTGATTTTATTTTATAAGAATAAAAATATAAAAATTCATATTTTTTGGGTCAAGAGAAATAACATTTTATTACACCAGTTAATTCCTTAAGGTTAAGGTGTGCAATGGTGAAATATTCTAGTGGTGGTTCAGTGAATATGGTTGGGGATGCGATCCCAATGACATTAAAATTCCCTTGTAAAAGGTTTCAATCATGCTTTTGTTGTAGAATTTTAGATTGATCTTGGTTAAGGTAAAATCCCAGTGATGTTATCTCCCAGGAAAGCTCTGATAAATGAGCTTCATCGGGTATGATCCTACTATTTGATGCTATAACTTCCTTTATCTGTGTCAAATTGGTTTATCATAATCCTATATACATACCAATCAAGTGATCACTATATAAAGGATAAACTAAATATTGTTAATTTTTTTTATTTTATTTTAAATATTGATGGGTATAACTTATAATAGTCCAAAATAACCAAAGTGGTGCATGTGTATTCTATAATTTCATTTATTACTAAGGAATTTACTCATCTAAAAAGGTTATATCATTTAAAAATGCCCTAGTTGTTACATTTTTTCAAATAACCAATGTATTTTAACTGATGATAATTAATGATGCATAAAGGGGATATATAAATTTAGTCCCCACCCATCACATAATAAATATAATTCATTTATCATATGAAAAATCCATACAACATAATCAACATGCATTAAAATTTAATAACTATTCGTATTAGAAGAACTATCATACAATATATCAATTCTTTACCTTGACAACCTGATCATAAACCATCAAATGAAGTATGGAGGATGTTATCATTATATTATATTCTCATTAAAGCATAAAATTCATCAATTCATATTGAAATACATGAAAATACTTTAAAAATATCACTATAATCTTTCTAGAGGAAAATATCCCTTTCCACTTTAATTGTACTTATTAAAAATATAAAAATATCCAAAATAGAAAGGAAGTACATTTCATTGGAAATAACCATGTAAACATTTCAATTAATCATTAAATCATTGAGTGGTCATGAAGGTAGAAAATTACATTATTGACATATATGTTAAAAAACATTCCTTTCCCACTTTTGTATAAATACTAAAAAAGTACCCCATTTAAAAAAATGACAAGAAGATTCATTTCAAACAGCTTTTTAAAAATTCATACAAGGCTTAAAATGTATGTGATAAATAATTTTTGAATATTAAAAACATTCTTTAAGATATTTTAAGTATAATATGTACATGGAATAAAAATATTTTCCAATATGTAGAAAAAGAAAGTCGATTTTACTTAAAAAATTATTTTAGTATAATGAGTACATAAAGAGATGAAGATTAAAGAAAAACATGTAATTTAAATAAATAATTATTGGATGGTAAAATATACTAGGTTTAATATAGAAAGTTAAAATAATTTTCCTAATAGAGACATAAACATAAACAATCTCAAAAAATGATGAGATTGTGAAATAAACCCCTACCTCCTGTCCGAATTCAATCATATTTGTTTTAAACTCTAATATAATAACTATATATTAATTTTAAATATATTACCGAACTATAAAAATATATACAACACCATATATGATCTATTTAAAACCATTGATCACCATTTTATTAATAATTCTTTATTAAATCATATTTTTAGATAATAACTACTTCATTTTTCATGTATGTTTTGGTTCAATGGTTTTGGAACTTATACCTGTATCATTAATGAATAGTTTATATAATAGTAATCATGATATAAATATAATACATATTGATTTTATATTTATTTATATTCATCCATTAAATTTAGAGATGTCATTCATTGAGATGGTAAGTTGAATGTACGCATAAACACTATTTTCACTTATCAATAGTTGAAACAGAAGAATAGTAAATAATAATTAACCTTTATATAATTCTTTTTATGTCATATATTTAATATATATTCATTAAATATATGCTTATTACTAACTATATAATGAATAAATGCATAATGAATCGCATCGCCTCATGGAAGTGGTGGTCCACATGTATGCACAAGAAAACTTATCCTTTTCATATGGATTAGAAGGTAAGAATATATACATGAGACTATAAATCCATAATAATTATTTTTTCCTAAATATAAAATATATACATTAAAACATTATAATAACTAACCAAAAAAATTGGTGATGGAAAATTAAATGTATCAGTACGTGGGGAAAATAAGTCATACATACGCTCAAGTGATACTTTCACTTCCCATTTGATGGAAGAGAGGGTGGATAATTATTTTTTTACAATAATAATAATATTTTAGTATAATTAGGAAATTTAATTTTCTATTCTATGATCAATAGATCTACTTTATTTGATCAAAAAAAAGAAGTAAAAAAAAGTGATCAATTAAGTCAATTACCTCTTCTTTAAAAGAACTCATTTTAATATAATATTAAGGAGCATAGGATGGATGTTTGGGAATTACCAATACATATATAATAAGTATAAGTATGTTTAGAAGATACTTTTTTAGGTTATGTCTGATCTAGAAGTCTCAAATTGGTGTAAAGAGGAGAAACGAAGGGTTTCCTTTTATAAGGGACTGTACACATTGGAAATTTATTAAAAAAATAAAATATAACAGTACTTTTCATCCCAAGTACTTTCAAAGATTCCATAAATTATAATTAAAAGTGTATATGCTATAAATAAAATCATAAAAATTAATTTATATAGGTTTATATGTCCCTTTAAACCTTATCCTTTTGATTAAACCGTTCATTAACCATTTTCCACCATAAATGCGGTAAGAACTATTTCACCCTTAAAGGGATAAGAATGTTACCATAAATGGAAAAATTATTTATAAATGGAAAATGGATGATACTCCCAACCATATTACATACAATTGGATGAATATAATATTTTTTTATGAATTTTAAATCACTTAATATCATATATATTTCATAAAATATCATTAATATCATTTTTGAAAATATTAATTCAATTTGACTTCAAATATATTGAGAAAATGTTTTAATTAGAGTATAATACATTAAAAATAAATAATTTTTTATATTTATAAAAAATTTTAAAACACATTAATTCACTAAAATTTTATATATTTTATTATATTTATAATCATTTGTTTATTTCTCTATCAACTAAAGAAATACTATATCAGTGTCATATAAGAATACAATTTAATTATATTGTCCATAAAAATTATAAATAAATTTATTACATTAAAATAATTTCATTTTTCTCAACATAGCCATTAATATTCATTTGGAAATTGATTTTAGCCCTATGTGAACACATATGATATATTTTAAAGTAAGAGATTGACATTTTTTATTTTACTATGATTTAAATATTATATATGTCATTTTCATGGAAAAGTGTCCTTTAGGTAATGATATTTATTGAAAAAGTTGTTAATGGTTAAATAATCTTCATCCATTTAGAATTTATATGAATAACGGTGATCTTAATACATACTTTTAACCTCTGTTAACTCGATTTATCCTTTACCATGGTGATATATTATATCATTGTTATTAATCATAATGATTAAAAACAAAGGAGGGATATTTAAAAAAATTCCATCCTAATTAAAATTATGGTATCTAGTTTTCAATATTTAGTCTCTATCAGTGTTTGAAATTAATTTTCAAATATGTGCACAAAATTCTATGGAAACAAATTTTTTGAAAAACATATTTTTTATACATAAAACTGAATTTATTCTTATCCCATGTCTTGTCAAAACTCTATATGTACATTAAAATAATTACATTGAATATATAATATATAAATTTCATAAAAATAATTCTCTAATAGAGATCAATTAAATTTTTATGATAAAAACACATTTCACACATGGAAATATTTTTTCTGAATTTTTGTTTGCCATTAAATGTTTTTGTTTTTATTTATGATGAATTAATAACCTATGAATTCATTTTTTATATTTGAAACCATATATTTTTTTATAATATATTTTTATAGTTCATACTAGGAAATTTTGACGGTCAGGATATAATGAACACATTTAAATAATATTTTAATAGTAGATTGTTGTCCATTTAAGCTGAGTGTTATGTGTAATGAGAGATAGAAAAATAATATTACAAAATAAAATATATAATAACACCTTAGGGTGTTACAAAAGGGACCTTTTAATATATCTAATTAGTGAAGCATGGATATAGAATATGTACCTAGATGGACTCTTGAGGATTCCTTGGTGTTTCTGTTTTATTTTTATTCTTTTTTATTCTCTATTTTGGATTTACAAATTAGATTCTATAGTTATTTGAATATTTAAAATTGGTGACATTTATTACTATATTATTTTTACTTATTCTTCCTATATGATACTCTAGGTTGTTAAATTTCATTTATTTTTCTATTTTCTGAATTTGAAAATTAAGGGTGTAGTGTCCCCACTGCACCTGTAAACCTTCACCGCTAGTCAAAAACCTCTTGAATAAAGGGAGGCACACAAGAGGCCTTTTAGAGTATCCAGTCATGTGATTTTAAAGAAATATGGGTTGGGGAGTTATAAAAAAAATTCAAAGCATACGTTCCTATCTTTTGGTTATTCCAAAACAAGGTATAAAAGAGATAGGTTACGTGGAACATGGGTATGGGAGATTCCATGTGCCTAAAAAGCTCGTGTGTGACACAGCTCTGAGTTACTAATGATGAGATTAATATTACAGTTTTATTGGATTTGGGGTGATTTCATGCATTATGAGTCATCATATAGGATCAGATTTCATATATATATACTTTTTTATGCATTATAGTGGTTCTTTGACAAAATTAATTTGAATGTTCAATCTATTCACCATAAACATGTGATCTCTATTATTGTGATATATCTATTTTGAATTAATTAATTTAACTTTAGAATGATATATTATTTATTATATATATATATAATGGTAACAAATGTGAAGGTACTAAGAGACTTGAGTAGTACTAGGTTGGTTGTGACATAATTTTGTTGGTGGCCACATAGGATATGTTTGTGTAAAAATCCATTACACATACATTAACTACTAATGCAATTTTTTGTGGGTACTCTAAACAGCCATTCATCATTTCATATAAATTCCACATTAGAGTTGTTTCAATGTTCCCACTATGAATGTTTTTCCAATTCAACCACATGATATACACGAGGATACTCTTGAGAAAGCTCCCACACTTTCTCTAGTGGTTCAAGAATTGGAGCCACTCCAGTATAGAGTCATTCAGATTTTACAGACGCATAGTAGAGGATTATATATGACCATAGTTAATCATGATTGAGACTTTTAGCTCTATGATTCACCTACCTTTCCGAGAAATGGAAAACCGTATAAAGCCAAATAATGGAAATATGAAAACCCATAATTCCAATACCCTTGATCTGGTGTCTGTTTTATTACATTGGTATTAGATATAAGTTATTCTATCCTAAAATACTGAATACATTAGTATTGTAGGTAAACTGGATATATATTTTAATATCAAATTAAATTTTAAAGAATAAAATAAAACATAATGAATATAAATGTTTTTCATCCATGAACTCATTCAAATATTCCTTCTTCATTGCATGGGGAAAGGAAAGAAAATATGGGTGATAAAAAATAATATTTAAGGGTTATGTACTATGGGATCTATCATGATTAAATAAGGAATAATAAATAGTTCAAGGAAAATAACTGAAACACGTTCCATTTAATCAATAAATTGAGGATATAGAATAATATTGAATAAGTAAATGTAGATAAAATTATGTCATATAAATAATCAAATGATTTTTAACCTTATAAATGGATATCATAACAAATAAAAAATCTCACATAAATCAAAAAATTATTTCATAATGTTGGAATGAAAAATAAAGGGGAGTTTCCATAAAAACATGATTCAGTATATTGAGTACTTAAAGTGTAAAAAATGTAATTAAACATAAAAATTCAACTAAAAACCATATTAGAAGAAAATATAATGGTTTAAGGATATAAACTTTCCAATAATTCAGAAATCATAAACTTAATCAAAAATAATCCTCAACAATGATGAGATTGTGAAATAAACCATAACCACATTGGAAACTTCAAAATCACACCCCCATTGAATAAAAAAACATAAAATAAACATTAAATACAATGAAGATAAATATATTCATAATATATTAGATAAAAGGGGAATTGGATACTCATCATAAAAATAAATAGTTGAATAATAACAAATATTTATCATTCGAATTTAAATTGATATGAATCTCTTAAAAAGATAATACCATTGAAGTGTGGTTTAATCAATGAATTTATTATGTGATTCAAATAAAAATAAACCTACAAATTGACTAACTAAAAAATAAAATAATAAAAATACATCGCACACATAATCTCATAATATCAAAGGTAATGAAGAAGTAATACAACCCAATGAAGAGAAATTGAGTTATGAAACCCCTACAACTCGTTAATATTCCTGTCAAACTCATTTGGGTCAAACAATTATAATTGGAACAAAAAAAACAATGAACTATGAAGGATTCCTGATATAACATATTAAATGTCAATATATATACACCCAATAAATTAAATTAGGTACATAACAATAAAATATGACCCAATAATGGAATATTAAGATGAAATATCCTAGCTCAAGTCTCACTCGTCACATATATTATTTATATTATTGAATAATATATTTATTTAAATAATTTTATTTCTTACGATTCATGTTTCGTGTTTATTTTTATTTTTACTTTATTTGTTACCATGTTATTTTTATTTACTTAATAAATGAAGTTCATGTGCGTCGTTTTGATGATATTTGATTCATATGTCTAAAATAACTTCGATTGGTTGACTATGGTAAAAGTGTTCAATATTCAATCACACCCAAAATAATAATCATGAAATAATCATATTTATTATACATAAATTATACTTTTAAAACTAAACATGATATATGGTTAGGAAAAACTAACTACAATACAATCACAGATACATTAGGTCATATGTACGCATGAGTGGCATTTACATTTTTCTACACTCATAATGGAAAGATGATAATCATTATTTTATTCTTATTTAATGATTATTATATCAAAAATATATTATTTATTCTTTAAATACACTTATATATAGTACTGATATGATGTGATTGTGAATAATGAATCACAACACTACATAGGGGTGGTAGTCCACATGTGTGCTCGAACGACATTACCGTTTTTAAATGAATGGAATGGTAAGAAATTATAGACACAATATATTTCCAGAATTGTAAATATGTCATGAATATATATATATATATATATGTTAAAACCATCATTAAAACCATATGTGCATGATGGTGAAGGGAAATAGATTTTATTGGTTCGCGAGGTGGTAGTCCACTGTAAACACAAATGACGATTACATTTCCCATTTGTTGGAATATGAGATGAATATAGGGTATTCCATTAATGTAAAAATATATAATTATATGGTAGAAACTAATTTTATTATATCATTTTGATGAATGAAATTTTAATGAGGTGGGATAATAATTAAAACAAAAATGTTTGGTTAACAACAACACTTATTTTTCAGACAATACCTTTAGGTTTAAATCAAAAGACTTCCAAAGATGTGTTTATAATAAAAAAGGTCTATAGTTTCTAGTAAGTCAATTAAGGTATTTGGTCTGGTATTTAATTAACCAAAATAATATTTAAGTGGGAATAAGAAGAAGTGTAGGTTCCCTTTTATAAGTGAGGGGAGGGGCCTTTTTATAATTTCATATAAATTTAAATTAATATAAATTAATTTCTACGAAAAAAGGCTCCAAACTGATATATTTTTTAAAAAATAATGAGTATGGGTCCAAATAAAACAATCTAATGAAATTGATACATGTTTATATTAGTTTTTAACACTTATTTTTTTTCAATTGTGTTTACTCTTTTTGAAAATTATGGTGATAATAATGTTTTTACTCTTTAGTTGTAAAGAAAGTTACTATAAAATCATGATTGGAACAAATATGGAACTTGGTGGATATTTTTAGCCATACTCGAATCACAAGGCCACCTATTTTTTTAGTAATTTTAATCATTTAATAAAATATTAATTATTATGAAATATTATTAATGTCATTTTTGTAACTATTCATTTAATTTGACATTGAAACAAACATGACATAAATTAAATTAGAATGAAATACTATCACACATAAATAACATTTTATATTTATCTAATATTGTTTTGTAACATATTAACTCATTCAATTTTAATTAGTTTTAATATTTTTTAAATCATTTGTTTTATTTTTGTATTAATTGAATAAATAATGTATCAACCTTTCCTAAGCATCTAATGTAATTATATATTTACTAAAAATTAGAAATAAATCACGAGGATAAAAAATAATTTATATTTCAAATGAGTATTTATACAAATATTTTTATATTTTTATATCCCTATTATAAAAAAATATTATAGTTACTAAAACTAGAAAGTGACATTGTTTTCCTCATCTTTTACATAAATATTACAATGGTAAAAAATTAATGAATTATGTAATCAAGTGTCTATATATTCGATTATTTTATGTACATAAAATAATTAAACACATTTAAGTAGATAAAGTATTGTATTAGGGTCTATATTTACTCATTATATTATTTTAAACCTTAATCACAAGATTTACTATTACAGTGTTGATTATTAATTAGTATAGTTACTATTCGTAATGAATAAAAATAAAAGGATATTAATTAAAACATTTGGGCATCATGAATCTAAAAAAATAATCCATTTTTTAAAATTCAATTCATATAAGTGGAATTATTTATTTTAAAATTAGACTTGGGTTCGCATATAGATTCAATGGCGGGATGCTCTCTATCGACCCTACTGCGGCGCACTAGGGTTCGCATATGGATTCCATGCTGACTGATTTTCTTGCTCGAGATCGGTTCGATAACCATAAGTATGTAGTTAGATTGATGAAAGGTTATGGAATGAGCCCGATGATGGAGAAGGATGGGCTCGACAAGTACAATGTGATAAAGAGTCATCCAGTTGTGCGGGAAATATTGATATGCAAGGAGGCGACTGCTCTGGTCAGCGGTTATGTCTTGATCTCAGCGGTGGTGAAAGATGGGCCTAGAAAGAGAAAAGAGATGAGGAGCATTTTGGTTGTATGGAATTCTGAAATAGTTATGTGCTAAGAGGAGATCGATTTGGTCTTGAACAGATTTCAGGTGGCGACTCAGGGTGCGATGACGTCTGGAACAACCGGCGCAGGAGGATTTGGTGGGTTGGTTGTGCCCATATCTGAGACGTCAGCCATGGAGGTGTGAGATACTATCCTGAACAGACCTATGAGGGTGTTGGATGCAGATGATGCAGAATATTGGGTGGCTCTAGGAGACAAGAGACTTCTGATTCTCGGCCAGAGGGGTCTTTGGGGGTGACTGGATCAGAGGAATCTCCTATGAACAGAACCTTTTCCAACTACAAAGGCTTGGAAGATCCTTCGATTCAAAGGAAATTAAACATTATGCACATCAAAGTGGATCCTGAAGCTATATCAGAGAGACTCCAAATGGGTGAGTTCTCAATCATATCTTGATTATTCCTTCCAAAAGGCTCTCAGCCTCTGAAAATTGAAGAAATCAGTGAACGAATATCTTTGATTTGGGGTTTTTCTTCTTCGAAAATAGTCACTTTATGATGGGGATATTTTCATATACTCTTCCCCACAGAAGAACTGAAAATTCATTCTGGGGTCTATGGCTCCATCGCGCTCAAACCGGGCATCATTCACCTTAGGGAATGGGATAAAAAATTTGACCCACTTGAGGTTGGCAACTCCACCACTCAAATGTGGGTTAGAGTTTATGGGATAAATAGGATACTCTGGCATCCAAAAATGTTTTATTATATAGCACTATCTATCGGCATTATGATTAAACTTGATAAAGAAACAGAAGTGGCTCCATTCGGCCATTTTTCAAGGTTCTTGGTGGAAGTTGAACTGGGTTCGACTCTAGTTGAAAGGATTATGCTTGCAACATAAGATGATATTATTGAGTTAAATATTGTTTATGAAAAAATTCCAAAATTATACAAGGAATGTAATGTAACAGTTCCTGAATCAGCTAACTATAGATGCTCTAATGCCTGAAGCTTCTACTGCTTGAGGGGTCATGAGATGTGAAATTGTCTCAAAATGAAGAAAAATGAATCTGTTCAGAAGGTTGATATTCTTCCCCAGCTACTGTCAACAGGAACCAATGAAAAAGAAGCTTATATTACCATTAATAAAGATGTTAGAAAGTCATAGGTTGATGAGAAAGGTTGCATGCCGAGTGACCCACCTGAGAAAAAGATGAAATCTTGGGCTTCCATATTCTCAGAAGAATCAACGGTTCCTAGTACTGATCAAGGTAGTGATGATAAATTGATGAAGGTAAAATTTACTGAATATGAAATTAAAAAGGAGGTTGATCATAATCTCTCACAAGAATGGATGGCTTCCTTAGGTAGCCGAATGGGTAAGGAAATTTTATAATCTGACTCATCGGCCTTTTCTAAAACATGTCATACTTCTTCGAAACCTGTGCTGGATAGCGAGGATTTCCATCTTGTCTCATACAAGAAGACAAAGTCTCCAGTTGTAACCTCCATTGTGGTTGAACAACTGAATGCAGGTAACCCTACACCTCTTTCTGATAAAAATGATGTTAGTTCCATCGAGATTCAGGAAAATGAGAAAAAGTACAAGGATAATATCTCTCTGAGTTACATAATGGAGGTCGAGATGGTGGAGACTCCAATGGAAAGAGAAGTCTCTTATGATTAATTCATTGAGAAGAAAGAAAGTTCTGATTCAGAAATCACTGATGCAAAGACTCTACTTAAAAGGCTTCAATCAATTACCCCAAGCAGGTGGGGATCGAGAGGTTGGGGACATGGTCGAGGAAGAACTGGATGGCATATAATCTCAGAATATGAGAAGATTCTAATAGAGAGATTGAGGAAAAAGATAGGCAGCTAGTTGTTTTCCTTGGGAACTATTCTTTGTTTACCTGCACTCTCTTGGGTTTCATCTATTTTATTGCTTTGAATAAAAGAGGCATAGCCTCGATCTTTCTTTCCTTAAAACACTTTGCGCTAGAATACAATTTCAAGAAAAAATGTGTCTTTAAGAATAAAAATAAATTTATACCAAAATAATGAAAATATAATTATAAAATAGAATTAAATAGATTATTAAAAATACAATGGATCATATGTCACATTAATACTAAATCAGAAATATAATCATATAATTTATTAAAAAGCAATTATTTTTTTACAAAAAATGATTTTTTTATTATTCATTGAAAAATCAGACTTTTCAAAAAAAAAATCAAAATTTCATCACCAGGCCATTTTGATTTGGTTATTTCTAAAATTATATAATTTTTATAAAATAAAATTTATATTACTTCTAGATATTAATTATAACATGTTCTCATGAAATTCAATAAAATCCATTATTTTAAGAATAAAATGATTTTACTAAAAATTGAGTAATTATTTATGAAGAATTTAAAAATATATTTATATTTACTTGGACATTTATATATATTTCATAAGGAAATTAGTCTGATTTATAATTGAAAATTCAATGGCTAGGTTACAATAGTCAAATTTAAATAATATATCTCTTAGGTTGTTTAAGCTTGGTGTTGTGTGTTGTATACAGTATCAAACATAATGTTCTCTTTTAAAATATCATGGTTACTATCCCCACCATTAATAAATTTTATACTAAAAATTTGAACATTTTCTTAGAAATCAGGGGTTTTACATTTGAAAATTTCTTTGTGAAAACACCTCATATTAAAAGGGTTAATAAAACTTCCTCTTAAAAAGAGGTAAAGAGAAATATGAAGATCATATAGAATAATACAAAATTATGTTTCAAAACATGAGACCATTAATATGTGTTTAATATTGGGGAAAGAAGGAGAAAAATAACACCCAAAGACTAATATAAAGTGATATAGAATTTTTTTTAGAGAAATTTAATGACCACAATGCCATAAATATTTAATGGGTGAAAAGACCATCGATTTCTGAAAAATTAAGGTAAATTTATAAAATTTGTATTACCATATTATTTTCATATATTTGAGGGATTAATTAACCATAATAATAGATAACACCTAAAAATATACTCACTTGATATCTTTTTCTTATTTCATATCAACAATTTTATCCTTTATTTCTGATTTGATCACATTGTACATCATTTATTACTCCATGAATTGAATAGTTATGAATAAATTTTTTATTTATTAACTAATGATGTTAACTTTTAATGGATCATATAATCCATAAAAGGATAATAATATCTTCATCCTATCTTTATACATTAACCGAAACCAAATTTTGTTATCTCCTGATAATTATTGAAATTAATAAACCTATATATTAATATCAAAATCCAAATTTCAACATAAATAATTCCATAAATAAATACCTCTACATGATATATAACCATATCATTCAAAAATTTAATTGATTTATTATTAAATAATCTTTCATATTAAATCAAATGTTAGAAATAAGTGTTCCATACACCTCATCATAATGCAGAATCTCTAAAAATTTCATTAATCACCTCAAAATCTTAAAATTTTAAAAATATTTGATCCTATAATACTTTTACCTAAACCAACTTAATATTTATCCATTAAATCATTTAAGAAAAATCCATTTCAAACTAAGAAGGACATCACATATGCTAGTAGTGGGTGTTGAACCCTTATCTTCCTTCGGTAGGGGGTTCAAAACCTAAGGCCTTCAAGAATTGGCAAGTTATCACAAGTTATGCGGGTTGTGCATTTTCTAAAAATATATTACAATAATTATAATAATGTTCCAAAAAATAGAATTAAAATCCTCAAAACAACATTAATTATAAAATCATTATTTAACTTCTGAGGTTTTCCAAACAACTTATTTTTACCACAAAATTAAATAATCTTAATTGAGTATCATTACCTTAACATAAAGGATTATGTTAAACGTAATGGTTATCAATAAATTTAAACTTATGTCCACAAAATATACAACCATTCTTCCATAAATCACCTATACACTAAAACCCATACTAAAAAAATGAGTCATTGTCCTTAAAAGTCTCAAAAAAAATTCCTAATAATCATATACTCCCAGTACATAAAACATCAAATTTGTATACATGACTTTAAACTTATGATCAAACATAGACTTGTCAACCCAACAAACTTTATATTTCTCCCATATCATTATAGAGTTTTATATATATTTTTAGTATCTATTCAATCATTTATCATAATGGTTTATAAAGAAAATATGATTTAACCCAAACATATCATGTTGGAGTGAAAAACTTGATTCGTAGTAAAGGAACACTCATCATGCACTTCAATGATGTCCATTATATAATCTACTAACTCTGTTTGGTGTTATTACCACTATATGTGTTTGTAAAAAAATCATCAACTTATAGTATCCATAAAGGGATGTATTGTCAAAAAATACAATAATATACACCGTACGAAACCATTTTTGATGCTATCCTATAACTAAACATATATTAAATGTATTTTAAATGGTTATGTTCCTTAATCCATGATTTACTAAATCTAATTTCCAAGGCTTCTAAACATTCTCAGATACAAATTGTAACAACCCCCAATTATTGTAACCCACAACTGGGTATGCATTATTACATAGGAACTAGATATGTGTTATTATATCCTGAAGGAACAAATAGTTTAGGATTATCAGTAAACTGTATTCATAATGGAATCTCACATTAAATTTTAAAAGATAAAATGAATCATAGTGAATGTAAATACTCATAATCCATAAACTCATTCAAAGATTCCTTCTTCATATCTTATAGGAAGTAAAGAAAATACGGGTGAGATAAAATACTCAGTAATGTTTACATACAATATAATCTATCATGGGTAAATATGGTATAATCAATATAGAAAGGTAAATAACTGAAACACATGTCATTTAATTAAATACATGATCATGAAGAATAATATGGACAGATTAACTAAAGATCAAATTATTAAATTTAATAATCACATAATCTTAAAACTTGTCCCTCTATATCATAACTAATCATATAGTCATATGGACATAAATAATGGATTTTTTAATAATGGAAGGAAAAATTATGGAAATCTAAATCTTACAGCTCATGCCTTATTCTTAGGGAGTTTAAACTATTGGTAGGTATACAAAAAAACAATTTAATAAGGCTAGAAAACTGGTTTGTCTCATGAATCCTTTTGATACATTATAGGGATATGCAATTATATACCCCACCCATCTCTTAATAAGTCATATATCGCACCCTTGTTTTTATTTTCATCTTTTTTTCATCTTATATTTTTTTCTTGGTTTCCCTCTCGAGTTTCAGGTGTTTCGAATTTAATTTTTTTTTGTTTTGGGGTGCTTTTCCTCTATTATGCAGTTTAGGTGTACAATTAAGGGGATATAGTGCAACATACTAAGGTTGAGTCACATTTCAGATAATTTTTAAAATTCGTCATTTGATTTATAGGGATCCACATGGTTTAATTAAAATTGTGTGGCTCTTAGGAGAGATATTACAGGTCATGGGGTGTCTCTGGTTGAGGATGCACGACCCAACCATGGTTAGTCAAACAATTCAGAATGTGTATACATGATTTTATAATTTTCTTAGAACCATATCACACAGTTGGAGCATAATTTACCATACCATGCATCCAAAATTCATGGGAGTTAAGTGTGTCTCGTAAGGGTGCATGATTATCACAGAATTTGGGAAACCATGAAACCAAAATATGAATATGGATGAGGTGTTTTTAAAAATGTGGGTTTATACTTCTACCTTATTCATATTTTAACACCAAAATACCATATTCCTCCCTCATTCAGTTTTTGTGGCCCTAGAGTCTCCTCCCCTCTTATTCATGCCACCCACCACCTTCTGTGGGGATTCAAAGGTGATTTTTTCATGAGTTGAGGCTCAATCACAAAACTAATCTCCTCTTATATTCGTCGTCTAACACCATCCATTTTTACTTGAGTTCTTATTCATTCTTGGTCTTTTGGATCTAGGACATATGTTTATTTTATTTTTTATTAGGTGTTTTGTTTTTTAAATTCTCATATTTGATGTAATTTCTTCTTGAAACCTTTGTGAAGTTGTTTACTGTGGGCATTATTGAAGCACCTGTTGTTTGAGGTAGGATTTCCTTTTCACATGTCCTTAAAATTTAAAAATCATTGATTTCTTTATTTTTTAACCTTCCTTAGATTCTAATGAGGGAGATATGAATTTTCAAAATAAGTTGGCATGGAATGAGATTATTTACTTATTTTTTTGAATTATATTGAATTATTTTATGAAGGGTTGCACACTATGTGTTGGATAAAATTATTGGTTGGGTTTTGTAAGTGATTTGTGATTTCTAGGGTTTAGTTTTGACTTGGTAAATGTATTTTGATTCTAAAATTACATTTTGAGTTTTCTTAAATGTATTTATAAGTTATTTTAGAATATTTAAAATGATGTGTTGGATTTCCTTCTAAATGGGTGGTTTCTCAAAGAGTGCTTGATAACATTTAGAAACTTTTGTAAAACAGGTTCTCATGAAAACACTCCATGGATAGTCTATCTATCTTGGATTTTTAAATGGTGTGGGAGGTCCTTAATGTGGAATCCCTTGAGTTCAAATCATTTAATGTCAATGTATTATTTATTGGGGTCATTTTGGGTGATGCTTGTGTCTGTGATACATGGTTATATTGACGGTTTCTTGTTTTGTTTTGACTGGATCACCCCACTTTAGTCTTGAAATGGGAAATTGAGATCGATAAAAGATTTTTGGTGAAAATTTTCTATAAAAGAATAGGGTTTCACCCTAACAAGTGGACCGTAATATAAACCTTTATCTACTTTGGGATAGTTCCCCGCAGTTAGACCTGGTAGGGTAAGAACCATGCCTGGGGGTGAGAATGATGTAATCAACTAAGAAATTCCTATGGGATGAGTCAAATGTATAGTATGTTCTAGATTATACACAGAGCTCCTAGTTTCTACCATCTACATTAGTACACAGTTATCTACAGTGGTTGATTGTGATGTTTTGTTTGGTTGGTTACACATACGTGATATATTCCATTACCCTTGTTGTGTTATCGTTGCTTCTACTCTCTTGTTTGTTGTAATCCTTAGTTAAAAATGATTTGTTGGATTTAAAAATGTTTATGAAAAAAAAAATTAAAAATATTTCAAGTTTATTTCTACCAATTTTGTGTGAAAACATCATCCCTCTCCTTAAAATTTCAATGTTTCATTTATTGAAAAAAATATGGTTTTGAATGAGAAAATGGAAATGGGCCAAGATTATATTTCTAGAGAAAATGTGTGAAAAAAATACTGTATATATTGTATCTTAAACCTGAAATTTATTATTTTTAGTTAATGAAAATGAATTGGGAATAGATTTTTTTGGGCATGCCTACCGAGTTTTAATACTCATGCCTATAACATCTTCTTGTTTTTAGATTTATGTGAAGGTTCCGGTTTGGTTTCAAATTCCAAGACTAATGATGGGTTTGAGATTAGAGACTAACCCTCATGGTAACATGGGGCTTAGTATTCTTCTGGTTTTCTTTGGTTTTGTAGTTTTTTTTGTATTCTCAGTAAGTGTAAAGATGTTGTTTAGTTGTTTTATTTAGTTATTTTGTGGATTATATTATTTATTTATGATGTTTGATTATTTATATTGTAATAAATCATTCTCTTTGGTTCTCATTGATGTCCTTGCCTCTTGTCGCCAGATCTGTAGCATTGAGAATGCCCCTTCATCCTTCCTGTGGGGTCGACCCAGGGTGGTTCATGACAAAAAATGGTATCATGGAAGGATAGATTCATTATATAACCTAGTTTAAGAGCACCCTTTGTTATTTGGGATGTCAAGGTAGATAGATTAAGATTGTTGAAGCTTGTGGTGTAGGTCTGGGGGAGTGTGTAACGAACACATTATGAACTGAACCATGAGTTAACTTGGTAAGTTTGGATTTGATTGGATTTTTTGGGTTTTGTGGTCACTCTGAATTTTTAAAAAATGAAATGAGAGTTGGTTTAATAGTCTCAGTGAGCTCATAGGTCCTAGAAACCAATGCTCAACCATGGTAACTATCTTGAGATACTCTCAGTAATGATGGTGAGATTGGCATATAACCACCATCCATATGGAAAAGTCAACCATAAACACTAGTTCCCCCATTTAGCATTTTTGAGTCTTCTTGATTTTGATTTATCAATTACAATATTATTTTTGATTATTAAAACTTTTTTTAAGAAATAATGATTTTCATTATTGGGATATGGAAAAGTAGTTTTCAATGTTTTCTTAAGAGAAAGTCGTGGAAAATGGATTTTTAATAAGATGTTATTTGGCTAAAATAAGAATTTGGTTTTGGTATATTGTATTTTTACAGTCCAAATGTTATGTTTATAAAAAGTAGTTGTTTTACAAGTGGAAATTGTTTTTGTAATAGATTGATTTTGGGAATTGTTTTGAGAAATTTAGGAAAAGTTAATGAAATTTGAAATGGGGAGTAGATTTAGAATCTAAATATTGGGTTGAACATTACCTTCAAAAATAAAACTTTTTTTTTGACCGTTGGTATTATTTTAATAGATTACAGGCATGGATGTGTGAGAGGATGTAGATGTGTGATGACATGGTAGGTTGAGTGCCTGGTTGCGCATAGAAATTTTTGTGTGTGAAGATCCATGGAATACCATTGGTGAGTGTGAAACCCACCAAGTTTGTTATTGTTTTCGAAAACATTAATTGGAAAATTGTGATGTTTTGATAACTGATGGTTTTGTACTGTGTTTTCTTGTGTTTTGGAAAAAAAATTCATGCATTTTTTCGGGTTTATGTTCTTATTAGTGTGTTTTTCTGATTGATTTCTTGGTCACCTTGTTATTTTGAGTTTTCCCTCCCAATGGATCAAGAGATGTTCAATATATAGTTATCGGTGGTTTACCATTAGTGGAACATCTAATTGATCAACCTAAAGAAATTATTTTTGATTTTTGAAAGTTAAATCCTCATATTTCTTGTGGTCAAGAAGATCCTTTAGAATAAGAAGATTGGATGTGGAAAATATAAAGGATATTTTGTTTCCTTGAGTTTACGAGTCTCTATTGTTTATGTTCACTACCTTTATAAATGAATGTTTGAGTTTGAGGTGGTGGAAGTCAGTTATTTGGACCATAATTCATAATGGAATCTCTAAGTAATTGTCAAGGATGTTTTCTTCCAGAAGTATTTCTCTAAGGTTGTGAAGGTCAGAAAAGTGATGGAAATGTTTTTTTAGTAATAATATAGTTCTGTGTTAGAGTTTTTCATTTCAAAAACCTAGTTCCTTATATTTTGGATTGGGGATAGGATGATTCCATGAAGGCTCAAAATTTTGAGAATTGGATTCATTATGATCTATAGTCAAACATATTAGAATATGAATTGACCTCATTTAACATCATGGTGATGCGAGATATTCAGGATGATGTTGTGATAGTAGGAGTTCTTGAGGATGAAAATCCTTCAATTGTCCATAAGAGTAGTGAAGGTAATCCTCATGGGAGTATTAGAGAGTGTCTTGAAGCTAGTGATTATGGTAGGGGAATTAAGAGGCCTTTAGATCATTCGTCGGAAACTTTTGGGCATAGGATATTGATGTTTCTTTAATTTGGAATGATTTTTCATAATATGTCGTCATGTACAAGTACTCTGAATACATTCTTTACCTGTGGACACTAAGTTAATCTGAAATAGTTCAGTCAAGGTGTTTCCAAGAAGAAATGAGGGGCTATTTCCACCCATTCATAAGACACCCTAGTCCATTTGCAGGAGTGAGGATCTAGCATGGGTTCATTTTGGAGGTCCTTTCTATTTGAGTGTTCATTCCATTATTATGGTAGTGTTTTGTATTATTTTATATTCCTGATATTAATAAAGGGAGTTGTATCCTTTTTAGTAAATTATGTTTTAATAAAATCATACCTTTTTTAAAATCCCAAAAAAAAAATTTTGATGTTAAGTGTGTTCTTCTGTGTGTCTTATTATTTTACTTCTCATTTGGAGTGAAAAGAGCATTATGTGTGAGTATCTTCTAAATTATTTTTCTGGGAAAAGTGACTTGTTAAAGTGAAGATATTTATGTGGTGTGTTATGTTAATTTGGTTCTTTATGAAGTTTTTGTGTGGTTATTCTGATTTATAGTATCAGTGTTTCGCATGTGATATTGGTTGGGAGCCCATCTAAAAAAATTAAAAAATTGTGGGGAGTCCATTCTAGCTTCCCATGTTGGTAATATTTTTGGGTTTTTAGTTTTTCCCCAGTAAAAGATTGTTACTTTCGAGAGTTGTTTGATTATGATTCATTTCCATCTAGGTAGAGGGATTGATTTTGGGGGACTATACCCAAAAGTTTTGTTTCGGGAAAGGTTGTGTAGGTTGTACTTTAGATATTCTATGGTTCTCTGGGTGTTTTTCAAGTCTTTTGATGTGATACAGATGGTATTATGTGAGACTCCTCTTAGTGGAGATTTCAGAGTTCTTGATTTGAGTGGAGGGATCATGTGGTTGTGTGAGTCCTTGTCTATTTTTTGAACAAATATAAACATTCTGGCTTTCTGGGGGTATAAAGCATATTTGAGGGGAGAATTTTCACACCCTTATTTTTATTTCCATATTTTTAGTTGGATTTTCTTTTTTTCTTGGTTTAACTCTTGTGTTTTGGGATTTTTAAATTTAAATTTTTAGTAGTGGGGTATTTTTACATTGTGTCGTCGTTTAGGTGTACAGTTAAGAGGAAAGTGTGCGGACCCCTGTTGTGTCTCTAGTCGAGGGAGCATGACCCAAGCATGGTTATGAAAACATTGTGTAAGGTGTGTTCCTGGTTCTGGTATTTTGGATTGAACTATGTCACATAGTTTAGAAAATTGTTCACATAAACATTTTCAGTTCCCAGTGTGTCTAGGGGTCGCATCTTTGGCACACATTTTGGGAAACCGTGCGTCCTTACAATGCATTGTTCCCATGAGTTTTGAAAAAAATCTCCTCTTATACCCTATTCATATTTTAACACTAAAACAAAATATTCCCCACCATTTTGTTTATATAATCTTAGGATAATCCTTCCCTATTCCTCACACCTCCCACCACCTTCCATGGTGATTATAAGGTAATTTATTCAATATTTGATGCTAAGTATTCAAATTAGTCTCCACATTTAATCTTCTTATTCCCCCTTCTTCCATTTTCTCATGATTTTTTATTAATAATTGGCCTTTTGTATATAGGGTTCAAGATTATTTAATTTAAAATAATGTTTTTTGTTTTTCTAAGGCACCTATTGTTTGTTATTTATTAATGGAACCCTCATGATGTTGTTTTGGGTTAGCATTGTTGAATCCCTTGTATATTTGAAGTATGTTTTCCTTTTTAAAAGTACATTAAATTTAATAATCATTAATTTATTTATTTTGAAACCTTTCTTATATGATAATTAGTTATCTATGTTTTTTATAATTTTTTTGGAATGAAATGAGGTGATTTCCTTCTTGTATTGACGTATATGGATTTTTCTTAATTGTTTCACAACAAGTGTTTGATGAAATTATCGGTTGGATTCTGGTAATTGATTTGGGATTTATATTTATTTTTTGAATTGGTAAATGTATTTGGATTCTAAAATTATGTCTTGGGTTTTCATTATTGTATTTATAAGTGGTTTTTGTATTTTTAAAATGGTTTGTTGGATTTTCATGGAAATGGGTGGTTTCTCAAAGAGTGTATGAGGCACATTTGGAAAATTTATAAAATTACTTTTCATGAAAACTATCCTTGGATAATCCCATTGCTTTGGTAATGTTGAATGATGTGGGAGGAATTTCTTGTGGACTCTCTTATGATCAAATGGTTTAAAGTCATGGGATTGTTCCCTAGGGTGATTCTTGTCAATTCTTGTGTGTGATGCTTGTTTGTGTGATGCAAGGATATGTGGTTGGTTTATTGTTTGTTTTTTATTGGAAAACCCCACTTTAGTCTGGAAATGGGAACCTGGAATAGCAAGAATATTTTTGGTGAATAGTTTTTCACTAACATAGGATTTCTCCCTAGTTGGTGGGCCTTAGTATGGACCTTGATCTTTTTTAGGATTTGTCCCCTCAGTTAGACCGTGTTGGGTATAATCTGAGCGTGTGGGTGAGAATGATTTCATCAAGTGAGGTGTTCTTATGGGATGAGTCAAATGTATTGTATGTTTTAGGCTATCCCCTGATCTCCTAGGTTATCCTGTTTACTTCAACACTTAGATATCTATATTGGATGATTGAGATTATTTGTTTGGTTGGTTAAGCATACATGCTATATTACATTTCACTTATTTTGTGATTATTATTTCTTCTCTCCTTTTTTGTACTATTTGGTTAAATGTGATGTCTTGGTTTTGAAAATGTTCATGGAAAATGTTTTGCACTTTCATTATTATATTTTTTGAGTTAAAACATAATCCTTTCCCTAAAAATTGTTAATGTTTCATTCATTAAAAAGAATCTAGTTTTGAATAAGAAATGGACAATGTAAAATGATTTTTTTAAAAATAAATGTGTGTATAAATATAATATATATATATTTTATATCTCAAATATATAATTTATTATTCTTTCTTTAAAGGAAATATATTGAGAATAGATTTTTTCAGGCACACCTTTTATGTTTTAATACTAACGACTGTAGCTTATTCTTTTTTTATTTTCTGGTGTAGGTTCTAGTTTGGTGTCAATTTCCATGGGTGATGTTGGGTTTGAGATCTAAGAGTGACCCTCAGGGTCAGATGGAGGCTTAATGTTCACCTTGATCAGTTTTTTTGTTGTTCAATATTTGTTTTATTATAATTTATAGTAAAGATGTTTTTTTGTTGTTATATTTATTTATTTTTTGGGGTTATATTTTTTTCATGTTTTTATATTAATATTGGTTGAAACTATTCAATTTGGTTCTCATTTATTCCCATATAACTTACCACTAGCCTGGGAGGATTATTAACACATGTCGGTCCTTATCAGGGCCTAGCTCGAGTGACCAACTCAGGGTCGACCCGGGTTGGTTTGTGACTTTCCATTCCTTCATCATATTAATAAATAATACAACTTAATCAACATTAGTTATTCAAAAACTATATATAGAGAGAGAGAATTTTCATATATAATGTCAATACATTCCCCAATAAAACTGATAATATACTATCAACAGAAACAATAAGGATGATATAATTATAAAATATCCCCAATGGGGAATAAAATGGTCTTCATTTAAGGCGAATATAAAAACCAGAAAAATATAATTATATACATTCTTGATTAAAATACACTCTTCATTTAGAAATACACTTTTAAAAACTAAAATGTCTTCTAATATTAGGAAAACAATTTTCTTTTGAAATAGTCATAGAAACATTGTAAGGAATATTAAAATAAAATAGTGGTAATGATGATAGAAAATATCATTAATAATGAGAAAATTAAAAAATATATTACATTAACAATTTCATTAAATTCTAAAAAAGCAGATTAATCAAGAAAATTACAAGAAGATTCCTTTTAAAAAAATTTATAAATAATCAATCATGGGTAAATATGAATTTATTATATCATTGGATAATATTAAACATATTATTTAAAACATTTTCAAGAATATATATATATGTGGAATGAAAATATTCTCGACCGAGTAGAACAAAATTGGTTTTCCTTAAAAACATGAATTCAGTATATTGAGTACTGAACAAGTGGAAAATGAAATGAAAAATTATAATTTCCATAAGTAAGAACTCGATAAGAAAATATTTTTGGTTTAAGATATAAAGATAAAATAATTCCCCACTAGAGACTTAAGCATTAATAATTCTTAATAATGATGAGATTTTGAAATAAACCCTTACCACTTTGATAAATTTTGAATCATTACCCCATGGAAGAAATAAATTATAATGAAACCATAAATATCATGAATATAAATATATTAACTATATAACATATAAAATGGGTAGTATATACACCTCATAAAAATATATTGGTGTATAATACAAAATATTTCTCAATGGTGTGGTAATTCAGACAAAATGTCTTACATAATTCATACTTTCGAAGTGAGAATTTTGTTTTGAATCTATTATGTGTATAAAATTTTAATACATATAAAATAAAATTAAATATGAAATTAAATCATAACAATACATTAGTCACATAATCTAATAATTTCTAATATAATAAAAAAGTAATATAATCCAATGAAAATAAATTGAGTTATAAAACAGCTTACAATTTGGAAGCATTCAAGTCAGATATGTTTGGATAAATAATTTTTAATTTAAATTTGAAATTACAAGATATATTAATTATTTGTGTTTTAAAAAATTAATCATCGTTATATACACCATATAAAATAAATTATGTTCATAACAACTAAATATGCCTCAATAAAATGAAATTGATATCAAATCCCTTACCTCGTGTACGACTAATCATGCACATTTTTTATCTTCTAGAATAATAACATTATGTTAATTATTATATTTATTGATATAAATATGAAATTTTATTGATCTATTTATTTTATTTTTTACCATGTTACATTTACGTACTTAATCAATTAAGTTCTTGTAGCATGTTAGGATGATATTCAGTTCATGGGTCCAAAATGACATTGGTAGGTTGACTATTGTAAACAAATGGTACCATAATTATGAGAATAATAATAATTAAATAATTATAATTTTTATGAATTTATTATACATTTAAAACCATCCATGATATATGGTTATAAAAAATTAAATACATTAAAATCACGGAAATGGTTAGTTGTACGTATGAATGAGTGACATTTACATTTTTCAACCATAAAAATAGAAAAAAGTTTAGTGTTATTTAATCATCAAATTTTGATACTTATATCATAATTTAATATTATTTATTTGAATACACTTATATATAGTAGTATTGTGATGTTTTTATGAAAAATGAATCACATCGCTCTGTGGTGGTCATAATTCTCACGCACGCACAAACAGAATTACCATTTTTAAATAAATTGAAAGGTAATAAATTATATGATATATTATATTTGAATAATGATAAATATTTCATGAATATCACGTAAATATATATATATATATATATTTTAAATCCATCATTAGAAAATTTCTGTGAGTAGTGGTGATGGAAAATTAATTACATCTGTTCGTGAGGCGATAATCTTTCGTACACGTGAATGATAGTTTCATTTCCTATTTGATAGAAGAGGATATAGATATATGGTATTGAATTAACATAATAATATAATAGTATATATGATATAATTATGTTATTATATCATCATTATTTAATAATTTTGAATGATGTGGAAGTATTAAAAAAAACAAAAACACTCAGGTAAGAAGGATTCTTCTTCTTCAGACAACCACTGTAGGTTTAAACCAAAATACTTACTATGAGGGATTTGTAATAGAAAAGGAATATTAAATGTGTTAATTGAAGTAGGATAGTTATATGGGTAGTTTTAGTAAAAATTAAAGGATTTTTAAGTGTGAATAATAAATGAGATGTGGTTCCTTTTTGTAATTGAGAGGATGTATGCTTTTGGAAGTTCTTTAAATATTAAATTAATATAAATTTATTTTCTTTGAAAAAATGGTAAAAAAAGGTATAATTAGAATGTAAGATGAATATGGGTGGAAATAGTATCATATAATAACATATTAATGAGTTTAGATTAGATTTTACTCTTATTTATTGTTTTAACCAATGTTAACCCTTTTTTTAATTATAGTAATAACAATGTTTTTACTCTTAAGGGGTCATATTAGTTATTATAAAATACTTCTTTCCAATAAATGGAACTTGGTTGATATTTTAAACCATATAAATATCATTTGGATAAATATAACATTTTTATAAATTTTAAATCATTTAGTAAAATATTATTTGTTATAAAAGATCGGTAATCTCATTTTTAGATTTATTTATTTAATTTGACTTTGAAGACAACATTACAAAAGTGAAATATAATCATAATAATTTCACACATCAATAAAATTTTATATTAATAAACAAATCTTGGAAAATAATAATTAATTAAATTTATAATACATGTATTATTTTTAAAATCATTTATTTTATTTTCATATTAATTGAATAAATACCATGTCTGCATTGCATAATCATTTGGGGCAATTCTTTTAGTAAGAAAAATAAAAAATTAATTTAGGTGCCAAAAAATAATTTATCTTTCAAATGAATATTTATATAATAACATAAGTTATTTTTTCCTATCAAAAAATATATAATTAATAAAGGCACAAAAGTGATTTTTTTATCTTTTACTTAAAAATTATAAAGGTCAAAATAAAATAAATATTGAATAAAATAACCATATATCCAAAAAATGTAAGTGAAATTCTAATATCCACTCAATAAATAGGATAAATAAAAGTGTTAGTATGAATTTTTAGTCCTTATCATATTATTTTTATCCTTAATTACTTGATTTACCTTTACAATTGTGATAAATAATTACTATATTTTTTTCATAATAAGTAAAAATTAGTCAAATTAATAATTTTGGACCACCTAATTAAAAATATATAATACATTTATCATTATTCAATTCACATAATTGGTATTTTTTTAATTTATAATAAGACGCGCAAAGCATGTTGGAAAATAATTTTTACAACCAATTTATTTTTTAAGGAAAAACTTATATTACACTTACACTATTATGTATAATATTAATTATATTAATTTCCATTAATATATACAGATATATAATATATAAATTTAACTTTTATAATTATTTAATAGCGGTAATTTTAATTAGTTACAATGAAAAAACATCATGCACTTAAAAATAGTTTCCAAAAAAATTGTAGTTTAAGCATAAATATAGATTTAAACCAAAATCATGAAAATTTATAATTTAGATTAAATAAATTATATTATTATCAATAAAAGGGATCATATGTCACTTTATAACAAAATTAAAAAAAATCACATTAAATTACATGATTTAATGAAAGGAAATGGGAGTTTTCCAAATATTTATATTTTTCACTATTCACTAAAAAATCAAACATTTCAAACAAATAGAAAAAATATAATAGTAAAATAATTTAGATATTGGGATTTAATAATTGTATCATTTTTATCATAATTAAATTCTAAAATTTTGAAAAATTAATTATAATATTTTTCACCAAAAGAAATAAAGGCTATTTTTGATGAAAAGAAATTTTTGATGAATAAAAAGACTTTAAAAAATGAGTGATTATTTAAGAATAATTTATAAATAAATTTATATTTAACAGACAGATTATATATATATCATAAATTATTCAACCGTATTTATACCCACCAATTCGACACTAATGTTACAACAATCCAATTTAAATAATATATTTCGCAGGTCATTTAAGCTCAGTGTTGCATGTCGTAGAAACTTTCGGACATAATATAATTATTTTAAGATATTAGGGAGTTATAGGACATAAGTCATTGAGGGAATTTTAAAATTAGTCATGGAACTAGAGGATCAAGACACTAATCTAGACCCATTTATAATTTAGGGACCTTCTTGGAGATGTCGTGGTGTCATTCGATAAGTAAGAATATGTGTGGGTTTTTATTTCGAGACATTTCTAATCCCAATAATTTGGAAATTATTTAATGATGTGATTTAGTGAGAAAATTGCCACAAATTCATAGATATGTAGTAAGGATCGATGATGTTTTCTATAAACCCCTCTCATTTCACTGAACAAATTCATTTTGATATTCTATTACCTAGAAATGAGGCACATAAGGCCAGGATGTTTGATATCATTCTTCATCCTAATATCAGATAGGTAGTTAGAATTTTTTACCAAATGATATACCTGAGGATTTTTCACAAGTACTTTTCTATTTATAAGGTCATAGAGGAGGATCGAGTAGTCGGTCTTCTTCTATCATTCAGTACTCAGATAGGCAGTCATCCTACTACTAAGTGAGTGTCACTTATGGTAATAGGAAGATGATGATTGAGGATGTGCAGTGGGGGTAGTGGTAATCTTGTTAATTATATTATGGAATCTTCACCCTCATATATAGGAATTCTATAGTACTTAAATTGTGTGATGGTTGGTCATTATTACAGGTTCTAACTAGCACCTCATAGTATGTGTTGGTAGTTAGGAAAGATGGGCCATCTCTATAAGTTCTTATCTAGATCATTTGGGTCATGATTAGATAGTGGTCTAGTAAATATAGGATCTATGGACCATATATCTGATCGGGATCCCCTAATGTATGTTTAAATATGACATTGATTTAGGTGATTCATGCATCTCAAGGTTAGGGTCGTAGAGCTGAGGCATACCAAGTGTATATGAGGAACTAGGTTCTGGATAACTATAGAGAGGGACTGTTGACTATTTTAGGTATGGTCTTAACCACCTATTATCTTTCAATCATACTTTTAGAAACTATTTCTACCCATTATTTTATATCAAAAATCTATTTCATGTATTCACTTACTGATTAAGTTATCTTCTTAGTTTCTTTCTCATGGAGTACCTTTGTCGAATAAATTTGATTGTATCTAGAGATATCCAGTGTATCCTATATATTTTTTCTACTATAAACATTTTTGGGATTTCATGATCCTTTATATTAATCTCTTTGATGTGATATTTAGAATAGACTGGCTGATATCTTTCATGCTCACATCAGAAATATTTGTAGGTGTATATCCTTTATTTCACCTTAGACTGTGATGTTTGTGAGTAATGATGAATGTGATATCATATAAAATAGAGTGGGACCATATTTAAGCTAGATTTTTTCCATCACAACCTAGGTATCATGCTTAACTCTCACAGTGGAATTGAATGTTGGGACCTCTTCATTTCCTCCTAATGTTGATCTATATCAGAATGCATATCAGAATGACTTTTTGGGCCTTCCACCTAACTAAGAAGTAGATTTTGATATAGAACTCATGCTTGGAGCATAGCCGAGTTTGATTCCACATTATCAAATAGAAATCATAAATTTGATAAAACTGATGATCCGTCTTGACTACCTATTGATTAATGGTGTCATCAGACCGAACATATCTCTATAGGGTGCTCCTGAGTTTTTTTCTAAGAAGGTTTATGCTAGTAAATGACTTTGTGTAGACTGTACGGGGCTAAATCAGGTAACAGAAATAATAGTTATCCTTTACCCAAGATAAATGATCACATTGATCAGTTATGGGGAAGTAGGTGGTTTTCTATTATTGATATTCATTTAGTACTCCATCCGTTATGGATGATAGTGATGGATATTCCAAATATGAGGTCTATAAGTAGATATGGAATATATTATTGCGTCTTTATGCCATTTATATAAAAAAATTCCACAGTAGTGCTCGTGGATCTCATGAACTAGATCTACCATCCATATCTAGACTCTATCATCGTGGCCATTGTTGATGATATAATCTTTTATTCTAAAAAATTGAAGTTACATACCAGAAACATGGAGACTATATTGAGTACACATCGAGCTCATCATATTTATGCCCAGAATTCTATGTTTAACTTATAGACATGAGAGGTACATTTCCTTGTCCATGCGATCTATATGTTTGGAAATTATATATACTTATAGAAGGTTTAATAAATTATATCTTGGGTTGTCCCTAATATTTTTTTTATATTAACAATTTCTTTAGGTAAGATGAATACGACTAATAGTTCATTCAGATTTCCCATGATTAACAACACTAATTATAGTTCATAAATAAAGGGGTGAATTTTTTAGTAGACGTAACTATATTAGGAGGTTTTTCTTGAGTTGAATAATAAATTGATGATAACTCCATTTTCTATTCTTCTTGATCTTTGGATCAGTATGTAGTGTATTTTGATTCCGTAGGTGTTGGGGTAAGAGCTAAGCTAACGTCGAGGGATCAGGTAGCTGCTTATGGGTCTTGTCAGAAATGCCCCTATGAGTGGAACTTATTGAAGCATAACATGGAGTTGGAAGTTGTGGTATATACACTATAATATAGGAAATATTGTCTCTTTGATGATTGGTTTGATATTTACATGGAACATAATATCCTTTGATATATCTTCCTTCAAAGGGAACATAATTTGAGAAAAATGACTTTGGTAGAGTATATATAGTCATTTTTCATTGAGATGTCCTAAACTCTAATAAAAGGCAATGTAGTTTTATATTTTCCTAGCATGAAAACATCATTGATACTAGATCTTGGTGTGAAATAATCGCTGGAGGAATGTAATTTGAAGAGTTTGAGGATATAATGACTTATGGATGTATCGGAGGATCATAGATTCATGACATGTGGTACCATGGTTATCAAATCCTCACTAGTAGGAAGTGACCCAATTCTAGGATGGTTAATAAATGATGATGATGATAAGTGTACATGGTCAGTATGTAGTCCCGAAATATTTCACAGAGGAGTTGATGAGAGAATAACCTTCTTCAAAATAGGTAGTGCATCTAATTTTATCAATGATGTACCATGATATTTGATGTCAGTTCTGGTGGCATAGTATGAAGTGGGACATCATTGGGTTTTCTTCATTATTCCTTAACTTCCAGAGGGAAAATTTCGATCATCAACATCCTGGTGTCTTGATTCATCCACTTCTAGTGTATTTGTGGAAGTGGGACATTGTGACAATGGAATTTTTGACGAGGTTACCTAAAAACTCATTTATTCATGATAAGAATTGGGTTATAATTTATTGGTTAAGGAATGTTTCTAATTTATTTCTGATCTATGTGACTCATTATGTACATGAGCCTAGAAAAAAAAAATATATATATATATATATAATATATTTTATACATACAAGGGGTTCCCTTGAGAATTGTTTCTGATAGATATGTGTGTTTCATGATTTTTTACTTGAATGGATTGTATAATTATTTGGGTATTCGAATGAAACTACGTAAAATGTATCATCCCCAGACCAAAGCTCAATCAGAGAGGAAGATCTAGAAAATGGTTGATATACTGTGGGAATTCATCATGGATCAAAGTGGATCTTAAGATGGTCATTTTGACTTTGTTGTGTTTGAATACAGTAACAGCTTCTCGGATCTTTTTTAGATGTTAAATTTGGTGGCTCTAAATATTTGGTACTTTTTTCATAACAAAGGTGTCATAAGGATTGTGAGGCACCTGTTTTGGGGATAAGGTTGATGAAGGAGATCTCCAAGAGGGTAAAACTGGCCAGTAAGTGGTTAACCGCATCTTTGAGAAGGTATAGATCATATGAGGACCGAAGGATATGAACTTTGGAATTTTTGATGGAGATATGGTTTTCTTGTGGGTGAATCCATGATTAGATCGTCAATGTTTGCATAATTAGGGAAAGATATCTATAAGAGTAATTATAAATTTTGAGATTTTTGAGTGTATTGGGACTATGTATTTCTATTTGGACCCTCCCCTATACTACCAAGGTATATAAAATATGTGTCATGCATCTCAAATCTAGTAGTACATGATTGATCCAAAACATGAGTTCGACTATGATGATGTTGAGATATAACCTGGGGCATTGTACATGGAACTCCTCGAGTGAATTATATACCAGAGAAAATAGGTATTATGTAGGAAAATTGTTACACTTATTCAGATCCTATGGATGTATGGAAGGACTCAAGAAGAATCTTGTGAGTGGGAGTCTGATATTATTCCCCAATAGATCAAGGTTTTAATGAAAGATTCCCAAAGATACTTCATGAGGATAATGATCTTTTAAAATAGAATATTGTAAAGAACTCGTATTTTTTGGTTTTTTATGATTTAATTTTAGGGATTGTTATTGGGTTTTTATGCTATTAATTATTTGAGTTGAGTTATGGGTGGTTTTAGTTGGTTTTATTGATTTTTAGAGCCATTTTTGAAGGTTCTTGGTTGGACCACAACTTCCATAAACTATGATGACATTAATGAAATTGTTTTTTAAGTGTTAGTGGCACCTGGGGTAGAGCACAATTAAAGAATATTGTTTGTGAAAAAATGAAAAATAACCTGAGAAACCCTATGACTTTTTTTGTGTTAAAAAATGCGTGGTTGGAACATAGTTTGCTAAACAATGTAACGAAATCATGTGTGTGTGGTTTAATGATTAATAAATACTCTTTAATAACCATTAATTTCCAGTTTTAAATCATTATTCATCTTACATATATCCCTCCTAAATCTATACACTCCATATTCGTTTCCTTCCAAGCTTGGTTAAGTCAGATCTATGTGGGTTGAGGATCCAAAATTAAGGAATGTGATCCACAAGCCTTGGTTCTTCATGTTTTTTCTAGATTTACCCTTATTCCTTTGGGAATAATCCTGTATTCAACATGATGTGGCTAGATCTGGGGATTTTGATTCCATATAATGATTAATTCTTGGATTATTTATTGAGTGGTGGTCAATTTAGGGCACTAGCGTCATTTCATTGATCAATAATATGTCTATAAATGTTGGTAGAACCCAAGAGGTAATTTTTGTTGATCCATTCTCTTGGAATTATAGTTTTCTTGTATATAATTCTTGAAAAATTATGTGTTTTTATTTGGATTGAATGTAGGTATTCTTGGTGGGTGAGCTTCATCTGGTTAGAGCATTTTGCGACTCAGTTTTTGATTCTTGATGGTTTTGTATGTTGACATCAACAAGCTGAAGGTAGGATGTCTCTTACTATTTGATCCCCATGTATACTCTTGTTTTCTTAATGTGATACTTGTTTTAATATTGATTTAACATGCTTGATAGTGATTTCATGTTGGTGTGTGTGTGTCACATTAGACCTATAATTGATTATTGTTTCCATAAGTATATTAGTGTTACTTGATATACCATGTTTGATCTTGATCACACACACACACACAAATACACACACACACACACATGTTTCTACTAATTCTCATTGTAAAATGCTATGTTATTAATTTATTTGTTTTACCTTATTATATATAAATATCGTACCTTTGGAGGTATTTTGTTCTGTACACAAAATAGGTGGGCCATCGTGATATGATTGTCCATTAAAGGGTGTATGCAATTCATGTGGTGATGATGATGATGATAAAATTGAACATAGGGTAGGGTATTGAAAAAATTGAGGCTAGACCTATTGTAGTGGCATCAAGGGTATGACAGACTTGTGGAATAACCCAAGTCAAACACAGGATATGACAGCCTTAAGGATTGGCCTACGACTAGTGATAGGGTATGGTGGTATTGAGGCCTGACCCATGATGGAGGTGGGAGGTGAAAACCATGTGTCCCGGTCAAACTTGATGACTTGAGATTTATGAGAGACCTATTTAAAATCCATATCGATTTATATTGATCACTCTTGAACTGGTTTTTTATTATACTTTGGGAATGTAGCTATGAGATGTATAATCGAGGTTCAGGGGGGCATGATTTGCAAGTGAGTGCATGACATATGATTTTTTATGACTATCTATGCATTAATTTTTATCATCGATTAAAACTTTTATACTTAGGTACAAATATTAAATATTAAGTTATAGTGTATTAGTGGGTTTTATTACTCCAACCCTATATTGGAATCTTGATGCACTTGTATACTTCAGGGTTAGGGATCTAGGTAAGTGTAAGAGACCCTTGGAAGATAGCAGAGAAGTGGATAGTAGAGCTGGATGTAGTACTACTATAGACTATGGGATATTTCTTAGTGTTTCTTATTTATCTTCATTCCTTTTTTATACTCTTGTTTGGCATTCCACATTAGGATCCTATATTTTTTACAAGTTTCACATGGGTGAAATTTGTTACTACCTTATGTTTACTACATCTTCCACCATGATACTTTGGGTTTTTTTATTTAGGTTTATGGTGTAACGATATAGTGACCAAGGGCATAGTCTCCCCACTGCATCTATATTCCCTTGCCACTAGTTGGTAGCCTATTTCATAAAGGAAGACACAGATGAGGTCTTGTGGAATCTCCACTCATGTGTTATTTGGGATAATCATGGTGTGGGTGTTCCAAAAAAGTAGTGAATAAAGATTCGCATATCTCATTCACACAATTAAGTTTTGAAAAGGGATTTTATCTTCTCCTTCACACAATATACTTGAGAAAAAATATTCATATGTATCATTAATACATAATACATGTGACAAAACCTTATTGAATCTCATTCACACATGTTTGCATCATATCATATGATATGAAACCCAAAACATGCATTAGAGGGTGATATAGGACCTCAGTCATCATCATCTATAAATAAGAGTGCCACCAAAAAATAAATTATCAGAATATCATAAAAAAATCATGGAAAATAATGGGTTTTTTAAACATTCAAATATAAACAATTATCTTTTGGTAAAAAACTAATCTAAATAAAATAGTTTCTACATTATATCTAAACGGTATAAAATAACACTTTGAATTAAATAATTTGTTGCCAAAAACATGGTTTCACAAAATAATCACATAATTAAAGAAAATATAGGATTAAATAAGAAACATAACATCATTTTAGAGAGATAAATGGCAAACAATGAAAACCTTATCATGAAAATATATTCTTTGTAAATTTTGTTCATAATCATGGTAAAACCGGTAGTTACAGGTCTGTTGTCAAAAATTCTAATAAAATTTTTTTAAAAGGGAACAATTTATTGAAATTGAAATAGGTAAAAACTTATTTTAAACTTTAAAAATGTTATAAAATCATTTAAAATGTAAAATTAAGTGAACATTGTGGAAATAAAATCTATAAGTAAATGTATAACTCCAATGAATAAGTTGTATTTACAAAGTCCCTTATGACATTATTAATTTTTGAATTAAAACTAATTAGAATCTTGAAAATACAAATATTTTTTAAAACACATTAATTAAACCATATATTATTATAAATTTATGTCTTTTATATTATACAAACCATATAAATAATAAATGTTCTCATAACATTAAAACATGTCACAATAAATTGAAATTAACAATTAAAACCATTGCAATTTTGGTTTATTTCAAATAAGAAATCCATGAAATATAAAACATGAGATGGATTTTTAAATCCCTTAGATTACATGAAATTGATAATAAAAATATTTTTATAAAAAATATATATAGAAAAAATATTAAATAAGTGGTGAAAACAAATAATATCTCAATGAAGAAAAATCAAGATGCAATAACCCTTATGGCTTAAGAAACGTTCTAATAAAAATCCCCTAAAAGCGATAGGGATTGAATTTAAAGATAAATATAATTAATAAATATAATTTTTGAAGTTATATATCCAATATTTGTCAAAAAAAAGTTAAAATGAATTTTTTTTCAAAAAATAAAATGTGCCTCAAAGAATGAAACATTGAGATAAAACCCTTACAATTTGAAGAGTATTAAATTCTAAAACATCTTGAAAGGGATATAGATTTGAATTGTGAATAAATTAAAATGAATAAAAGTTATTTAATGATTTAAAAAATCAATTAGGTATAATATAAACCTCTTAAAATAAATTAAGTTCATAATACAAATCATGCCCCAAAGATAGGAATTTGAGATTAACAACCCTTATGTTGTTTCAGATTCATTCGGTGCATGAACTTAAATTAATGAATAATAAAATTTAGTTTAATATGTAACATTTTTTAAAAATTTGTATTTTAAATTTAATTTAATATTTACTATTTATTATAATATTTTATTTATTTACTATATAGTTTTCTCCTATGTTTGTCTGAAACTTAAATCAGTGTCAACATATTTTACTAATTTTATTGATCAAAGGTGAAATTTTAAGTATAAGGTAAATACATAATATAACCATTAAATTACCAAAAAAATAATTAACTTCCCTTTAACTTATAATAATATTTGTATTATTGTTACCATATTCATACATGATTGAGTTTTATAACATTATACAAGATAGTGGTGAAATCAACTTATACTTGAACACGATATATCATGATGGGTGAGTTTGGTTAAGGAAGATTATAAATTCATTATAATAGAAAAATAATGATATAATTTATATATTTTATTGTTTTCGTCAAATTTTAAGTGTATTGGAATAATAAAAAAATTAACAGGGAAAATGAAAAAAATGAAATTTCATGGAGGTGGTAACCCACACACCATAGAGTTAATGATATTTTTTCAAAGCTGATGGAAATTAATAAATAAATTTCCTTAAATTAATTTAATAACAAACTATAATAATAAATATACTTAGGTAATCATATTTTCAGGGTTTTGGTAACTTTAGAAGGGAAATATTACGAAGAAATGGCAAGGAGTGGGTAATTCTCACTTTGCTACCTTGAAATTACTATAGAATGTCTTCTTGGAAATAAAGAGAATATAGAAAATAATTGTTAATATAGGATTATATAATTAATATAGAATTATTAGAGGGTAAAAATTATTTATTTTAATGAATTAATTCTAAGGAATGGGCATTTCATGAAGGGGTGTAAGTGTCCCCTTCAATAAGTGAAGAAAATGGATCTCTTGAGATAACCCTTTAATTTTCAATAATATCATTGCACTATTCAAGGATCAAAGAATATGATAGTTATAAATAATGGATTACGGTGTGATATTTTGTAGATAAATACTCAAATAAATATTTCCTCACATGTTTTAAACATATTGGATGTCTTTTTTCTTAGGATCTATACTTATATGTTTTTTTTATTTTTATTTTGGTAACTAGTTTTTAAATAAGTTATTTACATTTTATTTACAAATGAAATTTAACCAAAATTATAATATATTTATTTTTTGAAAAAAAATATTATCCTTTTATTCTAATTATATTTATAAATATGGTTAAATAAACTTTTAAATGAAAATATATTAATATATATATTGTTTTTGTAGCAAAAATGTATTTTAATCATCATGTGTAATTAATAGTATTTAGTATCGATGACCAATTGAATGAGTGTTAATATAATTATATATAAGTTTAAAAATCATATTATATTCATCATTTTAATTATTTTAATTTAACTTATTTGAAATAAAATAGTAAATAAATTTTTTTATATTTAATTTATAAAAGTGATACATTTGAATTTCTAGTATAAGCATGCGAAAACATTTTTTAATTTAATCAATTACTTGGGTTTCCAAAATGATATACATGGGTTTTATATAAGCAACATAGTAATTTTAAATAGTTTATTTTAATTATAAATAAATATCTTTTATATAAGAAAGTTTGTATAACATTGAATTACCTCTTTATTATGAAGATTTCATAAAAGAGATTGTTTCCAGCAAAATCAATATTTTTTCACTATTCACCTAAAAACCCAATTATTTCAGAAATATCCCAAAAACTAATCTTAAACTATAATTGTTATTATAAATCAAAAAAATTATGTTCTTATTGTAAAAATAATGTTTAAAAATTTATAAATTAATTTTTTTAAAAAAATTCATAAAATATAATGAAAAATCAAATCTATTGGAAAAATGACCTCTTAAAATATTAACCTATATTATCACTATGACATATGTTTTTCCAATTAAATTGGGGTTTAAATTTTATTACTATAAAACCAAATTTATCATAATTGATCATAAATTTCTTGAAATGTAAATTTATATAACATAAAAGAGTAGTTTTTTTAACAATATTTTTCAAAACATTAAATGTTCTTATTAGTCATTTTCAGTAAAATAATTGAATTTCTTTCATGTTAAAATTATAATATATTTCTTAAAGAGATTTATCCTATTCAATCTAAAAATTTTAATAGATATTTTTTCATAGTCAAACATACTTATATATATATTATCTAAATATATCTTAGTTTCTTTAATTTTGGTGTTTCACAATCTATCGAACACATTGATTTATTTAATGGTGATCATATATTAAAATCATGGGGTATTATATTAGATTCCTCATTAAAATAGAAATTCCTCAAATGAAACTTTTTCTTGGTTTTAAATTATAATTTCCTCTAAATTTTAAAACTTTTAACGATACGAGTCATTAGAAACTCCCCACCATAAAACTTCTCATTCCTAATTAGCCTATATAGTCCATCCACTACCAAATATAACCTACCACAGTCACCCATTATCTTCCAAAATTCATGTTTTACCCCATTATTCCAAAAAAATGCTTCTTCTATGCAACTCCAACCACCAAATCATATTACTCATGAACAACCAAGCCACTATTTTTCAACAATTCCATCATTGAGATGACACTCAACCACACCCACGGATCCTGAGAAAAAATGGTGTCTCTGACCAATTCAAAGATTAAGGTGCTCCCCATTAAAATAATCTTCTCTCAATGACTTATTCAAATCCATGGGGTTACACACCATAGTAATTTCCTACCATAACTCTCATCTAAAAATCCATCGACACACTTGATGTTGTTTCCAACTCACTACACCCAATTATTCATGAAAACACATGTCAATATTCCTCTATCTAAACTCTCTCAATAAAATGATTCGACTCTCCCATAAACAAGTCATATATTTTTTACTAAAAATTAATTTTTTATTGAGATAATAGTGATGCATAAAAAAACAAAAAAAACAGAGTGACAAATTAAAAAAATTCCATGAGTCCGAAAAATTATGAATTCCTTGTGAATCTCAATAGATATTGATTTTATAGAGAATTGTAAAGGAATCCATGCGAGTTTACAAACTGAGTTTCTCTTCTTCTCTTCATTAATGAGCTAAAACATCCACCGCAATGTTCTCTTCTATCCAAACATGTCAAAAAATAATACCTTGTCTGCTTCATAATCTATAATTCGTAATATACTAATCTAAATCCCATGGAGTATTTTTTTACATTGGATAATCTGAACCAACACCTTCAATTCAGAGTCAATTTCATAAATCAAAATATTGAACCCCCCGTATGATGGGATGCATGTATACAAGGCTCTGACCTCTGTACAAATGATGGTACCCACTATATAGAAATCACTAAAACCGATGAAAACCGGACCTATTCTATCTATCACTAGTCTATCACCATCATCTCCCCATCCATATTTATCTTTATACTAATATTTGATGGATTTCATATATTATATATTTCTAGTTTGTTGTGTCATGAGCTCAAACTCACATAGGGTCTTGGAAGGAACCTACATAGCATAATAGAGTTACACCTACCTCAAATAGTCGATGCTAGTTTTGTAAGAAGTTACTTCTCCCAATCTAAGAGAAAAATGAAGGAATGTCTTATACCCTCTCTCACCATGTTTCTTAATTTCTACAGATTCGATCAAATAATTTCAATAATTAAACCACATATCTTCATTTTCATCTATCATGTCCATGTTCCCTTGAAATAGTCGGTGAGAAACACATGAATTGAATTCATTTAACTACAGATATCTATGTTTCCCCCATCAAAATGCATATCCTTGTCTCTCATTCACATTAAAAAAGTATTCTCCATATATTCTTAATGTATTCTGTCATTATAATAATTTGGAGATGCTATATTCACCCCTTTACAATGCATGTTCTCATCCAACGAAATTTCCTAGGTTCTGACCTTCTAGATATGGAAATTCGTTTTAGTAGGGATCAATATACACTATATATTTGTTTCCCGCTCTTCAATCTCACTCTTTTCTTGAGACAAATCCATTTAGGCTTGTAAATTAAATCTACCTGAGAATGAAACCTTAAAACAACATTGACCCAGATCATCAATAGTACCGATGCTTCAAGGTCACCCTCTTTTCTTCATTAAGAATGGACTCCATTAGAACTGGATTTCTTCTTGCCTCTTTGAAAAAGATATTTAGAGCTGTAAAACCCATAAAACTTAGTCTCTCCCCAGGATAATTATCATACCATAGGTTTATATCACCTCTGCCCACTATCCATCTAATATAATCATCCATGTTTATCATATTATTCATCATGAACCTCTAGAGGTTTGAGAGTGTCATTTTTTGACATGTACAGTCCTCCCATATTTCACCATTTTTCTCCCTCACAAATCTCACCGATACCGAATTTTCTTTGACCACATACCATGTGATTTATGCCTATTTGGAGTGCATGGTTTCTACTATATTGCATTAGCCCACAACCCCTTTAACAGTTGGTTTTTCCTTGCATTTCTATATGGTCCAACGATATGGTCCCACCTTATTATCAATCCACAGAAAATATGTAATTATATTCTCTGTCTTAGAGGTTTTACACATTTAGCGAGATGATAATAGATAAAACATGCATGGGAATTGATGTTAACACACATTTGATCAGAGTTACGCTCTCTCCAAATGATAATAATTTTTTCTTCTAGTTGAAAATTATTTTTATGATTTTGTTGATGATATCATCAAAGAGAAAATTTTTTATTTTTAAATTAGTAATAGGGGATCTGAGAGAAGTTATTGAGAGTTGTCTCTTTTGTATACCCAAGATATCTTGAATTTCACCAAATCATCTTCCTATACATTGGTTGGATATGAAAACCTTTCTCTTCCACATATTGATACCTTTTTCCGCTCTCTTTTCCATAGATAAACATGATTCTCATGAATATTTGGATTGATCCATTCCGACCATTGATAACAACTAATACATTATCAGCAATCATAATATGAGAAACAAGGTTACTCACAAATCGATTGATAAAAGGAAATTTCCTAATTTATTCTAATATTTTATGAATATTCTATTAGTATTCCTTATAGGATAAGATGAAGAGGTTGAGAGACAATGGATCCCCCAACCTGACACCACAAACATTTTTAAAGAAGAAAAAAACCTTTCCAATAGTTGAGATAGAAATCTATAGAGAAGAATAGAAACATTAATTTAGGTTGCAAAACCATTCATGAAAGAAAAATATTCTCACAATACAAAAAATGCAGCACCATTTGAGTCTATCATAATCCTTGTCCATATCTAATTGGATGTTAAAATTGGATTAAATTTTTCTCTTTTTAATCCCCCCTTCGTATCATTGGAAATACCCATTTCCCCATGGATTCTTGTCCTATTCAAAAAACTGTGTTGTTATTCAGAGACAATACTTATAATTACTCAGCTCAACTTCCTTGATAATAGAATAGAGACATTTTTTTATAGAAATTACAAAATAAGGTCTTCTTTTACTAGCTATGTGTTATAGGATATTTCAGCTTCATGATCAAAATGACCATAGAAGAACACATAACTCGGGTAACACAACTACCACTAAATAATTCCTACATCACTACCATTACTTTTCCATTTGTGATGTTCCATTCCACAACATCTAATTCACCCAAAAATACATTAGGGCCTAGTTCAATATTCTGCTTCAGGTTGGAAATGGTCTCCTATATCTCTTCCTTCTTCAGTACTTCCACACCCAAAAATCATTATCAGTGTTATCCAAAATCCCTAGTATACAACCCATAAAATTCTCCTCTACATTAGGCCTTCCCATCCAACCACCCTTGTGGTTACTATGAAATTATATTAGGCCTTCAAAGTGTTTTAAAACCATTGTACCATCTACATCTACATCCGATGTGAAGGAATAACTTTCATGTTATAAATTGATTCTCATATTTTTCTTTATCTCTTTTAAGAATGCGTCGAATAACTCAGTATTTCAGGCCCCCACTTTGTGCCACAATGATCTCAGATTCTACCTACAAACCCTCTCAATCCCTCAAAAATTCTCAGACAACATGATTTATTTATTGTGATAGAGAGAAAAACTGAAATCATCCCTTATTTCATAGAGTCCCCCTTATAACCTTTTAATGTCCCCCTTCAAACCTTTTAGGATGACATCCTCTTTTTGATTATTCATCATCCTAGCCTAAGTGTCCCTACTGCACAGCCGAGTGTGCTAAAGAGACCAACCCAAGAACACTTTTTTTTCCACTATCCTATAAAACATTTATAATTTTCATAAATCCATTTAACTAGTTCCCTAATTTATAATAAACAAAATTTATATCCCTTGTTTCACCTTTCATTAGTACCTCCAATTGCAGTGCATGGTCAGACAATGATCTTGTGATGTGGGAAACTGTGGATTGGAAAAAATAAATCTATTATAAGTACATTGGAAAGGCCCTAATGAAGATGTATCTATATGTGGTTGATCCCATTATTATTATTAAACAAAGTGAACTTGTTACCTATTAAGCCCATATCAATGAGACCGTTATAAGCCATGATGATTCTAAAATCTTGCATGGAACTAGTAAATCCTCCATCGCACTCCTCACTTCTCTGACACCTTAACAGCTGTGTTGAAGTCCCCCCCCCTTAAACCAAAGACTATTTCCTAGCTAAAACATCTCCATATATATCTAAATATCCATTCAATACAGTACAAAAATACAAGAAAAAACGAAGGATAAGTAGATCTCATTCCATCCAGAATGAATTTTTGCAACAATTGACCATGATGTTGCATCCATAGAGTCTAATTTCTATACCTTTATTCCCAAAAAACTATATTTGTATGTAATAAGGATAAATATTCCTGTGATGATAATAACCCATCCTCTTGTTGTGAATATATAGTTGAACCAAATCCTATTTAAACACAAAAATGACCATAATAAAATCATGATTTCAACTAGATTTAGTAGGGATTGATGCATATTTTTAGGTACCCCCAATCCCTATGCATTGCATATGATAATTAAATAAAATTAAAAAAATGATGGGGGAGACCTCTTGGTCGAGGTTACCTGATTCTAATCTATCCCAGATCGCCTCCCTATCACTGGAGCGGGTGATGGGTCCACAGACTAGATCGGTCGACAGAAGGGTTGAAATAAATGCAACCTTCCCCACCGAATTGTCGTCTAGCTTTTACATTTTTACAAACACATAAAAAAATGAGAATCTGTTGAAGGAGATGATAAGGGGAGAATTGGATCTGGGTGGAACCCCCTATGAGAATAATGATACAATGAGCATCATCTTCAGTGAACAATGAGAGTCAAAAATTACCTTCAACACCCCATCTGATATAGTCCTCCCAGGTCAAGCTCCCTTATCACCTTAGGTAGTACTGAAGACATTCTGCAAGTCCAAAGGTAAACTATTTGGAGAACAATGATCAAAAAAATGATCAACCCATAAACTGGTTAAAGAAGAAGAACTAGAAAAAACTGCATCCACACCTAACATCCTCAATTCAACCAAAGAAATGTCACCCATTAGAAGCCCAGATGAGATCGATATCCCTTGGACTAGAAAAGGATAATCCAACACATTCCTTCAATGGTAGATATTAAAGATGGAAATTATATTATAATCTATAGAAGTGTAATGCATTTTAGGTGATGTAACATCAAACTGACATGTGTCTATCATGTGCGAACGAATTTTTCAATTTGAAACGCACACTTGATCATCATTTCCACACCCTGGAGAAGAATTAGTGGTTGGGGGATTGTTCCCCAAATTCTAAGACCCATTCATACCATCTAAGAAGATTATATTTCCATAAGTGATAGGGACCCTAGAGGATTCTCCACTCACTAGGAAGGACTACATGAAACTCTCATTCTTCCTCCAATGTGATTCCATGGAATTTCCCTAAAAACCACAAACCACAAAGATTCTGGGTGGAGCTTGATAAGATAAATTTTACCACCATTTGAATCCATCTTCAATATTGATAATAATTCATTGAATAATCCTCCTTGTCAGATTTATTTCAACACAAATATGAGGACTTTAATCTTCTTGGAGATAGAGGATGTTCTCATCCATGTAAATAAGGAAACCAACTACATTATCAACTGACTGCATGATAGATGGGTTGTAAAACTGTAGGAAAATTTAGGAAACATGATTCAAACAATTTATATACTATAATATTTACCAAAGTGGTCTTATAAAGACCATTGGGGAATAGTTATATTCAATGCACTCCAGCAGTGGTCCTCCTTGGACAAAGCCCTCACAATGTCCTCCCTGATAAAAAAGTGAATATAGAACTCAAAACATGAGAGCAATGACACTTCTGCAGACTGAAAAAGCCCCAAAAAAATGATGAACGGCATGAAAAAATATTCAGCAGGTTTCTCATAACTAAAACATGAGACTATGGAAGTATAATGTTTGGAAGAATCCATAGAGTATCCCCCGTTTGACAATTCATGAATAGGGTATCCATAAACCCTTGTAGAGTGTCTTAGAGCAAAACTGATTACTGGAATTATAAGATTTATAGGATTAATGGAGGTATCCGGAACACTAGAAAACACAAATTTTTATGTTTTTTCTTTCTAAAAAAACTAAATAAGAAACTCCATCTTCATAGTGCATTAGAGAATGGATCATCTTTGATCGAGCGCCCGATGAAATTGAAGAAGATGGAAGAGCTCCACCACATGTATGGAGAACATTAAAAGAGAAGATTGGATACATTTCTAGTGGTTGTTGTTTTATGATTACCCCCATCAATGAATCATCACAAAAAAAACATCTATCACACTCTCTCTATATGCACCGAAACAACTACAATCAGACTCTCTCTCGGATCAAATCAATATCATTTGGAGACAACTTTAAATGCACCAACATTAACAAAAACTTCATCTAAATTTAAAATATTTTTTTCATCAAGTAACTCGATCACATTAGATCCACCCACACACTAACATTATTGTGCTACCTTGATTATCTCCCCAACCAGTCTATCCACACCTAGGGCCCTTTTGAAATGAGTGTCATATACCCATGAAGGCTATGATGGTACATAATATAGGATTATTTTTTTCAATTCCTTGTAATCTAAAACACTAATAATTATTGACCAAACTCTATCTATTATAACATATAATGATTTAATGTGGTCACACCATCCATACCTGAGTTCCAATGAAAAAATAAATGTTTCCTGTTCTTGGATCACTAGGAACACCATCCTCATCATTTAATAATATAATAAAAATGTGGGTTATATCCTCTAATATAAAATGGTGTGATCCCCACCATATATCTTTCCATACACCACTCCTAAATCATCAAAAAACTAGGTCCCTTTAACATACAAGTGTCTCTCTCCCTGAGAAATTATCATTAATCATATCATTCATTGAAAATGATCAAATCCCAAGGCCACCATACCTGCTCCCATATTGACTCCCCATTACTACTGTAGCACTACTCGAGTTCATATATAACCCAAAAAAATTATCAATATAACCAAAAATGGCATGTTCCACTAACCCACAACTCAAAAATAACTGTTCATGCATAAGATGAACCTACCCCCCCACACACATAGGTTTTTTTCTTAAAAGGCTTACTAACACTCACTTAAAATTTTCCCAAGGTAGAGTAAAACTGTAAAGAACCCTTTCACAAGTTTTTAAGAACAATATATATTATCACACACAAACCTAATGACTACACTCTATAATACAACCCACACGCACACCCTGACTCATGATCCCATGAGTTGTGTCCCATCTAACCGGGGACCACATGCTTATACAATTTTTCATGTTCAACTGCATGTAAGTTCATCCATATAGAATAACTCTCTATGTTAATTTTCAGAATATATGCATTCACTCATTAAAAATCTAACCTCATGTTCTCCAGCTACATGGGAATCATTCCCAAAGTCCAAAACTATCTGTCCATGCTCCAAGTATGCTACCCAAAAGTGCACCTAGATCCAAAACTGGAAAAAATCAAATATATCTTGTCCTAAAAACCCAACCTCAATACCAAAATCACCCCAAATAATCATACTGAAAACAGAGGTAATTTACATAGATTTATCCACAACCCCATAGGGTTCTCACATCTACCAAATATAATTCAATGAAAAATATATACGGTAAAACACCATGTAGGTTATTGTTCACACTTTATGTAATCGAACCCTGTAATTAATTAAATCCATACAAATCCTTTGATAAACCCTGAGGCATTATGTTTTTATACCAACCTACTAAGGGTCCTTATACATAGCTTACTCAAAGGAACTGCATAACCACTATTGGAGAACACATGCAACAGGATCACCATGACATATTATCATAATATATATAGTGGTCTAGTTGATTACAATTTCATCCAACATGTTATAATATATTTTTTTAGAACTTGTTGTTGATCCTTTAAAAAATCACACCCCATGTCATTGAAATCAATAACAAGTAAGCACACATATTTCATGCAAGTCATGTGTTAAAAATATGATTCATATACACTATCCTCCTTCAATAGGCTAAGATAAAAAAATAAGAATAATAATATCAAAAAATCACCATATTTAAAAAAAAACAACTCAATCATAATAGAAACAACCATGAACATCAATTCCATATCCATGGTAATAATTTCCTCCCATAAAAAAGATTTTTCTAATGCACTAGTTTGAATTCCATTAGAAGGTACACCTCATTAATAGATCACATATCTCTCATTTCTTCAAATTGTAAAGGAAAAACAAAATCTCTAATAACACTGAATATCACCCCAATCCTTTGGCCACGATATATTTCATCCTTTTGAGGATTTTACATGGACACAAGTTTTCCTCCCCATATTCAATAGGATTATGAATAAAAATGATGGCCAAATACATATCATAATTATAATTTTCCCTCAAATCAGAGTCAATCAACACAAAGAAAATAACTAAAACATCCATAATATTGAATTAGAGTATAAGTAAACAAATAAAATATTTCTAGAATAATTTTCTCATGTAAAATCATATGATTATAAATAAATTGATATAACACAGAGATGATTACATATACAAAATAAAATAAAGGAAATATAATATTGAAGGGCCTTACTACCATCCCCAAGAATCGACAACCATGTCGCAAACCACCTATTGAGTACCTCATACCTAATCCATTTCTGAACATGTGGTCAACCGAATGACTATTTACACAATTGAGTTATTGGGAAGGTTGTGAGAGTATAAATAAGTTGGGTCTCACTAATAAAAACTAATATAAACCATAATTTTCATGTGTATGCTAGAGGAAAACAAAAAAATGTAACACATGCTTGTTATATGTTGTGTGTCAATAATACCACCTAAATCCATGGGCATTATTTCATCATGTGTTAAAACTTCAACCATAAAATTTGACCATTTTTTTGACATGTAGAAATAATATCATCTCCATTCCATTTACTACTAAAAATGTGACCAATCCCTTACCCAAATACTCAAGGTAGGCATCATCTAAAACGTTGACCCGCTAATTGAAGGGACAAGGTATGGATCTGTATCCAACTCTCAACCCACTAACTTATCAATTATGGTCGGATATATCATTTTTAAGTCATGTCATAAAATTAACTCGGCCTCTCAATTAGGGTGATCCACTATCAGGATCAAAGTCTTCTCACATAAGGCAATGTCCACTACCATAACACACCCCTTCTCACTCAAGAAAATAAACAAAGATTATACACATGATGACACCATATCACCCATGGTAGTCTTGATAAATCCGAATCACTCATGAATGGACTAAGCCTTTGGATCCCTCTCCCCCCACAAAGTTTGTTACTTATCATAAGAATATTAAATCAATTTACCATTGGGCCTACAAAACTTCACACAACTAACTAGTTGGTCCCAATGTTCTATTCAATTAATAACTAGAATATCATCAGGACTCATATCCCATCCCACCCATCCAAGAATCCATTGGATCTCTAAAACCCATCACAATCTCTGCTCATCATCACCAACTCAAACTTATCACCCATTTCTAAAAACAAAACATATGAGATCTTCTAACTCTTTCCACATGTTATGATCCACATCCATCAAAAACCATTACCACTTATTGTCCCATTAGCCAAGGAACATCCCATGTTATCTCTCTCTAAGCCTCATGGAAATGTAATTCCAAACCATCTAATAATTATCTTGACCCACGTCGATTCTCATCTCACATTAATAATGAGTATCTCTAAATAAATTGCATATATTAACCCCGATATATCACACACTTAATGTACTAGATAAATTATATAATTTATCTCACACACCTTTAATCTTCTCTAACCTCAGGAGAGAGTTTCTAGTAACTCGTGAGATGTATAACCATCTCACTCATTTACACTCAACCCCAAGCATCTCACACATTCCAACTAGCCTTAGGTTACTCACCATGGCTACCTCACATCACCCTTAATACTTGAATACCTACACAATTCCTTTCTTAATATCCATCAACAATATGTCCCCTTTGAGAAATCATTGTCGATTTATCTCAATTACCTAAGTGTTAGTGGGATCTTTTTCAAAACAAAAGAGGCCTAACAACATCCACTATTTTCTACATAGGTTACCCTCATCCCCCAATCCCCATAACTAAACTCATGCAGTCATAGTTATTAATAAAAAACATATGAATTTATATTTTTGGAACCACCTAACTCCAACATAGAGTTAACCCCTCAACATAATTAGTTGAAACTTATCAATGACCATCCATCAATTCCTAGAATTGGTAGTCACTAGTTTTCCAAAATTACACCCAATGACATGTGATGAAACTTTTGAGTTTTCCTCTCAACACCAAACATTAAATACTCATCATTCTCGATTGATTAAACTATAAATGCATGGGATAGACACCAAAATACTAACCCAAATATCAATAATTATAGGGTTAGTAAAAGAGAACCAAAACAAAATAAAAATAGATGAACATACCAGATACCACCATAGGATGACCACTTAAATAATCCATTATAATCAGGGATCAAAGGAGGATAGGGGAGAGACAATGGTATAGCCTTTCCCATGTGTATATTTACCATTATAAATTAAATGGAGTTTACCTTATAAGTATAGGTCTTTCCCTGATTAAAAAACCCATCAAGGATCCAGTTTGGGTATGACCAGAAGGGAGATGACATGATTCTCACTTCAATTCAAAATTTTCAAGACATAAACAAGGATCATTGAGAGATGCTCCCCAGGACGAGTTCTTTGACCACATATTGCCTCCATCACGACACTAACTTCTCATCCTCCAGGGAACAATACCCTACTATAGTCCATCACATCTTGATTGGATATAACTGCATCATTTAAACAAGGCCTCTAAGCCTAGTTCTAATGCACGCCCATACAACCAACATATAACTCAATCCTAGTTCCACATCCAAAAAAAATATTGCTAATAGTTTCCAATGATCAAATTCCTCATCCAAATCTTCCCTCACATAATAAACAATTAATTTCACTTATAGTAATGACATGGGCTGGTACAATGGTGCATCTTCATAACCATCATTATTTGTCACGTAAATATCATTTTGTATCTATGTAGATATCATTATAAGAAATGTAATATTAAATATATCATTGTATGAATGATCACCATAATCGTCATTTTTATTCTATATAATCATCAATGGATTTGTGTAAACATTAATGTGCTATGTAAAAATTATTTCTTCGAAAAATTAATGATATCTGAAAAATGAAATTTCGGGTTTCAAAGTTTAATATCTAAATGAGAAAAAATAGATTGTGAAAGATCAAATCCTTAATGAAAAAAATATAATATTTAAATTAGTATTGAAAAAATTTAAATAATTTTTTATCCTTATATCATGAAGACAAATAATCTCAACTAGTGTAACCAAATGAGAGAGATCTCAATGAAGTTTAAATTAATTTATTCAATTTTTTAGACTAATTAAAATATTAATAGTAATGATTGTTTACTGATATTCATATATATAATAAATTTATTACATTATAGTGATTCAAGATGAGTTAATTTTAAAATTTCAAATAATATTGAAACTGAGTTTAAAACTAATTTTTTCCATGTGAGTGAAGATATTACTCATACTTGTACATAAATAAATGAAAAAAAAATCATGTCGAGTTATTTTGGAGGATTTAATGGGTTTTATTATTCCTTTCCTCTATTGATAAGAATGAATCTACTTGTTCGAGATTGAAAAAATCAAGATAATCATTGTAAAATTGTTGAGACAAATAGGGGTGGGTAACCAACCCATATGTTTTGATTTTTGGGAATATCCCATGACATCATGGATGAATATAAATGGTTAGGTGATAATTTTAAGTTATTCTATTAGTCTTTACATAGTTTGGAGTATTCTATTTTAGGTAATCTAAAATGAATGGTTCTATAAATGTAGTAACTTGTATAGGAAAAATAAAATATTGATTGAAGAGAAATTGTTATGTGAAAATAAAAAAAAAATTATCTTGAGCAAGAAGGGGAGTCGATGATTTTGTACACATTGAGTAAGGTGGTCTAATAATTAGTAAATAAGGAATAATAATATGGTGTTATTGATGTTGGGGATGATTATATATAAAAAATTAAATTTTTCGTGGTTATAGTAACTAGTTTAAGGGAAGAAGAAGAAGAAGATCCACATAGGGTACAACACATTGTGAGTTGAGAAAACAATGATTTTAAATTTCTATTCATCAGGTAAATATTTATGCAAATGTTCAAGACTAATTTGGGATAAATTATTTAGAAAATACAATTTTGGTTCTTAGAGGATGATAGTTCATTTGTTTCTAAAGTAACATATACAGAAAGAAGGATTTATCTCATCTGTTGGTTCAGTATTTCATTGTATCTTCTTTGAGAAATTAGAACATGTAGAAGGTATTTAATTTCTAGGAAGCATGGTATCAAGATTAAAATTGAACTAAAAACTTTTATTAATGATAATATATTAGTATAAAATCTGTATCATTGGATTAAAATTTAATGCATCAATGAATAGGGTCACACATTATGAACAAACCTTATAAAAACTATTGAGTTCTTTACATTTCAATAATTTTATAAAATTTAGGTGTGTCTATGTTTTATATACTAAAGAGGTTCATATCCTAACCAAGCATAGAGGTTTATTTTAAAGATATAAATTTTCAAAATAGAGCCACACTGATTCACCCTCCTCTATCAATGTAGCCATTGAGTACCCTAGGACTTTTAAGGTGTATATGATCAAGAGGTTCTTACTATAAAATAATATTTCATAATAATAGAGAAAATTAACTTAATAAGTAGTTTAAGTGTTCATATATTTTATGTAAATAACTTCCATGATTATAAAAAGTAATTGTCTACATATTTATTGTCTCTAGATCATTAATATCTTAGTACAAGAACAGTTGGTGTTTTACTAATTTAAAGAGTAAAAAAATGAAATTTGTTGATAAATGGAACCTTTAGGTTGATTGAAAATCCATAAATTACAATTTTATATATCCCTTTAAAAGAGTATTTTCTAAATTAAAGTAATTATAAACTACAAAATAATTTTGGGATAAACATGAAAATAGTTACGAATGAATTTCAAAATTGAAATAATCCAAAATATTAATTTTGGATGAGTGAGTTAAAATATATTAAAATGAATTATTAGAAATTATATTATGATTACTTCACTCGAGCGAATAAGATAGTGAATAAAATTATATGTTTTTTTTAAATCGAGATGAACATATTATTTCATAGAAAATGATTTTCTAAAACAATTGATTAAAATATTTCATCTCTTATAGATAGGGAATACCTTTCTTTTCATGAGCTATAAAATATCATTATTGACTATTAAATGAAAAGAAACGTTTATTTAAGAAAAAAGTTAAATATGATATTCATTTTAAAGGAATTATAAAGATAATTATAAAATAATAACAAAAATTATATTATGAGTCAGATGATAATGATTTTATGGATAATAACAACAAGATAATCATTTCATTATTTTAAAAAAAATTAAGAAAAGTTCTGTATAAAAAAATTTGAGAATATACCATGAAATTCTCAAAATGTGAAGGAATTGTAATGTTTTTAGTTAATTTTCTTGAGAATAAAAAATTGTAAGGATTGGGTGGATGATCAAGATTAAAATCACAAAAAAATTGGGAAGAAGCATCAAAACAATGTAAATGATTTGTGATCAGAAGTATAAATTATGATGAATAAATTTTATGAGTAAACGAGATAAGGAAAATACTTCCTCTACTATAAAATATAATGTTGCATCACCTAAAAAGGTTATAAACTTCATGGTTCATGTGAAGTCGATGAAACCTCCTACGGAAATTATGAGGAAGCTGGTGAATGGAATTACATGAAGTATATGATGAGAGATGAATTAAAATATTTTCATGAGAAAAATACTGAGTTGATGAAGGAAGTTTAAACCTTTAATAAATATGATGGGAATAATGTTGAATAAAAAAATCTTAAAACAGATAGACTAGAATCACTAAATGTCTCATGAAATTAAAGATTAAGGATGATATGTTTGAAAATATCAAGAAGAATCTAGAAGAAAACATTTTGTTGAACATATAATAAATGACCTAGATTGAATCAAATTTTATTATGATTGAAAAAGAGTTTAAAATATTGAAATGAGGATTATGAAAATATATTAAATTCAAGTATCAATAATTTACCTCAATTGAGACTTTTATTACATCACATGTGATCGATTTTGTATCTAAATCAACCCAATAAATTGAAAATGACTTTCCTAACAGTTCATGTCCCTCTAAAAAATTGAACAAATTATGGGGTAGAAACTATAATGAGAAAAAATATTCAAAATTTATTAAAGAAATAATAATTTAATAATTATAAACTTCCTTGAAGAACATGAAAAATTATAGAAATATTAAGAAGACAGGGAAATTATATGGAATGTAGTTTTCTAAATAGATATATGGTTTTAATATAATATTTTCAATTAGTGATTGATATTTGTGCTATGTAATTTTCATCCACAAGTATTAAACATATGTGTATAACATGTCATTACTTTTAAGAATACATAAATCAAGGCGGAGTACAACTAAAGTGAAAAATAATGAGTATACTAAGAAGAAGTATAGAAAAAAAATATAAAAATATACCTTCTCAGAACCATTTTGAATGCATGAATGAATTATATGAAAGTTGTGAGATACCAAATAATTTCTCATATACAAGCCTAAAATATTTCCATAAAAAACTCTCCTATAAATAAAAGAAGAAAAAAATGTATACAATAAAAATCAAGAATAGAATTAATTTATTAAGGAAGTATCACTAAAAGAAAAAAATGTGAGGTGTAATTTGGATCCTTTATAGTGTTTGATTTTACAAATGATCAAAGATAACAAATTATTGAAAGATATTAAATATCATGATGTTGTGGAAGTTACATTCCACAATGATTATTCCTATAAAATAATTGGTGTTATAACTACAAAGATTTAGTCAAAAGGACACCAATCTATAAAAATATTATTTAAGGAAGTAATAAAACACTATTTTCTTAGACTTATCCAATTGTTTGATAATGTAAATGAGGTTATTTTTTAGAATAAATCATGAATTTTACAATGTTGAAAATATATAAGAATCATCTCAATAGGTTGAAGAAAATATGGGAACTTGTTTCAAATTAGTAACCCATATAATTATTTCTATATTAGTGAAAAGGAATAAAATATCCTATATCATGGAAGGACTAGCCATATTTTCCAAAATAAAATGAGTATGATTTCCAAAAATGATTTTTTAAAAGACCTTCCCAAGATGAAAAGTAGAAATAATCATTTTCTGATATATTTATAAAATGGAAAATGACTCAATGGACAAACATGGAAGTTGATATTCCATTAATTAGACCATTTGAACTTGTATATTTAGATTCTTGTATTATTTTTGTGAACAATTAAACTAAGTATAATATATATTTAATTAAATTAATTAATGACTACAAATAGAAAATTAATACTATATTTATGAATAAAAAATCAAATTCTCTTCAGTTGTATAAAATTTTCAAAAGACACGTTGATAAAGAATGTAGTGTTTTTTCAAGAACATGGGGTATAATAGTGGAGAATAGTATAAATCTACCGATTTTAATATCTATCTATAAAATAATTGAATAAATCATCAATATATTATAACATATACAAAATAAAAAATAGTGTATATGATAAATAAAAAGTTGAATTTCTGATTTTGGAAGAACCATGTTGGGTGATAATAGGATTTTATAATTCTTTGGGAGATAACATGTGATCACTATTGTGAAAATTCATAATAGGCATTTTTTAAGACCCAAGACACATAATAATACCTATGAGATTTGGTACCAAAAAAATACAATGGTTAAATGCTTCGATGTATTTAGAAGCCATTATTACATGAAGATAATGAATATAAATATGGGGATGTTTGATGAAAGAGTTAAAGAAGGGACCATTATAGGCTATGTTTCTAATGAAAGTGAGTAATGTTTTGAAGAAACATAAACATAATTTTTTAGAGTGTTTATATGTAATATTTATTTAAAATTATAAAAAATATATTTTATTGTGGATTGTGATAAATATACTAGAGATGGAAAGATAAATATTCTAGAAACATAATTTGTGGAACTGGCTTGAAATGAGCTGGTTAGAATTGATATTTTCTCAGATGTAACTAGTGATAAAGATGAAGTAAGGGATAAGATGTATAGTCAAAAAATTAAAATGAAACAAATAGATTACGGTAATATTATATTATTACTAGATAAACCTATATAGACCAAAATAATTTTGGGGTTATAATATTAAACTTCTATTATTTCAAATGTCAAACCTCAAACTATTTATTAGAAAATTAAAAATAAAGAATGGGTTTCTTATATGATTGAGTAACATGATAAACTAGAAAAGAAATCTTCCGGGGAGTTTGTATCAAGGAATTAGAACCAAAAAGTCATGGACACTAAGGAGGTTTTAAAAATATATAATTAATGAGAATGGTGAAATAAAAATGAATAAGGAAATATTGTTTTTCAAGAGGTATTCATAGATTAAAGGAGTGAAATTTGATGATTATTTTTCACTAGTATAAATATATGAAACTTTTGGGATGTTTTTAAGTGGCTTCTCATAAAAATTACAGGATTTATCAAAATAATGTGAAAGTTTTATTCATATATATTCATCCCTAAGAATATTTTTTTCATCCAAAAACCTAAGGGTTATATTCTTGATAAACATGGGATCATGGTATCTATGCTTAATAAGGATCTATTAGATTAAATTAGTCAAGATGATCATGGTATACCAGACTTGATAGATTCTTGGGAAGAATGAATTTTTCAGAAAGAAAAGATGATAGTAATCTCTTTGTGAATGAGATAACCATATATTCCCTCATTATCACAATATATGTGGATGAAATACTTTTTATACGTGATAAATAGGAACTTTTCTATGAGTTAATTGGGAAAATGAATATTCATTTTAAGATTCCTATTTTTGGTAAGGTGTCATATTTTTTGGGATTACAAATCATTCATGGGGATAACCATAATTTCATAATCCAAGAAAAATACTATATAGAAAATCTTAAGATGTTTGGAATGGAGGAATGTAAGAGTATTTATACTCCTATAAGTATTGGAATTTTTTTTATAAAAATAATTCTATGATTATTGTTAATAAAATTCATTATAGAGATAAATTTTTTTGACTTATATATATAAAAACATCCATACCTAATATAGTTTTTAATGTGACATTGTGTTCGTAATTTCGTGGTGAACCAAATGAATCTCACATGATCTCTTCCAATTAAATTAGGAGATACATCAAGAACACACATAGTTATGAACTTCTATACAAATCCAATTTAAATTCTACCATGTAGGGTTTTATAAATGATAATTAGTATGAAAATTATATTGATAAGAAATCCACATTAGGATGAAAATTATTTCTTACTGAGATTTGTGTAGTATGATATGACAAGATTAATGATTCATGGAATTGAGAATAGCTGAATATGAGTACATAACAATAGAATGTGATTGGAATCAAATGATATAAAGGATGGTTTTACTAACAGATTTGAGATTTAAGGATGAGAAGAAACTATGCATTTATATTTACAATCCACATTAAATAGATTTTTCCAAGAATTCAGTTCAACAAAATTGATATAAGAAAATTGATCTTATATATGAATTAATTATATTTAGGGTGACTAAATGTTTGATGAAAATTCATGTTAATCCTTACACTCTCACTTATTTTGTTTTTGGAAGATACCTCCACATAGATTTCAGTTGTGTTTTCAAAGGGAGGGAAAAAATTTCAAAATCTTAATTATTTAACAAAATAGAGAAGAATATTATAAAAGAAGGCGTGTAAACATTATTTGGATATTCGTTGTTGTATTTTGTAAAAAATAGGAAGCATTTGAGATTGGTTGGAGGAGAAATTCATTAGAATAACTTGGGAATAAACTTTTGGTCACAAAGGGACCAAATTGTATTTAAATCACCAAAATACCATGGGATGTACTGTCAATATGTATCACACTTTATATAGGATAAGATTTAATTATTATTGTGTGTGTTTATTTAAATTAGTGTTGATCTTGAGTTGTTTAATAAACATTTTTAAAGGGGTTTTACAATAAATTCAATGGGGCATATTAAAGGACCCTTTGGTGTCATAGGAATCATTAGATACATATTGTATATTGAATTTATTTTAAAAATTGAATTAAAGTGTTTTAAGGTTTATTTATAGTGTTTTCTATGTTTATGTTGTGTTTAAATGTGGTTTTTAACTTAAATTAAAAATCTAGAATTTTTTACTTCAAAAATAAAAATTAAAAATACCTATGTGCAGAAGCATGATTCTAGTGGTTACATAAGGATGATATAAAATCTATATAAATATAATTCCACCATGAATAAATATCCAGATATATATTTATAAACATCATTATTGATTACATAAACATTATGTTGTATCTGTCTAACTGTCAGTATACTTTACATAAGCATCATGGTGTATGTGTTAAACATTATCCTAGGTTGTATAAGTATGAATTTTTCACCATAGGCATGATTACCCTAAGTATAATTTTATATTCATAAAAATAATTATTGTATATATGTAAAGATTGATGTAAAACATTATCATACATTATTAGAAGAATTCAAAAATGTTGTAATCTGAAATATGGGGTATCCATATTTAAGATCATAATTATAAAATAAAACTAAGTGATGAAAGAGAAAAACCTTATTGATCAAAAATTAAAATTTAAAATTTGATCCAACCAAAATTATGATTCTTTGATCTCCATATCATAAAGAAATATATTTTCAACTATTGTAATTGAGTGCGTGATATATCAATGAAGTTTAAGTTCATTTATTCTATTTTCAAAAAATACAGTATATATTAAGATTAATGATGATTTACTAATCTTTAGGGGAATAATAACTTTCCAAAATTTTATTGATTCATGTTGAGTTCATTTTTAAATTAAAAATAATATATAAATTTAGTTTTCAAAATATGTTGAGTCGTGTGATTATAGATTTTCTGCGTACTTATGAATACAAAAATGATTAATGATTTTAGTTGAATGATTTATGAATATTAATTAGGATGCCTTATTACTAAATTTATGTTATAATCTTAAAACTATTAGTAAAATATATCCACTAATTGAATGGAAAATCATTAAGACAATTATATGTGGGTAACCCACCCATATGTTGGGTTTTCCGAGAAGATACCATGCGATAATGTATGAAGAAAAGGGGTTAATTGATCATTAGACCTTTTTATGATAGGATTGATGAAAGTTATAGTATATAGTTTTAGGTAACCAAAATATAATGGTTATATTAATGTATATTCTTATATAGGAAAATGAAAATATCAATGAAACGTAATCTTTTTGAGACAAAATATATTTTTTTTGTGAGAAGAAGAGTATAAGAATATGTACGCATGAGAATATAAGGTTTTGAAACTCATTAGGGAGGAATTAATATATGTTACACCAGAATATATGGTAGATTTCATACAAAAAAATATATTATCCCCTGATCTTAAAATACAATTTTAGAGGAAAGAATAAAAAAAAGTTTTATAGAGGGTATTTCATGCTACGAGTTGAGAAGACCGATTTCTTTAGTGTTTATTCACCGAGTAAATTATAATGATTCTGTTACTGATGAATGTGAGATTTATTTTATAGATAATACATTCTTGGCTCAAAGAAGAAGATAATTCATTTGTTTCTGAAACAATCTGCACTCAAGGTAATATCTCTATCATCGAGTGGTATAGTATTTCATTGTATCTATTGGGAGACTATGGAACCTATGGGAGTCAATGTATTGCTGGGATGCAGGGACATAGGGTAATAATTGAATAAGAAAACATGTATTTATAATGAAATATTTATGGAAAATATATAGAACGAGACAACAACTAGCTGCAATAGGAAGTAGGATTAGATGCGGTAGCAAAATCATGTAAAAACTATATTGAGCCTTTATCATAGTTACTTTCATATCATTTGGGAGAGTGTAACATTAATCTAATCGATAGGGTTACGTCCTAACCTACCACAAAGGTTTATTTTTTAGAATGAAATTATAAAAAGAGAGTTACACTGATTTATACCACCATTTTTAGTGTATCCATTCAATCCATTGGGACATTCAACACTTAATATAATAAAATATTTATTAAAAAATGTTTCATAAAAATTTAATAAAGAAATTCAAAATCATTTATATTTATATAAATTATAAAAACGTTTATAAATGAATAAATATCCCAAAAAACATATTATCATAATTTATAAATTATATAAGTAGATCCCTAATTGTATTTTAAGAAAACACATTTTTCTATTAAAATTATTTTTAATCATATGGGATGAATAATAGAATATGATTCACTAGTTGTGATTCTTAATCCATTTAAGTGCATCCATTTATATTTTATTAATGATAAATTTTTCACTACATATGATATATGTCATGAATATGTTTTTTCAACTCATGTGACTTAGGAAAAATCTTATTCATCTCGATTATTGTGAATTAGCGGTATAACTGTTACATATTGCTGAAAGAACCATAAATATTAGTCATGTTTTATTATTCACATTGATATCAATGAGGTCATATAATTATATGTTTTATACCCACAACCCAATGATGTTACTGAATATGATATATCAATGTTTTAAGATACAACATATAAAAAATTAGGGTTTTATATTGATTTTATTACTACAATATAAGATATTAAAAGAAGAAAATAAATTGGTTGAAATAAAATTCACAGTTGAATTTAATAATTGATAATATGATATAAATTATGAATTAAAAAAAATTAATATATGATTGATTTAACAAATAAAAATCATCATAAAGCTCTGATAAACCTAATAGGTTTAAAATAATCTAATTATATTAATTAAATATACAACAAATTCCAAATCGAAACTCAAATTAGTAATAATATAAATGAAAGGACCTATAAATGTGTACCTTACACTATTGTACAACTATTGCGATATTTGATGGAATGGAAATGATGAATATTACTAAATTGAATCCATTAAGGTAAATACTCGGACTTTATTAGCCTAATGATGATAGTTATTGTAACACCCCAAGATTTTGTGAAATATTATTATTTATATTCAGTTAATCTTTTTCATTTCACATAACATAGAATACATATTTTTATATATAAAAACACATGGTTTGTCTTGCATTATACACAACACCAGGTCAATATTAAACCACACACAACACTTATATTAACTTGCGGTACACGAAACACTTTTTTTGTCTTGTATTACACACAATATCAAGTCCCTTTTATACAATACTTAGTTTTATCAACCTACAATATACTATTAATATTGTTATTAAAATATCATTATAGATACCCCTAACCATTAGAATGAAATCAATGAATAATATTATCTAAATTATAAAATAAATATTTTATACTTGTATATAAAATCAATCCTTTGGTTATAGATTAGTATATGTGAATGAAATAACTATTTAAAAAAAAGAGATTGCTTTCCTAAGAAAACTATTTATCTATGTAAGAAATAATTTTCTCTCAATAAATGAAAAATAACACTTTGATTAATATTCTTTATAAAAATTACATTTTAATTATTCAATCAAAATATTTGATACTCATACAATATATTTTATATGACTATAATAATAATTAATCTAATTTATGAATAAAAAAGTTTTATTTTTCTAAAAGATATTTTTCCACCTTTTAACTGGGAACTCAATTTAAATATGATTTTTTATGATTTCATAATTTTTTTTCAATATTAACTAATTCTTTTGTTTTTTAAGATCAAAATTTACTTTGGGTTAAGTATTGGTATTTTCTTGAGAAGTTTCATTTTTTGATTAATAATGAAAAAAACTGAATTTAATTCAAAACTACCTTTCCATAAAATTTATTTTTACTGTTAAATTTTATTTGAATTTTATTTTAATGTATAATTATATAAATTATACAAAAATTAATATTATTTTCTTCATTTTAACAAACTTTACATTGAAATTTGATATAAAAAATTTCAAAATTTTGAACATGTTTACATTAAAAACATGCTCGGTCGTCCTGTATACGGGATTAAATTTAAATAAAATTATGAAAATTATTTTATTATAATTTGTAAAAATTGATTCTATATTTGGAATAATAATAACTTATAATTTCAAAAAATATTTAAATTTTTTTAAACAAAATATTTACTGAAATTGATAAAAAAAATAATTATAGCAACTAAAAGAAAAATTATCCTTACAGTGGACTGAACCGTAAAAATAAGGCACAAAATGACTTAAAAACTTTTAAAATATCTATTTTATAGATATAATTATACCCTATACTACCCTTTATATAATATTTACCACTATTGGAGACACCTTACTTGGAAAAAACATTGGTGTAATTATCTTTTAAAAAACTTATATGAAAATCACTCCTCCTCCACTATAATGAGGAACTCACCCTCACACATATTTAAAACTCTAAAAACCTTTGTATCACAAAGAATATTCTCAAATAATATCAAAAAATACATTAATTCATACTAGAAGCATCCCTTTGGGAATAAATCAAACTAATTATTCTCTTTTGTGCGAACCAAAAGAAGTTACCATAAGACGAGGTAACATCGTTCCTCAAGCTCCTTTTTTATTTTTATTATCCACTAATAAAATATTATTATTAAATTCTTATATAATAACCTAAGTATCCTAAATATTCTAATATTTTATAATTATAATGGTTGGAACTATCGTTACACACACTTCAATCTAATGGGTAACAAACTTATCATTCTTGTGTACGGTGAACTACCACCTCACAAAAAGATGTTGTTCATTATTTTCTTTACCACCTATCATGGTTGGGAATTATGATGGAAAATATTTATTTATGTTATATATATGTTATTTATGATTTATTTAATATAATTTAATTATTATATAAATTTTACCTACATTATTTCCATTTTTTGTAATTACAATAACTTTATTCCTAGAAGCGTGGACTGCCACCTCTTCAAAGCGATGTGATTTGTTCACGTATTACATGGAACATATTAATGATGTCTTTATAAAACATATATGATATATATGAAACAATAAATCTACTATAATGATAATGTATATATATAGACACACACATATATCTTTTATTTTAATTCATTTAAAATGATAATTAAGCAGAAATAACGTTCACGTGCATGTACGACCTACCATATCCATGAAAGGTGTATTCCATTTCTTATTTATAACATTTATATTTTTTTACGAAAACTTATATACTTAATTTATGTGATATTTATATAATTATAAAATTATTTATATAACTAAATCATGATATAAGTAAGACGATCAAGAATGATAAGACTAAATATGTATGAAAAACAATATAGATATTACCAAAAGCACAACATTAGCATGGAATAGTAAAAAGGGTTATATTTAAAAAATATCCCCTATTTAAAAATATTTTATTCATTTATTAGAGATTAAATATCTATAAGTGGAAAAAATAATATTAAAGTAAGTGAAAAAATGTGATGAAAGATACTTTTTATAGAAATATAGTTTTAAGCATAATACTTGGTTTATTATTATATCATAACTAGTAAGAAGTATAGAAATATGTTTAAATATTTTATTGAATATATAATATATATATATATATATATTTAATTAAAATAATACACTAATAGTGAAATTTTTAATTTATTAAGATTAAAAAAACATTTCACACCAACTAATACTTTTTCACAAAACAACTCTTTTAACTTCAAATGATTTTTTATTTTTATATATAATCAATTTATAACTAATGAACTAAGTTTATAGATGTAAAAAATATTGGTTTTTCATAATTTATTAATTCTTATCAATACCTACCAATTTTAAAAACTATGTTATAACAACCACATTTATATAATATTTTAATAGTAGATCATGGGTTGCTTAAACTCAGTATTGTATGTAATACAAACTATCAAAGAAATTAAATTTGTTTACAAATAAATATATTGCAAAATATTAGTTTGGTATATTATACCCCCATTATAAAAATTTTACCTTTTAGATTTTATCATAATAATATGAAAAACTGAGGATACATACGCCTCATCACATTCTATGGCTCCCATGCAGCTTCCTCAATTTTATAATTTCACCATATAACTTTGACCAGGTGAGTGGTCATGATTCATAGTAATTTATCATTATGATCAAAAATAATTAAAACTTTTCCCTTATAAGTTAGTTTTTCTCTAGTGGTATGACCTTTGAGTTTAGTACATGTGAAGGATAAAGTATATAATTCCCTATGAGAGATACATGGAACATATCCTGTACTGGAGAAAGATGAGGTGGAAGCTCTAAGTGATAAGATCCCACCTCGATACGATAAAGAATCTCAAATGGGAAAATATACCTAGTGAACAATGTTCCCTTATTTATGAATCTCATTAACCTATTCTAGGGAGATATTCAAAGGAATACCTTATCACTAAATTCAATCTCTAGATATCATCGATTATTTTCAACATGACTTATTTTTCAACTATGAGATACCTTTATGTGCTAATGAATGGGTCTAACATTCTTTACTATTTCCTCATATAGATAATTATTAATATTTTTCTTTAACTAACTTCATTATTTCATATTGGAGTTTTACACTTCTTAACATAGAGGGCTTCATAAGGAGCCATATTAATACATGAATGAAATTTATTTTTATTGTAAAATTACACTAATGAACGGTGTTGATCCTAAACACGTTTAAAATTCATAGATAACTCTCTCAACATTTATTAAAGAGTATGAATGATACTCTCTGACTAACCATATATCTGAGGATGGTAAGATGTACTGAAAATAAACATCATATCCTGAGCATATTAAAGACTACTTTAGAAACATTAAGGTAAATCTCATATCACAATAAAATAAAATAAAATGTGGTACTCATTGAAACCATAAAGAATCATTAATTTATATTTTAGTAAGATTATCAAAGAGATAAATATTATTTGATAGTAATAAAATGTGATTAATTCAAAAGGTGATTGGCTAAAACCCATATTACATTGTTCCATTTATATATTTTGGAGAGTCTAATGATGAAATCCATGGTGATGTTTTCCCATTCTCATTCTAGTTTGGGTAATGGTTGTAACATTACATTATAAATCTATTTATTAACCTTAACTTTTATAAATATTAGGAATCAGTGTGTGTACTCTACAATATCCCTTTTCATATCATCCCATAATAAATATTCTTTTAGATATATATACATCTTAATACTTTCAATATAAATAAATAATGATAAACTAGGAGATTTATATAACAATTCATTATTCATGTTTGGTATAAATGGAAGACATAATAAGTTCTTAAACCATATCATTCTCATATGATCATGTTTTAACTTAGAAACATTCTACATCTTGTTCCTTAATTCATAATCTTTCTTTGGTACTTTATTAATCCTCTCGTGGATGAATGTTTGAACATTCTACTATTAAAGATAATATATTTCCTGTTCAACATTAGTTCAAGTTTTATATTCTAGAAATCCATAAATGTTGGATCTCTTTCAATCATCATCATAGAAAATCTAGAGTGGTCTTTCCTACTCAGTACATCAAACACCTTCTTCTCTTTCACACGGTGGTAATGTATAAATATATAATAATATTTTATTGATTATAATAAAATTATTCATAACATATTAAACTCTTTTTGTGTAAGTATATACTTCAAGATATTATTATAAGTATATATATCACACCTATAACTATATAGATAATTCCTCTATATCTTCAATCTAAAAATTATCTCTTCCAAATTCAAATCTTGAGTCATGGAATTTTTTTATGTTTTTTTAGTTGAAGATATGCATATTCTATCACCTTGTCATTAAACATGAGGATGCATACTAGTAATTTAAAAGATTCATCACTATAGATTACAAAGCCTTCACAATAATATGGTTGTTTTTGAATAGGCACACAGACAAACCTTCTATTTTTTGAACACTAATTATATTCATCTTTTCATTAGATCTTAAACCACTTTTTAATAAACATTTTGAGTGGATTATATAATCATGGGAAATATATCAAAAAACATTGGTAGTATCTAGAAAACCTAATAAAACTATAAATTTCGGTAACTATGGTAAGTCAATTCCATTTCTCAATAACTTTTTCCTTTTAAGGATCCACTAATATACCCCCACATGAGATTATATAACCTAATAATGAAACATTATGTATCATAAAGTCACACTGGGTAAATTTAGAATACATATTATAATTCCTTATTTTCTTCAACACAATTCTAAAATGTTCTTCATGCTCTTTTTTCACTTATAATATATATATATTATCATCTATAAGGACTACCAAAAATGATCAAGGTAATATCTAAAGACTCTAGTAATTAAATCAATGAAAATATCTTGAGCATTGGTAAGTCCAAATGATATTACTCTAAATTAATAATTTGCATACCATGTATGTAATGATGTATTGGTTATATACTCCTTCAGGATCCTTAGTTGATGAAATAGATATTGAAGAACAATATTCAAAAAATATAGATCTTCTTATAATTGATCAAATAGATCATCGGTGTGAGGCATATAATACTTATTCCAAAAATTTATCTTATTACGTTTCTGATAACCAACGTAAATAAAAGTTGACCAATCAATCTTCTTAAAAAAAAGAACATGTTAACACTAGGAAGAAGCACTAGTATGAATGAATCCCTAATCCATATAATCATAGAGTTTATTCTTCAATCCATGTAACTCAATCAGGTCCATTCTATATAGAGTCGCTGAAATAATCACAACACCATGTATGAGCTCCATTGAAAACACAAGTACATGATTTTGGGGAATACATGGAATGTATCTTATGTATACATCTTCATATTCCTAAATAATAGGCATATTTTCTGTTTTTAGTTTCTCCCTAAATATTTGGGATAAATATACCTTATGAAAAGGAATCAAACCCCATATGATGGGAGATATTTACTATGGGAGTTTAGGTTCATCCCCACACTAATATAAAATTGACTGTTTATTTGGAATATCAAAAATAACTTCCCTTCCTAAGTAATATTTTGTGATCTATACTGAGAGAGCCAATCTATACACAAAATTATATCAAATTAAACAAGAGTAATAATGAAAAGATTTAAATGAAGTAAATTTCCAAAAAAATTATCAAAGATCAATTATACACTTGAGATACCTTAATCCTATGATTAAGAGTTTTCATCACTAAATCAGCATCTAATCATTGATGTGGTAATGTAATAACCATAAAAAATTATTGAGGAAATAATAGTAGGTAGAACTAGAGTAAAATAAAACATTTACATTTATAGAGTGAATGATAATTGTACCTTTCACCACATCACTCGAAATTTCCACGTCAGCTATAGTAACTATATAAAATTACCCTTTCTCCTTTGGTTTATTTTATGGAATGTTGTCTTGAAATTTGGGGAATTGGTTGGAAATGTACCCCAAATTTTTAGAGTTAAAGAACTATAATGTAATGAATTACCCATTACACTTGAATTCATGAGAATTATGGAATTTTTTACCACACATGAAGAAAACTCATTTTGTTTTTAAACATGTAAGAACTTTTTTTTCAAAAATATCACATGTTCGAAAATTCCAATTTCTATTCATCCATTTATCCATATTTTTATATGGCTTCCTCTTCTCATCTTATTTTCCATTGAAGACATATGAATTGGATAATTATTTCCTAATATTTATTTTACAAGACACTATTTCCTTATATAATGAGAATGTTTAGGATAATAGTTCAATTCTAAGGACAATCTCAGTCCCATCAATGAAGTTTTCAATATTAATTTTTAGATTAAATATGTGGTCTATAGCTTGAATTTATATCCTTGTGAATTAAGATTCATACTTATTAGTATTTTCCTCTTTCGTTCCCTTAGACTCAAGAATTATCTGTCCATATGTAGTCATTGTTCTTGATGAAAATATTTTTTCAAGAAAAGTTCATTAAAATCCATCAATTTTATGGTCACTATTTCATCCTCATACTCTGTGTTTTAAATCAATGGAAAAAATTTATCCACATCTTATGAGAGATAATAAACTTCCAATAAACCATCCCCATTCTATTACATCCCGTAGAGATAAATATATTCTCTATGGAACATATCCATTGCTCGCCTATAAATGGATTTGTAGTCCCCTTGAATGATGGAGGTTGTTGATCCATGAAGCAGTCAAACATTATTACACCAAATTGTGGATCACTACGATACTCAAGATAAGAAAGGTAATTGATCCTAACCTGAGTCATATTCCTAAATATTGTCATAATTTTGGTCATCTCCTGTTGCAACACTATATCCAATATCATTATCTTTCCCAGGAGGAAAATCACTACATGGATTACGTGTATTGATATAGTTCTCATTACTTCTTCTATAAACAATTTATAAATAATGGAATATTTTATATTATATCATAACATTTTGTAACATAATTTATAATTTTGAAACTAGTAAAAAAAATTCTTAAATTTTAAATTTATACATATATATATCTGAAATATAAGCATTTTTTATTTGATAATGTTCTGAAATCATAAAAATAATTTCACATATTTCATAATGGTTAGAAAAAAAATGTAAAATAACCCAGGAATATCCCCTGTGAGCATCTAACCAGGTACTTTGTAAAGAAACAATAACTATTCACTAGAATGATGACCAATATATACTCAAACAACTATTTTTGGTGTTATTCTCCCTAGATGAATCTATTCCAAAATGTTGCCCAGTTGTTGTATCTATACCTGGATGTGTTTCTAGGAAAAACATAGAATCCATACCTTAACAAAAAATTAAAATGATATCATATACTTATATTTAACCTCAAAGTCAGTCATAAGGTCATATTCCCTAACGTATGATTCCTAAATCTAGTTCACAAGGTTTTGAAGAAAATTGATTTCATACCAACTGTAAAGATCATATCCCTTGAATCCCAAACTCAGTGGTTAATACATCACATTATCACTAAATACAATTGATTACATCCCTTTAGAAAAATTAGTTTAGTAGTCTTAGAAATATGGATACATACTTTAATCTCACATTTTATATGAAAACATAAGATAAAACATCATTTTTTTTCCTTGAGAACACTGTTATTCCATTTATCATATCCCTTAATATCAATCCGAATACCTTTATTGAAATCCTAGGGAAAATAAACAATGGAAATGGGTGTCATTAGGTTCTCAATGAGGGTATGCGTACAATAAAAGCTAATAAATATTGAATAATATCATTAAGGCCTCATTAAAAGTCATCTAAAACATACCTTTGAGTCCTTATTCCAATACATGTTATATAAATGGACAAGGCCTTAGTATGATAGACCATATATTTCATCCACTTTATTTTATGATTTACTATATAAAGATACACTTAATAAACCATAAAGGATCATTATTCCTAGTGTATTTCTGTAATTGGGTTTATAAAATAAAAATTTTAAATATATATACAAATACATAGACTAAAACTCCTTAACATGCCTGTAACTTTTCTTGATCTTATAAACATAAATTGGATAACCGGGGGATGTACATAGGAAATTTATGAGCTATAAATCACAGTAATGGAACAATCAAACAATATTATGAGGAAATTAATACATGTGATTCAATAGGCATATCATGGTAACATAATATGGGCGAGAATCATGAACTTCATTAGTGAAGCATGATATAACATGATAACATCAAGAAAACATAGGAATGAGACCACAACATAAAACATGACATCACAAGTATAAGTCAAAGATAAATACTAATAAATCATAACATAGTGTTCTTCAGATTGGCTCACATGAACCACACATGATATATCATCATATAAAAGCATTTCCCAGTGCATTGGAGGGCTATGAAACTCAAACCATACATGTCACATTCATAACATATACATGCATATGTGTTCCACAAAGGTAATACAACATAAGAATGTATTTAATCAAATTTAATCCCATGATAATGGATTTTAGGTAACATATATGGAATTTATCAATCAATGAAGGGTAGGTAGATATAGGTGGATATCCATGAGTGAAAATGAGGATGGATATTCACTTCATAAATGTTTGGCATGGAAAAATCTATGGATAATTTCAGCAGCATAATAGGGGTAGAAAAAGATTCGTGGTCAGATTTAATGAGAGTGAAAGGGATATTTCATCAATTTTAAATCAAAATAAATGTAAAAGATATTTTTAAAAATATATCCCAACATGAAATATTCTGAATAAAAAGTCATAACATAAAGAAGGTTCTTGAATAAAGGGGATAAGGATATGATTCATTACCTTGAGAGGGAACTTAAAAGAGATTGGGAGTAGTTTATTAAGACCTTAGAGAAAAATTTATAGGGATATAGAGAGGGAATATTAGAGTTATTGCAGGATCCACTGGTTTTTATTTAAGAGGAATGAGATGTTGGGTGGGTTTTTATATCTAAATAAAGGAGAATTATTTATTAATTTCTGAACATCGATTTTGAACTAGATATGATAAATTAGTTCCAACAACAAAAAATCCCTTAGTTTTTTCCCATGGAATCAGACAAATTAGAGTGGATTTAATTATTTTATAAGGATAAGAATCATCCTCTTAAAAACAATACAACTTGTGATGTGGTAGTGAGTTTTTCTTATAAATAAATGATTTTAAAACCATAAAATATAGTATAGGTTTTGGAGGAATCATGAAGGGTTTATAATGTTAATAAAATAACATAAAAAACAATATTTTAAAGGTAAAAAATTCTGGTTTTTATAATGTTTATAGTATTTATTAAAACACATTTTGTATCTTATGATGTCATAATACATACCATATATTTATACAATATTTAATTTTTACCAAAAAATTCAATAGTCTAAAAAAATTATGAAAAATTATCCTTTGTATAAATTTGTTGTGTTGATTTCAAAAATATTACTAATTTATATAAATAATTATTAATTATGTTAACATAAAATTTTTAATAAAAATATCTATTTAGTTAAAAATATATTCTTTTTACGACGATAAGAATTTTTGATCCCTATAGAAATTATATCTAACTTCATAAAATTACGTTATTATTAATATTTTAATCAATATTATTTAATAATATCATTTTATTAAAAAAATTAAAAAATTATCGAATTCATCAAAAAGTATGTGTTGATTGAAACTTGATATTTTCGAAAAATACAATTTGTGTTTCATCGTATCAAAATATATTTTTTTCAATATTTATTATTCAACCATTATAAAGTAATAAATGATAAATATAGTCAGTATTTTATAAAAATAAAAAAAAATATAAATTCGTACTGTTAGGTTATATATATATATATATATCAATTCATTATATTAGTTAATTCCCTTTGGGTATGGTGTACAATGATGATATTTTATTAAGGTTGTTCAACAGACATGGTTTGGGGTGTGATATCGATTAGATTGAACTTATCCAATTAATGGTGTTTCTCACCCATTATTTATTGACTCAACTCTTCAGATTGGCCATGGGTCAAGACTAGTGATGTTATCTATATCAGAAGCTTTGATAAATGAGATCAATAGGGTACAATCCTACTTGTTGAGGTCATCACTTCACTTTTCTATGTCAACTGGATTTATTATAACCCTATATATATACTAAATATTTGATCATTATATAAAAACTATAATATCAAAGGTAATAATATATAATAGTGGCTTAAATTTGATATGGTATAACTTATACTTTTTAGAAATAACAAATGTAGAGAATGTATTTTTTATAATATTATTTCTTAATAAGAAATTTACAGATTTTGAAAATGTATTTCATTTATAAATTATTAGGTCATTACATTATTCCACCCTTAATAATTTTAATACTTGAAATTTCAGTGTTATACTAAAATAGATTATGGTACATCTATTTCATCACTTCTTCGTATTCCCAAGTCACTTCTTCAAAATAGTGGTTACTCCATAACACTTTGACCAGGTGAGTTGAATTGTTTCATAAAACGATATCTCTCTGATCTAAGATCATAACTCAAGTCTACTTCTATAAAATATCATTCTCTAAGGGTGAAACATATAGATTTAGTCAATCTAAGGTGTCTAGTATGCACTTCTTCAAGGGAGATACATAGAAAAAATCATTCACTTTATATGGGTTTTTTGGGAGTGCTAGTAGATAGGCCACCACTCATATACAATCAAGAATATTAAAGGTATCAATGTATATTGGACAATGATTTCCCTTATTCTGAATCCTCAAGAATTTATTCTGTGGTCATTTAAAAAGGAACACTTTATATATAAACATAAACTCTACTTCTCATCAATGTTTTTATGTACATATTTTCTATCCACTTTGTATGGATTACATATAATGTTGAAAGGGTTGAATATTATATATCTATCTTTGGTAAGATAAATTCAAATAATATTCTACTTTCCAACATCATACTAGTACATTGCAGTTTGACACATCTTCCCAAATAGAACCCCGTAAGTTTTTATTTGAATGCTAAAATGAAAACTGTTGTTATATTAGAACTCCACTATGAGAATTTGTTGATCCCGAAATCCTTGGAAATCTGCTAAACATGGTCCCAACGTATCCTATAGATTTTTAATGGTTAGCTCAACTAACCAACGATCTAAGGGTTATAAGTAGTGCTAATGATCAGTTCTGTAACCAATTCACGCTGAAAGATTCTCCAAAAGCTCAATGTAAATCTTGGATCTTGATCAAACACAATAGATAGTGAAACTTAATAATGTCTTACAACTTACCTTATGTATATCATAGCACGTTATTCCAGAGATAAATATTTCTTGATATAAATTATATCCACTGATTTGTTAAGGTGATTGTCTACCACCCATATGGAATTATTTCCTTTAGGGGTCCTGGGGAGTCATATGATAAAACACATCGTTATTTTTTCCTATCTCTATACTTGTGTGGGTAATGGTTGAATCATACCCTTATAATTATATCATTAATCCTAGACCTATTGGAATACCAAAAATCATGAAAAACATTACACAATGAACCTCTTTATGTAACCCCACAAGATGTTTTCTTAAAATATCTATACGTATTAGTGATTCTGGGTTGAATATAGATGGATGATCTATGAACATCATCCAAAATTTATCTCTTCAGTTATGGTTTTTATGGGACACATATCCAGCTTCCATACCATATAACTCAATATTTAGAAAATTTGAACTCTAAAATATTCACTAGCTTTCTTGTACTAATTCGTAATCCTTTTGGTCTTCCATGTTGTACTCAAGAATAGATTTTTCATAATTAATTATTGTATGGTAAGATGAATATCCTTTTATTATTCCCATGTCCCTCCTTTGTATGTCTAAGAATATCTAATCCATTTCAATTGTTATCATGTGTAGAGTACCAGGGTCCTTTCTACTCAGAGAATCTACCACTTTTTTCACCTTCATATGGTGATAATGGATTGAAAAATAATTATCCTTGATCAGGTCTAACCACCGTCAATGGAACAAATTTATATCCTTTTGTGTAAATATATACTTGAAAATTTTATGATCCACATATATGTAAAACGTATCCCCATAGAGATAATGTCCTGACATCTTCAGTACAAAAATCACTACATCCAATTCCTGATAATGTGTTGGGTAATTATACTCAAGGGTATTTAATTTGTGGGAGGAATAGTATATCAATTATTTATCTCACATGTGTACCCATCCCAATCCAATTTTGGATGTGTCACTATTGATTGCAAATACTTCCTCACTAATAAGAAATATGAGTACAAGTTCCATGATTTTACTCTTCTTTAACCCCTTAAATATATCTTCATGTTCATTAGTACAAAGAAACTTAACTCCCATATTAGTTTTCATGGTTATTGGGATTGTAAAATTTGAGAAGTTTCTCTAAAATTGATGATAGTAACTATATAATCCAATAAACTATTAATTTCATTCACATAAGTTGGATTTTTCTATCATTAAATAGCCTCTATTTTAAAAAAATACACATAGATCAATTTTCTTATGAAAAAATTCCCAATTAATATTACATACTTTATTCAAAGTTCATATTTTTTATAATTTTTATACAACTTTTATTTCTGAAATATCCTGAGTAAAAAAATTTAAATGCTCCCCATGATCCTCCTTACATTTGGAGTATATTAGGATTTCATCTATAAAGTCTACCTAAAATTTGTATTAGTAATCCTTAAATAATTTATTCAAATAGTTAATGAATATTGATGGATAATTTGAGAGTCCAAATTGATTCACTATGAACTCCGAGTGCCTTTAACTTGTATGAAAAGTAGTATTGGGGATATCCTCATTCTTCACCATTACATGATAATATCCGGATTGAGGTTCCTCCTTGGATAAGTATTGATACTTGTTTTCTATCGTGATTTGTTTTTTGAGAACAAAATAATCAATGAAAAGGTTCATTGATCCATTATTCTTCTTGATGAAAAGGACTGATGTTTCCCATGGTGAAGCGCATGAGCATATAGACCCTTTATCTTGATTCACTTATAATTGCTTCTTTAGCTCCTCAATTTCTACAATGGTCATTATATATAGAGTCTGGGATATTGTAAAATATATGGGTATAAATTCAATTAAGAACACAACCTCTCATCTTCGAGGAAGACTATGTAACTATTTAGGAATCACATCAATGAATTTCTTTACAATTGGAAAGCATCATGGATGGTGTTTTCCTAAGTCTCAATCATTTGACCAAGATAAAATGTATCACTAGGAAATAATATCCATGATTGAGATAATGTCACCAAAGGAGATCCATCCTCCTACTTTCACTTGTATACAATCAATGGATGATTTCTGATATGGAGGGTGATTTCCGTCTCTTGGAAATTTATCTTGGCTCTATACATAGAAAGATAATCCATTATTTGAATAACAAAAAATTACACTAAATAGAGTTTCACATAGGTTGTATTGAATTTCATACCCAATAGTTTTATAGGGTATGAGTTATATACTTGGGATGAAATAATTCCCCCATTTTCCATTTTCACTGACATCTCTGCTTCCATGTTTTGTGGTCGTGGTCAAATAGTTCTTCTAAACAAGCATGAAATGATTAAACTTGTATAAAAATATGAACATAGGATATTTTATGTTCATTAATAGAATATAGGCCTTCCATTCATTTTATTATTGAATTTATAGCCATTTAATTCATCCAAAATAGAATTTGGGATGGGAATTTTAAAAATATTTAAAACATTAAAAAGGAAAACATGAAAATTGAAGGGATAACTCATAAATGTAATACATTCTTTAACTTTTGAATTTATAGGATTATGACTATGTCACCCATGATCTGTTTCCATTCATAATGGATTATGAGAATTTTTTTACCCATAATAATGGTTTTTAATGAGCTTGACAATTTTTCACATCATATACCTTGAAAGGACCAAACCAGGTGGGAAGAAAGGTCTATTTTTCATGCACTATGTGGCGAAAAATTCTAGCACAATGTGACCATTTAGGGGTTATTACCCATATGTATAATTGTGTGAGATCATAATACACATGTATTATTCAAACATGGATATATTTTATGGGAGACCACTCACTCTATAATTTAAATCTTTTTTGATTTTCCAATATTTAAAATTATACCTAATGATTTCACTATATTTTTCTAATCCTAATCCCCAAAAATTACTGAACATTTCTCAAATACCAACTACGACAACCCATATCATTCATACATGTTATTTCATGATTTATTGCATAAAGATAATCATAATAGAACCCTAGAAGAACTTGATTCTAATTTTACTTTTGTAATTCGGTACAAACCATAGCAACTAGAAACCAAAATGCAAATAAATATAATAAAACTACAAAACATTCCCTTAAATTTTCCTAATCTTCTAAAATTGCATAAAATTACCTGGGGATATACATAATAAATGGGTGATCTATAAATAAATGTAAGGGAATAATAAAATCATAACATGATGAATGTAATACATGTGATTCAATATTTATATCAAGGTTACATAATATGGGAGAGAATAATAAACATAAATATCAACGCATGATATTATATGCTAATATAAAGATAATATGGGAACATAGAAACAACATAAAACATGAAATCATAAGTATAAATCAAGGATAACAACCAAGATATCATAACATAGTGTTTTTATAAAAACCTCATATTCGCCATAAATGGAATCTCAGATGATAAAAAATACCCATTGCAATGGTGGTGTATATAATTATAAGCACATTCATCATATTCATATCATGTACATGCATAAGTGTGACACATTGATCATACAACATAATATTGTATTTCTTTATTATAATCCCATAATTATAGAATTTGAGTTATATACAGGGATTTCCCCAAAAAAGTAAGGATATGTACACTAAGGTGAATACCCTTGGGGGAAATATTGATGGATATCCACTTCAAAAATGCATGGCATGGGAAAATCACAAGATAATTTTAAAGGTATAATACGGGTATATACAGATCTATATTATGGTTTAATAAGAGATTAAAGGGTATCTAATCAGTTGTAAATAACAAAAATAATAATAGGTATGTGTAAAAACATATTACAACATGAAAACATGGGAATCAAAAATCATAATATAATGAAGGTGCTTGAGTAACTAGGAGAGGATCCCATACCTAGAGAGAGTGATTTTAAATGATTAAGAGAATATTATTAATAGCATGGAGACACCATTGGAGGGATATAGAGAGGAAATTATAGATTAACTTCTTGTTCCATGTGTTTTTAGATAACCAGAATGGGTGGTTGGTTGGGATTTTATAGAAAAGGACTATAAAATTCTTTATTAATTTCTAAACATAGTTTTTGGACTCTAAATGATAATTTAATCCAAACCACAAACCATACCATGGTTTTTTCCCATGTTTTTAGATAAAATGGATTGGATTTAATTTTTTATATATATAAGAACCTAATTCCTTAAAAACCCATCAGTTATTTGGAAGTGATCCATGTTTATAAAAATTTGATTTTAAAATCTTAAAATATAATATAGGTTTTGGATGATTAATTAAGGGATTATAAAATTAATCAAATTACAAAAAACAAATTATCATATATAGGAAAACATAATATTGTGCGTGGATACTATTTATAGTATTAATTATATAACTTTTGGTCACTTATGATGTCATAATACATATAATATATTAATAGCATATTTAATTTTTACCTAAAAAATCGAGTTTCTCGGAATGTTATGAAAAATTCATAATTGACTAATTTTGAAATGATTATTTTAGAAATAGAATTTATTTTATCAATAGAATTATTTAAATATGAAAATTTACAATTTTAAAATAAAAATCCCCATTTATTGAAAGTATAGGTTTTTATTATGACGATAGATTATTACCCTTTTAAAACATACATTTGGCTTCATAAAAATTTATTATAATATATATTTAAATTAATATTATTTAATAATATTATATTATAAAAACAATGTTTATTTCAAAAAATAGTGAATTCATTAGAAAAAGTGTCTTGATTAAAACTCTATATTTCCTGAAAAAAAAAATTATTTTTTTATTAAAATACATTCTTTATAAAACATTATTATTTAATCCTTACAAGAAAATAAAAAATAATATATTGATATTATTTTATAAGAATAAAAATACAAAAAATCATACTTTTAGGGTCCATAGAAATGACCTTTTATTAAACCAGTGAATTCACTAAGGTTAAGGTGTGCAATGGTGATATTTTTGAGGGGCTGTTCAGCAAATATGTTTGGGGATGCGATCCCAATGACATTAAAATTCCCTTGTAAATGGTTTCAATCATGCTTTTGTAGCAGAATCTTAGATTGATCTTAGTTAAGGTAAAATCTCAATGATGTTATCTCCCACGAATGTTCTGATAAATGAGCTTCATCGAGTTTGATCCTACTGTTTGACGCCATCACATCCTTTATCTGTTTCAAATGGGTTTATCATAATCCTATATATATACTAATCATGCGATCACTAAATAATGGATAAACTAAAAATTATTAAGTTCTTTTATTTTATTTTAAATATTAACGGGTAAAACTTATAATGGTCCAAAATAACCAAATTGGTGCATGTGTACTCTATGATTTCATTTATTACTAAGGAATTTACTCATCTAAAAATGGGATATCTTTTAAAAATTCCCCGGTTGTTACATTTTATCAAATAACCAATACATTTTAACTGATGATACTTAATGATACATCAAGGGGATATATAAATTTAGTCCCCACCCATCACATAATAAATATAATTAATTTATCATATGAAAAATTCATAAAACATAATCAACATGCGTTAAAATTTAATAACTATTCGTATTAGAAGAACTATCATACAATATATCATTTCTTTCCCTTGAAAAACTAATCATAAACCATCAAATGAAATATGGAGGATGTTATCATTATAGTATATACTCATTAAAGCATAAAATTAATCATTGTATATTGAAATACACGAAAATAATTTAAAACTATCTCTATAAACTTTCTAGAGGAAGATATCACTTTCCTCTTTAATTGTACTTATTAAAAATATAAAAATGTCCAAAATAGAAAGGAAGAACTTTTAATTGGAAATAAACATATAAACATTTCAACTAATCATTAAATCACTGAGTGATCATGAAGGTAGGAAGTTACTTTATTGACATATATGTTAAAAAAAATTCCTTTCCCACTTTTGTATTAAAACTAAAAAAGTACCTCATTCAAAAAAATAACAAAAAGATTCATTTCAAACAGCTTTTTAAAAATTCATACAAGGCTAAAAATGTATGTAATAAATAATTTTTAAATATTAAAAACATTTTTTACGATATTTTAAGTATAATATGTACATGGAATAAAAATATTTTCCACTATGTAGAAAAAGAAAGTAGATTTTCCTTAAAACAGTGTTTTATTATCATGAGTACATAAAGAGATGAAGATTAAAGGAAAACATATAATTTAAATAAATAATAATTGGATGGTAAAACATACTAGGTTTAATATATAAAGTTAAAATAATTTTCCTAATAGATACATAAACATAAACAATCTCAAAAAATGATGATATTGTAAAATAAACTCTTACCTTCTGCCCGAATTCAATCATATTTTTTTGAAACTCTAATATAATAACTATATATTACTTATAAATATATTTCCGAACTATAACAATATATATCACACCATATATGATCTATTTAATTCCTTTGATCACCATTTTATTAATAATTCTTTATTAAATCATATTTTTAGATGATAATTACTTCGTTTTTCATGTATGTTTTTGTTCAATGGTTTTGGAACATATACATGTATCATTAATGAATAATTAATATAATAGTAATCATGATATAAATATAATACATATTCATTTTATATTTATTTATATTCATCCATTAAATTTAGAGATGTCATTCATTGATATGGTAAGTTGTATGTACGCATAAACACTATTTTCACTTATCAATAGTTGATACAGAAGAATGGTAAATAATAATTAACCTTTATATAATTCTTTTTATGTCATATATATAATATATATTCATTAAATGTATCCTTATTACTAACTATATGATGAATAAATTCATAATGAATCGCATCGCCTCATGGAAGTGGTGGTCAACATGTACGTACAAGCAAACTTATCATTTTCATATGGATTAGAAGGTAAGAATATATACATGAGATTATAAATCCATAATAATTATTTTTTCCTAAATATAAAATATATACATTAAAAAATTATAATAACCAACCAAAATATTGGCGATGAAAAATTAGATGTATCTGCACGTGGAGACAATAAGTAATACATACGCTCAAGTGATACTTTCACATCCCATTTGATGGAAGAGAGGGTGGATAATTATGTTTTTACAATAATAATTATATTTTAGTATAATTAGGATATTTAATTTTTTATTTTATTATCAATATCTCTACTTTATTTGATGCAAAATAAGAAGTAAAAAAATAAAGTGATCAATTAAGTCAATTACATCTTCTTTGAAAGAACTCTTTTTCGTATAATTTTATAGAGCATAGGATGGGTGTTTGGGAATTACGAATACATATAAAATAATTATAAGGATGTTTAGAAGATAATGTTATAGGTTATTTTTGATCTAGAAGTCTAAAATTGGTGTAAAGAGGAGAAACGAAGGGGTTCCTTTTATAAGGGAGTGTACACATTTGAAATTTATTAAAAAAAAAAAAATATAATAGTTCTTTTCATCCCAAGTACTTCCAAAGTTTCCATAAATTATAATAAAAAGTGTATATGCTATAAATGAAATCATAAAAATTAATTTATATAGGTTCAGATGTCACTTTAAACCTTATCCTTTTGATTAAACCGTTCATTAACCATTTTCCGCCTTAAATGCGGTAAGAACTATTTCACCCTTAAAGGGATATAAATGTTACCATAAATGGAAAAATTATTTATAAATGGAAAATGGATGATATTATTAACCATATTACATACAATTGGATGAATATAATATTTTTTATGAATTTTAAATCTCTTAATATCATATATATTTCATAAAATATCCTTAATTTCATTTTTGATAATATTAATTCAATTTGAATTGAAATATATCAAGAAAATGTTTTAATTTGATTATAATACATTAAAAATAAATAATTTTTTATATTTATAAAAATTTTCAAAACAAATTAATTCACTAAAATTTTATATATTTTATTATTTTTATAATCATTTGTTTATTTCTCTATCAACTAGATAAATACTATATCAGTGTCATATAACAATATAATTTAATTATATTGTCCTTAAAAATTATAAATAATTTTATTACATTAAAATAATTTCATTATTCTCAACATAGCCATTAATATTCATTTGGAAATTGATTTTAGCCCTATGTGAACATATAGGATATATTTTAAAGTCAGAGACTGACATTTTTTATTTTACTATGATTTAAATATTATATATTTAATATTCATGGAAAAATGACCTTTAGGTAACTATATTTATGGAATAAGGTGTTAATGGTTAAATAATCTTCATCCATTTAGAATTAATATGAATAACGGTGATCTTAATACATAGTTTTAACCTTTGTTAACTCTATTTATCCTTTACCATGGTGATATGTTATATCGTTGTTATTAATAATAATGATTAAAAACTGAGGGATATTTAAAAAAATTACATCCTAATTAGAATTATGGTATCACTTTTTCAATATTAAATCTCTGTCATTGTTTGAAATTCATTTTCAAACATGTGCACAAAATTCTATGGAAACAAATTTTTTGAAAAACATAGTTTTTATGCTTAAAACTGAATTTATTCTTATCCCATGTATTTTAAAAACTCTATATGTAAATTAAAATAATTAAATTGAATATATAATATATAAATTTCATTAAAATAATTCTCTAATAGAGATCAATTAATTTTTTTAGATAAAAACACATTTCACACATGGAAATATTTTTTCAGAATTTCTGTTTTCCTTTAAATGTTTTTATTTTTATTTATGATGAATTGATAACCAATGAATTCAATTTTTATATTTGTAAACCATATATTTTTTATAATATTTTATTATAGTTTATACTATAATATTTTGACAGTCAGGATATAATGAACTCATTTAAATAATATTTTAATAGTAGATTGTTTTCTATTTTAGCTGAGTGTTATGTGTAATGAGAGATAGAAAAATATTTTTAAAAAAGAAAAATATATAATAACACCTTAGGGTGTTACAAAAGGGCCCTTTTAATATATATAATTAGTGAAGCATGGATATAAAATATGTACCTAGATAGACTCTTGAGGATTCCACGGTGTTTCTATTTTATTTTAATTATTTTTTATTCTCTATTTTGTATTTACAAATTGGATTGTATAGTTGTTTGAATTTTTTAAATTGGTGAAATTTATTAATATATTGTTTTTACTTATTCCTCCTATATGATAGTTTAGGTTGTTAAATTTCATTTATTTTTCTATTTTCTGAATTTGAAAATTAAAGGTGTAGTGTCCCCACTGCACCCGTAGACCATCACCGCTAGTCGGTAACCTCTTGAAAAAAGGGAGGCACACAAGAGGCCTTTTAGAGTATTCACTCATGTGATTATAAAGAAATATGGGTTGTGGAATTATAAAAAAAAATTCAAAGCATAATTTCATATCTTTTGGTTTTTGCAAAACAAGGTATAAAAGAGATAGGTTATGTGTAACATGGGTATGGGAGATTCCATGTGCCTAAAAAGCTCGTGTGTAACACAGCTCCTAGTTACTAATGATGAGATTAATATTATAGTTTTATTGGATTTGGGGTGATTTCATGCATTATGTGTCATCATATAGGATCACATGTCATATATATATACTTTTTTATGCATTATAGTGGTTCTTTAACTAAATTCATTTGTATGTTCAATCTATTCACCGTAAACATGTGTTCTCTATTATTGTGATATATCTATTTTGAATTAATTAATTTAACTTTAGAATTATATTTTATTTCTTATATATATATATATAATAGTAACAAATGTTCAGGTACTAAGAGCCTTGAGTAGTACTAGGTTGGTTGTGACATAATTTTGTTGGTGGCCACATAGGATAAGTTTATGTAAAAATCCATTACACATACCGTAACTACTAATGCAATTTTTTGTGGGTAATATAAAGAGCCATTCATCATTTCATATAAATTCCACCTTAGATTTGTTTCAATGTTCCCACTATGAATGTTTTTTGAATTCAACCACATGATATACACGAGGATACACTTGAGCATGCTCCCACACTTTCTCTAGTGGTTCAGGAATTGGAGCCACTCCAGCATGGAGTCATTCATATTTTACAAACTCATGGTAGAGGATTATAAATGACCATAGTTAATCATGATTGAGACTTCTTTCTCTATAATTCTCTTACCTTTTCGAGAAATGGAGGACCATATAACGCCAAATAATAGAAATATGACAACCCCTAATTCCAATACCCTTGATCTGGTGTCTCTTTATTACATTGGTATTAGATATAAGTTATTCTATCCTAAAATACTGAATACATTAGTAGTATAGGTAGAATAGATATATATTTTAATATCAAATTAAATTTTAAAGAATAAAATAAAACATAATAAATATAAATGTTTTTCATCCTTGAACTCATTCAAATATTCCTTCTTCATTATATGGGGAAAGGAAAGAAAATATGGGTGATAAAAAAATATAATGTAAGGGTTATGTACTATGGGATCTATCATAATTAAATAAAGAATAACTAATAGTTCAAGGAAAATAACTGAAACACATTCCATTTAATTAATAAATTTAGTATATAGAAAAATATTGAAGAAGTAAATGAAGATAAAATGATGTAATATAAATAATAAAATGATTTTGAACCTTATAAATGGATATCATAACAAATAAAAAAATCTCACATGAATCAAAAAATTATTTCATAATGTTGGAATGCAAAATAATGGATGTATAAAATACACTGTTGAGGCCTAGTGTGAAGAAAATTTAAAATATGGGTACGTATACATTAAAAACATATTTAATAAGGATGTATAATTGGTTTGTCTCATTAGACCATCTGATTCATTTTGGGGACTATTTAATTAAATTCCCCAACCATCACTTATTAATTACAATGCATTCATCATTTAAATAGACCAAAAACATAATCAAAATGCCTTATTCAAAAACTGTTATTATAAGAATATGTAACATAAAAAATTTCAATACATTCCCCACTAAAACTAATAATCAACCGTACATAGAATAAATAAGGTTGATAATATTAAAAAATATCCCCACTTAATAATAAAAGGGTTCTTTTTTTAATATAAATACCATAAAAATAATATTAAAAACATTTTTGGGGAAAATACCCTTTTTATTTTGAAATTCAATTTCTAGAACTAAAAATTTCTAAAATATTAGCATACATTTTACTTTAAAATAATCATGGAATGTATTTATGGAATTTTAAATTAATTTATTTGTCAATGGTGGGAAATATTGATCATTCTAATTATATTAAAACAAATATTGCTTTCACATTTCAAGTAAAAATTCAAAATTTAAATTCTTCAAAAAATTACCAGAAGATTTATTTTTAACTATATTATAAAAATTAATACATGGGTAAAAATACCTTTATTAAATCATTAGATAATATAAGAAATATTATTCATAATTTTTTAAACAAAATATGTATATCGAAGAAAAATATTCCCGACCGTACAGAAAAATAATTGCGAGTTTCCATAAAAACATGATTTCAGTATATTGAGTACTTAAAGTGTAAAAAATGTAATGAAACATAAAAATTCCTATAAAACCCATATTAGAATAAAATATAATGGTTTAATGATATAAATTTTCAAATAATTACCAAATCATACACTTAAACAAAAATAATCCTAAACAATGATGAGATTGTGAAATAAACCATTACCACATTGGAAACTTCAAAATCACACCACCATTGAATAAAAAACATAAAATAAACATTAAATACAATGAAGATAAATATATTCATAATATATTAGATAAAAGGGGAATTAGATACTCATCATAAAAATAAATAGTTGAATAATAATAAATATTTATCATTCGAATGGAAATTGGGATAAAATCTCTTAAAAAGATGATACCATTGAAGTGAGGTTTAATCAATGAATTTATTATGTGATTCAAATTAAAATCAACCTAAAAATTGACTAAATAAGAAATAAAATAATAAAAATACATCACACACATAATCTCATAATATCAAAAGCAATGAAGAAGTAATATAACCCAATGAAAAGAAATTTAGTTATGAAACCCCTACAACTTGTTAATATTCTTGTAAAACTCATTTGGTTAAAAAAATTATAATTGAAATAAATAAAATACAATTAACTATGAATGATTCATGATATAACATATTAAATGTCAATATATATACACCCAGTAATTTAAATTAGGTTCATAACAATAAAATATGACTCAATAAATAAATATTAAGATGAAATATCCTAGCTCAAGTCTCACTCCTCACATACATTCTTCATATTCTTGAATAATATATTTATTTAAATTATTTTATTTCTTACGATTCATGTTTCGTTTTTATTTTTCTTTTTACTTTATTTTTTACCATCTTATTTTTATTTACTTAATAAATTAAGTTCATGTGCGTCGTTTTGATGATATTTGATTCATATGTCCAAAATAACTTCGATTGGTTGACTATAGTAAAAGTGTTCAATATTCAATCACACCCAAAATAATAACCATGAAATAATTATATTTTTTATACATAAATTATACTTTTAAAACCAAACATGAAATATGGTTTGCAAAAACTAACTACGTTACAATCACAGATACGTTAGGTCATATAAACGCATGAGTGGAATTTACATTTTTCTACCATCATGATGGAAAGATGATAATCATTATTTTATTCTTATTTAATGATTATTATATCAAAAATATAATATTTATTCTTTAAATACACTTATATATTGTAGTGATATGATGTGATTGTGAATAATGAATCACAACACTACATAGGGGTGGTAGTCCACATGTATGCTCGAACAACATTACCATTTTTAAATGAATGGAAAGTTAAGAAATTATAGACACAATATATTTCCAGAATTATAAATATTTCATGAATATATATATATGTGTGTGGTAAAACCATCATTAAAACCATATTTTCATGATGGTGAAGGAAAATAGATTTTATTGGTTCGCGAGGTGGTAGTCCACTGTACACATAAATGACGATTACATTTCCCATTTGTTGGAATATGAGATGAATATTGGGTATTCCATTAATGTTAAAATATATAATTATAAGGTAGAAACTTATTTTATTATATCAATTTGATGAATGAAATTTTAAATAGGTGGGAGAATAAATAAAACAAAAATGTTTGGTTAATAACAACACTTGTTTTTCAGACAATACCTTTAGTTTTAAATCAAAAGACTTCCAAAGATGTGTTTATAATAAAAAGGTACTCCCGTTTCTAGTAAGTGAATTAAGGTATTTGGTCTGGTATTTAATTAACCAAAATAATATTTAAGTGGGAATAAGTATAAGTGTAGGTTCCCTTTTATAAGTGAAGGGAGGGGCCCTTTTATAATTTCATATAAATTTAAATTAATATAAATTAATTTCTACGAAAGAACGCTCCAAACTGATATATTTTTTAAAAAATAATGAGTATGGGCCCAAATAAAACCATCTAATAAAATTGATACTTGTTTAGATTAGTTTTTAACCCTTATTTTTTTCACTTGTGTTAACTCTTTTTGACAATTATTGTGATAATAATGTTTTTACTCTTTAGTTGTAAAGAATGTTACTATAAAAGCAAGATTGGAACAAAGTTGGAACATGGTGGATATTTTTAGCCATACTAGAATCAGATGGAAACATATTTTATTAGTAATTTTAATCATTTAATAAAATATTAATTATTATGAAATATCATTAATGTCATTTTTGTAACTATTCATTTAATTTGACATTGAAACAAACATAACATAAATTAAATTATAATGAAATACTTTCACACATAAATAAAATTTATATTTATCTAATATTTTTTTGTAACAGATTAAATCATACTATTTTAATTACTTTTAATATTTTTTAAATCATTTGTTTTATTTTTGTATTAATTGAATAAATAATGTGTCAGCCTTTCCTAAGCATTAAATGTAATTATATATTTACCAAAAATTAGAAATAAATCACCAGGATAAAAAATAATTTATATTTCAAATGATTATTTATAACTATATTTAAATGTTTTTATCCCTATTATAAAAAAATATTATAGTTACTAAAACTAGAAAGTGACACTGTTTTCCTCATCATTTACATAAATATTACAATGTTAAAAAATTAATGAATTATGTAATCAAGTGTCTATATATTAGATTATTTTATGTACATAAAATAATTAAACACATTTAAGAGGATGAAGTATTGCATTAGGGTCTATTTTTAGTCATTATATTATTTTTAACTTTAATCACATGATTTACTATTACCGTGTTGATTATAATTTAGTATAGTTACTATTCTTAATGAATAAAAATAAAAGGATATTAATTAAAACATTTGGGCATCATGAATCCAAATAATTAATCCATTTTTAAAAATTCAATTCATATAAGTGGCATAATTTATTTCAAAATTAGACTTTTAAAGTGCGATAAAAAGTGATTTTTTGGAGAAATACATTTTTCAAGAAAAACATGATTTTATATTTACACTTCAATTACTAATATTCATTTATGATTTTAAATTAATATTTATAGATATATAATATTATTTTTTTTATGATTACCTTTCTTAATTAGGGGTTATTTTAAATAATTAAAATGAAAATAACACTATGGGCTTCAGGCGGGATGCTCTTTCTCAACCCTACTACGGCACACTAGGGTTAGCATATGGAATCCATGGAGGCTGAGTTTCTTGCTCAAGATCGATTCGATATCCATGAATATGGAGGTGGATCGATGACAGGGTATGGCACGAGCTCAAAAATGGCGAAGGATGGGCTCGACAAGTACAATGTGATAAAAAGTCATCCGGTTGTGCGGGAAACAGTGATACGCAAGGAGGCGACTGCTCTGGTCAGCAGCTATGTCTTGATCTCGGCAGTGGTGAAATATGGGCTTGGCGAGAGAAAAGAGACAAGGATCGGTTTTGTTGCATGGAATTTTGATATAGTGAAGTTCTAAGAGGAGATTGATTTGGTCTTGAATGGATTTCAGGTGGCGACTCAGGGTGCGATAATGTCTGGAACAACAGGCGCAGGAGGATTTGGTGGGTCGGTTGTGCCCAGATCCGAGACGCCGGCCATGGAGGTGTGAGATCCTATCCTGAACAGACCTGTGAGGGTGTTGGATGCAGATCATGCAGGAAGATTGGGTGGCTCTAAGAGACAAAAGACATCTGATTCTCGGCCAGAGGGGTCTTTGGGGGTGAGTGGATCAGAGCAAGCTCTTATGAACAGAGCCTTTGCCAACTGCAAAGGCATGGAAGATCCTTCAATTCGAATAAAAGTACACATTATGCACATCAAAGTGGATCCTGAACCTGTATCAGAGAGACTCAAAATGGGTGATTTCTGAATCATAGCTCGATTATTTCTTCCTAAATGCTCTCAGCCTCTAAAAATTGAAGAAATCAAGGAACGAATATTGTTGATTTGGGGTTTTTCTTCTTGGAAATTCGTCCTGTTAGGATGGGGATATTATCATATACTCTTATCCACAGAAGAACTGAAAATGTGTGCTTGGGGATATGGCTCCATCGTGCTCAAACTGCGCACCATTCACCCTAGGTAATGAGATAAAAAATTTGACCCACTTGATGTTGGAAACTCCACCACTCAAATGTGGGTTAGAGTTTATGGGCTAAATTGGATACTCTGGAATCCCAAAATCTTGTATGATATAGCACTATCTATCGGCATTCCAATTAAACTTGATAAATAAATGGAAGTGTCTCGATTCGGCCATTTTACGAGGTTCTTGGTGGAAGTTGAACTGGGTTCGACTCTAGTTGAAAAGATTATTCTTGAAAAAGACAATGATATTATTGAGTTAAATATTGTTTATGAAAAAATGCCAAAATTATTCAAGGAATGTAATGTAATAGGTCATGAATCATCTTACTGTAGATTCTCCAAAGTCTGCAACTTTTTCTCCTTGAGGGGTCATGAGATGAGCAATTGTCTCAAAAAGAAGAAAAATTCATTCGTTCAGAAGGTTGATATTATTCCCCAGCTGCTGTCAAAAGGAACCAATGAAAAATAGGCTCAGAGTACCATTATTGAAGATGTTAGAAAGTCACAGGTTGATGATAAGGGTTGAAAGCTGAGTGACCCACCTGAGAACAAGATGAAATCTTGGGCTGCCATATTCTTAGAAGAAGCAACGGTTCCTAGTACTGATCAAGGTAGTGATGATAAATTGATGAAGGTACAAGTTACTGAAGGTGAAATTCAAAATGAGGTTGATCATAAGCTCTCACAACAATGGATGGCTTCCCTAGGGAGCCGAAAGGGTAAGGAAATTTTATAATCTCACTCATCGGTCTTTTCTAAAACATGTCATACTTCTTCGAAACCTGTGGTGGATAGCGAGGATTTCTAGCTTGTCTCATACAAGAAGACAAAGTCTCCAGTTGTAACCTCCATGGTGGTTGAACAACTTAATTCAGGTAAACCTACACCTCTTTCTAATAAAAATGATGTTAGTTCCATCTAAATGTAGGAAAATGAGAAAAAGTACAAGGATACTATCTCTCTGAGTTACATAATGGAGGCTGAGAAGGTGAAGACTCCAATGGAAAGAGAAGTCTCTTCTGATTCATTCATTGAGAAGCAAGACAGTTCTGATTTAGAAAGCACTGATGCAGAGACTCTACTTAAAAGGCTTTAATCAATTCCCCCAAGAAGGGGGAGATTGAGAGGTTGGTGACGTGGTCGGGGAAGAACTGGATGGCATATAATCTCAGAATATGAGAAGATTCTAACAGAGAGATTGAGGAAAAAGATAGGCAGCTAGTTGTTTTCCTTGGGCTCTATTCTTTGTTTACCTTCACTCTCTCGGTTTCCTTTATTTGCTTGCTTTGAATAAAAGAGGCATAGCCTCGATCTTTCTTTCCATAAAACACTTTACGCTAGAAAACAATTTCAAGAAAAAATGTGTTTTTAAGAATAAAAATAAATTTATACCAAAATAATGAAAATATAATTATAAAATAAAATTAACTAGATTATTAAAAAAACAATGGATCATATGTCATATTAATATCAAATAAGAAATATAATCATATAATTTATTGAAAATAAATGATTTTTTTACAAAAATTGATATTTTTTATTATTCATTGAAATATCAGACATTTCAAAAAATATCAAAATTTCATCACAAGGCCATTTTGATTTGGTTATTTCTAAAATGATATACTTTTTATCAAATAAAATTTATATTACTTCTATATATTAATTATAATATGTTCTCATGAAATTCAATAAAATCCTTTTTTTAGAATAAAATGATTTTACTAAAAATTTAGTGATTATTTATTAAGAATTTAAAAATATATTTATATTTACTTGGACGTATATATATATATTTCATAATGAAATTAGTCTGATTTATAATTGAAAATTCAATGGCTAGGTTACAATAGTCATATTTAAGTAATATATCTCTTAGGTTGTTTAAGCTCGGTGTTGTGTGTTGTATACAGTATCAAACATAATGTTTTCTTTTAAAATATCATGGTTACTCTCCCCACAATTAATAAACTTTATACTAAAAATTTTAACTTTTTCTCAGAAATCAACGGTTTTACATTTGAAAATTTCATTGTGAAAACACCACATATTAAAAGGGTTAATAAAACATCCTCTTAAAAAGAGGTAAAGAGAAATATGAAGATCATATAGAATAATACAAAATTATGTTTCAAAACCTGAGACCATTAATACGTGTTAAATATTTGGGAAAGAAAGATAAAAATAACACACAAGGACTAATATAAAGTAATATAGAACTTTGTTTGGAGAAATTTAATGACCACAATGCTGTAAATATTTAATTGGTGAAAAGACCATCAATTTCTCAAAAATTAAGGTAAATTTATAAAATTTGTATTTCCATATTATTTTCATAAATTTTAGGGATTAATTAACCATAATAATATATAACACCTACAATATACTCACCTGATATGTTTTTCTTATTTCATATCAACAATTTTATCCTTTATTTGTTATTTGATCACATTATACATCATTTATTACTCAATGAATTGAATATTTAAGAATTAATTTTTAATTTATTAACTAATGAATTTAACTTTTAATGGATCATATAATACATAAAAGGATAATAATATATTCATCTTATCTTTATACATTAACCAAAACCAAATTTTCTTATCTCCAGATAATTATTGAAATTAATAAACCTATATATTAATCTCAAAATCTAATTTTCAACATAAATAATTCCATAAATAAATACCTCTACATGATAAATAACCATATCATTCAAAATTTTAATTGAGTTTTTATTAAATAATCTTTCATGTTAAATCACATGTTATAACTAAGTGTTCCATACACATCATCATAATGCAGAATCTCTAAAAATATCATTAATCACCTAAAAATCTTAAAATTTTAAAAATATTTGATCCTATAATATTTTTACCTAAACCAACTTAATATTTATCCATTAAATCATTTATGTAAAATCCATTTCAAACTAAGAAGGACATCACATATGCTAGTGGTGGGTGTTGAACCCTTATCTTCCTTCGGTTGGGGGTTCAAAACCTGAGGCCTTCAGGAAGTGACAAGATATCACAAGTTATGCGAGTTTTGATTTTTCTAAAAATATATTACAATAATTATTATAATGTTCCAAAAAATAGAACGAAAATCCTCAAAACAACATTAATTATAAAATCATTATTTAACTTTTGAGTTTTTCCATACAACTTATTTTTACCACAAAATTAAATAATCTTAATTGACTATCATTACCTTAACATAAAAGATTATGTTAAACTTAATGGTTATCAATAAATTTAAACTTCTATCCTAAAAATATACAACCATTATTCCTCAAATCACCTTTACACTAAAACCCATACTGAACAAATGAGTTATAGTCCTTAAAAGTCTCAAACAATTTTCCTAATAATCATATACTCCCAGTACATAAAACATCAAATTTTTATATATGACTTTAAACTTAGGATCAAACATACACTTATCAACCCAATAAACTTTATATTTCTCCCATATCATTATTGAGATTTACATATTTTTTTAGTATCTATTCCATCATTTATCATAATGGTTTATAATGAAATTATGATTGAACCCAAACATATCATGTTGGAGTGAAAAACTAGATTCATAGTAAAGGAACACTCATCAAGCACTTCAATGATGTCCATGATATAATCGACTAACTCGGTTTGGTGTTATTGCCACTATATGCATTTGTAAACAAAATCATCAACTTATACTATCCATAAAGGGATGTATTGTCAAAAAATCCAATAATATACACCGTTCGAAACCATTTTTGGATGCTATCCTATAATTAAACGTATATTAAATTTATTTTATAGGGTTATGTTCCTTAATCCACGTTTTACTAAATCTAATATCCAAGGTTTCTAAACATTCTCAGATACAAATTGTAACAACCCCCAATTCCTGTAACCCACAACCGGGTATGCATTATTACATAGGAACTAGATATGTGTTATTATATCCTGAAGGATAAAATAGTTTAGGATTCTCAGTAAACTGTATTCATAATGGAATCTCACATTAAATTTTACAAGATAAAATCAAACATAGTGAATGTAAATACTCATAATCCTTAAACTCATTCAAATATTCCATCTTCATATCTTATAGGAAGGAATGAAAATATGGGTGAGATAAAATACTCAATAATGTTTACATACAATAGAATATATCATGGGTAAATATGGTATAATCAACATAGAAAGGTAAATAACCGAAACACATGTCATTTAATTAAATACATGACCATGAAGAATAATATCGACAGATTAACTAAAGATCAAATTATTAAATTTAATAATCACATGATCTTAAAACTTGTCCCTCGATATCATAACTAATAATATATTCACATGGACATAAATAATGGAATGAAAAATTATGCACATCTAAATCTTACAGCTCATGCCTTATTCTTAGAGTGTTTAAACTATTGGTAGGTATACAAAAAACAATTTAATAAGGCTCGGAAACTGGTTTGTCTCATGAATCCTTTTGATGCATTATAAATATGTGCAATTGTAGGCCCCACCCATCACTTAATAAGTCAAAGATCGCACCCTTGGTTTTATTTTCATATTTTTTGTCATCTTATATTTTTTTCTTGGTTTCCCACTCGAGTTTCAGGTGTTCCGAATTTAATTTCTTTTTTATTTTGGGTTGCTTTTCCTCCATTATGCGGTTTAGGTGTACAATTAAGGGGATACTGTGCAACATACTGAGGTTGAGTCACATTTTAGATCATTTTTAACATTCATCATTTGAGTTATAGGGATCCACATGGTTTAATGCAAATTGTGTGGCTCTTAGGAGAGATATTACAAGTCATGGGGTGTCTCTGGTTGAGGATGCACGACCCAACCATGGTTAGTCAAACAGTTCAGAATGCGTATACATGGTTCTATAATGTTTTATAGAACCATTTCACAAAGTTAGAGCATAATTTTCCATACCAGCTCACCAAAATTCATGGGAGCTCAGTGTGGTGAGTAAGGGTGCATGATTTTCACACAATTTGGGTAACCATGAAACCTAAATATGAATATTTATGAGGTGTTTTTAAAAATGTGAGTTTATACTTCTTCCTTATTCATATTTTAACACCAAAATACCATGTTCCTCCCTCATTCGGTTTGTATGGACCTAGAGTCTCCTCCCCTCTTATTCACGCCACCCACCTCCTTCTGTGGGGATTCAAAGGTGATTATTTCATGAGTTGAGGCTCAATCACAAAACTAATCTTATCTTATATTCATCCTCTTACAACATCCATTTTCACATGAGTTATTATTCATTCTTTGTCTTTTGGATCTATTACATATGTTTATTTTATTTTCTATTAGGTGTTCTATTTTTTAAATGCTCATATTTGTTGTAATTTCTTCTTGAAACCTTCGTGAAGTTGTTTACAGTTGGCGTTATTGAAGCACCTGTGGTTTGATGTAGGTTTTCCATTTCACATGTCCTTAAAGTTTAAAAATCATTGATTTCTTTATTTTTGAACCATCCTTAGATTATAATGAGGTAGAAATTAATTTTCAAAATAAATTGGCATGAAATGAGGTTATTTACTTATTGTTTTGAATTATATTGAATTCTTTTGTTAAGGGATGCACACCAAGTGTTTTAAAAAATTATTGGTTGGTTTTTGTAAGGGGTTTGTGATTTCTATGGTTTTTTTTTTGACTTGGTAAATGTATTTTGATTCTAAAATGACATTTTCAGTTTTCTTAAATGTATTTATAAGTTATTTTAGAATATTTAAAATGATGTGTTGGATTTCCCTCTAAATGGGTGGTTTCATAAAGAGTGCTTGATAACATTTTGGAACTTTTGTAAAAGATGTTCTCATGAAAACCATCCATGGATAGTCTATCTAGCTTGGATTTTTAAATGGTGTGGTGGGTCCTTAATTTGGAATCCCTTGAGGTCAAATAATTTAATGTCAAGGTATTATTTATTGGGGTCATTTTGGGTGATGCTTGTGTGTGTGATGCATAGTTATGTTGTCGGTTTCTTGTTTTGTTTTGACCGGATCACCCCACTTTAGTCTTGAAATGGGAACTTGAGATAGATAGAATATTTTTGGTGAAAATTTCTATAATAGAATAGGGTTTCACTCTAACAAGTGACCCTTAATATGATCATTTATCTACTTTGGGATAGTTCCTCTCAGTTAGACCTGGTTGGGTAAGAACCACGCATGGGGGTGAGAATGATGTAATAAACTATGAAATGACTATGGGATGAGTAAAATGTATATTATGTTCTAGATTATACACTTAGATCCTATTTTATACCATGTACTTCAGTACTCAGTTATCTACAGTGGATGATTGTGATGTTTTTTTTTGGTTGGTTACACATACATGATATATTTCAGTACCCTTGTTATGTTTTCATTTCTTATGCTCTCTTTTTTGTTGTAATCCTTAGTTAAAAAGGATGTTTTGGATTTAAAAATGTTTATGAAAAATGTTTTTAAAAAATATTTCTAGTTTATTTCTACCATTTTTTTGTGAAAACATCATCCTTACCATTAAAATTTCAATGTTTCATTTATTGAAAAAAAATATGGTTTTGAATGAAAAAATGGAAATGGGCCACGATTTTCTTTCCAAAAAAATGTGTGAAAAACAATGTTGTATATATTGTATATTAAAACTAAAATTTATTATTTTTAGTTAATGAAAATGAATTGGGAATAGATGTTTTCGGGCATGCCTACCGAGTTTTAATACTCATGCCTATAACATCTTCTTGTTTTTAGATTTATGTGAAGGTTCCATTTTGGTTTCGAATTCCATGACTAATGATGGGTTTGAGATTAGAGAGTAACCCTCAGGGTAACATGAGGCTTAGTATTCATCTGGTTTGCTTTGGTTTTGTAGTTTTTTTTTGTATTCTCAGTAAGTGTAAAGATGTTGTTTAGTTGTTTTATTTACTTATTTTGTGGCCAATATTAATTATTTATGATGTTTGTTTATTTATATTGTAATAAATTATTCTCTTTGGTTCTCATTGATGTCCTTGACTCTTGTTTCTAGATATGTAGCATTGAGAATGCCCCTTGATCCTTCCTGTGGGGTCGACCTGGGGTGGTTCATGACAAAAAATGGTATCATGGAAGGAAAGATTATTTATATAACCTAGTTTAAGAGAACCCTTTGTTATTTGGGATGTCAAGTTATAAAGATTAAGATTATTGACGCTTGTGGTGTAGGTTTGTGGGAGTGTGTAATGAACACATTATGAACTGAACCAGGAGTTAACTTGGGATGTTTGGATTTGATTGGCTTCTTTGGGTTTTGTGGTCACTCTGTATTTTGAAAAAATGAAATGAGAGTTGGTTTAATAGTCTTAGTAAGCTCATAGGTCCTAGAAATCCATGCTCAACCATGGTAATTATCTTGAGATACTCTCAGTAATGATGGTGACATTGGCATATAACCACGATCCATAAGGTAAAGTCACCCATAAACACTAGTTCCCCCATTTAGCATTTTTCAGTCTTATTGATTTTGATTTATCAATTAAAATATTGTTTTTGATTATTAAAACTTTTTTTAGGAAATAATGATTTTCATTATTGGGATATGGAAAAAGAGTTTTCAAAGTTTTCTTAAGAGAAAGTCTTGGAAAATGGATTTTTAATAAGACAACATTTGGGTAAAATAACAATTTGGTTTCGGTATATGGTATTTTTATAGTCCAAATTTATGTTTATAAAAACTAGTTGTTTTACAAGTGGAAAATGTTTTTGTAATAGATTTATTTTGGGAATTGTTTTGAAAAATTTAGTAAAAGTTGGTGAAATTTGAAATGGGGAGTAGATTAAGAATCTGAATATTGGGTTGAACATTACCTTCAAAAATAAAAATGTTTTGTTTTGACTGTTGGTATTATTTGAAGAGATTATAGGCATGGATGTGTGAGAGGAAGTAGATGTGTGATGACATGGTAGGATGAGTACCTGGATAGGAATAGAAATTAATGTGTGTGAAGATCCATGGAATACCATTGGTGAGTGTGAAACCCACCAAGTTTGTTTTTGTTTTCAAAAAAAATAATTGGAAAAATGTGATGTTTTGATAACTGATGGTTTTGTAATGTGTTTTCTTGTGATTTGGAAAAAAATTCAAGCATTGTTTCGTGTTTGTGTTCTTATTAGTGAGTTTTTCTGATTGATTTCTTGGTCACCTTGTTATTTTGAGTACACCCTCACAATGGATCAAGAGAGGTTCCAGCTCTAGTTATCGGTGGTTTACCATTAGTGGGACATCTAATTGATCAACCTAAAGAAATTAATTTTCAGTTTTGAAAGTTGAATCCTCATATGTCTTGTGGTCAAGAATATCCTTTAGAAGAAGAATATTGGATGTGAAAAATATAAAGGATCTTTTGTTTCCTCAAGATTGCGTGTCTCTATTGTTTATGTTCACTACCTTTTATGAATGAATGTTTGAGTTTGAGGTGGTGGAAGTCAGTTATTTGGACCATTATTCATAATGGAATCACTAAATAATTATCAAGGATGTTTTCTTCCAGAAGTATTTCTCTGAGGTTGTGAAGGTCAGAAAAGTGATGTAAATATTTTTTTTAGTAATAAAATAGTTCTGTGTTAGAATTTTTCGTTTCAAAAACCTAGTTCCTTATATTTTGGAGTGGGGTGTGGATTATTCCATGAAGGCTCAAAATTTTGAGAATAGGATTCATTATGATCTATAGTCAAACCTATTAGAATAAGACATGACCTCATTTAACAACATGGTGAGGCGAGATATTCAGGATGATGTTGTGATGGTAAAAGTTCTTGAGGATGAAAATCCTTCATTTTTCCGTAAGAGTAGTGAAGGTAATCCTTATGGGAGTATTAGAGAGTGTCTTGAAGCTGGTGATGATGGTAGGGGAATTAAGTGGCCTTTAGATCTTTTTTCGGCATCTTTTGGGCATAGGATATTGATGTTTCATTAATTTGGAATGATTTTTCACAATATGTCATCATGTCCAAGTACTCCGAAGACATTCTTTATCTGTGTACACTAAGTTAATTTGAAATAGTTCAATCAACATGTTTCCAAGAAGAAATGAGGGACTATGTCCACCCATTCATAAGATACCTTAGTCCATTTGCAGGAGTGAAGAGCTAGCATGGGTTTATTTTGGAGTCCCTTTATATTTGGGTGTTCATTCTATTATTGTGGTAGTGTTTTGTATTATTTTCTATTCCTGATAGCAATGAATGGAGTTATATCCTTTTTAGTAAATTATGTTTTAATAAAATCATTCCTTTTTTAAAATTACAAAAAAAAATCGTTTGATGTTAAGTGTGTTCTATTGTGTGTCTTATTATTTTACTTATCATTTTTAGTGAAAAAAAGGACTATATGTGAGTATCTTCTAAATTATATTTTTGGGAAAATTGACTTGTTAAAGTGAAGAAATTTATGTGGTGTGTTATGTTAATTGGGTTCTTTATGGATTTTTTGTGTGGTCATTCTGATTTATAGTATCAGTGTTTGGCATGTGATAATGGTTGGGAGCCCATCTAAAAAAATTAAAAAAAAATGGTGGGGAGTCCATTCTAGCCTCCCATGTTGGTAATATAGGTGGGTTTTTAGTTTTTCCCTAGTAAAAGATTGTTACTTTCTAGAGTTGTTTGATTATGAGTCGTTTCCTTCTAGGTAGAGGGTTTGATTTTTGGGGACTGTACCCAAAAGGTTTATTTCGGGAAAGGTTGTGTAGGTTGTACTTTAGATATTCTTTGGTTCTCTGGAAGCTGTTCAGGTTTTTTGTTGTGATACAGATGGTAGTATGTGATACTCCTCTTAGTGGAGGTTTCATAGTTCTTGATTTAAGTGGAGGGATCATGTGGTTGTGTGAACCCTTGTCTCTTTTTTGATCAAATATAAACATTCTGGCTTTCTAGGGGTATAAAGCATAATGGAGGGGAGAATTTTCACACCCTGATTTTTATTTCCATATTTTTAGTTGGATTTTCTTTTTTTCTTGGTTTAACTCTTGTGTTTTGGGATTTTCAAATTTAAATTTTGAGTAGAGGGGTATTTTTTTATTGTGTCGTGGTTTAGGTGCACAGTTAAAAGGAAAGTGCACGGCCCCATGTTGTGTCTCTAGTCGAGGGACCAGGACCCAAGCATGGATAGGAATACTTTGTGGAAGGCATGTGGTTGGTTCTATAATTTTGGATTGAACTATGTCACATAGTTTATCAAATTGTGCACATAAACATTGTCACTGCCCAGTGTGTCTAGGGGTCGCATCGTTGGCACACGTTTTGGGAAACCGTGCGTCCTTACAATGCATTTTTCCCATGAGTTTTGAAAAAAAATCTCCTCTTATACCCTATTCATATTTTAACACCAAAACACAATATTCCCCACCATTTTGTTTATATAATCTTAGGATAATCCTTCCCTATTCCTCACACCTCCCACCACCTTCCACGGTGATTATAAGGTAATTTATTCAAGATTTGATGCTAAGTATTCAAAGTAGTCTCCACATTTCACCCTCTTATTCCTCCTTATTCCATTTTCTCCTAATTTTTTATTCATAATTGGCCTTTTGTATATAGGTTTTTTTCTTATTTAATTTCAAATTAGTGGTTTTGTTTTGTTAAGGCACCAATTGTTTGTTATTTTTTAATGGAACCCTCGTGATGTGGTTTTGGGTTGGCATTGTTGAAGCACTTGTGGTTTGAAGTATGTTTTCCTTTTTACATGTACATTAAATTTAAGAATTAGTGATTTATTTATTCTGAAACCTTCCTTATATGATAATTAGTTATCTATGTATTTTATAATTTTTCTGGAATGAAATGAGTTGATTTCCTTCTTATATTGATGTATATGGAATTTTTTTTAATTGTTTCACACCAAGTGTTTGATAAAATTATCGGTTGGATTTTGGTAAGTGATTTGGGATTTATATTTATTTTTTGAATTGGAAAATGAATTTGGATTCTAAAATTATGGCTTGGGTTTTCATTATTAGATTTATAAGTGGTTTTTGGATTTTTAAAATAGGTTGTTGGATTTTCTTGGAAATTGGTGGTTTCTCAAAGAGTGTATGAGGCACATTTGGAAAATTTATAAAATTATTTTTCTTGAAAACTATCCCTGGATAATCCCATTGCTTTGGTAATGTTGAATGATATGAGAGGAATTTTTTGTGGACTCTTTTATGATCAAATGGTTTAAAGTCATGGGATTGTTCCATAGGGTGATTCATGTCGATTCTTGTGTGTGATGCTTGTTTGTGTGATGGAAGATTATGTGGTTGGTTTATTGTTTGTTTTTTATTGGAAACCCCCACTTTAGTCTGGAAATGGGAACCTGGAATAGCAAGCATATTTTTGGGGAATGGTTTTCCACTAACATAAGATTTCTCCGGAGTTTTTGGTCCTTAGTATGGACCTTTATCTTTTTTAGGATTTGTCCCCTCGGTTAGACCATGTTGGGTAGAATCTGAGCGTGTGGGTGAGAATGATTTCATCAAGTGAGGTGTTCCTACGGGATGATTCAAATGTATAGTATGTTTTAGGCAATCCCATGATCTCCTAGGTTATCCCATTTACTTCAAAACATAGATTTCTATATTAGATGATTGAGATTATTTGTTTGGTTGGTTAAGCATACAAGCTATATTACATTTCACTTACTTTGTGATCATTGTTTCTTCTCTCTTGTTTTTTGTACTATTTGGTTAAATGTGATGTGTTCATTTTGAAAATGTTCATGGAAAATGTTTTTCACTTTATTTCTTATATTTTTTGAGTGAAAACATCATCCTTCCCCTAAAAATTGTTAATGTTTCCTTCATTAAAAATAATCTAGTTTTGAATAAGAAATGGACAATGTACAATGATAGTTTAAAAAAAATGTGTGTATAAATATAATATATTTTTTTTATATCAGATATATAATTTATTATTCTTTCTTTTAAATGAAATGTATTGAGAATAGATTTGTTCGGGCACACCTACTATGTTTTAATACTAATGACTATAGCTTCTTCTTGTTTTATTTTCTGGTGTAGGTTATAGTTTGGTTTCAATTTCCATGGGTTATGTTTGGTTTGAGATCTAAAAGTGACCCTCATGGTCACATAAGGGCTTAATGTTCACCTTGATCAGTTTTTTTTTGTTGTTCAATATTTTTTTTATTATAATTTATAGTAAAGAAGTTGTTTTGTTGTTATATTTATTTCTTTTTTGGGGTTATCTTTTTATTTCTAATGTTTTTATATTTATATTGGTTGAAACTATTTCATTTGGTTCTCATTTATTCCCATGGAACATACCACTAGCCTTGGAGGATTATTAACACATCTGAGTCCTTATCAGGGCCTAGCCCGAGTGACCAACTCAGGGTTGACCCGGGGTGGTTTGTGACATTCCATGCCTTCATCTTATTAATAAAAAATACAACTTAATCAACATTAGTTATTCAAAAACTATCTATATATGGAGAATTTTCATATATAATGTCAATACATTCCCCAATAAAACTGATAATATACTATCTAGATAAACAATATGGATGATATAATTATAAAATATCCCCAATGGGGAAGAAAATTGTCTTCATTTAAGGTGAATATAAAAACCATAAAAATATAATTATATACATTCTTGATTAAAATACCCTCTTCATTTAGAAATACACTTTTAAAAACTAAAATGTCTTCTAATATAAGGAAAATAATTTTCTTTTAAAATAGTTATGGAAACTTTGTAAGGAATATTAAAATAAATGAGTGGTAATTATGATAGAAAATACCATTAATAATGAGAAAATTTAAAAAAAAATATTACATTAACAATTTCATTAAATTCTAAAAAGGCAAATTAATCAAAAAAATTACAAGAAGATTCCTTTTAAAACATTTTATAAATAATCAATCATGGGTAAATATGAATTTAATATATCATTGGATAATATTAAACATATTATTTAAAACATTTTCTAGAATATATATATGGAATAAAAATATTATCGACCGAGTAGAACAAAATTGTTTTTCCTTAAAAACATGATTTTAGTACATTGAGTACTGAATGAGTGGAAAATAAAATGAAAAATTATAATTTCCATAAATAAGAACTCGGTAAGAAAATATTTTTGGTTTAAGATATAAATATAAAATAGTTCCTCATTAGAGACATAAACATTAATAATTCATAATAATTATGAGATTTTGAAATAAACCCTTACCACTTTGATAAATTTTGAATTATAACCCCATAAAAGAAAAAAATTAAAATGAAACTATAAATATCATGAATATAATTATATTAACAATATAACATATACAATTGGTAGTATATACACCTCATAAAAATATATTGGTGTAAAATATCAAATATTTCTCAATGGTGTGGTAATTGAGAGAAAATGTCTTACATAATTCATACTGTTGAAGTGATAATTGTGTATTGAATCTATTATGTGTATAAAATTTTAATCCATATAAAACAAAATTAAATATGAAATTAAATAATAATAATACATTATTCACATAGTATAATAATGTCTAATATAATAAATAAGTTATATAATCCAATGAAATGAAATTGAGTTATAAAACACCTTGCAATTTAGAAACATTCAATTCAGATATGTTTGGAAAAATAATTTTTAATTTAAATTTCAAATTTTAAGATATATTAATTATTTGTGATTTTAATAATTAACCGTCATTATATACACCATATAAAATAAATTATGTTCATAACAACTAAATATGCCTCAATAAAATGAAATTGATATCAAATCCCTTACCTCATGTACGACCAATCGTGCACATTTTTTATCTTCTAGAATAATAAATTTATGTTAATTATTATATTTATTAATATAATTGTGAAATTTTATTGATATTTTTATTTTATTTTTTACCATGTTACATTTATGTACTTAATCAATTAAGTTCTTGTAGCATGTTGGATGATATTCAATTCATGGGTCCAAAATGGCATTGGTAGGTTGACTATTGTAAACAAATGGTACCATAATTACTAGAATAATAATAATTAAATAATTATAATTTTTATACATTTATTATACTTTTAAAATGAACCATGATATATGGTTATAAAAAATTAAATACATTACAATCACGGAAATGGTTGGTTGTACGTATGAATGAGTGACATTTCCATTTTTCAAACATAAAAATAGAAAAAATGTTAGTTTTATTTAATCTTAAAATTTTGATAATTATATAATAATTTAATATTATTTATCTAAATACACTTATAAATAGTATTATTGTGATTTTTTTATGAAAAATGAATCACATCGCTCTGTGGTGGTCATAATTCTCAAGCACGCACAAACAGAATAATCATTTTCAAAGAAATTGAAAGGTAAAAAATTATATGATATATTATATTTGAATAATGATAAATATGTCATGAATATCATATAAATATATATATATATATATCATAAATCCATCACTAAAAAATTTTGTCAGTAGTGGTGATGGAAAATGAATTACATCATTTCGTGAGGCGATATCCTTTCGTACACGTGAATGATAGTTTCATTTTCTATTTGATAGAAGAGGATATAGATATATGGAATTGAATTAACATAACAATATAATAGTATATATGATATAATTATTTTATTATATAATTGTGATTTAATAATGTTTTAATGATGTGGATATATTAAATTAAACACTCAGGTAAGAACGATTCCTCTTCTTCAGACAACAATTGTAGGTTTAAACCAAAATACTTACTATGAGGGATGTTTAATACAAAAGGCATATTAAATGTGTTAATTGAATTAGGATAGTTATATGGGTAGGTTATGGTAAAATTAAAGGATTTTTAAGTGTGAATAATATATGAGATGTTGTTACCTTTTTTAATTGAGAGGATGTATGCTTTTGGAAGTTCTTAAAATATTAAATTAATATAAATTTATTTTCTTTTAAAAATGATAGAAAATATATAATTAGAATTTAAGATGAATATGAGTGCAAATGATATCATAAAATAACATATTCATGATTTTAGATTAGGTTTTACTCTTATTTGTTGTTTTAACCAATGTTAACCCTTTTATATAATTACAGTAATAACAATGTTTTTACTCTTTTGGGGTCAGATTAGTTATTATAAAAGACTGTTTTCCAATAAATGGAACATGGTTGATATTTTAAACCAGATAAATATCGTTTGGATAAATATTACATTTTTATAAATTTTAAAACATTTAGTAAAATATTATTTGTTATAAAAGATCAATAATCTCATTTTTAGATATATTTATTTAATTTGACTTTGAAAACAACATTAAAAAGGTGAAATATAAACATAATAATTTCACACATCAATAAAATTTTATATTTATAAAAAAATCTTGGAAAATAATAATTAATTCAATTTATAATACATGTATTATTTTTAAAATCATTTATTTTATTTTTATATTAATTGAATAAATACCATTGTCTGCATTGCATAATCATTTGGGGAAATTATTTCAGTAAAAAAAATTAGAAATAAATTTAGGTGCCAAAAAATAATTTATCTTTCAAATGAATATTTATAATCTAATATAAGTTATTTTTTCTTATCAAAAAATGTATAATTAATAAAGGCATAAAAGTGAATTTTTTTATCTTTTACTTAAAAATTATAAAGCTCAAAATAAAAGAAATATTGAACAAAATAACCATATATCCAAAAAATGGAAGTAAAATTCTAAGATCCACTAATTAAATAGGATAAATAAAAGTGTTAGTGTGAATTTATAGTCCTTATCATATTATTTATATCCTTAATTACTTGATTTACCTTACAATAGTGATAAATAATTACTATAGTTGTTATTCATAATAAGTAAAAATTAGTAAAATTAATAATTTTGGACCACCTAATTAAAAATATATACTCCATTTATCATTATTCAATTCACATAATTGGTATTTTTTAATTTAGAATAAGACGCGCAAATCATGTTGGAAAATAATTTTTCCAAACAATTTATTTTTCAAGGAAAAACTGATATTACACTTACGCTTTAATTTGTAATATTAATTGTATTAATTTACATTAATATATACAGATATATAATAGAAAAATTTAATCTTTATAATTCTTCAATAGCAGTAATTTTAATTAGTTACAATGAAAAAACATCTTGAACTTAAAAATAGTTTCCAAAAACAATTGTAGTTTAAGCATAAAAATAGATTTATACCAAAATCATGAAAATTTATAATTTAAATTAAATAAATTATATTATTATCAATAAAATGGATCGTATGTCACATTATAAAAAAATTAAAAATAGTAATATCACATTAAATTACATGATTTAATGAAAGGAAATGGAAGTTTTTCAAATATTTATATTTTTCACTATTCACTAAAATATCAAACATTTCAAAAAAATAGAAAAATATAATAATAAAATAATTTTGATATGGGGATTTAATAATTGTATCATTTTTATCAAATTTAATTTCTAAAATTTCCAAAAAATAATTATAATAGTTTTCACCAAAAGAAATAAAAGCTATTTTTGATGAAAATTTATTTTTGATGAATAAAAATACTTTAAAAAATGAGTGATTATTTAAGAATAATTTATAAATACATTTATATTTAATATAAATATTATATATATATATATCATAAATTATTTAATCCTATTTATACCCACCAATTCGATAGTAATGGTACAACAATCCTATTTAAATAATATATTTCGTGGGTCATTTAATTCCAGTGTTGCATGTCGTACACACTTTCGAACATAATATAATTTTTTAAGATATAATGGAGTTATAAGACATAAATCATTGAGGGAATGTTAAAATTGTTTATGGAACTAGAGGATCAAGACACTAATCTAGACACATTTATACTTTGGGGGCCTACTATGAGATGTTGTGGTGTCATGCGATAAGTAAGAATATGTGTGGTCTTTATTTGGAGACATTTTGAATCCCAATATTTTGTAAATTATTTCATGATGTGATTTAGTGATAAAATTGTGACAAATTCATAGATATGTAGTAAGGATCGATGATGGTTTCTACATACTCCTCTCATTCCACTAAACAAATTCATTTTGATCCTCTATTAACTAGAAATGAGGCACATAAGGCCAAAATGTTTGATATCATTCTTCATCCTAGTATCAGATGGCCAGTTAGAAATTTTTAACAAATGATATACCTGATGATTTTTCACAAGTACTTTTCTATTTATAAGGTCATAGAGGAGGATCAAGTAGTCGGTCTTCTTTTATCATTCAGTACTCAGACAGGAAGTCATCCTACTACTAAGTGAGTGTCACTTCTAGTAATAGGAAGATGAAGATTGAGGATATGCAGTGGGGTAGTGGTAAACTTGTTAATTATATAAAAAAATACTCACCCTCATATAGAGGAATTATATAGTACTTAAATTGTGTGATGGTTGGTCATTATTACAGGTTCTAGTTAGCACATCATAGTATGTGTTGGTAGTCAGAAAAGATGGGCCATCTCTAGAAGTTATTCTCTAGGTCATTTGGGTCATGATTAGATAGTGTTCTAGGAAATATAGGATCTCTGGACCATATATCTGATCGGGATCCCCTAATGTATGTTTAAATATGACATTGATTTAGGTGAGTCATGCATCTCAAGTTTCGGGTCGTACAGCTGAGGCATACCAAGTGTATGTGATGAACTAGGTTCTAGATAACTATAGAGAGGGATTGTTGACTATTTGAGGAATGGTCTTGACCACCTATTATCTTTCGATCATACTTTTAGAAACTATTTCTACCCATTCTTTTATATCTAAAAAAGATATATCTGGTATTCACTTACCGATTATGTTATCTTCTTAGTTTCATTCTCATGGAGTACCTTTGTGGAAGAAATTTGATTGTATCTAGAGATATCCAGTGTATCCTATATATTTTTTCTACTATAAACATTTGTGGGATTTCACGACCCTTTATATTAATCACTATGATGTGATATTTAGAATAGACTGGCTGATATCTTTCATGCTCACATCAGAAATATTTGTAGGTGGATATCCTTTATTTCACCTTAGACTGTGATGTTTGTGAGTAATGATGAATGTGATATCATATAAAATAGAGTGGGACCATATTTAAGCTAGATTTTAGCCATCATAACATAGGTATCAGGATTAACTCTCATAGTAGAATTTAATGTTGGGTCCTCTTCCTTTCCTCATAATGTTGATCTACATCAGAATGCATATCAGAATGACTGTTTGGGCATTCCTCCTAAATATGAAGTAGATTTTCAGATAGAACTCATTCTTGGAGCATAACCCAGTTTGATTACACATTATCATATAGAAATAATAAATTTGATAAAACTTAAGATCCATCTTGACTACCTATTGATTAATGGTGTCATCAGACCGAACACATCTCTATTGGGTGCTCCTGAGTTTTTTTCTAAGAAGGTGTATGCTAGTAAATGACTTTGCGTAGACTGTACGGGGCTAAATCAGGATATAGAAAAAATAGGTATCCTTTACCCAAGATAAATGATCACATTGATCAGTTATAGGGATGTAGGTGGTTTTCTATTATTGATATTCATTTAGTATTCCATCCATCATGGATGATAGAGATGGATATTCCAAATATGATGTCTACAAGTAGATATTGAATATATTATTACGTCTTTATGCCATTTATATTTAAAAATTCTATAGTAGTGCTCGTGGCTCTCATGATCAAGATCTACCATCCATATCTAGACTCTATCACCATGGCCTTTGTTGATGATATAATCATTTATTCAAAAAAATTGAAGTTACATACCAGAAACATGGAGACTATATAGAGTACACATCAAACTCATTAGATTTATGCCCAAAATTTGATGTGTAACTTATGGAAATGAGAGGTACATTTCCTTGGCCATGTGATCTATATGTTTGGAAATTATATAGACTTATAGAAGGTAGAATAAATTATATCTTGGGATGTCCCTAATATTTTCTTTTATATTACAAATTTATTCAGGTAAGATGGATACCACTAATAGTTCATTCAGATTTCCCATGATTAACAACACTAATTATAGTTCATAAATAAAGGGGTGAATTTTGAGTAGACATAACTATATAAGGAGGTTTTTCTTGAGATGAACAAGAAATTGATGATAACTCCATTTTTAATTCATCTTTATCTTTGCATCAGTATGTATTGTATTTTGAGTCCTTAGGTGTTGGGGTAGGAGTTAAGCTGATGTCGAGGGATCATGTAGCTTCTTATGGGTCTTGTCAGCAATGTTCCTATGAGTGGAACATATTGAAACATGACTTGGAGTTTGAAGTTGTGGTATATACACTATAATATAGGAAATATTTTCTCTTCAATGAGAGGTTTGATATTTACATGGAACATAATATCCTTTGATATATCTTCCATCAAAGCGAACATAATTTGAGGAAAATGGCTTCGGTAGAGTATCTATAGTCATTTTTCATTGAGATGACCTAAACTCGAGTAAAAGGCAATGTAGTTTCATATTTTACTAGCATAAAAACATCATTGATACTAGATCTTGGTGTGAAATAATCGCTCGAGGAATGTAATTTGAAGAGTTGGAGGATATAATGACTTTTGGTTGTATCTGAGGATCATAGATTCATGACATGTGGTACCATGGTTATCACATCCACATTAGTGGACCGGGTTAAGTATAACTATGAGACGAATCCGAATTATATGATGATCCAAGAATAAATAGTAGGAAGTGACCCAATTCTAGGATGGTTAATAAATGATGATGATGATAAGTGTATATGGTCAGTTTGTAGTGCCAAAATATTTCACAGAGAAGTTGATGAGAGAATAACCTTCTTCAAAATAGGTAGTGCATCAAGGTTTAACAATGATGTACCATGATATTTGATTTCAATTCTGGTGTCCTAGTATGAAGTGGGACATCATTGGTTTTTCTTCATTAATCCTTAACTTCCAAAGGGAAAATGTCGTGCATCAACATCCTGGTGTCTTGATTCATCCACTTCTAGTGTATTTGTTGAAGTGGTACATTATGACAATGTAATTTGTGACGAGGTTACCTAAAAACTCATTTAATCGTGATAAGGATTGGGTGATAATTGATTGGATATGTAATGTTTCTAATTTATTTCTGATCTATGTGACTCATTATGTAGATGAGCCTAGAAAAATATATATATAATATATTTTATACCTACAATGGGTTCCCTTGAGAATTTTTTCTGATAGATATGTGTGTATCATGATTTTGTACTGGATTGGATTGTATAATTCTTTGGGTATTCGAATGAAACTAAGTAAAATGTATCATCCCTAGAACAAAGTTCAATCATAGAGGAAGATATAGAAAATGGATGATATACTGTGGTAATGCATCATGGATCTAAGTGGATCTTAAGATGTTCATTTTGACTTTGTTGTGTTTGAATACAATAACAGCTTCTCGGATTCTTTTTAGATGTTAAATTCGGTGTCTCTAGATGTTTGGTACTTTTTTCATAACAAAGTTGTCATATGGATTGTGAGGCAGCTGTTGTTGGGATAAGGTTGATGAAGGTGATCTCTAAGAGGGTACAACTAACCAGTAAGTGTTTAACCAGCTCTTCGAGAAGGTATAGATTATATGAGGATTGAAGAATATGAACTTTGGGGTTTTTTTAAGATATTTGGTTTTTTTGTGGGTGAATCCATGATTAGATTGCCGATGTTTACGTAATTAGGGAAAGATATCTATAAGATTAATTGGAACTTTTGAGATATTTGAGTGTATTGGGACTATGTATTACTATTTGGACCCTCCCCTATACCACCAATGTATACAAAATATGTTTCATGCGTCTCAGATCCAGTAGTACATGATTGATCCTAAACATGAGTTTGACTATGAGGATGTAGAGATATTACCTGGAGCATTGTACATGGAACTCCTAGAGTGAATTATATACCATAGAAAATGGGTATTATGTAGGAAAATTGTTCCACTTATTCAGATCCTATGGATGTATGGAAGGACCCAAGAAGAATCATGGGAGTGGGAGTCTGATATTCTTCCCCAATAGATCAAGGTTTTAATGAATGATTCCCAAAGATACTTCATGAGGATAATGGTCTTTTAAAATAGAATATTGTAAAGAACTCGTATTTTTTGGTTTTTTATGATTTCATTTTAGGGATTGTTATTGTGTTTTTTGTGATATTAATTATTTTAGTTGAGTTATGGGTGGTTTTAGTTTGTTTTATTGAGTTTTAGAGCCATTTGTAAAGGTTTTTGGTTGGACCAGAACTTCCATAAACTATGAATACATTAATGAAATTGTTTTTCAAGTGGTAGTAGCACCTGGGGTAGAGCAAAATTAAAGAATATTTTTATCGAAACAATGAAAAATAACCTAAGAAACCCTATGAATTTTTTTGTGATAAAAATTCATGGTTGGAACATAGTTTGTTAAACAATGTAATAAAATCATGTGTGTGTGGTTTAATGATTCATAAATACTGTTTAATAACCATTAATTTTCAGTTTTGATTCATTATTCCTCTTACATATATCCCTCCCAAATCTATACACTCCATATTCATTCCCTTCCAAGCTTTATTAAGTCAGATCCAAGTGTGTTGAGGATCCAAAATTAAGGAATGTGTTCCAAAAACCGTATTTTTTCATGTTTTTTCAAGATCTACCCTTCTTCCTTTGGGAATAATCCTATATTCAACATGATGTGGCTAGATCTGGGGATTTTTATTCCATATAATGATTAATTCTTGGATTATTTATTGATCGGTGGTCAATTTAAGGCACTAGCAGCATTGCATTTATCAATAATATGTCTATAAATGTTGGTAGAACCCAATAGGTAATTTTTGTTGATCCAGTATCTTGGAATTATAGTTTTATTGTATATAATTATTGATAAATTATGTGTTTTTATTAGGATTGAATGTAGGTATTCATGGTGGGCGAGCTTCATCTGGTTAGGGCATTTTTGAAACTCAGTTTTTGATTCTTAATGGTTTTGTATGTTGACATCAACAAGCTGAAGGTAGGATTTTTCTTACTATTTGATCCCTATGTATACTCTTGTTTTCTTGATGTGATACTTGTGTTAATATTGTTTTAACATGCTTGATATTGATTTCATATTTTTGTGTGTGTGTCACATTAGACCTATACGTGATAATTGTTTCCATAAGTATATTAGTGTTACTTGATAGACCATGTTTGATATTGATCACACACACACACACAAACACACACACACACAAACACACATATGTTTCTATTAATTCTCATTGTAAAATGCTATGTTATTAATTTATATGGTTTACCTTATTATATATAAATATCGTTCCTTTGGAGGTATTTCTTTCAGTACACAAAATAGGTAGGCCATCGTGATATGATTGTCCATTAAAGGGTGTATGCAATACATGTGGTGATGATGATGATGATAAAATTTAAAATAGGGTAAGGTCTTGAAAAAATTGAGGCTAGACCTATGATAGTGGTATCAAGGGTATGGAAGACTTGTGGAATAACCCAAGGCAAAGACAGTATATGACAGCCTTAAGGATTGGCCTATGACTATTGATAGGGTTTGGCGGTATTGAGGCCTGACCCATGATATAGGTGGTATGTGAAAACCATGTGGCCCGATCTAGCTTGATTCCTTGAGATTTCTGAGAGACCTATTTAAAATCCATATCGAATTATATTGATCACTCTTGAACTAGTTTTCAATTATTCTTTTGGAATGTAGCTATGATATGTATAATCAAGGCTCAGGGGGGCATGATTTGCAGGAGGTGCATGACATATGATTTTTTATGACTATCTATGCATTAATTTTTATCTTCGATTAAAACATTTATACTTAGGTATACATATTAAATATGATATCATAGTGTACTACTGGTTTTTATTACTCCAACCCTACATAGGAATCTTTATGCACTTTTATACTTTATGGTTAGGGATCCAGGTAAGGGTAAGAGACCCTTGGAATATAGCAGAGAAGTGAACAGTAGAGCTGGACGTAGTACTGGTATAGACTATGGGATATTTCTTAGTGATTATTATTTATCTTCATTCCTTTTTTTATACTCTTGTTTGGCATTCCACATTAGGATCCTAGATTTTTTACAAGTTTCACATGGATGAAATTTGTTACTACCTTATGTTTACTACATCTTCCACCATGATAATTTGGGTTGTTTTTTTATTTAGGTTTATGGTGTAAATATATAGTGACCAAGGATGTAGTCTCCCCGCTGTATCTATATTCCCTTTCCACTAGTTGGTCGCCTCTTTCATAAAGGGAGACACACATTAGGTCTTGTGGAATATCTACTCATGTGTTATTTGTGATAATCATGGTTGGGGTGTTCCAAAAAAGTTGCGAATAAAGAATCTCTTATCTCATTCACACAATTAACTTTTGAAAAGGGATTTTATCTTCTCCTTCACACAATATACTTGAAAACAAATATTCATATGTCTCATTAATAAATAAAACATGTTACCAAACCTACTTGAATCTCATTCACACATCATTGCATCATATCATGTGATATGAAACCCAAAACATGCGTTAGAGGGTGATATAGGACTTCAGTCATCATCATCTATAAATAAGAGTGCCACTTAAAAATAAATTATCAGAATATATTAAAGAAATCATGGAAAATAATGGGTTTCTTAAACATTAAAATATAAACCATTATCATATAATAAAAAACTAATCTAAATAAAATAGTTTCTACATTATATCTAAACGTTATAAAATAACACGATGAATTAAATATTTTGATGCCAAAAACATGGTTTCACAAAATAATCACATAATTAAAGATAATATAGGATTAAATAAGAAACATAACATCATTTTAGATAGATAAATGGAAAACAATGAAAACCATATCATGAAAATATATTCATTGTAAATGTTTTTCATAATCTTTGTAAAAGCGATAGTTACAGGTCTATTTGCAAAAATTCTAATAAAAAAATTAAAAAGAGAACCATTTAATGAAATTAATTTAGGTAAAAACTCATTTTAAACTTTAAAAATGTTATAAAATCATTTAAAATGGAAAATTAAGTTAACATTGTGGAAATAAAATCTATAAGTAAATGTATAACTCTAAGGAAGAGGTTTTATTTACAAAGTCCCTTATGACTTTATTAATTTTTGAGTTAAAACTAATTAGAATCTTGAAAGTACAACTATTTTTTAAAACCCATTTTTTAAATCATATATTATTATAAAATTAATTCTTTTATATTATATAAACCATATAAATAAGAAATGTTCTCATAACATTAATGCTTGTCTCAAAAAATAGAAATTAATAGTTAAAACCCTTGCAATTTTGATTTATTTAAAATAAAAGACCCATGAAATGTAAAACATGAGATGTATTTTTAAATCCATTATATTACATGAAATTTATAATAAAAATATTTTTATAAAAAATATATATAGAAAAAATATTAAATAAGTGGTGAAAACAAATCATATCTCAAGGAAGAAAAATCAAGATGCAATAACCCTTATGACTTGAGAAACATTCTAATAAAAATCCCCTAAAAGCGACAGGGATTGAATTTAAAGATAAATATAATTAATAAATATAATTTATGAAGTTATATATCCAATATTTTTCATAAAAAAAATTACATGAAATTTGGTTCATAAAAGAAAATGTGCCTCAAAGAATGAAACATTGAGATGAAACCCTTATAAATTGAAGAGCATTCAATTCTAAAACATCTTGAAAGGGATATGGATTTGAATTGTGAATAAATTACAATCAATAAAAGTTATTTAACGATTTAACAAATCAATTAGGTATAATATAAACCTCTTAAAATAAATTAGGTTCATAATACAATACATGTCCCAAAGATAGGAATTTGAGATGAACAACCCTTATGTTGTTTCAAATTTATTCAGTGCATGCACTTAAATTAATGAATAATAAAATTAAGTTTAATATGTAACATGTTTTAAAAATTAGTATTTTATATTTAATTTAATATTTACTATTTATTATAATATTTTATTTATTTACTATATAGTTTTCTCTTATGTTTGTCTGAAACTTAAATCAGTGTTGACATATTTTACTAATTTTATTGATCAAAGGTGAAATTTTAAGTATAAGGTAAATTCATAATATAACCATTAAATTACCAAAAAAAATAATTAAATTGCATTTAACTTATTAAAATATTTGTATTATTGTTACCATATTCATACATGATTGAGTTTTATAACATTATACAAGTTAGTGGTGAAATCAACTTATACTTGAACACGCTATATCTTGATGTGTGAGTATGTTTAAAGAAGATTATAATATCATTATAATAGAAAAATAATGATATATTTTATATATTTTATTGTTTTGGGTCAAAGTTTAAGTGTATTATAATAGTAAAAAAATTAATAGGGAAAATGAAAAAATGAAACTTCGTGGACGTGGTAACCCACACACCATAGAGTTAATGATATTTTTTCTATGTTGATGGAAATTAATAAATAAATTTTCTAAAATTAATTTAATAACAAACTAGAATAATATATATACTTAGGTAATCATATTTTCTGGGTTTGGATAACTTTAGAAGGGAAATATTAAGAAGAAATGGCAAGGAGTGGGTAATTCTCACTTTGTTACCTTGAAATTACTATAGAATGTCTCCTTGGAAATAAAGGGAATAGGGAAAATAATTGTTAATGGAAGATTATATAATTAAGATAGAATTATTAGAGGGTAAACATTATTGATTTTAATGAATTAATTTTAATGAATGGCCATTTCCCAAAGGGGTGTAAGCGTCCCCTTAAATAAGTGAAGAAAATGGATCTTTTGAGATAACCCTTGAATTATCAAGGATATCATTGCACTATTCAAGGATCAAAGAATATTATAGTTATAAATAATGGATTATGGTGTGATATTTTGTAAATAAATCCTCAATGAAATATTCCCTCACATGTTTTAAACAAATTGGATGTCGTTTTTTCATAGGATCTTTACTTATATGTTTTTTTTATTTTTACCTTGGTAACTAGTTTTTAACTAAGTTATTTACATTTTATTTACAAATGAAATTTAACCAAAATTATAATATATGTATTTTTTGAAAAAGAAATTCTCCTTTTAGTCTAATTATATTTATACATATGATTAAATCAACTTTTAAATGAAAATATAATATATATATATATATATTGTTTTTGTAGAAAAAATGTATTTTAATCATCATGTGTAATTAATTGTATTTAGAATTGGTGACCAATTGAATGAGTGTTAATATAATTATATATATGTTTAAAAATCATATTATATTCATCATTTTAATTATTTTAATTTATCTTTTTGTACAAATATTATATGATATTAATAAAATAATTCATAGAAAAATTGTTCTACTATTATCACTGTAATTAACCTTAATATTACTAATAAATCCATATGACTATAAATGACATTAAAGTTTTAAAAAAATATTGGATGTTTGAACTCAAATAGTAAATAATTTTTTTTATTTAATTTATAAAAGTGATACATTTGAATTTCTAATATAAGAATGAGAAAACATTTTTTTAACTTAAACAATTACTTGGGTTTCTAAAACGATATACATGGGGTGTTACATTAGATTCCTCATTAAAATACAAATTCTTTATATGGAACTTTTTCTAGGTTTAAATTATAATTTCCTCTAAATTTTAAAACATATAATGATACAATTCATTAGAAACTCCCCACCATAAAACTTCTCATTCCTAATTAGCCTATATAGTCCATCCACTACCAAATATAACCTACCACGGTAACCCATTATCTTCCAAAAAGCCATGCTCTACCCCATTATTCCAAAAAACGCATCTTATATTCAACTCCAACCACCAAATCATATTACTCATGAACAACCAACCCACTATTTTTCCACAATTCCAACATTGAGATGACACTCAACCACACCCACGGATCCTGAGATTAAATGGTGTCTCTGGCCAATTCAACGATTAATGTGCTCCCCATTAAAATAATCTACTCTCAATGACTTATTCAAATCCATGGGGTTACACACCATAGTAATTTCCTACCATAACTCTCAGCTAAAAATCCATCGTCACACTTGATGTCGTTTCCAGCTCACTACACCCAATTATTCGTGAAAACACATGTCGATATTCCTCTATCTAAACTCTCTCAAAAAAATGCTTAGACTCTCCCATCAACATGTCATATATTTTTTACTAAAAATTAATTTTTTTTTGAGATAATGGTGATGCATAAAAAATAAAAAAATAGAGTGATAAATTGAAAAAATTCCAGGAGTCCTAAAATGTTGAATTCTTTGTGAATATCAATATATATTGATTTTGTAGAAAATTGGAAAGGAATACATGCATGTGTACAAACTGAGTTTCTCGTCTTCTCTTCATTCATGAGCTAAACCATCCACTGCAATGTTCCCTTCTATCCAAACATGTCCAAAAATACTGCCTTGTTTGGTTCATAATCTATAATTCGTAATATACTAATCCAAATCCCATGGAGTATTTTTTTACATTGGAGAATCTGAACCAACACCTTCGATTCAGATTCAATTTCGTAAATCAAAATATTGAAACTCCTTTACGATGAGATGCATGTATACAAGGCTCTGACCTCTGTAACAATGATGGCACCCACTACATAGAAAGCACTAAAACTGAGGACAACTGGACCTCTTCTATATATCACTTGTCTATCACCATCATCTCCCCATCCATATTTATATTTATAACCATATTCGAAGGATTCCATATATTATATATCCCTAGTGTGTTGTGTCGTGAGCTCAAACTCACATAGGGTCTTGGAAGGAACCTACATAGCATATTAGAGTTACACCTACCTCAAATAGTCGACGTTAGTTTTGTAGCAAGTGACTTCTCCCAATACGAGAGAAAAATTAAGGAATTTCTTATACCCTCTCTCACCATGTTTCTTAATTTCTATAGATTTGATCAAATAATTGAAATAATTAAACAACATATCTTTCTTTCCATCTCTTGTGTCACTGTTCCCTTGAGATATTCAGTGAGAAACACATGAATTTAATTCATTTAACTGTATATATGTATGCTTTCCCCATCAAAATACATATCCTTGTCTCCCATTCACATTAAAAAACGATTCTCCCTAGATTTGGATTTTATTCTGTCACAATAATAATACTGAGATGCTATATTAACCCCTCTACAATGCATGTTCACATCCAACGAAATTTCTTAGGTTCTAACCTTCTAGATATGGAAATTCGTTTTAGTAGGGATCAATATACACCATATATTTATTTCCCGCTCTTCCATCTCACTTTTTTCTTGAGACAAAGCCCTTTAGTCTTGTAAATTAAATCTACCTGAGAACAAAACCTTAAAACAACATTGACCCAGATCATCAACAGTACTGATGCTTCAAGGTCACCCTCTTTTCTTCATTAATAATGGACTCCATCAGAACTGGATGTCTTCTTTCCTTGTTGAAAAATATATTCAGAGCTGGAAAACCCATGAAACTTAGTATCTCCCCAAACTAATTATCCTTCTATAGGTTTATATCACCTATGACCACTATCCAACCACTATAATCATCCATGTGTATCATAAGATTCCTCATGAACCTCTAGAGGTTTGAGAGTGTCATTTTTTGACATGTACAGTCCTCCCATATTTCACCATTCTTATCCCTCAAAAATCTCACCCATAAGGATTTTTCATTGACCACATACCATGCGATTTGTGCCTATATAGAGTGCATGGCATCATCTATATTGCATTGGCCCAAAACCCCTTTAACAGTTTGTTTTTCCTTACATTTCTATGTGGTCCAATGATATGGTCCCACCTTATTATCAATCCATAGTAAATATGTAATTATATTCACTATCTTAGTGGTTTTACACATTTAGCGTGATGATAATAGATAAAGCATGCATTGGAATTGATGTTAACACACATTTTATCAGAGTTACCCTCCCTCCGAATGATAATAATTTTTTCTTCCAGTTGAAAATTATTTTTATGATTTTTTTGATGATATCTTCAAAGAGAAACGTTTTTATTTTTAAATTAGTGATAGGGGCTCTGAGATAAGTCATTGAGAGTTGTATCCTTTATATACCCAAGATATCTTGAATTTCACCAAAGCATATTCCAAAACATTGGTTGAATATGAAAACCTTTCTCTTCCATATATTGATATTTTTTTGCACTCTCTTTTCCATAGATAAACATGAATCTCATGAATATTTGGATTAATCTATTCTGACCATTAATAACAACAAATACATTATCAGTAATCATACGATGAGAAACAAGGTTACTCACATATCTATTGATAAAAGGAAACATCCTAATTTATTCTAATATTTTATGAATATTCCATTAGTATTCCTTATAGGATAAGATGAAGAGGTTGAGAGACAATGGATCCCCCAACCTGACACCACAAACATTTTTAAAGAAGAAAAAAAAACTTTTCCAATAGTTGAGATAGAAATCTATAGAGAAGAATAGAGACATTAATGTAGGTTTCAAAACCATTCATGAAAGAAAATTATTCTCACAAAACAAAAAATGAAGCCCCATTTGAGTCTATCATAATCCTTGTCTATATCTAATTGGATGATACAATTGGATTCAATTTTTCATTTTTTAATTCCCCCTCCATATCATTGGAAATACCCATTTCCCCATGGATTCTTGGCCTATTCAAAAAACTATATTGTTATTCAGAGACAATACTTAGAATTACTCAGCTCAACTTCCTGGATAGTAGAATAGAGATATTTTTTTGTAAAAATTACAAAATAAGGTCTTCTTTTACTAGCTAAGTGTTATAGGATATTTTAGCTTCATGATCAGAATGACCATAGAAGAACACATAAGTCGGGTAACAAAACTACCACTAAAAAATTCCTACATCACTACCATTACTTGTCCCTTTGTGATATTCCATTCCACAACATCTAATTCACCCAAAAATACATCAGGGCCTAGTTCACTATTCTGCTTCAGGTTGGAAATGGTCTCCTATATCTCTTCCTCCTTCAGTACTTCCACACACACAAAATCATTATCAGTGATAACCAAAATCCCTAGTATACAACCCATAAAATTCCCCTCTATATTAGGCCTTCCCATCCCACCACTCTTGTTGTTACTATGAACTTCTAGCATGCCTTCAAAGTGTTTTAAAACCATTGTACCATCTATATCTACATCTGATGTGAAGGAATCATTTTCATGTTCTAAATTGAATCCCATATTTTTCTTTATCTCTTTTAAGAATGATTAGAATAACCCAGTATTTCAGGACCCAACATTGTGCCTCAATGCTCTCAGATTCTACCTACAAACCCTCTTAATCCCTAAAAAATTCTCAGCCAACATGATTTATTTATTGTGATGTAGATAAAAACTGACATCATCCCTTATTTCATAGAGTCCCTCTTATAACCTTTTAATGTTCACCTTCAAACCTTTTTGGATGACATCCTCTTTTGGATTATTCATCATCCTAGACTAAGTGTCCCTACTGCACAGCCGAGGGTGATAAAGAGACCAACCCAAGAACACTTATTTTTTCCCACTATCCTATAAAACATTTATACTTTTCATAAATCCATTTATCTAGTTCCTTTATTTAAAATAAAAAAAAATTATATCCGTTGTTTCACCTTTCATTAGTACCTCCAATTGCAGTGCATGGTCAGACAATGATCTTGTGAGGTGGAAAACTGTGGATTGGAAAAAAGAAATCTATTAGATGTACATTGGAAAGGCCCTGATGAAGATGTATCCATATCTAGTTGATCCCTTTATTATTATTAAACAAAGTGAACTTGTTACCAATTAAGCCCATATAAATGAGACCGTTATAATCCATGATGATTCTAAAATATTTCATGGAACTAGTAAATCCTCCATCGCTCTCCTCACTTCTCCGGCACTTTCACCACTGTGTTGAATCCCCCTTTTAACCAAGGCCTATTTTCCAGCTAAAAAATCTTCATATATATCTAAAGATCCATTCCCTACAGTACAAAAATACATGAAAAACAAAGGATAAAAAGATCTCATTTCATCCAGAATGAATTTTTGCAACAATTCAACATGATGTTGCATCCATAGAGTCTAATTACATACCTTGATTCCCAAAAAACTATATTTGTATATAATAAGGAGAAATATTCCTGTGATGAGAATAACCCATCCTCTTGGTGTAAATATATAGTTGAACCAAATCCTATTTAAACACAAAAATGACCATAACAGAATCATGATTTCAACTAGCTTTAGTAGGGATTGATGCACATTTTTTAGGTACCCCAATCCCTATGCATTACATATGATAATTAAATAAAATTAAAAATTGACGGGGGATACCTATTCTTCGAGTTTACCTGATTCTAAAATCAATCTATCCCAGATCGCCTCCCTATCACTGGAGCGGGTGATGGGTCCACAGACTACATCGTTCGACAGAAGGGTTGAAATAAATGCAACCTTCCCCACCGAATTTTCGTCTGGCTTTCACATTTGCACAAACACATAAAAAATGAGAATCTATTGAAGGAGATGATATGGGGAGAATTTTATCTGGGTGGAACCCCCTACGAGAATAATGAGACAATGAGCATCCTCTTCAGTGTGAAATGAGAGTCAAAAATTACCTTCAACACCCCATCTGATATAGTCTTCCCAGGTCAAGATCCCTTATCACCTTAGGTAGTACTGAAGACATTCTCCAAGTCCAAAGGTAAACTATTTGGAGAACAATGATCAAAACAATTCTCAACCCATAAACTGGTCAAAGATGGAGAACTAGAAAAAACCTCATCCACACCTGACATCCTCAATTCAACCAAATAAATGACACCCATAGGAAGCCCCGGTTAGATCGAGATCCCTTGGACAAGAAAAGGATAATCCAACACATGCCTTCAATGGTAGATATTCAAGATGGAAAGTATATAATAATCTATTGAAGTGTAATGCATTTTAGGTGATGTAACATCCAACTGACATGTGTCCATCTTGTGCAAATGAATTTTTCAATTTGAAACGCACACTTGATCATCACTTACACACCCCGAAGAAGAAGTAGTGGTTGGTGGATTGTTCCCCAAATTCTAAGACCCATACATACCATCTAAGAAGATTATATTTTCATAAGTGATAGGGACCCCAGAGGATTCTCAACTCACTAGGAAGGACTACATGAAACCCTCATTCCTCCTCCAATGTGATTCCATGGAATTTCCCTAAAAACCACAAACCAAAAAGATTCTAGGTGGAGCTTGATAAGATAAATTTTACCACCATTTGAATCCATATTAAATATTGATAATAATTCATTGAAGAATCCTCCTTTACAGATTTATTTCAACACAAATATGAGGACTTGAATCTTCTTGGAGATAGAGGATGTTCTCATCCATGCAAATGAGGCTACCAACTGCATTTCCAACTGACTGCATGATAGATGGGTTGTGAAACTGTAAGAAAATTTAGGAAACCTGATTCACACCACTTCTATACTATAATATTTACCAAATTGGTCTTACAAAGACCATTGGAGAATAGTTATATTCCATGCACTCCAGTAGTGGTCCTCCTTGGACAAAGCCCTCACAATGTCCTCTCTAATAAAAAAGTGAATATAGAACTCAAAACATGAGAGCAATGACACTTCTGCATACTATAAAAGCCTCAAAAAAATTATGAACGACTTGAAAAAATATTCAGTATGTTTCTTAGATCTAAAACATGAGACTATGGAAATATAATGATAGGAAGAATCCTTAGAGTATCCCCCCTTTGACAATTCAAAAATAGGGTATCCATCAACCCTTATAGAGCGTCTTGGAGAAAAACTGATTACTGGAATTCTAAGATTTATAGGATTAATGGAGGTATCCCGAACACTATAAAACACTTTATTTTATGTTTTTTCCTTCAAAAAAACTAAATAAAAAACTCCAACTTCATTTTGCATCGGAGAATGGATCATCTTTGATCGATCACCCGATGAAATCGAAGAAGATGGAGGAGCGCCACCACGTGTATGGAGCACGTTAAAAGAGAAGATTGGATACATTACTAGTGGTTGTTGTTTTATGATTCCCCCCATCAATAAATCATCACAAAAAAACATCTATCACACTCTATCTATATGAACTGAAACAACTACAATCAGACTCTCTCTCGGATCAAATAAATTTCATTTTGAGTCCGCTTTAAATGCACCAACATTAACAAAAACTACATCTAAATTTAAAATATTTTTTTCATCACGTAACTGGATCACATTAGATCCACCCACATGCTAGCATTATTGTGCTACCTTTATTATCTCCCCAACCAGCCTATCCACACCTAGGGCCCTTCTGCAATGAGTGTCATACACCCATGAAGGCTATGATGGTACACAATATAGGATTATTTTTTTCAATTCCTTGTAATCTAAAACACTAATAATTATTGACCACACTGTATCTATTATAACATATAATGATTTAATGTGGTCACACCATCCATACCTGAGTTCCAATGAACAAATACATGTTTCTTGTTCTTTGTTCACTAAGAACACCATCCTCATCATTTAATAATATTATAAAAATGTGGGTTATATCCTCTAATATAAAATGGTGTGATCCTCATCATATATCTTTCCATACCACACTCGTAAATCATCAAAAAAATGGGTCCCTTTACCATACAAGTGTCTCTATCCCCGAGAAATTCTCATTAATCATATCATTCATTGAAAATGATCAAATCCCAAGGCCACAATACCTGCTCCCATATTGACTCCCCATTACTACTGTAGCACTACTCGAGTTCATATATAACCCAAAAAAAATTATCAATATAACCAAACATGACATGTTCCACTAACCCACAACTCAAAAATAACTGCTCATGCTTAAGATGAACCTACCCCCCCCCCCCCCCACACACACACACACATAGGTTTTTTTCATAAAAGGCTTACTGCCACTCACTTGAAAATTTCCCAAGGTAGAGTAAAACTCTAAAGAACCCTGTCACAAGTTTTTAAGAACAATATATATTATTCGCACACAAACCTAAGGACTAAATTCTACAATACAACCCACACGCACACCCTGACTCATGATCCAATGAGTTTTGTCCCATCTAACCGAGGACCACTTGCCTATACAATTTACCATGTTCAACTGCATGTAAGTTCATCCATATAGAATAACTCTCTATGTAACTTTTAAAAATATATGTATTCACTCATTCCAAATCTAACCTCATGTTCGCCAGCTACATGGGAATCATTCCCAAAGTCCACAACTATCTATCCATGCTCCAAGTATGCTACCCAAAGTGCACCTAGATCCAAAAAGGGAAAAAATCAAATATATCTTGTCCTAAAAAGCCAACCTCAATACCAAAATCACCCAAAATAATCATACTAAAAACACAGGTAATTTACATAGATTTATCCACAACCCCCTAGGGTTCTCACATCTACCCAATTCGATTAAATAGAATTCCCCCAAAAATATATACAGTAAAACACCATGTCGGTTATTGTTGACACTTTATGTAATCAAACCCTATAATTAATGAAATCCATACAAATCCTTTGATCAACCATCAGGCATTAATTTTTTATACCAACCTACTAAGGGTCCCTATACATAGCTTGCTCAAAGGAACTGCATAGCCACAATTGGAGAACACATGAAACAGGATCAACTTGACATATTATCATAAAATATATAGTGGTTTAGTTGATTAAAATTTCATCCAACATGTTATAATATATATTTTTATAATTTTTTGTTGATCCTTTAAACAATCGCACCCCATGTCAATGAAATCAATAACAAGTAAGAACACGTATTTCATGCAAGTCATGTGTTACAAATATGATTCATATACACTATCCTCCTTCAATAGGCCAAGATCCAAAAATAAGAATAAAAATATCTAAAAATCACCATATTTAAAAAATAGCTCAATCATAATAGAAACAACCATGAACATCAATTCCATATCCATGGTAATAATGTCCTCCCCTAAAAAAGATTTTTCTAATGCACTAGTTTGATGTCCATCAGAAGGTACACCTCATTAATAGATCACATATCTCCCATTTCTTCAAATTGTAAAGAAAAAACAAAATCTCTAATAACACTAAATATCACCCCAATCCTTTGGCCACTATATATTTCATTCTTTCGAGGATTATACATGGACTCAAGTTTTCCTCCCCATCTTCTAGAGGATTATGAATAAAAATGACGGCCAAATACATATAATTGTTATAATTTTCCCTCAAATTAGAGTCAATCAACATAATGAAAATTACTAAAAGATCCATAATATTGAATTAGAGTATAAGTAAACAAATAAAAAATTTCTATAATAATTTTCTCACAGAAAATAATATGATTATAAATAAATTGATATAACACTGGGATGATTACATATACAAAATAAAATAAAGAAACTATAATATTGAAGGGCCTTACTACCATCCCCATGAATCTAAAACCATGTCTCAGAACACCTGTTGAGTAGCTCATGCCTAATCCATTTCTGAACATGTGGTCAACCGAATGACTTTTTACACTATAGAGTTATTATGATGGTTGTGAGAATATAAATCAGTAGGGTCTCACTAATAACCCCTAATATAAACCATAATTTTCATGTGTATGCTAGAGGAAAACAAAAAAAATGTCACACATTCATGTTATACATTGTGTGTCAATCATACCACCCTAAATCCATGGGAATTATTTCATCACGTGTTAAAACGACCACCATAAAAATTTACCATTTTTTTGACCTGTAGAAATCCTATCATCTCCATGCCATTTTCTACTAAAACTGTGTCCAAGGCCTTACCCAAGGACTCAAGGTAGGCATCATCTAAAACGTCGACCCACTAATTTAAGGGAAAAGGTATGGATCTGTATCCAAATATCAACCCACTAACATATCAATTATGGTCATATTTATCATTTTTACGTCACGTCATAAAATTAACTAGACCTATCACTTAGGGTGGTCCACTATCATGATCAAAGTCTTCTCACATTAAGAAATGTCCACTACCATAACCCACCCCTTATCACTCAAGAAAATATACAAATATTATACACATGATGAAACCATATCACCCATGGTAGTCTTGATAAAGTTGACTCACTCATGAATGGACTAAGCCTTTGGATCCCTGTCCCCCCACCATGTTTGTTAATTATCACAAGAATATTAAAGAAATTTCCCATTGGGCCTAAAAACCTTCACACAACTCACTAGTTAGTCCCAAGGTTCTATTAAATTAATAACAAGAATATCATCATGACTCATATCTCATCCCACCCATCCAAGAATCCATTGGATCTCTAAAACCCATCACAGTCTCTGTTCATCGTCACCAACTCAAACTTATCACCCATTGCTAAAAACAAAACATATGAGATCTTCTAACTCTTTCCTCATGTTATGATCCGCATCCATCAAAAACCTTTACCACTCATTGTCCCATTTTCACAGGAACATCCCATGTTATCTCTCTCTAAGCCCCATGGAAATATAATTCCAAACCATCTAATAATTATCTTGACCCACAACGATTCTCATCTCACATTACTAATGAGTATCTCTAAATAAATTACATAGATTAGCCCCTATCTATCACACACTTCATGTACTAGAGAAATTATATAATTTATCTCACACACCTTTAATCTTCTCTAACCTCAGGATTGAGTTTCTAGTAACTCGTGATATGTATAACCATCTCACTCATTTCCACTCAACCCAAATCATCTCACACATTCCAAATAGCCTTATGTTACTCACCTTGGCTACCACACATCACCCTTAATACTTGAATACCTACACAATGCCTTTCTTAATATCCATCAACAATATGTCCCCTTTGAGAAATCATTTCTGAGTTTTCTCAGTTACCTAAGTGATAATGGGATCATTTTCAAAACAAAAGAGGCCTAACAACATCCACTATTTTCTACTTAGGTTACTCTCATCCCCCAATCCCCATAACTAAACCCATGCAGTCATAGTTATGAAAAGAATACATATGAATTTATATTATTGGAACCACGTATCTCCAATATAGAGTTAACCCCTCAACATAATTAGTTGAAACTTATCAATGACCATCCATCAATTCCTAGAATTGGTAGTCACTAGTTTTCCAAAATTACACCCAATGACATGTGATGAAACTTTTGAGTTTTTCTCTCAACACCAAACATGAAAGACTCATCATCCTCAATTTATTAAACCATAAATTCATGGTATTGACACCAAAATACTAGCCCAAATATCACTAAAATAAAGGGTTAGTAAAAGAGAACCAAAACAAAATAAAAATATATGAACATACAAGATACCACCATAGGATGACCACTTAAATCGTCCTTTAGAATCCAGGATCAAAGGAGGATAGGGGAGAGCTAATGGTATAGCCTCTCCCATGTGCATATTTCCCATTATAAATTAAATGGAGTTTATATTATAAGGATAGGTCTTCCCCTAATTAAAAAACCCAACAAGGATCTTGTTTTGGTATGACCAGGAGGGTGATTACATGATGCTCACTTCAATTAAAAATTTTCAAGACATGAACAATGTTCATTGAGAGATGCTCCCCAGGATGAGTTCTTAGACCACATCTTGCCTCCATCATGACACTAACTTCTCATCCTCTAGGGAACAATACCCTACTATAGTCCATCACATCATGATTGGATATAACTACATCATTTAAACAAGGCATCTAAGCCTAGTTCTAATGCACACCCATACAACCAACCTATAAGTCAATCCTTGTTCCACATCCAAAAAAATATTGCTGATATTATCCAATGCTCAAATTACCCATCCAAATCCTCCCTCGCCTATTAAACAATGAATTCCACATATAGTAATGACATGGGCTGGTACAATGCTGCATCTTCATAACCATCATTCTTTGTCACGTAAATATCATTTTGTATCTATGTAGATATCATTATAGGAAATGTAATATTAAATCTATCTTTGTAATAATGATCCCTATAATATTAATTTTTATTCTATATAAGCATCAATGGATTTGTGTAAACATTAATGTGCTATGTAAAAATCATTTCTTTGAAAAATTAAAGATATCTTAAAAATGAAATGTCAAGTTTCCAAATATAATATCCAAATGAGAAAAAATAGATGATGAAAGATCCAATCCCCAATGGAAAAAAATATAATATTTAAATTAGTATTGAAAAAATTTAAATAATTTTTTTATCCTTATATCATGAAGAAAAATAATCTCAACTAGTGTAACCAAATGAGAGAGATCTCAATGAAGTTGAAATTAATTTATTCAATTTTTTAGACTAATTAAAATATTAATAGTAATTATTTTTTACTGATATTCAAATATATAATAACTTTCATACATTATAGTGATTCAAGATGAGTTAATTTTAAAATTACGAATAATATCGAAACTGAGTTTAAACATAATTTTTTCCATGTTAGTGAAGATATTACTCATACTTGTACATAAATAAATGAAAAAAAATTCATGTCGAGTAATTTTGGAGGATTTAATGGGTTTTATTATTCCTTGCCTCTATTGAGAAGCTTTAAACTGCTAGTTTGAGATTGAAAAAATCAAGGTAATCATTGTAAAATTGTTGAGACAAATAGGGGTGGGTAACCAACCCATCTGTTTTGATTTTTGAGAATATCCCATGACTTCAAGGATGAATCTAAATGGTTAGGTGATAATTTTAATTTATTCTATTAGTCTTGACATAGTTTGGAGTATTATATTTTATGTAATCTAAAATTAATGGTTCTATAAATGCAGTAACTTGTATAGGAAAAGTAAAATATTGATCGAAGAGAAAATGTTATGTGAAAACAAAACAAAATTATATTGAGCGGGAAGGAGAGTCGATGATTTTTTACACATGAGTGTAAGTTGGTATAAAAATTAGTAAATAAGGAATAATAATATGTTTTTCTTGATGTTAGGGATGATTATATATCAAAAATTAATTTTTTAGTGGTTATAGTAACCAGTTTAAGTGAAGAAGAAGAAGAAGATCCACAGAGGGTACAACACATTGTGAGTTGAGAAAACAATTATTTTAAATTTCTATTCATTAGGTAAATATTTATGCAGATGTTATGGAATAATTTGGGATAAATTCTATAGAAAATACAATTTTGGTTTGTAGAGGATGATAGTTCATTTGTTTCTAAAGTAACTTATACACAAAGAAGGATCTGTCTCATCTGTTGGTTTGGTATTTCATTGTATCTTCTTGGAGAAATTGGAACATGTAGAAGGTAGTTTATTTCTAGGAAGCATGGTATCAAGATTAAAATTGAACTAACCACTTTTATTAATGATAATATATTAGTATTAAATCTGTATCATTGGATAAAAATTTAATGCATCAATGAGTAGGGTCACACATTATAAACAAACCTTATAAAAACTATTGAGTTCCTTACATTTCATTAATTTTATAAAATTTAGGTGTGTCTAAGTTTTATATACTCAAGAGGTTCATATCCTAACCAAGCATAGAGGATTATTTTAAAGACATAAATTTTCAAAAGAGAGCCACACTGATTCACCCTCCTCTATCAATGTATCCATTGAGTACACTAGGAATTTTAAGGTGTATATGATCAAGAGGTTCTTACAATCAAACCCTATTTCTTAATATTAGAGAAAATTAACTTAACAAGTAGTTTAGGTGTTCATGTATTTTTTATAAATAACGTCCATGATTATAAAATGTAAGTTTCTACATATTTATTTTCTCTGGATCATGAAGATCTTAATACAATAATAGTTGGTGTTTTAATAATTTAAAGAGTAAAAAAATGAAATTTTTTGATAAATTGAACCTTTAGGTTCATTGAAAGTCCATAAATTACAATTTTATATATCCCTTTAAAAGAGTATTTTCTAAATTAATGGAATTATATACTACTAAATAAATATTGTATAATCAATAAAATAGTTACAATTGAATTTCCAAACATAAATAATCCAAAATATTAATTTTGGAGGATGAGTTAAAATATATTAAAATGAATTATTAGAAATTCTATTATGATTACTTCACTCGATCGAATAAGATAGTGAATAAAATTATATGTTTTTCTTAAAATCTAGATGAACATATTATTTCATAGAAAAAGATTTTATAAAAAAAATTGATTAAAATATTTCATCTCTCATAGATAGGGAATAGCTTCCTTTTCGTGAGCTACAAATTATCCTTATTTACTATTAAATGAAAAGAAACGTTTATTTAAGAAAAAAGTTAAATATGACATTTATTTTAAAGGAATTATAAAAATAATTATAAAATAATAATAGAAATTATATGATGAGTCAGATGATAATGATTTTATGGATAATAACAACAAGATAATCATGTCATTATTTTAATAAAAATTAAGAAAAGTTATGGATAAATATATTTGAGAATTTACCTTGAAATCCTCAAAATTTGAATGTGTTGTAATGTTTGTAGTTTATTTTCTAGAGAATAAAAAACTGTAAGGTTTATGTGGATGATCAAGATTAAAAATCACAAAAAAAATTGGGAAGAAGCATTAAAACAATGTAAATGATTTGTGATCAGAAGTAGAAATTATGATGAATAAATTTTATGAGTAAACAGGATAAGGAAGATACTTCCTCTACCATAAAATATAAAGTTGTATCACTTAAAAAGGTTATAAACTTCATGGATCATGTGAAGTCGATGAATACTCCTAAGGAAATTATGATGAAGCTGGTGAATGGAATTATATGAAGTATATGATCAGATATCAATTAAAATTTTTTCTTAGGAAAAATACTGAGTTGATGAAGGAAGTTTATACCTTTAATAAATATGATGGGAATAATGTTGAATAAAAAAATCTTAAAACAGATAGACTAGAATCACTAAATTTCTCATGAAATTAAAGATTAAGGATGATATGTTTGAAAATATCAAGAAGATTCTTGAAGGAATATTTTTATTGAACATTGAAGAAATGACCTATATGGAATCAAATTTTATTATGATTGAAAAAGAGTTAAAAATGTTGAAATGAGGATTATGAAAATATATTAAATTCAAGTATCAATCATTTACCTCAACTGAGACTGCTATTACATCACATGTGGTTAATTTTGTATCTAAATCAACCCAAGAAAATGAAAATGATTTTCCTAATAGTTCATATCCCTCTAAAAAAATTGAACAAATTATGGAGTAGAAACTATAATGTGAAAAAAAATATTCAAAATTTATTAAGTAAATAATAATTTAATAATTATAAACTTTCTTGAAGAACATGAAAAATTATAGAAATATTAATAAGACAGGGAAATTATATGGAATGTAGTTTTCTAGATAGAATTATGGTTTTAATATAATATTTTGAATTAGTGATTGATATTTGTTCTATGGAATTTTCATCCACAAGTATTACACTTATGTGTATAATATGTCATTACTTTTAAGAATACATAAATCAACGAGGAGTACAACTAAAGTGAAAAACAATGAGTATACTAAGAAGAAGTATAGAAAAAAATTATAAAAAAATACCTTCTCATAACCATTTTGAATGCTTGAATAAATTATATGAAAGTTGTGAGATACCAAATAATTTCTCATATACAAGCCTAAAATATTTCCATAAAAAACTCTCCTATAAATAAACGAAAAAAAATTATTCAATAAAAATCAATAATAGAATTCATTTATAGTGTAAGTATCACTAAATGAAAAAAAAGTGAGGAGGAATTTGGATCCTTTATAGTGTTTGATTTTATAAATGATCAAAGATAAAAAATTGTTGAAAGATAATAAATATCATGATGTTTTGGAAGTTACATTCCACAATGATTATTCCTATAAAGTAATTGGTGTTATAACTACAAAGATTTAGTCAAAAGGACACCAATATATAAAAATATTATTTGTGGAAGTAATAAAACACTATTTTCATAGTCTTATCCAATTTTATGATAATGTAAATGAGGTTATTTTTCATGATAAATCATGAATTTTACAAAGTTGAAAAAATGGAAGAATCGCCTCAAGAGGTTGAAGAAAATGTGGGAACTTGTTTCAAATTAGTAACCCATATAATTCATTCTATATTAGTGAAAATGAATAAATTATCTTATATCATTGAAGGACTATCCATATTTTCCAAAATAACATGAGTAAGATTTCTAAAAATGAGTTTTAATCGACCTTCCCAAGATGAAAAGTATAAAGAATCATTTTATGATATATTTATAAAATGGAAAATGACTCAATGGACAAACATTGAAGTTGATATTCAATTCAGAAGACCATTAGAACTTGTATATTTATATTCTTGTATTATTTTGGTGAATAATTAAACTAAGTCTAATATAAATTTAATTACATTAATTGATGACTACACAGAGAAAATTAATCCTCTATTTATAAATCAAAAATCAAATTCTCTTCAGTTGTATATAATTTTCAAAAGACACATTGATAAAGAACATAGTGTTTTTTCAAGAACATGGCGTATAACAGTGGAAAATAGTATGAATCTACCGATTTTAATATCTATCTATAAAATAATGGAATAAATCATCAATATATTATAAAAATACAAAATAATAAAATAGTGCATATGATAAGGAAAAAGGTGAATTTATGATATTGGAAGAACCATGTTGGATGAAAATAGGATTTTGTAATTCTTTTGGAGATAAGATGTGATAACTATTGTGAAAATTCAGAATAGAAATTTTTTAAGACCCAAGACACATAAGAATACCTATGATATTTGGTACCAAAAAAATACAATGGTTAAATGATTATATGTATTTAGAATCCATTATTACATGAAGATAATGAATAGAAATATGGGGATATTTGATGACAGAGTTAAATAAGGGACCATTATAGGCTGTGTTTCTAATGAAAGTGAGTAAAATTTTGAAGAAACATAAACAAAATTTTTTAGAGTGTTTATATGTAATATTTATTTAAAATTACAAAAAATCTATTTGATTGTGGATTGTGATAAATCTACTAGAGATGGAAAGATGAATATTCTAGAAACACAATTTTTGGAACTGGCTTGAAATGAGCTGGTTAGAATTGATATTTTCTCAGATGTAACTAGTGATGAAGAAGAATTAAGGGATAAGAGGTATAGTCATAAAACTAAAATGAAACATATAGATTACGGTAATATTATTTTCTTACAAGATAAACCTATATAGAACAAAATAATTTTGGGGTTATAATATTAAACTTCTATAATTTCAAATTTCAAGTCTCAAACTATTTATTAGAAAATTAAAAATGAAGAGTGGATTACTTATATGATTGAGTGACATGATAAACTAAAAAAGAAATCTTCATGGGAGTTTGTATCAAGGCATTAGAAAAAAAAAGTCATGGACACTAAGTAGGTTTTAAAAATATATAATTAATGAGAATGGTGAAATCAAAATGAATAAGGAAATGTTGTTTTTCAAGAGGTATTCATAGATTAAAGGAGTGAAATTTGATGATTATTTTTCACTAGTATAAATATATGATACATTCGGGATGTTTTTAGGTGGATTCTCATAAAAATTACAAGATTTATCAAAATAATGTGAAAGTTTCGTTCATATATATTCATCCCTAAGAATATTTTTTTCATCAAAAAACCTAAGGGTTTTATTCTTGATAAACATGGGATCGTGGTATCTATGATTTATAAGGATCTATTAGATTAAATTAATTGAGATGATCATGGTACACCAGACTTGATAGATGCTTGGGAAGAATGAATTTTTCAAAAAGGAAAGATGATAGTAATCTCTTTGTGAATGAGATAACCATATATTCCCTCATTATCGCAATATATGTGGATGAAATACTTTTTATACATGATAAAAGGAACTTTTTTTGAGTTAATTGGGAAAATGAATATTCATTTTAAGATGCCTATTTTTGGTAAGGTGTCATATTTTTTGGGATTACAAATCATTCATGGGGATAACCATAATTTCATAATCCAAGAAAAATACTATAGAGAAAATTTTAAGATGTTTGGAATGGAGGAATGTAAGATTATTTATACACCTAGATGTATTGGAATTGTTTTTATAAAAATAAGTCTATAATTATTGTTAATCAAATGTTTTATAGAGATAAAATTTTTTGACTTATATATATCAAAACATCCATACCTAATATATTTTTTAAGTGACATTGTGTTCGTAATTTCATAGTGAACCAAATGAATCTCACATGATATCTTCCAATTGAATTATGAGATACACTCATAATACACATATTTATGAACTTATATACAAATCCAATTTAAATTTTACCATGGAGGGTTTTATAAATGATAATTAGTATGAAAATTATATTGATAAGAAATCCAAATTAGGTTGAAATTTATTTCTTGCTGAGATTTGTGTAGTATGATATGACAAGATTAAAGATTCATGGAATTGAGAATAGATGAATCTGAGTACATAAAAACAGAACGTGATTTGAATCAAATGATATAAAGGTTGGTTTAACTAACATATTTGAGATTTGAGGTTGAGAAAAAACTATGCATTTATACTTACAATCCACATTAAATAGATATTTCCAATAATTCAGTTCAAAAAAATTGATATAAGAACATTGATATTATATATGAATTAATTATATATAGGGTGACTAAATGTTTGATGAATCTTCATGTTAATCCTTCCACTCTCACTTATTTTGTTTTTGGAAGAGACCTCGACATGGATTCCAGTTGTGTTTTCAAAGGGAGGGAAAAAAATTCAAAATCTTACTTATTTAACAAAATGGAGGAGAATATTATAAAAGAAGTCGTGTAAACATTATTTTAATATTCATTGTTGTAGTTTATAAAAAATATGAAGCATTTGAGACTGGTTGAAGGAGAAATTCATTTGAATATGTTGGTAAAAAACATTTGGTCATAAAGGGAAAAAATTGTATTTAAATCACCAAAATACCATGGGATGTACTGTAAATATGTATCTCACTTTATATAGGCTAAGATTTAATTATTATGGTATGTGTTTATTGAAATTGGTGTTGATCTTGAGTTTTTTAAGAAAAAATTTTAAAGGGGTTTTACAATAAATCCAAAGGGGTATATTAAAGGACCCTTTGGTGTCATTGGAATCATTGGATACATATTGTATATTGAATTTATTTTAAAAAATTAATTAAAGTGTTTTAAGGTTTATTTATAGTGTTTTCTAGGTTTATATTGTGTTTCAATGTGGTTTTTAATTTAAATTAAGAATCTAGAATTTTTGACTTCAAGAAGAAAAATTGAAAATACCTATGTGGAGAATCATGATTCTAGTGGTTACATAAGGGTGATATAATATCTATATAAATATATTTCTACCATACATAAATATCCGGATATATATATAAACATCATTATTGATTATATAAACATAATATTGTATCTGTATAACTGTCATTATACTTTACATAAGAATCATGGTTTATGTGTTAAACATTATCCTAGGCTACATAAGTATGTATTTTTCACCATAGGCATGAGTACCGTAAGTATAATTTTATATTCTTAAAAATAATTATTGTATATATGTAAACATTGATGTAAAACATAATCATACAGTATTATAAGAATTCAAAAGTGTTGTAATCTAAAAAATGGGGAATCCAGATAAAAGATCATTATTATTAAACAAAACTAAGTGATGCAAGAGAAAATCCTTATTGATCAAAAATTAAAATTTAAAATTCGATCCAACCAAAATTAAGATTCTATGATCTCCATATCATAAAGAAATATATTTTCAACTGTTGTAATTGAGTGCATGATATATCAATGAAGTTTATGTTCATTTATTCTATTTTCAAAAAATACTATATATATTAAGAGTAATGAAGTTTTACTAATCTTTATGGGAATAATAACTTTCCAAAATTTTATTGATTAATGTTGAGTTCATTTTGAAATTAAGAATAATATATAAATTTATTTTTCAAAATATTTTGAGTAGCGTGATTATAGATTTGTTGGGTACTTATGAATACTAAAATGATTAATGATTTTAGTTGAAGGATTTATGAATATTAATTAAAATTCATTATTACTAAATTTATGTTATAATCTTAAAACTATTAGTAAAATATATCAACTAATTCAATGGAAAATCATTAAGACAATTATATGTGGGTAACCCACCCATATGTTGGGTTTTTCGAGAAGATACCATGCGATCATGTATGAAGAAAAAGGGTTAATTGATCATTATACCTTTTTCTGATAGGATTAATAATAGTTATAGTATATTTTTTTAGGTAACCAAAATATAATGGTTATATTAATGTATATTCTTATATAGGAAAATGAAAATATCAAAGAAAGATAATTTTTTTGAGAAATAATTTATTTTTTGTGTGAGAAGAGGAGTAGACGATTATGTACACATGAGTGTATGAGGTTTTGAGACACATTAGGGAGGAATGAAGATATGTTATACCAGAATATATGGTAGATTTCATATAAAAAATATATTATCCCCTGATCTTATAATACAATTTTAGAGGGAAGAAAAAAAATAAGTTTTATAGAGGGTATTTCATGCTATGAGTTGAGAAGACCGGGTTCTTTAGTGTTTATTCACCGAGTAAATTATAATGATTCTATTACTGATGAATGTGAGATTTATTTTATAGATAATACATTCTTGGCTCAAATAAGAAGATAATTCATTTGTTTCTGAATAAATCCGCACTCAAGGTAATATCTCTATCATCGAGTGGTCGTGTAAAAACTATTTTATGCCTTTATCTTAGTTACTTTCATATCATTTGGGAGAGGGTCACATTAATCTAATTGATAGGGCCACATCCTAACATACCACAAAGGTTTATTTTTTAGAATTAAATTATAAAAAAATAGTTACACTGATTTATACTACCCTTTTTAGTGTATCCATTCAATCCATTGGGACATTAAACACTTAATATTATAAAATATTTATTAAAAAATGTTTCATAAAAAATTAATAAATAAATTCAAAATGATTTATATTTATATAAATTATAAAAACGTTTATAAATGAATAAATATCCCAAAAAACATATTATCGTAATTTATAAATTATATAAGTAGATACCTAATTGAATTTTAAGAAAACACATTTCTATATTAAAATGATTTTTAATGATATGGGATGAATAATAGAATATGATTCACTAGTTGTGATTATTAATCCATTTAAGTGCATCCATTTATATTTTTTGAATGATAAATTTTTCACTCCATATGATATATGTCATGAATATGTTTTTTCGACTCATGTGACTTAGGAAAAATCTTATGCATCTTGACTATTGTGCATTAGCGGTATAACCGTTACATATTGTTAAAAGTACCATAAATATTAGTCATGTTTTATTATTCACATTGATATCACTGAGGTCATATAATTATATGTTTTATACCCACAACCCAATGTTGTTACTGAATATGATATATCAATGCTTTAAGCTACAACTTATAAAAAATTAGGGTTTTATGTTGATTTTATTAGTACAATATCTGATATTAAATGTAAAAAATAAATTGGTTGAAGTAAAATTCATAGTTGAATTTAATAATTGATAATATGATATAAATTATGGATTAAAAAAATTAATTTATGATTGATTTAACAAATCAAAATCATCGTAAATCTCTGATAAACGTAATAGGTTTAAAATAATCTAATGATATTAATTAAATATACAACAAATTCAAAATCGAAACTCAAATTAGTAATAATTTAAATGAAAGGAAATATATATGTGTACCTTACACTATTGTACAACTATTGCGATTTTTGATGGAATGGAATTGATGAATTTTACTAAATTGAATCCATTAGGGTAAATACCTGGACTTTATTAGCCCAATGATGATAGTTATTGTAACACCCTGAGATTTTGTTAAATATTATTTTTTAAATTAAGTTAATCTTTTTTATTTCACGTAACATAGAATACATATTTTTATATATAAAAACACTTGGTTTGTCTTGAATTATACACAACACCAGGTCAATATTGAGCCACACACAACACTTCGATAAACTTGCGGTACACGAAACACTTTTTTTTGTCTTGTGTTACACACAATATCAAGTCCATTTTATACAAGACCAAGTTTTATCAAACTATAATATTATATTAACATAGTTATTAAAATATCATTATAGATACCCCTAGCCATGGGAATGAAATCAATGAATAATATTATCTAAATTATAAAATAAATATTTTATACTTGTATATAAAATCAATCCTTTGGTTATAAATTAGTATATGTCAATAAAATAACTATTTGAAAAAAAAGAGATTACTTTCCTAAGAAAACTATTAATCTATGTAAAAAAATAATTTTCTCTCAATAAATTAAAAATACCACTTTGATTAATTTTCTTTAAAAAAACTACATTTTATTTATTCAATCAAAAGTTTTGATACAAATACAATATTTTTTATATTATTATAATAACAATTAGTCTAATTTATGAATAAAAAGTTGTATTTTTCTAAATGATATTTTTCAACATTTTAACTATGAACTCAATTTAAATATGATTTTTTATTATTTCAAAAAAAAATTTACAAAATAAACTAAATTATTTGTGTTTTAATATCAAAATTTTCTTTGGGTTAAGTATTGGTATTTTCTTGAGAAGTTTCATTTTTTGATTAATAATGAAAAACACGGAATTTAATTCAAAACTACATTTCCGTCAAATTTATTTTTACTATTAAATTTTATTTGAATTTTATTTTAATGTATAATTATATAAATTATACATCAATTAATATTATTTTTGTCATTTTAACAAACTTTAAATTGAAACTTGATATAAAAAATTTCAAACTTTTGAACTTTTTTACATTAAAAACATGCTCTGTCATCCTGTATAAGGGATTAAATTTAAATTAATTTATGACAATTATTTTATTCTAATTTGTAAAAATGGATTCCATATTTGAAATAATAATAACTTTTAATTTCAAAAAATCCTTAATTTTTATTTTAACAAAACATTTACTGAAAGTGATAAAAAATAATTATAGTAACTAAGAGAAAAATTATCCTTACAATGGACTAAACCTTAAAAATAAGGCACAAAATGACTTAAAAACTTTTAAAAAATCTATTTTATGGATATATCTATACCCTGTACAACCTTTTATATAATTTGTACCACTATTGGAGACACCTTACTTGGAAAAAACATGGGTGTAATTCTCTTTTAAAAAACTTATAGAAAAACCACTCCTCCTTCAATATAAAGAGGCACTCACCCTCACACATTTTTACAAATCTAAAAACCTTTGTATCGCTAAAAATATTCTCAAATAATATCAAAAAAATACATTAATTCATATTATAATCATCCCTTTGGGAATAAATAAAAACAATTATTCCCTTTTGCGCAAACCAAAAGAAGTTACCATAATACGAGGTAACATCGTTCCTCAAGCTCCTTTTCTTATTTTCATTATCCACTACAAAAATATTATTATTAAATTATTATATAATAAAGTAAGTATCCTAAATATTCTAATATTTTATAATTATAATGGTTGGAACAATCGTTACACACACTCCAATCTAATGGGTAACAAACTTATCATTCTTGTGTACGGTGAACTAACACCTCACGAAAAGATGTTGTTCATTTATTTCTTTACCACCTATCATGGTTGGGAATTATGATGGAAAAAAATTTATTTATGTTATATATATGGTATTTATGATTTATTTAATATAATTTAATTATTATATAAATTTTACCTACATTCTTTCCATTTTTTGTAATTACAATAACTTCATTTCTAGAAGTGTGGACTGCCACCTCTTTAAATCGATGTGATTTGTTCACATGTTAGATATAACATAATAATGATGTGTTTATAAAACATATATGATATATATGAAACAATAATTCTACTATAATGATAATTTATATATATAGAGACACACGCATATCTTTTATTTTAATTCTTTTAAAATTCTAATTAAGCAGAAACAACGTTCACGTGTATGTACGACCTACCATATCCAAGAAAGCTATGTTCCATTTCTTATTTATATCATTTATATTTTTTTATGAACACTTATATACTTAATTTATGTGATATTTATATCATTATTACATTATCTATATAACTAAATCATGATATAAGTAAGACGATCAAGAATTATAAGACCAAATATGTAGGAAAAAAATGTAGATATTACCAAAAGTGCAACATTATCATGGAATAGTAAATAAATAGATAATATAACGACATATATGGTGTTATATATAATAATAAGTCTATTTTTTGGTTTTATATTAAAATTGTATTTATTATACATGATGTTTGAACATTTATGATGAAATTAAATACTTAATGTATGGTTTTTCTCATATCACTTCTTATATTCATGAGATACATGCCTTATTCACCTCCCAATTCTTTTATAGGGGTGTGTATAATGGACATTTATTTATTATTTGGTTCCTATAATTTGATTTAAAGTTATTTACATACAAATTTATTATAGTTTTTATGGGATTTCTGTTTAAAAAGATTCCAAATCAATATTGTGATTCTGTCTCAATTTGCCTTCTTTGAGACAAGTGTCATGTTTTGCACCTATATTTTTCTATGAGGGGTATATACGGCCTTTGAAATGTGATTTCATGAATATAATTATTTTATTGATATTTTTAGATTTATTTAATTTTATTATTTTCATTCTATTATGATTCAATGTTACCAATGTTGTAATACTCTATTCCTATAATCTCATATTTTATCGAGATTATTTATGATTATTCTTCTATTGATGAAATTTAATGATCCATATCTCAATAAATTTAATTAATTTTCTAACCTTATGGTTAGTAATATTATATCCAAGTAATGGTACCATTTTTTCATTATTTTGTTCTTAAGATAATTAAAAAAATGTTTTTACAAAAATTTGGATTTACTTCTCTTTTCTGTTGTGAATACATGTTCTTTCAAAACCGTGTTTCCTCAAAATGTTTTTCCAAAATATATTACTATTATCCTTTGAGTTTAAATGAAATTTATTACCCCTAAATTAAATTTTAACAAAAAAAATTTCAAAGTAATATTCTTTTTGTTTTATGATCAAGGCACTTTTTTAAGATTTTAACATGCAAAAGGAATATTCAGAATGTACACACTTACCTGCCATCATAATCGTCATTTCTTTGATAATTAGTATTTAATTTTACATTGTTTTTTTATAGGTTTTTTTCCAAATATTCTGTAAAAAATATTATTTTAAATTGGTTTTCATAGAAAAAGGGTTCTCAAAAATTGATTTATGTTTGAAAAGTGTTTTAAATTATTTTTAAAGATCCCTTTATGTGTTTTCAAAAGTTTGTTTTCCTAAAAAATGATTTCAATTATGTAAAAGATTATTTTATATGTTTTCAATGTATTTTTAAAGAAATTTTTTTTCAAATGTTTTTTCATTCTTATTTTATAAGTTTTCATGAAAAAAAAATCAAAATATTTTCATGTTTCTTTTATAAGTTTTTAAGGAAAGGCGGTTTCAAAATGTTTTCAAGATTATTTATATTTTTTCAAGGTTGTTTTCATAGAAAATGGCCTTAAAATTATTTTATTTATTAAAAACTGGTTTCCAATGAATTAATGTAATTTTCCTAATGAATTTTTTAAAAGTTATTTCAAAATTATTTTCCATTTAAGATTACATCTGTTAGAGTTACTCATGCCTTTATAGAGAAAGGATCCAGAGGTTCAATTCATATTATTTATCTAAATGGATTAATTTTTATTATAATAATTTTTATAAATAACATTTCTCTTTCACAAGTTATATATTTTTGAAACTCACTACTTTTTATAGGTTACGCTTTGATGAAATGATTGTGAAACGTGCCTCTTTTCACAGGATATCATATGATTACATTATTCATATATGAATTTTATTTAATGAGTTATGATATGATAGCTTATTAGCCTATTAAACATTTATATATTATTTTATTATGAAATTTTTGAGTTTTATACCTCTTTCCAATCCATTGGGCCAGGATTTATATCTTATGAGATAGACATCACTTGAAAATGGATTGAACCTGGTTCAGTAAAGAAATGTTTCCACTAAGACGGTATTTTTTTGAACCTTGACTACTAATATTTTCATTATAGTGAAAAATGACTACCAAGATGGTGTGTGTAGTGAATACATACTACTAATAGGGCCTTTGAAGTAATTCATTGACAATTTTGTAAGTCGTTTTATATGTTTCTGGGTCTTCCACAAATTCTATGTCTGATTCCTATGTAATGATTTCATAGATTATTCCCTTGATTTACTTATGCTTTATATCTTATAAAAACCCAATATTGATGACATGACTCATGTATATGATATTTCATGTGTAGGGTATGATATTCAAATATTATGGTCATGTTCTTATACCCTTATGATTATGTTATGATTATGTATCTCCTTTTTTTAACCTTATCATGCATCTGAGCTTAGCCATTTATTAGGTTTCCTTTACCAAGGTTATGTAGAAATGTTTTAAGTAGAATTACTAAATGGGGATATCATTTTTAGAAAAATTGATGATATTTTTCCATGTTGGTAGAGTTTTTCCTAGGTTTCCCAAAAAATTAAACTATTATATTCCTTGGTCATGTATTTTGGTATTGTACTGAATATTCATCTAAAATGATATAATATACACGTATGTTTATCCTAGTTCTCTAAATATACATTATTATTTTGGAATAATATATAATAATATTCATTCCAAAGGGATTAATTTATTATTAATATTGGTAATGTAGATACATATTTGAGTCATTCATTACATTTGAAAAAAAGAAATAAAACATTGTGAATGTAAAAAAAATTCATCCTTGAAATAATTAAATAATTCCTTTTTCATTTTCACAGGAAAATGAAAAATTTTGATCTCATATTCTTATTATGGGATACATAGAGTATAATGTATCATGAATAAATAATGGATACTTAATATGGATATTTATATAACTGATTACATATTCCATTTAATCAATAAATCGAGAATATAGAATAATATGGTGGAAGTAAATGATGGTCAAAGAATTCCATAAAAGTAATAAAATGATAGTGAATCTAATACATAAGTAATATCAATTTAGTAATCCCATGGATAATAATAACTGAATTATTAATGATGGAAACTGCTAATATTGGACATCATAGTCTCAAACATCATGATATATATAACTTTAAGACATTTCTCCAAGACAGTTTGAAATTATGGGCAAAGAACCATTTGATTTGGAAAACTTATTTGTCTTGTGATACCTATTGATTTATTTAGGGGATATATAATTCCAGGCCCCTATGATTAGTGAATTCCAAAATCATTTCTCATATATCGAATGATCAATTAAATTCATGAAAAATATACCTTATCAATAGATATTTGTATTAAATACAGAATACAAATTTATCTTTATTTCCATAGTTAATGAAATAAATATCAAATTAAACACTATATGTAAAAACTTTATACATTTTAGTAATAATCATATCCATTATTCAAATAATATAAATACTTTAGATAAGTCTAATGTCAAATGTTCACAAAAAATGAATGTTTCTAGATAAGTTTAACAACCTAAAAAATATTCTTGAAAATGAATGACAACACTTTACTTTGTTAAAGTTATCATAAAATGTCTACAAAAATTATGAGGATAGTATCAATAAAACATATACCTTGTGAAGTTTAAATAAAATAAAAAAAATGTGTCGTTAATTAATATAAAGAACAATAAAATATTATTATAACATTCTTGATGAATGTACCCTTTTCACATTAAAATTTAATTTATAAAACTAAACATTTAAAGAATATTAAGAATAAAATTTTATTTTAAAATGAACTTGAAATTTTTTAAATTGATCTTCAAAAAAATGAGTGGTCTTGAAATCAAGAAATTCTTTTCATGTCAAGTACATTAAATAAAATATTACTCTCACAATATTTTAAGAAAAGTCACTAAGTGACTCATCAAGAAAATTATAAAATGATTAATTTTAAATCATTTTTTAAAAGTAAAATATGGTAAAATATATACTTAATAATTAATTTTACAATATTAAAAACATTCTTTAAATATTTTTTAGAAATCATGGATTTATAAGAAAAAATATTTTGGCATGATGATAGAAATAAGGTCAATTTTTCTTTATTTTTTTATCATTAATTCTAAGTTCTAAATAGAGAAAAATGGTAATTATATATAAAAATTACATTAATAACTAGACTATAATAAAATTAAAGTGTTTTATTAAACAATGTTCAACCAATTTCATTATATTAAAAATTATGCATAAACCACCCTGATTAAAATGAGATTAAAATATAATGCCTTACCGCGTTGTTCAGCTTTGAATCATAACCCCATTTAAAGAAATAAATTAATTTAAAATATAAAATTCTTGGAATGAAAATATATTCAAAAAATAACATATTAAAGGTATATTATATAAACCTCATAATAATAAATAGGTTATTAATAAGAAAATATGTCTCATTGGAGTGGAAATTGAGACAAAATCTTTTACAAAGTTGAAATGGTTGAAGTGATGATTAATCAATGCATTGATTATGTATATAGAAATTTAAATACATATAAAAAGTGAAAATAAAACATTAAATAATAAAAATACATTACACACATAATCTTAAAAAATCAAAGACACTAAATAATTAATATTACCAAATGAAGAGTAATAGCGTTATGAAACTCTTAATACATAGTAACATTCATGTCAAATCCCCTTGGATGAAATAATATAAATTGAAAAAAAAAATCCATGAGTTATTATGGATTAATTAAATTAATTTCATAAGGATAATTACATACACATAATAAAATAATTTTTTTCACAACATATAATATGGTTTAATGAAAGGAAATTGAGATAAAATTGATTACCTCATATTTCACTTTAGTTGAACATGATTGACCCTATGATATAATGGGTTAGAAAATTTCATTAATTTATTAATGAACAATTTTTATATTTATAATATCATATATGGTCCCATTATAAAATCTTACCATCTAACTGTTAATAATATTTCATTAATACCACTGTTTTTGTCATTAAATTCTTTGTTTTCTCACGCATGTTTTGTCATGGATGTTTCGATTATTTTTAAAATGATATAGTTCCATAATATAATAAATTATTTAAATGATATTAATATGATTTTTATTCATTATATACCAATATGTAAAAATTATTTAAATTTTTACACGGAAAATGAATTACATCACTTTGAAGAGACGGTAGGTTGTATGAATTTACGAGTGACGATATCATCCCCTTAATGGGTGATAGCATAATGAAGTGGATCATATATTAACTCCCGAAAATTAACAACATTTAATATGTATCATATATATTAATTATTCCCAAAATTATGGTTATCCATGTGAGTCAGTGATGGAAAATACTTACGTTAATTCGCGAGGAAGTACTCTATAGTACACTCGACCAATGAATTTGTTTCCCATTTGATGGAGGATGAGATACATAAATATTATTACATCAACACAAGGACATATAATAATATTTTATATAATATTGTAATAATATTTGATGTTTTAATAAATAATTATTGTTGGTTAAACGATATGTAAAGAAAAGATCTTAGTGAATACAATTACCTACACTCAGACGAACCTCATTTGGATCTCTAATTAAAGACCCTATTATTTATCCTTTGGAAAGATCATAAGATATAGATTTATTATGAAGATGATTTAGAGAGATTATTTTGGTTTGGTTGAGCTAAATGTCTTTATAAGTGTGAATAAGTGAGGATAGGAGGTTCCCTTCTATATGTGGGGGAGGCGACCTTCTTCGAAACCACTTGGAAATTTTCCAAAGTAATAGAAAATGATAACGTCATTCTGAAGAAAAATTCTTCCAAATGAAATCATAATATAATTTCACTTGGGATAATGTTTTCATATGTTAATAAAATAATATTTTTATAATTTTAATTCGAAAATTTACCCTCATCTTTTTGTTTACCCCACTACAAAACCATTTTAACCTAAAGTATAATAATTAATTTTTATACTATTCTCAATTTTCATTATGATTAAAAGGTAAGTTAAACTTAATAAATAATTTTAATTATTTTTCATAAAAATCTGTAATAAATTTTAACAAATAAAATTAAAATATTTGGAAATTTTAATTTAAAAACAAACATTTAATCATCCTGAAAAAACAGTTTTTCCAAAAATGCATTTTTCATGCATAAGATAATATTATATTAGATATATGAATAGTAATCATAATTATATGGATGTAAATCCAAGTATTAATATAAATAATATATATATTTCATTTAAATCATTCATTATAAAATATTATTTTATATAATCAAAATAGAGAGAGATTATACAGTTAAAAATAATTTTCTGAAGAATGTATTTTCATGCCTACACATAAACTTATACTAGAATCCTGTATAAACATTATTAATTCATATTCAATGGTTATAAAAAATATTATCGAAATGATAAATAAATATTATTTAATATATAACATATAAATCTAATTAAAATATTTTTCCACTACTAATTTATTTGAATTATTATAAAAAAAATACATTATGCGTATAAAAATAGTTTTTTTAGAAAAAATCTTTCTCTTATTTTAAAATATTTCTTATTTTAATTTATAATAAATTAATATCCAATTAATTTATTTTATAAATTTTTAAAAAAATTCATTCATAATTTATTTAATCATAGTTATAGCCACCAATTTAATGTTAAGGTTATAATTTTCATATTTAAATAATATATTTCAGCAGTATTTTCAGTTTGGCGTATCATGTCATATATTCTATCAAACATAATGTCTTTCATTTAAAATATAGGTGTGTCCCATTATCACAACCTTAAATAAATTCCATCCTCATAATTTTAACTTGTTCTTAGAATAAGTGGTTTTACATTTGATTTTTCTTTTATAGGAAAACCCACATCATAGAAGGGGTTAACAAACCACCCTCTTGAAATAGGGAAAGGTAAACATGAAGGTCATCTAGAATAAAAAATAAATATGTTTCCAAGTAAGATAACATTTGTATGATGTGAACTTGTGGGAATGGATGAAAATATTAAATAATTATATAGAGTTATTTAGATCACTGATAACAAGAATGTGAATAATCAAGAGAATGTAAACAACCACAAAACCATATATTTGGGATGTGTTAGAAGGCAATTAATTCATTTGATATGAAGGTAATAAAATAAAATCTCTATTAAGGATACTTTTAATAGTGTTGAGGGATTAATTTATTATCAAGATAGTGAATTAAAAAAATCAAATTCTTGATTTTATTCAATATCAGAAGCATAAATTCATCCTTTTGTTGTTCTACAATAAATTTCCACATCATTTTTTACACCTAGAAATGAATACCCAAGATGAATTTTTTTATGCCTAAGGAAATATAGTCAACTTCTAACAGATCATAATATCCATAAAATAGTTACAAGTCCTTCAATATTTTTCTAAATACTTTTGAAAACCCAAATGATTATTATGAGTTATCCTGTATAATATATTATCTTTTAAACCTCAACAGTAACACCAAATTTTCAACATAATATTTATCTATCAAATAGTTTTAGTTAAAATAGTTTCATATTAACCCTATATTTTATTAATTGTGTTAAGCTTATAAATAATGAATTATAACAAAAAATAAAACTTCAATTTGAACCTATGGGTTACATATACCTTAACTCAATAAAAGAGATCCCAAAATGTTATTAATCACACGAAAATCCCTTCACATTAAACCTCATAATGGGATGTTTAAGACATTGAACTGGTGATCAAACTAAAAACATCAAAATCCATTATTTTATCCATAACTCTTATGTTATTCTTACATGAAGCCATATATTGTTCTAAAATTAACACAATGCATAGATGTTTCATGATTCTTATTACCAAAATACAAATGGTAAAAATACTTCTACAACATAGTTCTTGAATCCTAACACATAAATATATCCACACTTTGACTCTAATTATTAGTATAACATAGGTTCATACAAGATCAATGAGTTAACATTTAAAAGAGGTCATTGACGTAGAAAATTCCTAGGTACCCCGTATTTAATACAATGAACTATTAATTGATCTCTTGGATAAAATTTATTTCCCTCTACTAAACTTCTGACTTTTCATTAGAAATTCATTGCTCTGTGAAATTTTTCTCCACACATAAAAAATTTCATTTTTACATTGATACATTCTATTGTGTATATTTTTCCATATTTCTATCATGAAGTAAATTATTCTTTCCTTCCTCCATGGTCTCCACTAATCGAACACATAGTAGAATTTATTTTTTTATTCTTTGGTGAGTTTGAAAGTTATGTAGGTTATACATTTTTAATCATATGACATAAGAAATTATTAGGAGTAATCAAAATATATTTCTCTCTTCCCATAATCCAATTTTGTTTCTCATAATCACTAAATTGTCCATCACATTCAGTGTTAACATGATTCTTCTTAGTTCTATCCATTAAACAAAACTAAAAAATATAGTATCTGAAAAAAATTATAAGGTGAACCATATAATAATTTATAGGATATTTAAATTGTAAAGCCTTATTTTCAATCAAATATACATTCGGTTTAACCTAGGTCATTCATTATCATCATATACTCAAATCTTTTATAATGGTTCATAAAGAAAACATGAATTAACTAAATAATGTCCCCATGTGTGTAAAACTGTACATGGAGAGTGAATCATTATTGTTCACTAGGTGATCATTGGATAAAATCACATTGATCCATTTTTAAATTTATTACCTCTAGGTACAACTATTCCAATACCACATACACTTATAGTATTTGAAAATGGATTTATTGTGAGGAAATCCACATAATATATACCTTACAAAAACTTTTGGATGTTATCATGTACATATATTTATCTTTAAAGTAAGTCATAAGGTTGTGTTCACAATTCTACGATTTCCTAAATCTATTTCCCAAGTTTATAGTAAACATTATTTATAAAAAATATAAAGACCCTGACCTCAGTAGCCAATAGCCATTGATTTATTTACTAATTTTTCATAAGATATAAGGATCATCATCCTATAGGATCAAATATTTTATTAGTTTTGGTAAAATATATATGCACTTGATTCCTTTATTATATTTGAAAATATAAAAATCCATATAGTGAATGTAAAAATTATTTATCCTTGAAATCATTCAAAAATTCCATCCTAATATCCAAGGGAAAACCAAATTATAAGGGTGAGATTAAATTATCAATAAGGGTTATGTAAAATGGTATTTATCATGAATCAATAAGCTATACTCAATATAGAAAGGTAAAGAATTGAAAAAAATCATTTAGTCAATAACTTTATCATGGAGAATAATATGGCAGGATTCAATGATTATCATATTATTCTATATAAATACTCACAGGATCTAGAAACTAATCCATGTATAATATATAATGTAGTAATATCACGATCAATAAAAAAATTATCAATAAAAAAATTCTTAATATTGGATGACATGATCTTAAGAATCATGATATCCACACCATCATGACCTTTCTCAAATACAGTTTAAAAACATCAGAAAAGACCTATTTAATTTTAGAAACTGATTTGCCTCATGAGACATGTTGATGCATCAATGGGATTTATAATTTCAAACACCACTAGTCACTGCATGTACAAATCATTCCTCATATATCTAATGAACTATTTAATTCATGAACAATATTCATTATAAAGAAATATCTTTATTGAATAGAAAATAATGATTTATCAATATTTCCTTATTTAATAAAATAAATTTCAAAGTAATCGCTATATGTAAAATATTTATATGTTCTAGGAAATTAGAATACCATTGATTCAAATAATACTAATATTTAAGAGAAATTTAATGGCAAATGTTCTTAGGAATGTGAATGGTTTTATGGTTAACAACCATAAACTTAAGTTATAAAGTGAATGTCAACACTTTAACTATTAAAAATGATCTGAAAATATCCAAATAAATAATAATGGGGGTATCATTACAACATATCCGCAAAATATTATAAGTAAAATAAAGTGTTTTTGTTTTTTATTAATATAAATATCAAAAAAATATCATTAAAACAATCATGATAAAAATAAACATTTCACATTGAAATGAAATTTTAAAATCTATTTTTTCATAATATTAGGTATATAACTATTTTACTAGAACCTTTTCAAATTTTAAAGTAATATTAAAAAATTAGTGTTCGTGATGTAGGGAAATTCTATTCATTCTGAGAATTTTAAATAAAATATTATTTTAACATTTCTTAAGAAATTTCAATGGGAGCCTCATTCAGAAAATGATAGAATGATTCCATTTAATTATTTTTTAAAAGAAAAAAAATTTAAATTTGTGTTTACTAAATTATTATATTATATTATAAACATTATTGATATCATTTTTAGAAATCTTGGATTTTGGAGAATAAAGGATTTTCAACTAATGGGAGAAATAAGGTCGAATTTTGTTAAAATAATTTTTCCAAAAATTGTAAGTTATAAATAGTAAAAAACAGTATAAATACTTGAAATTTTCATGTAAAACCAGGTGTGAATATAGTTAAATTGGTTTACAAGTAAATGATCAAATAATTTCTTTTAAAAAATATTCAAACACATATTATTAATTAAAATGATACTGAAATATAAACCCATACCAAATTGATAAATTTTGAATCCCGACCCCCATGAAATAATAAAATTAAATGTAATCATTAAATGATATAAATATAAATATATTCATGAAATAAAATATCAAATATTCAAAAGATACACATCAAAAAAATAAATAGGTATATCATATGAAATATGTCTCAATGGAGTAGAAGTTGATACAAAATCTCTCAGAAAGATAAAGCATTGAATTGGGGATTAATAAATGTATTGATTATGATAATTAAATTTAAATACATATAAAACAAGTGGAAATAAAACATAAAATAATGATAATATATTATATAGATAGTCTTAGAATATCAAAGACAATGAAGAAGCAATATAACCTAATGAAATGAAGTTGAGTTATGAAACACTTACTACTTGGTAACATTTAATTCAAATACCAATAGATGAAATAATATTAATAGAAAATTAAAATACTATGAAATATGAATTATTCATGGGTATTATATACACCATATAATGTATATTAGGGGCATAACATTACAATATTCCTAAATGAAAAAAAATTGAGACAAAATCCCTTACCTTACATTTCCATTTTGTTGAACATGGTTTAATCTCAGGTTTAATGGATAAAAACTTGTTACTCATTTATTATATGACCATATTATAATTTATAATATCATATATTATCCTTTTATAGCTTCTTACCACCATTCCTTTAGTAATATTTCATTATTAGTATTGTTTTGGATGTTATCTCCTTTGTTTTATTATGCGTCTTTTGTCATAGGTGTTTCGATTCTTGTACATATGATATAGTTACAACATAATCAGAATTATATTAATGTCATTAATATCACATTTATTTATAATATACCTTTTTATAAACATTATTTAAATTTGTACATTGAAAATGAATCGCATCGCTTCGTGGAGATGGTCAATCATACATACGCACCAGTGACAATATCATTCAATTAAAGGGAGAAATGTTAAGTAAGTGAATGGAATATTAATTTTTAATAATTTATATATTTTCTTATGTATCATATATTTTATTTATTTTCATCATTATAACAATCTATGGGTTTCGGTGATGGAAAACAAATAACATCGATTCACGAGGTGGTAGTCCTCCACACACATGAGCAATGGCCTTGATTCCCATTTAATGAAAAAGGAAATAGATAAATATGATTCCATATACATAATAAATTCTCAATATATGATAGTTATTGTTGTAATTATATTTTAAGAATTAAGACATAATTGAAGATGGTAAAAGGAGAAGTATAAAAGAATGATTCTAATAAAGAAAATTTCATTTTCTGAGAAGAACCTTCATGGGATATCTTAATTAGGGACCTTGGATTGGTATTTTTCTAAAACCAAAATTTAATAACCCAAACCATATATCCTTTTACTTTTTGAGAAATTTTATATCTGATAATTATAGTGAAATTTTGTTGGTATTGGGTTAAATAAGGCAAGGGTTTTGATGTGTTTTTGAAGAAAATGGGTGTCTTAGGGGTTGATGGAAAATTCTGGTGGTATTTAATTTATAATGATAGTTCAGTATGGTGGTAGGTAATTTATGTTTTTAGTTCATTCTAATGGTATGATATTTGTGATGGTGGATCATTCTGGTGGGAGTTCATTCTAGCATTAGGACATTTCTGATATTGAGTAAGTGTGGCAGTATGTCATTCTGGCGGCAATTCATTCTGGTGGTAAGTCATTCAGGTGGTAGATTATTTTTTTAGTGGTTCATTCTAGAGGTAGGTCAGTCTTGAAGTAGGTCATTTCTAAAAGTGGTTCATTTTGGAGATAAGTAATTTCCAACAACAGGTCATTCTAGAAGTAGGTCATTCTTGTGGTAGGTAATTGTTTGCAGTATGTCATTGAACAATGATTCCACTTTTTCCTAAATTTACATTTTTTTATTTAGACATACTTTATTATGAGAAATGAGTTTTATTTATTAAATAAAGGGGTTTTAAAGATATTTCATTTGAAAATAATTATACCGTATGTTTTTCAAAAGTGTATAGTTATTTTAAATTTTTAAAATACATGGATTTAATGAATTTATTTTCATGGAAAATTAAAACTGTATTTAATATCAGTGGTTTGGGATCTAATATTTCCAGATATAATTCATCAATTTTTTCTTTCGAAGGGAGGTTCTATATCTTTCTTCCCTTTTAGTTGTGGACCCTTGTTGCTGTTGTCCATTTGACTTCCCCTGAAAAGGTATTCTCTTATATGAACACCCACATTTCTGGTTCAACAATTTTGTGTAAGGACCCTTTATTCCATGTTGGATTTCCCTCATTTCTCATTTCTATATATCATGTAAGATTTGTTTCTTTTTTATCTCTTGTGAATATATTTTCATCCCACTTAATAAAGATAATTAACCATTTTAAAATTAATTAAAAGGAAAAGTTCAATGATTTTCATGATTTTATATATTTTGATTCTGATATTTAGATTATCTATGTTTATTGTATCACTGAATACCCTTTCTTTTGGTTTCCATTATTTCTATGGGATTCTTATATGTAGTTATTATCTTGATGTGTGAATTAGTGTGAAACCAACATAAAAATGATTAACCTCTTATACTCGGATTATGAATTGGTTTCACTAGGATATATATCTTGTGTGAGAACATCGTTAAATAAAAAAGTGGAGTTGAATAAAATCCCATATGCCTAATCTAAAAAAGGATGTGGTATGTATTGTAATGTGTTTGTAGATGTGATCATGTATTTTTGGGGCAGTGGATCTTATATATATATAGAGGCTACGATGGTGGTGTTAGTGTGGTTATGCAGTGGGGCTATGATGGGGATTGGGGTTTAGTGCTATAGTAGGAATGTGATGGTAGTTGGATATGCTAGTTACTTAGTAGATATAGAATTAAATGCCTGAAAATGATAATAAATGGGATGGTAATGAGTTTTGGATTCTTAAATTAATGGGGGTAATTAATGTTGTATGTATTGGAAATATGAAATTTTGAAATTGAAAAAATATGGGTTTAAATGAAGAAAGTGGTTTGTGCACTTTTTTTCCTTGTGTGGGATAATGCATTTATCTTTTGTAGCAAAATTGGGGTATCTTGTAATATTTTTTGTGATTTCCTAAACTCTTAGGATGGGGCTTGTGTGTTATAAATCTACATATATATATATATATATATATATTCCTTTAATGTTCTAGTGATTTCAAGACACACCCCATTCTCGTTGAGCACTATGTTCTGACACGTAGGTATTACCAAGGGGGTTTATTTCCCAACATCCCAATGGGAGGATGGATTGTTGGATAACCACTAATCCAAGCTCCCACTTCTAGGATTCTGAACTATGCATGGGATGTGATGGAAATAATTTTACATTATCTCTATATACATGTGATGTGATGAGTATGTGATATTTTAGGTGTGTTCGAGAATGATGCAGTGAGATGTCTTAGGGTGGGGGTCATTCAAGGTAGAATATGGAAATGTGGTTGATTTCCTTCATGTTTACGATACTATACTACCCTGGATATGATATAGAATGATTTGGATGATTTTTCTATGGGTGGGATGTGATTTTATGTTATGTGATGTTTTTCAGATGAGGTGGGAGATCAAGTATGTAAGACATTGGGTTGTGGTAGAAGAATATTATTGGGAATATTGTGTGAAGTACCCTTCATCGATATGATTCATATTATATTATTATATATGGGTGTGTTATCTAGTGAGAGATTCTTGTTGTGGTTGGACTTCTGGTTATTATAAATGTATAGTTGTTGTTTGGTTATACTGTTTTTTGTCAAGGGTGCATTATTATTCTATTTTCACTAGTGCATGAGAGAATTTTGTTTTCCAACTGATTATACCTATATTCTTGCCCTACATATATAATTTTTTCATGATTCTATGAGGACTTCATGGACCATATGGGACATTAGAAGAACGGACATTTGAATAACTATTGTATCACTAATTTAACTTTGTGATTTTTAGTATTAACATTGGAGAAAATTGTTTTTATCATTTCTATTTACACATGAATTGGGGTAAGGTATTTGGATTTCTTATGTATATTTTTCAGGGTTTTTATTTAGGTTGATTCATCTTATATACTTTTGATATGTATATTATAGTGGGTAAGGACTCCCATACATAGGATTGTTATATGCTTGGTGCGAGTATCCAACCTAAGGCCTACTAGAGGCAGGAATTAAGGGTCGTTATATCTCTCACCTCATTGTGGTATCTTTGGATAGAGGGGGTCATGACAGAGAGGTAATACAGTTGATAGCTGGGAGATGAGATGATTTTTGGTGTTAGGTACAATGAGGATTTCATGGGTTAGTAAGAAAATAGTTATAGTTGTCATTGATTAATGACAAAGTCCACGAAGACCATCTTGGAAAAGGGATTTTAGAGACCCCATGTAATCTAGTTCACAGACTATGAGATTATTGAATGATCGGGTGGTATAGACCTACTTGTAGGGTAAATACCAAGGATGGGTACATGCGTCATGATGACTTGTGATCTTGTTTTAATTAGGTTGTATTGGGAAATTTAAAATGGGTAAAATGATTGAAATGAATTAAAATGAATCATAATAAAGTTCTATACTACCTCAATTAGGAAATATATATTTATCTTTTATCCATTGCTTGTAGTTTTTCTTCATGTGTTTCTCAGAAAGTGGAGGTTCAATAGGGTAACCCAGTTGATAATCGGAGGGTTGATCTGATTTAAGATATTGATCTTTGGTATAGGATATTAAGACATTTTTTTAGCAGGCTTTTATGGATGTAGAAGGGAAGTATTTATGGTGTGGAGATAGAGAGACGGTCAGAGGATCTGGAGATCAATTTCAGTTTGTTTTGGGCCCTGAAATATTATTGGGTCCCCTTAGTTTTCATTCATATATAAGGAACAACATGTCAGTGGTGTAATCTATACATTATTGGGCAGAAGGAGGAATATTTTTCCTGGATCGGCATTGAGAAGGAGTTATGGGTGGACTTCCTTTCATAGAACGTAAGAGATGCAAAGAGGAAAGAGATAATCTCCCTTCATTATGAGATAGTGTATATGTGGTATCTTGGGATCAAGTTCCTAGTGCTTGTTTTCTTTTCCCTAGAACATTTCCCAAAATAGGAGTCCAAAGAGATGCATCTTGAGGAGGCAGTCCATCATTAGATTGAGTATGGAATTACTCCTTTTATGTTTCCAATATATATTGTGGTTCACAAGAAGGGATAGCTGATTGAGTAGATTTAATCATGAGAATTATTACTGTGAGAGGGGAACCATAATGATTCATTGAGGATTATAGTTTTTAGTGGTAGGTATTGGATTCAAGTTTCTTCAAGGTTTCAACCCATATGGAGTTGATATAAAAAACATCCCTTATGGCTATTTGGGGTATGTGGTTTTTGTATCACTCTTGGGAAATTCATACCAGTAGGTTTCATCATTGGGGTTCATAGACATTGTCATGGACAATTCCTAGTGGGGTATCAATCTCAGTTTGGTAGTGGTGGATAGGTTCAGTGCCATAATTTTCAACAGTGGCCAGTGAGGTTGTTCCAGTAATACGGGTATGAGGCTTATGCCCCCCAAAGAGCATATGGGGATGGAAGAGGTCAATCATAAGATGTACGTTTCCCGTAGGGTCCTTGACCTGAGTTTGGTCAAGGAGGTGGTCTTCAATAGAGTGGGAGAGGAGCTGGGTGTGTTCTGTTGTATGTAGTGGAGGTAGAAACACCAAAGGGTAAAAATATTGTTCATGGTACGCTCAGTTTTTCATGTACCCCTATTTGTGTATAGTTCGATTCTTGAGCTTTATACTCCTCTATTTTCCCTTTCTACTCTATGCAATGGGATGTGATGTATAGATTCTTTTTTCCCCTTGGTGTTGACTACACCATTCAATGTCCAGATAATCTTGTTTTATGCATGGCAGAGATGGGCAATTAAGATGAGGTATCATCGATTATATAAGGATATTTTATTACTTTACATGAAACCATATGATTTCATCATCTACATTAATTGGTTTTATTCTATGTGTACTATTGTCGACTCCTTTTGGAGAAGATTCATGTTATCAGAAATATATGGTATATGTGTGATTTTCCTTGGAAATAAGGGTTTCCAAGTGTGGAGTTAGTATTTGGATCCTCTTCATTCCTTGGCGGATGATTTGTATATGGAATTTGTAGACATAGGGCCAAAAAAGTTTACCAAGGTTATCAGGGATTTCCTGGACAATTTTTCTATGGAGGATGTGACACTACGCCCTTGACACAACATTGATTTCGGAAAATATTTATTTCCTGGTCCTTCTCTGATTTTGGTGGATCCCTATTAGATAGCGCCTTCTGAGTTATAAGATTCTAGGATTCAAATCTATGATCTGGTGTATGGGGGTTCTATTAGACCTAGTGTGTCAACATAGGGTAATCTAGTGTTATTCACAAAGAAATTGAATGTTAGTATGAGGTTGTTTATAGAATAATAGAGGTTGAACCAAGTGATGATCAAGAATAAATATCCTCTTCCTAGGATCGATGATCTTTTTGACCAGTTTAGGGGAGCAAGTTGGTTCTCAAAGATAAATCAGTGGTCTATATATTACAGATTAAGGGTGGCTGATGAATATATCCAAAAAACATCCTTCAAGTGAAGGTATGGGAACTTTGAGTTCATGGTCATTCCTTTTAGTGTTAAGAACACATAAACTGCATTCATGGGGATTATGAACTCTCTGTTCGATGAGGTCTTAAACTATTTCATCATCATATTGATCGATGATATATTAATCAACTCATGTTTTGAGGAGGATCTTATGAGCATCTCAGATCTATTTTTCAGATTCTCCCTTTCCACTAGCTCTATAGAAGGTTGTCCAAGTGTAGTTTTTTGACATGATGGGGGAATTTTCTTAGGCATTTTGTGTCTTATCAAGGTATGGAAGTGGACCCATATAAGATTTAAAAAATTGTTTTTTGAGAAGAACCCAATAATTTGGTATAGGTTTATATATTCATACATATCATAGGATATTATCAAAGGTTCATCAATAACTAATCTTGATTTTCATCCCCATTGATATAATTTACTAGGAATGACCAAGATTTTGTGTGGACTGATCTGTTTTAAGAATAATTTGGTTATCTGAAGGGGAATTTGATCAAGAGTTTAGTTCTCCGATTTTCAAAGGAGGGTGTGATGATTATTTTCTTCTACAATGCACCCTATCTGGGCATGGGATGTGTCTTTAGGCATTAGAAGGAATAGATCTATTATGGGTTTTGAAAGTTAAACTCTCACGAGCATGACTATGATGCCTATGATATAGAGATAGCTTTTGTTGTGTTTTCTTGGAATTTGGGTAGACATTACCTCAATGAATATCACTTTAGGGTCTTCATTGATTACAAGAGTTTTAGGTATATCTTTTGTTAGCCTGATATGAATATATGACAGTAGGGGTGGATGGAGTTTCTTTTGGAATATAATTTTTTCTTCTCTTATACCCCGAGAAAGGGGAATTTCGAGGCTGATGCTTTGAGTATAATGTCACTCAATGATTTTTTTTCTAGATTCCACAGATGGATTGAGATTGATGAAAGAGTTGGAATCCCGACACATAGATTCATGGGTGGATGATAGTAGAGTTTTTTTATTTCACAAGATGATGATATCTCCTCTAATGTTTTAAGTGGAAGAGACTTAGTGAAGATACATACAAGAAGAGGTGATGCATGATGGTATTGGCCATGGTGATACTCTGGAGGGAAGGTTAGAGGATAGTAGGAACTAGTTTTTGTTTTTGGGGTAGTTGATTGTTTTGATAGTGATGTGTGAGGGGGTTCTTACAGAGTTTCATATATCACCTTTATCATTACACTTAGGAGTTTTAAATATATACCATGACAGAGGTTCATAGTTTTTGTGGCCTAGTATGAAATGTTCAGTGGAAGAGTTTTTGGCTAGATGACTTGTTTTTCAATAGGTAATGGCCAAAGCGTTGTGTCCCTAGAGGGTTTTTATGGACCTTGAATGTTTCTTAGTGTAAATGGGAAGAAATATCAATGGATTTAATCACTTATTTACCCTGAAGTTAGGGAGATTTTGATGATACCTAGTTAATTGTGTATCGGTTGATGGAAGCATCTCACTTCTTAGAGATAAGGGATTCAGGAACATGGGATGTTTTTGTAAAAAGGTATGTGTATGATGTCGGGTGTCTCAAAGGTGTACCAAGTTCTCTTGTTTCGGATTAGAAAACACATTGTACCTCATTATTCTTAAAGGGATTGGGGAATTATTTTGGAACATTGTTATGCCTCAGCATCGCTTTCCACCGTCATATGGATGGGATGATAGATTAAAATATCCAAACATTGAAGGTTATATTGGTTCAAGTCATCTAGGACTTTGGAAGATCATGGGAATGAAACTTTCCCTTGGTGGATCTTTCTTATAATAACAATTATCACTCATCTATTGTAATTTACCCATTCAAGGCTTTTTATAGGTGTCCATGTCGTTATTTTTATGCATGGATGAGTTTGGGGAGTTAAATGATCTTTGAATCAAGGTTTTTTTAGCACGAATGAGATGTTTCGGTTGGTTCAAGAGAGGGTGAATGAAAAAAAATGATCGTTAAACATATTTTGAAGATAAAAAGGGGACGTATCTAGAATTTTAGGTTGGATACCATGTGTTCTTGAATGTTTTCCATCGACATGGTCAATAGATGTTCGAAAAAGGGAGTAAGCTCTCACCCAATTTTTTTGGATCTTTGAGGTATTATTGAACAATGGAGAGCTATATTATCAGTTGGTACATCCATGAATAATTAACTGGATCCATGATGTCTTCCATGTCTCTCACATCTATCGTTATCATTAAGATGACTACCGTTCCATTGAATTGAGAGAGTTGAATATTGAGTATTATGAGACATTAATGTTTTTTTAAGACTGTCGAGATATAGTTCTTTAAGGGTGGAACATTTCTATAGTTCACATACTTTGGAGAATGATTTCCTATAGGAGATTACTTAATAGCATGATATATAGATGGTTGACCAGTACCTGGATTTGTTTTTTAGTTTTCCTGTGCTCTGTTTGGATATATGATCTTCTATTTGGACCTTAGTCTATTATGAGATATGTTTTTTCCTTTATGTGATGTGTGTCTTGTGATGTGTGATAATTTTATGACATGTGAAAAAGGCAATACCTAACTCCTAATCAATATTCATTAAAATATGATTTGATTGAACTCGTGCGGGTGAGTCAACAATGCCCATAGTGGATATTATCTTGAGATGGAGTGTAGAATTCCTTAATTTCTATATTCATGGTAGCATGTTTTTTATCTATTTTGGGAGTTTGGGTTAGTAGGTTTGGTTGGAGGACATGTTTAATAGGTAAAGTTATCCTTGATAAGTATATTGATGGATGGTTGTTCAAACCCTTTATCTCATTCCTTCTAAGATGGTTTTAATTCTTTATGGTGAGAACAGTTTGAGAGGAATATGATGCAATAGACTAGACCTTACAATCCCAAATTTTATAGGAAATATGGTGGTTTAGATGTTTGGAGATATTCTAGAGGTGTTGGGAGAAGGTAGGGAGCGGTTTCGAAGAGTTTTGGAGGGAAAAGGTGAGATTTAGTGGGTGATGAAAAATTATGTCCATACTTTATTTCTGATGGTGGGTTATTATGGATGTGGGTCATTTCTGATGTCGATTCATTCTAGTGTTAGGTCATATTGGTGGTCGGTCATTTTAGTAGTAGGTCATTTTTGAGGGTGGGTCATAATGGTGGAATTCCATTCTTGTGGCAGGTAATTTTTTGATAGAGGATCCTTATGGTGGTATTATATTCTGGTGGAAGGTTATTTATAATGGAAGCTTGTTATGGCAGTAAGTCATTCGAGCAGTATTTCATTTTTAATAATAGGTAATTCTGTTCGTAGGTCATTCTGAATTTAGGTCATTCTAGTGGTAAGTCATTCTAGTAGATGTCATTTTGGATGGTCGGTCATTTTGGATGTAGTTTATTTCAGAGGGTGGATCATTCTAGTGATTGATTGTTCTAGAGCTAGGTTATTTTCAGTGGTGGGTCGGTTAATAATACTTCTCGTTCTTCCAAAATTTACAGGATATCCATTTTGATGTATTTTATGATGAAAATGGGTTTAATACCATAATTAAGTGGGTTAAATACATTTTAATGGTTTATAAATATACCTTCAGTTTATAAAATATCTTATGTCCTTTTAAATGTCCAAAACATTTGGACTTAATCATATCTGACATTAATGGAAAATTAAAACCATATCTAATACTGCTGGTTTGAGATCTGATATTTCAAAAGATAATTCATTCCATTATTCTTTTGGTATTAATTTTCTTGAGATAGGAGTTTCTAAATCCTTCTTCCAATGGATTCATATATCCTTGTGGTTGCATTCCATTTTAATTCCCCCAATATGGTTTCCTTTTGTATGCACACACCCTATTTCCGGTGCTGCAAGTTGGTGTAAGGCTCTTTTATTATTGGTAGGAATTCCCTCAATTCTCCTTTCTGTGTATCATACGGGATGTGCAACTTTTTTTCTATTGGGAATATATAATTATATCCTGATTAACAAAGATATTTATATACTTTAAATGAATTGTAAAAAAATGTGAAGGCTTTATATGATTTTATATTTTTGTACTTTGGTACTGATATTACCTATGTTTGATGTATCACTGAATACAAAGGATTTTCTTATCCCCTATTTATAATGTTTTCTTAAAATTTTTGATTCTCATGTTGTGTGGATTATTATGACACCACCATAAATAAATGGTTAATCTCATATACACATCTAATGAATTATGGGATCTAGGATATATGGATTGTGTGATAACACACCTAAATAACAAAGGTGAATTTAATAAATTTACAAATGTATAATATGTAAAATGTTATGGGATGGCCTATATTATGTATTTGGATGCATTTTTTATTATGGGGGTAGGGAATGTGATATGTTGTGGCGATATGATGGTGGTGGTAGTGTGGTTATGCAGTGGGGTTGAAATGATTATTTGTGGTGAGGTAGTGTAGTGGGGCTACGATGGTGGTTTGTTACACTAATGGAATTAAATGAAGATAATGAGAAGAAATATGATACTAATTATTGTTGGATGTATAAAATAATTTTTTTTAAAGTAGAATTTATTAGTAATACGAAATTCAAATATTGGAAAAATCTGGATTTAAAGTGGAAAGTGATTTTTGGATTTTTTTATTTCTAGTGTGTGATTATGTATTTATCATTATAAGAACAATTGGGTTATCTTATATTTTGTTATGTGCCTTTGTGAACCCCTAATATGTTTCTAGTTTTCAATGACTATGTTTTTAGACTATGTATGTTCTTTTTATTTCTATACGCACCCCACCCTCATTGAGAACTATGTGTCGACACCCAGAGAGTAACGCATTGGGTGTCTTTCCCAACATCCTGGTGGGGGGTTGGATAGTTGGCTACCCACTCCTCCCCACTCCCTCTTCTAGAAATTTTTTATATTCTTGGGTTATGGTGGATAGAAGTCAAAATTCCTTCTATCTATATGTGATGTGATGAGTATGTGATGGCCTAGGTGTGTTCGAGTAAGATGTGGTCTGACGGCTTACAATGGGGGTCATGTGTGGTCATAGGAGGGGATGATGTTAATTTCATTAACATTATAGATACCCTATTACCCATGTTATGATATGTGGATAGTTAGGATATGCTTCCATGGGTGAGATGTATGTGATTGATGTTATTCGAAAGAGGTGGGAGCGCTTAGACATAAGATTTTGGCACGTGAGGGCAGAAAATTATTAGGAATGTTTTGTTGGGTACCCTTCCTCAATATGTTTCATATTATATTATTATACAGGGGTTCATTATTTTGTTTTTTTGAGAAATCCTTGGTGTGTTTGGGGTTTGGATTAGTATACCTATGTAGGTGGCCTTTAGTTATGATATTTTTTTCATGGGCGCATTAGTATGATCCTTACACATGTGCATGAGAGACTTTGGTTTTCATACCGATTATACTTGTATCCTCACCCTATGTATACTAAATTTTATTTAGTATTGTAGGAGGACATCAAGGAACATTCTGAAAATTAGTAGCTTGGACCTCTGGATAGCTGCGGTGTCACCGCTTCATCTTTTTTTGTATTTACATTAGGTACCCTTATCTGTATTTGTTTTATTTACACATGCATTCTGAGATGGTTTTTATATTACTTATATATATCTAATGGTGTTGATTTCAGTTGATTCATATTATATGCCAATAAATTTTATATTATAGATTTTAATTCCTCCCATTCATATTATTTTGATAACCCTTATTCTAGATTATATCCCAGGTCCTATCAGTGGTGGGACTCAGGGGTCATTATCTCTCTCCATACATTGTGGTATCTTTGGAGGGAGAGGGTCATGACACAGAACCTCTAGAATGTGGATTAGGCAGTTCATTATAAATTTTCGGAAGGGTTTGGATGATCTAAATTACTTGTGAATTGTGAATAATTTATTGGAGGAAGAGGCCTTTTATATGTGGGAGAGGGTACCTTCTTGGAAACTAAATAGAAATTTCCCAAAAGAAAAAAAGAAGATAAATTCAATACCAAAAAAATGCTTCAGAATTATGTTAGATTAAATGTTGAGATAGGATAGGTTTGAAATATATCCATATTTTAGGTTTTTTAAATGTTTAATTTGATAAAGTATCCTTTTATTTTTGTTTAACCCCTAGTAAAACCATTTTAACCTTCACCGTGATAATTAAATAGTTTTTATTATATTTTTACAATTCACTATTTCCAAAATTTTAGATGAAATTATTACGTAATATTAATAATTATGATTCCAGATATATAATCCATTTTATTAAATTCAATTCATTGAATTGGAAAATTTTATTTTAAAGATGAACCTGCAAATCGTGTCGAAAAACAGTTTTTACAAAATGCATTTTTCAAGCGTATGATAATCTTATATTAACTACAAAACTAGTAATCATAATGATATTGGTTTAAACTCATGTAGTTATATATATATAATCAATATATTTTATTTAAATCAATAATCCTTGAATATTATTTTTCATAATTAAAATGGAGAAACACTATTCACATAAAAATAGTCTTCCAAAAAGTGATTTTTTTATCCTAAAAAACATTATACCAAAATCTAGTATAAAAATGATTTAAATGATATTAATTTGATTAAGTTTTAATAAATAATAACTATTTTAATTTTAAATAAAATTACAATCATGATGGTACTTGTAAATTACATAATTTAATGAAAATAAATGATTGTTTTACAAAAAAGTGGTATTTTCACTATTCACTAAAAAATTAATATTTTCAAGAAAATTATAAATAATTAAATTAAAGATAATTTTCAAATTATAATTTAAAAAATTATGTTCTTTTTTTCATTTTTTTTCTAAAATTGGAAGGAATTAATTTAAAATAATTCTGTAAAACAGAATGAAACCATTTTTTATAAAAACACAATTTTTGAGTACAAAATTGGATTTATTCTTAGTCTAATCTTAGAAAAAATATGAGGTAGTTGATAAAATTTTTAATGAATATATAATACATATAAATTTAATTAAAATCATTCACCAATAACGATTAATTTATTTTATTAATGTGAAAAATTCATTGCGTGCATAAAAACAGTTTTTCATGAAAACATTTCATTTATTTTCAAATGTTTTATATATTCATTTCTAATGAATTTAATACCTGTGAATTTAAATTCTACATGTGTAAAAAATTAATTTTCATAAGTTATTTAGTCATATTCATAACCTCCAATTTAACAACTAGGTTATCATGGTCATATTTAAATAATGTATTTCACATATCGTTTAGGATCAATATTGTGTGTCTTATACACTATCAAATACAATGTTCTTTTAAAATATAATTGTGTTATATTTATACCATTTTATCCATGATGTATTTATGCTGATTCATTTTTCATAAAAGCATTATACTTTCACCCTCCATGACATGATAGTGCCTCATGGTGTAATGAAGTTATGAGGGGAGAGATATGAGAAGAAGAGCATAGGTTAAGGATTGTGAATGCTTTCATTGTAACCATATAATGGGGAATCACCCTTTTATAGTTATCTCAAGTATGATCCTTGAGTGAAACCACATTTATTCATACTTTATGAGTTAATTCATGCATCGATCATAACCATGTTCTATGCCAACTCTCACATCTATTTTATCTTATGAAATAACCAACAAATGATAGCTTACTTGTAAGGTGTGTGAGTTTTAACTCATTGATGCAGTAATTACATTGGATAGATATGAAAGTTCAAATGAGATTTCAAAATATGATTTATGGTAAGAAGATTTACATTATTATATAATTTTACTAGTTTAAGAAATATGTATAAGATATCCTGATTTCATAAAATAAAACAAACCCTAAAGATTTTGAATATTTCTTATTCATGTGTTTGTAGTACTCTATGAAATTCCATTTTTTACCATTCAATATCACATGGTTTTACGGAATATTCCCTCTATATATCATTTTGGTACTGATCAACATATGTTTCTTTTCAGAATAGGTAAATTTTTTAGATTTTTTCTAATATAAAATAGTCATTTCACTATATTTTAGAATGGGTTTTTTTTCTTGTTTTTATTTATGTATATGTTTATCTAGAGTTTTAAAATTTATTTTATTTATTTATTTAAGTTTTTTAAAAAATATATCATATATTCTATTATAGTAAAATAAAACTATTTATTGTTTCCTTTTATTAATATAAAAATAAATTCCATCTATTTCGTCTTATTTTTTCAAAATTAATATTGATTTTTTGAATTAATTATTTATTTGTAATGTCTATTTTATTGTATAATTAATTTATATATCAATATTTGGGGTAATATTGTTGGTTTGTATTCCCTAGACCCATCTAAACATGTAATTCAGATTACTATAATTCTAATGAATATCTTATCACCCGATGAGTGTTTTCTTATGTACTATTATTTTGATAATGTCATTAGAGTATCTATTACATTAAAAGGCTATTGTTGTTCTCTCCAGTAATTAGAACCTTGAAATTCTATAAAAATATTTTTTAACATATTCCATACGGTCAAGATGAAGTCATATGAGATGACATAGATGATTTTTTTTATAATCAGGTGCTTAAATCTAACAATCATATGGGGTTTCTTCTCATGAAGATTTTCACATGGTAATCTATAAGAGAAGTAGTATATGGGAAGACAAGAAAATATAAATTCTACTTGTTATATATGTTATTGTATATTACTATTTCTAGATATGTGTATTAGTCTATAGAATTGATACTATTATTAATGTATATCATGAATCACATTCTTTGATGTATTATTGAAAACCATAATAACTTATGACCATGGAAAAGTATGATACGTTGGGTGAATAATATGTGATATGATACTAATTAAATAAGTGAAGAAAATATTTTTCCTTTTAATGTTTACATATGTTGTTATCTCTATCACTTTTACTGAAATAGAATTTTCTAATTAAGTCCATGGCCATGACAGTTTATCGAAGAGTTCATTTTATGTACTCTAAGGAAGATAATCACACATACAATTTGATGACATATATGTGAAACTTGATTAAAGATATATCGAGAAAAATGAATTATATTGTATAGTAATCATTCATATAATTTTTCTTTACAAAATTATATTATATTAATATGGTTACCTTAATGTGTTTCTTGATCGTAATCTATGAAATTTGATCGATTTTCCTAATGGAATTGAGAAAGTTGCCAGTAAGTCCACACATAGGTGTATCTATAATTTATATTAAATTCTATATTAAGTTTACATTTAGAATAAATATTATTTATAGATTGTACTTTAAAAATATTCTAGTTGTACTTATTATATAAAATCCATCACCATATATTCTTATTAAAATTTATTTTTGTTTAATATTAAATAAAATATTTTTCTTCATTTATAGATTATAAAATTTATTTACCTTTTGGAATAAATAATATAAAGATTTATTTATTATTCACACTTCTAAAATTTCAAGTAGGATTGAAGAGATGAGACAATATTCTGATAGAAATAAGATATTTTTTAATATCATTTAAATAAATATAGATTTATTTATTTAATAAATGAAATATAAATATTTTTGAAATTCAGATTTTCATAGAATATAATAATATTTTTAAGTTTATTTTTATTTTTATTATTTTTATTCTTATTATTTTTAATTAACATGAGTATTATTTAGGATAATCAATTATATAAGGGCCTTTGTGAAATTACTAATTGTTAGCCATATGTATATAATCTAAATTACATCATTTTTGGGAAAATGGGTAATTTTTATCAGAACTAAACCTCCTAGAAAATTATCTTTAATCCCTAGGGATAACATCTCATGAATGCTCCCAAAAATGAGAGATACACCTTTTCAAACCTCTGGAGTCTAAGTGCATACGAGAATAATTATTTCAAGATTGAAATAATTTTTTTCTGATAAATGGTAATCAAAATATGACTTTTTGTTTCTATGCACTGGAATCCAAAATACCAACGACGATATTTTTAGATTTGTGTAACGTGCATTGATATCGATAAAGGAATTATTCTTCATATTCTTCCCCAAAATGATGAGACTACAAGTGTGGTTACTAAATTGGTCATCATCTATGAAAGAATTATCATCAAATCGTAATTATTATGATAAATAAATATTAAACAATATGTGAAATGATCCTCTATGTAAAGAATATGTGGTGGGTACCTCTATTTATTAAGATATTATTGGAATAAAAAATGAAAAAAATTGTTGGGAATGAACATGGATTCTTATTTTATACTACAAAACATTAAAGTTATATCGGGATGGTTAAATATTATTTTATAATTATTTATTATTTATTAATTTATTTATATATATTTTTAGAATTGATTTTTGTGTTTTTGTTATTTAATCTGGTAGTTGAGATAATGAAATCATTTTGTTTCCTATGTAACAAAGCATGCAAATAATTGTTGAATAATGGTCGACGATTTCATACCAGATATACATCATGTATCAAAGGTCACCTCCGAAGGGGGATCCTATGTAATCATATCACATTAGGTGGGTGTTGGTGCATAGAGTTTTAATTACATGCCTCATATCAATAAGATTACACAACATGTAATATGTGTGAGGCCACATACCCATTCTCCTAGAATATATTGTGAATAAACACATTCTTTACAAAATAAATTTAAAATTAACCAATGAAACCTAATTTTATTCGATCAATAATTACAATATCATTAACAAATATTAGGTTACATACATTAAAATGACCTTTTAGGTTTATTTATTTAAATAGTTAGGGAACACATTTTACCAACATATTACATGCCCTTCTCATTAAATAAACAATTTTATTATATATAAGAAACTAATTAATCCATAATAATTATTCAACATCTCCTACATAATTCTCTACACATGATATTATTCTAAACATATGATGTGTAATACATTTATTCATAAGATAGGGAAATGGAAACATAAGGAGGGTGAGATAAAATACTCAATAAGGGAAAATGTTTATCATATTCTATTAAGAAATTTAAAATATCGAAAGAATAAATAATGTCAAATAATTTCATATGAATAAACACATGGGCCAGAAATAAATTCATGGATGACATAACAATTTAAGAAAATCACATTTATAAGAATAACAAGTTCGTTAGTGTTAAAATGGATAATATAAAATAACAAAATGCATGCATAAAGATAAGGCATCATGATCTTAGACATCTTGATCTTTCCATTAAGGCCCTCTATCTAGGAAATATTTGTTCCCTGAAGGCATCCACCAAAATAACCAAGCCAGTTTGTCTTTTGAGACCTATCAATGAATCAATGGGATATTAATGGTCCCAAACATTAGTAATTATTTCCAATGTACTCACTATATAGAGCAATGAATTATATATATAATATATAAAAATAATCCTTAATAATAAATAATCATCCTTATTGGAATAAATGAATATAGATTTTTAACATTTTACAATAAATAAATTGTACAGATATTTATTTAATAATACTCAAACTGACACAATATTGAGTAAAAGGTGTACTATTAAGTCAATAGTTTTTCTAATAAATTTATGTATGGTATCTATGTTAAAATCCTTCAATTAAAGTATGTAAATATAGTGATCATAGATGAAAATCATTGGAATAAAAAATAATCCTATAATAGAGGATGACTTGGAAATACAATGGTATTGATGGACTTACATGAGTTTAATCCTTCCAAAAAAATGATGACATTATTTATAAGGAAATATGAGACTAATATATATGAAAAAGAAATGTACAAGAAGTGGTGAATAGGAATAATATCATAATGAAGAAAAATTATGATGCAAATACCATTGTGGTAATGGTATTGTAAGAATCAAAATAAAATTATAGGGTTAAAATTAAATAAAAATATAATGAAATAAAATATATTTATTTTAAATGACTGGAATATGGTAGTAAACACACCATATAAAATAAATTATGGTGAAAAATATCAAACATGTCTCTTTGAATTAAAAATAGAGGCATATAACACATATGACTTCAAAAACATTTGAATCCAAACATATTGAAAGAGAAAGAGATTGAAAGTTACCTTCATATACCATGAAAGATAATTTGTTATATAATAATAATAAAAATTAAAATATATATCTTATACAAGTAAATTGGTTCACAAATAGAATAATGTCTCAAGAAATAATAATTAATACCATGAAACCCCTTTCAAGTAACATAATATTTAATGTAAGAATCATTAAATAATTCAGTTATAATGAAGAATTGGATAACCCTATAAAATAAAGAGTATATAAAATAAAAGTTATTAATTAGGTATAAAATATAATACTTGGAATTATAGAGTTTTATACAAATTTCTATACTCAATAGAAGAAAATTATGTTAGCATAATCCATTACATCCTTTGAAACATTCGATTAAAAAAACCTTGAGGTATATATTTTCAAATGAAACATTAAATTACATTAATAATGATAGAATCATGAAAAAAAATATTTAATGGGAATTATATACCCCATTACTTGGAAAACATGGTGTATAATAAAAAATATATACCTCAATGGATGAAAATGTATGCCTATAATCCCTTACCATAACACCTACCTTCCACTAAAGTATTCAAATCTATTATTTAATGAAAATAACTATATAAATCACCTATTTTTGAAATTTTTTCATATCTACAATGTAAAGACCCGTAAAAATTCAAGGAAATTTTTTTTAATTTTCTTTCTAATTTTACAATAACGCAGTTTCTGACGGCACCTAATTCCGAGGACCGGTGTGCCCAGAATCATTTTTCGAAATTTAGCTTGGGTATGTTCAGTAAACGAACGAGCAGGGTTTCCTAAATTTTGAACCGATGCTCGGAATCGAAATCCGAGGGCACCGATGGAATCACATTGCCAGTAATTTCTTAAGAACACCTTTTCCGGAGTTGTGTTTTCCCGGGTGAGGTTATTAATTAATTAGGTTAACTAAAGAATAAAATAAAATATTGTGCAGCATATTTTATTTTTATTCTAAGTAGTGTTAACCTAGGCATGGTGGTTGGAGTGGGACCCACTGATATCATAACTCCTAGGTAGGATATTAGTGAAGTGGGTCCCACATGAGCCCCACCCCTTTGATTCCTTTTTACCTCCCACGTGCTTTTAATATGGTAACTCACCCGCACCGCCTTCTTAAATTCCAAGTCAACTCTCGCATTTAATTAAATTATTAAACGCCTCATTAATTGGTCAATGCTCGATAATTAAATCGTGAAATGATTTTGAATTTAAAAAAGAGTTGGCATGAGAAATAAAATAAGGCAAAGCCTTATTTTATTATGTGGTTTCGTTGTGAGAGAAGGATCTGAAGAGGAAAAGCTCTAAGTCTTGAAGAACGTTCTTCCTCCTTGAAGAACGTTCTTCCTCCTTGAAGAACGTTCTTCCTCCTTGAAGAACGAGAAGAACGCACTGTCACCGATGAAGAACGTCGGCCTCCGATGAAGGATGAAGAAGAACTCCAAATCCTCGTAGATCGATGACGTGATGCCATGTACCGCGACGCCGATGATCCTCTTCTCCGTGATGCCGACGACGCTTACGTGACATTCTTCCGCGACGTTCTTCTCCGCGACGAACCTTCATTAGACGACGCCTTGAGGTAGGGGATTTTGTTTAATTTATTTTATGTGGATTAAATCCTCAACATGTGTTAAATTATTGAAAGATGTTTGAACCACTAACGCAGTGGGTGCGGACCAACGAACAAGTCTGAACCCACCGATTCTCTGTTCTTGGTGTGTGAATTGACGGGAAATGACGAAGCGGACCACAAAGGCGTTTTGAACCCTTCGAAGTAATCTACGGATCCTGGGAGAGCCGCAGGGGCAGACGGCGGGAAAAACGGACCACCGGAGCTCGTCTGGTGGTCCGCGGAAGGCGTTGTCGGCACCGGCCGGCCGCCCGGAGGCGGCAGCGCCCCGGCGCGCCGCCTGTAGGATCCAGCGTGGCTGAAGTTGCGGCGGCAGCGGGATGAAAAGATCCTACGGCCATGTGGGATCCGTGGGAGACACAGCAGCCAGCGTCGCGTCACTCGTAAGGAGCGGGCCCCACGTGGGGGCCGCGGCTTCAATCAAGGGGGCGGCTGCCCCCTTACGTGTCCGCTCGGCCGGCGCCGAGCTGCCCTAGGCTGGACCGGCCGCACCGGGTCGGGCCACCCAGGTCGGGTCAGGCCGTGCCCCCCAGGCCGGTCAGTGCCTTAATGGGACGGGCCCTGACACGGTTCGGGCCGACACAGGGGGGTCTTGGGCCGAGTCGGTCCGAGCCCAAAACCCCCTATTTTCGGACAGTTCCTTTCAAACACTCGTATCTTGGACTACAGACCTTCGATCGATGCACCGTCTGTTGCGATGTGATCCTTGGATTGAGGCAGGCGTTTAGGTATATTGCACTCATGGTTTAGGAGAACTTTGGGTATGGCCGGGTTGGTTCGAGCATGAAACCAACCGGGCCCTCAGAGGGGAAACACATACAACTTGAGCTTCGGACGTCCGATTGACGTGCCATCGACTTTTTTGGATACCTCTTAGTGAGAGGGACCTTTTGGCTTACTATGATCGTGGTTAGGACGCAGTTGGAGTGCGGTCAAGTTGGTTTTGACTTAAAAACCAACCGGGCCCTTAGAACGAAAAAGCCAATAACTCTCAGACCGGGCGTCCGATTGACACGCCGCCTGTCACGTTGAGTTCCTCTTGTCGAGACAGAACATTGAGATACATCAACTCCGGACCATGTGTCAGTTTAAGTATCGACCCCTTGGCTCGTGGAGTGGACCCTCCCGAGACGAGCATGCTGTGTGCGGGAACCCTAGGGCTGACTGCGACTGCGACTATGAAGACTGCTCTGAAATCATATGTGGGTTCGGCAGCGATGAAGACCATACAGAAATCCTATGTGGGTTCAACGGTGATGAAGACTGAACTGAAATACTATGTGGGTTCGGCAGCGATGAAGGCCATACTGAAATCCTATGTGGGTTCGACGGTGATGAAGACTACACTGAAATCCTATGTGGGTTCGGCAGCGATGAAGACCTTACTAAAATCCTATGTGGGTTCGGCGGTGATGAAGACTACACTGAAATCCTATGTGGGTTCGGCAGCGATGAAGACCGTACTGAAATCCTATGTGGGTTTGACAGTGATGAAGACTGCACTGAAATCCTATGTGGGTTCGGCAGCGATGAAGACCGTACTGAAATCCTATGTGGGTTCGATGGCAATGAAGACTGCACTGAAATCCTATGTGGGTTAGGAAGCTTGGCTGGTTTAGTATCCTACGTGGGTCCCAGCTTAGATGAATCGGTAGCTGTATCTGATCATCTCTATCATCGAAGAAGTATACTCATGTGAGATGAGTCTTGACTTCAATCAATATCTTCGATATTATTGACTTTCTTTCCTATATGGTTTGGTTTGTGTTATCCTGTGTGGATTGGGTCGTACTCTTATGTGGACGTGATCGAACTTGGGCTCGCATGTTGGTGCGGAACGGGAATTGATGACTTAGGTATATGTATGGGCATATACCTAAGTAGTGTGGGTTGTTACTTCATGATTGTATCTTTCCTTTGTGCATTATCCTTTGTGGATTCTGGGAGACCTTCGGGGGTCTCGGGGTCCCTACTGAGTAGCGTATACTCACCCCTACATGAGCTATGCCCACACTTCGTTGTGTTGGATGCAGACAACGGACAATGCTGATCATGTAGAGGCTAGTGGAGCAGTCGATACCTGGAGGTGGACCACTGGGCGGGACGTAAACGGAGTGGAAGGCTGGACCTGAGGAGCTGAGGTGGCTATATGTACCCACCCTTCAGGTGGGACTTCTAGTGGATGGTGCGATGTTTCTGCTTTACTTTCTACTGTTGAAATTTCTTTCCAGTTTTACTTTACTTTCAGTTTGGGTTTGTATTCTGGTCCACTTACTTTTCTGGACTACTTTTTAAAACCCGTTTTACTTAGTGTTTACTTCTGCTTGCTTACTCTGTGGTGTTTGTTTACTTATAAAGGAAATTTCTTCCCCTTTTTGTCGGGATTTACGCCTTGGTGCTAGTCGCCAACCCCTGGCCTATGGAAGGCGATCTTGGGATAGTCACGGAATGGGTCCCGAGGATGGGTCGTGACAAATTGGTATCAGAGGAGTTCAGTTCTACCACAGAACTCAGATCTCTGATCTTTCTTCTATGTGAAGTAATAGTGTTGAGGGTATTAAGTGTGGTTATCAATCCACTGAGTCTAGTGTCGGTACGGCGGCCGACGTATCCGTACACAAAGACCCTGACTTCTGATTTCTGACTCAATGCACGAAAACATTGATTGCATGTGTGTTTCAAAAGTTTTCTTTGTGATTAATTTGTGTCAGATCACTGGGTATACTGTTTTGACCATGGCGCACCTGTTTCTTTTCAGGATGGCCCCACGACGGCAGCCAGCTAGGGTTCTGAGCATTGTGCGAGACGACAGCCCACCGAGTGACAAGGCCTCGGTGCAGGGCCCTTTGACATTGGAGGCACCGGCGGTACCTCTACCCGCTGATCCACCGATGCTACCAGTCCCAGCCACTGATAGTTTATGTCGCCTTAGTGCACTGCACGAGTTTCAACATCAGAGACCGCCCCGGTTCCATGGGGAGACAGACCCTCAGGCAGCCCAGGATTGGCTGGAGGAGGTTTTATGAGTTTTCAGGTTAGTGGGGACACCAGCTGACCTCAGGGTGATCCTCGCAGCGAGCCTCCTGCACGCTGCAGCAGGCAGATGGTGGAGTTTTATGCTCTAGGTGCACGACGGGGCATCACTCCTCTGGACGGACTTTGAAAGCCTCTTCCGCTCGGAGTTCGTCCCAGCCACCCTCCGTGCGGTGCGCATCCAGGAGCTTCTACAGCTGCAGCAGGGCACCATGACGGTCACCCAGTACTATGCGATATTTACCGACCTCTCGCGCTATTTGACGGACATGGTACGGGACCCATTCTTCTAGTCCTGGACCTTCGATCAGGGACTGAGTCATGAGATCAGGGCATCGATGATCTCCCTTAGCATTCCGACACAGGAAGTAGTACTGGAGCGAGCTCTTCTCATAGAGAGCTTTCTTGCCGAGCCTACACCAGCAGCGAGACCTACCGCAGGGCGGCACGTAGCAGAGTTGTCTGCAGCTGGCAGTCGACGGATATCACAAGGGTCCAGGCGGACCGGACCATCAGGCAAACGACCTCAGGACATGGGATCAGAGGTGCGGGGCACAGGGCACAGAGCTAGCCTTCCGAGGTGCAGGTAGTGCTACGCATGAGGCGGGCAGGGCCACATGGCTCGTGACTGCCTGACCCGCCGTGCAGAGGAGCAGCAGACGGTTGAGGGGCTACCCAGGCAGATGCAGAGGGTCGACCGTGGCAGTCCTCCGAGATCAGGCCGATGAGGCATGGGAGATGGCTGAGCAGCAGGTGATGGGCGACGCTTTGAGGCTTTACCACCACCACCACCAAGAGGTCCACCCCGACCACAGGGAGCTGGCGGGCAGAGACAGGCTCAGCTTCAGCCAGCGGAGGCCTACGACCATGGCGCACCAGAGATGATTCAAGGTACTATCTGTGTCTACTCCACCCTTGATGCAGTTCTTATAGACATAGTATTGAGACATTCGTTTATTTTCGCTACCCTTGTTCGGAGCTCGGAGATTCCGACAGAGCCGTTGGCTTGATCCTTACGGCTAGAGACTCCTACGGGAGTAGAATCGACGATTACGCACTGGTGTCTGCAGTGTGAGCTTACTCTAGGAGGCGAGAGCTTCGGCTGGGATATTCTTGAAGTGACGTCAAGGCCTTACGACGTCATCTTGGGCATGGATTGGTTATCTACAGTCCATGCTCGGATTGACTGTATTAGGCGCAAGGTGCGGTGTGTTCGCACCGATGGGAGCAGGTTCACCTTCATTGGCGAGAAGGGATCCTTTACAGCACAAGATGGACTCACACAGAGGAGAGGACAACCCATCACTCATCAGTTGGCTAGCCTCATCCTAGGAGAAGTTGACGTGCAGAGTCCTAGTTTTCCTGTAGTGGTGGATTAGTATGCGGACGTTTTCCCTGACGACGTTCCAGGACTACCTCCTCGCAGAGAGGTAGACTTTTATATTGACATGTACCCTGGGACAGCCCCGATATCCACTCAATCATATCAGGTGGCTCCCGCTGAGCTTCTAGAGCTACGGGTACAGTTGGAGGACTTGCAGGGCAAGGGATTCATCTGACCCAGTGTTTCACCATGGGATTCCCGATATTGTTCGCCAAGAAGGTAGACAGGAGCTTGTGACTTTGTGTTGACTATCGTCGCCTGAACCAGGTGACTGTGAGGAACAAGTATCTACTACTGAGGATTGACGACCTCTTTGATCAGCTCATGGGAGCGTGGTGGTTCTCAAAGATATACTATGACAACCCTTCTTTTTATTACCACTTAAACATGCTTTATTACATAAAACTTCACTTGATACAACAAAGAAGATCGAGAGGTTTAGTGTCTCTGGGGCTTAGGATCATTACATAAAAACTTTAAACTTGCAATACAACATCCTTATTGAAAACTTCCTTTACATGACCACTACATTCCTTCGTACTTAGCATTGCATGGGATAACCTGAGGACATGCATAAAAAAAGGGTGAGCTATAAAGCCCAGTAAGGGAGTACACAATGAATAACATGGGGAGTACAAAACATGTTAGGAAATAGGCATATCAATAGATCATAAGAGAGACATGAACATAAAGGCATGATAAAGCATGATAATCATAACATGGAAATGTGGCAACAACACTTAACATTGAATTAGCATGAGCCAAGGCTCATTGCACATGGAGCATGAGTAAACCCTCATTGCACTTGAAGCACGAGTAAACCCTTGTTGCACTTGAATTAGCATGAGTCAACACTCATTGCACATGACGTATCATGATACTATACTTTACCCAATGCATTGGAGCGCTATCAGGGCGCACCCTTCTTAAACATTTCATTTCATGCATAAGTGTGCCACATGGATCATAAAACATGGATTCATAAAACATAATCATTTATTCCACGATAAAGGAATGTGGAATTCATACATGAAACTTTACAATCAATAAGTAAATGTGCATAAAGGTGAATACCCTTGATGGAGAAATGGGTATGGTATTCACTACACAATGATATTGGCCTAGAAAATCGGTGCGATTTCGGCTGCGTAACGGCGTGACATAAGAATTCATAGAAAAGGTTGATGAGAGAGAAAGGGGTTACTCATCATATTTACATGAAATGGACAGTAATAAGGTCATATAGATACATGTCCCAATAATTCAAAAGGAATTTAGATTCATGGTACAAAAGTATTGCTTGAATATAAAAGAGGAGAAAAAGGTTCCTTTCGGAATTTCGGCATAGTAACGGGTGTACATGGGAGGCATTTAATGAGAGAGAAAGGGGTCTCCCATCATTCAAACAATAAGAGGGCAGTATGGGAGAGGTGCGAAACCATACCCCAACATTCATAAATGAAATTAAAAGGGCAATACAACTTAAAGAAAATTGACAAAAATGAGAAAGGAAGAAAAACCCTTACTTGGAAGTGTGCTTCCAAAGGCTAGAGAGAGGCTTGTGAGAGGCTTCTTGGGAGATTGGGGCACCTTGAGAGGATTCTAGAGAGAGTAGGGCAGAGGTTGGACGAACTTCAAGGGCTTTGGGTGAGGAGGAAGTGGGAGCTTGGGTGGGTTTATATAGGAAAGGTGAGAGAATTCTTTATTATTTAGGTTTGGGACCCCTTATATTAAAATAATCCAAACCACAAACCATCCCATGGTATTTGCCCATGGTTTCTGGAAAAGGAAAGAGGAAAACAATATTTTACAAGTCCAAGGTCCGAACTTATTAAAAAATTAGGGTTGCTTATGTGGAGGTGAGTCACACTCCCATGGAAATTAATTTAAAAAGGCAAAGTGTTGAATAAGTCTTGAGGGCTCCATTAATGCTTTGAAAAGTGAGTCAAACAAACCCAAAACCTCATTATTTTAATGATAAAACATATATTGGCCGAACATATGGATTATGGTATTTTATTACATCACCATTGGGTCATTATGATGTCATAAAACACATTATATATATAAATGGTATTTAATTTTTACCCAAAAATTTGACTGTCTCAGAAAATTATGAAAAATTCACCGTTGGATAATTTCGACGTACTGATTCCAAAAATAATATTTATTTTATCTAAATTATTTTCTAAATATGTGAATTTTCACTTTTAAAATAAAAACCGACATTTATAAAAAAATTCACGGGTTTTGATAGAAATGGCTTTCAACCCTAAATAAAAATTTTAATTGCATTCATAAAATTATAAGATCATTTATATTTAATAAAAATTAATTTAATATTAATAATAATATTTTATTAAAATATTATTTAATTCAAAAATCCTTTAATTTAATAAAATATAATTCTTAATTAAATAATAACTAAATACATCATTTGTACTTTAAAAACTAATTACAATGCATCAAAAATGACTAGAAATTATATTCATTATTATATACAAAAATAATGTACATGAACATGGTGCTACTTATTTGTTACATAACCCCTTAAAATAGCCGCATATGACCTAAGGGTAAGGTGTGCGATGGTGACAGACTCTTGGGGTTGCTCGGATAACATCGCTCGAGTGGTAATCTCTATCAACTTCCATTTTTCCCGTAGACGATCACGTTCGAGCTTGACTTGATGAAGCTCAGCTTGGGCTTGGTCAAGGGAAAAGTCCAAAGACGCCACCTCCTTTCCGAGCTCCGACAAATGGGCTTCGTAAGGGGCAATTCTACTGGATGAGGCCATCGCTTCCTTTGTCTGAGTAGAAAATTGGTTCGTTAAAGCCTTATATTTAAACTACCCAGACGATCACTGTTCAACGGCTATAAAAGTAACGGTCACAAATCTTAACGTAAAACTTAAAGAAGTTGACATCTTATAAAAACATTTTTCATAAAGAAACATTTAACTGGATCAAGATGGATTTTCCATTAATGAAACTTTGGGTCGTTACAACATTCCCCCCTTAAGAAATTTCGCCCTCGAAATTTTCCTTTTCCCACACTAAAACAAATGTGGGTAACTTAGCTTCATCGTATCCTCCGACTCCCAAGTTGCTTCTTCAAACTTGTGGTTTCTCCACAACACCTTGACGAGGGGCATTGTCTTATTTCGTAGAACTTTTTCTCTACGATCTAAGATCTTCACTGGTTGCTCCTCATAAGAAAGATCGTCTTCTAATTGTACCACCTCGGAAGAGAGTACATGTGAAGGGTCTGGTATGTACTTCCTTAAGAGGGATACATGGAAGACATCATGCACCTTGGCCATAGTAGGTGGAAGTGCTAGTCGATAGGCCACAGCCCCAACACGATCAAGAATCTCTAAGGGGCCGATGTACCTTGGACTTAACTTCCCTTTCTTTCCAAACCTCATGACCTTCTTCCACGGAGATATGCGTAAAAACACCATGTCTCCGACTTTAAACTCAAGGTCTCGTCGACGATTATCTGCATAACTCTTCTGTTGACTTTGGGCTGCCTTGATATGCTGCTGAATGGTTTTCACCTTCTCCACCATTTCTTCGACCATTTCTGGTCCAAGCAGCTTACGTTCACCGACCTCATCCCAACATGTCGGTGTTCTACACCTTTTCCCATACAGGGCTTCATATGGTGCCATTTGGATGCTCGAGTGGAAACTATTATTATAAGAGAACTCAACTAGAGGAAGATGTTGATCCCATCCTCCTTTAAAGTCCATTGAGCATGCTCTCAACATATCCTCAAGTGTTTGGATAGTCCGCTCGGATTGGCCATCAGTTTGAGGATGATAGGCCGTACTGAAGTTCAGTTCAGTATTCAGAGCATGTTGAAGACTCTTCCAAAACTTAGAGGTAAATCTTGGATCTCGGTCCGACACAATAGATAGTGGTACTCCATGCAACCGTACCACTTCCCTGATATATATCCGTGCCAGTTGATCCAAAGAGAAATCCTCTCGAATAGCAATGAAGTGTGCAGTCTTTGTAAGACGATCCACAATAACCCAGATTGCATTATTTCTTTTGGATGTCCTTGGAAGTCTAGTGACGAAGTCCATGGTGATGTTCTCCCATTTCCATTCTGATATGGGCAATGGTTGCATCATCCCCTTAGACTTCTGCCTCTCTGCCTTCACTTTCTGGCACACCAGGCACTTTGATGTATATTCGGCGATCTCCTTCTTCATATTATCCCACCAAAAGTTTTCTCGGAGATCTCGATACATCTTTGTGCTCCCTGGGTGAATAGAGAAATTTGAACTATGTGCATCATCCAAAAGTTCCTTCTTCAGCTCCGAACATGATGGGACACATAGTCTTTTCCCAAACCGCACAATTCCTTCTTCATTAACATTAAACTCTGAGGATTTTCCCTTTTTGATAGCTTCCACTTTTTCTTGGATTCTTGCGTCATCCTTTTGAGCATCCTTTAACCTTTCCAAAAGAGATGGTTGAGCAATCATTTGTGAAAGGATTGATGATGTTCCCTTATTTATGATTCCCACATCCATCTTCATCAAGTCTAAGAAGATTGGATCCTTCTCAATTCTCATCATTGATAGAATTGCTGGATCCTTTCTACTTAGGGCATCCGCCACCTTGTTCGCCTTCCCAGGGTGGTAATGTATTGAACAGTCATAATCCTTTATGAGCTCTATCCATCTTCTCTGGCGCATATTAAGCTCTTTCTGTGTGAATATATATTTAAGACTCTTGTGGTCAGTATATATCTCACATTTCTCTCCATAGAGATAATGCCGCCAGATTTTCAAGGCAAAGATCACTGCCGCCAACTCCAGATCATGCGTTGGATAGTTTCGCTCATGGATTTTCAACTGTCTTGAGGCATAGGATATCACTTTATCATTCTGCATCAGCACACATCCTAAGCCCTTCTTCGAAGCATCACTGAATACCACAAAAAGATCCCCACTTGTGGGTAAAGTGAGCACGGGTGCAGTGATAAGCCTCCTTTTCAACTCCTTGAAGCTTTCTTCGCATTCATCACTCCAAGAAAACTTTACTCCCTTTCGAGTTAGCTTGGTAAGAGGGTTGGACAATCGTGAGAAGTTTCTCACAAATCGTCGATAATATCCAGCTAACCCCAAGAAGCTACGGATATCAGTTACCGATGTTGGCCTCGGCCATCCCTCAATTGCATCTGTTTTGGAGGGGTCCACAGATATCCCATTGCTTGTGATGATATGGCCCAAGAATGAGACCTCCTTCAACCAGAACTCACACTTGCTGTACTTGGCATAGAGCTTCTCCTTGCGCAAAGTCTCCAGTACAGTTCTTAAATGCTCCTCATGGTCCTCCTTGGTTTTGGAGTATATTAGAATATCATCTATAAAGACTACCACAAATTTGTCTAGGTAATCTCTAAAGACTCTATTCATCAAGTCCATGAATATTGCTGGAGCATTGGTGAGTCCGAAAGGCATTACTATGAATTCATAGTGCCCGTACCTTGTACGAAAAGCAGTCTTGGGGATATCTTCCTTCTTCACCCTTACTTGATAATATCCCGACTGCAAGTCGACCTTGGAGAAGTATTGTGCTCCACGCAGCTGATCAAACAAGTCATCGATTCTTGGGAGAGGATACTTGTTCTTTATCGTGATTTTGTTAAGTTCACGATAATCGATGCAAAGCCGCATTGACCCATCCTTCTTCTTGACGAAGAGGACTGGTGCACCCCATGGTGATGCACTTGGGCGTATAAACCCTTTATCCAGATTCTCCTGTAGTTGTTTTTTTTCAGTTCTTCAAGCTCAACCACAGCCATTCTATATGGAGTCTTGGATATTGGTAGCGCCCCAGGTATAAGTTCAATTGAGAACTCAACATCTCTTCTTGGAGGAAGACCAGGAAGTTCCTCGGGAAATACTTCAGCGAATTCCCTCACAATAGGCATTTCTTCAAGGGTGGTTTCTTCCTTGGACTCAATCATCTGAGCCAGATATGCGTGCTCATAAGGCAGTAATATCCATGCTTGAGATGATGGAGCTAAAGGAGATTCATCTTCCTCCTGACACTTGTAAAGAATTGAGGGTCGATTCTCCATATGGAGTGTGATTTCCCTCTCCCGACAATTTATGTTGGCTCTATATAAGGAAAGCCAATCCATGCCAAGAATTGCATCAAATTCCACCAAAGGGAGTATGACGAGGTTCACCGGGAAATTCAATCCACAGATTATAACAGGGGAGGACTTATACTCATGGGATGCAATGATTGCCCCATTTGCCGTACTCACCGACATCTTTACTTCCATGGTTTGTGGTGGTGCAGGGATTGTTCTACTAAACTTTTGAGATATAAAAGAATGCGTAGAACCTGAATCAAAACGTATGTTCGCTATTCTTGAATGAATAACTAGCGTACCTGTCACCACTTCGTTGTCGAGGTTCACTTCGGCAGAAGTGATGGCAAAATCTCTTCCTTGCTGTCTTGGAGGTTGTTGATTGCCTCCGATAACCCTTGGATTAGGGCATTGATTCGCAAAATGACCCGGTTCGTTGCATTTGAAGCATTGAACAACACGTTGAGGTTCGAACGGAGCGTTCCTCCCCTCCGTCGCAGCCGCGGGTCCTTCTTGCTGACAGTTAACAGCTAGGTGCCCTTCTCTTCCACACTTAAAGCATTTTCTTGTCCCCCTAAGGCAATTTCCCGGGTGCTTCTTTCCACACTTTTGGCAAGTGGGCTGCTGGAATTTCTTAGCGCCGTTGGATTTATCCATCGGACCACCAGCATTGAAGTCCACCTTCCGCTTCTTGTCCCCATGATACCCCTGTGATTCTCCGATCTCCATTTCAACCTTGAGGGCACATCGGACAATTTCCTCATAGCTGTCGAAGTCACGGATCGCTAATGCTTTCCGCAAGCTAGGCTTCAGCCCACCAAAGAAGCGGTCAACCTTTCATTCGGGGGTAACGACAAAGCCGGAAGCGTATCGTGCAAGCCTTGTGAAGTTTGCCTCGTACGCTCCCACAGATTCCTCATCTTTCTGCTTGAGGGAAAGGAAGTCCCTTTCCATCTTAAGACGAAGGGTGCGTGGAAAATATTTATCGAAAAACATCTTCCGGAATACCTTCCATTCCAAATCCTCAATCTCCTCCTCAGGCTTCGTATTTTTGATCAACGTCCACCATTGATCAGCTTCACCCTCCATACGATAAGCCGCCAGGAGAACCTTCTCTTTTTCAGAGCATTGGAGGATGGAGAATATCTTTTCAATGGAGTTGATCCATTGTTCAGCAATCGTGGGATCGGATGATCCACTAAAAGTAGGAGGCCTTTGTCTCATGAAGCTTTCAATAGCGACTTGTTCTTTCTTAGGGGGGGTTGAACGTTCCTCTTGACCAGTGTTTCTATTCAAAACTTGAGTTAACTGAGAGAGAAGCGTGACAAAGTTTGCGATTCCCGCTCCCATTGGATTGGGCATCTCATTGGTACAATCATCACACTGATCTTCACAACGGTTGTTAGCCCGAGTTCTCCTATTACCGGCCATTGGCTGGAATAAAAGGAAAGTTAGGGGTAACACATAAAGGGTAATCCAAAGACAAAAGTTGACAACTTATATATAAACTTTAATCTCTTTAACTCATGAGTCCATAGGATTCAATCCAGGCTTTTCATGATCTTCCTTCTAACATATATTCTTAGGGGCATTTTTCCCTTAATAAGGGTTCATACTAAGATTATGAATTTATCAAAACATATCCCCCGGGAGTGTCGTAACCAAGAGTGCAGCAAGGCCCGTTGTCGTGCACCAGTTCCCGTTCGAGTCTAGCTCAAAGCGGTGTTTTCGGGTTTTACCCCTAGGATACATCTGTGCCAGAGCCGCCTCTACCTGCTCGTATCCAGACAGGGATGTATTTGTTTGATAAACCACTTACTTAGTATTTACCAAAACTTAGGGATGTTTTTATTATGCTTAGTCTTGTATCTAAGGCTTTACTAGGGTTTCCTAATCCCAAAAATAACTAAACCTATCCTCTGATACCAACTATGACAACCCTGCTTTTTATTACCACTTAAACATGCTTTATTACATAAAACTTCACTTGATACAACAAAGAAGATCGAGAGGTTTAGTGTCTTTGGGGCTTAGGATCATTACATAAAAACTTTAAACTTGCAATACAACATCCTTATTGAAAACTTCCTTTACATGACCACTACATTCCTTCGTACTTAGCATTGCATGGGATAACCTGAGGACATGCATAAAAAAAGGGTGAGCTATAAAGCCCATTAAGGGAGTACACAATGAATAACATGAGGAGTACAAAACATGTTAGGCAATAGGCATATCAATAGATCATAAGAGAGACATGAACATAAAGGCATGATAAAGCATGATAATCATAACATGGAAATGTGGCAACAACACTTAACATTGAATTAGCATGAGCCAAGGCTCATTGCACATGGAGCATGAGTAAACCCTCATTGCACTTGAAGCACGAGTAAACCCTCGTTGCACTTGAATTAGCATGATTAAACACTCATTGCACATGACGTATCATGATACTATACTTTACCCAATGCATTGGAGCGCTATCAGGGCGCACCCTTCTTAAACATTTCATTTCATGCATAAGTGTGCCACATGGATCATAAAACATGGATTCATAAAACATAATCATTTATTCCACGATAAAGGAATGTGGAATTCATACATGAAACTTTACAATCAATAAGTAAATGTGCATAAAGGTGAATACCCTTGATGGAGAAATGGGTATGGTATTCACTACACAATGATATTGGCCTAGAAAATCGGTGCGATTTCGGCAGCGTAACGGCGTGACATAAGAATTCATAGAAAAGGTTGATGAGAGAGAAAGGGGTTACTCATCATATTTACATGAAATGGACAGTAATAAGGTCATATAGATACATGTACCAATAATTCAAAAGGAATTTAGATTCATGATACAAAAGTATTGCTTGAATATAAAAGAGGAGAAAAAGGTTCCTTTCGGAATTTCGGCATAGTAACGGGTGTACATGGGAGGCATTTAATGAGAGAGAAAGGGGTCTCCCATCATTCAAACAATAAGAGGGCAGTATGGGAGAGGTGCGAAACCATACCCCAACATTCATAAATGAAATTAAAAGGGCAATACAACTTAAAGAAAATTGACAAAAATGAGAAAGGAAGAAAAACCCTTACTTGGAAGTGTGCTTCCAAAGGCTAGAGAGAGGCTTGTGAGAGGCTTCTTGGGAGCTTGGGGCACCTTGAGAGGATTCTAGAGAGAGTAGGGAAGAGGTTGGACGAACTTCAAGGGCTTTGGGTGAGGAGGAAGTGGGAGCTTGGGTGGGTTTATATAGGAAAGGTGAGAGAATTCTTTATTATTTAGGTTTGGGACCCCTTATATTAAAATAATCCAAACCACAAACCATCCCATGGTATTTGCCCATGGTTTCTGGAAAAGGAAAGAGGAAAACAATATTTTACAAGTCCAAGGTCCGAACTTATTAAAAAATTAGGGTTGCTTATGTGGAGGTGAGTCACACTCCCATGGAAATTAATTTAAAAAGGCAAAGTGTTGAATAAGTCTTGAGGGCTCCATTAATGCTTTGAAAAGTGAGTCAAACAAACCCAAAACCTCATTATTTTAATGATAAAACATATATTGGCCGAACATATGGATTATGGTATTTTATTACATCACCATTGGGTCATTATGATGTCATAAAACACATTATATATATAAATGGTATTTAATTTTTACCCAAAAATCTGACTGTCTCAGAAAATTATGAAAAATTCACCGTTGGATAATTTCGACGTCCTGATTCCAAAAATAATATTTATTTTATCTAAATTATTTTCTAAATATGTGAATTTTCACTTTTAAAATAAAAACCGACATTTATAAAAAAATTCACGGGTTTTGATAGAAATGACTTTCAACCCTAAATAAAAATTTTAATTGCATTCATAAAATTATAAGATCATTTATATTTAATAAAAATTAATTTAATATTAATAATAATATTTTATTAAAATATTATTTAATTCAAAAATCCTTTAATTTAATAAAATATAATTCTTAATTAAATAATAACTAAAAACATCATTTGTACTTTAAAAACTAATTACAATGCATCAAAAATGACTAGAAATTATATTCATTATTATATACAAAAATAATGTACATGAACATGGTGCTACTTATTTGTTACATAACCCCTTAAAATAGCCGCATATGACCTAAGGGTAAGGTGTGCGATGGTGACAGACTCTTGGGGTTGCTCGGATAACATCGCTCGAGTGGTAATCTCTATCAACTTCCATTTTTCCCGTAGACGATCACGTTCGAGCTTGACTTGATGAAGCTCAGCTTGGGCTTGGTCAAGGGCAAAGCCCAAAGACGCCACCTCCTTTCTGAGCTCCGACAAATGGGCTTCGTAAGGGGCAATTCTACTGGATGAGGACATCGCTTCCTTTGTCTGAGTAGAAAATTGGTTCGTTAAAGCCTTATATTTAAACTACCCAGACGATCACTGTTCAACGGCTATAAAAGTAACTGTCACAAATCTTAACGTAAAACTTAAAGAAGTTGACATCTTATAAAAACATTTTTCATAAAGAAACATTTAACTGGATCAAGAGGGATTTTCCATTAATGAAACTTTGGGTCGTTACATATACCTTAAACCATGCTATCATCAGCTCAGAGTTCGGGATGAGGACGTGCAGAAGACAGCCTTCAAATGTCGGTATGGCCATTATGAGTTCTTGGTTATGCCTTTCGGCATAACCAACACTCCATCTGTGTTCATGAGTCTCATGAAAAGGATATTTCATCCATACCTCGATCGATTTGTCGTGGTCTTCATCGACGACATATTGATATACTCGGCCACTAAGGATGAGCACGCCTACCACTTTCGGGTTGTACTAGACACACTCCAAGATAACCAGCTTAATGGAAAGCTCTCGAAGTGTCAGTTCTGGTTACGTGAGGTCCAATACTTGGGACACGTCATCTTTGAGGCGGTATTTGCGGTGGATCCTGTGATGATTGAGGCAGTGCTAGCTTGGGAGCCACCCGGGAGCATGACGGAGGTGCGGAGTTTCTTGGGTCTAGGTGGGTACTGTCGGAGGTTTGTGTCAGACTTCTCCAGAGTTGCGGCACCACTCTCATCTTTGAAGAAGAAGGGGAAACCCTTCGTGTGGTCAGACAGATGTCAGCAAAGCTTCCAGGAGCTGAAATAGAGATTGACCAGTGCGCTTATCTTGAGACTACCAGAGGAGGGAGTATGGTAAATAGTCTAATGCGATGCATCTGGGACCGGACTCGGATGTGTCTTGATGAAGGAGCGGGCCGTGATCGCCTATGGATCACGTCCGCTGAGGTAGCATGAGCAGAACTACGCTACCCATGACCTGGAGTTAGCAGCAGTGGTCTTCGCTCTGAAGATGTGGCGACACGATCTGATGGGTGAGCGCTTTACAGTCTAATCTGACCACCAGAGTCTCAGGTACATCTTCTCGTAGAAGGACCTGAATCTGAGATAGCGGTGATGGCTCGAGTTCCTCCAGGACTATGACTTTGAGATAGTCTATACTCCTGAGAAGGGGAACGTAGTAGATGATTCTCTCAGCAGGAGGACGGGCATCCAGCTACTCGGTGAGGCGACGGAGCAGCTCACCGCTTTGCGGATATCTTTCATGGATAGATATGGAGAAACCTTTCTTCAGTCACTCATAGTCACTCCTCCACTACTGCAGCGAGTCAGAGAGGCACAGTGTGGGGACGCTGACTATGAGATGCGGCATGTGAAGATATCCTCAGGACAGGCACCTTATGGATTCTCCGTAGGAGGAGAGCACGATGTCCTTTTCAGTGGATGTACCATGGCACCAGCTTCTTTTCAGGAGGAGGTACTGAGAGAGTTTCACACTTCCCCTTTAGCGGTACATCTAGGAGTGGAAAAGACGTACCGGGATCTTAGATGACAAAACTGGTGGCCGGGTATGAAGAAGGTTGTGGCAAAGTTCGTTTCTCGATGCCTCACCTACCAGTAGGTGAAGGTAGAGCACCAGGTTTTGCAGGCTTGGTACAGCCCTTGGAGGTCCTGGAGTGGAAGTGGGATGGGATATCTATGGATTTCGTGACTGGACTTCCACACACTTCCAGAGGTCATGACTCCATTTGGGTGATTGTCGACCGACTCACCAAGTCGGCCCACTTCTTACCCATCAGAGAGCAGGGCTCAGTAGAGATCTTGGGACGTCTCTACATTCAGGAGATTGTACGGTTTCATGGTGTGTCATCATCTATCGTCTCTGATAGAGATGCTCGCTTTACTTCCCGGCTTTGGAAGGGGTTGTTGGAGGCATTCGGGATGCAGCTACGTCTGAGCACCGCCTTTCACCCTCAGACGAATGTTTAGATGGAGAGGACCACTCAGAATCTCAAGGAAATGCTCCGTGCATGTGTCCTCGTATTTGGTCGTAGCTGGGAAGACCACCTACCCTTGGTGGAGTTCACGTACAACAACAGTTACCACTCCACCATCGGGATGGCACCATACGAGGTTTTGTACGGACGACCTTGCAGATTACCTCTGTGCTGGACAGACCTTGGGGAGTCAGCACTTGTGGGACCGGGGATGGTCCAGGCCATGACAGAGAAGGTCCAGGTCATCTAGGAGCGGATGAGGACAGCTCAAAGCCAGCATAAGTCTTCTGCCGACAGGAGGTGGATGCCACTGGAGTTCGATGATGGCGACCACGTCTTCTTGTGGGTCTCACCTCAATGTGGATTACGGAGATTTGGACGAGGCGGCAAGTTATCTCTGCACTTCATCGGACCATTCCAGGTCCTTAGCAAGATTGGCGAGGTGTCTTATCGCCTGGCTCTACCACCTCAATTGCAATGGGTGCACGACGTCTTCCGCGTATCTCAGCTGAGGAGATACGTGCACAACCCGACGCATATCATGGACCATGGGGAGTTGGACATTGACGATGGGGAAACTTTTACGGAGGTCCCGGTGGATATCGAGGATCGACATGAGCGGGTCCTATGTGGATGGTTGATACCTATAGTGCGCATCAGATGGCAGCACGGGAACCTCCAGGAGAGCACCTGGGAGCGGGAGGCTCAGATGTGTGCACATTACCCACATTTGTTTCCCTAGTTTATGATGTATCTTTACGGGGACGTAAATCTTTGAGGTGGGAGTAATGTAAAGACCCATAAATATTAAATTAATTTTTTTAAAAATTTTATTTGGGATTTTACAATAACGGAGTTTCTGACGGCACTTGATTCTGAGGCCCGGTGTGCCCGGAATCATTTTCTGAAGTTTAGCTCGGGTACGTTCTGTAAATGAACGAGCGGGTTTTCCTAACTTTTGAACCAGTGCTCGGAATAGAAATAGGAGAGCACTGATGGAATCGCAGCGTTGGTAATTTCTTAAGAACACCTTTTCTGGAGTTGCGTTAGCTTGGGTGAGGTTATTAATTAATTGGGTTAACTAAGGAATAAAATAAAATATTGTGCAACAGATTTTATTTTTATTCTAAGTAGTGTTAATTTAGGCATGGTGGTTGGAGTGGGACCCACTGATATCCTAACTCCATGGTAGGATATTAGTGATGTGGGGCCCATAATATCCCCACCCCTTTAATTCCTTTTTACCTCCCATGTGCTTTTAATATGGTAACTCAACCACACCCCCCTCTTAAATTCCAAGTCAACTCTCGCGTTTAATTGAATTATTAAACGCCTCATTAATTGGTTAACGCTCGATAATTAAATCATGAGTTGATTTTGAATTTCAAAAACAGTTGCCATGAGAAATAAATTAAGGTAAAGCCTTATTTTATTATGTGGTTTCGTTGTGAGAGAAGGATTTGAAGAGGAAAAGCTCTAAGTCTTGAAGAACGTTCTTCCTCCTTGAAGAACGTGAAGAACGCACAGTCGCCGACGAAGAATGTCGGCCTCCGACGAAGGATGACGAAGAACGCCGAATCCTCGGAGATCGACGATATGAAGCTGTGTACCACGACGCCGACGATCCTCTTCTCCGTGACGCCGATGACGCTTACGGAACTTTATTCTGCGATGTTCTTTTCCGCGACGAACCTTCGTTCGATGACGCCTTGAGATAGGGGATTTGGTTTAATTTATTTTATGTGGATTAAATCCTCAGCATGTGTTAAATTATTGAAATAAGTTTGAACCACTAACGCGGTGGGTGCGGACCAACGAACAAGTCTGAACCCATCGATTCTCTGTTCTTGGTGTGTGAATCGACGGGCGACGATGAAGCAGGCCACAAAGGCATTTTGAACCCTTCGCAGTAATCTACGGATCCTGGGAGAGCCGCAGGCGCAGAAGGCGGGCAAAACGGACCACGGGAGTGCGTCCGATGGTCCACGGTGACAGTGGGATGAACGGATCCCGCAGCCGTGTGGGATCCGTGGGAGACGTGGCGACCAGCGCCGCATTGCTGGCAAGGACCGGACCCCACGCGGGGGCCGCGTCTTTAATCAAGGGGGCAACAGCCCCCTTGCACGTCCACTCGGCCCGCGCTGAGACGACCCCGCTCGGCCAGCGTCGAGCCGCCCCGGGCTGGACCGGCCGCACCGACTGAGTTGGGCCGCTCCCACCAGGCCCGAACCCAGTTTGGGCCGACCCATGGGGGGTCTTGGGCCGGGTCGGTCCGGGCCCAAAACCCCCTATTTCCGGACAGTTCCGTTCAAACGCCTGTTCTTGGGCTACCGACCTCTGATCAATGCACCGTCAGTTGCAATGCGATCCTTGGATCGAGGCGGTCGTTTTGTTATATTACACTCAAGGTTTCAGAGAACATTGGGTACGGCCGGGTTGGTTCCAGCACAAAACCAACAGGGCCCTCGGAGCGGAAACGCTTATAACATGAGCTCCAGACGTCCGATTGACATGTCGTCGACTTTGTTGGATTACTCTTAGTGATACGAACCTTTTGGCTTACTCTGCTCGAGGTTTGGACGCAGTTGGAGTGCAGTCGGGTTGGTTATGACTTAAAAACCAACCGGGCCCCTGGAACGAAAAAGCCAATAACTCTCAGACCGGGCGTTTGATTGACGCGTCGTCTATCACGTTGAGTTCCTCTTGTCGAGACGGAACATTGAGATACATCAAATCCTGACTACGTGTCAGTTGATGTATCAACCCCTTGGCTCATGGAGCGGACCTTCCCGGGACGAGCATGTTGTGTGCGGGAACCCTAGGGCTGGCTGCGACTGCGACTATGAAGACTGCACTAAAATCCTATGTGGGTTCGACAGTGATGAAGACGTTTTAAAATCCTATGTGGGTTCGATGGTGATGAAGACCGCACTGAAATCCTATTTGGGTTCGGCAACGATGAAAACCGTACTGAAATCCTATCTGGGTTCGACGGTGATGATGACTGCACTGAAATCCTATGTGGGTTCGGCAGCGATCACTCCCACAAAACTGGGAAAGGCCAGCGCCACCCCTTTATCAGCGCTAACGAAAAAGCGCTGATAAAGGGGGGGCCTTTATCAGTGCTCAAAAAAGCAGTGATAAAGGGTGCCTTTATCAGCGCTAAAAAAGGCGCTGATAAAAGTACCCCTTTATCAGCGCTTGTTTAGTAGCGCTGATAAAGGGTCGACATCAAAAAAAAATTAAAAATATATTAATATAAAAATATATTTATATAGTTATATTGATATAAATATAATATATAATTTTTAAATATATTTTATATAAGTATAAATGTACATTTACACTTAATATACTTAATATATAAGATATTTAGTGAAAATGTATTCTTAAAAAATTAAAAAAATATTTTTAATTAATAATTTGATAATTATTTTGGAGTAATAGTCATTTAATAACAATTTTAAGAATAAAAAATAAAAAAAATTAAAAAAAGATCCAAAATATGTTGAAAACGCAACTCAAACTTCAAACGGGCATAACTTTTGATCCGGGTGTCCGTTTGAGCTCTACCACATATCAAATCGAAGCCTGCGACGAGCTCTACGTCTCTATGACATGGGTGGACCTCGGTCAAACGTTTTTCGAGGCCAAAAGAGGCCCATAAGGCCTCCAAAACTGAGTTTTTTGTCGGGGTACCCAGATTTTTTAACATTTTGTGGATTTTCAGCCTTGTTTAAGGGGGTATTATTGGCTTTTTTTGGTGGGGACTGAATTTATTCCAAGTTATTACATTCATATTGATATTATGTCTTTGAAATTTCATCTTTTTTTATAATTCACTGCTATTTATAATCAAATATATAACTATATGTACTATTTTTTTATATATTCATACCTAAAAATTAATTTTTTTAAATAAATAATTAAACATATTTACATATAAAATATATTATTTTTATCTAAATAATAACTAATATACATTTTATTTAAAATACCAATATATTAATATTTATATAACTACTATATATTAATATAACTATACATATATTTATTTAACTATACATATATTAATATAACTATATGTATATATTAATATAACTATATATATATATTAATATAACTATATCTATATATTAATATAACTATATATATAAATATAAATATATATTACTATACGAATAAATATAACTAAATATATATATATATATATAAAAATAGATATATCATGAATAAGAGAACAAATCAATATAGGGTAGTGGAAAAGGCTTTAGGTGCACAGGGGGAAGGTCTCAAGATCAAATCCGGGTGGAGGCATGGGTGCGCGCGCATGGTTGATTTAAAGGGCTAGCGCAGATAAAGGGTGTAGGCGGTGTGGGGGAGGGTGCTGGAGGTGTAGGAAAGCACTGATAAAGGGGGGCTCAAGCGCTGTAAAAATCCCCCCCGAGATTGGCAGTATTTTTTTTTATTTTTTTTATTTTTATTTTTATTTTTTTAATTTTTTTCATTTTTATCAGCGCTAAAAAAAAGCGTTGATAAAAGGGGTCTTTATCAGCACTTTTTGGAGTGCTGATAAAGGGGACCCCTATTTATCTTTGACGGCTTTATCAGCGCTTTTCTAGTGCTGATAAAGGCCATTTTTAGCGCTGATAAAAGGGGTATTTGTAGTAGTGGATGAAGACCGTACTGAAATCCTATGTGGGTTCGACGGCGATGAAAACTGCACTAAAATCCTATGTGGGTTCGGCAGCGATGAAGACCGTACTCAGATCCTATATGTGATCGACGGCAACGAAGACTGCACTAAAATTCTATGTGGGTTCGGTAGCTTGGCTGGTTTAGTATCCTACGTGGGTCCCAGCTTAGATGAATCGGCGGCTGTATCTGATCATCTCTATCACCGAAGAAGTATACCTATGTGAGCTGAGTCTTGACTTCAATCAATATATTTGATATGATTGACTTGCTTTCCTATGTGGTTTGGGTTGTGTTATCCTGTGTGGATTGGGTCGTACTCTTATGTGGACATGATCGAACGTGGGCTCGAATGTTGGAGCCGAACGGGAATTAATGACTTAGGTATATGTATGGGAATATACCTAAGTACTGTGGTTTGTTACTTCGTGATTGTATATTTCCTTTTTGGATTATCCTTTGTGAATTTTGGGAGACCTTCGGGGGTCTCCGGGTCCCTACTGAGTAGCGTATACTAACCCCTGCACGGGCTATGCCTGCACTACGTTGTGTTCCATGCAGACGACAGACAGCACTGATCGTGGTAGAGGCTAGTGGATCAATCGGTACCTGGAGGTGTACCACTGGGCGGGATCTACACAGAGCGGATGGCTGGACCCGATGAGCTGAGGTGGCTATCTATACCCACCCTTCAGGTGGGACTTCCAGTGGACTGCTCGACGTTGCTGCTTTACTTTCAGCTACTGTACTTTCTTTCCAGTTGTACTTTACTTTCATTTTTGGTTTGTATTCTGGCCCACTTACTTTTCTGCACTACTTTTTGTACCCTGTTTTACTTAGTTTTTTACTTCTGCTTTATTACTCTGTGGTGTTTGTTTACTTATAAAGGCAATGCCTTCCCCTTTTTGTCGGGATTTACACCTTGGTGCTAGTCGCCAGCCCCTGGCCTATGGATGGCGGGCTTGGGGAAGTCATGGCACAGGTCTTGAGGACGGGTCGTGACATGTAAAATGTGACTGATTTTATTTATAATTATTCATTATATGTATTTTAGATGGTTGTTATGTATTTTCAAAATCGATTGGGAGTAATCTTGATCTTTTTGAACTAGTTTCATAATAGCAGTGTTTTTTTCATTATTCAGCCAATGTTTATAATTCCTAGATAATAAAATGTATTTTAATTTATTTTTTATAATTATATTTTATTTTTTAATTTCATTAAATGATATTTTTGTGTTATGATCCTTAAATATGAAATAATTGATGAGCATGTTCTTGTGATATTACGTGAATGAACATTATCATTTTAATTAATGTGTTTAAAATTAAATTTAACTTTATATAGACAAAATAATATATTTATTTAATTATATATATAATATAGTATTATTAATTAATTTATCATATTCATCAGTGATATTATTTTATATAATTCTTCAAGCAGCTAGTTAGACTGTCCTAAACAAGAATGAACCATAATAAACTGTAGATGATAATTATAAAGGTGGTATCTTCTAGAATATTATCTTTATTATAGAATAATAATTATATTATTTATATAAATTTAATTTTTTGAATTATATTTGTCAAGGTTTAATAAATAATAAATATACTATATGTAAAATTATATATGTCAATTCATGGAAGTGGTAGTTCACACAACACGCAGTTAACATTTAATTTCTCGGGGAATTAGAGATAAATAAGGTGGATTATAACTTATATATTCATAATATTATTTATATTATAAATTTCACATTTATTATTCAATTTCACCATTATAATCAATGATGTGAGGTGGTGGTGAAAAACCAAAGTTGTCTCTTCATAGAGGCGGTTATCCACACAACACAAGAATGGATATTTTGGCTTTCTTAATAGAAATTGGGAAAATAAGATAAAATTCATTTACCATGAATATGAAAATTTATTATAAAATTAATAATTATTTATTTAATTGAATTATAAAATAATATTTTGGAAGGTAATAATGAAAATAGAGGAAGTCGGGAAAAATTAGTTCTCATGTAGAGCAGTTGAGTTTTCCATTAGAGGACTCCATGGGAAAGGAAGGATTAGGCTAATCTATTCTGATCTATTGATTAAGATTGTTAAATATGATTATAGTCTAATTGTTAATTTAATATTTTTAGGTGAAAACAAGTATTTTGATTAGTATTGAAGGGGTGGTGAGGGGGCCCTTTTATAAGTTCTGAGAATACAATTTCTATAAATATTTGAAATTAATATTAATAGATAACATATTTCACATGAAAAAAGTCTAAATATTAATAATAATGTATTGTGGGATGAGATAAGTCTTATAATATCTCAGCCATTCATTTTCAAGCATGTTATTAATTTTTTTTCTAGTCCTTCAGTCTTAGAATTTTCAACTTTACCATTTTTACTTTTATTATGGTAATCATTTTTTACCTACGAAATTTACTTTTAATGACTAAAAAATGGTACATATAAATATTTTATTCATAGCTTTTAAAAATAAAAAAATTCATTTTATTATATAAAATTACTATGTATAATAAAAATCAACTTTAACATAAGCACATGTAATAATAAAAAATGAATTTATCTGAAAAAAGTTCATTTTTAAGTTTAAAGTTTTTATGTTTCATAAAAATTTCAATTTCATTGGTTTTTAGGAAAAAAATGGTTTATTATAAAAAAATAAAATTTATGTGGATTTAATAAAAATACAAAACAAGATTTAATTGAAATAAGTTTTAATTAAAAGAAAAGATCAAAAACAATTTTTTTTGGAAAATATTATTAAATTTGTCTAACGTATTCTTTCTAAATTCATAATGGTATTTAAATATTTAATTTTCTACTCGAAAATAAATATTTGTTCATTTAAAATTAGTTTTAAAATTTATTTTATATTTACTTTTAGATATTTCCATAAATGATACAACTTTAGTTAAAACATTGTATTTTTCACTATTCTCCTAGAAATCAATTATTTTAAAAATCCTAAATATTTATCCAAAGATAAAAATATTTTTATAAATTCAAGTATTTTTTCAATTTTGATAAATTAAAATTCAAATATTTTATAATTTATTAATAAAATAAAAACATAAATATTTCATGAAAACAGTTTTTAGAGGGAAATAAATTTTAAAATTATTAATTATTCTTATAGCCAAATAATTACTATTGAAATAATGAATTAACATATTATTCATATCTATACTATATTTTATCTATAATATATTTAGTATCATAATATATAGGGAATAAAATACTATTGTAGAAGGGTTAAAATTTAAAGCATAAATCAGAATTATTAGTTGATAATTGTTACTAATTGAATTTTATCTTTACCTTATTATTACAGTGGACTTTATTTTAATTTTTACATATATTTAATAACTTGGTTACATATATTTTTATGTTATAATTCTATAATTACATTTTAATGGTTATATATTATTTATCAGTTCAATGTACATTAATTTTTTGTGTGAAATAATCTATCGAACACAGTAGGTGTCAATAAAATATTTAATTTAAAATATATAGGTGTTACAGTTGGTGCACACATCATGTAACCGTACAAGGGTTCTGCCCATGAAAATAATTGAAGTCATGTGGTAAAATTATGTGGTGGTTAATTTATAAACAAGTATGGTATTGACTACCAACCGAGTGACATTAGCCAGAAGAGATTACATTGGATGTAGCAAGTATACATGTCACATAAAATTTAATATCTTAAATGTAATATGAGGAACCCCATATCCACATTCCCATATCTGGTGCCAAAAAAGATTCTCTAAAAAAATATTTGATAAAAACAAATGACCTAAGCTAAACATATCATTATATTATATCATTTCCATATGTCAAAAATTACATCTTACAATAAACACCAATTCCAAGAATGAAATGTTTAGTGACTTTGAGATCAATCTATATAAGAAACTTATTTTACAAAAATTGTAACATTTTTCTATAATTGAGCCACAATATAATCTATTTTATTCTTCTCATACATTATAATCATCTTCATAACCCAGGGAGTGCAAACAGGATAAAGAGGGGATCTCAAACACATAGTAAGAAAAAAATTATAAAAAATTAATAAATGATTAAATATTAATAAAGATGAAAAAGTGTAAATGAGAAATATTTTAATAAAAAGAACATAAAACAATAAAATTTTTCTATAAGTCGTTGTATAAGGACATGTAATCTCAAATGAATACATATATACGAAGGGAATAGATTATGAGATAATAAAAATGATCCATGGAGAACAATTAAAGAAATATTACATAAAAATGAGGCATAATAATAATCATAATAATCAAAACATCACCTAATAGGCTTAAATTTTTATTTCTCTTAATGGATATTGAATCTGATTGTATTTCCCAGTACAGATCCGAATATACTTTATATTTCACAAATTAGAACAATATTTACCTCTTATTTCCCATATTAGAACATGAACTTTTACTTACCATGGTGGAAAAATCATCAATTCTTATTACTCCTACAGGATAAATCATTTTATCTTATTTCCCATTATGGATCATGAATTACTCTATGTTACCCATAGTGGATTATACATCAATTCATATTTCCAATAGTGGATCTAGTATCATTTCTTATTTTCTATTATTCTATCGTGACATATAAATCTATAATCTATGAATTGTAGGGAGATATATATCCCCAAAAATCATAATGATAAACATATATAAATATTTATCCCATTATAACATGAAAACATTCATATATAAAATATCACTACATTAACTCATCGAAAAGTGATGGCTTTCATTAAAAAAATTTATAGATCATTCAATAATTTATCTAGAGATATAAGATTGATGGCATCTTAAAAATAAACCTAGTGTAACATAATCTGTATTAAATGTTGTTAAATATATAAAAAACAAATTTTTATGATCATGGGACAAATTATTTGAAATATGAGAGGGAATATCACTTTTTTTTAAATCATTGAAAATTTATTAAAATTGATTTCATTAAAATGAAATTAATTGAGCTTAATTAAAATAATCCTTTAAAACCAAACAGGGATTTCAAAAGAATAATTTTATAATATAAACATCCATTGAAAACCTTTCTTTGCAAAGACATAAAAACACTGAATAATCCCTCATAAAAAAATCATTTAAAATCCCTTTTAAAATATGGATTTATTATTTAAAATAAAAAATTTAATTATGAAATATATAAGAGTATTTATTTATAAAAAATAATAAAAATCTAAAATAATTTTTAAAACTATTTTTCAACATGAAAAGGAATATTTATAAATAATAACACTCAAATTGGTGAGTGAAATAATAAAAGGTTTCACATAAAATGTTTTTACAATTATAATAAAATTAAAAGTTACATGTCACATTAAAAATTCATTTTCATTCAGTGGAGTAATTTTTTTAAAAACATTAATTTTTTTGAAATAAACTTCAATAATGGGGTCATGAAAAATAAAAATATATATATATAAAGGAAAAGTGGTGTGAAAAATTAAACCATATGATCATGAAAGTAAAATCATTTTAAATACTTAGAAAAATATTTTCTTCAGAACCAAAACATAAAAAGGGAAAATAAAACATCACAAGGTAAATCTGAGTTTCATTAGAGATAACACAAAATCTAAAATAGAGAATATTTGTGGGAATAAAAAACCTTTATATAGAATACAAATAGCTTACTAGGGAAGGATTTGAATTATGCTTAACAGTACTATAATTTTAGGAAAAATAAATTCAGCATGGAAGGATATGTGTGTCAAAAATTCATTTTTATAAAGCGATTAAAAGAAAAGAAAAGAAAATATAACATAATTTTATGGTGGAATAACCCATTCATGTAAGAAAAAAGTTCAATAGGAAACACAATAACTCAAATAGATAGGTTTTGAGTCATGAATATACTTTACAACTTTGGTATCACCTGAATATAATAATATTGAAAAAATAACTTGAGATTTGTTTTTAAATAAAATTTATTTCATGAAAATAATGACAAATATAAATACCTGACCAATACATGAACAATAAAAGAAAGGAAAAATCGATAAGGACACCTCAATGAAACAAATTTGAGATCCAAAAACCCTTACCATTAATACCACTTAGTCAAACATGCTCTAACCTCTTATGTAAAAAAATTAAAATCTTAATCACCTATTTTGGATCCCAAATTATATCTATATCCATTTATAAGATTTAGAAATATTGTTTTGTTAGAAATATATTAGTTAGTTATATTTTATTTTTATTATCATTTTTTTTAATTTTGAATACTTATTAATTCAAATTTTATCATTCTATGATCATTATAAGTATGATAATAGATGATTTATGATGATTTATAAATATATAATTTAGTTCCCTGAAAAATTTACTTAAGATTAAAAAATATGTAAATCAATAAAGAGAATTTTTTAGTTTTTTTATGAATTGATTTTTCTATGATAATAATATGTTAAATAATAATATGACATCTCTAGAACCCTAAACCAAACATTATTTTTTTCATTAATGTCTAATAATACCAATATTTATTTTTTATAGTCATCCATGATATAAATTTATATAATTGTTCACGTATGTGGTTAAACCGACCCAAAATAGAACATATTATAATTTATGGGATAGTGTGGTTAAGAAAGTGATTAATTTATAATAATACCATTATTAAAGAAAATTAAAAATATTATTTAGATGTTTTTGTGATTTTTAATTATATTTTAAGTGATTTTTTCTTAAATAAAATACTAGATGAATAATGAAATATTTCCCTTTCATCGATGTTATAGTCTTTACGTACCCAAGAGTGTCATTATTGTTTTTTGTAGAACATGCAAAAGGAATAAATTGGATTTAATATGGATAATATTAATAATTTTTAAAGTATCATATATATTAATTAAATACTCCCTTTGAACTATCCGTGTAAGAATCTTGTGAAAAAAAACATATCATATTGTGTATGGAAGCGATAGTCTACACCTAACAAAAGAGACTTTTTCATTTTTGGAATGGTTGAGAAGAGGGTATAAAATTGCTATCTAAAAAAATAAAAAATATCAGAATAATTATTAAACTAATGTAATTATTTAAACATGGTGAGATTATATTCAGAGGATTTAAAAGATGAAATAGTAAAAAATACATGAAAAATGAGTAATTGATAGATTTACATTACTCCTTGGAAGAGAAAATCTGAAATTGGGTTATGGATTTGAGAGTTGGAATTTTTAGAATACTAGAAAATATAGGTTATGGATAGAAGTTTTGAATAATTAATTGGGAAGATCTTGGATAAAATATAAGAGGCATAGTGTATAGGTATAAGTTGGTTAGTGATGAAAACTTTTATAAGTGATGGGAGTTAAATTTTATGATAATATTAAATATAAAGTCATTATTAAAAGTTCAAGTGTATCCAATAGTGGAAAATAATGGAGTGTAAAAATTTTATGGTCAATAAGGTCTCCAACATAAATTTTAACACATTTTTTTTACTTGTTCTTATGCCTTTTAGACTAAGGGTTTTCATTTTTACTATTTTTTGTTGTAATTATGTTTACTAATTTTTAAACAAATAATTTATTTCTAATGAATAAAATCCAAATTTTACTTATTAAATAATTTGGAATTAATGATTCCAAATTTTAAATCTATTTTAAAGAAATAAAAGTTCTTATATTGATAAAATTTATTTTAATATTAGTACATATAACGCATAAAAACAATTTTTAGAAATATTATATCTTTATGAATAAAAAATATGATTAAGATAAAATTATAAATGTTTATCTATTTCTATAATATTATTTGCTTAATTATTAAAAAATATTTTTCCTTCTATTTTTAAAAAGATTCCAAAACCGAATTACACCTTGTGGATACTAAGTTAAAATAAATAGAGACCAAATTGTTTTTATTCATGTAAAATATAAATTATGTTTAAATAAATCTAAACCTGAGTTTTGTAAATTCAAATTTTAATTTTTAACTTATTTATTTTAATTAAAAATTCATATTTTTTATATGAAAATTATATCATAAACTTTAAAATGACTCTGATATTATGACAATGTTATAAAATTTACTTTTTTTGAAAAATTGTTTATCCTTCCTAAAAAATCACAAAAATTAATCCTCCGATAATATTTTTATTATGCATATAAAAATAAATTATGTTTTGAAAATTTAAAATTACAAAATTTTGTAATTTAACTTCTAAATGAAAATATTAAATACAATGAAAAAAAAATTTTATAGGAAAAATGATGATTTTTTAAAATATAAATTATTCTTAGTGTTATTTCAAATTAATTAATTATTTAATTTTTTATAATATATTTTTCCATAAATAATATATTTTATCATATTTAAAACCAAATGTATATTGTTTTATAAAATTAATAATATATATCACCTAAAATAAAAATTTTAGAAGAATGCATTTTACAGAAAAAAAATGAAATTTTTAATTACTTTGTAAATCTAATTGAATTATATAAATATATTTTTATTAAATAATATCCTTTATTTTTAATTTGAACTTATATTTCATAAATTTATTATTTTATTTATACCCACCATCTTAATTGTTACACTATAATAGTTCTATTTACTACTTATTACAAAAATATATTGTGTTTATTTAGTTTGATATATCTTGTAAAGAAAGTTATTAAAAATTATATATTTAAATGGAAATTAATACTAAAATCCCAAGAATATGAACTCCCCCTTAAATAAATTTCATCATCATAATTTTTAATCATCGCCTAATAATGAAAATATTAAAAGGATCTTTAAAAAACTCATGATATATTTTCTACTGAGATATCAACCTCACAATATTTGATATTAGGATGATCATAATTTTACACATAATAATAATGTATTTATAAGTTTATTTATCTAAAAAAATTGTACCAAATAATATTCCTTAGTTAATTATAAGAGTTTCTAGAATATACCTTGGACTACTTCATTTTCATGATCCAATTTTAAACTAATCACTAAAACCAAAATTGTTATGATAATATTGAATCAAATTAGATTAAGTGATCATAATAATATAAAAAGTTAATCTTAATAATAATTCTCCAATGACACATTCATCTCTACCTATAATAATTTCAGTAAAGCTATGATATAATTGGGTCAATATATAACCCCTTCAGTTTTACCTATGATATTCATGGTTATATACTTATTAAGATCACTAATATACTAAACTACCATATAATGATTCATAAGTAGTAATTAAATTTACAAAGTATATCACAAAATAGTGTTTATCCAGGTGTGCAGTATTAGGACCACCCATTGGGCACTGAGTGAAGATCGAGTTGCAACTCAACCATCCTTTTTCAATGTTATTACCAATAAATGAAACTGTTCCATAACCAAATCCACGTTATAATATCTAGATAAGGACGTTATTGATAATAAACCTCACAATATATAATTTTTCAAAACATCGGGATGTTTTCCTATGGCTAGAATTATCTATAGATATTTCACAAAAGTAATCTTACCTTAATCCATACCAAAAAATAATCTAATACTGAAAATAATTAAACCAATCGTTGATACCAACTGAGGTGTTACATACCAACAATCTTAGATTTGGTGCTAAAAATACATTCATTCAACACTATTATTGATAAAAACTAAGACAACCCAAGATAAACAAATGATTATTTTACACCATTTCCATAATCTAAAAAATAAATCTTACAATAGACACATAATACCATGAATAAAAGTCTTATACACTTGAGAACTAACTATATAAGAACCTTAAGTTATAACACTTGAGAATGTTTATCTATAATTGAGTGACACTAGTCTCCCATTTAGACTTTTCATATGTTATATTTATCTTCATAAACTGGGTAAAGGAAACATAATAAAAGTTTTGTCTTAAATTCTCAATAAAGGAAAAAATATCTAATTTTAATCAATGATAAGATCATAAGAATATAATAAAACATGATAAAGGTTGAAATATCTTATTTAATTGAACATTAAACAATAATAGTTGTTTATAATTCAAGATTTAAGAACATGTAATACGAAATGAAAAAAACATATAACATGAAAATAGAATTTTAGATATTAAACATAATCTATATAGTATAATCACTGGGATATAGTATAGAAATGTGGAACAATAATAATTATATGTATCATAACATAGTGGATAAGGGATCACTTCCTCTTTAATTTTGAGGATCAAGAGTCACATATTCTTTCCTATAGTAAATCTGGAATTACATCATGTTTCCCATAGTGGATTATCCATAGAATCCTATTTCCCATAGCATATCAAGCATTATATCTTGTTTTCCACTATATACCAAGCATTATTTTCCATTTATATAGTTAATGAGGCATTAATTCTTGTTTCCCGTTGTGGATTGAGCATCATTAATCATTTAGTAAGGCCATCCCATTAGATATAAATATTTAATTAATGTACTGTATAGATATATTGGTCCCTATCAATCAAAAAAACAATCGTTCATACATATATATTCGATTATAATAGGAAACATTCGTACTTCAAACATGACTTGAAATCACCCATGGAAAAGAGACAGGTTTCATTAAAATCTTTCCTAGAACATTCTATAAGACATACAGATAAAGAAGTTGGATGGTGGTTTAAAAATATTCACAATTTACCTTATAAATCATTATTTATGTTGAAATAGATGAAAAATAAATTTTTAAAAATCATTTGTTAAATACTATAAACTAATTAATTGTTATCCTTTAAAACTGAATATGGTATTTTACAAGAAAATATATTTATATAAGAAATATAATTTCAGAAACTTTTGAGAACATATTGAAACATTATAGAATTCATCTATAAGAAAAAAAATATTTTAAATCCATTTTAAAATAAGTAATTCCTTATTAAAATAAATCTTTTAATTTTGAAAAATATATGAATATTTACTTTTTTCTCAAAATTATATAGTGTTAAAATCATTTTTAAGTCTATTTTAAGAAAGGAAGCTTCAAAATTATGAATTTTAATAGTTAAAAGATAAATCATAAGTATTTTTAGAAAATGTTTTTCTCATTGTCATAAAATTTGGAGTTATGAATTACAGGAATAGTCCTTTTCAAAAAGGCTATGTGAATTTTTTTTAAAAAATTAAATTTCAAAAAATAAAAAACAGATTTGTGAAATTTTTACAATGGTTATATAGTGTAAAAGTGGGGGAAAATACAATAATTAAATTTAAAAAACATTTTAATATTTTAAAATAAATTATTGAGACCCACATCATAAGAAGGGTTAATTAAAATTACATTTCAAAAAAATTAAATGGAAATTTGAATATCAGAGATATAATATGTGTTGGTTTCCAAATATAAAGTATAGAATTAGTGAATTATAATTTATAGATATGGGAGACAAAGATATTTCTATGTAAGGATGACAATTATTCTTTACAACATTAAATATGTATGAGAAACAAATTAACCATGTAAGGATATTTGAATTAAAAATTCATTTTCCTCCAATAAGAAGATAAAAAAATGTAATACAAAATTTTTGCAGAGTAACTCAAGGATGGAATAAATAAATTCAATAAGAAGCTTCGTAACTCAAAGAAATAAGTATTGTGTTATTGAATTATTTAGGAATTTAGTATCACTTCAATTGAAAAATAAAAAATTGAAATTTATATGGATTTTTAAATCCATTGAATTTCAATAATTTTTTACTAAAACATATTCTTTTACAATTCATGCACCATAAAAAAAGAAACAAGTCATGAATTATATCTCAATAATTAATAGTTATGATCCAGAAATGAAAACATTAATCCTACTTAGTTGAATGGGATCTAACCTCATTTAAAAAAAATAAACATCCAAATCATAAATTTAAGAACCTTATTCAAACTTATAATATTTTATGATCTTCATTTATAATCCTTTATTACAAATATTTTAATTCGTTGTATTTTATTTTGATCATTAGATGTTATTACTTTTGATTGTTTTGTTTAGTACAAGTTTTATAATGGTGAAGTCAATTTCCAATTTCATCATTCCTAGATTATTATAAGTGTTGGAATATATTATATATAATGATTTATAATTCTCTAGTTTTATTTATTGATAATTTTAGTAATGATTTGTGAAGGAAACAATTATTGATGATCTTGTTTTGGTAAATTTTATTGAACAAACTTTTCTAGGATAATAATGAATTAAATACTAATATTACCTTTTAAGAACCATTAAAAAAATTATTTTCTCATTAGTTTCAAAAATTAACATAATTTATGATTCTATTGTCATCCTTGATATAAATTTATAACATTTTTCGTGTATATAGTTAAACTATCCCTAACAAGAACATGTTATAATCGATATTTTAATATGGTTATAAAAGTGACTATTTTGTCATAATATCATTACTATTGAAGTATAATTATATTTATTAATATTTTTCAAGTGTTTAATCATATTTTAAGAGAGTTTTTTTTAAGAAAATTCTATATGAAAAATTAAATGCATCAATTTCATGGAGGCGGTAGACTAAATGTATCCACATGCGTCGTTTCTATTTCCCATAAAATTCAATGAAGTTAAGAATTGGTTTACATTCATAGAATATTTATGTATCATATTTTTTTCACTAATAATCCCCTTTTTACCATACATGTATGGGTTTTCTTGGAAATGGATCACATCCCTTACGGAGGTTGTAGTTTTCATATTACACAAGTGACATTTTCATTTTATGAAATCTTGGGACGAGGGTAGAAAATGGTTATCCCATAAGCATAACAATTTTTAAATATAATTATGATAACTAAGTAATAATTTTAAAATTGTTATATTAGATTCATTGGAGTTAGAAAATTAAATAAAGAAAAAAAACTAAAGATGTGTAATTGAGATTTCTACCCAACTCATTGGAAGAGCTCCATTAAAAATTAGATTAAGCCTTTGAGTAGTGGTATTTTTTGAAAACCAGAACATCCAGGATAAGGATAAGAGTATTTCATATTTATTTGTTCAATTTTTCTATCAAATATAATTATCTTGCCATGTGAGGATATGTGGGGTGGTGATGGATCATTTTACGTGGGAGAGGTGTGAAATTATTGTAATAATATAAAAGGTAAAGTCACATTCCAATGGTTTGTTGTTTCCAGTTATGTAAAATAACTTTTTATGAAAGATTTAATATTAATAAATACTTAACCATACCATTTCATTCATTTTATCATATTTTTAAATCTTTTACTTATCAATTTTTTACTTTTACCATTTTTTATTTTTACCACGGTAACTAATTTTTTCGTACGTAATTTACCTATATTTCATAAAAATAATATGGGAATTATTGAAAAATTTGTAACTCATGATTTAAAATATGAAATAAATTTTTTCATATAATATCTATAGGGTTTATGCGCATTAAATTTAAATTTTAGTATACATAAGACATAAAACCAATTTTAAAAAAAACAGCATTATTATTCTTAAAAATTATGATTATGTTAAAAATAAAAATGTTTTCTATTTATATGTATGTAATTGGATTTATATTAACCAAATAATACCATATTATATTAAAAATAATCCAAGATCTAATTTTAACTTGGGTATACTTAGTTAAAAGAAACCGACAAAATATAGTTTATTAGAGTAAAATATTACTTAAGATTCCAAATTGATAAACATGAGTTTTATAAATTAAAGGTTTAATTTATTATGATTTATAGATATATAGGTTTTATAGATAAATTATTTATAGATATATAGTTTTTATAGATAAATTATTTCATAAATTTCATGGAATTATTTTATGATGACAATGTCATTAATGTTACTATATTTTCAAAATTCGTATTTTCCACAATTCAGAAAACATCTGTCCTCTTGAAAAAAATCTAAAAATATCATCCAGTGATAATATTGTTATGATGAATCCAAAATTTACATTTCGTATTTAAAAATAAAATAATAAAATGTTGTATTTTAACATCTAAATGAAAATTTTAAATATAATGGAAAAACAATTTTTATACAAAAATATATTTTTTTGAAATATTAATTTTATAAATTCTTATTTCCTATTAATCACTAATAATATTAGAGAAAGTATTTTTTTTCTATATAAAATATATTTTATCATCGTTAAATATTAATATATATGGATTTTTAAAATAAAAGTACAAAGAACCTAAAAATATATTATTTTGGAAAATATATTTTTATGTATAAAATGATCATATTAGTTATATATATATATATATTATAATGTGGTTTTTTTCTATTTATATGTTCTAGATTAATGTCTATATTATAATGGTAATTTTTACTACTTTTTGCAGAAGCTGTGAGTGATGCTGACATGCTGTCAAGGGAACAAGTTATAGTTTGGTGACCATCGATGAAGGATTTGGTTAGTTTTATATATGATAAAATAAGATGGTATCATATATTGGTGGACCTGAAGGATGTAGATGATGATTTGGGAAAAATATTTGGTTCTCTATTGAGCAAGACACTCTTACTCTGCTCTTACTTCAGGATCCATCACACCTCTCCTGGTGCAGCTTGGTGTGGTGTCTCTTAAAGAGGTATTGGGATGTTCTATTCAATTAGTCATCAGTTCCAGAGGAATGTATTTCATTATCTTCATTCAATACTTTGTGTTCACATTGTATTCTCTTAACATGGTGGTCATTGGCATCATCATTGAATGGATTTTCTTGGGTTGAATGGGTGGTCGTTAAGTGCTCTCAGTGTTGTAGTTCATCGAAAATACCGGTATATATTGTGGATTGTGGGCTTATGGTGAATTGAATGATGTAATAATCTTGGTTTTATAATTATGGTGAATATACAATGGTATGTTTTAAGGGTTATTTTGGGGTTTGGTTGATCATCAGCATTTTTCATCCTTTTTATTGGTGAAGGGAGGCGATGAAAAAGGTGTGGTTAGTGAATATCTGTTTGATTTCATGGTGGAGTGTTTTTAGTCTTTTAATTTTATTGGATATTTTATTTAAGAAATAATTTTTGGAATATTTAGGAGCTCTAGTATTGATAAAGATGTTGTATCAATGGTGGTGATCATATGATAATCATGGTAGGTGATGTGAATTCTGCTAACACGTGTGATACAATGATCGTGGCCTCTTAGGGTTCCATGTGCTTGAATGTGATTTTTTTATCATGAATTATTCATTATGTTGAATTTTTAATTCCACATAAACTATCTTCCTTTGTTTGTGTGTTTTTTTTTACCGCTCTTCCATAAGGTTTTGACAATGAAAATAAATAAAATTGAGCATATAGTCATAATAAAATATGTCACGACCTTATTTTTTTAGATTTTTTGTTGGAATAAAGTTATTAATAATTAAATTTAACTAAATATAAATTAATAATAAAATCTTATGGAGTATTATAATACTTTATTAGTCTATAAGAATGTGTTTTGGGTGGCCAAAATAGAGTAGATATATTATAGTTGGCCATACATTCCATATTACTCGTGTCATCTCAAGAAAGGTACACAATGATATTAGTGTGTTGTGAGATTTAAAAAATGGAATTAATATATATAATTAATAAAATCTCGAACTAGATGGTGTGTAGTTAGTCTATACGGTGTATAAAAGGTGTTTTATCTCAAATTACTTGCTCAGTGATTTCATCTAGTTATGTGTTATTAAATGTTTTAAGAATTATATTTCATTTATCATTTTACATACATGACATTTATAGATATGATACAATCCGTTTACTTTATATAAATTCTCTATGGTAAAAATTTTATATATTAGTGGTATGATGTGTGTTTATACATGTCATGAAAACTACAAATCTTGTACCACTGAACTACCCACCAGGTTATATCATGATACTCTATTTATAAATACATTCCATGTAAGTACATATTACCTAACATGAACCATACATAATTCAAGTCATGTAATGTGTGATTGGTAGTACATATCATTTAATATTGTAAGTTAAAGACCTTTTTGGCCCCATTATATTCCATGTATTTTAAATTTCAGAATAAATTCAAACCATAACAGGAGGTTACATGCCATATGCACATCTTGTAAATGTCTTCAAATAAATTATTTTAAATTAAAATTAAAAAATTATTTTATCTAACTATATAGATTATGAGAGTATTAAGGATTTTTTGGATGTATTATTAAGATACAATAAGTAATTAATTATTAGGGAAACTAATTTATTAATTAAAAACTTATCTTAATAATGAATGAATTAAAATGAATTCTATATGGATAAATTCGTAGTTGTTTCATGTTGTAGAAGATTATGAGATTTATTGAACTATGCATGTATTGTGTTTAAATTTACTTATATTATTTATGTCATGGTGTTTTATTACAATTTTATTATTAAATTAAATATAATGACCTACATATCATCTCTTCCTCCCTTATTATGTATTTGACTAGATACCCATAATTTATTCTATATTACCCTTAACCCTTGGTTCCCCTCACATGTGACAAAACAAGAATCTATAAAGGAAGAAGATCCTGGGTTGAGGAAATGGTTTAATAATGAGACAAGGTAAAACTAACCAAGGTGATACGAATTTTAATGGTGAAATATTGAAACATTTATCAAGGATTTATTCCCCTGAGTCTAAGGTTTGGTTTATCTTTAACTCAAAAAACCAACTAGTAATGAAAATATCATGAACACATCACTTGTTTATTTTATTTTTTCTGGTCATTTTTTAGATTTAAATTTTATAACATGTTCAAATACAATCACATAATATAAATAAATTAATTAAAATTAAAAATGAAATAAAATAAATAGATTATACTTAAATTATTTTATTAGACATGGTTAATTAAATATTTAGAATCCACAAAATATTAACAAGCATGTACTTTATAAAATATAAAATATTTGTTAAAAAACATTAAAAAATCCTTCCATGAAATATTATGTTAGATAATTATTTTCATATTTATTGTTAAGTTGAATCCATAGTTAAATTTTAATTCATTCTATAGTTGGGGATACTTTTATATTATCCGGGAGTTTTAACAAAGTCAATCGGTTGAATTAATAAAATTAGCATTAAGTGTAATATATATAGTCTATTTAATTAAATTTTAATGAAAGGGTTGATGAAATATGAATCAAATATTTTAAGATCAAGGAGTCCACTCAATAGATCAAGGAACTACGAGTTAATAAAGTTTGTAAGGTAACCTATGTATATACCTTCGAGTAAATTATAAGATAATAGTATGTGAAATGAGAGGGGGAATATATATCATTGACACTAGAATATCTACATGAAAAAATATTCCAATTCCAATGTTAAGAGCTATTGGGATTTTATAATATAGTTATAGAATGATAAAATAAAACTTAATATAAGATTTGTATGGGACCTCTTTGTAATTATTGATCTGTATTATTAAATAAGGTAGAATTCATACATTATGTACTGAAGATTGTTGTATATATTGATAATTTAAAAATTCCAAGTTTCAAGATAGCCAAGGGATTGTGAACAAATCTCATTCACACTTCACAAACATAGAGATTTATTATATTTATTTTGAATTTTAATATTAAAAATTTAGATAAGAAGTTTTTGGATCATATGAATCAGATTGTCTAGGTGGATAAGGATCTGAAGTATTAAAAAATTAGACCTTAGGATGAAAAAATTATAGGCAAGATAAATATTCATAAGAAAAATTTATAGTCTAAAGATCATTTACACCACATTACCAATACGACATGACCCAATGGGAAGGATAATGATCCTATTGCAACATGTTTTTCTTATGGAAATAAAGGCCATTACACAAATAAATACATCTCAAGGTCAAAGAAAGGGGATGGTTTATATGAATTCATTATCAAATTTAGTCTCCCCATTTCTATAAATTTGGTATTAAATAAAACTTTCGGTGGTCAAATTTTTAACCAAATACTAAAATCAAGTAGATTCAGGAAGATAACTAGAGATGGGTTTGAACTTTAAGGATCCAATGGAGAAATACTAGCAGAATTGGTTTTTGGGGACTACCATCGAACTCTACTGACATGATGGATCATAGTTTTAATTAATTATTATTGTGTTCCCAATGTAACCAAATAAATAAAAATCATGTTTTGTTGAGATAGGGATGAATTAATTTGCATGATTGAAAATATGATCCCTTAATTTTATTAATATAACATATGATATGTTATGTCACATTTGAATAACAATAATTACGTACCAGATTATGAAAATAAAGTATTGGAAATCAATAATGACTCAAGTTCACATGACTCATATCACACCTAGTGGTGGTATCTTCATCATGGACATGAAAATCAGAATAATTTGACAATGATATATCAAGAAAGATATTTTTATTATTTAAAAATAAAACCACTTAATATTTTTCATACTTTTTTCACTTAAATGTGACTAAAGCTCCATTTTTTTGTAGTGGTGAAAGGGCCACAAAGAATCTTGAATTAGTTTATAAAGATTGTGTGAATATTTTCTAATTGAATATAAACATAGATATTATAACTTCATAACTTTTACTAATGAATTTAGTATATATGGATATGTATACTTAATGAGGTATAATTTTTTATCCTTTCATAAATTTAATTAATTAATTAATGAAGTATAGAATCATCTTGTTAAGAAGGTAAAAAACTCAAGTAAGAAAATAGAGGATAATATCTTAAACCGGATTTCATTGATTATATAAGTAATTTTGGGATACAATATACTTTGTACTACTAATACACTATAGTGGAATGGTGTTTTGAATTTTTATACACCTTCTTATTTATAGATTAAAAATAAAATAACAAAACACTAAAAAGAATGTCCAAGAGGTCCACTATAATCTTTGAGCCTCAAATCATCTAAAATTCAATTCCCATCCTAACTGCTTTATCTTGATCATAAAATCCCAAGATTTATCCAAACTAAAACCTATAATATGTGACAGTTAATTGGGTAAATAAGTGAAAATTAACCCTGTTTTGTGTGTGAGTACATAAATCATTAGGTCACCACATCATTGTCTTTTACTATTCCAAAAACAATAAATTGAATATGAATGTTACCTGATTTGAATAAAGAAGAAACTACTAGAAATTATAATAAATCTATGATCAATAACTGATTTATACCAATTAAAAATTGTCTATAAAATCATTTTAGGGAAAAAAACCAATGTACCAAGTATCGTACCATTTTTGATCCTTAGGTCACTGACCCTAATCGACTATACCTTCTTTTTCTAGTGTCAGGGTGTCTCTGAGCACATTGTGAAGATCATGCATCACAATATAACATACCCAAGTCTCTTTAATATAGAAACAAGTACCACGGACCTCCAAAATATGATTTTCCTTAGCTTCGGAATAAGCACATAAATATCACATACCAGGGTAATGATTTTAGAAAGCTCTATACATGTATAATGGATCATATATATCTCCATATCCATGTAAGACCCACCAATAGTATCACAGACATCCCCTACCAGAGTTTTCTTAGTCATGAATCACTGACCAAACCTATAAAAGTTTACTCAACCAGTAATTAAACACGTCTTCCCTACGAGTTTTTTTTTCAACCAGTAAAAACATCCAAAAGGTATATTTTCCATACATAATAAAATACCACCCCTATGAAAATTTTACAGACCAATAAATAAAATATATATACAATGGATGTCTCCATATACCTAAATATACCACCCATGGGGTGTATACTGAATCACCTGAAATATAACATATAAATAAGGGTAGGATGAATTGATGAACCCATTATAAACATCTATATTGAGGCCAACAGACTCATTGGGGTCAATATTTCACTGAGGAATCTTCTAGATCCCCTCGGTAACCACAAATGGGGAACCCCACTTTGAATCCCAGTATTTGGTCCATTATCAATTCATTATCCACCCCACAAAGGAAATTGGAACCCTTAGTATCATCATAGTCATAGAATAACCTTATAGGCCTCTTAGGTATGAATCAATGGTGATTGTCTCAAGATATAGATCAAGAACCATTATTTAGTGAAGGTCACTCTATACTGGTTATCCCTCCCATCCCATCATTAATCTACTAATGGTGTGTCAATATATTCCATTCACATCTTAAGGATCCTCACTCACCCTATTAGGGTGACTCATTTCTAATCATATTACACCCCCTCTTAGAGGTCTCCAAGTGTCCAGGTATCCTCATAGTCCAGGTGATGTCCATCAATGAACAAACTATAATGAAGATCATAAGGTCCCAAGTGTACTTATAACTTTACTCATTTTCATCCAATAGATTTCACATTGGTTTGACAATTTAACATTAATTACTATTTAATTTAATTTAACCAAATAGTTTAAATCAATCACTATAATTTAAATTAATCATGATGGTTATTTAGTTAAGAAAATAACAAAACCCATAGTTGAATAAACATATGGATCTTGTTTAATAAAAAAAAATGCTTTTAATCAATTTAGAAAGTTACAATGACCACTTACCACAATTGAATTTTACCCTTTTGTTCACAACTAGGAGGCTCTAGTATAGGATCTCCCAAGCCTTCCTTATCCCATATTATCCCATGAGACCATTTCCTGCATACCCAAAAACTATGTCACTAAAACACATAAATAAATAATAGTAAAAACAATTTACAATTATATATATCATTTATTAAAACAAGGAATTATTCCCAAAAACTCACCATGCATTCCTGTCACATGGGAATCACATACAATGACACCTAGAGGGTTCATAACATACCTATGGAATCCACCCAACCTAAAGACCAATCATGGTACAACATAATAGTTGTCAAATAAATTTTATTTATTTGAAAAACTATATTAAATTTGGTGGTGTAATGTACCTTTTATGATTCAACTTATAAGGGAACCCAGAGCTTATATTCGGATTTCCTCAAGATAGGACAAATGAAATCACCTTCCTCAATGTCTGATAACACCACTATTTGGTTGAATAAGAATCAATAACCACAACCATAGATCTCAAAATTATATAAAATTAAGGAGGAGATGAAGAGATACCAATGAAGTGTAACTCATAACATTAATCACCACAAAACACCCTCTAGAACCTCCCCAAAATTAAGGGAGCAATAAAAAGAGGAAGGGGTTTGGACCCCCTTCTCATGTGCACAACTGATAGGAAAGGAGGGGGATCACCCTATAAAAATTTGATTTGGGGAATAATTTTCATTTTTACAACATTAAATTCCTTCTACTATCTGGTGGAGGATACCAGATATCCAGTACAAGTATATTGGCTAACCAGTGGTCACCTATAAATTTTAGGTGTCACTATCTAAGCCACTAAAGAGTCGATGCTTCCAACCCATTGACCTATATACTTCTACATTTTTTATTTTATCAACCACCCATTTGTGTATTGATTATCTTTTAAACCTTTAAAATCTCATAAGCTCCATTAATTATCCCAAATACATATTTTAAGATGTTCAAAGCCTCAGAACTCTATTTTGAACCTAGTTTCATAAAATAACATGTTCACCAAACTCAATAATTCAAAAACCCAGAACATTTTTCACACACAAATAGACAAGGGGACTAAAAACCACAAACCATAACACTTATCATCCTTATGAAGTCCATGTGTTCATCCAACAGAATAATATAAACTGCATTGATTCTTGAATCCATGTTAAAAGGTTTCTTTCATTTAAAAAATTATAACACACTTCCAATGTTCCATTCTAAATTTTAGGCACCCAACACACCAAAACCTCAGACATCACTCGAATTTATCATCAAAACAGCAAGACAAAAATTAACTAAGCCCATATAACTGAAGACACAAAAGGTATCCTCACCCAACTATGCACCTGGCTCATGGTGGTACCCACCATATGACCTAGGTCATAATAGAATTTATAGTTATGGTTCCTTCTACCAATTGATTTTATTATCCTAACATAGTTTCCACAATTTAACTAGCATAGTCCCCAATTTACAATATCTTAACATTCATGAGAACTCCTTTGAAACTCTAATACCTCTTATCATTTCCAAATTCTATGTCAGACTAGATATGCCTCTACTATCTCTGTATAACATGATAATAGCAAAATTTTCCTCAAAAATCCATGAATAACTCTAAAATTTCATATTATGCCCAAAATGATGCAATTGAAGTGGTTATCATCCTATCACATCCAGATGATCATAAAATGACCAGTTGGACCTCCTTTGCTCATATATTTCAAAAATGATCAACATAATCTAACAATGCACCATTAAATTCCCAAATCATGATTCCTTTAATATTATAGGCATCCTATGATCTCCCAAGTATCCACACTGATGTATGATGTAGACACCTGACCTAAACTGTCGTTTAAGTCGGTCAATTTATAATATTTGTATTCCTGCAAACTACAATATATGTGGAAAGTAGGGTCTAACCCACAGGGAAGGATAATTTGACCACGAGTCTTCTAAAAACTAACTGAATACCCCACTGTTTTCAGCAGTGGGATTGAGTTTCTATTTTTTTATATCATGTTATTTATTATAAAGAAAAAATAATAAAATTTATTTTTTTAGTTTTTGTTCTAAACAGTATCAAAATAAGGAACAAGCTGAAATAGTAACAAAGAAACAAAATGCTGAAGAGTGGACAATCTAGAGTAATACGTCCAGGGAAAACATCGACTGTATTGGTTTTGAAAAAATTATTTCTCACAAAAGTGATTACAACTAATACCACTGAAAAGGAGTGATTTATTTCCCTCACTAGGTGATAAATCACTCAATTCGACAAATTTTGTAGTTTTCCACTCTTAGATTAATCTACTTGGAAATTCTGGTTTGAAATGATTACAGAACAAACTCGCCATTTTTTTGTAGTTTTTTTATTTGAATTAAAAAGTCCAAGAAAATTAATCCACATTCAAACTCACCGTATGAATGTAGAATTATGAGATTAAATGCAGGTGGTATGTTACAATTGTTTACAATCATAACTAATTTCTCCAATTAATTCTGATCACATTAAAAATGATAGTGAGAAGAGATAAGTATGATAACCAGTAGACTTGATTTTTACCCCGAACTGGAAGTATTTAGCCTATAATCATCTCAATTTCTTAAACAAAAATCATTCAATTATAATGGAAGAGAATTGAAAGAGAATAGAGGAAGAAAAACCCCTCTTCTCGCATGAACCACTACTGCTCCTGGCCCTCATAACTCCAAAGAATGGATCTCTGAGAAGAGCTACAGGTTCTCTACTCTTCTCTTGAAGTGAATGTTTGAATTGATTCCTTGCTCGAGTCTGTTGTGTTCATTGAATGAATGATCATACTTGAATTCATAATCTCCACCTCAATTCTGCTACTACTTTTCTTTATATATCAACTGTCAACTGCCGTATGTTACTGCTCATTTCCACTGACTTTAAAAATCCTTCACTTATGCACCGCACACATGGATTTTTTCACGACCGGCACATCACACTTGTGTTGTCCTTGTAACTAAATTTCGTTATGTTAGTTAAATGTATTTAGACGTATACACGTCTCTTGAATGAACCTGCAATGATAGAATAGAAGAGTAAATAAATGTAAACGCAAAGAATGGAAAAAATTATTTTTTTAAATGTAAGTGTTACATTACTCATTGAAAGTTAACTAAGGTTTATTGATTATTATTAATTACTTTTATATTATTTAAAAACATATTCACTTAATAGTACTATGGTAAAACATAGGTTTACTAAAAAGTTATTAACAAAATTAAGTTAACAGATAAAATTGCTAAGTTATTAATTTTATCATTTTTAACTAAGTTATTAAAGTTTAACATCATAAGAAAATAATTAATTAAAAATTTAACAATTTAGATCATATTAATTATTTTTAATTAATAATTTTATTATCATTATTATTATTAATTTTTAAGAAATTAAAATTTTCGATTTATTTATTAATTAGTTTATTTTAATTTAGTAATTAGAATTAATACTTAAGTTTTAAATATTTATAAATTAGTTAGTATATTTTAAAGTTTATTTAATTAAATATTTATAATGTTAATAGTACATTAATTTATTATTAACATTTATTATTTACAATTTTTAAAATAGTTTTAGTTCGTGTTTTTTTAATAAATTTCCATTTCATCCCCCCCCCCAAATATCAGCGCACAACAATAGGGGGAGGGTTTCTTCGGTGTTGAAATGAGACCTGCAGCATCTTATCCTTTATTGACCGGGCGGTGGCCTGCTCCTACGGCGACGTTGACCTCCTCTCCTCGATATAGCGACGCACAGCAACATGGGTCTTGGCAAAGCAACCTTCCCACAACAACGGCGAGGTTCCTTCTCTCCAAATCTGAAAGCTTCCCTCCTCAAGCACCAGCGGCTAAAGCTCGCAATGGATCGGAGAAATCGAATCTGCCTCATTCTTGGGTTCAGGTGGAGGATCAGCAAAAGGGATGTTTGGGGTTCTCACTACGGTGCAGCAATTCTTCTTCAAGCGACGCGTCATCCTTATATTTCTCCGTTTTTCCAGATCCGAAGATTATTGTTTTTTATTTGGTATTGAAATGGTGTGAGAAATTCTAGTTTAAGTATATAATTTAAAATTAATGAAGTTAGAAGCTATTTTTTAGTTCTGTGTGTGTTTATAATGAAAGAAGACATTGGTGGGATGTTTGACAAAAGCTGGAGAAGCGGCAGCGATGGCGTGTTAGTTCACCTCTGGATCGAACTCAGCCTGTGGAAGCATGGAGAGACTCTTCTAAGATAATTCATAAAGAAGAATCCCTCCCCTGGGTTTCCATTCCAGTGGATGGTGGTTTTGCATCGGTGACACTTTGGGAGAAAAAGAGGTAGGCAGGGAAGATTTCAATAGCAGGAAAAAGAAGAGATGCAGCGATACAACCCAACGGTGTAACACGATGAAGGATTTGACAAATAAGGGAAGAATCGGTGTGTAAGATCAGTGGGGGAGTGTTTGGGTTGAGCGTCTCACCAATAGATATCGGTAAGATAGAGAAAGTGTGGAAAATATAAGTGAACTATCAGTGAGTTCATGAGAGAACAGTAACCTTGTGTTTGGTTAGATTTTAGTAAAAGAAAAGAAATGATTTGATAGTTTATAAAAGAAAGGAAAAGAAAAGATATAATTCTGATTTCTCTCCTTGTGCTTGGATCAATAACTTAGTAAAAGAAAAGAAATGATTTGGATTTCTCTTCATCTTGTTTGGTGAACCTTTTTAAAAGAAAAGAAAAGAAATTCTTTTGTGATACATTTAGAAAATAGGTATAAAATTGGAATTTTTTATTATTAATAACCCTCCACCACCATTTCCTTCCAAATCATCCCATTTTTGGTATGATTTAAAAACAATCGCAGGAGAGAAATCCATTTCTCTCCGTTTCTCCGCTTATCATTTCTCTCATCTTAAAATTACACCACCAAACATTAGAAATCAATTTCTCTCCTCTATATCATTTCTTTTCTCTGCATATCACCTGTGCCAAATGAAGCCGGAGTGGGGGTTGGTGAGATCAGTGAGTTGGGTGACTCACAAATTCAAATGAAATAAAATGAGACACTAAAATAAGTGTGATGGTGATGAAGTAAATATCGGTGAGTCATTAACTCACGATAGAAATGAAACAGAGGAGGCCACAATGAGGCATCGATAAATTAAAAAAAATCGGTGACAAAAAGCCACCAATAAAATGACTCAGCGAAAGATAAAAAATCGAGTCACGGATAATTAAAAATGAGAAACTGATGCTGAGGCGCAATAGAGACTGAAACCGATGGAAGGATCGCTATGTCACAACATCAGTGCATCGCGAGAGACCGATGGTGTTTACAAAGTAATTGGTGTGACATGAAAAACTGATAGTTATAAAAAAAACTTCGGTGTGACATAAGATCGGTGAGACAAATAATCGGTGTGATGAAACATCGGCGTGTCACTCACTGATAGTACAAATTGAGATGTATCTAATAAAAATTAATTTAAAGAAAATATTAAAATAAAGAGAACATTAATTAATTAAAACAAAAGATAAATTAACTAAATTTTTTAAAATAAAATAATTAACTGTAACCAAGGATTAACTAAATTATTTAACAAACTAAAAATAAAGGTAACTTAATTATTAACTAAGAATATAAATGTCATTATTAATTAAATTTATCTGTAAATAAATGCAGAACACCTAAAAATAATTAACTCTAAACGTAAAATTAAAATAATTATAATTAACTACAGATTATTAACAACTAAGTTAATTAGATAAAAGACAAAATGAAACTTTAAAATTAAAAATGAATTATTTTATTAAACATAAACATGGATTGTTAACTTATTTTTCTAAACAAAATATTTAGACCAGATAACACATAAATAGTTAACTTATATTAACAAGACTATTTCAAAGGGTAAGGCTCTAAATTAAAAACTAAATTAGATTAATGCAAATAACAAAGAATAATTAATTAAATAATAACATTTAAATTATTAAAGCATTATAAAATTAAGATCATTTATCTAAAAAGTATGTTAATAAATTTGGATTAATTAGAAGGACTAAATAAAAGGACTAAAAACACATATTTGATTACAAAAATGATTAATTAATATATATATTAATAAAAATACAAAAGTGCCATTATTTATTAAAAAGAGTTAAAGTAAATAATTAAATTGATAGAAATTAATTAAAAAGATGTGGCAAAACTATGTAAAAACAGAGCCACATCAAATTGCCCCACACTTAAGCATTGTTTGTCCTCAAACAATATCGTGTCTTATTTCCTTTGAAAAACAGTAAAGTGTTTTTTGATTAAGATCACACTGTAACATGTCCAGCACTAAAAACAGAGGACATAACATAACAGTAGGCTTTAAGAAAATGAATTACTCATATGAATCTTTCCAATGAAAAATACTCAAGGGTAATTAAGAAAACAAAGACCATCCATCAAAGAAGATGTCATGCCTCATATGTGATGCAACTTAGTGACTAACTTCAATCCAGGCTTAAGTCCAAAGTCCAAGAGTGAAAAAAAGTGAAATTTAGGTGGAATTAAGAACATAAAAATAGGAACTTTATAGTTTGACTTTTTCACCTAGGTTCTAAAAATAAATATATATTTTTGTGAATCACTTCAATGATACAATCTAAATGATTTTCATATAAACCAATTGTCCCCTTCTTCATTTGGCATTCATCATTCCCCTCAGTTAATGAACTCATTTTTGACCCTAGACACTTTATTTATTTTTCCCAAGCCATGTATCACATACTAAGAATTGTGCAATGCACTTATTCAAAGTGTATAGAGGACTTAAAGTTAATAGAAACACACCCAGCATCTAGGGTCTCAGAGACTCACTTTGGGATCCCAAATGCCCAAATTACGCCAATTACCAAAAAATTATATAAAACTAATTTACATTGGCTCATTAAAGAAATTAATTTTATAAGTTAAAGAAAAACTAGTCGTCTATGATCAAATTCAAATTTCCAATTCTAAGAGTTATGATCATAATTCTATTAAAAGGGTACCCATATCACTTTCAAAAGTAGTTCCTAAAACAAATTTCCATCAACTCACTAAGTAATATCACTCAGAAATCATCCATTAACATTAATCTCAGGTTCAAGGCAGTTATTAACTACAATCAAGGAAATTGTCCTAAGGAAAGACCCAATTGTGTATAGTGTAAAGCCTAAAATTAGGCAAAAATTTTGAAAAAATTGAACCATTTTTTACAAAAAGTTTTAAGTTGCGATGAGAATTGATGGGATTTCATTAAAGCACAGTTTATTACAGTCAAGAATTGACCCCCTCCCCCATACTTAAAATCCAAATTTGTCCCCAAAGTTGACTTCTGAATATGGAGAAAAACAATTAATCAATTAAGGTTCAAAAAATATTTTCAACGAAGTAGATATATGACACGTATAAAAGGTCTCTTTGAAATTAAAAAATGTTGTTCACCACAAGGAATAAATTAACAATAGATTCATTTACAAGTATATGCATTAACATTCAGTCAAGTGGAAATTTTCAATTCAATTCAAGAAATATAATGTAATTTTTGTGTGCACAATGAACTGGGTGTATGTATTTTAACAAAGTATGATTCAAATGGATGTTCAATATAGTAGAAAGAAGCATGCTAAACACCCTATAGAGTAATCGGTTCCAAAAAAATCATCTACCAGCAAGCATGTACCCCCCCCCCCCCCACACTTAGTTTCATGTAGTGAATGATTTTAAAAATGGTGAAATTTAATTTAAAAAGATGAAGAACATGAAGAATTTTTAAGCACAACATAGTGACATGTAGCAAAATTTCAGAAAATATGTAACAGAATTTCTTAATCACGTAGAATTCTTTTTATACAAGACTTGCAACAGATTTTTCTTAAGCATTAAAGAGTATAGAGATGAAATAGAATGTAAAAGTAAGGTACTTTCCTGACTTAATGTTTAAACCATTAATCCTTCAATATGGGAATTCAACTCCTCCATGAAACCAACAGCCACATCCGGAAAAATAGAGAATGTAATCTATGTACAGATAACCAACCGAGACAGAACATACATTTGGTAGCAAAGCATCAAATTATTCAACACAAAACAGTACAGAAATGTAAACAAAGAAGAATGGGTTAACTCCCATGAAGTACTGATTTTAAAGTCTTCAGTAAGACTTTATTTTATCATAAATTTTTTATTTATTAACATAACAAAAACCATGGGTTTTGTCCCACGCAGCGCTAGGTTTAAAGTCCCTAGCCAGACATCATTCAAGAACAATTTTCTAGCATTGTGAAGACATCCAAGCCCTTTGGTTTTCCCTCAAAATAAAGATTCACTCTTTTCCCATTAACCAACATGGTTTTATTTTCTTCACCTACAATTTCAACAGCTCCATTATTCAGCACTCTCACTACTGTAAAAGGTCCATACCACTTGGACATCAGCTTTCCAGGAAAGATTTTAAGTCTAGAGTTAAAGAGAAGGGCCTTCTGTCCAGGTTTAAACTCTTTGTTTTTAATGATGGTATCATGAAAGTTCTTTGTCCTCTATTTATAAATTCTTGAATTATCATAACTCTCTCTCCTAATCTCACCAAGTTCACTCATCTCAAGTAATATCCTCTCACCATCACTCTTAAAATCAAAGTTTAGAGCCTTAACTGCCCAATAAGACTTATGTTTCACCTCCACAGGTAAATGACAGCATTCCCCAAATAGTAGCTTGTAAGGATACATACCTATTGAGGTCTTAAAAGCAGTTCTATATGCCCAAAAAGCTTCATCCAATTTAAGAGACCAGTCTTTCCTAGAGTTTGACATAGTTTTCTCAAGAATTTGTTTCAGTTACCTATTAGAAATTTCCACCTGTCCACTAGACTGTGGATGATAAGAAGTACCATTTTTATGAACACAACCATATTTCTCCATAAAAGCTTTAAATTTATAGTTTTTAAAGTGTGTTCCATTATCAGTGATAAAGGCTCTTGGGACTCCACATCTTTTAAATATGTTCTTTTAAAAAAAATTATTATAAAACTGGCTTGATTGTTGGGAAATTCCAATGCCTCACCCCATTTTGAAACATAGTCAACACCAATAAGTATATACTCATTCCCATGAGAAGATGGAAATGGACCCATGCAATCTAAACCCCAAACATTAAAAATCTCAACTTCCATAATTCCTTTTTTGGGTAACTCTTTCTTCCTACCAATGTTTCCTAACCTCTGACACCTATCACAACCAACTACAAAGCTCCTATAATCATTAAAAAGTTTAGGCCAATAGAAACCATATTGTAGGACTTTTTGAGCAGTTCGTTCACCACCATGGTGACCTCCCCAAGGTGAGGAATGACAACTTCCTAAAATAGGCATCATTTCTTCCTCAGGCACACACCTACTAAGGATACCATCAGCACACCTCTTAAACTGTAACGCCCCGACCCTAATTACCTAGAGTCGGTGCATTATTACATAACATTGGCATGATCACGAGAAAGATCAAGTCTCGAAAGACCGATTAGTTTAGTATCCTTGGAATAACTAGATACATCCATAAATTTTACATTACATCATAAAAAACATCTTGTCTTCATATCCCCTCATACTATCCCTGCAGGTCATTCATAAATTACTTCTTCATAATCCTGGGGAAAAAATAAAACATTGAAAGGGGTGAGCTCAGATGCTCAGTAAGGATAACATTATAGCAGAAGCTTTCATAAATAAGCATAAACACTTAAGGCAATTTATAACTAAAACAAAAGCCTTTTAAACTTGAACTTCAACATAAAATGGAAAAGGTAAAATGAAATAATGCCATTTAATTACTCACATGGATATTCTACTAGTCGAATGATCACATGCAATATCAATAACCACTTTCATAATGATGGAATGCATAATGCCAGACTATCATAACCACATAGCCAAGGCCTCGTGCCAAGACTACAAATAAGATTTTGCCAAGACACTAGTTTGTCTCATGAGACCTACCGATGCATCGAGGAGCTATAGCGGGCTCCACCCGTCACTTATTAAGTCCAATGCATTCCTCATATGAATAGGTTTAAGCATAAAATAAACATTCGTATTAAAACTAGCATACGAAATGTCAATACTTTAACCACAAACCATGAATGGTATAAAAATAGAACATCCACAGTCAAACATAACTCATTTGATACAATATGGAAGATTGTATTGTATCACATTAACCTCAATCATGAATAATGAAGGATGTTGATATAGATGAAAATAATCATCAAAACTATTTGAGGGAAATATCCCCCTTTTCTTGAAATCATTTAAAAGTCACACTATTTGTCAAGAAGCCATTTAAAAATAGATTTTTGAATCAAAGTGTCCCATACCACTTTGAAACTTTTAAAAGGAGTTTTAATTTTAAAAATTTAATGTCCATAAAAATAAATCCTTAAAACCATTTTTAAAACATGGACATTAATGAGCAAGATTTAGAAGAATAAGTCTTTAAAACATTTTAAAATGGTATTTTGGTTAGAGATTCTAACCAAAAGAGAGACACTTGAGTACAAATAATTGAGGTAATAAAAACTTTGTAATATCATGAGAATAAAGGGATTCATGATATACTATGTCAAAGTACATTATATACACCATATAAAAGTGATTTGGTGTATATCAACAAAGAAGTCTCAGTTGAATGTAAATTGAGATGAAATCTCTCATAAAGGCCGTATCCTTAGGTTAAGGATAAATCAACGACAAAATTATGTGTGAAAAAATATAAATACACAAAATATGATTGAATTTTCAGTGTAAAACAATCAAAGGATATTCACACATATTCTTGTAGAAACAACACCAACGAATTGGATGTTTAACTCAACAAATGGTGAAAGAGTTAAAATTACTCGTATCAAATTCATATTAATGACTTGAGAATTATCAATGGAGTGATTATTTGTATCAAAAGTATATCCACAAAAAGGGGAGTGTAAATTATGACATAATCAAATGAATAGTGAATCCACACATAATCTTGGAGTAATATAATCAATGAAATATGCGTAAAGACGAATGAGTGGAAATTGAAATCTCAAATTCCCTTATCGATTTGGTAACTTACGAAACAAACAACCATGAAATAAGGATCATACCATGACTATGTAAATACCCATAAATTAAAGTATATTACACAATGAATACAATCATGGGCAGTACACATACACCACATGTAATAATTAAGTGGTGAACAATGGAATTATCATGAAATTAAGAGCGAGATAAGAAACTCCTTACCACGTTTATCAACTGAGTCGTATGGCCAAAAGTTAATAACCACCAAATGATTTACATAATAACATGAATATTAAGATAATAATGATAATATATATCAAATGGCAGTACACAATACACCACTTTCAATAATTTAGTGGCAAACAATGGAAATCTCACGGAATTGAAAGTGAGATAAGAAAATCCCTTACTTGTACTTTTAACTTGGTCGATGGTAGGTTTACCTCCTATAAAATGGTGAAATAATTGTTATTTAATAATACAATAATCATTTACTTTAATATGATATCATATATGATCTTTTAACATTGATTTGTTAATAATATCTTAGAATTATCGTTATTTCGTGTGTTAACGGGTTCATTTTACTTTATATTCTTTGTTATCTGAGCCATATTCGTTATTAATGGGATGTATATTATTCATATCCATAATGATATCAATTCCTTAGATACTATTTTTAAATCATCAAATTATAATTATACTTGAATGGATATGATGGACAATGAATCTCATCGCGTTCGTGGAGACGGTAGTCCGTACATACGCACGAGCGACAATATCATTCTTTTGATATTAAAATAATATATAATTGGATTTTATATCATATATACAGAATCATTATCATGTTATATTTATTATTTACATGAGTTACACATCATTATTATACCCATCCAAATAATAATATATTGAATAACAATTACACCACGACGTGGAGACGGTAAGTCGTACGTACGCACGTATGGTGACATGTTATTCAAAGGATGGATAGAATACTGAATATGGTTGTACCATATTTATAATAACATCACAGTATATATATGATACTGGATTTATTATTTTATAATGGTAATAACAAAGAAAGAGGAAGTGGAAGAAGAAAGGAACTTAAAAAGGGGTGGTGAAAACATTACCTCTTCTTCGGGTTCTTCCTTTTGATTTGATCAAAAGGGCTCCTTAGGTTGGCTTTCTGATCAAACTAAGGCCTCTAGGTTGTAGTGAGGGAAGTTGGGAGAGTATTTGGGAAGATTGTGGCCGAACAAAAAGGCTTTTAATGCGTGAAGAAATGAGAAGGAGGAGTGCCTTTTTATAAGAGGGGTGAGGGGCACCTTTGGAAAAGCTAGAAATATTAATTTATAATAAATTCATATTCAGTTTCTAATGGCTCCAAAGTTGACTATTCAAAGGTTAAGGTGGGGATAGGTCGAAAAACACTCAACCAATAGAATTTAGACAGGTTTGGGTACTTATATTAACCTTATCTTTAAGTATTAACTCTAAGTTAATTAGTTTCACTTTTACAATGTCTCTTTGTATTTTTATATAATATGGTTAATAAACTTACAATATACATCCAAGAGACCCCCAAGTGGTCCATTAATTATGAAACTATCATTATATAAGTCTCTTGGCCAAAACATAGATTTTTTGGAATTTAATATCAATTAATAATATAATATTTGTTTTAAGAACTCTTTTATGTCAATTTTGACACTATTCAATAGATGATTTTTGTGAAACTCATAACAGATTGATTACTTCGAACAAAGTCAATTAAATCAATCCTAATATATCATATTATCCTATAAAATTAGTTTAATTCATTAAAAGTTTCATATTATATTTATTTGGGTATTTATAATATCAATTATTTTAATTTTTCACTATTATAGTAATTACTGCATCATCATTGTTTCATAAATAAAATAAATTATTTAATGTCTAAAAATGATAAATAAAATATAATTATGTAGTAAATCTTTTTATCTTTCTAATTAATATTTATAATCGAAAATATAACATATATAACCCTATGTAAAAATTGTTTTTCTAAAAGATATATGCTTGTGTCATTTTTGTATTCATTTTAACTTATTTAAAATAAAGTGTCATTATCACTTACAAGTGGATCCATGGGGTCCCCAAATCGACCCAAAGATGCCCATGGTCTACCATATATCAACCAATAGGGTTAAGACACGTTTTAGGGTAATTTATTATTATTATAATATTATTTTTTAACCCTTATTTACCGGATTTACCCTTAACCATGGTAAATAAAATATTTACCGCAGTAATTATTCAAAGTGTCTAAAAATAAAAGTTACCTATTTACACAATTTGAACATCCTGATTCCAAATATGGAATCCATTTTCCTAAATTCAAAACACAGAAGTGGAAGAAATTAATTTAAAATTAATTCCCGCTGTCAAAACAAAAAACGTGTTTTTAAGAGATAATAACTATCAAAAGATTGACACTTGTTTATGTTCGGTTTAATTGTAAAATTATGTCCAATGACCAACATTATATTAAATGGTAAAAATATATTCTAAATATACTTTAAAACTACTAAAATTAATAATTTATCACTATTAATTATTTTGATTAAAAAAGTTGTTTTTAATTAAAATTTAGTAATTTTCACTATTCATCAAAATTTGAAAGTTATCCGAAAAGTACCAAAATTTCACCTTAGGCTAAATTAGATATTCCGAATCCAAAAATGAAGTCTATTTTGAAATATAAAATATATATAATTTTAAAAATTAGGTATTACTATTCATAACGGCTAGTTTGATCGGTTGTGGTGTGTGTTAAAACTCGAAGTTGCGTACAACACAAGCTACTGTTTTATTCAAAGGAAAGCATACCGTGGAAGCTTGGGATGTTTCATTTTAAATTTTCTTTATGTCTCCATTTAGTAAAAAAGTTTAAAATATTGTATTTAAAAAGTTTTCACTATTAAAAGTTGATAAAAGTGCAATACTGAAAATGAATCTGTTCTTGCATTATGACTAAGAGACTCATAATATGGATTCTAAAATTATAAGGATTATATAAAGTTTAAAATTTAGTTAATACTATTCATGACCTCTTTTAATGGTTTTTTTTTGTAAGTCAAGGTGTGATTGAACTCGGTGTTGCGTGTAGTGCAAGTTATTGAATTATTTTGAAGAAATAACACACTATGAAATCTTGGGGTGTTACATTCTCCCCTCCTTCAATAAATTGCGTCCTCGCAATTTGAAATTGTTCTTCGAAAATAAAAGGTTGAAAATAGAAAATATATATGTGGGAAAACCCACATCGGAAATTGGGTTACTAAAATTTAGTCTTAATATGAGGAAAAGAGAAATGAAAGGGTCGCCATCGAATTATGATCTCGATTAGAAGAACATTGCTGGTAATTAGAGACATATAATTGGAGGAAAAACGTAAATATTTATAGGTAGTGATTGAGGTCATCAATCACAAACAAGTATAAAATTGAGGTCCTTAAACTCATCAATCTATGATGATTTGAAATACCATCGGTCCAAGAAAACATAGGGTATTGGGATAACACATTTTTTTACGTTTCAAAATATCTTAGTTGAAATCCCACATCGAAAAATGAATTAGTGAGGCCTCTATTTAAAATAAAGAGTGGAAAGTATGAAGATTACCGAAAATAACACATACTAGGGTTCCATGTAGGAAAATATGGATATGGAAGAGAAATCTAACCATCAATTATCTGATGGAGAGTGGTAGAGAACATGGCTATGAAAAGGCCAACAATCCCAAAGCCATAAATTAGTGATGATTTAAGGTACCATCTAGGACAACATTTTTTTTTAAAGTTACATTACATAAGGAAGAGGAATTCATTTATGATATTGACTAAGTACATTATGAGATATACTTACATTTTAAGTATATTTTCATTCTATAATAAATTTCCACCACTAACTCAATTTTTTTTAAACGATAAGTATTCAAGAAGACATGGTCACACTGGAAGAGCTAGAATAAACTTCTATAGAATCACATGATCCATGCAGGATAAACCATATATTTACATTGTCTTTGAAGATTAATCAAAACCAAAACGGTTAGTGAATGATCTAATGATCCCCCAAAAGGATATTCATTGAGATAAATATGTACTAATCTTAATTTCTAAAATTAAACCAACAATACCCCAAAGTTAAATAGATACCATTCAATAACCAATTTTCCTTAAAATCCTTTAATATAATCCAAACTAATATTGAAACCCAAAACATAGAAGAATTTGATTATGTAGTCTCCCATGTTACATTGTATCTCCAAATGACATCAAATACTCTTAAAGTAACATACTTAAAAGTAATTAACATCATCACATATTCTCTGTTATAGGTTAATCATTTCCATAAATAACCCAAATCACTATAAATCAACAATAAAAACGTAGATAAAAATCCACCATTACTCTACAAATGAAACCTCATTGTATTCTATTTTCCTTGGGAATATAGTGTTCCTAACAAAACGAACATCTTCCAAAATAACATTTATCACTTAATCACCAAATCATTTTCCTATACCAAGGGTATTCATCTGATAAGACATAAGAACCCAAATCATCTTATTATTGATCAATAAAATCATTTAACAAAAAAAATAGTCACACTAACCAGGGACTTCACGTAGTCCAGTGGTAGGCGATAAATCCCAATCGCACTTTGGTTGTGGGTTCGATTCCCACAGCTTTTTCCGACGCGACGGGTTGTCACACGGTCTACGTGTTGTCCTTTTTCAAAAACTATATTTTATAATATTACCAAAATGAGATAAATTCCTCAAAATAACATAATTTAACCACAAATGTTATATCATACTTTTCATTTTCATCCCAAATTATAATAACTTATCATTTTCTCAAACCCCAATGATCATATAAAACCAAATGGTTATTTATACCTATATCCACAAGAGAAGAGACAATTCTTACTCAAATATCATTCTCACATGGAAAACAGTGGGGTTACAAATACAAGAGAAAATTATTCCAAAGTAAACCCATCAACAAGGAGTGCTAATACTTTTTAAATTTTTCTCCAACCATTTATTTCCACATAGCTTCTTCTTTGACAAAGAAAATATTCTATAGAATAGGACATTCACTCGGGTAATGGCCAGGTCCCCTACATTTACGGCAAATGACTGTAAATGGACTCTTGGGACCATTTTTATCTTCTTCCATAGCACTCTTCATTTTTCTTCGGCAATTCTTCACTTTATGTCCTTCCTTCCCGCACGTAAAACATTTTGTTGTCCCATTGAGACACTTTCCTGGGTGTCTCTTTCCACATTTCCTGCATGATGAAAATTGAGGTTTCTTTTCTCCATGGTCTCCATTGCTGGAGATCTTATCATTTATCACCTTTCTCTTCCTTGTTGAGTCTAGGAGTTGGTTAATATATATGTTGTTGATCATATTTTTGGAAAACTGATTTGGCATAAAGAAGATATCTTTTACGCCTATCAACATTCCATTTTGTTGCTCATTGCCACCACCGTTCCCACCTTGTACATCATTCTCAAAGTCACTATGACTTCCTTGGAATCCAGCCATTGACTAAAACCAGAAATCATTGTGTGAGTAATAGTATTCGTAAAATCATTTAGAGATTAAAATGTCACCATATTCTCAATTTGAAACATATTAGGATTAACCAAGGTCATTTACTCTCATCTTATGTATATATTACTTAAATCGGTTTGTAAAGAAAATGTAAATTATCCTAAGCATATCCCCCGGGAGTGTCGTAACCAAGAGTGCAGCAAGGCCCGTTGTCGTGCACCAGTTCCCGTTCGAGTCTAGCTCAAAGCGGTGTTTTCGGGCTTTACCCCTAGGTACATCTGTGCCAGAGCCGCCTCTACTTGCTCGTATCCAGACAGGGATGTATTGCTCGGAAAACTCACAAGATATCCACAATACCAAAATTCTAGGAAGTTCTTTTATACTAATCCTCAAAGTTCATCTTAGGTCTGCGTGCTCTAATCAGATTTTATCTAAATCTAGCTAGCAAGGTTTGTACTAAACTTCCTCTGATACCAACTGTAACGCCCCGACCCTAATTACCTAGAGTCGGTGCATTATTACATAACATTGGAATGATCACGAGAAAGATCAAGTCTCGAAAGACCGATTAGTTTAGTAGCCTTAGAATAACTAGATACATCCATAAATTTTACATTACATCATAAAAAAACATCTTGTATTCATATCCCCTCATACTATCCCTGCAGGTCATTCATAAATTACTTCTTCATAATCCTGGGAAAAAAATAAAACATTGAAAGGGGGGATCTCAGATGCTCAGTAAGTATAACATTATAGCAGAATCCTTCATAAATAAGCATAAACACTTAAGGCAATTTATAACTAAAACAAAAGCCTTTTAAACTTGAACTTCAGCATAAAATGGGAAAGGTAAAATAAAATAATGCCATTTACTTACTCACATGGATATTTTACTAGTCTAATGATCACATGAAATATCAATAACCACTTTCATAATGATGGAATGCATAATTCCAGACTATCATAACCACATAGCCAAGGCCTCGTGCCAAGACTACAAATAAGATTTTGCCAAGGCCTTGTGCCAAGACACTAGTTTGTCTCATGAGACCTACCGATGCATCGAAGAGCTATAGCGGGCTCCACCCGTCACTTATTAAGTCCAGTGCATTCCTCATATGAATAGGTTTAAGCATAAAATAAACATTCGTATTACAACTAGCATACGAAATGTCAATACTTTAACCACAAACCATGAATGGTATAAAAATAGAACATCCACAGTCAAACATAACTCATTTGATACAATATGGAAGATTGTATTGTATCACATTAACCTCAATCATGAATAATGAAGGATGTTTACATAGATGAAAATAATCATCAAAACTATTTGAGGGAAATATCCCCCTTTTCTTGAAATCATTTAAAAGTCACACTATTTGTCAAGAAGCCATTTAAAAATAGATTTTTGAATCAAAGTGTCCCATACCACTTTGAAACTTTTAAAAGGAGTTTTAATTTTAAAACTTTAATGTCCATACAAATAAATCCTTAAAACCATTTTTAAAACATGGACATTAATGAGCAAGATTTAGAAGAATAAGTCTTTAAAACATTTTAAAATGGTATTTTGGTTAGAGATTCTAACCAAAAGAGAGACACTTGAGTACAAATAATTGAGGTAATAAAAACATTGTAATATCATGAGAATAAAGGGATTCATGATATACTATGTCAAAGTACATTATATACACCACATAAAAGTGATTTGGTGTATATCAACAAAGAAGTCTCAGTTGAATGTAAATTGAGATGAAATCTCTCATAAAGGCCGTTTCCTTAGGTTAAGGATAAATCAACGACATAATTATGTGTGAAAAAATATAAATACACTAAATATGATTGACTTTTCAGTGTAAAACAATCAAAGGATATTCACACATATTCTTGTTGAAACAACACCTACGAATTGGATGTTTAACTCAACAAATGGTGAAAGAGTTAAAATTACTCGTATCAAATTCATATTAATGACTTGAGAATTATCAATGGAGTGATTATGTGTATCAAAAGTATATCCACAGGAAGGGGAGTGGAAATTATGACATAATCAAATGAATAGTGATTCCACACATAATCTTGGAGTAATATAATCAATGAAATATGCGTAAAGCCGAATGAGTGGAAATAGAAATCTCAAATTCCCTTATCGATTTGGTAACGTACGAAAAAAAAACCATGAAATAAGGATCATACCATGACTATGTAAATACCCATAAATTAAAGTATATTACACAATTAATACAATCATGGGCAGTACACATACACCACATGTAATAATTAAGTGGTGAACAATGGAATTCTCAAGAAATTAAGAGCGAGATAAGAAACTCCTTACCACGTTTATCAACTGAGTCGTATGGGAAAAAGTTAATAACCACCAAATTATTTACAGAATAACATGAATATAAAGATAATCATGATAATATATATCAAATGGCAGTACACAATACACCACTTTCAATAATTTAGTGGCGAACAATGGAAATCTCACGGAATTGAAAGTGAGATAAGAAAATACCTTACTTGTACTTTTTCCTTGTTCGATGGTAGGTTTACCTCCTGTATAATGGTGAAATAATTGTTATTTAATAATACAAGAATAATTTACTTTAATATGATATCATATATGATCTTTTAACATTTATTTGTTAATAATATCTTAGAATTATCGTTATTTCGGGTGTTAACGGGTTCATTTTACTTTATATTCTTTGTTATGTGAGCCATATTCATTATTAATGGGATGTATATTATTCATATCCAGAATGATATCAATTCCTTAGATACTATTTTTAAATTATCAAATTATAATTATACTTGAATGGATATGATGAACAATGAATCTCATCGCGTTCGTGGAGACGGTAGTCCGTACATACGCACGAGCGACAATATCATTCTTTTGATATTAAAATAATATATAATTGGATTTTATATCATATATACAGAATCATTATCATGTTATATTTATTATTTACATGAGTTACACATCATTATTATACCCATCCAAATAATAATATATTGAATAACAATTACACCACGACGTGGAGACGGTAAGCCGTACGTACGCACGTATGGTGACATGTTATTCAAAGGATGGATAGAATACTGAATATGGTTGTACCATATTTATAATAACATCACAGTATATATATGATACTGGAGTTATTATTTTATAATGGTAATAACAAAGAAAGAGGAAGTGGAAGAAGAAAGGAACTTAAAAAGGGGTGGTGAAAACATTACCTCTTCTTCGGGTTCTTCCTTTTGATTTGATCAAAAGGGCTCCTTAGGTTGGCTTTCTGATCAAACTAAGGCCTCTAGGTTGTAGTGAGGGAAGTTGGGAGAGTATTTGGGCAGAGTTTGGCCGAACCAAAAGGCTTTTAATGTGTGAAGAAATGAGAAGGAGGAGTGCCTTTTTATAAGAGGGGTGAGGGGCACCTTTGGAAAAGCTAGAAATATTAATTTATAATAAATTCATATTCAGTTTCTAATGGATCAAAAGTTGACTATTAAAAGGTTAAGGTGGGGATAGGTCGAAAACCACTCAAACAATAGAATTTAGACAGGTTTGGGTACTTATATTAACCTTATCTTTAAGTATTAACTCTAAGTTAATTAGTTTCACTTTTACAATGTCTCTTTGTATTTTTATATAATATGGTTAATAAACTTACTATATACATCCAAGAGACCCTCAAGTGGTCCATTAATGATTAACCTATCATTATATAAGTCTCTTGGCCGAACCATAGATTTTTAGGAATTTAATATCAATTGATAATATAATATTTGTTTTAAGAACTCTTTTATGTCAATTTTGACACTATTCAATAGTTGATTTTTGTGAAACTCATAACAGATTTATTACTTCGAAAAAAGTCAATTAAATCAATCCTAATATATCATATTATCCTATAAAAGTAGTTTAATTCATTAAAAGTTTCATATTATATTTATTTGGGTATTTATAATATCAATTATTTTAATTTTTCACTATTATAGTAATTACTGCATCATCATTGTTTCATAAATAAAATAAATTATTTAATGTCTAAAAATGATAAATAAAATATCATTATGTAGTAAATCTTTTTATCGTTCTAATGAATATTTATAATCGAAAATATAACATATATAACCCTATGTAAAAATTGTTTTGCTAAAAGATATATGCTTGTGTCATTTTTGTATTCATTATAACTTGATTAAAATAAAGTGTCATTATCACTTACATGTGGATCCCTGGGGTCCCAAAATCGACCCAAAGATGCCCATGGTCGACCATGTATCAACCAATAGGGTTAAGACACGTTTTAAGGTAATTTAGTATTATTATAATATTATTTTTTAAACCTTATTTACCGGATTTACCCTTAACCATGGTAAATAAAATATTTACCGCAGTAATTATTCAAAGTTTATAAAAATAAAAGTTACCTATTTACACAATTTGAACATCATGATTCCAAATATGGAATCCATTTTCCTAAATTCAAAACACAGAAGTGGCAGAAATTAATATAAAATTAATTCCCGCTGTCAAAACAAAAAGCGTGTTTTTAAGAGATAATAACTATCAAAAGATTGACACTTGTTTATGTTCGTTTTAATTGTAAAATTATGTCCAATGACCAACATTATATTAAATGGTAAAAATATATTCTAAATATACTTTAAAACTACTAAAATTCATAATTTATCACTATTAATTATTTTGATTACAAAAGTTGTTTTTAATTAAAATTTAGTAATTTTCACTATTCATCAAAATATGAAAGTTATCCGAAAAGTACCAAAATTTCACCTTAGGCTAAATTAGATATTCCGAATCCAAAAATGAAGTCCATTTTGAAATATAAAATATATATAATTTTAAAAAGTAGGTATTACTATTCATAATGGCTAGTTTGATCGGTTGTGGTGTGTGTTAAAACTCGAAGTTGCGTACAACACAAGCTACTGTTTTATTCAAAGGAAAGCATACCGTGGAAGCTTGGGATGTTTCATTTTAAATTTTTTTAATGTCTCCATTTAGTCAAAAAGTTTAAAATATTGTATTTAAAAAGTTTTCACTATTAAATGTTGATAAAAGTGCAATACTGAAAATGAATCTGTTCTTGCATTATGACTAAGAGACTCATAATATGGATTCTAAAATTATAAGGATTATATAAAGTTTAAAATTTAGTTAATACTATTCATGACCTCTTTTAATGGTTTTTTTTGTAAGTCAATGTGTGATTGAACTCGGTGTTGCGTGTAGTGCAAGTTATTGAATTATTTTGAAGAAATAACACACTATGAAATCTTGGGGTGTTACATAAACATCAAGGGATCATCCCAAGGGTAGTACATAATCTTAGAAATGAATTTCTTTCTTTGGTTATTGGAAAGATTTTTTGGAAGGACACCTGCTGCAAGAAATTTTGCAAAATATGCAAACCTAGCAGACAGCCTGATTGACACAGTGAGCAGCTTTTCATCAGGAAAGAAAGAGTTAATCTCCCTAAAATCTTCATAACGGGTAAGAGGAAGCCTAGAATGATGGTCAGAAACTAAATTTTCAGCTCCCTATTTATCCCTAATCTCTAAATCAAACTCTTGTAGTAATATAATCCATCTAATCAGCTTGGGTTTAGTTTCCTTCTATGATAGCAAGTACTTTGAAGCAGAACGATCAGTGAAAATGATGAATTTTGAACCTAAGAGATATTGTATAAACTTTTCCAGAGCAAACACAATAGCTAATAATTATTTTTCAGTGGTGCTATAATTGTTTTGGGCTTCATCTAGCAGTATACTAGCATAGTACACCACATGCAATTTCTTATCTTTCATCTGTCCAAGGACAGATCCTTCATCCATGTCACTAGCATCACACATAAGTTCAAAAGGTAATTTCTAGTCTGGTGCAGTGATGATAGGTGATGAAGCGAGTTTCTATTTAAGCGTATTAAATAATTTCAAACTGTTTTCCTCAAAATTGATAGGTGCATCCTTGACCAAAAAAGAACACAAGGGCATAGTTATTTTAGAAATATCTTTTATGAATCTCTAGTAGAAACCGGCATGCCCTAGAAAACTTATAACACCCTTGACATTAAAAGGAGGAGGTAGTTTTTGAATAACATAAATCATAGCAGTATCAACTTCTAAACCTCTTATGGACACTTTATTACAAAGCACAATACCGTCTGTAACCTTGAATTGACATTTCTCCCAATTAAGAACAAGGTTGGTTTCAATGCATCTCTCTAAGACTAACTCGTGATTTTCAAGACAAGTATCAATAGTACTACCCACAATGGATAAATCATCCATGAAAACCTCAATAATTCTCTCAATAATATCTGAAAAGATATCCATCATACACCTTTTAAAGGTGGATAGAGCTCCACAAAACCCAAAGGGCATTCGCCTATAGGAAAATGTTCCAAATGGCCATGTGAAAGTGGTCTTTTCCTGATCCCCTGGATCAACGGGAATATAGTAGAAACCAGAATACCCATCCAGAAAATAGAAAAACTCATTTCCAGCAAGCCTCTCAAGAATTTGATCCAAAAAGGGAATTGAAAAATTTTCCTTCCTACTAGTTGCATTAAGATTCTATAATCTATCTAGACTTGCCATTTTCGGGTTTTCCTAACTTGGACTTCTTCATTTTTTTCTTTTTTAAAAATAGCGAGACATCCCTTTTGGGGGACAACCTAGACAGGGCTAACCCAAGCACTGTCAGAAATGGGGTAAATTATTCCAGTGTCTAGGAGTTTAATCACTTCTTCTCTCACAACTTCTTTCATGTTAGGATTTAATCTTCTTTGACATTCTACTCTAGGATTATGATTAGGCTCCATAGTAATCTTGTGTATAAATAATGAGGGACTAATTCCCTTAATATCAGCTATTGTCCACCCTATGGAAGATTTAAACTTTTTCAACACATTTAATAATATTTCCTCTTGATTTTCATTGAGTTCAGCAGAAATTATTATTGGAAAAGTGGAGTTCTCACCCAGAAATGAATATTTAAGATGAGCAGGGATTGGTTTCAATTTCAGAGTGGGTGGTTATACACTCGAAGGAAGAATCTTAGACTTGGGCAGTCCAATATATTCAAAACATTTCTTGTAAAGAGTATTAAAAGTTGAAATATTTTCAATTATACTTTCAGATTCAAAAGTAACAGTGTTTCTGTCCAGCGAGGGCAGTACACTGTCCAGATTTTCCAGATCAGATTTCCACAGGTTTATCAAAGAAAAATCATCTAATTGTCTTATATGTTCTCCCTCAATAACAGAAAAGTGTTCATAAAGGTTGTTGTTAACAGAAACAGCCTCAAATTCACTCAAAAATCTCCTAAGTTCAAAAATAGAGGATCCTTATAGAGAAGAAATGGGACAGTTATCCAGTTCTGGAAAAGTTTCCAGATTTCGAGTTTGATCAGTATTTTCAACTTATAAAATATATTCACAAAGATTTTCGTCTTAAAAATTATCTTTTTCAATAGAGGATTGATTTTCAGATTCATCTGAGTTTACAATTGAGTTATCAATCTCTAAGGAATCTATCATTGAACAGTTTTCAGAAAAAGTTGGAATTTTAACATTTTTAAACACATTGAACTCTTCTTTTTTTTCTCCAATTTTAAAAATTAATTGACCCCTAGAGAAATCAATAATAGCACCACTTGTGGCCAAGAAAGGACTACCCAAGATGATGGGAACCTCTTGATCACACTCCATATCCAAGACTAAATGTCTGCATGTAAAAATAGCTTCCCAGCCCTAAATACCAAATCATCTACCCTACCCATAAGATGAGTAAACGATCTATCAGCTTACTATAGTATGACTGTGGTGGGTTGAAGGTCACCCAACCTCAACTGTTGAAACATCAACTATGGGAGAAGATTAATTCTAGAAGCTAAATCACAAAAAAAGTTGAGTTGATCAGAGTTTCCTAGTGTGAAAGGTATAACAAAACAACCAGGGTCTTTCATTTTAGGTGGGATTTTCTTTTGAAGTACAACACTGCACTCTTTAGTGAAGCTGTAAGTAGAAAATTCTTCTAGTGTTTTTTTTTTGAAATAATTTTATTAAGAGATTTCAAGTAAGATGGGATTTGAATTAAATCTTAAATTAATGGAATGTTTACTTGAAGTTTAGAAAGGAGGCCAAGGAACTGAAGAAGTTCAGCTCTGGTGTTACTTTGAGGTTTCAGCTTCTTAGGGAAAGGGCTGGGTGGGGAAAAATTTTAAGGACAGTAGGAATATCCCTCACCTCTTCCTCAAATTTTTATTTTCCTTTATTATTTTGGTTTTTGGAATAATTTTCAGCTTTATTTTCTGGTGACCAATTCAGATTTAGATCATTTTCAAGACTTTTCTGGGAATTTCTAGCATGTTTGAAAAACAGATTTTTATTACCATATTGAAGCAAATTTTCATTTTGGGCATTTTCATTTTCTTTTTTAGCAACAATTTGAGTATTAATACCACTTCTAGTGAAAACAGCCATGGAATTATCCCTAGTATTATGTTTAGTGGTACATGGAAGTCTAACTTTTTCCCTAGATGAAAAATATCTAGCAATTTGGCCAAGTTGTGTTTCCATGTTTTTCATTCTAACATCAGTTTGAATTTTATCAGACTTATATTGATTTTGATGTTTGGATAGCTGAGTCATGTATCCTTCTTCTTGAGAGTTGAATTTATTCAAAATTAGATCAATATTAGAGGACATGTGACTATCATTGTTTCCTTGAACATTTTAAGACTCACACCTTTATTGATTTTGAAAGATTGGTCTTGATTGATTAGAGTAGTTAGGGGAATTGGTTTGTTTGATTAAGCCTTCCTCTTTCAAGGACAGATTTGGGTGGTTCCAATAGCCTTGGTTGTAATTATTTGAAAATGTAACTTATTTAGGAGGCATTCTAGGACCATATTTAACAAAGTTCAAGTTTTATTTTTATTGAGCTGGCATATCAAAGTTAGGAAAAAAATTTTCAGTATGCCCAAATATACCACACTAGACACACTATTCCCTTAAAGACTGATTGGTATTTTGAAATTCAAGTTGGTTTATAATTTGTTTTGAGTTCTGGTTCATTAAATATTGAAGTTGGTTTGTGATTTCAGCAAGATGAGCTTAAGTTTAATTCATTGAAAGAGTGTTTGAATTAACATTTCTATTGACTCTTTTTCTTCTTGAATTTTTATGTTGTGAATTCAAAGAAAGATTATTAAAAAAATATCTAAGTTCTTCATCTATTTTATCATTGTAATTATCCCCAGCAGCTTGATCGACTAGGTTCTGTCCAGAGGAGGACAACCCTTCATATAATGTATCCATTAGAAGGTGAGATGGGAGTTGATGATGGGGACACTGCCTAAGCATATCCCTGAATCTATCCCAAGATTCATGAAAAACTTCTCCATCCTCTTGATAAATACTAGTTATCTCTGTTCTAAGTTCACCTTTAAGTCTTTCAGGATAAAATTTCAAAATGAATGATTTATACACTTCATCCCAATTTTCAAAAATGTTCTCATATAGACTCAGAAACAAATTCCTAGCATTACCCTTAAGGAAAAAGGGAAAGACTCTCATTCTATGTTCATTTTCTGTGAGTCCTAGAAGAGGTAATTGTTGCACAGTATTGTATAAGTCTCTAATAAAGGCTATAGAATACTCATTAGAGATCCCATTAAAAGCAGACAGTAGTGAAATGTGTGATTGTTTCAATTCATAGTTAATGGCCCTAGGACTAAGTCTGATGGATGAGGGATTACATGAAACTTGAGGAAGCTGAAACTCCCTCATCCTAGGCCTTTTATGCTCATCTAAGAGTTCTAGATGGTTTTGAATGTTTTTAGGTGTAGGAACTCTATTATCAATGTTTTCTATTTCAATTTTTTTCTTCCTTCTTAGAGTAGTTAAATGTTTATCTAATTCAAGGTTTAGGGGCTCTAATCTAGCACCAGAAGTTCTTGTGCTCATGAAAACAACAGTAACAGCACACAGCAGTTACAGTTCAGAAATATAAGTAACAGTTTTTATTACAGTTTTCAAATTTTTTAATTTTTTAAAGATTTGTATATGTGTGTTTTTTTAAATGTTTTTTTTTTTGAGTAACGACTCGTTCCTTACCCAGAAATGGCACCAGAAAATTGACATAAACCATCATTGAAGCCTGTCAAAGTTTAATATTTATATTTCTACAAACTACAGTATATTTAACAAGTAGGGTCGAACCCACAAGGATGGCTAATTTGACCACTAATCTTCTGAAAACTAACTAAATACCCCATTGATGTCAGCAATGGGATTGAGTTTCTATTTTTCTATATATCTTGTTATTTATTACAAACCACAAATGAAACAATACATTTTTTTTATTTTTTATTCTAAACTGTTTCAAAATAAGGAACAAGCTAAAACAGTAAATAAGAAACAAAATGCTGAAGAGTGAACAATCTAGAGTAATATGTCTGGGGACAACATCAACTCTACTGGTTTTGAAAACATTCCCTCTCATAAAAGTGATTAAAACTAATACCACTGAAAAGGAGTTAATTATTTCACTTGCTAGGAGATAAATCACTAAGTTTGACCATTTTTTGAATTATCCACTCTTAGAAAAATCAACTTGGAAATTATAGTTTGAAATGATTACAAAACAATCTCCCCATTTGTTTTGTAGTTTTTTTTATTTCAATTAAAAAGTTCAAGAAAATTAATCCACATTTAAACTCACTGTATTAATGTAGAATTATGAGATTAAATGAAAGTGGTATGTTGCAATTGATTGCAAACCGAACTGATCTCACCAATCAATTCTGATCACATTAAAAATGATAGAGTAGAGATAAGGATGATAAAGAGTAGACTCAATTTGTATCCCAAACTGGACGTATTTAGCCTATCATCATATCTATTTAATAAAATAAAATCATTTAATTATAGTGGAAGAGAATTGAAAGAGAACAGAGGAAGAAAACTCATTCTTCTTGCTTGAACCACTGCTGCTCTTGGCCCTCGGAACTCCGAAGAATGGCTCTCCAGGAAGAGCTCTAGGTTCTATACTCTTCTCCTGAAGTGAATGCTCCAATAGATTCTATGATTGAGTCTGCTATGTTAGTTTCATGAATGAGCATCCCCGAATCCGTAATCTCCTCCTCAATTCTACCGCTGCTCTTCTTTATATATCAACTTTCAACTTCCGCATGTCACTTCTCATTTCCACTGACTTTAAAAATCATTTACTTTTGCACCGAACACTTGTGTTTCTTCGTGACCGGCACGTCACACTAGCGTTGTCCCCGTAATAACTTTCGTTAATTTAGTTAAATGTATTTAGACATATACATGTCTCTTGAATGAACCTGTGCTGATAGAATATAAAAGTAAATAAATGCGTATGCAAATAATGGGAAAAAAGTTATTTTTTTAAAAGTTTTGTCATATTACTCGTTGAAAGTTAACTAAGGTTAATTGATGATTATTAATTACCTTTATATTATTTAAAAATATATTCACTTAATTGTACATGGTAAAACATAAGTTTATTAAAAAGTTATTAACTAAATTAAGTTAATAGATATAATTACTAAGTTATTAATTTTATCATTTTTAACTAAGTTATTAATGTTTAACATCACAAGAAAATAAGTAATTAAAAATTTAACAATTTAGATAGTATTAATTATTTTTAATTAATAATTTTATTATCATTATTATTATTACTTTTTAAGAAATTAAATTGTTCGATTAATTTGTTAATTATTTTATTTTAATTTAGTAAATATAACTAATACTTAAGTTTTAAATATTTTTAAATTAGTTTGTATATTTTATAGTTTATTTAATTAAATATGTATACTATTAACAGTATATTAATTTATTATTAACATTTATTATTAAATAAGTTTTAAATTAGTTTTAGTTAGTTTTTTTTAATAAATTTCCATTTCATACCCCCGCAAATACCAGCGCACAGCAACAGGGCGAGGGTTTCTTCGGTGCTGAATTGAGCCCTGCGGCTGCTTCTCCTTCAGCAACAAGGCGACGGCCTAATCCTATGGAAACGTTGACCTCCTATCCTCTGTATAGTGACACACAGCAACAGGGGCCTCGTAAAAGCGGCCTTCATGCAATGATAGCGAGGTTCCTTCTCTCCAAATCTGACAGCTTCCCTCCTCAAGCACCAGCTGAAAAAGCTTGCAATGGATCGGAGAAACCGAATCTGCATCATGCTCGGGTTCAGGTGGAGGATCAGCAAAAGGGAGCTTTTAGGTTCTCACTACGGTGCGGCAATTCTTCTTAAAGTGATGCGTCATCCTTATATTTCTCAGTTTTTCCCGATTCGAAGATTCTTGTTTTCAGATTTGGTATTGAAATGGTTTGAGAAATTCCGGTTTGAGTCTGTAATTTGAAATTGATGAAATTTGAAGCTATTTTTTGTAGTTCTGTGTGTGTTTGTAATGAAAGAATACATCAGTTGGATGTTTGACAAAAGCTGTAGAAGCAGAAACAATGGAGTGATAGTTCTCTTCTGGCTCGAACTCAGCCTGTGGAAGCATGGCAGGACTCTTCTAAGTGACTTCAGAAAGATGAATCCCTCCCCTTGGTTTCCTTTCTAGTGGATGGTGGTTTTGCATCGGTGACACTTTGGGAGAAAAAGAGAGAGGCCGGGAAGATATCAATAGCAGGGAAAAGAGGAGATGCGGTGAGACAACACAATGGTGAATCACGATGAAGGATTAGATAAAGAAGGGAAGAATTTGTGTGTAAGATCAGTGGGAGGGTGTTTGGGTTGAGGGTCTCACCAATCGTTATCGGTGAGACAGAGAAAGGGTGGAATAAATAAGTGAACTATCAGTGAGTGCTTGAGATAATGATTAGTGACGGTTGGTGAGAATAGTGAGTTGGGTGACTTACTGATTCAAAAGAAATAAAATGACACTAAAATAAGCATGAAAACGATGAAGGAAATATCGGTGAGTCATTGACTCACCGATAGAAATGAAAATAGGGGAGGCTACAATGAGGCACAGATAAATTAAAAAAATTGGTGACAAAAATTCACCGATAAAATGACTCATTGAAAGATAAAAAAACGAGTCACTAATAATTAAAAATTAGAAACCGATGCTGATGTGCAATAGAGATCGAAACCGATGGACAGATTGGCGTGTCGCAACATAGGTGCGTCGCGAGAGACCGATGGTGTTTACAGAGTAATCGGTGTGACACGACACACTGATAGTTATAGAAAAAACTTTGGTGTGACATAAGATCGGTGAGACAAATAATTTGTGTGATGAAACATCGGCGTATCACTCATCGATAGTACAACAAGAGATGTAGCCAATAAAAATTAATTTAAAGGAAATATTAAAATAAATAAAACATAAATTAATTAAAACAAAAGGGAAATTAACTAAATTGTTTAAAATTTAATAATTAACCGTAACCAAAGATTAACTAAATTAGTTAACCAACTAAAAATAATGGTAAATTAATTATTAACTAAGAATAGAAATGTTATGTTTAATTAAATTTATGTCTAAATAAATGCAGAACACCTAAAAATAATTAACTGCCAACATAAAATTAAAATAATTACAATTAACTACAGATTATTAACAACTAAGTTAATTAGATAAAACAAAAAATGAATCTTTAAAATTGAAAACACATTATTTTATTAAACATAAACATGAATTGTTTACTTATTTATTTAAACAGGATATTTAGAATAGATAATACATAAAGAGTTAACTTATTTTAACAAAACTATTTAAAAGTGTAAAGCTCTAAATTTAAAAACTAAATTAGATTAATGAAAATAACAATGAACAAATAATTAAGTAAAAACATTTAAAATATTAAACCATTATCAAATTAAGATCATTAATCAAAAAATTATGTTATTAAATTTGGATTAATTAGAAAGACTAAATAAAAGGACTAAAAACACATATTTGATTATAAAAATGATTAATTAAAAGATTTATTAATAAAATAAAAAAGTACCATTATTTATTAAAAAGAGTTAAAATAAATAATTAAATTGATAAAAATTAATTAAAAATATGTGGCAAAAATATGTAAAAATAGAGCCACATCAACACATGATATGATTTTCTCAATAAAGCTACAAATCAACTATACCCACCATCTTGCTTTGACATAAGCACTAAAAAATTACTAATCCAACCCACCTAGTTCATTATAATCCCCAAATCCCAATGTCCATACCCACAATACACCTTGTATAACGTCTCAACTCACACATGAAATTAATTGAGGTTTCCAGATGAACTATATCAAATAAATTGCAAACATCCCAAGACCCAAGAGACCGTCTAATTGTTGATCCCACATGCCCACGATGCAACCCACTTTGGGTCATGTCCCTCATGACTGATATGAGGCTCCCCCTAATGGAGTTCCATTATCATCACTTTTATGGTTGAAAATCCATAACACCAAGACCTACACTCTATCCATCCCCAAGCATGATTAACGGATGTGGTCGAACTCACTCATACTAAAGAACTAACTTGATACATAATTCCCCAGCCATCCTTGGATCATTGGAACATCACCCATGATATTCATTGTAACCCAACTCATCTCATGGTTCACTGTCCTCAACTTTCCATTAGTTCATTCCCTACAAAACTTATTTACCTATACCACTCCCCAATCATAACCTAAATAGATTCATCATCAAAACCTGTGTGTCACTCCAACCAAGACGAACCTTTTATCCAGCCAAGCCTGCTCATACCCAAAACTCCAGGATAGTCCATGTTACATCACTCAATCCATTTCAATTTCACCTCTATTCACTGAGGGATATTTTCCACCAACTAAACCCCACCCCCACCCCCAAATTATGCTCTCAATTCCTCATCAATTCCATCGATAAAAATATTTCTCATTGTCTCTCACTGATCCATAATTTAATTCCATCATGTGAAACTAGCACATTCCACCTCAAATGATTTAATTATGAATGTAATATATTCCAATTCCACTAAATAACTCTAAGATTACTCACGATCCTATGAGTCACATATCATCAAACTATACTGGCATTCCAAACCCATGATCCATGCTTGATTGAATGTAAGTTCATATATCAATGAACATCTTAGATATTCTCATTCAAATCGAAAAATATCAATGATTCCATGTCCAATCGTACTCTTATCCACCATCTGACACCACACTAAAACTAAATCATCTATCCACGTCTGCACCACACTTCAAAATCACATACAAAGGTCTATAGGGTGAGGAATATGAATAATATTTTTCTTCAAGCTATTCCCAACACCACAATACTATAAGTATCACATTCTAAAACACTAGAAACAAAGGTAATTAATCCCACAAAACCCAATTAATACCCATGAATTCATTATAAACTCAATTACACCTCTTAAATATATACCTCAAACCAAGAAAATTTAACAATACATTTCAATCTCTAGATTAATCTCAGGCTTGGTCTAACCACTCTTTTGAGTTACACTCAATAACATTGTACACTTACCCACTAATGATCAACTCTATACAAGAGGTATCATGGTCTACCAAATAGAACAATAATTTGAGTCACTCTAAAGGACACATCTTGATATATGTCATAAATTCTCTCTTTCAAAGTCTAATGATAACATACATTCCAACATAACCACTCAAGGGTCTCACATAAAACCAAAATCACATGACAAACCCCAACACCCACTCTCAAGTATCATATACACATAAGTAAATAACCCCATCCTAACTTATCACCCTTCAGGGCATCTTATCCACAACAGGCAGCCACATTTGGGACTACTCCCTCAAGGATATTGTTTTCCACAACCCATGACATTATCTTGGATGATCAGTATGAAAATAAACCATAAAAAATTAAAAGTTAAGTAGAATTCCATTCAATGATATATGTATAATTTCTATATAGTTTGTTTCTGCCACATTAATTAACCAAACCTATAAAGGAACTACCCAATGGGGTCAATCAATTGGGTACATAATGCCCATGTTTACCTACTACGATTATTTCACCTCCATGAACATGGGAAAATATCATCATCATAATTAGAGAGGATCTCACTATAGATCCACATTAATTACCATCAAAGATAAATATATATACAAGTCATTATAATAGTATATAATTCCACCAAAACTTATACTAAGAAGAGTAATATGAGTAGTTTTATAAACATTATACAATGGACCCTCTTGTGAGTGACACAATAACATTCTAGTAGGCCTATATGTCATGTGAATTCAATGTTCCAAGAATTATTGATGAAAAAATATCTTAGATCCATGGGATTAATTCCTAAATCAACTAATTGGCCTCTTACTAAAGGGATAAGAGAGAAAAATATTGCAGAAACGATATATTTCAAATATAATTTCTTCATGTGATGTAAAATTCATCTAAATCATAACATGAAATAAACAAATATCAAACCCATCCCTGCTTATTTGGAATTACAATCAGAATATTTGATCATGACATACCATCCTATTAACCATCACAAGATCTAAAACATTATTATATTACATGGATACATCAACACAAGTAGTTAGAAAAATAAAAATTGCCTATGATATCACCTTGTAACATCTCATCACAATGAAAAATTGATTGATTCCCAGAATTATAACCACCACTATACCTCATGTGTGCTTCCTTATACCCAAATGGATCTCTACTACCAACTAGGGTCTAAGGCGGTACTGTGAGGAGACTATACCCCATGTATCATAGTGGTAAATCATAAATAAAGTAACCAAATACCATGCACATAATGAAAAACCATATTTCATAGTATAAATATGACATCTAATAATGGTAACATGAAATGTAGAGATACACATACATTCACACAACAACTTATTCCCAATGGTCGAATCATATATAAAAAATAAAAATAAAAAAAAGAATTAAAATAAGGTACAATAGGCTAAATTATAATCTATGAGAGTCACCTCATCCTAATCTTAAATCCCATATGTGTTTCTCTAGATTTATTATGAAATCTTGGGCCTCATTCCAACCTAAACCTATAACAAGTGAGGGCTGCAAGGGTACACAAGTGCAATGATGCACCAAGCATTGTGTGAGTACATAAATAAGTAGGAAACCACTAATGATTTCTTATACTATAAAATCAATACAATGACATGTGCATACAAATGCTCTAAATTAATAATAAACTAATATAAAAAATACCATCCATACATGCATCACCCTGATTCAATAATATCATTGTGCATGTCTTTGGAACCATGACAACCCATGTACCAAGATTTATACCACTGTCGATCCTTAGGTCTCTGGAACCAATCAACCATAACTGCTTAGTCCAGTGATGGGGGTCTATAAGAATTTCCTAATAATCACACCTCCAAATATAACAGACTTGGGTCTCCATGGTATACATAAAAGAATCAAATACCTCCTCTTTGAGATTTTCTCTGTATGGTCATATTCCCATAAGTATCATGGATCTAGAGAGTGTTCCTAGAAATTCATATCCCACTAGATAAATCCTAGCTCTATATCCCTATTATCTCTACCAAATGTGACATAACCCCCCCCCCCCCCCCCCCGCAATGGTAGTTTTATCAATCTATAGTAACACAAACATCCCCTACGAGACTTTTATCGGCTACTGAAAAGACCATCATAAGGAAAGTTTATATACACAATAAAATATCCCAACAATGTGCATTTTACAAACATAAATAATTGAAATCACTTTAGGTAATTTTATTATACATCACTATAATACCCTGGGGAATATACCAAATCACATCAAATGTAAAAGAGAAACTAGGGCTTTGGAAATAAAAAAATCATCATCACCATTTGTTCCAAACCCCACCCCTCAATGTGGTCAAAAAAATTCCATAGAATCATCTGGGTCCCTAGGTCACCACTAATGTGGGAACCACATTTGGGTTCCCCTGTCCTAGTCCAATATTGAGTCATCAAAAATCTCGTGGTGGGAATCAAGGCCCTTGTAAATCTCATAGTCATAGCACGACTTCATAGGCCCATTGGGAAACCCTCACTAGTGATATCCTTGAGAGATATGTCAAGGTCCATCTCTATATCTAGGGCCACTCCAGGGTGATTCACTCACAAAACCGTCTCAAATATACATATGGTATGTCCATGTATTCCAAACACATCTCAAGGGACCTCACCTACCCTACTAGGTCACATCATCCCATTTCACATCACCACCCTCTCTTGGAGGTCTCCAAGTGTTTGGGTATCCCATAAGTACGACCTTGAATATCATAATTCGATGAATGAAGGAAAATAAAAAACCATTGTGGCCTTGAACTTTACTCATATTCATTACAAGAATTTTACATAGGTTTAATACTTTAATTTGAATTACAATTTTATTTAAATTTAATAAAATATTTAAATTAACACCTTTATATTAAATTAATAATGATAGATAATTAATTAAGAAAAAAGTCAATTCCATTAGTGGCATAACTAAACTACTCATTCACCATAAGAAATGTGAACAGAATCCATAGATAAAGTAACATAGATCTCAAACCTAAATTAAAGCAATACCCCTATTTTAAACTTCTACAACTCTAACCTTCTCTCACCCAATATTACCCCAACATTTCTAAGATCAAATGATAACTCCATGCATATATAGGATCCTATTCCATGAAAGACATTGAAAAATTCTTTTAAATGTGATAATAATTAAAAAACCATTTATTTGCAAATATAAAAATTCGAAAAAACTAATCGGGGACTCCATCCACTTCAAAATTGCATCGAATACCACCCAAAGTGTTCACAACAAACCCCTAACTAAAACCCAACCTAAATCAACATCATTTAACTCTATAAAAATTTCCAATTAAATTTTATTTAATTATAAATGTTTATTAAATTTTCTATCATAATGTAATTTCAATGATTCAAAAAAATAGTGCCACCTAGAAATTGTCTTGGGATGTCCTCTACATGAGTAGAAAAAAATCCCCATCACCAATGTCTAATGCCTCCATGATCCAGTGGAATAAGAATCAAATATCCTAAGTAGATATATCAAAATTAGAGAATAAGAAAGAAGGAAACAGATAGGGACCAATTGAGGGTGATTTGTATATTTAATCACTTCAAAACACCATCAATAATGATCCCTAAATCAAGGGGAAGAAGAGACCAGGAGGGGTTCTATCCCACAAATCTTGCACAAAACTGAATGGAAAATATGATGGATGGACCATCTAAAAATTAAATGGGGAAAAATTATGATTCTACCATATTTAAATTCTATCATCTAACTAATGTCCACATACACATTATAGGGAACACTCTTTAAGCCACTGATTAGTTGGTGTTTCTTACTGGCTGGTAGTTGCCACTTGGGTCACTGTTGAGGATACTCGGATCCCTTAATACACCTCTCAAGATATATAACTCTTCAAATAAACCTATTTTAATTTGTAAAAATACTTATAACTCGTTTGAAAACCTCAATTACCAATATAGCCCATCCACGAAACGCATAATTTTAAAAAGCCTCTTGAATTTTTATGCAGATATATACATAGGGTATTACGATGTTAGTGAAAGGAGGGGCCCCATATTATTTTTAATATTGAGATCAATGATAATTCATGTGAGTCTTAAATTATGCTTTCTAGGATATATATTATAGAAAATAACACACAAACTAAACCAAGTTCCAACTAAAGTAGTGAACAATATTCAATATATTCTTTGGGATGACAATAAACTTATAATATCACATATTCAGGTATTGGTACGAGACACATATTTATGGATATCACTGGAAACAAACTAGATTATCAAGACATGGAGTATATTTTAATATGTTATCTTAAGGAAACTAAATGAAATTATATATATAGTCCTTAGAAAAAATTATAATGGTTAAAATATTTCATAATTTTGTTGAGTAGGAACATATCTTAAAAACAGATCGTCAGATAAATATATAATTCGATGAAGTCAAGCCTCAAAATACCAAATATTTTCCATTGTATTTTTTTTATAAAGCATAGTGGAAAAATCTATTCTAGAAAAAATTGTATTGTGTATGACAATTAGAGGATTAAATAACCAAATAGTGATGTTTTTCTAGTCACTGTGCTTGGTGACACATTATTTTTTGAAGAAAATAAACCTCCTTACTATAATAATTTAGTAATAAACATATAATTCAAAAAGTGGAATGAATCCATGAATTTTGAAATGGATTCCATATTCTAGATCCAATTTTTTTGGTAGATCCTCCAGTTGATTTAAAGAAAGTTGGGTGTAAATTTGTATTCAAGAAGTATCTGTAAATGGATAGTAATATCAAAAGTATTAAGAAATTTTTGTTACTAAATAGTTTGTAAAACATAAAGTAATAAACAATGATAAAACCTTTTTTCAAGTCTCTAGTTTAAAATGTATTCGAATTATAGTTTACATAATAATATACCATGAATATAATATTTTGAAAATGGATTTCAAAACAATATTACATAATTGAAGCCTTGTAAAAGATGTCTATATAAAAATCTAGAATGGGTTGGGAGTGAAATGGATGCCAATAAGGTGTTCAAGTTACAACTTCCCAAATACGGGTAGAACTAAGAATACATATCATGGAATGTTCGTTTTTATGAATCCATATAGAAATTTGGATTAATAAATAATGAATTTTTATATTGTATAATGGAAATGAGATCCCATTTTTATATTTATTTAATATGTGGTTAAATAAATACTTCTCTATGAATGACTTATGTGAAGAATCCTATATTCTAGGGATTAATATCCATCATGATAAATAATAGAAACTTTTTTTATTATGTTATGGTATATATATTGACAAGGTAATGAAGATATTAAGCAAGGAACAATCCAAGAGGGTATTATTTCCAATTTCAAATGTTATACATATATCATAGAAAAATGTGTCCCTAGACACAATTGTAGGGGAAGAGAGATTATGAGTAGGATCCCTTATTCTTATATGATATTTTTTATCATGTATTCAATGTTACTTACCAGGATTGATGTGATGTATTCATTGAAAATGGTAGGAATATATAAATCATACCTTGGTGATATGTATTAAAAAATAATAATAACTATTTTAAATTTTCTGATGCATACAAAATTTATTTCTTTGGTATACTGAGGATGTGAGGAACTAGTCATTAGGGGATATACAGATTCTATTTTCCAAATAAAATAGATTTATTTGGAAACCATAGTTGGGATATGTTTTCTACCTTAATGGATGATCTATGAGATGTAAGAGTTCTAAATACCACATGGTCATTGATTAAAGTATATATTCCATCTATATTTCAACTTTTGATCTAGCTAAATTAGTATATTTTATAAACAACTTCATACAGAAACATGTTGTGGTACCTAATAGTAAAAATTTTATGACACTATATTTTGATAACAATATATAGGTGATTCAAGATATAATGTTATTTTTACATTAATGTATGAATTATATTATTCACAAGTATCATCACTTGATGGATTTTTCTCAAATAGGGTAGACCAAAATTATAATATTTTCTAAAGAAGAGAACAAGGAAGAATCATGGACTAAATAATTATTTCAATGGAAGAATGAATATCATGTGAGAGATAGCATAATAAAATTTTTCTACTATTGAATCCAATTACAGTGAGAGTTTCTAAGAGTTTGTGCCCCTGAACTAACTAAAATTTCACATTAATCTATTTGAAGATTGGTAAATATCTTATAACATCATGTAATTAAAGTGTATATCACATTAAAATGATATATAAATTCCATTCTATAATTTGAACATTCTAATTCCATGAAAAAATTCTTAAAAATATGTCCTTTTTTGTCAATAAATTTATCTAATTTGACACATATGTTGTTTAGACTATCATGTGATGGATACTCATAAGTGTATTTGGATTATTCTCCTGAAGTTTAGCAGTTGGTTATCTCTAAGAGATGATATAGTGAGTATAAACACTTCAATATGAGTTTCCCACGTTATATGTGTCATTGTATACTCATTTACACATACTTGAGTATGAGTCCTCATACTTGATATTATTATTAATATATACCATGAATTGAATAAATTGATATATTTTCAAAAAACTATGATGAAATTTTCTCACAATGAAGGATATCTTGAGTGCAGCATAAGTGATATGAAATTAGTTGATTTTGTTAAGAAAGTATTTATCCCTTCTGAGTGAATGGATGTAGATATATATGAACCATTTATTGAAATTAAAAAGTATAATTAAGTTCATTTCCATGTTGGTTTTTTGATAAGTTCATTTTGTGAAGTCAATGTATGATAATAAATCATATAGGTCAACTTCACAGGTATGTGACTTTCTTGATGAGATATTGAAAAAAATAAACTATATTATATAGTAAGTGTTCATTTTTGGTGGTTTTCATTATGAAATTAAACTCATTCTCTAAGTATTCTGTAATGTGATTCTATATGTTAAGCATGGACTTGAAGTCAGTTTCCCTAATGTGACTAAGAAAGGGTCCTAGAGGGGCACACACTAAATAAATACAGAATCTCAGTTAAAATACATTAGAATTTTATATTAAAAATAAATATTATTCCCAAAATGTGGTTTAATAATTGTTATTGTCAGGTTGATCACATAAATTCAATCACAAGATATTTGTGTTAGAATATATGTGAGTGTAATATTAAATAAATATTTATTCACCAATTATTGAGTATATATTTTTTATTGAAAAAATAATATAAATATTTTTTTTATTAAAATAAATAGTTATTGTTTAATGTTTGATAAATGTTTCGGAGGATTGTCGAGTCATGTTTATGGCATGATGTAAATGATATATATTTTTTATATCATTTAAATATATTAACTAATTTATTTAATAAATTATATTTAAATATCCATGACTTATAGCATGCCATGAAATTTAATAATAATATTATTATTATTATTATTTTATATTGGGTTCATTTAGGATATGTAACTAGTTATGGTACATTGTTAAAATGAAATTTTTAACCCTATGTATATAATCTGAATTATATCATTTTATTGAAAATTGAGATTTGTGCACACAATAGATTCAATCAGAGAATTATCTCAAATTCATAAAGAGAACATCTCAAGAAATCTTCCAAGTGTTGTGAGTGGTTTCCCTAGAAAAAACACCATAATTTACTTTGATTAACATTACATATATACAATTTTACTTATATATTATTCTAATATTACAATAATAATATTGATATTTCTAGATACAATGTTTACATACTATTGCCTATAGTCTAAATTTCATATCAAAATGTTATAACAATTCCCATCTATAATTAGAACCTTTAGATACAATGAAAATAATATTAAATATATCTCTTATGGTCTATATACATCATATAGATGGCACACAGATGATGTATGACTATCTGGTGCAGGGGGCTTAAAAGAATGGTGACTTATTCTCATTAAGTTTTCACTTGTTGATCTCGAGTACGGTTGATCAGGAGAACTCACCCACCAATATGAACACAACATGTTTTAGGTACCATTGGTTGTTCTTCTCTACAAACATGTGTATTGGTATCCATACATAAGATCCCTATTGATGTGTACCATTGGATTTCTTAATTTTATACAAGGAAAACCCCATTACATTGAAGTCATGGAAAGGTTGCATTAGTTGGTTGTGTCATTGGTGGCATGGAATGGGTAAAATGATCAATATTAATTTTTTTTCATATGAGTTAGTGAAGATATATCTCAAGGTAATATTTTGAACATGATGGTAGCACCTTCATTAAATCCATTTCCATTGTACAAGATGGTATATCCATCCAATAAGGTTATGAACTATATCAGATAAATAAAATGATGATGAAACAAGTGTGCATCTTGGTTTATGAAAGATAAGGATATACATATATTATTTTACACAAAACATGTTCATAAGAGGTATTCTTAACTATGATATTTCTTATCCCTTAAGGACCACAATGGGTTTCTATAATTAACTCTTTTTATATGGTTTGGACTCACCACTACGGAGATAGAGACCTAGAGGGTCACACAATAAGTACATCCAGAAGTTCCAACAATTTGAATAAAAATCAATTTTGGATGAAGAGGGACCAATTTGTAGGCTCTGGTGAATGTTATATTGTGATTAATCATAAGAAAATATCATTCAATTATATTAGTCAAGTCTATAATAACTATGTTTGAGTTTATTTCTCAAGGTATTTATAAGTTGTTTTATAATAAAAGTGAATACGATAATATATAATTTCTTGAATGAACATAACTCATTCACAATTCATTAAATTATTTAAGTAGCTTATGAACCATGTTAATGTTTCATATTTTATCATCTAACTTTATAAAGTGTTACAAGTGAGTGATAAAATATTTTTTACAATTATGAAAAATTTATTAAGTCATAAGTGTATGAAAAAGTATAAAATGAAGGTTATTAATTTCCAGGGACCAAACTAAAATTTTGTATAGTATAACATTTTTATAAAAAAATAGACTTTTTAATAGTAATATCAAACATTTAGATGAATTTTAGTGATGTTATATCATCTCCTCTCGTATCAAGTTGTTAGACTGACATTCTGATGGTTGAATAAGGTCAGATCTCTCTTGTATTCTCGATCAAACCTGTATTCATCATGTGATTAAAGAGACGTTGTAAATCTATTTGATTTCCCATTATTGAATCCAAGAATCATATATTTATGATCTATGAGATGTGGTGCATTTTTGGATGATCTAGAGAACATTTGGCTTAGCATCATTGAGTTGTGACTCACCGACGGTGAGCGAATCAATTCATCTAATTAAAATGAAAAAGCTACGACTTAAGTTTCTGTTTGATTTTATTTTTTATAATTAAAATAAATTTTGTATTATTCTTTGATAAATATAGGACCTTTTTTATTAATTGTTTTTAAAAGGAATTCAGATCATAAATTTTAAATTAACCGTGTTTCACACTTTCGTTGTACCCCAGGTTCCTTCAATTAGTATCATAGTGAATGTGAAATTATTTGAGTTGAAAAATTATAAATTTAAATTAAATTTTCTTTGACATTGAAAATGGATTTTAATAAGGTCCCAATACAACTGATATTTTATTGATCTGATTTTGTATCCCCAAGATATGGAAAATTGAAAATCGATGGGGTTTAATTTAAAATTGTTATTAAAATTAATGTTTGAAATTTTGGATTAAATTAATTGTTATCAGTGTAATAGATTTTTATCTAGAGAATGATATGATTATTTCATGTGTTACATAGATATACCAGAAGCAAGTTGGGGTAGTTTCATTGAAATACAAGCTTGGTGTGGAAGCTTGTTTTATTTTAAAAAAATAAAAAAAAGTATAATCATATATTATAATCTTATATAAAAAAGGAAAAATATTCCTTTGGAATATTCAAGGGAAAAACATTACACACCACTTTTTCTGGGAATGGGAATATTTCCCTCTCCACTTAATATAGGGTGACATATTTTAATTATGTATATATATATATATTAATTTTATATTACATTATATAATATAAATTATATTATATGTATTACATAATTATTTATATTGTGTGTATATATATATTCCCTTAAAGTTATGAAAAAATTTAGAATTTGGTCGAATTGGTATAGTTTGGCTCCATCTATCCCAATCCATCACTAACCCAAAAAAAATCCTAGGATCTAATTTCCATCTAAATAGACCTGAATATTATGAAATATATTTAGAAATTAAATTTTATTATCTTAGATTTAATGAAGTTGTTTCGGGTGCTATGAAATGTATATATATATATACAATTAAAATTATTTTACTGCAATTTATAGAATTAAAAATACCCTCAAGTTAAATTTTAGAAAATTTAAATTTTCTTATGAAATATAGTTGCACATTGAATGATCATGAGATGAGTAAGACTCTTTCATGTTTGGTTTAACATTAATTTAAATAATTAATTAATTTATGTTTATAAACTTTAATAATTATTTTATTTTGATGATCTGTATATCCTACATATATGTTTAATTTTTTTAAGAGATCATGTGTCCACATTTAAGTGATATAATGTATTTTCACATAGAACAGTTTTTAGAAAATTAGTTCAAGTTGAGATTATCCATAAACCAAAAAATTAAATTGTATGACTGTTATGGGATCTAAAATTCAAGTTAGGTATTTACTTAATGAACTATCTTAGGGTCTCAATTGATCAACTATTCACTCAATATATTTAACAACATATAACAACTCATCATCAAGCCATTATTTATTTATTTATTTATTTTATAGTGTGCATGGTTTATTATTTTGTGAATTTATTTTTATTATGTGCGATAATATTGTATGATAATAAATAGGTAGGCATAGATAAAATAAAAATGTTTGTGTAATGGTTTCTTTTTAACGAATTGCTAATTTCTGAGTTTGATAACATAAAACATGTATCTTAAATAGAAAAGTATTTCATTCAGTAAGATTAAATTATGAAATACCTCAAAGAAAATATCAAGCCATTAAATTCATTTAATCACTTTAACGTGGACATAATCAATTCTTTGAGGTTCTCTTCAGCCACAGTTGAGGGTTCCTCTTACAACTAGAGAGTTCTTATTAGAATAGTGGATCTGCATAAAGTTAGCAGCAAAGAAGTACCCATAACTAATTTTCTAAAACTTCAAAGGCAAATAATTGATAAATTAAAAGTAATGATTTGAAAGATATGGGACTCCACTCAATAGATCAATGATTTCCAAGTTAATGTTTTTGGCTAGTCAAATGCCTACCTTGATAATCATTGAGTATTGTGACAATAAATGTTTTTCAACTATGAGTAGAGATTTTAAGGATCATTGTTATTAGAATAATCTAGTGTCAAAGTATTCTGAATCTTATAGTGAGGGATACTGAAGTTACATAAAATACAGGGTCAACTTTAGTTATTTAATTAATCAATAATGGATAACTAGAAATCGTGATGAAAATACTAATATTCTAATGTTAATTTGATAGAAAAAGGATTGTAATACCAAAAGTTCATTGTGATAGTTTTGGGAAAAGAACATCTCATATATATCAAAAACAATTAGTAGTAGTATAGGTGGTTACACATGATACAAATATATTGTAAATTCATGGTGCTAGGGTCCCCAATACCTATTAAGAATCCTCATGAATCCAGGCTGAGAAAAAATAATATAGGAGAGTAATGGATAAAACATTTTATTCTATTATCAATGCTGATGTGATATGTATATCTAGAAATGGATGGTCATAAAATTTGTCTCATCTATGAGAATCTTTCAAGTAGTAAGTGAAATGATATGTGAATGAGTGATGATTACACTAGATATGTGACCATTAATTTGTGAATCATGATCTTTTAATAAATAAATTTCCTACGTATTTTTAACACATTTACTTTAGTTTTTTTTATGGTTGCCAATGAAAATAATAAAGAAAAAACTACACTACCTTTTAGGTATGGTTCACTACGTAAATAAGAACATAAGGAATGATTAATCCTTAGTTATTATGGTGAATAAGTTGATAGAAAAGTCGAACATGCCAATAAAAAGTGTGACACCAAAGGAACCTCCAAAAATTCGTTCGATAAATAGAGGTTATATTTGAACAGAGGTTTCTCTTTGAACAGTGGATATTTCGTCTGAATTTCATGAGATAATTCGTTGGAAGTTGAAATTCAATGAACCGGTGTTATGGAACATGTAACGACTTCTTCTTTAGGTATATTCATCAATTGAATGTAATGTTTTAGTTATAGTTCATGGGTACTGAATAAAATTTTTATATCAAATAAGTGTATTAAAATATAGTAACCAAGTAATAAAATAATCATTAAAAGAAGTAAGTTGAATTCTCCAAGTATCTGAGAAAGGGTGATTCCCAATTCAATGGTGAGAAGTATAGAACATATGATTTCCAGTATTAAGAATTCTAGTTGATATTTTATTTCCAAATTAATCATCTCACTTTTCCATTAGACAATAAGTTACATTATTATAGTTTTGGAATGAATGTGGTATGTGGTTTCTAATACTCAACAAACTGTTAATTAATGCTTGAATCATTGCAAATAACGGATGAATATAAAATGAAATACTTATATATCCCATTTTGGAAATATTTGTATTTTCTCGAAACACTAATTAGCTATCAAGGATATACCCCATATTTTTTTATAATATTTTTAGATAAATACCTTAGTTATTATCCATACACATATGTTCTTTGTTTTGGACAAACAAGCTTTACAAATATAGGTACATCACAAGGCATTCTGAATTTTTTCATCCAGAGAGTGTGAACTATTACACAGTTAAGATAGTGTTAAATATACTTTATAACACTCTATTAAGTTTTATTAATTAAGTTAAAGGTAATTTATGATATTTGGATGGTTAAAATATATGTATTTATTTGAGTACATCTACCGACAAAAATATTGACCAAGAATTCATCGGTCGTCAAATTTACAATGGATTTTTTCCTAAAATCACACTTCCTTATTCAACTTAAATATACTATATTAGTAAGGAGGATTGATGATTGATATTACCTAAAAATATTGATCAATAAAATGTATCATGGAGTAATTCCAAAACACATATTTCCTTATGCACATCAGAGTCATGATGAAATTAAAATGAACATCAATGTTGAAACTAGTTCTCATTATAGAAACTTATATTATTTTTCAACTAATGTATCACATATAAAGAAGTTAACCCATAAATATATGATAAACATTATGAAAAATGGATATTATATGAGTTATATTATGATATAAATCAATTATTTCATAAAAATTGGTATTTAGAAGCAACGTGATCATTGATAACATAAAAAACATGCATCGTAAAAAACACAATGTGCATCTAATGTAATTGTAATAATGGAATATAAGGATATTAAGAAATTACCTTAGATTTCATAATGATAGTCATGTAATAGACTATTTTTCTATAGAGGAGTTCACTTTTATATTTGAGGTAGTGGGAGAAAGATTGACAAGGATTCCATCAATTCCATAAATTGAAAAATTGTTGTCATATGAAAAATTTATAGAAGAGTACATGGATAAGAAATGTTTTAGCGACGCATACTGTGTAGGAAGGTTAAAAACATAATGGTGGTTCTGTATTCACTACATCTAGTGATACATTATTTATTGAAAATAATAAATCATATAATTATGTTATAAATTGAAATTTTATAATATTTACAAGTTCTATGAAAATTTAATACTAGATTGAATTTACCAATGTGCAATTTATTAGAATTTTAAATGTTTCAAATCTTGATAATGTTGTGGTATTCAAGAAATAAAATTACATGCCTGGTACAAGTGTGGTACCAGTAAGGCATGATTAGTTATAAAAATTCATCATTCTGAAATCTATTTGAATTTTGCCTTTTATATCTATTTTCTTTGATCATTTAATATTGGTCATTGGATGTCAAGAACCCAATTTTTGTATTGTTTATATACAATGAAAATAAATATGTTTAGTGGAACAATAAAATTACAATAAGTTTTTCAAGTTACTAAAATATAGTTTTGAATTGAAGTAAGCAACAAGATCATAGAATTTTCTGTTAGAATGACTTTTTGTATTGTTTCTAGAAGTGGTTAACAGGAGTGCTACAATTTTCCATGCAAAATGTGTTTGATAAAAAATAGAAAACAAGCACTAGTAAAACCATTGGCTAAGACCATAAGTATACTATCTTTATATATATTTAATTAAACTAGTAACCAAGGATATATGGAACAAGATCTCTGTAGGTAGATATGATAGGTTGATTAGACCAAGTGAAAGTACAAATACTGATAACATATTTAAGAATATAATTCAGAAAATTTTGAGAGATAATTTTTACCACATTGACATGAAATAAATATCTTAATGATGAAAAGTATGGGACATAAGAAGAGATTAATGTGGTATGTATAATTCCATACTGTTAAGTGTTCGATCAATCAAAAAATCAATGGTATTTATAAGATCTAATATTTTCAACCTATATTTTATGGTAGGAAAATATTAGTTGAAAATAGGATAACTGTATGTGAAGAAGTTAAAACTTTCAAATTAGGTTTAATAAAGTACAATAAATATTTATTTTGTATTTACATTAGAAGTGAGACTAGTTTTATTGGAAAAAATAGTCTTCCTTTAGATCAATATGATCTAATATTGTAGTCAAGATATGGATATGTAAATGTGAAGCTCATTCAAACTAACAACATCCATATATAAAACACTATGAATATTTCATCTTATGATACAGCTAAATAAGTAGTGTAAAAATGATACAATTTGTTTCTTTTCTTGTAATTTTACCTAGTAAGAAAAGTTTTATCATAATTATGATAAAAATTTTCTTTTATGAGCCAATATTTCAATTTTTTAACAGTAGATTAAAGGGATAAACTTAGGGATATCTAATCTTGGGGAATTTTACCTAGAGAGTTGAATTCATAGTTGTAAGAGTATCCATATTGAATAATGTGAATGACACCCTAAATAAATCCCTATATCAGCAGAATCATGAAGCTCATGTTAGATATATTGAGTTGAGATTTTTTACTAGTTGGCTCTTGTGAAAGTTAGAGTGTTGTGAGGGTATTCCTTAGTCCCAACTCCTTTATGTACTTTTATTACCATTATATGTATAAATTTTGATATATTCCTGTGTTTATTATTACCATAATAGTGTTGATACTTCATCATAGACTATTTACATTATAATGTCTTTAAGTTACAAGTCTTATCAAAAAGCGAAAATAATTCCCAGCAATAATGATAACCTTGAGATACTATCAGTGTAGTATAAATATATATCCTATAGTCCAGAAAAATCATAGGGATGAGACACATATGGTGTATGACTATCAGGTTTCGGAGTTCTAATAAGCATTACAACTTCTTCTTATGAAGTTCACTATTGGTTATCTCGTGTATATCATATCATGAGGACTGGACTTCCAATAGGGACACCACATGTTTATCATTTCATTGGTTGTTTCTATCTATGAACATGTGTATTGGTCTCTAGACATGATATATTTATTGATATGTACCATTTGATCTCATACATTGATAAAAGGAAAAAAACATGAAATTCAAGTCATGGCGAGGTAGCTATTTTGGGTGCGTTATTTGTGTTATGGAATTAGTTGAATGATTAAGATAGAATTTGTTACTTCTGAGTTCCAGAAGAGATAGCTTATGGTCATAGGTTGTCCATGATGGTAGTAAATTCAATAAATTCATGTCCATGAATAAGAAGGTAAGACCTTCTAATATGTTCAAAAAATATAAAAACTAATAAAATGATGAGGACACAATGTGCATACTTCTTTATGAGATATCATGATACAAAGAAATTATATTACACACAACCATTTCATAAAAGTTAGTCATAGCTATGACATTACTTTTCTCTTTAAGGTTCATGAGGGGTTACTAGAATCTACTCTCATTATGTGGGTTGGAATCACTTATATCAAGATAAGGACATAGAGGGTCACAGAGTATGTGTATCCACAATTTCCACCTATTCATGTGAATATGAGTTTAGAACGAAATTGGGCCAATGTATGTGGGTTTTTGAATGTCTGAGTGTGATCGATCACAAGTATAAATAATCCAATTATATTATAAATTTTTGGAATAATGATAAATTAATTTAATTTTAAATGTATTCATTATTTTGTTTGATCGTATAAGTAAATATGAGAAAATCTAATTTTTTGGATAAACATAAGATGTTAAAGGTTAATTAAATTATTTTGGTAGCCTGTGAATTGAGTTAATGGTTTGTAATTTATTAAAAAACCATATTAATGTGTAAAAAGTGAGTGATAAAATATTTGTGACATTTATCATAATTTTATTAATTCATAAGTGTACGAAAATGCCTATAATGAAGTTTATTACTTTATAGGGACCAAATTACATTTTTGAAAAGTATAACCTCAGAATAAAAAATCATTTTACCTTTTTAAATAGAAATTTCTACCATTTGGAAGAAATTAAAAGGATAATATCTCTAATAAGGTCCTCTGAAGATCATAGAGAGATATTCGAAAGGAAAAACATGGTCAGATCTATCTCATATTCTCAATTCCATGTTTTTAAAGTGATCAGAGGGACGTCATAAAGCTCTTTGATTTTTTTCATGAGAACCCAAGAATTGTAGATCGATAATCTATGATTTGTGATGTATGTGTGGAATATCTTTTGGATACCTTGATTGGAGTTTTTAAGATATTACACCCCAAAAGTGAGTGAATAAAATCATCAATTTCAGAAGAACAAGTTACCATTTTTGTTCCAGTTAAATTTTATTTTTCGTGCTTAAATTTATTTTTATGTGATACTTTAAGAAATCTGGTGATGGGGTTTTGTGGATTAAATGTTTTTAACATGAATTTCAACCTTAAATTTTAAATTATGCATGTTTTATGATTCTTCTATTCTTCGAGTTCCTTTATCAAGAATGAGTGAAAGACCTCCTACTCCCTCTGAAGAATTAGATAACAATATAAAAAATATTTGAATAGTAAAACACATCTTATTATGACCAATAATGGATGAAATAAAATGGTTGGTTCCTTCGTATTAGATCTAAAAATATTGATGAAGGATTTTTGAGATTCTTGATGCATATATGTATTCCTATATTATAATTATACAATGGGTTCTTCACCACAACAGTTAGACTATGGTGGAACTAACTAATTTATTAAAATCAATGATATAATTTTCAAGGTGGTTCAAGGTTTCTCTGTGTAAGACCTCGGGATATTAAAAGTGTAACATCGCATTTGATAGTGTGTATGAAATGGAACACCAATATTAGAAGATAATATAACCCCTTGATAATTTATTATATATTTCTTTTTAAATAAATTTTCTCTCTTTGATAGCATGTGATGCACACAACACCAGGTTTAAACAAAATCTAATACACTATTAAAATACAAATATTTAAACATGACCATTACAGCCTAATATTTATGTTTCAAAGTATTAATAATGTTAAATAAATTTTAGAAAACATATTTTTAAACATTTATAAAATAAATTAAATGGTTATAAATCAACTACAAATAAAACAAGAATTATTATAATGAAAAAAATATAAAAAAACTATATTTTTCTAAAAGGAAGTTTAGTCGTACATTACAAAAAATATGAAACATTATTTTTTAGATATTTTATAAAATTTATTTTTAATAAATAAACGTAATTTTTTAAATTTAAATTTCAAAATAATCTTTGGGTTAATTTTTTATAATTTTATTAATTTTTTTTTTAATAAATAGGAAAAATATGATTTTTTATTAAAAACTATCTTTTTGTTTAAATTATTTACAAAGTTAAATTATTTTTTAAATTTGTTTTAAATTCATATTAATAAAATTATAAATAAATTTAACTAATCTAGGTCATTAGAATCAATTACATATTGAATTATCATATAAAAATAATTTATTCATTTAAAAGTTTTTCTTCGAAAAATCCATTTTTTCAATATTCCCACAGGTTTATTTTTAAATTGAATTCTAGAAATTATGTGTGTTAAATTAAAAAAAATAGATTCTATTTTTGTAATTATAATAATTTATATTCTATAAATATTAAATCTTAATTTATTTCAAAAATGAATAGTGAAAACAGAAAAAAACAATTATCATAGTTAAGCTAAAAACAAGTTTACCAAGGGTTAAACTAAAAAGATAAGGGATAAAATGTCCTAAAACATTTGAAACAGACATTTTATAGAAATTTTTAAACATTAACACGTATAAGGTATGTTGACCTAGTTTTTAGGCTTCTCTCATGATAAAAAAGTGGGTGTAATTTATTCTTTTCAAAAAAATTATAAGTGTATCCTCTCCCACACATTTAGAGGCCCACCGCCTCTCCTTCCATACTCAAACATCAAAACCCATTTTTTCTGAAAATATATTCTAAAATAAATTCCTTAATTACATATCCACATCTTATAATCCTTATTTTTATTATTAAGCCCTCATAATAAGGCTTTAGCTATAAATATAAATAAGATCTCTAAAGAAGATGTAAAATTAATAAACTTATGTATTTGTATAATTTATTCTTCCACATACATAAAATCCTATTAAAATATGATAATATAATAACATAATTCTATTATATTTAAAAGAGATGTTATAATGTTAATTTAATAACCCACTACCATCTACACATCAATCAAATGGGAAAGGAAATTGGCGATCTTGTATACGATAAACAACCACTTCACACCCAACGTAATTCCTTTTCCATAACCACATTATAAGGATAAATATAATGATGGATTTAACATATTTTTAATATATTTATGAAATTACTATACTTTTAGAATTATTATGTCACATATAACTTTATACTCTTTATTTTGTGTGAGATATGATAATGTTGCTCGTGTGTACGACGGACTACTGCCATGTGAAGTGATGTGGTTAATTTTTCACTTACGCTTTACATGTAATTTAGTAATGTTAAAGTTAATAAAAAAATATTATTTTGGACTAGAAAAACTTCTATAAGTATAATATCATATCTAACTTCTTGCATTCGAAGCTATTGAAAAGTAATAATGTTGATTATATGCATGTGTGGACTACCGCCTCCACAAATTTTTGTGAATTGTTTTTCATTTTATTTTTTCATGGTTATTTATAATGTTTTATTTTATTAATATAAATGATAAATATTTAATAATAAAGATTATATAAGTGTTTATTAATATTTAATTTACTTTCATTCCATCTATCGAGAAAAATGTAAACAATATTCATATGTACATACGGCACACAGTCACCACAAACAGTGTAATCTATTCTCTATCTATTTCTTTTATAGATTACTATAATAAAATATATAATGAATATATATGATATTTTTATAATGGATAAAAAAATTTAGACTATTCAACCATGATAAAGTTAAATGTACCAAAATTACTGAATTAAAACATATGTAAAAATTGAAGCAATTATCACCAAAAATAGAGATTTTAACAAATAATCGTTATTAAATCGGTTATAAAAGACTATAAGTAAATAATTTATCATATGAGATATAGGAGTATGGTTATTTAATATATATTTAATATATTTATATTTATTATTCAGGATGTTTGAATGCATACAAAGGAAAGAAAACATGAGGTATGAGTTTCTCGTCCAACTTTTACTTTCGAGATACACACACCATATTCACAACATATTACTTTTTTTGTATATAATTCACCATATAGTATGTTATGTAGTGAATATATTTATATTAATGGTATCAAAATTTTCATTTTATTTTATTGCATTCATGGGTCTTATAGGTCAAATGTTACTAAAACGGAATGGGTTTATTTCAAAATCTCATCATTATTTAGTATTTTCATTAGTCGAGTATTCCTTGGGTGAATTATTTTGTGTTAACATCATAACTACAATGAATATATTTATACTATGGTTATTCATGAATCTTTCATGTAATAGTAAAAAATATTCCACTCTTTGGTACTAAAAATGGATGAGAAAATATTTAATGAAACGTGACTTTATTTCTCTATTCACTCGAAAATTCATTTTTATAAAAATACCTGTTTTCTAAATTTATTTACAAAAATGTTTATAAAATTATAAAAATGATTTCCTAAATAAATTTTACCCATATTTAACTTTTTACAGAATATTTTTAAAAGGAATCTTCATGTTTTATTGCAATCAATTACAATCTCACTTTTACTCAAAATGTGAAAGGATTTTTTGTTTTAACATGTATTGAATGAATGGAATTTTCCACAATCATGAACACTCAATGTTTTAATGGTTATTTTACAAATTTTTAACTATTATTTTTCAAATTTGTTTGTGAAATTTTTTTAGAATATATTTATAAAATGGAAGTGTAATTTTCTTCAAGAATGTTTTTAAGGACATTTTTTGTAATTATTTTCATGAAAAACATCAACCCGTCATTTTACTTATGGTCCATTAGGGTTATGTTGTATTGGTATCATTATTAATTTTTATTTATACCGTTTAAGATCATTTTGAATGAGGATGCACAAATTTGTTACCATTCTCCATATTACTCTCGATGGATTATGATTATGTATATTTGATTGGGGTAGGTATTAAAATTGTGTATATTAGTTTTTGAACATAACTATTTATGTTTATTATTATTCAGCCCATTAATATGGGTAATGATTTTGACTTAGTAAGTGATGGGTGGGGATAGATTATTGATATCCCCTTGATGAATCGACATGCCTCATGAGACAAATTAGTTGGCCAAATCAGATGGGGTTCTACCACAAATTTAAGTTTTCTGGTGAAAGGTATTGGTAGTATGTTTCATATGTACAAACATTTTCATTTCCACTCTATGAGATCAATTATTTATGTCCGTGTTATTATTCTATTAGTTGGAATAACCAAGGATAAGTTTTAAGATCATGTGATTATGCATATATGGCTTTATTCAATCATAATTTATTCCTGCCATATTATTCTCATGTTATTTTTTAAATGTAATGTGTTTCAGTTATTTTCCATTTGATATGGCTTATTATTATTTATTCATGATAAATTCAACTGAATTCTTACCCTTAATTAGAATCTGATCTCACCCATTTCTTATGTTATATTACCACCAGATACTATAAATTCTTTTTGGATTTATATAAAGGGGTATACTAAGGGTAAATATGGGTTTCATAATGATAAAACATTGTGCATTTTATGTTTTCAATTATAATGTGAATTTATAGTTTATATACAGTTTACCAATACTACAAAACTATTTGGTTCTTTAGGATATAATCTTGTATATCCAGTGAAAATATAATTAAGTCGGCACGAACTCTCAGCTATAGGGTTTAGGGTCATTACAGTTTATAATAGATAAATTTTGAGTAGAAACCATGGGAATTAGATTTAAGAAACACAAGATTATAGAATTTAACCCTATGAATTACTTTAAGGATAAGTATAATTTTATGATAACATCTTATTGTTTTGCTAAGATAGAGATTCTATGGATTTACTAGTAATATATCCATACCTGGATACTACTACTAGATGGGGTTCTATAATAGATATCCCTAGGTATAATGACTCAGAAAAAGGTATGTATGGCTTGAATAGAGTGTTGTTTCTACATTAAAATGGGCCTTACTGATCATCTAGTTTGACACTATCAGATGATATTATTTATATAATTCATATTTTCATTTCAAACCATTATGAAGGTATTGAAAATATTTTATGATTTGAAAACCTTCCTAAAGGAACAATGTTTTTATTTATGATATTCTCCATGCAAAAATTTATCAATTTTTCTTAGTGTATTATTATTTTTAGGATTAGAAATTTTGTTTCACAATATTAGGATCTAATATAGTGTATTACATTATTTATAAATATATCCTACATGATGTAATGATAATTGTATCAATTCACATGTTCTATGAATAAATTTCCCTCTTGGGTAAGATAATGAAGCTAGAGATAGATATGTAGCCAGAAATGATCAAATTATAAACACATTGGGGTAAATGAATCATGTTATTTTCAATAATCTTTGGTTTTGGTGATTTGGTTTTTACTGGCTTGATGGGATACGATGCCATGGTGTGATCGAGCTTTGTTGCTTGTTTGAAGTCGATTTCAATATGTACTTATGGTTTTGGTGATGTGTGTTTCTGGTTGCTGTGGCGGATGTCAGCGTATGGTGGCCATGGCAATGAGCTCCATGTCAAGGCCCGAGTCCGATTTCTCTACTCTTTCTCTGGGATTCCACCGTTCTCTCCTAGTTAGATATGTACGGTGGTTTCTCTGGTGTTTTAGGTTGTGAGTTTGAGCTGTTGCCGGCGCTCCAGGTGGTGTCTTGTAGTGGCTTTTTCCCTGTCTTCGGGTTCAGCTAGTGGGATGAGGTCCGATTGGTTCATGCCCGTAGTTGGAGATGATGCAGGAAGTCAGTGACGATAACGATGGTTTGAATGGCGACGTCGACTGTGGTGTCTGAGAAGGCAGGCGACGTGACTTTGGTGATGTGTGCGTATCTCGGTTTTAGATCTCCTCGGTTGTTGTGAATTTTTGAAATTGTATTTTGAATTGGCTCCATGCTGTTGTTCCCACGTGATGGTTTGACTTTGTTGTTTCAGTCACCGCTCAGCCACAAAGCGGTCATTTTGAAAATCCAAAAAAAAGATAATTTTTAGTCTATGGAGATACAATTATTAAGTCTGAGGAAAAAGGATGATGAACCTTTTTCTAAGCATGAATCCAAATTCACAAGGTTATAAAGTCATTCTGTAGACTAAATAAATAATCCAACAAAAAATATTGATTATTTATTTGATGGTCTTAACAAAATACCTCATAGGGAAATAGTCTCCAAAATCTTACCAACATATGAGGACATAGTGTCACCTGTTTTCAAGACAAAGAAATAATAATCCAAATTTCAAGGATTCAATTGGAAGAAAATGTAAAGGATTACGATGGAGAAAAATTTGGATAAAATGAATAAGGGAATAAGGATTTTACCCCAGAAGATAATTCTGGATAGAAACCACATGGTACATGGTTTAATGGGAATGGATTTTGGTAAAACTATGGAGTAAAATGGAACCATACTCATGATTTAAAAATATAAAAATATATTTCCAATTCTTAATGATTTAACTATAAGGATATGGGGAACTATAAAAATCAATACCCCAAGTATCAAGGGAGTATACCTCAGAAAAATCTAGGGGATACAAGTCAATCTTATGCTATTATTATGACCAAAGAGGAATTCATAAGGTTATTTTCTATTTGTATTCATGAATTATGTTACATTATTAATTTATCAATGATATACTAGTTATTAGAATTATGTAAGGATTGTACTGTAGTACTTGTTTTTAAGGATTTAAGAGAATATGTTGAATGGTAAAGATGAGAAAGAAAATTGATTCAACAAAAATTTAAATGTAATGGAAAACACATCATTGAGGGAATACAACCCTTAATATTTTCTTGAGTTTGTAATAATAGTGATAAAGATATAATTATGGTATTTGGTTAGTGTCTTGATATTTTATGTTATATATGATGGAGTTTACTATATGTTTTTATTTTTTGGAAGATATTTGATAGCATAAGATTATATTGTTGGAAGCATACATGTTTTCATTATGTTTTTACAGTGATAAATGAATTCATAAATAAAGTATGTGACATTAATAGCTTCATTATGTTTTTTGATTAATTTTAAGATAATTTTATTTTGGAAACGTAGTGACCTTCCTTCTAAATTTGGCCAAATATATTATGGATGGGTCATAAGGTTAACTATTTCGGAAATGGATTAAGTTAAACATGGGGGGATATTTATGCGGTATTATAGATTATTATATTATATTTAATAAAATTCTCTAACCATTTATGTTTTAGTAAAGTTATGTGGAATAAATTGTTATTCTTTTATGGATCTAAGGATCAGTTTATTGTTAATTTCATTGCTTTAGTCATGAAAATTTACCTTCAACACTCATTATTTGGATAAAAATATGATTATATTTTGGAAATTGATCAAAGGATACTTATAAAGTACATTTACTTATGTTCCAAGAATAGATAGTAATAACTCCTCTTGTCTAGTATAAGGATATTGAATCAACAATGTTATTCAATTACCTTCATTTTTTATGAACAGATTGTATTTTTAAAACTATATTAGTTGATGTTTTTGTGGTTCTTAGCATTATATTAATCATTAAATTTCTTGTGATCTATAGTATATATTAGTATATTTTAACTATTGGGTTATAGTATTCTTTTAAATTTCCATGTTTTCATTTCCCACAAATCTTCTCATATATAGAAACCTAGATAATTGTTATTGTATATGAACTCCATATATCTCTTTCAATATGATCAAGATAATGTTTTAATAAACCTTATTATAATGTGAGTTCCCAATAATGTTATTTTAAAAAAATTAACAATTCCTTACTGAGATCAATATTAAATTGCAGGGATGCAATTTATTTAATTGGTTAGAATGAAATACCCTACGATTTTAAATGAGGAACATCATGTTCGATAACATGTATTACATAAAAAACTAATCTTAGAAGTGAATATGACACCCTAATAATTTAATATATAATTATTTTTAAATAAATTTAGTTACTTTGATTTCTTGTGTTGTATGCAACACCAAGTTTCAATGAAACATGATACTCTTTTAAAATATTATTATTTAAAATTACCATTATAACTTAGTCGTTATTGTAACGCCCCGACCCCAGTTACCCAGAGTCGGTTCATTATTGCGTAACATTGGCATGATCACAAAAGTTCAAGTCTCGAAAGACCGATTAGTTTAGTAGCCTTGGAAATACTAGATACACTCATAGATGTTACATGACATCATAAAGTGAAAAACTACAATAACAAAGTCTCCATAGTCCACACTCATATCCTCTTCTGACTATCCCTGCAGGTCATTCATAAAATACTTCTTCAGGTCCTGGAAAATATTAAAATGTTGAAAGGGGTGAGCTCAGATTCTCAGTAAGGATAACAATATAGCGGAAGCTTTCATAAATAAACATAAACATTTAAGGAAAAGTATAACAAAAACAAAATCCTTTTAAACTTGAACTTCAACATAATATGGCAAAAGTAAAATGAGATAATGCCATTTACTTCTTCACATGGATATTCTACTGGTCAAATAATCACATGCAATATCAATAACCACTTTCATAATGATGGAATACATAATACCATACTATCATAACCACGTATCCAAGGCCTCGTGCCAAGACTAAAAATAAGATTTTGTCAAGGCCTCGTGCCAAGACACTTGTTTGTCTCATGAGACCTTCCGATGCATCGAGGAGCTATAGCGGGCTCCACCCGTCACTTATTAAGTCCAATGCATTCCTCATATGAACAGGTTTAAAAATATAATAAACCATAACATATTCGTATCAAATAAAACATGCATAAAGAAAACATAACATTTCCACATTTCAATCACAAGATATCAATACAACACATTGATATAATAAAAACACTTTCAAAACCATTTTCAATACCAAAATAAAATAAAATTAAAAATTTATTTTTATTTTTCATTTAAAAAAAGTTATGGCTTGTAGAGGAAGCCAAGACTCAAATAATGGTCACGGCGGTGGAGAAGTCATTGTCGCCGCATACGCAAGAAAAAACATTCCTTTTGTCGTTTAGTAAAAACGCTTCGTATAAAAAGATTCCTTTTGAATAAAAGTAAAAGTTAATGGGGTTTATACACCGTATAAAGGAAAGTTGTGTATAAAACCAAATATGCCTCAATGAAAGGAGATTGAGACGAAGTCCCTTACAAAGATCATTTTTTAAATAAAATAAATCTATTATGTGTATTCACTATAAGTACACATAAAGAAAGTACAAATACAAGATAGGACATAATAATATCATGACATAATTTGAAAGTAAGCGATTAACCCAAAGAATGAAAATTGGGTTAAGAAGTTCCCTTACAAAGATCATTTATTTAAATAAAATAGATCTATTATGTGTATTCACTATAATTACACATAAAGAAAGTAAAAATACAAGATATGACATAATAATATCATGAAATAATTTGAAAGTAGGAGATTAACCCAAAGAACAGAAATTGGGTTATGAATTTCCCTTACCTCGTGTCTGACTTGACTCGATCGTTCTTTAACCTCCTGAATAAGAAACTAGAGTTAATTTATTTTTTCTTAAGAACCTTTTACATTTTCATTATTTCTTTTAGATCACTTATTACCATGTTATGAACATTATTTAATTATTTAAGTTAACAACGGTCATTTTGTCGATCTTTGGTACTTGAGTCAAAAATAACCTTCTTATAATTACAAGTTGTTCATGTGGTGAAATATCCATTATATCCAGAATTATTTTCATGATTTATATATCATATATATCATATATATCCAGTATATACATGCATTTATAATATTACATAACATTTAGAGGTAAGAAATGAAATGCACCGTTCATGGAGACGGTAAGTTGTACGTACGCATGAACGCTACTTTCATTTCTATTTCATATTTAATGGAATGAAATTATAATTATATAAAGTTATACTATAATTCCAGTATAATATAATGTATAATCCCATTTACTCCATCCTTTATACATCCCACATATTGCATTAACGATTCAAATCACTTTGAGGGGGCGGTAGTCTGCAATTCCTAAAATGAAAATATCGCGTTTACCCATAATGGAAACCATAAAGGTATGCCATAAATGAAAAATACCGAAGCATAATTAAAACATAAAAATATTATATATCATATATAAATATAGTGACATATTAATGGACACCTTTGAAGGTGTTATATGAGTGTTGAACAATCATCGTTTCGTGAGGTAGAAATTCACCATCCACAGAAACACTATGTTCTTTAACCCTTAGATGTAGGTGTGTGTAAGTGTAGCTCGAATAATTCTTATAAAAACATCCTAGTATATTGATGATACTGGTGTTGTTACAAAAGAAATGAATAAAAAGATTTTAAGGGGTTGGAGAAGCAAAATAAAGAAAAACAACATTAGAGAAGATATTACCTTTAAAACGGGTAACTCTTTTTTGATTTGAGCCGAAGGCTTCCTTGGGAAGAATTCTGCCCAAAGTGAGGCTTCTAGGAGTAAGATAGGGAAGTTAAGAGAGTATTTGGTCAGATTTTGTCCGAGCCAAAAGGCTTTTAATGTGTGAGTAAGGTGGTAGTGGTGGGGGCCTTTTATAAGAGGAGAGGAGGGGCACTCTTGGAAAGTCATGAAATGTTACTTTATTATATAATGAGTTTCGGATTTTAAAGGTTCCAAACGTATATATATAGAGGATAAGGATATAAGGGTTCAAAATATAATCATACAATAGGTTTTTTACAAGTGTAAGTCTTATATTTTACATTATCTGTTTATTTTATTTAAATCGTTAATTAATGAGGTAATCGATGCATCATCATGGTGTCATACAATATTTAATTTATTTAATGTATAAAAATTATATAAAAAAATATAATGATTTATTAAATCTTTTTAGCTTTGTAATGAATATTTATAGTCAAAAATATTACTTGTATAACCCCATTTACAAATTGTTTTAGTAAAACAACTCATGTTTGTGACATTTTTATTTTAACATTAAATAAAACGTTTTTAATGTCATTTTCCTACCAATGTGGATCCATGGGGTCCCCAAGTTGACCCATGGATTTTCTTGGTCGTCCATGACTCATCCAATAGGGGTAGGACATGTTTCAAGGTCATTTCATATTATTATATCATTATCTTTACTTTAAATTACACTAATTACCTTTAATCGCGATTAATTAGACTTAAAAGTCACTATTCACCAAAAAATTATTCTAATCCCATTGAACCACATTTTACTTCATAATGAAAACCATGTATGTCGGATTTTTGAGAGCCAAATCACAGAAGTGGTAATGTTTCATTTAAACGAAAAATCAGTTTTTTAACTACCACTTAGTGGTTTCACTATTCATCAAAAATTGAAGTTTTTCATAACAATGCCAAAATTTCCCCCTAAGCTATAATTGATATTCCGAATTCAAAAATGATGTCTATTTTAAAAAATTCCAAACATATAAGTTTCATTAATTAATTTTATAATTAATTCCCGCTGTCACAACAAATAGCGTGTTTTTAAGAAACAATATATATCAAAAGATTGACAATTGTTTATGTCCAATTTCAAAGTGAAATTAATTCTAATTACCACCATTGGATAAAATGGTAAAAATATATTCTAATTATAATTTAAAACCTCTCAATAGTATAATTTATCACAATAAATTATTTTGATTAAAAAATTTGTTTTTAAGTATTTTTCACTATTCATAAAAAATTGGAAGTTCTCATAAAAATACAAAAAATTCAACTTCGGATAATTTCGATATTCCGAATCCAAAAATGAAGTCCATTTTTAAATATAAAATATATATATTTTCAAAAAGTGGGTATTACTATTCATAATGGCTATTTTGATTGGTCGTAGTGTGTTAGGACTCGAGGTTGCGTACAACACACGCTACTCTATTATTCAAAGAGAAGCGTACCATGGAAGCTTGGGGTGTTACATTCTCCCCTCCTTCAATAAATTGCATCCTCGCAATTTGAAATTTTTCTTTGAAAATAAAATTTTGAAAATAGAAAATACCTTTGCGTAAAACCCACATCCGAAATAGTGTTAATAAAAATATAACATTAAAAGAAAGAAAGAGAAGTACAAAGGTCGCCCGGGATAGCCCATACTATGATTATATGAAAATATGGATATGGAGGAAAAAAAACCATCAAGGTCTGATAGAGAGTTGTAGAAAATAAGATTAGGAGAAAGTTAACCAAAAGAAAATCATAAACTTGTGATTGGTTAAACGGTCATTGAATCCCCAGTTGGAAAAGTTAACCGACAACGTTTTTGTTTTAAGTTACCTTTCATAAAGTTGAGGAATTTATTTAAGAGATCTACTAAGAACATAAGAAAATATACTTAATTGTCATTTAGGCTTTCATTCTTTAATAAATTTTTACCACAAACCCATCTCTCACTCTAAATGGTAACAGAACTCAAAAATATTCTATTTACCCTAATTGTATATAAGGTTCCAAATATTACCACATACCATTTAGATTAGGAAAACTATTTTTTAATAACCAGGGACTTCCTGTAGGCTATTGGTAGGTAATAAAGTCATCTCGCACTATGGTTGTGGGTTCGATTTCTATAGCTTTGTCTGACGCGATGAGTTATCCCCCAACCTACAGGTTATCCTTTTTTAAAACTATATTATTATAATATTCCAAAAATATTATTCAGAAATGTTTTAACATTAAAAAATACTATCCAAGGTTCAAATTAATCCATTCCAATCTTTATAGTTATCCAAAATACTTCTGTCCAACTCACAGTCAAAATTTTATAAGGAAGGTAAACATAATGAAGATCCTTTTTTCCATGTAATAACATGTGAACAACTTCATCATGTATTCTTTTAAAACATTGCACCATCCTGAATTACCATAAATCCTTATTGATTACATTCATGATCCCTTATTCCTTATAGAATACTAGATATACTCATTCTATCCAAAAATGTATACAAATCATTAATCAGTTTCATGGAAGTTAAGAATATCCAATATAATTTATCTAAATCAATCATGTATTATTAAAAAATCACTATCTCGGTATTAGAACCATATTATGGTTTATCTTTCTCTCAACCATATATTTTCCAAAATTTTAACCTTCTGTGGAGTCACTTTTCTTGGTTCCACACAATCTCAAGTCCTTGATGAAATAGTACTGCAGTACAATACTTATATACTCCATAATTATTATAACCAGTACATCATTGATAAAACACTCAAATGACAAAATTCTTTAATAACAACATAAGAACTCTAATCATTCCTCCTCATCTGTGGTAGTATCATAACTTGATTATTATCCAATAATATCATTTGGGGCATACTCTGATGATTTGGAGATTGGTTTGCGTAGTGTCCCCACTCCTTGCAGATGAAGCATTGTACATTTGAAAACTTTTTCTTACCCTTGCAGTCATGCACTTGGTTTCCTTTTTCTCCACACTTATAACAAACTCTAATTCCCTTCAGGAAATTCCCATGGTGTTTCTTCCCACAGTTATCACATATTGGAAAATTCTTCTTTTCCCTCTTCCCTTTATCCATCATCCTCTTCTTCTCTTGCTTCCCTTCAAATCCATAGGACTCAGAGAATTATTTACTTATCTTATTAACACATGATACTATTTCTTCATATGGTGAGAATACATGGGAGACTATTTCCCTTCTAAATGTTGGCCTAATGCCATGAAAGATATGATCCTTCTTACTCTTTGGATCATACGAATTACTGGAGTTCACAATCCTTCTACTGGGCGACATTTCTATACAATGGCATAAACTAGGTCAGTTTATGAATTAAAATACATAATTACATACTTGTAAAACACTTAACGTAAATTGAACTATTTATGGATATAATCCATAATCATAAAAATGTTTTCTTTGAGGAAGTATCTACTCATAAGCCCTTCATAATGATTTGTAAAGAAAGTGAGAATTATCCTAAGCATATCACCCGGGAGTGTCGTAACCAAGAGTGCAGCAAGGCCCGTTGTCGTTCACCAGTTCTCATTCGAGTCTAGCTCAAAGCAGTGCTTTCGGGTTTTACCCCTAGGTACATTTGTGTCAGAGCCACCTCTACCTGATCGTATCTAGACATGGATGTATTGCTCGGAAAACTCACAAAATCACTATAAAACCAAAATTCTAGGAAGTTGTTCTATACTAATCCTCAAAGTATATCTTAGGGCTATGTGCTCTAATCAGATTTTATCTAAATCTAGATTCCAAGGTTAGTACTAAACTGCCTCTGATACCAACTGTTACGCCCCGACCCCAGTTACCCAGAGTCGGTGCATTATTGCATAACGTTGGCATGATCACAAAGGATCAAGTCTCAAAATACTGATTAGTTTAGTAGCCTTAAAAACACTAGATACATTCATAAATGTTACATGACAACATAAAGTGAAAAATTACAATAACAAAGACTCCATAGTCCACACTCATATCCTCTTCTGACTATCCCTGCAGGTCATTCATAAAATACTTCTTCACGTTCTGGAAAATATTAAAACATTGAGAGGGGTGAGCTCAGATGCTCAGTAAGGATAACAATATAGTGGAAGCTCTCAATAATAAACATAAACATTTAAGGCAATGTATGACAAAAACAAAAGCCTTTTAAACTTGAACTTCAACGTAATATGGAAAAAGTAAAATGAGATAATGTCATTTACTTCTTCACATGGATATTCTACTGGTCGAATAATCACATGCAATATCAATAACCACTTTCATAACGATGGAATACATAATGTAAGACTATCATAACCACGTAGCCAAGGCCTCATGCCAATACTACAAATAAGATTTTCTCAAGGCCTCGTTCCAAGACACTAGTTTGTCTCATGAGACCTGCCGATGCATCGAGGAGCTATAGCGGGCTCCAGCCGTCACTTATTAAGTCCAATGCATTCCTCATATGAACAGGATTAAACATATAATAAACCATAACATATTCGTATCAAATAAAACATGCATAATGGAAACATAACATTTAAACATTTCAATCACAAGATATCAATACTACACATTGATATAATAAAAACACTTTCAAAACCATTTTCAATACCAAAATAAAATAAATTTAAAACTTTGTATTTATTTTTCATTTAAAAAATGTTATGGCTTGTAGAGGAAGCCGAGACTCAAATAATGGTCACGGTGGTGGAGAAGTCATTCTCATCGAATACGCAAGACAAAACATTCCTTTTGTCGTTTAGTAAAAACGCTTTGTATAAAAAAGATTCCTTTTGAATAAAAGTAAATGTCAATGGGGTTTATACACCGCATAAAGGAAAGTTGTGTATAAAACCAAATATACCTCAATGAAAGGAGATTGAGACGAAGTCCCTTAAAAAGATCATTTTTTAAATAAAATAAATCTATTATGTGTATTCACTATAAGTACACATAAAGAAAGTATAAATACAAGATAGGACATAATAATATCATGACATAATTTGAAAGTAGGAGATTAACCCAAAGAACGTAAATTGGGTTAAGAAGTTCCCTTAAAAAGATCGTTTTTTAAATAAAATAGATCTATTATGTGTCTTCACTATAATTACACATAAATAAAGTAAAAATACCAGATATGAAATAATAATATCAGGACATAATTTGAAAGTAGGAGATTAACCCCAAGAATAGAAATTGGGTTAAGAATTTCCCTTACCTCGTGTCCGACTTGACTCGATCGTTCTTTGTCCTCCTGAATAATAAACTAGAGTTAATTTATTTTTGCTTAAGAACCTTTTACATGTTCATTATTCCTTTTATATCACATATTACCATGTTATGAACATTATGTAATTATTTAAGTTAACAACGGTCATTTTGTCGATCTTTGGTACTTGAGTCAAAAATAACCTTCTTATAATTGCAATTTGTTCATGTGGTGAAATATCCATTATATCCAGAATTATTTTCATGATGTAGACATCATATATATCATATATGTCCAGTATATACATGAATTTATAATATTACATAACATTTAGAGGTAAGAAATGAAATGCACCGTTCATGGAGACGGTAAGTCGTACGTACGCATGAACGCTACTTTCATTTCTATTTCATATTTAATGGAATGAAATTATAATTATATAAAGGTATAATATAATTCCAGTATAATATAATGTATAATACCATTTACTCCATCCTTTATACATCTCACATATGGCATTAACGATTCAAATCACTTTGAGGGGGCGGTAGTCCGCACTTCCTAAAATGAAAATATCGTGTTTACCCATAATGGAAACCATAAAGGTATGCCATAAATGAAAAATACAGAAGTTTAAGTAAAACATAAACATATTATATATCATATATAAATATATTTACATCTTAATGGCCACCTTTGAAGGTGTTATATGAGTTTTGACCAATCATCGTTTCGTGAGGGAGAAATTCGCCATCCACAGAAACAGTATGTTCTTTAACCATTAGATGTAGGTGTGTGTAGGTGTAGCTAGAAAACATCATATAAAAACATCCTAGTATATTTATGATACTGGTGTTGTTAGAAAATAAATGAATAAAAATATTTTAAGGGGTTGGAGAAGCAAAATAAAGCAAAAGAACATTAGAGAAGACATTACCTTTAAAACGGGTAACTCTTTTTTGATTTGAGCCAAAGGCTTCCTTGGAAATAATTCTGCCCAAAGTGAAGCTTCTATGAGTAAAATAAGGAAGTTGAGAGAGTATTTGGGAAGATTTGGCCGAGCCAAAAGGCTTTTATGGTGTGAGTAAGGTGGTAGTGGTGGGGGCCTTTTATAAGAGGAGAGGAGGGGCACACTTGGAAAGTCATGAAATGTTACTTTATTATATAATGTGTTTCGGATTTTAAAGGTCCCACACTTATATATTTAGAGGATAAGGTGATAAGGGTTCTAAATATAATCATCCAATAGGTTTTTGACAAGTTTAAGTCTTAGATTTTACATTATCTTTTTATTTTATTTAAATCGTTAATTAATGAGGTAATCGATGCATCATCATGGTATCATAAAATATTTAATTTATTTAATGTATAAAAATTATAAAAAAATATCATGATGTAGGAAATAATTTCATATTTTTAATTAATATTTATAGTCAAAAATATGACTTTTATAACCCCATTTAAAAATTGTTATAGTAAAACAACTCATGTTTGTGACATTTTTATTTTAACATTAAATAAAACGTTTTTAATGTCATTTTCCTACCAAAGTGGCTCCATGGGGTCCCCAAGTTGACCCATGGATTGTCTTGGTCGGCCATGACTCATTAAATAGGGGTACGACATGTCTCAAGGTCATTTCATATTATTATATCATTATCTTTACCTTAAATTACACTAATTACCTTTAATCGTGATTAATTAAACTTAAAAGTTACTATTCACCAAAAAATTATTTTAATCTCATTGAACCACATTTTACTTCCTAATGACAACCATGTATGTCTGATTTTTTAAAATAAAATCACAGAAGTGGTAATATATCATTTAAACGAAAAATCGGTTTTTAACTACCACTTAGTGGTTTCACTATTCATCAAAAATTGAAGTTTTTCAGAACAATGCCAAAATTTCCCCCAAAGATATAATTGATATTCCGAATTCAAAAATTATGTCTATTTTAAAAAATTACAAACATATAAGTTTCATTAATTAATTTTATAATTAATTCCCACTGTGACAACAAATAGCGTGTTTTTAAGAAACAATATATATCAAAAGATTGACAATTGTTTATGTCCAATTTCAAAGTGAAATTAATTCTAATGACAACCATTGGATAAAATGGTAAAAATATATTCTAATTCTACTTTAAAACCACTCAATATTATAATTTATCACTATAAATTATTTTGATTAAAAAAGTTGTTTTTAAGTATTTTTCACTATTCATAAAAAATTGGAAGTTCTCAGAAAAATACCAAAAATTCAACTTAGGATAATTTCGACATTCCGAATCCAAAAATAAAGTCCATTTTTAAATATAAAATATATATATTTTCAAAAAGTGGGTATTACTATTCATAATGGCTATTTTGATTGGTCGCGGTGTGTTAGGACTCGAGGTTGCGTACAACACATACTGTTCTATTATTCAAAGACAAGCGTACCATAGAAGATTGGGGTGTTAGAGTTATGTTGACTGGTTTTAATATTAATAAATAAATTATAAATATTTAATGGTTTACACTTTTATATAAAAAATTAAATGGTTATATATTTATTATAAATAAAATAATAATCAATTTAAATAAAATGAACAGTTTTATAAAAAACTGAATTTTTCACAAAGCTGTTTCTGGAACGCTCTCAACAAGTAATTTAAAATTAATATTCAACCCTTTTATAAAATTAATTTGAAAAAATATTTTTTTTAAATAAATATTTCAAAATAATCATTGAGTAATTTTTTATTTTTTTATGAAAAAAATTGTTTTTAATGAATAACAAAAAATATATTTTTTTTATTGAAAAATACCTTTTCGTTTAAATTATTTACAAAGTTTAATTTTATTTTAAATTGTTCGTAAAGTCAAATTTGTTTAATTATAGTACAATTTAAAAAATTCAGGTCATATTAATACATTTAATTTTTAATTTTGATATAGAAAAATTTTAAACATGATAAATTATTTCTTCAGAAAAACTGTTATTTTGACGCACCAACGACTTTAATTTTAATTTGAATTCTGGCTCATATATGAATTGGCCTTAGAAAAATATATTTCATATTTTGAATTATAATAATTTATATAATATAAAAAAATAAACATAAATTTTTAACATAAAAAAATAGTGAGGACCGTGAAATTATTTCTCGTGGTTAAGGGAACAATTTGTTTACTCGGGGGGGTTATACTAAGAAGATAACTATTAAAAATGCCCTAAAACTTTTTTAACACAAATTTATGGATATATTTTTACCTGATAACTTATAAGGTTATTTAATGAACCATTTTGAGACTTTTTCATGATAAAAATTTATGTGCAATTCATTCTATTAAAAAAATCTTGAATGTATTCTATACACCACATATCAAATGTGACAGCTGGGTCCTGGTGACAGCACAATCACCCCGCCTTAACAAGGTCGTTGGGTCCTGGCCTACCAGGTACCACCAGTTGCCCCGTAGACACGTGGGGCCCACCCCAGGGTCCACCCACATGCCTGAACCGGTCATCTGACTAATGATTGTCCCCACAGGCCAACACATTTCCTTTCCAGTGTGCTTTGTCCTCACCCACACACACCCTGAGAAAATTACCAGGAGGTCACTGATCCTCATCACTACTCCAGGCCAAGCACTCTTAACTGTGGAGTTCTAATCAGAAAGGCTCCCGAAAAGGAAGGTGCACCTTGTTGACATGAGTCATATAATTTAGTCATTTAACCCTTTATCATTTGGGGATGTTACAATCACCCCCCCTTTAGAGCCCAATGCCCTCGTTGTGGGCCCTACATCTCAACCCAGGCAGTGCACCGCACTTAAGGCTGGGTACCACCTCTGATACAAAATGTGACAACTGGGTCCTAGTGACAGCACAACCACCCCGCCTTAACAAGTTCGTTGGGTCCTGGCCTACCAGGTACCACCAGTTGCCCCGCAGACACATGGGGCGCACCCCAGGGTTCACCCACATGCTTGAACGGGTCATCTCACTAATGATTGTCCCCACAGTCCAACACATGTCCTTTCCAGTGTGCTTTGTCCTCACTCACACACACCCTGAGAAACTTCCCTGGAGGTCACCCATCCTCATCACTACTCCAGGCCAAGCACGCTTAACTATGAAGTTCTAATCAGACTGGATCCCAAAAAGGAAGATTCACCTTGTTGACATGAGTCATATCATTTATTTATTTAATACTTTATCATTTGGGGATGTTACATCAAAGGCCAACCCTATCCTCCCCTCTTCACCCTTCCAATACCCGTGGGTTCATCCAATACCTTCCCAAACACCTTAATTACGTCCCTAAACACTTATTATGTATATTATATTTATTATTAATCATGATTAATAATTATTTAGGTATAAACCTAAAGAGGCTCTATGAAGTAGTGGTAAAATTCTTAAATGTGTGTATTTTGTTTTATTTATTTTCCACCACATTAAATTAATACTAAAATATGATAATAAAAGAACACCAGTATCCCCTATATACATAGATGTTATAATATTAATATAATAACCCAAAACAATCTCCAATTTTATCAATTGGGAAATGAAACCATCAATCATGTGTACAATGGACAACCGCCCCACGACCCGATATAATTAATTTTCCATCGGCAACATTAAAGGATGGATATAATTATGTATTTAACATATGTAAATTATATTTAGTAAATTATTATACTCATATAATTATGATATCACATATACCTTCTTGCATTCTATTCCATGGGGGATACGATAATACTGCTTGTGTGTACGGTGACTTACTGTATTACGAAACGATGTGATTCTTTTTTAACTTACAATTTAAATGGAATATTGTAAGGATAAAGTTACAGAATTTTATATGAAATTTATAAACTAAAAAAATTATATAAATATAATTTAACATCTTAATTCTTACCTTCCACTCCATTTGAAAACAATAATGTCGCTCGTTTGTATATGTGGACTACAACCCTCACGCAACAATTTGGAATATTTTTCATTTTATTCTTACATGGGTGATAATAAGGATTTATTTGACTAATATAAATTTTAGATATGAAATAATAATTATTTTTAGTGGTTAATTAATATTTATTTTCTTTTCATTCCAACTATCAAGATAAATAGAAACAACATATATGGGTACATCATGCCTATCGTCTCTATGAATGGAGTAATCCATTTTTTATTTCTAACATTTATAGCTTACTTAAAAATAAATATATAATAAATATATATGATATTTATATCATGGTTAAAAAAATATATTATTTAACCATGATCAAATTAAAATTATCAGAATTACAAAACTAAAGAATAAAAGAAATATTAAGCAACTATCATAAAAATAGTGATTTTAACAAATATCATATGAGCCTTAGCCCAGTTGGCGAGGTATCCTTAAGTGCATCCACAAGACCCATGTTCAAAACCGAGTAGAGGCTTATTTATAGGCACTATAGCAGTACTGTAGTAGATTGTACACTGTACATGGACTATAGCAGAACTGTACGTTGTGTGGTACTATAGCAGGCACTATAGCAGTACTGTAGCATGTAATGTTCGGTATTGTAGCAGCTGGAACTATTCACCTTGGGCCACCGGTTTGGGATTGGAGTCCTTTATACTTTTGGTCCACCCAGGCCTTTGGGTCGGTAGGGATTTCGGGCCACCTGTAAGGCCTTCGGGCCACCTCAAGGCCTTCGGGCCACATGTAGTTTCCCCAGACACACTACATAAAATGGAGCAGCCCCAGAAGAGGATCTAGAGCAGGTACACTCACTAGATCATGGCCAAATGGATTTTTCAAAATGATATGGTATGGCTATGTCATTGGGACAATCATGTGCTTTCATGGGAAGCCTAGCCAGATGGCTATGCGAAGGTGCAGAGCTACTATCATGATGCAGATGCTGGAGAGGGGCAGTTCCTTGTAGATAGTGTGGTTGAATTCCCAAAGACCTTCGGGTCATGAAATATCCTAAGCCTAAGGGCCATGTAATCTCTAAGCCTATGGTTCATGTAATGGTTCCCCCTCATCTCTTGAAAGGGTGGTTATCAAAAATGAATAAAAATTAATGCCTTCGGGCCATTAGGACGAACAAAAACTTTCTTATAAACACATGATAAAATACTATTATTAAATAAAATATCATATGATATATATGATTATCTTTCTCCAATATATTTATAAAAAACATATATTTATTATATAGTATTTTTATGCCCATACGAAGGAATTCGAACCTCATGTTAGGGATTTTCATCTCACTTTTAGTTTCACAAGACATATTCCATATTCACCACTTTTTATTTGGTGTGGATTATATATTAACCATTTTGATATGTTATATAATGAATCTCTTTCCATTCATGGTATTTAATATTTTATTGGATGTTATTACTTTCATGGGGATTATGATTTAAAATTTACCCAAGTTGTAAGGGTTTATTTTACAATCTCATCACTATTTTGGATTGTTTTTGTTTAAGTAACCCTTGGAGAAATTTTTTTATTTATATCATAAAATCATTATATTTCATTGTCCTTAGGTTTTTTAGAAAATTATCAAGTAACAGTACCATTTGTTACACACTTTTATACTTAGAAATATGAATAAAATATTTTAATGAAAACCCTCCTTTATTTTTATCTTTGGTCAGAAATACATTTTCATCAAAATCCTTGTTTTTTAAAAATATTTTACATATTTTTATCATTCACCAAATGATTTGATAAATAAAATTTTACCCATATTTTACTTTAACAAAATTAAAGGAATATTCATGTTGTTTTCCAAGCAATGCCAATTTTACATTTACAAAAGTTGTGAAAGGAATATTTGTTTTAACTACGACAACATGAATGAAATTATCCTCTATCATAAAAAAATAATGTTTCAAAGATTATTTTAAATGTATTAAAAGGATTATTAAAAATAAAATTTATTCTCAATATATTTTTTGACATTTTTAAAAAAAATTATCAATATGAAAAGGTTATTTTCTTCAAGAATATTTTTATTGTAATTTTTGTGGTCTTTATATTCATCAAATACATCAAACCTTCATTGTACTTGTGAACCAATATGGATATTTCTTATTTATATCATCATTATTCATTATTTGTATGGATTACAATCTATATCACTAAGGATGTACTATTTTATAAATATTCACCATATTACTATGGATGATTTATGATTATGTTTATTTGATTTAGTTAAGTATTAAAATCTCATTTGTTAATTTTTAAATATGAATTTTTATGATGAATATGTTTCACCCCTTTCATATGATGAATTCATTGGACTTAGTAAGTGAGGGTGGGGATCAGTTATAGATATCCCCTCGATGCATCGATAGGTATCATTGGGAAAACTAGTTTGCCAAATTAGATGGGTTTCAACCCATTGATTTAAAATTTCTTTTGAATGTTCTTAATAGTATGTTTCAAATTTCACTATTTATTAATTCCATCATTATAATATCAATTATAAATTCCCATGTAATTATTTTATTATTTTGAATATAAATGGATAAGTTACATGCTCATGTGATTATGTATATGGGTATATTTGATAATCATTCATTCCTTCCATATTATGCTCAAGATATTGCTTTAATAGCATATGTTTTATTAGTTGAAATTTCCATATTGATTATTGTTATTTACTCAAGATATATTTATTTGTATTATTATACTATAGAGCACTTATGTTCACCCCTTTCTTATGTTTTATTTCCCCGTGATATTAGGAATTGTTTTCTAATTGATATATATAGACATGATAAGGGAAAATATAGAATAATTAAAGATAACACATTTTTTTATTTTTTATTTTCAATTCTAATCTGAATTTAAATTTGTATATAGATTAACAAGACTAATAAACTATTTTTTATTTTTGGTTGTGATGCCATGTATGTAGTTACAATGTAATAAATTAAACACCGGATCTATGATACTTAGGTTCTATTTCTTTTTAGTATTATTATGTCCTTTCTATAATAACTTGGATCATATTTTTAGGTATGGATCTTGTTTTCATGTTGTTTTCAGAGAAAAGGAAGTGAAAAAGAATTTCTATGTACACATCGTGTACTTCTATGTACATGTCGTGTACCTAGCATGCGGTGTACATCTATATTTTTACCATGTAACGGGTGAGTACATGGTTGTGTGGTGACCTGACAGACCCTCTTAAGTCAAGGGTCATTTGAAGCTACTACACAGCATGTAATGTCAATGAACACGATGTGTAGTTTTCTTTTTATATGATACATTTGAGGGGGTGTCATGTCTCAAATATAAAACAATGTTATTCTCCATGCCTTGTTTTATTGTTTATGGATTTTTGGTCTAGGTTTCCTTTCAGGCATACCATATTTTTCATTCTTTGTTTGATTAGGATAAATTTTGATTATGTGAAATTCGAATGATATACATTGTGAATGTTTTTTCATGTAGTAGTTATAGATTACATGAGAATATTTGATATGATATGCGTGATATTTTTCAAATGGACTATGAGAGCCTTGGACCAAGAATACTAAGGGGAATTATAGATTAATTTCTTTGATATGATATGCATGCCATTCTTTCCATTAGATTGTGAGACTTGGACTACGAAGACTGAGGATACTACTAGATTATCTACACAAGACTATGAGATCCTTGGTATAGATAGTTTACCTAAGGGTATTAGACCATGATATATTTCCTATAGGGTATTTATTTAATGAATTGTTCATATGATAGACCAAAGGGGTCAGACGGTGAGAGCTTTCTCAGAGGTTTGTTTGTGACTAATTGAAGGATTGTGACTAGTCTTCCAAGCCAAAGAACAATCTTGGATTTGGTGTTTCATGATTGTTTAGATGGTCTTTTGAAACATATATTTTGTTACTTAACATAGGGGATACATATCTTTGGCTAAATACTAGGGTTACATGATTCAATGAATTAATAATAAATGTTAATTGAGTGTATTTGAAAACTATAGGATTGTTTACTTTTTAGTACTTCCTAGTTTATTACTTTGTTTTTATATTTCCTTATATATATTCACTTTAATATAGGAATATATATTTTGGTTGTTTCCTACTTGGATTCATCTCACATCCTATTTGGGTCTTGATTTTAGACCCAATAAAATTATATGATTGAATGAATAGATAAGGCAAAGTGCCCTTCTTCCTTAGATACTTTACTGTAGTGGGAGCTAGAGAGCATGGGACCAAGCTGAGGATTTTGATTCTTTTATAGTTTACTTTAAATTTCCTTGTATTGTATTGTATTTTATTTCCATCTTTGTGAACTATTTGGATGATTTCTCCAACACATATTAAATGAATCGTTTATATATATATGCTCCAGTTGTTTTATTACTATCAGTTATATTTTGTTTACTTATTTTTTATGGTATTACTACTTTCTCAATTGATTTATTATTAATTTTTTTGGGTATACAATTCCATTGAGGGAATAGTTTCCCCATTATCAATTTCTGACCCTCTATTTTAGTCAGTAGCCTTTGGTGTTTTTGGAAATGAACTTAAGCTCATGTGACCATTCAGGTACGAGGCACCCTTGGGGGGCACCTAAATCTGGGATGAAACCAAAGTGGTATTAGAGAAGGTTCCTTTCTGGTTTTCCTTATTATTTGGTGATATTTTAAAGGGAAAGGAAGGAAATGGAGTTTGGTAATTAGTTTTTCATGGAATTACCTACCCCGTGTATAGGTAAAATCCAAATTACCTCAAATTGAATGGTAAATTTTGGATTTTTAACTATTGAAGTTGATTTGAATTCACCATAGAGTGACAAACTTGTTTTGTGATATTTGTATTGATATCATTGTGGTTCGATTTTGTTGAAATCTGGTGATATGAGGGTATTCCATCTCATGCATAATATAGTCAGTTTTTAGAAATATCATGCCATGTATTCTTTCCATGCCATTAAGAAGGCATTACTAATTGTATTTCATTGTGATAGATGTTATTCTAGATATGCATGTTATTGTGATATATTTCTTGATGTAAATAATTTCTATTTTGATAGGGTATTGGTATATGTAATGTTTCTTTTGGATGGATTCCAAGATTTGTTCCCTGAGGTGTATGGGCCATCTTGAATCAAAATTTGGTGGATCATGAATGAACTTTAACTGAATTTAGTTGAGATATTATATGAATAAGGATTCCAATATTTGATTCACGGGGAGTATGCATTCTCATGGATCAGAACATGGCATTCCTTTTCATCATTTTAAGATTTTGGGGGTTCCGGAAAATCTTTAGAGGATTACTATCAAGAATACAAAGAAAACATGGCATGTGATGTTAAGAACACATGCCATGTGTACTTATATTTTGGAAGAAATGAATTTTCTTAAGTACATGACATCTAGTTGTTGACGGTGTGATTGAATTTTTGAGAAAAGACACAGGGTGGGTAAAATTTTGGTAGAACACACCGTGTATTGGTTTTCATGATGTGATGTAATCGACCATGTGACTAACAACATGGGTGGATGGAACTTTTGTTGTACATGTCATGTCTAGAGTCTACATGTCGTGTAATGTTACACCATCAGAACCTATATAGTTCTAGATATGTAGATGTACCTGGGTAGGAAGGAATATTCATGTACAGTCCGTGTCCCAAGAGGAACATGCTCTGTGTATGGGGTGTTACACGACATAGTTTGAAGAGGTATATACCCATGTTAAGGATTAAGGGAACACACCGTTTAGTGGTTCTATATGATTTGTAACCCTCATTTGAAAAAAAAAAAGAATGCCTTCCTTCACCTATTTGGGTTTCTCTCTTCTTATATGCATTATTAATTAATTCTGTGCCGATCTATATTCTTGGCCATGCAGAGTCATGCCCCCCTAGATTCCCTCTGGTTGTATTCCAGGTTCCTGGGGATGATCATACACTAGAAATGGTAGATCATTGACTACCAAAAAAAATCCCCCTTTCATGCTCATATTGGAAACAACTATTATAATAGACATAGGTGATAATGAAGAGTTATGTGAGGGATTTATGAGGATGATGTAGTCCTTTCAGGGAGCACCACATCCCACCGCGACTATGGCATAGTTGACACAGGTGCTCCATAAGTAGAAACCTCTCACTTTTTCAAGGAATGGAGGACCACAGGCTACAGAGTCATGGTTGAAGGCCATACATTATATATTCATGCATCGGGAGATGCCTCCTAAGAGGTGGTTGAATATCATAAATTACATTCTTCGTGATTCTGTTAAGAGATGGTGGTATATTTTTACATAGGTGGGACATCATCAAGATGTGGCTTAGGAAGAGTTTCATAGGAGCTTATGTGATTAATTATACCCCAATATTTTGAGGGCCGACCAATCCCTAGAGTTAATGCATTTGGATCAGGGCGTTCATTCAGTTATGTGTTTCTCTTATCACTTTATAGAGCTTCAATGCTTCGTGCATGTTTTGGGGGGTAACAAGTTATCACTTGCAAGAAGATTTTAGGATGGTCTTAGGTACGAAATCTGATCACAAGTGAATGTTTTTTGGTTGTCTTGAGTGACTTTTATAGTAAACCAGGCATTGATTACCAATTTTAATCTAAGGGAGTTTCGAGCTATGAGCTAGGGTGGTTCAGTATCCTGGGCGGGTATTCCTTCGACTGATAATATGAAGCACCACAATGAGCTTTTTCATGGTGATTCCTGTAGCAGGGATGTATCATCAGGTAGCCATGTGAGGTGCAACCAGTTCGGAACGAGTGGGAACATGAGACTGCAATGCCAAAGAGACCCTGTTGAGTGCGGATCTTGCAGCAATATGGGTCATCTTCAGCATTATTCTAGGATGTTCTCACCAGAAACTAGTGAGGGGGGAACTATTATGACTCCATTTATAGTAGCAAGGCCACATGTTCCTCATCAGTCAGAGAACTAGAGTTTGTCAGGTCGTTCAGACCAAGGAGGTGGTTATAGAAGTGGTATCCAGACAATTGGTTTTCAGTGACCGCAAGGTGGATCAGCTTGGGGTAGCCAGACAGGGTCTCAGAACTGCGATACATATTTGACTTTTGTGATGGAGCAGACCCTTTAAGAGCAGGACCCCAAACCCTCTATGGTTAGAGGTATAATTCTACTTGTCTCTGTTTTAGCTTCTACTCTTTTGTATCTGCAGGCTTCCAACATTTTTATATTTGTTTCGATTGTGGAGGTCCTAGGGCTCTCTATATTTACTTATGATAATGTTATGATTCTAGACACCCCATTAGGGGATTGGGATAGCTAGTGTACGTTAGTGCAAGGAGTGCCCTCTTGAGATTGGTGGGTGTCACTTCATATGGGATCTCTAAGTATTTGAGATGACAGGCTTCGATGTCATTCTCATAATGTACTTTTTGGCCTCCTTTCAGGCATTTTTTTGACTTTTATCACCGTAGAGTAAGTTTCACCTCACCCAAGGGTGGATCTTTTATACACAAGGGAGAATGGGATGTCCAGGCGAGCAGAGATGGACTTGAGCTACATGGGTTAGGAGGAATCACAACCCAAATTTATATTTTATATCTTGATTACCAAGGAACTTCACACATACACTTTACTCTAGTGGTGGATCATTTTAGATATGTCTTTTCATATGACTCCTCACGTTTACCTCTATATCAATAGGTGGATTTCTCTATTTAGATTGTTCTAGGAGTGGCACCATTGTTCATTTCTACTCATAGGATGGGTACACAAGAATTACAGTAGCTCATGATGTAGTTAGAGTAGTTGCAGGAAAAGGGTTTCATCCCACCCAGTACATCTCCTTAGGGTTTTCCTGTCCTTTTTGTGAAGAAGCAGGACACTACCTTCAGGCTTTGTGTGGATTATCAGAAGTTGAACTAGTTGACGGTTAAGAATAGATACCTCTTATTTAGGACTGATGATCTCATTGATCAGCTTCAAGGATCCCAAGTGTTCTCAAATTTTGAATTGCGATCCGGTTATCATTAGTTGTGAATTAGACCATCAGATATACCTCTTACAGAATTACATAGTAGGTATGGTCTAAACGAGTATTTGGTTATGTCGTTTGGTCTCACGAACTTGCTGACAGTTTTCATGGCATCGATGAAATGAGTGTTCCATCCTTACTTGGATTCTTATGTGGTAGTCTTCATGGATGATATCATGGTGTACTATCGTAGTCGACATGACCATGCCATCCATCTAAAGATCGTAATGAGTACACTAAGAGAGAATTATTTATATGATATGATCTCAAAGTGCCACATTTGGATGGACCATAATAATTTCTTAGGTAATTTCATATCAGATATAGGAGAATATGTAGACCTAGAAAAGGTGAGAGCGGTAGTTTCTTGGGAGTATCCTAAAAACCTCTTTGAGGTACGAAGTTTTCTCAAGCAGGATGGTAACTATATAAGCTTAATTCCAAACTTTTCATTCTTACAAGTTCTAATAATGGGATAAAATAAGAAGGTTGAGAAGTATTTATTGATAGATTCTAGTGATTCAGCCTTTCAGGATCTAAAAAGTAGATTGACTTCATAACCAATACTGATTTTTCTGAAACTGGATAAGAGTTACACCATTTATTGTGACACATTAGGTATCAGGCAAGGAGTTGTGATTATTCTGGGGGAAATATTCATTGCATATGGGTCACGGTAGTGGAGGACACATGAGAGGAACTAACCTATGCATGATCTTGAGTTAGTCACGGTTGTTCATGCCTTGCGCTATTGGAGAAATTATTATTTGGGAGAACATTTTGTGGTATAAACTAACCACAAAATACTTAAAAAATATCTTTACCCAACATGATTTGAATTTGGAAAAATAAATGTGGGTTGAGTACCTTCAGTCTTTTGTCTTTGAGCTTACCTGCACACCAGGGAAAGGAAACACAGTGGATGATTCCTTAAGTAGGATTACTTAGCTACATGCAGTTCAAGAGGCCATTAGTGGGTGGTTGCTTATATATCCATTCTCTGATATGCATTTTGAGGTGCAGGAGAAATTGGCGTAGACTTTTCTTTCTTCTATAGTTGTTACCTCTACTCTACTGGATCAAGTGATATTGAGGTAGGTATCAGATTCCAAAGGCCTAGTTCAATTGAAGAGTGTGTCAAGAAAACACCTTACTCCTGGGTGGACCATAGGTAAGGATGAGGTTATTCATTTTCAAAGGCATGTATGGATGTCAGAAGACATACACGAGGAGTTGTTTTTAGTTTTCCATTCCTCAGTATCGACAGTTCATCCGGGTGTCACCAAGATGTATCGAGATCTACATCATCAGTAATGGTGGTCAGGCATGAAAAGGGATGTAGCTGGTTTTGCTATGATATATTCTACCTATCAGTATGTGAAGGAAGAGAATTGGTGAACATAAGGGCTATTATAGCAGTTACCCATTCCAGAGTGTTAGTGGAATGATGTCGTGATGGATTTCGTGATGGGTTTACCAAGATCTCCTTGAGGAAATGATGTTTTATGGGTATTTGTTGACAGACTCAAGAAGGATTCAAATTTCATTCCAATCAATGAAACATTCATTGTTGATGAACTTGGGATGTTATACATATGTGAGATAGTATGTTTGTATAGGGTTCCACACTCTATCATTTCAGACAGGGATTCCCATTTTACTTCTCGTGTCTGGTAGGGACTACAGAGGGATTTGGGATCATAGGTAATTCTAAGTATATCTTACCATCCCAAGAGAGATGGATAGTCTGAGAACACGATTTAGGTTTTGGAGGACATGATTAAAGCATGTGTCCTCGATTTGAGGGGATATTGGGAAAGACATATACACTTGGTGAAGTTTTCCTACAATAAAAATTTTCATGGCATGATTCAGATGGAACGATATGAAGCCTTGCACAGTAGGCCATACCAATCACCCTTTTGATAAAAGAGACAAGAATGGTAGCTATGTTGGGACTTCATCTTGACCAGGAGACCACTGAGCAGGTGGAGTTGATTCAGAATAATATGGATACTAGATAGTCTGGGTGGAAATCTTTTGTTGATTGAAAAAGATGGCCTCTGGAGTTAAAGGACAGAGATCAATATTTCCTATGGGTCACACCGAGGTTGGTACATAGGTGGGTTAGGAGATAGGGGAATCTTTAACCAAGATATGTTGGTCTGTTTGAGGTTTTAGAGAGAGTCGGAATGGTTTTCTGTCGGTTACAGTTACCTCAGAGGTACCAAGATATGCACGACATCTTTCATGTTTCTTAGCTACGACATCACTTTTCAGACAGATATCATATTTTTCTACCCGAGGAGGTCATGTTGGGGGAGGATTCGTTCTTTGAGGAGAACCCTATACAGATTGTGGATCAGAACACAAAGGTTCCCAATGGCCAGTCTATTCCTCTGTTATGAGTGTTATGGTAGCATGGGCAAGTGTAAGATGAGACATGGGAGAGAGGTCGATGTGAAATCTTAGTGGCTAATTGTTTTTTCATATTCTTCTTTACTGCCACTAGAAGGTAAATTTGGGGATGAATTTCTTTAAGGGGGAATTTTGTATGAATATTGATCTTCTATTTAGGTATGGATTTTTTTTGGGTTTTTTGAGGAAAAAGAATAAAAATAGGACTTTATAAGTACATGATGTGTACTTCTATGTACATTTCGTGTACCTAGCATCCTATGTACATCTGTGTTTTTATAGTGTAATGGTCGAGTATGTGGTTGTGTGGGGACCTGACAGACCAGCTTAAGTTGGGGGTTGGTTGAGGCTACAACATGGCGTGTAGTGTTAATATTCATGCCATGGAGTTTTATTTTTCGTTAATATATCAAAGGGGGTTGCATCTCATATATTAATCCATATTAATCTTTCTGTGTTTCATACAGGAGTGCTCCGGAATTACCGACGATGTCTGAACCCTCAATTCTTCATCTGATCTCCAATTGAGACACCATCAGGTGCGTTGGAATCCTACCATTGATATCTCAAACCCTCTTGATCCCTTCTTCCATATCCATCAACTCTTGTGAGTTATTCAATAATGGGAGTTTTTCACTTTTTTTTAGATCTACACTGATATATAATGATTCATGGGACGACGTTCAAGTATATCAATCATATGACATCAAGTTAGGGGGTTTGTGCCTTACATTGTTTTTCTTTGGATTATGCTAAAAGTACAGCATGGACACATTTTTGGCATTGGTTGATCTGGTAGTCAACCATGTTATTTACTACTATGGTTTGATTGATTAATAAATGGATTTTTCTTATGCGTAATGTGAAATACCTTTTCTCTGGGATTCCCCATGGGTGTGTTTCCCTTGATCGATTGGTTATGGTCATTTGTATATGTTTCCTTTGAAGAGTGCCATGTTACTCACACCTATTTTTATTAGGATGAATTTTGATTATGTGGAATCCATGTGATATGCATTGTGAATGTTTATCCATGTATTAGTTATATATTACATGATTTTATTTAATGTGATATGTGTATTATTTTTCTAATGGACCATGACAGCCTTGGACCATGAAGACTGATGGGAATTCTAAAATAATTACTTTGAAATGATATTCATGATTTTTTTTCAATTTGACCATGATATCCTTATACCATGAAGACTTGGGGGACTTCTAGATTATTTACATAGGACTGTGAGAGAATTGATGAAGTTGTTTGAACTGAGGAAATTAGTCTGTGAGAGATTTCCCGTAGGGTCTTTTATTAATTAATTGATCTTATGCTGGCCCAAAGTGGTTAGGATGTAATAGATTTCCCATAGGGTCATTTGTGAATAATTTAATGCCTGTGATGAGTCTTCTTAGATAAATCACAATCTTGGATTCGGTCTTACTTGATTGTTTAGATGGTTTTATGAGACATTTGTATTCTTAAATTACACGAGGGATACATAGAATAGGATAGATCCCATGATTACATGGTTCAACAAATAAATAATAAATGTAAAATGAATGTAATTGAAAAATGTAGGATTTTTTACTTTTGTGTACTTCCTAATTTATAGCTTCATTTTTCTTATTACCTAATATATATATATATATATATATATATTCACTGATAGATGGGCACATATCTTTTGTGTCGGTGCTTAATGGGATTATTCTCACACCCAATTTTGGTCATTCTTTTGGACACATGCACATTATATGATTACATGTATATATAAGGTCAAGAAACCTTCTTCATCAATTACTTTATTTCTATTGGAGCTGAAGATCATGGGAACAAGATGAGGCTTGTGATGCTGTTAGATTCTACATTCCATTTCTTAATATTAGATTGTATTATATTTCTTTCTTTGTGACATGTTTGGATGCTTTCCTAGACACATATATCATCCATAATTTATATATATAGATGTGTGTGTGTGTGTGTTCCAATTATTTTATTACTACCAGTCTTCCACTGTTAACATATCTTGTATGGTATTATAGCTTAGGCTATTCTTTTATTATTAATTCTGTTAGGTATACTATTCTAATGAGGGAATTGTTTCCCCATTATGAATCATTTTCCCTCACTTCTAGTCAGAACCCTCTAGCATTTGGGAAAATGCGCTTGAGATCTTGTGGCCACCCTGGTATAGGCCACCCATGGGTGGAACCCAAATTTGGGACATTACACTTTCACTATAATATTATTGGTTGTGCCCATATTATGTCCAATAAACTTTATTACTCATCCCAAAATATTATATTGGGGCCACAAAACCATTAAAATAATTTTCTGAGTCTCTATTCTCATTTTGATCTACCCACCAATTTAAAATTCCAAGTTTCCATTCAAATTCAAATACATGTACGAACACCAAACATTATAATTATTGTTTTTTTATTTTGTAATTATTAAATGATTTTGTATTTATTAATGATAATTAATTTATAAGTGAATTTTTGTGTCTCATAACATGTGTTCTATTTTTGAAGTATATAATATTAGGTTTGTGATTTTTTTGTTGTACCAGAATATATGTTTTGTGGTTTTAATATTTTTTTTAGTTATTGTGGTTTATGAATTTACTTACCACAAATTCTACTGGTTGTGTTATCTTATGAAACTCATATATCTAGTGTCATACCTTGAAAATATCTTGAATGATATTATTTTCATGCTATGATTATATTTTTCTATCTCCTTCAAACATACTTGGTCTTCTTTTACTATGATACCTTGAGTATCATGGTCATGTTTGGTTTCTCTATAATTTTTACTTTCCCTACTCTATAATTTTACATTGAGGTGTTTGTTCTTCCTCTTTTTATGTTAAAATCGCTCACACCATTATTTTTATGTCATGATGGTGGTAGTGGTGGCTAGGGTTGATTATGATGGGAGCACTCAGTAGTGATTAAGGGATTATTCCTCTAGTCATCTCTATACTGGTTTCATTTATTTGTGTGTTGGGACCGAATGGATTCTATTTTTCTTGTATCCATTGTGTCATTAATCAAATATATCAACCCAATCTACTCACTGTGTATCTATTAAAATGTTTCAATCAATTGTATCTTATTTTTTAGAAGTAGAATTCATAGACATAATGGAGAACTATTTTAAGGTATATTTGTTGTGACAGAGCTATTTTAAAGGATAGTGATGGATTTATGCTATAATTTCATTATATATATAGTTCTAGGATATAAGGTGGTGAAAGGTTCTTCTGATTATAAAACTTTTTTAGCTTCTTGGTGTTCCTCGATTTTCATTTGTGTGATGGTTTTTGTGTAATGTTTTTCCAATTGGGAGGGTGTTTGTATAGTGTATATGGTCTCAATAGTAATAATGATAAATATGAGGAGTGGTAGGGTAAAACAACAGTACCATAGTCATTTCATGTGGAATAGTTCTTGAGGTACTTCTAAAAATCCCGAGTCCTTGATAGATTATTTGTCCCTTCCAACTATGTCTCAACTATTAAATTTTTTTTTTGTTTAGTAATAGTTTTTTTATGGTTTATGCTTTGATGATTTAGTTTAGTTATGTCACCAGAGTTACCATGTATTGGTTCCCACTTAATCATAAAGTGGTTCTTATTTTAAATTATAAACAAAATTTATCAGGGAGATTTTTTTTATAGTTTATAATTTTATAGTTTCAGAATGACCAATATTTTTTGTTATCAGTTATTATTAAGGTGTTATATGGGGAACACAAATGTGTTATGTTTTACAACAACACAATGGAATAATTGGTTTTATTTTAGTATGATAAAATTTTAATTTACAGTGTTTTTTTTGATAGATCATAAATATTTGGTAAAATATGATTTCTTATTTGATTTTAGATTCGTTTATTAATTAGTGATTCTTTCCCTAGGATGTAGTTGAAGTTTTATAAGAAACAAAACCCTATATACACCCAATGGGAAAATTTATACTATCATAATCCCCATAAGAGTATATATTTAATATAATATTGTTATTTCCAGAATTTTTATATAACTCTATTTTTAAATGGCCTTTTTATTTTGATGTTTATGGAATTTTTTTACCCCCACATTAGATTTCCCAAAGCCCATTTTTTTGTGGACCATAATCCTGGAGTGCCCCTGGATTTTCTAATAATTCATATACTGATACATTTTTATGTTTCACACATGTATTTATCATGTATTTATGTGTTCATATGTGACAAACATATCAGAACATCATGTTACATTATCTAATCCTCCTCCACTTGATTTCTAATGTCACCGCATGCCATCCATTATATTTCCATCTAATAGTAAAGAATTCCTGGATAAAGATCATTCCCTTTAATTTGTCTCCCTCTCACACCTCACACCATCATCATAGAAACATCAAATTTTAGACACACTTTTCCTATAAGAATAATAAACAGAGATGAATAAAACCAAAACATGGGGAAATGTTTTTAACCATTTGGGTGAAATTACATTGGGAAACCATCGTTTAACATCACTATAGTCTATTAATGTTGGTTTTCTCTATTTTAATTAATAATGGGTTAATTTTACTATTTATAATAATATTATTTTATAGAGGGTTTATAAGTAATGACCGAGAAATATTTAATTAACAATAATTTTCAAATAAACACCTAAAAATTTCATTTTTGTTAATCTTGATCATTTTCATGAATTTTACAGGTTTTACCGAACTATCACCAATAATGCTTTCTAACAAGGTGAAAATGGAATTATCAAACCCCATTGGTGGGAAACCAATGTCTGGGAATCATGGGTTACCACTTAAAAAGAGTTTCTTCAAATTATTATGACTAAATACACAATAAAAACATATCAACAATCCTACATGACTTTCCCATATTTCATAATTCCCTAAAAAAATCATATGTTTTAAAAATAATGAAAATAAAAATAATTATTTACTATAAATAAACAACCAACACACATACCATAATATGAAAAATGAATAACCACACAAAAAATATCCTAATGTATGAGAGGATCCAAATGGTCAATACATACACAATATAAAATAAACAAAAGAAACCCAAAATACCAATAGAAACCATACTGTAGACCTAAGGCGACCATCAAAACATACCACCACAATCCACTCCCTGAGAGAATTAAAAGGTAAAATTCCAAAATTAGGAGAATCTATATAACGAAAATTAGAAATTTTAAATGATACCTAGTCTATTGACACCAATTAGTATGTGTACATTGTGATCCAAATGATTAGTAGGATGTCATGATTAAAAATCACTATACAATTACTTTTATAATAAATATAACTAATGCTAGTGTAAAATAAACTTTTAAAATTTATATATTTTTAAAATTTATATAAACCAAAATTTATTAGTAAAAGTAAAAATTTCTTCTTTAGAACTGAAACATTTATTTAAGGAAATTCAATAATTATGAAAAATTAACATTATAACATTTTTGAATGAAGAATATAAATTCATTTAAAATAAATTGATAGTTATAATTGAGCTTATATCCTTTCATTATTTATTTGAACCTAAAACAATTTATAAATTATTTTAAAAAATGATTAAAAAATAATAAAACTAAGAACATAAAGTTACCAAGTATAGAGAAAACCCATAAATAAGAAGTAATTGCCAACCATATAACATGAAAATAACTAATAATGTATAATGATGATAACCATAAATTATAGACACCCAAGTAAATGAAATTAAATGAATTAAAATATTCAAAAATATCATCCATTAAATGTGGAAAAGATAATAATATTCTTAAGAGTAACCATAAGAAATTAAGTCTGAGGGACTAGGGGATCCTCATAATATCTCAAGTATCCGACCAGTCATATCTGACCATAATAGACTATATCTAGTCATGTATGGGCTGCTAGGGAGAGCTAAATAAATTCCTAGCATTAAGCCATATCCATGACATAAAATCATGTGGTTAGTTTTTTTTAATCCATGGATAGGGACAGTGTTTTAATTCCTTGCATACTTAATGCTAGTATTCCTTAATTAAGTGACTAAGTTTCATTGTATCGGTCAAGTAAAGGTTAGTATTTCTATTAATGAAATCAATTACATAAAACAACAAAGATATTTAAAATAATCCCTTATATCACCTCCAAACACTCATCATAGAATTTTTTTTATTAAAACATAACATATTAAATATGGAACAAAACACTTTCACAAAACCATAAAGTTAAAAGCTTAATGTAAACCATAGGACTCAATTCAGATGACTTTGGAAATCACATAATACTTTTTTTTTATTTATAAAATATTTTGAATCACATAATAACTTAAAAATCCTTTTAAACATTTAATTCTCAAAATAAATCCATTGAAACATTTTCACAAATAGCATAAAGGATTCAGTAATCTGTTGTAAATCTACACAAATCAGGTGCCATTAAAAACCTGAGATTTTCCCCCTAATTTCACTAAGATATAAAATTTCATTTCATTTTCACTGTCAAAAATAGTATCAATCCATATATTTTAATATAATAATGAGTTTAAAATAAATATAACATCCTTGAAATGTTAAATTAACCAAATAGCATAGTGGCACATTCAATAAACCAAAGGAATTGGGTCACATTTTTTGAAAAATGCTATAATTGGTCTTAAGATTAGCTTAAAAATAATAAGACATGAAATATCAAAAGTTAAATACCATCCTTCCATCTAATTCTTGACCACAACTTCCTTATAGAGAGAAAGGAGAATAAATTGGATGAAATGAAGAATAAAAAGTGTAATATTGACTAATATAACATACGATAATTAAGAATCTACTTGGAATCAAGAATAGAGGCTAAGAAATTGAGGGGAATTAGATAGCATTCCTTCCCAGGGATCTCATTTGACTAACTCACTTAAGTGTGGGGAAAATAGGGTTCAAGGGGGTTTTAACTTGGGGAGGGTAGAATAGGAATTTCCAAATTTTAAATGATGGGAAGGTGGTAATATTTAGACACATGCTTTACCAAACCATGAACCAACCATCCCACTAACACTAGATGATAATTGGATATTCTACATGGTGTTTCCGCATGATTTACTCTAAATGATCACTAATCATGTTTAATGGACCCCTACACATGGGTTCATTTCATAGTTCTTCCAAAATGTATAGGGTCCTCCTAAAAATTCACTTACCATGAGAGACACTAAAACACCTAGGAATATTTACATTACATAGATTCATAGTTTAACTAACCATCCTCCAAGCATGACCCTAATTAAAAAACAAAAAAATAAAAATTTAAACTCAAGAAATAAAAAACTAAAAAACTATATAATTAAAAATAAAAATAAACTAATGTGAAATTCAGGTGTGAAAATTATTTGCACCATATCACATTATCCCCTGAAAAATTACCAAATAAAAAAATAAGATACTTTCTCACCTCTAAAAATAACTTCTGAAAAGAGAAACATTGAATAACACAACATCCAAAACATTTTGGATCAATAAAACATGGAAATAAAATGCATCTTAAAATAGAAAAATGATATATAAAAATTCCAAAGAGACAATAAAAAAATAAGAGACCTATAATAATTCTCCCCAATATTTAATGATTTCATTTACATTTTGGATCAAAATAAACCAAGATATTCCAAATAAATTCACTAAGAGTAACTGAGAAACCCACAACTTGGGTTGTCAGTGTAACACCCCAAGATTTTATGAGATACATATCTTTTAATTTCTTTGATATCTTTTATTTTACACAACACCAATATTAACATTTACTATACGTAACACCGTATTATCTTGCAGTATACGCAACACTATTCTTGGCTCGTGTTACGCACAATTTCAAGTTCGTTTTATAGAAATTATTATACGCAACATTAAGTATATATTTTTTTAATGTATAAATGAAATAAGTTTTGATTATCTTATAAGAAAAACCAAATGGATCTTTCACTACACGCAGCCCTGACTTGGCTTGCATTACACGCAATCGTGACCTTCCTCGATAGTGTGTGTAGTACGCAATACCGGGTTTCGCTAAACAATGATATATTCTTATAATATTTTTATGAACTAGCTGTTATGAATAGTATTAACTAAATTTCTAATATTATAACATTATTTTTCATCTTACACAATTTCTAGAACATTTTATGAGAATAAAATAAACTTTTCGAGTAAAATAAGTATTTAAAAAAAATGTAGTTTTGCCGTCTTTTGATGGCGCACCGAATTTAAATCTATTTTTTGACATGTTTATAAGTTAAATTTGACAAAATAAAATTCTTCCTTGGAATCAGGATATAAAAATTTACTTTGGATAAATTTTTCATATTATTCTGATAAATTTCATATTTTTATGAATAGTAAAAACATGCTATATTTTAATTAAAATAAATTTTTTCATCGTAATAATTTATATGGGTAAATTATAATAATGAATGGTTTAAAAGTATAAATAGAATATATTTTTACCATTTAATATAATGTTTGTCATTAGAATTGATTTTACATTGAATTTTATAGGTAAAATCATTTCAATCTTTTAAAATGTTTTAACTTTTAAAACTCATTTTCATAACAACGGGATTAATTTTAAATTAATTTCTGAAACTTATATGATTTTAATTTGAAAAAATTGATTCCATATTTGGAATCAGTAGGTCCAAATTATGTTAATCGGCTACTTTTTATTTTTTGGGCACTATGAATAGTACCTACGGTAAATTTTTTTTACCATAGCTAAAGGTAAATTGGGTAGTTAAGGGTAAATATAATAATATAAAATTACCGTAAAACTTGTCTCAATATAATTGAATGATCATATTTCATCCTTAGGCATATTTTTGTCAAATTTAAATCCTTTAGAACCCACTTGGATGTGATTAAGACCTTTAATTTATTTTATTTTAATGAAAGTGAAATATGTCTCCCTCAAACTCTAATAATTAAAGTATTTTTAATATAATTTTATACAAAATATAAATTAGATTATAAATACTCATTTGAAATCTAAAAAGTTTTTATTTGTTATGGTAATTTATATGTAATTTTTAAGTGATATTTAATTACCTTAATAGCATATACATTAATGATGCAGAAATTATTTACTTAGTAAAAAATCAATTATATAGATTTTATTAAAGTAATAATACCCATCAAAAGGCCCTCACACTTGACCAAAACCTATTGGTAGAGTATAACAATACCATATTCATCCAAGGGTCGACTTTGGGACTATTAGAAGCTGTAAAAAAGAGATTATGACATTTATATTATTTTATCATTAATAATGTCAAAGTTGGAACCTTCATAACTTAATATATTTAACAATTTAAATGTTGTGGTTTTAAGATTATAAATTCCAGTAAAGGTATTATTATGAAAGGTAATATATTTATCTTTATCATAGGATTTTATATTTAATTTTTATGCAAAAAATAAGTATATTAAATAATTAGACAAAAATGTTATAGTAATTATTTTATTAAGAGAAATATCAAATAAACGGTTTTAAAAATATTAAAATAAATATTATATGAACTATTTAATGTGATCCACTAATTTTATAGATTAATATGACATGTTTTTAATATATTAAATATTATGGATCGAATATATCTTCTCTTTGGATTTTATTTAAATTCAAATAATTGAATTGTGTGAAAATGGACTCTACTGATATTTTATAAAAATAACATATTATTAAATTATTTAAAAATCACAAAAATATTTAAAAATTGTAAATTTAAATTTATATGGTCTAAAATGTCATAAAGTATCCAATTATGGATAATTCACAATACATATGTAATTATTTATAACAATTTAAAAATTAGAATTTTATTACCACAAATAAATTTAAATATATTAAATAATGATAAATCAAATTGATAAGGTTTAAAAAAATTCCAAACACGTCTAAATTTTATTGGTTGAATATATTACAACCCTATCTCATCTCATATTCTAATCTGAGTCATTTTGGATGTTTTTAAGTGCGGTTTGAATTTATTATAAATTAATATTTCTTATGATTCCAAAGGTACCCCTCTCCTCCCTTATAAAAGGGAACCTCCTCCCTCTCCTCCTCACACAATTTTGAGCCTTCATGCTTTCCAAAACCCTGACCATTTATCTTATCAACATCTATAGTTATATCATAGAGGTTCTGGTCTACTCAAAAGACCAACTCTAGTGCCCTAAGAGGAAGTTTAAAAGAGGCACGTCGAGGAAGAGGTAATCTCTTCTACTGATTCCTTCAAGTTTATTTCTTCTTCTACTTCCTCTTATTTATTTGTTTCATTATAAAGTAATAACATCAGTATCACTAATATACTGATATTTTATTATAAATATAAAACAACCCCATTTCGCCTTCTATCGATCCTATGGAAAAATAAATCATTGCGCGTGCGTACGTACGGAATACCGTCTCCACGCCGTGGTGTAATTGTTTTTCCACCACCACCTTAATTAGATGGGTATAATGGTGTAAATAATAACTATATGTGAGTAAATAATACCTATATATGACTATTATAAAATTATAATAATTTTTAGGTATTCTATCATCCTCTCCAATACAATTCAATAATTATAGGAATGATATCATCGCTCCTGCGTACGTACGGATTACCGTCTTCACGATGCGATGAGATTCATTATCCATTTTAACCTTTCAAGAATGATTATAAAGTATATATATAATAAATAATTATGAAATATATGACATAATAATACTACTTTATATATATATATATCATCTACTTACTTCCATTCAATTCAATAAGGAAATGAAAACAGCGTTCACGCATACGTACAGTCTACCCTCTCCATGAAAGGTGTATTTCATTTCATTTATCTATCTATAATATATATATATATATACGGAATATATATAAAATATATAAATAATTTTTTACATTCTGGAAGTAAGTAAATCACGATAGAAGTAATATTAATTTCAAGAACAATAAGTCCAAACACATACGATAAATGAAATGATTTTACCCAAAACACGGCTTTAACATGGAATTAACAAATGAACGGGTAATATAAAGTAATAAGTGAATCATATATAATATCATAAATATTATTATGGTTCTGTTACAAGTTAATAATATGTTTGAACCCACTATAAAGGAGTCTCGTACACATAAAGAAGAAATTGGACATAAGGTAAGGGATAATTTTGCAACCCAATTTTTATCGGAGATTGCTTATACGTAAGTATTTAATGGGGTATACTTTTCATCCATGGCCATAAAATGTTTTTCATAAAGTGTTTAATATTCTTCCATGTATTTTTAAATTCATGTTTACCCATTTTTTACTTTTACTTTGTGTTATTGAATGAATCTTTCTTCTGTTTACCATACGTGGAACTTTTTGATGTTTCCGTTAAAAGTACGAGGAGAATGTTTTTTTAACTTATACGGCATGAATAGATTTTTACGGTTTCAGGAGAAATTATTTACATGAAGCTTACTCTACAATATTTCAGGATAATTTTCAACAAAATCCTTTTCTTTTAAAATTGAATGACATTTTGTGAATATATGATGATTTTGAAGAAGAAAATATATTTTCCTCAAGAATTCATTTCAAGTGTTTTTTCAAACTATTTTCCATTTAAGATGACATTATTTAGTATGATTATGTTTCAAGTATAATGTATCTATTATTTACATGGTTTGATTACTCTTTTGATGAAATGTTATCCATTTTTTTTATATGGATTACGTTATGAAACCCATTTTATCCTTTAGGTTATGATGAATGATTTATGTTTATTTTGTGGCACAAGTAAGAATGATTTCATTATGAGATGAGTGAGACCTATATCTCCCTCCAATTCATTTATTAAAGATTTATATCTCATGATATAGACATGGATGGAACGGAAAGTTAATTTGGTTCAGTGATACTTTACTTGAACGAGGAGTGAACTAGATTCAGTAAGGGACTTTGTCCACTCTGATGGTCTTGGCAGGAATTCCTTGGCTACCATGGAAATCATATCATGTGGTTAATGGTTTTCTACAATTACATGTTTATTTCCCATACTATTTTATCACGATTGATGTTACATTATGATCTATACCTTACATACTATTATGTTTTATGTCATTGATCATTATTTTTATGTTTAAACATTATGTTCATGTTTTTAAATTCAAATGTATATGGTTTGTTTTATTTTCTCCATGCATACACTTACTGAGAATTTGATCTCAACCTTTATATGTTTTATTTTCCCCAGGATATATAGAAAGGCTTTAGGTAAGAAAACAAAAGGCGGAGATCTTTATGGGAGATGTTTAAGATCTTTCACCATGATTAGAAGAATATGTTCTGAGTTTCCAAATACACTAAACTAATATGGCCTTTGGGTCTTTGGTTTTGTCATGTATGAAGTATTCTGAAAATGTAATGTAATGTCTATGTACCTCAAGCTATGGGTCTCTACAGTTGGTATCAGAGCAATGGTTTGGTTAACCTTTGGAAACTAGGATGTGAAAAATTTAGTGAAATCCCTATAGATATTTCTAAGGTATGTTTAGGGATACCCCTAAGGATAAGTATATGTATAGGTTATAGTCCTAGAATTATGGTAACGATCTTAGAATTAAACCTAAGATGTTATATATTGAAGGTACTCCCCCTTTATTATGTTGTTTTCCTAGCATGATTTTTTCCTCTCACACTTTTCTTTTCAGGTTTTAGACAATGGCGGGAACCCGAAGGAACCGTGTTGATCAATGTAATGGAAAATGCAATGATTGTCCTCCTGAACAATAAAATGTGATGGGAGATGGAGTGAAAAATATTATTGCTATACTTACACATGATATGAATCATTTTGGACTTCCAAAGGAGCAGATAAAGGAACAATATTCTATTGAGTCGTTCATGAGGCAACGAACAACTTCATTCAGTAGGTCTTCTGGTCCACTTATTGTTGAACAATGGATCAGAACCATTGAAAAGTTATTTTCCATAATTTGATGTTATGAACATGAAAAATTCATTCTGTATGTTTACCGTTTAGAAGGTGAAGAAGACTAGTGGTGGACTCTATTTAATAATATAAGGCCCCAATATGAAATTGAATCCATGGAATGGGATGAGTTCAAGAACTTGATTTTCAATAAGTACTTCCCTCGTATTCTTCGAAAAAAGACAGAAAATGAGTTCCCTGAGCTTAAGAAAAAGGATGATGAATCTGTTGGTATATACGAGGAGAATTTTACAAGGCTTGAAAGGTATGCATCTGGCTTTATCATCCAACCAGAAAGTAAAGTTTATCGATTCTTCAATGTATTAAAACCAAGTCTTCGAAGGGCATTAGCAATAAGAGACTTCAGTGGCTATGAAGAAATTTTACGTTGTGGTATCAAGGTAGAAATGGAATTTGGTGTTACATATCCATCTCAAGTTTTTGACAAGAAATGAAAGATGAAGTTTAAGGAAAAATCTTAGAACAATAGTGAAAAGAAGGTGAATGTTTCTTTATGCTCGAAGTGTAGAAAGAAGCATGGTGGAGATTGTCTAAAAGGTACTAGAAAATTTTTCAAGTGTCGAAAAGAAGTTCATTGAGCCTTTGAGTGATGATGTAATGGGAAAAAGGTAGCTAATGATGTGAATAGAGAAAAGACTACAGAGAAAGCACCACCAACACTTTAATGCTTCAAGTGCAAGGAAATGGGGCATTATGCTAACCAATGTCCTAATCCAAGGGTTAATGATGATCGACATCAACAGCCTCTTAGGGAAAAGGAAAAAGGGAAGTCACATGTGATCACTATTGGAGATGTTGAGTATGACAACAATGTGGTGGAATGATTATGTGTTTATGTAACGAGATTCCAAAATAATGTTGTGGAATCTCATTTATAGTATCGTGGAATATTTGAATATCTATGTAATGGTTTGTTGTGGTTTTCGAAAATTATATGGTATAGGGAACCATGAAATGTGATTGAAATATTTTTGGAAAGTATTTGATATGTGCATAATTAAGGGATAAGGAGAAAATAATATGTCTGATAGTATTCATGAGTTCATGATTGGTATAAGGAAAAAGTGATATCATGGTTTGAGTATATAGAATTTTTGGGATTTTGGTATGTGGAAAGAGTTAACTTTTGATAGCATTCACGTTTTCACTAAGGTTCTATGGTAATAAAAGCTTCAAAAGAATATATGATTAAGGTAATCACATGTTTGGAATGTGACCAACAAGATATATCTTGTGATATATGAGAGATAAATGATGGTATTCACGTGCTTGTTAGTAATAGTTATCTTTATACCATGAGTTTGGAAAGAAGTATTTTGGATTAGTCTTAAGGTTGGAATGAATTAAGTTGAACATCATATAGTATTGTTTAAGGCTAGAACCTTTTTTCGATTTAATTACTGGAATGTTATAACAATATAGTTTAAGAAAAGGGACAACCTGCAGAACGGGCAAAAACCTGTCGCGTCGGACAAAGATGTAGGAATCAAACCCACAACCAAAGTGCGACATGCCTTTATCTCCTACCACTAGAATACAAGAGGGCCCTAGTTAGTATAAAATACTTTTAATTTATTAAGTGGTATTATATATGAAGTATAATTCCATTTTAGAAACCATATACGATTAATCTCAACATAGATGGACTTATGTATATTTAATAACTTTTTCTAACCTTTTGTTTGAGATAGATAGAATGACCTATCATTCTATCGTATGATACGATAGCACTTCACGAATGACAAATTCAACTTCATTTCTTTAAAAGATGAAGTAGAAATTATTCAAGGCATGATCAACGGTGAGATTTTACCAAAATCAATTAAGTATTTCTTCTAATTCCATTATTTTCAAGTTTAGGGAAATGATCTTGAAAACCAAAAACGTTGTCCTATTAGGTACCTTAGATCATCAAAAATTTATAGCTTTGTGATTGTTGGATTTTTCATAGCCATGTTCTCTACCACTCTCCATTAGAACTTGACAGTTAGATTTATCTTCCATATCAAAATTTTCACCGACGTTCTCCTATGTGGAAACCATGTGATGATTTAATTTGGCTAACCGTTATGTTTCATACTTCGCTTTTTAAAATTAATTTTTAGTATTCCACTTTATGATGTGGGTTTCTATGAATGAAACTTTCAAGTTGTAAACGATTTATAACCCCGACGAATTTCGAGGGGGAAATTCATTTTAAGGGGGGTAGAATGTAACACCCAGAGATTTTATGAGATATATTCCTTCTAATTTCTTTGATGTCTTCTATTTTAAACTACACCAAGATTAGAATGTACTATAATAAACACTATATTAGGTTGCAGTATATGCAACACTATTCTTGGCTCATGTTACACACAATTTCAAATTCGTTTTGTATAAATTATTCTACGCAACATTAAGTATACATTTTGTTTAATGTATAAATGAAATAAGTTTTGATTATGTTATACGCAACACCAAAAGGAGCTTCCACTACATGCAGCCCTGACTTGGCTTGCATTACACACAATCGTGACCTTCCTCGATAGCGTGTGTGGTACGCAGTACTGAGTTTCGCTAAACAATGATATATTCTTATAATATTTTTATGAACTAGTCGTTATGAATAGTATTAACTACATTTTAAATTTTATAACATTATTTTTCATCTTACACATTTTCTAGAACACGTTATGAGAAGAAAATAAATTTTTTCGGGTAAAATAAGTATTTTTCAAAAAATGAAATTTTGCCACCTTTTGATGACGCATCGACATTAAATCTAGTTTTTGACATGTTTAGAGGTTCAATTTGAAAAAATAAAATTATTATTTGGAATCAGGATACAAAAATTTATTTTTGATAAATTTTTCATATTATTCTGATAACTTTCATATTTTAATGAATAGTAAAAACACGCTATATGTTAATTAAAAACAACTTTTTTCATCCTAATAATTTATATGGTTAAATTATAATAATGAATGGTTTTTAAGTATAAATAAAATAAGTTTTAACCATTGAATATAATGTATGTCATTATAATTGATTTTACATTGAATTCATAGGTAAAATCATTTCAATCTTTTGAAATGTTTTAACTTTTAAAACTCATTTTCTTAACAACGGGATTAATTTTAAATTAATTTCTGAAAATTCTATGACTTGAATTTGGAAAAATGGATTCCATATTTGGAATCAGTAGGTCCAAATTATGTTAATGGGATACTTTTTGTATTCTAGTCACTACAAATAATAAATACGCTAAATTTTATTTACCATAGTTAAAGGTAAATCGGGTAATTAACGGTAAATATAGGATTATACAATTACCCTAACACTTGTATTAATATAATTTGATGATTATATTTCATACTAAGGCATATTTTGGTGGAAATTTAATCCACTAAGACCCACTTGGATGTGATTAAGACCTTTAATTTATTTTATTTTAATGAAAGTGAAATATGCCCCGCTCAAACTTTAATAATTAAAGTATTTTTAATATAAGGTTATACAGAATATAAATTCGATTATAAATACTCATTTAAAATCTAAATGGTTTTTATTTGTTATGGTAATTTATTTGTAATTTTTAAGTGATATTTAATTACCTTAATATCTTATACATTAATGATGCAGAAATTATTTACTTAGTGAAAAATCAATAATATAGTTTTTATTAAAGTACTAATACCAATAAAAAGGCCCAAACACTTGACCAAAACCTATTGGTCTGGTATATATATAACATAATCATATAGGTGTATACTTTGGGAATATTTGGAGCTGTATAAAAGATATTATGACATTTATATTTTTTTTATTTTTAATAATGTCAAAGTTGTCACCTTCATAACTTAATAAATATAACAATTTAAATGTTGTGATTTTATGATGATAAATTCGAGTAAAAGTATTATTATAAAAGTTAATATATTTATCTTCATCATAGTATTTTATTTTTAATTTTTATGCGACAAATAAGTATATTAAATAATTATACAAAAAATGTTATAGTAATTATTTTATTAAGATAAATATCAAATAACTGGTTTTTCAAATATTAAAAGAAATATTATATGAACTGTTTAATGTGATACTCTGATTTTATAGATTCATATGACATGTTATAAATCTATTAAATATTTTGGATTAAATATATATTCTCTTTGGATTTTATTTAAATTCAAATAATTGAATAGTGTCAAAATTGACACTTGATATTTTATAAAAATAACATATTATTAAATTGTTTAAAAATCAAGAAAATATTTAAAAATAATAAAATTTAATTTATATGGTCTAAAATATCATAAAATATCTAATTATGGACAATTCACAAAACATAATTAATATTTATAACAATTTAAAAATTAGAGTTTTATTACCACAAATAAATTTAAATAGATTAAATAAGGATAAATCAAATTGATAAGGTTTAAAATAAATTCCAAACATGTCTAAATTTTATTGGTTGATGCGATTACAACCCTATATCTTATCATCTTCGGATGTGATTCAATTTGGATGTTTTTAAGTGGGGTTTGAATTTATTATAAATTAATATTTCTTATGATTCCAAAGCTGCCCCTCTCCTCCCTTATAAAAGGGCACCTCCTCCCTCTCCTCCTCACACAATTTTGAGCATTCAATCTCGGAAAAACCCAGAACATTTCTCTTCTAAACAAATATATTTATATCATAGCGGTTCTTTTATTCTCAAAATACCAACTATAGGGCCCTAAGAGGATGTTTAAAAGAGGCACGTCGAGGTAGAGGTAATCTCTTCTACCGATTCTTTCAAGTTTCTTTCTTCTTCTACTTCCTCTTATTTATTTGTTTCATTATAAATTAATAACATCAGTATCACTAATATACTGATATGTTATTATAAATTTGAAACAACCTCATTTCACCTTCAATCCATCCTATGGAAAAAGAAATCATCACGTGTGCGTACGTACGGAATACCATCTACACGTCGTGGTGTAACGGTTTTTCCACCACCACCTTACTTGGATGGGTATAATGGTGTAAAGAATAACTATATATGAGTAAAGAATAACTATATATTATTATTATAAAATGATAATAATTTTGAGATATTCTATCATCCTCTCCAATACCATTCAATAATTATGGTAATGATACAATCGCTTGTGCGTACGTACGGATTACCTTCTCCACGACGCGATGAGATTCATTCTCCATGTTAACATTTCAAGAATGATTAAAAAGTATATATATAATAAATAATCATGAAATATATGACATAATAATTCTACAGGATATATATATATATATATATATATATATCATTTACTTACTTCTATTCAATTCAATAAGGAAATGAAAACAGCGTTCACACGTACGTACGGTCTACCGTCTCCATGAACGGTGTATTTCATTTCATTTATCTATCTATTATATATATAATGAATATATATGATATATAAATAATTGTTTACTTTCTATAAGTAAGTAAATCATGATAGAATTAATAGTAATATCAAGGACAACAAGTCCAAACATGTACGATAAATGAAACGATTTTACCCAAAATGCAGCTTTAATATGGAATTGATAAATGAAGGGGTAATATAAAGTCATAAGTGAATCATATATGATATCATAAATATTATTATGGTTCTGTTACTAGTTAATAATATGTTTAAACCCACTATACAATATTCTCAGACACATATGGAAGAAATTGGACATAAGGTAAGGGATAATTTTACAACCTCATTTTTATCCGAGATTGCTTATATGTAAGTATTTATTGGGGTATATTTTTCATCCATGTCCATAAAATATTTTTCATAGAGTGTTTAATATTTTTCCATTTATTTTTAAATTCATGTTTACTCCTTTTTTGAAGTTTACTTTGTATTATGGAAGGAATCTTTCCTTTTTTACCATACGTGGTACTTTTTGACTTTTCTGTTAAAAGTACAAGGAGAATGTTTTTAACTTATACAGCATGAATGGATTTTTACTGTTTCATAACGCCTTATTTTCATGAAGCTTAATCTACAATATTTCATGATTATTTTCAACAAAATACTTTTCTTTTAAAATTGAATGGCATTTTGTAAAAATAAAATGATTTTGAAGAATAAAGGATATTTTCCTCAAGAATTAATTTCTCGTGTTTTGTCAAAACTATTTTCCATCTAAGATAACATTATTTAGTATGATTTTGTTTCAAGTATAATTTATCTATTATTTAAATGGTTTGATTCTTATTATTATGTAATGATATTAATTTGTTTTATATGGATTATGTTATGAAACCCATTTTATTCCTTGGGTTATGATGAATGCTTTATGTTTATTTTGTGGCACAAGTAAGAATGATTTCATTATGAGATGGGTGGGACCTATATCTCCCTCAAATGAATTGGGTAAAGATTTATATCTCATGAGATAGACATGTCTGTAATGGAAAGTTAATCTGGTTTAGTGATACAGGACTAGAACGAGGAGTGAACTCAATTCAGTAAGGGACTTTGTCCACTATGATGGTCTTCGCAGCAATGTCTTGGCTACTATGGAAATCATATCATGTGTTTAATGGTTTTCCAAAATTACATGTTTTATTTACCATTCAATTTTAGCATGATTGATGTTCCATTATGATCCAAGCCTTACGTACTGCTATGTTTTATGTCATTGCTCATGATTTTAATGTTTAAACATTATGTTCATATTTTTAAATTCAAATGTCTATGGTTTGATTTATTTTATCCATGCCTACCCTTACTAAGAATTTGAGATCACCCTTTATATATTTTCTTTTCACCAGGATATAAAGAAATGTTTTAGGTAAGAAAACAAAAGGGGGAGATCTTTATGGGAAATGTTGAAGATATTTCACCATGATTAGAATATTATGTTCTGAGTTTCTAAAGACACTAAACTAATACGGTCTTTGGGAGTTTGTTTTTTTCATGTATTAAGTATTCTGAAAATGTAATTTAATGTTTATGTACATCAAGCTATGGGTATCTAAAGTCAGTCCACAAAAATAAATCAATTCGTTCATCCATAACCATATAAATATAGTCATTACACTATACATAAAGAGAAAAAAATATAGAAACATCAAAATACAATAATGGGTTTCAGAAACAAACAACGGAAAAAGAAACAAGTGGGAAGAGAATAAAGAAATGGAAAATAATTGGAACACCCCAAAAATGATCCTTCATACTACAAACCAAATTTAGGGTACACTACTTCTATTCATAGAACTTATGAATGTGATACGGTCGACCACTGCAAAGCATACATGGTATTGATTCATTAGAGAAATAAATGATAATAGGATGGACATTGTCATTGGATACATCATGACTCTATTGACTGGTTCATCTTGCATATTACCCTCACAAGATATAGAATTATTATCCAAAGAAGAGATAGATGCCCCACACATCATAGTATACCTTAATGAAGTAAATACTACAATCAAATTTTGGTTGACTATATCACCATTCAAAGTTATACTATATCAAATCAATTCCATTATGAGGAATAAAATAATTACCGGGAGGAAAAGAAAAAAAATCAATAACTTTCAGGTAAGGCTTAAAGCCTAATAATTGTTTAGTTACACTACTCTTCTGATAGTATGGGAAGGTTAGAAAACCAGAATGTGTGCACCCAATTCACAAGTGAAATTAATCTAAGGAACATATGAGGACCCATACATACTTTCTTGGAGGAACACTTTAAATTATTACAGAACTCAAAAATTCAAAGTATTAGTCAAATTAAAGACCCAAAATTGAAAATCATCACTACAACTCAGAGAATCAAAACACTAATCAAAATTAAAATATCAATTTAATAAAATTGTAAACTAATAATTCACTATAAAAACAAATTGCTCATTATCAAACCACAAGTCAGACCAATAACTATATGAAATTATTTAAAAATTATGTTTAGAGTAAAATAAATTTGATTCAAAATCACAAAAAAACATAAAATATAGTTTATTAATTTAAAAATCGTTCATTGATACCCTTTTGGAAAATCTAAAATTTCAAACTCATTTCAAATTAGTTTCAAAAACTGTTATTATCCTCAAAACAATAAATTTATAACTAAGGTTGAGTATTAAAACAAAAATCATTGAAGGAAAAATAAAACTATATTAAAAAATATTAAAAATTATCTTTACTTCATGTCAAATAGAAATCATTCATAATGAAAAGTGATCCAGAAAATAAAGGTGTACAACAACAAACTTTATGAGGGGTTAGTGGTTGTGCATGGTGTGAAAACATGGTTTGGTGGAACTTGTGAAAATAATGAAATAGTTCATGAGATCATCATGAAACTATACATATTTTATCCACATGAATTACCCAATCATGTTTTCTAAATATATACCTTTAATTATTCTCTCATCTCCACCATAAATGTTTAAAATATATAAATAACCCTTATAACTAGAATATAATTTAAAAAATCATCAATATAAACTAAAATTTCTTAGAAATAAATGATTAAAATTATCAAAATCATGAATCAAAACCCAAAAAATCCAGGGTAAGTTGGGGATCCAATTGAGAAAGGCCTTTATAGACTCTCCTCATATCAAGATTATGAGTTCAAACATTTTAATATCTAAAATACAACAACATTATAAATAATTGGGGCACTTTAATTCCTTTTTTTCATGAAACAACATGGGTTGACCTAACACATCACCCAACCTAGCTTTCAAAAATTCCAGAAGGGAATTATCTGTCCCCAAGGGTTGATAATTATTTTCTGAGGATCAATAAATAACACTTGTAAATTGATTCACTTAGTAAACATTATTAAATAACCATCAAAAAATTATTTATAATCTGACATAGATCTCCATTATGTTATACATCTGTGAAAACAAAATAAATTGTTTCAAAATTAATGAAAATATAAATATGAAATAAACATATATAAACAACCAACACATTTACCATAATATACAAGAAGTAAAACCACACTAAAATAATATTCCCAGATTGAAAAGGGAAAAAACTTACAATGCATTCATGATATAAAATAAATTATAGAGACTGAAAATACCCAAAGGAAACCACCATATGACCCATGGACACCATCAAAATATAGCATCATAATCTTCTCCATGATTGAATGAAATGGGATAATTCTATTATTAGTAGATTCCAAACAGCCTAACCGAGAATCTGTAATATCCTTTCAATATACCGGAATTGATTTGTATAAGAAGGGTGTGAGCCAAAATCTCAGTAGGATGTCCCAAATAAAGGTCTCTATGAGATTATTTTCTTAACAAATTCAATTAATTCTAGTGGGAAATACATTTTATAAAAATAATATATTTTTAACATTTATGTAAACTAAACCACATAAGTAAAATAAAACATTACCTTTTAAGAATAAAAGTGATTTATTTAAATAAATCCATCAGTTTTAGGAAACTCATTCCAAACCCTTTTTTAAAGAAGTATAGAAATGCCTCTAGAATAAATTGAGATTTATAGTTGATCATAAATCCATTTTTTACTTATTTTGTCAAAAAACCATTTTATAAATATTTATTAAAAAATTATAACAAAATAATAAAACCCTAAACAAAATGATAAAATAGAATAAGTAAAAAATCAAAGATAAGAAGTAATTGAAAACAATATCACTTTCAAATTTTTACTAGTAGAATAACCAAATAAGAAATAATAAAAATAACTCTTATAATATAAAAATATGAAGGAATAAAAAAATATAATCCCATTAGTGAGATAAAATTAATAAAAATCATGGGAGTAACCCTAGGGGACTAAGTTAAATTAACCATTTTATGAATATACTATATCGGTTATCAAACCAATCATATATAGATATAACTAACCATATCCATTCTCTTGAAATATATTAGGGAAAAATAAATCAAATCCTAGTGGTAAGTTAAATCTATAACATAGTATCATTTAGTTTATGTTGAACAATCCAAGGATAGAAAGTGTGTATCAATGACTAGAATAGTTAATCATACTGTACCTTGCCCAAATCCCCAAGGTTCCCATTATTTTTCAAATAGTGTTGAGTAATTTCAGTCATGAAATCCATCATATAATACATCCATGACATATACAATAAGTTTTATACCTCTGATGAGCACCCTTTATAGAAATAACCACATTCATCAAAACATAGAATAATCCACATGGAAACATCAACTTTCAAATAAACATCATTCTGAAATAATAACATAACGAAAGAAGACTAATCCACAACACTTTTCATAAAGCTAAAACCGGGCCTTAATAATATTTTTTGTAAAATCAATACATGAAATACATTTATTGTCCTTCCAAATGGGTCTTAAATCTAAAATAAAATTATTAACAGTAAGGAAAACTCAAAAATTTATAATAAATTCTTCAAACTGATTTAAACTTCAATTTCAAGGTAAATGTATTTAATACACATAAAATGAATCAAAACCTCATTTAATATATGAAAAAATATGATATATCTTAAATCAAGATATAAAAACTCTAATACGATGGAAAAATGATAAAACCATTCAATAATAATCAATTCTAATGTTTAAAGGATTCATTTAACTTGAAATCTAACTAGGTTATATAAGATATTTCACTTTAGAAAATTTTCACAATCACTTAATATCTTAAGTATCCTTTTAAAATATTAATTTATAGGGAAAATTTACTAATAAATTTTCAAAAACACCATAGGGATTTAGAAATAATTTTTAACTACTTTCCAGCTAAAATCCATTGTAAATCTCATAATCTATATATAATATTAAAAAAATCCAAAAGTGAATATGAAAAAATTGATACTTATGACAGATATCCTCGCCATTTAAATATAACACTAACCTGGTGGATCAAACAAAACTATGTGATACTAAGGAAATTGACTTTGAGGAACCAATTATACCTCATCAAGGGAACCCCACAAATATAATCAAATCAAATGATGCATCCAAAACCATAAAAAATTCAACAAATAAATTTGATGTGGAAACGTATTAAAAAAACAACATGATTCATAGACTAATAACATAAGTCAAAGGAGCTAATCAGGAGTGAAAGAATATGAATGGAATAGTTAATGATGTATTCTATACTAAGAGGGGGTGGTAGGTGAATCAGTGTTAGTGACATTTAATTCCCTATTTTAAATTTTATGCTTATTTATTCTTTATCTTTGTAACATGTTATGGTGAGTGGTTCTCTCATTCTATATTTCTTACCATTGTTTTAACATATAGAAACAAAAACTATGAAGACAATTATTTACATAGTTCATCTTTTAATAGGATTGTCCAATCCTTAGTGTGAGCCAATGAATGAAAGGATAATTGTACCAATTATAAATAAATCTATGATCTATAAGAGAGAATTTTATACACTTGAAATTCCTATCTACAAATTTCCAGAGATTTATTTAGTGCTTGTTACACATATGTCCCCCCAAGAATTATAATGAATATTACATAATGCATTGATATTATTCTTCCCCATATTATATACAAAATAATAAGCAATAAGTGCACCTTTTTATTTTCTTATTCTCTTTTATAGGCTATAAAGCCTCTTATTTATCATTGAAAACTAGAATATATTACCCTCTTCCTTCTTTATATTCTTTCTGTTCATTTATAACAAAGCTGAAAAATACAATATCTTCAGATTCCTCCATGTCATTATTCATATTTATTTAGTGAATTAAAAATATACAATATCTTCTTCCTTTTTATTTTATTTAGCTCACAACAAAAAAAGAGTTATTCTATTTTCCACATGTTATTTATTTATACCACACATTTTATGAAATCATAACATCAATTTCCATGTTTTTATGCACATGAGTTTTTAGTGGGGGTGAAATATCTGGGTTTCATATTTTTACCACAATGATATACTTTCATAGAATAAAAGTTCTAATCAAATCACATCACACCTCCTTGATCTACAATATATATATAATACAATAAATTAGTGTTAACCACTTCTACACAATCATATTTTTATTGTTCATTCACCATAATGTGTAAATGATATATTTTGAATTAAATGTATTATTATTAATTAACCATCCTTAATGATTTTATTCTTCAAAATAATACATTCTCTATGATTTCCATATATTTCAGTAAAAAAATTATTCTCGCTAAAAACATTATGGAAGAAAATATTTTCATAATATCATGGCTTATTTCTTTCACCCATATTGACACCATCCATTTTTTATCCAAAGAATATATTAATTCAAATTCCATGTGATCATAAAAAACTCATGTAATTATATTTGGTAGTCTATCTTATATTTTTTTCCCAGCTCCATCATTCATAACCTAACTAATATATTGGATCATAGATCAAATCTAAGCTTCATAATATTTTTATTTTATCACCTGGCATAAATTACATCATCATAATCTTGTGATGTAAAATATCATAAAATTTAAATCATCAAATCTATATAGTAATATTTGTCATCATAAATCTCAACATAATCATGGATAATGCTTAAAAAATCAAATTATGTTTACAAATACCTCCAATGATGTTTATGGAGCATAAATGATGTTTACACAAGGATGTTTTATGGTTATATTGCTAATATTGATTCCAACCATTATCAAATGCATCTACGTTAAAATAAAATTCAAAAAGGATCCATGATGTTTTGAATATTTACATTTCCTATACGTATTAAATTTATTTAAAATTGAAACTAAAGATATTCTATGATGTGTTGAAGCTTCTGTTATATCCTACTCCTTTAACTTCATCCAAAACCCAAAAAAAAACTGAACCATGATGGGGTCTTCCCCATTTTACTTGAACCACAACCATCACTGCAGCTTGGATTATCTCATTCAAACCTTTATCTTATCCTTCAATCCAAAAAAATCGCATACATTTAAACTAATTTTTTAATATATGTATAAATATATGAATACAAATTAGTGATTATGGTATCTTCTTTCACAAGAAAAAATTGAATTATAATTTAATAGAGGGAAATGATATTTGTTTCCATTGAATAACTATATACCCAGAGTCATCATATTCATAAATTTAATATGTACTAATTTTTACAAAGTGCATGAAATTTTCACAGGTCAAAATTACTCTTACATAGTTCATTTAATTCTAAGATTACCTTGAAATTCGTCACAATGAAAAATATGAAGTCATTTTTATTCCTTGATTCTATTTCCACTACTCTAAAGAACCGTATATAGATCTTTTATTTTTGAGTTACTCTTATAAAAGAACTAAGTTAAGTTTACACACACAATAATTTTGATAACTTACCTTGAAATAGAATCCAATAACTTTATGTAATGTTGTATAAATATCAAAAAATTTCCTTTACATTGATCAGATTTGATATTATACACAAATTTCGTTACCAATATGAATTCATGACTTTATTTGATAATTAAAACTCTTTAATTCCATAATTATTCAAACATTTTTGAAACCTTCACTACATGTATTATTTATCATGTACACCAGTATTAAAAATGCATGAAATATCTTGGGATGACTCTAATTCAAACTCTATCATCGTAAATATATAAGGATATTCATTATAAATTATCCAATTCCCAGGAACTCCTCCCATTCATTTGTCCTCAAAACTTCATCTTACTATGGATGAAACCCAAATCTTTTAAACAAATTTTTTTAATAATTAATATATCCCAAAGTATTATAAAACTAAAAAATTATAATCGTGTCACATATATAATGAGATTTATCTTTACACGACATTCTTTAATGGTAGTATTTAATCCTTATTAACATAATATATAAAAGACATGTTCTTGGGTTATCTTCTTCACTACATTCTTGGGTTCTCCTTTCAATCACCAGATCTCTATACACTCAAATTCATATTCAATATATTTAATCTCCTTAAATAAAATTACAATACCAAAATAAATCTCTATAATCTCCCTTTTGAATTTTTTTGGAACAACCTTATGATATTATGTGATAATATTTTTACCATTGTTTTTCTTCCCCTTTATTATCAAAAATTCGTTTGACTATAGGGACACATTGTTGATAAAAAAATACAAAGTAATTTGGAAAGTAGCATAAATTCATGATTATGAAATGTTTCAGGAACCATTACACTCTTAGTCTAATTTATCCATTATTAGTGTATAAAATTATAGGGTTTTATTTAGATATAAAAGTTTTACATTACAAATGATGTTGATACCAAGTGATATGAGACTCTCATTACCTTTTATAGAGGTTGTCCAAAAATTTCATGTTGAAACAGTAGATTGAAATGAAATGAAATACAATATTTTCCAGAATTATATCAACCTAAATTTATGAACTCACGTAATGACACAAGTAAAAAATACTAAATCATAATAGGTTAGTTTTAATTTTTAGAAACAACACAGAAACTTCTCCAGTCTTCACTCTGCTTGTCATTGATTTAAAAAAACACCACTAAGATTTATATCTTATTTTGTAGCCAAGGATGAGATGTTATGAAAACACACCTCTTCGATGAATCTCATTAAATAAAATAATAAAATATTTATATGTTCTTGTGAGAATAATAATGGGAGCTTCTATATGACTTTATTCACTTGTCTATCAAGTATTTATTACTTCTGTAATTACTCAGGATCTACCCTCGATAACGTGATTAAAGTTAAATTATGTAATTCCAAAGATCCTAGTACACCATATCTAGTTCCTTATTTTTTTTAATTTTCATAATATTAAAGAAAAATCATCCCAAAGGACTGACTAATTTATTAGTATTTGTAAAATAGATATATATTTTATATTCAAATTAACATTTAAACATGAAACACAAAAAGTGTTTTCTTTGAGAACAACATTATTATGATAGATTACATCTGTGTATTAGTCATAACAAACTTCTTGGAGACATGGGGAAATAATACATAAGAAATGTTTGAGCTAAAATTATAAATAATGGTAAAGTACAACAGAATCTAACATGAATCAATTATCTTAATCAACATAGCAAGGTAAATAACTCAACACACATTCCATGTATTAAATAAAATGAGAAAGAAAATACATCCATTTATTTTTTTCATTGTGAAAATCCACTGTATATAAATAATTAAAATGATGGAAATTCAAACTGGAAGACATATGAACTATCAAGATATATCCTCTTTATAGTTACTGTCAAAACAAATCATCTTACTAGTTTATGTTTGTGGATATAAGCCCATTTGATTCTTCATGAAAACAAATGAAAAGTAACAAAAGTAAATTAAAATAGTTCACCGATTATAATAAAAAACTGACACTCAATGATAAAAAATCGTCAAAATCATGGGAGTAACACTAGGGAACTCAGTTGAAGGAAACCTAGGAACCTCAAAATATATTTGTGGTCAATCTAATTAAATCCATATATACTTGACCATATCCAATATCATGTGAGCCATTTAAGATAAATTCATTAATTCATAGTGGTAAGACACATCCAAGATATAATATTTTTTTAGTTAGTGTAGAATAATCCAATTCTAGGGAGAGAATGCCAAATGCATAGGGTACTTAATCCTAGTCTACCTTACTAATGCACTTGAGGTTCCTAGAATCATCCAAATAGAGGTGATTAATTTAAATTATGAAATCTTTCACATAAAATTTCCAATAAATATAAAATCATCACTCATGTCACCTCAAAATCCCCTTTCTTAGAAACAAACCATTTTATCAAAAAATTACATACTTCAGATGAAAAAATAACTTTCACATAACTATAAAGTTTTAAGCATAATCTAAATTAAGGGGATCAATCCAAAACCATTTTCATAATGTGACAACTAGGCCTTCGGACATATTGGGAAAATTAAAACATAAAATCAATTTAGGAATTTTTTAAATTTGACTTAATGTTAAATACCTCTATTGAAAACCAAATACAACTCACAGCATTGGAAACAACTTTTTCAAATTAAATTGAACTTCAATTGATATGTAAACATATATTACTCATAAAAAAGAAATCCAAAAATAATATAATATATGGTACTGTATGATAAAATTAAAATAATGTTATAATAACATTTATATAAATGAAAACGGACACAACCATTCAATAATAATGAATTCACCAATTAAAATGATCCATTAAACATGAAGTATAACAAGGTTACAAAATATATTTGATTATATAGAATATTTATAATCACTTAATAATATAAAAATCATTTTCAAACATTAATTTAGAAGATAAATTCATGGAAAACTATTTCCCAATAGAGAAATCAATTTTGAAATCAATTTTTTAATATAGATGACACAAGAATAAATAAAATGTATAGGAGGGACGACATTGATATTTCTACAGTAGAAAATTATTTTGAAATTATCAGTAACTCCGTACAAGGCCAGATGAGTGTTACTTGGTTGATGACATACCGTATCAGAAGATTCAAAGCATTGATCTATTAAAGTAATTATTTACTTTTTAAAAGGAGTGGAGGGAATCAAGTTGCAGACTGGTTGGATTCAAGAATTCAATCAAATTATATGTGTATTTATTTTTCTATATTTGGATCTCTTCCTTGTAAATTCGTTGATATTATTAGAGGTGATTAGCTTGAGATTCAATACTTTAGGCCTCTCTGATATAATTCTCCCATTACTGTTCCTTAATAATAATAATAAAAGGTTATTTCTGTAAGATAATTAAATCACCTAAGGAATGATAATGAAACAAACTAATATAGAATAACTTTCCTTAAATCAAAGTAATCACATAACCTTTAACAAAGAAATTCATTAAAATGTATCAATATGAGATTTAAAAGTCCTAGTTACTAATAATCTCAATTTAATTATAGCACTTCCATATAGGTTTTAACTAATAAAACCTAATTAGAGGGGAGGAAGTGGAAACAATAATAATGGAAGAATAGGAAAAGGATAAAGGTAGGGTAAATGAACGTATAACCTTAAATAATCTTCTTGGAATTGAGAAGAGATGATAAGAAATAAAATATAAGGATAGGGGAGTCCCTCCTAGTTCTCTGTCGTGGTTTCCATATGTGAATGAGGGGAAAATAGGTCTCAATAGGTTTTTAACTCAGGAAGGTTAAAATAATAATATCACATTTTAAAAACCTAGATTGGTTAAAAAAATTACCAAACAATTCATAGACCATGTAACAATAATTGGATGTTCATGTGAGATACAACAGAGTATGGAACCAAATTTCCCTCTAATAATATGCTAACATTGCACATGGGACCCCTGCACAAGGGTGATTTTCTAGGTTTCTCCCATAGTTCATAGGGTTCACTCAACCATACACTAACAACAAGAGAGGCACTGAAACACATGTAAATGGATATATGGCTTGGCTTTAGGATTTACCAAACCATGTATAGTGTGTATACTAAGGGAAAATATTAATTTTTTTGAAAAATTCATACCCTAAAATTTATTAATCCCAAAGAACTCAATGATCAAAAATAAAAATTCTCTAAAATAAAATTACAGTGTGGGAGTCACTTTTTTCTATTTCCATTCCCCATCACCCCATAAAAACATGTTAGTAAATTCTACCGCGTGATTGATTAATCTCTTCCTCACTTGTCAATATCACTTACCCTATAGAATTCTTTCTTTCCTATGAAACCATAACTCTCTCCTCCCCAGGCTAAACCTTGAACAAACTCTCCCTTTTTCAGACCCAACCTCATCCCTTCCCATTGGATACTGGTTACTATGTTATTAAAGGAGTTTTTTAGGGTTGGAAGGATACTAAAATTTTTATACCATGGAGTCCTTAGATTTTGGATTAAAGAAAATAACCAATAGATGAAAAATGAAAAGAGACTAAGAAATTTTCCTTCTCTTTTATTCTTATTTTTGAATTTAATAAATTTTAAATGATACCATTCATTATCTATTAGATTCAACAGAGTTGTTTATAATTATTTATTTAATTAAAAATATTATGTGTTGAAAATTCATTATATTATTTTAAAATTAATTCAAACACTAGTTTTAAATATTTTTAATAGTGATTAAACGATGCACCTTGTTCACTCCTACATTATTCATATCAAATCAAGTTTTTTATTAGTAATTTTAAAAATTATCACTTGTAATTTTTCTTATATTCTATGGAATATTTCAAATAAACTTCATTAAATATAAAAATAATAAAAAAAATAAATCATTTCCCCCATTGATCCCTTCACACACTCCCCAATGGAATACCAAAGTGATTTATGGATGAGTGAGTCTACCTCCCCCTTCGATGATTAAACCCTATCTTCTTGGGGATGCATGAGGTATCTGGTAATGAGAGACTCTACCAATGATGTATGAGCATCCCAATGATGATTAATCCCGTTTTCATATATTTATATAATATTTTTTTCTCATAAAACTTGTATTATTTTTTGTGTGTTTAAAAACATGTGACTAGAGATTGGTTTGGATGTTCTATTCTCTCAAGTGAAAAAGATCTGAGTCCCTATTAAACCCAAACCTTTTTTAATTTTTTTTTAATTTTTTACATTTATTTTACTATAATTGTGATGTTTCATGCCTACGTATCTGATAAAAAAATTATTTATCTCTATTTTAATAAACATTCAATTTTATCAATATAGTTTTATTATTATCAATTAATTTTTTCAAACTCTAATAAATAATATTTTCATTGCTCAAATTTATTTTGTGAGTGTAAATTTATTTCATTGGTTATTATATTTAAATAAATATGTAATTACATATTATTAATTTCTTTTATGATGTTTTAAAAAAAATAGGTCAAAATAATTTCTTTATCGGTGTATGTGTTTAAAAGAGAGGGGGTTTAAAATAGTTTTTTCTTAAAATTTAAACATGTTTTCATGAAAGTTTAATTCAACTCCCTTATTATGATTCCTAACTAAGAAATATATCCCTATTCTTGACCATTATTAGGGGAAAAAATTAAAATATACACATATATTTCCATAAAATAAATAAATTATAATTGAAATATCAATAGAAAATATCCAACCATAACCAATCATGCATTGAATAACCAAGGTATCATGAATATTTAAACCACATTTGTGAAAAATTCTAATTCTAGTTAGTTATTTGAAATTTATAAATAACCTAATAATCATACCATAGTCCTCCTAGAATACCCCAATCATCAATGGATAGTTAAATACTATGGACGTCAATGTATTACATCTTATAATCATTCTTTAATAATGGTCCTAATTGTATATCAACATATATAAGATAGTATAACATGAATTTTACCCCATTCCTCACACAATTTGACTGAATCCTAAACTATGAATTTATCAAGATGAAACACCACTTGGAATAACTACTGATTGAGTAAATCCCATACATATCCCTTTATTTTGGGAAGAACTTCGCATCGCCTTACATTGATGGGTGTTATATAATTATCGCTCATAAAAATAAACTCAATATTTCTCTCAACCAAATAATATAATTATATATATATATATATTGATCGTTGGATTTACATTATATATATTCCTCTTTAACTTGAAGAATATATTCTCTATTTATGTCTTGATCATTAATGATGCATTTAATTCAAATAAATTGTTTTTTTCTTGTATGATTTATGATTAAATTATTATATAAATATATTTTATTTTTTAATTTATTGATATTTAAATAGAGATAAATAAAATTTGGATCTCATTATATAGGCACACACCATAGTATGATAAGGGTTTGAGAGGAGTTTTAGATAATTCAATTTATAATGTATTTGTCGATGGTAGAATTAAATGGTCTTGTTAAATTTATAAAATTTAATGATAGATTAAGAGATACTAATATTATATAAAAAGTACATTGAAGTAATTTCTAGCTCAATATGTGAGTTGGTTTGGGTATTGAGAATCAAATAATTTAGAATTCTTGAGAACGGATTTCAATCAGAAGAATAAATAGACTAATTTTCCAAAAATAGAGAAGGAAATAAAGATCTTGATACATGATGATTTTGGAATTGTGGGAAAACTCCACAAACATAAAAAAAATATCATTACATCCTGTTTGAATTCCATATATTTTAACTTGACATATAATGTTTCTATAAATTTAGGCTAACTAGATCAAGATTATAACATATTAGTGGATTCACTTCCAGATTATATTGTCACAACCCATCCTAGTGGGGCCCATACTATGACTCCCCAATCCTTCCCCCAATAGGCCAGGGGCTGGTAACTTAAACTGAGTAGTAATATCACCAACATTAGAGGCATTACATTAGTAACATTACACAAACACACATCTCTAATCCCACAAATGCTGAAAATGAAAGAAAAAATAAGGAAAAAAAATTCTTACATAACACTAAACCCAACCAAAAGAGTACAATAGGGTTACTAAAGTGATGTAATGTAAACTTGGATAGAATAAAAAACCACCAAAGAAAGAGTCTATATATTACAAAGTCCAACATTCAATAAAATGTACTGGGACTATTGTCTCTAACCGTAGGAAAACCTCAGCCCGTCCAAACTCATGAAGCACTGCCTAGTCCTGGTCCTAATCCTGTTTTACCTAGGACTCTATCAAAATTATTCTATCTATACATGAAACTACAAGTGTGGTAAAACCCCGTACAAGGGTGAGTATAACAATACTCAGTAGGAAACCCTAAAACCACAAAGAAACGCACAAGGTAAAAGGTATAGTAATATCTACACAAGTATATGTCTACATCACATATAACAAATACGTCTAGATATACAAAAACCCAGACAAATAGTCTACAGGTTAGTCACAACTACCATATACAAACACTAGAGATTCAATTTGAAGATTCCATATTTCACTCATTCAGGATAAGTCACTCTTGAGTCTGATAACCCTGATGATGTCTATCCGAGAATAATTGTTTATTGGAACCATCGTGAGAGAGAGAGATGATAATAGATATGAACATAGAATACTATACACTCGCTCAATTAGAACCAACTCCACAAGTGGCGAAGATCACAAAACCCGGATGAGGATCACTATTAGGGACATGACGTATTCCATGACTCATATAGATTAACCTGCTAAGTAGACGGTTGTTGTAAAATAGGATTGATCACGTCAATAAATTGACTCTACTTAGGGAACATGAATGGATAGAGGATCCTTATTTGGTCCTCTCATTGGAGGCTCGTAAAACTATCTAGAAATTTCCACTAAAGTGGGTCATACTCTTATGGATAGTGAATGATACCAACTAAACAATAGGGGAACAAGAAAGGGGAACCAACCCAAATGGAACTAGTCCAAGATATTGTGTAAAAGGATATCATGCCATGTAGAAAATAGTACACAAGGTATATAAGGGTCACACGCCATGTCCCTTGATCCTGGGTTCTGACCATGTACAATGGCCTATGTTAGAAGAACATATCATGTTGGAAAGGTATACACAATATATATAATGGCTCACATGCCATGTCCAACTATCCATATTCCACCCATGTACTCTATTCCTGTGTCAATATATGGTTTCAACCTGTGTTCTCCTACTCATGTACCAGTTCATGAGGTAAACTATGTATCCAGTCTAGGTCTCACCGTGTGGTGTGGTACATGTTGTATAAACAAGCAGTTTATTCCAACTCAGGTCTATGTAACTCCCAAGATAAATTTCGGGACTTGTGTAAGGAACCAGACATAGTGTGATATGGTTCACACACAATGTAACACTTTACTGCCTCATGAAACCCGAGTCGTCGTTGAGTGTGGCCAACACGCCATATAACCCAGTATTACACACCATGTGGTGTAGGATTTTCCAAAATCCTTGGTTGTCATACCATTCATATTATCCACTGCTCTGACTGCCATTTAGTTCATTCCTTTTTAGGAAACTCAATATCCATCCTATATTGGTCATTCCATCACCCAAAAAAAGCATTTCGTCTACCGATCTTGTCACAAATGGATTAAAAAGGGATCATTATTTGTTCCACTGAGGAATGTCAAAGAATGTGGATTTGGTGAGCTACCGTCTTCCAAATCACTTTGTGTCTACCTTTGCACCTATGTAATTTCATGAATATCCCCAACACAAGTCATCATATAGTTTCACAAAGAATTGGGTGTGCAATGTTCGATTGATTAGGATATGTTGATTTATTTTCCATGCGAATAAAGCCTACAATGAATGATTATTGAGGGAGAGAAAAGAATAAATAAAACAAGATGAATGGAACTCGATCGATGTCTGTGTAAATCATGCTTCATTTCTTTCATAACAAAAATCTAATTCATATATAAATAATCACAAGATCAACTCCCAATGAAATCCCATTGAAATAAAACCCATCCCACGTGGTTAAAATCAAACCGTCGTTCAAAATATTTGTTGGTTTCTATGTTTTCATCTTTTAATTTAAGTACACTGAAGGAAATCCAAAATAACACATCCTACCATTGATATGGATTTCACTCTTACGAATATCGATCATTGTGTCCCTGTCATTGGTGATATTTCTCAAGAACAGCGTGTGTTGATCATTTTGTGATTCTATCATCATTTCCCTGAGAGGTTTCTCCAAATCTCCCCTTAGAAATTATATGGAATTCCCTTGGTTCATCATCATAACCTGAGATTTAAACATATGTATATTTCAAATTAAAATCATCATAGCATCAAAAAAGTGATTTATCTTTAAATTAGTTAATGAAGATACATTCTTTTTCGGTTTTTTCTACCTAAGACTCATGCCAACTAATGTTAATTCATGCCTAGGGAAAACACCCCATTAAAAACTAAATGGTGGTCTAATATTTCCAATTGGATTTATCATTCGTGAGTTATAATAATTTTAAAATAAAATAATTTTTATTTAATTATTTTAGTTATGGTTACGTCTAAAAACAATCTTCCACAGTTTACCCACGCCAGCTGATGTTAGAACTTTTCTAATGTTTGTAATTAGCTCCTAAAACAAACGTTCCCTTGTATTTATGATCCCGGAACCCATTTAATAGTTACTCCTATTTATCAAGAAATCATCTCCTGCACTTTATTAAAAACTAAAAAAAATTAGTGAATCATTCAAGGCACACTAGGACTTGAAATTGCACATCGTCTTAGCTCCTTGTATCAAAATTTTTTCAATTAACTTCTCAAAATAAAATTGTGAAATTATAAGACATTAAATTCTCTCCACCTTATGGATTTATATCCTCTAAAATCCAAAAACAAGAATAATCAAAAATATGTCGGTATTGTGCATGAATATGAGCCTCCTCCTCCCATTTACTCTCCTAGAGATTCTTCTGCTGCCACCAGACATGCACCAAGGGGATTTCACAACCATGAAGGATCCTCTCTTTCTGATCCTCGATCTCCACTGGGAACTCATCAAAAGTTGATCCATCATCAATTTCCAGGTCACCCTATTCGATGATGTTTGATCAGTCATTCACATTCTTCTTTAGCCATAACACATGGAAGACATCATGTTCTCCATCCAACTATGGGGGTAGAGAAAATTGATAACCCACTTCTCCAACACTACTAAGTATCTAAAATGGTTTGATAAACCTCGAAGATAAGTTGCCATCCCAACCAAATCTCTCTAACCCTTTTCAAGGTGAGACCCGAAGGAATACATGGTATCCTTCCTTAAACTCCAAAGTTCTCTTCAGTATATCATAATAAGATATAACAAAGATATGTGAGGTCTTTATCCTCTACTAGATGATCTTCACCTTCTCGATAGTAGCTTGCACCAACTATGGGCCCATGAGTGCTGACTCTCTTAGGTCAGCCCAGCAAATTAGTGACCTGTAGGTTCTTCCTTACAATGCCTAGAATGGTTTCATACCAATGGTGGAATGATATATATTATTGTAAATGAGATCCACCAAATTTTGTTCATCCTCCCAACTATAGATGAAATCCAACATGCAAACTCGTAGCATGTTCTTGATGACCTGAATGGTCCGCTTCATCTGGTCATTTTTTGGTGGGGTGAAACATTGTCCTCAAGCCAATATGAGTCCCAAATGCCTCTTAAAATCCTCTCCACAATTGGTATGTGAAACTAGAAACACAATCTAAAACTATAGTTGATGGGAATCCATGGATTCAAACTATCTCATGAATGTAGAGGCATCCCAAGCTCTACTAAAATCTTCTCTCGTATTTCTAAGAAGTGAGCTGACATGGTGAGTCAGTCAATTATCACCTAGATAGAATCATGTCCCTTTTATTTACTTTGTGAACATGTCACAATTTACATTGATATTTCATCCCACTTCTGTTACAGCACCTGAGGGGGTTGAGTTGAACCCGCTCGAACCTGCTACTCACCCTTCACCTGCTGGCATGTAATGTATCCAGAAACAAACTGTGCCACTGACTTCCCCATCCTTGTCCACGAAAACTAACATCGAAGGTTCTATTACATCTTCTCCACTTCATGGTGTATTGCCAAAGTGGATTCACAAAACCCACCATAGAACCTCCTCCTACAACATCACTAGTACTACCATGTGTCCTCTAAAAAGAACAATGTGCTCCAAACCCTGTGAATATCAACCAGGAAGATCCCCTATAGACACCTAAGAATATAGGGTATAGAATTATATATCATGAATTTTTGCCTCCCTAATTCCTGGTAAGATTTTAGGTACAATAACCTTTAACTGGAGGTAGGTTCCCCATCTTCATCCAAAAATGATATTTACAATAAGGCCAACTTCTATAACGCCTTGTCGAGCAAATGAGAACTCGATCTCCTGCTAAGGACATATACCCCCACATTCCCCTTTATAGGGGTATATACAATCTCGAAGTCATAATCCTAGTAGAATTTTATCCTTCACCTCTATCTCAAGTTCATGCCATTCTGAGAGAGGATATACTTGAGACAGTTGTGATCGGGGTAGATGGTAAACTGCGTGCACATCAGGTAGTGTCGCCACATCTTTAATGCGAAGATTATCACTGCTAACTCAATAGCATGGGTCGCATTGTTCTGATAATGTGTCCTCAACTAGAGTAAACCATGGGTATGCCTCAAAGAATTATCAAGCAGTGACATGTTATCCTACTGGAGCTGTAGAAGCTCATGGATACTCAAAAACAACAATATATAAGGTGATAAATTCTCACTAAAAAGGTCCTCAAACTCCACCCATGGAAGGGTCATGACATTATAATATCAGGTAACTAAACCTTACCATCTCCCTATAGAGAAAAATAAAATGCTCACCACCAGAACTACCATCTGATTTTCCAGTGTCCAGAATAGATGGAAAACTTGGTTCCCCACCTCATCCCAATCCTTAGTCGCCTGTGTGTTGGGACCACCTCAGAACCAGAGGGGTATCTACTACTGAAACTCTTGAAGCATTGTCATATTTTGTTCTTCATGTGCTTGTACTACGAGTACCATTTACTTATCTAGAGGTCACGGTTTGTTTCGTGCACTACATGTAGATAACATCTATGAAACTAATCCATGTAGTGAAGTCTTGTCACTGAGGGGGGTCATCCTCATGATCAAGCTACTGAATCCAAGATGGTATATGTTGGGAGTAAATCTTATTAGAGAAAATGATGTACCATCCTCATTGAGTATATCTTGATAGATGACTCAAGAAGGACATAGAAACCCCAACCCATTACAATATGATGCATGTACCATTATTTTTTCCTCTTAAACTATTGTTCTCACGTACTGAGTCAAAAATCAGGTAATTAGAGTCCTAGTGTGTCCCTGGACTGAAATCCAAACTCAAAAAACCTAACACTATTTATTCAAACCAATCCCACAAACTCTTGGTCCTATGGTAGAAGAGACCACCTCTAATACCACTCTATCATGACCAGTCCCGGTGGGGATCGTGCCTTGACTCCCCAATCCTGCCTCCCATTGGCTAGGGGCTAGTGACTAGCACCGAGTTGGAATATCACAAACATGGAGATGATTTCCTAAGTACATATACACACATAGACATCATAAAGAACATAAATTATGACAATATAAAAAAAATTACGGAAAAAATTCATGTATACCACTAAACCCAATCAACAGAGTACAAAATGGAATGTAACGTGAAGTAAAGTAAACTTGTCTAGAATAAAATCCCACCAAAGAATGAGTATATAAACTACAAAGTCCAACCTATAAAAAATGTATTGGGACTACCATCTGTAGCCATAGGAACAACTGGGCCTATCTGAACTCATGAAACACTTCTTGGTCCTAGTACTAGTCCCGGTCTTCTTAAGACTCTGTCAAAAGGTCACATGTCTGCACAATACATGAAATATGTGGGAAATTTCCATTTAGGGTTGAGTGTAACAATACTCAGTTGGATGCCCCGAAACCAAAAAGAAATAGACAAGGTAAATGTACAGTCATCTCTACACCAGTATGTGACTACAACACATATAATAAAGATATCCAAATACACTCAAACTAAGACATGTATTCTAGAGGTAAGTAAAAACTACAATATACCAACACTAGGTATTCGGGCTTAAGATTCCACAAATCACTCATCTGAAAGAACTCCCTCCTAAGTCTGATAGCCCTAATGATGTCTGCCCGATAAGTACTACTCGTCGGAACCATCGTGAGAGAGAGATATGATGATAGATTGGAAAATAGAACATGGTACACTCACTCTGGGATAACCATCTCCATAAGTGTGGAATATCAAAATACACGGATGAGGATCACTACTAGGGCCATGGAGTATACCACGACTCATCCGAATTCACCAACTAAGTAGAGGAATGATGTCCAGTAGGATTGGTCATTTCAATAACCTTACCTGAACTAGGGCACAATAATAGATAGATGATCTTATTCCATGCCTCTTGGAGGGGAATCCTGAATCGATCCAAAATGTCCTGCCAAAGAGGGTCATACTCCTATTGATAGGAAATGATACCAACTAATCATATAGCGAACGAGCATGGGGCACCAATCCAAAGAAAACATGTTCAAGATATGGTATAAAAGTATATCAAGACATGTATAAAAGAGTACACAACATGTAGAAGGGTCACATGTCATGTCGCACGGCCCAGGGTACTACCTGTGTACAACAACTTGTGTCAGAAGAACATGTAATTTAGAAAATATATATGTGATATGTAGAAATTATCACATTCCATTTACTACTATCTGATGTCCACTCATGTACTCTGGCTCTGTGATAATACAGGGTGTCAACCCATGTTCGCATGACCAAGTACCAGTACACGGGGTAACCTAAGTATCCAGTCAGTGTCTGGCCATGTGGTGGGGTACACACCATGTAGGCAACCTATGTACTCCACCTTGTGTTAGTGTAACTCTTGAGATACATGCTGAGCCTCAGAGAAGGGACAACACATCATGTGATAGGGGGCACACACCGTGTGACACATTACTACCTCCCAAAACCCTATCCACGACTTATGGGGGGCCACCAGATGTGCAATCCTGTATTACATGTCGTGTAGCACAATATTTTCCAAAATACATGGTACATGATCGGGTAATCTAATTGACTACTATGGACACCATTATGGATGTACCTTGCTGGGAAACTAAATATCCATCCTTGATCTATCACACAATCACCCAAACAATGTGTTTCACCTTCCAATAAGGTCACAAAACTGATTAAAATAGGGTTGTTCTTCATTCCATCGAGGAACATCTAAGAACATAGATTCAAGGATCCACCATCATCCAAATCACTCTATGTCTGTCTTTAAAACTCTTCTTTGTTATAGTTACCCTAAATCTGTGATTTTAGATCTTTACGCCAAGAATTGAGTGCGGAATGATCTATTGATTTGGATACATCGAGTCGTGGTCCAAGCGAAGAATTCCAATGACGAATGATGAACGAGTGAGAGAAAATAATAAATCAAACATGAGGAATAGACCACAATCGATGTATGTGTCTATAAATATTTGTTTCAATTTGAAAGATAATTGAATTCTTAAAAAAATAATCACAAGATCTAATCACAATAAAATCCTATAGAAATAAAACTCATCGCGTAAGGTTACGATCGAACTTCATGTCAACCACTTTTTTGGTTGGTCCATATTCATAATGGAATTTAAGAACATGGAATTAAATCAAAAATATATCATACAGCCTTTTATTTGGATCACTCACTAGTGAAGATCGATCTTTTTTTTTCATCCATGGTGAGATCCATCAAGAAAGGCGTTTGTCATTCATCAGTTGTGATTCGGTCACCATTTTGTTAAGAGATTTGTCTAAATATCTCCCTAGAAATTCTCCAACATTCTTAGGGTTATGAGGATAACATTAGGAATTCTGCATAAGGATATTTTTAAATAAAATCATTTTTATGTTAATAAAGTAATTTATTTTTAAATAATTTAATGATGATTACGTGCTTCTTGTGTTTTTTCACAGAAGACCTGTGCCGACTAAAACTAAGTCACCCATTGGAAGAACACATCATTTTAAACTCAAATGTGGTCTCATTTTTCCAATCTGATTTAAGGATCATGAATTATAATAATTTGAAAAAAAATTATTTTTTATTTAATTATTTTAAGGATGGTTATGTCCAATATCTATCTTTTATCTTCGACCCATGCCGGCCAATGTTAGGAATCGCCTAAGGTAAATACCCATCTTCGAAAACAATAGTTCCCTCAGATTTATGATAATGGAACCTCTTCAAAATCTATTCCACTTTTTCAAGAAAACCAATCGTGCACTTTATTAATAACTGGACATTTTTCAGTGAATCATTCCAAGAACATCGGGCCTCATAATTTCACTCCATCTCAATGCCTAGTATTGGAATTTTCCGTAATATTTTCTAAAAAAATAGATAAAATACAAGTCATTATATCTATGAAGGTTAAATCAAGAGAAAACTTCTCATATCATACAAGCATATTTCATGAATCAATTTTATGTGGAAATCAAGAGCAATATAGAGGATCTTTCAAGTATTTAAAACATTATTTTCAATCGATTTTGTATCATATCAAGATCCTACGATGAGTTAAAATACATTAATCTTCATTATATTGGAATTTCTTCATATTGAATTTCTTAATCTATGATCTCTGATTCTTTTTTTAAATGAAGAAAGTTGTTAATAAAATTAGGATTATTTTTATAAAAAGACAAGCATGTCCCAACGATTATATTGTATATTTTGGAGAGTATATATGTCAATAGAAGTATACCTAACTATTATACCTACAGATAAAATTCATCGGGTGATGTTTACAATTTGAAGCAATATTCTCCTCTGATGAAACAAAAAATAATATTTATGTAATGGTTTTTTGTTACATCACTTTAAAACCACAATTAAATATATTATATATCTCCTCTAAACCAACTGAAAAAATGAATTGGAATTTTATGGATAAGAAAAATGATGAGTTCATATGGAATCCAATATATTCTAAAACATGGAAAACATTGGATTCGTTACTTCTAGTTTTCTAATATAATCCTTGGAATATTATATTGTGATTATATACAAACCAATTCAACCAATTTAGGAATTATAATACAAGTTATATAATTTTTTTAGTATTTTTGAAACCTTACAGTGTACCTCTTTCGATTCATATCCAGCAAATTGATTTCATCATTACAATGGTTGTTACTCAAAAAAAGAATGTAAATGAAATTTATGTGTAATTTTAGCCTATAGTTGATAAATTTTAGGACTTATGGAATAACTGTATTGAAACATATAGTGAAACTACTATGAAAATGTTCAAAATCGATACTTCATTAATGTGGTCCATTTAAGACTTCCTTGGACTTGAGAGCTTATATTTTTGTAACAATTATATTTTTTTTCTTTTCCAAATTATAAATTTAATTTTGAGTTTGAATGAATATCTTATAATATAAAATCTTGTTTCATGTTACAACACATATTTCGCAGTGCAACTCAGAGAATTAATATGAATATTTTTAATTTAAATGGAACCATTCATTATAGAGAATGATAAAAATTACACAAATGTTTAGAAATATGAGCATATATTTTAAATGATGAAGAGAAATTTATGAAGTTATATTAGTTAAATTATAATGGTAAAATAGTTTGTTATGAACAAATATCTTGGGTAACTACGTAGTGTTTTTGGATTTTTTGTTTATTTTGAGAAATCAAGGTGAGAAGTTTAGTTGGGAGTGCTAGAAATTTTTTTGACAAGGTATGTTGAAAAAACTCAAAGGCAAACGTATGGAAGTATTGATGTTTCTCAGAAATATGTGCATAGAAGGTTGAGTAATTTCCCAATGTCTTCCAAATTTTTAGTGTCCAAAATTTTGAGGAAGGTATAAGTTTTTCAATAGATGGATTTTCAGGAATTTCATATAAGAATATGTAAAAGGCATAGAATTTATGAATGTTTAGTGTTAAAAAGGATTTGATATTTTTGAAAGAATGTTTGATGAAAGGTTGCTGAGCCACAAAATAAAAAGGAGGTATGTTACACAGTTATAAGAAGTTTTGGGAATGTGAAAAAGGTGTAAAGTTATGTGATTATGAGAATTTTCATGAATGTAAAATTTATTTGATGTTTCATAATGATAAATAGTTTCAAGAATAGGTATGAAGTGGTTCACAAAATAGTGGTTGTGAGATTGAATATTTCACGATGGGGAAGAAACATCTATAAAAAGTCTTATACACCCTCAATTGAAGATATAAAGCCCTAATGAAGATCTAAAGTCTATGAATTCATGAAATAATTTCGAAAAGGCTTTTATTAAATGAAGAATTTTGTTTTAGGAATAAATTTTTATGAAAGAAGAATGTTTCCCAGAAGTTTTTGAGTTTCCTGAAATACAAAAGTTCCAGGAATGGGAATTGACTCCAGAAAGAGGAAGGTTTCGTGGTGTAATTTGAATTTTGGAGGAAATTGGTAAATGGGTTTCTTGAAACTGAATCTTTTATAAACTAGAAGTATTTTCCTATAATTTTTTACTTAAATAGTCATTCATCAAGTGGAAGAAAGTAGTTCTTCATGATGCACCAAATGAGGTAAGAACAATGTTGAATTAATTTATCAATAACAGTGCATGTGAAACAAGTAAAATTGTTGTGTCTCATTAATGACTTAATTTATACTCATACATTTCTATGTGAAATGTAAAGAAGGATGGTTTGTTTAATGAACAAAAAAATCTGAAGGGGTAATTTTTTAATCTGTCATACCATGATTTATCCCCTCTTAGGGTATTTATCCTTATTGGTCTATAATAGTTAAATGTACATAAATTATTGAAATTAGAAAATAAAAAATGGTGAATAAAAATATTTTTTCACAAACATCTATATTTAGAGTTTACCTTTCTATGTTATAATCACAATTTCCTAAATATTTTCAATAATGTGTGTGAGAAATTTATTTTCACATTACTTAATGAGTATAGGAAACCAAAGGACCTTATTAACACTTATAATTATTTAAAGGAAATGAATGTAAAGTAGGATAAATATCCACATGATAATAAAATTCATGTTGTTGTAATTTTTTTTAATAAAAAATACCAAGAATGTTATATTCCTCAGAACATTAAAGAATGTGAAACTACAATATTTTTATTCAAGTAAAATTTCAAGATGTATTGACTGGAAACATAATAGGTTACATGCATTGTAAAGTAATGATTTATATTTTTTTCTATAGTAGTTACTACATTTTTCATTGCATATATTTTTATAGAAAAAAATTTATTATAGTTTTAATTGATTTTTTACAGATTTTTTAGACAATTTTTTGAGGAAACTCAACAAACAATTGAGTTTGAAAATATTTAGTAAATATATACAATAAAAAATTTTCTTAAATAAGTTAAACCTCCGTTAAATTTTTACAAACATGATGAATTTTACTATGTGTTGGTATAAGGAAACTAATTTTTGAGTCCCAATACATTATTGATCGATTTATCCAATAAATATGAAAAATATTTTTATTTTTTCGTTTTTTGGTAAACAAATATTTCCATTTTATTAAATAAATAGTTAATTATGTAAAAACCCCAAATCCAGTAACCCAAATCTAGTGATTACATTATTATATTGTCTTAGATACAAGGAATCTAATCCTGAAGGAATGACCAATTTAGACGTCTTATAGAACCAAATGCATATATGATTACCATATTGCATTTGAAATAAAAAATACATATCATAAATTCATTATTTTATCATTGATATTATTTAGAATATAAATCTTCATATCCTAGGGGAAATAATAAAAGAAAATTATATATACTATATAATATTTTCAGATAATAGAATCTATTATGAATCAATATGGAATTATCTATATTAAAATTTTTATAACTGAAAATGCATTACAATTAATCATTAAATTGAGAACAAAATCCGTCCATGTATAATATAAATGTGAAAATGTCCTGTATAATGATAAATAAATTATTAATGAAAAAAATGATTAATATTGGATTTTATGATTTTAGACATAATTATATCTATACCATCAAAGACTTATGACATGACTGTGTAATTTAGGGGTAGGTATACACTAGAAACCCATTTATTATTATCTTATTGATTTCTCTCATAAGACATATCAAAACATTCAAGGGAAAAAAATTTGCACCCTACCCATCAATGAATTTATAATGAATCCCTCACATATTAAATGATCAATTTAATTATTAATGAATATTATTTATAAATAAATATTCATACTAGGTATAGAATAAAATTTTATCAAGTTATCCATGGTCAAATGATTAGATATCATAATACAACAACATATTTAAAAAAAGATATATGGATTAACAAATAAAAATATCAATAATAAACTATATGAAAATTTAAGTGAAATTTAATGTCCAATTATCAAAAGAATATGTACGTTTCAAAGGAAATATAATTTCAAAATTTTAATCAAGAGATGAGAGATGAACATATGAAAAGTAGAGTTTACATTAAAAAAAATATTAATTAATTTAAATGAAACATTTAAAATAAGTTTTCATAAAGTGTTTCTTTTAAAAATCTCTAAAATCATATAACAAAAGATAAATGTTGTAAAATGGTTTTGGTGGAAGGAAATTCTGCTAACATCGTATAACTTAAAAAGAAATAAATACTTTTTTTTATAAAAATGATTTAAAATGAAAATTTTTGATAAAAAAAATTCAGAATATTATTTTCAAACCAAATAAAAATTCAAGCATAACTTAATGATTCCTTAATAAATAATTTGAGTAATAAAAAAGGGCTTTTGTAAAATAATTTTTAAAAATTTGGACATGGAATATAAATATACTCAACAAAAAAGAGAAATAAGGTCATATTTTTTTAAAACAATTTTTATTGCAAGAGTAACTTGAATTGAACCATTAATAATAAAAAATAAATATATGTTATTTTTAAATACCTTAATGGGTAAGTGTATAAAAAATATAAAATTATATAAGAATATAAAACAAAATATGTCTCAATGGACTGAAAATTGAGGTGAAATCCCTTACAGAGATCATATCACTGACTGTGAATTAATCAATGATGTGATTATGTGTAACAAATTTAAATCCACAAAAAATAGGAAATAAAAAAATCATGAGTCATTCACAAATTATCATAACATAACATAGTCAATGAAGTATAAGTGCAACCCCATGAGTTTAAATTGGGTTAAAAAACTCCTTACCTTGGGCCTGACTAATCTCGTAAATTATTTAAATTCTTAAATAATAAACATAGGTTAATTTATTAATTTATTAATTTATTTTTTTTAATACTATTATCTGACTTATTTTATTTATTATAATGTTATATTTATTATACATAATAAATTAATTTCACATCATATATTTTGATGACATTCGATTTGTATAACCAAAATAACGTTGCTAGGTTAACTATGAAACAAGTAAAAATGTTCCATTATCTCCTAAATAATAATAATGAAATGATTATCAATTTTATACATAAATTATACTTCTAAAACCAACCATTATGTTTGTTTAAGAAAAATGGTCCAATTTACAATTATATAAATGGTAAGTTATACATAAGTATGAGCAATGTTTCTATTTTTCAACGATCATGATGGAAATAAAGTAAGTATTGTTTTATCTTTATAAAATATAACTATATTATAAATACCAAATTGTTTATGAAAATAATATTATATATATAATTCATGTGATGTGGTGATGGAAAATGAATCACAACGCTTCTTGGAGGTGGAAGTCCCCACGTACGCACGAATGACATTATCATTTTTAAATGGATGGAAAGGTAAGAAAATACATGACATATTAATTTTATAAAATGATAAATATTTTTTATGAGAGATTGAATCCATTATTATAACCATCAATTAAGAGTGGTGATAGATAAAAAATTACATCAATTCATAATGTGATAGTCCACCATACACACGATTGATTATTTTCTGTCCAATTTTATTGAAGATGAGATTGATAATTTGTGTTAAATTAACATGAAACAATATAAGTATTTCGAAGATACTATTTTTATTATTTCATAATGGTTTATAAATATTTTAAGGAAGTTGAACAAGAAATAAAATAAAGATGTGTGGTTGAAAACTATACATATTTTTCCGACAACTATTGATGGTTTACACCAAAATCCATTCTAAGATGGTTTTATGATGAAAATAAGGACTCCAATACATGTTTATAGAAGTAAATAATGAATCTGGGCTTGGATTATCTGATTAAAAATGTCATTCAAGTGTGGATAGGAGAGGATATTGAGTTTCCTTTTATATATGGGGGAGATGACACAATTTTAATTTCTAAAGAGAATAGAACACATTAACATTTCAATCAAGAAAAATGGATCCAAAATGTACCATATTAGAATATTATATTTTTTAGGGATGAAATATGGGACAAAAATACTAATTATAAAAAAAATTAGTTTATTTCAAGACATATCTCTTTAATTTAACCCTCAATAAACCTCTTTTTAACCTTAACTATGATATCATATTTTTACTATTTTTATTATTCAACTTGAGAAAAAATTAAGATGAACTAACTAATTTTAATTATTCTATTTTAAAAAATAATTCATTTTATGAAATTCAATTCATATAAGTGGAAGAATATAATTAGAAATTAATCCAAAAAATTGGGGATAAAAATGGTTTTTCATAAAAATGTATTTCGTAATATAAAAAGGATTTTATACCAAATTCAATTATAAAATTTATTCCAATAGAAATAAATAGATTGTAAATAATACAATTGATCTAATTTTTTATTTTAATCTTTTCAAAAGAAAATATAACATTTAAAATTCTTGAAATGAAAATATAGTTTTCAATAAAAATCATTATTTTTCACTTTTTCTTGAAAAATAAAACATTTTATAAATATAAAAAAACATTACCCTTATCTAATTTTCATATAATGATTTGAAAATTAAGGTAATTTTATAAAATATATTTTCTAAAAGTGGAAGGAATTAATCATGTTATTTTATCATTAGAAGAAATAAAAATCAATTTTGAAGAGTACATATTTTTTATGAATAAAATGACTTTACTAAAAATTGAGTAATTATTCCTAAAGAATTAATCAATAAATTTTCACCAAGTATGAAATTAATATGTATATATATACTTAATAATGGGTTTATTATATTTTTACCTTATAATTTAATTACTATGTTATATTGATCATATTTAAATAATAATATTTTTGGGTTCTATAAAGCTTAATATTGCATGTTATAGATACTTTAAGAAATTGGTTTTTTCTAAAAAATCAAGATATTAATTTATTACCTCCTATTTAAATTTTATCCCTTTAATTTTTAGGGATATTACCTTCTAAACAAATGGGGTAAGTTCTACTTCATAATATCCTCATGTTCCAAAATTGTTTTCTATATTTTATGATTTCCTCAAAATACTTTTACTAGTCAATTTATCTGATTACTCAAAGCATACTCTCTAGTGTCAAGAATGTGAAAAGGATGTTTATATTAAGATAGATTAGTTTCTATTTATATTTATTTTGTTGTGATAACATGTGTTTTTTCTATAATATAATTCTATAAATAAGAGATATGGAATGCATCATATACTTTTGAGAATATTGGTGGAATTTTTAAAATGAAAGTAAGAACTAAAATTATCTTTATAATTGTAGAAGGTATGATGTAATTGGGGATAAATTATCCATTCTTATAAAAACTTATAATTTCCTTCTATAGAGATACATTCAAAAAAATGTGATCTCCCACTTGAAAATTCTTAATATTTCATTAGGTTATTAACATAACTCTTATACTTTCTTTGAGCTTCTCTAATATGATTTTTAGGAGGCATTAACTTCTTCAATGTCTCCACATATAGTTATGAGTAAAAAAGATTCCTTTCATTGAGTTCGGCCCAATAAAATTAAGTACGAAATCTTATTTTATATAATACTTCATATTACACTATTTGAATACTTGAAAAGATACAATTATTATAGGAAAATCACTACCAAAGGTAAATAATGATCCCATATACCATGAAATTCTAGTGAGCATGACCATAAAACCTATAAAAATTTTTGAATAGTCCGTTCAAACTTCCCATCAGTTTGAGGATGATAGGAAGATCTCAAATTAAGCGGAGTATGAAGATCCTTTTGAATACCTTCATAGAATTTCGATGTAAATCATGGATCATGATTATAAAAAATTATTATAGGTTCACCATGAAGTCTTAGAACTTCATTAATATAGATCCTTGAGAGGAACTCATGGGGTAAATATTATCTTATAGTGAGGAAATGTACAAATTCGATAAGGTGATCAATAATATTCTATTTTGAACAATTCTTTATAATAGTCTTTGGTAATACAGTGACAAAGTCCATAATAGTGTAATCCATTTTACACATAATAATAGATAGAGGTTTCATGAATGCACTTTGATTCTATCTCTCAGCCATTATTTATTGACTAACCAAATATCTGAACACATAATTAGAAATTTACCACTTTATATTTTCCCAAAAAAATGTTCCTATTAATATATATACATGTTAGTGTGATGAAAGTGTATATATAAATTCAAGGATTGATAATAATTAAATAATTCCATTATCATATTAGGAATACGTGGTACACATAAAATCCTTAAAAATTTCAGAATTCCCTCTTTAGATAAGAAGTCTTCAAATTTCCCATTATTCTTAAAAATAATTTTCACTGGAAAATTCTTATCACCAGGATAAGAAATTTTTAGAATTTACAATAAATAAAGTTTGGAGATCATTTTTAAAAGTGTGATATTTCCCATTCCATAATAGTTCTCATATCCTCTTTACTAAATGAATTAATATAATATCCCTATATATCATCATTATGTTTTATACTCCATGGTATTTCCTGATCAGTCCACACACTACCTAATTTAACTTCTATGGGTGGTAGTTTGTTGAGAAATCAAAACCCTTGAGTGACTAGATCCATCATCTTTTCCTCAGGTGGATCCTTTTATTTGAAAATTTTAATTTAATACTCCTATGATATGTATATATCTCACTACTTTAACTATATCCATAATTTCTTCTTATCATGAAAGAAAATATTATAGTCTCCAACTCAAGATCATGCATTTGATAGTTCTATTCGTGTGTCTTTTATTGCCTTTATGCATAGGAAAGAACATTTTTATTCTGGAAAATTTCACCACCAATTCCCTTTATTGATGCATCTCTATATATCAAAAATAAATCATTTCATTATGGGTGTGCCAAAATTGGATCATTGAACAATCTTCTCAAAAATTATTCAAAATAAAATTCATATTATTTTTTACATATAAACATAAACCCTTTATGATTAAGATTGGTTAAACGGTTATGTAATTGGGAAAACATTTGAACAAGTCGTCTATAGTAACCTACCGAACAGATGAAACTATGTTCCTAAGTTATTTTCATTATGGTAGGAAACTATTTTATTGACTTTGTCTTTAATGGATCTAAAAAGATTCCATACTTGGAGACAATATGACAATGAAAATAAACTGTTTGAATCCCTATTTCACATTTTTTAAATGTACCGCATAACTATTTTCTTTTAAGTATCTCAAGAATGATCCACAACTGATTCTTATGGTCATAATATATTTGTGAATATACTGATATATTATCAATAAACACCACAAAAAAATTTATAGAGATATTACTTGAATTATCAATTCATCATATACATAAAAATAGAGGGTTCATTTTTCATTAAAAATTTCATTACTATAAACTCATAATGTACATAACTTATTGGAAATGTTGTATTTAGAATATCTTACTTCTTTACAAGAAATTGATGATGCCAAAATTGAATGCCACTCTTTTCAATGTATTAATATCCTTGAGGTTTATTGAATGATTCATTAATGCAAGGAAGAATATAATTGTTCTTAATCATAATTATATTGATTTCCATACAATCAATACACACCTCCTATGCATCCTTAATATTTAGATTACCCTTTCCATGTGTATAGTATAACTTCTCTTCTTCCCAAAGAATATCATTCAGAATAGATACTAGGGATGGATCTATACATGAATAAGATGATGAAGTCTCCCTTCTAAATATAATTAATTCTATAACCCCATAATGTATTGTAATTTAATTCTCTTTGAAATAAAATTTTTCATTCTATTTTGAAATACAATCCATAACAACAATTATTTCAAGATAATCCATATGTTTACTAATAAATTTTTCAAATAGGGTAAGTTTATATATCATAATGGGAATTGAATGAAACTTCCATATTGATGGGAGATCTCTACTATGAGTTTTGGCTTACAACTCCATTCTTAAGGTGTTAGGTAAATATATAATTTTCATAGGAAACATGGAATAAATAATAGATTAATAATATTTAGAGTCAAATAATGAATTATCAAAATTTGATTCAATTAATAGAGTACTATGTAAAATATTTTTAAGAACTTCAACCTCGGCTGTAGTGATCACATAATCTTGGATTTCTCCCCTTGGCCTATTTTACGGTTGAATCCATTGATACTTGGGAAATTATTTTGAACAATACGCCATCTATTTGTAGTTGAATCACTAAATATTTGTGTTCTCTTTCTTCCCCATACATTAATATGTTTGATGACCCTTATATAAGCACTTATAAAAATTTCTCATTCCCTTAAATACATTTACAATATGTTTCTTTCCTCAATTTTTACATGATGAAAATTTCTTTGATCTCTTATTATTATTCTTTAAATTGTTCCCTTTTTCATAGTGTTCATCTGACATATTATTTTCTATATTTCCCATGATTATATTGGATATAGAATATTCCTTCTCAATGTTATTACCAATTTATATTAAATCTTCATAGGATGAAAACATTTTAGAAACTAGTTCCCTTGAGAGACATAGCTTAATCCCATTAATTAAATGATTGATCTTGCTTTCTATATTATGTATATAGTCTGATAAATTATTAGATAGTATTTCAATTTTATCCTCTTACTTTTCCACAATTTCTCCTTCATTATTCTTTAAGGTGAGGAACTTACTCTCCATTATAGCTAACTATTCTTATGGAAATTATTTCTCAAAGAAAATAAATTTAATTTTTTTAATTCATTGCTTTCTATTTATTTCTCTTCTTTAGTTATTTGGATTAATAACTTCCATTAATCATTATATCCTTTCAAAAAAACATTTTCAGAATAACATTTTCACTTTCATCACATCCCAAACAGAGGAATATATTTTTGAGAGGATTAATAAATTATCTATCAACCAATGGATTAGAAGTTCCATTAAATGATGTATATTTATGTTTTATGACGTGATCCAACATATTATAATCATGTTTTGGAAAAACAGTTTACTCTATTCGGCCAAGGTTATTCATCATTACTGAAGTAAGCTACCATAATATGGCGTTGATCTTCTCGGTTGAAAAAACAACTTTATTTTATTTCTGTGTAGATAAATCTAAAAAATTACTAGGACTATTGATTCCCTTTATTCTATTAATTACAATCACTAAATATTTGGAAACAATGACTTATCATATTACCATCATGAATTTTGAGCCATAAAATAAAAATGGTTATATTGGTAAGTGTTCTAAAATAAGATAGCGGATTATCATAATTATGATATTAGTTATGCACATCTAATATCTAGTTTCCAAGGTTTCTACTAATTTTCATTTTATTAAATTAACAACCCCTATACCAGTAACTTAGATCTACTATCTACTTTATTACATTAGTATAGATACAAGTTATCTAATCCCAATGTACTGATCAATTTTATTGTCATGAATGAACATATTAATACATGATTCCCAAATTACATGGGAAATATAAAATACATATCATAAAATCATTCTTTAGTCCTTAATATTATTCATTGTATCCTTATTTATATCCTTGGGAAATGAAAATAAATAAATCGTGAGTTCAGACTCTTAGTAACAGTTACGTACAATATAATCTATCATAAATCAATAGTGCATAATCAATATGGAAAGGTAAATAACTAAAAACACATTCCATTTCACCAATAACATGATCATGAAATGAATCCATGGATAATATCAATGAATTAGACCCATGGATAATAATAATTTAATTCTTAACAAAAAATATTATTAATAGTATATTTTGTGATTTCAAATATCTTGATATTTGTACCATGAAAGACTGGGGATATGATTTTTAAATTGATTGGTAGGTATACAGCAGAAAACCATTTAATGATAGCTTATAGATTTATCCAATGAGACTCTTTGATTAACCAAGGGGATATCTAATTTCATGAACCACCCATCATTTCAGTTCCAATTTATTTCTCATTTATTAAATGATCAATTTAATTAATACTTACATATCAATAAATATATTTATTAAGTAAGGAATACATGTTTTACATGTTTTCCTCAGTAAATTGAATAACATATCATAGAAACACCTCATCTAAAAATGATATATGGTTTATGAAAAAATAATATCTATATTTGATATAAATTTAATTTCCAATAATTACCATAATGTGAAAATTTCTAGAGAATATTATTGTCAAAAAATAATCTCAATATGATTTATGATTAAATTAAATGTTTATTTTGTTTTAAAATAAATTATTTTAATGAATGTAAATGGTACATTTAAAATAATATTTTCATTAAGATTTTACATTAATAAGTCATTGATATCATATAGAATAAGCATTATGTCATAAAATAGTTATGTATGAGGGAATCTATGTTGATGTTGTATATGTTCAAAATAAAAAATTTCTTTTGAATTCTTTAAAAAAATTAAAATGAACCTTTCAGGGAAAAAAATGGAAGATTAATTTAGATCCATGTAAAAATAAATCAATAACATAAATTTTCTTCTTCAAATCATCAGTATAATAAAATAAATTTTTTTAAAATAACAATGACAAATATGGAAATTGAAGAATAATATAATCAATCAATAAGATAAATAATAATAGATTTCATTTTAACCATTATACTTGAAAGAGAAACAATAATTGAATCATTAATAATCATATATAAATAGATATTCATGTTAAATATTCCAAAGGGGTATCGTACACACAATATAAAATTAAATAGTTGTATAGCACCAAATATTTATTAATTGAGTGGAAATTTAGATGAAATCGGTTAAAATGATCATATCATTAGAGTTATAATGAATCAATGAAGTGATTATGTGTGGAAAATCTAAATTGACAAAAATCAACTATAAACACAACATATTACAATTATATGTCATTCACACATGATCATAGCCTAACATAGTCAATGAAGTAGAAGTTTAACCCCATGAATGGAAATTGAGTTTAGAAAATCTTTACTTCAGGTCTGAATCATCACATATATTCTTTATCTTCCTGATTAAAAAAATTATGTTAATAATTTATTTTACTAAGAACCATTTTCAATTTTTTTTATTAATTTTATTTTATTTATTATAATGTTATAATTATATACTTAATCATTTAAGTTCACAATGGATGTTTAGATGATATTCAGATCAGATGAATAAAACAAAATTGGTAGGGTGAATATGGAAAAAGAGGAAATTGTTCCATCATATCCAGAATAATAATCATTAATTAATATATATATATATAATAACTTCAAAAACATCCATTATGAATTATAATGAATAATGAACTATGTTACAATTATGCAGATGGTTGGATATATGTATGCTTGAGTAACATTCCTATTTTTCACCGATCAAGATAAAAAGAATGTAAGTATTATTTGACCTTTACAGAATTAAAATTTTATAATAAATATCATATTACACTTTAATTGAACTTATATATATCATCTATATTATTTGGTGATAGAAAAAAATCATATAACTTCATGGAGGTGAAAGTTCACACATTTTCATAGACGATGTTATCATTTTCCAATGGTTGGAATGGTAAGAAAATTATAGTATATTTTAATTTTCTAGAATTATTAAAATTTAACTAATACCATATATATATACATTAAATTCATCATTTTAACTAGTTTTGAGAGGGAGTTATGGATAACCAATTACATCGGTTCATGGGATGGTAGTCCACTATACACGCAAATTAGGGTTTCATTTCCCATTTGTGGAAGAGTAGAAGGAAATGGGGTATGAAATTAACATGTAAACATATAATTATATGGAGATACTAGTGTATTTTTTATCTTGTTTTAAAAAAAATTGGTGGTGTAAGAATATTTTAATTGAAGACATATAGTTAATAACTCTACATACTCTTCAGGTAACCTCTTAAGGTTTAGACTAAAAAGCCTTAGTAGAATATAATTTTTCTTAAAAGGTCTTATAAGAAATTGAGTTCTATTTTAGGATGGTATTTGGGTAGTATTTATTCAAAAAATGCACTTTATGTGTGGATATAAGAGGAGGGGGTTTCCTTTTAGAAGTGATGGAGAAGACACACTTGAAATTTTTAGAAATAATAAAATATATTAATGTCTTACAAAAGAAAAATGGATCCAAAATGGACCATTTTCCAATTTTAGAAGATACAGTAATGAAATAAAGTCATGAAGTATTAATTAAGAAAGTTTTTATATCATTTTCACAATTATCCCATTTGTTTAACCCTTGGAAAACATGTTCTAACATTAACCACTGTATTATACTTTTAATATTAATTTTAGAAAAAAACTAAATTGAAAATGTTAAATAATATTAATTTTCAGGATTTAAAAAATCAATATATTTTCGAAATTAAATTTAATGAATCATTAGAATTTAATTTAAAATTAAACCCTAAAAATGTGGAGAAAATGGTTTTTTAAATAAGTGACTTTTATGTATAAATTTTTTTTATAGTTGGGGTCTGGATTAGAGGTAAGATCTACATAATACTACATCATGTATTGGGGATAAAAATAAATTGAGTGTAGGTTACTTTATAATCATTATATAGGTTATGTAGTAGACATGTAGTAGCAAAGTAACTGCAGCACCTATGACACTATAGTAATGACTGGAACTATAGAAAATATTGTATCGGCTGTAATACTATAGCTTCCCTGATATTATAGCATTTCTACTCACTAAAGGGCCTTTTGGAAAAAAATATTCGACATTAGGGTCATGTAATTCACTTTAATGACCATTGGGCCTATATTCCATGTAATGGGTCAACACTACCTAAAAAATAATTATCTTCTTTGAATTAAAAAAAGCCTTCGACCCTGACTTAAAAATATTAGGAATTTGTTTTTATACCAAATAAATGTATAAAATTCATTACAAGACCATAATTAGATAATAAATGTTATAATTTACCAAAAAACATTAATCCTTTTTAAAATAAAATGTAAAGTATTCAATTATTGAAAAAAAGACTATCTTTAATAAAATGTAGTATTTTTCACCATTCATAGAAAAATCAATCTTTTCATAAAAATCCCAAAAATTCATCCAAACTAATTTTCATCTATATATTGCAAAAATGAATTTCATTTTATCAAATAAATTTTCTAAAAGTGAAAAAATTAGTTATGTTATGTTCTACAAAAATTAATAAAAAAATTTAAGAAAAATTATTTTTGAAGAATAAAAATAATGTAGTAAAAATAAAGTGTTTATTTAATAAAAATTGATCAATAAATTTAAATTTATTATGTAATACTTATATATTTAAAAATTAGGTTATTACTATTCATACCTTCCAATTAAATGACTATGTTATAATGGTCATATTTAAATAATAACATTTCAAGGTTTAATAATCTCAGTACTGTGGGTTGGATACAATATCAAACAAAATTTTCTTTTAAAATAATAACATATTTAAAATTATGATCCATTAATTTTGTTTTATGGATAAATCGATTAATTTAATTAAAATTTTAAAAAATAGATCCTAAATAAAAGGATCTATTTCTAAAGGTTACTTGGAAGAAGAATGTCTCACATATTTTTCTAAGTATATAAATGATACCAAGAAAACATTCAGTTAATTTTATCAAATTGATGACATATCAACTCAGTATCAACCCAATAAAAAAATAATCATATGTCCAACCATTTTATGAATATCTAGAAGTACTTTTGATATTAAAATAACTTATATAGTGTTATTACAAGAACATAGATATGTTCTATTGAACAGTGAAATTAAAAACCCATTAATTCAGTAAACAAGAATATAATTGAATAGATGTATGTGAATTAAATCCAGGAATGGGATAAAAACTAAATAAAATGTTAAAAATAACTTATATAATTATTTTCACATCATTTAAGTTCAATAAATAAATAAAAATAATATATATTATAGACCATAAAAAATTCAACAAATTTAATTTTTTAATTTTATTTTTATAGAACATGAATTTCAATATTTGGGTTGTAGTGTCATATAATTTCATGAGTTTTGGATAAACATCCTCTATGTTATGTTTGAAATTTTGACACTTATAATTTGAATGACTTTAAAATTCATGCATACAATTGTGTAAAGGTTTTACAAAATAGAATAATGGTATATGAACATTCAATGGCCTAAGATGTTTTGGGAAGTTAACTAATATTATCATATAGAAACTCCATGATCATTTTCTAGATATTTTATTCAAATTTAAGTTGTTAAATATTTCCATGGATATTGAAATAGATACCTTTTAATTTACTTTTTCAAAAAACTCTCTCTTGATGAATATGGATAAGCATAAAGAATATGATCTATATATCCTTGTATCATAAGTAAAACTTATAAATTATGTGGGATATATTGTAGATGATGTGTGGAGTGAGGTTAAAGTGACCCAAGACAAACATCTATTTATTTTACAACATTTCCATAAGATAAACCTTAAATTTCCCAATAATTATAGAATCCCAGAAAAATAACAGTCTAATTTCTTTGAGGAATATCTATGCACGAAACTCATTTTAGAAAACATGTGAATATATATCTATCATTGATCCACGCTATAATCTCTATTATAATTACCATAAGCTATGATCCTTTTTATAACTAGGGGAATGGAAACATAAGAACAGGGTGAGATCAAATTATTTATAATGAAAAAATCATTAACATTTCATCAAGAGTTATATCATAATCATGAAAAAAACATTTTTAGCGGAGGAATATCTAATTAAAAAGAACATGGAATACTAATAGTTGTTAATAATCAATGATATAAATATAAGTAATCTCAAAAGAGAAAACATAAACGATGGCTTAAGAGTGTGAAAACATGAGAGAATAAGTGTGAGCCAGGAATCATACTGTCACGACCTCCTCCCTCCAAAGATACCCCTCAATGTATGTCAATGAAGAAAGGGGCATAATGACCTTCGAGTCTTGCTTCTAATAGGCCCCGGGTAGGTGACTAGAACCAAGGGTAAATGGATCTCACAACAACACCCAACAAGTATACTAACCATCCCAACCTCGCCAAGTCACACCCACTAAATAATGTAAGTCAAGTTAAATAATATAAGTAAATAACATCGATTTTAGGGTACCATGCACAACTTCACCTGATTAGACACTCTCAAAACCTAATGGCAGACATCCTAGATTTCCCCTACTTCTGAATATACAACAACACAACCCGCCTGAAGACACCTGGGACACAAAGCACGTCACATCCCACTCACAGACACCTAGGCCACAAACCACATCACATCTCACCCATATACACCTGATTCACAAACCACATCACATCCCACCCACATAAACCTATTTAATAAATGACATCTCATCCAAAATACTCTAGGTAAAGCACAACAAATCTAATATTGAAGACACTTGGTAAAACACAACTCTCTCGCACACAGCTTGTCCTCACCCCTCACCACAACCAACCCAAAGAGTCTCTCAATATCACCACCTAGAAGATGGAGTGTGGAAGGGAAGGTGTCCATCCATCTATCCTCCCACTAGTATTTTTGGTAAATTCTCCCTCCTTGTGATGATGGTTGTGTTCAGCACCTTGTTCTAAAATAGGTTGGGGTGCGAATAAGGATCACAAGGAAAAATACAAGTATATAGATACATGATACCAAACAATCAATCCCAGCCTACGGGTTCCTAGATATAAAAAACCCACAATACTACTACCTTTGATGCTACAAATAAATGAAATCGTCAGTATCCACAATAATCATTTCAGAAGGCAAAGATCCTTATAATATAATGTGGATTCACATTCCCCCCATGCTTAACACCCATTGAAAATATTTCATTAACCATTTATATTCCATTATTCAAACCAACCCATGACATTCCAATTTCATTAACGATTATTTATTCACCCATTCCAAACTGGAGACCTATCAGGCATGACACAAACATGAAACACAGTAACAAACAGTCGAGGAGATAAAGATTTATGATAAAGAATTAACATGGATTAACATTGAAACACATCATACCACATTCTTTAGAGACTAGGTAACGCTTTATGCATGCCACTCTTAGAGAAAATCTAGGAGAATTACCCATAAAAACACTACTGTTGTTCTTTAAAATCCTCCCACTTAGATCACATATCAATAGAACCAACACCCAAATCACAACCCCATATAGTAACACATTATCGTAAAATTTATTCATAACCTTACGATACAATACTTATCATTTATCCCCAAATCAATAAATCTCTCAACCTACAATTGAATTACACCACCCAACCCATCCCACAACACCCAATTGTGCTCCCATCTATGCTACAACACATACCAAATCAAACCCAAACATCACATCACACTATGTTCCAAGGAAAAAAAATTCAAATTAAAAAAAGTCATCTGTTATTTTATTCCACTTTTTAATTAAAGATTTGACATAGAAAATGTATGATCATAGGTAATCTATTCATTAAATGAATATACATAATTAACCAATTTTCATATATAGGTTCCCAACCAAAAACAAATAAAATGAATTCCATAAATCATTCAGCGTGAAAATTAGGTCCCCCAATGACCATGATTTTCTATGTGTAGTTAGCCCATATAAATAACAATATCTACCAGAAAAATAACAAAGAAGGATAATGCATCACTTTCCCCAACCCCCTACATATTGATATTAAAGCGGTTCAATTATCTTTATTAATACATATTCAGCTACCTTTATAAATTCATCTATATCCCCACCCTACATGATGCACAAAAATAAGGGATGAAGGTAATCCTGCCTCAAAAGGGTGTCAAAGTTCTTTGCATGATAATGGACCATTCGATGAATCTCTGATCACCTCTCCCATGGGATGTACAAATGTCCAACGATTCTGTGGCACCATCGCACCAACAAAAACTGAATTGGATCCTATTAAAACCAAGGGAGATCATAATCCATCACATGAGGAGAAAAACATGAGAAAAATGAGATCAAAGTGGAAGAAAACATTAAATATAAGGAATAACACACCTGGTATCAAAGACAGGTTTCTATAAATAGAAAGAGATAATTGAGGTGTAAATCATTGTTGCAGGAATCCTCAAAACACTAATTAGGGGTCTCCGAGTTTCCTTGGGTTGAGGGAGAGTCAATGTATCCTTAGGGTTTTACAACCTGAGAAGAAAGACAGTGCCTATAACTTTACAGTAGTGGGGGGTGACATAATGTGTAATCCTCTTTCATACTATGTAATGCCTTGAGGTTCGTTTCTGTTGAAAAAATAATCTCCTTTTGATTTATTTTAATTTTCAAACACTAAAATATTACATGCTTTGAACCACCCAGAACAAGCCATGAAACCAATCTTACATCATGTAATCTACTTACATAGCGTGTAATCCCTTCAACAGCTTTGGTGTACCCCCGACTCCCACGAAAACTCTTGGGACCTCCTCCGAACATCTCCAACTACCAAAAACTAGAAAAGTAATCGTCTAGGATGGAATGTTCCATTACAATATATACCTCTCAAATGATTCTCATCCACATGAATCCAAAACAAAACCTAGAAGGATAGGTGTCTGAAAACCCACCCCATGAGATACCTCTAAAGAGTCTCGCAACACCTCAAATACTACCACTAGCCAAACACACAAACCCAAACAACCACAAAGACACTCCACATAACCACACTACTACAACCATAAGCTACCTCCTTTCACACAACCACTCTGGCACACAACTACCAAGCAACTTCTTTGATTAAAAAACTATAGTTCTACAAACATACAAATCATGGAATTACATCCTTAATGTCAAGATACTCTCTGCTTTCAATGGAAATGACTCATTCACATGGGTTTCATCGCATTAGAGTTGATGCATCTCGATTAGGAAACCTTTCTGACACTATTTTTAATCAAGGAATTTATCACAATACACATATCTAAAACCAAGATAAAATAGATCATTTCCTAAAACAAGTTTCAAACATCACAATTTAAGACAAAACACAGAAAAGAAAAACTCAAAAAAACTCAAAGTACAAGGAACGCATGTGTTTCTCACTCCTAAGTACTCTCCTCCAATCCACAATTCCTCCACTACCCAAGAACCAAATTAATAGTTCACCCATGCATCACCTTTTCTCTAAAATCATAGATTTATACAATCTTCTCAAAAAAAATTCATGTCATCCTTGGTATCCAACTCTCCCCTGTCAAGGACATAGGAGTCATCATGAAGATACCGATGAATCAAAGAGATGTGGAAGACATCATAGATCCTTTCCATCCACGATGGGTACACCAACTAGCACACCACCTTAATAACTCACCAAAACCCCTCAAAGAGCCCAACAAACCTCTTAGAAATCCTACTCCCTCTACTGTACCTCTACTACATGTGTCTATGGGAAACCTTAAAGAACATGTGGTCCCCAACCTTTAAATCTAGGGGGATCCTCCTATGATCATAATAATACTTTTTCTGTCTTTTCCTTATTTCATCTTCTCTTGAACAAGATGAACTTTTTCTGTCATGCTCTCTACTACATCAGGACCAAGAAGAACTACCTCTCCATCCTCTGCCCAACACAAAAAATATTTAAATTGTCTTCCATAAAAGGATTAAAACTAATCCATGATAATTTAATAGTGGTACTATTATTATAAGAAAACTATACCAAATGAATTTTTCATACCCAAGATCCACCAAAGGTCGGGACACATGCTCACAAAATATTCTCCATCATCTAGATAGTTTGTTCCATATCCCCATATGTCTGATGGTGGAATACAGTGCTGAGAAGTAATTGGGTGCCAAAAGAATACTAAAATCCCCTTCAGACTCCTGATTATAATGTGTGTCCTAATCTTAGGCAATGGAAAATAGAACTCCATTTATCCTCACCACCTCATCTATATGCCCCTTTTCCAATCCAACCACTATGCTCGACTCCTTGATCACTAAGAAGTATGCCAAAACACCATCAACCAAATTGCATCGCAACCTCCCTAATCTCTAGATTATCCTAGGAATAAATCCATCGAGATATCATCCCATTTCCACTCAATAACATCCAAGGGATGCAACAACTACCAGGAACATGATGCTCAACCATCACCTACTGGAAAACCATGCATCTTTCCACAAACTCCACCACTACTCATTTCATCTCGAGCCACCAAAAATGCATCTTTAATATTTGATACTTATTCAAAAATACTATATGTACCTCCATGGGTGATCCATGAAACTCTTGGAGAACTAAATTTCACATTACCACCAGAACAAAAAACCTTCTATGAAACAACATTCAATTCTGACCATCATTCGGTCATCCCGCCAGAGCATCATGATGGCCAATATGATCAAAAATAAACTCAGCCTTTGTGTTTTCCCACTGAGACTCCTCCACTCACTACATTTGATTAGACTCTGCCATCATCTAAAAAAAATATTCATTACCACCATACAATCCTTCATATCATTGCAAGGCTACCAACTCCTCCATCACATTCTAGGCATCCTCAGATTCTCAAACAACCTCCTTCTATGACTTTTTTGCTCAAATCATCGACCACAACATTTCACTTTCATGAGTTGAAGGAGATATCAAAATCATAGTCTCGAAAAATCACCATACACCTTCACTGTCATAGATTCTTGTAACACTGGGAAAATATATACTTAAAACACTTCCAATCCATGAATACCACAAAGCACTCCCCAATGAGGAAGTGTCACCACAATTTCAGCACAAACATGACCACTTCTAGCTCTTAATTGTGGGTGGAATAGTTATACTCGTGGGGATGTAACTTCCTAGACCCATAAGAGATCACTTCCCACTACTTCAAAAAGACAAATCCCAATACTTGATGGGAATCATCAAAACACGCCTATAACATCATGCCTTACTTAGAAAACCAGGGTAATGGATCACTAACAACATCCCCTTCAGATAACCGAACAATACCTAACACTGATCACATTACACAAATATTAATCCTTCCTAGTCAAAAATAACAACAAGTATACCAATTGGTAGAAATCATGAAAAACCCTATGATAATAGCTTCTGAGACCAAGAAAACTATGAAACACTACCACATTCTTGGGTGATTCCCAAGAAACAAATGATTCATCCTTCGACATGTCTACTACCACACCCTAATGGGATACCGCATTCCCAAGGAAATGAACCTATATTTTCTAGAACATACACTTGGACAACTTTCCATAGATATGGTGGTGTTTAATAACATGCAAGAGAGTTCAGAGATGCCTGACATGCTCCTCCTATGACTTCAAGAATATTAATATGTCATCGATGAACATGATAATGAACTGATCTAGGAAGTCATGGAATGTAGATTTCTTGAGTACCAAGAACATGGAAAGGCCATTTTTAACACCGAATGACATGACTACAAACTGGAAGATCCCATACCTTCATTTGAAATAAATCTTTGGGATATCCCCCTTCTTTGCCCGGAAATGGTGATATCAAGTCCAAATATCGATCTTAGAAAACCAACCCGCCCATATTAGCTAGTTGAAAATATCTTCTATCCTTGAAAGAGGTTAATGGTTATTGACTGTCATCTAATTCAACCTCTGGTAGTCTATACATAACCTCAAAACACTATTCTTATTCATTTAGAACAACATTGGAGAACCCCATGGCGATACACTAGGCTAGATAAAACCCTTCTACATCAGATCATATATCTGAATAAATAACTCTTGTTACATAGAAGGTTTCATATGATAAGATTCCATAGAAATCAGAGAAGAACCAGTATGAAAGTCTATCACAAACTCAACATCACGTCGATGAGGCAGAATGACAAAAACCTTGGGAAAAACATCCAGGAACTCAAAAATACCCTGTGAACTTCTACCATTTTAGCCTCTATTGATTCTATTCACAGCTCATCCTATAAAGACAGAAGGGGATCTAAAAACCCACACACTAGCCATCCACATCAAAAAACACAACTCTCCTTTAGAAGTATTCAATAAAAACACTCATGGAATACAACAAGCCAATGATAAGTATGACACTGTATTGCTGAATCTCTAACAAGAAGAGATCCCAATGAGACTGATGTTGTCCAATCATTATTCTACGCACTTGACACACATCAAACAAGCTAGTATGGCCTCTAAATATAACACTCAGAACCTGGGTAATGGGAAGCCTCTCTATGTATAGTCCCATAGCGTGGTATAGAGAGGTAAAAAAATAGGATTGAGAAGCCCATAAATAAAACAAGGCACAAACAAGGGTACTAAACAAACTGATCATATCTCTGATTATATCAGACCCCTATGGAACTGCTTCCTCCACTGCATGTAACTAAACATGCTGAACTCCCCAACATATCTTCTAACGACCACTTCCAATACCATGCTTAGGTCGAGGACCCTAAACATGAGGAATATCTTTGGGTCAGCCTCTACCTGGTCCATATCCCCTCTGTGGAGCATGAGACTACTGCCCCTACAACTGAAAAGGCTTGACCCTCAACTGCTGCTAATGATGTTAATAAACATTTCTAGCCCCACTTAACTAATATCAAATACATTTTGGCCACCAATTCTGAATATGTTCATGAGCTCCATAAAAACACTTTGGTCCCAAGATTGCGGGAAATGAATGAAGACCAGAATGATGAAAAGGAAGTTGTTGAGTCAACTCTCTATTGGTCGAAACCACAAAGGTTCTAGGGCCTGGGACCTTTCATTGAAAACACTTATTCTCAAATAACTCTTTTATACCCCCTCTCATAATAAAACTCCTCATGACTACGTCTGTTTGATCACCTCCTCATCCTTTTGAACCTTTAGGTATGTTGGTAACTTAAAAGAAGTTACCATGTACTGGATGGAAGGATGAAGTACTTCCTCAAGATGTCATGTATGATACTCCTCATCTAGAAAGAGATATGAGTAAAAATAAAGTAGATCCTTGAACTTGATCTCTAGATCCCGCACTAACATACTTTCCTTCTGATGCGAGATTATCTCATGCCTCTTCTCAGCCTTCATGGTCAATTAATGGAACTCTACTGGAACTCTTTCTCGATGATGACCCACAAAATGTATTCCTCCTTTTGTTCCCCTGGATACAACATCCACCACTGACACACATATCCCCACATCTAGTTCATAGCCAAATGAAACCAATAATGCATCGGGCTTGGATCAAACTGAAGGTGATCTCAAGCTCCTTGATCTAGATTTCTATCTCTATATCAGAAACACTCCCCTTGTACTTTCCCAAATCATACCACTAAAAATTACACAACATCTTCTACCATTGTTCATCCTCTTTAATAGGATCAACCTTAGGAAGACCAACTCGATCATCCTATTGAAAATATACTACCTAAACTACACGTGGATGATTACCAAGAGCCGTAGAAGAAAGCTAAATAAGGATTTCCTAATCCCAAAGATTATGGAATTTTATTAAAATTCATTTTAATTCATTTTATTTATTTTTACCATTTTTGCCTTCCAAAAAGAACCCATTGCAAGCAAAAAATAAGTAATTATGATGTATGTGACTTTCCTAGGTCTCTACCCTACAACCAGGTCCATCTTACATAATCGTTCAATAAGCTCATAGTCTGTGCTCTTGATCACAGTGGTCCCTAAAATCTCGTTTCCTTCCCGGGCTCCCTGGCCTATCTTATGCCCCATGGTCAAATAGAATTATTTATATATCATCACATGATATCCTTACTATTTTGAATTCCAAACACCATCCTATCGCTCAACTATATCCTCTAATACCATTATCACATGACCCATCCCCCCAAAGATTCCCCTCCTGGACAGACAACGAAGAAAGGGAGATAATGACCCCTGACTGCCACCTATAGTAGGCCCTGGTTTGGTGACTAGCACCAAGGGTATATGTATCTCACAATATTGGTAGGAATTTACTTTAAAGGAAACAATATCATAAGATAAGATGATCCATCCCCAAAACAACTCCAAGAGTTATGCAAAAAAATACCACAACCATCCCATATGCAAGTTTAAAATAGAACTAGTACATATACAATAAAACTACAAATTAAAATAACCGAAATAAAGATAAAACAATGACTCAAAAACTATCACAACTCCTGAGATTATAACACCAAACATGGTCCAGATAATCCTCCTAGAAACCTAATATTAGTTTTATATACGTAGGGTGAGCATACAAGTATACTCAGTAGGAGAACCAAAGTCTCTCATGCACATGTGAGGTAAGAAAGCCAAAATTACTGTAAGAAAACAATAAAATCCAACAACATATAACAGATATAATAACCATCCCAACCTCCCTAAGTCACTCTCACCAAATAAAAAATGTCATGTAACATAATAGAGTCAAAGAAATTAGATGTTAGGGTACCCCACACCACTTTCCCACATATTAGACACTCGCATATGTTAATGGAAGACATCTTTTTTATCCCAACTCTTCCAAATATAACACATAAAAACCCTCCAATAGGCATCTAGTCCACAATCCACATCACTTATCACCCACAGACACCTGTGCCACAACCCACATCACATCCCACATGAATACACCTAGGCCACAAACCACATAACATCCCTTCCATAGACACCAGGGACACACACCACACCTCATCATGAAGACACTTGGGAAACAATAATACATCTCATTCTAAAGACACCTAGGAAAGAAAAACTCACTCGTAAAACCTATACCACACACCTCACAATACCTTCTAGATCAATCATGTGTTATCACCACCTGGAAGAGGGGGCATGTAAGAACAGGTTTCCATCCATCCATCCTCCCACTCAGATGTTCGGTAAAGGCACCATTCCCTATTATGATGGGGGTGTTTGAAAAATATTTCTCAATAAGGGTGGGGTGGGGATTGAAATCACAAATAAAAATACCAGTATATATATACATGATACCAAAAACTCAAGGCAAACCTACGGGTTCCCAAACATAAATCAACCCAAAATACTACCACATTTTCTTCTACCTCTAACTGAAATTATCAGTATCCAAAAAAATCATTTCATAAGGTGAAGAGCCTAGTAAATTAGTATGGTTTCACATTTCCCCATTGTTTACCACCCATTCATGATATTTCATTAACTATTTCTATTCAATTATCCAAGTTGACCAAAGACATTCCAACATTAATAAAGATTATTTATTCGTCCATATCTACCTAGGAAACAATTAGTAATGTCATGAATGGGAAACATGGTAAAAAATAGTCAATAAGATTAACTTCACATTAAAACCACATTGTACCACATTCTTTAGAGGCAGGGTGAAGCTTTCTGCATGTTACTCATAGATAACCTCTTGGAAAATTACCCATAACAACATTAATTTCATTCTTCAAAATCATCATATTAAAATCACATATCAATGAATCCAACCCTCAACTCACAACCCCATATGGTAACACATTACCAATAATTAGTTCACAACCCTTCTATACAATACATATCATCCATCACACAATCAATCAATCTCTCAAACAAAGAATCCATTAAACCACCCAAGTCATCCCATAATTCACAACTATGATCACATACATTCTAAAACAAAATATACAAAAAAAATCACACATTAAATCACCCCATGTACTGAGGAAAAAAATTCTAGATTTAGCTAGGAATCCCTTATTTAATTACTCTTGTTCATTCAGGGGTTATCACATAAATTATATGATCCTATGGCATTCATTCATTATCTGAATATACATAACTAAACCATTTTTCATATATAAGTGTCCAAACAAAAACAAACAACATTAATTCCATAATTCATTTAGTGTTAAAACAAGGTCCCCTAATGACCACGATTTTTTGGGGGTTGATAGCCCATAAAAATCACAATATCAACTAGAAAAAATAACAAAGTAGGATCATGAATCACTCATCCCAAATCCCATAATATTTATCTAAACTGGTTCATTTATATTTTTTAATCCTTATTAAAATATTTTCGCAAGGAAAACAACCATATCCCCACTCTTCATGATGCACAAATTAAAGGGATGAAAGGAAACCTACATCAAAATCATGTTAAAGTTATTCACATGAGAACAGGTCAGTCAACAGATCTATGATCACCACTTCCACATGATTTTCATCCTTTCAAGGATTCTGCAGTAACAACGCAACAACAACAATCGAGGAAAATACCATTAGAACCAAGATATATCATGTTCCATTGCATGGCGTGATGAATGGGAGTAAAATAAGATCAACCATGTAGAAATTGAAAAAAATAGGGGAAGAACGGAGCTTGGATCAAAGAAGAATTTATATAGATTGAAGGATAGAATCTATGAATCAATACTTTGTGTAGGAATCCTTAAAATGATGACATGCGGTCATCGAGTCGCCTATATTCAAGGTATAGTCACTGCAATCGTAGGCTTCGACAACACACGCAAATAGAAAATAATTAAAATGTTACATAAATGGGGGATTATAGAAAGTGTAATCCCAGTTCACATCATGTAATTCCTCAAGGTTGGTTTCTGCTAAAAACCCCCCATCACCTTTTGATTTATTTTATTTTCTAAAAAAATAAATATTATAAATCATGAACCACCCAGAACAAGCCATGAGACCAAGCTTCGTATAGTGTAATCTACTTACACGATGTGTATGCCCTGCAACATCTTTGATGCACCCATGACTCCCACGAAACTCTCGGGACCTCCTCCATACATCTATGAAAACCAAAAACTAGAAAATTAACGGTGTGGGTTGGCACAAAACATTACACATACTTATAGTTATAATGATATGACATGTTATAGAAATAAATCATAACAATGAAAAATAGAAATAGCATATTCATAGAAATAAGATATTAATTGAGTGTTATTCACTGCTTGTTTCCTATAACGTGGAGGATCATGCATCACTGCCTGATTCCCATAGTAGAGTAGGCATCATTAATTGATTCTCATAATTAAAGATGTTTAAATGGATGAAAATTTCTTTTTATTATTATTGGATAAATCACATCAAAATAAGAGGAAGTACCACTTTTTTAAAAGTCTATAAAACTCTTTTAAAATGTATTCTTTAAAAATAAATACATTGAGCTTGATAAAAAGTATAAAAAATAACCTTTAAAAAGAAAAAGGGTTTTATGAAGATAAATTTTATAAGATAAATATTATTTGAAAGACACTAAATATTTTTTCCTTAAACACACATTCCCTTTAAGTCCCTTTTAAAATTATAAATTACTTTATTTTCAAAAAACTTTTAATTGAAAAAAATATAAAAAACACTCTTTTTAGATTCATGAATATAACCCATATTACCCATTTTGGGTATGCTATAACTAAATTTAGTCTCCATGTAATCTAATTGAATTTTGGAATAAGTGGAATTTAACTTGTATCTTAAAAAATTAAATATAATGAAATAATTTTTGTTTGAAATTTTCTTCATGATTTTGTATTCTCAATAATATATAACATTAATTAACAATTAAATGAGTGATACTATATATAAATTTACATATGTGTGTGTGTTTAAAAATTAAATCAAATTCATTATATAAAATAAATCAATTTGATTTATTAGTTAACAATTTTGCAACCTTAATTAAATATTTCTTTGAAAATAACCCTATCACCATTATCGTGGTCAGTAACTTCCATCACCACAATTAAAATTTTAAAAATAAAATAAAATTAATCTTGATAAATAATATGAAAATATTTATAAAATATATGAGATCTATTTTTTATATGTAATCTTTACATGTGATGGAATATAATTTATAACATAAGCAAAAAAATTATAGTAAAATATGACTTATTTACCAAAATAAAAATAAAAGGTGTTGGATATCTTTAACAACATGTTCTTAATGAGTATGTTATAAGTGTAAATTAATTATCCTGATTCACTTAATTATCACCACCAATATCTTATTTTCATTATTTTCATGCTTTTAAAGGATAAATTTACTTATTATCCCAGTTAACCCTTGAATTGGTTCATCGATATATATAATTCATAAAATATCAATGATGAATCATTTCACACATGAGAAATTTCATTGTTCCTTTGAAACACTACCTTAGGTATTTATTACTACATTTTTTATAGGTGGAATGTCGAATCGTCTTTCCATTTTAGTTTTTATCATATGTAATTCTATGAAACTCTATACTTATATTCTTTGGTGTGTTTGGAAGTTTATAAATAATTAATATAACCATAAATCAAGATATTTGGGTGAGAATAATCCCAATATTTTCAACACCATCTCCCATTCCATTAGATTTGTTATTAGGAAATTACCGATTTATCCATAACACCATTTTATAACTTGATTTATATAATATATAGCTATAAATAAATCCAAAAATGATTATCTTGAGTAATGAAATGTTAAAATCATAAGAAAATTTTCATAAGTATTCAAATGGAAAACGGATCCTCGAAATTTATTACTCTTTGAAACCATTGTGTAAGCTTTCAGTTTGAACTATATAAATCTTGGTTCAGTCTAGGTTTTAATATATGTTTTACATGGTCATCTCCCAACTACATTCTCTATATGAACTAGTTAATTATTTAAATCCTTTATAATGGTTCATAAACACAATCTGAAATAACTAATGCATTTCCCCTAGGAGTGTATATCTAGGTGTGTAGTCTTAGGCCCACTCTCCGTGCACCAATTGAAGATCATGTTAAAACTAAAATTGACTTTTTTAATATTATTACCCCTAGTTTAATATATTCTATAACCTCATCCACTTGATAATTTTCAAACATGGGTGTAATTTATAAAAAATCCACATACTCAAAACATCACCAAAAATTCAAGTTTCTATAATATACTTATACCTATACCTAGGGTTTTTAAAAATTTCCCTAATTCCAATCCCAAAAAAAAACTTATCCAATACTAAAAAATAACAAAAAAAACCCTACTCTAATACTAATTAATGTGACTGAAGATAAGCATATATTTATTTAACATCATTTACTAAAGTTAAACATTTCATATCACGATAATTACACAATCATATAAATATAAGGTTTCTTCATATTTGAAGACTAGATATATAAGAAAATAATTTTACAAGATATATGAATATTTATTAATTGTTAAGAAACACTATATTTCATTATAGACTTCCCATAAGTAATCCTCGTCATTATGACATGGGGAGTTGAAACATAGGAAAAGGGAGAACTCAAATGATTGTAAATGAAAACTCATCAGCATGTCATCAAGGTTTAGATCAAAATCATGAGATAAAATATTATTATAGGTAAAATTTCTAATTTAAACGAACATATAAAAATAATAGTAATTCATAATCCATGAGAACAAGACATGTAATCCGAAAATAGATATGATAAACCAATGTATAAGAGTGTAGAAATGTGAGAAAATAAAAATGATATATGAATCATAATAAAGAAATAAATGATATGTAAGTTCATGGAAATAAATCATAATAGTAAACTATGGAACTAAAATAGTCATATAAATCATAAAATATTAGATCATGGATCAACAACTATTTCCGATAACATGGTTGAGTAGGTATAACTACCAAATTATAAAGAGGATCATCCATAATTTCCTAAATATAATAAAAATAGTGTAGTAAGCATCGTTACCTGATTCCCATAAATATAGTGGATCATTCATCAATAAATACTCGTCATTAACAATATAGATTTGGACATACTACTGGATTCCAATAAACATAGTGGAGCGGACATTACTTTCAAATTCTACTAGTGGATTCATCATCAATAAACAATTCCCATAATTATCAATTAAAATATAAATCCATAAAAATTTAATTTAAGGGAGATATGATACCAAAAAATTCATTATAATATTCATCAATATATATAAACGTCATTTTAATGTGAAAACAATCATTCTTAAAATATGCTTTAACTAACCTATGGAAAAGCGATGGGTTTAATGAAAAAATTCCCAAAACATTCCATAAGACATCAAAAGAAAGAACTTGGATAGTTTCTTAAAATTATACCATGATTAAAATAAGTGGAATTAATGATACTGACATAGAAAAAACTACCTTTTAATACCATTTAATAAATAACATGAAAAATACAAGCAAATACTTATTTTTAAGGCTCAAAAACTCTTTCAAAATGTTTCCTTTAAAATTAAATATCATTTATTGATAAAAAAAATTAAAAATTTATCCTTTAAAACCAAAAAAAAAATTAATAATAAAAATTTTAAAAAATAAATATTATATAAAAAACACAGAATAATTATTTCATAAAAACAGGCCTTTAATTCCTTTTAAAATAAATAATTCTTTTTTTAATTAAAGTATAATTTTTAAAAAAATTAAAAGTATTTAATTTATTTTTAAAATTCATCAAGAGTTAAAATAATTTGAAAAACCATTTTACAACATGGGAAGTAAGATTTCTAAATAATAATTCTTATGTTGAGAATGAAATTATAAAAGGTTTTTTTGAAAGTCTATTTAACAAAGTCATAAAATACAAATTTACAAGCCATATTAAAATCCATTTTAAAAAAGTTGAAGTTAAAACATAGGAAACAATTACTTTTATAAAGTAACTTAAAAAATAGATCCATGAAATAAGTATTTTATGTTGGGAATGTGGAGTGGAAGATAAAAATATTAACCTAAAGGGGAAATCCTGTTTAAAATTTTTAAATATCATTACTGGAAAACCACATCATAAAAAGAGTTATAAATCATCATTTTTATAATATGTAAAATAATTCTTAAGATCACGAAATATAAAATATATTTGGAAGCTAAAAAATAATAATATAGGTTATTGTCGAGAATATGTACTATCGAAATGGGAAAAAGTTCTTATTTGGAGTGTATTTTTATCATTATTAACATAATAAAAATTTTGTGAACAAATAAATCCATCAAGGTAATTTCATAGAATGTAAGTATAAAATTAATTATAATATCATCATATAATAGGATAAAATGTTCTTATAAAGGAATAGTCAATGAGGAATAACTAAGACTTAAGAAAAGAAGTTTAGTAAAGAAAAACCTATGGCAATATAATTATATTTCTAATTGAAAACCCATGAAAATTAGAAAATGTGATAGATTTTTGAATCTATTATATTTCATGAAAATAATGATAAATTAAATCTATGTCCGATATATATAGAAAATATGGAAATAAATTGGGAATACATATTATATCTCAATGAAGAAAAATTAAGATGCAAAAAAACCCTTACCATTAAACCTACTTTGTTAAACATCCTTTAATATCATATATTGTAAATACTAATATCTTTATCAATTATTTAATTACATAATTCACATATATTTTATATTATATACTTCATTTATAATTATTTAATATATTAATTTTAACATTTTTGGTTTTTTTCCTAATCTTGTGTTAGACATTATGATTTGTTGTTTTCAAATAATTTTTATTATGGTTTTGATGATGATTATTTATTAATAGAACATTCTCCATTCCGAGATTAATAAATATAATAGAATCATTGTTTTTCAATGATTTATGATATCTTATTTTCAATTGGTTAATGATAAAGGCGTGGCTTGTGAAAATGGATATCATTAAGAAATGTTTTTATGATTTTTAAAGAAAGAATAGTGATATATTAACTAATATGTTAAATATCAATAAGAAAATTATATAATAATTAAAAAACATTAAAATCTTCATTTTTAATTTATATTATCAATTTATAATATTACCTAACCATTACTAATATAAACATTATAACATAATTCACGTAAGTGCTAAAGTCGTCCCAAACAGGAGGGTTATATAAGGTTTTAATAAGTGTGTAATTGATTTTATATAATGATAATATAACCTTTAAATATTCTCAGAAATATTATATATATTTATTAAATTCATTATTAGAACCATTCGTGAGTTGTAGTGATGACAAATGAATGTTTTTTTTTTCATGGAGGGGGTAATCGGCACATAAACCCAATTAATGGTTCCATTTTCCAATGAATGGGATATAATGAAGGTATATAACAAATTATCATTTAGAAATTATAATTTTTACCTAGTAAATATAGTAATCCATCCAATCCATTATTTTTACCCACCTGGGGAGGTAGTTCTTAAAAATGAACCACATCACTTCGTGGAGGTTCTAGTTCGCACATACATAGGATTTATGTTTTTCTATTCTTATTATAGGAATGATATGAACAAATAATGGATTATACAATAAAATAATAAAATTATGTATGTTATTAATACTTATATAATTATAAATGGCGGTCTTTATATAAATAATTGTAAAAAATGTGTTTTGGATTTTGGATTGAATTCTAGTAGGATAATTATTTCCTTATTTTTGTGGAAATTATATGTAACAGGTGTATCATGAAGTGGTGGAAATGATTTTTTTTCATAAGTGAAGAGAGTAGAAATTTTGGAAGCCACCATTATAATTAAAAAATTACATGGAATTATGCAACGGTAAATGTTTCAAAAAGTGTAAAATATTATATCATGGTTTGATAAAATATCTTGAAATATACTTCCATGAATTTAAAAAACATTTTATACATGTTTTGAGTCATTTAAAGTTATATTTTTACACTTTTAGGTTTTTATTTAAAATGGTAACTAGTTTTTTAAAAAGTAATTCATGATTTACTAAAAACATAATATATCCCCTAGTACAAAATTTGGGTATGATGAAACTAAATTAAATAACTATATAATATAATTCAATTTCATAATAAGTTATAATTAACATTTAAATTAAAATAATTAATATAAGAACAAACTATTATGTAGAAAGTTGTTTTTCACCATTTTGTGTTCCAAATCTTATATGACATTAATTATCAATCGGATGAGTGAGAATATATTTTTATATATGTTTAAAACATTATGAAATTAGTTATATAAAAAAATTCAATTTAATTTACTAGATAACAAGTATACGACATTAATAAAATAATTTCTTTAAAATGACCCTTTTCCCATAGTCATGGTCATTAACTTTAATCTTAGTAATCACACTTTTATGAATAAATTGAGATTCAATTATTTAACAATGTTAAAATGTTTATCTATAATAGAAAATATATTTTTCCAGATTTAATTTCTATAATTTATGGAAACTACTTTTTAATAAAGTGCAAAAAAATAGTTTTTAGAGTACAATTTTACTTAAAATTCCAAAAATGTTAAATATGGGTTTTATAAAATAAAAATAGTGTTTAAAATTGTTTATATTAATTTTAAAATGTATATATTTATATAAAAAAATTGGTTACTTTTGATACATTTCTATATTATGAAAGTTTCATAAAAGTAATGATATTATTAAAATCAATATTTTTTACTATTCACATGAAAATATATTATTTTAGAAAAATAGAAAAATTCAACAGAAGACAATTTTAATATTATGAATTCAAAAAAATAAATTATTTTTACAAATTAAAATTATAAAATTTATAATTTTAAATTTTAAATAAAAACAAAATATATAGAAAAAATACTTTTATTGAAAAATGCCCTTTTAAAAATTTAAGTGTCTTGAATTCTATTTTGTATGAATTTATAAATGAGTAAAATATTTTTATTTAAAATATGTTTTGTTATTCTTATTTTTCTTTGATAATATGTATCTAATGTGTCATAAATCATTTTATGTTGGGGTTGTGTGTGAAGCGATCTATCAGGAATTGTATTAATTTATAGTAAAAATATATACCAAAATATCTTGGGGTTATAATGGTTGTGAAAATGAAACAAAGAATCTTTTTGATATGGGTGATGAAGTTGAAGAATTATCATATGAAATTGAATTAGATTAGCGATAAGACAATGAATTTATTTCCCATTATGATATTGAAAAGGTTATACATAAGAGGATAACGTAGAAAAATAATGTAACAATCGGGTACGATAAGGATATGGCCATTTAAGGTTAAAATGAATCTGTTTGAAATTATTCCTTAACTTATCAGATAACTAATCCATTCTAAAATTTAATGTCAATACCGTTAATATTTTATAATATAAAATTTTATTATTGTGGAATATATATTAACTTTTTAAAATTAAAATGTTAATTTGGTTTTAAAATAAAATAAATAATATTTTATTTACTTTTCTTATGGTAGAAATGTCATGGAGAAAACCTTTCAATGAAAATGATCGATCAATAAAAAAATTCCCACCCACCATCCAAACATCATCAAATTTTCCAACTAATAAATTGAATACTATATTTATTCGACCATTTTTATTGTGTTTGGATATATAAGTAATATTCATTATTCTATATATTGATTTTTTAATCCAAATATTCATGTTTTAATATATTATCACCAGAATCACATGATTTGTTGTTAGGATAGTTATAAGATTCTGGGTTTTTTGATGAGGCAAAAAACCATTTATCTTCTGGTTAAACACATTTTTGAATTCTCTTTTTTTATTAGACCCTAAAGCTGGGAATGAGGGAAAGTTGGGTTGTTTTTTTGGAAAGGAAGAGGCAGAAGGACTCTATAGGTTGGTGGAATCACAACTATATAATGAGTAACTAATTTACATGACATGTATTCAATACATTATATGTAATTTTCCAGGTAGGCCTATTCGTGAAATGTAAAGTATTTTTTATAGGGGAAGACTCTGATCATTACATAACATGTAAAGCACTTATTGATCAAGTAAGTTCCTAGGGTCAATTTTTAAAATAAAATGAAATGCCTCCTTATTTTGGAAGAAGTCCTCACCCCTATACCCACATGCATAAGTGGTCCATCGAAGAGCTCTCCCATGGAATCTGCACTTAGGATTTTTCAAATCTTTATGATCAAGACTTTGATTCTCTAATCATAGGTCTTGTTGGATACGCACCACTGAGTACAATATTCGTCTTTATACTTTGACTATTTCTCTTCAAATATAAAATCTATTTTGGTACAAGATGTTATAACCAATTTTCTAGGTATTCCCTAGTTCTTCCCTTTCTAGTGATTTAGATCAAATCATAGATTGATACTACATAAGTGTTCTACCATGGGTATATAGTAGGTTTTCAATACATATCCATTAAAGTTTGTTGTTTTATATACCTTGTTATCATTGTTATGTACACTGTAATTTCCATTATTTCCACTAAAATTAAATGAATGTCTTGTTTAAATTATTTGGAGCCTTATTAGGATGCCCCGTAGTAAAATTATATGGTTATAGGATGTTTACCTCAACATGTCCCCCATTGTGGTGTTTTTATGTATATCCCCCTGATATAACCCCATATTTTGTGTTTGAGAGGTCAAAAACTTTATTATGAGCCTTAATAAATTGAATGATAATTCAGTGAATAAATAGAAGTTTATTCCTACTTTATATATGACACGTGAATGGTAAATGTGGAATTAATTGGTTAATGGGTTCAAATGAAAAATGTTGAATCATTTCGATGAAATCTTGGATTATTTATTATTTTTTAATGAGATGTATATTGATGAATGAATAGATTTTGGTAGTGGATTCTGTGGGCATTTATAACCCTCATATCTAGATTTCATAGGTTTCCTTGCACAATTTTTACTCCATGTGTCCTGACAATTGTAGTGGATTCTATGGAAATTTATACTCTGAAGATCCTGATTCCATTAGATCCCATGTACATTTATACTTCATTGATCTATATTGATTATGGAAATGGATGCCTTGGACATTTATACTACTTGGATCTTGATTCTAATGGATGCCCTGGGATTTTATACCCCTAGGATCCATATTTCTGGGAACGCCTTGGACGTGCTACTTGGATTCAAACAAAGTCTTTACTGAGTTTTCATTGAGATTCTCCAAGGATTGGATCAGGTTTCCTTGGTCATTTATACCATAGATCTGTCACTTTTAGAACCAACACTTGATTACACAATATGGACATTATGGATATTTTTCTATGCTTTACATATATCCTTAGTATAGGTATTGTATTACATTTGTTAGACTGTACAACAACACACCAAATTATTATGTATTATAATTACCATGGTTTATGATAAATTGACTATGATTCATAGGGATCCATATTTGTCTACACAGGATCACATATTTCTAAAACATTACTTTTATTATTTTTATACCTATTATATACTACATACCACTTCATTTTTTATACAATGACATGACTTAATATAGACAGCATTGGTGGTGGTATACTGAGTGTTTTCTCACACCCTATTCAGTCCTCCATTGGGTACATGGATATAATTTATGGATAAAGGTAGTGATTAGGGAAATCACCCACTTTATGATGCTTAATATGATCTTTTGTACCGGATTCAGGGTCCACAAGACCGAGCAATACTCCTTAGGTTATCCACGGATAGTTTCTTTTTGTATTTTTGTATTTTAATAAATATATTTTACTGGTGACCTATTTCCATGTATTTATTTCTATTATGTATAGATACATTCCATGATCATCATATTTCACATGAAACATCTTTTTTATTTATTATTATTATTATTATTATTATTTTATTATTATGGATGTTTCCTAATGTATTGATTAATATTATGATTTCTCAATTTATTATTGTGATTACTCTTATATGTTTCACTCTAACTTGAGGAAATTTTCCCCCTATAGAAAGACAATATTCCCTCTCTTCTAGTCAGTAGCCTCTGGTGTTTTGGGAGGTGCACTTGAGGGCATGTAACCCATCAGTTTGGGGCACCGTTTAGTGTCTATTGTTTGGGGACTTTACAATATTGAAATTGTTTTTGTGTTAGATTCTAATTAAATTTGTCAACCTTTTTTTGATGAACATGAAATCATCAATTTTTTATTCATGTTATTCTAAATAAGAATATAAAATATAAACTTATTATTAAAAATTTATATTTCCTAACTGATTTACATGATCCATGTGACATGGGTTATATTCTAACTATATTAATGATAATACATAAATGTTCTCCTAGAATGTTGTCATATTTCCATGATTTATTATCTTGAAAAAATAACACACTTTTACTTAAAGATACAAATTACATATTAATTTTTTATGAATTTTTAGTGGCGGAAATTTATTTACCTAAGTGCGATTTTAGAAAACACATAATATTAATACTATGTTTTCAATCAAGTATATTATTTTATTTATGAATAATTTAAAAAAACATTATTGATGTGTATATGCATAAATATTGGTTTTATGAAGATGATTATGATTCCCCCAACTAACTATATATAATTTTATTGGCCTGTATCTTTTATTTATGTTTGTGATGGGAAGATACCATCAAAATTTATTTTTTCATTATAGAAAATATCATATGCGGAAAATCCTATAAAATAATTATAATTACTAAATGGTGGTTTTAACTGGTTATATTTAAATAATCAAAATAAAAATATCAGATAACTATACAATATATATAAACCAAAACTAAATATTTACCACATGAAATTTATTTCAATGAACTATGGATTTCCTCAAAATAAAATGTCATCCCCATGATTTCTGCACTCAAACTATTTTATAAATAACGAATACAGAAACTATAAATCCTTATGAAACCTAAAAATTGATTAGGTTTTGTATTAGATAGAATAATTTCATAATAAGGGATAATGAAACATTTTAATAACTCATGAGGTTTTTCAAGGGAATCAAGGTAACCTACTAGGTTCTTCTATTGTGATAAAAAAATATGACACATTAATCATTCATTGTTAATAAATAGGTGCAAAAATTCATCATCATGGATTCCTTAAATAATTTTGTACAAATATAAAAATTTGTATCTCATAATAATATTTTATAATAAATTTCATATTGTTCTATTTTCCAAAACAATTCCATTAAAAATTAAAAAAAAATCATTTATGTGTTGGATGATCCCAATTGACAGAAGTTAAAATTCAAAATTTATTTGTGTGTCAATTGGATACATCAAATCTATTTATTTCATTAAGTTAAATTATTTTCACCTAATCCAAGGTTTCTATATTTATGTAAAATGTATTATAATATTAATATAGGTTAATTTTAACACAAAAAAATTATATAATGTTTTTCATAATTTTTTATGTATAGGTAAATGTATTATTACATTACCCTAAAAAATACCTTCTAATTTTAAGGATGTGAAGATTTATTTTGATTTTTAAATTGATAATTGAACTCAATACTACATACTTATTCTATATCCATGATTAAAATAATTAATATTGAGGAAAAACTATTTCTATACATACTTTTAGTGGTTTATGAAATTGTGGATGAAGTTTCTCTAACGATAGGTCTATTTCTATAATTAAAAAAACCATGAATATAGGCCCAATATAATTAGGGTATAAGGTAACCATAATTATAATAGTGAAAACTTTATATACAATGTTGTTTAATAAAACTATATATTCGAAAGAACTATAGTCATTGATCCTTTAAAAACATTACTATATTGATCCTACAGTCAAAATTATTCGAATCAAGAATATAAGCCTATTTTAAAAATATAGAGGAAGCCCAACAACCCCTTAACCCAAAAAAATAAAAAAACTATAAATAACATCGACTAAAACTATAAATATTTATTATAAAAATGGGTAAAAAATGAATATAAATTTTATATTTCAATCATAATGATAGAAAACCATAATAGGAATTTTTTTCACATTAGAGAATTAATTTTATTAAAGATAGGGATAAAGGATTGATTTTTATAGTGATTATGTATTATACTGATTAAAACACCATCAAAATAGTATTATATATGCTATAAATTTATGAATTATAATGCACAATATCAAAACATGACAATAATGAACAAAATAAAAAAAATATGATCAATAATAATATCATCAAAATAGAAACATCTATAATTTAATCAATTAAAACAAGTGAAAAGATTTCTGAAGTAATTAGACAAGTCTGAATACAAATAATATAACATAATATGAATTAATAATCATTTTAAAAATTTTGAGAAGTGAATTATTTTTATTATTAGATGGTAAATTAGTGTAAAAGATAATTATTTAATAATGTTTTCCTGGGGGGTATTTCATAGATTCTAAAAATATTAAATTTTATGACATGATAAAAAATACATAGAAAGAGTATCCATATACAATGTTATGATCATTCTTTTCATTTTTCGAAAGGTAATTCCAAAAAATAATGAAGGAATGTGAATTTACAATATTATCCTTAATTTTGAGGATGTAATTCAACTGATATAATTAAGGATTATTGAACATTATTTTGAATGTATCTTACTAATGCACATAATATGCTTTAATAATGGTAGATGATACTTTTTTTAGTTAATTATCTATCAAATTCATCACCTAATAATTAAATAATTACTAATAACAATTATATAAATAAAATTTTCCTTATAAATCCACAAAAATGATAACATAAAATGAAACACCAAATAATAATGCAAAATTAAAATTTAAAATTAAATAAGTATATGTATACTATATAAACCCTAACCCTTATAGCCTAGAGCCAGTGATTTTTACCATTACATTAGCATAAGATATAAGGAAATCATGTCCCAAAGGACTAAATTTTTTATTAGTCTCAGTAAACTAGATGCATACATGAATATTTTATTGCAAATTAAAAAAAGATAAACAAATTTTTTTAGAATAAGTTTATTCCATCTAGAAAATACACTATACCAGTAATAGTAAACTTCATGGATTCCTATGAAATAAATAATAATAATTGTGAGCTCAAATGATAATTAAGGGTTATGTGCATTAAATACTATCATGAATCAACAAGAATAATCAATATTGAAAGCTAAATAACCAAACACATATGAAAATAAATTAACTGGATAATGAAAAATTAATATGGAATGGAAAGTAACAGAGAACCATTACATTTAATTAATAAACTAAGGGTAAAATGAATCCATAGATTTATTTATAGTGAAAATATCATGGATAATAATAAATGAAATAAAGGAAATTCATAATTATTATATGTCATGTCTCAGCCACATGAAATCATATACTACTAAAATCTATCATGTAGATCGATTAACACTAGAGGTAAAAACATATATAATTTAGCCAACTTATTTATCTCATGAGACTGGTCGATGCATCGATGGGATATAGAAATTCTAGTCCCCGCATGTCACTGCATTTCCAAATCATTCTTTATATATCAAATAATATACTTAGTTAATGAAAAATGTGTCTTATTATCAATTATTTGAATTGAGTAATAGATATTGATTTATCATTATTTCTAAATTTGATCATGTAAGATTAAAAGTAAAAACCATATGTAATAATGGTATATGTATTAGTAAATAATCATATATGTGATAAATAATGTGGATATTTAGGGGAAATTTAATGTTCAATGGTCACTAGAAAGTAAATAACTCAGGGTCGATTTTAATGAATACAAAAATGATTCATGGAATTGAATGTTAATATGTTCCTTGGAATAAATAATCAAAATCTATCTAGAGGAAGTATAAGGATTGTATCTATATGATGCATACCCAATGGTAAAATAATAAGGGTTTTTTATTTTTTAATAGAAATAAAATAAAATGACCTATAAAAATTTCATGTGGAAAATATACTTTTTTTATTTATTTTTCTGAAAAATACGTTTCTTTCAAAATAACATTTATACACAATTTAGGTAAAACTACATTATTAAAATTTCACATTAATCATCAAAGAAATTATGGAGGGTAATTCCACATAAGGTAAAAATAGTTTAAAATGTTATTATTATTTTAAAATGATCATTAATATATAGGGTACAATAAAATTCCAAGGTTAATTAAACAATGATCAAATAATTTCTATGGTAAACCACTTTTAAACAATCCCTAATAAATTGAGATTGTTAAGTAAACCATTATAGAGACTATAACGTTTATGTGAGAGTTATCCAGTGATTTGAATATTTGTTTCAAAACAAATCTACATAAAATAAGTGTAAATTAAATAAAAAATATTAAAAATTCATTATTCACATTATCATATTACATTAGCAACAACGAGGAAGTAATAAAACCCAATTAATAAAAATTGAGTTATGAAATTATTTAACACTCAATAACTCTTAATTAAAATACACTTAGATGAAAATATTAAAATTGAAACTTAAAATACCATGAATATAGAATTATTTTTGAAATTACATGTAAAAGGGGTAGTATATACACCATAAAAAAGAAACTTCATGCATAACATTACAATATACTTTAATGAAATGAAATTGAGATGAAATCCCTTACCTGAAACTTGATTTTGGTTGAACATCATTTAAAGTAATTTATAATGGTTATAAGATTGTTAATTATCTATAAAATAACCATATTAATATTTATAATATCATATATTATTCTTTTATAACATATAATCAACTTTTTTTAATAATATTTTATTTATTTCTTTGTTTTAGGTGTTAATTGACTTGTTTTTTAGTATGTTTTGACTTTTTATTTGTTTCCTCTGAATTAGATCATGATTTCATAATATAAATAATTTAAACCATGATGCAAATATAATATATATTTATTATGTGTCTATTTGTAGTAATCCATAAAATATGGTTACGGGAAATGAAATACACTATTCATGGACACAGTAGGTCATATGTACGCATGAACGTTGTTTCCATTTTTTATCATATTGAAATAAAGTAAAGTAAACTATATATATACATATATATATCTTCATTAAAGTTAATTATTATGTCATATATATCACATATTTTTATTAAAACCATCATTAGTACATTCTATGTAATGTATGTACGAAACACATCTCGTCGTAAGTCGGTAGTCTGTCATACATAAGAATGACATTATCATATTCTCCCAAGAGGGAAGGAATGAAGGTATGTATTATATAATAATTAATTAAGAATTAATAAATCATAAATATCATATAAATAAAATATAAAATCTACGCCCATCATTATTCCCAAACCTTGAAAGATATTAATGAAAAAATAGACGATATCGGTTCGGGAGGTGATAGTCTGTCTTACCCACGAACAATGATTTCATAACATATTTGTTGGAATTATGAGTGAGTGTTGGTCATAAAATAAAAATAAATAAATATAATAATATTCAAGACACTTATTTTATTATATAATCCTATTATAATATTAATTGAAGTATTTTGATATCGAAATCGTATATAAATGCTTTTAGAAAAACATTACCACTTCTTTAGGTATCCTACTTAGGTTTGAACTAATGCCTTACTAAAATGGATTTATTCCCAATATTATTCTTCTAGGATGAGGGGAGTAATGTGGATATGTAATTATTTCAGTTATTGGTAGAGCCAAATGGATTCATAGGTGTAAGGAAATGAGTAGAGGGGGAGGCCTTTTATAAGTTGGGGGAGTATAAAACTTGTAAACATTTGAAATATGGCATTACACCAACGTTATTTCATTGTAATTGATAAAAAATAATAAAAAACTCAACAATATATATGATAAGGTCAAAATATTTCCATATAATTAGTGTTATATATGTTTCAAATTCATTTGGCTCATTATGCCAAAAGCTTAGTCCCTTGGTAAACTCAATTTTCTCTTAGTCACTATAATTAATTTTACCATCTTTAACTAATAATTTTGGTAAAAATTAAAGTTGAAATTATTATAAATTATAAATTATGATTATTACAAATATTTAAATTATTTTTTCAAATTCATTTCATATAATTGGTAGAAATTAATATAAAATTAATCTTATAGTTTGCATGAAAAAGTAGGGTTTTAAAGTAAAAATGTTCAAATATTTACAATGATTTTATATCTAAATTAAATATTAAATTGATTCTGATTACCTAATTGGATTTATGTGTGTATAATTTAACTAATTCAACATTAAATAGGAATTAAATTATACATTAACCATATTTTTTTAATAAAATAGAAATTTTCATTAAAAAATAGTTTATTTAACTACTCATAAAAAATGAATCTTATAAGAAAATTATGAAAAAATCACCCAAAGATAATTTTTTAATTTCTATTTCAAAAATTATATTTAATTATTAAAATAAAAAATTATTAAATTTTAAAAATTTCATTTCAAAATAAGTGCTCCATTAAAATGCGGCAGTACTCCCTTTAGAAAAATAAAACTTTTTATGTGTAAAATTGGATTCATTATTTTCTTCTCATAATAAAATATATTGGATGAATTTAAAAAAAATTATATAATACATATAATATATAAATTTCATTCATATCATCCATTAATTTTAATTAATTTAATTTATTATAATTAAATACCTTTTGGGTATAAAAATTGTTTTTTATAAAAACATTTCCTTTATATTCAATTGGTTTTTATATTCATTTCTAATTAATTTGTAACCAATGAACTCAAATATATATTTTAATAAGATATCTAATCATATTCATAACCTCCATTACATTTTCTAGGTGATTACTATCATATTAAAAAATAATATTAATAGTATATTGTCGTTCAGTAAAACTCAATCTTACATGAAACTCAAGATATCTACAAAACTCAATATCACAGGAAAAACAAGCTAACTTAGTATTGCATAAACTGAATTTGAAATAGTAGATTAAATTCACTTAAAATATTAAATATATCCTAATTTATTGGGTTGTTATATTCCTATCTAGGCTGGGAGTTGAGTGTCAAACATGTGATCTTATATGGTGATAACATTTTAAACTTTAAATGTATTATATTCTCCATGCATCAAATAAGTTGAATCCTCATAATTTAAAATTCATTTTGGTAATAAAAATATGATATTTGACCATTCATTCATTAAAATTTCCAATTATTAGTAGTGTTGGTAAAAAAACCTCTTGATAAGAGAGAATAGGAAGTACTATGGTCATATGGAACTTCACATTTCTAGGATTCCAAATTGGAGAACATCAGTAGAAATTGAATATAAAAACATGGAGGAAATTCTAAAAAATAATTGAGAGTGATTAAGTTAATTGATTACAAAAAATTGAAAGATCAATGGAAAATTTTTGGGCGCAAAACAGAAAATATAATTGGTGTGAAAAGGTCATTGATATCATCAAAAATGTCTGTAATATGATAACATTTTATTTCAATATAATTTTTCTAAAGTTAAGGAATTATTTTTCTATCTTGACCCTTTTCTATTTTATAACAAACATTTCATCCATTGGATGTGTTTTGACCAATTTCTAATTCATTTCTTATTAAAGTAAATAAATATCCAAAAATGAATTACCTTTTTCTAGAATAACTAAAATCTACTTTTAATATATTTTAAGATCTATAATAGACTGAAAGGTAATTATATCAATCTATAAAAATTTTCAAAAACCAATATGGTTAAAAAAAATTAACCACAAAATGTGAAAAGTAATACTACTATTCATTATTAATATTTATTCATCGAATTTTTTAACTAAAAATAAGGACATACTAACCAGGACATCACATGTGATAGTGGTATGGGTGAAACCATTCTCATCCTTTGGTTATGAGTTCAATCCCCTTTTCCTTGGAATATGTGATGGGTTTTCACCTTATATGTGGGTTATCATTTTTTTAGAATCTATATGATTGATATAAAGTTCCAAAATATAGTATGGATATCCTTGGAATAATTTTTGTTATTAAATAACATTTTTTACTATTGTTTTGAATAAAATTTATTTGTTTGGAAAGTATAATAATCATATATAACTATTATTACAATGTCATTAATGATCATATCATCCCTAATGGATATCGATAACTTTAAACATATGTATTTAAAAATTTAATGTTTTATTAGTCGAATAATATTTCCACTAAAAGATATTATTTCCATAAATTTATCTCAACTTACCGATATTCTTGTGAAAGTCCTACTACATAACCCCTTAAAAGAGAAGTTTATTAATTTTCACTTATGATGAATCTCAAACTCATAAAAAATTATGGTATCCATAACTCATAATTTTATGAGGACACATGTGCTTATAAAATTTAATACAATCCATTTCTACTTTTGGAATTTTGTAACCAAAATACCTTTGGTAAAAAAAATCATTAATTTAATTCTTGAATCCTAATAAAAAAATAATTCTTCCAATTTATTTCCCTATAGTTCTTTCCTTGATATAATTTTTAACCTTGGTTATTAATTGTAATTATTTATTCAAATATTTCACAAGGTTTGTTAAGAAAATGTGAATTATTCTAAGAATATCCCCAGGAGTATCAAACTAGGTGTGCAATAAGATACATTATCATATACGAGGTTATACTCGAGTCAATCCTTACATTCTCTTTTCAGAGTCATTACCCCTGGGTACATTTATTCTAGAACCATGCAAACTTGTAGTATCTAGATATTGGTTTATTGTAAGGAAAAACCATATAATCCACACCTTAAAAAACATTAGTTTGTTCTTCTATAATTATCCTCGAATTCTATCATCGGTTTAAGTTCCCTAATATATAATTTCTTTAATCTAGTTCACAATGTTTCTAATAAAAATATTTTAATTCAAACTATAGCGAAATACACACCAATAGCTCAAATCTAGTGCCTGCTACCATTACATTGGCATACAAGACAAGGAAATCGTATCCCATAAGGTTGAATGTTTTATTAGTCTTGGTAAACTCGATACACACATGAGTGTTTTATTATAACTAAATAAAAAAATTATAACATAAAATTTTTTGAGTATAACATTATTCCATATAGTGAAACATACATATTAGTCATAGTAAACATCATTTATTTGTGATTATGGGAATAAAATAAAGGTGCGTTGAAATGCACAGTAAGTATTAAGTATAAGAGATTCTATAATGTATCAATAAACATAATAAATATGGAAAGTTAAAGGAATGTGCACACATTTCATTTAAACAAATAAATAAATATAAATTATAATGGAAAGAAAATAATCTGAGAACCATGCCATTTAATCAATTAATTGATAATTAAATTCATTAATATATTTTCTTCATAGTGAAAATATCTTGGATAATAACAACTGAAATGTATGCGATGCTTAATTACAATATGTCTTGTCTTAGGAACTTGAAAACCAATACTATATAGAGCAATCATCTAGAGTGTTTAAAAATATAGGTAGAAACTTGTTTCATTTGGCCAACTAATTTTCCTAATGAGACACATCGATGCATCGAGGGGATATTTAACGTCCAAGCCCCACCCATCACTACATTTCCAAATCCTTCTTCAAATATCGAATAAAAATATAATTAATTAATAATTTTTCTTATCATCAAATATCTTTATTGATTAAAAGATACAAATTTATCAATATTTTCCCAATTATTTGATTAACTATCAAATTAAACAAAACTTGAAAAAAATTATAAATTTTAGAAATAATCATATCTATGATAAATATTGTGGACATTTATGGGAAAGTTAATGTTAAAATGTCACAATAAATTGAAAAACTCAAGGGGTAGTTAATGACTATAAAAATGATTTAAGGAGGTGAATTTCTGGACTATCCTTGGTCAAAATAATCATATTCAATCCAGTTGAAGAATAAAGATGGTATCAATATGATGTATACCCTACAATAATCGAGGTACATATAAAATAATTTTTTTTTATTTTGGAATTAAATATTTAAATTTATTATAAATTTATAATGAAATAATTTATATTTATAGAATTTATAGAAGTTATACTGATGGAATAGTAAGTTGGCCTTAGGTAATAGTATCATGACCATTAATAAAACTAATATTGGAAATATAGTAGCAACCTCAACTAATAAATAAAAAAAATTATCCATCTTATATGTAAAACTATTATATATTTATATCATTGACCAAGTAAGTATTTTTTTTTCAACATTATAAATTAAGTGTTGGTAATTTTGTGAGTCATAAATATTGAATTAAAATTTTATGAGTAATTTATCCATTTGAGTTAAAATTTATTTTAATAAATTTTAATAAAAAATTATTATTTTGTTGTCTTTTGTTTGTAAGATAATTTTATGAGACCATGATTAATTTTTTATAGAGTTATAAAACCAATTATATTTTTAAATTTATAATTTTCCAAAAAATTGTAGTTTTAAATAATAATTTAATTTCTCATATTTAGAAATTTATTTTGATAGTATGGAGTTCATTTTTTAATTCTACACATTGAAAAAATTTTGGGGTGAACTTTTCAGATTTTTCTGAAATACTTGAATTTTGTAGATAGTGAATTACGATAATTTTGAAAATATTATAAATACATGAATCATTGAATAATGGATGATGTTATATTGAGATAAAACCCTTTGGTCATAATTCGTATACACTAATTACTATCTTTGGTCTCAATAAACAACACTATTACTTGCCTTGGAAAAAATAATAAAATAATGATTAAAATAATGGGCACCCTCCCTCTCCTCCACTAAAATATCACCCTCACCACCTCTTCACCTAACATATATCAAGCATTGATACTTTTCCAATTTCTTCCAAATATTCTTCCCAATCCTATTTTCCACGTCTAAGACCTACTGGTGTCACCAAAAGGCTAAAAGAAAATGTTGTAAGGATGTTTTCAAGGAAGAGAATTCAAGAGATAAAAATATTCTTTCTTTTTTCATTTATTTTCTCTTCAATTATTTTTATGTTATTAAACTCTCTTCACCTACCCTTATCCAAGAAGCATGAAACCTATATTATATTATATATACTATAAATTTATCATGTTTATTTAAAACTTAATCATCATAATTTTTCTTCTCTTCCACTTATTCTAAAAATAAAAACATCGTCCATGATGTGTCGATTTACCAACATTTTGGATGATGTTTTTTCAATTTCCATTACTACCTTCATGGATGGACATAAAACCATTTAACGGTCGAAATGGATTTTATATTTTATGTTATAACCTCTTTTATGTTCTATTATTAACATATATACATAATATTAATTTATATAATGAAACTAGTTCATGAGTATGGAAGAATGGCCAAAATGATCTTAACAATTATCATTAATGATTTATCTAATAATTCATCATCAGATCTAAAACTAATGGTTTATGGTATAATTTAATATTTTGAAAAAGTATTAATACCATTTCATTCCACTTTTTTTGTTTCTCTTTCATTTGATAAGAAGATCCATTACGAACCGGCCATGGAAATAATGTAAAGCACGCACACAAAACAATGGAAATAACAAAATATTATTAATAAATGGGTCGAATGATGTTATAAAAGGATCATATAAGGTGTTATAAATATTATCAAGCTTCTATAAAATATTAAAACCACTCTTTTAACCATTATACAAGAGGTTTAAACTGATTTTCAGTAAGAAAAAAATGAGGAAAGGGAATTCATAACCTAATTTCCATTCTTTGGGTTAAACTTATACTTCATTAGTTATGTGGTACTAAGATTATTTGTGTAGTGATTTTTTTATATTATGTTGTATTATTCGGATCTACAGTGTATACATATATTCCTTTCATTCTATTAATTATCAATTTAATTATATGATGTTTATAATGGAGTTTTCATTAAAAATCATATTTTAAAATTCTATTTTAAAAAATTCAAGAGCAATGATTTTATGAAATTATTCATGTTTTACAATTCTGTTCTAGTTCCTAGAAATTTTTTATGATTTAAGGTGGGACATATATATCCCTCCAATTAATTTGGTATGTGTATGTTGGAGGTCGGCCATATTGTTACTCCAAGTGTAATTGTGATGGTTACACCATAAGGTAGCTGTGAGGGTTAAATTCTAAGGTAGCAGTGAGGGTTACAAATATTAAGTTAGACATGATGGACACAATATTAAGTAAGTAATTCCACAACATAACCTTATGTTTTTCTGTTGTATATAAATCACATGTTTCATTAAGTAAGTATATGATACTTTATGAGTGAGAAGTATGTCTATGTCAAAATGATTTCATATGTTTATAAGTATTAATGTACTAACGGTTTCTCTCCTTCTTCTTATATCTCATAATGTGATTTTTGTGCTCATACCATACTCTAAAAAAATTCATAGTATTAAGGATATGTAATAAAAAATTTGAATCCAATATGAATGTTGTAAATACTTTTCATGAAAAGATTTCATGTTTTTAATAAAAGTTTTGTATTATGAAAAAATGGATATTGTTTTAGTTTTACCCACTCTGTATGCATGTGGGTTGACATATATGAATTATATCATATTTTTAAAAAGCTCTAATTTTTAAAATATCCTCAATGTAAAATAAAGTAAATTCTTGACTAAAACTCAAGATTATGTAATGTTTATGGTTGGGTCCTAATAGTTGGTATCAGTGGATGGTTTAAAAATATTATGGGGTTTTGATGATGCTAATAGAATATTATAAATTATTTTTAACTTATTTATATGTTGAAATGTTATATCATTTTAATATTATCATTTTGTTTTTTTCTAAAACAAATCTATTTTGAATTGTTTTCTAGAGAAGAAATAAGGAAGCTGATGTTGGAAGGCACCAAGAGGCTGAAATATGTCTGAATTTGGAGCCTAGAATGGTTGGAATTGGAATAGAATAGTTTGTGATAGTAATGGATCAGTTGACACAGGCAATAAATGGGGGTAGAATCCATGAAAGAGAATATCCATAACTTCTACAAAGGATTATGATGATATTTGAACATATTATGAAGAAAAACCCTCCTAATTTTAGTGTATCTTATGACCCAATTGTGGATGAATCGTAAATTAAATCCCTTAAAAAGATATTTAATGTCATTGGGGGTCTTCATAATCAAAATTTTAGTCTTTTTATTTATGATTTTGAAGGTGAGTCTGACCAGTTGTGGTCAATATTCTAGAATATTAAGAATATCTATGATATTGATTAATTTTAATGGGATGAATTTAAAAAATAAATTCCTTCAAAAATATTTTCCAATGTTTATTTGAATTAGGATGGAAAATAAATTCCTTGAATTGAAGAAAAAGGATGAGGATTTAGTGGATTTTTATGAAGAAAACTTCCCTCGATTGGCAATGTACACTTCAAATCTTATTCAGGATCTTGATAGAAAAATCAATCATTTTTAATTAGGATTAAATCTAATATATTGAAGGGAATTGGATTCTTGTGAATTCAAAAGTAATGAGAAACTTGTCAGATGTGATGAGAGGGTTGAAATGGAGATTTATGATGATCATGTATAAATTGAAAACAAGAATAAAAGGAGGCCAATATGGAATGTAATAGGTATGATTCAATCCAAAAAATCGAAAGATAAGAAATTCCAATTTCATGTTTGTGAAAACATTTCTAAAAAGAAACCTGGGGAATTCCATAAAAACTATGAAGTATTTTCAATGTGGTATTTTTGGACATATGGCCAGATATTGTAATGAAAATGATTATATGATTATTTCTGATAAGAAATCTTTAAAGTGTTTTGAATGTGGTGAGATGGGTCATTATGAATATACCTTCAAAAAGAATGATATGAATGATGGAAATGAATCAAATGGTAGCTGATTTGGGGCCATCCAATTAAGTGGTATCATGTACTTTGTTTTTTTACTCATATTTTTCTAATGTTGTTTTTATATGAGGTCTACACATTTCTTTATTTCTCATAAATTTTCTAGTAAATTGGAAATTTCCTCTCATGAACTGAGACCAGAACATTTGTTTAAAACACCAGGGGGAAATTTTAGAAAAAAATTAATTATAAGAATCTTCCTATTGTTGTATGTGGAAAGAAATTACATGAAAACCTTATTGTTTTACCCTTTGTATATTTTGATGTCATTATCGGTATGGATTGGCTTTTTATTTAGCATACTAAGATTTAATGTATAGTTAAACAATGTTTTTTGAAAAAGTGAACCCATAAAATTGATAACATATCAGGAAGCTGAGAAACTATTAAAATATGGAAATGAATGATATCTTGCACATATTATTGAAAAAAAGGTAACTGTTTAGCTTAATGATGTACCTATGGTAAATGAATACATGAATATTTTTTCTAATGATTTGTCTAGTGTTATACCTGATTGGGAGTTTGAATTTACCATTGACTTATTTTTTTACGCTAATTCAATTTTGAAACCCCTTTATCAAATGGATCAGGTGGAACTTATTGTATTGAAACATCAGTTGTAGGATTTTCTTCATAAAGGATTCATTCATCTTAGCAATTCACCCTTGGATTCTCCTATTTGGTTTGTTAAAAAGAAAAATAGGTAGGTGATACTTTGTATTGATTATAGAGTTTTAAATAAAATTATTATTTTTAATAAGTATCATTTCCCTCATATCAATAAAGGTTTTCATTAGTTCAAGGGAGCTCATTATTTTTCTAAGATTAACATGAGGTCTGAGTACCATCAATTAAAGGTTAAGGAGGATGGCATTTGGAAAACAACTTTTCATACTAGATATGGGAATTATGAGTTTGTCTGTTATGCCCTTTGGTTTGACCAATTCCATTATTATATACATCGATCTTATGAATAAATTATTCTTTGAATATTTGGATAATTTTATTGTTGTTTTTATTGATGTTATTTTGGTATTTTTAATACATTTTAGGATCATAAAAAAATTTGGGGATTGTATTGAAAACTATCAAAGAAATTAAGTTATACTTGAAATTTAAAAATTTTCATTTTTTGTTGAAGAAAATTTCTTTTTTTGTTAACATTGTAAATAAGGAAGGAATAACAATTGACAGTGCCTAAAAAGAGGTGGAGGAATGGAAAAGACCTACAAATTTTATATAGATTTGTAGTTTTCTTGGATTAGTAGGTTATTACCGATGGTTTTTGAAAAACTTTTTGTTGTTATCTATAGCAGTAACAAATATAACACAAATGGGGATAAATTAATTTTGATAGTAGAATGTGATTTTTGATTTTTGGAACTGAAGAAGATATTTTTTTAATGATTCAGTTTTGAACCTACCTTCCAGAAATGGTGATTTTTTCATCTATAATGATGCTTCATTAAAGGGACTTGGTTTTTTTATGCAGAATGATCTGGTAATTGATTATACATCAAGACAATTAAAACCTCAGGAGTTAAACTATCCCACACATGATATGGAATTATTAGTTATGGGTTTTTCTTTAAAACATTGGAGACATCATTTATACGGAGCCAAATGTGAAATATATACAGAACATAAAAGTCTGAAGTATATATTTACTCAAAAGTAATTGACCATGAGGCAGAGAAGATGTCTTTAACTAATAAATGATTATGATTGAACAATCAATTACAATACTAGGAAAGAAAACAATGTGGTGGATGTCTTGAGACGAAAACATAATTCTATATTAACAAAGTTACGTTTGGAATGTGACCCATTGATTGATGATTTGATGAATTTTTTATTGGAATTTATTGGTGTAGGAAATTTCTCTACTTTATTTTAGGTGTGAATGAAATTGTATCTTTTTTACATAATTAAGAATGAAAAAAAGGAAGATGATGAGTTCCATAAAAAGGTAGAATTGGTAAAAATAGGGTATGTTTCTAGAATTTAATGTTGACAAAGATTGTGTTCTGAGATTTGGGAATAGAATATGTGTTCCACGTGATTCCTAGCTGAATAATTTTTTTTGAAGCTCATAGTTATTTATTTTCAGTTCATCCTGGTAGTACTAAGATCTACAAATACCATAGAGAGTATTACTGGTGCAATGGAATGAAAAGAGATATTGCAGATTTTACCATGAAATATTTGACTTTTAGAAAGGTTAAAGTAGATCGGTAGTTACCAAAATGGAATATTTATCCTTTTCAAATGCCAGAGTGAAAATGGAAAAATATATCCATGGAATAATTGGTTATACTACCAAATAATTATTGAGGTAACAATGTGATCTGGATTATTATTGATCAGATTAATAAATCTACAAATTTCCATACTATTTGAGACAATCTTTATCTATATCATCTTTATTAGTTGCACCTCAAATAGATTCTTAGATTTTATATATTTCTCTATCCATAGTATCTACCCATGATCTATGATTCATTTATAACTTTTGGAGATTCCTTCAATAGTCTTTCAGCATAAGAATTAAAATTTATCACTTCTTTTCATCCTCAATATGATGGACAGAATGAGCCAAAAATTCAGAACATGGAGGATTTTCTTCGAACATTTTCAATGGATTACCATGGATCTTGTTATCAATATCTTTCTTTTTTTGAGTTTTCTTATAATAAAAGATTTCATTCCATTATACATATGGAACCTTTTGAGTAATTATACGGTAAGTAGTGTTAAACTCCGTCATTTTGGGATGAAGTTTGGGAAATAAAGTTGGTGGGACAAGAATTAAGATAGGAAGCAGCTGAGAAAGTGAAGATGATTCAACAAAACATGAGTATACCTCCAAGCATGGAGAAAAGTTATATAGTTAATAGGAGGAAATAATATTCTTATAAGGTAACTGATCATGTTTTTCTTATAATATCTCCTTGGAAAAGTGTTATGCGTTTTGGTAAGAAATTAAAGCTAAGTCCATGGTTTATTAGACCTTATGAAATCATAAAGAAATTTGGACAAGTCACTTAAAGAGTAGCTTTACCTCAATGTTTATATCAGGAACACAATATTTTCTATGTTTCAATATGGAGAAAGTATGTGCTAGATTCATCTCATTTTTTTGAGACCAAAGGTAGATCAGGTGGAAAAGAACCTTTCTTATGAAGACAAAAAAGTTTAGATTCTTTATCATAGAGATAAAGTATTGTGGAATAAGGTAATCCACCAGGTTATGATTTTTTTGAGAAACCACATGGTTTAAGAAGAAAAATGGGAATCTAAAACTACATTGTGGGAATGGTACCCTCACTTATTTAATAAGTAAATAAAATTACTAGGATTCAATTTCCAAAAGGGGGGGAAGAATTTAACAACAAAGGTAATTATAAAATAATTGGTTTTCATTTTAGAATTAAATATTTAAATTCATTATAAATTTTTAATGAAATAATTTATATTTATATAAATTAAGGAATGTATACTGGCGGAATAGTAACATGACCTTAGGAATTGAAACATGACCATTATGAGTAGTAATCTGGCCCATAGAATAGTAACCTCAAATAATAAAGTTTAAAAAAAATCAATCCTAAAATTGAAAATATGATATATTTATATCATTGAAGATGTAAATAATTTTTCTGAAAATTATAAATTAATTGTTGGTATTTTAATGAGTCATAAATAATTAATTTCAATTTTATGTGTAATTTAACAATATAAATGATAATGCATTTTTATAAAATTTAATCATAAATTACTATTTTGTTTTCTTTTGGTCATTATATAATTTTATGTGGCCATGATTAATTTTTGAAGGTGTTATAAAAGCAATTATATTTTTAAAATAGTCATTTTTAAAATAAGTTATGATTTTATATAAATATTAAATTTCTCATATTTAGAAAATTATTTGACAAAATGGAGTTCATTTTCTATTTCTACACATCAAAATATGGTTGGGGTGGATTTTTGGGATTTTTTTCAAATACTACTATTTTTTGTGAATAGTGGAACACAATAATATACCAAATAAGCTAAATACATGAATTATTGAGTCATCGATGATGTTACACTGAGGTAATCATCCTTAGTTCGAACCCACATGCACTAATTTCTATGTTTCATCACAAGAACAAATACTATTGATTTTCTTGAGAAAAATAATAAAATATTTATCAAAATAATTGAAAAACCCCCTCTTATCCACTATAAATACCACACCTCACCCTCTCTTCTCCTCACACCTCTCAAGCTGTGAACCTTTCCCAATTTTATCAAGGATTTTCCCAAAGCCTCTTCCCAACATCTAAGACCTGATGTTCTCACCAAAATACCAAAACTAAAGGCTTTAAAGAGGATCTCAAGGGATACAATTCAAGATAAAAATCCTCTTTCTTTTTTTTTCTTTTCAATTATTTTTCTTTTTTTGAACTATATTCGACTCCACTTATCCAAGAGTCATGAATGCTCCAGTAACTTATATATACTATAATTTTATCATGCTTATGAAAAAAATCACAATCATAGTTCTTCTCCTCTCCCATAAATTCTAAAAACAAAAAACGCCATCCCTGATCTATCGATTTACCGAAATCGTGGATGATGTGTTTTTAATTTCTATTACCACCTTCATGGATAGTCATAAAACCATTTTAATGGTTCAAAAAAATTGTAAATTGTATGATATACCCTCTTTTATGTTATAAAAGTGAATTCTTTTGAAAATGCTAAGATTGTTCCATTGAATTTTTTTGTATAAAGAAAAAAATGGTTAAAATTTTATTCAAATAATTAATTTTTAAAAGGTTAAACAAATTTGAGAATATTTTAAAAACAAATTGTTTTGGAAAAAAAATTATTTCCAACTGAAGATAGAAATGAAGTTGGATTTTTTTTAAAACATTGTTTAAAAAAATTAAAGTACCAATAAGTGGAAAAATAGAACAATTAAGTTAAACATATCATTAAAAACCATAAGAGAATAAAATAAAATGTTTTATTATAAAATTATCTAATAATTTCCTTCAGTTGATATCCATGTGTAAAAAATCCAAAATAAAATGGGATTGTGAAGTAAACTGTTACAAATATCATAACAATGAAGTTAATTTCATCCAATGAATATATTATGCATTTTAAAAATTAATGCACATAAATTATGTGTAAATAAAATAATAGATATTTAAGAGTTTTTACATACATAATCTTATAATATTAATGACAACTAGGAATTTATATAACCAAATTAAAATAAATTGAGTTATGAAATTATTTTCCACTTTTTAACTCTTAATTCAAATCCAATTAGATGAAATAATTCAAATTTAATCTAAAAATACCATTAATAATTAATTATTTCTGATATTATATATAAAAGGGGAATTATATACACCGTATAAAAACTCTTGGTGTCTGACATTACAATATGCCTCAATAAAATGAAATTGAGATGAGATCCCTTACTTTATGCATCCTTTTGGTTGAACACTATTTAACCAAATGTATAATCACTACAAAATATTTCACATTTTCCAACTGAGGTATATCTGTTGGTATAAGCATATTTTCTATTGGAAAAGCGTTTTACCAACAAATATCTCCATGTCACTAAATTGTTGGTAAAAACTCTATCACGAAATTTTATTGCAACAAATAAAATGACAATGTTTCAATTAAAATAATACCAACAGATAATATATATGTCCATTAAAATGTTCAGCAACATATTAATACGACTAATATATCTTTTTTTAATATTATTAACATTTATAATAAACACAAACAATTAATATTTTTTAGTAAATTATATTCTAAATATTGATATTCCAATACATGTTGTTAAAATTTTATATTATATTTATCAATATAATTATATATAATATTTATTCTATTTATTATATAAATATTACAAAATTAGATTATATAAAAAATTAAAAAACCAAGAGTTTATTTTATAAAACATGTTCAAATATAATTTAAATACATGTTCAAACTTCATGAAAATACAAGAAACTCCAATTAAAATATTAAAAACATGTTTAAAATACAAAAGACTTTGCATGGAACTCAATAAATCATTTTCTGCAGTCTATTTATTGCAATCATCATATGTCACTACTATGGAATCCCCCTCACTTCACATAAGCTATCATCTACTATAGTGGATTGGGACATGAAAAACTTCACCACTATCCCTTTGGTTGTAGTGGACCACCATTATATGCTTCAAGAAGAACCTTTCCCTGGTCCCTCTACTTTATATATGCACCACAACAAGTAACATTATGATCACAAAAACACAACAATTAGAAAATAGTTTTCATTTAAACGCATGATAAAAAGATAACAATGCATGACATAAAAATATTACCCATCGACCACAACAAGAAGATAATTCGACTAGTGGAAACAACAACCATAAGAAAATCTAAGAAGACCACAACAACCATAATATTATCCCTCCATACCACAACTAGAATATATAACCAATGACAAAAAAAATCATAATGCATGATATAAAAATATCCAGTGAGCACAACAATAGAAAAAGGACTAGATGATTCGGTAACTACCAATAAAATCAAAAGTAACCACATTAACAGAAGATATCCAATGACCGAAAAAATGAAAATGATAACACATGATTTAAAAATAATTAGATATTATAACATGTGACCACAAACCATTAACAATGACACTAACCGGGTTGGATGTTGAAGGAACCTATAGGGGATGTGCCTTCAATTTCATAGATTCTGGGCAGCCCTCAAATCGACAGAGTGGCATGTCTCTAGGAGAAGAGGGGAGCCGGGTTACTCGAGGCATTTATCTACTGTATGGGCGTGATTTTGTAACTCTTCTATGCTACCCAAATTTCACAATGTATTCATAGTATTTATACACATTATATACATTATTTTTAATTTTCAGTTATAACACTTAGATTATTGTTATAAGAAACCACATTTTTATGTACCCTAAAATGGTCTCCCATCAGTTAATGTATACAAACCACATCTATTATATTAAAGAACATTTTCTTAGTCTGATCCATACATAACATAGTAGATCTCATTGAATCTCATTATCCATTTTAGTGCACTTTACACCATTGAATTGTATCAAAGACATATTTAAACTAATAAAGATATGATTTGATAATGTGAATTTATGGTGGAACATAGAGGGATCAAACATAAGTAGTGAGATCCTAAACATGACTCATCATCCTTTCTGGATTGAAGAAAAAATCAACCAAAACCCTCCTTTAAAGGCCCGCCTTGGGTGAATGATGATACACCATCTACAAACACACCTGAATTACCTGATAAAAACACTTCAAAACATATAAAATCATTGTTTTTAATAAAAAATCTATAACCACCTATGAAAAACACATTTAAAAATCATTAAGTAAAATAAGCACTTGCATCTTTGTTTCCAAAGACTTTCCAAGACTGAAAGAGTTTGACCTATTTTTGCTTGATCTATTTTTTTCTTATAACTTCAATGCACCTAATGCATACAAACCACATTCAGGACAGAACTATTCATCCTAGGTTTGTTGAGCCACACCCTATATTCTTACTTTTCTAGTACCATAACGTCTCATGGAATTTATATAGATCCTACCTCCTTGAAGCATAATATATATTAGTGACCTTATGATCATTGACTAAAATTCATAGAGCTTTATCACTTGAATCATTCTCTTGTGGTTGTTGACTTGTTCCTTATAAAAAAGTTAGTTCATAATTCAAGTTATTCATGTAAATATCCAAACTAAAATGTTCAACTACTCATTTGTTTTGTGAAAAATTACTTAAAAATTCCATGTCTAAAATCATAATTAGTTTTCTTCATACAGAATAATTCTGCAGGGTCACTTTTTCTAAAAAATTCAGTTACAACACTTGCATCACTAAATAATACCTTAGATATTCATAGTTTTTTCTTTCCTTGGAACTCGAAAATCAATGGTCATGTGACTCTACTGATATCATTTCCATGATCAGTCACCCATAATATTGATCATCATATTGATGTTAGCTAACTACTTATGATCCTTCAACTCCCTTACATAATGCAGTGAGATCACCATCCAGTGCCACAAGAAAAATCTTAGGTTTCACTTAGTAGCTCAACAAATATGAAGTTGTAATGAAGCATCACTACATAAAATACCATCATTAAAAGAATCCCTTCTACATCAAAAAAGAATGTTAAATCTACCATATTTTTTGTTGAACTATCTTGGGACCCTGCAAGCAAGTACAAAGGGCTTGATACATAAAAGTAGGCAGTGCATACTAAACTCATAGATGATAAAACAGATGCAGGTATATTATTTTAGATGATAATACATACTCATAGGGAAGCAAGAACACTCACATACTCGCAAAGTGTTGTTACTCACAATGGAAGAAAATGCACTTTCAGTGGCAGTATCAACACCTTCATCATGCTCTGCTGTTGTAGAAGAGCAGTCCCAAGGATACAATTCTTCACCCGAATCTACACAAAGCACTAGAATAATAAAATTAAAAATGAAATGAAATTTAAAAATGCAGATAAATTGAAAATCCAAAGCAATTTACAAATGTAAAGAAATTTACAAGGCAGTAACTCCCCTATTATATAATGCTCATCCCCAGGTACTGTCCTTGTTTTGGGTCTCCTCACTTGGCCATGTATGATGAATTCAAGGCAGTGCCCTATCTTATTCATCGAAGTTCCTTTGGTGATTCTAGATCTCCCAAGTGGGGGGAGCGTGCGTCTAGATATTGACGTGGCCTGAACTACTTCCCTTGACAGGTGTCCTGCCATCGTCAGCATTTGTTGTCCCCTTTATATCCTCGATAGCACTTCTCTACGACATTGTTGTCATTACAATGAAGAATCTGGACCAGATCCATCCTTGTTCATCTCATTCTCGAATGAATATATCATTTTTCATCCTAGCATTCTGCTTTGGTGATGATACCCCATAGTGTTCATCGACTTTCTCTCGTTCAAGGCCGCATTTGCTCAATCATAGTGAACGAAGCTCATGCACCAGTGGTTGAAGATTTGGGAGAGGTCGCAGAAGATGATATGGTGAATGTAGGTGGATGGAATGCTGTAAAGAATGTTCAAGATTAGGGATTTCAGGCAGCAAATTAGAAAAAGATTTATTAATAAAAAAGAATTTTATACTTTTTCATATAGATATAAAATTTATTAATCTAAAAACGTATAAATATTATTAAATTATTTTAATTTTAATTTTGTAAATAAAAAAATTACTGAAAAAATAATGTGTTGATATTAATTTTTTACTAAATATTTTGAATTTTGTAAAATAATAATAATTTTTGAATAATTTTTTGTAATATGTTTTTAAAATGGTAAAATAATTATTAGCAATTCAAATTAATAATAATAGATTATTTTTTTGGTAAAATAATTGTTACTATTAGTACGATAACGAAACATATTTTATTTTTAGTAAAATATCTATTAGTATAAAATGATTAATAACAACATATATATATATTGGTAAGAAAAATTGGTATGTGAAATTAATACCCACAAAACAATAAATTTGTAGCAAATTCTGATTTATACCAAAAAATATATTATTTGTTACTAAATTTTTGTTGGTATAAGTTATTTTTTGGTAGTGAATGGTTTTAATAATGTTAATACATATAAAAGAAACATATTAATATCTATAATATCATATAATATATTTTCATAACATATTATCACCTTTTTTAAAAAATATTTTATTATTTTCAATGTTTCAGGTGTTAATTGCCTTGTTTTTCTAGTATTTTTTGGACATTTTATTTTTTTTGTTCATATAAATTATATCATGATTTCACCATAAAATAATTTCAATGATGATTTATATATATTATATATTTATTATATATTTATTTAGAGTAATTTGAAAAATTAGGTGACTGGAAATGAAATACATCGTTCATTGTGACAGTAGGTCGTACGTATGCATGAACATTGTTTCCATTTTACTATCATATTGAAATAATGAAAATTAAATGATATATATATTATCATTATAGTGTAATTATTATTTCATATTTATCCGTTATTTTTTCTAGAACTATCCCTAACGTAGTGCTTGTAAAGTGTGAATGAATCACATCGTTTCATGTGGCGGTAGTCTGTCGTACACACAAACGATGTTATTGTATTACCACAAAATATAAATCGTAGAGGTATGTGTCATATTATAATTTTAGAAGAATAATGACATAATAATTAAAATATATATTATATATAAATGTTATTTTCGACATTATTTGAATTATTGAAAGGTAGTAATTGAAAATGAACTAAGTCAGTCTGCGAGGCGGTAGTCTTTTATACACACAAATGATGATTTTTTAACCCATTTTATTGAAGTGTTTCTGGGTTTTGGTAATAAAAGTAACATAAAAAATATCAGAATATTTATGATTCTAAGTTTTTTTGTAATCATGGTATAATAATAATTGATTTAGGTGTATAAGGAAATAATTTAAAAATTATTTCAGAAAAACATTACCTCATCTAAGGGTATCCCCCTTATATTTTCACAAATTCCCTATTAAGTCAGATTTATTACCAAAATAAGGATTATAAGATGAGATGAGGAAAATTTATAAGTGATTTGTACAGGTCCTGGCAGATACAAAGGTCTTTATAGGTGTGAAGATATGAGGAGAGGGTGTTGTCTTATATAAGTGGGGTGAGTGGAAAACTTGCTAATTTTTAAATGAGGGATTTAAACCCCCATTTTCCAAGTAAATTATCACCAATAATGAAAAAAACTATGTTATAAGTTATATGGTCAAAATATGTCCAGATAATGGGTGATGGGAAAGATTCTAGCTCATTTAACACCTTTAGTTTAAAGTTTAGTCTCTTGGTAGACACATTTTTCTTTTAATCACTAGAATTAATTTTGAATTATTTCACTAGAATTTTTTTAAAAAAATTATTATTAACATATTATAAATTATAAATTATTATCATTAAATATATGTAATCCATTTTTTAAAATTCAATTCAAAGAATTTATAGAACTTACTATAAAATTAACCGTGTAGACGGGATGAGAATTCAGGGTTTTAAATATAAAATGATAAAAAGTTTAATAAGTTTTTATATATAAATTAAATATTAAATTGATTCAAAATAAAAAAAATGTATTAATGGATTTATAATTGAACTAATTAAACTTCAAAATAAATTTAAATTATACTTGTATCATAAATATTATTTAAACGAAATGGAAGTTTTAATTAAAATATAGTATCTTTCACAATCTATCAAAAAAATAAAACTTCTCACAAAATTACCAAAAATTCACCCTAATATAATTTTATCATTCATATTTAAAAAATTATTTTGATTTTTTCAATTTAAATTTATTAATGTCAAAAAATATTTTTTTTAAACAAGGATACCACTAAATAGAGTCAAAACGACCTTTACAAAAATAAAAAAAATAATGGATAAAATTGGATTTGTTCTAATCTTGCGCCAATAGAATCTTTTGGATGAATGTCCAAATTTTTTATAAAATATATATAATATAAAAATTTCATTAATATCATACACTAAAAAAAATTATTTTAATTTATTACAATAAAGGTCCTTTAGAGAATTTATGTTTTTTACAAAAAATTCATTTATATTTAATTAGATTTTATATTCATTTCTAATTAAGTGGTAACCAATGAATTCAACCATATATTTTCATTATTTATTTAATCCTACACAAAATTTCCATTCCTATGGCTAGGTGAGGACTATCATATTAAATACTTATATTAATAGTATATTGTAGTTTGGTAAAACATAGTCTTGAGTGTTATGCAAGCTATCAAAGAAACTGTTTATCACGTGCAATGAAAGATAACTCATTATTTCATGAATTAAAAGATAAAAAATGATTAAATATATTTAAAATATTAAATATAATTTAATTTATAGGGATTTTATATTCCTTTCAATTCTTGGTGTTTCTTGTCATACACACTATCGAATTTGATTTTCATATTTTAAACTTTCAGGGTGTTACAAAGACTTCATCGAAATGATTTTGAACAAAAAATTTATTCCACCATTAAAAAAATAAAACCATCCATACATGAATCATATTGATAAATAATATTCTCTAAAATACACAATTTAAATTCAATTTTACTCTAAAACCATTTCAAATGAAACATAAATATTCCAAACCACATTTCTTCCATTAATATGCTTTAATATCTTGGGATTCTCAAACCAATAATATTTAATGTCAATTGAAGAATGAAATAAATAAAATAAGACAGTTTATAATTTGAATTTTAAACAAATATTATATCATAAATAATGGATAAAAATATACATATATATTTAAAAATACACTTCCTAACAATTTTCGTACACATTGATTGTACATTAAACTTTTATATTGAAAATTGATATGAAAATTCATTAAAAAAATATAAAAAAATAATAAATAAATGAAACCAAAAAATATGTTGCAAAATAGTGTGTTTTTAAATATCACTTAGTAATATTTATTATAGACCATAATTTGTATGAATCCCCACTAAAATCATAGTGGATCCCAAATAAGTGATCATATACAAAACAAAAAATATTTAATTCATCAGAATAAAACATTATATTTAAAAATTTATTTAAATTATAATTTAAATTAATCATCCAGTTTAATAGTATTTTTATGTGAGAGTTTTTTTTTCTAAAAAAACCTCAATCCATATTTTACCCTTACAATGGAGTAGAGTGGTGACCAGAGTTTTTTCTCTCGAGAAGGTTGCAGATCAAGTTTCAAAACTGTCACTTTCGTTATTTTTGTAGAAATAAAAATGGGGATTTAATTAACAGTTTGAAAATATAATTTCAATTAAATACTAAAGATCAAAAAAATTAGACCCTAGAAGAAAATTGATAGAATAAAATGGGTTTTATAAATCAAATTTTAAATAGTAGTCACAAACAAACTTCACCCCCCCGGACACTCCACTCTTCCATGTATGTAATAATATCCCTTAATTTAAATTCATAAATGTACACACAAGGACACCCAACTGTACAAGAAAAAATTAATAGAAATCATATTAATACTTCAATATGATTTTTTCCCTCCTGAAGAAGTGTCTGAATTACTTAAAGGCCTCCAAGTAATTGAACCTCATTGAACTAGCTATTCTCGATGGAAAGACCTCACCGAAAAATTTTAAATAAAAAATAAATTGATTTAATTTATATATGTATCAACAATAAAAAACGTTTGTTGAAAATATATTTAATAAAAAAATATTCATAAAAAAATTAGCTTCAAGAGAAATTAAAAAAAACAAATTACACATTAATATTGAAACTCTGAAGAGAGTGTATGTCGGGTGTGGTCTTCTGCAACAAATTTCCACTTAGTCTTGCATCACTTGAGAATCCATCATAATATTTATTGAATCCTAAAATAATGTAATATTCTTAAGGATCTCAATCTCCACCTTTCCCTTTTCTCTCTCAATCCAACTCCCATTATGACGGATGGTGTGGGGATGAATGGAATGGGTTGAGAGGGAGGATCTCCTCTCCTTTTAAAATTTGTCGCATTTTTGAACAATTAAATGGCCGATTCACATGTGGAACCTTAAATAAAGTTTCTCATAAATGTGTTGTTAGTTCACCCTCCAAATTTCATTACATGTTTCCCCTGTATGTATGATTTATAAATTTTTCATTGGACGTTTTGTTTTTTGGATGCTGGTTCGAGGCAGCTTCCTCAAAAAATATGTCGTTCAATGGCATCCTTAATGAATTCAAAAACTCCTTGGTATTTAATAGAGAAAAGAAACATGGAATCCTATTTCATCTCCAAGTGAAATATCCTCATTTGTAGGTTTTTATCGTGAATTGTGCTTCCGTTACGGCAGTGGGGTCCATGTTGTCCGCCTAGAAAAATCTTCAATGTCGTCGATTGGTTTTGGCCTCTAGATGCTCGAATCAGCCCCTAGTCCAGAATAAAAATTCTAATTAAATAAAAAAAGGATTACAAAACAATTATAATCACAAAATTGGAAAATATATTTTATGATAAATTACTATAATACCCATGTGATAAAAAAATGTTAAAAATCCAGAATTATGCAATTTAAACTTTTTCTCCCAAAACACACTCTAAATCCTAAATTGTTATAAATAAGCTCAAATTGATAAATTTGTGGAATTTAAATCATTTAAATAGACCTTAAAAATAGTGTAAATAATATATCTATCATATTTCTGTAAAAGTGACTTACCAATGCAAGGATTTACAAATTAATAAAAATTTAGAGGGTCAATATCCGCTTCCTCATCCACCACCACCACCATTATCATATTCATAATTGAATTATTTATTTTGTAAAAAAACCCAACATATATATATATATAAATTACACATGTCTACCACTATCATAACTATTATCATCATCATCACTAGAATATGGTTCAGTTATAGCATGATTACCAATATAATAAAATGATTCAAACATAGTGGTCATCCAAGCATCAAACATTAATAAAATATCTCTCAAAAGATTAGAATTTATGAATTGAAATCTAGTGTCCATCTACCAATGAATAATATTCATTCATTTTTTATCCAACCCACTCATTTCATTGTAAAAAATGGAATGTAAGAACCATAGGTTCTCATAGATAACTAATATTTTGATGGTATACATTTCATTAAAAGCTTACATCAAACCCTACATGGGTGATCACAACTAAAAACATGATTGAAATTCTTAGTATGACCAAAATAAGCCTCTCCATATTTATCAAGACCTTTTAAATAAACATAAGAAAATAATTAGAATATAAAAATAAACTAAATTCATTTGTTAGTTTTTTAGTAAATATGTAAAAATTATTAACAAAGTTTTCCCATTAATACACTGATCAAATTTATATCCCTTTCCATATAGATTGAGATAAACAGTTGGACATGAGATACAAAAAAATTATTTTTCAATTAATTTTTATAAAAATTACATTCCAATTAATAAGAATTAAATATTTATATTTCATATGTATATGTGTGTGTGTGTTTTTAGAAATAAATTAAATTAATACTTATATGTTTTTCATAATGATTATATATATTATTTAACCCAAGAGTGAAAATTTTGCATTTTTTACTTATGTTTTATTCCTTTATAAATATTATTAAATGGTATTATGATTTCTTTTTTTTAATAATCCAAATTAATTATGATATTTGGTAATTGAAAAATAATAAAATTATATATCTTAAATGAAGGGCTCAAGAATTGAAAAAAGAAATTGAGTGATATAACGATGACCAAAATAAGAAACATTACCCTAAGGGGTTTCATATCTTTCCAACAATTCATGAAACAAATCATCTTTATAAGATCTCCAAATTTAACCAAACTTTATAATGTTTTCAATTCCAACATTTTCACCATCATGAAATTCAAAATTTCTCTATATAGATTAAATAATTTATTTTATATTAGATCATAATGTGATTTCATATGAACAAATAAAGAAAATGTGATACCCAAATATTTTCCCTTCATCTATCTTTGATTTTAGAATTATCTTTATTTCATGGGACTGCCTATAATAGTATGATGTTTTTATATCTTACTAGTGTTACCATAAATCTTTTGTATTTTTTATCATGACTACTAATAATTTTTTCATATTTAGTCTTTTACACCGTGACCCATGTTAACCATTTCTATATAAAAAACACTTATGTATTCCAATAGTGCCTAGTATTAGAGTCTGCAGAAGGATGGACTACTAATAAGAATAAATTAGTAACAAAATAATGAAAGAACACCTAAAACTAATATTTAAAAAATAAATTACCATTTTACTAATGCATAAGGCTAGGACATCTTTTTAACATGATCATAAAAAATATCCCCAATTAACTCAATGTTAGTGGGATCCATAGTAACCTTGATGGTGAAAGAAGGAGGAAACATTATATGAGGAGAATGAGTAGTAGGTTCTAATGATTCCATAGTATGGGTAAGTGGATATGATGTAGTTAGAATCATATGATATGGATGAAATATTAGGTAAGAAACTTTGGTACAAAAAGGTCCTCCCATAAAATATAAAGTATATAAAAATGGAGATATTCTGTAACAGTATAAATAAATATGATGTGTTTCTATGATTTCATATGGTATGATTTTTAAATTTCATAGTGTATGATACTTTTTCTAATGGAATTTTTTATTCATTTGGTTATATCACTTTGTTACTAGATATCAACCATATTTTATGAATAATATATATCTTAAATAAATATGATTCATTTTTTAACATTCATAGAACAACGTATAATTATCTTAGAAGTCAAATGATAAATGTTTAACATTTATATTTCCTTCATAGCGGTCATCATTTATAATACATTTCATTTGATAATATGATCATTAAAATAATATCAATTGATGGTTAAAAAGGTTTTCTAACTAATTTAAAAAATGAAGTGCTTAATAATAAAAGGGAAAATTCATATCTACACAAATGTTTCCTCAAGGGAGAAAAAATAAGGAGTATTTTTTCGGGCATACCATGCTTGTAAGAAGGGTCATTCTTGAGCATTAGTTGATTGAAATCCTCCCTTGGATACAATATAAATAATGAAACATAGTGTTTTTCTATAAGGTATATTCATCAAGTATATGAATAAAGATCCTAAAAAATATTAATAGTGAAGGTTTCATGTCATCATTTATATATATATGGTTTTAATTTCAATACATGGTGATCCATATAATTATGGTTTCTATTATATTCCTCTCCCAAGAAAAATTTTGGATCCCTAGAATCCTTAAAATATCATAAAATAAGAGTTAAAAGAGTTAAAAAATATTGAGAACACTCATGCATGAATGGATTTGAAGTGAAAATATCTATCCAATAGAATGGTTATTGATGAAAATAGTTTCATAGTATATGATTTAGGAAAATAGAGTGCTTTAATAGTTTCATATGCATTTCCCATTGAAAGTGTTTATATAAGGGAATATTTTCTCACTCTAATTGTGGTATCAGAGATTCACCATTCTTCCTGAATCACAGAAATATATTTTTTAAATAAAAAAGAATTCATAAAATATTGATTTTATATGTGATATCATTAAGAATTATAAAGATATTAAATTAGGACTTGTTTTATGATATGTGATATCATAGTAAATGATATAGAATGTCAATTTTGGAAGGTCTTATGATATTTAATACCTAAATCTGTCATATAATCTCCTAATATGATATAATAGTACGTATTATATTAAAATATTTTTTATTTTTATCATATCACTATATAAAATATGTGTATTTATCGATGGAGATTAATTTATTTCATATATTGAAATCATATCATCAAATTTCTTAAGTGATATTGACACCAATAAAAGAATATAATTTCTAGATCCCTAATGGTTAATGATACACATGACACCATATATGTGCATATTGAAAATGATGATTTTTATACACTAGGTTAATATTATATATGCCACCATGTGTTGGGTTAATTTTATATAAGTTGTATTATTAATTACAAATTAAAATTCATATCATTAAAAGGGTTTTATGTTCCACAACTTTAATATAGTTAGTTTTCCTTCACATTATTCATTTTCATCTTAATAAAATAAGATAAAACTAGATATTTAATATCATCTATTCTAAAACTACAATAGTCCAAATCAATAGCACTAATTACAGTTAGATACTAATTTTCATCATCAAATTATGTCAATTGTTTTTTTGAAAACAAGTAATTAATTAAAAAACCTAAATCAATAATCAAATGTAACCATAAAACTAAATATTGAAAGGATATTGATGAATTTATTCTTTTCTGAAAATATATGTAAAAAAATATTATATATTACATTATATGAATAGTGAGTTATAAAAACTAAAGAATATAATTTTCATGTTTCAATGTAAAATTATTTAAATTAATAAAATAAATATATTTTTTATTATAGGTACACAATTCCTTTCGATATAGTTGGGTTTATCCATAGAGACAGTCTCCTATGAGTTGGATAAATTATCTTTCAGTTTTTTTAGAAATTGTAGTTGTTTTAAGAGAATTGTACATATCAAATTTATTTTATTTCATTGGAATGCTTAAATGTAAATTTATTTTTTATTAAAATGGTGAAGTATAAATACATTGTTTATTATATGATAATATTTTTATTGTGTCAATAAAAATGTTGTTTTTTGAATAATATTTTCCTCTAAAATGTGTTGTTTACGTAAGAGAATGCTATAGTAGTAGGCATAGTCGTATTAGTGCTAAATATATAACTCATAAAGGCATTAATTATCATATCTAGTTATAGCACTTTTAAAATCCAAAGTCTGGCAATTTTTCCCACATTATCATCACATTTAAGGTGTTGATAAAAGATATTTTCAAACTAATAGAGGACTAATCTATAATAGTGAGAATAGAAGTAAATCTACACTCAAGGATCGTTGTGCTTAGTTTCATAAAACGGAGAAATAATAAAATGAGAATTAATAAATGGAATTCATTTAATTCAATTGTAGATAACTAAACCTGATTAATAAGTTGACTTATGATGAAGGAACATACCCTTGGAATCAATCAATTATCACCACTCATTCTTTCTAAAAAAAATTATACACATTTTAATTTCGTTTCCAAACACCCAAAACACATTTATCTACTTTACATATTTTCAAAAACATATAAATTATAGTATTTGAGTGATAATATTAGTGAGTGTGGAAATATTCTTTAATACATTACCCAAGGTTTCTATGATATTGGACTCTTTTTATGTTTTATATACACCGTTATTATGTGGTCTACGGTACCAATATCAACAATGTATGAGAATACCTATATAATACTAACATATTTTAAGTCTTGTGGTCACTTATTGTCTTGGATAAATGTAACATTCTGACCGAGGATCTACTTCATTAGTAGCCTCTATTGTACAGGGTGGAATGCTTGAGGTGATGTGGTGACCAGTTTAGCTAATTTTTATAGAGTGATTCGGGTCAGTGCATTAAAAATGAATTTTATAATTATTAATGTGTAAGAGATAAATATAGTAGACTAAAGTGAGGATATAAGTGTGTTTGATGGTAATTATTCAACATCCCTTCTTAGCTTAAGTTACAATGATGAATTTTTAGAGTATTTTCTTTCTTATAAGTATAAATTAAAGAATACAGAATCTTTAAAACACTAGATATGTTCATAGGTCTAGACAAAATGGTTTCATGGGTGAGTATAACTTTTTTACAATGTGTTTTTTAAAATCTTATAAATCAAGTTTATTTTTTTCTCTAAATATAATTTTAGGGGATATGAAAAATGAGCTTTTGATATGATTTTAAATGTTTTTACATATTATGTGTATCAAATACCAATGTAGATTTTTGGTAAATAAATTATTTTCATGAAAAAATATTTTTAACCATTCTAGGGTAATTCTAGTTTTTTTGGAGATGATGGAGTTTTATTATCCTCTGCATGGTTGGTGCATGGTTAGGAGAAACTATATGGTATTCCCAAGATACGATGAAACTTGTTGATTTTTGGGGTATTATAGCTTCAAATGGATAGTACGTAGTTATGAAAACCATAAAATCAAACCATGTGACCTTATTCATTTAATAAAAACTTGTGTAAGATTGGTGTTTGGTTTGTTAAAACATGATTATAAACTATGTGATATAAATTAATTAATACAAAAAATTATTTTTGGACTGGATACACCACTCAATTCTATCATGATTTATCCTACAACCTTCTATATTTACTCATGGAATTATACTTTGTTATTTTGTAGATCCCATCTCCTTTGAAGATGAAATTTTTATGGATCTTGGGTTTTTGATAGAGAAAACTCTTGTAAAGATCCCCTTCAAAGAATTTTTTCATATTTTTTTATTTTATCCCTTTAATGTAATGAAACCATTAATTTGGTATATTTTTTCCAGATCTATGGTATGTGTCAAGATCTAATGAGATTTCTATTAGATTCATTATGAGGAAGGAATAAAGTTAATGAATTTACATTGTTCGTTGTGGAATTATTCAACAATATTCATAGTGAGTAGTTTCTCTTATCCCCATCGACCAATAATTTATTAAATCCTGATTTTTTGATATGATTTTCCTAGTTTAGGGATACATTTCTCTTACTATGATCCTTTATTTCTATTAGGATGTGGATCTTGTTTTGGGTTAGAAATAAAAAAGATATTATGGTGTGTGGTTTCATGAAAACCTTTCTTTATTGAACCATGTTTTATTTCCCATTTAATTTTTTTTTTAGAACTAATTTATAGAATGACCCATTAGTCATGAAATTTGAAAATCTGTGGTTCATTATAAAAATATATTTTCAATTTTTTATTTAAAATTAAAAGGTATTTCAAATTATTTTATATTTTTTTTAGGAAGTTTGATAATTGTTGTATGACATGACCCTAAAATGATTTGAACCATGAAAATGAAATCATCCAACTGTGGTCCATTTGTGAAATTGAAATAATCCATGTGTGTGTTATAAAATAGAATAAATTGGGGAGATAATGAGGATGATATATGAGTATAATCATTATAGGATGATTTATTTCATCTTATCGTGGATATATTCTATAACTCTAACTAAAATTGTTTATGCAAAGGGTTAAATTATCAAGATCTTATCTCATCTCTAGAAATATGTACTGAAGATATGTGTGCAATTTTTCATCTAATCATTGAGGTGGGAGGATATTTTCTAACACTAACCTAACCAACCTTAATACTAATTTTCATGGTTCTATTTTTGGAAAGAGTTTTATCCACCAATTATTTGGGATACGGATTATTTTTCAATTCTTTTAATATGGTTTGTTTACTCATGTTTTATTAAATATTCATAAATGGTGAATTTCAATGTCGGGATAAAAACTATGTAAATCTATATTACAAAACTTATCATTATTTAAATGCACATAGTTGGTTTCTATTATAAATATTTCTTAAGGAACATTTTGTGTGATCCCACTAAGATTGTTTTTTCTCACCTTCTATACATACCATGGGGTGTGTGATTATGTTTTTTTATCCAACATCGGTAAAGGAAAGGAACTATATTATGGGGGGTGTATCGATATTAGTGGGGTGTGGTTGTTTATTAGTTACATGATGGGATATGTACACCATATCTAGTAGATATGGTTATTTTATTATACATGAACATTATCTTATCTATTTTGGTTTGTTACTTATATTTTCCTTGTAATATTTTTCTTAAAATATCTATAATTTTATGGGAATGTTGAATTTATTTTATATATGATATTTGATATTTCTTTTGGTTTTTATTTGTATTAAAAATCATTCCAAAATGTTGTTTCTGGTTTACGGGTTCTTATCACCAGAATGTGGGGATATGAAATACTAATCTATCCTTTCCATGGACCTAAATAGGTGACATGTTTAGGGATGTCTTGGGTCAGTTTTTAAAAAATTGGAATCAAATGATTTTTTCCATGTTCCATTTGTATTGGGTTGTTTTGAAGATAGTAGATAGGTTTATAAGTAAATAAGTGATATTTTATGAGTGATTTTTTGGCATGTACACATTGTAATAATCCATATGTTACCACAATATATTGGGGAGTGTATCTTATGTGTTGAAATTTGATGTAAACATAGTTATATTATTAATTTTTCTTGTTTCAAACTACAATTGATCTCTTTTTGGGGGTTATCTATTCTTTATTTGATGTACTCCTATTCTCTATAGAAGGCTTCCTAAAATTTCTTATAGATGGTGATACAGATAATGTTCTTCATGAAAACCCCCCAGTCAGTAGGAATATTGCTGATGTAATAATTTAGTTGGTCCATGTTATATAACATCGCATTGTTCTAAATATGGATTAAGATAGGGAAGTTTAAAAAGGTATTGGAAGAGGTAAATATGAATCCCAAGGAAATGTAGAGTGTATTTTTTACTTTTCAAAAACTTCAGATTTTTTAAAGGATAAATATGCTAGTTTTAAACTCGATGTCTCTTTTAGGAGATGGTGGGACACTATAGTCTAGGAAAAATAACATGATGGTTTAGAGTATAAATGCATCAACATTATATTTTCTAGTATTTTTCATTGAATTTTTAAAAATGGGTAAATATATAGATTTTTTCATCCATAATAATGGTGATTAGACTATGATTGAACATTGTAACCACTTTTATGAATTCGTTCTCCCACCTGAAATAGTATCGATTGATAAGTTTAAGGATCAAATATTTAAGATGGGCTTGAGACCATATATTTAATCTATAATTTTTATGCTGAATATTTACACCTTTTATATGGTTTTGAACATATAAAAAATCTTAGGAATTTACATGAAATGGATGTTGGGATTAGTTAGGATTAATTTTTCTTTTATTAGTGGATTCATCAGCTCCTTTAGAAGGAAAAAAGAAGTGGTATGACATTCTCAAGGGTGGTGGAAGTGGCTCAGAGTAACGGACTTATACCACCACTTCAAAAGAAACTAAAATTGTAATATTGACGTACTACCATTGTAGAAAGGCATGTCACATGAGATATACCTTTCCATCACATCTTAAAATATGTAACTCTTGTGGATGTTGAGGTAAAAAACCAAAATTCTATTAGTCATTCTCAACTCCATGTTATGGTTGAGTCACATTAAATCTTATAGGAAAAATTGTGTAGTTGGATCCATATAATACTACTATATGTTATCCAAAAGTTACAAGAATTAAGTACATGCATAAGAGTATTAAGAGGTATCTGATGCAAGCCCTGTGACTGAGAGAGATACTATCTTTTTTTACTCTATCTTTTTGAAATATTTCATTTGATTTTAGGGACTCGTATTATTTTATATCTACACACTTTGTAAATATTTTTAAAATACCAATGTAACCCATTCCAATTGTCATGGAGTTGGTAATACCTCTTTGATATAACATTGTGAAGGTTTTCCAATGTCCCTCATGTTATCTCTCCATATTATAAGTATATCAAGTTTGGCATTTTCTAGTTCTAATATTGGATCACTTTTGGGGTTTGGTCATTGTAGCCTATTTTAATTTTTTTAAATTGATGATATTATTCACTATTACTGGTAAATTATCAGAATTTTAATCTTTAAAATTTTAATAATAAGTATCTTTTACACCATATTGAAGACTTGTTTGATTAGTTAAAGGATGAAAATTGTTCATAATTTTGGAAATAAGTTGTTTTTGGAAGATGAAAGATGTTTAAATTTGATATTATTCTATTTTGTTTTCATAAAGAAATAAATAAATAGTTTTTGTAAAATATAGAAATTAGACTGACCATCATATTCAAAAAAATAACTCAAAATACTTAATAATGTCCTTGTGATTGAGAAGAAGTTTTGTGGAAGAAAAGGTTCATTACACTGACTTTAGTATAAGAATGAAGTGTTGATATTAATGAGGAAGATTATTAGAGTCTGAATGGGTCCTATATAAATATTATGATGATTTTATTTTTTTTTAATTTACAAAAGATATAATTTTTTGGAGACTTGTGATTCTTGGTTTATGTAGGAAAGAGGGAGAACAAGTGCAACCAATCACAATGAGGATCACATTAGAAAGAAATAAGTTTATGGAAGAATGGAAATTCATAATACATCCCAATGAATGTTATAATATGCTATTCTAATCTTCATCACATTGAAAATCATGAGGAATTCATGATATTAGAGGAAGTTTATAGAAGAAGAAATTTTATGAAGCTCAAGCTTTCTGGTCTTAGTTCATCAGTATGAGATCACAGAAATAATATTTTTTTTCAAAGAATGGGAAGGTTATTTGGTACAAGTGATATCAAATATATTCACTTTCATTAAAACCAATAAGCCACAGTATATACGTCTTCGATGAAATTAGCAGGTGTTTCTCATAATCAAAAAAGAAAATATATTGTTGAAGTTGAAGAAGCTAATACAAGTTCATCAGACATAGTGTCCCACCAAGTGTTGGAGGGACACTAATATTGATCATATGATATATTGAAAGTTGTAAAAGGGATTCATAGGGATAATTGTTTTCATTGGGAGTTTTTTGGATAAATTAAAACAGAAGAAGAAAAGTTTTTTGGGACTGGTGCAAAAGGGATCAATGATCAATCAACATTGCAGTCTAACATATTCTTCCGGATAAATTTTTTTACAAATGGGTTGAATATGAAGGAAGAACTATGAAATATTTTTGGTGTCAATTAGTTTAAGACTATCAAACTAGAGTTGATACCAATCATTAGATTGAATCAGAGATGGATTCATCAGGCACATTATGACACTGATAACTCCATTTGATATAGGAAAAAAGTGTGAAGAAAATAAGAAAAATAGAAATATTTCAAGATGTCTCTAAACTAATCTCAAGGGGATCCTAAAGTTTTAATAGTTTAGTAGAATTGTTTTTTAGGAGTTTTTCAGTTGGTACGAAGCATCAAAATGAGAAGACATGTATTCTCCATATGTTACAATTCCTACGGAGTAACGTAATGAGATGTATTTATTATTGATTTATTTGTAAGTGGGTAAAGAAACTTGGAGTGACCATTTGTCTCCATTGTAATAGGTAAATTGGAGTGGCAATCAAGAATCAGGCTAAATAATTTTTTGAAATAATAATGTGAGATAAAGTTGTGGGAAGATTCAAGAAGGATTAATAATCATTGATGAATTCAAAGATGTATCCTATATGTCAGGAAAATTTATGTTTCCATAAATTTGGTTGAGTGAGAATGTTTTTTCGAATCTCACCCAAACCACTTTTGGGTCACATGTAAAAAGAGAAAGTACTTTGTACGTTCCGGACTCAAGTACTATTTACCAGAAGAAGAGATTGTTGAGAAAAGTTTTGTTTTCAAAAATACGTATTAATGTTATTTAAAGGAGGAGATTATTGAATATAATACTTTGTCTCTTTATGATAATTTTGATGCTCAAAAATACCCTTAGTTATTTTCTAATGATTTTATTTAGTATTTTGCATGAGTTTTATTAATTTATTTTACTCTTGAAATAACGAGAATTTATTACTTAGTGCGGAATCTGTTTTAGTGCATTCTGGAATCATTGTTCACATCTTATGTAGATGAATAGAGCGCAGAATCTGTTTTAGAGAATTCTGGAATCATTCTTCATACCCTATGTGGATAAACGTATCATAAGGATGAAAATCATGCATACTTTTTTAGATAAGAGAAAAGAATGGTTAAACAACCATACGTTTTCAGAAAAGTATGGAATAAGAACCTTACGTTAGGAAGGAACCCTACGTTTTGGTTATCAGCAAAGTATGGAAGGAGAACCGTACTTAAATTCTAAACGTTACATTTGTTTCTCAAAAGTATGGTTCATCAACCTTACTTTTGTAAACAACCTTACGTTCTTGGAAAAGTATGGATCAAGTAAAAGTATGGATCTTTTACCGTACGTTTGAATGTTGAAGAAAAAGTATGGATGATCAACCCTACGTTTGTGTTCAAACTTACGTTGTCAACCCTACGTTTGAAGACTATGTTATTAACACTACGTTTGGAGGCCACGTCATCAACCTTACGTTTGGCATCGGAACTTTTGACAGATGATATTTATGTGCAATGATCAGTAAGCTGATTTCTGGGCGGATTTCAAGCCAAATTTAAAGTTGTTTTTAAATTATGACTTTGACTAATTCAAAGCTGTTTTATTAATGGATTTAAGATCGAATTAAAAGGATATTTTTATGCCGAGTCTTAAGGGAAGTTACGACATCTTTGTAAATTCAAATTTTTGAATATCGCGAATCAGAAGGCAACTTTTATGGATCTAATTATGCAGGAGATATGTTTTATTATATATGTTCTCTCTGAAACACTAGGTACAAGAGGATGTGATCGATCTATTATTGAAAAAGGTGGAAAACAGAGATTGTAACTATTCACGATTGATCTGCTGATTCAACAGGAGCGTAAAATCTCTGTTTGTTCAAGAAGAAAAACTCGATAGAAGACTCACCTGTTCTACATCAAATATCTACTATGGGTCTACTACTACGGAGGTTGTGAACTATATATGTATATCTACTACAACTGGATCAACTCAGAACTGCTTCGTCTTGAAGATCAATACTTCTAGAGACTTCGATCCATCTGTTGTCAATTGCATTCTGTTGCAATTGTTAAGATCAACTGGAAATTTCTTTCTGAAATTATTTTTATTCTTGAGTAACCATCTTCTCGTTCTAAGCTTTGTAGGTTCATGTTTGAACCAAAAGGCGTTGTTTTTCCTTGGATTGTAAAGGTGTCAACTTCCTGTACTCAGTTGTGAATCGGTCTGTGGAAAAGAGGACCTTATAGTGAAAATCGCTAAGCTCGTGGATTAGAGTGTTGGTGGAGTGGACTAGGGGATTTTTGTTCCCTGAACCACTATAAATCTTTGTGTTCTTGATTTTATTTATTCCGTTGCACGATCAAATTTGATAAATAACAAAGGACAGAACTCGTTCAAGAAAAGAGTTATTGAAAAATTGCAAAAGACACAATTCACCCCCCCCCCCCTCCCCTCTTGTGTATAATCTGTAGATTCAGATCCAACAATTGGTATCAGAGGTGGAGCTTCTGATAGAGCCTTAGAAAGATAGAAGCATTTAAGGATTATACAACAGAGCATCATGACTGATACAAGAGAAGGGATGTCGATGGTTAGAGCACCATATTTTAATGGAGACAACTATGGTTGTTGGAAATCGTGCATGATAATATATCTGAAAAACCTCGGATATAGAGTCTATTCAAATATTCTGTATCCTTATGAAATTTCTGAAAATCCTGAGGCATGGAGTGTTGCTATAGAGGCAGAGTACGATATGAACTCGAAGGCTATGAATGCAATTATTTGCGGTCTAGGACCAGATGAATTTAACAGAGTATCTCAGTGCCCGACAGAATATGAGATGTGGAAAACAATAGCTGTGACATATGATGGAACATATAATGTAAGGCAAATGAGATATGCAACTGTAAAACTGAAATTTCATGCTTTCGGAATGATTGAAGGTGAGATCTTTACCCAAATGAATGGGAGATTGACAGAAATTTTCAATAACATAATTGCTCTAGGAGAACCTATCAAGCGGGATAATCAAGCATTAAAAGTAGTGAGAATACTTCCTACTATATGGAATGGTATTTCTGCTGCAATCAGACAATCAACACCTGTCAAAGATCAAACTACGAGAGAGCTAATTAGTACACTGATGATGTATGAAGCTGAAATGCAAGATGAAGCTAATGAACATAAAGTGCTTATCAAAAGAGAAGATACTTCCTTGAAGGTAACTTCACTACAAAAGAATAGAAAGATGAAGAGAAAGGAATTCAAAGCTAAATCAGAAAGCTCTGACTCATCCAACTCAGATGAAGAACTGGCTCAACTAGCCAGAAAATTTAGAAAATTCTACAGCAAGAAAAGTGGCATCAAAAAATCCATTAAGGGAGACAATAAGGAAGTGAGATATTACGAATTCAAAAGGATGGGACATATCAGACCAGATTTCCCACAATTGAAGGATGCAAAGAAGAAGAAATTCTTCAAAAAAAATGACTTTGAGCAGAAAGACAAGAAAGCTATGAAATCCACTTTGAGTGTATCTGAAGACTCTAGTAGCTCTTCTGAATCAAGCTCAGAGAAAGAAGAATTTAATCTAAAGGCAAACATGTGTTTCATGGAAGAAACTGATGAGGTACACTCATATTACTCCTCTGAATCACATTCTGAATCAAGATACACAAATGAAAAACTTGCAGTCTACTGCAATATGCTTGAAGAAAGATATGACTCACTATTTAAGAAACATAAGTCACTAAAAAATATACATAAAGTCGTTTCATATTAAAGAGATACAATGCTGAAACAACATAAGGAATTAACTGATAAATACAATTCGATTAACACTAACTATATTAATTTTGAATCAAGAATAAAAACACTGCAGGATGAAGTAGAGTCTTACAAATAGGCTGCATTGGTTTTTACAAAAGGATATAATTCATTAAATGAAATTATTGGAAAAATTGTCATTAAAAAGGAGAGATTTGGAATTGTCAGTAAAGGAGAAAAACCAAGCTATATAAAAATTATTTTTTTCCTAGATCTAAAAAGATTAATTGTAATTTTTGTGGGGAAAAGGGACATGTAGCTAAAAACTATTTCTTAAGACAACCTCAAATTTGTGGAATTAAGAAATCCTATATTTCAAAACACTTATATGATTCATCTAATTTTAAAAGAACAAAGCAAATCCGGATACCCAGATCATTTCTAGCTAACACTCCTGGACCCAACAAAATATGGGTACCAAAGAAATTTGTTTGAATGTCTTTGCATGTAGCAGGTCACTAGAGAAGAAAAGATATATAGTACATGGACAGTGGCTTCTCAAGACATATGAGTGGAAACTCATTGAATTTTTCTTCACTCACTCAAAAGGAAGGAGGACTTGTCACATTTGGTGATAATGCCAAAGGAAAAATCATTGGTATTGGAACTATTGGAGATCCAAAAATAGTCTCAATCAAAAAAGTAATTTATGTACAAGGACTAAACCACAATCTGATAAGTATCTCTCAACTTTGTGATGATGTATATACTGTTGATTTTACTAAAAATTGTTGTACTATTTCTAAAGATAAACTGTTTAAATTTAAATCACCAAGAACTGAAAATGTCTATACTTTGGATTTAAATTCCTTGTGTAAACAACAAGTAAATTTCTTGACTTCTAAAGTAAGTGAATCATGGATCTAGCATAGAAGACTTGGTCATTGTAATGTATATGTTTTACATAAGTTATCCAAGAAAAATTTAGTTTCTGATTTACCTTGTCTCAAATTTGAAAGTGACAGATTTTGTGATGCATGTCAACTTGGCAAGAAACACAAATCATCCATCAAATCTGTTAACAAGGCTGCTACATCTAAACCTCTAGAACTTATTCATATGGATTTGTTTGGACCTTCAAGTGTAGTAATATTTGCTGGTAAATTATATGTATATGTTTTATTTGATGACTATTCAAGATTTACATGGATTTTCTTTTTGAAATTTAAAAATGAAGATTTTACTTTATTTGAAAGGTTCTGCAAATCTGTTCAAAATGAAAAAGGTTTCAATATAATTTCATTGAGAAGTGATCATGGTGGAGAATTTGAGAATCTGTAATTTAATTCCTTTTTCTCAAATATTGGTATTAAACACACCTTTTCTGCACCCAGAACACCTCAACAGAATGGGATTGTATAAAGAAGAAGTATAACAATTCAACAAATGGCTAGTACTATGTTAAATGAATATTCCCTACCTATATATTTCTGGGCAGAAGCTGGGAATACAGCCTGTTATATAATTAATAGAGTTTTAATTAGACCTATTTTGAAAAAGACACCCTATAAACTATGGAATAACAGAAAACCTAAAGTAAATTAATTTAGAGTTTTTGGATGCAAGGTTTATATCTTAAACACGAAGGATAATCTTGGTAAGTTTGATCCAAAATCTGGTGAAGGTATTTTCTTAGGATATTCTACTACCTCCAAAGCTTATAGATTTTATAATAAGAAGTCAAGGATTGTTGAAGAATCAGTTCATGTGAAATTTGATGAATCTGATCCTTTTGAGAAAAGGACAGAACAAATGGATGAACTTGACTCTAATGATAACATAAGACTTGAGAATTTAAAGAATAATTTTAAAAATGATATAAAAGAAATTCAGTCCAGTTCAGAGGAACATGATACTGAAGAACATTTAAATATATTACCTATAGAGTCTAGAACCCTAAATAATCACCCTTTAGAAACTGTAATAGGTGACCTAGAAACTGGTGTTCAAACTTGAAGAAACATAGGAAGCCTAGTGGAATTCTTTGCCTTCCTATCTCAACAAGAACCCAAGACTATAGAAGAAGCTTTAGATGATAAAAGCTGGGTAATAGCAATGAAAGATGAATTAAACCAGTTTAAAAGAAATGAAGTTTGGGATTTAGTGGAAAGACCTAAGAATTATCCTGTAATAGGAACCAAATGGGTCTTTAGAAATAAACAGGATGACCAAGGCACAATAACTAGAAATAAAGAAATATTAGTAGCTAAAGGATATAATGAAGAAGAGGGAATATATTATGATGAAACTTTTGCACCTGTATCAAGGTTAGAAGCCATTAGAATCCTTTTAGCCTATGAATCTTATATGAATTTTAAATTATTTCAGATTGATGTTAAATCTTTCTTTTTAAATGGTTATTTAATGGAGGAAGTTTATGTTGAGCAACCTCCTGGTTTTGAAAACTCTCAAAAACCTGATTCTATTTTTAAACTTACTAAAGATCTGTATGGACTTAAACAAGCACCTAGAGCTTGGTATGAAAGATTAAGTTCTTTTCTTTTGAAAAATGATTTTACTGTTGGAATGGCAGACCCAACACTCTTTAAGAAAACTGTGAAAAATAATGCTTTATTGGTTCAAATTTATGTTGATGATGTAATATTTGGATCAATAAATAAAACTCTTTGTCATAAATTTTCAAAATTAATGCATGAAGAATTTAAAATGAGTATGATGTGAGAATTAAATTTTTTTTGGGTCTTCAAATATTTCAAAAAGATTTGGAAATGTTTTAAATCAAAGAAAATACATTACTGATTTACTTAAGAAATTTGCACTTGATAACAGCAAGAAGTTTAAAACTCCTATGTGTACTAATATAAAACTTGATTTGGATGAAACTAGCAAGTCAGTTGACAACAAGTTATATAGAGGTATGATTGGTATTCTGTTATATCTTACTACTACCAGGCCAGATATAATGTATTCAGTATGTCTTTGTGCTATATTTCAATCAAATCCTAAAGAATCTCATCTTACTGCTGTTAAAAGAATTTTTAGATATTTAAAAGGAACTATTTTTCAATCTATTCTTTATCCTAAAACTTCTAATTTTAATTTGATTTCATAATCAGATGCTGACTATGGATGTTGAAGATTTGATAGAAAAAGTACATCAGGTACATGTTACTTTTTAGGATAGTCTTTAGTATCATGGTCTAGTAAGAAACAAAATTCAGTTGCACTGTCAATAGCTGAGGCAGAATATGTTTTTGCTGGCAGTTGATGTGCACAAGTGTTGTGGATGAAAAACACTCTTATGGAATTTGGATTGAATTTTAATAATACAATTATTTTATGTGATAATACGAGTGCAATTAATATTTGAAAAAAATCCTATTAGTCATTCTAGAACTAAGCACATTGATATAAGGTGTCACTTTTTAAGAGATCATGTTATTAAAAAAGATATATTTTTAGAATTTATAAATACTGAAATTAAATTAGTAGATATTTTTACTAAACCACTTCCCACTGCAAGGTTTGATTTTATTAAGGGGGACCTAGGTTTATTTAATTTTAAATAATTTTTTTTAATTTTTTTTATTTACTTATGTAAATTTTGTTGAATACAGTTTAAGTTTTTTTTTCTTTTGTCGTATGAAAAATTTATTTGTTTTAAAATATATGTAATAATGAGTGATTACACAAGAATCAAGGCTGTCAGATCCTTTTCAACTTCTAAACCCTTTCACTTCTATCAAAACCCTTTCGAAATCCGAAAATCGCACTTCCTCTTCTGAAACACTAATCTTAGAACCTATGAAACCCTAACCTTCAAACCTTCAGAGACTCTCACAGAAATTGTAAGGACTAAAAGAGCCAGTGAGGCCGAGCCGAGAAATGCCAATAGACAACGCACTGAGGGAAGAAAAATCTTACAGGGTAAGGTAATCGATCTTGACTGGTTATTTCAGACAAATCTGTTGTTGAAGCAAGCGTTGTCGTTTCAGAATCTTGAATAGATGTTCAACAGTGAAAATACTAAATTTTTGTATGAATTAAAACTTGGATAATTCTACAAATCTGTACAGTTTAGTCTGGGAGATACAAAGGACAGTATGATGGCTAAAATAGAGGATAGGGATTTCTCAATCTCTTTAGAAGAGATTAGTCAGATTCTCAACTACCCTCATGAGGGAGTTTTTCATTTTTACTTGAATAATATAGGATATTCTGTGCATAAATCCGAAGACATTATGTATTTTCTTTTTGGTACAAAGGAAATAAAGAAAATGTGTGTTAAAGATTTGAAGCCTGATTAGAAGATTTTGGTCAAATTTATTCAGACTGGAATAGCTCCACGGATGGCAGAAATGGAGAAGATTTTGTACCCTGATATATATATAATGTTTCTTATGTTAAGTGATATTAAGTTAAACTTTCCAAGATACATGATAAGGTATCTTAGTTACAGCTGTCAAAGCGAGGATAGGATGAATTTCTACCCCTTTGGTAGATTTATTTCTAAGCTGCTGTTTAAGAAAGACATGGTGAGATTAGTGGATGCTAGAGTTAACTGTCATCCAATTAATACGTTTAATGTTGGAACTTTGAGGAAAGTTGGATATTTCTAGAGCACAATTAATAGAAAACTTTTGCCAGTAGAAGCTGAGGAAGACTCAGAGAGTGCTCAGGCTCAACCTGCTAAGTCCAAGGAGGGACAAGTGGAATCCAGGGTCAGCAATGTAGCAAGATGGATTCTCTTTGAAGTGGCAGATGTTGAGGATGACAGAAGCCAGGAGGGACTTCAATCAAAAAGAAAAAGACCAGTAAATGAGGAATTCACTTCCATTGCTTTGGAAACTCCAACAGAACCTTTATTTTCTTTTTCTTTTGTGAGAGAAGTTGTTGCTGATAAAACCATGGAAGATGTTACTAAGAGAACAACACCAATAGAGGAATCAGTAGTTCCATAAGAAGCTCAAAGGGAAAATCAGTAATAGATTGTTGTTGATGTTGAAGTTGCACTTCAACAGGAAGAGGAGATGGAGGCAGTTCCTGGTGAAGAAGTGGCCAGACCTCAAGAAACTTTTGAAAAAATTGTTCTTGAAATTCCATTGGAAGAAAAAGATGCAGATGAATGTGATGAGAATGCTTCTGAAGCTCAAACAGAGGTACTTTAAGAGGATTTTTCTATGGATGAGTTTGAAAACTCTAAGGAAAGATCTGTGGACCAACCTTCTCAGGACAAAGAAAAAAAGAAAAATATGATGTTGAATCATTTCCTTTGGTATTGCTGCATCAACCTGAAAATGTGAATCAAGAACAGGGCGCATCTAATTCAAGGAAAGAAGAAGTTGAAAACTGTACAGAAAAGTATCTCAATTTGAATCTGAGAATGCTTCTCTGAGAAATGCCTTAGACTTAAAACATTTGAAGTTTCAAAAGCTGAAGGAGTGTATAGTTTCAAGGAAAGAAGTTGAAATTTTTAAAGAGGATATGCTGACTGCTGTTACACAATTAAAATCTGAAATGGTTATGAAGTCAGATTTATCAGATCTGAAGTTGTTTATGGAGAACCAATTTGTATCAGTTGCAAATAATTCTGTTAGTGGATCAGGTACTTCACCTGATTTAATCAGAAGGTTTCAGGCTATCACAGCTGCGTTGAGCAATATGAATGACAGGATACACGATCTTTAATGTAATTGTGCTCTTTTGTCAGTGTTTCTGGACAATCAGAAATTCTTAGTGGATCAACTGACATCTAGTGAGCCATCAATCAGAATTCTATTAGATTAATTATCAGATAAGCTTTCAGTATTTGTTTAAAAAGAGGAAAGGATGCATGAGTTTTTCAGAGTCAATTTAATTAAGGATATTCATATGACTTAAGAGAACAGGGAGCTCATTATCAATCTTGGATATGGGATGATGAAGAGACTTTGGGAACAGTTTACAGAAATCAAGTCTGTAATCCAGAAAAGATAGACCCGGTTTCCAATCTTACCCAAACCTTGATTCCTGTGTATATCATTATCATGTATATACTACTATTTTTGAATGATAATTTTCCTTCATTGTTTTTTCTATTTATTTTTAATATGCCAATACTCCATATTTAATTATTGATAAACAGTTCGTAATAGAATTTACTAATAGTTCAGTGCAATATTAAAAGTGTTAAAATCCATGATTTTTCATTATTTTTGATATCACAAAAAGGGGGAGAATTTGGATAAACACAACATCAAAACCGACATTTTATTTAGAGGAAAAATCATTTTATTGAGGGAGAAAATTAAATGAGACATTTGGATTTATAATTATCTTTTTGGTGGAGAAGTTTTTATTTAAAACTTTATAATGAATTTTGAAAGTTAATTTTGTTTAAATAATTTTAATTATTTTATGGGTTTTGTGATGATCAAAAAGGGAGAGATTGTTGAGCAAAGTATTGTTTTCAACAATACGTATTAATTTTATTTAAAGGGGAGATTATTGAATATAATACTTTGTCTCTTTATATTCACATCTTACGTAGATGAATATAGTGCGGAATCTATTTTAGCGTGTTCTAGAATCATTGTTCATACCCTACGTGGATAAACGTAGCGTAAGGATGAAAAGCATGTATACTTTTTGAGATAAGAGAAAAGTATGGTTAAACAACCATAATTTTTCAGCAAAGTATGGAAGAAGAACCTTACATTAGGAAGGAACCCTACGTTTTGGTTATCAGCAAAGTATGGAAAGAGAACCGTACGTAAATTCTAAATGTTATGTTTGTTTCTCAAAAGTATGGTTCATCAAACTTACTTTTGTAAACAACCATACGTTCTTGGAAAAGTATGGATCAAGTAAAAGTATGGATCTTTTACCGTACATTTGAATGTTGAAGAAAAATTATGGATGATCAACCCTATGTTTGTGATCAACCTTACGTTGTCAACCCTACGTTTGAAGACTATGTTATTAACCATAGGTTTGGAGGCCACGTCATCAACCTTATGTTTGGCGTCGGAACTTTTGACAGACAATATTTATGTGTCACGATCAGTAAGCTAATTTCTGGGCAGATTTCAAGCCGGATTTAAAGTCGTTTTTAAATTATGACTTTAACTGATTCAAAGCCGTTTTATTCATAGATTTAAGATTGAATTAAAAGGAGATTTATATGCAGATTCTTAAGGGAAGTTACGACTTCTCTGTAAATTCAAATTTTTGAATATCGTGAATCAGAAGGCGGCTTTTATGGATCTAATTATTCAAGAGATATATTTTATTATATATGTTCTCTCTGAAACACCAGGTACAAGAGGATGTGATCGATCTATCATTGAAAAAGGTGGAAAATAGAGATTGAAACTATTCACGATTGAGCTGTTGATTCAACAGGAGCGTAAAAGCTCTGTTTGTTCAAGAAGAATAAACTCGATAGAAGATTCACCTTGAAGATCAATATTTCTAGAGACTTCAATCCATCTGCTGTCAATTGCATTCTATTACAATTGTGAAGATCAACTGGAAATTTCTTTCTGAAATTATTTTTATCCTTGAGTAACCAGCTTCTCGTTCTAAGCTGTGTAAGTTCGTGTTTGAACTAGAAGGCTTTGTTTTTCCTTGGATTGTAAAGGTGTCAACTGCCTGTACTCAGTTGTGAATCGGTCTGTGGAAAGGAGGACCAGATAGTGAAAATCACCAAGCTCGTGGAGTAGAGCATTGGTGGAGTGGACTAGGGGATTTCTATTTCCCGAACCACTATATATCTTTGTGTTCTTGATTTTATTTATTCTGCTACATGATCAAATCTGATAAAGAACAAAGGATATAACTCGTTTAAGAAAAGAGTTATTGAAAAATTTCAAAAGACACAATTCACCACCCTTTTGTGTATAATTTGTAGATTCAGATCCAACAGAGATAAGGTGGAGTATTGAATGATTTTATAGATAATTGGTTTTAAAATTCAAATTTATTGACGATGTTTTCCAGATAGAATAAGAACATATAATATAGAAGATCCTAATTAGAGTGTTAGGATCAGAATGAGAAATTAGACTAGGTTTTTCAAACTAATAAAGAATCATTTTGGAATTATCACAACTGTATTCTAAAAGACTTATTTTATTTTATTGAGAAATAGGATGTGGTAGATCGGACATGGAAATAGTATTGAGTATCATTATGACGTATAAGAAGTTATTACCTAATAATGGGTAGGAAATTGAATAAAATTTTTTAGTTATATATTTTTCAATGGTTACAACATAGCACAATAATCTGTTTTGAAGCATCTGGTGAAATTTTATTAACTTTTTACACGTATTGTATTACAAAATTTTGTTCTAGTTTAATAACATGAATTATTAAATTTAATATATTTCTACATGAGTGTAGGAGCATAACCTACTTGTTGTATCCCAAAAAAATATTTTCTTTTCAGGTGGATTCCTGTGTCTTTTTATTGTTTTCATACTATACCAACGACATAACTACTATTGTTAAGTAGTCTACATTGTAAATTCTAGTATTCATGTGGATGTGTGTCTGGTTTTATTTATATTAAGGTAATAAATATTTAACATAAGAATTTTTTTCAAAACAAGAAAAATTAAATGAAAAAAGATATCACTGATTCACCCCTACCCCTCTTAGTGAGACATTGAACTTGTTGGGCACTCTCAACTGGTTTCATAGGGAAGGTTCCCCTTATTTACCCTTTTCTTATGTTTTTAAATACCAGTTGTTATGTACAATCAGAATTCTGTGAAAATTAAATGGATTCTGATCTTCGATGGCAATAACTATCTCATTCAAAAAGATAGAATGTTTCATTTTCTTATATCTCTTGGGTATGATGTTCTATAATTTATAAAATATTTATTTCCTTATATTGATGATAATGTTCCCCTTATATTTATTGACAATAATAATCTTGATAATGATCGAGGATATAATAATTCATTACTATTGTCACGTTATGAAAGTGATTTTATAAGAGTGAATGGTGCTGCCACTGCCAATGGTATCTGGGAAAACTATAAAACATTTATGAAGGTAATAAAAAGTAATAAAGGAAAATTTTTAAATATGGAGGATAAAGAACGAAGATCTATAAATGGGTGAGTATGAATATTTTTTCGACTTCTTTACCATGGTGAATGACATTTTCATCACCGTTAGAGTTCTTGATGAAAAGTTGGAAGAATCTAATATTATTTAAAAGATATAGATAATTCTTCTTGACAAATTTGATTCCAAATTTTCATCATTGGAAGATAGAATACAAAAACAATATATATGGACTATTTTCATAATAATCTCATCACTTATGAAATGATAAGGTAAAATATATTAAAGTAAAAAAAATTGATAGTGAAATTTCGATAGAGGATGTCGATTATGTTATATCTAATAAGTCTTATGACAAGGAAGAAGTTTCTAAATCTAATTTAAAAAACAAGGTATTAAAAAATCCTGATGAATTTTTATCCATTTTATAAAAATATCAAAATATGTATATGTAACTATTAATGAAAGCTTACATTTAAATGTTTGGAATGGGGATCCATTAGTAACTCAGCGACTAATATTCCTCGGAGAAAGAAAGAATAGGACAATGATGGTGATGATATAAGGTAAATAATATTATGAAACAAATTTGAGGCTAAATCTTATTCCAATGGAAAACATAAAAAATTACTTAAATCAAGAATAATAAGTTCAATATCTAAAGATAATGAAGAATAAATATATCAAGTTGATTCTAAAAAAATCTACTGAGATAGATAGAGATAATACTTTAATTTCAAAATTTAACAATGAAGAGTTCAGAAGCAGAAGTTCTGAAGAGGGGGAAACTCAATTAGAATTTAATTTGAAAGAATATTTGAAAGCATGTCTGAGAATGATTGGGAGGATTTAGGGAGAAATCAGGAAGATTAAAAATGAAAATGATTCAACAAAAAATCAAGAATATTTTCATGATAAGAAAGTTAGGTTTCTAAAATATGTTTATGACTTGAAGAAATATATTTATAAAGAAAAAAATCGTAATGAACATATAGAAATTAATTTTAAGGAAAAAAGAAGAAGAGTTTAAAATTTCCCTACAATGACTTACTAAATATGAGTAGAGGGTTACAAGTTTCAAATATTATGACTCTTAAGTTGGTGAATGTTATGGAAAGTGTAAACATGGGAATCATCTAATTCACCCTTCAAATTTTGAGAAGAAACCTAAAATTACTATTGGGAAGTATAATGATGGACACATTATATGTGTGGAAAATACCAACAAAGTGGATATTTCATAATTTCTAAATATTATGAGTCTGAAAAGTTTCTATTTCTTATTGTTATGATATGTATTAAAAGAAAACTATGATGAAAAGTAATCATTTAGTTGATAACAGAATGGTTAGTTTTCAATAATGTTCTGATAAGAAATATAAGAAGGTTGTTGATAAGCATGCTCATAACTCCAAGTGGTAATGATGTTTTCGAGGAAAATATTAATTCTATGGATACTAATTTTATTTTGGAAGATTCAGGAATACATAGAATATGAGTTGGTTTAATCAACAACATTACTACTATTCCATAAACTACCAAAGACAACGGTTGAGGGGGATTTAATCCCCCCAAAGTAAGATTTCTGAGAGTCATGTTCTGAATAAACCTGAGTTTGTCGGTGTAAAATTTAAAAATAGGTTTCAACCTATAGAAACTATTTGTAAAATATTTAAACAACATGGAAACATTACAAGAGTATTCCCTATCTTATTACCAGCACAACAAATTTTTGTTAATAATTCTCAAAATAAGATATTTAAAAAGAGACAAAGGGAAAATATATCTTATTTTAGAATAAACTTTCAATTATAAAAAAATAATGACTGTGGATATTGGATAGGGGGTTCTTCTCATATGATAGGAGAATTACATTTATTGAATAATGTGAAATACATCAAATATATAACACTAGAATTCGTAAATGATGAATCAATCCAAATAAATGGTGTTGGATCATCCATCATTATGATAGAAAAGTTGAAATAAAATAAATTCTTATCTATTTATGGGATGAAACACAACATTATATGTGTTTCACAACATTTTTATGAAGTATAAAAATTCATTTTCAGAAAATATGGGGTTGTTGTGAAAAGTGAGGAAGATGGAAAAATAATTACAACAGGTTAACATACAAAAGGAAATTTTTTCCATCTTACTGAGGCTCAAAAATCTTGTTACTTAGGCATGATGAAATAGAATTAGTTATGGCATAAAATATTGGGACACATTTTTTAGAGTTACATTATAAAGTTATCAAAATGATACATTTTTTGTGGTCTTCCAGATACCTCAAGAAGAAGATATTGGTGTTGCACAATTTTCAGAAGGTAAATATTAAAAACTATGTGCATATGAAATTTGAAATTTGTTCAAAACGACCCCAAGAGATTATTTATTCAAAAATTTATTGGAAAATTGGAAAATAATAAACTCATATAGATAATAAATTTATTACATTCATTAATTAATTTAATAACATTACTTGTGTTATGTATATGAAAATTATTCAGATGCTTTGAAAATGATTAAAATTTTTAAGAGGAGGGTAGAGATAGAATGTGAGTATTTTGAAAAGATATTGAGAATAAAAAATGGTGGTTAATAAAGAATTGATTAGTTTGAAAGTTATCTTGAGAAGCATGGAATTCGGCATGTGTTCAGTACAACAAACACTCCTTAAAAATATTGTGTTCCTGAAACGAATAATATATATTTGGTGGAAATGAGAGAACTTTGTTACTTGAACATGGACCCTATCATTAGTTTTGGAGGAAATCCATGAGTAATAATTTTTATATTCAAAAATTATTTTTTTACATACCACGTTCTAATATAACTACATATGAAATTTTTTATGATGAAAATCCAATTTGTAAACACATTAGAGTTTTTGGGAGTCCATGAATCATAATGAAAAAGTTAAAACCATGGAATGTTTGAGCATAGAGTCAAAGATAAAAATTTTCTAGGTTATGATTCAAAAGGAAGAGGATACAAATGTTTAAACAAATAGATAAGAATATTTTTGAAACTATTAATATGAATGTTATTGAAAAAGATTAATGAGAAAAATAGAATCATGCTGATAATGAAGATAAACAGGAAGAAATAATGTCCAGTGATAATTCTGATACAGATACCGACAATGGTTATCATACTCAATATGAATAATCAGAATTAGTTATCTCAAGTAATGAAAAAGAATATCAAATGTATCATCCCAGATTAAAGAATCAATTGGATGCTCAAAACATTATTGGTCATCAACATAAAAAGTATAAAACAAGAAGAACATCATATGTTATTACACATACATCTTTGCATTGAAAATTTGAGAAGAAAGATGTGAATGAAGATTTTGACTATCCAGAATGGTTTCAGATAATCAATGAAGATATAGATCAATAGAAAATAATGATATATGGAAAATCTTACCTAAAAAATGACAAAAATGTTATTGGTACAAAATGGGTTTTCTGAAAGAAGATGAATGAATATGGTGAAGTATTAAGTGAAAAATATTGATTATTGAGCAATGGTTACTCACAAAATTAATGAATTGATTTTGATGAGAATTTTTCTCTAGTGGAAAGGTTATAAAAAATAATAATATTTATTAATATTTCTACACAATGAAGTTACAAAATATTTCAGATGGATGTAAAGTCTGTATTTATGAATAGTGATCTTCATGAAGAAGTATATATTGAGAAACCACGTGGATTTTTTTTTGGAAAATATGAAATTTATGTGTGAATGTTTAAGAAAAACTTTTATGGGCTAAAACAAGCTCTAAGGGAATGATATTACAAATTGGATACTATCTTGAGGAACCTAAATGTTAAGAAAGGAAGAGTTGGTAGTAATATGTACATCAAGGATAGTCAAAAGTTATCCCACATTATAATTGTTTATGTTGAGGACATTGTATTTTATAGTAATCAAGAAAGAATGTGTGAAATATTTTTTGAAAAAATGAAAATTTTATTTGATATTTCCATGCTGGGAGAAATGAAACACTTTCTATGGTTAAAAATATCACAAATGAAGAAACACATTTTTCTTTCTCAATAAATGTATGATAATGAAAATCTGAAGAAGTTCGACATGGAAAATTCAAAACAAGTTTCGAACCTGATTTATTTGGAAACCAAGTTGACTAAAGATATATAAGGAAATAATTTTTATCCAACAGATTTTTGGAAGAATATTAGATGTTTGTTATATTTGAAAACCTCAACACCTGACATTGTTAATGAAGTCCCCTAATGTGTAATATTTCATAGCACTTCAAAAGAATCAAAAAAATTTTGTTAGAAAAAGAATTCTCAGATATGTCAATGGAATATCAAATTTAAAAATTAGGTATGATATCTCAGAAAGTATTGAATTTTTTAAGTATTTAGATGCAAATTGGGTGGGAAATTATGATGATAGAAGATCCACATATGGTGGATATTTCTATATGCAGATATCTTGTGTTATTTGGAATAAAAAGAAACATAATTCGGTAAATCTAATCATTAATCAAGAAAATTATGTTGTTACTACTCATGTTACTGCCCAAATTATGTGGATGAAGACTCATTTGGAATATTTACTTATTGATGGGAAGTTAACCTTGTTCATGGGCTGTGATAATCACATTGAAATCAACTATACCATAAATATGGTAGAACATTATAATTTAAAACATATTGATATCATATATCATTTCATCAATTAGAATAGGTATAATAATTAATTGAAGTTGGAGTATGTTCCTATATTGGAACAATTTCTAGAAATCTTCACAAAAACATTACTGAATAATGCTTTCTAGAAAATGAGGTTGAACATGGGAATCCATCCACTTTATCATCAATGTTGAGGTATGTGTTTTTTACCCTTTCTCATCTAGTCTTTGGATACTACTTTAAAGGTGAATTTTTTCCTAAATCTATCAATTTTTATGTTCTATATATTTTAAGGAAGCATGTAAATTGGGGGAGATGTGGGTAAGAAGTTACTTTTGCATTGGAAGTGTTTGAAATATTCTATGAGTTTTTTATAGTGGGTGTAGTAATGGTTTTGTTGAAAGGTTTTGGAATAAGGGATGAAAATTGTTAAAAAAAATTGAAGAAGTTTTAGGGGTGACTACTTTTCAATACCATGGTTTTTTCGATCAATAATTATTATTTCTTACATTGAGTTAGCTCATAACGGCTTAGAATTATTGACAAGTAATCAATATCATTAGGTTACAAAGTTCATGGATTTATTAATCTTGGTTGACAAAAAAATCGAAATGGGGAGATTGTTGGGTCCAAGTTGGAAAGAAGTTGTTTTTATAAGTTGAAAGATGTTTTTTTTAAGTGTCATATTTTATTGTTGAGAAGAAATAAATAAATTCACTTTGTAAAATTTTGTAGTCAGACTGAACATTAAATTCAAAACACCAAACTCAAAACACTTAATAAGTTACATCGTATTAAGAATAATATTTCTAGATAAAAAGGTCTAGCAGACTTTCCTTGGGTGCATAATTAAGAGATGATTATAACGAGGATGATTATCAGTGTCTGAATGGCTCCAAATTAAATTTGACAATGCTTTTCTATTTTGTAACTCACAATATTCATAAGTTTTTTTGAAACTTGTGAAAAAAGCCTTACATAGGAAATGGAGAGAACATGTTTCTCCAATCATATTGAAGATAATATTGGAAATAAAGAATTTTATGGAATAATGGTAAGTAATAACACTTCCCAATGTATGTTAGATGATGTTATGCCAATATTAAATGTATTAAAAATAAAAAGTAAGTCTTGATACAGATGATGTTTATAGAATAAGAAAGTTTTTGAAGCTGAAGATTTTTGGTATTAGTCCATCGGTGTGAGATCACTGAACAGAGATTTGTTCAATGGTTGGGAAGGTTGTTCATAAATAGTAAAGATGAAGATGTCAGTTTTCAGTCAGACCAATAATCCACAAGAAACATACCTTTAGAGAAGGAATCGGGTGGGTATCATAATAAGAAATGGAAATATGTTACCGATGTTCAAGCTACAGACACCAGTTTATCAGATATGGTGTTCCACTAAGTATGAGAGTGACATTGACACCAATAATCAAATGCATTGATGGATGCAAAATGGAATCAAAGGAAGAATTATTTTCATTATTATTTGTTGTGAACAATGAAAAGATAATGAGAAAATATTGTTGGAACTTATTGAAAATGGATCATAGATTAGTCAATGACATAGTCAACCATTTTCAGCAGGATGAATTGTTTTACAATTAGGTCGAATACAAATGAATAAATCTAATATATAAAGGTAAAGTGCTGAAAAGTACTGACAGATGCGGAACAGAAAAAGGGGCAAAACACTCATCCAACTATAAAGGTACCACAAACCAGCAGCAGGTAAATGAAAGTAAATAGGTGGTGAGTCTCTTACCTGAAAGTCCTACTACGTTCACTGAACGCAACCCAAGCTCATGTGTCCTCTACGCTCCTTCGTAGTCCTGATCGAGATGTTCTTCATCTGCAAGGGCACACCAAGTGTGGGAAAAGCCCAAGTAGGGGTGAGTATAAAGATACTCAGTAGGATGCCCCGAAAGCTCAAGGGAGCAACAAAAGACGTACTACAACGGTGAGCAGTAGACAGAACAAAGAACAATAAAAGAGTGCAGTAAATAGAGTGCAACTCAATCCAACAAAATAAAGGGGGTAGACTCGTCCAACCAAGAGGGGCTAGACACAGAAATCACATGGCATACCCCCCGTGTCTTCGCACCTCCTAGAAGGAGAGTAACTGATCCCAAGGAGTGGGAACCAAAGTAGGGTGTATATATATATATGCTCAACAAGAAACCTGAACATGTGCATAAGGGGATCTCCATATCCAAGATCAGCCCAGAATAAGTCGCCAACAGTTCTAAGGGTAGCCATCACTGATGCCCAACAGTCCCGCATGTCAAAGCTACCTCATCGCTAAACCGTACAACCAAAAGTCCTGCTCTGGTAATCATAGAGAAAATCCAATGACTAGCCTCATCGAAAGGGTTGAGTCTGAAAGAAGCCATCGTCGGGTAACCCACTGCCCAGCCCAATAGGAGGGTGAACCCCAAAAGTTCATCGGGTGACCCACTGCCCAGCACTCCTAGAGGGTAAATCCTAAAAGGTCGTTGGGTAACCCACTGCCCAGCCCAACTGGAGGGTAAACCCTAAAGTTAGTGGGTAACCCACTACCCATCCCCACTGGAGGGAAAACCCTAAGGTCAAAGGGTAACCCACTGCCCATCCCCACTAGAGGGTAAACCCGAAACTGGTCTGATAACTCCATAATGCTTGTGTCATCACTCGGTGTTGCTAACATCGCGAATGTGCATTGGTTCAGAGTGCGTCAAAGAAACCTCCGACCAACTTCCTTTCATGTTTCCAAATTTAATGAGATCTTGAAAGAGTCTATGCACCCCAAAATGATTACATCATTGTAATCCTCGCAGAAAAACACGTGAGATAGACTACTTACCTGCTAGAAACGGACTCCGAACGAAAAAGTTATTCAACACCGCTTCAAGCCCATATGGCATTTTGTGGGGCCCACACCTCGGACCCCAAGGAGGTAATGTGAACTACTCTATTGCGATGATCTCAGAAAAACACACCAAAATGACTACTCATTCACCCCGAACGAACGTCTGATGAAAAAGTCGCAAAACGCTGCTCACAGCTTAAAAGACGGCACGTGGGGACCATTCCTCAACTCTAGATTCAATGACCAAAACCACCATGGGCCACTTCGTCTTAAATCCAGGGTCACAACTCCGTTGACGACGCCTTAAATAGACTCCGGATGTGTGCGCGCCATCCGATGGAAGAATCCCGGTGAGGTACTTAACAAGCGCGTCGCGCCACCGAACCCCCTTATCGGGAATTGAAAATTCCGGAGACCATCTCAAAAACGTCTCCTCGAACCAAGGATTTCACTACAGTAGATGGAACAAAAAACAGACACCTGTAGTGAAAGTAACGGGTGTCCGATGTCGGGGGGACGAACCCCTTGGGTCGGACCGGCCAAGTCCGGTCGGTCCACCCGGCATGGGTCAGCTCGCACCGGCCGGCCCGGCTCGCAATGCCTGCCCGCAGCTCAGCCGCATTGCCCAGCTACGGATCTGCATCCCACCGCGCTGACCGGCCCTCATTGACAGTCGTTGGTCAGCGCGGAGACCCCCCTTCGGCGGGTCTCGCTTTCCTCATGGGGTCACTCACCGTGACCCCCAGTCCACCCGGCTGATGACCTCCGCCCTCCGCCACTTGGATCCCGTCGCTCCGCGTGAAGCTACCACCACTGAGGAGCCTGCCACTACGCTGAGGAACCTGCATCCGTGCCACCGTCCTAGAAACCACTATCGCCAGACCACCGCGCCGACCACCGGACCGCCCCTGGAACCACTGGAAAAAGGAGAAATGGCCGGAAAAATTACTGGGGTCACCCCAAACACCCCGGGACTCGAAAATTCAATCAGAAAAGGGAGTTGGGGAGGTCGAATCAAATTATACGCAACCATGTCATTCTCTCGACAATCAGACAACCTTTCGATGAAAATAATTGCATTTGAAGGGGGTTAAGGAAATTAAAAATTGAAAATGCACGATCCTACCTCACTGAGTGTAGCCCGTAGCTTTGTCGAAAATCCGCCGGAGTCGCCACACCTTTCCAGAAAGGTGTAGGTGAGGAGAGGATCTTGTTTAGAGGAATCTACCCAGGAGAGGAGCAAGGTGGAAGAAGGTGGAGGGTGGATGTGTTTAAATAGAAAAACACTGAGACCCCCGGTAGTCGGCCCCGTACCTAAACTCTCGACGGGGTCGAGGTTAAGCCGCCACTAGGGTAAAAACCACATTCTGAGCGCAATGGTGGTCTCAAAATTTTAATCCGATTTTCTGTTAAGAAGTTATAAATTTCACGCTCGGGGCTGCTAAATTACAAAAATCCCCCTGGCGGCGTTTTCCACAGAAGGGTCGCGCCCGTGAAAGTTATACCCCTCCTAGGGTAAACGACATGCTCCGGACTCAGCAGTGCCTTAGATTTTCCCATCCGATCAACCTTTTAGGAGTTATTATATTTATTTGGTGTGTCTAGTGTGAACGCACTTAAAATTTAATTCCGGCCACACCGGGGCTCAGAATCAAACGTCGTCCGAACACCCTGTTGTGGAATGACATTAAGAAAATTTTGAAGCCTTAGATGATCAAAACCCAGGTTATTAAATAATTCCTTCCTTCAAGTTTTTCATCCCCAAAACACAAAACTACAAAATCAAATCGGGATACTGAGCCCGGATCTGGCTCTCCCATTCTCAGGTGATCTCCTGCACTCTCTCGTGCTGCCACAGCACACGAACCAAAGGAATGGTCCGTCCATGCAGTTTCTGCTCCTACCGGTCCTTAATCGCCACCAGGTGTTCTGCAATGGTGTCTCCATCCTCAATTTCCAACTCTCCCCAGTCGATAACGTTTGTGGGTTCACGCACGTATTTCATCAGCTACGACACGTGGAATACATCATGCACCCTCTCCTACTGTGGGGGTAGAGCAAGACAGTAGGCCACCTCACCGACCCTGTGCACGATCTCAAAGGGCCCGATGAACCTCGAGGAAAACTTGCCTCCTCAGCCGAACCTCCAAGTACCACGACGCGGGGAGACCCTCAAAAAGACATGGTCCCCCTGCTCGAACTTCAAAGGCCTACGACGATGATTTTTGTAGGACTTCTGCCTGCTCTGAGTCGTCCTCATCTACTCACGGATGACCTCCACCTTCTCTATCATCGCCTGCACCAACTCTGGGCCCATGAGGGATGTCTCCCAAACCTCCGTTCAACACAACGGTGACCTACAGGGTCTCCCATTGAGGGCCTAAAAAGGTTTCATGCTGATAGTAGAGTGGTAACTGTCATTTTACGTGAACTCCACCAAGGGTAGGTGATCCTCCCAGCTCAGACCAAAGTCTAACACACACGCCCTGAGCATGTACTACAATACATGGATAGTGCACTCAGTCTTCCTGTCCGTCTGGGGGTGAAAAGTTATACTCATCCGTAGTTGGGTTCCGAATTCCTCGTGCAGGTCGCGCCATAATCACGACATAAAATGCATGTCACGGTTGGATATGATCGTCTAGGGTACTCCATGAAGGCGGATGATCTCCTGAACATACAGCCGCCCTAGACTCTCTACCGAGCTCCGCTCCCTAATGGAAAGGAAGTGCACTGACTTCGTGAGTCACTACACTATCAGCAAAATGGAATCTTGGCACTTTGTTGTGCACGGGAACCCAATGAGGGAGTCTATAGATATGCCATCCCACTTCCACTCCGAGATATCAAAGGGCTGCAAAAACCCTGCTGGAACCTGATACTCTGCCTTTACCTGCAGACAGGTAAGACACCAAGAAACAAACTCACCTGTGCTCCACTTTATTCCAGACCACCAAAACTATCGATGAAGGTCTCTGTACATCTTCCCCACACCGGGATGTACATCCAAGGGTAATGTGTGGAACTCCCGCATCACCTCCTCCCGCATCTCCACTGGTACTATAGCTCACCCCTGGAATAGGATCTCAGGATTCCCTCCTTCTCCACCAAGGTCAGCTATAGGGAATTCAAATTCACTGAAGCTTCTCGCACTAACCGAGCACGGGACTTCCTGCTAAGATCATCTGCTACTACGTTGCCCTTCCCTAGAGTGTAGACTATCTCGAAATCATAGTCCTGCAGAAACTCCAGCCAGCGCCTCTACCTCAGATTCAAATCCCTTTGAGTGAAGATGTACTTGAGGCTCTGGTGGTCTGAGTAGACCACAAAATTCTCACCCAGAAGGTAGTTCCTCCATAACCTCAAGGCAAAGACCACTGCTAGCGGCTCTAAATAATGAGTTGCATAATTATGCTCATGGGGCCTCAACTACCTCGACCCATATGCAATCAATGTTCATTGCTGCATCAGGACGCACCCAAGCCCATCTCTTGAAGCGTCGCAGTATACTATGAACTCAACGCCCTCCTCTGGAAGCCTCAACACTAGGGAACTAGTTAGCCTCTTTCTCAACTCCTCGAAGGCCTTATGGAACTGATCAGTCCAGGTGAACGGTCATCCCTTCTACATCAATGCGGTCAAAGGGGAGGAAATCCTGGAGAAATCTTCCACAAACCTCCTCTAGTACCCTTCCGAACCATGGAAGCTCCGTACCTTTGACACATTTTTGGGTGGCTCCCAAAAATCACTTCCTCTATCTTTGTGGGATTTATGGCCAATCCCTACTCTGTAATGACATACCCAATAAAGTGAACCTCATGAATCCAGAACTGACACTTCGAGAGTTTCCCATACAGATGGTGCTCCCGGAATAAGTCTTGGACCATCCTCAAATGCTCTGCGTGCTCCTCCTCTATTGAAGAGTACATGAGTATGTCGTCAATAAAGAAAACCACAAACCAGTCCATGTACAGCTGGAAGATCTGGTTCATCAAATCCATGAAAATGGTAGGGGCATTCGTCCCACCAAAGGGCATCACCAGAAACTCTAAAAGCCCATAATAAAAACGGAAAGCCAACATTGGGATATCAGCTTCACAAACCTACAACTGGTGGTAGCCAAATCGAAGATCAATCTTGTAGAACCACTTCGCACCTCTCAACTAGTCGAAGAGGTCGTCAATCTTTGGCAAATGGTACTTGTTCTTTATCATGGCCTGATTCAGGCGATGATAATCCACACAAAGCCACAGACTCTCATCTTCCTTTTTCACTAACAAAACTAGAGTTTCTTAGGGGGACACACTGAGCCTAATGAATCCCTTCTCACGAAGGTCATCCAGCTAAATCTGTAGCTCCCGAAGCTCTTTGGTCACCATCCGATATGTTTCACATGATAACGGGGCAGTCCCCGGCTGCAAGTAAATACAGAACTCCATCTCTCGCCTCATAGGTAGTCCTGGGACATCCTCAGGAAAGATGTCTATGTATTCCTCTACAACGGTAGGGATACAGGTGCCTGTAGTGCCTACTGCTCTGAGGGCCATGCTCGCCAACTGGTGCAAAAAAGGTTGGGGTCTCCTGCTCAGAGTACCCATCTACTTCGCCACAAGGTCTCATTCACCAAGGATGGTGAACCTTGTCCCATCAGAAAACACGCCTCTGAATTGTCTCTGATGAAATTCGATAAGGTTGTGAACCATATAAAGTCAATCCATGCCCATAATAATGTCGTAAGGTTCCATCGTGATGAAGAGTAGGTCCCACGTGAAACTCCCTCCTCCAAACGACATTTCGTACTATCTGTAGATAAAGGTCACTAACGAGGCACTTCCTGTAGGAACCTAGAGGCTAATTGCAGGTGTCAGTGCCTCTACTAGAAGCTCCAACTCTCATACCAACCGTAGTTATATAAAGGAGTGGCTGGCGCATATGTCTACTAGTACCGAAGCAAGCATAGAGTAAACACAAAGCGTATCTCGGACTATCTCGTGTACTGGGGGTCACTGTAACATCCCAAGTAAGTAAAGAATTATGGGTTTTAATATCTATGTCTATTTATGAATTCGATAGTGTTTTAGAGGTTTAAAATGAGAATAAATCTAATCTTAATATTGGAATACTCTAAATTTTTTAAAAAGGATTGTTTTACCACCTTTTGATGGAAAAACATTTTTAAATAAAAATTTTGAAAATTTTATAAGTTATATTTGTCAAAATAAACTTATTCATTAGAATAGGGACATTGAAATTTACTTTGGATAAATTTTTGGTATTTTTCTGACAATGTTCATTTTTTAATGGATAGTGAAAAATACTGCATTTTACTTCAAAACTGATTTTTCATCTAATTTAATTATATGGTTAGATTATATTTATAATTGGTTTTAAAGTGTAATTAGAATATATTTTTTACCATTTAATCCAATTTTGGTCATTATAATTAGTTTCACTTTGGAATTGGTCATAAACAAGTGCCAAACATTTCATAGATATTGTTTCAAAAAAACCCGCTATTTGTTTTGACAACGGCGATTATTTTTAAATTAATTATTGCAATTTCTGTGTTTGTAATTTGGTAAAATGGATTCCATATTTGTAATCAAAAGTTACAAATTATGTAATTAATACTCTTTTGTTTTTTGACATTATGAATAGTAACGACGGTAATTATCTTTAATTATCGTGATTAATTAGTAATCGGGTAGTTAAGGGTAATAAAATAATATCATAATAATAACAAATGACCCCAACATGTGTCCTAATTATATTGGTTGTGTCATGGCCGACCATGGTATGCCTTGTACCAAACTTTGGGACCCCATGGAACCACTTTTGGGTGATAGTGACACTTTATCATTTTATTTTTAAAGAAAGGAGAATATCACAAAAGTATGTAACACCTAAGTAAAACAATTTTAATTTTATCTTCATAAATGATCTCTTGAACTATAAATAGTAATTAGAAAGATAAAAATATTTCCTACATCATATTATTTTTTTATAATTTTTAGACATTAAATAAATTAAAATTTTTATGACACCAAGATGATGCATCGATTACCTCATTAATGAACGATTTAAATAAAATGAAAATATAATGTAAAATATAAGACTTACACTTGTCAAAAACCTATTTTATGAGTATATTTATAACCCTTATCACATTATACTATAAATATATCAATGTGGGATCTTTAAAATCGGAAACTCATTTTAATATAAAGTAACATTTCTTGACTTTCCAAGAGTGCCCTTCCTCCCTCTTATAAAAGGCCCCACCTCTACCTCCTTACCCACACCTCTCAAGAGATTGCATCGAACAATCTCTGCTCATTTTATCTCTCCACATCCCTCTCTTCATCCTAGAAGCCTTACCTTAGGCAGAAAGCTCTTCAAGAAACCCTTTTGGTTCAAACCAAGAGGAGTTACCCGATTTAAAGGTAATGTCTTCACATGTGTTCTTTTGTTTTATTTTTCTTCTCCAACCCCCTAAACTCTTTTTATTACATTCTTTTGTAAAAAAACAAGTATCTTCCATATACTAGGATATTTTTATGAGAAGTATTCTAGCTACACTTACACACACCTCCGTCTAATGGTTAAAGAACATAATGTTCCTGTGGATGGCGAATTTCTGGCTCACGAAACGATGATTGTTCAATATTCTTTTAACACCCTTCATGGTGGCCATTAAGATGTCACAATATTTATATATGATATATATTATGTTTATGTTTTCCTTATTCTTATTTATTTTTCATTTATGGCATACCTTTATGGTTTCCATTATGGGTAAACGCGATATCTTCATTTTAGGAAGTGCGGACTACCGCCCCCTCAAAGTGATTTGATTCGTTAATGCCATTTGTGGGATGTATAAAGGATGGAGTTAATGATATTATATATGATATTATATTATAATTATAATATACCTTTATATCATTATGAATTCATTCCATTAAATATGAAATATAAATGAAAGTAAAGTTCATGCGTACGTACGGCTTACCGTCTCCATGAACGGTGCATTTCATTTATTACCTCTAAATTTTATGTAATGTTATAAATGCATTTATATACTAGATATATATGAAATATATGATATCTACTTCATGAATATAGTTTTTGATATAATGTATATTTTACCACATGAACAACTTGTAATTATAAGAAGTTTATTTTTGGCTCAAGTACCAAAGATTGACAAAACGACCGTTTTAACATAAATAATTACATAAAGTTCATAACATAGTAATAAGTGATATAAAAGGAATAATTAACATGAAAAAGGTTCTTAAGAAAGTATAAATTAACTCTATTTTATTATTTAAGAGATTAAAGAACGGTCGAGTCAAGTCGGACATGAGGTAAGGGACTTCGTCTCAATCTCCTTTCATTGAGGCATATTTTGTTTTATACACAAATTTCTTTTATACGGTGTATAAAACCCTTTGACTTTTATGTTTATTCAAAAGGAGTCTTTTTTATATGAAGCGTTTTACTAAATGAAAAAAGGTAATGTTCTTGTCGTACGTATGCGGCGACAACGACTTCTCCACCGCTGTGACCATTATTTGAGTTTCTGCTTCCTCTACAAGCCATAACTTTTTTTTAAATGAAAAATAAATACCATTTTTTACTTTTCATTTATTTTGGTATTGAAAATGGTTTTGATAATGTTTTTATCAATGTTTTTATCAATGTTTTATTGATATCTTATGATTGAAATGTGGAAATGTTATATTTCCTTTATACATGTTTTATGTGATAGGATTATGTTATGGTTCTTGGGCATTGTTTATGAAGACGGGTGGTTCTGTGATAAACTAAGGGTGGGTGAGCCCAATATAGCTCTCCAATGCATTGGGTAATGCAAAGGGGTTAAACTCTAAGGTTTCTCCGAAGAGATTTAGGGAATATACTGTGATTGGTATTCCAAACGTAACCATGAGGGTTAATCCCTACGTAAGAATGTTATGAATGCCTCAAGTTACCTTTATGTCATATGATTTCTATGAGTTATTCATGATTTGATGAGGTATGTTAAAGTTCTTATGTTTTATGAGTAAAGTATGATATCATTGGTTCTTATGTATACATGGACTAATGTATTCATTTCATACTTTTATATCCATTACTGAGCTTTTTATGTTCATCCAAAGTTTTTGAAATGTTTTTCACAGATCAAGGGAAAGGTACATGATATGATGATAGTGTCAAGAAAGTTTCATGAAAGAATCCATGTTTCATTTTAAATATGTTTCCTTGGATGGGAAAAGTGAATATTGTCTTTAATGTAACCACCTTGTTTAAATGTGGAATGTAATGCATGATTTATGATCTAATTCTATAAAACACTAAACATGAAAAAATCCTCAATGTGTAATCTTGTAATAACTCAAGATTAAGTAATGTTTAAGGATGGGTCCTTATATTCACGAACACCCATAGCCTGAAGTTGCTCGCGGCCTCTACCGCCAGCTCCCTGAGCCTGGCATGGGCCGCCCGGTGGAGGAGGTGGAAGGACCTTGAAACACCATCCTAGATATCTAGGTCCTTCCACTCTACCCATGTCGCCTCCCTGAGGACCACCCTATCCTCACCTAAGAGATCCCTGGTCACGGCACTAACTCTGCCGCTGCGGTGAGCCCACTACCTGCCACGGGTGATCGGTATGCCTGGTCGGGCATTCTCGTTCAAGGTGACCCCGTCCATCAGAGGCATACCACCGGCTCTTCCCTGCCTTCCCTGGTGCTCCACGCCACCACTGCAGTGTGCGACCCTGCCCCTGTGTCTGCTCATGGAAGGGCCAACTCAACCGAGGCTTTTCTCTCTGCCACTTGCATGTCACTGAAGACTCTCCATTGAAGTGGCCACTACTAGGCCCTGTCAGCTGGCGTCCCTCATCCAAGAATCTCTCCATCACGAGTGCCCGCTCTAGCACCCCAGTATAAGTAGGGATATACAGGGGCACTACACTATCACGGATCTCCCTACGAAGACCCTGATCAAACATTCGCACCTGAAAGTAATTGTCGTGGATCATATCCTATGAGTAGCGTGTCATATTGGTAAATCGGGCCGAGTACAACGCCATGGTCATCCCCCCTGCTTCAGCTCTAGAAGCTTCTGAATCCAAACAGAGCGTAAACAAGAGGGGGAGTACTCCTCCCGGAAGAGCTGCTGGAAGCTATCACACGTGAGAGACAAATCGTCGTGGGTATGCGTAACCAACCCCCACCAACTCCCGGCCGTCCCGTGCAAAACTCTAGCATATAGAGCTACCATCTGATCCGCTGGTGTCCGTACTAGCCTGAAAAAGTCGATCCATGGACTCTAGCCTATCTTCTGCTACCTAGGGATCCGGGTCTCCATGGAACTTCTGCGGTCCCAGACGCTGAAAGTCTCAGAGCGCACTCAGCATGTGCTCAACTTCAACCTGTGGTGGCAGTACTAAATACTTCTCCCCAGGTGGAGGGGCTACTACTGAAGCACTGGGTGGAAGGGGATCACTTGAGGGTCCCTGAACTGATGCCTCATCACTCACCAGGTCGTTGTCACGAACTGGAGAGGGTAGCCTGGTTGGCTGCTGTTGTTGTGGCATCCTGAAAATTATCAAGGATTACCGCGATCAAATGAGCATATATATATATATATATAACATTATTCACAAAGGGGAGCTGACTCAACAAGGATAGTCAAAGACTCAGTCCTACTGGATGCATGTTCCAAAGTTCCCTGCAAAAAGTGTCTCAGTGTACCGAGTCGACAAGTGGGTTATCAGGGTCCTGGTGAATGGATACGCCGGCCACCTGTACCATCACTAGACTCCCTGGCCTGAGAGCCGCTCTCAAGACATGTCGACACTTTCCCTAAATCCCAACTGATTCCTTTTTAGGGATGTCCAAACAACTCTCCAAGGAATGAACCACCTCTGATACCACTTTGTCATTACCCGACCCGACCGATCTCGATCCGAAACTACCCAAAGACCGCCTCCATAGGCTAGGGGCTAGCGACAAGAGATGAAGGCATAACAATCTTGGTGAGGCCTTTGCCTAAGTACCTGTACACACACACAACCCACTCAATGAAAAAGTGCATAGTAAAAAGGAAACCAAAGGACAAACAAATGTAACCCAACCACAGTCATGCATCAACCTCTAAATAGGAAAAGTGAAGTGCTGAAAAGTACTAACAGATACTGAACAGAAAAAGGGTCAAAACACACACCCAACCAAAAAGGTGCCACAACCCAGAAACAGGTAAATGAAAGTAAACAGCTGGTGAGTCTCTTACCAGAAATTCCTACTACGTCCACTGAATGTAGCCCAAGATCCTGTTTCCTCTACGCTCCTTTGTAGTCCCGATCGACCTGTCCATCGTCTACAAGGGCACACCAAGTGCGGGTAAAGCCCAAGCAGGGGTGAGTATAAAGATACTTAGTAGGATGATCCGAAAGCTTGAGGGAGCAACAAAGGAGGAACTAAAACGATGAGCAGTAGACATGACAAGGAAAAGTGAAAGAGTGCAGTAAATAGAGTGCAGCTCAACCCAACAAAAGAAAGGAGGAAGACTCATCCAACCAAGAGGAGCTAGACACAGAAAGCACGTGGCATAACCCACATGTCTTCGCCCCTCCTAGAAGGAGAGTAACTGAACCCAATGAGTGGGAACGAAAGTAGGGTGTATATACATATATGCTCAACAAGAAACTTGAAAGCTTGTGTAAGGGGATATCCATCTCCAAGATCATCCCAGGACAATTCGCCAACACTTATAAGGGTATCCATCACTGATCCCCAATAGTCCTCCGTGTCAAAGCTACCTCATCGCTAAATCGTACCACCAAAATTTATGCTTCGGTAATCACAGAGAAAAGCCATTGACTAGCCTCGTCGAAAGGGATGAGTCTGAAAGAAGTCTTCATCAGGTAACCCACTGCCCAGCCCAACTGGAGGGTAAACCCCAAAAGGTCGTCGGGTGATCCACTGCCCAGAACTGGTGGAGTGTAAACCCTAAAAGGTCGTCTGGTAACCCACTACCCATCCCAACTAGAGGGTAAAACCTAAAGTCAATGGGTAACCCACTTCCCAGCACCGCTGGAGGGTAAAACCTAAGGTCAACGGGTAACCCACTGCCTAGCCCTGCTGGAGGGTAAACCCAGAACTCTTCCGATAACTCTGTGTTGCCCGCGCCATCACTAGGTGTTCCTAACATCGCGAATATGCATTGGGACAGAGTGCATCAAAGAAAAATCTGACCAATGTCCTTTCATGTTTCCCCATTTAATGAGATCTCGAAATAGGCTCCGTACTCCCAAACAGATTACACCATTGTAATACTCACGGAAAAACACATGAGATAGACTATTTACTCACTAGAAACGGACTCCCGACAAAAAAGTTATTCAACATCGCCTCACGCCCATACATCATCTCATGGGGCCCACACCTCGATCCCGAAAGAGGTCGGTAAAACTATGCCATCGTGATGCTCTCGGAAAAACACACCAAAAAAACTAGTCATTCGCCCTAAATGGACGTCTGATGAAAAAGTCACAAAACGCTGCTCACAACTTAAAAGACGGTCTGTGGGGTCCAAACATCAAATATGGCCTCAATTCCCAAAACCACCCTGTATGACTTCGTCTTGACATCAGGGTCACAACTCCACTGACGGCGCCTTAAATGGACTCCGGATGTGTGCACGCCATCCGAAGGAAGAATCCCGGCGAGGTACTTAAGGAGCGCGTCGCACCACCGAACCCCCATCTCAGGAATTGAAAATTACCTATACCATCTCAAAAACATCGTCTCGAGCTGAGTATTGCACTTCCCCAGACAGCACGCAAAACAGACACCCGTAGTGAAAGTTACGGGTGTCTGAAGTCGAGGGGAAGAACCCCTTGGGCGGGACCGGCCTGGTCCGGCCAGTCCACACGGCCTGGGCCGGCCCGCGTCGGCCGTCCCGGATCACAGCGCCATCCCACGGCTCGGCTTCCTGGCCCGTCCGCGGATCCATAGTCCACCTCGCCGACCAGTCCTCATAGCGGGTCGCTGGTCAATGTGGAGACACGCCTTTGGCGGGTCTCGGTTCCCTCACAGGGTCGCGCGCTGCGGCCCCTGGTCCACCCGGCCGACAACCTCCACATGTCGTAGCTTGAAGCCTACAACGCCACACAAAGTCGTCGTCGCACTGAGGAGCCCATTGCCACGCTTCCGTCTCGGAAACTTCCGTCGCCGCTGGAAGATTGCCGGACCACCGCGCTGACCACCAGACCACCCCTGGAACCGCTGGAAAAAGGATAAAATGGCCGGAAAACTTCCCAGGGTCACCCCGAGCACCCTGGGACTCAAAAGTTTGATCTGAAAAGGGATTTGGGGAGCTCGAATCAAATCCTACGCAACCAGGGAATTTTCTCGGCAATCAGATATCCTTTTGATGCAAATAATTGCATTTTAAGGGGGTTGTGGAAATTAAAAATTGAAAATGCTTGAGCCTACCTCGCTGGGCGTAGCCCGTAGCTTCACCGACGATACACCAGAGTCGCTACACCTTTCCAAAGAGGTGGAGGTGAGGAGAGGAGATTTTTAAGAGGAATCCTCCAGGGAGAGGAGCAAGGGGAAATAAGGTGGAGGGGTGGATGTGTTTAAATAGAAAAACACTTAAACCCCCGCCAGTTGGCCACGTACCCAAAATCTCGACAGGGTCGAGGTAAATCCGACCCTAGGGTAAAAACCACGTTCTGATTGCAATTTTGGTCTCTAAATTTTAATCTGATCCTCCGTTCAGAAGTTATAAAGTTCACACTTGGGGCTTCTAAATTACAAAATCGCCCCTGGTGGCGTTTTCCACAGAAGGGTCGCGCCCACAAAATTTATACCCCTCCAAGGGTAAACGGCACACTCCGGACTCAATGGTTCCCTCGGTTTTCCAATCCGAGAAAATTATTAGGATTTATTCTGTTTATTTGGCCCGCCTAGTGTGAACGCACTTAAAATTAAATTCTGTCCACATAGGGGCTTAGAATCACACGTCGTCTAAACTCCCTGCTCTGGAATAACATTATGAAAATTTTGAAGTCTTACATGCTCAAAACCCAGGTTCTTATAATCATAATTGGTAAATCAATGTGAAATTCAATATTACGATGAATAATGTTTAAAAAATTTAGAGAAGGATGAAGTTGTGTAAATATTTGAGAATTTTCTAGAAGTGTTGAAGAAGTCAAATATGTATCTGAAATTTAAGGAAAATTTATATTTTTGGAAATTTGGTTCAGCAAGATAGTTTTTCATAATTCCACTAAAATAAATTTTGGGTCACCTAGAAAAGGAGGAAGTACTTTGTAATTTCCCAACATAATTACTATTTATAAAAAGAAGGGAGAAGGAGGAGTGATGATGTATTTTAGAGAGAAGGAGTTTCCGGATTGAGATTTCCTAAGATAGGTTTATAGAAACAAGAGGAAAGGATATGAGAGAAGACCATAATCAATGTTTTTTGATTGTACTGAGAAATCAGACTGGGTTTTCCCAATTGAGAAAGAAGTAGTTTAGAATTATCTCAGTTGTATTATGGTAGAATTATTTTATTGGACTAAGAAATCAGATTGGATAGATTAGACTATGAAATGAGACTAAGTATCATTATGAAGTACAAGAAGTTATTAATTTCTTATGGGAAGGAAATTGATGAATTATTATGAAGTTTATATTTGAGAAAGTTGACAAAAAAGCACAATAACTTTTTTTGAAGCATATAGTGAAATATTATTAAACTATTAAAAAAATTGTATTACATCATTTTTTCTACTTGAAGAATATGCACTGTTGTTTTTAACATTGTGATAGATGAGTGTAAGGGAATATTCTACTCATTTTTTTTAAAAAAAGTTTTTTTCTTGATAATTGTGTGGTATTGGATTTTTTCCAACCATACCAAGGAAGGAGATACTCTTGTTGAGTAATGAACCCTGTTAATTCGTTTGTTCTTATAGATGTGTTATTGCTTTTTTCAGAACAGTAACAATTATTTAAAATGAGGCGAAGGTTGTTTTAAAATAAGGAAACCTAAAAGAAAAAGATATCAGCAATTAACACCTCCTCCCCTTAGTGATACATTGATCCTACTGGGCACTCTCACATAAAAATTAATCTTCAAAATATATATCATCAACTCAAATATAAGGAGTCAGATATTCTAAATTCCACTTAATAGATAATGTATAACCAATTTTAGTATCTTATAATTTTTTGGTCTATCTAACAATATATATATATTTTAATGTCCATGATGAAACATATTTTCTACTAGTTTCCTAATTCCTTCGTTATGGTATTCATTAAATACATTATGGTTAACTAAAGAATCGATGAAGTTCATGAGCAACCCCAAAAGTTACATCTTGGAAACAAGAGGGATAATAAAATTTATGATAAGGTATTGAAATACCATGTCTAGATTGGATACGTTATGTTCTCAGGAGATTTCATCTCAGAGCATGGAATCTTAATAGATCATAAGAAGTTGAATCTTGTCTTTTCAAAGGGCGGAACAATAGAATGTCTTTGAAAATTGAGTCTACCTAGGTTTGGTAAGATGTTATTAATGATTTATGAGGGAATTATATAAGTTTGAATATGTGTTGAATTATTTTTCCAAGAAAGGGGTAAAATTCATATGGTATTCAAAGTTTCAAACTTCATTTGAATATTTTGAGTAATGTGTAACCTCAATGCTCTTTTTATTTTACCAGAAGTAGGAATGGGATATTCAGTATTTTGTCATGCTTTTGGTTCTATTTTGTTTTATTTCCTAATATATAAAGATCATGTAGTGGTGTAAAACTTTTTTTAGCTTCAACCACATGATAATAATTATCTAACCCTTGATTTAGAACTCATAATAGTTAGGAAATACCTCAAGGGTTGGAGGGATTACCAATTTGGGGAATGGTTCACTATCTATTATGACCATAATATTTTAAGTTTCATTTTTATAAAAAAGAACTCAATATTAATCATAGGTAATGTATAAGGTATATTCAATCTTTCTACTATGACATCACCAATACTTAGGGAAATAGGAATGTTTCTGATGATAATCTAAGTCAAAAAAATTCTTCTCAGACATTAATGGTATCAAACGCTGAATAGAATCTCATGGGACACTTTTCTTGGATATACCTAGATAAGATGTAGGAAGAGACTTTTATTTTTCTTGCCAATGCTCAATTTTCATCATCTCTTCTCACGATGACATTTCAAGAGTTATGTTGGGGGTAAAATAGGAGTATAAAGAACTCTATATTGTTGGGATAGCATCAACAAGAACTCTTTCTCCCCAGAGGGAATTCTCTATTTTAGAAACTGATATTTAATTACTTTATATTTGAGGTGGGATGTGGTGATAATTTTTCACTATTTCTTGCAGGATGTCTATCCTACTATAATGAAGTAGTACTATGACATGAAGGGTTAGTTTTGGTATCTATGTTTGAAACATGGAATCATTTATTTGGGGTCTCATTACTATTCCTATAAGGTTATTAAGATCATACACTAAAGTCTTTGGGGATTACTTCAACAAATCTATATTCCTATAATGAAATGGGATAATATATCTATGGATTTTATAACTATGTTTCCATGTATTCCTTGAGATAATAATTCCATACAGGGGGTGACTAATCAACAAACTGAGTTGGATCACTTCATTCAAATTTGAGACATTTTTAAGTCATATTTAGAAAATATGTATGTTCAGAATAGTGTGATGTTGCATGGGGTAACATATGATATTATTTTATATAGGGATCTATAATTTGACTCTTGGTTTTATAAATAAACATGTGTTTCATTGGGTTTTTAAGGTATGTTGAGAGTGAATTACCATCCTAATATTGATGAAAAAATAGAGTGTACAGTTTAGATTTTATAGAATATTATCAATGCTTTCATTATAGACTTCTGAGGATCTTAGGAAATCTATTTGGGACTAGTTAATTTTAATTTTAAAAATAGTTACCATTGTTATATCAGAATGGATCACTTTGATAATTTATAAGGACAACCGTGTAGGTACCCTCTTTGTCAGTATGAGGTGGATGGAGTTTTTCATGTTGGGTGAAGCATTTTTTCAGAGACATTTATGATGATTTTCATTATTCACTAGTGACTAGTAATGTCTTAGAGTCAGTTTAAATATTATGAATATTTTTGGAGTTTCCTTATAAATTTTTTGTTAGGTGTTTGGGTATTCTTGTATGTTTCACCTTGATTAGGTCAATTTCATATTAGAATGAAAGGGAAGTTAGATGCGAGATAAATGAAAACTTTTTATATAACTATGTAGATTTGAAATGGGTGGTATCTGTTATATTTTCAATTAAACTTGGATTCTATCGATGATTCTTTCCATGTGTCTTAGGATAATAAGTACCAACCTAATCCCTCTCATATTATGCATTAAGAAGATCATATTTTAGTACTAGATATGTTAGAATTTAAATAATCAATTCAAGTTACTTATTCGTAGAAAATACAATAAATGGGATGTCTATTCCATTGGTTCAAGTGGAATGACAATATATAATGGATTCTTAGGTGATATGGGAATGGGAATCGATGAAAAGTGAGTAGTGGTCAAGTGTTTTCTTTAATCAGTCATGTTCATATTGACATTCAATGGAGAAAATGTTATATGGTTGGATGAATTATTCAAATACTGATGTCACATTCTAATAGATATATTATTTTTGGTTATAAATTATTTTAAACTATTCTTGGGTTATTATGGGTGATTATTGGGGTTTTTTTGAGTTTTCTTGGAATGTTTATGGTTGGTTCGTGGTTATGAAAAATCTTTTATTCTATTTAGGAAACCATGTGACTTGTGGTGTTTTGGGACAATAGAATTTTTCATGGTCATGGTATTGTTATAAAAATGGTGTTAGAAAACCAAGAATCTTTCTCCAATGGATATAAATAGGAGCATAGTTAACATAGAATTTCATAACCCATGCAACTAAACAACAAGATGTGGATTAATTAATCTAAAAACTTATTTTTGGACATTATATTCCTTAAATTTATCTCATTCTTCATTCTGTAGACTAAGTTATTAGCTCATGGAGATCCACATGGAGATTTTTTAGATCCCATATTTTCTAGAGTGAGATTCTAATAGAAATTGGGTTTTTGGATCTTGTAAAGTCAATGTAAGAGTCTCTTATTCATTATTCTTCATCTTTTTCTTCGTATTCTCTCTTTATATGGAAAGAAACAAAATTCTAGGTATGTTATGTATATATGTCTAGGCATTATGAGGATATAAATGGAATTATATTAGATTTTTTTGAGTAAGGAAGAAAGAGACCAGATCTATGTTGTTAATTATGTGCTCCCTTGAGAATTATCTTGGTAAGTAATTTCTCCTATCTCTTTTAATCAAGAGTTTGTTTAATTCAACTTTCATGATATGTGTTTCTTGGTTTAGAGACAATTTTTTCTTATTAGGGGCCTTCATTTATCTTATTACATTGATTATATTCCATTTTTTTAAACACCAATTTTTTTAAGTTTATTGTTTCATGAAAATTATTTGTTTATTAAAACATTTTTACTTTATCATTTCTAATTGTTTATATAATTTTTTTTGTAATGAAAATTTATTATAAAAATGTGATAATTTTTTATTGTTTTGAAAAAAGTATTTCACCTAATTTTTTGAAAATGAAAATGTATTTCAAATAATTATTTTTATAATTTTGATAATATTCATTATTATTGTGTTATATTCCCTTTGAATGATTAGACCCATAAAAATAAAATCATCGATGTGTGTTCCATTAGTGAAATTGAAATTATCTACGTGTTTAATATGGAAAATGGGAACTTTGGGTACTTATGTGGTGGTTATATTTCAAAATAATGATAGGATGGATTGTATCTATCTGTAATGGACATTATCTACAACACTAATAAAAATTTTTTATGACTGGGGGTTCACTTGTTGGGGTGTTATATCATGGATTGGCATGTTCTTTAGGTACATGTGTTCATAATGTAATTTTATCAATGTGGCATGAGGATCTTAGATAACACAAACCCAACCTACCCTATGAATTTTTTCTATGGCGACCCTTTTGGAATGCTATTTATTTATAGATTCTTTAATATATGGTTAATTTTTCAATTCTTTGAATATGTTTAGTGTATGAATTTTTTATAAATTATTCAATAAGTGTTAATATCGATGTTTTTATGAAATTTTTTTAAATATATATTTAATGCACTGTATTTCTTTAAATAAACATAATTGATTTGTTATAATTTATGTTTATGAAACGCATAGTGGGATATTACTAGGAACGTTTTAATCACAACTATGAATACCTTTAGAGGTGTGCAGATATTGTTTTATCTAATGCAGGTAAAGGCAAGACACTATATAGTGCTGGTGGGCATCAATTTTAGCGGGGGTGTGAGTTTTTGTTAGAGACATGTTCAGATATTTTCTAATATATTTGTAACTTCATAGATTTCCTATGTAATTTTTTTGAAAATTATATGGGATTATTTCTAGACCTGGTGTTGAGATCGCACAAGATTATATGGACTGGGGTTCCAGGAATAAAAATTTGAACTATTTTTAAATTTATTAAAAATACCGTGCATGATCAGTTTTAGTAAATTTTAAACGAGTGCTCGGAATTGAAATCTGTGGGCACCATTATGTTCAGAGTAGTGGGTTTTTCTTAGTTGGGACAAAACATCAACCAGAATGGGTTGACTGTGGAAAATATTTTTTAGACGTTTTCAGGAAGAATAATGATAAATTTAAAAATTCTATTTTATTTTCTCTTTTAATGTTTCGTGATGATGCAGCCATGTTGTGCGGTGGAGACTCAGCGAAACTACAAGGAAGTATCATTCCAACACTGAAATGAGTTTAAAACATTAAAACACATTAACATTTTTCCACCATTAATCAGGGGTAGGGACCAGTGTTATGATTCTTAAAGCTAGAGAACTTCCCTATAGCCTAGAATTTTCCTTGAGGAAGGAGAAGGAAGCACTCCCACTAGCAACAACAAACACCAAAAAACGACAGATCAAGGACATTTGTGGAAGGATTTCCATCAATGATGGTTTCTCTCCTCTGACTAATCCTCTTTCCATGAAAGAGGTTTATTTTCTTGGTGATTTCTTTACCTGTTCCTGTTTCCAACAATGAACACGGACCGACCCACAATCATGTTCATCAGTGATTCGATCATTCTTGTAGGATGGTTATAATTGCAGCATTTAATAGGATAAATCTTATCAAATATTCTCTTTCTCCACTTTCATATTTCCTATAACATGAATGGACCAAGTCTGACATGAACAAGGCCAAGTTCCATTCTATGGGTGTTCATATTCTTATCTATCTTCATCGTTCTTGCTTTCTTCACTGATGGACCCCTTGGTTGCGTCGATATTTTCTAAGAGGTTACGAATATGATTGGACCCTCGGAGTGATGATAAGACGATCTTGAACCCATAGAAGTGAAGAATGCAACTAGAGTTTCATAGGCATACTTCCATTTCAAAAACCAGAGCACGGAAGTGCAAATGGAGACCCATGCAAGGAGGTCTGTCGGTTGCACACGGAAGCACAGCCACTCGGAAGAAGACGACTACTAGCTCAATGGTCACTAGTGGAGGACCCAATAGCTTAGTGGTTGGGGGTGGTGGACAAGGCCTACATGTTGATGGCTAGATATGGGCTCAATCAGACATGGCACAAAGCTGTGTCATGTGGCACAACGTTGCATCTCGGGGTGAAGGGGCATTGGTCCTGCTGGACCGTAATGAGACCCAATGGAAACCACTATGGGGAGGCTCATACGACAACTGAATTTCTTGAACGTGGAAGTTGAATGCATTAACCAAGTGTGGATGCGGCACCCTCCACATCTGAGTGGGTAAGGATAATGCGGGAAGGTCGGGGTGGGCCTATCTGGGATGGGCCGAGTTAGGTTAGGCAGGACCTAGGTTATGTTGGTCCTACCAGGACAGACCGGACTTGGACCCAACCTACCCATTTTAACTAAAATTACCATAACTCACAAACCGTGTGTCCATTTGATAATCTATTTCCAGTTTTGGGACCCTTTCTATGAGGAAATCGTTTTGAGATACTCTAAATGAGTTTTCATGGAATTTGATGTGTGACCTATTTGCTAGAGGATGTGGTGCTCCCATAACAGGTGTTCTAAGGATGGAATCCTACAGTTGGATGTGACCTATAATATAAGTGATTACCTATAATGTTTTCCATACCTAGATTGTGTGTCTTATCTAGTCTTTGTATCTTACAAAGACTGAGTCAATACTCCCTTATCCCACCAGAGTGTGGGTCCTCTAATCTTTGATGACACTCTGTGTGTTACCTATACTTCATGTGTTAGGAACACTCTGTTTGTTATCTAAACTCCATGTGTTACTGACACTCTTTTTGTTACCTACACATAGTGTGTTACCAAGTCTCCATGTTTTACTACTTGAGGGTATTGTGGATTCATACGAAAATCTTATTTACACTCCATAGACCTATACTTGGTGTGTGTTGACTCTTTTGACTCCCGTGACTATATCTCTTAGAGGCTACACTTCATGTATGTATTTGGTAGTCTAATTGGTGTATTTATTTGTGATCATATTTTTGTTATATATCTTGTTATTATTTGTGGTTTACCATTGTATTTTTGTGTCCCTACTAAGTATTGTTTCTCTCACCCCTACATGGGATTTTCCCGCATGTGTCATGTCTTATGCAGATAATCGATAGTTTTGACAGAGTCCTTAGTGTTCCGGAGATAGGGGTTCTTCTTGGTGACCCAATGGATGTGGCTCGCTTTAGTGACATTCGAACATCTTACGGTACCTACCCTTTAGGTAGGTTTCTCTGCGGATGAGATCCCAGAGCTTGTACTTTACATTTCTGTTGGGATTGTATTCTTGACACTTTTTCTTTTAGTTTTGTGCCTTACTCTGAGTGGTTATTCTTATTGAGCTTAATAGATGTTTACTTAGTGTTTTTAGTTTCATATTTTTCTTAGACATGGGTTTCTGCAAACAGGTAATTAGTAAAATACCTCCCACTTGTGGGATATGTCGACTCGGCACTGGTCGCCAGCCCCTGGCCTTTGGAAGTCAGGCTTCGTGTAGTCACGGCACGGGCCCTAAGGGATGGGTCATGACAGAATGGTATCAAAGGGGTCGATTCTAATTTTGTTTTGGGGAAATAGTGCTAAGTGTTTTGAGTTCTTCTTTCAGGTGAGGGAACCCAATGTTGGTGTGGCGACCAATGTATCCATACACCCAGACCTTGAATTATGCTTTTTGACTCAGTACATGAATATACTTGTTTCATGGGAAATTAATTGTTCATGCATCGTATAGGAATTAAGTGTGTTCTAATGTCATTATTGAGTTAGATTTAGCTCACCAAGTATACTCTATTTATCGTGGTACATCTTGTTCTGTTTTAGAATGCATCCAAACAGGCATCGAGCCATGATTTTGGGGTGTGACCATGAGGACAGTCCACCGAGTGATGAGGCAACGATGTAGGAACTGTTTCTAGAAATAGAACTTCCTAGTGGAGTACCAATGATACCACCACCCAGGGAGGAGCAGTTCCTACCAGTGTTGCCAGTATAGAATGCACACAGGCTCAATGCATTGCATGAGTTCCACAGATAGTGACCTCCTAGGTTCTACGATGAGATAGATCCTTAGGTATTTGAGGATTGGTTGGAGGCAGTGATGTAATTTTTCCTCCTAGTGAGGATGCCTCTTGACCAGATAGTAGTCCTAGCCTCGAGTCATCTACAGGGATTGGCATGGAGATGTTGGAGCTTAAAAATCCAGTAACATGAGGTGGTGACACTCTCCTATATAGACATTGATCATCTTTTCAGGGAGGGGTTCTTTACAGATATGTTATTATTTGTGGGTATACAGGAACTCTTGCATTTGTAGAAGGGTATCTAGGTGGTGGCGGAGTACTCAACGAGATTCACAGACCTTTCTTTGTACACTACTAACATGCTGCAGAACCCGTTCTTCATGTATCGTACCTTCAAGTAAGGACTACACTGGGAGATCAGGGTGTTGATAATATTCCTTAGCATCCATATGCATGAGGGGCTGCTGGAGAGAGTTCTACTGGTAAAGAGATTTCTTGAAGAGAAAGCACCGACATTGGGAGCTACCAATGGGAGATAGGTAGTGGAGTCTTCAGCAGTAGGTAGCTGACACATGATGCATGGACCTAAGAAGGTCAAGTACTCTAGAGGAAAAACTTGGGATATAGGATCTGTTGTGTGAGACTCTAAGGGAAGATCAATTCAGTTAAAGGATAGACTGTGATTCTCATGTAGTGGTTAGGGAATCAGGTAAGAGATTGTCTGACCAGCCATATGACTGACTAGGAGACTATCGAGGGACCACTGAGGTAGCGGAGGAGGTAGGAACATGGTGGTCCTCTAGGCAACGTAAGTGGAAGAGGAGTAGGATAGGCGGAAAGAGGTGGATTGAGGTTTGAAAAACTACCACCACCATCCCCAGGTGGTCCACCCCTAGCATAGGGAGGTATTGGACAAGGGTATTCCAAACTTCAGGCGATAGAGGCCTATGTTCCAGAATCTCCAAAGATTATTAGATTTGTAATCTACATCTCCTACACCCTATATGTAGTTCTTATAGACACAAGTGTCAATCACTCTTTCCTTGCCATAGACATTTTTCATAGCTCAGATATTATGGTGGAGCCATTGGATCGACCCTTGCATTTAGATACTTCTACGAGAGGTTATTCGATGATCACACACTAGTTATGGTAGTGTGAGCTTACTCTTGGGGGTGAGAGTTTCAGTTGGGATCTCTTGGTGGCAGTGTTGAGGTCTTACGAGGACATTCAATGTATGGACTGGTTATCCACAATTCATGTTCAGATTGATTATTTTAGGTGCATAGTGCAGTGTGTCCATGAATATGGGTCCATGTATTCCTTTGTCGGTGAAAGGGGGATACATGCAGTGCAGGATGGACTCACACATCGGAGGGTGAAACAAATCATACATTTGTTAATTAACAAGACCCTTGGTGAAAAGAATGAGACGATTCATCATTTTCCTACAGTAGTGGATGAGTTTGAAGACATCTTGTAAAACCCTGATATTTTATGATAAGTATATTTTTTTATGTCTTATGTTATATGCAACATTAAATGAATCTTTCACGGCACACAACACTAGCTTGGCTTGCGTTACACGCAATCACGACCTTCCTCGATAGCGTGTGTAGTATGCAATACCGAGTTCCACTAAACAACGATATATTATTATAATATTATAAACGAGTCATTATGAGTATTATTAACTGAATTTTAAATTTTATAACATTATTATTCATCTTACATATTTTCTAGAACATGTTATGAGTACAAAATAAATTTTTCGGGTAAAATAAGTATTTTTCAAAAAATGCAGTTTTGCCGCCTTTTGATGGCGCACCCACTTTAAATATCGTTTTTGACATGTTTATAAGTTCAATTTTACAAAATAAAATTCTTTTTTGTAATAAGGATATAAAAATTTACATTGGATAAATTTTTCATATTATTCTAATAACTTTTATATTTTAATGAATAGTAAAAACATGCTATATTTTAATTAAAAACAACTTTTTTCATCGCAATAATTTATATGGTTAAATTATAATATTGAATGGTTTTAGAGTATAAATATAATATATTTTTACCATTTAATATAATTTAGGTCATTAGCATTAATTTTACATTGAATTCATAGGTAAAAACATTTCAATGTTTGGCAATGTTGTAACTTTTAAAAACCTGTTTGCTTAACAACGGTATTAATTTTAAATTAATTCCTGAAACTTCCCTATTTTGAATTTTGAAAAATGGATTCCATATTTGGATTTAGTGGGTCCAAATTATGTTAATAGGTTACTTTTATTTTTTTGAGATTATGAATAGTAACTACGTTAATTTTTATTTACTGCAGTTAAAGGTAAATCGGGTAATTTAGGGTAAATATAAGATTATAAAATTACCCTAACACATGAAAAAATCCTATTGGATGAATAAAAGTAGACCCATATCACTTAAGGGTATGAATATATTCATTTCATGGACTTTTGACCATGAAATAATATAATTATTATTAAAACCAAAGAAAGTGACAACATGTCACTCTCTTAAATATTATATGTATAATAATTTTAATTTAGTTATAAACTTCATGAAACTTAGAACATTAATAGTCTCCAGAAACAAAATAAAATTATATACATCATATGAATTTATTTATAATTTTTAGGGATTAAATAATTATCATTAATTATGACACAATAGTGATGTTGAAATTATTTTATTGATTGAAATATCAAATAAATGATTTTAAAAGTATTAAAATAAATATTATATGAACTATTTAATGTTCTCAAATAATTTTATATCTAAATATGATATTTTATTAATATATTAAATATTTTATTTTGAAAATATCTTCTGTATATATTTTATTTAAACTAAAATAAATGAATAGTTTCAAAATTGACACTATTGTTCATTTATAGAAATTACATATTATAAAATTGTTTAAAAATAACAAAAATATTTAAAAATTGTAAATTAAAATATATATCGTCTACAATGTAATATATTATACAATTATGTACAATTCACAACATATAATTAATTATTTATAATGATTTGAAATTTAGAATATTATTACCACAAATAAAATTAAATAGATTATATAAGGATAAATCATGTTGATAATGTTTAAATTAAATTCCCAACTTGTATAAATTTTATTTTATGATGATATTAAAACTCTATATCATCTAAGATTCTTATTTGAGTCTTTTTTGGAGGTTTTTAAGTGGGTTTGGAATTTATTATAAATTAATATTTCTTATAATTCCAAAGGTGCCCCTCTCCTCCCTTATAAATGGGCACCTCCTCCCTCTCCTCCTCACACAACATTGAGCCTTCAAGCTCGGCCAACCCCTGCAAATATATATTCTCCATCTCCATAGAAACATCCTAGAGATCTTTTTCTTCTTCAAAGACCAATCTTAGAGCCCTAAAAGGAGATTTCAAAGAGGCGTGTCGAAGAAGAGGTAATATTAGTTACCAATTCTTTCAAATTTATTTCTTCTTCTAATTATTCTTCTTTAGTTGTTTCATTATGAAGTAATAACATCAGAATCACTCATATACTGATATGTTATTATAAATATGAAACAACCCTATTTCACCTTCTATCCATCCTATGGAAAATGAAATCACTACGCGTGCGTACGTACGGAATACCGTCTCCACGCTGTGGTGTAATCTGTTTTCCACCACCACCTTACTTGGATGGGTATAATGGTGTAAATAATAACTATATATGATTATTTTAAATTTATATTGATTCTGAAATAGTATACATACACTTAAATACAATTCCACGATCATGGGAATAATATCATCGCCCGTGCGTACGTACAGCCTACCGTCTCCACGATGTAATGCGACTCGTTTTACATGATCTTCATTGAATAATGATTATATAAATGAATTTAATGAGTAAATATGATATATATTACACTAATACCATTCTGTAAATGAGTTATCTATAACCTAAAAAGAATAATAAGAATTTATTCGACAAAACACACATAAGAACATAAAGCAATAAACACCCGAATAACAAGTAGCAATGAAATATTACAAATAAGAATCAAAGAATATGACCATATATGATATCATAACAATGAGTATGATTCTGAAATAATTAAATGACATTATTTAAATCATTATACAGGAGGCTCGGACACGTACAAAGCATATCGGACCTAAGGTAAGGGAAAATCTCCCAATCTCATTTTTATCCGAGATTGTTTATACTTCGGTAATTACTGGGGAATATTTATCATCCACATACATGTTTCGTCAATATGTAATATTATTTCTATCCTCCTACAATTTTTTAAATCCAATTTTACCCATTGGTGAGTTTTTAGTAAAAGATATGAAAGGAATCTTTTTTCGTTTTTAGAACGAGGTACTTTTTGACTTTTCCGGCCAAAGTACGAGAAGAATGTTTTTTTAACTTATACGGCATGAATGAATTTTATAATTTCATAAAACATTATTTCCATGAAGCTTCCTTTATAATTTTTCAAGTTTATTTTTAATCAACTTCTTTTAGTATAAAATTTTATGACATGTTAAAAAAGGAAAAATGTTTTTGAAGTAGAAAGGATATTTTCCTCAAGAATGGAGCACAAGAATTTTATAAAAATTATTTTCCATATAAGATAATATAGGGTTCTGTTTCTATCACTATTTTTACATTGATTTGATTATGTTATGATGGAATTATTTTTATGATGTCCTTTTATCTTATATGTATTATATTATGATGGCATGACGTTTAAGAATCCAATTTTTATTACATGGGTTATGCTATGATGTATGATTTATGATATTGTGGCACACATAATAATTGTATCATTATGAGATGGGTGGGACCTATATCTCCCTCCAATGCATTGGGTAAATATTTATATCTCATGAGATAGACATGGCTGGAACGACAAGTTAATTCGGTTCAGTGATACAAGACTGGAACGAGGAGTGAACTTGGTTCAGTAATGGACTTTATCCGCTATGATAGTCTTGGCAATGAGTCTTGACTAAAATGAAATGATTTTATATGCTTATGTGTGTATTCCACAAAGTCTCATGTTTTAAGTTATGATTATTGGGATTACATTTCACCACTATGATTTATTCCATGTTATGATATTATGATCTCTTTTTCTGGTTAAGATATTCAAATTGTTATGTTCTTATGAATATGATATGATTGATATTTCTTTTTTTTTACCCTTAATGTGAATTTGAGATCACCCTTTTGTATGTTTTCTTTTCCTCAGGTCAGGAAGAAGGGTATTAAGTAGGATATGCCAAAAAGGGAGTCTAGATATGATGAAATAAATGGGAGACAACATAGATGATTTATGAACCAGTTGTTTATGTTTCCCAGTTTCTAAAGACACTATACCTATACGGTCCTTTCCTAGTTTTGTTATATATTTTAATAAGTGTGATTAAATTTTGAATTAATAATAATGTATGTAGAGTATGGGTCGTTATAGTTGGTATCAGAGCAAAGGTATAGTCAACCTTTGGAAACTAGGATGTGAAAGCCCTAGTAAGAACCCTAAGGATATGTCTAAGCATAGAACACAATATTAGTGTTTTAGAAATGGCCATGAATAACCTATGATAAGACCTTAAGTGTAAAATTTTATTCTTGATTATGTGGTTTTCCTATTATGATTAGTGTTTCTCACACTATGATTATTGGTTTTAGTCAATGGCTAGAACCCGATGCAACTGTGTTAATGCTGAATGGGATGGTAAATTCAATGATTTCCCCCCTGAGAAACCAAACGTTATGGGAGATGGAATGAAAAATCTTGTAGCTATGATCACACAACTTTCTCAGGCTATGAACCATGCAGGGCTTCCAAACGAACAAAGAAAGGAGAAACATTTTGTTGAATCCTTCATGAGGTAGCATCCACCTTCATTCAGCGGGTCTTCTGATCCATTAGTGGCTGAACAATGGATTAGTACCACTGAAAAGATATTTTCAGTTCTATAATGTTCTGAACATGACAAATTCATCTTACCAGTGTATCGTTTGGAAGGTGATACTGATCAATGATGGAATCTTATCAAGAATACGAGGTAAAGAGATGAAATTGAGTCCATGGAATGAGACGAGTTCAAGAACTTTTTTTTCAATAAGTACTTCCCTCATATTATTCGAACAAATATGGAGAAGAAGTTTCTTGAACTAAAGAAAAAGGATGATGAATCTGTTGGTACCTACGAAGAAAATTTTACAAGACTTTCAAGGTACACTTATGGAATTATTATCCAACATGAGAGTAAAATCGATCGATTCTTTAGTGACTTAAAACCAAGTCTTTGAAGGGCATTATCCATAAGGGACTTTAATAGCTACGAGTAAATTGTTCGATGTGATCTCAAGGTTGAGATGGATATTAGAGTAACCCATCAATCATATGGGTTTGATAAGAAGAGGAAAATGGAATTCAAAAGAAAATATAAGGACCACACTGAAAAGAAGTTGAGTTTTACTTTATGCTCAAATTGTGGAAAGAAACATGGAGGGAATTGTCTCAAAGGGACAAGAAAATGTTTTAAGTGTGGAAAAGAAGGTCATCAGGAAATTGAATGTCGAAATAATGGGATGAATATGTCTAATGATGCGAACAAAGAAAGGGATACAGAGAATGAACCTCCAACACTTCAATGTTTCAAGTGCAAGGAGATGGGGCATTATTCCAATCAATGCCCTAATCCAAGGGTTGTTGATGATGATCGACGTCAACAAACTCTTAAGGCCAAAGACAAAGGAAATTCACATGAAATTACTATCGGCGATGTGGAGTATGATAACGAAGTGATGAAAGGTACACCTACCATCCACTCTAAAGTAGAAAATGTTTTATTTTATTCTGGATCCACCCCCTCTTTTATTTCTGAAGAATTTTCTAAGGGTATCATCATACTACCTCATTAGTTATATATTGAGTTAGCTGTGACGACCCCTAATGGCACAACAGTTGCATAAAAAGTTTACAACTCTTCTCCGATTGAAGTTTGTGGGAAAGTGCTTCCTGCAAATCTTGTGATCCTTCCTATAGTGGAATTTGATGTGATTCTTGGCATGGATTGGCTTTCTTTATACGGAGCTCATATCAATTTCCAAAGAAGGGAAATCATATTTAATATTCCCGATCAATCTACCATCATCTATTGATGCAAGGATGAATATAACCTTCTAGTGGAAATTTCTTCCATCTTATGGGTCTTGATTCCAATAAATTATGGTTATTTATCTCAAATGGTTGGAGAGAAACTCACGATTAAGAATACACCCATTTTACGGGAGTTTGATGATGTCTTTTTGGAGGAACTTCTAGGTCTTCCACTAAATTGTGAAGTTGACTTTTCAAAATAACTCATAACGGGTGCTATTCCCATTTCAAATACACCTTATAGAATGGCCCCAATTGAGTTGCAAGAATTGAAGAAGCAACTCCAAGAGAATCTTGATAAAGGATTCATATTCCCTAGTGCGTCACCTTGGGGAGCACCTGTTCTATTTGTTAAGAAGAAAGATGGATCAATGAGACTCTAAATTTGATTATCGAGAACTTAACAAGATCACTATCAAGAACAAATATCCTCTTCCATGCATTGATGACTTATTTGACCAACTACGTGGATCTCAATACTTTTCCAAGATTGATCTTCGTTCAGGGTATCATCAATTAAGGGTCAAAAAAGTGGAAATACCAAAGACGTCTTTCCGTACAAGGTATGGACACTATGAATTTATAGTGATTCCATTTGGTCTTACTAATTCCCCGGCTATCTTCATGGATCTAATGAATAGAGTCTTTAGACACTATCTTGATCAGTTTGTGGTAGTCTTTATAGAAAATATTCTTGTCTATTCAAAGAGTTAGGAAGAACATGAAAATCACTTGAGAATTGTATTGAAGACCCTGATAAAGGAGAAGCTTTATGCCAAAATTTCCAAGTGTGGATTTTGGCTTCAAAAAGTTTCATTTTTGGGTCACATAATCTCAAAATAGGGGATATATGTGGATCCAGTAAAAAAAGAGGTTGTCGAAAGATGGTCGACACCAACAACAATAACTGAGATCCAAAGTTTTCTTGGTTTGGATGGATATTACCGACATTTTGTGAAATATTTTTCACGATTATATAATCCATTCACCAGGTTGACTTTAAAAGGAGTTAAGTTCGTGTAGACGGAGGAGTGTGAAGATAATTTCAAGGAGTTGAAAAGAAGGTTAGCCAGTGCACCTGTGCTCACACTGCCTTGTAGTGGATAAAGGTTTGTGATCTACAGTGATTCATACAAGAAGGGATTAGGGTGTGTCCTCATGCAAAATGATATGGTGATAGCTTATTCCTCACGACAATTGAAAATCCATGAGCAAAATTTCCCAACTCATGATTTTGAGTTAGCTGTGGTAATCTTTGCATTAAATATTTGGAGGCATTATCTTTATGGTGAAAGGTGTGATATTTATACTGATCATAAAAGTTTAAATTATATTTTCACACAAAAGGATCTAAATATGAGCCAAAGAAGATGTTTGGAGCTGATTAAGGATTACGACTGTTCAATTCACTATCACCCTGGGAAAGCAAACAAGGTGGCAGACGCATTAAGTCAACAAGACCATGCTAGCTTATCCATGATGAGGATCACAAAAGATCCAATATTTATTTATTTACAAAGGATGGATCTTGGAATTATAATGGAAGGGGAAAAATCTTATCTTTCTCAAATGAATGTTCAACCATCTATGCATGTGAAGATTAAAGAGACACAAAAAGAAGATGTAGAGTTACAAAATAAGGTGAGAAATTTTCCTGAATTCAACCTTGATTGGGATGGGATAATAAGGTTCAGGAATCAGTTTTTTGTTCCTCCCATCCCAGAATTAAAGAAGGAGATACTGGATGAGGCCCATAGTTCTTCATTCTATATTCATCCTGGAAGCACGAAGATGTATAGGGACCTGAAAGAGTACTTCTGGTGGGATGGCATGAAAAGTGATGTTGCTAAATATGTCTCTCAATGCTTGTTTTGTTAGCAAGTTAAAGTTGAGAGACAGAAGTTTAAGAGGATGTTACAACCATTACCCATACCCGAATGGAAATGGGAAAACATCACTGTGGAATTTGTCACTGGAATTCCTAAAACTTACAAATGCAATAATACTATTTGGGTCATAGTTTATCATCTTACGAAGTCGGCACACTTCATTGCTATTAGAGAAGATTTCTTTCTGGATCAGCTTGCCAGGATATATGTAAATGAAGTGGTAAGATTGCATGGAGTAACACTTTCCATTATATCTGATTGGGATCCAAGGTTTACCTCGAAGTTCTGGTGAAGTCTTTAGCATACTCTAGATACAGATTTGAGTTTCGAAACTACTTATCATCCTCAGACAGACGGTCAGTCTGAGAGAACAATTCAAACTCTAGAATTCATGTTGAGAGCTTTCTCTATGGATTTCAAAGGTGGCTGGGATCAACACCTACCTTTGGTGGAATTTTCTTTTAATAATAGCTTTCACTCCAACATTTAGAGGGCTCCTTATGAAGCTATATATGGAAATAAATGTGGAACTCCAACTTGCTGGGATGAAGTTGGGAAAAGAAAGCTATTAGGACCTAATCTTGTTGATGAGATGGCAAAAAAGGTCAGATCTATTCAACAACACATAAGAGTAGCTCAGATTCAACAAAAATGTTATGCCGACAAACAAAGAAAAGACCTAGAGTTTGAAGTCAGTGATAAAGTGTTCTTAGGAATATCTCCTTGGAATAGAGTAATGAGATTTGGAAAGAAAGGAAAGCTGAGCCCTAGGTATATCAGTCCTTTTGAAATAATGGATCATGTTGGGAAGGTAGCTTACTAATTGGTGCTTCCACCGAATCTCTCTCAATTTCACGATGTGTTCCATGTATCTCTTTTGAGAAAGTACATATCCAATCCTTCACATGTACTCAGCTCAGAAGTTGTACCACTAGAGCAAGATCTTTCTTATGAAGAACACCCGATAGAGATTCTGGATCATAGCGAAAAAGTTCTACGAAACAAGACCACTCTCTTGGTGAAATTTTTATGGAGGAACCACCAACTAGAATAATATACATGGGAGCTTGAGGATATGATGAGGGAGAGGTATCCTCATCTGTTTGTTACGAAGTGACGAATTTCAAGGGCGATATTCATTTTAAGGGGGATAGAATGTAACGCCCTAATATTTTTGGAGAAGTATATTATTTTTATGTCTTATGTTATACGCAACATCAAAGGAATCTTTCACAGCACAAAACACTAGCTTGGCTTGCATTACACGTAATCGTGACCTTCCTCGATAGCGTGTGTAGTACGCAATACCGAGTTCCACTAAACAACGATATATTATTATAATATTATAAACTAGCCATTATGAATAGTATTAACTGAATTTTAAATTTTATAACATTATTATTCATCTTACATATTTTCTATAACATGCTATGAGAACAAAATAAATCTTTCGGGTAAAATAAGTATTTTTCAAAAAATGCAGTTTTGCCTCCTTTTGATGGCGCACCCACTTTAAATCTAGTTTTTGACATGTTTATAATTTAAATTTGAAAAAAATTATTATTTGGAATCAAGATATAAAATTTTACTTTGGATAAATTTTTCATATTATTCTAATAACTTTCATATTTTAATGAATAGTAAAAACATGCTATATTTTAATTAAAAACAACTTTTTTCATCCCAATAATTTATATGGTTAAATTATAATATTGAAGGATTTTAAAGTATAAATAGAATATATTTTTACCATTTAATATAATTTATTTCATTATCATTAATTTTACATTGAATTCATAGGTAAAAACATTTCAATCTTTGGCAATGTTTTAACTTTTAAAAACCTGTTTGCTTAACAACGGGATTAATTTTAAATTAATTACTGCAACTTCTGTGTTTTGAATTTTGAAAAATGGATTCCATATTTGGATTCAGTGGGTCCAAATTATGTTAATAGGTTACTTTTATTTTTTGAGATTATGAATAGTAACTACGGTAATTTTTATTTACTGCAGTTAAAGGTAAATCGGGTAATTAAGGGTAAATATAAGATTATAAAATTACCCTAACACTTTCCAAAATCCAATTGGATGAATAAAAGTCAAACCATATCACCTAAGGGTCGGACTAGATTCATTTCATAGACTTTTGACCATGAAATAATATAATTATTATTAAAACCAAAGAAAGTGACAACATGTCACTCTCTTAAATCTTATAAGTATAATAATTTTAATTTAGTGATAAACTTTATAAAACTTCGAACATAAATAGTCCCCCGAAATATAATAAAATTATCTACATCATATGAATTTATTTATAATTTTTAGAGATTAAATAATTATCATTAATTATGACACAATAGTGATGTTGAAATTATTTTATTGATTGAAATATCAAATAAATGATTTTAAAAGTATTAAAATAAATATTATATGACCTATTTAATGTGCTCCACTAATTTTATAGATAAATATGATGTGTTATTAATCTATTAAATATTTTAGTTCGAACATATCTTTTGTCTATATTTTATTTAAACTCAAATAAATGAATAGTGTTAAAATTGACACTATTGCTAATTTATAGAAATTACATATTTTAAAATTGTTTAAAAATCACAAAAATATTTAAAAATTGTAAATTAAAATATAGATGGTCTAAAATTTAATAAAGTATACAATTATAGACAATTCACAACATATAAGTAATTATTTATAATGATTTAAAATTGAGAATATTATTACCACAAATAAAATTAAATAGATTATATAAGGATAAATCATGTTGATAATGTTTAAAATAAATTCCCAACTTGTCTAAATTTTATTGGCTGATGATATCACAACCCTATATCATCTAATATTATGATTTGAGTCATTTTTTGAGGTTTTTAAGTGGGTTTGGAATTTATTATAAATTAATATTTCTTATAATTCCAAATGTGTCCCTCTCCTCCCTTATAAAAGGGAACCTCCCCCCTCTCCTCCTCACACCACTTTGAGCCTTAAATCTCAGCCAAACCCTGACAATTTCTCTTTTCCACTTCCCTATAAACATCCTAGAGATCCTATTCTTCTTCAAATACCATTCTTAGTGCCCTAAGAGGAGATCTCAAAGAGGCGTGTTGAAGAAGTGGTAATATCCGTTACCAATTCTTTCAAATTTATTTCTTCTTCTACTTATTCTTCTTTTTTTGTTTCATTATGAATTAATAACATAAGTATCACTCATATACTGATATGTTATTATAAATATGAAACAACCCTATTTCACCTTCTATCCATCCTACGGAAAATGAAATCACCACGCGTGCGTACGTACGGAATACCGTCTCGACGCCGTGGTGTAATCTATTTTCCACTACCACCTTACTTGGATGGGTATAATGGTGTAAAGAATAACTATATATGATTATTTTAAATTTATATTGATTCTTAAATAGTATACATACACTTCAATACAATTCCACGATCATGGGAACAATATCATCGCTCGTGCGTACGTACGGCCTATCGTCTCCACGATGTGATGCGACTCGCTCTACATGATATTCATTGAATAATGATTATATAAATGAATTTAATGAGTAAATATGATATATATTACACTAATATCATTCTGTAAATGAGGTATCTATAACCTAAAAATAATAATAAGAATTTATTCGACAGAACACACATAAGAACATAAAGCAATAAACACCCGAATAACAAGTAGCAATAAAATATTACTAATAAGAAGCTAAGAATATGACCATATATGATATCATAACAATGAGTATGATTCTGGAATAAGTCAATGAAATTATTTAAATCATTATACAGGAGTTTCGGACACGTACAAAGCATATCGGACCTAAGGTAAGAGAAAATCTCACAATCTCATTTTTATCCGAGATTGTTTATAATTCTGTAATTACTGGGGCATATATATCATCCACATCCATGTTTAGTCAATATGTAATATTATTACTATCCTCCTAAAATTGTTTAAATCCAATTTTACCCATTGGTGAGTTTTTAGTAAAAGATATGAAATGAATCTTTTGTCATTTTTAGAACGAGGTACTTGTTGACTTTTCCGGCCAAAGTAAGAGAAGAATATTTTTTTAACTTATACGGCATGAATGAATTTTATGATTTCATAAAACATTATTTCAATGAAGCTTCCTTTAAATGTTTTCAAGTTTATTTTTAATCAACTTCTTTTAGTTTAAAATTTTATGACATGTTAAGAAAGGAAAAAATGTTTTTTCAAGTAAAAAGGATATTTTCCTCAAGAATGGAACTCAAGAATTTTATCAAAATTATTTTACATCTAAGATAATATAGGGTTCTGTTGCTATCCATTTTTTTACATTGATTTGATTATGTTATGATGTAATTATTTTTATGTTGTCCTTTTATCTTATATGGATTATGTTATGATTGCATGACATTTAAGAATCCCATTTTTATTACATGGGTTATGCTATGATGTATGATTTATGATCTTGTGGCACACATAAGAATGGTATCATTATGAGATGGGTGGACCTATATCTCCCTCTAATGCATTGGGTAAAGATTTATATCTCATGATATAGACATGTCTGGAATGGAAAGTTAATCTGGTTCAGTGATACAAGACTAGAACGAGGAGTGAACTCGGCTCAGTAATGGACTTTGTCCGCTATGGTAGTCTTGGAAATGAGTCTTGACTAAAGTGAAATGATTTTCTATGATTATGTGTGTATGCCACAAAGTTTCATGTTTTAAGTTATGATTATTGGGATAACATTTCACCACTATGATTTATCCCTTGTTATGATATTATGATCTCTTTTGCAGGTTAAGATATTCAAAATGTTATGTTCTTATGAATATTATACGATTTATATTTCTTTTTTTACCCTTAATGATCATTTGAGCTCACCCTTTTGTTTGTTTTCTTTTCCCTGGGTCAGGAAGAAGGGTATTAAATAGGATATTCCAAAAAGGGATTCTATATATGATGAAATAAATGGGAGACAACGTATATGATTTATGAACTAGTTCTTTATGTTTCCAAGTTTCTAAAGACACTATACCTATACGGTCCTTTCTTCGTTTTGTTATATATTGTAATAAGTGTGCTTCAATTTTGAAGTATTAAAAATGTATGTAGAGTGTGGGTCATTATACATCTTTTCAGAAGATGTTCTGTGACTACCTCCTCACATAGAGGTAGACATCTACATTCACTTATTCCCTTGAAAAGAACTGATATATATACCGGTATATCAGATAGATCCTAGAGAGCTTTGTGAATTAAGGGTGCAGTTAGAGAAATTTTAGATGAAGGGATTTGTGAGACCGAATGTTTCACCATAGGCAGCCCCAGTATTGTTTTCCAAGAAGGAAGACGGGATCTTGACGTTATGTGTGGACTTTTGATGACTGAATCAGGTGATTGTGAAGAATAAGTATCCAATACCAGGGATTGATGACCTCTTAGATCAGTTGGAGGGAGCGAGAAGGTTCTTAAAGGTAGACCTCAAATCATACTATCACTAGCATTATGTACGAGATGTGGACATCCCGAAGACGGATTTCAGACGTCGGTATGGTAAATACGAGTACTTAGTGATTTCATTTGGTGTGAAAAATGCCATAGTGGTGTCCATGGGACTCAAGAATATGATATTTTATCCATACATGGATCAGTTTGTAGTGTCCTTCATTAATGACATCCTGGTGTACTCGGAATCTGAGGAGCACGCGATACACTTATGGATGGTACTAGACTAACCCCGAGAGCACTGGCTTTAAATGAATCTCTCGAATTGTTAGTTTGGGATACAATATTTCTAATTTCCAGGACATGTCATTTCAGATGATGGTGTTGTAGTAGATCTCGCGAAGAGAGAGGCGGTTCTTACTTGGGATCCATCTAAGAATGTTACTGAGGTGTGGACATTCCTTGGTTTGGCTGGGTACTATCAGAGGGTCATACCCAACTTTTATATATTATCATCATACATGAAATCCTTCACTCAAAGGGGGAAACCATTTTTATTGAATGGAGAAGTTCCATAGGATCTTTCGGTAACTGAGGCAGAGTTTTCCAAGCACTCCCATCCTGAGAATTCCATAGGAGGATATTGAGTACGTGGTGTTTTGCGATGCAGTAGGAACCGGGCTGGGTTGTTTCCTAATGTTGGGGAAAGTAGTGATAGCCAATGGTTCTCAGTAGTTGAGACCACATGAGTATAACTATGCAACCCACAACCTTGAGTTGGTAGCGGTTGTGTTCGCAATGAAGATGTGGCAACACTGCCTTATGGGTGAACAATTTATCATATACTCTAACCACAATAGTATCAAGTATATCTTTTCTCATAAGAATTTGAACTTGAGATAGAGACATTGGTTGGAGTTCCTTGAGTACTATCACTTAGAAATAGTCTATACTTCTAGGAAGGGGAACAAGGTAGCGGATGTCCTCAGTAGTAAATCTAGTTCACAACTACTAAAGGAGGTGTCAGAATAGTTAGCCTAGTTACCGATATCCTTCATGGATTTAGATGAAGTAGATTATATCCATTCGATTTTTTTCACCCATCCAATCTTATAGCGAGTCAGGGAGAACCATATCATAGATACCAACTGTGAGGTCGTACGTGCACAGATGTCCATAGGGAATGCTCCTAATGGATATTCAAAATGTGGCGAGCACGTCATTTTCATCAAAGGGGGAACAGTTGTACCAACGACACTGTGGGAGGATGTGTTGAAGGAGTTCCATACATCCCCTTTGGTGGTACATCCAGGTGTGTTAAAGATGTAACAGGATCTCCAACTTCATTTCTGGTGTCTAGGAATGAAGAAGGTAGTAACAGAGTTTGATTCCATATGCCTCACTTTCCCACAAGTGAAGGATGAGAATTAGGTTCCTGTGAGTTTGACTCAACCACTTGAGGTACCAGAGTGGAAGTGGTATTAAATATTGATGGACTTCATGATAGGTTTACCAAAAATGTCTAGGGGCATGATATGTGATAACCCCGCCCCCATAAGAAAAGATTTGGTGCCCAAAACATGGTGTGTAATTTTTTTCTATAAAACATGCTGATAAAAAAATTACACATATCATTCCATCACATAGAATCTTTTCAGTTTAGGTTCTGTAAAATCAGATACATCTAATACATTTCATCAAAAACTTGAAAAAGATAAACTTCATATTATTTCTATCATAAAGGAGTACTCATAGTTTGAAAAATCTATTATCCCTGTAAAAATAAATTGAAAACATTGGGTGAGAATTTAAAAAGATTGGTAAGGGGTTTTAAAACCAATTAATAAAATTCTTTTTTAAAACAAACATCTTTTGAAATAATTACAATACATTTTCTTATACGGAAAACAACTCTTTTTTAAGCACATAGTCAACATTTTTCAAAGGTTACTTGAATACATTTATAGGAAAATCTCTTACACAAGAATTAAATATTTACTTAAAAGATACGAATAAAACATATATCAGAGTGTGTATACTTGTACAAAAATGCATGGAATGCTTCATAATCCAAAAATTGATCAAAATTATTTTAGGGTGACATGCAAGGATGTTGATACCATTAAGCACGTGAAATAAATCTTTCTTAGAATTGAAAGAGTAAAAATTTCTACTTTCTCTTAAAACCTGAAATGTAATTTAGGAAATGAAAGATGAAATATCAACTTCTGAAATAAAATTCAGATATTATCATCTTTCCAAGAACATACTTCATTATTCCAAAAGCATTTATTATTATTATAAATGATTCTTAACCAATGGATATTCTACTAGTCAAATAATACCATGGGGTTACATATTAATCACATATTGAGGATATGCATAGTGTCAGATAATCATAAGATTCTTTTGAGGCCTTTTACTAAGACCATACATAATCATTCTTTCAAGGCCTTGTGCCAACACCTGGTTTGCCTCATGAGACCTGAAAATGCATCAAGAGGCTATAGTAGGCCTCATCATTCACATAATACGTCCAATGCATTCCTCATATGCCTAATTTTATTTAAATCAAAGTGTCCCATACCACATCAAAAACATTAAATTATTAATCCTTAAATTATCATAAGTTATATATTATTAATAGATTGATTGGGTTTGTAACATAAAATAATAACTCTTAGAACCCTTATTCAATGAATGTAAATAAACAATGTATTAAAATAAATTTTTTTGAATTCCATATAAATATCAATCATGTTCAAACCATGAACTAATAAATAGAAGTTTCAAACAGGTTATCATAAACTCATAGTGTTTATTTTGGTAGATTTGTCTTATATTAAAACATAACACTTGCTAATGTATAACATTCATATTGATGCATAAACAATTTAACACACTTTACTAAAGGTGTATGTGCATGTATATGCTTATGTATATAAAATATATACTACTCAAATTTAAAATCAGGTTGTAAAGTTAATTTCTTTAACAATGTGATGACTTCTATTATAATTTTTAGGCACACAATAACAAAATAGGTTTTTGTTATTCTTTTCCCATATAAAATTCTACCATGTGTGTTGTATAAAATCATCACCAGGTTAGTCAAAACTTCTCAAATAATGTATGACATACATATATGGGATTTTGGTTATTTTATATGTATATATTTAAGTTTTTAAATTATATAAAACCATATATATACACAAAATGTAAACTTGGGGTTTACACAACCAAAACAAGGTTTAATAAATCCTTATAAATTTTGTACAATTAAAAAACATAATAAATTACTAAAATAGGTTTTATGAAATCTTAATAAATATTATAATTAAAACTTATATGTATATATACATATAACCTTATTCAAATATATATGTTTATATAGTCCAATTAAACAAAAAAAAAATAGAATCCTTACATGATTTACACGCATTTAGGAATATCATTTAAAAAAATAAATGTTCATCATTCGAAAAATCCTAAAATCAGTGTAGGGTTGTTTTATAAATAGACATGTATATATATAGGTATATATATATATGGTTTAATCTAACCCAAGGAAAAATATGCCCTTACATAAATTATAAAAGATCATCATGACAATTTTCTTCACTCGAGAAATACGAAATAGAAAGGGATTGGTATCTATATATATATATATATATATATATATATCTATGTGTGTTTATATACTAATGTACATACATATATAGGTATATAGGGGTTAATCAAATAAAAAACCAAACTAATAATAATCCCATTCAAATGTTATATGTATCATATACTTAATTTAAATTCTGTAAAACATTATTTATAAAACCTTAAGTAATTTGCGATTTAAAGTTTTATAAAACTATATATATATATATATATATAAGTATTACAAAAAGTATATATAAGGGTTTTTTATAATAAAAACAGAGATAAATAATCCCTTACTTGAACTCAAAGGCTGAGTGGAGTCGGGAAGAGGTTGGAGAGGAGTTGGAAGAGAAGAATTTTTATGGGTGCAATGTCGGTTTTTATAAACTGTGCATGTTTATATTTTTACACCCAATGGTTTAATCATAAAAACAGAAAAAAAGAATCGAACAAGACTCATGCAGAATAAAACAAATACCCTAATCAAATAAAATCTTAAGTAAAATGATCATATGATAATTTATAAATATAAATATATATATATATATATATATATTATAGAAAACGTACATGGGATACAAAGGGGTTCAGTTTTAAAATAAACCAAGTGTGTCGGGTCTGTTGAAATGGAGAAAGGAGGAGGTTTTGGATGGACAAAGGTGTAATCATGGGTTGAAGAGGAGATAGTTGAATAGGAGGTGGTGATGTGGACTGGAGCGGCGTGAGGAAGAAGAAGATGTTAAGAGGAAACATGGAAAAGAAGTGGATGGCTGGGATCAACCAAATCTGATCAAACGAATGAGGATGATTCTGTAGTTATAAAAATAGAGGAATGGTCGAGATCAATTAGGGAATTAGATTGGATGGATGTGATGTATTTGGGCATTTTAGAAAATGGACGGATGAGATCTCCCATGGTGAGATCAAACAGTCATGGTGATACCAAAGTTTTGAAAATATATAGATGTTCGAGATATTGCACGGTGAGATCAAATGATCAGGAAAAACATGGAAGAATGATTCACGGTGGTAGGATTTGAAACAGATACTGAATCGTGTGATCTAGATCTTGAGCGGTGAGATCGAATGGTTGAGATTTGATCTCCTCAAAAAAGCATGCCCCACATCCAAATAGATGGGGTTCCAAGTCCTCCTTATAACCCTCATGCTCCCTACCAACACTCAATTGGCTCTCTTCCCCCCCTCGGTACTTCCTCGTACCAGTTCTCCCGAATGGGCACGCTCTGCACCCACCCTCTTCCACTATGTATCCCCATATGGTGGCACCGCATCAGTTCCTCCTTGCGCCCCTGTGGGAATGCGTGCACAGCCTTATTCTTGGCCTGTTCTGGCTGGGGGCAAAGGCTCGTACACCCACTCCTTAGAGAGTGGTGCGAGATGTCTCCCCTAGTTGGCTAGAAGGCTGGACTTGAAGGGTCATATTTTTTTATATAACCCTTTATTAAAATTAAACCATATTATACACAATCAAACATAATACAACTTCATTTAACTTTGAAAAATTACCATCTAATAGATAAATTATACATGCCATCACTTATCCAACGGTATAACTTTAGAGTGTTTAAAAAAATATTTTTGTATCAAAACGAAAAGTAGACTTCTCTTAAATTTTATTGGAGTAAACAATATGATTTAAAATTCATTTTAATCTTGAAAACATTATAATTTCAAAATACAACTTCATTGATTTTATTCATTTCAAGATAAATGTCATTGTTATAATATTTTAAAATAAATTATACCCTTAATTAAAACTATGTTATTATTTAACATTGGATTTAAATTCAAAATATTTTAAACATTTTAAAACATGTGATACATATAAATTTATTCATTAAATAATTGGTTACATTTTAATTTTATCAAAAAGATAAATAAGTATCCACATTAAATACATATAGAGGTATTCTTTCATAAATTTACATTTATTTAAAACATATGTTTATTAACTAAAATATTACTTTCAAACATTTAAAACCCTTAACTTAATTAAGATAATTAAATTATTGAAGATACTTAAAATACTTATATACTAGAATACTGAAATAATAAAAATATTAATACATAGTGTACTTAAAATAACCATCATACTTAAAATATTTAATGGTTATAAAACTTTATGACTGTTATAAAAACCAACGATCACCTAAGGACTGAAATAGATACTAACAGTCACATAGACCTTATTAATAGGTGTTTAGGGTATTCCAAACTTCAAAAACAACTCGTGAAGATGGTTCTTTATATCCCTTTAATGATTAGTACATTTCAATTGTTCATTCCATAATGCTCTTCATTGTGATAGACCTGAAGGACTTACACTATTTTCTTGGTCTATTTGTGGTGTTTGTGGGTCTCCCTATAATTCTGATAGGTCTCTTAGTAGGAATTTTATGTTAGTGAGGTTTCTTAACCTTATGAAAATGTAATATTTTCAGAATTTTTATTGAATAAAACCATATCTTTATTTTTAATTCTGTAAGTATTTTATTATCGATGAACAATTGTTAAACAAAACCGACATAATAAAAAAAAATTGTTATTACTTATTAAATTTTTTCAGTGCATTACATTATCCCTCCTTTAAATAATTGGGTCCTCACAATTCCAACGTATTCTTAAGCTTCCCAGCACCATCCCACTTACATCACTTTTAATATTTCTTCACGAGTCCCACAGTAGTTGATGGATCTCCATTTTCATGGTGTCCAAGGTAGTTCTAAATTCTTCAATTTCTTTGGTCCAAATGCACCTTGAGCAACATGAATCAATCTAATGTATACAAGGATCATACCATAGGTAAAAATAATGGGGGATGAAAAGCTTGGAGATATCAAAGAAGACTTAATTCCTATAGACCAACCGGACCGCCTTGTTTTCTAATATTTGAAAATTATAAATCCTCCTATATAAAATGAAATTTAGGATTTCAAATAGATAATATTTGTGGAGGTATCCCACTTTTATAGTTTCCCAAAAACAATCAGAGATGGATACCTTTCAAACATGGTAAAGCATCTGAAGACACCCTTGATATAATTTCCATGTCGTGCAAAAAATGAAATTTGTGCATGCACTATGAGAAAGTAAACAAAACCCGACCCCTAGAAGAAATAGAGTATACTAGTGGTGTTTGAAACTTTATAATTTCGTTTTAAAGTCAAACATAGGTTTTAGAAATACTCAAAAACAATAGGACAAGACATTAACATTATCATTTCTAATATCTCATCACGAAGGGACAGGAGATTAGTTTTCAAGTCTTTTCATTCCATATGAAAATTTTAAGAATGAATTATACTTAGCAAGGAATAAATAAATATTTAGTCTTGTTCTAATTTTCCAGAGTTGTCTAAATTGATCCTCTGATACCAACTGTGATGACCTCGACCCCAGAATCCCGAAGTTGGTGCCTAAAACATGGTGTGTAATTTTCTTTCTATAAAACATTCTGATAAAAAAATTACACATCTCATTTCATCACAAAGAATATTTTATTTTTTAGGTTCTAGAAAACAAGATACTATTGATACATTTCTTCAAGAAATTGACAATGATAAACATCATATTATTTTCTTTATAAAGGAGTGCTCAAAGCATGAGAAATCTATTATCCCCGTAAAAATAAATTGAAAATGTAGGGTTGGAATTTAAAATGCTCAGTGAGGGGTTTCAAAACAAAATAATAAAGTTCCATTATAAAACAAACATCATTTGAAATAATTAAAAAATCATTTTATTATAAGGAAAAATACTCTTCTTGAAGCACGTAGTCAACATTTTTCAAAGGTTACTTGAAGATATTTATAGGAAAATATCTTACACAAGAATTATATATTTACTTAAGATCTACAAATAAAACATATATCAGAGTGCGCATGCATGAACAAAAATTCATGGAATGCTAAATAATCAAAAAAAATTGATCAAAATACTTTTAGGGTGACATGAAAGGATTCTGATACCATTAACCACATGAAATAAATCTTGTTTGGAATTGAAAATGTAACAATTTCATGTTTCTATTAATACCTGAAATGTAATTCATGAAATGAAAAATGCAATATCATCTTCTGAATCAAAATTCTGATATTATATAATTTTTAAGTACATACATCATTATTCCAAAATCATTTATTAATATTACAAAAGATTCTTAACAAAGGGATATTCTACTAGTCGAATAATCTAATGCGGTTAAATATTAATCACATATTGAGGAAATGCATAATGTTGGAAAATCATAACATTCTATAGAGGTCTTATGCCAAGACCATATATAATCATTCTAGAAAGGCCTCGTTTCATGACTTGGTTTGGCTCATGAGACCTACCGATGCATCGAGATGCTATAACAGACCTCACTCGTCATATAATATGTCCAATGCATTCCTCATATTTCTAATTTTCATTAAATCAAAATGTCCCATAACACTTTGACTTATCGTCTTATATCTTTTATTTTAAGTGTCCCAAACCACTTTAAATAATTAAATTATTAATCCTTAAATTATCATAAGTGATATATTAATAATAGATTGATTGGGTTTGTCAAATAAAATAATAAGACTTAGAACCCTTGATCCATGAAAGTAAACTTTCAATGTATTAAAAGACATGTTTTTTAATTCAAGATAGATATCAATCATGTTCAAACCAAGAACTAATAAATAAAAGTTTCAAATAGTTTATCATAAACTGATAGTGTTTATTTTTATAGATTCATCTTATATTAAAACATAACTCTTGCTAAATATAACATTAATATTGATGAATAAACAATTAAACACACTTTACTAAAGGAGTATGTGTGTGTATATGCATATGTATAAACAAGAGATACTACTCAAATTAAAAATTAGGATATAAATTAATTTCTTTAAAAAGCGATGAGTTCTTTTAGAATTTATAGACACACAATAAAAAAATAGGGCTTGTTATTGTTTACCCCTATAAAATTATATCGTGTGTGTTGTATAAAATCATCACACATTTTTCATAACTTATTAAATAATTTAGGACATACATATATGTGATTTTTGTTCTTATATGTTTATATTTGTGAGTTTGGAAATTATATAAACCATATATATTAAAAAAATGTATACTTATGGTTTTCACAACTGAAACAAGGTTCAATAAATCCTAATAAATATTGTACATCTCAAAAACATAATAAATTTATAAAATAGGTTTTATGAAATCATAATAAATATTATAATTAAAACATATATGTATATATACATATTACTGTATATACACATATATGTTTATTTGTCCAATTTAAACTAAATAAAATAAAATCCTTACTTGATTTTCATGCATTTAGGAACCTCATTTAAAAAATTTAAATGTTCATCATTTGAAAATCATAAAATCAGTATAGGTTTGTTTTATAAATAAAAATATATACATATATAGGTATACATACAAATATATATGTTTGGTTTAATAGAACGGAAGAAAAAATAATCTCTTTTATGAATTATAAAAGATCACCATGATAATTTTCATCATTCTTGAAATTTGAAACAGAAGGGGTTTCGTATCTATATATATATATATATATGCACATATATATACTAATGTACATACATATATAGGTTTATAGGGGTTAATTTAATCAAAACCCAATCTAAAAATAAACCTTTACAAATGTTATACACATCATATACATAATTTAAATTCTATAAAACATCATTTAGAAAACCAAAAGTAAATTACAATTGAAAGTTATATAAAATTATATAGATAGATAGATATATGTATCCATTTTACACAAAAGTATAAATAAGGGTTTTTTATGATGAAAATGAAACAAAATAATCCTTTACATGAACTCAAAGGATGAGTGGAGTCAAGCAAAGGTTGGAGAGGAGTTGGGAGAGAAGAACTCGTAGGTTTCATGGGTGAAAAGTAAGTTTATATAAATTATGTATGTATATATTTATACACCCATTGGTTCAATCATAAAAAAACAAAGACTCGAATAAGACTCATGTAGAAGCAAACAAATACCCCAAACAAAGAAAATATTAAGTAAATTGATCTTCTGATAATATAAAATTATATTTATATATATATATATTATGGAAAACATACATGGGATCCAAAGGGGTTCAGTTTTTAAATAAACCAAGTGTGTTGGGTCTGTGGAGAAGGAGAAAGATAGAGTCCTTGGATGGATAAAGGTGTAGTCACGGGTTGAAAAAGATATAGTGGAGGATGAGGTGGTGACACGGACTGGAGTAGCACGAGGAAAAAGAAGAATTTAGGAGGAAACATGTAAAAAAAGTGGAAGATTGGGATCAATAGAATTTGATCGAATGACTAATGATTATTCTATAGTTATAAAAATAGAGGAATGGTCGAGATCAACCGCAACATTGGATCAAACGACTGAGAGAAATTCATGTGTTTTAAAAAAAGATGGATGGATAAGATCTCACATGGTGAGAGCGTACTGTCAGGATGATACCGCAGTTTTTAAAATAGATGGACATATGAAATCTCTCATGGTGAGATTGAACAATTGAGGAAAACACAAAGGAATGAGTTGTGATGGTAGTATTCAAACCCGACACCAGATCGTATAGTCCAAATCTCACACGGTGAGATCGAATGGTTTAGATTTTATCTCCTCTAAAAAAGTCCAACAACGAAACAGATGGGGTTCTGAGATTGCCTTATAACCCCTGAGCTCCCTGCCAATGCTCAATTGTCTCTCTTCTCCCTCCCTGGTACCACCTCATATCGGTTCTCCCTTGCACGCGTGCTCTGTGTCTAACCTCTACCGCCCTTCCGTCCCCGCATGGTGGAACTACCTTAGTTCCCCATTGCACCCCTGTGGGCATGCATGCACACCCTTCTGGTCGGCCTGTACTAGCTAGGGGAAATGGCTCGGCCGCCCACCCCTTAGAGAGTGGTGAGAGCTACCTACATTGGTTGGCTAGATGGATGGCCTTAAAGTGTCACATTTTTTTATATAACCGTTTATTAAAAGTAAAAAAATCAATACACAATACAACATAAAACAATTTCATTAAACTTTGAAACATTGCACTCCAATATATAAATTATACATGTCATCACTTAACCAAAGTTATAGATTTAGAGTATTTTAAAACGTGATTTTGAATCAAAAAAAATGTATACTTCTCTTCAAATTTATTAGAGTAAACAATAGGATTTCAAATTCATTTTATGATTTAAAAAATTATAAGTTCAAAATACAACCTCATTGATTTTATTCATTTTAAGATAAACATCATGGTTATAATATTTTAAAATAAAGTATACCCTTAATTAAATCTTTGTTATTATTTAACAAAGGATATAACTTTAAAATATTTAAAACATTTTAAAACATGTGAAAAATATATATTTTATTATAAAATAATTGGTTTCTTTTCATTTTTATCAAAATACTAAATAAGTATACACATTCAATTCATAGATAGGTATTCTTTAAAAACATTTCATTTATTTGAAAACATATGTTTATTAACTAAAATATTACTTTCAAACATTTAAAACCCTTATGTTATTAAAATAATAAAGATACATAAATTATTTATCATAATTAAAATACTTATATACTTAGAATACTCAAATAATCAAAATATTAATACTTAGTATACTTAAAATAATAACCATACGTAAAATATTTAACGTTTATAAAATTTTATGAGCATTATAAAATCCAACTATCACCTAAGGACCTCAACAAATACTAACTGTCACAAAGTCCTTATAAATAGGTGTTTAGGTTATTTCAAACTTCAAAAAAACTTTTGAAGATGGTGATTTACATCCCTTTAATTCTTAGTACGATTTCCATTGTTCTTTCCATACTATTATTTATTATGACAAACCCAAAGGACTACCACTATTTTCTCGGTCTATTTGTGGTGTTTGGAGGTCACCCAGGAATTCTGATAGGTCTCTTAGTAGTAATTATAGGTTAGTGAGGTTCCTTGGACTTATGGTATTGTAATATTTTCACCATTCTTATGGAATAAAACCATTTCATTGTTTTTTATTCTAAATTATTTTATTTTATATGCACCATTGTTAAACAAAAAAACATAATAAGAATAAAAAATATTATTATTATATATTAAATATGTTAGGGGCATTACATGATACCATATGAGTGATCATTGACTGACTCCCCAAGTCAACCCACATCATAGCAATTCGGGAGTAGAGTCCTGTAGAGATCTTGAGGCTCCTCTACGTTTAGGAGATAGTTCGACTCCACAAATTCCCATTAGAAATAGTCTCAGATCAAGATGTATGCTTTATATCTAGGTTGTGGAAGGGGTTCCAGGAGGTATTTGGGACTCATCTATGCTTTAGAATGAATTTATACCCATAGACAGATGACCAGATGGAGTAGACCATTCAGGTCCTAGAGGGCATACTATGTGCTTGCATCCATAATTTTGGTCACAGTTGGTAGGATCACCTAACCCTGGTGGAGTTCACGCACAACAATAGCTACCACTCCACCGATAGATTGGAACCATTAAAGGACTTGTATGGGTGACCTTACAAGTCTCCACATTACAAAAGTGACCCCTGATAATGGTCACTCATGGGCCCAGAATCGGTACTCGCTACTACAGAGAATGTGTAGGTCATCTAGGAGTGGATGAATAATTTATTGATCTATCCTATGTCCTATAATGATAGGCGATGAAGAACCTTGGATTTTGAGGAGGGAGGCTGTGTGTTCCTTCAAGTCTCTCCTTGACGTGGGATACAGAGATTTGGCTAGGGCGGAAGTTATCTTTGAGGTTCATTAGAGCTATTCTGATACTACATAGTGTGGGAAAGGTGGCTTACCACTTAACTCTACTTTCGTAGTTATAGTGGTTTCATGACATCATTCAAGTATCCCAATTGAGAAAATATGTACACAACCTTTCACACGTCATTGACTGGGTGATTTTGACATTGATGATGGGGTGACTTTCGCAAAGTACTCGGTGGAGATCGAGGATCGATTGGAGGGGATCCATCATGGATGTTCTATTCCTCTCGTGTGTGTTTGGGGGGTAGTACGAGAATCTCTAGGAGAGAACTTGGGAGCGGGATGCTCAGATTCATGATCAGTATCCCCATTTTTTTTGTTTATCTCTTTTTTTGGATTTCTAGGAGGTAAATCCCTAAGGTGTGCAGAATATAATGTCATAAATTTTATGTGTAAATTTTTTGAAAATTATAAGGGATTATTTTGGGGATAGGAACTGAGATGGCACATTACTCTAACGCTTGGGGTTCCCATAATAATTGTTTGAAATATTTTTAAGTTTATTAAAAAAATAAAGTGTTCTCAATTTTATTAACTTTTAAAAGAGTGTTTGTATTTGAAATATAAGGGCACCGTTCTGTTTAGAATACTGATTTTTACTTAGGTAGGACCTAACGCTGACCGACGTGGGTCAACTGTGGAAAATATTATCCACATGTTTTAAGGAATAATAATGATAAAATTAAAAAGTTTATTTTATTTTTTCCTTTAAAGTTTTGTGATGACGCATTGTCACCAAAAAACGGGGTCATGGTTCAGATGGACTTGGGTCGGATTAGGTCTAGTCGATTTGACCGGGTCGGGCCAGACCCATTCCCAACCAACCCCTTTTTATTTAAGTGCCTATAACTCTCAAACCATGTGTCTGTTTGATGATATATTTGCGGTATTGGGAACCTTGTGGTGAGGAGGTCCCTTTGAGATAAACTAAGTGAGTTTTTGTGTAATATGGTGTATGTCATATTAGCTCAATGAGGAGGTGCTCTTGAATTAGTGTCCTAAGGAAGAAATCATATGGCTGGATGCAACCTATAAGCTATATGATTATTTAGATTGCATGTCTTACCTAGATTATGTGTCTTATCTAGTCTTTCAGTCTTACCGGCACAGATTTTGTACTCCCCTTTCCCACTTGTGTGTGGTTTCTCTAGTATTTAACGACACTCCATGTGTTACCTACACTCCGTGTATTTCCAATACTTTGTGTGTTTTCTGCACTCTGCATGTTACCTACACTCTGTGTGTTACTAACACTTTATGTATTACCTACACTCTGTGTGTTTCCAATGCTCTGCATGTTTTTACTTGAGGGTACTATGGATTATTATAAAAATATTGTGTACATTCCTTAGACCAATACTTGGTGTGAGATGACTCTAGTGATTATCTTGATTGTATCTCTTAGAGGCTATATTTCGTGAGCCTATTTGATAGTATAATTCATGTATTTCTTTTTTCTCTTATTTTTGGTATACTTAATTTTATTCTTTTTGGTTTACCATTGTCGTTTGGGGTCCCTATTGAGTATTTTTTTACTCACCCATGCATGGGCTTCACCCACACGTGTCATGTCTTTTGCAGATATTCTCTATACTTGATAGATTCTGTGGTGGGATGGATATATGGGATGCTTCGGGGTGACCTGACAGATGTGGTTCACTTTAGAGACATTCAGACAACATACAGTACCTACCCTTATGGTAGGGTTCTCTATGGATAGGATCCTGGAGGTTTTACTTTTCTTTTTAGTTGGGCTTGTATTCTATCCCCCTTTTCTTTCAGTTTTGTACCTTACACTAAGTGGGTTTTCTTATTCATTTGTATCCATGTTTAATTACTATTTTAAATTTCAGCTTCTTGTTGGAGACGAATCTATGCGTATAGATACTTGGTAAAAGGCCTCCCACTTGTGGGATATTCCTACTTAGCACTAGTCACCATCCCCTAACATATAGGAGGCAAGCATGGGGTAGTCATGGAAGAGGCCTCGGGGGATGGGTCATGGAAATATCACATAGAGATTTGTTCTATATTTCATATTCCCTTTAGTTAATCTTTTATGGTTTGGAACTTGTATTTTACTTGTACTTTTTTTCTATATTCTAGAGTTGTATTGGTATCTTGTGTTTCTTTTTTATATGAATTTTTTTTCTTTGTGGGTATAAACATTCTTGGAGGAATTTTCTAAAGGCCAAGGGACTTACCACTGGACATTGGGGATCAAGAATGACTTTCGAGTCATTCCACATGGCAGCTTGTGTGTCCAATTTAGGGATAACACTAGTTGGTTCAGGATAATGTGACATAACAAGAATGTGAAAAAAATTATTTTAGTCTTTAAAGAATTTTTATGTTTAAAATAGTTATATAGTAAAATAAGACCATGAACTGATAAATGTTATCATGACATGCGTTCTTTAATATAAAAATTGACATGGTGAAATTCATCAAGTCTTGGGTTTCATTATAGTTCATTATTTATAATGTAATATATTATAATTTTTACTTTACTTTAACTTTAATGTTATCATCACCAGTTTATCATTATTAAATAATTATGATAATAAACCTGAATGTTTATATTAATTAATTAAATGTGAAATAGATTTTTAATGTTGAATAAAATATTACAAGGATGTGTAACATTATGAAAAAATTTATTAAAAATTAAGAAATTATGGATAAATATTTTGGAAATGTTCGGTAATCCAAGGATGATCATTGAAAGGTGTATATAAATTGATTTAGAACATATAAAAAATGTATTAAAATATAGTAATTTGATTATAATATTACTCCATACCAAATATGGTTTCTATTTCCCTTTAACATAAATATTCTAGCATCTTATGAGTAAAGATAAAATCTTATCTATAGTGTTTTGTGATTCATACAAGTCATAGACTTTTATAGGAGGAAGTTGAGTATTGGTTTCTTCTAATGGATCTCCCTCGATTACTTTTAAATATTAATGTGTTTTTTTAAATTATGGTGAGGTATGTTTTTTTGTTCACCAATTATTTTATTTAATTCAAATCATTGTAAATGGATATTTTGAAAAACTATTATAGTGTCTATTTCCATTTCATATTTATAAGTTTTATCACACTAAAACTCAACAACTCAGCCTTTTGAAGTCATATGTGAAAAGTAAAGAATAACTATATGAATAAATCGATGAAGGTTACCTAGAAAAAAAGTGTCTTAAAAATTATTTTGTGTATTTTGATAGATAGAAGAAAAGTTTCATTTTTGTTATAAATATTGATCAAAAGATGAGTTCATTATTATCAAATAAAAGACATCAACATTTAAAAAAATTATCTAATTAGAAAGTTCACAAATTTTATATTGAAAAAATTAGAGGAAATACATGCACATAGATATATTTTTTTTTTACTAAATAGTCTTATTGTAGATCCACTCATTCAAGAAAAAAGGATAGGAATAAATACATGACTAAGGTGTTTAATAAATAATGAGAAAAATATATAATATTTTTTTAGTAAATATATTTAAAAATGTGGTCCATGTCATATAATTTCATATATACTCTAATTCAAAAAAAAATATTTTTAAAAGTTTTATTTAATGAATATAAAAAATTTTGTTAAATTTTTGGTCATGAATGCTGGTTTTATTATTTAATTTTAAGACAATATTAAAAAAAAATCCTATCCACAAAATTAGGTTTGATGATTTGACACATAAAATTCTCATTTTTTTAATTTTCATATGATTAATCACAGGGAAAATTTGAAAACATTAAATAATGGTACCTTTACATTCACTGAAATGGTATATGTCTATCATTACAAAACATGTTTTTCTATTATTTTTAAGGGATTATACTTTCATAGAAGATAATTAATACATAAAAAAAATAACATCTCATTCAATCATAGTGTAATGTTAAAACTAATATATATAAAATCATGTATTACACACCATATATGAATAAATTAATGCACAAATATTTTAGTACATGTTTTTTCTAAATAAAAAAAAATGTTTGATTGCTTTCAACACATGAAAAATTGAATTAAAATGATACTCAACATATTTTTTTTGTTAATAAAATTTAAGAAAAATAAAAACTATAGTAAATAAAAATAATTGTAATCAATTAGTAAATGGATACAAACTATGATTAAAAACACTTAATGATTAAAATTTTGGTTTTTCAATAAATGTAGTTTTTCTATATATACATTGAATTTTCAATTAAATTTTAAATTTATAAAAATTAGAATTTAAAATTTCTGTAACAATATTCATATTTTCATTTAAAAAATCAAATTTAGTGTAAATATTTTTTTTAGATTTTTTCTACAATAGTTGATTTTTATATGAATAGTTAAAAATATTAATTTTCATAATAATGTCACTTTTGTGAAATTATCTTAATTAAATAATGACTTAACTATTTCTAAAAAAATCTAAGAAATTATATGTTTATAGATTAAAAAAAATATTAAAAAAATACTATGTTGAACTTATAAAACCCATGTCTAACATTTTAGAGAATTATGCATTATTTTATCCTAAAAATGGGCTTTTATTCAACTATATTAAAAATTAGTTTCAATAAATTGTAGAAATTAAATATAAAAATTAAATTTCATTTTTTAAATAATTATGTTCATAATAATTAATAATTTAATTTTCATTTTTAGTTATACAGTTATGATATCTGAATTGAAGTTAATGATCACGATAATGATAAAACTATTATTTTCCAAGAATTATTTTATTAATGTTTTGCAATTTTTATCTATTTAAATAAATTAATATCCACTAAAATGATTTTAATATAACTATTATTCTCATATATAAATTTATAATCCCTGATTGAATTGGTAATTAATACTAAAGAAGATTTAGTACACTTAATGATGGTAATAACATTTTTTAGTTATATATTAAATGTTTTAATTTAAAAGTTAATTTTCTATTATATATAAATTGATTTATACTATATGTATCCCAATGTTATGGTCATAAAATAAAATTTTGGTTAAAGAGTTACCTTATATTTTTTACAATAAATAAATTACTTAGGTAAAAAAATGTTACCAAGGTAAAAACCAAAAGGGTAAAAATATAAAAACCTGAGGTAAATGGATTGAAATATGTTTTAAACACATGGTAATAGAAGTGGTGGAGGATTTATTGTCATTTTAAAATGTAGAACTCAATTTTTTATCAATTTTTTAACTATTGACACCTGAATTGTGTCATTTCATTATTAGAAAATAATGGGTGTTCACAAAAGGTCCATTTTCATCACTTTAAATGAGGGAAGAATCCCCCCTTCAAGAAACCATTATTTATTCAAATTTAATCCAAAAAATATTAATTATTCCCCTAATATAAATATTTATCAATTTTATATTTCACAAGCCTCAATTAAATTTTCTTAGTGCTTTATTTCCAATGATCTATTTATGAAAAAGTTTGAGGTTCAAACATAAGTATTATTCAATCCATAAGTTTTTATTGTTAGTGTTTTATTAATAAAACTATACTAACCATATTAATATAATTTATTTAGTGTTATTAATATATTTAAGTGTTATTATATTAATGTAACCTATGGATATGAGGTGTAGAAGAAGTGTGTTGGGTGTTTCCTAATTAAATTTTTTCCTTCAACTTCTTCAAATTTCTATACAAAGCTTAAAAAATGAATTCCCAAAATCTACACAAGAAGATATTTTCACATATAATTTATTATTATTATTTTTTGAAAAGAAATAAGTTTTTTTATTTATTTATTCATTGATGAATTTGTTGAAAAATATCATTGCACCCTTATATTGTCAGAGTAATCGAGGTTATATTACCTCTAGCGGTGATCTACACGTGTTTCACAAACCTCTGATTACTGCCATAGAATTATATGAGTTCTAGAGTATATGGATATAAAATATTATATTATCACTATTGATCATATCCAAGTATTTCAACAGGAGAATAATTTATTATAGTGGAAGAGGAGATTGGTAATGCATTCTTTAGATCATTTTAGGGAGGGAGATTTAAACGTATTGAGAAAATACACTATAAAAATAATTATTCACAATGAAATAATATAGCTCCCACTTCATCAAAATTTCAAATTTTGTTTAATATAGTTCGAGGTTATAAATGAATAATTTCTAAAGGTACATACTTATTATCTTAATTCCAGGAAAACCCACGTATAAATAATAATAATATCATTGTGATTTATTTTACTTGTGATTAACTCATGGATAAAACTAAAATTATTTTTATTGAATAAATATATTAACATTTATTCAAATAATATTTAATATAAAATTTATCTTTGTTTCATTAAACTAAGTTTTCAAATCCTCTTCAATTTTTATCAGTCCATTAAAAAATCAAATTTATCTAATTAATTTAATGTCTTTGTATTATTTACCAATAATTATATAAATATTATATTCACCAAAAATTTTTATAAACATTTATGAAATATTCACATAACTAAAAATTAATATTTTTTACCATATGAATAAATGAGAATAAATAAATATTTATTATTTAAGAAATTAAATAATTACTTCCTAAATTCATATTTTTTAAATATTCAACTCACATATATATTTTTTGAATAGCTTGTGATTAAATATTTGAGATAAAAAAATCATGAATAATTATTAAATGAGTAATAAGAATAATATTTATCAAACATGTTGAATTCGTATGTAATTTAAATGAGGTTCTAAATATACTTGGTGTGGCACTCTATCCTCATTTCTTAGAAGCATTAGGCTACACTACACTTAATAATGTACAAGGTTAGTGTATAAAAACACATAAAGGATCGTAAAGAGAAATAAGTTAACGTCACAATGTCATGTACCCTCCTACCAACATATAATGTGTAATATAATACCATTATCTTGATATATCTAGTAATGAAGGTTGCTTTCCAGTGCCATCAACCTATATGTTTGATCTCTCTTTCTATGAAATATTTATAACAAACTTTCTAAAATCACCACAATTTTCATGGACTTAATCAGGATGTTTTATTGCCAAAAATGGCCCTAATATATAAAAATCCATTACATATTTTAAATGGATAAATAATTTACACATTATTCATTAATTTTTAAGATATAAAAAATCCTCATTTATCCTCTAATGTGTTTGTCTTAACTATTTTAGATTTTTTCTCTAACTCTTCTTATAAGTCATGAAATTTTTATTGAATAAATTCCAAAAGACTTAATCTTACATGTCAATTTCATTGCAATTTAAAAGAGATATATTTTACAGACTAAGAAATTTATCTATTTTCCAAAAAAAAATATCTTATACTGGATGATTGTCATAGGAGTAACATAATTATCTTACCGAGAAAACACAGTATACATGACATAATTTCAATTTTCACCAAAGTAATTTTTACTTTGGAAGCTTAGTATATAAAATTTATCTTAGTATATAAGAGAATGATCTTATGGGAAGGTAAAATTATCTTACGTATATTAAAAATCATAAATTTTAGTTAGAAGTTAATTAAGTTCAATCTACTATGTTAAGAAAAGTACATTCTTAAAATAATTTTATTATGATCGTTAAAGAAATTAGTAGAAGTAATTTATCTTAAAAACAATAATATTATCTTATGAATTCAATCTGGAAGGATTTTTTTATAATAATGGTAAATCTAGTTTATCTTTTGAAATACATACATAAAAAATTTCATGTCTATTATATTATAAATATTTATTTTTCAATTATCTTTTGAGAACAGTACACCTAAATGTTTAGGTTATGGTGATCAAACTATGTTATCTATTGTCAGGATTTTACTTGTATAATCTGTATAATCAATCTATCTATCAATTAATACTTTTATGTCCATAATAAAATGATTTTTCTAATTAATAAAATATCAATTTAGATAAATTGAATTTATTCTAATAAGATGAAGATATGATAAATAATATTTATTCCATCTTGCATATTGAAGTTTATTCCAAATTTGGAAAATAAAGAAACATGCAAATTAAGAAACATTCCATTTAAATTCGCAAATTATTATCCACTATACCATTTTTATTATCAATAATTATAAATTTAATTTTCAAAAGAGGATATATAAATAGAATAGTTTTCCACTACATGAAAAACAACTATCTATATAGGAAATAAGTGATACTAGCTTCAAAACTCTTGAAAATACAACACTTGAATATATTGAACAATTGTTTTGATTTTAAGATTATACCTTTGAATCAATGAACATATAGAGACGAACATAAATAAATCTTTTCATATCTAGATGTTTATTCATCCAATAGAAGTTGTCTCTGGAAATACTATGATGCACCATTTTCTAAACTTTATTTATTCATCTCTGTTTCTATCTTCACTCATTATGATTCTATGTTCTAAGGCCATGGATGGGTATTTCAAATATAGATCCCTGTTAAAATATATTTTACCTTGAAAAAAGTAACAAATACTTTTTCTTAGTTAGGATCTCTTGAAAAAATGTCTGGTATAGTGAAAATCACCAATCTCATGGAGTAGATTATTAATGGAGTAGACTAGGGGATATATATTCCCAAACCACTATAAATAACTCTTGTTCAATATTTTTTAATTATGTATTTTATTTTTATCTCTTATCTTGGTTAAGGAGTGATCACAATCTACATACCAAAAATAGGGTGTTTTTAAAGTGAGGGAAATTTTCAAGAACTCAATCCCCCCTCTTAAGTCTTTTAGAACCATTATATAGATAACATATGTGATTAATCACATTTATTAGTAATAAGATTTATTTTAAAAAATTAGTACACATTAATATATATATATATATATATATATAATTACACATATAAATTTATATTTCTTATTAGAAGTCCATGTTCTCATAGTGTCTTATACTCAAGATTACAAAGGTTATACACCATGTGAAAATTTTTCAACTCCCTATAACTATTCACCCCTTATAACCTGAATCATTTTTCCTATAAAATGATATAATCATGCTATATAAATACTATTTAAGAACAATATCATGGTAATTAAAGGTTTTAAACATATAATGTAAATGTTATGGAGTTTAAGTGTGACAATCACACTTTTTACATTATCACATACTTTTTCATGCATAGGAAAAAGCCTATTGTGATACGATATTTTTTAACATTAAAATATATCAATAAAAGTAATAATAATGTTAAAAAAATTGGTTCTTAGGAATCAAATCCAATGGAAACAGACTTTAACTGGATCCAAGTGCTAACAACTATCAGTCTGCTAGCTCTCTCATGATATTCTTGCTTCTCCTGAGATAACACTTTAGTTATGGGGGTACACCATGTTTTATTACAAGGAAACTATGGTCACAATTAGGTCACCCATTTTATAAAAATACATCAAAGTGGGATATTTTCTTATTATGATCTTCGCTTTTTGTTGGGACATTTTCTTATTAATGAGATCCATCATTGTTATGCTATGAAAATACAATGAGGTAAGATATTCACCACTAGGAATAAAATTAATATCTTATATAATGTTATGAATCTAAAAATGTTCTTTATATTTATTAGAATCCACTTTATATTTATACTACACTATATAAATAGTTACAGCTGGCTTCTTTGAACTCATATTGCTCAAAACTCCCCCTTTGATATTGAAGACACATCTTATTCACTGCTTTAGATTATTATGATATGTTTGGAAAATAGAATCAGTATATCCTCTTATTACTAGCTCTTTGACACCTCTATATACTAGGAATAAATCCTTAGTACACCTCATATACATAATAATTTACTTAACAATATAAAAAGGTTGTTTTTTTGTTCAACTGAGTATCTATCGACTATTTTTAAAGCATTAGAGACATCACACTTAATATAAAACATGGGATACAAGATAGATACTATTATATAATATTATGGGATCCTACTTATTTTCTCTCTCTATATTATTATGTATGAAGACTTATTTTAATGGATATATGTATGCCACATGAAACTGGAACCAATCTCTTATTGGATTATTCTAAACTAAATATATTTATTGACTGGTCAATTTATATACAATGTCTTAGTCCAAGAAGCCTTTTGGATCTTCCACTAATGATCTTGATTAAATGGATATATGATTCTTTACCTATTTCCTTTATATAGAATCACTTATTTTACAAGTCCTCAACTGATTTTGGAATTGGAATGTCATTTCAAATAAGTGGTATGTTATCAATATATACTACTAGTAAAATGAATTCACTCCCACTAAAATTTTTATAAACACATGGCAGATATTTTTTATATGAAACCAAATTATCTTTTGTCTTCATAGAATAAAATGATCCATAACCTTGATGCATGAATTAACAAAAAAGTGCATCTCAACAACTTTATATATTATTTTCATTTCTTATAATCACAAAACCTTCAGGTTTTGTAATATTGACATCTTCTTAAAGGTTTCCATAAAGAAAGTTTATTTTAAAATTAATTTTTTAAATAACGTAGTATTGGAATATAGTAATGTAAAGTTGAATTATAATGGATTTAATATTAGAAATAATATAAAAGGTTTCTCCATAGAAAATTAAATGATTTTGTTTAAACCAATTATTTATTAGGCTTCCTTTAAAGTTACTAACCTTAACTTCAAAGTCTAATTCTATCTTGAATAATAATTTTCAACTAATGAACTTTACATCATTTGAAGGATTGACTAGAACCCAAGAATGGTTTTGATACTTTGAATCCATCTCATAATTCATGTCCTATTTCCATCTTGAAATTTATGATATGTCTACTACTTAATTTTATGAAAGTGGAAATTAATGTCAAACATTGAATTTTCACCATCTTTGATGAATATAAAACCATATATTTCTAGTTCTATAACTTCTCTAATGAACCTATAATATACCAGTGATTCAGTAACAACAGATTCTATGAGGACCTTTAGAATATGTTCATACACCAATTCTTGTGTATCTTGGGGATCAACTTCATCAAAGTCAATATTTATCTTATTATCCTTCTTGAAGATTTGTATATATATATATATGCTTCGATTAAATTTATATTACCCATTTTTAAATTAATATTAATTAAATTACGAAAACAAACACATGAAAACTATAATATCTTGGTTCCTTGGGAGATTAGGTACACAATATTCTAGTTTGGTGAAATAAATACATCATTTCCCATAAATATATATCCATTTAGTAATCTTAACTGATATACTCTACTGGATTCCATTCTTAAAAAAACAAGGGAAACTAATCCTATGAATCAGTGAGATTAGTTGACCAGTAAGGGTAAGAAATGGATATATGTATACATAAAAAGAATAAAAGGGTATAATTACGTGAACATAACATATGAAAACCATACCATCCATATCATAGATTCGAATATTGAGTCATCACATAAATATTAGCAGTTTATACAATATGAATCATAAAAAATAAAAGAATATGATTCATGAGATCATAACATTTTCAAAAGACATAGAATGGTAGCATACACATGATCATAGAAATTAACTATCTTATTAGTCTATGAACATTGCAAAAACATATCACAATACACCATGAGAATCTAAACCTCTTGGGTGGAATTCACCACCATCCCTAGTGGAATTACATTACTCATTGTGGAGTGGGTTCACTCCCAAAACCATCAAAGTAGTCAATGTTCACTCTCACTGCCATCATAGATGAATAAGTTCTTTACTTAACTTATTTCACTCCACATTCTAATCATCTCAATCTCATGAGATGTAAATCTTTACCCAATTAATTAAAGGGAGATATAGGTTCTAAATGACCTTGGTATATCATAACCACTATCCTAGGATATAATGTATCCACCATGAAATTATGAAAATTGTGAATATGTTTATAAAAAGATCATAAAAAATTCATCATATTAGATCCCATGAAATGAAATGGGATTCATAAAATTTTATAACATAACTTATGGGAATGAAAAATGTTTCATAATTATTTCTTCATTTAATCAAAGTGTAATCCATTTAAAAACAAGGGAGTTTCATAAGAATTTAATTATGGTTTAACACCTATAACAGAAATATATTTCATTAATATAATTTCATCATAAACATATACTATTTTTAGAAAGAAAAGGAATGGACTCTGTGGATTATATCCCTTATAAATCAAAAGAAACATCATAGGATTTCACCTTAGATGGAAAAAGAATTTGAAAAAAAATCACTTGGATTGTTTCCTAAGGAAAATAACCTTTCTGTGAATGTAAATTTTTAAAAAAAAACATTATAATATATATTGTAAATAATTTTATTTGAAAATAAACCTAAAAATTTATAAGTAAATATTTAAAAAATAATTTTGAACATTTATCAAGGAAAATATCCTTTCTTCTTTAAAAAACTTTTTTGAAAAGAAAACATTTTGAATATCCATTTATTTTAAAATATCATTTAAAACATATAAATTAATATTTAATTAAATTAAAGGTTATGAAGGTGGTAAATTATATTCATTACATTCACATTAAAACCAATATCCCTTCAACATTTTCACTAAATAAAAAATGGGAATTTCTTTTTAAAATCACTTGAAGATTCATTTTAAAATATTTTTAAAAAATTAAAACATGGGTAAAAATTAATTTAATAAATCATTTTTATAATTTTATAAAAATTTGAAATCATTTTTATAATTTTATAAAAATTTGAAATCATTTTTAGAAAACCTTGCTTTCAAATAAAATGGCCTTTGATCGAAAATATTTTTTTTCTTAAAAACATTACTTTTGAAACCTGATTACATAAAGAGTGGTAAATGAAGGGAAAAAATTTGTTCTAATGGAATAAAAAATTGATAATATATTTCATGAGTTTGTAGTGAGAGGAAGAATAATATTTTATTATCATAAGCATAATTTTTAACAATCTCAATAAATGATAAGACTGTAACATGAAATATTTAAAACTTTGGTAACAATGAATCATAAATTCCATGAAGCAATATAATTAAATTAATATTAAAATATCATAAGGATAAATGAATTCATGGTATTATATTTAAAAGGGTATTTATATTGAACTCATAAAAGAATACAGTTTCCTAAAATAAACATATGTCTTGAAGAATGAAAATTGGGAAAAAATCCCTTACCACTTTGGAAATTTTGAACTATAACCCCATAATGTAGGGATACTAAAATGGATATGTGAATACCAATAATTTTAATTACAAGAATATTAAATACATTAATGTTCATTATATACAACAAAAAAATAAAAATGATGTGAATATGACGTTTTTATTGCAAAAAATAAAAGTGAGAAGAAAATATCTTACTCTAGGTCTCGAATTCCTTCACACACATTAGTACCACCTGTATAATAAATATATGTTTTGTATACATAAATTAAATAAAACCCATATATTAATTACATATCTCTTTTTATTACCCACTTATTAACAATTTCATTTTAAAGTCATGTTTCATGTAATAACCGCTTTGTTTTTCATAAATGTTTGGATATATTATTTACGGTACTATTAATTTGAAATTGATTAATTAATATATATAATAATCATCATTAAATAATTATCATTTTTATAAATAAATTATAATTTTAATATATATAATGAAATATGGTTTTGAGAAATGAATTTTGTTACAATCATGGAGTCAATAGGTCTTATGTACACCTGAGTAACACTTCCTTTTTTAAATTATCATTCTAGGAAGAAGGTAAGTAATATATTATTTTAATAGAATAATAATAATATAATAAATGTCATTTAATTTCATTTAATATACTTATAAATATCATCCATGTGGGGTGGTGATGAAAAGATAGTCACATCGCTTCGTGAAGGTGGTAGTCCACAAGTTCACGAACAAAGGTATCATCATTCAATGAGTGATAATGTAATGATGAAAATTATATATTATCATTTAATAACGATATATATTTCATGAATATAATAATTATGTGATTCATATCACACATATTTATCCTTATTATTTCCCAAGTAAAAAAGTTAATGCAAAACAAATCACCTCGCTACATGAGGTGATAGTCCGCTGTACACACAAGTGGAATTATGTATCCCATATAGAATGGAAAGTAAAAAATGTATATAAAATATAATGAATTCATTGGTATAATTATGTTATAAGTATCATATATATATTTATATACAACACTGTACCCGACCATGAGATTTTGTAATTGAAAAATGAATGACTTCGGTTAGAGTGGTGGTAGTCCGTCGTACACAAGAATGATGATTTCATAACCTATTTGATTAAATTAGAAAAGGATGTTGGTCATTGAATTAACCTAATAAATGTAAGTATATTTAAAATAAATATATTATTATATAATTAGGGTCTAATAAAGATTTATTGTGGTGGTGGGATAAATTGAGTAAAAATGCTTGTTGAATAAAGTTACCCCTTATTCAAGTATCCTCCTTAGGATTGCCCCAAAATCCATCCTAGGATGGATTTATACCAAAAATAAGTATTCTAGGGTGAGAGTAATGAATTTTAAAATGGATTTTGGTAGGTATTGGATAAAACAAAAGGGTTTTATGATGTAAATAATAGAGTAGATAAGGTTAACATCTTTAAGTGAGGTGAGTGTCACACTTGTAAATTTCAGAAATATAAAGGTGTACCCATGTTTTTCACATTCCAAAAGTCTCAAAAATGGATTAATATAGATACTTAGACATTATAGGGTTGATATATTTCTATAAAATAATTTTTATTCATGTTTTTATGCCATTTTATCCATTGTCCTTTTATTTTAATTCCCCAATAAACCCATTTTTACCTTAACCTCCAAATCCATTTTTCTTATTTTCATAAATAAACATTGTGGGTTAGTAGGGATTAAAAAAACCAAATGAAAAGTAAAACCTGACCACATCATCCAACTGCATCCAAAAACAATCAGTGGGAAACCAAATTTAAAATTTAAACAACCATTAACAAAATCAACACAAATTCATGAATTCATAATTGAAAAGTGAACCTCGAATCGAGCACCGCAAACCACCACAGGCCGCAACCCAACACAATATTTGATGTCAATCGTGTCATGTAAACATAAACTACACACTTGTTCCCATTAAAAAACACCATTATCACAATATTATCCTCGATAATGCACACCAGTGGCCTTAGAAAATCACACAAGCTACCAGAAACCAAAAGGAATTCCATCTATAACGTCGAATGAGGCCAACCAGTCACAGAAAATACTTACCAGAATCAACCAAACGAAATCATCTACAGCAATAAACCATAATCACTAGACATTGAGGCCTCAAAGAAGTTCCACAACAGACAAGAACAACAAACCCAGTGGGGATTCAAAACAAAGACTCAGGGTAGACACCTCCTGGAACACTGATGACAGCTCGAACCCACCTCCCAATACACCTTGAAAACCCACCGCACAACTTCGACTGGGAGAAGAGAAGTGGATTCCCTGAGCAAGAGCAGAGTAAAGAATGGATGAAGTCCTCAACAAAAATCACTGATCTTCCGCAAGAACACTGAACACTACCTCAAATTCATCATGAAGTGAATATCACAAAGCCAATAGAAAATAAATGGGAACAAACCGCACAATGAATCAGAAATCCAAGAATCCATTTTTATCATCGCAGAGGAAACACAGAATCCTCTTTTTTAGAAATTAAATTCACATAATTGTAAAAAATTAATTTAAAATTAATACCATTGTCGTGAAGAAAAGCCAAGATTTCAAATAAAAAATGTTCGAATGTATATAAGATTTATATATCAAACATCAATTTGAAAATGATTACAAATACCTAAATTATATTAAGTGATATATATTTTAACTAATTTTACTTTATAACAATCCATAATATAATTTAAATTTATAAATAATTTAAATAAAAATGATTTTTCAATTAAAATTCATTATTGTTCACTATCTATCAAAATGTTAAAAATTTTAGAAAATTTCCAAAATTTTACTCTAATATTATATTGATATAATGATTTAAAAGTTAAATATATTTTTTCAAATAAATTTTCTATAATTTATTAAAATGTTTTAAATGGTGTGTGAAAAATAGCGAAAAAAAAGTTTTTTAGAAAATAAATTTGTAAGAATAAAATTTCATTTATTAATATATCTTGTCTAGAAAACAAAAAAGTTTAATATTAAATATAACATTGAATAAATAATATATAAATTTAATTAAAATGATTCAAAAAATAATAATCTCCATAATTTATAGTTGTAAAAAGTGTTTGTGTGCATAGAAATACTTTTACAAAAAAAATATTTCATTTATTTTAAATTATTTTCATTTATAATTATAATGTAATTAAAGAATAAATATTACATATATTTTTAAATAATAAATTTTAAAAATTTAGTAAATCATATTCATACCCTCTATTACAATCGGTAGGTGATGACTACCATAATAATAATTTAGTAGTATGTCAATTTTCATTTAAACTCAGTGTCGTATATAACACAAGATAAACTATATGTTTCACGTAACACAAGCTAAAATCAGTGTTTCAAGTAATGAAAATTTTAAAAAATATTAAATTCATTTGAGAAAAATATTTCACAAAATCTTAGGGTGTTACATTCTACCTTATTAAAATGAATTTCTATCTGGAAATTTTTATCGGTCATCAAAGGTTTAACATTTGTAAATTCCCTCATAGAAACCCACATGATAAAAAGGGTTAATAAAACATCATATTAAAAAATATAGTGATCTGGGTGAAGAAAATATCAAATAACATATACTAGGTTTCCAAATAGGATAACATGGGAGGGAATTGAAATCATGTGCATAGAAGAGAAAAATTACATCCAAATACTGATAGAGAGTGATTGTGAACATGGTTAGGATAATGTTAACGAACAAAAACCATTTACCAAATAGGATTGAAAATGGTCATTGATATCATAAAAAATTATTATGACTGGATAAAATTTTATTTCAAGCTCATTTTGCTAATTTTGTGAAATTCCTCTTCCATTTAGACTAAGAACACTTAAAATTTTACTTACTTGATATATTTTTATTTCATAGGAACCATTTCATCCTTTGGTTCTTCCTTGATCAATTTACACTCATCTATTACTCTAAGATAAGGATTTTTTATATCTAAATCACTGAATAAAATCCATAAAATAATGATAAATTATTCATTCAATCCCTAACTGAAAAATGTTAACACTGGTAATAAAATGTGGATAAATATTCATATAGTGAATTAATACATTAATATATAAAACCTCATACAATGTTTAAATTAAATAATTCCATAAATGGTTAACATTATGACATTCAAAAACTCAAAATTTATAAATAAGTTCACCAAATTTCTCAAACTCAATTTTTAACCTCCAAATTTCATTAAAAATATCTTAATTATGAAATGCCAAATATGTGAATACCATAGCCATGTATTCTCCCAAAGCTTGGTAATACCCAGAATTACCATAAAACCTCGATGAAAATATTTATTCTTCGTCATTACATAGAAAAAACCATACATTATTGAACATATTCCACAGATCTAATAATTTATTAAACTACATCAATGAGAACATACACCACTCTATTAAAAAATCCTTTATCCGTTCTAAGGTCATCATTACTACCCAATTTACGTTATCCATATCAATCATCAATTTAACTAAATTGAACATTATTTTTTATCCTCATGAATATATTAATGGTTATAATTATTTAATATTGTGTTTTTTATAGAATATAACCCTACCATTAACTAACTTTTCATGCTCATCAATACCACTCAACATATTCATGACAATCCAAAACTAAAAAATTATACTGAACAATCCTTATATATTTCATGATTTATATAACATAATCCTTGAGATCAAATATATTAATACTTCAATCATCGCAATTTTTTCTTAAACCATTTACTAGGCTTATTCATCTTATTCCTTAAAACATAATTCCCTTCACATTCTATTTTTAGTCTCTTCATCATCAGTAGTATAACCATTACTCCTAAAACATTATATATTATCTTTATGAGATTTCCATTTAAGACATAAATTTAAGTAATTATCACACATTCCACATTTAAAACATTCATCCATTGATAATAACTTTGGGACACCAATATTCTGATCCTTTGTGCTAAATGAACTATTTATTTTCCCTTGGAAAATTATTTCTTTATTCCCTTATTATCCGCACAAAAAACACATTATCATTCATTTGAGACATTCCCATGAGTGATTCTTCCAACAGTATCAATATATAAAAATCTAAATCTTCTTTCCTATATGGTCTATACTACCCAAAAAATATTAGCAAACTCTATCATTCTCTTTGTCGGTGAGTCATACATTTGGTTAAAGTGCACATTTTTAATCATGTTTCTTGATAGCAGATTAGGCATAATCACAATATCTTCCACTCTATTCATCATTCCATTATATTCTCATCAAAAAAATTTATATCGCATTCAATATTTATCAAGTTTCTTCTAGCTCACATTATTTACTAAATCTAAAAAACATAGTGTGATTAATAATATTAATAGTGGGAACAACATAATCATGAAAAATCACTTATATTATTTCTAAATTATGAAACAATGTTTTAAACCTATGAAACCATAGGCTTAACCAAGGTCATCCATGATCAAGAATTTTTGTAAAAAAATTGAAATTCTAAAGCATATTCTGTAGGAGTGTAAAATCTTGTGTGCAACAAGGCTTGTTTTCATGCACTAGGTCACCATCGAGCCCAATTCAATTCCCCATTTTTAAAATTATTTCCACTCGGATCCTCGGTTCTAGATCCACACCAACTAGTAGTATCCAAACATATATGTAACTTTTTTGGAACCCACTCACTCTATACTTTACCAAAATTCCAAGTCATTTTCTTATAAATTGACTCATCAGTAAAATTATTCTCAGAGACCTCCCTAGAACTATCCTTATAAATATCCATAGGGATATCACTAATGTTTTTCTCACTGTAGTCTTTAAAGGTTAAATAAAAAGTTACTTTTATACCAAATACAGAGACATAGTCTTCTCATATATGTATATTATACCATTTTATATGAATATTCATTACATTACACAAACACATTCCTGATGTCTGTAATATTATAGTGTCATTAGAGACTAGGTGAAGAATAATCTAATTTGGGGAACAATCTTCAATATCTCCAATAAATATATCCCCCTTTAGCACTATTCACAAATACAACCTAGTTAAAACCATTATTTATAACTTAGGGAATGGAAACATAAGAAGTAGTGATCTCGGTTGATCAGTAAGTGTAATGAAGGGAGATATGTAAGCATAATATGAACATAAGAGAATGAGAACATGAAAAAACAAATGAAAACCATACATTTATTATTAGGGATCAAGTTCTTGATTCATGGCATAAATATTGGTAGTTCATAAGACATTAATATTAATGAAATCAATTAAAATGATTCATTAGAGCATAACATTGGAAAATGATTTGATTTATGGAATACACATAATTATAGAAAATCATTTCCCTAGTAGCAAGGCTCATTTCCAAAACTTATCATGGAACTCCATGTGCGAATACTTCTCTTGGGTGGGACATACCACCATCCCCAGTGGAATCACTATAACCATAGTTGAATGTGTTTATTCCCTAGAACATCATGATGGTCAAGGTTCACTCCCAAGACCATAATTGAGGACACAATCCCTTACTGAACTAAGTTGAATCCACATTATCATCCTGTCTATATCAGGAGATATAAATCATTACATAATTAATTGGATGGAGTTATAGATCTCACCCATCTTTGGTTATAACTTAACCAAAATCCATGGTTATAATATAACCAACACCCTTGGTTATAACAGAAAAACCATTATATAATGAAAATCATGCATAAGTGGGCCACAAGATCATAAATAATTCATCATATCATAACCAATTAAATGGAATCTATTTCATAACCATTTCAACGTAATATAACCTATGGGGAAGAAACTAGTTTCATAATCATTTCATCATTTAGTCAAATAATAAACTGTAAAAAAAGAATTGGGTTTCATAAGAATTTTATCATGGTATAACCCATGAAAGAGAAATGGGTTTCATAAACATAAACTATTTAATGAAAAAATAACAATATTATCCTTGGATCATATCCCCAGTAAATCATAAGTAACATCAAATGATTTTATACTAGATAGAAAATGATTTTTAAATAAAAATAGCTTAGAACATTTCATGAGGAAAATAACCATTCTTTGAAAATAACTTTTTCAATGATTATCCTTCTAAAATATATTTTAAATATTTATCTTTTAAAATAAACATGAACGTTTAAAAATATTTCTTTAAACCCCATTAAAACATTTATTGATAGAAATTTGATTTCCAATTTGAAAGACACTTTTCAAAATATAAAAAATATTGAATATTATTTTCCTTGAAAATAAAAAATAAAACTTATAAATTAATATTCCATGAAAATAATGGTCCTAACTTTTGGAAATTCCATTCATTCCATACTCATTAAAATAAAGACTACATTCATATTTTTTTGTAAAATCCATATGGGCATTGTTTTTGAAAATTACAAGAATATTAATTTTAAAAAAATGTAAATATTCGATAATGGGTAAAAATTAATTTAATAAATAATTTTATGAACCTTAAAATATTTTTGAAATTTTTTTAGGAAACATGATTTTGGAAGAAAAATACTTTTCGACCGAAAAAATAATTTTTCTTCAAAACATTAATTTGAAACTCTTTTGTACCCAATGAAAGGAAAATATAGGGAAAAAGTTTAATCTCATGACATAGATAGTGGATAATAAAATTGATGAGTTTCGTTATATATGTATTAGAAGAATTTTTCATTTGAAAAATAATCACAAAAAATCCCATTAAACGATGAGATTCTGACATTAAATCATTACCAATTTGGTTACATTGAAATGTAAGAACCATGATTAAATATCACTAAAGGAATATCAAAATACAATAAGGATAATTTAATTATATTACAATGTAAATGGGTTTCATATACACGTTTTGAATGAATATAGGTGCATAATATAAACATATGTCTCAGTGAAGGAAAATTGAAACAAAATACCTTGCCGCTTTGGTAACATTTGAACCATAAATCCCATGAAAGAGAGTCACCCAAATGGATATGAAAATAATAATAATGTTATTTTTAATAATTATAAAATAAATTCAAGAGTATTATATACCAAACATAAAATTAATATGTGGTGAATATCGAATTTTTCTAACTGAAAATAAAAGTGAGATGGAAATTCCTTACCATAAGTATCAACTTACATAACACTCATTAGAACCTCTTGTATACTAAATATAAGTTTAATATACATATATCTAAAAACCTCACATACATATATCATATAATATATGATTTTATCACCTCTTTCTATTACCCGTTTATTAAAAATTCCATGGCAAAGTTATGTTTCATGTAATAACAGCTTTGTTTCTTATATACATATTTATTTTTTATTTTCAGTCCTCTTACATTGATCAAGGTTCCGTCATCAACAGAATAATAATCATGAAATAATTATAATATTAAAAAATAAATTATTCATTTAGTACCAATTATGAAATTTTATTTTGAGAAATGAAGTACATTACAATCATTTAGATGGAATATCATACGTAGGTATGAGTAATGATTCCAATTTTAAATGATCAATATGGAAAAAAGGTAAGTAATTTATAATATTTATAAAATTATAATAATATCATAAATACCAAATTATGTTTTAAATATTTTTATACATCTCATCCATGTGTTGTAGTGATGAAAATATAGTGACATCATTTCGTGAAGGCGGTAGTCCACACGTACGCGAACAATATTATCATCTTTCAGTGAGTAAAAAGATAAGAAATAAAATTATATATTATATTATTATAATGATAAATATTTCTGTAATATAATAATTATTTCATGTATATCATATATAATTATACTTATTATCTTCCATGTGGTTCTCTAGTGAAAAACGATTCACATCTCTTCTTGAGGAGGTAGTCCTTCATACATAGGAGAGACGTTATCATATCCCCTATGGAATGAAAAGTAAAAAAGGTATATATGATATAATAACTCAAATGGTATGAATATGTTATAAATATCATTTATACTTTATATTAATCATCATAATCAACTGTATGAGGTCCTAATGGAAAAATGAATCACATCAGTTCATAATGTTGTAATCTACCACAAACACGAATGATGATTTTGTAGCCCCATTTGGTGGAAGTATAGATGGTTTTAGGTCCTAAAATTAACATAAAAATATTTAAGAATATTTAATATACTAATTTTATTAGATTATCATGGTTTAATAATAATTTAATTAGGTTGTTGATGAAATAAAATAAAAATTCTAATGGAAGAACGTTACCTATTTTTGAAGTATCCTCCACAGGTTTGGACCAAAAGAATTCATAAGTATGTTTTCTATCCAAAATAAGTCTTTTAGTATGATATTTAGGACTTTAGGAAGATATTTGGGTACTTATTTAATGACAAAAAGTGTTTTAAGGTGTGAATAATAGAGGATAGGGTGTGTCATTTTATAAGTGGGGTGAGGGTAACAAATATAATGTTTTTAAAGAAAGAGGTGTACCCACATTTTTCACATGAAAAAGGATCCAAAATAGAGTATTCCAAATTATTATACATTATAGGGTTTAAATATTTCTATATAAAATATTTTAGATGAGTTTTTTGGTCATTTTTACCCATATATGTTTAGTTTAACCACCGGTAATCGTACGTTTACCTTAACTGTGATGATTAATTTATTTACCATTCTCACTACTCATTTTAGTGAACAATTAAGTTCAAATTATAAGATAATATAAATTTTACTGATTAAAATTATAGAATCCATTTTCCAAAGTTAAATTCACATAATTATAAAATTTTAATTTAAAATTATTCCTCTAGATGCGATGATAAGGAAGGTTTTCAAAGAGGAAATTTTCAAAAGTTTATAAGGTTTCTATATCTAAATTAAACATGAAGATGATAATAATAACCTAAATTTTATTAATTTATATATAATCGAACTAGTTTTACTTAAAATAAAATTAAACATAAAAGTAATTTTATAAATAATTCTAACAAATATGCATTTTTTAATTAAAATTCGTTATTTTTCACTATTCCTAAAAAATGAAACATTTGCAGAAAAATAAAAAAAAATTATTTCATGAACCCCACCCCAAAAATATGCCCCTCCTAGTCTAGAAATGAAGAAAGTGATATAATGAACCCTGATTCCCACCTCGAGTAGGCCCTAGGGTGGCGACTAGCACAAAGGGTATGAGGATATCACAACATGGGATGCATTACCTTTTATAAGAAATCGTGATCAAGAGATAAGATGTATCAGCATCAAAAAAAACTCCAAGAAATATATAAAATATATCCATAATCCATCCCATATGAATGTTTAGAAATAAAACTGTTACAAATGCAACAAAACTTCTAGGTGAGTACCAAAATAAAATCTAACCAGTGACACAAAAACTGTCCCAAAGTCTGAGATGGTAATGGCCGACATGGTCCTTGTAGTCCTCCTAGAAACCTCAAAAAAGTTTTACATATATCAGGTGATAATACAAGTATACTCAGTAGGAAAACTTAATTCTCTCATGAAAAAGTGGGAGAAGCATACAAATTCCCCTATGAGAAAAAAAACTAACCTCGCTTAATAATGCATACTAACCATCCCCACCTCACCAAGGAATGATCAACAAATAACACAATTCAAGTAAAGTAATATAGTAATAAAATCAATGATAGGGTACCCCCAAACCACTTTCCCATCGATTATCCACTCTCACACACTAATAAAATATGTCATGGCGCTCCCACTTCTTCTAAAACATAAATTCCACAACTCACCCACACACGCATGGACCTCATAGATAGTCTAGTCACTTAGGTAAACAAATCCCATCACATCCCACCCAGACACACCTGGGAAGCATACCAAAACCTGCCCGCAGACACTTGGTCCTCACAACGACATCATATCCCACCCTCAGACACCTTGGCCACGTACCACGTCACATCCTAAAAACACATGGGATGTTCAACACATCTCATCCAAAAGAAACCAGGGAATACAAAACACATCTCATCCTAAAGACACCTAGTAAAAACACAACTTTCCTGCACACACATGGACCCCACAAACCACAACATGCTTGAAGAATATTGAGATATCACCGCCACGAAGAGAGAGATAAGGGAAGAGTGGGTGGCCAATCATCAATCCTCCCACTATGATTTTTGGGAAACACACCACCCCCCATGACAATGGTGGTGTTCGGCACATGGTTCTCAACCTGGGTGGGGTGTGCATAGAAATCATAAGAACATACAGTGTATGAATATATTAATATATATATATTATCCAACACTGAATCCCAACCTATGGGATTCAAAACCATAGCTACCTAAATTAGTATCAGCAATGGTGACATCAGAAGTTAATAAAGTAAAGTGACTTCACAAATCCCTTTCTCTCAACACCCATTCATTTCATTATTTAGCATTAACCATTGTTAACCATGAAACCCATCATTAAAATTTTCATTGAATTTTTTTTTCAAATTTACCAAACCAACTCAGGCCATATAAACATTATTAATTATTTATTTTCTCCATCAATATGTAGGAAACTACCAATTATAACACACAAGAAGTCACAAAAAAGTCAAACATAGATAGAATAACAATAGTAAATTAACCCACTTCATAATTTCTCTTCATTTAACACCCATTGATGTATTAAGATAAAACGACTCTGAGACATAGGGTGATGGTTTGGGTATACTACTCATGAAGAAACTTCAGACGAATTACCCATACCAACCACGGCCATCATCATTCTTCAAATTCATTCCGCCAAATTTATCCTATCAATAGAGAAAACCCCCAAACTCAAAGACACACCCATCGCCACATCTCATTACAACTACAAGACACCCATCACAACCATTCTTGGTAGCCCTGCTACATATCCACACCCCAACAATCACACCCAGCAACACAACATAACACAACATAATCACAAGCCTTCTGCACAATACTTCCCATCCATTCCATGATTAATCAATTGATCAACCTGAGATTCCATTACGCCTTCAAAACCGTCCCACAAAAAAAACGACAAACACAACCATACCACCACAAAACCAAACAAAACATATTCATATTTAACAAGTTTTATGTTATTTAATTCCACTTGATAACTTTTGAGGTTATCATAGGAACAGGTTGATCCTGGGGAATCCATTTATTATCCAAGTATATGTGGATAACTAATTTCAAAATAATTTTCCAATAGAAAATTAAACTTCATTCCTTCTAGAATAATTAATCACCACACAAACAAATACCCCCCAATGACCATGATTTTTAGTGGGGAATTTATCCCATATAATTAACAAAATTAACAAAAAACTAATAATAAGAAGATCATACACCAATTTTCCCCAAACTGATATATTGATCTTAAAAAGACTCATTTATATTTTTAAATTTTATAATATTCTATACACACAAATGAGACATCCACACTTCCACCCATCATGATAAAAAAATAAAAGAGAGTTGAAGGGATCTCTACCTCAAAGAATAGATGATCAACACTTCCTTATTATTCCAAAACAGGGGTGCACATGTAGGAAAAGACTTTAGGGAAAATGAGATCCAAAATGGTGCAGCACAAACACAAGAATACTTAAGGAAGAAGGGTTTCAGGTGCACCAATATAAAATGGGATCACCCAAGTAATAGAGGAACACGGACTTAGAAAGGACAGATCTTATATCAAGGGGATAAAGAGTTTTTTTAAATGCCATTAAAGGAATATCTTGACCCAGACTACACAGTTTGGAGGTCGAAGGTATATCTAGGTTTTAAGAAGATAGATATAATTTAAAATGACTCTAAAAAATAATTAAATATGGTATTAAACTCAATTCATTTCAAATAAAATGTTAAAGGGGTGACACTAGAAAAAATAGAGAATTCTAGAATTTTGACACTATCGAAAAGGATTCACCGGTGTGAGGTGCCAGTGGATGAGCTACTATTGAAGAGTTATCGGTGCGAGTCACCATTTGGTGATCTACTGGTATGATATATTGGTTTAAAAATTACCATTAGTCAAGATACCAGTGGATAAATCACCATTAAACAAGCTACCAGTGGATGAGTCACTATTGGGTAATTCATCGGTTGGTGACTCATACTGGAGACCTACCATCACAAGTCACTATTATGAATCACCGGTATGAACTCACCAGTCCTAACCCACTGGTCCTAAATCACCACTACAAGTCACTAGTGAGATTCACCGTTGGTGACCTACCGTCGCGAGCTACCGATCTTGAATCACCGTCGGAAAAACTGGATTTTTGGAAAAACTCTTTATATGAGTCCTTATAAACTCTTTAAACACTTCAAACACTAAATTTTCACAAAGTAATAGACAAGAGATTTCAAATAAATTACCTTAGATACATTTTAAACCATTACCTCCCTCTATAATTCAAAACCAATCCCATAAGGAAAAAAGAGGAGTCTACACAACCATCCTGTGAGATACCTCTCAATGACCTCGCTACACTTGGAGAACCACTAAAAACTAAACACATCAATGTTCAATGATAAAGCACATTATGCTATTCAAAAACTATAATGAGACTTAAACATCCAAAAACACCACCTTCAACATCATCTAACCCAAATGACCAGAGGGCACACCACACAAGCACAACAACCACACTGTCCGTATATGTGAACTAGAGAATTACATCCTCCATATCAAGATATTTTATGCTCTATGAAGAAATGAAATGCTTGAATGGATTTAATATTTATTAATTAATTTGTCTTGATTATAAATCAGGTCCCCCATTTACCACAGTTTAGGACTTCATCACATATTATGGAACAAGGAAACAAATCATCTCATAGTAAACAAGGTTCTAACATCACATTCAAAAGAAAAACATAACCTGAAAAAACTCAAAAAAAAACTATGGGTATTGGGCCTGCATATTTGATTCCCACTCCCAATTACACTCCTCCATTACATCATGCCTCCACAACATGTGAACCAAGGGAATGGTTTGTTCATGTATCACCTTCTCTCGACGATCTTGTATCTCTACTAGTCAATCCACGTACGTCGCACCATCTTCAACAACAAACTATCCCCGGTAAATAACATGGGAGTCATTGTGATGATACCTGGAATGTTGAGAGATGTGGAAGACGTCATGGATCCCCTAAAAATGTGGTGGAAACACCAAATGGTGTGCCACCTTGCAAACTTGTCCCAATACCACTAAGTGTCCAATTAACTTCGGAGAAATCTTACACCCTCTTCCAAACCATCACTTCCCTGGTCGAGGGAAAATCTTCAAGAACACGTGGTCCCCAACATCAAAATTAATGGTCATTATCCTATGATCTAAATGAAACTATTGTTGTCCTTGTACCACTCTCATCCTTTCACAATCTAGTTTAACCTTTGAATTCATGCTCTACACAACCTCAGGGCCAAGAACAGTTGTCTCCCCAACATCTGTCTAGCACAAAGGTGAACGAAATAGTCTTCTATACAAGGCTTGGAATAGATCCATGCTAATGGAAGAGTGATATATATTATTTTATGAAAACTCTACCATGAGAATGTATCGTACCTAAGATCCACCAAAGTCCACGATGCATGCCCACAACATGTATTACAGTCTCTTTATAGTCCGTTATGTCTTCCAATCTCTCTGAGGGTGGAAGCTATTATTGAGGCATAACTAAGTGAAAAATCATGAAAAAATCCCCTCTAGACTCATGAAGTAAATTGTGTATCCTAATCTGGAAAAATGGATGTGAAATCTCTATGGAACTGTACCACCTCATCCACAAACCTACTTTACATGGCATTCACTACGCTCAAATCCTTGATTGCAAATAATTAATCCAATTTCTTCATTCGATCCACTACTAACCAGATATAATAATATCCTCCCTAATCCCTGGGTAACCCTATGATGAAATCCATCAAAATTTCATCCCACTTCTACTTAGGGACATCTAAAGGAGGCAACTAACCACCAGGAACGTGATGTTTATGCTTCACCTACTGGCACACTAAACACATTCTCACAAACTCCGCTACAGCCTATTTCATCCCAGGACACCAAAAGTACTCCTTCAAGCCATGATACATCTCGGAAAAACATGATTTCACCACAAAATTTTCACTATGAAACTCACATAGGACTCTCTCATGCATCACCACTTGAACAAATAGCCCCCCATAGAACAATTTCTGATTCTCACAATCCCCCAACCATTCCACCGACCATCCCTCTTAAGAATCCCCATAGTAAATGTGGTGGTGAATTACCTATAACTATGAGTCTCCCCACTAATTATCCTCCACATTATACATCATAATACATAATAGTCATCTGAATTAAATATCCTCTACCGCCTTCCATTCCTACATCTAAGTGAAAGACCGTTAACTCTTCTATCACCTCCCAAGCATCCACATAATCCTGAACTACCTCCTCTTGTAACTTCCTTCTCAAGGAATCAGTCACGACATTCCCCTTCCCTAAGGTGTAGGATATCTCTAAATCATATTCCTAAAGAAACTCCATCCACCTCCATGATCACAAGTTTAGATCTCACTGGGAAAATATATACTCTTGTGATCTGGGAAGACCACAAACTTCTCTCCAATGTGGTAATGCCACCACAACTTCAACGAAAACACAACAGTAGAAAAATCTAGAAAATGGGTCGCATAGTTAAATTTTTGAGTATGTAACATCATAGACCCATAAGAGTTAACTCCCCACTTCTGCATCAACATACATACCAAGCACGCATGGGAATCATCACAAAACACCTCGAACATCATCCCTTCCTCTAGAAACTGGAGCACTGTATCACTTACCAAATTCCCATTCAGATAGCCAAACACTGCCTAGAAGTGCTTTCTCCACACAAAATGTCGGTCCTTTCTGGTTAGCTCTATCAATGGAGCTACAAATCAAGATAAATAGTCTAAAAATCTCTGATAATAGACTTCTAGACCAATAAAACTGTGAGCCTCTACAAAATTTATAGGTCCTTTCCAAGAAACAACATCCTAGAACTTTGATAGGTCCACATATACACCTTGATGTGACACAAAATTTCCATGTAAATACACCTCTCATGTCTAGAACATGAACTTGGACACCAATCTGTTGAGCTGATGGTGTTTAAGGACCTACAAAAAAGTCCTAAGATTCTTGGTATGATCCTCCTATGACGTTGAGTAGACTAGGATTTAATCGATGAATACGATGAAAAACCAATCTAGGAACTCATGGAAGATAGATTTGATAATCCCAATGAACATGGATAGTGAATTTATAACACCAAATGACATAACTATGAACTCATAGTTCACATAACTTCACCTTAAAGTGGTCTTCAGTATATTTCCCTCCTTCACCCTCAACGGGTGATATCCTAACCACAAAACGATCTTTGAAAACCAACATTTTTATTTATCTAGTTGAAAATATCATCTATCCTCAGTAGAGGGTAACGGTTCATGACCGTCACCTGATTCAACCTCTGGTTGTCTATGAACAACCGCAGACCACCATATGCCTTCCTTACAAACAACACTGGAGCACCCCATGATGAGACACTGGGACGGATGAATCTCTTCTTCATTAGTTCATTAATCTAAATCCTCACCTCTCTCAACTCATAGGGTTCCATCTAATATGGTTCCATTGAAATTAGACAAGAATCGGGCTATAAGTTTATCCAGAACTAAACGTCCCCTGGGGGGTAGAGTCGCAACCTCCTTGGGAAAAACATCCATGAAATGACCCAATAAATCTAGGAACCTCCAACATCTCATCATCCACTGATCCTATTGAAATCTTGGCCAATAAGGAAAGAAGAGGCTCTATATACCATCTTCCCACCTAGAAACTCTTCACACCAGCAAAAGCCACACACCAACCATCCATATATGAAAACACAACACTAATCCAAAAGAAATCGATAACGGAATGAACACAATAAAACAATTTTATGATTAGAATGATATTGTATGGCTTCATCTTTATCAAGAATTTCTCCCCATAGGTATGATGTGGTCCCATCATTATTCTACATCCCCAGTACACATCCAACAAGTTGTTCGGGACTCCAATTGGAATACTCAACACTTGGGGTACTAGAAGCCTATCTATGTCTAGTCCCAGGGAATGGGAAAGAATGGGTGTAATGAAAGAGTGTAAAGCTCCTAAATCAAACAAAGCACCATAAAGGGTGCTAAAAAAGTTGATCGTACCTCTAACAATCTCTGTACCTATAGGAACTGCAACCTCTGTGGTAGGAAACTGACCACTCCTAGCTCTAATTCACCTTTGCAGATGACCACCTCTATGAACATGCCTGAGTAGAGGTCCCTGAGAAACACCTTGAGGTCAGAATCTACTTTCTCTGTCTCCCCTAGGTGGAGCATGGGCTTATTTTCCCCACTGTTAAAATGGACTAGTCGGCAACTGCTACGAAGGATGGTGTGAAACCTTTCCACCTACACCAAACATAGTTAGAATGGCCATTGTGCACTGGTTTTGAAGATATCCAATAAATTCAAAGAATAAACGCATTGGCCTCAAACCCATAGGATGGGAACATGAACTATTGGAACCAAAAGGCTAGAAGGGAAACTGCTGAGGTTGTTTCCCTTCTAGTCAAAACCTCAGTGGTCTCATTTCTTGAGATCTACCGTAAACTGACCTGCCTCTTGATGAAATCTATTGGATCCCCACTCACAGTATACCTCATCTCAAGTGAATCCTTTCAATTACCTATACCTTCTTCTAGTTCTCCTAGTACATCAGAAATATAAAGGGGTATCCACATACTAGGTAGAAGGACTAAGTTCCTCCTCTAGGTGTCTCGCACGAGACTTCTCATCTAGAAAGTGGGTTGGGGGAAAATAAGGATATCCTTGAAATTAATACACAGATTTCATACAAACATACTCTCTTTCTGTATGGAGAGTAACTCCAACCTCTTCTCATCCTTTGTGGTTGATAAAAGGAATTTTTATCAGAAATACTTCTTGAAATCAACCCTTAGAACATCAACCTCCTTCCTTCCCCTTAGCTAAAACTTCCACCACTAACGCACATCTCCTTGAATCTGGATCACCGCTAAAACTACCTAGTAATACATCTAAGCTCACCTCAAGCTGATAGTGATCTCATGCTCCTCGATCTAGCTCTCCATCTCCATGTTTGAAACATTTCCTTCATACATTCCCAAGTTCTGCTGTGGGAAATCATGAAACTTCCTTTGCCACTGGTTTTCCTCCTCCACAAGATCAACCCTCCACCAATCAACCGGTCAGCCTTCTGAACCTCAACTACTCAAGCCTCACATGGACGGTGACTAGCTTTCATAGTTGAAAAAGGTTAAAAAGAAATTCCTAATCCTGAGTAATATGGAATTATATTTATGATTCTTTTTAACTCATTTAACTCATTTTATTATCCCTTTAAAATTTCCAAAAACTACCCAATTAAGATAAGAACACAAGTCATTATGATGCATGTACCTTTCTTATGGTCTCTAAACTGCAAATGGTGTAGCCTCACATGGTCGTTCGGTCGGCTCAAAGTCCATGAATTGGATCATAGGGGGATCTTAAATCCCAGGTAATGGCCGGTCTTCCCTGGCCTATTCCAAGCCCCAAGGTCAACTGACATTGTTTCCCTATCAACCCATACAATTCTCACTATGCATAACCCTAAGATCCATCTTATCTCTCAATAATAAGCCTCTGATACCATTCTATCATGACCCCCTTCCTCTAAAGATTCCCCTCCTATGTTGGAAATGAATAAAGGTAGATAATGACCCCCAAGTCCCACCTCAAGTAGGCCCTGAGGTGGTGACTACCACCAAGGGTATAAAGATATCATAATGTGGGAGTCATTACCCTTTATGAGAAAACAAAATTGTGAGATAAGATGTATAATCCTAAAAAAGACTCCAATATATATATAAAAGAAATCTAAAATCCATCCCACATGAATGTTAAGAAATAAAACCATTACAAATGCAACAAAACTGGAAGATAAGTACAAAAAAATCTAAGTAGTGACACAACAACTATCCTAAAGTACAAACTAGTTATTCCCAACATGGTCCATGTAGTCCTCCTGGAAACCTGAAAATAGTTTTATATACATAGGGTGCATATACAAGTATACTCATTTGGAAAACCGAAGTATATCATGAACACGTGGGAGAGGTATACTAATAACCCTATGATAAAATAACAAAACTAACAACAAATAAAAAGGAACACTAACCACCCCAACCTCACCAAGGAACTCTCACCAAATAACATGAGTCAAGTAAATTTATATATCATCACATCTATGATAGGGTTCCCTGCTCAATTTTCCAATAAATTAGCTACTCTCACACCCTAATAGGAAACGTCTTGGCACTCCCACCTCTTCCAAAGGATCCACATCATAATCCACCAACAAACACTTGGGCCTTAGAGCTATTACCATCACCTAGGAAAACAAAGAACATCACATCCCACATGTACACACCTAGGCCACATACCAAAACCTTTCTGTAGACACATGGGCCTCCAAACCACATCATATCTGGCATCAAGACACTTGGGGAACATACCATTGAACATCTTGAAAACACCTAGGAAGTACAACACACCTCATCCTAAATACACCTAAGAAACCATAACACATCTCATCCCAAAGACACCTGGGAAACACAAAAATCTCCCTCACACACCTGGTCTCTACAAACCACAACTGCCTGATGAATCATGGGATATCACCATCTAAAAGAGAGATCATGGGAGAGCATATGGACAACCATCCATCCCCCCTCTAGAATTTTTGGGAAAGACACCCCCCATGAAAATGGGTATGTTTGGAATAGGGTGCTCAATTATGGAGAGGTGTGAATAAAAATAAAAAGAAAATACAGTGTATGTACATATTTATATAGTATCAAGAAATAAAGACCAACCTATGGGATTGAAAACAACTGCTACATCAATAAGTATCAGCAACAGCCACTTTAGAAGTTAATAAATTAAAGTGGCTTCACAAATATCTTTCTCTCAACACCCATTCATTACATTAATTAAATTAACCATATTTTACCGTGCAGCCCATCATTTAAAATTTCATTGACAAACTTATTTCGATTTACAAAACCAACTCATGCCATCTCAACGTTATTAAGTATTTATTTTCTCCATCACTATTCAGGAAACTACCATGTGTAGCACACAACAAGGAACACAACAAAAGTCACACAAGGGAAGAAGAACCATAGTAAATTAACCCACTTCATATTTCCACTCCGTTTATCACCCAATCATGTCAACACATAAAACAATCCTATAGAATAGGGTGAATATTTGGGAATTAGTTTCATAGAGAAACTTTGGACGAATTACCCATACAAATCACTTTCATCATCATTATCCAAAGTCATTCCGCCCAATCTATCCCCTCAACAGATCAGACCCCCAACTCATGGACACACCTAGTAACGCATCTCATTACAACTACAACACACACATAAGAACCATTATTGGAATCCAGTATGCATATACACACTGCACCCATCACACCCAGCAACCCAACATAGCACAAACTGATCATAGCCCCGCTGCACAACACTTCTCATCCATTCCACAATCAATAAATCTCTCAAATTTAGATTCCATTACACCTTTTAAACCACCCCACAACATAAAACGGTACTCAAAACCCTACTAAAACACAAACCAAACAAAAAATATTCCTATTTAAAAAGTCATATATTATTTAATTCCACGTGTTAACTTTTTGGGCTTATCATATAAATAGTTTGATCCTGGGCATCCATTTATTAGCCGAGTGTATGTGGTTAACCAATTTTATAACAATTATTTGAAAGAAAACAAAACATCATGCATTATAGAATCATTAATTAGTGTAAAATCAAATATCTCCAACAACCATGATTTTGAGTGGGGAATTTAGCCTGTATAATTCACAACAAAAAACAAAAACAAAATAAAAAGCAGATTATACATCACTTTTCCCAAGCCCTGCATATGGATCTTAATTAGATTCATTTTCCTTTTTTAATTTTTTATTATGATATCCTCACAAAGGATACATCCATACACCCACCCTATATGATACACACAAAAAAAGAGAGATGAAGGGATCCATACCATGAAGAATAGACGATCAACACTTCCTTATTAAGAAAAAATAGGGGGTGTGCATATAGGAAAATCCTCTAGGGAAAATGTGATCCAAAAAGGTGAATCATAACTGCACAGATTCTCTAGAAATAAGGGTTTGGGGAACACTAAGATAAAATGGGAGTACATAAGGAAGAAAGGATTTCAGCTTTATAAAGGTCAGATCCTATATTAATGGGAGAAACAACTTTTTGAGCTACCGATGATGAGCTACCGATGATGAGCTACCGATGAGTCTCCAGTGGATGATCTACCGATGATGAGCTACTGATGATGAGCTACTGATGATGATCTACCAGTGGATGAGTCTCCAGTGTGATATTTTGGTGGGTGAGCTACCGATGATGAGCTATCGGTGAGAGTCACCATTCGGTGAGAAACTTGTATGAGCTACCGGAAAACAACATGAATTTAGATGAGCTATCGGCGGATGACTCTCTATTAGATTAGCTATCGATGGATGAGTCATTGTTGGGTGACTCGTTGGTGGGAGACTCACCACTGGAGAAATACTATCAAGACCTACCGTCGTGAGTCACAATTCTAATCACTAGTCCTGATCCACCGGTCCGGACTCAACATCACAAGTTACTAGTATGAGTCACTGCTTGTGACATACTTTCATGACCTACTGTTCCTGACTCCCCTTTGGAAAATCTTGATTTTTTGAAAACTAAAGAAATGAGTCAACATAACCTCCCTAAACACTTCAAACACTAAATTTTCCCCAATTAATGGACCAGATATATAGCACCCCTGGTTTTAGGTATGTGACCTTTTTTATATATTTTTATGTATATGAAGAGGTTGGGTAATGTTTGGGAGAGTTTGTAATGGTTTTGGAATGTTTCGGAGGCCTTTTTAAGGAAGCATGATTTAAGAACGGTTAAGGCAAACCATGGAAGAATCCTAGGTAACTGTGTGACATTCCACTATTCGGATAGTAGAATCTACACAGTTAGCACAAGGTTTTTCCAAGTGTGAAAGCCAACCGTTTGGCCAATTAAAATTAGTTTTTTACGGGGTTAGTCAGGATTTTCCTTAACTCTCTCATTTCTCCTCCCATATGAACCGTGTGTGGGATTCCTTGTTCTCAATGTTTGATGGGCTCTCCCACCCATTTTAGAAGAAAATTTAAGGGGTTTCTTGGTGGTTTGAAGGCGGTTCTTCTCGGATAAGCCTTCCCCCATGGTTGATTTTGGTTTTCTCTCGATATACTCTTTTACCTCTCTTGGTTTTCTAGATCTACATATGTTTCATGTAGATCACGGGTTTTGGTAGACTAAATTGTTGATTTTATGGATTTTTGATGATAGGGAAGGGCATCATGAGTGGTTTTGGTGGAGAGTTTTCCAGGATTTGTCGTGCGGATACTTTTGTGTTGATTTGGATGGAACCTTAAGGTAAGTGGATTCTCTCTCCACTCTACTTTGATAGAACTATAGGCTTGGTTTCCAATTAATTTGTTTTTCTTAAAACTAATTCAAAATATAATGTGTGAATGTTTTTAGAATATCCATTGTGTGATATTTTGTGGTTTTTGGGGAAAATTGGTTATTCGATGAAGTTTTCAATGTGAATAGATTTTAAAATGTTGTTTTTAATATTAGTAGCTTGGGTTGTTTAAAATAAATGGTTTGAGAAATTGTTTTTCAATAAAAAGGGGTTTCTTTATAGAAATTTAAATGGCATGCAAGTTGATTTAAGGTATTTCTTTATTTTGAATTGGTGATTTTCATATTTTTGTGGCCTTGGTGTTTTATATGCTTGGTTATTATCTTTGGCGTGTTATTATTGTTATTGAAATGATGTGAAGTGGGTGAGTAGTGCCAATATAAAAAGAGGAAAAAGAGTGGAAATAAGATCCACCATCAAGGATAAGCGGGCAGGAAGTTCCACCTGAATGGAAAAGTAGTTAATGTGTTTAGACAGGAAGTTCCAATGTGTTTTTTTCTTGGTTGTGTATTGCTATATGAGATAGAAATTGTTACGCTAATGTGAAATGGTGAAATGGATTATGGTATAGTTGTTTGGATTTCCCTTTGTTTGTATGGTTTGGGAAATTCTAGCTTTGTAAGGGTGTGTTTGTCTTATTGGTAATTGTTGAACTATTGAATTTTTTATATAAACTATTTTAAATAAATGTGCTAACAGTTATTTCATAGTGGTGTGTGTAGGGAATTAATTTGGGAAAATCATGCTAAGTTTTATTACTCACCCCTGCTTTGGCCCTTTGGTTTTGGTATAGATGTTGTATATCGGGAAATATGTAAGTGTAAATCATTTCATTTTGGAAGTAGTTCTTCGTGATGATTTGGCAGTGTTGTGGTACTTCGATCAAGGAGATTGGTGTGGAGTTGTGTATGATGTCATAGTTCATTGGAGTCTTCTTATTTGGATTCCAGTTGGTACTATGATATTGGTTTAGTATGGTGTGGTTGTATAAGTTTTTGGGAATTATTATGGAATATATTGGTTGTATTTTGGTAATACATGACATAGGATACTATGTTACATGCTTCATGTAGTTTTTTTAGTAATGGTTTTTTTTGTTTGGTTTACCTCAGAGGAAATTCATTCCCCAATTTATTCTTGAATCCCTCAACATTTATTTCTGGCCTTTGGCACCTTGGGAATGTTTCATAAGGCCAAGTAACACCTCACCACCTTCTCAATACAATGATTAAGGGGTGGGGCATTACAGGTGGTATCATTCTGTTCGGTCCTTAACACTCGAATAAAAGTAGTTGTTCGGTCCTTTGGCATTGATTTTTTGCCTTGGTATTTAAATTCAATCTTGGTACATTCTTTGAGTTGGGATAGTATCAATTCATAGGATTGTCAGAACATGGAATTTATAGAATAAAAGGAAATATCTTATCCTTTTATGTTTAAATTTAAGTTACTAGTGAGTTGGGTACATAAGTGTTTTGGATACACTTATAGGCATTAGATATCTCATTATCATGGGTGTAACCAATGAGATGAGCATGGAATTAATGGTAAAAATGACTTCCCTCTATGATAAATATTTCATTAGGTATAATTACTTCTCCTATGGTATGAATAAATTGATGTGTGTAAAATCTAGAAATTATTTCAAATGCGTTGATTTGATATGTGAATGATTGTGGTATTTTGAAAGTGGGTATATTTTCAAAACATGGTGGATTTTTCATAATAGTGTAACATGAGAAATGTGAACTTGTGGAAACCATGTTTGTGATAGTTGTTATTTAATTGAGTTTGAATTGTAATCCTTTTCATTCTATGGGTCTGAGACTTATGGATATTTTCTATTGATAGAAATGGCACTGGGTAGAGGTCATAGAGAACAATTAGAGGAGGCAGCTGAAAATGTGGTTTCACCAGAACCTTGGGTGAACCAGTAGCTAGGGAAGAGTATAGAGAAATATTTATATGTTGTGGAAAGTGGAAATAAAGAGGATGAACCAAAGCATGTGGATCATGGTGTTTAGTTTCAGAACCAAAATCCACCCATTTTTATGGGTGATTCAAAGCCAAAATTGGAAGAAGCGTTGCTGATCAGAATGAATAGGATATCTGAATTCTTGGGAACACCAGTGGAGATGAAAGTGAAGTTAGCTACGTACACGTTGGAAGACCTTTCTCTTCAGTGGTGGGAGTTGGTTTTCCAAGATTCTATGGATCAATGTGTGTCATGGGAGGGTTTTTGAGTAACTATATAACAAATAATTCTACCCTCATACATTCAGAATTCAAAGCAGAATGGATTTATTCAGTTTGAAGCTGGAGAACATCTCGGTAATGGAATATACAACTACGTTTATAAACATAGAGCGGTTTTCACCCGAGGTGGTGGGTAGTACATCCTTGTAGTGGCTAGTTTTTGAAGTTAGGTTGAGGTAGTAAATTCATTCCAAGATAGAGTCGTTGTGTATAAATCATTACACAGAGATGGTAAATAGATTTATGGTGGCTGAGTGAGATATTTTGGGGGCTACAGGTGAGGGAAGTTTGCTGGTACCCATGGGAAATAGTGGGAACTCTAATTTTGTATTTAAGTGTAAAAGGGACACTTATTTATAAGGTGGTGGTATGCCTCATAATCCAATGACAAGTTCAGTGAATCTTCCTCCGTATCCTCAGAGTTTGTTGGGATGTTTTTAGTGTGTCTCTACGGGGCACATTAAGTGGGGTTGTATGATACAATATTGGGCATGTCATAACTATAAGTAGATGGGTCATCTTCAGTGGTATTTTCCCAATGGTCTGAGGACGGGTGTTCATGACACTCCTCAGGGGTCTCAGCTATCTTATGCATCAATGAAACAGAGGAAACATCAAACTCCATGTTATTAGAGATGATTTAGTCATGGTGAGTCTGGTTATACCATGACACCTCAGCAGCGTAACAAAGAGAAGAGTGTGAAAAAAAAACAGTTGTTTGGAGATGAAAAGGTTGTTATGGATGATAACTTAGAACTATCCATGGTGCGAGTTATGGTTCCTTTAATTTTCAAGTTGATACAAGCTCTATTTGATAATTTTGTTTCTCATCTTTTATTTCTTCACATAGTTTTCTTGGTTTACATGTAGAAATGATGCCTTCTATTTTAAAACTTCAAACTATTATGGGGAAAATAGAGTTTTGATCCTTTCTCTGTAGATCATGTGGTATATTTGTGGATGGGGTTGAGTTGATGTGGGATTTCTCAATGATTTAAATGGTTGATTATGATATAATCCTAGTTATGGATTGGTTGGAAATGTTTAAGGCCCACATTTACTGTTATGAGATAACAGTTAGTTTTACGATAGACGATGGCATCCAACATCTCTTTAGAGGAGAGAAGACTGAAAAATTATGTGAAAAAGGTTTTTTTGGCACCAACTGTGGGAATATATTGTATCAGTTAGAATATTTTTTGTTGGAATAAATGGATGTAATTGAGAATAGTTTTTTTTAATAGGTGTGGATCTATTTATGGATGTCTTTACCTAAGAATTATCAGGGTTTTCACCCATGATAGAAGTAGATTTTATAATTGATCTTCTTCAAGGGACTACTCCTATATCACCTCTGTCTTACTATATGACACCAGAAGAATTTATATAATTGAAAGTGAATTTGGTGGAGTTAGTTAACAAAGGGTTTATCAGGCCTAGAACACCTCTATGGGAAGTATCATTTTTTGTTAAAAAGGTAGATGGAACCTTATAGTTATGTGTTGATTATCGTAAAAGTAATTAGGTTATGATAAAGAATTGATATCTACTTCCACGCATTAATGATGTATTTGACCAGTTGCGGAGATCTCAGAGGTTCTCCAAGATTTAATTGAGGTCAGGATATCATCAATTGTGGGTGAGGAAGGATGATATTCCCAAAACAAGTTTTAGAAGTAGATATGGACATTATGAGAATGTGGTGATGCCCATTGGTCTCATGAATGCACCAATGGTGTTCATGGAATTGATGAATCAGATATTTCAGAGACATATAGATTCTTTTTTTTGTGGTATTTGAAGATGATTTACTAGTGTATTCAAGGATAGTGGTGGAACATGAGATGCACTTAAAGATAATGTTGGGGTTCTTGAGAGATCATAAATTATATTCCAAACATTCAAAGTGTGGATTTTGGATACAGGAGGTTCATTTACTTTGACATGTTATTTATGAAGAGGGGGTTTTAGTAGACCCATATTTCATAGAGGCTATTATCTCGTGGCATCCTCAAAAGAATATTTTTGAGATACGGAGCTTCCTTGGTCTAGCTGGCTATTATCGGGGTTTTGTTTGTTATTTCTCATAGTTGGTCTCACCATTGATATATTTGATAAGGAATAATGTTCCATTTCAATGGGATGAGTAGCATCAGAAATTTTTTGAAGATCTAAAGTGTCATCTTACATCAATACCAATCTTGGTATTTCTAGAACAATGGAAAGGGTATTCAGTGTGTTTTGAAGCATCAAGATCTGGTTTCGAGGTGTGTGATCATGTAGGGGTCATGTGGTTCCATATGACTCACATAAATTGATGTTTCATGAGAAAAACTACCCAAAACATGATTTGTATTTGGCGATAGTGGTTCATATATTGAAAATCTCACGTCATTATCTCTTTGGTGAGTAATTCATGGTGTTTACCAATCATAAAATTCTAAAACATATTTTCTCACAAGGATATATGAAATTTAGGAAATAAATATGGATGGAGTATCAAGAGATGTTTGATTTTGACATAATGTATAGATCAGGTATGGAAAATTCGGTGGCGGATGCATGAAGTAGGAAATCATATGCTCAGGTGGTGAAATAGACATCAGATTAGTTGCAGTTGATGTCTATCATAGATGACATCTGGTTGGAATGTGAGTATTGTGGTGACAGAGTGGTATTGTTTCCATTTTTGTTGGTTGCTGACTTGGTTGGCATGGTTGTAGAGGCACAACCATATTATTCTGAGTGTATGGAGATGGGGTTAAAACTCAATGGTGGGGAGACCATTTAGGGATGGTAACTGAATGGGGATTTAGTTTTGTGTTTTCAGAATTGAATGGTTGTACAGGTGGATTTTCATGTGGAACTTATCAAGTATTATCATAATTCCAGGTGGGTTATCTATATTGTAATTTATAAAATGTATAATCTGTTAAAAGTAAGGTTTTGGTGGGATGGTATGAAACAGAATGTGGCCGAGTATGTCACGAGATGTTTAACTTGTCAGGAAGTCAAGATAGAGGATTAGTGTTCAAAATTAATGTTGCAATATTTACCTCTCCCTATATGGAAGTGGGAAAAAATAGTGATGGATTTTGTTACAGGTCTCCCAATAATGGCTATGAAGCATGATGTCATATGAGTGATTGTGGATCGGTACACTCTGTCAGCCCATTTCATCCTGATTCATGAATCTCATATGGAAGATGATCTATACAAAATCTATATTTGTGAGGTAGTAAATAGGAATAATGTTCCTATTTTGATTGTATTAGATAGAGATCTTAGGTTGACATATCATTTTTGGATATACTTGTAGCAATCCCTTGTGACATAATTGACGATGAGCACAACATATCATCCTTAGACAGATGGGAAATCTGAGAGGACGATACAAACATTAGAGGATATGCTAAGGGCTTGTGTGATAGATTTTATTGGTTCATGGGAGGAGAACATGATATTGGTGTAGTTCTCCTTTAATAATAGTTATCAGGCCTCAACACCCATGCCTCCGTTTGAGGAATTTTATGGGCGTTCGTGTCATTCTCTGCTATGTTGGGTGGAAGTGGGTGAGACTTCAATGGTTTGACTAAGCCTTGTCCAAGAGACTATGGAGAAGATCAAGTTGATCTAGAAGAGAATGGAGATGACCTAGAGTAATCAAAAATCATATGTGGACCATTTTTGACGATCGTTGGTGTTCGAGGTGGGTTATTATGTGTTTTCTAGAATCTCTCATATGCATGGACATCATCATTTTGGAAAGTAGGGTAAGTTATCTCAGAGTTATATTGGGACTTTTTAGATACTTGAGTGGGTTAGATATGTGGATTATCAGTTGTGTTTTCTACCATGGTTTAGTGTGGTGAACAATGTGTTTCATGTCTTGTAGTTGAAAAAGTATCATCCAGATCATGACTATGTGATTTGGTGGGATTATTTTGAGCTCGAGCAAAATTATTCTTTGTTGAACGTTCCAGTATAGATTTTGGATAGGCAAGAGAATGTCTTGAGTGGAAATAGAATTGGCCTTGTTTGGGTTTTTTGTTTGAATGGTTAGATTCAGGAGGAAACTTGGGAACCATAGAAAGAGATGGTTGAGAAATAGCCCAAGCTATTTTGATAAAGTGATGGTTCTCTACATTCGTAGGATGGAAAGTCCAATGGTGGGGGATAATGTAGCATCCCCCTAGTTTTAGTTATGTTACCTTTTTTGATACCTTTATTATGTATAAGAAGTGGTTGGGTAATGTTTGGGAGAGTTTGGAATGGTTTTGAAATGTTTTGGAGGCCTTTTTTAGGCTACACGGTTTGAGCACAGATAGGGAAAATCGTGCAAGAATATTAGGAAACCATGTGATGTACCACTATTCGTACAGTAGCATCCGCACTGTTAGAACATAGTTTGTCATACAGTGAGAGCTAACAGTGCAGCCCATTAAAATTATTTTTTAAAATTCGGTTAGTCAGAATTTTCCTTAACTATCTTCTTTCTCCTCCCATACAAACCCTATGATGGATTCCTTGATCTCAAGGGATTAAGGGGCTCTCCCACAAATTTTGGAATAAAATCTATGGGGTTTCATGGTGGTTTAAAGGTAGTTCTTATTAGGTAAGTCTTCCCTCTTGTTTGCTTATGGGATTCTCTAGATCTACTCTTCTCCCTCTATTTTTTTTATATATATAAATATGTTTCATGTAGATCATGGGTTGTGGTAGAATAAAGTGTTAATTTTAGGGCTTTTTGATGATAGGTAAGGCTATCTAGAGTGGTTTTGGTGGAGTATTTTCCCAGATTTGTGGTGTGGTTTCTTGTGGGAAGATTTAATTGGAACCCTAAGGTAAGTGGATTCTCTCTCAACTACACTTTAATAGAACTAGAGGACTGGTTTTCAATTAATTGGTTTTTCTTACATTTAATGAAAATTATGATATGTGAAACTTGTTGGAAGAACCCTTGTGCGATGATTTTTGGGTTTTGGTAAAAATGTGTTTTTTGGTGAAGTGTTATTTGTTATTAGATTTTAAAATGTTGATTTTAAAATTGACATACTGGGTTGTTTTAATAAAATGGTTTGAGAAATTAGTTTTCAATAAAAATGGGTTTCTTTTTTGAAATGTGATATGGAATGGGTGAATGATTTAAGAGATTTTTTTATTTTGAAATAGATATTTTCATATTATTGTGGATTTAGTGTTTTATATGCTTGGTTATTATAATGTTCTTGTTATTCTTGTGATTGGAATAATGTGAATTGGGTGGGTATTACCACTATAAAAAAGATGATGAAGAGTGGATGGAAGGGCCACTATCAAGGATAAGTGGGTGGGAAGTACCACTTAAATGGAAAAAAAAGTAAACAGAATTGGATGGGAAGTTTGACCATGTTTGTTGCCTTGTTTTGTGTTTCTATGAAATATGAAAAAAAAAATTGTTAATGTGAAATGGTGAAATGCCTTATGGATTGGTTTTCTGGATTTACATTGGGTTTCATGGTTTGGGAAATAGTGGCATGGTAAGGGTGTGTTTGGCTTATTGGTAATTGTTGAACTATTGAATGTTTATATAAACTATTTATATAAATGTGCTAATGGTTATTTCCTAGTGGAATGTGTAGGGAAGTCATTTGGGGAAATCTGGCTGTGTATTTTTACTCACCCCTGCTTGGGCACTTTGGTGCTTTTGCATATTTTGTATTTCAGGACAAAGATAAGAGTAAAGAATCTCATTTTGCTAACAGTTCAGTGTGGTGCTTTGGTAGTGTGGTGGTGCTTAGATAATGGAGATTGGTGTGGAGCTATGGATGGTTTCATAGTTTGATGGAGTCTTATTTTTTAGTATTCCTCTTAGTACGAGGATATTGGTTTGGCATGGTGTGTTTTTATTGGTTTGGGGGAATTTTTATGGAATAGCTTTGTTGTCATTTGGTAATACATGACTTAGGTTACTCTGTTACATGCATCATGTGATATTTTTGGTAATAAATTATTTGTTTGGTCGGTTTATATTAAGGTAAAATGGGTCCCCAATTTATTCTTGAATCCCTCGACATTTATTTCTAGCCTTTGGCGCCTTGGGAACGTCTCTTAAGACCAAGTAAAACCTCACCGCCTTCTCAATCCAATGAGAAAGGGGTGGGGCATTACAGGACAGGTTCGAGTGATTAAAAATTCACCATAATCTGGTTTTGATAATTTCATTTAACAAATGAAATATAAATTTTAAAGTAAATTTGATAAATGTTTCAAAAATTAGTTTTAAAATAAGTGTGCAAAAGGAAGAAATTTTTTTTTATAAAAATATGGTATTAAGTGTAAAATTGGATTTATTATTATTTTTTATCTAGAAATAAATTAACGTGGATGATAAATAGTTGATAAAATATAAAATATATAATTATAATTAAAATAATTCACCATAATTTATTTTCATAATTTATTTAGAAAAAATTGTGAGAATAAAAATAGTTTTTTAGAAAATGATTTACTTTATTTTGAGATAGTTTTGTTCATTTATAATTAATTATTATATAAATAATTAATTTTATATAAATGTTTAAACCATATATTTCCATATTTTAGTTAATTCTATTTATACCTTCCATTCCAATGGATATCCAATAACTATCATACTAATATTTTAATAGTATGAAATTTTTCATTTAAACTCATTGTTGCATGTAGTGCAAGAAAAAATCACTGTTGTGTGTAACAAAAGACAAACTTAGTATAACTTGTAAATAAAAATATCAAAAATATTAAATTCATTTGAAAAAATATTTCATAAAATACCAGGGTGTTACAATTTTCTCCCAATAAAAAATATCTTATCTTATAATGATCATATTCTTATATGAAATGTTTTATAGATAATATTCTTTTGTTTTTATGGGATACTGAATAAAGATACACTTTGTGACTTAGGGTGATATTTTGTATCTGTAGTTTCCTTTAGAAAATTTCTCAAAGACGCAAGAATAATTATTTCACAAAATAGTTTTCATTCCATTCAAAAACTCTAAAAGTCTTTCATTATCCACATTAATTGGTACACCGTTTAGTGTTTATTATGATGTATGTAATGTATATGACAAAAATTATAATGAAATAATTGAATGTATCATCATATAAATTTCCATGTCAAGCATGTTATCATTCCATCTATCACTGAAACCATTTAACTATGGTATCTAAGGGGGGATTATTTTGGAAATAATCCCACACATTGTTAGAAATTCAATGAATTCTTTATTAAAATACTCAACACCTCGATTAGATCAATGTTTATTTATTAAACAACCATGTAAATTATCAATATCATTCGTTAATTATTTAAATTTCTAAAAATATCCGGCCTTATACCACATTAATTATACATATCCATATCTACTTAACTCATTAGTCTAATAAATGAAGTAATAATAACGACCTTTATCTACTATTAGAAATGGTCTTCTCACATCAGTGTGTACCAATTCCCGAAGCTCAATAGCTCTTTCACCTTACCCACCAAAAGGTGGATTTCTCATTTTGATATGTAATAAAAAATTACACTTGTCAATAGGTTTTATCTCAAAAGAGTTTAAATTTAATTATTCAAATGGATTTTTTGAATGCTTCTCATTCACCAGACCATGATGATGCTGCCATATCTGGCTATGAAATGATTCTGGAAAACCTAATTCATTATAAATTTACAATACTATGATTTCATATTTTAACATATAATGACCATTAGTTACATGTTTCATACAATAACATATTATGTCTTTATTAATGAGAAAAAATTTATTTCTGAATGTGAAAATAAAAAGCATATATATCTTGTCAGGAAACATAAATTATGAATTTTATAACAGTTGGTACATAATAATAATCTTTTAAAACTAATACCATTCCAAGTGGAAACATACGGCGGTAGTCTCAAATTTCTATAGAATACTAATTCACACCATTGGTAACTTATAAATCCACATCTCATGTAGAAATATTTTTAAATCCACTTGGTTTCTATATTTGAATAAAAATGTGAGCACAAAAATCTATATCTAATATCGAATGTGTAGATATAGAAATACTTCTATTGATAATGAATGCATCTAAATATTATACTTAATTATTCATATATTTTTAGTTCTTCTTATATTTCCTAGCTCTACTCAATCAAAACATAGTACATTATTTTATTTATATTTTATATGGATCATCCATTTCATGGAAGGTTGGTGCTCAAGAGCCTTATAATTTGGATGATTCATGGGACTCTTATCATTTTTCATTCTTATATTATTCACCATAAATGCCACATGATTTACAATCCCCATATCATTTTCAACATGGTGAATAAGAGTAAGTAGTTTTTAAATATTATTCTCAATATTTTTCATATTATAACTATAAATAAAAGTGGAGTAACTCTTACATAGTGAGGATAAAATGAGATCTGTGTTCAACTCATCTGGGATAGTAAACCTCAATATGTCTAAGTGCTTAATTATTCAAACCATATTAAATAAGTGGGGATAGTATGAAACAAAATATTATATATTTCATGTGAGAAATTCATTAGGGATCTTAATTATCTATTATCTCTCATATAGGTGAGAACTGATGCTATATACATATATATATATATCCTTGTGTTGCTTTAAAATATCACTAGACATGGATGATAGAATAAAATTTTAAAAATTGGTGGAATCATATAGTTATTTTATAGAGATATATAGAGAGTTCATTCTCATTGGGATAATTGGTAGTCATCTCAAGAAAAGGGTATTATAGCACATAAAATTTTCGTTCATGGCATAATATAATGTTTAACCAACTATGCCATTCCTAGAAATTAAATTTGGTGAGATGGTTCTCTTTTTCTATAATATATAATTGTGAAATAGACAAAGGCATATGGTTTTCTATTTTAATAAGAAGTGAGAGAATAATTTTAGTACCTTATCTGAATTTCTAAATTTTTATAATAAATTTGAAATTTTTTAATCTCCCACCATTTTATCAAAACTTAAAATCACTTTCTATTTATTTCAAAATATCTTATAACATGGATATTCAAGTTGAAAGGGTCTATATTCCCCTTATCATAACTTAGTCTTTGGCATAGAATGTTTTTTGGTGTTTTTTAGGGTGGCATAACTTTTCAACTGCATTGACTTATAGCTCATTGATTGGTTAAGTGAACTCTTCAATCATAAAATATTTGATAATAATTTCCTAAATCTGTTTCCACTTAGTTACACCATGTCTTGATTAGGAATTTTACCCTTTATGTGAAATATGTTATGTCATCCAAATAACTCATATTAAAATTCCATGATAATTTAAATCACCCCAACTTGGGTTGGTGAAGAAATTTGAACTATTATTCGATGTTAACTCAATTAATGAAAGGTTATGCCGAATTAATATTTAACTTTTATCATTTATTATCGTTATGTGTGAACTACACATTTTATCTCATCATATGTTTTTTAATATTAAGTGGATTTTAATTAAGTGATTACCCATGTATAGATAATGTTTGCACACATAATAATTTTTAATTTAATTGTATCTTTCATTCTTGTTAATTAATTTTTTTAATGATTTAAAAAACTAAAAATAATTATCCAAGAAATTAAAAAAATAATATAAAAAAATTAGAATTAATGTGAACTTATATACATTTTGTTTTATCAATAAAATGATAAAACAAAACTTCAACATATGGAATTTACTTCTAGAATGAAGCATTGTTCAAGTTTCAGCATTCCACATGGGCTTCTTTATACCTCCTAGATTGGTTTTTTCTCAGCTTAGAACCTGAACAACCTCTACTTTCATGGAATCTCGGTCGATTATGTAATTATAATCACACATACATGAGGGTAACCATAGTATTTTTTTAAAGTGGGTTTACAAAAAATAAAAAATGGGTTCATAGACCCTTACATAATGAGAGGAGAGGAATGACTCACAAACCATTATTTAATTTAATATATTATTACAAAACCATACAATAATAAATTTAAAAAAACACAAACATTGGCTATTATAAGATTATTTTCCTTGTAACAACCCGAGATTTTATGAGAATTATTATTTTTAATTTCATTGATGTCTTGTGTTGTACGCGACACCAAAATTAGCTAGTTCTATATGAAACACTGTATTAGCTTGCAGTATACACAACACTAATCTTGGATCGGGTTACACACAATTTCAAGTTCGTCTGAAAGAAGTTATTTTACGCAACATTGAGTGTGTATATATATATATTCAATGTATAAATGAAATACGGTTGGATTATATTATACGCAATAACAAATGAATCTTCCACTACACGCAACCCTGACTTGGCTTTCATTACACGCAACTGCGACCTTCCATGATAGCATGTGTTATACGCAATACCAAGTTTCACTAAACGAGATATTATTATATTATTATTATGAACTAGCCGTTATGAATAGTAATACCCACTTTTTAAAATTTTATAAATTTTATCTTTCAAAATGTACTTTATTTTTGGATTCTGAATATCAAAATTATCCTAGGGTGAATTTTTGGTATTTTTCTTAAAACTTTCAATTTTTGATGAATAGTAAAAACACTGGGTTACTGTATAAAAACCGAATTTTTATTTAAATAATTTTTTATTTTATTTAAATTTATTTTAGGTAAAAATTTATACATAATACCTATATAAGTTCAATGTAATTCATTGGAGTCATTTTATAATAATTTTAGATATATAAAAATTTTATTGAACTTTTCACCGTCTTTTACCCACCTCATAGGAAAACTTGAAGATTTACATAAATATTAATTTTACCTCTTCTGTGAGTGTAATTTAGAAAATCTGAGAGACACGGTTAATATCAAGGAGTAAAATTTGGTTCAATGAGATGAAAATAATTTTTGTTGAATAGTAACTTTTTTACTTTTATTTACCACGGTTAAAAGTAATAGGGTAATTAAGGGTAAAAATGATATTAATATTACCCTAACACATGTCCTAATTCTATTGGACAAGTGTATATTGACCAAAAACAACCTTAAGAATAAAATATTACCCTTTAGGTCCACTTGGATTATATTAGGACATTTATTATTATTTTATTTAAAGAATAGTTAAAATAGTTAAAATCAAAGATTAATAACTAAAACATTTTTAATATAGGATTATATATAAGATAAATTCGACTATAAATATTAATTATAAATCTAAAAATATTTCCTACATAATGGTAATTTATTTATAATTTTTAGGCATTAAATAAATTAATTAATTTATGACACAATGATGATGCAGCAATTACCTTATTAATGAAATATTAACATATTTGATGTTGTAAATACCCAAATAAATGTAATTTGAGACTTTTTATGAATTAAACTAGTTTTCTAGGTTAATATTACATGTTATTATTGATTTAATTAACTTTTTTAGAACTAATCATGCTGTTATGAGTTTCACAAAAATCAATTACCAAATCGTGTCAAAATTGACATAAAATAGTTTTTAAAACAAATATTATATTATTAATTGTTATTGTATTACTAAAAATATAAGGTTAGGCCAAATGACTTAGATAAGGATATATATATTAATAATGAACCACTTGGGGTTCTTTTGTCTTGTTATAGTAAGTTTATTAACCATATAGTGTAAGAAAACAAGAAGACGCGGTAAAAGTTAAATTATTTAACTTAGAGTTAAATCTAAATGATAAGGATAAAATAGTAACCTAATCTTGTCTAAAACCTATTGGTTTAGATTATTTCAACCCATACCCACTTTATCTTAGAAATAAATCAATTTTCATCTATTATAAACCGAATATGACTTTATTATAAAATAATATTTTAAGTTTTTCCAAAGGTGCCCCTCTCCTCCCTTATAAAAAGGGCACCCCTTCCCTCTTCTATTCACACCCTTTTGAGCCTTGAATCTCGGCCAAACCCTGCCCATTTCTCTTCTCCACTTCTATAGAAACATTATGTATTTTCTGTTCTTCCCAAAAGACCAACTCTACTTCCTTAAGAGAAGGATTAAAGGAGGTGCGTCGAATAAGAGGTAATCTCTTCTTCTGATTCTCTCAAGTTTCTTTCTTCTTATACTTATTCTTATTTAAATTTATCATTATAAAGTAATAAAATAAGTATTAATTATATACTGATATGTTATTATAAGTATGAAACAACCCTATTTCAACTTCTATCCATCCTACGGAAAATGAAATCACCGCGTGTGCGTACGTACGGAATACAGTCTCCACGCCGTGGTGTAATCTGTTTTCGACCACCACCTTACTTGGATGGGTATAATGGTGTAAATAAATAACTATATATGATTATTTTAAAGTGATATTGATTATTAAATATTATACATACACTCTAATACAATTCCACGATCATGGGAATGATATCATCGCTCGTGCGTACGTACGGACTACTGTCTCCACGACGCGATGAGATTCATTCTCCATGTTAACCATTCATGAATGATTATAAAGTATATATAATGAAAAATAATGAAATATATGACATAATAATGATAATGGATTTATTTATATATATATGTGTATGTCATCTACTTAATTCCATTCAATTCAATAAGGAAACGCAAACAGCGTTCATGCGTACGTACGGCCTATCGTCTCCATGCACGGTGTATTTCATTCAATTTATCGATATATCATATATATATATGTATATTATGAATATATAATATATATAAATCATTTTTTACATTCTGTAATTAAGTAAATCAGGTTATAATTAATAATATCAAGAACAACAAGTCGAAACACGAAACGATTTTACCCAAATCGCTGCTTTTACATCGAATTTACAAAAGAACCGGTAATATAAAGTCATAAGTAAACCATATATGATATCATAACAATGAATATGATTCTTTAATAATTCAATGACATTATTTAAATCATTATACAGGAGGTTCGGATACATACAAAGCATATCGGACATAAGTTAAGGGATAATTTTTCAATCTCATTTTTATTCGAGATTGCTTATAGGTAAGTATTTACTGGGGTTATATTTTTCATCCATGCCCATAAAATGTTTTTCATAAAGTATTTAATATTATTCCATGTATGTTTAATTTAATTCTTACCCCTCTTTTAATTTTACTCTGTGTTATGGAAGAAATCTTTCTTTTGTTTACCATACGAGGAACTTTTTGACTTTTCCGACAAAAGTACGAGGAGAATGTTTTTTTAACTTATACGGCATGAACGGATTTTTACGGTTTTATAAAACCTTATTTTTATGAATATTACTCTACCATATTTCATGATTATTTTCAACAAAATCCTTTTCCTTTAAAATTGAATGGAATTTTCTGATAAGAATATGATTTTAAAGAAGAAAGGATATTTTCCTCAAGAATTCATTTCAAGTGTTTTGTAAAAACTATTTTCCATCTAAGATGAAATTATTTAGTATAATTATCTTTCAAGTATAATGTATCTATTATTTACATTGTTTGATTCTTTTTATGATAAAATGATATCCATTTGTTTTATATTGATTACGTTATGATGGGATAATGTTTATGAAACCCATTTTATTCTTTGGGTTATGATGAATGATTTATGCTTATTTTGTGGAACAAGTAAGAATGATTTCATTATGAGATGGGTGGGACCTATATATCCCTCTAATGCATTGGGTAAAGATTTATATCTCATGATATAGACATGGCTGGAATGGTAAGTTAATCTGGTTCAGTAATACAGGACCGGAACGAGGAGTGAACTTGATTCAGAAAGGGACTTTGTCCACTAAGATGCTCTTGGCAGCAATGCCTTGGCTACTATGGAAATCATATCATGTGATTAATGGTTTACACAATCACATGTTTTATTTCCATGCTATTTTATCATGATTGATGTTCCTTTATGATATATTCCTTACATACTTCCCAGATTTATGTCTTTGCTCAAGATTTTGATGTTTAGACTTTATATTCAATTTTTTTGCATTCAAATGATTATGGATTGTTTAATGTTATCTATGTTTACCCTTAATGAACATTTCAGCTCACCCTTTTTATGTTTTCTTTTCCCCAGGATATAAAGAAAGGTTTTAGGTAGGAAAAAAAGGGGAAGATCTTTATAGGAGATGTTGAAGATATTTCACCACGATTAGAAGATTATGTTCTGATTTTCCAAAGACACTAAACTATTACGGTCCTTGAGTGTTGGTTTTTGTTATATATTAATTATTCCGCAAAAGTAATTTGATGTCCATGTACGTCAAGATTTGGGACTCTACAGTTGGTATCAGAGGAAAGGTTTAGTCAACCTTTGGAAACTAGGATGTGAAAACTTTAGTGAAATGCCTAGAGATATTTCTAAGGTATGTCTAGGGATGTCTCTAAGGCTAATTATAAGTAGAGGTTATAGTCCTATAATTACGGTAAAGAAATTAGAGTTAAACTAAGATGTTAGATATTGAAGGTACTCCCCCTTGTTTATGATTTTTGCCTCTCACACTATTTTTTTGGGTTTTAAAAAATGGCTGGAAACATGAGGATTCACGATAATGGAGGATATGATGGACAATGGAATGATATTCTTCATGAGCTACCAAATGAAATGGAATTTGGAAGGTGAAATATTGTTATTATTCCTAATCAGTAATCTCATAATATGATCAATAATCTCAACTTTGGTAAGACTCCTGACTCAGCTAATAAGAGAAATATGGAGTTTCATGATGATCATAGAGGAAAGAAAGTTCAATTTCCCTCATGTAAGTCATGTGGGAAGAGGCATCAAGGAAAATGTTTCAAAGGAACTGGAAGATTATTTGGGTGCATAAAAGAAGGACACAAATCCAGTAAGTGCAAAGGAAAAGGTTTAGTTAACACCATGGATAAGGATAATGGTATTGCTACGACATCAACAATGAAAATATTTTTTAAATGTGGAATGTATGGGCATTATGCAAACAAATTCCCTAAGGGAAAATCTCATTAAGAGAATCAGCATGGTCATATGGGTAGTATTTATGTGGATGATGATGAGGAGAGTACAAATGATATATGAGATGAAAGAAGTGTTGAAGCTTGGTCAATGGTTTAAGAAGGTAGTGGAATGATTTATGTTTACCAAGAGTTATGTTGTATAGGTAATGGTACTATGGAATAAAGACACATCTAAGGATTGTTACACTATTGTTTTTCCTGAAGTATTTGAAAATATATGTTGAATGGTATTGGTAACCTTGAAAGGTTCTTCATATATTTTTGGAAAGAAGAGGATATGTGCATAATGAATGGTTAAGGAGAAAATAATATGTTTGATATTATTTATAAGATCATGGTTGATATAAGGACTAAGTGATATCATGGTCTGAGTATATAGAATTTTTGGAATTTTGGTATGTGGAAAGAGTTAACTTTTGACAGCATTCATGGTTTCACTAAGGTTAAATGGGTATTCATTTTCCAAGAGAATACATGATTAAGGTATTCACATGTCTGGAATGTGACCAACAAGATATATTTTATGATATATGGGGGATAAATGATGGTATTCACATGCTCGGTAGATGAAATTTCTAGTAATTGTATTCTTTATACTATGAGCTTGGACAGAAGTATTTTGGATAAGCCTAAAGATTGGAATGAATTAAGATAGTATTGTTTAAGGCTAGAACTTTTTTCAATATTATTGCAGGAATGTTATAATAGTATATTATTAGAAAAAAGGAAAACCCATAGGATGGGCAACAACCCATCATGTCGGACAAGGCTGTGGGAATCGAACCCACAACTGAAGTGTGACAGGCCTTTATCGCATACCAATGGCCTACAGAAAGTCCCTGGTCAGTAGAAACTAGTTTTATTTTATTAAGTGGTATGATAGATGAAGTATAAGTCCATTTTTGGAATCATATACGATTAATCTCACTATAGATGGACTTATGTATATTTGATAACTTTTGGTAACCTTTTATTTGAGACAGATGGAATGACCCGTCATTCTATCACATGATCTGCTAACACTTCATGAATGACAAATTCAACTTCATTTCTTTAAGAGATGAAGTGGAAATTGTCCAAGTAACGACCAACGGTGAGATTGTACCAAAATCAAGAAAGTATTTCTTCAAATTCAAATTTCTTCAACTTTAGAGAAATGATCTTGAAAACCAAGAATTTTGTCCTAGTGCCCTTATATACGATGAATTAGATGGTAACTTAGATCATCACAATTTTATGGATTTGTGACTGTTGGATTTTTCATAGCCCTGTTTTCTACCACTCTCCATCAGAAATTGATGGTAAGATTTCTCTTCCATATTCATGTTTTCAACTATGATATCCTATGTGGGAACACAAGTGATGAGTTACTTTGGGTATCTGCCTTATTTCTAACGTTCATTTTTTAAAGTATGTTTTAGTATTCCTTTTTACGATGTGGGTTTCTACGAAAGAAACTTTCAAGTAGTAAACCATTTAGAAGCCCAACGAATTTCGAGGGCGAAATTCATTTTAAGGGGGGTAGAATTTAACAACCCGAGATTTTATGAGAATTATTATTTTTAATTTCATTGATGTCTTGTGTTTTACGTGACAAAAAAATTAGCTTGTTCTATACGCAACACCATATTAGCTTGCAGTATACACAACACTGATCTTGGATCGTGTTACACACAATTTCAAGTTCGTTTGATAGAATTTATTTTACGCAACATTGAGTGTGTGTATATATATATATATATTAAATGTATAAATGAAATATGGTTGGATTCTATTATACACAACAACAAATGAATATTTTACTACACGCAACCCTGACTTGGCTTTCATTACACACAACTGTGACCTTCCATGATAGCGTGTGTTATACACAATACCAAGTTTCACTAAACGAGATATTGTTATATTATTATTATGAACTAGCCATTACGAATAGTAATACCCACTTTTTGAAATTTTAAAAATTTTATCTTTCAAAATGGACTTCATTTTTGGATTTGAAATATCGAAATTATCCTAGGGTGAATTTTTGGTATTTTTCTGAAAACTTTCAATTTTTGATGAATAGTGAAAACAAAGGGTTACTATTTAAAAACCGACTTTTTATTTAAATAATTATTTATTTTATTTAAATTTATTTTAGGTCAAAATTTATACATAATACCTATATAAGTTCAATGTAATTCATTGGATTCATTTTATAAAAATTTTAGATATATAAAAATTTTATTGAACTTTTCACCGTCTTTTACCCACCTCATAGGAAAATCTGAAAAATTTACATAAAACTTAATTTTACCGCTTCTATGATTGGAATTTCTAAAATCTGAGAGACGTAGTTAATATCAAAGGGTAAAATGTGGTTCAATGAGATGAAAATAATTTTTTGTGAATAGTAACTTTTTACTTTTATTTACCACGGTTAAAAGTAAATAGGGTAATTAAGGGTAAAATCATATTAATATTACCCTAACACATGTCCTAATTCTATTGGAAAAGTTTATCTCGACCAACAACAACCTTAGGAATAAAATATAACCCTTTAGGTACACTTGGATTAGATTAGGACATTTATTATTATTTTATTTAAAGAATAGTTAAAATAGTTAAAATCAAAGTTTAATAACTAAAACATTTTTAATATGGGGTTATACATAAGCTAATTCGACTATAAATATTAATTATAAAGATAAAAATATTTCCTACATAATGGAAATTTATTTATAATTTTTAGACCTTAAATAAATTAATTTATTCATGACCCAATGATGATGCAGTAATTACCTTATTAAAGAAATACTAACATAATTGATGTTATAAATACCCAAATAAATGTAATTTGAGACTTTTTATGAATTAAACTAATTTTATAGGTTAATATGACATGTTATTATTTATTTAATTAACTTTTTTAGAACTAATAAATCTGTTATTATTTTCACAAAAATCAATTACCAAATAGTGTCAAAATTGACATAAAATAGTTTTTAAAACAAATATTATATTATTAATTGTTATTATATTCCTAAAAATATAAGGTTTAGAAAAATGACTTAGATAAGGATATATATATTAATAATGAACCACTTGGGGTTCTTTGGGCTTGTTATAGTAAGTTTATTAACCATATATTTAAGAAAACAAGAAGACACGGTAAAAGTTAAATTATTTAACTTAGAGTTAAATCTAAATGACAAGGATAAAATAGTAACCTAAACTTGTCTAAAACCTATTGGTTGAGAGGATTTCGACCCATACCCACTTTAGATTAAAAATAAATCAATTTGGAGATATTATAAACTGAATATTACTTTATTATAAAATAATATTTTAAGTTTTTCCAAAGGTGCCCCTCTCCTCCCTTATAAAAAGGGCACCCCTTAACTCTTCTCTTCACACCATTTTGAGCCTTGAAACTCCACAAAAACCTGACCATTTCTCTTATCCACTTCCATAGAAACATTCTGAAGGTTCTGTTCTTCCTAAAAGACCAACTCTACTTCCTTAAGAGAAGGCTTAAAGGAGGTGCGTCGAAGAAGAGGTAATCTCTTCTTCTTATTCTCTCAAGTTTCTTTCTTCTTATAATTATTCTTATTTAGTTGTCTCATTATAAATTAATAACATCATTATTAATTATATACTGATATGTAATTATAAATATAAAAACAACTCTATTTCACCTTCTATCCATCCTACGGAAAATGAAATCACCGCGCGTGCGTACGTACGGAATACCGTCTCCACGTCGTGGTGTAATCTGTTTTTGACCACCACCTTACATGGATGGGTATAATGGTGTAAATAAATAACTATGTATGATTATTGTAAAGTGATATTTATTATGAAATATTATACATACACTCTAATATAATTCCATGATCATGGGAATGACATCATCGCTCGTGCGTACGTACGAACTACCGTCTCCACGACGCGATGAGATACATTCTCCATGTTAACCATTAATGAATGATTATAAAGTATATATAATTAATAATAATGAAATATATTACATAATAATGATACTGTATTTCTTTTTATATATATATGTATGTCATCTACTTAATTCCATTCAATTCAATAAGGAAACGGAAACAGCGTTCATGCGTACGTACGGTCTATCGTCTTCATGGACGGTGTATTTCATTCCATTTATCGATCTATCATATATATATATATATATACATACATATGTATATTCTAAATATATATTATATATAAATCATGTTCTACATTCTGGAATTAAGTAAAACAGGATATAAGTAATAATATCAAGAACAACAAGTTGAAACATGAAACGATTTTACCCAAATCGTTGCTTTTACATCGAATTTAAAAAAGAACGGGTAATATAAAGTTATAAGTAAACCATATATGATATCATAACAATGAATATGATTCTGTAATAAGTCAATGACATTATTTAAATCATTATACAGGAGCTTCGGATACATATGAAGCATATCGGACATAAGGTAAGGGATAATTTTTCAATCTCATTTTTATTCGAGATTGCTTATACATAAGTATTTATTGGGGTTATATTTTTCATCCATGCCCATAAAATGTTTTTCATAAAGTGTTTAATATTCCTCCATGTATGTTTAATTTCATTTCTACCCCTATTTGACTTTTACTTTGTGTTATGGAAGGAATCTTTCTTTTTTTTACCATACGAGGAACTCTTTGACTTTTCCGACAAAAGTACAAGGAGAATGTTTTTTTAACTTATATGGAATGAACAGATTTTTACGGTTTTATAGCGCCTTATTTTTATGAATCTTACTATACAAGATTTCATGATTATTTCAAAGAAAATCCTTTTCTTTTAAAATTTAATGGAATTTTCTGATAAGAAGATGATTTTAAAGAAGAAAGGATATTTTCCTCAAGAATTCATTTCAAGTGTTTTGTAAAAACTATTTTTCATCTAAGATGACATTATTTAGTATAATTATGTTTCAAGTATAATGTCTCTATTATTTACATGGTTTTATTCTTTTTATGATGAAATGATATCCATTTGTATTATATAGATTACGTTATGATGGGATGATGTTTATGAAACCCATTTTATTCTTTGGGTTATGATGAATGATTTATGCTTATTTTTTGGCACAAGAAAGAATGATTTCATTATGAGATGGGTGAGACCTATATATCCCTCCAATGCATTGGGTAAAGATTTATATCTCATGAGATAGACATGGATGGAATGGTAAGTTAATCAGGTTCAGTAATACAAGACTGGAACGAGGAGTGAACTCGATTTAGAAAGGGACTTTGTCCACTAAGATGGTCTTGGAAGCAATGCCTTGGCTACTCTGGAAATCATATCATGTGCTTAATGGTTTCCACAATCACATGTTTTATTACCATGATATTTTATCATGATTGATGTTCCTTTATGATATATGTCTTACATACTTCCAATATTTATGTCTTTGCTCAAGATTTTGATGTTTAGATTTTATGTTCAAGTTTTTGCATTCAAATGATTATGGATTGTTTAATGTTATCTATATTTACCCTTACTGAGCATTTGAGCTCACCTTTTTTATGTTTTCTTTTCCCCAGGATATAAATAAAGGTTTTAGGTAAGAAAAAAATGGGGAAGATCTTTATGGGAGATATTGAAGATCTTTCACCACGATTAGAAGATTATGTTCCGAGTTTCCAAATACACTAAACTATTACGGTCCTTGAGTGTTGGTTTTTGTTATGTATTAATTATTCCGCAAAATTAATGTAATTTCCATGTACGTCAGGATTTGGGCCGCTACATTCATCAACACATCAAGAATGGGATACAAAAAAAGTACACTATCTATAATTCACATGAATTATTTATTTATTATTAATATAACATAATTTAATTAATTAATTAATTAACCAATTAATTAATTTTTCTTTTTCCTTTTTCATAATGAACATATGAAGTCTCCTGGAGATACCTATCATTAATTTAATTAGATAAATTAATAAATTTACTAGTAATTAAATATAATTACATGGAATTAATTTATAATATATTAATTATGCAATCCTTTATTACATAGTTAACACATCAAATGTCAATAATTTAATTGGGTTGTTAATGATGTAATTAATTATTTTTTATATAAATTAATTTAGATCATTAATGGGTGACTATACAATATGTAAATAGATATGGATACACAAATTACTACTCTATGAGATATTAATTATCTATGTTCTTCATAATGATCTAGGGAGGGAGCTATCTCGGTATTTGGAGAATCCACATTATAAATCATTGTCCATAATTAATTAATATGGCTCTCATCTTTACAAAATTTCATAACTTGTTTTATATAGTACTATGGTTAGAAAATAAATAATTTCACAAATTCCATTATCATTTCCTTAATTCTTGGTGAACCCCATGTCTATATTAAAATAATATGATAACTTTTTCCTTGACATGTGTTAAATCAAGGAATAAATAAATAATATTATTCTTGAACAAATAAATATATTTTTATTTCAATAATATTAAATATAAAATTTCAATATAGATAGTTAAACCCAGTCCATCAATCCTCCTTAACTTTTATTTTGACTTTAATAATGAATATTTAATTAATTAAATAAATTCCACTACATTATTCAGTAATAAATTTTTAAATATTATATTCACTAAAGATATTAAATAAATATTTATTAAATTGTCACAAAAATAAATAAATAAATATTTTTGTGACCTCATGAATACACTGGAAAAAATATTTTATATTCACATAATTAAATAATTATCTGGTGAATAATAATTTACAAAATATTCAACTCACATATATATTATTTTGAAAAACTGGCGATTGAATATTGGTGATCAACCCGACATGAATAATTATTAAAAAATGTAAGAAAATTCTATTTATACAATATGTTAAATCCATATGTAATTTAAAATAAGTTTTTAATACACTTAATGTGTGACCCTCTTGTCCATTTTCTCATTAGAATTAGGCTACACTTCTTAAAATTCATGGTAACCATCTAGAAATATTCCAAGGATCCCATAGAGAAAGTAATTAATGTCACAATGACATATAAAATCTTTCAAATGTACATTGTATGATATAATTCATTTTCCTCAACATATTTAATCAAGAAGGTTGAATGCTAGTTCCACCACCTTATTTTCTCGATCTCTCTTTTGATTGAATTTTTAGTAATTAACATTCTTACATCACCACCATGGGAATTGATTTAATCTGTAATTTATATTCTAATCAAGGTAACTTAGATATAAAATTGTGTTGTAGAGTATAAGGTATAAATCCTTCATCACATTATTAATTAATACAACATCACTCATCAAACACCTAATTTATCCTACATCTTGATGAAAATATACCATCATTGTTTTTTTCAATAGGTCAAATTATGCCAATTATTAAATGTATAAGTAAACAAATTATTTTATAATGATAATTATACATAAGGATAGATATAAATATCCAATGACACATATAAATTTAGTATTTCCTTTTGGTGGTCCATATTCTCATAGTTTCATGCGCTAAAGTTTCCCATGTGAATATACCATGAGAAAGTTTCTCAAAGTCTAACGAGTATCCACCCCTGATAGCCTATATCATTTATGTCCTATATAGTGATATCATGTGGATATATAAATTATATTTAAGAATACTATCATTGAACTTATATATTCTTATCACTATAGAGAACTATTATGACCTTTCAGTTTGACAAGTACACTTAAAACATTATCACATTCTATATCACATTGAATAAATATCCTTATGTAATTAGATATTTTGTTAATATCCAAATACATGAATATATGTAATCAAAAAATACATATAATTTTGTTATAGTGATCCAACTTAAATACTAAAAACCATTACTTATTCCATTCTATCAACTTAGAAAAAGAAAATAATGTTGATTAGGTTCATGTGCGGACTATCACCTCCACGACGCAGTATCTTCCTTTTTAATCATCACCTATCTTCAATTATTATAAGGTTGTAATTAAATAATAAATGTGATTTATATAATATAATTATTATTAAGAATAAAAAAATATAATCAACCTTATTTCCCTCTCTTTCATTGAGAAATGAAGACAATAGTACGGAGTTGTGAAGACTACCGCCTCCGTAACGTATTGTATCTCATTTTTCATGAAGTTTCATTATTATTTACTAAAAAACATCATATATGATTAAAAACATTATAAATTTATATATAATATCACAATTTCTCTATAATATTTATTTTATGACAATATATTCAACTTTATTTACCTTATTCGTGCATTATTTATAGTAAAATATTTTTTCAGTTGGTCTAACCTGCTACTTAATCAATGATATAAAATAATATCACAGATTAATTTATAACATAATTATAATTAAATATTATAAAATTACATAAATAATGGTTTTAATTATTGTTTTTAATGGTAACCTTAATTATAATCTCATTAATTAAAATAAAACCTTTCATTTTTAAAAAATCACTTAAACATTCTTATCACCAATTTTATCAACAAGAACGGTAAGTAAAAGGATAATAGGTTGGAACAAGAGCCTCAACCCGGTTGGTGAGGACTTGGAAAGTGAATCCAAGAGACCTGAGATCAAATCTGAGTGGATACATATTTCCTTGTAACTACAGTAGTATTATAGAAAGCATTGTTGCAATCACTATTGCAAGCACTTCTTAGTACTGTTTCAGCTATAACTATTCATCCATATTTGGATTTTTGTCCAATGGTTTGATTATAGAGTCTTTCAAGTCCTTAAGGCCTCCCAAGGCCTTCAGGCCTATAGGTATTTTCAGAAACTTTAAGGATTTAAGGCCACCTCAAGGCCTTTGGGCCACCTCAAGGCCTTCAGGACACATGAAATTATGATAAAATGGACCAGACAGACTCTATAAAAAGCTGGATCTAGATGAGGATTCAGAGAAATCACATTCACTAGAGAAAATATAATGGATTTGGTCTAATGGTAGGGTATGGAAATTTCCATCGGGACTAGCCTGTGCATGCATGGGAAGCCTATCCAAATAACCATGCTAAGGTTGAGAGATGACATCATGATGTAGATGCTGGGGAGGGGTGGTTCAAAGTAGTTATAGCATGGATGAATTCCTCTAATACCTTTGGGTCATGTAATTTCACAAATCCTATGTGCCTTGTTAGGGTTCCCCTTCAAGCCTTAAAAGGGGGGTTGTCAAGAAGGAATAAAGATATAAGTCCTTCGGGCCATTTGGATAAAGTCTAATATAATGAAATTATAATATTATAAAATATTATAAAACGAAAATTAATGTAACTTTTATGATATTTGAATGATGAAATATGGGATAATAATGAAGAAAAACTCCTCTATTATGATACTAGTTCAAAACAATCAAGATAATTCACACCCCATATTGAAAATATACAATAAATAATTAATATAACTATAGGGAGTAATTATAAGTGATGTTAATAAAATTTTATAGATATGAATATGGTTTTCATATTGGGGACTAATATAGTTAGTATTTTCATACAAACAATTCATGAGATTTAGTACAAGGCTATAATTAAGGTACGGGGTTTATTGCCTCAAATTTAATTCCTTGAGACATGTTTCTTATCATATAACATGATATATTTGATATGGTGTGATTATTTCATAATTAATTTATTTTTAAATATTTATAAAATTCATTTGGTTTTGAGAGACAAGTCTTGTTATTACTTTATAGTGGATTTTAATTCAAAAGGCACCAATGTTTTCAGGGGTTATTTTCAAACAATTGCATTTCTTGAATTAGAAATCTTTTTTATGAACTTATTATTGAGCATGTATTGATTCAAAAAATTAATTAACTGATTTTTTATTTTGATGCTCAGAAACAACCACATTGTTATTACTAGTAATGTTTATTTTAAGTGAATTTTAGGGATATAATATTGGTTAAAATATTTATTTTTAATCTGGAAAGCATTCCCAAGTCACCAATCCATGGGAAGATATTTGAGTAAGTATTCTGAACATGTTTTGAATGTAATCTAGAAACATTGTTTATATCCTATGGTTGTAAGTGGAGTTTATGGTTAAGCTGACCAATATTGGGAATAAAACATATGGATCATGAACCCTGCATTGTTGGAAATGTATGTATCAATAACCATATGTTTGAAAGAAACTTAATTTTTTGGGAATAAATGTATGGTTCACCAAAAATAATTTTGTAATTAATAAAAATTTGTCCACCCTAGAAATGGAGTTTGTTACTATGAGAAGGAAACCATTGTTTGACTTGGTTAATGATGGTTTAAATATTAAATATATTATCCACATTTTTTGAAACGGTCTCATCAGAAATAAATATAACTTTAAAGATATATTTTTACTAACACAGAGGATCATAATAAAATGATTAAATCATTCTTATTTTTAAGGGAAGTTATGAATATCCTTGGATGATTTGAATTCAAATATTTTTTATTTTTTATGCGGTATTTTGGGATTTGGTTGTGAGATAGGGTTGTTCGACCAACATTATAAATATAGAGATATTCATCTTATTGATATGAAAATATTAAAAGAAAATAACTAGATATGTGGTTCTAAATAATATTGTTTCTTTTCTATCATACCTATACTTTTTAGAAATACATGTTTTGATATAGTTAACTGACTCACTACTCTTGATGTAACTACTGTTTTATCTTATTGTTAAGTGTTTTTCTATAAGTTCAACAAATAATTTCTCAGAGATAAACTTGGTAAACATACAAAGTTATTCATCTTTCTGGTGTTTTCTCTATCACTATTTAATGATATCATGTGCATCCTTGAATATTGAGTTACTGTTTATGTTTATATTAAAGATCAAATACATCTATTATTTGATGCTGCAACTATAAGAAAAGCCTAATTTTATCAACCAAATTAATATTAATTGATTTACTATAGTATCAGATTCTTGAAATTAGTCAAGGTGTTGAAGGATTATCTACTTCTCAAACTAATATGTACATTTATAGTTTATTTTAAATGAACCAAGAGGCCCTGTAAAATCCAAATTGAAAGGTATCAACTTCATGTAACCAGTTTTAGAATTCATCGGTAAAAGTACTTACTAGTGAAAATAACTAAGCTTGTGGAAAGAGTGTTGGTGGAGTATACTAGGGGATAACTGTGCCCTAAACCACTATATATCACTGTGTTCTTTTCATTAGTAATATACACTTCTTACTCATCTTTAAGATAGAAGTAATGAATCGATATAATTTAAGATGAATGTTTCCAATCTGTTGAAGTTTTTAAATAATGACACCCCCTATATTTTTTCTAAATCATATTCTTTACAACCTAAAAAGTGGAATTACAGGAAGGGATCTGTTGACATATTTATCTTCATGTAAATCATTGAAAATTATTATGTTACAATCTGATTCCAACATGTTATATCCTAGGTTGTGTCTGTTTCCTAAATTATATTTCTGGAAATCCTAGATTATTTTGTTTGATACTATCAAGTAAATCATGTTTGTGGCCTTATGCAATATCATAGGTATCTTTTGTCTCTAACAAGTCTGATTTAGGGATTCAGATGAAGAAAAGTCCTGAAATGGATGATCTTCGAGAAGGTATGTTGATGATTTGTATTTCTTAATTTAATGGTCTTAATTATGAATGATTTAACGATTTCACAATTATTTATATGAAAAACCTAAAATATGAATTAATTTATAGTTTTTAAATCCTTATTAAATTACAAAGGGGGATATGGTGAAATAAAATGATAACAATAAAAAAAATATGATCTTAATTCATGAGAAATGAATGCAATTGTTTGTGTCTTGGGGACTGATGAGTGTAATAGAGTTTCTCATTGTTCTATGGTAAACGAGATATAGAAGAAAAAATGTTTCCTATAAAGGAACAAAAAAATTCATAAAACTAAGATACAATACTTCAAAGTTAAAATTTTATACTTTCAGAATTCATGAAGATGAAAATGTCACTCAGATGAATGGAAGATTGAAAAACATTTTCAATGATGTTGCTACTATGGGAGATCAAATTAAGAAATAATATAAATTATTAAAAGTACTTAGATGATTAAATTACATGTGGAATAGAATATGTTCAATAATAGTATAATCAACACTTTTTAAATAATTATAAATAAAAGAACTAATTGGAACTTTTGTTGATGTATAAGTTCAGATGGTGGATAAAGCTGAAAATCATATTAAATATGAAGGAGAAACTATTAGAACTATTATGGATAAATCATCATATTCAATTTATCCAGATCAAAATAAATATTTATTATATCCTTCTGAAATATTTGAAAAACTATACAAAATATTGAATGGGATTAAAGAATACAAATTCTAAGAATGCAAAGAGAAAATTACCACAAAGTCTAATTGTCCTTTGTTCAAATATAAAAGGTAATATGATTATAAAATAAAAGGAATGAAAATTATTACTGATACTTGGAGTGATTCATCTAATTCAAATAAATAATCTTATACAAACTATGAGGATGAGAAAAAAATCTAGTGGTATTTCTTATGAATTATATTGACGAGGTGCAATATCTTTTACTCTAAAAAATATAATTTTAAAAAACTTTCTTATGATGAACTAAATAATTTTTGCTTTAAGGTTATAAATAAATTTGAATGATTTACAAATGACCATAAAAATAATAAAAATTTATAATTCTATTTTATTTGATAAAGAAATTTTATGAAAACAAATTACAAATTTATAATTTAATTCTTCCAAAATTCCATATTATGTGCTTGAAACTAAAATTAATGAATTAATATATGATTTTGATACTTTAAAACAGGACTATAGTATGATTATCAAAGGATAAAGTTATTTAAATCATACTCTTTGTTAAAATAAAATTGAAAAAAGGAAAACAAGGAATATATAGTAACACTGAAACACCAAAATTATATAAAAAATATTTATTTATTAAAAAAATTGGAAATTCATGTCAACAGTTAAATGTTTTAATTTTCATATTAATGGAAATTATGAAAATGATTTTTTCTTTAGAAAACCTCATTTTTCATTAAACATGTATTTTATTCAAATTAGTTGTCTAACTTAAATAGCATAATTTCTATTCGAAATAAAAAAATTTGGTTTCCAGAAAAATATGAGTTTCTAACACCACCAGAGCCAAAAGAAAATGGGTACTGAAAGACACTTGTATTTTATGTTCTATAGGAGTACACCACTGAACTATATCATCAAATATTTAAGTGATTGTCTGAGATGTATATGGAAATTTATATTTTATCAAAGCAGTGATCAACTATGAAGCGGTTCATCATAAAAAAATCATTATAACAGGAACTTATAACCCAAAAAGTATTTCATTTCTATATTCATATATATGTTTTTATTACATTAACATTTTAATATAGGGGGAGATATTTTATGGTTATTTATGAAATTCTTTCTTACTCTATGAATCATACTTTTAAAACTTATTTTTTATACATACATTTTAAGGCATTTTACAAAATTTCTATAATATTCAAGTTTCTACAAAACATTGTTATATATTTATTTCTCATAAAAAATAGAATTTAGAAAATATATTAATTGTTTTATTATAAAAAAATAGGTCTACAAAAAACTATATTTATTGTTTAATATTTTAAAACTATTGTTTTCTATTAATTTCATTTTATAATAAGTTTTTTTCATTTACATAAATTTTTTTTCAAAATATGTTTCTAACATTAAATTTATTTTCAATATTTAAAATATAAAATTATTAATCTATATTTTTGGCATGAGAACTTCAAGTTATGTGAAAAGTTCTTCTCAAAAGAATGTTTGAGGTCATCCTTGTTCTGATATTTTAAGATAACAAATGATATTCTATATTAATAATTCATTTGAAAAAGCTTATGAAAAATATAAGGAATTTCATGGTTTCGTAGAACCATAAGTTTCATCATGTCAAATGATTAAAAGTGAAATTTCTTCTCAAGAGCTTCTATTTTAGTTCAATACAACAAATTAAAAAATAGTGAATCTACATACTGATCTAAATTTTTCTAAAAATTTGTATGATGTGCTGAAAAGTGTCATTTTTAAAAATGGTTTTTGATACATTCTAAAAGGATTATCAGAATGTAAAAGAAAGTTCAATTTCAAAATAAGACTCTATTGTTCTAAAAGTGGAAATAATAAGTAAGATAGAGTCACTCAGAAAAGAAGTTGTTGCTCTATTGGATTTTGTTGATTTAAGAGAGTATTTGGTTAAATATTTTTCATCATCCTTTTTATATCAAAGATTTACATATGTTCAAAGTAGAATAGAAAATTTGTCAAGAGTTGTAGCTGATTTAAGTAAACAATTTCAATGTTTAGAAAGTCTATATGATCCATCTAACCCTTCCCAACACTCGTACTTTTCTTTATATTTCTAGTTTACTCAAATTAAATATTACAATATATATTTTTATTTTAATATTTTTTATGATTAGTAATTTTTTATAAATTTTTTCATATTTTCTTTTTGATTTCACAGAAGGGGGAGAAATTTATTATGGAAAATTTTATTATACAAAAACTTATTATAAAGAAATTTATTATGATAAATTTATGTGAAATTTATAAGAGAAATTATGTATAACTTTCTATCTATATTTTGAAAGAGATTTTTTTTGGGGGATAGAAATCCATCCCAAAATTATATTTTCTAAAAGACAGAAATTTTTATATAATTTATTTATATTTATAATAGAAAAATCCCATCTGTTAAAAAAATTATTTTTAATATTTATGTTATTATTATTGTGACTATAAAAAGGGGGATATTTTTTAGTGTGTGTTGATTCAACAATTTCATTTTTTTTTTTTGATTTTGATGCTCACAAAAACCCACATTTATTTTACTAATAAAGTTTTTTTAGTGAATATCAAGAAAATGATATTTGATAGAATATTTTTTTTTATTTTTGAAATTGTTCATAAGTCATTAATTATTGGGAACATATTTGATTAATTATTCTAGATGTTTTTTGAATGAAATATAGAAAAACTATTCATAACCTACATTTTTAAGTAGAATGTATAGTTGAGGAACCCTATGTTGGGAATAAAACATATGGATCATGAACACTACACTGTTGGAAATGTATAGATCAATAACCCTATGTTTGGAAGAAACTCTATGTGTGAGGAATAAATATATGGGTCATAAAAAAATTTGTAATCAACTTCATATTTCCAACCCTACTTTTTTTTATTATCACTACGTGAAGGAACCCTACATTTTTCTTGGTCAATGATGATGTTTTAAATAAAATATATTATCTGTGTTTTCTATAATGTCTCAATGAAAGAAAATAAATTTTTAAATCTATTTTATTGGTGATTCAAAGGCTCATACTCAAAGTATTAAATTGTTCCAATTTCTAAGGTAAGTTTGATTATTTTTGAATAACATGAATTGAACTATTTGTGATTTATTATGTGGTGTTTCAGGAGTTGGTTTGACCTAGAGTTGTTCGACCAAAATTATAAATATTTCAATATTCATATTATGAATATACATATATAAAAGGAAAAGAGAGTTCCATATTATTGTAAATAATAGTGTGTCATTTCCTACCAAGATACACTTTGGTGACATATATTTTTTGGTCTTATTGATCGACTCACTGCAATTACATTCACTTCTACTTTATATTATTGTTAAATCTTTTTTCAAGTTTTAAAAAGAATTTTTTATAGTTACACTTTAGATAAAAATGTCATGAACCAGCCCGGATACCTTGGTACCCTAACACCCAAGCCAACACTAATATAGAAGAAAGGTAGTTCCCAATCCCCTTGGGTTGGTGACTGGAACTTGACATCATACATGATAAAACAAGGAAGGGTTTTCGATATAATAGTAGAAGAAACAAAAAAAAAAGTCAATATGTTCAATAGAAAACTCCATGGGAAAAATAGTACTCAAAGTAAAACAGGTATAACAATACCCAAACAGTGCATATTCTATATATAAGGAAGAGAAGATAAATGACCCAAATCCCAATGAACAATTATCTCCAAGAACAATAGATCCAAAAAAAACTGGCTCTAAGTTGTTCTTTCCCCTTGTTCAAACATGGAAGAAAGAAATCAATAAATGCCTAAATGAAAAGGTAAGGTGTGAGATAAAATCCCAATATGGTCACACCACTTGTTCCATAATAATATTTCATAATAATTAAACTGAATCATGATTTCATTTTTAAATAAAATAGGTATGGTGGTAAATTTTAGTCATTAAAAAATGAATTATTTTCGTTTAAAATGATGGAATAAATTTCCAACATGGATTAAATAAACACTTTATATAAAAAAATTACATAAATCAATAGGAATGAGAAAAATTCGTTTTAAAAATGTTATATATATAATTTAAAAAATCACAGCAAGAAACATGGTCATCTTCTAAGTGGTATGATAGATTATAGTTATGAGATCCTCGCACACTTGTATCTATGATCACAATCTTGTGCACACAGAGACCTTAGGTTTAGTCCAAATAGGACCCATCAATATCCCACTAGGGATAAGATCCACTGAACTAGGGTTTTGTTAGAGTTGAAAGTAATCAAACTATTTCTAGGTAATTACCATCCTATCATGTTTATCCCAAATAACTTACTAACTACCTAGGATCACATATTTTAAATCAATAAATCAACAATGGGTCAATCATTTCAAAATATCTACATATGCAATTTATCCACTTCCAATTTCAATATTCTATTTTCATTCCAAAAGCATACATAGATTTTTATGTCATCAATTCACAACTTTTAAAATAAATCCAATCATAGGTTTTAACCATTTTAATTTAATCCATTTTCCAAAAAAAAGGAATCAACTCAATTCATTTCATAATTTCAATCAATTTCTACTTACACCCCAAATTCTAATTCCATTGGAATTGGGGAGTTTTCTCAAAATCCATACCATGCAAATTCAATTTCTAATTAACATCAATTGGGTTTTTATAATTCAATTGAAATAAATTTCAAACAAAAATAAAATTAATGTTTAATCAATTAGACATCTCAAAAGGAACCCCATACCGTTTTCATGAAAACCAAATTCCTACAATGGGACCCACCAACAAGAATGAGGGTGTAGAAGATCTAGGAACTCAACCTAGAAACAAGGTTCAGCCACACGAAGTTTAGACCCATTGATTCAAATGTGATTTATCAAATTGTATGGAGAGAAGGAGAAAGAGACTGAGAAAGAGTGAGACTGATTACCTAGAGAGATGAATTGAACCTGAAATAATGATCAATAATTGAAAAAAATTATGTAGAAGGGTTAGAGGGATCCAAAATCACCTTGGTGTGGATCTAGGTTGAGAGTAAGAAAACCTGGTGGAAAGGGAATAAATTTTTCAACTAAGATACCTATTTAAAATGGAAACTCGGTACTTTACATGATTTGTAACCCAAATTCATTCCATGTTACAATCAAGTCCCATATATTCCTAAAATCCAAGGAATTTTTATTAAAAATATGTTTTTTAATTTATACATGACCATTATATTATACGCGATGTATATCCTTTCACACTTTGTAATTGTTTCATGGCATATCATGGGTGATTATTTCATTCCATGTAACCACATTATATGGCATGTAAATCCCTATCAGACTATAGAACCTATAGTTATATGATGAAAATTCCCACAAATCCCTGACTTCACCATTACAGGTATCCTCACAAATCTTTCTCATTCCTACCTAGAAAACAGAAATGGAAACCCCTAAAAAATCTTAAAACATAACTGATCTAAATGTAATTGGATGTCATAATATCACAACCATACAAACATTTTATACCTATAAATCCTATCAAGAAGCTTCTATATCAAAAAGGTAAATCCACTTCACTCTTATCAGTGCCTCATGCACCCATTTCTCATGGGAATGAAAACTATGCTTCCATAGCACACAGAACAAAGGTATCATCCTCCCATGAAGTACCAAGGTCTATGAATCAACAAACCTAACTAGATTCCTAGTTACGGATAAATCAGTCTCCACATCGAGATCACTCCATCATAGAACATGAGATAGATCTGAATGATATTTTTGAAGTTTTTATACATGGAACACATCATGTATCGAAATAAAAATTGGAATAAGTGCTAAAAAATAATCCACTTTCACTGCCATCTAAAAAACCTCAAAAAGGTACCACTAAATGAGGAGAAAGTTTCCCTTACCTCCCAATTCATCGATGACCCAAACGAGCTGTAACATTGAATAACATCTTATCACAAATTGAAAATTACAATATTCTATTATTAAAATCAGAAAAAATATTTAAACAATCTATATGTATTCAAAATCCATTAATGAATCAATTGAATCTTTATTGTCATCTCTTAAACCATGCTTCGTCCAACAAAGGAACTTTCACTAATATCTGGCCAACACAACATATATTTATAGGGATGACCATACAAGGCCTAAAAAGGATACATTCTTATTGTAGACTGGTAACTATTTTTATAAATAAACTCAACCATCTCCAAATGGTCAAACCAATCTTCACAAAAGTTGAGGATGACGGAAAGAAACATACCCTTAAGAATCTATATAACCCTATCTGTCCGGCTACTTGCCTATGGATAGTAGGAAAGACTCAAATAAGCCTCAGATCCTAGTGCCTAATGATGGCCTCTCTAAATGAAATAAGTAATATGAAGATCTCTTTCAGAAAATATATAATATGGAACTATATAAAAAACACAATCACCCTCTAATATATATTTCTTAACTCCTCAACTTTGGTTATATCTCTAATGGGTAATAAGTGAGCTTGTTTATTCAGCCTATCAACCAAAACCAATATCACATTCTCTTTTATCTGGGTATATGGAATCCCAACCACAAAGTCCACGGAGGTCTCATCTCACTTCCAAGTTGTCATTATATGTGGTTGAAATAAACCCAAAGGTATCTGGTGCTCGACCTTGAACCGTTTGAAGGTATAACAATGAGACACAAAATTAGCAATTAACTATATCATACCTGGACACCAAAATAATTTTAACATGTCATAGAACATCATGATGGTTCCTAGGAACACTAGCCATTTGGAATTATTGAAATAACTCATCATGTCTTTTGACGCTATAAAAAGAACAACAAGAAAGTTATAGAAACTTAGAATACCCTTTGTGGAGAATGATCACTCTTCAATTTTTTCCCCAAAATAGAGAGACTCTATAATTATACAGAATTCATCATCAAGTTACTATTCCTAAAGAATAATCTAGAGATGAGTGGTGGTCAAATGAACACTAGGAAACACAACCTCATCCCCAACCTCATGAACTCCAATATACAACTGTGAAAAAAGATCCATCAAGTTCTACTCTTCTAATGATTCTTTGACTTTTTGGGTGTAAAGTTTCCTACTCAATTCATCTACAACAACATTCCATTTCTCCAGGTTATAGGCAATTTCGAATTCAAAATAATACATTTATACCACCCAATGCCTCTGATGGTGATTCAAATATTTTGAGGGGTTATATAACTCATGATTTTGTGGTCATATTTCCATGTTAACCTTTCTCTGAAAAGGTAATTTTTTCCAACTGTTGAGTGCATGCATCACAACTACAATTTTAAGGTAATGGGTCAGGTAATTATTCTCATGTGGCCTAAGCTACCAAGATCCATAGGCCAAAACATGACCACCCTTCATAATAACATAACCTAAACCTAAACATGATGCATCACAAAAGACCACATAGCCCTGCACAGCATTTGGAAGAGTAAACACCGACACATTAGTCAAAAGGCGTTTCAGATCAAAAAAAAGAATGATAACATTTTTCAACCCATAATGAATGTACTCCCATAAGAGTTATAATAGTTTTAAGAGAATACAAAATCAAGAATTACTTTATGAACCTATGGTAATACCCAAACAAACCCAAGAAGCTCAAAATCTCAAAGACATTTTGTGGTTTCTCCCATGTCATGATAGATTTCACCTTCCCTCAATCAATTGAGATAACATATTCCAACACCAAATGTCCCAAGAAGTTCACTTCCCAAATCTATAAATCACTTTTAGATAGATTGGAATAAAGTCAATGATTTCTCAAAAATTACAAAACTACCCTCAGATGATGCACATGATCCTCCTCAAACTTATAGTAAACAATGAAGTCATAAAAATGACTACCATGAATGTGTCTTGATATTCATGGAAAACTCCCATCATAAAATCAATAAATAATATATGAGAATTTTTTAGACCAAATGGGATGAAAAGATACTCAAAATAAAAATACCTACTCTGGAAGTCGGTTTTATGAATGCCAGATTATTTTATTCTCAAATATTGATAACTAGATCAAAGATCAATCTTTGAAAACCACTTCACACCATTCAACTGGTCATACAAATCATCTATCTTTGGTAATAGATACTTTTTATTTACCATGAATTTATTGGGTTTTTAGTAATCAACACAAAGTTAATTTTACCCATGATATTTCTAAACAAAAAATAATAGGTTCCTCCAAACGTGACACATGAGGGTGTATAGAGACATTCTGAAAAATATCATCCAGGTGAGTCATAAAATTTCTTATTTTAACTGGTTCCTTGTGATAATAAAAATAGATACTAGTTGAGTTCCATACACAAAATAAATATAAAAATCTACATCCCTTACTAGTGGGAAACCAGATAAGTATGAAGTAAAAATGTCGATAAAGTCATTAAAAGCTATAGGGAGATCACCTATCGAATATCCCCATACTAAATCAAAATAAAAAACTGATATCACTTTCCATAACATTGGATAATAAGGTCTATATTCAGTAAACCTTGGTTCCCATTCTTCATGAAGGATATAGAACACCCCATCTGGTGTAGTAAAGGATACTTTTCGATGATAAAAATCAATTTGAGATTTACTATAAATGATTCAATCCATCTCAAATATGAAATCTGTAGGTTTCATGTGAAGAACTAGAAAATCCCAAGAAATCACAATATCTGATACCAAGAATACACAAAAAGGAAATCAGAGACCCCTCACTATATTCATTTAGAGGGGTGTAGTAATATCCATCAAATAAGATAAAATCCTATATATATATTTAGTAGATTCTTAATATGAGTTCATATAAATTAATGAGATTTACCATTATCAAATAAAGAAATCACAATAGATGAAACAATATTGATGGTACCTCTCACAGTTTCTAGACCCATATATGGCTCATCTAGAGAATCTTCCACTGAATGAAGATGATTTTTTCTAGATGTATGTGGTTGGAACCCCTTAGTTCATGAAGCATCTGATTTCCCCACATTAATTTTTGCTACTAATGACTATGGGCCACTATATGGAGTAGATTAGACATGACATGACTTCTTAAAGTGGCCTAATCATCCACATGCTGTAAAGACCCGTAAATTTCAAGGAAATTTTTTTCTTAATTTTCTTTGGAATTTTACAAGAACGCAGTTTCTGACGGCACCTGATTCCGAGGCCCGGTGTGCCCGGAATCATTTTCCGAAGTTTTGGCTCGGGTACGTTCAGTGAACGGACGAGCGGGTTTTTCTAACTTTTGAACCGGTGCCCGGAATCGAATTCTGAGGGCACCGATGAAATCGCAGCACCGGTATTCGCTTAGAAACGCCTCTTCCGGAGTTGCGTTTTCTCGGGTGTGGTTTTTAATTTTCGGGCTTAAGGTTAAGAAATAAAATAATTTTGCGACAACTTTATTTTATTTCGCTTAAGCCACTTGGAAGCCACTTGAAGCCACTTAAAGGCGGCTTGAACTGAGTTGAACTGGATAGGATGCTATCCAGAAATATCCTACCCCTTGGTAGGATATTTGTGAGGTGGGGCCCGCACGAGCCCTGCCGTTTCTTTCCGTTAAGAAACGCATCCGTGAAAACCCGTCTTAATGAAAGTCAACCGACGCGTTTTCTAAATTCTTAACAGACCATTTAATTGGGCGGTTTATTTCGTGAATTAAATGGGCTGTTTCTTTCGTGAATTAAATGGGTCGTTTCTTTCGTTGGATTAATTCAACGAATTGATGGATCGTTTCTTAATCTTTTTTTTCAAATTCGTTGGCGTATTAATAAAATAAGACCAACGCTTAACCTCTGGTTATTATGCGCTTGAGAGCTTTTGGGAGATTTTCTTCTTCTTCTTCAACCTTGACGAAGAACCTTCGAAGAACGAAGAACGCGAAGAACGTCGTTCTTCAACGAAGAACTTCTCCGCCGAAGAACACGATCCATCCACGACGTGACGTTCTTCTTCCGCGTCATCTCTTCCGCGACGGTTTTCCGCGACGAACGCCTTCGATAACGACTCTTCCTCCGACGTCAAAGGAATCGACACAGATATTCCACGACTCCGTCACCGTGCGACTATCGAGGTAGAGATTCTTGAGTTCGTTGTTCTCTTTTTTTATTTTTTTATTTGACTTTCCTCAAGACTTGACGAGGAACGCTCTTTTTCCGACGAAGAACGCCGCTCCGCTCTTCTTCGTCTTCGGTGTCAACGAGAGAGAACACCGCACCTTCCTCGGAAAAACCTTCGTCGGCGTACAAGGATTCGCCAACGACGTGCTTCTTCGGACGCGCCTCTTCGTCAACGGATTTGACGAACGACGACCGCGACGCCCGACTTCCGCGACGCCGTCTTCCGCGGACATAGTCGAATCCTCGATCTTGTACCCAAGGTAGGGGTGGTTGATTTAATATTTAATTATCTCATTTTTCTCGTGGTTCGTATAACTAACGGGGGATGTTGATTATTTTAAGATGCGTTATTAATTTAACGTGAGGGGGGCCGGACCGCACGAACACGGCCGAACCCCCTCCAACGATCTTGTTTGTTCTTGCGGGTGGAAGCAAGAGGCGTGGTGCCGTCGCACCACGCGGTTTACCATGCGTTTAATTTACGCAACGCCGTCGCGCTACGCCGAGGAGAATCTTCAAGAACGCGACGCCGTCGCGCCGCGTTGGAAGGGATCATGGCACGGCGAAAGGGGCGCGGTGCCGTCGCACCGCGCCGGACGAAGAAGACCGCGGCCGGTTCCGGGCCGCGGCGGGACGAGAAGACCGCGGCCGGTTCCGGGCCGCGGCGGGACGAGGAGACCGCGGCCGGTTCCGGGCCGCGGCGGAAGGAAGGACCGGCGGCCGGGCCGCCGGCGTCGGAAGTCGAGGGCGGGACCGGAATTTCCGGTCCCGTTGGTAAAAACCGGCCGGCCAGCGGGCCGGCCGGATGTCACAAAACCGGGGAAATTAAATTCCCCGGCCGGTCCATTAAAACCCCCCTCTTAATGAGGGGGGGGGCGGTTCATGAGGGAAGGGGGCGGTTCATGAGGGAAGGGGGCAGCAGCCCCCTTTTGTTCGGCGCAAGCAGGCCCCCTCATGTGAGGGGGCGGTTACTTATTTCGGCGCGGCTAAGCCGCGCCGCCAGAGAGAACCGCGGGGCATTGCCCCGCGTGCGCAGCCCGTGCGGCGCACCCCGCCGCCAGAGCGGCCCGCTGCCGCCGCCAGCGCGGCCCGCCGCCGCCGCCAGCGCGGCCCGCCGCCGCCCGCCGCCGCCGCGCGCCGCGCCGCCGCCCGCCGCCGCCGCGCGCCGCCGCCGGCCCCCGCGCCGCCGCCGCCGGCCCCCGCGCCGCCGCCGCCGGCCGCCCAGGGGGGGGGTCGGGCCGGGTCGGCCCGGACCCGGACCCCCCGTTTCGAACCTGTTTTGGTTTTTGGCTCATAACTTGAGCCTCGGACCTCCGAATGACGAACCGTCTGCGGAAACGCGATCCTTGGATCGAGACGGTCGTTTCGGTATATCGCACTCAAGGTTTCGGTTAACTTTGAGTTCGGCCGGGTTGGTTCGTTCACGAAACCAACCGGGCCTTCGGAGCGGAAACACTCATATCTCGAGCTACGGACGTCCGATTGACGTATCGTCAGCCGCGTTGTGTTCCTCTTAGTAAGACGGATCTTTTGGCATACTCCGCCCGAGGTTTGGACGCAGGTGGAGTACGGTCGGGTTGGTTTTGCCTTAAAAACCAACCGGGCCCCGGAGACGAAAATGCCAATAACTCACAGACCGGGCGTCCGATTGACGCGCCGTCTGTTTCGTTGACTCCCTCTTGATGAGACGGAACTTTTGACATACTCCGCCCGAGTTTTGGATACAGTCGGAGTATGGCCGGGTTGGATTGTACCCGAAATCCAACCGGGCCCCTGGAACGGGAAAGCTGATATCTTTCAGACAGGACGTCCGTTTGACGAACCGTCAGCGGCGTTGGTGGTTACGTTGAGTAACGGTCCCTTTGAGTTTACCCTATGGGAGTTCGGGGTGCATTTGAGATACGGCCGGGTTTGGTTTCGCTCACGAAACCAACCGGGCCCCTGGGACGAAAAGGCTAATAACTCACAGACCGGGCGTCCGATCGACGCGCCGTCTGTTGCGTTGAGACCCCTGTGACGAGACGGTTCTTTGAGACACTTCTTCGCGGGACTTTGAGATACTTGGAGTATCGACCAGTAGCTCGTGGAGCGGACCCGTGGTACTTGGCAGTGGTGGTGCGCTTGGATGCAGCAGCAGACCCTTGACGGTGGAGCGCTTGGTTGTAGCGGCGGAACCACGATACTCTACGGAGTGTGTGCGCTTGGTTGTAGCGACAGACCCGCGACAGTGGAGACGTGCGTGCGGAGTACGGAGACCGTGTAGCCGGCTGAGACCTGACGACTGCTTGACCGACTCGACTTGGAGTGAGTCGACTAGCCCAGTGGACGGAGCGCCCGGTACTTGGCGGCAGACCCACGGCGGACGGAGCGCCTGGTAGTTGGCAGCAGACCCGCGGTACTCGACGGGAGGAGTACCTTAGTAGGCTATCTGGGTAGCGCCCGGTATTTGGCGACATACCCTCAGCGGACGGAGCGCCAGGTAGTTGGCCGCAAACCCGCAGTACTCGACAGGAGGAGTACTTCAGCAGTCCTAGGTTAGTGAGCGGCAGCCTCGGAGTCGTGACAGGACCACTGTACACTCTAGAGACGGAGCTCTTCAGCAGTTGCGGTTTCGATGATGAAAATCCTGGTTTGAGCTGAGTCAATGAATCTTTGCGTTTCCCCATGATTGAGATGGGTCGCTTGATAACTTAGGTATATTTATGGGCATATACCTGGGTGATGGTTATCCGTTGATTTCATGATTTTTGTGTATCCTTGAGATTGGATGGGTTACTTGATGACTTAGGTATATGTATGGGCGTATACCGAAGTAGAGTCTGATGTTACTTCGTGATTGCTGCCTTTACTTTGTGGATATCCATGTTGGATTTAGTGAGACCTTAAGGGTCTCGGGGTCCCTACTGAGTAGCTTATACTCACCCCTGCACGGGCTATGCCCGCACTTCGTTGTGTTGGTTGCAGACGACGGACAGCGCAGATCGCAGTCGAGACTTGCGGAGCAGGTCGGTACCCGGAGGTGGACCACTGGGCGGACGTACTCGGAGTAGACGACAGGACCTGTGGAGTAGAGGAGCTATCTGTACCTACCCTTCAGGTAGGATCCGTGGTGGACGATCCAGGAGCTGAGCCATCTGTACCTACCCTTCAGGTAGGAATCGAGGCGGACGACCCAGGAGCCGCTTCGTTCTTCCAGCTGCTGTTTTTCCCTTTCGAGTTGTACTTTACAGTTGGGCTTGTATTTCCGGCCCCCTTTACTTTTCTGCACTTGTAGTTACTTTCCGCTTGCTGACTCTGCGGTGGTTGTTACTTATAAAGGCAATGCCTTCCCTGTTATCGGGATTACGCCTTCGGTGCTAGTCGCCAGCCCCTGGCCTATGGAAGGCGGGCTTGGGGTAGTCACGGCACGGGCCCCGAGGACGGGTCGTGACAAATTGGTATCAGAGGCGGTCGGTTCTACCGCAGACTCTGATCGTCTTTTCTTTTTATGTGAAGCAATAGTGTTAAGGGTACCGAGTGTGGTTTTCAGTTCAGGGAGTCCAGTGTTGGTGCGGGCGGCCGACGTATCCATACACCAGGACCCTGACAACTGATTTCCGACTTTGTGCACGAAAACACTGATTGCGTGTGTGTTTTCAAAGGTTTCCCCCCTTAAAACAGCTCAAACCAGGTCAGCTCACCAGGTATAATCGTTTGATCGTGTTACGTTGTTCCTTTCAGGATGTCTTTTCTCGGACGACCAGCTAGAGCCCGGAGGGATGTGCGTGCTGACAGTTTGTCGAGCGACGAGGCTTCGGTACAGGGCCCTCTTGCAGTTGAGGCACCAGCGGTACTACCATACGTTGGGCCACCGATGCCACCAGCCCCAGCAGTAGGCGATGCCCGCTACTTGCGCGCACTGCATGAGTTCCAGCGCCAGAGGCCACCCAGGTTCGGGGGAGAGATGGACCCGCAGGCGGCTGAGGATTGGCTGGAGGCTGTGGTGGGAGTCTTCAGGCTAGTGGGGACACCATCAGACTTCATGGTGACCTTTGCTGCCAGCCTTCTTCAGGCAGCAGCAGGCAGGTGGTGGAGCCACTTGTTCCAGTTTTGCGATGGAATGGCTTTCACATGGGAAGACTTTGAGACCTTCTTCAGGGTGGAGTTTGTGCCAGTAGCTCTACACCCCGAGCGTGATCAGGAGCTGCTGCCTTTGCCACGTGTTTCTCGATCAGAAGCCGAGTCATCCGTGGGTAGTAGACAGATGATGCAGAGGCCCAGAAAGACCAGACCAGCAGTTAGACGGTCTCGGGTTTTGCGACCGGTGGTGCAGGGCACCCAGAGTGGGAACAGAGCTAGCCGTGCAAGGAGCAGGTTGTGTTACTCATGTCGCGGAAAGGGTCATCTGGCACGTGACTGTCCGACTCCCGATCCGCAGGCTTTGGGGGAGCCACCGAGATAGAGGCAACGACAAATGCTTGAGCAACAGTAGAACTCTTGGAGCAGGTGGACAGGAGCAGAACTAGTGGATACGCCTCTTGTACTTCTAGTTCCTTGTTGATGTTGCTTTTGTGTAGCGTCTTGTATTATGAGCTGCAATAATAAAAGACGCATCCTTTGTGATGTTTTCATTCCTGTCCTCTTTTGTGATGTTACTAAGAGGTTCCAGTTGACTGTTGACTTGACCCTCACTTGTGAGACATCTACTGGAGGAGACCAGTTACCACACACTGATGCCGACAGTGTGACTCAACCCTTGGAGGCGAGAGTAACGGTTGGATCTCTTAGTAGTAGCGTCGAGGCCTTACGACGTCATCCTTGGTATGGATTAGTATCATCCATGTTAGGATTGACTGTTTTAGGCAAAGAATGTGGTTCATCCAGGGGATGAGACCAGGTTTCTCTTATCGGCAAAGAAGAAATCTTGCAGCTCTTGTGGGACCAGAAATGGTCCGGGCCACGTCAGAGGAGGTCCATATCATCCAGGAGCGGATGAGGACAACACAGAGCCGGCAGAAGTCATACGCTGACAGGAGGCGGAGGCCACTAGAGTTCGAGGATGGTGACCACGTCTTCTTGCGGGTCACACCTCGACGTGGTATTCGGAGATTTGGCCGAGGCGGCAAGTTGTCTCCCCGCTTCATCGGGCCTTTCCAGGTCCTCAGCAGGGTTGGCAAGGTGGCTTATCGCCTGGCTCTGCCACCTCAGTTGCACCGGGTGCACGACGTCTTCCACGTATCCCAGCTGAGGAGATACGTGCTCGACCCCCCTTCGCATATCATCGACCATGAGGAGCTAGACGGTGGCGATGAGTGTCTTATACGGAGGTTCCTGTGGGGATCGAGGATCGACAGGAACGGATCCTAGGAGGATGGTCGATTCCTCTTGTGCACTTTCTTTGGCAGCGCGGGAACCTCCAGGTGAGCACATGGGAGCGGAAGGCTCAGATGCGTGCTCAGTACCGCTTTGTTTCCCTAAGCTTGTGGTGAAGCTTTACGGGGACGTAAAGCCCTGTGGTGGGAGTAATGTAAAGACCCGTAAATTTCAAGGAAATTTTTTTCTTAATTTTCTTTGGAATTTTACAAGAACGCAGTTTCTGACGGCACCTGATTCCGAGGCCCGGTGTGCCCGGAATCATTTTCCGAAGTTTTGGCTCGGGTACGTTCAGTGAACGGACGAGCGGGTTTTTCTAACTTTTGAACCGGTGCCCGGAATCGAATTCTGAGGGCACCGATGAAATCGCAGCACCGGTATTCGCTTAGAAACGCCTCTTCCGGAGTTGCGTTTTCTCGGGTGTGGTTTTTAATTTTCGGGCTTAAGGTTAAGAAATAAAATAATTTTGCGACAACTTTATTTTATTTCGCTTAAGCCACTTGGAAGCCACTTGAAGCCACTTAAAGGCGGCTTGAACTGAGTTGAACTGGATAGGATGCTATCCAGAAATATCCTACCCCTTGGTAGGATATTTGTGAGGTGGGGACCGCACGAGCCCCGCCGTTTCTTTCCGTTAAGAAACGCATCCGTGAAAACCCGTCTTAATGAAAGTCAACCGACGCGTTTTCTAAATTCTTAACAGACCATTTAATTGGGCGGTTTATTTCGTGAATTAAATGGGCTGTTTCTTTCGTGAATTAAATGGGTCGTTTCTTTCGTTGGATTAATTCAACGAATTGATGGATCGTTTCTTAATCTTTTTTTTCAAATTCGTTGGCGTATTAATAAAATAAGACCAACGCTTAACCTCTGGTTATTATGCGCTTGAGAGCTTTTGGGAGATTTTCTTCTTCTTCTTCAACCTTGACGAAGAACCTTCGAAGAACGAAGAACGCGAAGAACGTCGTTCTTCAACGAAGAACTTCTCCGCCGAAGAACACGATCCATCCACGACGTGACGTTCTTCTTCCGCGTCATCTCTTCCGCGACGGTTTTCCGCGACGAACGCCTTCGATAACGACTCTTCCTCCGACGTCAAAGGAATCGACACAGATATTCCACGACTCCGTCACCGTGCGACTATCGAGGTAGAGATTCTTGAGTTCGTTGTTCTCTTTTTTTATTTTTTTATTTGACTTTCCTCAAGACTTGACGAGGAACGCTCTTTTTCCGACGAAGAACGCCGCTCCGCTCTTCTTCGTCTTCGGTGTCAACGAGAGAGAACACCGCACCTTCCTCGGAAAAACCTTCGTCGGCGTACAAGGATTCGCCAACGACGTGCTTCTTCGGACGCGCCTCTTCGTCAACGGATTTGACGAACGACGACCGCGACGCCCGACTTCCGCGACGCCGTCTTCCGCGGACATAGTCGAATCCTCGATCTTGTACCCAAGGTAGGGGTGGTTGATTTAATATTTAATTATCTCATTTTTCTCGTGGTTCGTATAACTAACGGGGGATGTTGATTATTTTAAGATGCGTTATTAATTTAACGTGAGGGGGGCCGGACCGCACGAACACGGCCGAACCCCCTCCAACGATCTTGTTTGTTCTTGCGGGTGGAAGCAAGAGGCGTGGTGCCGTCGCACCACGTGGTTTACCATGCGTTTAATTTACGCAACGCCGTCGCGCTACGCCGAGGAGAATCTTCAAGAACGCGACGCCGTCGCGCCGCGTTGGAAGGGATCATGGCACGGCGAAAGGGGCGCGGTGCCGTCGCACCGCGCCGGACGAAGAAGACCGCGGCCGGTTCCGGGCCGCGGCGGGACGAGAAGACCGCGGCCGGTTCCGGGCCGCGGCGGGACGAGGAGACCGCGGCCGGTTCCGGGCCGCGGCGGAAGGAAGGACCGGCGGCCGGGCCGCCGGCGTCGGAAGTCGAGGGCGGGACCGGAATTTCCGGTCCCGTTGGTAAAAACCGGCCGGCCAGCGGGCCGGCCGGATGTCACAAAACCGGGGAAATTAAATTCCCCGGCCGGTCCATTAAAACCCCCCTCTTAATGAGGGGGGGGCGGTTCATGAGGGAAGGGGGCGGTTCATGAGGGAAGGGGGCAGCAGCCCCCTTTTGTTCGGCGCAAGCAGGCCCCCTCATGTGAGGGGGCGGTTACTTATTTCGGCGCGGCTAAGCCGCGCCGCCAGAGAGAACCGCGGGGCATTGCCCCGCGTGCGCAGCCCGTGCGGCGCACCCCGCCGCCAGAGCGGCCCGCTGCCGCCGCCAGCGCGGCCCGCCGCCGCCGCCAGCGCGGCCCGCCGCCGCCCGCCGCCGCCGCGCGCCGCCGCCGGCCCCCGCGCCGCCCAGGGGGGGTCGGGCCGGGTCGGCCCGGACCCGGACCCCCTGTTTCGAACCTGTTTTGGTTTTTGGCTCATAACTTGAGCCTCGGACCTCCGAATGACGAACCGTCTGCGGCAACGCGATCCTTGGATCGAGACGGTCGTTTCGGTATATCGCACTCAAGGTTTCGGTTAACTTTGAGTTCGGCCGGGTTGGTTCGTTCACGAAACCAACCGGGCCTTCGGAGCGGAAACACTCATATCTCGAGCTACGGACGTCCGATTGACGTACCGTCAGCCGCGTTGTGTTCCTCTTAGTAAGACGGATCTTTTGGCATACTCCGCCCGAGGTTTGGACGCAGGTGGAGTACGGTCGGGTTGGTTTTGCCTTAAAAACCAACCGGGCCCCGGAGACGAAAATGCCAATAACTCACAGACCGGGCGTCCGATTGACGCGCCGTCTGTTTCGTTGACTCCCTCTTGATGAGACGGAACTTTTGACATACTCCGCCCGAGTTTTGGATACAGTCGGAGTATGGCCGGGTTGGATTGTACCCGAAATCCAACTGGGCCCCTGGAACGGGAAAGCTGATATCTTTCAGACAGGACGTCCGTTTGACGAACCGTCAGCGGCGTTGGTGGTTACGTTGAGTAACGGTCCCTTTGAGTTTACCCTATGGGAGTTCGGGGTGCAGTTGAGATACGGCCGGGTTTGGTTTCGCTCACGAAACCAACCGGGCCCCTGGGACGAAAAGGCTAATAACTCACAGACCGGGCGTCCGATCGACGCGCCGTCTGTTGCGTTGAGACCCCTGTGACGAGACGGTTCTTTGAGACACTTCTTCGCGGGACTTTGAGATACTTGGAGTATCGACCAGTAGCTCGTGGAGCGGACCCGTGGTACTTGGCAGTGGTGGTGCGCTTGGATGCAGCAGCAGACCCTTGACGGTGGAGCGCTTGGTTGTAGCGGCGGAACCACGATACTCTACGGAGTGTGTGCGCTTGGTTGTAGCGACAGACCCGCGACAGTGGAGACGTGCGTGCGGAGTACGGAGACCGTGTAGCCGGCTGAGACCTGACGACTGCTTGACCGACTCGACTTGGAGTGAGTCGACTAGCCCAGTGGACGGAGCGCCCGGTACTTGGCGGCAGACCCACGGCGGACGGAGCGCCTGGTAGTTGGCAGCAGACCCGCGGTACTCGACGGGAGGAGTACCTTAGTAGGCTATCTGGGTAGCGCCCGGTATTTGGCGACATACCCTCAGCGGACGGAGCGCCAGGTAGTTGGCCGCAAACCCGCAGTACTCGACAGGAGGAGTACTTCAGCAGTCCTAGGTTAGTGAGCGGCAGCCTCGGAGTCGTGACAGGACCACTGTACACTCTAGAGACGGAGCTCTTCAGCAGTTTTGGTTTCGATGATGAAAATCCTGGTTTGAGCTGAGTCAATGAATCTTTGCGTTTCCCCATGATTGAGATGGGTCGCTTGATAACTTAGGTATATGTATGGGCATATACCTGGGTGATGGTTATCCGTTGATTTCATGATTTTTGTGTATCCTTGAGATTGGATGGGTTACTTGATGACTTAGGTATATGTATGGGCGTATACCTAAGTAGAGTCTGATGTTACTTCGTGATTGCTGCCTTTACTTTGTGGATATCCATGTTGGATTTAGTGAGACCTTAAGGGTCTCGGGGTCCCTACTGAGTAGCTTATACTCACCCCTGCACGGGCTATGCCCGCACTTCGTTGTGTTGGTTGCAGACGACGGACAGCGCAGATCGCAGTCGAGACTTGCGGAGCAGGTCGGTACCCGGAGGTGGACCACTGGGCGGACGTACTCGGAGTAGACGACAGGACCTGTGGAGTAGAGGAGCTATCTGTACCTACCCTTCAGGTAGGATCCGTGGTGGACGATCCAGGAGCTGAGCCATCTGTACCTACCCTTCAGGTAGGAATCGAGGCGGACGACCCAGGAGCCGCTTCGTTCTTCCAGCTGCTGTTTTTCCCTTTCGAGTTGTACTTTACAGTTGGGCTTGTATTTCCGGCCCCCTTTACTTTTCTGCACTTGTAGTTACTTTCCGCTTGCTGACTCTGCGGTGGTTGTTACTTATAAAGGCAATGCCTTCCCTGTTATCGGGATTACGCCTTCGGTGCTAGTCGCCAGCCCCTGGCCTATGGAAGGCGGGCTTGGGGTAGTCACGGCACGGGCCCCGAGGACGGGTCGTGACACATGCACTGCATATCGTGGGTGCCTCAGTACAAACCCATTTCTAGTGCCCATGGATTCCATAATGGTAGAAAATCAAATGGAATATTCTAGGAACTGTAGGAGGTCTTGAAGAAACATGCTATCAAGATCCACCATCAAACTCATCAAACTTTCTCTTACATTTATATTAACTCACATAACTACCACTAGGAGAAAAAGAAACTCTTGTCAACCTTGAATTACAATCCCAACCAAGATTAACCATAAACACCCTATCCAATGTGTCAGTATAAGAAGATAGATTCAATTGGAAATACAAAGAATGAATATTAAATATAGACCCATCTTAAACTGTTGAGTCTTTAACTTCTCATTCGATACAATATCAGGTTCAAACTGTAGATGATCTGAAAAATAATTTTTAAATTCAGTCACAGTCTGGTTATCTTACTTGAGTTTGAAAACTCCATAGACTTATCCAACACAACAGACTCTAGATTTAATTTTTGGTTAAAAAACATAAATTCCTTATACTCTAAGTTCTCATGCTTCTTCTCTATCACCACCGTGTCCCACTATCTCCTACTAGGCCCCTCAATATTAAAGGTAACACAATTCATCTTAATAGCTTCAGGTGTTTCAAAGAAATAAAAGAGAATTTCAATCTTTCTAAAATAGTTCTCAGCCTCCTGAGGATTAATAGAGACAAGTAATGTAAGTGTATTCTAATGAATTAAATACTAATCATGATTTCTCTATTAATTCTAAATAGGTTCCACACATGGATCCCAAATGAGAATGGGTGGTGTTTCATGTCTTAAAGTAAGGACGACATACACAAAAACCTAAACCAGATTCTAGTCCATTAGAGGATTTTCTCACTATGGTTCATCAGCAGCTTCTTCCAATATCCTATTTTCATAGCTTCTCATAGGAATGATGCTACACCATATCATTGAACAACATTGAAGATGTCAGAATATTTCTCAAATAAAAACTCAAAGAATATAATAAAGGAAATTATTTCCATCATATAGAAATGCAATATTTTAATTTCAATATATGAAAATATGAAGGTTGAAAATACTAGAACTAATTTTCATGACAGATCTTCCAAACAAACCTTGTTGAATTAAGGATCATTACAATGAGAGCTGACCAGACACTCACACACAACTACCTCCTTTACCTTGAAAAGATCTCAGAATTTATACTAACGTCAAGGTATGATTCATAACCTCTACCTTTGAAAAAACCATTTCACAAACTAGCTGGGATACCCTAGTACCCGGAAATCTGAGCTGGTAAAAACATTGAACAATGAGCGATATTGATCCCCATGGATTGACAAATAGCACCTTGCTTCATTCCAAATATAACTTTTATTGGTTATTCCATATAACAATGTAATAAATAGAAACAATTCAGTATGCTCAAATGAAAAATCCATAAGGATAAAAATACTAGAAGTCAAATGAGTATAACAAAACCAAAATAATACATCATAAGAGTACAAAAAAGCTAAGATAATTGGCCTTAATATTCATGAACAAAGTGCTCTATGAAAAATAGATTGACAACCACCACCTCCAAGTGGTCCTTTCCCATTTCTTGAACCTATCATAAAGAAATCGAAAAATTACAAAAGGAAAAATTAGGGTGTGAGCTAAATTACCAGTAGGGTCTCAGCAAGTGTTCCATAATAAAATTCCATAACAAATAAACTAAATAATTCTTTCAATTTTAAACAAAATAGATATGGTAGTAAAATTTCATATTTGAAAAAAAAACCATTATTTGAATTTAAAATGATGGAAAATATTTCAAACATGGATTAAATAAACAATTTAAATTAAATTGTTTATATAAATGGTTAGGAATTAGAAAATGTGGATATACAAACAATGGAATATATACAATAAAAAATCACAAAAAGAAACATGGTCATCTGCCAAGTTATATGATAGTTTCTTGTTATGAGATCCTCATAAACCTATATCTGTGATCATGGTGATGTATAGACATGTCCCATAGGCTCAAGCTAAATATGACCCACCAACATCCCACTAGGGAAAATATCCACCGAACTAGGTTTTTGTTAGAGTTGTAAAGCTTCAATAAATTGATATGGAATTACCATCCTAGTGTGTTTGTCCCAAATAACATAATACCTACCCATTATCACATGTTCTCAATCAATCAATAAATAATGTGAAAATAATTCCAAAACACCTAAAAATGAAATTGCCCCATTTCCAGTTTCAATATTCCATTTTCATTCCAAAACCAATCATTGGTTTGTATTTCTTCAATTCATGACTTCTCAAATAAAAATAACCATAGGATTTAATCATTATAATTTTATCCATTTTCTAATAAATGAAATCAATTCAAAAAAATTCAAAATTTCAATAAATTTAAACTTATTCTCCAAATTCCAATTCCATTTGAATAGTGGGTGTTCCCCAAATCTATACAATGGAAATTCAATTTAAAATTTGCATCAATTGGGTTTTCATAATTCAATTGAATGTAATTTCATACAACAAAAAATCAATGTTTAATCAATTGGCCAACATAAATGGAACCACCTACCTTTTTCATGGAAACACAACGCCCCACAATGGGACCTACCAACAAGAATGAGCTTTTAGAATATATAAGAACTTATCCTAGATAAAATATTCATTAATACAGAGTTTAGGTCCACCAAATACAAGATGGCCTATAAAAATATAAGGAGTTAATGATAAAGAGATAGAGAGATAAAGGGTCCACATGCCCATAGAGACCCACCACACCCGCAATAATAAACAATCAATTAATAAAATGATATAAATGGTTTGGGGGATCCAAAATTATATGGGGATAGTGCTAAGTCGAGATAAAGGAAACATAGAGGAAAATGAATAAAATTTTCAACGAATCTATATATTTGAAACTGATCCTCATAAATATAAATGACATGTAACCCAAATTAACATCATTTAATTATTGAGTTCCACATACGCTAAAAATCCTACCACCTTTTATAAAATCCCATATTTTAATTAAATACATGATGTATGAGTTGTACATGTTGTGTATACTTTTATGATTTGTACCAGTTTCATAGTATATGTTGGGTGATGATTATACATAGTGTAACAATATTAAAACGCATGTAAATCCCTAACATACTATAGAAAACATAGGTTTTGTGATGAAAATTCCAAAAAAAAACCTTGACCACACCATAAGATGTATCCTACCAATTCCTTCTCAGCCCTAACCAGAAAAAAAATGAAAACCATGAGAAAATTCAAAACATTACTGATAGAAAGGTAACAGGATTCTATATATATATGTTTATCCATTTTTCTATTCTTTTATCTATAATTGTTTAAATAATTACTATACATCATTGTAGATTATTATGTTTTTCACTATTAATTGAATATTATATTCTTATGATCCTTTATATTTCAAAAATAATAAAGAACTTTTTTTCTCAACTAAATCAATCCCTATTGATTTATTTGAGTATCAAATATTCATACATAGTTGTGGTGTTGAAAGAGTATTAGCTTCTTGAACTAAACTATGGATTTATAGTTCTTCGTAAAAGAACCAAAAGGCCTTCTATACATAGTTGTAGAAGTCCCCAATAAAAGGACATAGTAGTGAAAATAAACATGCTCATATAGAGAGTGTTGGTGGAGTGGACTAGGGGGTCTTTGTGCCCCTAACTACTATAAATTATTGTGTTATTTTATTTATTAATATCCACCACTTATTCATGTTTAAGAGATAAGGAAATAATATCTACAATTCCAGTGGTATGTTTCATATTTTTTGATGTTTTGAAAGAATAATAATTCACCCCCTTGTGTCTTCATCGTAGTCATTGTGACCTAACACATATTCTTTTTATGATCAAATAATTCCAACCTAATATTTTATTTAATGGTACTTTCTATAACACTATATGAAAAATTACACTTTAATGTGGGTCATAACATTTTCTTATAAAACTATGGTAATTATATTTTCTAAAAATATTTAACTGTTTCTTTCACCATATGAGATTTCTTATATAAAAATATTCATTTCAATGTTATAAAATGGACTTCAAATTTTTTTATATTTTAATTATTTTTAAAATTGTATGAAATATTCTTATTTTTAGCTATAATTTTATTTTTTAAAAGGAATTATTGATTTTGAAATTGGATTTAAATGCCTCTATTTTAAGAATGGTTTATTCATGTATTTTTTAAAAGTTCTCAAAAAATACTTGAAATCATATTTTACAAATAAAATTTATCTTTTGAGATCCCTATTTTGGTTTTGAATGATTATTTTTAAATACTTTATCATGCTCCTATATTTCATTTTAAAGAAACCATTTTATGTAAATTTTAATCCTATGAAAATTGTTATTCCTTGATATTTTTCAATTTATTTATCGAAAGATTTTAAAAATTAGTTTTTCATCATTGAAAATATCCTTAAAGATGTTTAGTTTCATTGTGGATTATTTAATACGCTTTATAAATTTTTTCCCTGAATTTTTTATAGAATACTATAGGAATGTATTTTCATGAAACTTGTTTTTTTTCAATTGTTGAATTAAGTAATGTCTAAAGTGCGAATGTATTTATATACCAATGGAATGTATATGAATGGAAGATTATTTTTTGATAGACAGGGTCCTATATCACCCTCCAATTCATTGGTTAAGGATTTATGTCACATGATATGATTTTGGTAATCAAGTATTTTTTCTCCCTCCAATATTGAAATATTGGAGTGATGCTTTCTTCACTATGTTTATGGGAATCAAGTAGTGGTGCCTGCTTCACATTGTTTATGGGAATTAGGTAGTGATGCAATTTTCTCTATGTTTATGAGAATCCGATAGTGTTTTCAGCTCCACCATGTTTATGGGAATCTGTTAGTGTTTCCTTCCCCACTATGTTTATGGGTATCTATTAGTGATTCTTACTCCACTATGATTATATGAATCAAGTATTATTCCCTACCCAAATATGTTTATGGGAAAATTGAATTGATTATTTCCCCCTTTTTTTATTTATACACCAATATTAGTTTCATAGTTTACTATTATGCTTCATTTACATTATTTTCTATATATTAATTCCTAGGAATGTGATCCATGGATCATGTTTACTATATCAAGTTTCCAAAATCTTATTCCATTGTATATGTTTTCTCATTTGAGACTTCGTGTATTTCATTTTTGTCTTGTGGACAAGTCTTACTGTTAAATTTTGTTTTTAATAAGATATTTCTTTTCTATTCATGTTTTATTTTGTACTTATGATCTTATGCTTGATGACATGTTGATGAGAATACATTACTAAGCATTTTACCTCACCCATTTATTATGTTTCTATTACCTAGGTTTTGAAGGTGAATATAAAATATGATAAGTCTAGAAGGGAGTGTAGTATTTCTCAGTTTTAGAGAAATTTTCACAAGTTTTTTTTAAGTAAGATGCATATTTTACTGGACCCCAAAGTAACCAACACTTTAGTTTTGGGATTTTAAGATAGTTTATATAGTTTAATTTTAAAATTTTGGTAATTTAATAGAATAACGATAGATCATTTCAGTTTTAATCAATTTTAGTGTTTTAAAAAAGTGTTTTTAGAATTTAATCCGAGATTAGGATTCTTGGGATATTTGATTACATCTCTTAAAAGTTCATAAATTAAATGATGAAAATAAATAATAATAATAATTTTATACCAACTAGTAAATACACATGATCATATAAATTCTTCAAAATTAATATGATTTGAAGAAAACATACAAGTAAAAATAAAACCATGAAAAGATAAATTATTTTGAGAAATTATAAATATATAATAAGAACTATTATTTCAGTAGAAGATGCCAAACTACTCAAAGGGGTGGCCATGGGGGTGAATTGAGTTCTTAAATATTTCACCAACTTATTACCACTATGATTAAAATCAATTCCAATATGACTCTCACTTATAATCAGATATACCACACAAAATAAAATATCAAATAAAGATCAAAACATAGATAGTTTATAGGAGTTTAAATAAAGATGAACTTCCCATAATCCACTCTAACATAGAATAATAGAATGTTGTTTTTTATTCAACCAACTCCCTTCCAATGGGAAACCTGGTTGAGTGAAATAAACTATCACTTGTTATAATGGTCTAAGAGATTTCATATAGGCTATATTTTTAAAATAAATATTCGTGATCTTCTCACACTAAGTATAAAGAGTTAAAATTTTACAAAGGAACAGATATTCCAAAAATATGTCTTATTAAACACAACTTTTAAAGCATACACTAATTTTAGATTAATATAAGACTAGGAAATGAACATATATATGAGGTATATCTCTATAATATTATTTTTCCATGATATATTTTCTTGAATCTTAACAAGAGAACTTTCTTTATTGATAGTCACATAAAAATAATAATCTTATAAAATGGATTTTGGGATTCTTGTTCTTGAATATACACAACACTTCAATTTTTTTATTTTATCTCTTCTTATATTTTAATGGTTGTTAGTAAATATATGATACATTAAAATTTGATAAATACATTGAACGCGACCTTCTTCTCTAAATATAAAAAAACAAAGGTATCCATTGATAATTACTAAGATATCCATTGAAACTATACTATTTGTTATAAACATAGGCCTTCTTTAATTATTCTTTTCCTCATTTGGTAATCACCACTTTCAATAGTGAAAAAGTAAGAATGGATTTTTCTTAAAAAAATAAAAATGGTAACAAGTTCTTTGAAAATTTAATTAAGTAATTCAAAGTACCCAGATTTTCAAGTATTTAGTTTCATAGGACATTATGTCATAATTTTTAAAATTTTATGAATTTTTTTCTAACTTCAACACATCATATGAATTCTATAATGGTGAAAAATTATTCTACTTGATAATATATTTTCCCTTTCAAATGATATTTGTGTGTATGATATGATATTTTCTCCTTATTTATAATTCTTTAGCTTCATAGTATATTTTGTGGAATACGATTTTTTAATTCTATTAGTTATTTTATAAAATACTTTAATAGAGGATAATTTCAATGGTAATAGAATAATTTGTTCACATGTAAGAAATTTGATTTATGTATGATAACTGAATCTTCCAAAATAAAAAACATTGGATTTTCTTAGCTAATATGATAATTTACTTAAATAAATATCTAATTCATATGTATTTATAATCTCTTAGGATAATTTTACTAAGAAGTTTTGTCTAGAAGGATATTTAATCTATGCCTTATGATAATTTTTCTACGTCATATTATAATTATCCTACACAAGACTCTAATAAGATAGTTTAATTTTACAAATACCAAATTCCATAGTCTGCCTATATGATAATTTTCTTTTCCAAAATTTGAATTCTAATGCGTGAATTTTATAAAAATCCACATAGGATATTTCATTAGTGATTAAGATAATTTCATTTGGAAATTTCATCCAACTTAATAGTTGGGTGGGGTATTTTTCTTATAGGATATTTTTCTTAGGATAATTTTTTCAAACTCGAAAAACATATATTATAATAATGACTTTAAAATGAAATAAATTTTATGAAAATATAAAATAATAACAAGAAATCACTGAATATAAAATCAAAAATAAAAAAAAATAGGGATTTAATGAGAATAAAAACATGTGGAATATTAAGATATATTTGAAAGACCTGTGTGTCTGAAACAATGTCCTCATTTTTAATGATCGTAAAACCCATAGTAATTTAAAAAAATTACTAATTTTAAAGACATAAATATAAAAAGAATTTAATATTTATAATTTGATATAATATTTAGATTTCATTAATTTTTAATTTTCAATTTTACATTCATTTATCTTTTCCACTTTAATTATATTCTCCACATTTTCCTATAATACTTCTAATTTTTTGGGAGATATGTTGTAAAATAAGAGTAAAATTTTGTGTTTATTCATATATTCTCCCCATTTTTGAAATATATAAAATGGATAAGGTAATGAAATAATACAGATTAACTACATCACCTTGAATGAATAAACTAGGAGAATATAATGTACTATAATTAATAGAGATATAACATTGAATTCTAAGGATTGATTAAAATTATAAATTTAATAAGAAATTAGAAACCAATACTATCAAAAAAAAGATGAAGAATAAAACAGGAATAGGGAACTAAAAATTTCATCCATAAATAATATAAATATAAAAAATTATAACATTGAAAATTTATAATAGATAACAAAAATATAAGTGAATGTTAATATTGTGGCTCTAGAGGTTTTTTAGAAGTAGTAGGTTTGGGGTCAAATGTTTCAATTAAATTATATTGGGATACAAGATACTTATCATGAGGAAGAGGATATAGAGATTTTTTACCTAAGATTTGATAAGGTGTATGAATACATATATCAATTCTCATGGTGTTGGATTAATTATAAAAATCTAGGATAATATAATATCCTTTCCATTACTTTTCTACAAAAACCATAACAAAGTCCTATAAATATTACTTATGGTAACAAATGGAAATAAAAATCATCAAAACATACATCCAGAGAATTTAAATTCTTGATGAACCGATTTTTACTTAATAAATATCATAAATTATATGATATTATTTATGAAAAATTAATTTGTAGTATCCCCAACCTAATTAGCCACCCAAACAGTGCTATTGGGCCGGGTTCCACTGGCCTTAGGCACACCTCCCCAAACACCAATGTTTGCTGAATAGCAATGAGGGTTTAAAGAGGGAAAAGTGGAGAGGCTATGTCATCAATTAAAAATAATGTAATATATCTTTGAGTAAGTATATATAACTAAGCAGTATAAGGAAATACTCAGCAAACTCAAACCAATCCCGCCAAAGGAGGAAGCACAATCAATAGTATTGAAATAGTGAAAGAAATATATTAACATAAGAATTAGAAATAAGGAAACATTCTAGCATACCAATTATAGAAACCAAACAGATTGTGCATATCATTTCAGGTCATACATTTTAATATAAAAAAGAGGGTCTCCAATGGATGACCTTAATAAAATACATATATATATAGAATACTGATACAAAAAAGGGAAACTAAAAAAACTATTACCAAGGAAAGACCTCAAAGTCCATTTCCTTCCATCCCTTCTAAATATATACTAGGATCTAGATATTTATCCTAAAGACATATGTAAAAATAAATTCATAAAGTATACATGCATCCCGAAGGGCCCATGTGGGGTGTGAGAATGTTTCTCATTAGGATATTACACAAGTTTTTATACCCAACATAAGTTCTTGTATATTTTTGTATGATAAATAAATAAACTATATCTCATGCTTTCAAATTATACAAAAAAAGTTCTCTGGTGCTCAAAAGCCACCAATAAGTAGTATCTTGGTTTGGAAAATGATGAAATCACTAAAAGGAATGATCCTTGTCACATAGACTAAGTTATCCCTAATACCAAATTCCCATGTGAACCCTCTGGTTCCACCTAAAAAAATCAACCTTCCACCTCATGCCTCAAGATACCTCATATCTCAAACAAATCACTGATGTACAAAAGGTATGCCCAAGCATAGTAATCGGTACCTTATACCCCTGCAAAAAATCACACATCGGCTCAAAATTAGCATTCAGAGGAAAAATGATATATGTCTTAAATAAAATCACCATTGACTCATAGAATGATATCTAGAAGAACATTGATATCAATCCTCCAAAATAAATCTAGACCCATTTTCCTCAATCACAGCGAGCCCAATCCCCCAACCGATAGCCTCAATTTTATCACCTAAAGGATCATCATCTCATACATAGATTTCTATGAAAGCACCCCCAAATAAATTTTCTATGTCACACTATTGGGAGCCTCTACCCAAAAAAGTGTTCAAATCCACCTCATCACTAAGTCCTACTATATTCATATGAATTCTCTCAGTTCTTTAGCCATCATGGGTGATTTTCCTCCACCAATTTATATACCCAATCCAAACATAATCTGGAACCTTGTTCCCCTGCAGCCATGTCACTCAAGTCCGATGGAATCACAATATAATTACACGGTCCACGCCCTCATACTGATAGGATCACCACCTCAACCATCATCTATTATGTCCAACCTATGGTCAACACCACCAAAGTAATCCAATCAAATCCCAACTAGATGATCACATTACCTCACCATCGAATGGACATCACTAATCCAGTTCCTTGAGTTAAGCCCATCCGGACCCCACAGTCCCATATCATTCCATACATTGTAGGTATTAAAAATTTATATAAAAACTCACTTTAATAAATGATGAAATTTAATATGATTGAATTGTTCAATTTAAATTAATATCACACATCAATTTAATTTAATTTAATAACTCAACTTCAAATGATCAAATCAATTTTAAGTAAAAAAAATAATTTAAAAAATTCAAATTGAATTGAGAATGCACCTTGCCTAACTACCCAAGGTGTTCTATGGCCTCTAACTCAGACTCACATGAGAAAATATGGTTTGGGCATGCCTAACGACATCCCATAGGGTCATACAAGCAAGTATATATCAAATAAAGGGGTATATCTCAATTGAACACCATCACGCTAAAATATGAACCCCCAAAACAATCATAAAAACACAAATAATGGTACACACCGACAACTTAGACTTGTAGACATATTCACATTCGGTGTTAGGCTCTAACTCCATGTTGTTTGATAGAAATCATATATTATATCAAACGCCCTGAAAATCGGGTAACTAGATAGAATTTAATTTGAGATATGTGTGGAAGAAGAAAATAAGAAGAAAATATAGGGAGATTGAATCCTTACTACTATGGTTTCCATGCACCTGACAGTGGATGAAATAGAGTTCAAATGAGGGGGGAGGAGGAATCCCTAGCATGAAGGAAGAAAGGAAGGATCCCCTTGGGCAGCATGTAACCAAGGGAGGATAAAGGGGGATGAAGAAATAAAAATTTAATAGTGGAAAAGGGTAATTTTACACCTTTAATGGGGAAACAATGTTAGATCACACAATTTTCCAAACTATGTGCAAACTATGTGGTCTCTAGTGTATAGGTACTACCTAAGTGGAAGTACCAATATGGAATACCTTATAGTTTTCTCTAACCATGTGAAACCAGTGTAGTAGCTTGGAGATGGATACATGGTTGTATCACACCCAGTACATTTTATCCATACTATGAAGATGTTAAAAATAAGGGTTCACATTTACCTTGAATAGGCTGTATAGTTTCCCTTAAACTATGCGCTTAAACCTACAACTCCCAAAAGTGGGTTTTTTGTTTCTATTCTCTAAAAAATCATATGAACACCAGAGGCACTCTACAAGATTTTTAACCCATCCAAAAACATGATATAGGTTTGGGAAAACTCTCGAAATCGATTTCTGATGCCCTAGTAAGAAAAGGGAATGCTGACTATTTCAAAACAAATTGAAAAAGGGGTTGATTTTTTACCTGACTCAAAAACCCGAGACATTCCAAAATCCCAACCTTAGCATAGATCATCCCCATGATATAAAACAAAACATGAAGATAGTGATGAACATACCCATGAGGTTTAGAATCAACTCAAACTACCCTAGTTCCAAGGGAACATGTCAACTTACCTCAAGCGGGATCCCCACCATCGGAGTGACCTACCCTAGTATCAACAAACCCAAAACTCAAATCAATAATTTTCCATCAACCAATTCCTGCACTCAAAGGTCCTCTTATGACACATCGTTACTCTTACACCTCATCAGTTTCTCTTGCTTCATACCTGACACCCATCAAATTCCCACACCGCATCGGTGCCCGCCGCATTCCCATGGATCACAAGGAACCTATGAGGCACTACATATCAACATATACTCAAAATAAACATTGGTTCCCCAAAACTCAATCATATACCGTGGCACAATGGTGCCTATATTCCTCACACCTCAAGTAACTGAATCTCCTCGATGCTCTGATGCAAAAACACCACAATATCTTGCATCCATCGATTCTCAATATAAAACATGGTACCAAACACCACACATTCACACACACACACACACATATATATATATATATTATGACACATCCAACATGATACCAAAATACAATCAAACATCTTCTAAGAACATATACATATCTCATGCACATAGTTCTCCCACTAAACATTACTTAACAAGTCATTACGAAAAAAAATAATAAAACCAAGCTACATCCATGATGTACCTCTAACCGTTATACTCTCACCAGCATGCTTATACCTTGGAAGATATATGGTGTACACCTAGAATAAAGCTTGAATTCATGAAGCCTAATATGCATGTGGTATTGCACTAGCCACTGGCCACTGACCCTAGTTTTGGGTCCCACTATCGCTACCATGACCTCTTCATGTAGCTGAATCTCAGCTACCCTCACCCAGTACCACTCTCGAAATAATCTCAAAGGCTTGAGTCTGTCCCAGTCCCAAATTGTTGACTATAAAAAAATGATACCTATAGAACCTCTCGAGATTCCCGACCTTTCCACCTTCCTAACACTCTTTTGTAGGATTCTCACACTGAGTTCAGACATGTTCTGGATGCCCACACTCACAGAAAATCATAGAATACCCACACAAGTGTGGTCTGCCTATGTCTTTGGCATGAATTCCATATTAGAGCTCATCTCAACCTCACTTATTGCCTTCTGAAGCATCCACACTAAAATAACATAATTCCACTACTCTGATCAAGTAGGATCTATTTGTTAGGTTTTGCCCGACTATGACTTCTTGGTTTACCACATCATAGAATGAGGCAAACTTAAAGATGTTTACTAGCACCCCAATGATGTGTCATAAACCATCATCGAAGCACCTCACCCTTGAGGTGCCATCCTTCACCATGCCAAGTGAAAAGTGACACAACTCAGTTAATATAGATGCATATTCTATGACAGACATGTCACCTAGATGAAGGCTTAAGAACTACCAAGATCTTTCCACCCTCAATATCTTTGAAAAGAAATTCTTGAAGAACCTATCCTCAAAACCTTTCCTGTCATTCTCTGGTTTCTTCCTACCTGAAACATCACATACCACCAGCATTTAGCCACCCCTCTTAGCATATAAGTGGAAAACATGACCCTTATCCTTGGAGACATATCTGTCTTTTCAATGATCATTTTCATCGATTCTATCTGATTCTTATCCTCATGTGGTCCAACCTTACCCTAAAAAATTGATGGGTTCCACAGCTAGAATTACCATGTCAGATAATACATAGATGGATCCAATCCTTGGGAACCCCTATCAATACCCTGGATAAATAGTACTAATCTTTCTCGGAGTTTCTCATTAAGCCATGGCACAAAAGCAGACAAGTTTAACAGCTTCTTTTCCTGAAATGGGACCTAAACATAAACCTATAAATAAAGATCTTCCTCTAGCGCATGCTCTTCTTGACCCTTAGAAGTATTGATCTGACCATGCTCCTATGACACATATCCATAAACCTCCTTATGCTCTATTTTATCCCTCTAATAGGAACCTTCTAAATTCCATCAACATGGTCAGACAACCCAATATATATATATATATGTGTGTGTGTGTGTGTGTGTGTGTGTGTGTAAATGCATATAGGGAAAGTAGTAACATGAAGCTCATCATCACTACCCTTAACCTTTCCTACCAGAACCATGAATTATGAAATCCTGGCCTCATGTCCTACTTACCCACCCTCAATAAGGTAATGTATCAATATTCCTTGGGTTATGCCCATCCTTACAACCAGAGTTTCCTCAAACCGGTTTCCAAATTGCCCAACCCAGCAATCAACATCACACCATGTCATTGTACCTGCCTAGTCTTATAAGAGCCAGGACAATTTCACATATCCCAGGAAATTTTTACATATGTATATATATATATATATATATATATATCATGGTATATCACATTTACATAGCATTTCAAAAGAAATTTTAAGAGGTGCAGGATCACGTTTAAAATTAAACATCTTAATAAGTTCCTATTAAAATCACAAAAACCATAACAAACACATCTTTCCTTACTAGGACAAGGTTCCAATTATCCCATACAATAAATTAGTAGGTCAAGGGTTAAAAGTCACATCATTAAACAATTCACATTCCCAATAAGTTACTATATGTGGAAATCAGACCAACTATAAATTGATAAAAATAGAAAAACATCCCCCCCATTGAAACTTGGTTTATACCTCATACAAGGGGCTGTAAGAACCCAAGAATGAGCTATAAACCTAGTTTCAAAAATACCTAGTCTCAGATAAACCATATCCCAAATAGTAATATTATAAGGAAAGAAAAATCAATCTCGATCTCATCAATATCCATCCAAGCGTGCTATTAAATCCTAGTCCAGAACTTCTCTGTTACCACTTGTAGCATCCACGACCTGATTAGCCACCTGAACGGTGATATTTGGATGGGTGCCATTGGAATTAGGCGCACCTCCCCAAACAACCAAGGCTACTAACTATTACTGAGGGTGTAGAGAGTAAAAAGTTGGGAGGATATAACCTCGAGGGAAAATAATATATTAAAGGTACGAGCATGTATATGTAACTTTTTAGTGGAAGGAAAGACTCAAAAAACTCAATCAAGACCCACCAAAGGGGGAAGAACAATCAATAATAGTAGTATAGTGGAAGAAATATAATAACATAAGTAGAATAAATAAGTTAACATTCCATAATATCACTTGTAGTAACCAAATAGAGCATGCATATTATTACAATCCATACATTTTAATATACAGAAGAGGGTCCCCATGGCTAACCGCAATACAATACATACATATATAACATTCTGATATAAAAAGGGAAACTAAAATAGAAACTCCTATGATGTAAATACATCAAGTTCTCTTACCTTCCATCCATACCAAACTACTACTAGGATCCATCTTATGAGTCTAAACCATTACCTGAATATAAAGACATAAAGTATACATGTGTCTCAATGGTCCTGTGCAGTGTGTGACAACCTATCTCAGTAGGATACCACCCATCTGTGTGTAACCAACATAAGAGATTAAGAAGTTGTGTAAGATAAATAAATAAACATTATCTCATTCTATCCAATTAGACAAAAAATCTTCTCTGGTGATCAACAACTACCAAGAAGTTATTACCCACTCTTGTCAATTTTGAAATCATTGTAAGTAAGTATCCTTGGCCCATGGAATAAGGTATCCCTAATATCAAATGCCCAGGTGAACCCTCATATTACAACTTAAATAAAGTAACTTGGAACCTCATCCCTCCTATCACGTCATGTCTCAAATAAATAATCAATGACCCGAAGGCATTCCCATGCATAGCAACTGGTCCCTCGGATCCCTACTCGAAAGAAGACCTTAGCTCAAATCCATACATCCATAACAATCCTAAAATAAATTTAACATTCATCACATTGAATGATGTCTAAAGGAACATATATATCCATCCTCAAATATAAATCTGGGCCCAACGGCCGCAATGATGCTGAGTCACAGCCCTGAACCATTAGCCTCAACACTATCATCTGAAGGATATTCACCTTCCACATGGATTTAGACTACAAGAACACCTGAAAATAATTTTTTAATACTCACTATAGAGGGACTCTACCCACATGAGTGGTCAAAACCACATCATCATTGATTCCTCTTGTGTGAACACGAATCCTCTCTGCAATGTGGACATTATGGGTGAGCGACCATCACCAATTTATATAACTAATACACACCAGATCTGGAACCTAGTTACCATGAAACCATGTCGCTCAAGTCTGGTAGTATCTCCATCCAATAACATGATCCAATCCCTCATCTTGATGGTCTCACAACCTTAAATGGTGTCAATGATTCCAAACTAACAGTAAACACCACCCAAATAATTAATGCCAAGACCAATTAGATGATCACACTGCAACACTACTGGATGTCCATTTCCATTTCAATTCATCGACCTGATCCCATCATGGCCCGATGGTCTCATCTCATGACTTATATCATAGGAATTTCAAATTAATATAAAAAACCTCAATTTAATAAACAATTCAATTTAATATAATTTAATTGTGGAGTTTAAATCAACATAAAAATACAATTTAACTGAATTGACTAACTCAACATCATGTGATGAAATCAATTTTAAGTAAACAAAAAAAATTTGATTTAAACAATTCAAATTGAATCAACAACATACCCTACCCAAACTACCCAAGGTGTTTAATTACATCCAACCTAGCCTTTCACAAACTGATATGGTTTGGGCATGTTCAAAAACATCCCATAGCATCATACAGTAAATTTGATATCAAACAAAGGGGTATCTCTCAATTAACCACAAAAAAACTAAAATATACACACCAAACACGACTATGAAAACATGTATAAATGTAAGAACCACCGACCTTGGACTTGTAAATGTAGTCATGTTTGGTATTAGGCTCTAACTCCAAATGGTTCAAGAGAAATCAGAGTTTTCATTAACCGCCCTGAAAATAGGGTAAAATAGATTTTACGGAATTAGTGCTCCATTAGTTGAAAGAAAATAATAGAAGAAGATAGGGTGAGGAAATTTGTACCACTGTGCTTCCAACACATCAAATTATGGACAAAATAGAGTTTAAATGAGAGATCAGGAGAAATGCTTACTGAGAAGGAAGAAAGGGAGGAACCCCATGTGTAGCACCTGACTCAGAGAGGGAAAAATTGGAAAAATAAAGAAAAAATGGATGAGATAAAAAGGTAATTTTTAACCTTAAATGGGGACACATAGTTATCTCACATGGTTTTCCAAACCGTGTGGGCTATAGTGATTAGGTACTACCTAACTGGCAGTACTCATGTGTCATACCGCACAATTTTCTCTAATCGTGGACAAACCATGAAATATACCTTTGTCAAAATTGAAAATAAGACCACAAGACCATGAAACATACCTCAAGGTTTATCAAAACCATGAATAAGTTCAAAATAATGGTGTACAATTACATATAAGTGGCCACACCGTTTTTCCTAAACCGTACACCATGACTTATAACTCCTAAAACTTTTTTCCAGTTCAGATTATCCCTAAACCCTTACAAACACCTGAGACACCCTCCAAGCCTCCTAACACTTTTAAAAAATATGATATAGGGCTTGGGAAACTATTGGATCTGAATTGAAATTCCCTAAAAGTAAAAGGACTCCCCTGCTATTTCAAAAACAAATTCAGAAGGCAGTGATTTTCGAACAAACTCAGAAACCCAGAACGTTAAAAAATTATTTTTCCTATGGATAATACTTTTTAACTTGAGTATCATTCATAGAGTCATTCTAAAAATATTAATCCTAATTATGATAACAATCATTCAAATATTCTATTAAAATATATGTTATCCCAGATAACTTGATTTCAAAGTTGAAATTTATAGTAGGATCCCACTTTTTTTGAAAATTCTTTGTGATTTTAAAATATATTAAATATTTAGAGAAAAAAAATTTCATAGAGGAATATAATATTTCAAAAAAGGAGTTATGGTAATAAAAAAATATTTCAATGCATTGAATCCTATATATGAATTCAACATGTAAATCCTTAATTTTAAAAATTATATTCCTTTTAAAATGTTTGTTTGTTTTCATGAAAACCGAATCACGCATTAATTTATGAATTCTACCTTCCTATGTATTCAAATACAATGATAGATTTCTCAATTGTTCATAAATAGCATTAGTTACCTTTTAAAAAATATATGGTATAATGTTTTTAGTATATTGTATCCTTTTTATATACTCAAACTTTGATATAACTACTTTCTTAAAACAATAAACATCTAATTTGAATTCATCATTAACATATTTACACTTCTATAATATCTTAATTAATAATGGATATATTATTTATCATTTCTAATTGATCCATTATCATTTCCATTAGATCATGGAACTAATACTTATGAATTTAGTTTTCTAATATGTTCACCACCTGGTCATTCAAAGAGTCCATTTATTATTTTAGTGAATATTCTCTTTGTAAGGGTCCAAATTTTACTATTTTATTAAATGAATTATATTTTAAGAAACACTAAGAATTATTCTCCCTTTTTTACTTCTTTATGATAATAATCCATCTCAACTTATATTATTTTGGATTTCAAAACCATATGGGTTTCCTTACCACCTTCCTCATCTGAGTCCACAATCACAATTCACACAAAATTAAATTCTTCAACCTTAACTTTCTTAGTGGTCTATCCAAATGATTGATCATAAATAATCCCTGGTTAGATATTACCTACTCTAGAGCATGTAGTAATATCAATATTATCTAAGAAATTAGTCAGAAATGTTAGAGTCCATTTCCCCTCAACTTCCATGTTAAATTATGATAACAACACTTAGAACTAATTTTTCCAATGATATTTGAACATCAACAGAAGTTGTCACTTATTCATTGTCTCTTACTATAACAAAATTACAATCAGGAACATGGTTCCCGATATGATTAGTACCAATATTCTCTTCTTGTTAAATTTATTCCTTAACACCAATTCAAAAAAAGGTGAAGTAATATCATCAAGTATTATTTTATTTCCAATTTTCATCATAATAGGTTTATTATCCATTGAATCCTATAAACCATTTTCATTTGTAAAAATAGTATCATCTCTATATTCATGATAAGATTTTTCAACCTCTATATCCTATGATATCTATAATCCTATGTTCAAAATACAAAAACATACATAAGTAAAGGAATTTGAGAATCTACATTTTCAACAACAACATGAACATTAGAATATGATCCTCTAATATTAGATTCATCAACATATTCTATAATATCCATACTAAAACATGACAGGGTCTTATTTAGATTTTTTTATCTTTAATGGGAATAATCTTATTCAATGAGTTGACCCATAATTAACCAGTACCCTTAAGAAATCCATTTCATAAATTGTTCTATACATGGAACATAGATTCTATAACCTCGCCCATCTCAATATTATCTCTTCCAAAAAATAATTTAAAATATATCTGAATTGTTAGAAACTAAAATTATTTTTTTATGGTATATATACAAGAATATGTTCCAAGGAAAAGTTATTTCCAACTCAATCAGAAATATTTAAATGAAACATATCTCTAGAAACAAAACTTTATCAAACTCAATATTAAATTGGGAAATCAAAGTCTAAATGATCTTAAATAGAATTATTCACAAAAATTAAAAATATTTAATTGGATTCTTATAAAAAAAATTAGTTCCAAATATATAAGACATAATTTTCATAGAGATTACTTCATCTATACTAATAAGAGACAATTTGAACCTGAATAATCCTTTGTGATGGTAACATTAAACTTTATATAACATTATAAATAAATTTAAAAGTTATTTTTGTTGAATTTTCAAACCACTAGGTCATTATCATCAGTGAAGCTGAGCTCAACATTCTCATATAGATTTTAATATTCCTTCTCAAAGAAATAAATCCTTCATCTATTTATAAAAAACAAACTCTCATCCTAGGTAGTTAAACACATACTTCAGTAACAAATATATTTTTTCCAGCCAACTGAAATCAATATTTTTTGTATAAAAAACATTTTCTAGAATCTACGGTCTCTTAAAACTTCTAAAAGGAGAAACCTTTTTTTCTATTTGACATCCCCATGCTCGTTATAGTGAATCTGAAAAACCCTAAACCCACACTTCACGGTTCGATGATAAAAAAACAATCATTAAACACTTAATTTGATATAAAGTGAGATAGAAAAATATTTATTTTACAAAAATACTATAATATAAACTCTAAAACTCATGAATCTTCTCCCAGTCCCCGGAATGGAAGGTTTAGTCTCTTTGAAGACCAGTTACATAGGTAACCTATTTAACAATACTTCTATACATTTCTCTAAAATATTACTATATAAAATTTTTTGCTAGAATTATACTAGGTTATACTCATCTTCATAACCCAGGTAATAGAAACATAAGTATGTGATGAGATCCACCACTAAGTAAGGGGAATTATCATCAACATTTTATCAAGGATTTGATCACAAGCATGAGAAAAAACACAATCATGGGAGAAATATCATATTAAAAATGACTTAAACAATAATATTTTTCCACAATCAATGTAAAAGGACATGTAATCTCAAAAGAGAAAACATATACCATGATATATAAGTGTGGATACATGATACTATAAAAGGATGCATGGAGAATAATATTAGTCTTGAAGATATATAATATCATGGAAATATATAATTACTATATACTATGGTCATAACATAAGTGAAAAATTAACAAAACAGCAAAGAGGGAATAACTACCCATTTCACATAAAAATATTAGAGCACACAACCCAATATGATTCCCATAATCAGAGTTTTACCAACCCAACCCACTAGGGCATTTCTAGAAAACTATGGATGATTCTTTAAAATCCTAATCCTAACTCAAATAGGCTACAGGAAGGAGACAAGCGATGAAAAGGCATAATGTAATTAAAATTTATTCACCAAGTGTACCTATTTGCATGTTCCCAACCATCTGCATGAAATAGTGAAAATGCTTAATAAGAAAAAATATAAACATTTAGAGTATACCATGTATGCATTACCTATAGATAATACATCAGGGTATGATATAATACAACCATTATCTAAAGGGTAAAAATATAGACCTAATGAGAAAATAATTACTAATCTAAAAACAATTGGAATAAAAAATATCTGACAGATCCTGACTCCAGATATCTAAGACCAAGAAACATACATTACATATTCACCAAAGTATCATAATACTCCCTCTCTTTCACCATCAAATATTATGTTGTCTTCAAAATTCATAAGACATATGGGAAAATACCATGCATGGGTGAGTATATACATATCGAGTAGGATTCCTATAAAAACACAAAGGTAGAAATAGATAGATACAATATGAGTAGTTAGATAAAACTAAAGAAAGTGGGAAATGAAACCCAGCATTTTAAATATATTCTAATAAATGAATCAAAATGAGAGATTATGAGGATATCTATCTCATAGCCGATCCTAGGACTATGAGTCTTCCTGCAGCTCTAAATGTCTATCATTGATTCCCAACATGTTATATATGTTTTTGAAAATTTAATGTATAGGCACCACACCTTACCTTTTCCCAATAGGTTTAGGGGGGAATCTCTAACATAGTGATTTCACTTTAGTATGATAAGGGGGTTCTAATCAAAAGATAGAGGAAGCACACCCTAGTGAAACATGGGGATTCCACTCAGTGGATAATTAAAGGAACCGCAACATAGTTTGTGAGGGGGTGCCACCCAATGAATGGCGGACTCACACCCTAGTACGATGGGGGTGTTACTCAGTAGGTATCGAAAGAGAACATGATCCATAGTATTTATGGGTGTCCCAATCAGTGGGTAGAAGACCCATACCCTATTAAAATAGTGGGTAAAACATTGTAATTTAGTATAAATAGAAGAAACATTCCTTAGTACGATAGTGGAATGCAACTATATACATGGATAACCCATGCCCCAATATGATAGTTGGTGCCCTGAGGTGGGTAGAGGAAACATGCTCTATGGACATAGTGGGTTGGAACTCAAACCAGTGAAAGAAGTATAGGGTACCCATGACTTGGTATGATAGGGGGTTTCCAACCCCGACCTATCTCTATGATTATCCTTTATTATAACTACCATCAGCAAGCATCAACTAAATAGGCACTATGATTATAAAATTCCATGTCATATCAGGAAATCCACTATAAAGGCTTCCAGCACGTTCTATATGGAATATTACTTGGGATAGGCTACTCATGGGCCAAAATCTGTGTCTATAAGATTGATATATGAGAGGCACAAGTTAAAAAGAAAAATATAAATTTTTTACTAGGGGTCCCATAGAATGTGAACTCACTTTCCCTCATTCCCATGTCCTTAATAGCATATATATTAAATGGACACTTAGAAGTACAAAACTTTTAATCATACTACATGACATGTTTCAGCCACCTGATGCCTGTCCATATGCTCCATGAAATGCCCATGTACTTCATCTCATTCTCAGGTACCGGGTAGTGCCTGTGTGCCTCTAGGAATTCCCTTGTACTCCCAAAGTATTGTAATATCCTCCCACATGGGTTATTAATCATGGGAAGAGAGCAGATGGATTAGACACTTGGGGAGGGTAACACGACAAGCGTGCCTGACCAAACAGCATGTGATCCTTATCTTACCCAAAACCATAGAACTATAGGTGGGGGGGGCTGCACCATGTGTGTTATCGGAAGACATTACATATAGTTATGCTTTTCATAGGAACCCATGTTAATTCACATGCCATAGTCACACAACTATCACAACATTTATTTTGAAAATCATTGCGAGGGTCTTGGGTCTAGGGCCATCCTACATTGTTTTATCATCGGTTTCTAGTTTTTGGCCACCCAAACCCCGCACAAACTTTCTTGTTTTTTCACATCATTTTCACTATGGATCAAGATGTAAAATCCATATATGTATCACCGAAATCACACAAAACATCCTATTTAATCTAAAAGTCATCATCTTAATCATCATTTTCCTATACACTATAAATTCAGGGGTTCAATCATGCTTGAACCTTCCCCAAAAATGTCGAGCAATGGCCTTGTAGAAAAATGGTGAATTCAGTGCAGAAAAGTGGGGGGAAATGAAAAAATAGAGTAAAATTCGCCATTTTCCCAGTGTTCTTAGAAAAATATTATACAATTTTATATTTATGGGTGAAGTATGTCATAATGGGTAAAATTAAATTAACAATTTAATTTATCATAATTGGTTTCCTATAAAGGTAAAATAAATCATAGATTAGAATAAGATTAATTATTCAAGCTCAATATTTTAATAAAACAATGGAAAATCACAATTGAAAATCCTGACCTCAAATATCGATTGATCATTGGTGAAAAATCCATTCACCAATGATGAGGATGATCCTCTATGTTCATTTCCTCTCAATCTACCTCAATCTTATCACCGCTAATCATCTAAGGTTGATCAGCCAAAGAAGAATTTCAGAGACTCTTATCCAATCTCCTAGGTTTATGTGGATAACCCCAAATAACTTCCATGAGAGGATATTTAATAAGGAAATTATATTTTTGGTTATTGAAAGAATTAATTAAATAAATTAGTGAATTAATCCACTTAACATACCCCTCAATGACTACCACATCCAAACATCCAGTGTAGACCAAATTTAGTCCACACATAGTGTAAACCCCATATTCCAAAATTAGTTGTAGTCAAAAAAAAATATTTGAGGCCCTTATTAAGTGATATTCCATTACTTTAGAAAACTGATGCTTATATGATATCAATATATTTAATGATTTTACAATATCAATTTTGGGCCCTCCCAACCTCATAATCTTATGTTGTATGAGCACATTTCTTTAAAAATATTCCTTAATATATTACAAAGTCTTAGAAGGAAAATGAAGGGTTACTATATTGTTTCTCATTCTAGGATTATCATCCCATAAAGCATAATATAAATAGAAATGTAAGGATAAAGAGCCTACATCTCTCCTTCAGCCTCCCATACATTCAAAACACATAAACAAATGGAATCACCAATCCTTAGAGGATTGTATCCTACTGATGCTTGATCACCGATGGATAATCCATGAAGTTGGATCTATCCACAATGTGTAGATCAAGACTATAAATAGTGTGTATAGGGTCATGAACATATATATTGAGGTGTGACACATGGATGATGTCATGCACCTGGTCTGACTGTGGCTACAAGGATAGGTGTTAAGCAACCTCATCAACCCTCCATAGGATATAAAATGACCCAATAACCTATGGGGATATATTTAAACTTGGAAAACCCTCTAAAATACTCATTATGGAGAGACTCTTAGGAAAACATGGTATCCATGCAAGAATAAAAGGTACTATGATGTCAATTTACATAATATGTCTATCGCGATGGGTTATACACATATGATCATGGATCACATGAACCTTATCTATTATAATATACATCATCTATATCCCAATAAGATATTACTATCTAGTCTTAATCTTGAATAATGGTGACCTGTAGGGTATCTCCTATAGATATTTGAATAGTTACCTATCGATCGAAGGTTGATAAATTATCGTATTAGAAAACTCCTCCAATGTAATGTTATCCTCTTACATCTAGAAAAAATCTTAAACATAATCCCTCAAGATATCCTCCATAACCAGGATATTCCTCTTAGCATGCACATCCTTTAATGGGGTGGGACAACATAGCCATCCACAACTATGTCCCAAATTCCTCATGCAGGCCTCTCCACAACCATGATGTGAACCACGAATCATGGTCGGATACAATTCTCAAGGTTACCCTATAAATCTGGATGATCTCCCAAAAACAAAACTATCCCAAACTCTCCAATGAACTCTCCTCCCTAATGGAAAGGAAGTGCACCAATATCATGAGTTGGGGAAATATCAACCAGATGGCATCATGGCATGTCACTATACATGGATTCCTAGTTATAAAGTCCACGAATATACCATCCCATTACCACTCTGAAATCTCAATAGGGTGTGTTAAAAATTCCAGAACTCGCTACATAGATTTGACCTTCAGAAATGTGAGACACTAAGAGATAAACTCAGTTATGCTCTTCCTCATTCCATCCCATCCAAACTACAGTTACATGTATATGTACACAATTTCTACACTAGGATTTATAACCAAAGTATAATTTTTAAACTCCCTCACCACCTCCTCACACAATGATACTAGAACCGTATTTCATCCCAAAAAAAGGATTACATGAATCCCTCCTTCATAGAATTCATCATGTGAATCTCTTAAGGATTTATGTTCACGATGAACCTAATACTAAATGTTTTATAAAATAGAATCTCTCACATTCTGAAGAAATGAAGTAGTCACCACCAACAACTGAAGACAAATAGCACACATCTCCTCCATCAAGGTTAGCTATAAAGAACCCTACTACTCATAAGCCTCCTATATCAAGAGGGAATGATACTTCCTACTAATGAATATTCCAACATGATTCCATTCCTATGAGTATATAAAATATAGAATTCATACTCTTATAGAAACTATAACAAGTGTCTCAAACTCAGGATTAGATATATCTATTTGAAGATATACCAAATACTCTAATGGTTTGATAAAAAACAAAGTGCTCACCCAGAAGATAGTGCCTCCACACCTTTATAGAAATGATGACCACTTCCAACTCCAGGTCATGAGTTTCACAGTTTTTCTTATGGTTTCTCTATTACCTCTTCCCTTAAGGTATCACTGCATTCCTCTACATCAACACACATATGAGGCCAGCTCTAAAGGCATCTAAAAACCCTAATTACTCAACAATTTCCTCTATTAGTCTCAACAATGCTACACTAGTCTTCCTCAGGCTAAACTACTATAAGGATCTCTGAAAATACTGAGTACATGTAAACAGTTTCCCTTTTCATGTTATTATGGGCAAAGTGTCTATAATTCTTTAGAATTCTATCATGAACGTAATATAGTACCCTACCAAGACAATAAAACTCTTCACCAATGACATGATCTTGGGTGGCCCCCAATAAAGAACTGTATCATTCTTCACCAAGTACATTGATAATAAATTATTATAAATTAAACTCCCCAAAAATTGAACCCCATAGATCTAGAACTAAAACTTCAAGAGATTACCATAAAGTTGGTGCTCCCAAAGTAAGTCTAGGACTATCCTAAAATGATCAACATGTTTCTCCTCTGATTCAAAGAAAATTAATATTTTATCGATGAAGACAACCAAAATTTAGTCTAGGTATATCAAGAAGATCTGTTTCATCAACTCCATAAACATAATGTCATAATTCATCACACCGAATGGCATCACAAGGAACTCATAGTTTCAATAGTGACATTATAATGACATAATCAGAACATTACCCTCACAAACCCAAAATAGGTGGTATACAGTCCTGAGATTGATATTTGAAAAACAAATAACGCATCAAAAATACTAAAATATTTCATCAATTCTTAACAACAGGTACATTTTCTTTATCATTACTTAGATCAGGTGATGATAGTCAATAGCATTCCAAAAGATCCCATCCATCTTTTTCATGAAAAAAAATAGGAGATGTCTAGAGAGACGCACTGAGTCTAAGAAATTACATCTCCTGAAGATCCAAAAACTGAATCCTTAGTTCTCAGAGTTCGATACGGGTTATTTGATATGCCGATGAAGATATAGATGTGGTTCTGGGTGAAATCTAAAACAGCATTCCATCACCCACCGCAGAGGTAGTATCAAAACATCATTAGGGAAGAAGTCCATAATGTCATCCACTACCAAATGAATCTAGATTCTTAAGCATCATATTATTCCAAGGGATAAGGTCTCCACATGATAGGTGATGGGTTTTATCCATATTATCACAAGGATCACACACTCTTCCATGAGTTCTCTCTCACCCACAAAAGGGAATCTCATCCCATAGGTCCAAAGGCATCTAACCCACCTGTGATGAAAGTCAATCTGGGTGAAAAACCTGTAAAAAAATTCCATACACAATATGATTTCATATGGTTTCATCATGATGACCATTAAGTCCCAAAAAGAACTCTCTCCCTTGATAATTATCTGACACTACTGGTAGATAAGAAATATCAAAGAATCATACCCCGTTAGAACCTCTAGAAAAATCTTTTTAGATAAGGTCTCAATGGGGATCTCTTGATCTCACACAAGGGATAACAAATGAATTAGTGAATCACACCTATGTCTAAAATTAATAGATAAATTTTATAAAATACATAGATCATAACTCATATCATTTTATGGGATGTTGGGCCATAATCCTCCATGACCTGTAGTATCATGTGGCCCCAACTATCACCTCCTTGAGCCTATCATGTGAATCATAGTGGGGGTGGTGGAAGTAACTCATAGAATCTCCCTCCACTAGCAGCTCCTCCCCATGGAGAATCGCCAAATACTATTCCACCACTACCTCCCTAGGGTCCACCCTAGTCAAAACTAGGTGAACCCTTCTCATGATGCTACCTCTGTCATGATGGTCAATCCACTTCCTTCCAATCATCCTCATCACATCAGGATGGGAAATCAAATTTCATGTTATCTAAATCATCCAACTCATAACAAAACCCTCTATGAGATGACCTGGTCCTCTGCACGAACCCTATGCCACATGTCCACATGACTAAGACTATTCCTTTTCTAGTCTTCTATGTCGAGATCCTTTTGAATGGTGTATGCTTTCTACTGCAGATTATTGAGCCTCATGATGCTAACATGTAGCTTTAGCTACCCAGAATCACTCTGATAGGAATATCTCTATCACCAGTGCACACTATAACACTACAACATAGGTGATAATTCCTAAGGGTACTACATTGGCACAAATGTCTCTTCGAAGACACTAATAGAACATCTTCACCTAGAAGTAACCATCCAACACCATGTTGAGGGAGTAGCATGTATGGCCAATGAACCTCATGGAATACTCATAAAACATCATACTACCCATCTTATAGATACAAACCCTATACCATAACAGCATTGTCTCATCATGAGTCAAAATGAATAGAATCCACCAACACTTAACTTATCCAAGGAAAACATTGGCTACCAGTGAAATCATTTGATATGTTAAGTTACACATGAGTATGAAGACTTAGACAACCAACTGAAGATAATATTCCACCGTTTGGGGATATCCCTTATCCCAGAATCCCAGTATCCTCTAGAACTAGAACTCGCATAGCACGCTAAGCCTGAACACATCCTCATCCTATCCTAATGTTGTTAATTGGCTATCAAGAGGTTGGGGTGCTATTATTTTCCATTATAGAGTAATATCCTCTAGAGATGACCCATGAAATGAGGCCTCATAACTCATCATGTAATCATCATGATCTTGAATTATTAACCTTTCTATCTATCTTCACAGAGGCATCTTGAATGTGTTCAAGGTGTACCATGGTTACATGAGCATATATATATATGGGTAGATTTCTCAAGAAGGATATTAAAAGTACTCAATCATTAATGATGCATGTAACAATGATCCCTATAACCAATATCTCAGTATATTGAGTTGACAAGTAGGTTGCTAGAATCCCGGTGTATGGATACGTCAACCGCCACACCAACACCAGGTTCCCTAGCCTAAAAGATTCACTTGAGACACTTCCACACTGCTACCCAATGTCCCAACCAATCCTCATAAGGGGAAAACTCCCAAAACCATTCCATGGAATGAAATACTTTGATACCACTCTATAATAACATGACCTACAAAGGCCCACTAGGTTAGTGGAAGGTCAAGCCATCACTGCCCCAAGCCTACTTCCAATAGGATACAGACTAGAGACAATCATTGTGAATGGATAATGTAAATGGTAGGAATTTTCCAAGTGTAACAACACACACACACACATCTCTAAGAAATATTGCATAGGTATTTTAAGAAATGATAGTAACAACTAAAATAAACCTTGTATTCATTACCTATAGGGAATAAATTATAGTATGAAAGAATACAAAGAAAAGTGTAAAGGGGAAAAATACATGACCAACCAAAAATTAAGTCCCAACCAGACAAAAAATAAAATTTAAAATAGTTTAGAGACCCTAAATACAGACATCAAATCCCAACCCCCATACAAGGACAATGCACCTGAATATCACTATTCTCCAATGATATTAATGATGAACTATCTGTCTCCTACATAAGACATGAAATGTGTGAGAAAATCCCATATAGGGGTGTGTATAGACATACGTATTAGGAAACCATAAAATCTAAAAAAGGAGTAATAGAGAAATATTATTGGAGTTCTCAGCTCAACCCAAAGAAAGAGGGAAACTAAACCGATTAATATAAATATATGATCATAAATAAATCCATACAATAGATAAAGGGGATCTCCATATCACATCCCATCCCTAAATGATGAGTCAACCTATAGCTCAAAAAGTCCATCATCATTTTTTAATATCTTACGTGTCTATATGAGAAACCCGTGTAGATGACATATGCCTCACCACTACTTCACAACCTGAGGTGTTGAAATCTTCAAATAGGGAACCAAAACCATAGTATAATAAGGGGGTCCCACTAAAAAGATAGTGGAACAATTCAATAGAATGATAGGGGAGGTCACTTAGTATATAGTTAGAGGAACTACACCATAGTGCTTTAGGGGGGTTCCACTCAAAGAATAGAGGAACAACACCCTACTACTATGGGGGGTTCCACTTGGTTGGTATCGATAGAGGACCCACACCCTTGTGCATTAAAGGGTTCTACTCAGTGGGTGAAGGATATTTTCAATAGTACATGGGAGGGTTCCACTTAGATGGTAGATATAAACAAAGTACCAACACCCCGTTACAATACAGGGTGACAATTTATATAAAGAGGAACCACACCCTAGTACAATATGGGGGTTCTATTCAGTGGTTAGAGGACCCACACCCCAGTTCCATAGGGTGTTTCCACTCAAACCAACACTAGGAGTATGGGTAACCACACCCTATTATGAAAAGGGGTTTCCAACCTTTCCCTCTCTCTGTGATTATCGTGATAGATCATTTCCATTATCAATAATCACTTAAGTTTTATGCTCTGAAAATTCCACATCATATCTCAAAAGACACTATGAAGAATACCATCATATTATATATAGAAAAAATAATAGGATAGGCTACTCAAGGTAAAAAAAATTAGTCCAGATGAAGTAGATATGAGGGGTAGAATTTACTAAGAAAACTTAACGGTATGCACCAGGGGTCACACAGTGTGTGACCAAACCTGGCCTCCTAGTTGTGTTCTTTCCATCACATGGATTGGATGTCCATGTATTAATTCATGGTGTGTATTCGAAAAATATGGCATGTCTCAACCTCATGAGACCTTCTAGTGTTCTCTAAGACCTTCCTACATACATTGGGCCATGACTAAGTACCTAGTCATGTACCTAGCCATACCCAAGTATTTTTTTGTGCCTGTGTACCCATGGGTGTGCCTGTGTACTCCGGGAGCACAAAACATGTTATCACACAAAAGTTCTTGTCCATGTGCAACTAGAACAAGTCTTATCCACCCAAGGAGGTCCAAAAAACATGTGGAACTAACCACACATTATGTGACCCATATCTTCTATGAAACTGTCATTACCATACCCAATAGGGCCCAGCTAGATTGTGGAAGGGTGAGCCGTAACTACCCCAATCCAGCCACCATATTCCAGGGGATGTTGAAAAGCATGAAAAGTAGAAATGAAAATCGGAGGAATTTACCTAATGTACATGTACACAAACACCCAACCATCTCCATGTAGAAGTTCATTTAAATGATAATAAAAGGAAATAACCTCTTGACTAATAATCATGCATGTAATAACCTCAAGGGAATACTAATGATTAAGAAAGAGTAAAACAAAATTAAATGGTAAAATACATTCCCTGATAAAAAATATGTCCCAACCTAACAACAAATGGAAACAAAAAACCAATTGAGCCTAGATCCATATCTCAAAGCCCTGACTACTATATGCATTCAAATAAAATCGAGTATCCCTATGCTTCGATAAAATCACAGTAGACCAATCCTTCATATGCATAAGACACAACACATGTGGGAAAATACCATATAAGTGTTTTTTATATACATACTAAGTAGGAAACACCGAAAACTGAAGAGGGAGAAATAGAAGGCGTAATAGTAGTAGTAAGCTCAACCAAATGTAAGAGGGAAATAAAACCAAAGAAAAAAATATATATTATCATTAAAGAAAACTAGATGAGAGAGATATAGGATATCCATATCAAATCTCCCATCTTAGTATGATGAGTCTTCCAATAGTTCCAAAGGTCCATCATCAATGCCCAACATCTCACATGTCTGTCCAAAGAAGTAACTATGTGGAGGACCCACACCTCACCACTCTATCACACATTGAAGGGGGTATAGTCTCTTGGTAGAGAAATTATGCCATAAAGAAACAGGGGTACCACTCAGTAGATAGAGGATCCTCTCCCTAGTTTATCATGGGAACCACTCAGTATATAGATAGAGGACCCACAACCTAGTCTGTTTACGGGTACCACTCAATAGGTAGATAGAGGACCCATGACATATTTTATTGGGGGGGTACCACTCAATAGGTTGATAGAGGACCCATTACTTAGTCCATCATGGGGTAGCACTAATCTAGTAGATTAGGTCCCACTCCCTTGTCTTTCAGGGGTGTACTAATTTCTAGGTAGATAGAGGAGGGTTTCCAAACCCAGCCTCTATCTAACAATTCTACCCAATCACTACCATCATCGAGCACCTCCTAAATAACTTTCATTCTCATAAAATCATGCATCATATTTAAAAATAAAATTTTAAGGCCGCCACTACAATCTATGTGAATAATATCTAATATTCTACACTTGGGAAAAAATATGTACCAGAATGAAGGATATATGAGTTATACAAGATTCATCAAGATTTAGATGGTATGTAAGGGGTACACATGGCATATGGAGTCTCTCCTATGTCTATAAATTTTCTTTATAGAACATGGTATGTTGGATATGTAGTAGTAAATAAATTTTAGTTTTATTATATGAAGTGTCTTGGACAACTGGGTACTCCAGGTGATCACCTGGACATTTCTATTTACCTCACGTCATGCCCGTGTACTATCAGAGTACACAATATGTATGAAGGAATGGGTTCATGGACTTGTTCTTGATGGAACATGCCCAAGATTCCCAGGTCTGGTCACATGGTTTGTGGGTATGGAAACACGATACTTGATCCTTACCTCCCCCAAAAACCCTAGACGTTATAGCTGGGTCACTACAGGTCATGTGTTCTTCCCAATACATGTTGTGTAGTTAGATTTTTTATAAATTCTAATTTCCTTCATGCACCATGATCATGCCAAAACCTTCACAACTTATTCCTTGAATCATGATAGAAATTATAGATCTAGGTATTTCCATTTTCAATATGTCAACAGTTATTGATTTCCAGGCTCTGGTGGCTGAAAATTAAGAATCCAAATCACTTGTAAGAATCCATAACTCTTTCTGTCATTTCCTCTCAGTCTAGGGTCCCAAATTCATGGGAGTCATTACCCACATCCTAAAATTAATCCTTATCCATACTAAAATCATCATTTCATTTATAGTATGAAAATATTCCATGAATTTGGGGGTTCGATCATGCTCGAACCCACCTAGTAAAGTAAAACTGTGATCTTATAGGCTGACTGTGAAGAGCATGAAGCATTTTGGGAAAAATCATAAGAACAAAGGTGTATCAATCACTAGAAAATATTTCTTGGGAAAAAAATTAAAATTGGATATAATTAGGGTAAAACCAAGTTATAGAAACATAAAAATTTAATAAAAAATATTCATCAACAAGGCCTATGAGATGGGTCAAAAATACAAAATCAAAAGTTAGTTACAATCCATGTTTCAATTATTTAATGAAACAGGGTTTAAAACCACAATTGAAAATTCCTACCTCAACATTGGATCAATAATTGGTGAAGATCTTGTTCACCGGTGATGAGAATGATCCATTTAATTCACTATCTGTCAAATATAACTCAATCTAGTAATCATTAGTCATCCGATTATGATTAAAAAATGAATATTGGTGAAACCTCCTCTCAAGAACCCTAGGGTTATATAGATAAGCCTATTGATTTTTTATAAGAACAATATTTTAGGGGGAAATGGTTTTGGGTATTAAATTAATTAACTAGATAAATAAATAAATTATTTTCTAAAACATACATGTCAACGGCTGCTTCATCTGAATGTTCAGTGCCAACAAACATTATGTAACTCCTAGTGTAAATCCTGCATTTTGGTATTACCATGGTCTAATTTTTTTGATCTAAGACACCATTTAGGATATACTACATCTTTAATGAAAAATCATTCACATGTGATATAAAATATATTTAATATTTTATTAAAATTAATTCAATGTTCACCAGGGCTCAGAATCATGTGTTGTCTCGGTGCCTGGATCCAAAAATATTTATTAATATATTTCAATGTCTTACAAGAAAAAAAATATTGTCTCTTTATTTTCAACTCAAAATATTCGCATCCCCCAAAATAAAAAACTAGGAAAAAAAGTGGGGATAATATGACCACATCTAGCTCTCCTTCTCCCAAGAGCTCTCATACATGCTCCCATGTTACCAAAACATATGAACCAAGGGAATAGTACATCCAAATAAAATCCTCTCTTATCAATACTTGATTTCCACTAAGTACTCTGTGAAGGTGGATCCATCCTTTATTTCTACCACACCCAATCAATAACATGCATAGTACAATGAACCTATCTCTTTAGTTGTGACACCTGGAAGATGTCATTCACCCACTCCATCTGTAAGGGTCATTCAAGGTAGTAAGTAACCTTGGAAAACCTCTATTATATCTCAAACTACCTTATGAACATCGAGGATGAAATTCCTCCCTATTAGAATCTACATAATCCTCATCATGAGGAGACTCTCTGGAAGACATGGTCTCCCTACTCAAACACAAATGGACTATGATGTCGATCTTCATAAGATTTGTGTGTGCTCAAGGCTGTCCTCATCCACTCATGAAACACCTAGACCATCTCTATTATTGTCTTTATCATCTATATCCCTACTAGAGATGCCTCACCAATCTCATTCCAGTATAAGGGTGACCTTCAGGTTCTCCCATATAGGGCCTCAAATGGTTCTATAATGATATAAGAGTGATTTCTATTATTATAAGAAAATTATACCACAGGTAATTGATCTCCCCATATCTAAAATAAGTCTAACAAGGAATCCCTCAGCATGTCCTCCAACACATGGATAGTGAGATTAGTCTAGGCATACGTATAGGGGGTAAAAAGTAGTACTCATCCTCAAATGGGACCCAAATTCCATTTGTATACATTTCCATAACTATGAAGAGAACTGTTCATTACGACCAGAGACATTCATCAAGAGAACCCCATGGAGGCAAATGATCTCCCACATATACAAATTCCCCAAACTCTCCACATAACACTAGTCCCTACGATAAAAGAAGTACTTAAACTTAGTGAGTTGAACAACTATGGCCCATATAACATCATGGTCTCCCACTGTCTGTAGAATACTTCTAACAAAGTTTATATATATGTTATCCCATATCAACTTCCAGATCTTAAGAGGCTTGAAAACCCCATCTCAAAACTGGTGGTCATCATTCACCTACAAACATGTTAGATGTCGAGAGATGAACTCAACAAAGCTCTACCTTATTTAGACCCACCAAAACAACTACTGAAGGTACTTAAACATATTCCCTACACCATGATGTATAACCAAATAATAAGTATGAAAATATAATGACTCGGATTTTCCTGGTTCTATTTTTTCAAAAATTCTTGGGAAAATTAGAAGACCAAACGCTGATATGGCGTGCAATTATAAGGGCTGGAGTTCCCGAAATGGGTCGTCTAAATTTGTAATGTTTTTAAATAGCATGTGTTAGTGGTTTTCTTGAAAATGTGTAATAAATATTAAATGGGTTCCTAGATCATACATTTGATAGAACCGTTACGTTCGAGGTGGTGGGTTTACCCTAGGCACGACTTAACTTTAGTCGGCATGGGTGTCCAGTGAGAAAACCTCAAAATTCCATAACTATTAATAAAATTATTAAGTAAAATTATTTTATTTTTCAAATCCTTATAACTCATAAACGGTAACTCGTATTGAAAATACGAGAGTACAGTTGATCTTGTGATGGTGTGCCTTTATTAGGTGGACCCTAAACTCAATCGACATGGGTCGAGGGTAAAAGTTGTTTTTAAAAAAAAATTAAATGAGAATAAAATAAACTTAAAGAATTTTATTTTTTTTCCTTTTTAAGTTTCACATCATGGTGGTGCAGCGACGTAGTGATGGAGAAACCCGTTCCCCTTTAATAAATGAAGCAGCATGGTGACACTTTTTCAAAGAGAAAGTGTAATGTTGAAATTTGTTAATGTGTTAATGTGTTTCCTCCATTAATCGAGGACATGGTCCAGTGTTGGAATTCATAACTCTAGAGAATTTATCTAGAATTGAAGAGTTTCCCTACGGAAAGGGGTAGGAGGCTCTCTTATCGGTGATGATCGATCAGAGGTTGGGATTCGATTGAGTGTTGACGAATCGACGAACACTATCAGAATAAGGATCGACATGGCTTCACAATTTTAATCTACAACTGTAAGAAACCCAACTCGAGGTAGGGGTTTTTATTCGTTGAATCTTATCCTTAACAGGTTCTTGATATTCCACGACAGACGTGAACTAATTAACAAAACAATTGGCATGTGGATCAATTATTGTTGATGGATGGGATTAATATTGCGGGGTCTTAACAGGAGATTTTTCATAGTTATTTTGGGTTAACTATTAAAACATAAATAAACCCTGATCGACACGAACATCGATCGTGGTCCATTCATATTTTTATTTTATTCTTCTCTCCCACCATTCTTCATTCTTTATGGGAATCCTTTGTTTTGAAGGAGACTAGACTTATGGAAATCGATAAATCATTGCACAAATGATACTTGGTACAATGATCAGGTATCAAAGATCTGGGATGGACACAATACGATGGAGGTGAGATGATGGAAAATGTGAATGGATCAAGGTGGTGGGGGAGATATAATCATTAGAGAAACATTACACTGGGAGAGATCGTGGTTTAGATTCGAACCCCTAGTGATGAAGAGTGTAACCTAAGGTTTCTGGAACCTCTTTCAGATCAAAAAGTGTACCACTAGAGCGAGTATAGTGGCCCACGAAAGATCCAATCAGTGTGTTGGCACCTGCGGCAGCACTTGGCGGAGTTGGAGCACTCCACCAGCAGAGGCCATGTCTACGAAGCTACCCAAGTGAGTGTAGGCTATAGAATCATCCACAGAGGGTGAGCTATACCCACAACTCAAGCCATGAGTGGGCGGAGAAGAGGACGGTCAAGCAAGCCATGTGAAATAGAGGGGATGTGGCGGGTTGTCATGTTCAGGGCAGACAGACCATCCCACTTCAGTGGGATGGGTCAGAGAGGCAGTCCAGCCTTGGTCGGGGCCACTCTAGTGGGTCAGGCCAGGTCAAACCCGGGTCAGAGTTGTGGATCCTAGGCCGGGTCAGATCGGACCCAGATCAAACTAGCCCCTTTTCACTAAAACATCCATATCCTTCAAACCGTAAGTTCGATTGATGAGCCTTCTATGGAATTGGTACCCTTTCAATGAGGCATACCTTTTGAGATGGCTTAGTGTGGTTTTATATAGACCAGAAAGGGATGGTTGCATTCTATTTGTGTTTCTTATGAGGGATAGATGCAGGATCCTGATCACATCATAGATGGTGACAGTACAGATTGAGACGATACCCTTAGTCTTATTTGTAAATGTATGATGTGGGATCCCATTCCTATCATAGATAATGACATGTGTTCTAAAGTGATAAGGATTAGATCAGATCTTGGTGACCCAACATGCATAAGTGATGAGCAAATCTTGGTGACCCTACTGTCTGAAATGACTCTGTGGGTCTCTTTTCCCTAGCAGGTCTTTGTGGAACAAGTACCTCACCCAGAGGCCCCATCGGTCCTCACTAATTTTAATGGTACCTTAGATAGGTTTTTTTCATGGGTGTGATGAACATTTACATAGTCACCAATCCCCTATCTAAGATGATAATTCTAGTAGGGCCAGGATGTCCCCCAGTGATCCTTGGGTGCAGGACCCCCAATCGGTGTATAGAGATATTTCCTTCCTAGGTGAATTGACCTGAATATATTACTTTGGGTATTTATTAGTGTGTTCTCTTTGGGTGGTGACCACTTTACAAGGGTCTATGATGACTTCACAGCTTTAGGGGTGAGATCTCCCAGAATTAGATTGCCTTGAGAAGAATCACGTGACCAAGGATTGTTTGTGATCTCGAGACTCCTTGTCACAATGAGATAGGACATATCAGGGAAACTATGTATCATATCGAGACCATATGTTCTCTCTGATACTTTTGGTAGACTTGTTCTATGTGCTTACTTTCATATAGGTTGAGGAGTGGGACATCCTGATATCAAGTGTGCTATTAGATGAACCATATGGATGGTAGTGGATAAGACATTGCATCTTGGAATCCCTTATGGGTATACCCGAATGTTTCTATTATATGTTTTGTTGACATATACCTGTGTTTATCTAATTGTGACTTTTTGGGGTTGTTTCCTTGGTGGTCTATTACCTTGTGTTTTGGGGTCCCCTACTGAGTATTGTTTTACTCACCCCTAAACGGGCATTTCCTACATGTGTCATATCTTATGTAGACGACCGATGTTTTGGTGGAGTCCTAGGTGTTGTAGGACCAGGACCATATGCTTCTTTGTGAGATCAGTTGAGCTAAGTTATTTTTAGTGGCTTCTTAACATAGCTTCAGTTCACATGTTTAGAGTTCAGGCTTTCAGTTGTATTTTTTATTGGGCTTGTGTTTTTGGACCACTTTCACTTTACTTCTTTACTTTCTATAGTACTCTATTGTTGGGTTGTAGTGGTTTTCATGCATTTTCTTTACTTATTTTTTTTAATCTCTAGCCCATGTGGCTTGGATTGGGGTGTGTGTGTACAGGATCTTAGGAAAATGCCTCCCATTTGTGAGATATGTGTACTCAACACAAGTCTCTAACCCCTGGCCTATCAAAGGTGTGCTTGGGGTTGTCACAACATGGGCCCAAGGGGATGGGTCATGATAGAAACACCCTAATCACCTCCTCTCGCATTGTGAAGGGAACCGATTTCTATACCTAGAAAAGGATTATGTGATTGCCTTGAATAAATAATCTATCTGGTGAATCTTCTGATGATATCTGGTCATGTAGGGCCTTATAGTCAATGTATCCTAATTGAGCATTACTCACATGAAAAAGAATTACAGGATTCAACACCATAGGATAAACATAAGAAGAACCTTTCTCCTCCACTAGGGTTAGATATAAGGAACCCAACTAATTTGATTCCTCCTCCACCAAATGACAATGAGACTTCCTACGGGTGGAATCTACCACTATACATCCCCTCCTAAGAGAGTAAATTATCTCAATGTTATAGTCCTATAAGAACTCAAACTAGATCCTTTGTCTTAGTTTAATATCTCTCTAATTGAAGAAACACGTGAGACTATAATGTTATGAGTAAAAAATTAATCACCTAGAAGATAGTTCCACCACATCCCAAAAACAAAGACAACCACTACCAACTCTAGGACATGGGTCACTTAGTTTTTCTCATGGTATCTAAACTACCTTGACCTATATGTGACAACTAACATACTTTTCATCAACACAAACTCTTTCCCAGCTCTAAGGGAATAACAATACACTATATACTCCACAACCTCCTTCAGTAGTATAAAAATAGGATCACTAGTCTACCTCAACTTAAACATCTCAAATACATTCTAGAACAAATCAATAAATGTAAATAGATACCCTTTCTACATAACGGCAGTCAATGTGGATATAATCTCACATAATTATTCAATGAACCAACTTTAGTATGCTAACAAGATAATAAAACTCCACACCACTTACATTACCTTTAGTGGATCATAAGAAATAATGACATAAATCTTCAATAGGTCCACAACTATTTCACACTCAGAAGTGAATTTTCTAGAGAAATTGAACCCCACTGATCTAGAGTTAGAACTTTGAGAGATTACCATAACACTGGTTGTCTATAAAAAATTTGAGGACCTTCATTGAGTGCTATCCTTTCTCCTACATTGATATAGAGTAAATTAGAATTTCATTAATGAATACAAATACAAAATCAATTTAGTTATGGCTAAAAAATCTGATTCATCATAGCCATAAAATAGTGGGAGTGTTTGTCACACAAAAAGGCATTACCAAGAACTCATCATGTCCATAGCGACATCAGAATGAAATATTCATAATATCAGTATTGAAAACCTCAGTAGGTGGTAATTGGACCAAATATATATATTCAAGACCCATCACATTCTTCATAAATTATTAAATAGGTCATCAATCCGTTTAAACGGTTACTTTTTCATTATAATGGCCAAGATTTGGAAAATTTAATCCTTACAAATCCAAAAATTCCCATCATTATTTTTTACAAACAAAACTGGTGCTTACCAAGTGGAAACACTGAGTCCAATTAAAACCTTCTCTTAATGGTCCTCCAAGATAAACCTCATCACTCAATGTTCAGTAAGGGTTATCTGATAAGAAAAAGAATATATAAAAGAGGTCCTAGGGTGAAAGTAGATGAAAATATCAATCTCTTTCCACAGAGGTTGTCCAAATTACCTAAATTGGATTCATATATTTATAATTCATCTAAATATACTTTAAAACCAAATAAAAATATAATTTAACTATATAAATAAATTATATGAAAAGTTATTTTTTAATTAAAATTCGGTAGTTTTCACTTTTCATCAAAAAATGAAACTTCTCATAAAAATGCCAAAAATTAACCCTAAGATAATTTTAATGTTCTTATTTCAAAAATAAAGTTAATTTTTTCAAATATAATTTATAAAAGTGATAAAGTTAATTTTACAAATGAGTGCACCATTAAAAGGTGGTGAAACTACTTTTTAAAAAAATACAAATTTTAAGCAAAAAATTGGAATTATTATTATATCGTGTATAGAAATAATATAGGATGAATGTTATATATTTGATTTAATACATAATATATCCATTTAAATAAAATAATTCACTAAAATTGGTTTAATTAATTTATTGAGGTAAAACTTGTCTCATAAAAATAGTTTTCCATAAAATTATTTCCTATATTCTAAAAAGGGATTTATTTTCATTTTTAGTGAATTGGTCACCAAATAATTCATATTAAATACATGTGTAAATCCTATTTTCATAATTTAGTTAATATAATTCATAACCACCATTCCAATGTCCAAGTGATAATTATCATATTAGAAATTCACATTTTAATAATATCTCACATTTTATTTAAACTCAATGTTGTGATTAACTCAAGATAAGATTGTTGTTTCTTGAAATATAATCTAAAATTGGTATTGAGTGTAGCACAATCCAAATTCAGGTTTTCGTGTAACACAAGAGAAACATAGTGTTCCATGTACCACAAGATAAAATCATTGTTTAAAATAGTGCAAGATTAAATTGTTGTTACGTGTAACAAAATATATATTCAGTATTACATGAAATGAAAAATATCAAAAAGATTAGATTAATTCCAAAAAATATTTCACAAAATCTCAGGGTGTTGCATTATACCCCCCTTAAAAGAAATTTCTCCCTATAAATTCATCGGGGTCATCAAATTTTTAATACTTAAAAGTTTATTTTGTAGAACCCACATCATAAAAATGAATACTAAAAAGTCCTCTAAGAATGAAATTTAATAATATAACGGTTACCCAAAGTAACTCATAACTAGGTTTCCAAATATCAGAACATAGGTGGAAAGTGAAAACATGGATATGGAAGAGAAATCTATCTACCAAATTCTTTATGGAGAGTAATAAAGAATATGGTTAGGAGAATGTTAAAGATCGCAAATCCATAAACCAAAGAGGCTTGAAAAAGGACATCGATATCATTAAAAATGATGATAATGGAACAAAATTTTATTTCAAGAACATTTTCATAAATTTGAATATTTTTCAATAGAATATATACTTACTTTATTTAATTCGCTTTCATAAGAACAATATCACCCTTTCATTATGCCTTAATCAATTTCTAGTTCATCTCTTACTCTAAGAAATGAAGGTGAATTTGTTATCCCTATAGCACTAATAGATCCTAAGATACATAAATAAAATGATAAGTTATTTCACCTATCTTTAGTTAACATCACCAAAAAATGGTTAGAATATATTATCCAATATGCATAAATATTCATATGACGAGATACTTTTTTAATCTATAAAACCTCATTTGAAGTTTAGTTTAAATAATTCCATAAATAGTTAACATTATAACCCTTATGAAAGATGGAAATACAAAAATTTAGAAACAAGGTCATTAAATTTGTCAAAATAAATTTAAAATTGATCCCTCAAATATCATAAAGTATCTTCTGGTTGTCACATAAGAAACATGTGAGTACCTTCATCATGTATTCTCTTGAAACATGGTAATAACCTGAATTACAATAAATCCTTATTGAAAACATGAGTGGTTTATTATTCAAAATATTATTGGATATATTCCTTAAATCCAAAAAAGGTATTAAAATTCATCCAAGATAGACTATATCACTTCTTTCAAAAATCACTTATCAATTTTGAGGTCATAAATACTATCCAATTTACTTTATTCTTATCTAATATATATTCATCCAAACAAAACACCATTTTCAAAACATTAATATTATATTAAGGGTTACCTTACCTTATTCATTTGTTTTCAATAAAATACAATATTTCCATTAAATAAATTTTCAATTCCACCAATACCATTTAACATATTATTAAAAATCCTTAATTAAAAAATCCTAGAAACAATCCTTATATATTTCACAATTCGTAAAAAATAATTCTTTAATACAAATATATAAACACTTTGATTATTATACTTCATTCTTAAGACATTAATAAGTCTTTATCATCCTATTATTTCATACCTTTTTTCTATTACATTTCACCTATAATCACTTAATAGTTAGAATTATAACCATAACTCATACCACATTATTGATTCTCTTCATGATATTTCTACATAGGACATCAATTTTCATAATTCCCATTCTTTATAAATTTAAATCATTCAATTATCTATGATGTCTTAGGGAGGCCATTATTATCATTAATTGCGTAAATAGAACCTTTCATTTTCCCTTTGTATTTACTTTCTTTGTGTCTATATTTTTTACACTCAAAACATATTCTCATTGCACTAAAAAATTTACTTGGGTGCTTCTTTATGAATTCTTGACATAAAGGAAATTGAATCCTCTTTCCTCCATCATCTCTATTACCCAAACTCCCAGTAAACTTTTTCCTTCTCTTATTTGTTGAGTCCAAGAGTTGGTTAAGGTACATATTGTTAATCATTTTCCATGAAAAATTATTAGGAATGATCAACACATCATTTACTTCAACTGTTATTCCATTTGATTACTCATCATCAAATTTTCCATCATATTCAATGTTAACCTAGTTCCTTCTAGTTACAACCATTTACTAAAAATATAAATCATAGTGTGAGCAATAATTATCATGAAAGGAAACCTCATAATCATGAAAAATCACTTATAGGTTGTCTAAATCATGAAAGATACTTCTTTAATATATGAAACCTTATGTTTATCCTAGGTTATTCATAGTCATATTATATTTAAATAATTCATGATAGTTCATAAAGAGTTTGTGAATTTACAAATAATATCCCCTGGGGGTGTCAAATCAGGTGTGTAGCAAGGTCCATTGGCTTGCACTAGTTCCCAATTGAGTCTAGAATAGTATAGTTTTTTCAAGGTTATTACCCCTGTGTACATCTATTCTAGGGCTATATACAATTTTAGTATCCAGATAGGGATGTATTTCTAGGAAACCACTCACTCTATACTTTACAAAAATACCAGGACATTTTCCTATACTTTTTCTCAACCTTAGACTTATCCTTAGAGACATGACCTTAGGGATATCACTATAGTTTTAAAATCATATTTTCCAAAGGTTAACTAAAATTTTTATTTGATACCAAAAATAGAAACCCACACTAAAATACATATACATTACATTTTTATGGAATAATTAATACATTACACAAACAGACTCCCAAATACCGTAATAGTTTTGTACCTTTGGAAACATGGAAACATTAAAATAGGTACATAAGTGAACTACATTATATCCCACTGGGTTCTCAATGACGGGATCCCTTCTTAAACACATCATACATAATACATATCATCATAACCTAGGGAGAGGAATCATAAGAAAATGGTGAACTCATATGATCACTGTGGGTAAAAAAAGAATATATATAAGCATAATCATGTGCATAAGGGTATGAAAAGATGATCATAACATTAGAAGATCATAAACTACATATAAAATATCATAATAAAGGGTCATGTAATAAATATTTGCATTTAATAAGACATTAATCAAAAAGGAATCGGGAGCATAAGATATGAAAAAATAGAATAAGAATAAAATAAGGAATTTTTGTAGACACATAAGCATATTAAATGATTTACATAGTAGTAAATGATTATTTAAAACTTCATATTATTAGAATAGGTTCACTCCCCAAACCATATTAATAATCAAGGTTCACTCCCAATACCATCTTAGTAGATATTATCCTTTACTAAATTGAGTTCACTCCCGGTTCCATCCATGTTTATCTCATGAGATATAAATCTTTACCCAATTCATTTGAGGGAGATATAGGTATCACCTATCTCATAATAAAATCATACAAATCTGTGACACAATTTCATAAAAATTCATCACATCGTAACCCATGAAATGAAATGCGTTTCATCAACATGCCATCATATCATAACCTATGGAAAATATATAGGTTTCATAATCATTTCATTAAAGAATAACCCATGAAAATAAGTTGTTTTCATAAGCATATAACCCATGGAAGAGATATGAGTTTCATAAAAAAGTTTTAATCTTAAACATAAACCATTAAAATAAAGAATAAGTATGGTTTCCTTATAAAATATCCCCATTAAATCATAAACTATAACAAAGGTTTTCATCTTAGATGAATAAGTATTTTGAAAGAGCACTTAGATAATTTCTTAAGAAAAATAACTATTCTTTAAAAAATAATTTTTTAAAACATAAAACATTTAAAAAATCCTTTTTATTTTAAATACACTTTTAAAACTGATTAATTAATCCTTATAATTAACTTAAAACATTTCTTAAGTAAAATATAATATTATCTTTGAAAAAAATGTTTTTTAAAACATAAAAAATTTTGAAAACCTTTTTCTTTGAAAACCATGTTAAAAACGAATTTATAGAATTTTAGGGAAAAAATTATTAAGAAAACGATTAATCTTGTAATATTTCATTGTAAAATTTAAAAAAATGTTGATAAGGATGGAGGATAATTCCATACATGTCAAACATTCCTTTTTTGCCGTAAAAAGTTTAGAAAAGTGCCTAAATTGGAAAATGACAAGAAGATTCATTTTTAAAAAATATTTTTAAAAAAATTAACACATGGGTAAAAATGTATATTAAATATCATAGTATAATAGAAGAACATTTTTTAAAACATTTTGAGAAAAATATAGTTTTGAAAAAATAGAGATTTCCAATTTAAGAGAGAGATAAAGTAAGATTTTCTAAAAAGACATTTTCATAATTATATTAAGTAAAAAGAGTGGAAATGGTACTATTACTTTAAGATTTCATGAATAACTAGATGAGAATAAAATTAATTAGTATTCTTGAGTTATGGATCATAATATTTCATCAATGAAATCATAATCATAAAAAATCCCTGTAAATTATGATATTATAGAATTAAACTCTTACCACTTTGGTAAATTTGAATAATAATCCCCATGAGAGAATAACATTAAATGGAGATTAAAATATCATGAAAATAAGTATATTCATGATACAACGTGTCAAAGGGTATTATATACACCTCATAAAATAATATAGGTGGATAACATGTGTCTCAAACAGGGAAAATTCATAAAAAACTACCTTACTGATTTGGTAACTTTTGAACAATAAACCCCGTGAAAGATAGATCATAAAATGAATATATAAATACCCATAAATTTACTAATAATAATATAATACATTCATTGGTAGTATATACACCACACAAAATAAACGTGTGGTGAATATGGCATAAGTCCCACAGGAATAAAAGTGAGATTGGAAATCCCCTTACTACTTGAGTAACTTTTGAATCATGAGATACATGAAAGAATAATATCAATTGAAAATTTTAAAATCATTAAATAAGTTAAATTCATGATATAACATTTCATAGATCATTATATTGACCACACAATAAGAATAAGTGGTGAATATTTCATATATCTCACAAAAATAAAAGTGAAACGAGGGAACCCTTACCATAACTATTGAATTTATTCAAACCCATTCAAACTTATCGTATAATAAATATAAGTTTATTATAATACAACCACATAAACATATTATTATATATCCAATGATATATTATTTTATTATGACTTTATATTACCCATTTATTAATAATTTCTTGTTGAAGTTAGATTTCAGGTAATAACCGCTTTGTTTTTCGTATATGTTTTGACTTGTTATTCTTGATCCTATTACTTAGATAATGATTTAATTATTTAAAGAATATAAAACAAGATATAAATATCATATATATTTATTATATAATTATTTATAATAATCTATAAAATATTTAAATATTAAATGAAATACACTTTTCATAGAGACGGTAGGTCGTACGTACACATTAACGCTATTTCCATTTTCTTATCATATTTTAAAGAAAGAAAGGTAAAAAATATATATATATTATGATTATATTAGAATTATTATTTCATATATATATCACATATATTTATTTAACTCATCCTTAATACATTTCATGTAATTCATGAACGAATCACTTCGCTTTGAGAAAGTGAGAGTCCAAATATCCACAAATGATGATATCATATTTTCAAAAAATCATAAGCTTGAAGGTATGTGTTATATAATAACCACATAAACTTAAAGACATAATAAATATAATATATATATTATAAAAATATTATGTCCATCATAATTCTCAACCATGATAGGTGGTAAAGAAAAAACAAGTGACATCATTTCGCAAGGCGGTAGTCCGTCGTACACACGAACGGTGATTTCATTACCCATTTTATATAAGTGTGTGTAGATGTAGGTAAAAACCGTATCATAAAAAAAATATAAATATATTTATGATAATTATGTTATTATATAATCTTGTAATAATAATAATTGATGAGGTTGAGAATGAAATAAAATAAAATTTCTTGTTGAAGGATGATACCTGTTCTTTGGGTAACACCTTTTGGTTTGCACCAAAGGACTTATGTGGTTAAATTTATTCACAAAGGAATTATTCTAGGATGAAGTGAGTTAATTTAGAAGGATATTTTGATAGTTTTTTGATGATATAAATGGCTTTAAATTTTTGAATAAGTGGGGATGTTTAGGGCCTTTTTATAGTGGAGGGGTGTGGCATTCTTGTAAATATAAAAAGATAAACACTATTGGGAGGTATCCCTTACAACATGTGCCTCCAATAATAGAAAAAATTAGATAAAAAATGGTATATTGAATAATTATGTCTAGAAACTGTATTTTTTACAAGTTTATAAGTGATTTTTCTATTTAATCTAAAATTTTAACCACTAAGTAAACTTGTTTCTACCTTACTTTTTATAATTAATTTTAATTGTTTTCACTAATATTTTTGGTGAAAAACTAATTTGACCTTATTATACATTATAAATAACTATAATTCCAAATATAGAATCCATTTTTTCAAATTATAATCATATAATTGGCAGTAATTAATTTAAAATTAATAATGTGGATGGACGAAACAAAGAATTTTTAAAGTGAAAATGTCCAAAATTTTAAAAGGTTTATATATCCAATTTCAATGTGAAATTAATTCCAATGACATAAATTGAATTTATAAATTTATATTTGATCTAAATATACTTTAAAACCAAAAAATATATAATTTAACTATATAAGTAAATTAGATGAAAATTCAGTTTTCAATTAAAATTTGGTATTTTTCACGATTCATCAAAAAATAAAACTTCTCAGAAAAAGACCAAAAATTCACCATAAGATGATTTTAATGTTAATATTTCAAAATTAAATCAAATTTTTTCAAATATATTTTATAAAAGTGATAAAAATGAGTTTTAAAATGAGTGCACCATTAAAAGGTAGTGAAACTGCTCTTTTACAAAAATATAAATTTTAAACATAAATTGGATTTATTCTTATATATTGTATATAAATAAAATGTGCTGATTTTTATATAATTTATTTAACATATAATATATCCATTTAAATAAAATCATTCACCAAAATTGTTTTTATTAATTTATTGAGGTAAAACTTGTTTAATAAAAATAGTTTTCCATAAAATGATTTCATGTATTTTAAAAGGGTTTTATTTTCATTTTTAGTGAATCAGTCACCAGATAAATAATATTATATACATGTTAAACCATATTTTCATAATATAGTTAATATTATTCATAACCCCCATTCTAATGACTAGCTAAAAATTATCATATTAGATAATAATATTTTAATAATATGTCATGTTTTATTTAAAATCAATGTTGCGTATAACTCAAGATAAGCTTTGTGTGGCTTGTAACATAAAATAAACTTGGTATTGTGTGTAACAAAATCCAAATTTAGGGTTTCATGTAACATGATAGAAACTTAGTGTCTCATGTTCCCCAAGAGAAACTAGTTATTTCATGTAGCGAAAGATTAAATTGGTTTGTGTGTGACAAAAGATATATTTAGTGTTGCATGAAAAAAAAATATCAATAAGGTTATATTAATTCAAAATATATATATATATATATATATTTCACAAAATCTTAGTTTGTTTCATTATACCCCCCTTAAAATAAATTTATCCCTATAAATTCATCTCGACCATCAAAATTTTAGTACTTAAAAGTTCCTTTTGAAGAACCCTTGTTGTAAAAATGAATACTAAAAATTAATTTAAAAAAAGAAAGTTGGTAACATAAAGGTTACCCAATGTAACTCATAACTAGGTTTCCATATAGCAAAACATAGGTGTAAAGTGAAAACATGGGCACATAAGAGAAATATAACTATCAAATTCTTGTTGGAGAGTAATAGAGAACATGGTTATGAGAATGTTAATTACCATAAATCCATATACCAAAGAGGCTTGAAAAACGTCATTGATATCATCAAAAATGATGATAATGGGATAAAATTTTATTTCAAGACCCTTTCATAAATTTGAATAATTTTCAAGAGAATATATACTTACTTTATTTCATTCCCTTTCATAAGAACAATATCACCCTCTGGTTGTGCCTTGATCAATTTTCAATTCATCACTTACTCCATGAAATAAAGGTGAATTGGTTTTCCCTAAATCACTAATAGATCCTGAGATCCATAAATAAAATTATAACTCATTTCAACTTTATTTAGTTAAAATCACCGAAAAATGGTTAGCACAGATTATCCAATATGCATAAATCCTCATATGGTGAGATACTACTTTAATCTCTAAAACCCAATTTGAAGTTTATCTTAAACCATTCCATAAATGGTTAACCTTATAACCCTTTTAAAAGATGTAAATCCAAAACATTATAAATAAGGTCACTAAATGTTTCAAAATAAAATTAAAATTGATCGCTCACATATCATAAAGTATCTCCTAGTTGTCACATACCAAACATATGAATACCTTCATCGTGTATTCTCTTGAAACATGTTAATAACCTCAATTAGAATAAATCCTTATTTAAAAAATTCATGATTTATTATTACAAAGATTATTGGATGTATTTCCTAAACAAAAAAAAGTTTGTAAACTTCATACATGATAGAATATATCACTTCTTCGTTAAATCACTTATCAGTTTCAAGGTCATAAATACAATCAAATTTAATTTATTCTTTTCCAATATATTTTTATCCAAAGAAAACTCTATTTTATAAACATTATAAATATACTAAGGGTTACCTTATATTATTCATTTGTTTTTCATAAAATATAACATTTCCATTAAATCAATTTTCTGGTCCAGAAGTAACATTTAACATATTTTTGAAAATCCATAATGAAAAATCTTAGAAACAATCATTATATATTTAAAAATTCATAAAAAATAATTCTTGAATCCAAAAACATAAAAAAAATCAATTATTTAACTTAATACTTAATACATTAGCAGGGCTTCCATATGTCATCTTGCCTTTTTATTAGATAAATTTTCGTTACATTTTACAAATAGAGGATCTTTAAAGTCTAGTTTCTTGGAAAAAAGGTACATAATACATGAAAACATATAAAAAAATTTAATATTATTTAAAGTCTTCTTGAAATTTTCATCCTAAGTAAAATTATTACATCTCATAACCTGTGGACACGCATCAATGGAAAGGGTGAGCATAAGGCCCAGTAAGGGAAAACAAGGAAAACAGTTTACATGTGAGCTTGAGAGAATATAATAAGCACATGAGGAAATATCATAAAGGCATGAGAAGAGAAATATCATGATAATAATTAATTGAATAATATCTAGAAAATTTTTCTAAAACATTTAATTTATAAATTCATAAGTATATCACCAAGGTCCATCCCCAAGGTGTCATAACAATTACCAAGGTTATTCAACAAGGTATCATAAAACTTGTCATCTCTAATGATTAATTTCTTTACCCAATGCATTAGAGATATATCAGGGATAACCATTAATATGTATTTATTTTCATGTGATCCACATATATCATAATCAAACATTTCATAAATAACGCAAATAGAATAAAAGAAAAGGGTTTCATATCACAATCATGACGTTTTAAAAAAGTGTTTAAAACATGATCATTATATAATTCATAACCAATGAAAAGGTAATGAGGGTTTTATGTTTTTAAATTCCACAATAAAATATATAATTTTTATATATTAATGAATACCCTTGGAAATTAAATAGGTTTGGGTATTCATATAAATAAGAAAAGATAGTTTCTTGAGAAAAAAAGAGATATTTTGAGACAAAAATTCAGAAGCATAACGGTTGTACAACATAGTTTTAGAAAACATTAAAAAGAGAGGGGACAAAGGTAAATCATTCATAAAAAACTCATAATTTGGTATAGGTACATAATAAAATGTAGATAATAACAATATATAGAAACTTAATATCCCTACCACATAGAAGATAACTTGAATGCAAAAACATAGGTTGAGAATTCCTTTACCTTGAAATGAAACTTCTAAAACTCTAGGATCGGGACCTTGAGGGACTGGGGACACTTTTGGAAGACTGATTTGGAGGTAAAACTATAATATATTCTAGGGTAATGAATTTTAAATGAATTAAAATGAAGGAATGGCTTGGTATTTATAGTAAAAGAGAGGGATATTGTTTTTTTAATTTTCAAGGACACCTCATCAGTGGTATTTGTAAAACCATGGTATTTTCCATGGTATTTGCCTGTGTTTTTGGCCACTTGGGAGACCTCATATAATATTTTAATCCAAATTAGTTTACCAGAATTTTAAATTACATATTACATGATTATGATGTCAAAAACACATCGAAAACTCTAAAACTATATTTTTACTATTCACTAAAAAACATTTTATAAAAATCTAATAAATTAACCCTAAACTAATATTAATGTTTTTAATTCTAAAATGAACTCAATTTTATGAAAATAATTTTCTAAATATTATGAATTTAATTTTTAAGTAAAATCTCTATTTACCCGAAAAAAATATTAATAGTTAACCAATAATTTATAAAATAGTTATTTACTTATACTATTATATAACATTACCATTCAAGATGCCTAAATTATATTTATACTTAAGTGATGTTACTTTTACATTGGTCATATTACTATTTATAAGGGTAATATTACTATTCAAAATTTACTATTCACTGAAAATTAAGTTGATTTTATCCGAATCTAAATTTATTACTAGTCATAACTATATATGTCTATTTTTTGAAAATAATTTCACATTGTAAATTATTTAAAGTATAAAAAAAATTTAAAATACACTTTTTTTCAATATTCTTCAATAATATGAAACTTATTAGAAAAAGACTAAAAATTCATCCTATATTTATTTTGATATTTGGAATTCAAAAAATGATGGTTATTTTACCATAATAATAAATAAAAATTTTATTTATATAAAAGGATTAAACAAATTAACTAAGGCCTTGTTACATAGACCCTTATAACACCTCCATAGGACCTAAGAGTAAGGTGTGCAATGGTGATAGAATCTTGGGGAGGCTAGGACAACATTTCCTGAGTGATGATTTCTATCAACTTGAACTTCTCATGTAGGAGATTACGTTCAAAATTAATGTGTTGAAGCTCTACTTGGGATTGGTCCAGAGCAAAGCCCAGTGACGCTGCATATTTCCCAAGATTCAACATATGGGCTTTATATGGCCCGAGTCTACTGGATAAGGCCATTGAATCTTATTTATTCATTAATTATCCATTATTATTTCTATTTTATACAACAATTATGACGTAAAAAATTATTATTGTTTCCAACAGTCATATAACAGTCAAAACCTAATGGTCACATTTCATTTATACTTATATATTTTTTATTGATTATGACATAGTAAGACATACATTTTCAGGAAACAAAATATTATTCAAAATTCAGGTTGTTGCATTTTCATCCTCTTAAGAAATTTCATCCCAGAAATTTCAACTCATACCCTTAGAAGAGAAAAGGTGTGGGTAATTCTACCTCATAGACTCCTCTAGTTCCCATATAGCTTCTTCATATTTTTGGTTCCTCTGCAACACTTTAACAAGGTGGGTAGTCTTGTTATGTAGAACCTTGTGTCTATGATCCAAGATCTCTATCGGCTGCTCCTCATAAGAGAGGTCATGTTTTGGTTATACCACCTCTATATTTATTACTTGTGAAGGGTCAGTTGTGTTCTCCCTTAAAAGGGATACATGGAAGACATCATGAACTTGTGCTAGATTTGGAGGAAGTTCAAGATGATAGGCCACTGATCCTATGGGATCAAGGATTTCATTGGGGCTAATGTACCTAGGGTTGAGATTCCCTTTCCTCTAAAACCTCATGAATCTCTATCAAGGTTAAATTCAAAGAATGACTTTTTCACCAACATCAAAATCTATATCCCTTCTATGGTTGTCAGCATAGCTCTTTTTCTGACTCTGATTAGCCTTAATGTGTTGCTGGATATCATGAACCTTTTTTTCATCTCTTACACAAGATCTAGCCCAAGAAGATTTCTATCACCAACTTTATCACAACAAGTAGGAGTTCTACATCGCCACCCATATAGAGATTCATAGGGCACCATTTGAATGATCAAGTGGAAACTATTATTATAAGAGAACTCAACTAATGGGAGATGTTGATCCCATCCACATTTAAATTACATTGAGAATATTCTCAGCATGTCCTCGAGTGTTTTAATAGTTCTTTCAGATTTTTCATTAGTTTGGGGGTGATAGTCCATACTAAAATTCAATTCAGTACACAAATAATGTTGAAGACTTCTCCGAAATTTTGATGTGAACCTTATATCACAATCAGATGTGATAGAAAGTGGAACTCCATGCGCCCTTACCACTTCCGTCACTTAAATCCTAGCAAGTTGATCAAGAGATAAATCTTCCTGGATAGTGATAAAATGGAAAGTCTTTGTGAGACGGTCCACTATAACCCATATCACATTGTTTCCTTTAGAATTTCTTTGGAGACCAATGACAAAGTCTATAGTGATACTTTCCCACTTCCATGCTGGTATGGGTAGTGGTTGTAGTACCCCTTTAGGAAGTTTTCACTCTTCCTTCACTTACTAACATACCAGGCACCTTTTAGTATAGTCAGAAATCTCCCTTTTCATATTATCCTGCCAATAATGATCACGAACATCCCTATACATTTTCATGCTTCCAGGATGTATAGAGAAAGTAGAGTTATGAGATTAATCCATTAGCTCCTTCTTTATTTCTGTAATAGATGGAACACATAGTCTTGTACAAAATTTCAGTACACCTTCTTGATCAATATTAAACTCAAGAAACTTATCATCCTTCACTGCCTCAAACTTATTCTATAGAAAAGGATCTGATTTATAAAATTTCTTTATCTTTTCTAGTAATTAAAGTTGATAAATCATTTTTAATAGGGTTGATGATGTCCCTTACCTTACAATTCTCATGTCCAGTTTCACTGGGTCTTTGATCAAGGGATCTCCTTGGATCCTCATCATAGATAGAACAACAAGGTCATTCCTACTTAATTCATCAGTGACTTTGTATGCTCTTCCAGGATGATAATGAATTGAACAACCATAGTCTTTAAGAAGTTCCAACCATATCCTCTATCTCATGTTCAATTCCTTTTGTGTGAAAATATACTTCAAAATTTGATGATCTGTGTATATATCACACTTATCCCCATAAAGATAGTTCCTCCATATCTTCAAATCAAAAAAAACCCACAGCCAGCTCCAAATCATGCATAGGATAGTTTTTCTCATGATTCTTCAACTATCAAGATTCATAAGAAATCACCTTGTCATTTTTCATAAGGATGCACCCAATCCCTTTAAAATATGCATCACTAAAAATAATAAATCCTTATCTTCTTGATGTAAGAGTTAACATAGGTGAAATAACCAATCTCTTCTTCAAATCATGGAAACTTTCCTCGCACTACTTTTTCCAGATGAACTTAACCCCTTTTCATTTTAACTTGGTTAGTGGATTAGAAATTCGTGAAAATTTTTTCAAAAATATCCTATAATATCCCACAAATCCAAGGAAACTACAAATCTTAGTTATTTTTGTAGGCTAAGGCCACTCCTCTACAACTTTTGTCATTGTATGGTCAACTATTATTCCTTCATTAGTTAAAATGTTCCCCAAGAAAGAAAATTTTTGTAACCAAAACTCACACTTGATGAACTTTCCAAAAAGCCTCTCATTCCATAGAGTTTTCAAAATAACCCTTAGATGATCCTCATGCACCTCATGAATTTAAGAATATATCATAATATCATCAATAAAAACTACCAAAAAATTATCAAGGTAGTCCTTAAAAAGTTTATTCATCAAATCCATAAAAATATCAGGTGCATTAGACCTTCTGAAGAGCATAAAAACAAACTTATAATTACCATATCTTGATTGGAAGGCATTTTTTGGAATATCTTCTTTCTTCACCCCCAATCGATGATAACCAGATCGAAGACCAATCTTGGAGAATAAATGAGCCCTATGAAGTTGGTCAAATAAGTTATCAATTCTTGGAAGAGGGTATTTGATCTCCATTGTGATCTCGTTCAGTTCTTTATAGTCAATGCATAGCCACATTGATCCATCCTTATTCTTCACAAAGAGGAAAGGTTCTCCCCAAGGAGAAACACTCAGTCAGATAAAACCCTTCTCCAAAAGATCTTGTAGTTGGTTCTTTAATTCCTTCATATCCACATTTTCCATCCTATATGGGGTCTTTGATATCTGATGAGATCCATGTATGAGTTTAATACAGAACTCTCCCTCTATTTCTATGGGGGGTCCAGGTAACTCCTTAGGAAATACATCAATGTATTCCTGGATTATGGGCACATTTTCCATCCTTATACTCTCATTTCCTTATTCTTTTTCACCGATCAACTCTATCAAGAAAGATATATTAGGTGATTCTAGATAAATATCAGGTTGAGATATCTCTCCTTGGAAGCTATATGGAGGTCGTTTATTCAAGACTACTATAATTTTCTTGATTTTGCATTTGATTTAGCATTATACCTAGAGAGTCGGTCCATCCCTATTATTATTTCAAATTGCAACATGGGAATGAATACTAAATTTACGATAAGATTGTTCTCACTAATGAAAATACTAATGTTTCTAAACAATGATGATTCTTGGATAATCCCACCAGGCGTCTTGACTGAAAACTCTTCTTTTAGAAATTCAAGGGTTGATTCTAAATTCTTTTCAAACTTAGAGGAAATAAAGGAATTAATAGAACAAAAATCAAACAAATTACTTGATATCTTTGTGAGAACAACAAGATTACCTTACACCATATCATTTGGAGCTTCAACATTAGCTGACGTGATAGAAAAATCATAAACTTTCTCCCTTGGACTTTGCTGAGGCTGATGGTGATTCCCCTCCACTACCCTTAGATTTGGACAGTGATTGGAAAAGTGCCCAAGCTATACACACTTGAAGCATTGGACTTCAGGTAGGGCCTGCACTATCTTCCCTTTTTCTTTAGTGTTGGGAAGTTGAGGCTTCACCTCACTACGATAATTCCACATTATAAGGCTATCTCTTCTAAACTTGTAGCACTTCTCGCTCTCGAGCAGGCAGTTCACTAAATGCTTCTTACCACACTTATTACACATGGTAAGTTCCACTTTCTTTCCTCCTCTTACCTTATAAAATATCCTCCCTAAGCTTGGATCCATTTATCTCTTCTTGTCATTGGATTTATGAGACCACTGCATCTCATTAAACTTTAGTTCGACTTTCATAACAATCCGCATGATCTCGTCACAGCTATCATAGTATCAGTTGGCTAGATTATTCCATAGATGAGGTATTATTCCACTAAATAATATATTAACCTTCCCATTAGGATCCATGAAAAAGCTTGAGGTGTAATGGGAAGGTATTGTGAAGTTCATCTCGTAGCTTCCAACATATTCATTCTCCTTCTGCTTTATCTTGAGAAACTCATTATCTATTTTTGTTCTCATAAAATAAGGGAAATACTTATTGAAGAATATCCCTATGAACTCTTCCCACTCCATATATTTAACCACCAATATTGGCATCATGTTTTTAATCAGTTCCCACCACTAATTATATTCTCCCTCTAAGTAGTAAACAGCCAGGGTGACCTTATTCTATTCGGAATAGCGGAGCACAGAAAATATATTTTCGACAGAGTTGATCCATTGTTCAACAATCAATGGGTCAGTAGATCCACTTAAGTTTGGTGGTTGTTGACGCATAAAGGACTCAACAAAAAGTTTTTCACTTCATGGTGAAATCATTCTCTCAGATTGATTCAAGTTATTTATCATAACTTGAGTCAGTTGGTTCATCATTCTCATGAAATTTTCCATTCTGGAATCCATCAGAGGGTCGTCAGTGCATGGTCCATTGCAGTCACTATTTGCATGGTTCCTCCTATTTCCCACCATTTTCTAAAAGAGTAAAACCTTGGTGAGAAACTTATTTAATTTATGAATATTTTATCTGTAAAGGATTTTTTATGTCTTAAAACTTCATGCTTAAAAATATTATTCTTTAACAACAATTATATTTCCCAATAAATCCTTCATAATGAATCATAAAAATCTTGTGATTAACCAAACATATCCCCCGTGAGTGTAAAACCAGGAGTGCAGTAAGGCCCATTGCCATGCACTAGTTCTCGTTCGATTCTACATCAATGCGGTTTTTTGGGTTTTACCCCTAGATACATTTGTGACAGAGCCACATCCACTTGTCTGTATCCATACAGGGATTTATTTTTTCAGACACCACTTACTTAATATTTTACCAAAATACCAGGAAGTTTTTCTATATTTAAACTTTTCTATAGGGTAATTCCTGAGGTTTTCATATCATAATTCCCATGTTTTTGGCAACTTGGGACACCTCATATAATATTTTAACCCAAATGAGTCAACCAAAATTTTAAATTATAGATTACATCATTATGATTTCATAAAACACACCGAAAACTAAAAACTATATTTTTATTAATTCACTGAAAAACAAAAAAATATTATAAAAATCTCATAAATTCACCCTAAACTAATATTGATGTTCCAAATTCAAAAAAAACTCCGTTTTATGAAAATAATTTTCTAAATATGAAAATTTTTATTTTTAAGTAAAATCACTATTTACCCAAAAAAATACTAATACTTAACTAATAATTTCAAAAACTGTTATTTACTTATACAATTATATCACATTACCATTAAAGATGCCTAAATTATATTTATACTTACTTAAGTGAGGTTATTATTCCATTGGTCATATTACTATTCATAAGGGTAATATTATTATTCATATTTCACTATTTACCAAAAATTAAGTTGATCTTATCATACTCTAAATTTATTACTGATCACAATCTTATATGTCCATTTTTAAAAAATAATTTCACATTATAAAATATTTAAAGTTTAAAAAATATTTTAAAATATTTCTTTTTTTCAATATTCATAGATAATATGAAGCTTCTTAGAAAAAAAACTAAAAATTCATCCTATATTTATTTTGACATTTGAAATTCAAAAAATGAGGGTTATTTTACCATAATAAGAAATGACAATTTTATTTACACAAAAGGATTACACAGAGTAACTAAGGACTCATTACATATCCCCTTATAACACCTGCATAGGTCCTAAGAGTAAGGTGTGAAATGGTGATATAATCTTGGGGAAACTCGGACAACATTGCCTGAGTGGTGATTTCTATCAACTTGAACTTCTCCCGTAGGTGATTACATTCAAGATTAACATGTTGAAGCTCATCTTGGGTTTGGTCCAAAACAAATCCCAGTGATGCTACCTCCTACCCAAGCTTCGATAGATGGTATTCCTATGGCCTAAGTCTACTAGATGAGGCCATCAACTCCTTTTTCTGCATTAATTATCCATTATTATTTCTCTTTTAAATAATAATTATAATGTTAAAATTTATTATTGTTTCCAATGGTTATATTGACTAATGGTGATATAACAGTCAAAACCCATGGTCACATTTCATTTATACTTATATTTTTTTTATTGATTATGAAATAGTAAGAGATACATTTTTAGGAAATAAAATATTATTCAATATTCTAGTTGTTACATTCCTCATCTTATTCCTTAATACCTCTTTCCTTTCACATTTCACCTAGTCTCTTCATCATCAGAATTATAACCATTACTCATACCACCTTGTTTATTCTATTCATTATATTTCCACTTAGGAAATTTATTTGCATAATTTCCATTCTTTACAAATTTAAATCATTCAGTTATCGATGATGTATTAGGGAGGCCATTATTATCATTCATTTTGTCGACATAACCTTTCATTTTCCCTTTTTATTTACTTGATTTTTGTCTATATTTTCAATAGTCAAAGTATATTATTAGTCCTTTAATACATTTACTTGGGTTATTCTTTCCAAATTCTTGACAAAAAGTAAATTGAATCTTCTTTCCTCCATGGTCTCTATTACCCAAACTCTCAATGAACTTTTTACTTCTCTTATTTGGTGCATCCAAGAGTTGGTTAAGTTATATTTTGTTAATCATTTTCCATGAAAAATGATTTGCAATAATCACAAGATCATTTACTCCATTCATTATCCCATTTGACTACTCATCATAAAATTTTCCATCACATTCAATTTTAACCCAGATCCTTCTGGTTCATGCCAATGGAAAAAAACATAAATCACAGTGTGAGAAATAATTATCTTGGAATAAAACCTCATAATCATAAAAAATAACTTATCAGTTGTCTAAATCATGAAACATACTTCTTTAATATATGACACCTTAGTTTTATCCTAATTTATTCATATTCATCTTCTATTTAAATACTTTATAATGGTTCATGAAGAGTTTTTAAATTTCCAAAGCATATCCTTCATGGGTGTCAAATCAGGAGTGCAGCAAGGCCCATTGGCATGCACCAGTTCCCAATTGAGTCTAGCTCAGTATAGTATCTTCGGGGTTATTACCCATTTGTACATCCATTTCAGATCCACAACCACTTGTAGTATCCAGACAGGGATGTATTTATAGGAAACCACTCACTCTATACTTTAAAAAATATCCCATGACATTTTCCTATACTTTTCCTCATCCTTATACTTATCCTTAGAGACATGTCCATAGGTATATCACTATAGTTTTCACATCCTATTTTCCAAAGGTTGACTAAAATTTTTCTTTGATACCAAAAATAGTGATCCATTCTTAACATACATATACAATACATCATTTTTGTGGAATACTTAATACCCGAATGGCCCGAAGGCCTTTATTTTTTTTATTTTTTTTTTGATAACCCCCCTTTCAAGGGATGAGAGGGAACCCTTACAAGGCCCATAGGCTTAGATATTACATGGACCGTAGGGGAAGGAAACATAATAAACATCGGTACATAAGTGAACTAAATTATCTCTCACTACGTTCTCCATGACTAGAATCCTTCCTATACACATCATACATAATACATTTCTTCATAACCTAGGGGAAGGAAACATAATAAATGGGTGACCTCATATGCTCAGTGTGGGTAAAAATGGGTTATATAAGAATAATCATGATAATAAGGGTATGAGAAATTGATCATAACATTAGAACGTCATACCCTATATATCAAAGATCATAATTAATATTCCTGACATAAAGATTGGTAATTTATAAGACATGAATCGAAATGGAATCAAGAGCATAAGCCATGAAATAATATAATAGGAATAAAACAAGGAATTGTGGAAGATGCATAAGTATATTAAATGATTTCCATAGTAGTTAAGGACTACTTACAACTCCATCATAATGGAATGAGTCCACTCCCCCAAACCATATTAATAGTCAAGGTTTACTCCTAATACCATCTTAGCAGATATAGTGATTTATTGAACCAAGTTCTTTCCATTTTCCAGCCATGTCAATCTCATGAGATATAAATCTGTACCTAATGCATTAGAGGGAGATATAGGTACCACTTGTCTCATAATGAAATCATAAATTTGTGTGACACAAGATAATAAAAATTCATCATATCATAACCCATAAAATGAAATGGGTATCATCAACATGTCATCATATCATAACCTCTAAGAAAGACATAGGTTTCATAATCATTTCATCAAAGCATAACCCGTGAAAATAAGTGGTTGAAAGAAGTATATAACCCATGGAGGAGAAACAAGTTTCATAAACAACTTTTAATATTAAACATAAACCATTTAAAGAAATAATAATTATGGTGTCCTTGGAATATATCCCCATTAAATAATACATTATAACCAACATCTTATATGAACAAGGATTTTGAAATGTCACTTAGAGAATTTCCAAAGGAAAATAACCATTTAAAAAAATTAAAACATAAAAAAATTCCCAAATACTTTTTATTTTAAATACACTTTTAAAATATAGTAATTAATCCAAAAAATTAATTTCAAACATTTCTTGAGGAAAATATCCTTTTCTCTTTGAAAAAAACATATTTTTAGAACATAAAACATTTTAAAACCATTTTATTTGAAAACCATGTTAAAAAAGAATTTATAGAATTTTAGGAAAAAATATTTTATTAAAAAAATATTAATCTTGTAAATTTTATATGTGAACTTCAACAAAAATATTGGTTATGATGGCGGATAAATCCGTACATAAAAAACATTCCTTTTTTTCCGTAAAAAGTTTATAAAAGTTCCTCGATTGGAAAATGAAAAGAAGTTCCTTTTTAAGAACTATTTTTTAAAAAAAAGTAAAAAAATGGGTAAAATGTATATTAAATATAATATTTTAATGGTACAACATTTTTTAAAACATTTTTATAAAATATATTTTTTAAAGAATACATATTTCTGACTAGAGAGATAGATAAAGTAATATTTTCTTAAAAATATTTTCATAGTTGTGTTAAGTAAAAAGGAGAGTAAAATGGTAACATTACTTTAAGATATCATGAATAACCAGAGGAGAATAAAATTCATTAGTATTATTAAGATATGGATAATAATATTTCATCCATGGAAGCATAATCATAAACAATCCCGGTAAACGATGATATTGTATCAATAAACTCTTACCACTTTGGTAACTTTGAATCATAATAATAATGAGATAATAACATTAAATGAAGCTTAAAATATCATTAAAATAAGGATATTCAAGATAGAACATGTCAAAGTGTAATATATACACCTCTTAAAAGAATATAGGTTCATAACATGTGTCTTGAAGAAGGGAAATTGGGACAAAATTACCTTACTCATTTGGTAACTTTTGAACCGTAAACCCCATGAAAGAGAGATAATCAAATAGATATGTAAAAAAATAAATTTAAGGATAATTATAATATAATTTATTCCAGGTTATTATGTACACCACACAAAATAAACGATGGGTTAATAAGGAATAAGTCTCACAGAAATAAAAGTGAGACTAGAAAACCTTTTACTACATGAGTAACTTTTGAATCATGAGAAACATGAAAGAATAACATCAATTGAAAATTTTAAAATCATTAAATAAAGTAAATTAAATATATAACATTCCATAGATCATTATATACACCATACAATAATAATATGTTTTGAATATAGCATATATCTCATAGAAACAAAAGTGAAATGAGAAAACTCTTACCTTAAGTATTGAATTTATTCATACCTGTTCAAAATTCATGTATAATAAATATAAGTTTATTATAAAACAATAACATAATTTTATTATTATATATAATACCATATATTATTTTATTATGACTTTATATTACCTGTTTGTTAACAATTTCATGTTAAATTTACGTTCTGGGTAATAACCGCTTTATTTTCGTATATATTTTGACTTGTTATTATTGATCCTCTTACTTAGATAATGATTTACATATTTATATAATTTGAAAAAATATATAAATATGATATATATTAATTATATAATTATTTATAATAATTATAAAATATTTAAATATCAAATAAAATACATCGTCAATTGAAACGGTAGTCCGTACATATGCATGAACATTGTTTACATTTTCTTATCTTATTTTAAAGAAAGAAAAATAAACTATATAGATATATTATATTTATAGTAGAATTATTATGTAATATATATCACATATATTTATTAAAATCAACTTAAATATATTCCATGTAATGCGTGAATGAATGACATTGTTTTGAGGAGGTGATAGTCCACGCATCCACAAATGGTGTTATCATATTACCAAAAAATAGGAAGCATGAAGGTATGTGTTATATAATAATTCCAGAAACTTAAATACATCATAAATATCATATATATAATATAAAAATAATATTTCCATCATAATTCTCAACTAGGAAAGTTGGTAAAGTAAAAACTAACGACATCGTTTCGCGAGGCGGTAGTCCGTCGTACACACGAACGGTGATTTCATTACCTATTTTATGGAAGTGTGTGTTGGTGTAGGTAGAAACCCTAACATAAAAAAATCTAAATATAGTTAGGGTGATGATGTTATTATATAATCATGTAATAATAATAATTTAAGAGATTGAGAAAGAAATAAAAGAAAAATTATTATTGAAGGATGTTACCTCTTCTTTGGGTAACTCTTTTTGGTTTTCACCAAAGGACTTGGTTAGATTTCTTCTAAAATGGAGGATTATATTATTAAGGGAGGAAATTTGGGAGGATATTTTTATATGGTTTTTACAAGACAAATTTATTTATAGGTGTGAAGAATTGGGGAGGGTTAGTGCCTTTTTATAGTGGATGGGGAATGACATTCTTATAAATATAAAAAGGTAAACACTATTGGGAGGTCTCCCTTACATCATGTGCCTTAAATAATAGAAAAAATTAGATAAAATAGGTTATGTGGTCGAAATATTTCTAGAAAATGTATTTTCAACGAGTTTATAGGTCATTTATCCATTTAAGACTAAAGTTTAACCACTAAGTAAACTCGTTTATACCTTAATTATAGTAATTAATTTTAATAGTATTCACTAATATTTTGGTTAAAAAATAATTTTGAATATATTAGATATTATAAATAATTTTAATTAAAAAATTTAAGTCCATTTTTCAAAATTATAATCACAAAATTGTAAAAAATTTATTTAAAAGTAATCCTGCATATGGGACGAAACAAGAGATTTTTAAAGTGAAAATGTTCAAAAATTTGAAAATTTTTTATATCCAATTTCTATATAAAATTTATTTCAATTACCTAACTTGGATTAATATATTTATAATTGATCTAAATATACTTTAAAATAAAATAAAAAATAATTTAACTATAAAAATAAATTAGACAAAAATTCATTTTTCAATTAAAATTCATCATTTTCATTACTCATCAAAAAAATGAAACTTCTCATAAAAACAAAAAAAATTAAACCTAAAATAATTTTCACAATACAATTTAAAAAATGAGAATTTTTTAAAATTTAATTTATAAAATTTTCAAAAATAATTCTTAAAATGATGGTTCCATTAAAAGGCGGTAAAACTTTTTTTTAGAAAAATACAATTTTTAAGCATGAAATTAGTTTTATTCGTATATATCGTGTAGAAATACCAAATGATTAATGTTATATAATTGAAATCATATATAATATATAAATTTCATTAAAATCGTCCGCCAAAGTTTGTTTAATTGATTTATTTTGGTAAAAATTGTCTGATAAAAGTAGTTTTCTAGAAAATGATTTCCTATATTTTAAAATGGGTTTTATTTTCATTTCTAGTGAATGGTTCACAAAAGAATTCATCTTATATAAATGTGTAAGAAATATTTTCATAATTTAGTTAATTCTATTCATAACCACCATTCCAATGGATATGTGAAAATTATCATATTAGATAATAATATTTTAATAATATGGCATGTTTTATTTAAACTCAGTCTTGCATATAACTCATGATAAGCTCGGTGTTTCATGTATTGAAATCTAAATTTTTATTTCATGTAACAAAATACAAAATCTATTTTTCATGTATCGCAAGATAAATTGAGCATTGTGTATAGAACAAGCTTAACTTGGTGTTTCATGTAACACAAGATATATTCAATATTGCATGAAATACAAAATATCCAAAAATATTAAATTAATTAAAAAAATATATTTCACAAAATCTCAAGGTGTTACACACCTTCTATCCTTATCAAAATATTAGGTTGTCATTCCCATAATATTATTATCAAATCTATTGGTTCTCGACCAACACATGGTTCCTCACTGATCTATGAGAAAAAACCTATCTAATACTAACCATCATCTGAATGCTAACACTCAAATTCCCTAATCATATCCCTCACATAGGTCTACATTCAGAACCTCATTCTGTGATCCAATGATATTATGGTTCCCTATTCTATATCATTCAAACCCCACTAATAATATTTCATCGTACACTTATTCTTGATTGATCTAACTCAAGGTCCATAACCTAGTCTTACTAGAAAATAACAATCTATTTGGTACCACATTCACTGAATCAGAGGTACTGTGTCAATTCCTCATCCATCACACTAAGCTACTCAGCCCCTCAGTATTTCAAAATACCAAATAGTCATCATAATACATTTCACTTTTCAAAAAAGAGAGGTTTTAACTCATCTCTCAAATGATATAATTATATTGACATTGCCAAAAAAAATTATGACCACTTGGTCATTCCACTACTGCATTGTAGTGATCTTATCTCACACACTGAAAAAAATTTCATGCATCGTTTCCCACTAGTAAACCACAAAATACCATTCCCCATAGTATCATCTACTCTAACCAACACTTTCCATAACATTAAGTTCAACACCCTTTTTCCTCAATTCTTCAATCATAACAAGGTGTATCACACCTTTCCACTTTCATATCATATCTAATCACCATCCATGTTTGATCATAAATTAATCCCATCAATAATCCATTATCTAACTCAGTAAAATAAGTAAATTAAATAGTCTTAGATCCTATCCCAACAAACTAGTATCCTCTAATGTATTGGCCCTAATGGGTCTATTGGGACCAAACACATACACCACCCAATAGTCAATCCACACACTATAAAGGCACCAATTGTAATAATTAAGAATTTCATTCATAATCATGAACTCACCCCAATAGTCACATAACTTACCCAACTCAATCTCTTTATCCCTGAGTTTTACTTAAATACATCCATCGACATGTCCCACATGTCATCCAAGGCCAATCTTTCCTAATCAAGCACCATGGTCACCATCCTTTGGTTGCACCAATCTACCCACCATCTAGATTAAGAAAAAGTTCACTAAATTGACCCATGGTAAGTGTGTATGCATTTAACAAAATCATAATGATTTTAAAAGGCTCACATCATTAAAAAAATATACCCCAATGGGCATACACCCAGATGTTACCCAGCCATTACATTCAACTCGTACCCTCTCCAGTCATATCTTCCTATACTAGGCTCATGCACCAAACCCACCAGCTAACCACGCCTCATTTGAATTCTCATCAAATCAATACTATGATCACTAGCCAAAATAATCAGCTAAAAATGATTCATGTACATTTCATGATCATATAGAAAAAAAATCAATATCCATGCATTCTCATTCACCATAATTAATGCATCTCCATGCTTATACCACATACTCGATAACACCTCTCATGAATCACTATTAATCAACAAGAATTTAATTATGATTCTCATATCTAAATTCACTCACTAGTCTAAGATAACCCTTTGTCTCAGGTTTCCCTCATATATCAAAAATAATCTATAACAATAATAGGAAAGCACCATGCTCCTCGGTCATAACACCAACTCATTAATATGTTGATTCATGTCTCAACATCAATAGGATATTACACATGTCCTATAATCCACATCTTATATAGGTTATAGATCTCAAATCATCGTCTATGATCTCATCTCAATTATCATAAGAAAAATTTCATGCCAACATACCCACTCTAGGGTTTTCATACACACACACACACACATTTGGCATCTCATACTCAATTCAACTACCCACTCTGGGGAATTGTTCCTCATTGGGCATCTGTGTACTAGGTTACCCCCCATAAGACAAATATCACAAAAAAGTGTATATAACTAACATCTCTATATGACAATTCATATTAGGAAAATCATAACTATTTTTTTTGGTTTATTGGAATTTCACTAATAAGTTTTTTTATAAAACATCAAATAAGTTATTTTAACACTTTAAATAACAAGATCATATATCATCTCTTTATTTTTATTTTTATATAACTAGTCAAGTCCATGTGGTTCCATTAAGTAAAATGGTACCAATAATTTATTTTGGAAAATAATAAATAAGTTATTGTTCACACTTTAAAAAATTGAAACTTATTTTCTTTTTTCAAGATGATATCACAATCATGTACAAGAATTTTCTTATCATGTGAACCAGTGTGCCTGATACGATTCAAGAACTCATACCACTTTCCACACAAAGACAAAACTAGAAAACAGAAATCAATAAATTTGGATATTATTCTTAGAAATAATCAAGTCGATGCTAGACTTCAAAATAAAGAATCAAAATCCCAACTCTCTGGTGACATGGACTTCGGCTTATACAGGTAATGGTTAGGAATATTACATAGTGCTCATCACAAGTTTAAATTATTCATCTATACTATCCATAATATCCCAAATAGTAAAATAAATAAAACAACACTTTGATACTAATTTATAACATCCCAGTTTGATTCACTCTATTAAAACTGAACTGGTTAATTATGAGACCTCAGGTACATGTCCCTGTAATATAGATATTGAGAACTTAAAACAAGGGAATGAGGTAATACCATGGTTATAATATATCTTTGTATTAATGAAAACAATAAAAGTGGAAATAATATACAACTAATCATAAAAACCTCAAAAATGAATAAATTTACAATGAATCCATGATTTCAGAAATAAATAACATATTTATGTTATAACAAATGAACTATAAAAAAAATAATGTGAGTCAGGAATAAATCAGAAAGATGTCATGCTGGAAAATCATATAAAACTTTGACTAAATAAACATAAATAATCAAAAAAATACAGGCACCACCTGGTCTTGAGCCTCACACCTAGTCCCATCTCCTAACTCTATCCATTCCATCCAACTCAACTATCATGCCCTGGGCCTCTGTCCTACTTGGATCTATGATCATGAGGTCTTCTCGGGTACTAATGTGTCAAGGCCCCCTAAGTAGGGTGTGAGTATAACTCAGTAGGAAATCTCCAACAGTTTCCTTAACATAACTAGTATAAATAGTGCATGAACAATGTAATATAGTCAAAATAATCAAAAAAACAACTAAAAATGATAATATAAATTATTATCGGTCATAGGGTTCTAAGGTGGCACCCAAGATCAACCATACCTACTTCATCCAATTTCATATGTCCCTAAACATATCACATAACCATCAGGGTAAATGGAACCCCTCCCTAAAATTGTTTCATCACATAAACATTAGGGGGTGCCCCACCCTCGAAACATCTCATCGCTATCACCATTAGGGAGGAATGGGGTCCTACCCTATAAAAAATACATAATTATCATTATCAAGTAGGGATAGTTCCACTCTTTGGAATATAATCATATCATCATCATGGGGAATAACCCCCCACCCTAGAACTATATATTAGCATCATCATCAGGGGTAGTTCCCCACCCTGAAATCTAATCATATCATCATCACGGGGGAATGGTTCCCAAACCTGGAAACACATATTAGCGCCACCATCAAGGAGAAATGATTCCCTAACATGGAAAAATATATCATATCTACATCCAAGTTAATGTAACCCAACCCTATAATATCATCATATCATCATCACACACATTGTCCATTTATGTGTACTTGACATACATTTCCAAGGATGGCCTCTTAAAGACACAACATGGAATCATCACTGCATTAATATTAGGATATAACTATGATATTCCTTGTGCACTAGACCTCCTTGGATCTAGCACCAAAATGGAGCACCCAATACAATCCCCTGGGTCACATCATGGTCAAGACACCTCACATGGGTTCCTCTCTCAATTTCTCCACTATAGGTCTTAAGCCTATCATTCAAAGGGAATGGAACCCCTTGACTCAACCATGCTTGAATCATTGTATAATCAGTAATACTAGTGAAAATATATAGTTATCACACTAGAGAGATGGAATAAATCTCATATCATTTCTAATGTCAAACTAGGTTGGTCCTATCACACCCAACCTTTGAAAAAATCTTAATCAAGAGATATCCCTAAGCTAACCATTCTTAAATCATCACATTACCTCACATAGAGGGATATAAAGGAACCTATTCCAAGGAAAACATTGTTTATTTCATTTAATTTATATGAATTTGGGGTTTTCATTCCACATAGCACATAATTATAGTTTAACCTTGTTCATTGGTGATAAATTCATCAATATAGTGTCCAAGGGTCTATCATGGCCCTAGGCACCTCTATTCTACTCATGGGATTTTCTTTAAAGAAAAAAATTATTTTAAATTTATGTTCAAAAACACAAAATTGTAAATACCTAATATAACATGCACATAAAAAAATCATAAACCTTATGGAAGTGTTTAAGGACCACCTACCTCATTGTGAGTTATTCCATTTAAATAAAATCCCAACCATCATTATATAATATCATCAAATCCTGACCGACCATCACCAATCATCATGGTTCATGAACCATCAATGATTGTAAAAATTAATTATAAACCAATTATAAGTAATTTACACATTTAACCAATATTTATTCCATAATTAATACTCAGTTCATAATCAAGAAATAACTTACTAAATGATATAATGATGTTAAAACCTCAAGAAACGTGGTGTGAATAATTCATAGCACACACCTGAGTTTAGAACTAATAAAATCCATAACACCCAATATAGATCCACTAAACAATAAATTTATAATTTGATGAAAAACCCAAAATAATTTAGATAGGTGGCTTTCCTCGGTGAAATCCCATGAAACCTTACATGTTCTTCCACTCAAGATTTCATCCAACCAGGTCAAGAAAAATATCTATCAGATCAGTCCAATTACACTGTCCTCTTTTGGAATAAATATAAAAAACTATCTCAAAGATACAAAAATCAACAGTAAATTAAAATAGAAAATATCTTATTGAGGAGTGAAAAACTCACCTTTATCTATGAGGAATCATCCAAGAACCGCACATATTCAAGGGGAAACGAAGGGGAAAGAAAAGGGGGAGATCTAGATGACATTTCCCTCTCTCAATACCCCAATCAACCTAAATCCAAAAGTTATAAATAATAAATTATAGATGTGGACCTATTTTTAAAAAATTGTTCAAAGGATATGTCACAACATGAAACCCTTTGTTAGACACCTATTGTGACGTGGCCCTTTTATTAATAGTGTGGCACCCTACCTTCAAGTAGAACCAAAAATATCATGACCAAACCTTCATGGAATGGTCTCCTTCTTAAGGGAATGTCATTTACTATACATGGCACAAAGCTCCCCATTAGATAGACCCACAATGTGGCCTTCCATTTCATGGAACATTATGACCCTCATAGTGGTGTGACTCTAAGGGTCCCAGCATAACTTACCTTATCCATGAAATCCAAAAATAAAATACATAAGGATTTCCAAATCCTATATATAATAATCTTCATCATAGTGTAGTAATACTTACTATGGAAGTACCTCCATATGTAAGGACTTTTACTTTAGGAAAAATCCCACACAATATCCACAACATAGTGACACCCACTTGTCACATCATGACCTATTGCCCTCATTCCATGGTGCTACCCAACTTACAACATGAATCTTCGACTAGCCTTTATCATTGTGTGTCCTTTAATTGTCATGGTGTGATGATTCATATACAGAAAAAATCAGCAAAGGGAACATCCTAACCCCTCTCCAAAATTCACTTGATAACCCAATACATCTCTTGGGCCTCTAAACACACACTACAAAATATTTAGCTTTTTCCAACAGGGACATATCTGTTGGTAAAAGTACATTTTCTGTTGGTAAAACATTTTACCAACATATATATCCCTGTCACTAAATTGTTGGTAAAAACTCTGTCGCTAATTGTTTTTGTGACAGATAAAATAATTCTGTTACAATTATAATAACACCAAAAGATAATATATATGTTGGTTAAAGTGTTTAGCAACAAATACTTATAACAAATTTTTTCTGTTGGTAATATTATTACCAACATATAAAATCTATTTATAAATTACATTTAAATAAAAATTATAAATTTTTATTACTATTAAAATTTCATATTATATTTTTTAATTAATCATATATAGTAATCATGCATATTCAAAGAAAAAAATTAATTATATTAATAATTAAATTTAATACAAATTTAATAAATAGAAAAACACATGATCAACAAGATCCATTACAACACACCATAACCCCCCAATGCCAATCGGATACTCCCATCAATGCTCATCCATGCCTCAGTATCAGCAAACAACTCTAGAGAGCAGCCCGTCCATGCCCCAAATTTAGCGAGTAGCTCATCCTTAACCCTCATACTTTCCCCAGCACCAGCGACCAGCTCATCCTTGCGAAAGAATAGTTCTAGAGATCAACTTATCCATGCCCTCAATGAACAACTCCATCCATGCCCCAAGGAATAGATCCAGTGAGTAGTCCATCCATGCCCCAGTGAGCATCCCATCCATGCCCCAGCACCAGCACTAGCTCCAGTACCAGCGTCACACCCTTCAGCTCCAATATCTACATCAAAAACAACCAAAGAGCATACCCACAAATCAGTGAAAATATCTGCATGAATTGAAACCAAAATAGAAATAAATATAAGTATAAAAAATGATTGGCATAGTGAACATTTTACATCAAACCAATTTACATCTCAAGAATTGATATTCCGAATGACTTAAATCTAGGCATCATTTCTCTCTTTGAAACAATAAAGGACTAGAAATTTTTACTTCTGAGAAGCATTTGAAAAAAAAATCAATGGTATCTCTCACATCAATTATCACTGTCATGGTTCGCACTAGAAGTGCGGTCCAAGAATTCAATTCACTCAATAAAAACATGAACACAATAGCGGCAATCATCTATAGCTCACAATGGTAGTATGACATGAGTCATTCTAAATCATAGACGCGGGTTCCTGGAAGAATCTCATCATTTTTACAGGAATGTTTCATAAATATAAAATTATATAAAAATCAAATCTAAAACAAACATTTTATCCAAGTTCATATCCCAATCTAATTAATTAAATAAGTTTTCATATTCTAACAAGAAAAGGGGAACATGAATGAGTTACTCATCAATTTTTGTAAGAGTTGTTTAACTCCAAAATTGTTTATCCAGTAATCTAATTTCAGTAATTTGTGAAAGCTTCCTTGTCTCCCTCTGAAATCTGTGAAAGATTCCAACTTAAATAGTGTTGAGAATCCTTACGAGTGCTCGATACCTGTAAATTGTAGAGGCTTCCTGTGGAATCCGTGAAGAGTCCATCAAATGCCACATTGTTTATCTAGTAAACAAATTTCTTATATGGGCCTTGATGGAAGTAGAAGCATAAGAATGGGATCTTGTTACTTCAAGTATAAAGGTTCACCTACAACACAATCAAAGAACCAAATTTGAGACTTCAAAGCTATGAAATTTTAATGAAAAAAATGTATATAAAAAATTTTAGGGAAAAAATGCACCCAAGGTTGTTTGCATGCATTTTGGAAACAAGATCAGTTGGTGTTTGTAATTTATTTTTCAAAGAATCAATGATCTTATCTCAAGTTCAAATACTAATCACATAATCTTGAATGTAGTTGAAGTAATTTATGACAAAAATAATTAAAAAAATTGAACTTCAGACCTATGCTTCATTGTCCGAAGCGAAAAAATATCCAACAGAGGCTCTCAAAGCAAATGCAGTGATTACTCAACGCCTGTCTCAATAAGCAGAACTTACAGGGAAGATTAATCCTTTTTAGGAAGTTATGATTAAAAAAACCATTCCAGATGAACTATACATGATTTAAAATGATAAATTGGGAAAACCATTTCTCAATCAGCTCATTCGATGGAAATGGTTTCTCAATGCATGCTTGAATGCTGAAAAAATATGAAAGACCAAAACACAAAAATAAACGTAAAATTGATTTCCTCAGTACATACACACACCAACAGCTCTCCAGTAAAAGATGTGTCAGAGATTTTTTTATCATTGTTCTAATCTGTACTTAAAATGACACTATAAAGATCATAACCTACAAACTAATTTGAATTATCCATATTATAAAACCAAGCACCAAAAAATCGTTGAGGCTTGCCTGAGTTTTTTGTATATATGGGTTTTAATTTTTTTTATTGAAAAGGGATAGGGTTTGAAATATTTTTAAAAATGGGTCTCCAGATGCATGAACCCTATTCACGCATCTTTGGTATAGAGAGATGTGTGAATGGAGTTCACGCATCCTTCATCCTGTCTTTGAAGGATGCGTGAACCTTGTTCACGCATCTCTCCGCGCCGAAGATGTGTGAACCCCGTTCATGCATCCGGCTGAGAAAATCTATAAAAAGGGGTCTCCCCCCCCCCCAATTTTATTCTTCTCCTTAGGATTTTGCTGCGAAGCCCTGAAATATTTCTTTCTCAACAAAGTTTTGCTGCTTTTAAGAAGGTAAAATTTATATTTAAATTTTCAGTTGTTTAATTGTGTTTATTTATTTCATTCTTATGACTTATTTATTTGATTTGTGATATGTAGAAACTAGTGTTTGTTTGTATGGTTTATTTATTTCATATGGATTGATGTGTAAATTAGTGTCTTTTGTATGATTTAATTTATAAATGATGTGTTTATTGTATGAATTTGTATTGAATGTTTAGGAAAATTAATTATGTCATGTCTAAAATGTTGTATGAATTCATATTGAATGTTTATGAAAATTAAATATGTTATAAAAAATGTTATTTTTAAAGTAATATTTATTTAAATTATAATAGTTTATACACTAGTAATATAATTTGTGAATAATATATTAGTTATATGTATCATATTTAAATTTATTAAAAAATATATAGAAAACTTTTTCTAAATCTCTCTTCCTTTGTTAACAAAAAAAATACTGAATAGAAAGGAGTTGTAATTGAATTAATAAAATGCATAAGAAATTTTTGTTTCTAAATAAATGATGATTTTTTTAACCTTTTTGTAACAGGCGTGAACAGGGTTCACACATCCTTTAGAGATTTCATAAAGGATGTGTGAACCCCGTTCACGCATCTACCTTTGCTAGGATATGTGAACGGGGTTCACGCATCCTTCAAAGACGGGATGAAGGATGCGTGAACCCTGTTCACACATCTCTCCACGTCGAAGATACATGAACAGGGTTCACGCATCTGGAGACCCATTTTTAAAAATATTTCAAACCCTATCCCTTTTCAATAATTTTTTTAAACCCATATATAAAAAAAAACTCGTCTAGCCTTCAATGTAAGATGTGTTCAAATATATACTAGATATTGGAATACCACTCCACATGAAAACCTAAAGAACACCAAATCAAATTGAAAAATCCCCCATTGCTATTAGTGAAACTGGATAAACAAGCAGAACATGGACAACCATATATGAGGTAAAATACATTTTTTTTTAAATGATGATGGGAATTATTAATGCCTGCAATGTAAATATTTATGTTCAACGAAGGTTTTAAAAAAAATATAAGCCTATTAGAAGTCTATACTTGATATCCACTTTTTACCATATAAAAATTCGTTCATCCATGAGTTCAAAATACAAAAAGGGGGAAAAGTAATGTAAAAAGGATACGACCAATCTGTCAATTTTCTTGCTTCAACACTACCAAACTGAATGTGACTCTCATAGTCAGATATGGCTGAACCTGAACTTGATATATTACTTGTATTTTCATCTAGATACTTTTTCAAACCATAACCGTCATTGGGAATTACTTCCACTTGCACACTGTCATTGTGTTGCCTTATTTTAAGCAATTTCACTTCTTCGTTCTTGATAGAAATGGTCTTTACTCTAGGAATCATGTAGGGATCAAATTTATTAGTTTCAAACCGAGCATGTATGGGTGTGAAATTTACCAACATCCCCTTTTTCCACCACCAAGATCTTTATGCATTGCACAATACTGACTTCTAGTGAGGCCCATTGCGCTAAACATGGGTTCCAATTGGAATTGTTTATCAGAAATTAGCAGTGATAGTGTGCCTAGGAATAACTTAATTTGGTATATTTTCTCATCATGAGAAGGTGAAACCATAAAAATATTTAAATAAATTCAACACAAAATGGTTGTGTAAAAGGGGGTTATGTACATGGTTAGAATGCATAATGTTCAAAAAAAACAAATGGTTGCACTAATAAAGATATCACTCATAATCAATTCATTCTCTTATTGGCCACCTCAACAATTCATGGTGGATTAACGCATGATATGATATTCAATCACAATGGAAATGTGATTACATCAATGACATCAATTATCTGAATAGATTCATCCAATAAACATTTTAACCTGATGAAGTGGTATATGAGTGGGTATTAGAATTGGAAAAATAAATTGTATCTAATGGAAAAAAATCTATTTGATAACAAATCACATACAATACATGCATTTAAAGGCCCATAATAGAGAATTCATAAAGAAATCACCCTTTGAGAATAAATAAGGTTCAGGGATAAAGAAAACGAAAGGAAAATCCAACCAGAAGACTTCTATCAAAGTTCTTTGAGGTGAAACCCAGAAAATATCAAAATATATTAATAGGTAGTGTCCATGGTCTACTATTAAAGCATTTATCTTTTATTATTACACCACCTAAAAACAAATACATACAATTAAAATCCATTGGGCATTTACACCACAAATACATGACTATTAATGCAGAATAGTCTTAATATAATATTAATGCAGAACAGTCTACTATGATATTAAAAATACAGAATAGTATATTATGCATAAAGCACCTCAATAATTGTTGCATGTCAATATATAAAATAAGACAGATGTTTGGACCATCAAAGTAAGTTTTACAGTAATAGAAGCTAAAACAACTAAAAAATTGATTGAAATGTGTTCATGTCTGTGTGGAGTCTAAGGAATTCATGTGTCATTCCCCAAAGAAAATATATAAAAATCAAATGATGTTCTACATCCAGTGGATCACACGTGGTGGTTTTCATTTAAGACAATAATTCTCTCCAGCTGAAGGATTGTGTCAAAACCACAATGTAAATTATGTAATTCATGTTCGATAGCATTTAATTCCAAAAGACACACCTATTTGGACTTGCAGTCAATAGCTTGACAATGTTCAATACAACTCTCATGTGATGAGAACCAATGCATGAGCTGTTTCCTAAGTTTGTCTCATTTTTCATGACCATTAAATCAGATCAAAATACTATGACATTAAAAATACAGTTTTCATAGAGTATAATAAGCTACGAGGGAAATAAAAAACTGAAAAAATAAATAAAGAAACAACACGACTATTTAATTAACAGGATGTTGGAAGTCATGTTCATACTGTTTTGATCTTGATATGTAATATCAACATCCTTCTGGAGATGTTTGTAGTGTTTCCAGTGATGCTCAGCAACACCCAGCCAATCTTCAACTACATCGATGTTGTTGCACCATCAACATCATGCGGTTTTATTCCACCTATCTATTTCAGACTAATCATATAAAATCCCTCTACAAAAATAATATGTCCTTAGCACCAACACTCCACAAAAAAGAACCAACAGAACCTAAAAAATGAATAAGCATGAACAAAACCTTTTTTTAAACATGAGGGGATGGATGCCTTACATTGGTGCCCAAAAGTGTGAAGGAAACAATGGCCTTGTGAAAGAGAATGAAATGAGATCTGTTTGAAATAAAACAACAGTAGTGTGCTCAATTGATTAAAAAAATATTATTGAATTATGTGGTATTTGATAAATTGATGTAGGGTTTCCAATGTACCTTGTAGGGCACCGAAATGATCGGGGTCGGGATTCATTGGGGGTTGGGATGGATGCGTATACGGCAATATTGATGGATGATGTCCGACAGTGGAAATGGACACAACAAGGGGTGATTGGTTTTCTGGTGCAGGCGATGAGGACAGGAGGAAATCAGAAGTGATGTGTGTTCATTGCAGGTGATCCGCGATGGCACTAGATGAAGACGGAGGATCCATTCCAGGTGACTTCTTGAGGCCACAGGATTTGTCCCTGGACATGTGATGATGGGAGAAGCGGTGATGCGGGTCATATGAGACTTCGACGGAGGGCAGCGGTGTGGAAGGCGATAAATGAGGAGGAAAAAATGGTGGTGATATGTTCCGGTGGATAAAATTGAAAAATACAAACACTATTAACATTGGGATAACCCCATGATATTTTTTAATATAACCCCATGAAATAGATATTGATTTTGGTTATAAAAATAATAATTTTTATAAAAAAATAGGTTTCCCTTAAATTGTTTATTAATAAAATATTTGTTATTTAATGGTTTTTTGTAACAATTTTTATTGATATAAATAAATTTGTTGGTAATAGTTAATATTAATAGTAGATTCATGTGTTGGTAAAAAAATATTGGTATTAGTATAATAAAAAATATATATATAATTTTTGGTAAAATATTTGTTGGTATTTAACAACTAATAACAACAGATATATCTGTTGGTAAATACAAGTGTTGGTAGTTAAAATTAATACCAATAAAACTTAATATTTTTTGGAATTAATCATTTTTACCAACAGATATAATATCTGTCATTAAATTTATGTTGGAAAAAGTCAAATATTTTGTAGTGACATCCAAAAACACCTTTTTAAGATGTTACAATTTTCAAAATTTTGATCTGAAACCCAATTATTGAAACATACCCTACTCTGACACCAAAAATTAAAATTTCCCTTGATTTTCATCAACATATATGATGAGGGTCATTACAGGGTGCACTATACGATGCTCAAGATACATTAACACCTTCCAAAATAACATCATAATCAACATGGTTACTATAAACAAATCTTGTATCCACCCTTGATTCATGAAGGGGGTTGTATCAATATTAACATTTAACCTAGGGATATCTGATTTAAACCAATTTTCTAACATATTGAAGGAATTACCTATAACTGGAAATTTTTCCATCATTATCTAGGTCTCCAATGTTTAGAGTTCATGTTGAATCCGAATAAAAATAAGGAAGGTCATGTGGTTCTAAATTTGTTCATTTTTTTTACACCAGATATTCCACGTAAGGAAACATGCTAGATTCAGAGTTTCCATGTCAATGAGGTTATTACATTCAATGAGAAGGGGAAAAGGTGAATTAAAATTATGAAAATAAATTGATGAAATTTTATGCAATTTTATGAATCTTCTACCATATTCTTAGTGAATTTTCACATAAATTATTAGTATAGAGGTTTGATTTCTCCCCACCATGGCATGACTAACATGACTTGGAATAAATAATATGTCACCTAAAAAAATAGTTATAATAAACCCAACTCTATTAACCTAGAGAAATGGTATACCTTATTACATTATAATTTATACAAGGGGTATAATCCCAAATGAATAATCAGTTTTGTAGTCATGGAGAGCTAAAAACATACATGATACCCATTTTACATTGGGGATAAAATATAAACACAGTAAGGGAAAACATTTAGTATCCTTGAACGCATTCATAGAATTTTTATTAATATCCTAGGGAAAGGAAACAAAATAAAGGTGATCTTAGATACTCATTAAGGTTTATGTATAGTGGAAGCTATCATGAGTAATAAGGAATAAAAAATATGATAAGGTAAATAACTAAAAACAAGTGAAATATAATCAAATCAAATTAATTAATATATAATATCAATGAAATAATATCATATATAATAATAAAATAATTCTAAATAAATTAAATTATTAATACTAGACTTCATGATCATATACATCATGATATCTATACTTCCAAGGCCTTTGTCCAAGATTGTTTAAAACTATGGGTAAAACTCCATTTAATTTTGCCTACAGATTTGAATCATGAGACCTATTGATGCATCACGGGACTATATAATTTTAGTACCCACTCCTAGTTACTTGTCCAAATCATTCCTAAAATATAAAATTATTGATTTATAGAAGAATCTAATTTTTTAAAATGGTTTACGGTGGTGGGGAAGTCTGTTAACGCTATTTATGTTAAAAAAATCCTTTTGAATTTTTGTAAAGAAATTCAAAAATGTAATTTTATAAAAAATTAAACCCTTTTTAAAATTAAAGTATAAAATAAAACTTCCATAATAAATTTCTTCAGTAAATAAAAGTACTTGTGTAAAATAATTTTGGAAAACACAGACATGGTAGAAAAATATATCCAATTAAAAGAGAACTAAATTTAGCTTTTATTTTAAAATTTTCCTTGTATGATTCAAGTACCAAAGAGAGGAAAATTTGGAAGAAAATATATAAACTCCTTAAATCTCTATATTATAGTAAATTTAATGGAGTTTAATAAGGATATATTATCATATTATTTTAATGAAACTAAGAGAAAACCCAAAAAATGGTGAGATTGTAAAATAGATTTTTATCTATTTGGTAACTCTTAAATTGGAACCCATTAAAAGAATAGAATTTAATTAAAACATTAATAATAATTAATATTTAATTATTCATGTTAAATACATAAAATTGGTATTATATACACCATATAAAATTTAATATGTGCATGATAACAAATATGACTCAATGGAGTGTAAATTGAGACAAAATATTTTGTATCACAATTCCCTTTAGTTGAATGTGATTTAACCTCATGTATAATGGTTTTAAGAATGTTTTTAATTTATAATAGAACCATATTCATACTTATAATACCATATATGATTTTCTTATAACATTTTAACACTCATTCGTTAATAATATTTCATTATTTCCATTGTTTCAGGTGTCAGCTGCTATATTTTCTCATGTATATTTTGTCACAGAAGCTTAAGTTATTGTGCATACAATATAGATCCATCATATAAAAAATTATATTAATTTTATAAATATACTATTTTCCATTAGATACCTTTTTATAATCACTATTGAAAGTTGTACATGGGAAATTAATCGCATCACTTCGTGCAGATAGTAGGTCGTACGTACGCACGAGTGATGATATCCTTCCCTTATTGGTTTAAAGGGTGAGGAATTGGATGATATATTAATTTCATAGAACTAATATCATGTAATATATATCATATATATTCATTATTTCTATCTTTATGACTATCTATATGATTTGGTGATGGAAAAAAAATTACATCAGTCCGTGAGGTAGTAGTGCACAGTGAACACGAGAAATGAATTTGTTTTCCATTTAATGGAAGAGGAGATGGATATATATTATGAAATCAACAAAATATAATCTTAGTATATGGTATATATTTTATTAATTATATTTTAATTTTTAATATATAATTTAAGGTGATAAAATAATTAAAAAAAATAGATCTCGATGAAGAAGATTACATTCACTTAGAGAAACAACCTTTGGATCTCTTATTAAGAACCATAGGAATGTTATTTTTGGAATAAAAAAACTTCTATAATATGTATAAGGATTTTGGATATATAATTTTTAGGTATTTTTAGATCTAAATGTATTTATAGGTGTGAAGAATTTAGGGGAGGGGTCTCCTTTTATAATTGAGGATGAGTGACATTTTTGAAAATACCTAAAACTATTCAATAATGGGAAGTTACTCTAAAACCAAGTGCCTAAAAAATTGATAAATATTTTTTTTAGGTAATATTAGGTTTATACACACCTAAAAAACTAAAAATAAAATTGTTTTAAACATGTTTTTTCATATACTTCTAAGGCTTTTACCATTTTAGTTTTCACCACGGTAACTAGTTTTTTAACCTAGGTAATTATCCATTAAGACTATAATAAAATGAGCCTTATTATATAATTTAGAACCAATTATTATAAATATTAAATCTATTTTATCAAATAAAAATTCTATGTGTTTGGGGAATTAATTTTAATACAAGCACTTGTAATGAGAAAAACCATGTTTTAACCTTAACCGTGGTAATTAGTTATTACTATTTTCATTATCCATTATGAACAAAAAATCATTTGAACTTATTAAATAATATTAATTATTCTGACTAAAAATATTTAATCTATTTTATAAAATTCAATTCAGATAATATGTGTAATTTATTTCAAAAACAAACCCACAAATCGTGTCAAAAAATAGTTTTTCATAGAATGCATTTTTCAACCATAAGATGGGATTATATAAACTATATGACTATTAATAATAATTATATGAATTTAAATTAATATATTTATACATATAGTATATAAATTTCATTTAAATAATTCATAATTAATGCTTATTTTTATTATTTAAAATTGGTATACATTTTTCTTTCTAAACCAAAATAATTTTCTGGAAAAAACGTTTTTCTGAAAAATATCGCTTTTACCTCCAAATGATCTTATAATTATTTATATAAAATATATAGTTAAAAATTTTATAATTATAAATATTATTAAAAATTTTATGAATAAAATGGGGAATATTTGAATACTACATTTTTTATTATTCAAAAAAGATTATTTCTAAGGGAAAATTTCAAAAAAAAACATTCTAGACTTATTTTAACTATGTAAGTTCAAAATCAATATTTATCCTATCAAATTAAAAAAAATTCCATTAAATCCTAAAATTTTAATTGTATTATATTTTTATTTAAATTTAATTTTCACTTATAGTAATTAAGTCTTGAGTGTTACATTATTCCCTCCAACAAAAATTTCATCCTTGAAATTTTCATAGATATTACTTTATAAACAAATGAGGGTGGTTATTATTCATAACATCCTATAGTTACCAAATTTTTTCCTTTATTTTATGATTTCTAAAAAGTTTATTCACCATTAGAGATATATAATTCCTTAACACTTTCTCTCTAGTGTCAATAATCTAAATGGTTTGTTCACGGTAAGATAGATAAGTTTCCAATTCTATTGCATTAAAGGTGAGAACATGTGTTGGTTTAGGCATGTAATTCATTAAAAATGATATGTGTAACACATAATGTACTTTGTAGTGGCTTGGTGGAATTTCAAATTGTTTATACAAAACTCAAATCCTTTCCAAAATTTCAAAAGTCCTTATGTATATAGGGCTCAGTTTTATTTTCTTATTGAACTTTATAATACCCCTCTATGGAGATACTTTCAAGAAAACATGATCTCCCACTTAAAATTCCAAAAAATTACTTATATTATCATTATAACTCATTTTACTTCTTTAGTATACTTTAATGTGATTCTAAAAAGTCTTTAAATTTTTCATTTTATACTCAATGATTTATAGACCTAAAACTTTTATTTCGCCAACTTCATCCAAACAAGTTAGAGTACGACAACTCTTTCCATATAATTCTTCATACGACACCATTTCAATAATTGAATGGAGAATATTTTTATAGTAAAATTATTCCAAATGTAAACACTAGTTCTACATACTTTTAAATTAAAGTAATCGTTATCTCAACTTGTCTTCTAATTTTTTAATAGTCCTTTCAAACTTTCCATAAGTTTGAGGATAATAGTTAATGTTCAAATAAATCTCAATATCAAGAGACTCATGAATACTATTCCATAATTTAGATGTAAATCAAGGAAAAGGATTATAAAAAATTGAATGATTTTTCCCATGATGTCTTAAAAATTTATTAATATAGAGCCTTGTGTGGAACTCAAGAGGTAAATATTATCTTATAGTGAGTAAATATGTAGATTTTGTGAGGCAGTCAACAATATCACATATTGCATCATTACTTCTAGTATTCTTTGGTAGTACTATGACAAATTTTGTAGTAATTTCATACCATTTTAACATAGTAATATGAAGAGGTCACATGAATCCTCTTGGATGTTTTCTCTCCACCTTCAACTGTTGAAACACCAAACATCTTGATACATGGATTTAATTTTCTTCTGAAAACTCTCATCATCAGATTGGGAACTTTTTTTCTTTTACAAAAAATATGGTTTAGAAATAATTTAAAAATGAGTGATGTCTATCCTTCTTTAATAATTTCCATATATATTTTGCTATATCCATAAATATAGGATCCCTATCGATCCTCATTTGGGTAAAATCTCCATGATGTTTCCTACTCAATGCATCTGCTACATTATTTGACTTCCCAGGGTGGTATATTATTGATAAATCATAATCCTTGTGTATATCAATCCAACTTATTTTCTTCATATTCAGATATTTTTGTGAAAATATGTATTTTAGGCTCTTATGGTCTATGTATATCTAGTATATTTCACCAAAGAGATAATTTCTTCATATCTTCAAGAAAAAATTTGAATTCAAAGTCAAGATCATGGTTTGTATAGTTCCATTCATTTGTATTTAAGTTCCTTTATGCATATTCAATAACTTTATCATTTTTCATAAGGTCACAAATGAGTCCCTTTTTTGATGAATCACTATATATATCAAACCCATAATGTTCTAATGGTAGATTCAATATCTGAGCATTGACAAATATCCTCTTAAATTATATAAAACATTATTTAAAACATTCTTCACGTTATGTAATGGCCCGGACCTCTCCAGTCCATTAATTTGAAAAAATGTGGTGTTAGAAGTTTTCCGGGAGGTCAAGGTAACTTATCCCCAACGCTTTTCCAAAATCTTCCTTTTCAATGAATCGTTTCAACGGTAGATAGTTGTGAACTGTAAAATTGCATTACATCTTTAGGTACTTCTGATGTTTCTAAATACCCTTGTTTTGGAGTAGTGACTTAGGGGTGCGTTGGGTGAATATTTAAGGAAAACTAAAGGGCAGTAGCTTTTGCACGGGCTGCGCACAGTTTTTCTAAACTGTGCAACCATATCGTGCGTAGTTAAAGTTGGAGGCAGTGGCTAACGCATGGTTAGCGCACGGTTTGTCTAACCGCGCGGCCTAACCGTGTGAGGAGTGTTTGATGAGGCAGTAGTAATCGCACTGTTAGCACACGGTTTGTCTAACCATGTGACCAAACCATGCGAGCACTTAAACTAGATCTTAAAATTGTGGATCTTACTTGTTTTGCCTCTAAAGGGTTCTTTTAAGCCCCTAGGCAGCCCTAACTCTAGATTTTGCTTCTATTAAGGTCAAGGAGGGTTCTCCCATCATTTCAGAGGCGATCTTAAGGCTTGTCTTGGCGAATCGAAGCCAGATTCTTGAGTTATGTGATCGTTCTTGTTCGGCTTCTTACATCCACTTGGATCTACTTCTCCTCTTCTCTCGGTTTCTTAGACCTATGTCCGTTATGGGTAGATCTAAGTGTGTTGACACCAAATATGATGATATTTGGTCTTGGTTGTGTTAGGAGAAGATATCTAAGGAGGATTATTGGAAAATCAACCTGGATTTCTTGTGCATTCTTCGTTTGTTGGGGTTTTCGTCAAAAACCTTTGAGGTAGGGGATTCGTTGCTTCTCTTTCTTTTACATGCAACTATATTGTTTGTATGTTTAATCCCACTGGATGATAATGGAATTGAAATAATAAATATTTTGAACCGGATAAATAAATTGTTATCGATCATATGTTATTGCCTCTTGTTTTTCTAGATAGTGTGATATTTATGCTTGCATTGCTTAGCTATTTGTTCTTGATGGAAATCGGTAAAGAAGGTAAACCGGGATAAATTGGAAATTGTTTGGCTAAAGATAAATAGGAATAAATATGAATCTGTTTATTTCTGTAATTTTATGTTAATCAAATTTTCATAGTAAGCATGTTTAATCTTTTGTGATAGCTTACTGGTTAGGCTTCCTGATGTTGGAACCAACAGATTATAAACCTGTTAATTCAATATGGATTAAAGAATTTAATTGTTTGATAATTCCTTGAAGGGTTCTGAGTTACCCTCTTGATTATTAAAGGGTCATAGATCAATTTTTGTGATGGTTGTTTTTATTGCTTCTTGTTTTGGTACGTGGCCCTAGAGGGGTGTTGTGATATGTGGGTGCATAGAGGCCTTTTGGTTGTGGCAGCGGATGATTCCTAGAGTGGCGAGATGCATCGTTTTATGCATGTGGGTGTCGGGGAGGACACTAGGGTTGATGGAATGGAATGGATGTTATTGTTGGATGCTTGTTGGTTCTTTGGTTTTTTATCTGCTTTACTTTTCCCCACTTCTCAAGGCAGCTGTTCTTGTTTACCCTTCTTCCGAAAGAGGCGAAGACACGCGGGGTATGTCATGTGCTTTCCATGTTTATCTTATCAAGGGGGAATGGGTCTATGCTCTTTCTATAGGCGGCAAAGACTCAATGGGTAGTACATATACTCACCGTGTTGATCCCCTTTGTCTTAGTAACATAAAATGCTTTTCTAGAATGCCTATGAATATGGGAAAGTGTTTCTGTAATGAATGTTTGAATAAATGGTGTTAACCATGGGGACGGAGTTGCGGGAACTTAATGATGAGGTAGAAAATTTTTTAAGGAACATTGGACTTTGGATGTGATGCTAATGAAATTTAATGTGTAATTGTCCATGGTTAATTAATGTTTAAAGAATTAATTAAAGTACAATGGAACTGATAAAAAGGGAATGAAGTAATATAATAAATCTCTTTAAATGGTTGTGTTCTTATAGGATACCTAGTCTTAGAGTAGCAGCCCAGAGTTTGAGAGACGTTAGTTGCAGTTGTGTCTAAGACTAGGTAATTCCCATAGTGTGGTTGTGAGATATAGTATATCCTATAATTTTTTTTATACGCTACTCCACCCTGTCAGTAAGGGAAACTGACAGCCCGGGGATTCTGATCCATAGGGGGTGTTTTCCCCAACATTCCGGTGGGAGGATGGATGGCAGAATACCCCCTTTGGCCCCAGTCTCTTCTCTTGGTAGATACTTGTGCTGGTGGACACAGTGGTTAGTTTTCCACATATGTGTGTGTAGAGGGATGTAATGGCTTGTGGTTGTTCACACACATATATTCTGGATATAGTATCCTATGGACTACTATAAGTGTAACGTGTATAGGCTGTGATGGCTTGAGGATCCTTACTCGGTGTATGGGTTGTAATGGCTTGAGGTATAATACCCGATGTATGATACACGTTATGCGAGCTGTGGTGGCTCCCAAAACCTACCTGGTTACTTTTGGTTGTGAGGATGGTGTGGTGCTTCACCCAGGTGTCTGCAGGCAAGCCTTTGTGTTGCACGAGGTGCATATTATGGTGCTTCGCCTAGGTGTCTGTGGGCAAGCCTTTTTGGAGAGAAATGCTCAGGACGTGCGACGTTGGGGAAAAGAGACAAACCAGTGGGGAATTAGTATTGGGGAACCCTTGATATTATTTACTATATGTTATATTCTTGTATGTGGTACTTGGTGATAGTAGCCATGGTGAGGTTGGGAACTTAGTATACCTGTTTAGGTGACGAGTTAGTTTCACTTGTTGTTCACTGTGCTTTATCATGCTTTCTTTACTTTTCACGAGAGGCTTCAGGGAGGATCCTACTGAGTATACTATTATACTCACCCTATGTATATATATAAACTGTTTTTTAGGTCACTTGGAGCAGGTTGGAGATCAAGCTGGTTTCTACTAGCTTGGGGTTGCAGGAGCTGTTCGGGCTTGTGGTTACTATTGTTTTTACTTTATTTTGGGTACTTGTAGTTTTTCCCCTTTCAGTTGTAGTACTTATGAATGGAATTACATACGTGCACTCGGGTTTCTTTTATATTTCAGTTCTGAGTTGGAGTTGGTTGGTGTCTATCTTATCTCTCTCTTCTGCATGTGTTCTCTTAGAGGGTAATGCCCCCATTTGTGTGTTTATTATACCCTCGGTGCTAGTCGCCAACCCGGGGCCTACTGGAGGCGGGACTCGGGGGGTCATTATCTCCCTTTTCACATTGCTGACCTATTATGGGTACACTTTGTGGCGAGGGGGTCGTGACACGTACCTTTTTCTATATGAACTTAAACCCTTTTAATATAAGTTTGGTTAACAGGTTAGTCAATCAGAAAAAAATGAATGAAATGTCAATAGGAACCTACCAAACCAATGAAACTATGTATCTCAGTTATGTTTATTAGTGTAGGACATTATCCAATAACCATTTTCATTACAAGATAAACTGAAATTCCATCCTTGGAGACAATATAGCCAAGAAAAGAAACTTCATGTAGCCATAATTTACACTTGCTAAATTTCTAATATAACTCTTTTATTCTAAGAGAACTAATACAAAATAAGCCTTTAATAGTGTTAGAAAAGGCCTATATCAATACTAAAAAATTGTTGATAATTGAAGCGTGGTTAAAAGCCCGAAACTTTTATCAACGCTAAAAAAGCGTTATTAAAGGCCCCATTTATCAATGCTTTTTTAGCACTGATAAAGGGTATATAATTTTTTTTCACACCCCAACCACCCACTTTCTCAGTGCTTCCCACCCACCCACCCCTGAATCAGTGCTTCCCCCACCCCTTTATCAGTTCTTTAGATAATCCCAGCCTCCCACGCATTCCCCTGCCTCTAACGAGTTTCAAACCCTAGACCTTCGGCATATACATCAAAACCTTTTCCACTCCCATATACGATTTTGTTTCACAGTTTATGATATATCTATATATTTATATGTATTTAATTACATTTTATATATATATATATATGTATATATATGTTTATATGTTAATAACTATATTTTATATGTAAATATTTTTAGTTTATTTATTTATAAAATTAAATTTGTATATGTGAATATATAAAAAAAATATGTATATATTGTTATATATTTTATTATAAATAAAATTACATTATGAAAAATGATAAAATTTAAAATCCATAACATTAATATTAATGTAATCCCTAGTAATAAATTCATTCCCCGCTAAAAAGGGAAAAAATACCCCCATAAATGAGGCTTAAAATCCAATGAAAGTTAAAAAATTGGGGTACCCTGACTAAAAACTTCTTTTAGAGGCCTTTTGGTCCTTTTTTTGCCTCGAAAAACTAGTGAACTAGGTCCCCCCTTATTCATGAAGGCGTATATCTCATCACAATCTTTGATTTGATATGTGGTAGAGCCCAAAGAGACACCTGGATTAAAATTTATGGTCGTTTGAAGTTTGAGTTATGTTTTAAAATAATTTTAGATTTTTTTTTATTATATTCAAATTGATATTAAATGACTATTACTCTGTAATAATAAGAAAATTATTAATTAAAAATATTTTTTAGTTATTTTATAAACCATTTTCACTAAATATTATATATTTTAAGTGTAAATGCCTATTTACCTTATCTAAATCATATTTCAAAAAATATATATTATATTTATATTTATATATTTATATTTATATATTAATATATTATTTTTAATGAAATATAATTTTTTTGAAGTATACTTTATTTAACTCTTGTAAAAAAGTGCTGATAAAGGGGGGTCTTTATCAGTGCTTCTAAAAAATCACTCATAACCCCCCCTATCAGTGCTTTTTTACAAGCACTGATAAAAGTCCCAATTTACCAACTCTTGTAAAAAAGAACTGATAAATTTCTCCCTTGAATAGTTCTTTTTTAGTGTTGTTAAAGACCCCCTTTAACAGTGCTTTTTTTAGTGCTGACAAAGGGAAGTCTTTAAAACCATTTTTAACTTGTGATGTTAAAGCCCTAGAAATAGATAAACCTTGTTTTGTAGTATTAGAGTTTCGAGAATGATCTATATATGATTCTCATGGTCATCATAGCTATTATAATACACCAAGATATCATCAATGAATACCAGTATGAAATTATCAAGATATTACTTGAATACTTTATTTATTAGATCCATAAAAATTTATGGTTCATTAGTTAATCCAGATGGAAAAAAAATGTAAACTCATAATTTCTAAACCTTTATCGGAATGTTGTCTTCAGGATGTCTTCCTTCTTTACTTGCAATTGATGATACCCAAAATAAAGTTCAATATTTGAAAAAAAATCAGCTTCATGAAGTTCATCTAATAAACCATCAATGTGGGGTAAGGGATACTTATTGTTTATCATAATAGCATTTATTTCCCTATAATCAATTAAAAATCTCATGGATCCATATTTCTTCTTTATAAAGAGAACATGGGCTCCCCATTGTGAAACACTAGGGTGAATAAATCCCTTATCACACAAATCCTCTAGTTGTTTCTTCAAATACATTAATTACAAATTGGTCATTCTATAGGGAGTCTTTAGTATAGGTCTTTTATCATAGATTAAAGTAATGGAAAACTCAACATCATGATCTAGTGGATGTCTAGTTAATTCCCCAAGAAATAATTTAATGTATTCATGTATGATAGGTACATACTAAATTTTAATATTAAATTTTACAACCATATATTTTGTGTTCTCTTCTTCCCCAATAATCTCATTCAAAAGAGCTACTGGTGGTGGATCTATACATGACTGAGGTGATAAAGTTTGTACTCTAAAGACAAAGAGTTTCATATCTTCATAACAAATCATAATTTCCTTCTCATTGTGATAAATTTTCACCTCATATTTTTAAATCTATATCATACAAAGGATTATATCAAATTCAACCATATTTATGGTAACAAATTCATCAAATAGATCATGTTTATGTGTCAAAATGAGAACTTCCGGACACATACTTATTGTAGTGAGACTTCCAATAGGCGTTTTTACAAGAAAAATTCTTCTTAAGGTGTTAGAGAAATATCTAATTTTCATGGAAAACATGGAAGACATAAAATAGTGTTAATATATAGAATAAAATAATGAATTATATAAATTTTTTTATATGATTAAAGTACCTACGACCACATCATTGGGAAATTCCACCTCAGCTATGGTGATCATATAAGCTTATCCTTCTCCCCTCATCCTCTTCAATAGTATTTTCCCTTGACTATTGGGGAATTTTTGTGAATAATGAACCATTTATCTATAGTTTAAGCAATGGAAATCATGGATTTATATTTTCCACTTGCATTCTTTATCCAGATGACCCTTATCACCGCACTTTTAAGAAACTCTGATGCCCTTCAAACATTTTCTAGGATGTTTTTACGTACAATTTTCACTTGATGGAAATTGATTCATTTTCTTATTATTATTTGAAATGTTCCCTTTTTCTTAATGTTCAAATTAACTCTTATTCTATTTATTCCCATTTAATATATAGGATATATAAAATTCCTTCCCTATTTTTATTTCGTATAAAACTATTTCATTTTATGATAAAAAAAATTGAGAAAATAGTGCCCTATAGAGACTTGTCTTAATCCCTTCAAAGAAATAGTCAATCTTGATTTCCGTATTGTGTATATAATACATAACATACATGGGTATTATTATAAACATGTCTTCAAACTTTAAAAAATTATCTTCTTCCTTTTTCTTTATGCTAAGTAACTTTATTTTCATTTTAGTTCATTTCTCATGAAGGAAATATTTATTGAAGACTGTTTCTTTAAAATCTCTCCATTATATGTGTTATATTTACTCTTCCTCCCTAGTATTCTGGATCAACAACAAACATTGATCCATATCAACCTTGTGATAATATACTACCAATATAACCTTTTCCTTTCATCACATCTCATGTCCAGAAATATATTTTCAAGGGACGTAATTCATTGCTCATTTATCACTGGATTAGTAGTACCACTAAATAATGGGGAATTATATCACATAAATAAATCCAATATAAGAGAATCATACATTAGAAAAATATGTTACTTCATCTGGGTGAGTTTATTAGTCACAACCTTGTTCAACTACCCTAATATAGCCATGATCTACTCACTTCCAATACCAGCTGTATTGGGTTTCTCGGTAAGGATATTTCTATATTGACCATGAGTGTTGATATCCTTATTCCTTCCAAATTTCATTTCTAAAAACTTTTATTTACTCGATTATCTCATTAAATTTTGAATTGTATATCATAATATATAATTTTTAATCTTTTGTAATTCTTAACATAAATTAAAAATTGGTGCATTATTAGTCTTAGAATCATAAACATGGTTTCTTTGGGAATATCTTTAAATCATAAAAAAAAATTCAAATACTTCATAATGGATTTTCAAGAAAATGTGAATTAACCAAATGATATCACCCATGATTGTCAAATAACATTTTTAGTATGGCTTATTATCATGCACCAGGTGGCGATCGAGTCATATCCCATGCACCTTTCTTAGAGTTATTACCCCTAGGTACAACTGTGAAAAAACTACATCTTCTTTTAGAATCTAGATAGGGATTTATTTCTAAGAAAAACCACATAATCACTACCTTAATAAAAATTAAGTATATTATTCTATAATTTGAAATATTCTCAAAGTCTATCCTAAGGTTATGTTTCCTGATATATGTTTTCCTAAATCAATTTCCCAAGGTTTCTACAAAACCAGATCTGATAACAACTGTAAAAAACCTGAATCCAATAACCCAAAGATTATGTATACTTTATTACATTGGCATAGATACTAGGGGTCTAATTCTAAAGGAATGATAAGTTTATTAGTCTTAGAGACACATATATATACATTATACCCATTTTACATTGGACGTAAAATATAAAACATAGTAATGGAAAACATTCAATATCCTTGAACTCATTCAAAGAATTTTTCTTCATATTATGGGGAAAGGAAACAAAATACTGATGATCTCAAATACTAATTAAGGGTTCCATACAACAAAATATATTATTATTAATAAGGCATAGTCAATATGTTAGGGTAAATAATTAAAAACACAATCTATTTAATTAATAACTTGAGAAAGAAAAGAATCCATGGATAATATCAATGTAATAATATCATCAATAATAATAACTGAATTATTAATGAAAGAAATTATTAATACTAGATTTCATTATCTCATACATATGGATATTTATATCATTATGTACTTATACCAAGACAGTTTAAAACTATGGGTAAAAACCCATTTAATTTGGCCAAATTATTTGTATCATGAGACCTATTGATTCATCACGAGGTTATATACTTCTAGGGATGACATATCACTTCATGTCCCAAAAAATACTCATATATTGAATGATTTATTTAATTCATGAACTATATTCCTTTTCAATAAATATTTGTATTGAGTAAAGAATGTGGATTTAAGAATATATCCCCAGTCAATCAAATAACTTTTTAAGTAAAAAACTATATATAAAAATGATATAGGATTTAGGAAATAAATATACATATGATAAATAATATGATTATTTAAGGTAAATATAACTTCCAATGATCTTATAGAAGTGAATGTTTCAAGAGAAAGTTATCAAGCATAAAATTAGTGAGAGATAATATAGATTTTGAGATAAATTCTTGTATTTTAGAAGAATAAATGGAATGGAAGTGAAATATTAAAATGATATTTGTAAAGACTCGTAAAATTCAAGGGAAATTTTTTCTTAATTTTCTCTGGGATTTTACAAGAATGCAGTTTCAGACGGCACTTGATTTCGAGGCCCGGTGTGCCCAGAATTTCTATCCGAAGTTCAGCTCAGGTACGTTCAGTGAACAAACGAGCGGGAAATCCTATCTTATGAACCGGTCCTTGGAATCGAATTCCGAGGGCACTGATGGAACCGCAGCGCTGGTAATTGCTTAGGAACGCTTAATCCGAAGTTTCGTATACATGAGAGAAGTTGATAAAAATTGTGGAAGTTAAAAATAAAAATTTAACAATAATTTTTATTTTTACTCTAAGTGTTTAATCCTTTGGATGGAAGTTGGGTAACTACCTAACCTACCTTGGGAGGTTATGAGGGTGGTGGTTCCCACACGAACCCCACCCCTTCATATCCTCTAACCCCCTCAACTCCCATTTAATTTTGATAACTTAAGTTTATTTACTTATGGAATTAATGAGGTGAGTTAATGTAGAATTCAAACACTTGAATTTCAAAAACCTTGATGTGTTAATAAAATAAGTTAAGAACTTATTTTATGGGGTTGGTGTGTTTAGTTGTTTGAGAGCCTTGGAGAAAAAAAGCTAAGGAAGTCTTGAGTTCTTATTTCTCTTTGACGAAGAACGCGAAGAACGAACGATCTCCGACGTGGAGCGCCGAACCCTCGGAGACCGTCTTCCATGACACCGACCCGCGACGCGACGTCTTCTTCCACGACGTTTTTCTTCTGCAACGTCTCTTTTCGCGACGGTTTTCCGCGACGAAATATCCATCAACGTCTTCGAATCCTCACTTCGCGATGCTGACGTTCATCATCTCTTTTATTAAGGTAGGGTATTTTTAAATTATTTTCGTTCGTGATTTCTAGTTTGTCGTTCTTCGGGGATATACGACCAAATGATACCGATTAACGAGAGGGGGCTGGACCGCACAAACACGGCCGACCCTCCTCCTTTATACTTGTTTGATTCTTTGTGTTTGGGAGGAAATGGCGTGGTGACGTCGCACCATGCGGGAAACGCACGGCAAGTAATGTGCGGCGCCGTCGCGCCGCGCCGTGAAGATGAACAAGAACGCGACGCCGTCGCGCCGTGTCGAAGAAAACCGAAGACGCCGCGGCCGGAGCAGGGCCGCGGCAGAGGGTCGCGGTGCCGTCGCACCGCGCCGGAAGAACCAAGCCGCGGCCGGTTCCGGGCCGCGGCGGAGCAGGGTGACCGACGGCCGGTTCCGGGCCGCCGGTGTCAGCGATGGAAGAAGGACCGGTCGTCGTCGGTCCTTGTCGGCAAAACCGGCCGGCCGAACAATGAGAAACCGGAAGAATTAATTCCCCAAACCGGCCTACAAATCGGCCCCCATAAATGGGGGGTCGCGGTTACACCAGGGGGGCAGCCCCCCCCCCCCCCCCCCCCCTTTGCCAACGGCTCGGCCGTAGGCCGAGCGCGCTGGGCGCGCTGTGCCCAGGACGGGCCGCACCCAAGCTGCGCCGCGCCGCGCCGGCAGGGCCGGGCCGCGCCGACTGGGCCGGACGCGGACCCGGTTCGGGTCGCCCCTGGGGGTATCGGGTCGGGTCGGACCGGGCCCGAACCCCTTAATACTGAACCTTTTCTGGTCGGACGCTCATAACTTGTGCTACGGGTCTCTGATCGACACACCGTCAGTTTTGATGCGATCCTTGGATCGAGACGGTCGTTTCGGTATATCGCACTCAAGGTTTCAGAATACTTTGAGTTCGTCCGGGTTGGTTCGTACACGAAACCAACCGGGCCCTTGGAGCGGAAACGCTCATATCTTAAGCTCCGGACGTCCGAATGACGTGTCGTCGACCTTGTTGGTTTCCTCTTAGTGAGACGGATCTTTTGACTTACTCCGCCCGAGGTTTGGACGCAGGTGGAGTACGGTCGGGTTGGTTTTTCCTTAAAAACCACCCGGGCCCCTGGGACGAAAAAGCCAATAACTCTCAGACCGGGCGTCAGATTTACGCGCCATCTGCGACGTTGAGTTCCTGTTGACGATACGGAACTTTTGGATACATCAAATCTGGACTATGTGTCAGTGGATGTATCAGCCTCTCGGCTCGTGGAGCGGACCCTCCCGAACGAGCTTGTTGTGTGCGGGAACCCTAGAGCTCGCTGCAACTGCTTCTCTGACTGCGACGACGACTGTGCAGAGATCCTCAGTGGATTCGACGACGACGACTACAGCACTCAGCGATCCTGTGTGGATCAGTGCTACCAATCCTGTGTGGGTCTGATCCTGTGTGGGTCAGCGCTCAGCGGTTTTGTGTGAGCCAGCGCATACAGATCCTGTGTGGGTCTGATCCTGTGTGGGTCTTGCGGGGGTTAGTACATATCGATCCTTTGTGGGTCCGACAACTTAGATGGATCAGTGATCATCTCTATCATCTTTCGAAGAAGTATACCTGTGTGAGCTGAATCCTGTTTTACTTTCCTGTGTGGACTGTGTTGTTCTATCCTGTGTGGATTTATGTTTTGCTTTCCTGTGTGGACTGTGTTGTGCTATCCTGTGTGGATTTACGTTTTTTCCTTCCTGTGTGGACTGGGTTGTACTTGGGCTCGGATGTTGGAGCCGAGCGAGAATTGGTGACTTAGGTATATGTATGGGCATATACCTAAGCAGTGTCAGATGTTTCTTCGTGATTGTATCTTTCCTTTGTGGATTATCCTTGTGGATTCTGGGGGACCTTCGGGGGTCTCGGGGTCCCTACTGAGTAGCTTATACTCACCCCTGCACGGGCTATGCCCGCACTACATTGTGTTGGTTGCAGACGACGGACAGCGCTGATCGTGGTGGAGGATTGCGGAGCAGGACGTTACCTGGAGGTGGACCACTGGGCGGGACGTACTCGGAGCGGTAGGCTGGACCCGAGGAGGAGTGGAGGCTTTCTGTACCCACCCTTCAGGTGGGATTCCCAGTGGACAACTCATCGTTGCGGCTTTACCTTTCAGTTGTTGTTTTCCCTTTCGAGTTGTACTTTACTTTCAGTTTGGGTTTGTATACTATCCCACTTACTTTTCCGCACTTACTCTTGTACCAGCTTTTACTTAGTGTTTACTTCGACTGCTTGTTTACTCTGTGGTGTTAGTTTACTTTACAAAGGCAATGCCTTCCCTTTTTACCGGGATTTACGCCTTGGTGCTAGTCGCCAGCCCCTGGCCTATGGAAGGAGGGCTTGGGGTAGTCACGGCACGGGCCCCGAGGACGGGTCGTGACAAATTGGTATCAGAGGAGTTAGGTTCTACCGCAGAACTTTGCACTCTGATCTTTTTCTATGTGAAGCAATAGTTTTAAGCGTATTGGGTGTGGTTATCAGTCCATGGAGTCCAGTGTTGGTGCGGCGGCCAACGTATCCGTACACCAGGACCCTGACTTCTGATTTCCGACTTAATGCACGAAAACATTGATTGCATGTGTGTTTCAAGTTTTCTTTGTGATTACTTTGTATCAGCTCACCAGGTATACTGTTCTGACTGTGGCGCACCTGTTTCCTTTTCAGGATGGCCCCACAACGGCAGCCAGATAGGGTTCCGAGAGTTGTGTGTGACGACAGCCCACCGAGCAACAAGGCCTCGGTGCAAGGCCCTTTGTCAGTAGTGGCACCGGCGGTAGCTCTACCCGCCGAGCCACCGATGCTTCCAGCACCAGCCGCTGACGATGCACGTCGCCTCAATTCACTACATGAGTTCTAGCGCCAGCGACCGCCCAAGTTCCGCGGGGAGACGGACCCCCAGGCAGCCGAGGACTGGCTGGAGGTAGTGGTGAGAGTTTTCAGGTTAGTGAGGACACCAGCAGACCTCATGGTGATCCTCGCAGCGAGCCTACTGCACGCAGCAGCAGGCAGATGGTGGAGCTTGATGCTCCAGGTGCACGATGAGGCATCTCTTCTCTGGACGGACTTTGAGAGACTCTTCCGCTCTAAGTTCTTCCCAGCCACCCTCCGTGCAGTGCGCATTCAGGAGCTTCTTCAGCTGCAGCAGGGCAGCATGACGGTCGCCCAGTACTCGGCGAGATTTACCGATCTCTCACGCTACTCTACAGACATGGTACGGGACCCATTCTTCAGGGCCCGGACCTTTGAGCAGGGATTTATACATGAGATCAGGGCATCGCTGATCTCCCTCAGCATTCTGACTCAGACAGGAGTACAAGAGAGAGCCCTTTTGATCGAGAGTTTTCTTGCTGAGTCTACACCAGCGCCGAGACCCACCGCAGGGCGGCACGTAGCAGAGTCTTCTGCAGCAGGTATTCGATGGATGACTCTTGGGTCCAGGCAGACCAGACCCTTAGGCAGACGACCTCAGGACACTGGCTCAGCAGTGCGGGGCACACAGCGTGAAGCCAGTCTTTCGAGAGGCAGGCAGTGCTACTCATGCGGCGGGCAGGGCCACATGGATCGTGACTGCCCGACCCGTTGTGCCGAGGAGTAGAAAATGGTTGAGGGAACACCGAGGCAGAGGCAGAGGGTCGACCGTGGTGGTCCGCAGGGAGGAGGAGGACGAGGCAGAGGAGCTGGCTGAGCAGCAGGTGGTGGGTGACGCTTTGAGGCTCTACCACCACCACCACCAGGAGGTCCATCCCGACCACAGGGAGCTGGCGGGCAGAGACAGGCACAGCTCCAGGCAGCAGAGGCCTACGACCACGGCGCGTCCGAGATGATTCGAGGTACTATCTGTGTCTATTCCACCCTTGCTTCAGTTCTTATAGACATAGGAGCGAGTCACTCATTCATAGCCACTTCCCTTGTTCAGAGCTCAGAGATTCCGACAGAGATGTTGGCTTGATCCTTATGGCTAGAGACTCCTACGGGAGCAGACTCGACGATTACGCACTGGTACTGGTAGTGTGAGCTTACTCTAGGAGGCGAGATCTTCGGCTGGGATCTTCTTGTAGCAGCGTCGAGGCCTTACGACATCATCTTGGGCATGGATTGGTTGTCTACGGTCCATGCACAGATTGACTGTATTAGATGCAAGGTGCGATGTGTACGCACCGACGGGAGTAGGTTAACCTTCACCGGCGAGAAGGTAGCCTTTGCAGCACAGGATGGACTTCTGCAGAGGAGAGGACAGCCCATCACTCATCAGTTGGCTAGCCTCGTCCTTGGAGCAGTTGACGTGCGGAGTCCTGGTTTTCCTGCAGTGGTGGATCAGTATGCGGACGTTTTCCCCGAAGACGTTCCAGGCTACCTCCTCGCAGAGAGGTAGACTTTTATATTGACCTGTACCCCGGGACAGCCCCGATATCTACTTCAGCATATCGGATGGCCCCCGCCGAGCTTCGAGAGCTGCGGGTACAGTTAGAGGACTTGCAGGGAAAGGGGTTCATCCGACCCAGTGTTTCACCCTGGGAATCCCCGATATTGTTCGCCAAGAAGGCGGACGGGAGCTTGCAACTTTTTGTCGACTATCGTCGCCTGAACCAGGTGACAGTGAGGAACAAGTATCCGCTACCGAGTATTGATGACCTCTTCGATCAGCTCAAGGGCGCACGGTGGTTCTCAAAGATAGACCTCAGGTCAGGCTATCATCAGCTCAGAGTTCGAGACGAGGACGTGCAGAAGACGGCCTTCAGATGTTGGTATGGCCACTATGAGTTCTTGGTTATGTCTTTTGGCGTAACCAATGCTCCAGCAGTGTTCATGGCCCTCATGAACAGGATCTTTCAGCCATACCTCGATCGATTTGTCGTGGTCTTCATCGACGACATTTTGATTTACTCAACGACTGAGGAGGAGAACGCCTACCACTTACGGGTTGTACTAGACACACTCTGAGAGAACCAGCTTTATGGTAAGCTCTTGAAGTGCCAGTTCTGGATACGTGAGGTCCACTTCTTGGTACACGTCATCTCAGAGGCGGTAATTGCAGTGGATCTTGCGAAGATCGAGGCAGTGCTAGCTTGGGAGCCACCCAGGAGCGTGACGGAGGTGCGGAGTTTCTTGGGACTAGCTGGATACTGCTGGAGATTCGTGCCAGACTTCTCCAGAGTTGCGGCACCACTCTCAGCTTTGACGAAGAAGGGGAAACCCTTCGTGTGGTCAGACAGATGTTAGCAGAGCTTCCAGAAGCTGAGACAGATATTGACCAGCGCACCTATCTTGAGGTTGCCTGAGGAAGGAGTAGGGTACGTTGTCTACTACGATGCATCAGGGACCGGACTCGGATGTGTCCTGATGCAGGAGTGGGAAGTGATCGCCTATGGATCACGTCAGTTGAGGACGCATGAGCAGAACTACGCTACCCATGACCTGGAGTTAGCAGCAGTGGTCTTCGCTCTGAAGACATGGCGACACTATCTGATGGGTGAGCGCTTTACAGTCTTTTCTGACCATCAGAGTCTCAGATACATCTTCTCTCAGAAGGATCTGAATCTGAGACAGCGGCGATGGCTCGAGTTCCTCCAAGACTATGACTTTGAGATAGTCTACACTCCTGGGAAGGGGAACATGGTAGTCGATGCTCTCAGTAGGAGGACGGGCATTCAGCTACTTGAGGAGGTGACAGAGTAGCTAGCCTCTTTGTAGATATCCTTCGTGGATAGAGATGGAGCAGCCTTCCTCCAGTCTGTCACAGTCACTCCTCCACTACTGCAGCGGTTCAGAGAGGCACAGCGTGGGGACGCTGACTGTGAGACATGGTGTGCACAGATATCCTCAGGACAGACACCTGATGGTTTCTCCTTTGGAGCAGAGCACGACGTCCTTTTCAGAGGACGTACCTTAGTACCATTTGCTTTACAGGAGGAGGTGCTGAGAGAGTTTCACACTTCTCCTTTTCCAGTACATCCTGGAGTGGAAAAGATGTACCAGGATCTCAGACGACAACACTGGTGGCCGGGCATGAAGAAGGTTGTGGCAGAGATCGTTTCTCGATGCCTCACCTGCCAGCAGGTGAAGGCTGAGCACCAGGTACCATCAGGCTTGGTATAGCCCTTAGAGGTCCCAGAGTGGAAGTGGGACGGGATATCTATCGACTTCATGACTGGACTTCCACGCACTTCCAGAGGTCACGACTTCGTCTGGGTGATTGTCGACCGACTCACCAAGTCGGCGCACTTTCTTCCCATCAGAGAGTAGGGCTCAGTGGAGAGATTGGGAAGAATTTACATTCAGTATATTGTACGGCTTCACGGTGTGCCATCATCTATCGTCTCCGATCGAGATTCTCTCTTTACTTCCCAGCTTTGGAAGGGGTTGCATGAGGCATTCGGGACGCAGCTATGTCTGAGGACAGCCTTTCACCCTCAGACGGATGGTCAGACGGAGAGGACCATTCAGACTCTCGAGGACATGCTCCGCGCATGTGTCCTCGACTTTGGTTGCAGCTGGGAGGACCACCTACCCTTCGTGGAGTTCGCGTACAACAACAGCTACCACTCCACCATCAGGATGGCACCATACGAGGCGTTGTACGGCCGACCTTGTAGATCTCCTTTATGCTGGACAGACCCTGGGGAGTCAGCACTGGTGGGACCGGAGATGGTCCAGGCCACGACAGAGAAGGTCCAGGTCATCCAGGAGCGGATGAGGACAGCTCAAAGCTGGCATAAGTCATATGCTGACAGGAGGCGGAGGCCACTAGAGTTTGAGGATGGCGACCACGTCTTCTTGCGTGTCTCACCTCGACGTGGATTACGGAGATTTGACCGAGGCAGCAAGTTGTCTCCACGCTTCATCGGACCATTACAGTTCCTCAGCAGGATTGGCGAGGTGTCTTATCGCCTGGCTCTACCACCTCAGTCGCACCGGGTGCACGACGTTTTCCACGTGTCTCAGCTGAGGAGATACGTGCATGACCCAACGCATATCATTGACCATGGGGAGCTTGATGTTGATGATGGGGCGACTTTTGCGGAGGTCCCAGTGGAGATCGAGGATTGATAGGAGCGGGTCCTACGTGGATGTTCGATTCCTCTAGTGCGCATTAGATGGCAGCACGAGAACCTCCAGGAGAGCACTTGGGAGCGGGAGGCTCAGATGCGTGCTCAGTACCCACATTTGTTTCCCTAGTTTTTTATGTATCTTTACGGGGACATAAAGACCTGAGGTGGGAGTAATGTAAAGACTTGAAAAATTCAAGGTAAATTTTTTATTAATTTTCTTTGGGATTTTACAAGGACGCAGTTTCAGACGGCACTTGATTCTGAGGCCCGGTGTGCCCGGAATTTCTATCTGAAGTTTAGCTCGGGTACGTTCAGTGAACAAATGAGCGGGAATTCCTATCTTATGAAACGGTGCTCGGAATCGAATTTTGAGGTCACCAATGGAACCGCAGCACTGGTAATTTCTTAGGAACGCTTAATCCGGAGTTGCGTTTACACGAGAGAAGTTGATAAAAATTGTGGAAGTTAAAAATAAAAATTTAACAACAATTTTTATTTTTACTCTAAGTGTTTAATCCTTTGGATGGAAGTTGGGTAACTACCTAACCTCCCTTGGGAGGTTATGAGGGTGGTGGTTCCCACACGAACCCCACCCCTTCATATCCTCTAACCCCCTCAACTCCCATTTAATTTTTATAACTTAAGTTTATTTACTTATGGAATTAATGAGGTGAGTTAATGTGGAATTCAAACACTTGAATTTCAAAAACCTTGATGTGTTAATAAAATAAGTTAAGAACTTATTTTATGGGGTTGGTGTGTTTAGTTGTTTGAGAGCCTTGGAGAAAAAAAGCTAAGGAAGTCTTGAGTTCTTCTTTCTCTTTGACGAAGAACGCGAAGAACGAACGATCTCTGACGTGGAGCGCCGAACCCTCGGAGACCGTCTTCCGCGACACCGACCCGCGACGCGACGTCTTCTTCCACGACGTTTTTCTTCCGCGACGTCTCTTTTCACGACGGTTTTCCACGACGAAATCTCCGTCAACGTCTTCGAACCCTCACTTCGTGACGCCGACGTTCATCATCTCTTTTATCAAGGTAAGGGATTTTTTAATTATTTTCGTTCATGATTTCTAGTTTGTTGTTCTTCGTCAATATACGACCAAATGATACTGATTAACGAGAGGGGGTCGGACCGCACAAACACGGCTGAACCTCCTCCTTTATACTTGTTTGATTCTTTTTGTTTGGGAGGAAATGGCGTGGTGCCGTCGCACCACACGGGAAACGCACGGCAAGTAATGTGTGGCGCCATCACGCCGCACTGTGAAGATGAACAAGGACAAGACGCCATCGCGCCGCGTCGAAGAAAACAGAAGTCGCCGCGGCCGGAGCGGGGCCGCGGCGGAGGGGTGCGGTGCCGTCGCACCGCACCGGACGAACCAAGTCACAACCAGTTCCGGGCCATGGCGGAGCAGGGTGACCGGCGACCGGGTCCGGGCCGCCGGTGTCGGCGATGGAACAAGGAACGGTCGTCACCGGTCCTTGTCGGCAGAACCGGTCGGCTGGTGCGGGCCGGCCGGAAAATGAGAAACCGGGGGAATTAATTCCCCCGACCGGCCTACAAAACGGCCCCCATAAATGGGGGGGTCGTGGTTACACCAGGGGGGCAGCCCCCCCCCCCCCCCCCCTTGCCAACGGCTCGGCCGTTGGCCGAGCGCCAGCGCGCTGGGCGCGCTGTGCTCAGGCCGGGCCGCGCCCTGGCAGGGCCGGGCCGTGCCCAGGCCGGGCTTGGCCGCGCCGGTCGGGCCACGTCGCGCCGACCGGGCCGGGCCGCGCCCTAGCGGGCCGGACCCGGACCCGGTTCGGGTCGCCCCTAGGGGTATCGGGCCGGGTCGGACCGGGCCCGAACCCCTTAATACCGAACCTTTTTCGGTCGGACACCCGTAACTTGTGCTACTGGTCTCCGATCGATGCACCGTCAGTTGCGATGCGATCCTTGGATCGAGCCGGTCGTTTCGGTATATCGCACTCAAGGTTTCGGAATACTTTGAGTTCGTCCGGGTTGGTTCGTACACGAAACCAACCGGGCCCTCGGAGCGAAAACGCTCATATCTTAAGCTCCGGACGTCCAAATGACGTGCTGTCGACTTTGTTGGTTTCCTCTTAGTGAGACGGATCTTTTGGCTTACTCCGCCTGAAGTTTGGATGCAGGTGGAGTACGGTCAGGTTGGTTTGCCTTAAAAACCAACCGGGTCCCTGGGATAAAAAGGCCAATAACTCTCAGACCGGGCGTCAGATTTACGTGTTGTCTGTGACGTTGAGTTCCAGTTGACGATACGGAACTTTTGGATACATCAACTCTGGACTATGTGTCAGTGGATGTATCAGCCTATCGGCTCGTGGAGCGGACCCTCCCGAACAAGCTTTCTGTGTGCGGGAACCCTAGAGCTCGCTGCAACTGCTTCTGTGACTGCGACGACGACTGTACAGAGATCCTCAGTGGATTCGACGACGACTACAACACTCAGTGATCCTGTGTGGATCAGTGCTACCGATCCTGTGTGGGTCTGATCCTGCGTGGGTCAGCGCTCAGCGGTTCTGTGTGAGCCAGCGCCTACAGATCCTGTGTGGGTCCGATCCTGTGTGGGTCTTGCGGGGGTTAGTACCTATTGATCCTTTGTGGGTCCGACGACTTAGATGGATCAGTGATCATCTCTATCATCTTTCGAAGAAGTATACCTGTGTGAGCTGAATCCTGTTTTACTTTCCTGTGTGGACTGTGTTGTGTTATCCTGTGTGTATTTACATTTTTCTTTCCTTTGTGGACTGTGTTGTGCTATCCTGTGTGGATTTACGTTTTTTCCTTCCTGTGTGGACTGGGTTGTACTTGGGCTCGGATGTTGGAGCCGAGTGAGAATTGGTGACTTAGGTATATGTATGGGCATATACCTAAGCAGTGTCAGATGTTACTTCGTGATTATATCATTCCTTTTTGGATTATCTTTGTGGATTCTGGGGGACCTTCAGGGGTCTCGGGGTCCCTACTGAGTAACTTATACTCACCCCTGCACGGGCTATGCCCACACTATGTTTTGTTGGTTGCAGACGACGGACAGCGCTGATCGTGGTGGAGGATTGCGGAGCAGGACGGTACCTGGAGGTGGACCACTGGGCGGGATGTACTCGGAGCGGTAGGCTGGACCCGAGGAGCAGTGGAGGCTTTCTGTACCCACCCTTCAGGTGGGATTCCCAGTGGACAGCTCATCGTTGCGGCTTTACCTTTCAGTTGCTGTTTTCCCTTTCGAGTTGTACTTTACTTTCAGTTGGGTTTGTATACTAGTCCACTTACTTTTCTGCACTTACTCTTGTACCATCTTTTACTTAGTGTTTACTTCTACTGCTTGTTTACTCTATGGTGTTAGTTTACTTTACAAAGGCAATGTCTTCCCTTTCTACCGGGATTTGCGCCTTGGTGCTAGTCGCCAGCCCCTGGCCTATGGAAGGCGGGCTTGGGGGAGTCACGGCACGAGCCCCGAGGACAAGTCGTCACAATCTTTCATAAAACATTTTTCTTTATAAAATCATTTAAAATATGTAGTATAATATAAATTTTATAAAATTGTTTATATCCTCGGGGAAGTTCATTATTACCTTATACGTTAAAAAATCATTTTGACTTTTTATAATGATATTCAAAATTTTCCTCTTCAGATAATAGTGGAAATATTATTTTAAAACAACTTTTCAAAGTCAATAATAAATTTAAATGTCCTTAATAAATCATTTGAGTAAATAAAATTACTTTTGTAAAATAATTTTGAAAAATCTAGACATGAAAGAAAATTATATCTGATTAAAAGAGAGATAAAATCAGTTTTTTTTTAAATTTTATTATATTGATTTAAGTAGAAAAGATAGGAAAAGTTGGAAGAAAATATGGAAAATAATTAAATATCTAGATGATAGTAAAATTTAAAAATATTAATAAGGATGGATTATAAGATTCCTTCGATGAAACAAAGAGGAATCCCAAAAAATGAGATTGTAAAATAGATTCTTACCTCTTTGGTAACTCTTAAATTATAACCCCTTGAAATAAAAGGCATGAATTGAAACATTAATAATAAAGAATAAAAAATTATTCATGTTAAATACATCAAAGGGGTGGTATATAAACCACATAAAAGTTAATAGGAAAATAATAACAAATATATATTAATGGAGTGTAAATTGAGAAGAAAACCCTTGCCACACGCATCCTTTTAGTTGAACATTCTTCAACCTAATGTATAATGGTTTAAATAGTGTTATTAATTTATAAAAGAACCATATTCATATTTATAATATCATATATGATCCTCTTATAACATAATACTATTGAGTGGATCCTTGAAACACTTTATGTTTTGATAATTACAAAGCTTTATTTTTCATTTAAAAGTCTTAATTTTTTGAATTATGTAAAGTATGATTAATCATGATCATATCATAATATTTATTTTATTAAAAAAATTTAGTATTTTTTGTTTTTATATTTAATAACATGTACTATATGTTTCCTAAAGTGTTCCTAGGATAATTAATACATTTGAGACCTTATAATATCATTTTACTTATTCTGGAACTAAATTTTTAAAAGTTTAGAAATTGAAAATTTGGAAAAGTATAAAAACTACCATATGGGTTTCAACTAACCATGTCACCTGACCTCATAAAAATATTACCTACCATATGAAAGTCAACTAACCATGTCACCTGACCTTTCCACCTGACCGCATGAACAAAATGTAACTAGCATATGGAAGTCAACTAGTCGTGTCTCCTGACCATGTAACATGACCACATGAAAAAAAATTACCTTCCATATAGGAGTCACTTAGCCATGTCACCTAACTATTTAAACCTACCGCATGAACAAAATTTACAAATTGTATGGGATTCAACTGACCATGTCACCTGACCATGGAACCTGTTGTGAGGAAAAGGATCTTCAATATTTTGACTATAACTTGGTTTAAAAAACAAAAAATTAAGTGATTATTTATGAGTTGGAAAGATAAAAAAATTATATAAATTTTATTAACATAAATTTAAATATGAATCCATCTCTATAAATAAAGATATTAGATTGAAGTCACTGCATGTTTTCAGTTAGAATTATGCAATTTTCCAAAATAATATTCCAATTTTATTTTTATGATCACTTGAATTGTAAAACTCTGATTAAGGTAAATATTGATTATATAGAAGGATAATTTAATTATATAAATATAATTAAACTGTAGATAAAACTGATTCTTCTGTTTTGAAGGTGCGTTTTTAAGTCTGAAACTTTATAAGTTAAGTTGTCTACATATTTCCAAATTCACCTATGTGAAATTAGGTATGTATATTTGTATACATAGATTCACTTGTGAATTTCATACATAAATATACTACATTAAATCCATATGTGGATTTTCCTATGTGAATTTTCAATTTTCTACAGGATATTGTAAAATTTGGAAGTATGCTATGTTTTACGTAACATTTCATTTTTTCCAGTTTTTGAATGTTTATTATGAATATAATTAATGTTTTATTTGTTCTATAATTACTTATTAATTATTTATAAGCCGTGAAAATTGATTTTAAACTATTTTATTAAGTTATTATGGCATGTATTGAATCATAACATTGATTTCTTGGGAAAATGCGAGTTCAGCGTTAAATGTTGTTGGAATGTGAATAGTTTGTCTCACATGCTTTATGGGAGTTTTCCAAGGGACTTTAATTTTGATTATAATTATTCTTTAGTGTTTTATTAATTATACTAACATGTTATCACTTTATAGCATGAATTTAATTTTAAATATTATCGAAGTAACCCACTTCATTTATCTTTGCATTCACATTCAATTAAGAAATTGTATATTGTATTGGGAAAGATGAATTCCAATAGGATTCTGTTGTTGAATATTTTGTTCATAGATAAAATTTATATATGGATTTTGATATATCCAAATTAAAAAATGAAGAGGTTGAGGGAATTCTTGAATTTTACAAGTACTATAAACTTTAACGATCAACTACTTCTCTCAATTGCACTTTAACTGTTTAATCCTTTACTGCTAGAGAGTTCACTACTACCTTGACAATAAAAAAAATATATCTTTTTATCTAGATCTATGGTTCTACTTATTTTTATCATCTTTATTTTTGTATACTTATAACATTTTTTTACTACCCATTAAAAGGTATTATTTTGGATTGTGACTCCCAATCAAAAGTCAGGCATTGGTTTGTGCCACTAGGGGAAAAAGGTAGGTTTTTTGGGTTATGCCTCCATATAAAAAAAAGAAAAGTTTATTTTGGGTTTAATCCTCTAGGTGTAAAAAGGATTTATAATTGATTTATGAATCCAAGTGGAAAGAATCACTACAATATTCCATTATATTAGTTATAGTGGGTTCCATCACTCTCATTTCATGAGATGGGTGAAGTGTAGACATAGGATCATTTATATCCAAACTACTATAAAAATATATTAGGTTATTTTTTATTTTTTATTGCATTAAAATAATAACTCTAATATACCCATTAAATTCATTAATCAATCTTAAAATTCCAATTCATCCCCCTCTTGGATATATTTTCATCTAAACTCCAGACCAACAATTGGTATCAGAACAGGTTCCCTACCTCTGTATATATGTAATTTGTGGTAACCATTTACTGAATTAATCATCAATGGGGAAAGGTGTTGTTTAAGATGTTAGGTGTAATACCCTGAGATTTTGTGAATTATTATTTTTCAAATTAATTTAATCTTTTTCATTTCACAAAACATTGAATGTAGCTTTTTATATATAAAATCCCTATGTTTTTCTTGCATTATACACTACACAAAGTTAATATTTCACTACACAGAACAATTAGATTATCTTATAGTACATGAAAAACTGTTTTTGTCTTGTATTACACACAATATTGATTCCCTTAAGTAGCTTTCATAACATGCAAGTTCGAGTTTTACCAAACGATGATATATTATTAATATTATTATTAAAATTTTATTATAGCTACCACCTAGCCATTGGAATGGAAGTCACGAATAAGATGAAGTAAATTTTAAAACTATGATCTATACATGTATATAAAATTAATCCTTTGGTTAAAAATTAGTTGAAGTGAATGAAAAAACTATTTGAAAATATAGAAATTACTTTTCTAAGAAAACTATTTATCTACGTACAAAAAAAATTTATCCCAATAAATTTAAAAACCCGCTTTGATTAATGTTTTAAATAAAATTTATATATTATATATTAAATCAATATTTTTAATACTCATTCGATAGATTTTATAGGTATAATAGAAGAATAAATCCAAATTTATGAATAAAAGGATGTATTTTCCTAAAAGGTAATTTTACCACCTTTTAATGGAGAACCCATTTTAAATATGTTTTGGGATCCTTTTATAATTATTATTTTACAAAATAAACTTTATTTTTTGAATTGAAATATCAAATTTTACTTTGGGTGAAGTTTTGGTATTTTTCTGAGAAGTTTCATTTTTTAATAAATAGTGAAAAACCCTAAATTTTAATTAAAAACTAATTTTTCATATATTTTATTTATATAGTTAAATTACATTTTAATTTGGTTTTAAAGTATAATTAGATTAATTATATATCACTTCATATTATTTAGGTCATTGGAAACAATTTCACACAGAAATTGAATATAAAAACATTTCAAACTTTTGAACATTTTTACTTTAAAAATATATTATGTCATCCCGTCTGTGGGATTAAATTTAAATTAATTTCTGCCACTTATGTGATTAGAATTGGGAAAATGAATTCCATAATTATAATCATAATAATTTCTAATTTTTAATAAGGTCAAATTAGTTTTTTACAAAAAAAATAGTGAAAGTTATTAAAATGAATTACATTGATTAAGAGAAAAATTAGCTTAACAAAGGACTAAACCTTAAACGTTAGGGAAAAATGACATATAAAATTTTAAAAAATAAATTTTATGGAAATATTTATACACTATACTCCATTTTATGTAATTTGGACCATTATTTGAGCCACTTGACATGGGAAAAATGTAACAACCGAATGTTTTATCAATGGAATTATCTTCTTATAATTTTTTTCTTATAGTATAATCACATGATATTACATATAGAACAAAATTAAACCATTATAAATAAATAATGATTGAAATAAAAGGTATCTTTAGAATTTAAGGAAACTATACCGATAAAATGGTAACTTGACCTTTGGAATAGTAAAGTGACCCTTATGAATAGTAAACTGACCAATGTAATAGTAACCTCACCAATGAAATTATAAATATTAAATTTATCCATCTTATAAGTGTCAATATGATATAATTATATCATAGTATAAGTAATTAAATATTTTAAAAATTATTAATTAATTGTTGGTATTTTTGTAAGTCATATATAGTCAATTACAATTTTATGATTAATTTAATAAATTAAAAGAATATTTAATTTCATAAAAATTATTCATAAAATAATATTTTGATGTCTTATTATTATAATATAATTTTATGAGACCTTAATTAATTTTTCAAAGTGTTTGAAAAGCAGTTTTAATTTTAAAATTTGTATTTTTCAAGTAAATTGTGATTTTAATTAAAAATTAAATTTCTCATATTTAGAAAATTATTTTCATAAAATAAAGTTCATTTTTAAATTCTAAACATTTAAAAATGGTTGGGGTGATTTTTTGTATTTTTCTAAAATACTTGTTTTTTTGGTGAATAGTAAATTTTTTGTATTTAGAAAATAAATGAATTTATACATCATGGTTGAGTCATCGATGATGTTATGCTGATGTAATCCCAATTGGTTAGAACTCACATTCTCAAGTTACTATTTTTTGTCACAATAATCAAGACTATTCATAGTCTTGAGAAAAAATATTAAAATAATGATTAAAATAATGGAAAACCCCTCCTCTCCTCCACTATAAATACCACCCCTCTTTTCCTCCTCTCCTTGCACCTATCAAGCCTTGTTCCTAGTCCAAATTCTGATAAAATATCTCCCTAAGACCCTCTCCCACATCCAATATCTCTTGGTCTCATAAAAAGATCAAAACCTCTCCCCTAAAGAGGCTCTCATGGAGGAAATATTCAAGAGGTAAATTCCTCTTTTATTTTCTTTGCTTTTCTTTTTATGTTCTTTTGTTTTCATTTTTATCCTCACTTATCCTCATAAAAATGGTGTGATAAATCAATTACCTTATATTTACTAGAATTTTGTTATGATAATTTAATAATTCATCATCATCTCTAATTTCCCCTCCTTTTATACTATAAATGAAAACACCATCCGACATGTGTTAATTCATCACAGTCAAGGATGGCATGTTTTAAATTTCTTTTATTGTCTTCAATTATGGTCATGAAACCATTTTTATGGTTGAAACATACACTAATATATTTATTATTTATAATTTATGGTTCATTAATCTTTTGTACACATGATATTAATTTATAAATCAAAATGTGTTCATTATGAAAAAAAATGACAATTAACCAAAACGATTATCATTAAAGTTTCATATAGTGATTCATCTTCACTCCAAATAACAAAATAAATTTTATAATGATTTAATATTATGTATGTTCACTAATAAAATATAACTTCAATTCTGTACAACCATTCTCACCTTACATGTTTATCCTTACATGTATATAAGTAAACTAATCAAGAAAACCAAGGAAACAAACACTCACAAAACAATGAAATTGAACCTATTAACCCACCAAAAAGGTCATGAATGAACTTAATAAGGTTATACTAAATAAATTAAATGTATAATACGTTATTAAAATATTAATTAATTATTTTAATTTGGTTATCCAGGACATTGAGATCAAGTGAAGGACATCATCGTGCTTAAGGTAAGGGATTTCACCCGAACCTCCATTATTCCTTCGGGTTGTTCTATATTTCTTTTTACCCAAATGAATTTCTCTATTATTTTTATTAAAATCTTATAAATTCTGTTTATATGATCCAAACTCATGTATTAATATCCATTAATCATTCTCTTTCATGGAATACATGTTTTTAAATGATTCCCTCCTCAGTTATTCCTCATAAGCAAGCCCGTTTTATGGGAATTTTCCAAATTTTTACCCATTTTAAAGTACACTATATAATATATTTTTAAGAAACCATTATTTTTATAAACCCAATCTTTTTATTATAAAAACCTTCTTGTTTCACTTATGGTTTTATATAAAATATTATTCCCTTTTAAGTTTTAAATTACCTTTGATATTTTCCTTTAACTACACTAAAATGTTTTAATTCAAAAGTTTCTTAAGTAATATTTTTACATGTTATTACATTGATTTGATATAAATTTTCATTATATATTCCTATTCTAACCTATGATTTTTTATGAATGATCTAATTACTTTCCTTCATAAACATTTTAATGATACTCTTATTTGTTATGCTTTATGACGTGATTATGATACCCAATTCTTACCATGGGTACCCTTATGTTTATGTATGATTTATTATGAATGATTAATTATGTGGAAAATATATTCATGAACATGTTAATATGGGTTCTCCCAGATAATTCTCTAATGCATTGGGTAAATTTGAGTCTCATGATAAGTTATATGCAACGGTCTTGGCGGTTAGCCTTGACTCATACAACCATGTGCAACGGTCTTGGTGGTTAACCTTGACTTGTGATACTCAATGTGAAACAAGCCTTAAATCATGATAAATTAATTTTTTATATTTATTCCTCATTACTATGAATCCATTTTTATATGATCCCATGTTTATATGTTATGAATCCATATGTTTCATGCCTTTTTATATCATTATGTCATGCCTTATAACCCGTGTGCTAAAGCTTTATTCTTATGTATATTCCCTTAATATGATTTTTAGATCATCCCTTTGTTTATGTTATACTTATGTTATCCTATGAATATATATGATCACTTTGGAAGTTAGGACCTCTTTATAAATATTAAATAAATAAATGTTTTATTTAGTCCCATATTTTCATTTTTCTGTACCTAGACTTCCAAGACACTAGACTTTACGATCCTTGGCTTGTAATATTATTGTTTATTATACTTAAAATCATGTAATGATATGTGTAAAAGGATAGGGTTTCTATAATTGATATCATATGAAGGTCTAGTTATTTTTTGAGATTATGAATAGAGCAGTTTAGTAAGAACCTTAGGGATGAGACTAAGTATAAGAAAACATCCCTAAATTTTGGTAAGTATAGAGTAAGTGGTTTATAAAGAAAATAAATCCCTATATAGATATGAAAAGGTGGATGTATCTCAAGCACAAATGTATCTAGGGGTAAAACCTGAAAACACCGCTTTGAGCTAAACTTGAATGGGAACAGGTGCACGAAAATGGACCTTGTTGCACTCCGAGTTTGACACTCTCGAAAGATATTCTTTGGTAAATTAATAATTTTAGTACAAACCATTATTAAGGGAACAAAAAAAATAATCCCATAAGAATAAATGTGAGGAAACAGATCATGGGAAACCTAGATTAAAACCTAGGGAATCACAAGTTAGTATATACTTTTCCTTTAAGAGTTTGTCCTTTTATGTTTAAAGTTTATTTATTATTCTTATTAGCTAAGTATTCAAGACCTATAATTATACATTTCTTTTTCTTAGTTAATGGTAAGAAATATAAGAACACATTCCAATAATAATTTTAATAGTCAATGTGAGTATTTCCCTAATGATATGCCTAATATGATGGGAATAGGTGCTCAAAACTTTATAACAATACTTGGTCAACTGGCTCAAGTTTTCAATAATAACTTGAATCATGTAAAAAACCCTCCTCCTATAAGTAAATAGAAATTTTTTGTTGAATCATTCATATGGAAAAGGCCTCCCATGTTTAGTGTATCTTCTAATCCCCTCCTCACATAATAGTGGATTAATTCCATTAAAAAGATATCATCTGTCATCTAGTTCTCATAAGAAGACAAAGTTGCACTGGCGGTCGATCATTTTGATAGGGTAGTTGATCAGTGGTGGACACTAATCAATAATATGAAGTCCTGGGAGGAAATTGATTCCATGGATTGGAAGGAATTCAAAAAAATATTTTTCAATAAATATTTTCCCTAAACCCTCCATATTAAGACATAAAGAGAGTTCCTCAGACTTAAGCAGAAGGAAGATGATTCTATTGGGGCGTATGAAGAAAACTTCACAAGGCTTACAAGATAAACCTCTGGAATTTTCATGACCACCAAAATCAAGGTGGATCTCTTCTTTAGAGTAATAAATCCAAGTATACAAAAAGTGTTGGTGATTTGATACTTCAATGGTTATGAGAAGATTGTCTGTTGTTCCCTAAAGGTTGAAACGTAGATTGTAAACTCTCAATGGTATCATGGTCCTGGAGAAAAAAATTGTAAAATGGAGTCTAATATGGGTGGTTTGGAGAATAAATACCATGATAGAAAGAATATCAAATATATCACATGTCAAAATCAGGGGAAGAAGCATCATGGGAACTGTCTAAAGGGAAATAGTAATTCCATCAAATGTAGAAGAATGGGACATCTAGATAAGAACTGTCGGAGGGATATGAAGAATCCCACTAAAGTGTAAGAATAAAGGAAGGTTCGGATCAAAACATTTAGTACAGTGTTACAACTACAAGGAACATAGTAATTATGTGAACAATTCTCCTACACTAAGGGTTGTTAGATGCAATCAACAACAACCTCTCAGGCAACAAGGAAGGGCTTATTCTATCACTACTGCTGAGGTAGAACCAGACAATGATGCAGTGATAGGTATGTTAGTTATTCATTCAATAATAGAAAACATACTATTTTATTCTTGTTCTACGCATTCATTCATATCTTGTAAGTTTAGTAGAACTATTTAAACACCACCTAAAAATTTGGTGGTTGAGTTATCTATGAGAAAAATGAATGGGGAAATTATTTCATCAAAGTTTTATAAATCCTCCCTGATAATTTTTTGTGGACTGAACCTCCCATAAAATCTTTTCATACTTCTTATGGTAGAGTTTGATACTATTTTGGGCATGGATTGGATGTCTTTATATAAATACAACATTAACTATTGGGAAATGGAGGTCACTCTTCACATCCTAGAGTATCCTCCAATCCTATACAAGTGTAAGGATGAAGATGAATCTTTTTTAGAATAATCATCTCAAGTATGGATAATGTTTACTTTTGAGTAATCATATCTTTCTCAAATGATTGAGATAGAGGAGATGATAATTCTCAAAGATATGCCCATTGTGAGGGATTACAATGATGTATTCCCTGAAGAATTGCTTGAACTTCCTCCTGATTGAGAGGTTGAGTTCTCAATTGAACTTATTCATGTATCCCTGCCTATATCAAAGGCACCTTATAGAATGTCCACCGTTGAGATGGAAGAGCTAAATAAGTAGTAACAGGAGAATCTGGAGAAGGGTTTTATATGCTCGAGTGCTTCACCATGGGGTTCATCGGTCCTCTTTGTTAAGAAGAAGGATGGATCAATGTACCTATTTATTGATTATCATGCGCTCAAAAAAATCACAACAAAGAAAAATTATCCCCTTTCATGGATATATGACTTGTTGAATCAGCTATGTGGGGCTAGTTATTTCTCTAAGGTGGACCTTCGGTCGAGATATCACCAATTAAAGGTGAGGAAGGAAGATATTCCCAAGACTGACATTCGAATGAGGTATAGGCACTATGAGTTCATAGTAATGCCCTTCGTACTTAGTAATGCTCCAGAAATATTCATGGATTTAATGAATAGATTCTTTATAGATTACCTTGACAAATTTGTGGTATTCTTTATCGATGATATTCTAATATACTCCATGAGAAAAGAGGAATATGAGGAGTATTTGAATACTGTGTTGAATAATTTGTGAAGGGAGAAAATTTATGTAAAGTATAGTAAATTTTAGTTATAGATGGAATAAGTATCATTATTAGGGTATGTTATCATCAGTAAAGGGATATCTATAGACCCTTCCAAGACAAAGTCAATTGAAGAGTGTCCAAGGACAACATTTGTAATGGAAATTCGTATCTTTTTGGGTCTATCTGGGAATTATCGACGATTTGTGAAGAACTTATCACAATTTTCAAACCCAATGACCAAGCTGAAATGTAAGGGTGTGAAGTTTTTTTATACTCAATAATGTGAGTAAATATTTAAGGAGATTAAAAAGATACTTATCACTGTGCTAATACTCACACTCCCAACAAGTGGATAACTCTTTACGGTGTACAATGATGATTAAAATAAAGTCTTAGGTTGTGTACTAATGCAAAATGATAAATTGATAGCCTATGCCTCAAGACAGTTCTAAATCCATGAGAAAAACTATCTCATGCATGATCTGGAGTTTGAAATCGTGATCTTTTCTTTGAAAATTGGGCGGAATTATCTCTGTGTGGAGAAGTGTGAGATATATACTGATCACAAGAGTCTCAAATATATATTCACAAAAAAGGGGATTAATGTGAGCCAGTGAATATGGTTAGATCTCATCAAGGATTATGACTGCTCAATCCACTACTATCCTAATAAGGTAAATAAGGTGGTAGATGATCTAAGTAGAAAGGATCCTGCATATTTATCAATGATGAGATTTGAGAAGGATCCAATATTCTTATATTTACTGAGGATAAATATGGGAACCATTAAGGTATGAATATCATCAATCCTTTATTAAATGGTTTCTTAACCATCCCTCATGGAGAAAATAAAGGATGCTCAAAGAAAAGATGTGGAAATTCTGAAAAGGGTGGAAGTTATTAGAAATGGGAAATCCTATGATTTCAAGATTTATGAGTAAGGATTTGTAATATTTGGGTCATGATTATGTGTATCATCCTATCTAGAGATAAAGAAGGAGCTTTTGAATGATGCACATAGCTCAAACTTCTCTATTCACCAAGGAATTAGAAAGAAGTATCGAGATCTCTGAGAGAACTTTTGGTGGGACAATATGAAGAAGGATATTGTTGAATATACTTCAATGTTCCTAGTATGTCAAAAAGTGAAGGCTGAAAGACAAAATTATAAGGGGATGATAAAACCACTACCCATACCAACATAGAAGTGGGAGAACATCACAATGGAATTTCTCACTGGAATTCCAAGGACATCCAAAGGAAATAATGTTATATGGGTCATTATGGATTGTCTTACAAAGACATCTCAATTTATCGCAATTCAAGAGTACTTATCATTGGATCAACTTGCACTGATATATATCAAAGAGGTGATAAGTCTGTATGAAGTACCACTATCTATTTTATCTAATAAAGGTCTGAGATTCATCTCGAAGTTCTAGAAAAGTCTCCAGCATGCTCTAAGCACTGAACTAAACTTAAGTACGTCCTATCAGCCTCAAATTAATGGTCAATATGAGAATACTATTAAAAACTGAAAGATATGTTGAGAGAGTGTTCTATGGACTTCAAAGGAGTATGAGACCAACAACTATCATCGGTCGAATTCTCTTACAATAATAGTGTCCACTCAAGTATCTGAATGGTTCCATATGAAGTCCTTTTTGGGAAAAGGTGTAGAACATTGGCGTGTTGGGATGAAGTCAGTGAACATAACCTGTTAGGACATGAAATGGTTGAAGAAATGGTGTAGAAGGTAAAAATCATTCAGCAGCACATCAAGACAACCCAAATTTGAAAAAATAGATATGCAGACAATTGTTGATGAGACCTTGAGTTTAAAGTTGGATACATTGTATTCCTTTGCATATCTCCATGGAGCAAGGTCATGAGATTTGGGAAGAAATGAAAGCTAAGTCCTAGGTACATAGGCCCCTTCGAGATCCTTGATCGTGTTGAAGTTGTGGCCTATCGATTGGCACTTCCACCTTTAATGTCTAAAGTACACGATGTATTCCATGTATCCCTCTTAAGTAAGTACATACCAAATCCCTCACATGTACTATCTTCAGAGGTGGAATAGTTGGAAAATGGACTTTCTTATGAGGAGCATCTAGTGAAGATATTTGATTATAGAGATAAAGTTCTACAAAACAAGACTACTCACCTGGTCAAAGTACTATGGAGGAACCACAAGTACAAAGAGGCAAAATGATAACTAGAGGAAGCGATGAAGGAAAAGTACCCACATCTGTTTTTTATCTTAGAATGTAAAATGAAATTTCGAGGGTGAAATTTCATAAGGGGAAAGAATGTAATGACCCAATGTTTTATCAATGGAATTCCCTTATTATTATTTTTTCTTATATTATAATCACATTATATTATATATAAAACATAATGAAAACTGTATAAATGAAGAATGAGTGAAATAAATGGTATCTCTAGAAGTTAAGAAACATATACTAATGAAATAGTAACTTGACCTTTGGAATAGTAATGTGAACCTTATGAATAATAAACCGACCAATGTAATAGTAACCTCACTAATGAAATTATAAATAAAAAATTTATCCATCTTATAAGTTTCAATATGATATAATTATATTATAGTATAAGTAATTAAATATTTTAAAATTTATTAATTAACTGTTGGTATTTTCGTAATTCATGTATATTTAATTACAATTTTATGATTAATTTAATAAATTTAAAGAAAAATTATTTTCATAAAAAAAATTCATAAAAAAATATTTTGATGTCTTATTATTATAAAATAATTTTATGAGACCTTAATTAATTTTTCAAAAGTGTTAGAAAAATAGTTTTAATTTTAAAATTTTTATTTTTCAAGTAAATTTTTATTTTAATTAGAAATTAAATTTATCATATTTAGAAAATTATTTTTATAAAATAGAGTTCATTTTTTAATTCTATACATCGAAAAATGCTTTGGTTGAATTTTTGGGATTTTTCAAAAATACTTTCTTTTTTTGGTGAATAGAGGATTTTCGGTATTTAGCAAATAAATGAATTTCTACATCATGGTTGAGTCATAGATGATGTTCTGTTGATGTAAGCCCAATTGGTTAGAAATCACATGCTCAATTTATTTTTTTTGGTCACAATAATCAATACTATTCATAGTCTTGAGTAGAAATATTAAACTAAGGATTAAAATGATGGGAAACCCCTCCTCTCCTCCACTATAAATACCACCCCTCTTTACCTCCTCTCCTCACACATCTAAAGCCTTGTTACTAGTATAAATTCTAATAAAATCTCTCCCTAATACCCTCTTCCATTTCCAAGATCTCTTAGTCTCAAAAAAAGACCAAAAACTCTCCCCTAAAGAGGCTCTCAAGGAATATATATTCAAGAGGTAAATTCCTCTTTTCTTTTCTTTTTATTTTCTTTTTATGTTCCTTTATTTTGATTTTTGTCCTCACCTATTCTAATCCAAATTATGTGATAACTCCATTACCTTACATTTACTAGAATTTTTTTAAGCTAATGGAATCATTCATCATCATATCTCTCTTCCCCTCCTTTTATACTAGAAATGAAAACACCATCTGAGATGTGTTAATTCATCACATTCAAGGATTACGGGTTTTCAATTTATTTTACCATATTAAATTATTGTCATAAAACCATTTTTATGGTTTAAGTAGACTATAATTTATGTATTATGTCTAATTTAAGGTTATTCAATTTTTTTACATGTGATATTAATTTATAAAGAAAAATGTGTTCGTTGTGATCAAAAACTTCCAATTAACCAAAACAGTTATCATTAAAGTTTTATATAATAATTTATATTCAGTTCAAATAACCAAATAAATTTTATTAGAATTTAATATTATGTATGTTCACTAATAAAATATAAATCCAATTATTTACAACCATTATCACCTTACAATTTTATTGTTACATGTATATAAGTAAACCAATCAAGAAAACCAAGGAAACAAATGCTCACAAAACAATAAAATTTAACCTCTTAACCCACAAAAAAGGTCATGAATGAATTTAATAAGGTCATACTAAATAAATTACATGTATAATAGGTTATGTAAATATTAATTAATCAATCTAATTTGGTTATCCAGTACATTAAGATCAAGTTAAGGACACCATCGTACTTAAGGTAAGGGATTCTACCTGAACCTCCATTATTCCTTCGGGTTGTTCTATATTTCTTTTTACCCAAATGAAATTATCTATTATTTTAATTCACATATTCTAAATTATTTTTATATTATCCAATTCAAGATCCATTCATCATTATCTTTCAGGGATATACATGTTTTTAAAATGATTCCCTCCTTAATTATTCCCAATAAGCAAGCCTGTTTTAAGGGAACTTTCTGAACTCTCACCCATTTTCAAGTACACTATATAATCTGTTTTTAAGACACCATTGTTTTTATAAAACAACTATTTTTATAATGAAAACCTTCTTGATTCAATTCTGGTTTTATATAAAATATTATTCCCTTTAACATTTTGAATGACCTTTGATATTTTCCTTTAACCACACTAAAATTTTTTTGTTAGGTCCACAAGGTTGAATACCCTGAGAGGGGGGGAGAATCAGGGTATGACTAATTTAAAATTAAAGCCTGTTCTGATCTTGTTTCACTGTTAAGAAAAACACTCTTCTCTCTCTTTCCCGTTGCACAATATAAACAGAAAGTAAAGCATGCACAGGACACATCAATTTTTACTTGGTTCACCCTCACTGGGCTACGTCCAAGGAGCATACACCAGCAATGTGCCGATGTACCAAATCCACTATAAGCACACTGCTGTTTACAAGGTTTGAGATAGATCACTTCTATTCCCAGGCTCACTACCTTTACAATGTTTAGGTTCAGCTCATTGCTTTCCCAAGGGTCACTCTCTGTCTCTCTCTCTCTGGCTCACTACCGGTGGAGAGGATCACCTTCTTCCTCTTCCTTTTCTCACTGCTCTGGAAAGGATAAAATCATAGTTTATAGACCTATAGGTATCTTCATTATCACTAATGAATACATCCTCTTTTGTATGTGGATGCTCTGTTGAAGTCTAACTTTCACCCGTAGATGAATTTCACTTTGCACTGAAGGTATCGGGAAATCTTCCAGCTTCCACACAGCCCTGAATCACTAGCTTGAAACAACCTTACTTGGAACCCTTCTCTAAGTCAGCGTGCAAGTCACGGGGCGCAAGTAAAAACTAGCACACAAGTCCACCTCAACCACTTGCGTGACACAAGCTTCTGCTACTCCAAACTTGTGAGACACACAACCCTCTACACCCAATCCAATTTTGGCGCACAACCAACAACTTTCACGATTCTTCAAAATTTGGAACCCAAGTGTCACCAAACCAATTGCATGACACTTCCTTCTTCAAATCAGAACTTTCGTGACTCTCTTCCTTCCTCGCCTAGACCACCTTGGGCACGCAACAAACAACTGTCGCGCATCTTCTACTTGCGCGACCCACCACCACTTGCGCGACCCCCACACCTGCATAACGGGAGCTCTGATTTTCTCTAAGTCTTGAACTCATGACAAATGAGGAGGGGTCTACCTGTATTTATAGGCATTTGAACACCCTGCGTGACGACATGAAAGTCTCCCTTCGGCGTGCAAGTCTCGGCGCGCAAGTCTCCTGCCACGCAAATCACTTGCGCGACCAACTCCAAAACCTGCGTGACCCTTATCCATTTGCATTATTTTGATGTTTTGATATTGAAAAACATATGGCACGCAAGTTTCCTCTCCTTAAAGTACACAACGTGCAACTCCCTTTGCCAAAAACCACTTTTCTTCATTTGTCAATTTTCAGGCCCAAAAATTTGGCAAACACTGGAAAACGGCGCCACCTTGTATCTGCTCTTTTTGTATCGCCTTCAGATCATTCATTCATTTGTCAACGTTTTGAATCAAACATGGATCGTTAACCACAACCCTTGAACTCGACATGCCACCATGAAATCCCCTTTGTCAACAAATTTGTATTTCATGGTTTGCTTTGTCAAAAATCACAACACAGATATCCACTTTTTCAAAAAACACAATCACCTCAAAAATGCTTCAATGATGCCTTAAGGGATTTTTGCCTAACAATCTCCCCCTTTGGGTTTGTTGACAAATATTCTATAAAAAGATACATCGTTAATTCTTCAACCACCATTCGCCTATTGCAATTCCGATAGCGATCAAGGATTTACTCAACACATACTCTAAGCCCACATGAGAAATTCTCGGCGTGAGAAACAAGAGTAAATGAAAAGTTCATCAATGAATCATTTCAACTCTAACACCCACTGTTGACACCAAACTGATACCAATTTTTGGAAATATTCTTATCGCATTCTAACACCATTCTTCTGATTTTATCATGATCCTCATCTATCATGATATCTATTCTTATATCGATCACTTCTTGCATCGTCAGATTTAAAACGCTCCCTCTATCTGCTCACAAATTTAACTCTTGTCAGCTGTAAATCCTCTTCAGTACTATTACCTGTGTTTTCCAAGCTAACATCTGGATAAGCACTTTGAACCAACTTTAAATTCCCCTATCTGGCTGCTCCACCTGTCAGCTTATCCACATATCAATCATTATTTATCAAATTGTCACACTGTCTCCCCCTTGAACAATCACTATTTTCTCACCCTTTGTCAATGAACCCAAAGGTCACTCCTTTGCGGTCTATAATAGAGTAGAGAACATACATCAGCACATTAGTGAAAAACACATAATACCTCAAGGAGAGGGGGTTCCACATCCATACTCTTTTAAGTGTGGGGAGTCGACTAAAATCCTAGAGCCATTTGATTCCTTTCAAATGCTTCCTTGGGTAAGGCCTTTGTCAGAATATCTACAACCTGTAGCTATGTGGGCACATACTCTAACTAAACGATTCCCTGCTCAACCTTCTCCTTGATAAAATGATAATTTATCTCAATGTGCTTTGTCCTTTAATGATGGATGGTATTTTTTCTAAGATTGATAGCACTTGAGTTATCACACTGGATTCCGATCGGAGACTTCACTTCAACTCCCATATCTTCAAGCTGCTGCTTCATCCACAATAATTTTGTGCATGATTGAGTGGCCAAAATATACTCAGATTTCGTGGTGCTCAATAAAATGCAATATTGCTTCTTGCTTAGCCAATAAATACACAATCCACCAAGATATAATGCACCACCTGATGTTGATTTTATATCATCCGCTGAACCGGCCCAATTTGCATCTGTGTAACCCAATAACACTGATTAAGATTTGTAATTATACATCAGACCAAAATCCATGGTGCCTTTGATATACCGAAGTATTCTTTTCACTGTGATCATGTGGATATCCTTGATATTACTCTGATATCTTGATTCTTGGCATGTGGTGAAAACAATGCTAGGCCTTGTTGCAGTTAAGTACAATAGACTTCCAATGATTTGCCTGTATTCTGTGATATTAACTATCTTTCCATCTTCATCTTTTGATAATTTCATCCGGGTAGAAACTGGAGTCTTCATCTCCTTGGAATTCTCCATTCCAAACCTTCTTAAAACCACCTTAGAATATTTGGATTGAGAAATTAATGTTCCATTCTTTCCTTGTGTCACCTGTAGACCAAGGAAAAATGTTATCTCTCCAATCATTGACATTTCAAACTCATTTTTCATGAATTTGGAAAACTTTCTGCATTGAGCTTCATCTGATCCGCCGAATATTATGTCATTGACATAAACCAACACCATCATCCTTTGATTACTATCGTTTCTAAAATAGAGATTGTAATCAACTCCCCCACACTGGAAACCAAGCTTTTTCAAGTACTGATCAAGCCTTGAGTACCATGCTCTTGGTACTTGTTTTAGCCCATAAAACGCCTTCTTAAGCCTGCAAACTTTGTTATCATCCTCATGAATGAGAAAACCATTTGGCTGCTCAATGTACACCTCTTCTTTTAGAACCAGATTTTGAAATGCAGATTTGACGTCCATCTGGAACACTTTGAACTTTCTTTGCACTGTTATGGCTAAAAATAATATGATTGTCTCTAGCCTTGCAACTGGTGCAAATGTCTCATCAACATCAATAACCTCTATTTGGGAGTATCCTTTGCAGACCAGTCGTACTTTGTTTCTAATCATTGTGCCATATTCATTCATCTTGTTGCGAAAGACCCATTTAGTCCTGATGACGTTCTTATCTGCTGGCCTCGAAACAGTCTCCCACATTTGGTTCTTTTCAATCTGATCAAGCTCTTCATTCATATCCTGAACCCAATTTTCATCTTCAGTTAAATCAGTAAAACATTTTGGCTCTACCTGAGATAAGAAAGATGTTTGCTGCAGTGAATTCATAATTCTTGTCTAAATTGGAGTTGTCTGATCACCAATGTTATTCTGCCCATCAATTTCAGCTCGACTCTTTGGCTTCCTTGCAGACACAGACTTGAAACTTTATTGTTCATCATCAGTGTCTTCTTCTGAGTCATCATCTGCCACTTCTTCTCCTCCTATGTTGTTATCCTCTTCATCACTTTCATCAAGAAACTGTTCACTGTGCTATTGAATATTCACTTCATTTTCCACAATAGTGACATCATTTCTCTCAACAATTTTTCCCAGCCTTTTTTTGAAGCATTTATATTCTTTGCTTTTACCTGAGTAGCCAAGGAATATCCCCTAATCTCCTCGTGATTCAAACTTCTTGTGGTTTTCTATGTTGAGTATGAAACACTTACTTACAAAGATTCGAAAGTATTTCAACATTGGTTTCTTTATGTACCACATTTCATATAGAGTCTTCTCTTCTTTCGGACACAATAGAGCCCTGTTCAAAATATAGACCGATATCAAAACTGCTTCCTTACAAAATTTATCTGGTAAGTCCTTTTCATTAAGAATTGTTCTGGCCATGTTGTTGATTATCTGATTTCTCCTTTCAACTACTCTATTCTATTGGGGAGTTCTCACTGATGAAACTTGATTCCTTATTCCGTGTTTCTCGAGATAGTCTTCTACTTGACTGTTTGTGAATTCGGTACCGTTATCAGTACGAAACTTTAGAATTTTCTGCCCAATCATCCTTTCTGATTCCCTCTTATATTGCTTAATACAACTAAACACTTCTATCTTATGGTTAATAACAAATACCCAAGACATTCTGATATAATCATCAATGAAAAGGACATAGTACCTTTGCCCATTTATGGCGCGTGGTGAGATCGGTCTACAAACATCAGCATGCACCAATTCGAGCACTCTGGTTGATTTCCGTTCCTTTAGCTTGTATGTCTTTCTAATGACCTTCCCTTGTTGGAAAGCATCACACGTATGAGTGCGATCACGTGATAATTTGGTATGGTCTCTAGCAGCATCACACTTTACAAGATCTTCCATAGATGGTTGGCATAGATGACCAAGTTGCTTATGTCACAGCTTGTTTTCTTCCTCTCTGGATAAAAGACACATATCTTCTTCCCCACTTACAAGGTAAAGATTTCCCTTTGTAATTTTTTCCTGTAGAATGACTGCTCCATATATTCCTTTCACAACACACATCTTCTTGGTAAATTGGATAGAGTTCCCAGAGCCACATAGTTGACTGACACTGAGTAAGTTATGACTGAGGCCCTCTATTACCAAGACATCAGCACATCTCATTTCTTTTCCCCCAAATTTATCCTTTCCAGTTCCAATAATATTCATCCCTACATCATTCCCAAACTTGATAACACCTTCTTTGTCATATTTAATTCTTGTAATGAGATCATTGTTACCTGTCATGTGGGATGTGCAACCACTGTCAAGGATCCATACTCCTAAACGATCTGAAGCTTTAAGGGAAATTTCTGCAACAACTGCCTTCTTATCCTTTTTATTTTTGATCTATGTCTTCGACTTCACACTCGATATGGTTTGGAGAAGTTGATCTTCCTTAGAGTGTGATGGACCAGCTTCATCCTGTAGAGTTGCAAGTCGATTTTTTGTTTTCATCTCACTTGTCGATTCCCTAACTTGCTGCTTATGAGTGCTCGATATTTATTTTGGCACATTTCTTTTAATGATTTATGTGTAATATCTAGCCAGGTGACCAAATCCTCTACACCAAAAACAATAACCTTCAAAAGATGTTCTATAATATTGAGCTCTGTTTGGCTACCATTGTTGTTCTTGTGCCCTTTGGTGTCTCTTGGCTATAGAACACACATTTTTTGAGTGTCCCATCTTTCCACAGCAATAGAACCTAATGTAAGGATCATTCCTATGTGTCACTTCTGCACTACTAGTTTTTCCTTGGGATCTGCTAATATTTTGTTTTGTACCCAAATCCACCTTCACTTTTGGAATGGGTGCTTGCGGTCTGACATCAATATTCACAGTTTTTTGTTTTTGATCAGACCCTAATTCATCCTTAGCATCTAAGCTCGATTGCTTCTTCTTTCTTACTGAACTACTAGCCTCCTCTATCATCTTTTATGTCCTCTGAATGACCTGCTTTCCTGAAATCATATTGGGAGTCAAGAGTTTTTCTTGATCCTTCATTTTTTCATCGCAGACTGACCACTTCTTCTTCAATCTCTTCGATACACTTGACTTGATCTTTCACTTTTCTATTCAATCCATCGATCTCTCTTTTATATTCTTCAATCTTGAGATTATACTCACTAACTGATTCTGAGTTCTCTGGTGTTGATAACTTGAGTTTCTCAATTTCTTCCATCAACTCAGACTTCTCTTATTCCTGCTGCTGTATATAGAGTTTGGCAGCACTATCAACTTTGTTATCTTTCTTTTTTTTGGCTCTCCAAACATTTATCTCCTCAAGAGTAGCCTCTAACTCATCTTGAATATCTATTCTTCCTTCAACTTCTTCTTCTTCATCATCACCTTCAGTTTTTTTCTTCTCTCGAGAACTACCGATGACTGCCACCATAGCATTTTCTCCACGATATTTGCAATTTTCAATCTCCTCCACCTCTTCAACCTCAGAATCATCTGAACTTTCTTTTTCTTGGGAGAGAATATTCTTCTTCTTGAAGAAATTTCTCTTGAATTGCTTCTTCCCTTTCACATAGGCTGAAGATCTCTTCTTGGGAATTTCAACTTCATCTTCATCATTTTCTTCTTGAAACTTTTTGGGGCAACTTGCGGTAAGATGACCAACTTTTCCACATCTAAAGGAAGAAAGTGGAAGTTTCCCTTTGAACTTTCATTTTCCTCTATGAAGATTTGAGGAGAAGAATTACATTACCTCATCTATTTCTTCATCCTCCTAAGAATCTTCAATGGTGAGCTTCTTCATGGCCTTAAATGCCACCTATTTGGATTTCCCCTTTTCGACAACGTCGTTATCATCATTTCCCATTTCATATGAAACAAGAGTGTTGTGCGGGTTATCCAATGTCAGCTCTTTCGGGTCTTTGTATTCCAAAACAAAAACTTTCGGATTGAACCGAGGTGGAAGTTTTCTCAGGATGTTCTTCACAATTTTTATATCTTAAATAACATCTCCAAGACCTATCATGTCCTCCACAACAATATTTACCCTGTCAAAGAATGCATCAACAGATTCATTCGGTTTCATTCTCAGATCTTCATACTTGTTCCACAACACTTACAACTTTGCCTCTCTGGCCTTTGTATCCCCTTCATATATATTCAATAACTTTTCCCACATGGAATGTGGCATTTTTCAAGACATCACCTTTGTATATATAGGATTGGATAGGGCTCCCCCTAAGGCATGGATTTCTTTGGAATCAGCATCCAACTCTCTACGCTCAGCTTATGATAATGCACCACTATTAATATCAGTTGTTATGCCATTCATTTCTATTGTGAATACATCCATTCCCAAAGATCGGAAGTAGTGTTGCATCCGATTCTTCCATAGCTGAAAATTGTTCACATCGAATATCGGAATCCCTTTATGATTGGTGACCTCCATTTGAGAGAAGAACTAATATCAACCTTTCCCTCTGATACCAATTTTTAGGTCCACAAGGCTGAATACCCTAAGAGGGGGGGTGAATCAGGGTATGAATAATTTAAAATTAAAGCCCGTTCTGATCTTCTTTCGCTGTTAAGAATAACACCCTCCTCTCTCTATCCTGTTTCACAATATAAACAAAAAGTAAAGCATGAATAGGACACGGTAATTTTTACTTGTTTCACCCTCACTGGGCTACGTCCAAGGAGCATACACCGGCAATGTACCGATGTACCAAATCCACTATAAGCACACTGTTGTTTACAAGGTTTGAGATAGATAACTTCTATTCCAAGGCTCACTGCCTTTACAATGTTTAGGGTCAGCTCACTGCTTTCCTAAGGGTCACTCCTTGTCTCTCTCTCTCTGGATCACTACCGGTGGAGAGGATCACCTTCTTCCTCTTCCTTTGCTCACTACTCAGAAAAGGATCCACTCATAGTTTATAGACCTGTATTTTTCTTCATTTTCACTAATGAATACATCCTCTGTTGTATGTGGATGCTCTGTTGAAGTCCAACTTTCACTCGTAGATGAATTTCACTTTGCACCGAAGGTATCAAGAAATCTTCCAGATTCCACACATCACTGAATCACTGCTGTTAAACAACCTTAATTGGCGCCCTTCTCTAAGCCAGCATGTAAGTCTCAGCGTGCAAGTCAAAACTGCTATGCAAGTCCACCTCAACCACTTGCACGACACAAGCTTCTGCTACTCCAAACTTGCGTGACGCACAACCCTTTACACATAATCTAATTTTGGTGCAGAACCAACAAATTTTGCAATTCATCAAAATTTAGTGTGCAAGTGTCACCAAACCACTTGAGCGACACTTCCTTCTTCAACTTAGAACCTGTGCGACTCTCTTCCTTCCTTTCCCAGACCACCTTGGGCATGCAATAAACAACTATCACGCAACTTCTACTTGCGCGACCCACCACCACTTGCGCGACCACCACACCTGCGCGACGGGAGCTCTGATTTTATCTAAGTCTTGAACTTGTTCCGAATGAAGAGGGTTAGACCTGTATTTATAGGCATTTGAACACCCTGCGCGACGGCATGCAAGTCTCCCTTCAGCACGCAAGTCTCGGCGCACAAGTCTCCTGCCGCGCAAATCACTTGCGCGACCAACTCCAAAACTTGCACGACCCTTATACATTTTCCATATTTTGATTCTTTGATCTTGAAAAAAATATGGTGCGCAAGTTTCCTCTCATTAAAGTACACGGTAAACAAGTACCTTTTCAAAAAACCACTTTTCTTCATTTGTCAATTTTCAGGCCCAAAAATTTGGCAAACACTGGAAAACGGAACCACCTTGTATCTGCTCTTTTTGTACCGCCTCTAGATCATCCATTCCTTTGTCGAAATTCTTGAATAAAACATGGATCATTAACCACAGCCCTTGAACTCAACATTCCACCATGAAATCCCCTTTTTCAACAAATTTCTATGTCATGGTTTTCTTTGTCAATAATCACAACACAAATGTCCACTTTTTCAACAAACACAATCACCTCAAAAATACATTAATGATGCCTTGAGGGATTTTTTCCCAACAGTTTTAATTCTAAAGTTTCTTAAGTACTCTTTTTACATGTTATTACTTCAATTTGACATCACTTTTCATGATATATGACTAGTCTGCCCTATAATTGTCCATGAATGATCTAATTCCTTTCCTTCATGAACCTTTTTATGATACTCCCATTTGTTATGCTTTATGACATGATTATGATACCCAATTCTTACCATGGGTACCCTTATGTTTATGTATGATTGATTATGTATGATTCATTATGTTGAAACCATATTCATGAAAATGTAAAGATGGGTGCTCCCAGATATCCCTCCAATGCATTGGGTAAATTTTAATCTCATTAGGCGTTATGTGAAATGGTCTTAGTGGTTAGCCTTGACCCGTGCTATCATATGCAACGGTCTTAGTGGTTAACCTTGACTTGTTATCCTCTATATGAAATGATCCTTGACTCATGATAAAGTCTTATTTTATGTTTCTTCCACATACTATGAATTCATATATATATGATCTCATGTTTATATGTTATGAATCCATATGTTCCATGCCTTTTTATATCATTATGTCATGCCTTATAACCCGTGTGCTAAAGCTTTATTCATATGTTTATTACCTTACTAAGATTTTTATCTCATTCCTTTGTTCAAGTTATTCTCAGGTTATCCTATGAAGATGTATGAGTACAATGGAAGTTAATATCTCTTTATGAAGATTAAATAAAGAAAGGTTTTATTTAGTGCCATGTTTTCAATATTATGTACCTATTCTTCCAATACACTAGACTTTATGGTCCTTGGATTTTCATATGATGATTTATTATGATTAAAATCATGTAATGATATTTGTAAAAGGCTAGGGTCACTATAAAAAATGTGGGATTGATTTTCTTTTCAAAAATTTACAAGAATTTCACTCCTCCTCCGATATAAAAAGGAACTCACTCATCCTACTTATTCACACCTCTAAAGCCATTTGTATCACCCAAAATCTGATAAAATAATCTTCCAACATACCTCCCTTCATCCTATAATCCTCACTTTGTGCATAAATCCAACCAAGTAATCCCTTTTGTGCAAACCAAATGGAGTTACCCAAAGAATAGGTAACATTCTTCCTTAAGATCCTTTGTTTTATTTTCATTCTCCACCCCCTGAACTATTTTTATTCCATGATTATATAATAAAATAATTATCCTAAATATGATGATATTTTTTTATTATAATTTTTTTACCTACACTTACACACACTTCCATATAATGGGTAACGAACTTACCATTCTTGTGTACGGATAACTACTGCCTCACGAAACAATGTTGTTCTTTTTTCCTTTACCACCTCTCATGGTTGGGAATTATGATGGAAAATCTATTTCTATATGATATATGTGATATTTATAATTTATTTAATCTTATTTAATTATTATATAAAACATACTTTCATGATTTCCATTTTTTGTAAATAAGATAACTTCATTTGTGGATGTGTGGACTACTGCCTCCTCAAAACGATGTGATTCATTCACACTTTACATGGAACATATTAAGTATGGGTTTAGTAAACATATGTGATATATATGAAATAATAATTCTACTATAATTTTAATATATATGTGTCATTTACTTTTTTCTTTCAAAAATATATTTTAACAAAAACAACGTTCATGCATACGTACAACCTACCGTCTCCATAAACAGTGTATTCCATCTCATAAATCTACCATTTATACATTATTATAAATATTTATATAATGAATATTATGATATTTGTATCATGTTTTAAATTATTTAAATAATTAAATCATGATATATGTAAGAGTATTAATAATAATAAGTCAAAACATATATGAAAAACAAGGCGGATATTACCCGAAGCATAACATTAAATTGGAATTGTTAATAAGTGGGTAATATAAATCCATAAATGATATTATATATAATAATATGGTTATTTTTAAGATTTATAATAAACTTATATTTATTATATGTAAGGTTTTAATGTTCTAAGAAATAAAATACTTGAGGTAATGGTTTTCACATCTCACTTCTTATATCCGTGATATACATGCCTTATTCACCACTCGTTTATTTTGTGTGGTGTATATACTGACCATGTATGTATTATATGATTATTATACTTAAATTTATAGTTATTTAAATATTCATTTGATTATATTTCTTTCATGTGTTATATGTTTCAAAAGTTACCAAATTGGTAAAGTAATTTTGTCTCAAATTTCTTTCTTTGAGACACATGCCATGTTATGCACCTATATTTTTCTATGAGGTGTATATACTACCTTTGACATGTTATATCATGAATATAATTATTTTAATGATATTTTAGGCATAATTTAATTTTATTATTTTCATTTTATTATTATTCAAATTTACCAAAGTTATAACGATTTATTACTACAGTCTCATTATTTATCAAGATTGTTTAAGATTACGCTTCCATTGATGAAATATTATAATCCACATCTCAAGAAATCTCATGAATTTTATTATTGTATGTTTTTTCATGTTATATCCAAGTAATGATACCATTTTTACATGATTTTTTACTTCATATAATTAAGAATTTATTTCATGAAAATTTAAATTTATTTCTCCTTTTAGTCGGAAATATATGTTCTTTCAAAACTGTGTTTTTTAAAAATGTTTTCAAAAATATTTTACTATTATCCTGTGATGTTTAAAGGAAATTTTTACCAATGTATTACCTTTTTACAAAAAAAAAATTAAAATAATCTTCTTTTAATTTTCTAATCAAGGAACTTTACAAAACTTTTAAGGTGAAAAAGGAATGTTCGGCATATATGAACTTACACTCTGTCCTAATCATCATTTCCTTGGTTCTTAATTTTTACGTTTACATGGTTATTTTTTTTAAAGATAATTTTTTCCTAATATTCTTTAAATTTTTTTATTTTAAAATGGTTTTCAAATAAAAATATTTTTCAAAAAAAATTATGTTTAAAAGGTGTTTTAATTGATTTTTAAAGCTCCCTTTATATGTTTTTTAAGAAAAGGATTTCAAATATCTAATATCTTATTTTATATGTTTTCAAAGAAAATTTTTTTCAAAATTATTTCAAGATTCTTTTATAATTTTTCATGGAAAATATTTTTCAAAATTTTTTAAATCTTCTTTTATAAGTTTTCGAGGAAAAAGGTTTTCAAACTATTTTCAAGCTTCTTTTTTAAGTTTTCAAGGAAAAGGGTATTCAAAATGGTTTCAAGATTATTTATAAGTTTTAAAGTTTATTTTCAAGGAAAATGGTCTTCAAAATGTTGTATGTTTTTAAATAGAAAGGGATATTTTCCTCAAGAAATTTTTTTAAAAGATATTTCAAAATTATTTTCCATCTAAGATGACATCTGATTTTGTTACTCATTCCCTTCTAGGGAAATGATCCAAAGGTTACATTTATATTATTTCTATAAATGTTTTATGTTTTTATGTAATTATGTTTATAAATCCAATTTCTCATTCATGGGTTATATGTTTATGAAATTTTCTTCTTTTTAGGAGTTATTCTTTAATGAAATGATTATGAAACCAGTCTCTTTTCACAGGTTTTGATATGATTACATGTTTATGATAACCATTTCACTTCATGGGTTATTATATAATTGTTTATGATATTGTGGAAACAATATGTATTATTTCATTAGGATATGTTTGGGACCTATATCTCCCTTCAATTCATTGGGTAAAGATTTATATCTCTTGATATAGACATGGATGGAATGGGGAGTGAACTCAGTTCAGTAAAGAACTTTTTATACTAATATAGTCTTGGTAGTTCACCATGACTATCAAGATGGTATGGGGAGTGAACCAGTACTACTAAGATGGCCTTGGTAGTGATTACTTGACTACTATGGAAATAATTTTATATGCTTATGTGTATACAAAAAATTCTATGTCTTATTCCTAGGTTATACTTTCATTGTTTATGCTCTTGATTCCCTTATGAATCATGGATTATGAACTAAAAATCTTTATTTTGTGACTCATTTATATGATCTTTGATATATAGGGTGTGATCTTCAAATGTTATTCTCATGTTTTTATACACTTATTCTCATGTTATGCTTATGTATCTCCCTTGTGTACCCTTATTGAGAATCTGAGCTCACCCCTTTCCTATGAATCATTTCCCCATGTTATAAAGAATGGTTTTAAGTAGAAGTACTAAAGTGGAAGATCTTTGTGAGAAATAATTAATATCTTTTATCAATTTAGAAGATTTTGTTCCAGGTTTACAAAAACACTAAACTATTTTGGTCCTTATGCGTGTATTTGTGTAATGTGCTGAATAGTCTTCTAAAATGATGTAATATCTATATATGTTAAGACTGGGTCACTATAGTTGGTATTAAAGTAAAGGTTTATTCAACCTTTAGAAACTAGTATGAGAAGAAAATAGTAAGATACCTAGGTGTATTTCTAAGTATATTTCTATGTATTTCTCTAACGATAATTATAAGGATGAGTTAAGAAAATGTCCTGTAATTTTGGTAAAGGATATAGTGAGGGGTTTCATAGAAATACATCCCTAACTAGATACTATAATTGGATGTATCTCTATAATAGATGTAAATAGGGATAACCCAAAAACACCATATTGATCTGGACTCGATCGGGAACTCGTGCACGATAATGGGCCTTGTTGTACACCTGGTTTGACACTCCCGGGGGATATGCTTTGGAAATTCACAAACTATTATGAATCATGATGAAGTATTTAAATATAATATAACTATGAATAACCTAGGATAAACCTAAGGTATCATAGTAAGGTGTTATAATTTTTATATTATACAAGTGATTTTCCATGATTATGTGGTTTTTCACTATGATAAGTGATGCTTACACTATGACTTATCGTTTTAGTCAATGGAAGGAACCATAAATAACTGAGTTAACATTGAATGTGATGGAAACTTTGATGATGATTAGTAAAATGGGATGATCATTGGAGTAAGGGATATTGTGATCATGCCTAATCATTTTTTATGGAACATGATTAAAAATGTATACCTTAACCAACTCTCGGACTCACCAAGAAAGAGTTGGCTGGAGTTAACAAAGAGTTTAGTTAAGGGAGACCATGGAGGAAAGAAGATTCGGTGTTTTTTATTTCAAGAATGTGGAAAGAATATCCTAAGTGAGTGTATTATATGAATAAGAATATGTTTTAACTGTGGAAAATAAGGAAACAAAGAAAGTAACTGCAAAGTAAAAATAAAGGTTTTGGTTAATGAAATGGATGAGAATATTAGACTCCCTAAGGAATTATCAAAGGTTAAATGAATTAAGTGTGGAATGAATGGTCATTATACAAATTGATGTCCCAAGTGGAAATCTCATGAAGAGAATAAGCAAGGTGGTATGAATAATGTTTATATTTTTTATAATGATGATACTACGGATGAAATGTGAAAGGAAAGAGGTATTAATTAATAGGATGAGTTATCCTTGTTAATGTCTTAAGGATGAAGTGGAATAATTAAACTATTAATGTATTTGGATTCAAGAATTTGGAATTGTGAAATATATAAGGATTTTTCTATTTATGTTTTTTTTATAAGGATTTAAAATAATACTTTTAATGGTTTCGATTGATTAGAAAAGTGATTTAATGGAAAGGTGATGTTCAGGGAAAATGCATTATTAAGGGAAATATAATCCTTAATATATTCCTTATGTTAAGATAATTATGTTTGGATAAAGATATGTTGGATATGAATAAGTAAATTGGACGGTACTGATTACCTTGGAACTAGCTAAGGATTTGATGAAAAAGTGGTCTATGTTATCATGGATGAAGTTTACAGCATTTTTGGATTTAAGGAATATATCCAATAAACTTTGGATCAAGGAAACTTGCATGTTTTCCAAATGGATAAATGGTAATTTAGTTTATTAACATGTTTCAAGATAAAACATGATGAGGTTATTCACATGTTGGGAATGTGACAATCAAGAGCTATTTTATGATATATGGTGGATCAATTTTAATCTTATTTAGTAACCTTATTTCTAAGGTTTTTTCTTTTCATATTTTTTTAAGGGTTATAAGGTTAACCATTTTTGTAAACTTTATGTTAAATTTCAGATGAGGTTTGGGAGATTAAAGGATTATCTCACCATATGAGGATTCATGCATATTGAATAACTTATGCTAACCATTTTTTTGTGATGCTAACTAAATATAGATAGAATGAATTATCACTCTACCTCATGATCTATTAGTACTTTAAGAATAATAAATTCACATTCATTTTCTTAGAGTAAGAGATAAAGTGGAAATCGAGTAAGGCACAAGAAAAGGGTGAGATTATTCTTATAAAAAGGAATAAAATAAATATAGTATGTTTCCATATGTTCTTATATAGTAAAATAATTCATGAAATCTTGGAAAAGGATATTGAAAAATATTTATCCTAAAACCTTCGTTTCTGTTGAACCAATGGACTTATAAATTATCATAGATTTATGTTTATTAGGCTCTTAACTTTCCATTGTCCATTCACTTACTGGTGATCAATGGTATTTATCAATATCTATAATTATATATGATTTTCATCCATGTCTAATATTCCCTTAACACCTATGTTCTCTAATGTAGAAACCTAGTTATGAGTTACTTTGGATAACTGTCATGTTTCAAACATTCCATTGATAATGGAAGTTTTAGTATTCATTTTTACGATGTGGGTTTCTATGAAATGAAATTTAAAGTATTAAATATTTTTATAACCCAAATGAATTTTGAGGGAGAAATTCATTTTAAGGGGGTATAATGTAGCACCCCTAGATTTTGTGAATTATTTTTTTCAAATTAATTTAATCTTTTTAATTTCACAAAACACTGAATATAGATTTTTATATATAAAAGAACTAAGTTTGGATTGTATTATACACAACACCAAGTTAATCTTGCACCAAATCAAACTCTTAGATTATATTTCAATACATGAAACACTATGTTTGTCTTGTATTACACACAATACTGAGTCACTTCAATAGCTTTCATAACACGCAAGGATGAGTTTTACAGAACTACAATATACTATTAATATTATTATTAAAATATTATTATATCTACCACCTAAACATTGGAATATAAGTCATAAATAATATTAACTAAATTTTAAAAATATGATTTAAAAAATTATATAAAATTAATTTTTTGGTTATAAAATAGTATAATTGAATGAAAGAACTATTTGAAAATAAAGAAATTACTTCTCCAAGAAAACTATTTTTCTATGTACTAACACAATTTTATCTCAATAAATTAAACAAACCAATCTAATAAATGTTTTCAATAAAATTTATATATTATATATTCAATCAATATTTTTTATACTCATACAATATATTTGATAAGTATAAGATAAGAATAAATCCAAATTTCTGAATAAAAATATGTATTTTTCTAAATGGTAATTTTACCGCCTCTTAATGGAAGCCCTATTTTAAATATGATTTTTGAAACTTTATATAATTTTTATTTTATAAAATAAAATTCATTCTTAGATTAGGAATATTAGAATGTACTTTTTTTGAAGTTTTTTGTATTTTCTAAAAAGTTTCCTTTTTTGATGAATAGTGAAAAAATCTGAATTTTAATTCAAAACTTTTTTTTCATCTAATTTATTTATATAGATAACTTATATTTTAATTTGGTTTTAAAGTATAATTATATAAATTATAAATCAATTAATACTATTTATGTCATTGGAATTAATTTCACTTTTTAAATTGATATAAAAACATTTCAAACTTTTGAACATCATTACTTTAAAAACTTGTTATGTCGTCTCATCAACAGGATTAAATTAAAATTAATTTATACCACTTATATGATTATAATTTTGAAAAATGGATTCCATATTTTGAATAATTATAATTTATAATGTCTAATATGTTAAAATTTGTTTTTTACCAAAAATATTAGTGAAAGTGATTAAAATTAATTGCATCGATTAAGAGGAAAATTAGCTTAACAAAAAACTAAGCCTTAATCTTAAGGGAAAAATGACCTATAAACTTGTCAAAAATCCATTTTATAGCCAAATTTTTACCCTATACTCCCTTTTATTTAAATTTTACCATTATTTAATCCACTTTACATGGTAAAAATGTGTGTGGAATTACCTTTTCAAAAATTTATAGGAATTCCACTCCTCCTCCACTATAAAAAGACACTCACCCCTCCCACTTATTCACACCTATCAAGCCATTTGTATCACCCAAAATCTTCTCAAAAAATCTCCATAAATCCATCCATTAATACTAATATACTCCCTTTAGTAATAAATACAACGAAGGAATCCCTTTTGTGCAAACCAAAAGGAGTTACCCAAAGAAGAGGTAGCATCCTTCCTCAAGCTCCTTTGTTTTATTTTATTTCTCCAACTCATAAACTCTTCTTATTACATGATTGTTTTATAAAATTAGTATCATAAATATTCTTATATTTTTTAATTATAATTTTTTTACCTACACTTACACGCACTTCCATCTAACAGGTAACAAACTTATTGTTCTTGTGTACGACGAACTACTGTCTCACAAAACAATGTTTTCGTTTTTTCTTTACCACCTCTCATAGTTGGGAACTATGATGGAAAATATATTTTTTATATAGTATATATGATATTTATGATTCATTTAATATTATTTAATTATTATAAAAAAACATAACTTTATACTTTCTATTTTTTTGTAAATATGATTACTTTGTTTGTGGATGTGTAGACTATTGCCACCTCAAAGCGATGTCATTCATTCACAATTTACATGGAACATATTAAGTATGGGTTTAGTAAATTCATATGAAATATATAATATAATAAATCTTCTGTAATAATATATATATATATATACATATATTTCATTTACTTTCTTTCTTTCAAAAAGATAATTAAATGGAAACAGCATTCATGCATGCGTACGGTCTACCGTCACCATGAACATTGTATTCCATTTAATATTAATATAACTTATATATTATTTTAAATATTTATATAATGAATATATATAATATTTATATCATGTTTTATATTTTTAGAATAAGTAAATCATGATCTAAGTAAGAGTATTGAGAACAATAAGTCAAAACTTGTATGAAAAACAAAGCGGATAATACCCAAAACATATCATTAACATGTAATTGTTAATATGTGGGTAATATAAATACTTATATGGTATTATATATAATAATATGTTTATTTTTTATATTTATAATAAACTTATATTTATTTTATATTAGGTTTTTAATTTGTATGAATAAATTCAATACTCAATGTAAGGGTTTTCTCATCTCACTTGTTATCTGTGTGAGATACATGCCTTATTCACCACTCATTTCTTTTTGTGTGGTGTATATAATACCCATGGAAATATGATATTATTATTATAATTAAATTTATAGTTATTTAAATATCTATTTTATGATCTTCATTTCATGGAGTTTATGTTTCAAAATTTACCAAATAGGTAAAGTAATTTTGTCTCAATTTTCCTTCTTTGAGACACATGCCATGTTATGCACCTATATTTTTCTATGAGGTGTATATACAAACTTTGAAATGTTATATCATGAATATAATTATTTTCATGATATTTAAATCTTCATTTAATTTTATTATTTTTATTTTATTATGATTCAAAGTTACCAAAGTGGTAACAGTTTATTATTACAATCTCATCATTTTTTGAGATTATTTATGATTATACTTCCATTGATGAAATATCATGATCTATCTCTCATGAAATATCATGACTTTTCTTAAAATATGTTTATTAATGTTATATTCAAGTAATGGTACCATTTTCCACTCTTTTGTACTTAAGATAAGTAAGAAAATGTTTTTATAAAAATCAAACTTTCTTTCTCCTTTCAGTCAGAAATATGTATTCTTTAAAAACTGTGTTTTCTAAAAATGTTTTCAAAAATGTTTTACTATTATTTTATAATGTCTAAAAGAACATTTTTCAACCTTTAATGTGCAAAAAGTATATTTGGTATGTACAAACTTACCCACCGTCATGACCATCATTTCCTTGATGCTTTATTTGTAAGTTTATAAGGTTATTTTTTTAAATAAAATTATTTTCCAAATATTTTGGAAATTTTTTTATTTTAAAATGGTTTTCAAGGAAAAAAGGTTTTCAAAAAAAATTAATGTTTAAAAAAAATTAAATGATTTTCAAATCTCCCTTTATATTTTTTCCAAAGTTTGTTTTCAAAGAAAACGATTTCAATTATCTAAAATATTTTTTTATAAGTTTTCAAATTATTTTCAAATAAAAAAAAATTAATCTTATTTTATAATTTTTTAAGGAAAAGGGTTTTCAAAATTTTTTCAATGTTCTTTTATAAGTTTTCAAGGAAAAATTTTTTCAAAATTTTTTCAAGTTTCTTTTTTATGTTTTCAAGGAAAAAGGTTTTAAAAATTTTTTCAAGATTATTTATAATATTTGATGGTTATTTTCAATAAAAATAGTCTTAAAAAAATTATTCTTTAAAAAACATTTTTCAAAGTATAAAGGATATTTTTATCAAGAAAAATTTTTAAAAGATATTTCAAAATTATTTTCCATCTAAGATGACATCCATTGTTGTTACTCATGGAATTTTGGGGAAATGATCCAAAGGTTCCATTCATATTATTTATCTGAATGGTTTATGTTTTGTTGTAATGATGTTTATGAAACTCATTTCTCTTTCACAAGCTATATGTTTATGAAACCTGCTTCTTTTCACAGATTATGATTTGATGAAATGATTATGAAACTTGTCTCTTTTCACATGTTATGATATAATTACATATTTATGATACTCATTCCATTTAATATTTTATGATATTATTTCTTATGATCTTATGGAACACGTATTTATGATTTCATTATGATATGGGTGGGACCCATATCTCCCTCTAATACATTTGGTAAATATTTATATCTCATGAGATAGACATGGATGGAAAGGGGAGTGAAAACGGTTCAATAAATGACTTTGTCCGCTAAGATGGTTTGGGAGTCAACCTTGACTACTAAGATAGTCATGGGAGTTAACAATGACTACCAATATGGTATGAGGAGTGAACCCATACTACTAATATGGTTTTGGAAGCAATGCATTGACTACTATGGAAATCATTTTATATTCTTATGTGCCTTCCCCAAATTCTATGTCTTATTCCTATATTATGATTTAATGGATTATTCTCTCGATTCCATCATGAATCATGTCTTATGAACTTCTAATATTTATTACATGACTCATGTATATGATATTTGATATGTAGGTTATGATATTCAAATGTCATTATCATGTTATCATACCCTTATGCTCATGTTATTCTTATGTATATCCTTTGTTTACCCTTACTGAGAATCTGAGCTCACCCTTTTCTTATTTTTACATTCCCTGGGTTATGAAGAAAGGTTTTAAGTATAAGTACTAAAGGGGGGTATATTTTTAAGAAAAATGAAGATCATTTACCAAGTTATAATATTTTTTCCAACTTTACAAAGACACTAAACTATTACGGTCCTTGAGAAAGTATTTTTGTAATGTGCTAAATAATCATCTAAAATGATGTAATATCTATGTATGTTAATCCTGGCTCTATATAGTTGGTATCAAAGGAAAGGTTCAATCAACCTTTATAAACTAGGATGAGAAAACTTTAGTGATATTCCTAGGTATATTTATAAGGATATGTCTAGTTATGTCTCTAAGGATAATTATAAGGATGAGTTAATGTTTAGAAAAATGACCTGGAATTTTTGTAAAAGATAGAGTGTGTGGTTTCATAGTAATACATACATGTCTGGATACTACAAGTGGATGTGGATCTAGCACAGATGTACATAGGGGTAACCCAAAAACACCGTATTGATCTAGACTCAATCGGGAATTAGTGGACGACAACAGGTCTTGTTGCACACCTGGTTTGACACTCTCATGGTATATGCTTTATAAATTCACAAACACTTTATAAACCATCATGAATGATTTGAATAGAATAGATTTATGAATAACCTATGGTAAACCTATGGTTTCGTAGGAATGTGTCATAATTTTGATATCCTAGAAGTGATTTTTAATGATTATGTGGTTTTTTTCTATGATAATTAATGCTCACAATATTCTTTCTGGTTTTAGTCAATGGTAGGAACAAAAAGTATTTGGGTTAATGTTGAATGTGATGGAAAATTTTATGATGAGGAGTCAAATGGGATGATCATTAGAGTGAATGATGTTATGATCATGCCTAATTAGCTTTAACGGAACATGATTAAAAACATATACCTTAAAAAACTCTTAGACTCACAAAGGAAGATAATGAAGTAGTTTGCTGAGAGCTCAGGTAATGGAGACCATAGAGGAAAGAATATTCAGTTTACTTTGTGTCAATAGTGTGGAAATAATCTCTTAAGTGAATGTCTTATAGGAACTAGAATATGTTTTGATTATGGAAAAGAAGGACACAAAACAAGTAACTACAAAGTAAAAATAAAGGTTTCAGTTAATGAAATAGATGAGGATATTGGCCTCCCTAAGAAATCATTGAAGGTTAAATTCTTTAAGTGTGTAATGAATGGTAATTATGCAAATCGATGTCCCAAGTTGATAGATCGTGAAGAGAATTAGCAAGGTGGTACAAGTGATGGTTATATTGTTGATGATGGTGATATTATAGATGAAATGTAAAAATAAAGAGGTTTTAAGTAATAGGATAGGGTATCCTTGTTAATGGATTAAGGATGAAGTGGAATAATTGAAGTTTTTATGTACTTGGATTAAATAATTATGAATTTTGAAATATATAAGGATTGTGAAGTTTATGTTTTTTCACTAAGGATTTACAATAATATGTTTAATGGTTCTAATGGATAATAAAAGTGATTTAATGGCAAGTTTATGTTCATAGAAAACATATTATTAAGGTAAATATAACCCTTAATATGTTTCTTATATGAAGATAATGATATCTGGATAAATATATGTTGGATATGAATAAGTAGATTGGAAGGTGATGATTACCTTGGAACTAATTAAGGATTTTATGACAAAGTGGTCTATGTTTGTAAAGACCCGTAAAATTCAAGTAAATTTTTTTCTTAATTTTCTTTGGAATTTTACAAGAACTCAGTTTCTGACGGAACCTGATTCTGAGGCCCGGTGTGCCCGAAATCATTTTTCCGAAGTTTGGCTCGTGTACGTTCAGTGAACAAACGAGCGGGTTTTTCTAACTTTTGAACCAGTGCTCAGAATCGAATTTCGAGGGCACCGATGGAATCGCAGCTCCGGTATTTGCTTAGAAACGCCTTCTCCGGAGTTGCGTTTTCTCAGGTGTGGTTTTTAGTTTTTGGGGTTAAGTTAAGAAATAAAATAAAAGTGGTGCAACACTTTAGTTTATTTCACTTAAAGCCACTTAAATCCACTTAAGGTAAGTTAAGCAGATAAGGTGGAACCCACAATATCCTACCCACTTGGTAGGATATTTGTGGGGTGGGGACCACACGAGCCCCACCGTTTCTTCCCTCCTAAGTAACGCACCCGCAAAACCCCCTCTTTAATGAAAGTCAACTGTGCGTTTTTCTGGTTAAGAAACGCCCCATTTAATTGGGCAGTTAAGTCATTACAATTAATTCATCAAATTAATTGTTCGTTTCTTAACTTTGAATTTCAAATTGTTGGCATGGGAATAAAATAAGACCAACACTTGTTTTACTTGAGGGTGGCTTGTTGAAAGGATTTGGAGAAACTCTAAAGCTTAAAGATCTTCATCCTCCTTCGCAAAGAACGTGAAGAACGCGAATAACGCCAGCCTCCGACGAAGGGCAACGAAGAACACTGAACCCTCGGAGATCGACGACGCAACGCCGCGACTCCGATGATCCTCCTTCCACGACGCTTCTTCCGCGACGTTCCTTCCCCGCCACAATCTTCGATCAAATACCGATTGAGGTAGGGGATTGCAGTTCTTTTAATTCCTTGTGAATTATATCCTCAACATGGGTTTAATTGGTGCAATTAAATCTGTGTGTTTTTAATCCTTGGAGTTTGACTGCGTGACCCCGTGTACCGCGACGACAGTGACGCCCCTTCCGCGACGCGTCGATCCTCGTCTTCCGCGACGGCCAATTCTGTGACGAACTCACGTTCGACGACAGCGTTGAGGTAGGGGTTTTTTTTCTTTTTAATCTATGTGATTATATCCGCGGTTGTTTAAAAATTTGTTGGAAGACTTTTAAAACCGCTAACACGGTGGGTGCGGACCAACGAACAAGTCTGAACCCACCGACTCTTCGTTCTTGGTGAGCGGATTGGAGGGTGACGTCAAAGTAGGCCGCACGGGCGATGCGAGGTCCTTGTAGTGAAGGTCGGACCCCGGGAGGGCCGTTGGTGAAGACGGCATGAAATTCCGACCACCGGAACTCGTCCGGTGGTCCGTGGAGCAACCGCCGCCGCGCCGCCAGAAGGAGTCGTCACTACTGAAGCCGTGGCGGCAGGGCGCGGTCCCGCGACTGCGCAGGACCGGAGGGGGACGGGACGCGGCAGCCGGCCGCGTCTGCTGGCAAGGGCGGCCCCAAGCGGGGTCGCGGCTCCTTCATGCGGGGGCAGCGTGCCCCCCGCTTCGCTCGGCCGTAATGGCCGAGCAGACCCGCTGGCCACCCGGCCAGCGCTAGCCGGGTCGACCCGGGTCGGTCCGGGTCCAGACCCCCCGTTTTCGGATCTCTTTCGGTCTTTTGCACGTATCTTGGGATACGGACCTCCAATCGACGCACCGTCAGCGGAGATTTGATCCTTGGATCGAGACGGTCGTTTTGACATATTACACTCAGGGTTTCGGAGAACTTTGGGTTCGTCCGGGTTGGTTCGTACACGAAACCAACCGGGACCTCGGAGCGGAAACGCTTATAACTCAAGCTCTGGACGTCTGATCGACGTGTCGTCGACTTTGTTGGATTACTCTAAGTGAGACGGATCTTTTGGATTACTCCGCCCGAGGTTTGGATTCAGGTGGAGTATGGTCGGGTTGGTTTTTCCTTAAAAACCAACCGGGTCCCTAGAACGAAAAAGCCAATAACTCTCAGACCGGGCATCCGATTGACGCGCCGTCTGCGACGTTGAGTTCCTGTTGACGATACGGAAATTTTGGATACATCAACTCCGGACTATGTGTCAGTTGATATATCAGCCCCTCGGCTCGTGGAGCGGACCCTCCCGAATGAGCTTGCTGTGTGCGTGAACCCTAGAGCTGGCTGTGACGACGACGACGACTGTACAGAGATCCTCAGTGGATTCGACGGCGACGACTACAGCACTCAGCGATCCTACGTGGATCAGTGCTACAGATCCTGTGTGGGTTCGATCCTGTGTGGGTCAGCGCTCAGCAGTCCTGTGTGGGCCAGCGCCTGCAGATCCTGTGTGGGTCCGATCTTATGTGGGTCTTTGTGAAGGTTAGTTACCTATCGATCCTTTGTGGGTCAGATCCTTTGTGGGTCATTGCGGGGGTTAGTTACCTATCGATCATGTGTGGGTCAGATCCTTTGTGGGTTATTGCGGGGGTTAGTACCTTTCGATCCTTTGTGGGTCTGACAGCTTAGATGAATCATTGGATATATTTGATCATCTCTATCGTCTTACGAAGAAGTATACATGTGTGAGCTGAATCCTGTTTTTCTTTCCTATGTAGATTGTGTTGTGCTATCCTGTGTGGATTTACGTTTTGCTTTCCGGTGTAGACTAGTTTGTACGTGGGCTCGAAAGTTGGAGCGTACTGGAATTGATGACTGAGGTATATGTATGGGCATATACCTAAGTAGTGTCGGATGTTACTTCGTGATTGTATCTTTCCTTTGTGGTTTATCCTTTGTGGATTCTGGGAGACCTTCGGGGGTCTCAGGGTCCCTATTGAGTAGCTTATACTCACCCCTGCACGGGCTATGCCCGCACTACGTTGTATTGGTTGCAGACGACGGACAGCGCTGATCGTGGTTGAGGCTTGCGGAGCAGGACGGTACCTGGAGGTAGACCACTGGGCAGGATGTTCTCGGAGCGGACGGCTGGACCCGAGGAGTTGTGGAGGCTATCTGTACTCACCCTTCAGGTGAGACTTCCAGTGGATGGCTCGACGCTGCGGCTTTACTTTTCAGTTGTTGTTTTCCCTTCCAGTTGTACTTTACTTTCAGTTTGGGTTTGTATACTTGCCCACTTACTTTTCCGCACTTACTGTTGTACCCAGTTTTTACTTAGTATTTATTTCTACTGCTTGCTTGCTCTGTGGTGTTTGTTTACTTTACAAAGGCAATGTCTTCCCTTTTTACCGGGAATTACGCCTTGGTGCTAGTCACCAGCCCCTGGCCTATGGAAGACGGGCTTGGGGTAGTCACGGCATGGGCCCCGAGGATGGGTCGTGAAAATGTTATCATGGATGAAATTTACAAAAATTTTGGATTTAAGGAATGTATCCAATAAACTTTGGAACAAGGAAAAATTCATTTTTTATAAAAGGATTTATGGTAATTCAGGTAATTACCATGTTTAAAGAGAATATATGATGAGGGTATTCACATGTTGGGAATGTGACAACCAACAGATGCTTTATGATATATGGGGGATCAATGTTAAGATGATTTAGTAACCTTATTTATAATTTTTGTATTTTCAGCTTTTTGAAGGTTTATAAGGTTAACTATTTATGGAAAGTTTAAGTTAAACTTCAGATGATTTTTGTGAGATTAAAGTATTATCTCACCATATGAGGATTAATGCATGTTGAATAACATGTGTTAACCTTTTTTTTTATGATCATTAAAGACATATGGAATGACTTATCACTCTACCTCATAATCTATTAATACTTTAGGAATAAAAAATTCATCCTCATTTCCTAGAGTAAGAGGTGATTTAGAAATTGATAAAGGCACAACCAAATGTTTAGATTGTACTTATGAAAAGGAATAAAATTAGGTAAGTATATTTCCCTAGGTTCTTAGATAATAAAATAATTCCTAAACTATAGTAAAAGGATATTGAAAATGATTTATCTTAAAACCTTCATTTTTGTTGAACTGATGGTGTTATAAATTATCATATATTTATGGTTATGAGGCCCCTAATTTTCCATTTCCCATTCACTTGGTAGTGATCAATAATATTTATCAATATCTATAATTATTTATACTTTTATTTAATGTCCAATATTCCCTTTCCTCATATATTATTCTATGTGGAAACCCAGTTATGAGTTACTTTGGTTAACCATCATGTTTCTAACATTTCCTTTTTAAAATAAGTTTTAGTATTCATTTTTATGATGTGGGTTTCTCTGAAAGGAACTTTCAATTATTAAAACTTTGAAAACCCAAATGAATTTTGAGGGAGAAATTCAATTTAAGCGGAATCAAATGTAACACCCCGAGATTTTTTAAATTATTATTTTTTTAATTAATTTAATCTTTTTCATTTCATGAAACACTAAATATAGATTTTTATATATAAAATCACTAAGTTTGGATTTCATTATATGCCACACAAAGTTAATATTACACCACATGAAACACTTAGATTAGATTTTGGTACATGAAACACTATGCTTGTCTTTTATTAAACATAATAGTGAGTCCCTTTGATATCTTTCATAACATGCAAGGCCGAGTTTTACTAAACTAAAATATACTATTAATATTATTATTAATATATTATTATAGCTACCACCTATCCATTGGAATAAAATTCACGAATAAGATTAACTAAATTTTAAAAATATGATTTATACATGTATATAAAATTAATCCTTTGGTTATAAATTAGTATAAGTGAATGAAAGAACTATTTGAAAAAAAAGAAATTATTTGTCTAAGAAGGCTATTTTTCTATGTACAAACACAATTTTATCTCAATAAATTAAAAAACCTAATTTTATTAATTTTTTCAATAAAATTTATATATTATATTTTCAATCAATATTTTTTATACTCTTCCAATATATTTTATAGGTATATAATAAGAATAAATCCAAATTTGTGAATAAAAAGATGTATTTTTCTAAAAGGTAATTTTACCGCCTTTTAATGGAGAACCCATTTTAAATATGATTTTTGAAAATTTTATAACTTTTATTTTTCAAAATAAGCTTTATTTTTTTAATTAGAACATAAAAATTTACTTTGGGTGAAGTTTTGGTATTTTTATGAGAATTTTCATTTTTTGATGAATAGTGAAAGACACTGAATTTTAATTCAAAGCTATTTTTTATCTAATTTATATATATAGTTAAATTATATTTTAAATTGGTTTTAAATTATAATTAGATAAATTATACATAACATAATATTAATTAGGTCACTAGAACGAATTTCACTTTGAAATTGGATATAAAAACATTTTGAACTTTTGAACATTTTTACTTTAAAAACCCGCTATGTCGTCCCGTCTACAGGATTAAATTTAAATTAATTTATGAAAATCATGGGATTATAATTTGGAAAAAATGTATTAAATATTATTAATAATCATAATTTCTAATTTTTAATAAGTTCAAATTAGTTTTTGACCAAAAATATTAGTGAAAGTGATTAAAATTAATTACAGCGATTAAGAGAAAAAATTTCTTAATAAAGGAATAAACCTTAAATTTAAGGGCCAAAATGACCTATAAACTTTTAAAAAATAAATTTTATGGAAATATTTATACCATATTTTCCCTTTTATTGAATTTTTACCATTATTGGAGAAACTTGACATGGAAAAAATGTCGATGGAATTCCCTTTTCAAAAATTTACAAGAATAACACTCATCCTTCACTATAAAAAGGAACTCAACCCTACCACTTATTCACACCTATCAAGCCATTTTTATTACCAAAAATATTCTCAAATAAGCTCCCAAAATCCCTCCATTCATCCTATAATCCCCCCTTTTTTAATAAATCCAAATAAGGAATCCCTTTAATGCAAACTAAAAGGAGTTACCCAAAGAAGTGGTAACATCCTTCCTAAGATCCTTTGTTTTATTTTCATTCTCCACCCCCTAAAATATTCTTATTACATGATTATATAATAGCCTAAATAATATAAATATTGTTCTATATTTTTATTCAAAGTTTTTTACCTACACTTACACACACTTCCATCTAAGGTGTAACAAATTTACCGTTCTTGTGTATGGTGAACTACTGCCTCATCAAACGTTTTTGTTTGTTTTTTCCTTACCACATATCATGGTTGGTAATTATGATGGAAAATATATTTTTATATTATATATTTATTTTATTTTATTAATATTCTTTAACTATTATATAAAATATACCTTCATGCTTTTCATTTTTTATAAATACAATAACTTTATTTGTAGTCGTATGGACTATCGCCTCCACAAAGCGATGTGATTCGTTCACACTTTACATGGAAGGTATTAAGCATGGTTTTAGTAAAAATATATGATATATATGAAATAATAATACTATTGTAATTATAATATATATATATAATTCATTTACTTTCTTTCCTTCAAAAAGATAATTAAATGGAAACAGCGTTCATGCGTACGTACGGCCAACCGTCTCCTTGAACGGTGTATTTCATTTCATATTTTTATCATTTATATATTATTATAAATATTTATATACTGAATATATATTATATTTATATCATTTTTTACATTTTATAAATAATTAAATCATTATCTAATTAATAGGATCAAGAATAATACGTCAAAACATGTACGAAAAACAAAGAGGATATTACCTAAAGTGTAACATTAACATAGAATTGATAGTAAGTGGGTAATATAAAGATATATATGGTATTGTATATAATAATATATTTCTATGGGATATTATGATAAAATTATATTTATTATACAGTAGGTTTTAACATTTATGAAGAAATTCAAGACTTAAGGTAAGGGTTTTCTCATCTCACTTCTTATATCTATGAGATACATGCCATATTCACCACTCATTTATTTTGTGTGGTGTATATACTACCGATAGATGTATTCTATGATTATTATAATTAAAATTATGGGTATTTAAATATTAATTTTATGGTATTGATTTCATGGGATTTATGTTTCAAAAGTTACCAAATCGGTAAAGTAATTTTGTCTTAATTTTCCCTCTTTGAGTCACATGCCATGTTATACACCTATCTTTTTATATGAAGTGTATATACTACCTTTGAAATTTTATATAATTAATCTCATTATTTTAATGATATTTTAATATTCATTTAATTTTATTATTTCCTTTTTATTATGATTCAAAGTTACCAAACTGGTAACGGTTTATTGCTACAATCTCATCGTTTATCGAGATTGTTTATTTTCTCTTTTTAAAAAGGGAATTCCCCGGTGTGGCCTTTTAGAACCCTCCACACAGAGAAACTCCCCTCCCCTATGAAGGGGTAGTACCCGAAGGCAACTCCCCAGCCGGGGAAGGAGCTGTTTTCAGCCGAGATGGCATAGCGTCCTAGAGGGTAACGTCCCGGCAGCGATGGTTCTTCACAGCGATCCATCAGTGATTGGTTCGTGCCTCGTTTTGCCCGCCCAGATGAGTCCGGGCGACCCGACAAGGTGGGTGGATCCCGGGGTAGAGTTTCTCCCCGAAAGCGGACTCCCAGGATTCGAACCCTAAACCTCCCAATGAACAACCTGTTTTGGCAACTCACCTTCACCACCGCACCACCACCGAAGTGGAAAACGTGTTGTTGGGTAATGAGGTATTGGGATGGCCTTACCACCATCATGACTATCATTTTTATTGATTGATCCTTTGTAATTTTATAATGTTTTTTTAAAAAAAATCTAATATTCTGGAAATTTTTTGATTTTAAAATGGTTTTCAAAGTAAAAGGGTTTTCAAAAAAAATTATGTTTAAAATTTATTTTCAATTATTTTCAAATATATTTTTATATTTTTTCAAAAGGTTGTTTTCAAAGAAAATTATTTTAGTGACATCAATGATTATTTTATAATTTTTCAAATTACTTTCAAAGAAAATGGTTTTCAAAATGTTTTCAATCTTCTTTTATAAGTCTCAAGGAAAAAAAATTAAAAATGTTTTAAAGATTCTTTTATAAGTTTTAAAGAAAAATGGTTTCAAAATGTTTTCAATCTTCCTTTATAAGTTTTCAAGGAAAAAGGTTTTCAAAAAAAAATTCAAGCTTCTTTATAAGTTTTCAAGGTTATTTTCAAGTAAAACGGTATTCCAAATGTTTTATGTTTAAAAAAAATTTTCAAAGTGTAAAGGATATTTTCCTTAATAAATTTTTTTAAAAGATATTTCAAAATTTTTTTCCATCTAAGATGATATCTATTGGTGTTACTCATGCCTTTTTGGGAAATGATCTAAAGATTCCATTCATATTATTTATATTAATGGTTTATGTTTTGATGGCATGATATATATGAAAACCATTTCTATTTAATGGGTAATATTTTTATGAAACCCTATTCTTTTCATAGGTTATGCTTTGATGAAATGATTATGAAAATTGTTTCTTTTTACAGGTTATGATATGATTACATGTTTTCGATACCCATTTTATTTCATGGTTTATGACTCTATTTATTATAATCTTGTGGAACAAATATGTATGATTTTGTTATGAGATGGGTGGGACTTATATCTTCCTCCAATACATTGGGTAAAGATTTATATCTCATGAGATAGTGATGGATGGAATGGGGAGTAAACTCGGTCCAGTAAATGACTTTTTCTGCCAAGATGGTCTTGGGAGTGAATATTGACTATTAATATAGTCATGGGAGTAAACCATGAATACCAAGATGGTATGGGGAGTGAACCCATACTACTAAGATGGAATTTTCAGCAATGACTTGACTATTATGGAAATAATTTTATATGCTTATGTGTCTTCTATATATTATTCCTATGTTATTCTTTTATAACTTATGCTTTTGATTCTCTTATGATTCATGTCTTATAAACTGCCAATATTTATGACATGACTCATGTATATGATCTTTTATTTGAAAGGTATGATCTTAAAATGTTATTATCATGATCTTATACCCTTATGATCATGTTATGCTTATGTACCTCCTTTGTTTACCCTTACTGGTCATCTGAGCTCACCCCTTTCTTATGTTTCCTCTTCAGGTTATAAATAAAGGTTTTAAGTAGATGTAATACAGGGGAATATCTTTGTGATAAACATTAAATATATTTTACCAAGTTAGAATATTTTGTTCTAAATTTCCAAAGAAACTAAACTATTACTATCCTCAGGCATGTATTTTTGTAATCTAATGAAAATTAATCTAAAATGAAGTAATATCCACGTATGTTAAGCCTTGTTCACTATAGTAGGAATGAGTTTGAATGATGGATGGATACCTCAAAAACCATCTCATTTTGATGGTACTGATTATGGATATTATAATTCTTGGATGGAATATTTCTTGAAGAAATATAACATTGATCATTGAATGATCATAGAAAATCCATACAAGCTGCCTGAAGGTGAACCTGAATATTTGGTTTGAAATGATGCAGTAAAGTATGTTCTAAATTGCAAGGTGACGAATATCTTACACTGTTCAATAAATAGGAATGTTTATAGTTATATTTCAACTTGTAAAACTGGTCATAAAATTTAGAAAATTTTGAAAGTTACACATATTGGTTCTGATAAACTTATTTGTACTAAGTTGAGTATGTTGAGATCTGAATATCAATAATTTAAAATGGGTGATGATGAAACTGTCAATCAAATGTTCCATAGAATTACTAGTATTGTAAATGGTATGATTTATTTGGGAGAAACTCTTGAAAATATTTTTCCTATTAAAAGAGTTCTTATAACACTTCCTTGGAAATAAAAAGTTAAAAAAGTAATTATAGATGAAAGTAATAACTTTAAAGAATATACTCTTGATGAATTTATCAAATCAATATTCTAATATGAGTTAGAACTAAAAAAATATTGTTGAAGAATATAATTCAATGAAAAATGGAATTGAATTTACATCAAATGTGTCTACTTACTCTTCTAATTATGAGTTATAGAGTATTTATTGGAGTGATACAACCTATGTTTAAAAATATGGATAAAGAAGGAAGAAAAGTTACTTAAGGAGATATCAAAAAGACTATCCCAAGGATGATTATAAGTATAAAAAATAAAATTAATTTCATTTATAATGATTCTTAAGATATAATTTTTTATGAGTGCAAGAAAAGGGAGCATATCAAGCCTGAATACCTCAGACTAAAGAAAGAAAAAATAAAAGAAAATAATATAATAAAGAAAATAATGAAATGGATATTAGATGGATTTATACATAGTATTCAAGTGCTTATAGAGAATATGAATCTGAAAAATATGTTGCAAACTTGTGTTTAATAGCTTATTCAAATCAAGTAAGTGATACCACTTATTATCCATCCTCTGAATCTAAATCTAAAAAACCTACTATTGAGTAATTTCTTAAATAATTTGATATACTTGAACATAAAGTTGAAAAAATTACTGGTTTATACAATAAAATTAAGATACAATATAAGGATATTCTTAAGGGAAATGAAAATCAGAAATTTGTCTAAAAGGAAAAAAAATATGCTCATACAAATCTGGAAAATGCTTAATAAAATATAAAAAATTCACTTTCTAAAAATGATAAATTAAAAAGATAAGTTAATTTCATATTAAAATCTCATGAATTTGAAATAATAAATTTTGATACCATTCTTAAGGAGAATGAACTACTCCAAAATGAATTGTAAAGTTCAAAATATAATCTATATATTTTTGGTTCTTGGTGGAGAAAACTTTGATAAAATTATGAGTTTTAATAAGATGAAAAATAGGATAACTAATCTTGGATATAATAATAATTTAACTAAAATGTATTATACATTCTTTGTTAAAATCTTTAATGGAAGTACATCAACTTCCACTTGTTTTAGATGTCATATTAAAGATCATTATGATAATGAGTGTTCCTTGATATTTTCACAATATCTTGGACATACTAAGGATTTTATTTCTAAATATTTATCTTCTAGATTTCCTTTAAAAATATATTTGAAATCTATTTGAGTTTCTACAAATTCTTATGCAAATCCCATTGGACCCAAATTTTCATGGGTTCTAAAGTTTTCTTGAATTTATTTTTGTAGGAAATATGTATTAAGAGCATTAAAAATGATGTTTGGTACATGGATAGTAGATAATCAAGACACATGACGGGTGAAATTTTCTACTTTTTATCATTCAATAAATCAGATAGGGGTAATGTTACATTTGGTGATAATTTAAAAGGAAAGGTAAAAGGTTTTGATGAAGTTGGAACTTGTGATTCTATTATAATTTCTAAGGTTTTATATATTTATGGATTGAAACATAATTTAATAAAAATTTCTCAGATATGTGATGATGGAATGTTTCTTAAATTTTAAAATGATAAATACATTTTTTTAAGGATAAATCTGTTTTGTTTTATAGAAACTAAAAAGATAATATTTATTCAATTAATTTCACTAAATTAAATGATCAAGATATAAAATGTTTAAATATTTTGCAATATGATAACATTTTATGGAATATGAGGTTGGTACATACTAATTTTAAGTTGATGCATAAGCTTTCCAAGAACCAAATTATTTTACAATTACCATAACTAAAATAGTACAACACCTTTTTTTGTGACTCTTTCTTGAAAGGTAAACAATACAAAAGCAATTTCAAGTCAGTTAAAGAAGTAAAAAATCTAATACATATTGATCTCATTCATTTATATTTATTTGTTCTTATTAAACCTGTTATTTTTTGGGGTAAAAGATATGGTTTTGTTTTTATAGGTTATTTTACAAGATACACATGGGTATACTTTATTAATCTTAAATTTGAAAAATTATCTAAATTTATCACTTTTTTTAAATTAGTTCAAAATGATAAAGTTTGTTTGATTAAGTTAATTATAAGTGATCATGGTAGATAATTCCAAAATCTAGAATTTATCCATTTTTTGTGATGAAAATGGGTATTTTCACAATTTTTCAGCCCCTTGGACACTATAACAAAATGGTTTATTATAGAGGGAAAATAAAACACTACAAGAAATGGCTAGAACCATGATAAATGAGTTTAACTTAACTGAATATTTATAGGAATAAGATATGAATACTTCATGTTATGTTTCAAATAGAATTATTTTAAGACCCTTGTTAAAAAAGACACCTTATAAACTTTAGAAGGGAAGAAAACCTAAAATTGGTTATTTTAGAGTCTTTGGATGTAAAGTTTTTATTCTTAATACTAAAGATACTTTAGATAAATTTGATTCTAAGTCTGATAAAGGTGTTTTCTTAGAATATTCAAATAATAGTAAGTAATATATAGTATACAATAAACTAATTGGGGTTTTTAAAGAATCAATTCATGTTAAGTTTGATGAAAAAGATATTTAATAAAAGAGATGATAGTATTGAACATATTGAGAAAGAATTTAGAGACTTTAATTTTTGAAGAGGAAGGACCTAAATATAAATATGCTCATATTGATGGGGATAATGATTCTTCTCAATCTGAACCTATTCATGAAAAATCATGGAATACTCATGGATATCATACCATAGATAATTTTAATGGTAATATTGAATCAAAAGTTGAAACTAAAAAATATGTTATGAATGTTTTTACTTATCATGTTTTTATTTCTGATTTTGTACTAAATAATATTAATTAATCATTAGATGATTCTAATTGTATTTTTTCAATGCATGATGAATTAAATTAGTTTACTAGGAATAGTGTGTGGAATTTAGTTGTTCCACCATAATATTCTCATATAATTGGGACTAAGTGGATTTTTATAAACAAGCTTGATGAATCCGGAAATATAATTAAAAAAGATAGATTATTAGCACAAGGATATTCTCAAAAATATGGTATTGATTTTGAAGAATATTTTTCTTCTATTTCTAGGTTAAGAGTAATTAGGATATTATTATAATATGATTCTTTTCATTATTTCAAATTATTTCAAATGGATGTCAAAACTTCTTTCTATATGGATATATTTCTGAAGAAGTGTATGTTTGAAATCCCCCTAGTTTTTGAAAATTAAAATCATCTTGGTCATGTTTTTAAGATATCTAAGGCATTATATGGTTTGAAACAAGATCCTCAATCTTGGTATGAAAGTCTAACTAATTTTCTTTTTAAAAAAAATGAGAAATGAAAGGTTGATCTTACTTTTTTATTAAGAAATTATCTGATGATGTTTTTATTTTGAAAATATATGTCCATGATATTATATTTTTAACTTCAAATAAAAATATTTTTTATTAATTTTCAGAATTAATGACTTCTAAATTGGATATGAGTATGATGGAGGAAGTGAAATTCTCCCTTGGTTTACAATTTTTTTAAAGAAATGATGGTTTTTTTTCTAAATCAATCTAAGTATTGTAAATAATTAGTTAAGATATTTTTTTTAGAATATTCTAAAAGTAAAAATACTCCCATGATTACTACTTGCAAGTTATATATGGATAAATTTGAAAAATATTTTGACGTTAAAGACTATAGAGGAATGATTGGTAGTTTATTATATTTAACTAATTCTAGGATAGATTTAATGTTTTTAGTTTGCATGTGTTCTATATATCAAAGTGATCTTGAGGAAAGTCACATTAAATTAGTTAAAAGTATCATTATATATATTAAAGGTTCTTTGAATATTGGTTTATTTTATCCTGGTAGAACTAACTTTGATTTGAAAAGTTATTTCGATTCTGATTTTGGTGGATACAGAATATATAACAAGAGCACTTCAGGTATGTGCCATTTAATTGGTAAATCTTTAGTTTCATGGGATTAAAAGAAGAAAAATTATATTTCTCTTTTAACTACTGAATCTGTATATATATTTATTGCATCATGTTTCGCTCAATCTTTATAGATTAAGAAAAAAAATTCTGATTTTGGTTATTATTTTGGTACGATTCCTATCTTTTTTTATAATAATTATTCTATTTCTATTTCCAAAAATCCCTTAAAACACTCTAAAATTAATAATATTAATGTTAAATTTTATTTTCTTAGAGATCATGTTCAAAAAGGAAATGTAAGTTTGGAATTAATTTCTACAGAAGACCAACTTTATGATATCTTTACTAAGTCCCTAGACATTACTAAGTTTGATAAAATCAGGTTTTAACTTGGTATGATAGAGATTTAAATTAACATGGCATAAATTTAGCGGGAGTTTAGGTGTATTTATGTGATAAAATTTTCATATTTTCATTAAATCTATGAAATCTAGAATCAATTTTTTAGATTGATTTTATTTATTTTCTATACATATTTGTGCATTATTTTACTATGTTGAGATTTATCATATGTAGTAGATAATTTTAAATTACTGTATAAAATTTTAGTTAGCATAAAAAGGGAATTTTACAATGGGTTTTTCATTAATTTTTAAAAATAAATCTGGAAATCCTGCTTATTGAATAGTGGATTCTTGATACATGTTTTGAAAATGAAAGTTTTTTTGGAATCTCCTTGATATATGTTTTTTAATGTGACTATTTATGATTGTTATGGGATACACTATGTTTATAAATTAAGTTTTTTAAGGGAATTAATATTTAAAGTTTTACTTTCAAAGAGAGTCTTCTTCTACTATAACTTTATCTTTTTGATAATTTCAAAAGGGGGGATATGTTTTTAAACTTATATACTTTTTTTAGTAGTTATCAAAAAGGGGGATAATTTTGAGTGTATCCTTGAACCACTTTATGTTTTGATAATTAAAAAGATTTATTTTTTCCTTTAAAATATTCATATTTTTAATTATGTGAAGTATTATTAATCGTGATCATATCATAATATTTATTTTCTTAAAATGTTTTTTGTTTTTCTAGATTTAATAACATGTAATACAAGTTTCATGAAGTGTTATGTGGCTAAATAAGTCATTTGATACTTTATAATATCATTTTACTTATTTTGGAACTAAATTATGAAAATTATGGAAATTAAAATTTTAGAAAAGTCTGAAACCTACCATATAGGAGTCAACTGACCGTGTCACCTGACTACATGAAAACAATGTACCTACCATATGGGATTCAACTGACTGTGTCACTTAACTGCATGAACAAAATGTACCTACCATATAGAAGTCAAATGACCATGTCACCTGACCACATGAACAAAATATATCTCCCATATTGGAGTCACTTGACCAAGTCACCTGATCATGTCAACCTACCACATGAAAAAAATTCACTGACCATATAGGAGTCAACTAACTATGTCACCCGACCGTGTCACCATATCATGGAACCTACTATAAGAAAACTTATCTTCTGTATTTTGACTATAACATGGGATAAAAAAACTTCAAATTAAGTGATTCATGTTGTATAGTAAAGATAAAAAAATTATCTACATTTAATTAAAAGAAATTTAAATCTTAATATATCTATATAAATAAATAATTTATATTTAAGTCATTGTATTTTTTTAGTTAGAATTCTTCAGTTTTCTATAATAATATTCCTATAGTATTTTGATGATAACTTGAGATGTAAAAGTTAGATTAAGGTGATTATTTATTATATGGAAAGATAATGAAATTATATAAATATAATTAAACTATAGATAAATTTGATTATGTTGTTTTTAAGGTGTGTTTTAAGTTAGAAAAATTATAAGTTAAGTCATCTTAAAATTTTCAGATTCACCTATATGAGATCAAGTGCATGTATTTCCTAACATAGATTTGGATACATAGATTTTCTTGTGAATTATCTGTATAAATATCCCACATGAAACCCAAATTTGGATTTTCCTATTTGAATTTTTTATTTTCTATAGGATATTGTGAAATTTGGAAGTATGCTTTGTTTTACGTAAAATTCCATTTTTTCCATTTTCTTCATGTTTATTATGAATATAATTGATGTTTTATTTATTCCATAATTAATAATTAATTATTTTTAAGACATGATGATTTATTTTAAATTATTTTATTAATTTATTATCACATGGGTTAAAGTATAGTGTTGATTTCTTGGGAAAAATGTGAGTTCCGTATTAAATGTTGTTGGAATGTGAACAGTTTTCTTACATGCTTTATGGGAGTTTTCAAAGGGACTTTAATGTTGATTATAATTATTCTTTAGTGTTTTATTAATTATACCAACATTTTATCACTTTACATCATGAATTTAATTTTACATATTATCGAAGTAACCCATGTGAGTTTTCTTTTCATGTGCATTCAATTAAGAAATTGTATGTTGTATTGGGAAAGATGAATTGAAACAGGCTTCTGGTGTTGAATATTTTGTGCATAGATAAACTCGATATATGGATTTAAACATATCTAGATAAAAAAACAAAGTTTTTGAGTAAATTATTGAACTATACAGGGAATACAAACTTTGATGATCACTTACTACTCTCGATTAGACTTTAATTATTTAATCATTTGTTGTTGGAGAGTTCACTACTGTCTCAACACTCAAACATTGTATCTGTTCATTTGGATATATGGTTATACTTATTACTATCCACTTTTTTTGTTCATAATTGTAATGGGTTATAATACTTATCAAAAGGTAGCATTTTTTGTTGTGTATCCCAATCAAAATTCAGGAATTGGGTTTTTACTCTGGGGAAAAAGGTTGGTTGTTCGGGTTGTGCCTCTAGGTAGAAAAAGGGAGGTTTGTTTTGGGTTTAATCCTCTAGGGGAAAAAATATTTGTAATCAGGTTATGACTTCAATTGTGAAAATTCATTATAACTTTCCTTTATATTAGTTATAGTGAGTTCCATCACTCTCAATTCATGATAGGGGTGATGAGTAGATGTAGGATCGTTTAGATCTGAACTACTATAGAAATATATTATGTTCTTTTTATTTAATTTTCCATTTCATTAACATATTAACTATGATATGCCCCTTAAATTCATTAATCAATTTTAAAATTACAATTCACCCCTATGTTGGATATATTTCCATCTTAACTTTAGACCAACATTACCACCTATTCATTAATAATATTTGATTATTGTCATTGTTTCAGGTGTTTCCTGTTTTATTTTCTCATGAATGTTTTTTCATAGAAGTTATAGTTATTATTTATAGGATATATTTCCATCATATATATAATGATATTAATGTTATAAATATCATATTTTTCATTAGATATATTTTTTAGAATCATTCTTGAAAGTTGTATGTGGGAAATGAATCGCATCGCTTCATGGAGACGGTAGGCCATACGTATGAACGAGCAACAATATCATTCCATTAATGGGTGAAAGGGTAAGTAATTGGATGTAATATTAATTTTAAATAATTAATATCATATAATATGTATCATATATATTCATTATTTCCACCATTATGACTATCCATGTGAGTCGATGAAGGAAAATAAATTACATCAGTTCATGAGGTAGTAGTCCGCTGTACACATGAGTGATGGATTTGTTTTCTATTGGATGGAGGAGGAGATGTATAAACATTATTAAATCAACATAATAAAATATTAGTATATGGTAGATATTTTTTATTATATTTTAATTGTTAATACATAATTGAATGTGATAAAATAATAAATAAAAAAGAGAGATCTCGGTGAAGATAATTACCTTCACTTAGAGAAATCTCCTTTGGATATTTTATCAAGAACCATATGATTGGTATTTTGGGAATAATAAAACCTCTAGAATATGAATAATTATGTTTGGGAGATATTTTTATATGTTTTAGTTGAGATAAATGTCTTGATATGTGTGAACAAGTGAGGGGAGGGTGCCCTTTTATAATTGAGGTGGAGTGGAATTTTTGTAAATACCAAAAACTATTCAATAATGGGAAGTCACTCTCAACCCAAGTACCTCCAAAATTTATAAATAATTGGTTGGATGGGTGATAAGGTCTATAAACACCTATAACACTAAAAATAAACATTTTTTAAACATGTTATTTCCTTTACCTCCAGAGTTACTCACTTTTACCATTTTAGTTTTTACCACAGTAACTAGTTTTTTATCCTAGGTAATTTATCCATTAAGCCTATAATAAAATGATAATTATTAGATAATTTGAACCAAATGATTATAAATATGAAATAAAATTTATCAAGTAAAAATTTTATGTGTGGAAAATTAATTTAAAATAAGCACATGTAACGTGCAAACCCCTGTTTTAACCATAATCGTGATAATTAATTATTATTGTTTTTACTGTTCATTATGATGAAAATTTGAATTGAAATTATTAAATAATATTAATTATGATGATTTAAAATATGGAATATATTTTATAAAATTAAATTCATATAATTGGTGTAATTTAATTTAAAAATAAACTCGCAAATCTTATCGAAAAACAGTTTTTCAAGAAATGCATTTTTCAAGCATAAGATGATCTTATATTAACTATATGAGTAGTAATAATCATTATATAAATTTAAATTCATATATTTAGATATATGATATATAAATTTCATTTAAATCATTCATAATTAAATATTATTTTAATTAGTTAAAATGGATAGATGTTATGTCTTTTAAACAAAGAGTTTTCTAAAGAAGAAAAAAAACTATTTTCTAGAAAATATCCCTTTTACTGCCAAATGAAATTATCATTATTTATAAAAAATTGATATTTAATAAATTTATAATTATAAATATTATTAAAAAATATTATTAATAAGATTGTTAATAGTTAAATATTAAGTTTTTGATTATTCATAAAAGCTTATTTCTAAGGCAAAAATTCATTCTAGGTTTATTTTGACTAAGTAAGTTCAAAATCAATATTTATCCCATAAAATTAGAATTTTTTTCCATGAAATAATAAAATATTAATTTTATTATTGTTTTATTAAAATATAATCTTAATTACTATAATCGAGGTTTGGGAGCTACAATAGCCCTGGATGGGTGATTATCATAACCAAAGTGATACCAAAACACTTTCACTCACGGGGGGAGATAAATTCCCAATGAAGTTCTAGTCCATACAAAGGGAACTCTAAATGTATAAAATATAAATATGTTATTATAACACCCCATTGTTTTATTTTATAGTTCTCTATAAATAAATTTTATTTCTTTGATAGCTTACTTTACACACAACCCCGAGTTTAAACAAATCGTGATATATTGTTGAAATGCTATTATTTAATATGAAAGTTGTCACCTATACATTTGATTGGATGATATGAATAGGAATAAATAAACTATAAAAAAAATTTACACATTTATAAAATTAATTCATTAGTTATCAATTGATTAGAAATGAAGATAAAAATCATTTGAAAATGAAAGAGATGTTTTTCTAAAAAACTATTTTTATGCGCGCAATGTGTTTTTATCTTAATAAATTAAATTTATCACTATTGATGAATGATTTTAATTAAATTTATAAATTATATATTTAATAAAATAATTAACATTCATCTATTTTTTTCTAGGCATGGGATAAGAATAGATCCAGTTTTATGCTTAAAAGTTTATTTTTCTAAAAAATGGTTTTCAACGCATTTTTACGAACTTATTTTTAAATGAATTTCTACCACTTATAGAAATTAAATATTGAAAAAATTATCCAATATTTTGAATCAGGTTATTAAAATTTTTTAAATAGTTCTCTTTTTAATTTTTTTCATTATAAATAGTAACCTTGGTAAATTTGTGTCACCTCGAGAAGGATAAAATGGTTAAAATATGGTTAAAGGGCATTAAAATTTCCCTAAAACATGGATTTATCCTATTTTATGTGTGCAGTTCATCCATTTACATCCAATTCTAGAATATATGGCCACTTGGTTCCTTTTTCCTTTGATTCTGACATTTATATTAATTAAAGAAAATAATAAATATAAAATGTCGCTCTCTTGATTTTAATATCTCTAGAATTTTTAAATAATGATAAAATGAGGATAAATTTGGTTATAAATATTTTTTTTAAATATAAATTAATTTTTTATCATATTAATTTATTTTTAATTTTTAGTGATTGAATAATTACTTTAAATGCTTACGCAGCTCCGAGACAGTATTTATTCAATTCATAGAAAAATTAAAAAAATGATTTTAAAAATATTAAAATTAAAAACAAATTGGGTGAATTATTATATTCCATAAGTTTCATAGATAAATATAACATATTATTAATATTTTAAAGGTTTTTATTTGAATTATTTTATAGTTATGTTGTGTTAAAAGTCAAATTTTATAAATAGTGTCAAAAATAACATTAATGATATTTTATGCTAAATAATATTTTATTAAACCATTTAAAAATCATAAAAATATTGAAATATTAAAATTAGAATAATAAATAGTCTAAAATTTTATCCCTTGGTCATTTATGATCAATTTTTACCTTATAAGTAAATTTATAACTATTTAATATTAAAAAATTCATTACAACGGTTAAAATTAAAATTTGTTAACTAAGGGGTTAACCAAAAGGTAAGGTTTAAAGTGAATCCAAAACCTGTATAAAATTTATTATATTGTGATATTTTGACCTTAACCTCTTTTATTTTAATTTATGGATGTTTGGAATCATTTTTCTTGAGAATGAATTAATTATATTTTAATCTTTTTAGTAATTCAAAGTGTTTCATTTCCCTCCCTTATAAAAGGAAACCTCTTCTATCTTTTATTTACACCACTTTGAGTTATATATCTTGAAAACCCTCTATAAAATTTTCTTTTAAACTTTCCTATATAAAAATTTTATTTTTTAGTATTCTTAAAAGACTATTCGAAGGTTCCTTAAGAAATGATCTAAAGGACATCTTTTGAAGAAGAGGTAATCATCTTACCTGACCTATTTCAATTTATTTCTTCTAATACCTCCTATAAATATATGTTATTAATCCTAAAATAATAATTTAAATATACTATAATTTTATTATGATCATTAAACAACCATTATCTACCCTTTTTCCATCAAATGGGAAGTGAAAGTATCGTTCGTGCATACGTGTGGACTATCACCACCAAGTAGCGATACAATTCATTTTTCATTAACATATTTCAAGGATGTGTATTATGATGGGTTAAATGTTTATGAATGATATTTATGAAATTATTATGATTCTAGATTTATAATATCATATCTACCTTCTTACATTTCAATCCGTTGGAAAATAATAATGTCACTCGTGCGTACGTGTGGACTACCACCTCCATAAAGAGATGTGATTCATTTTGAATTTCCTTTTTACATTGATGGAAATAAGGATAGATTTAATAAATATATATTACATATATAATATAATAATAATAATTTAAAGGTGATTTATTATTTATCTTTGTTTTTTTTAATCCATCAAAAAGTGAAAACATTGTTCATGCGTACATACGGCCTATTGTTTCCATGAACGGTGTAATTAGTTTTTATATCTCTATCTTTTATAGATGGATAGAAATATATATATATATAATAAATATATATTATATTTATATTATTATTAAAATTCTAAATATGATATAATCATGATCAAAGTACAAGAATCGGGACTGCAAAACTGAAACATGCATAAGAAATGAAGTAGTTATCACCTAGAAGAATGATTTTAATAAATAATTGTTAATAAATGGGTGATAATATGTTATAATTAAATCATATATGTATGATACATATGAGTAAGGTTTCATAATACGTGTATAATAAATTTTTTATTTATTATACATTAGGTTTGAATGAATATGAGGAAAGATGATATTTGGGGTAAGGGATTTATGTTTCAATCCCATTTTAATGGGGATTTTTTATTGTTTGAATTTACATTGAGAAAATTATATGATAATTATCTAATAAATCCCTTTAATTTTTATTCACCACTGGTTATTTCTATAGAATATATATTTTCCTTTCATTTTCCTCACTTTAAGTACTCAAGAGATCGAAAGAATGTTTTTAAGGAAAACCCACTATGTTTTACTATTTAGCCAGGAATATTTTTATTCCATGTCCATGTTTTCTATATAATGTTTTAAATAATGATTTTTATTATTTTAAAATGATTTATAAAATTAGTTTTTACCCATTTTTTAATTTCTATAAAAAAATCAAAGGAATGATATTGTCATTTTCTGAATGAGGTACTTTTGACTTTTACCAAAAACATGAAAGGAATATTTGCTTTAACATAAATGTATTGAATGGAATTTCCCACCATCATGAATAATAAAATCTATAAATATTTCTTTACAATTTTCCATTGTTATTTTCAAATAAAATTTTTTCCATAATATTTGGTAAAATGTTACCCCGTGGGACACTCTTCCATATCAAATGGCAGTGACTCCTTCCTAGTTGGGGATCTCTCTAGAGTGATCCCTTTGTGGGGAGGAGGTTCCTTGGGTGGAGGGTTCTAAAAGGCCACTCTTGGGTATTTTCTTTTTAAAGTCTAAAAAGGTATTTTTATTAAGAAATATTTATGTTATCTTTTGAATTAATCTACATATTTGAAAGGAATTATCTATAAGAGACTTGTGTATCTATGAAGAAATCATTAAATGCGAACTCATGGTAGAAATAGAAATTGGATATTCCCACTATTCCCATGGTTTTGATAAGAAATAGAAGATGGGGTCTCATAAAAACTTGAATAAATCACATGGTAGAATGAAACCAAGACCATATACATGCTATAAATTTTGGAAGAAACATCAATGGAATTGATTGAATGTAACTAGTAGGTGTATTAAATGTGGAAAGGTGGGTTATTAATCCCATTAATATTGAAAGGCGATGAAGAGGAAATTTGATACAATAAAGGAAAGGAAAATTCCAACTAATGCATCACCCATTCTCTAATACTTCAAATGCAAGGAGTATAGGAATTATGCCAACCATTGTATAAATATGAAGTTTTTTTATAATTATGTATATCAACGACATCTTAAGACCAAAGAAAAAGGTAAATATCATGTGATCATGACTATCGAAGGGGTTGTGAGAATGATTTGGTAAAAAGTATACTTATCATCCACTCTAGAATAGATAATGTCTTATTTGATTTTAGATCTTCCCACTCTTTTATATCTAAAGAATTTTATAAGGGTATTAAATTACCACCTCAATGATTATATATTGAGTTAGTGATGAAAACTCCTGATGGTATGATGGTCGCATCTCAAGTCTATAGTTACTCTCTAATTGAAGTTTGTTGGAAAATAATTCTTATAAATCTTGTGATTCTCTATTTAATTTAATTTTATGTAATTCTAGAAATAGATTGGAATTATTTATATAGATCCTATAACAATTTCCAAGTAAGTGAAGTGACATTTCATATTCTAAATGAACATATGATCATTTATCAGTGAAAGTATGAATATGAACTTCCAATAGAAATTAATTTTATCTTGTGGGTCTTAATTTCTATCCATGAAAGGTATTTATCGCATATGGTTGGCAAGAAACTCAAAATTGAGGATACACCTATTGTATGGGAGTTTGTTGATGTTTTTGAGGAATAATTTCCTAATATTCTTTTAAATCGTGATGTTGATTTTTCAATCGAACTCATACTTGGTACTACACATATTTCAAAGACTCCTTATAGAATTTCCCCAATTGAGTTGCTAGAATTGAAGAAGTAACTCCCAAATAATCTTGATAAATGATTCATTTGGCCAAGTGTGTTGCCTTTGGGTGCACCTTTTCTTTTCATTAAGAATAAAAATGGATCAATGTACCTTTTTATTGATTATTAGGAACTCAGTGGGATCGCCATCAAGAAAAAGTATCATATACCCCATATTGATGACTTATTTGATCAATTTCATGGAACCCAATACTTTTCCAAGGTTGAAATTTATTCTGGATATCATTAATTGATGGTCAAGGAGGATATACCTAAGACAATATTTTGTATAAGGTATGGACACTATGAATTTATAGTGATTCCATTCAGTCTTACTAATTCTCCTATTATATTCATAGATTTAATGAATATATTATTTTCATATTACCTTGATCAGTTTGTGATATTCTTTATAGATGATATTCTTATATATTCAAGGAGAAAATAATAGCATGAATATCATTTTATAAATTTTCCAAAGGCCCTGAGGAAGGGTAAGTTATATGAAAATCTTACCAACTATGAATTGTGGTTTCTGAAAGTTTCATTCTTGGGTCATATAATCTCAAGTGAGGGTATATCGGTGGATCCTTCAAAGATGGGAGTTAATAATAAATGGAACAAACAAACCATGGTAATCAAAATCCATAGTTTTATTAAGCTAGCTGGATACTACTGATTTTTTGTGAAATATTTCTCATGAATATCTAATCCAATCACTAAGTTGACTCAAAATGGGTTTAAGTTCTTATGGATATATGAATGTGGAGATAATTTCAAGAAACTAAAGATAAGGTTGGTTAGTGTTCCTATGTTCACACAACCCTATAGTGAAGAAGGTTTTTTGATATATAGTGATGTGTTAAATAAAGGAACAAGGTGTTTCCTCATGTAGAATAGTATGGTGATAGCATATGCATCATACCAATTGAAAATAAGTGAGAAAATTTACATGACTCGTGATTTGGAGTTGGAAATGGTATTTTTTTTACATTGAAGATATAAAGGTATTATCTTTATAGTGAAAGGTGTGACATGTAAATGGATTATAAAAAATTTAAGTATATCTTCACATAGAAAGAGTTGAATATGAGTCAAAGGATATGGTTATAATTGATTGCAGATTATGACTGCATGATACATTACCACCTAGGGAAGGAAAATAAGGTGGATGATTCTTTGAGCCAAAAGAATATAGAACTTGAAATCCTAATAAAAGAGGATAAATCATATCTTTATGAGGCGAATTTTCAACCATCTATCCATGTGAGGATTAAAGAGGCCCATAAGGAAGATGTATAACTATAGAAGAAGGTCAAAAATGTTTCTAAATCTAATCATGATTGTGATGAAATTATAAGGTTCAGGAACTGAATAAATGTCCTGTAAACACCAGAATTGAAGAAGGAACTATTAGATGAAGCTCATAGTTAATCATTCTCTATTCATCTTGGAAGTATAAAGAAGTATAGATATCTTAAAGAGTGTTTTTAGTGGTACAACATAGAAATGGATATTGAAAATTATGTATTTTGATGCCTTGTATGTCATCAAGTTATGGCTGAAAGACATAAGTCTAAGGGGTTGTTACAACCATTACCTGTACCTGAATAGAAATGGGAAAACATTACCCTGGATTTTGTAGTCAGACTCTCCAAAACATCTAAAAGGAATATTGTTATTTGGGTTGTAGTTTATTATCTTACAAAGTCAGCACACTTTATTACCATCAGAGAATATTTATCTCTTGATTAGATTTACATGGTATATATTAAGGAAGTGGTAATATTGCATGGAGTACCAAATTCTATTTTATCTAATCAGGATCTGAGGTTTACCTAAAAATTCTAGTGAAGTATTCAACGGGCTATGGATTCATAGTTTTGTTTTAACACTGTTTATCATCCTCAAATAGATGGTTAGTCTACAAGAACCATTCAAACCCTAGAGGATATTTTGAAATCTTGTTCTTTGGATTTCAAAGGTGGTTGGGATAAACACCTTCCTTTATTTGAGTTTTCTTACAATAATAGATTTTACTTGGGCATTCAGGTGACTCCTTATAAATCCCTATATAGAAAGAAATGTAGAAATACAAAGTTCTAGGATGAAGTTGGAGAAATAAATATTTTGGTGTCTAAGAAATCTAAAGAAATAGAAGATAAATTCAAAGACATTCAAAATCATATCAGGGCATATTGGAGTTGACAGAAAATTTATATTGACAAACATCAGCAAAATATGGAATTTGAAGTTAGTGAGAAGATATTCTTATGAATGTCTCCATGGAATAAGGTTATGAGATTCATAAATAAGGGAAATTTTAGACCTAGGTATATTAACCTCTTTGATATTATTAATCAAGTAGGGACAGTAACTTATCGCTTGGTGCTTCTATCGAACCTCTCATAGGTTCCCGATGTGTTCCATGTATCTCTACTGAGGAACTACATACTTGATCCATCACATGTACTGAACTTAGAGGTCATACTACTAGATAATTATATTTCCTATGAAGAATAACCAGTAGAAATCTTGTATCATAGAGATAAAGTGATACAGAACAAGACTACTCACCTATTTAAAGTTCTCTAGAGGAATCATAAATTCAAAGAAGCTACTTGGGAACCTAAGGATGTAATTAAATAGAGATATCCTCATTTTTTTGTATTAGAGTGATAGAATTTTGAGGGAGAAATTCATTTTTAAGTGGGGTAGAATGTAACACCCTAATATTTTATGATATAGTTCCCTATAAATAAATTTAATTTCTTTGATATATTTTTTTACATACAATACCGATTTTAAACAAACTATTATATACTATTAAAATATTATTATTTAATGTGACAGTAATCACCTAGCCGTTGGATTGGAGGGTATGAATTGAGATAAATAAATTATGAAAATTGTATATTTTACACATTTATAAAATGAATTCATTGGTTTTCAATTGATTAGAAATGAAAATAAGTCATTTTAAAATGAAAGAGATTTTTTTTAAAAAAACTGTTTTCAAGCGCGTAATATGTTTTTATATTAATAAATTAAAGTAATCATTGTTGATGAATTATTTTAATTAAATTTATATATTATATATTTATTCAAATTTTTTAACCACATCTAATATTTTTTCTAGGCATGGGATAAGAATAAATCTAGTTTTATGCTTAAAATATATTTTTCTAAAAAATGGTTTTTATCGTGTTTTGCGCGCTTATTTTAAACTGAATTTCTACCACTTATAGAAATTGAATCTTGAAAAATGGATCCCTAATTATTTTGAATTAGGATATTCAAATTTGATAAATAGGTCCTATTTATTTTTGGTCGTTATGAATAATAACCTTAATAAATTTTTGTCATGTTAGTAAGGGTAAAATGGGTAGAATATGAATAAAACATTGATATAGGGATTTAAATTTTCTATAAAACATTCATTTGTCCTATTTTATGTGTGTAGTTTAGCCATTATAATATAATTATCTAATATATGGCCACATGGTTCCATTTTTCTCTGAATATGACCATTATATTGATTTAATAAATCAATAAATACAAAATTTTACTCTCTTGACTTTAATATCTATAGGATTTTTACATAATGATAAAAAGAGGATAAGTTCATATATAAATATTTATTTAAAATATAAATTAATTTTTTTATCATAGTAATTTTTTTTAATTTTTAGTAATTGAATAATTATCTTAAATACTTAGCAACGCCGACACGGTATTTATTTAATTAATAGAAAAATAAAATAAATGATTTTAAAAATATAAAAGTAATAAAATTTGGGTAAATTATTATATTCCATGAATTTTATAGATAAATATAACATATTATGAATGTGTGAAAGTTTTTTATTCTAATTATTTTTTTATCATGATGTATTTAAATTCAAATTAAATAAATAGTGTATAAAATGACATTAATGGTGTTTTATTTTAAATAATATTTTATTAAATTATTTAAAAAATCATAAAAATATTTAAATAGAAATATTATGATTAGAAATGGTTTAAAATTTCATATATTATCCATTTATGATATAATTTTTACCTTATAAGTAAATTTATAACTCTTTAATATTAAAAAATTTATTACCATGGTTAAGATTAAAATTTGTTAACTAAGGGGTTAGACCAGAAGATAAGGTTTAAAGTGACACCGAAACCTATTTAAATGTCATTGGATGATGATAATTCAGCCGTATACTCTTTTTATTCGAATCTATGACCATTTGGAATCATTTTTCTTCAGAATGACTTGATTGTATTTTAATCTTTTTAGTAATTCCAAGTGTGTCTTTTCCATCCATTATAAAAGAAAACCCCTTATCTCTTTGATTTACTCCACTTTGAGCCATATATCTTAACCAAACCCTATCCAATTATCTTCTAAACTTCTCTAGCTACAAAGTAGAGGTGTGTTTTTCTTAAAAGACCATTCTAAGGGTCCTTAAGAAAGGATCTAAAGGAGGTCTCCTGAAGAAGTGGTAATTGTCTTACCCGACCTCTTTTAATTTATTTCTTCTTCTACCTTCTATAAATCTATGGTATTTATCATAAAATAATAACCTAAATATAATTAAATGTTATTATGATCATTAAACCACCATTATCCACCCTCTTTTTCATCAAATGGGAAGTGAATTTATCGCTCACACATACATGTGGACTACCACCTCCACATATCGATATAATTAATTGTTCATCACCATATTTCATGAATGGGTATTATGATAGATTTAATGTTTATACATGATATTTATGGAATTATTATTATTTTAAAATTATAATATTATATCTACCTTCTTACCTTTCAATTCGTTGGAAAACGATAATGTTGTTCGTGCATACGTGTGGACAAACACCACCACGAAGTGATGTGAATCATTTTACATTTCTGATTTACATGTATGGTAGTAAGGATATATTTAATAAATACATATGATATATATGTTATAATAATTATTATTTAAAGGTTAAATATTATTTACCTTTCTTTCATTTCATCCGTCAAAAAGTGAAAATAGTGTTCATGCATACGTACGACCTCCATGAATGATGTAATTCATTTTTCTATCTCTACATTTTATAGATTAATCAAAATATATATATATATATATAATGAATATATATTATATTTATATTATGATTAAAATTATGAATATTATGGAACCGTGATCAAAGTACAATAATTGGGACTGTAGAACTAAAACATGCATGAGAAACGAAGCAGTTATCACCGGGAACAATGATTTTAATAAAAAATTGTTAATAAACGGGTGATAAGATGTTATAAGTAAATCATATATGGTATGATATATATGATTAAGGTTACAAAATAAATATATAATAAATATATATTTATTATACATAAGGTTCTAATGTGTATGAGGAATGATGATACTTGAGATAAGGGATTTATGTTTCAATCTCATTTTAATCAGGATTGTTTATGATTGAATATACATTGAGGAAATTATTGATAATTATCTGATAAATACCTTTAATTTTTATTCTCATATGGTTATTTATGAATAATACATGTTTCTCTTTCATTTTTATCACTTTAATTACTCAAGAGACTGAAAGAATTTTTTTAAGGAAAACTGGCTACGTTTTACTATTCGGTCAGGAATATTATTATTCCATGTCCATGTTTTCTTTTAAATGTTTTCAAAAAATATTTTGATTATTATACAATGGTTTTTAAAATTAATTTTTACCCATGTTTGACTTTCTATTTTAAATTTTCAAAGGAATATTCTTTTCATTTTCTAAATAAGGTATTTTTGACTTTTTACCAAAAATGTGAAAGGAATGTTTGTTTTAACATACACGACATGAATAGAATTTCTCACTGTCATGAACACTCAAATATTTGAATCTTACTTTAAAATTTTCCAAGTTTATTTTCAAATAAAACTTTTTCATTAATATTTTAGAAATTTTTAGATTTTAAATAAGTGATTTCAAAATTAAAAGTGTATTTTACTCAAGAAATATTTCAGTGGTTATTTAAAGGAACTTCCATATATGATAAAATCTTTGATGTTAATTATTATTTACTAAGGATATTATTCAATGATATCATCCTTATTCTTTCTCTGGATGATTTATGATTATGATGATGATATTTTTATGAAACCCATTTATTTTCCATGGGTTATGCTATGATAAAATGATGAAATTTTTACAAAATTCATATTTTTTTCATAGGTTATGCTATGAATATATGATGAATGTTTCATGATCTTATGGAACACATATGTATGGTTTTAATTTTGTGATGTTGGTCCTAGAATTATATAGATCTCCAATTTATTGGGTAAATTTTTATATCTCATGAGATAATTATGGGATGCAAGTTGATATACTTTATCCACTATGGGATGAAAGTTTATATGGTTGATCCACTATAGGAAACAATTGATGATTCTTGATTCGTTATGATATGGGAAATGGGTGTTGTTGATTGATCCACTATAATTTGATAGTATCAGTAGTTAACCTTAACATATGAAATTATTTTTATACCTATGATGGTTTCACACTCTTATGGAATGTTTTCATGCTTATGATATGAACTTATGGTTAATGATTGATTTATGATAACTTCTCACTCTTATGATTCATGTATTTTGAAATGATAAATTTTTATGCCATGACTCGTGTTTATGATCTATGATGGATTGGGTATGAACTCTTTAAGTTATGGTCATGATCAAATACCCTTATGTTTATCTTATGCTTTCATATGATTGTTGATTGATATCTCCTATGTTTACTCTTACTGAGCATCTGATCTCACTCTTTCTTGTATTCTTTTTCCCCATGTTTTAAAGAAAGTTTTTATGTAGAGTATGTCAATAAGTGTACAAATTGAGAAGTACATTATGAGAGATGATGAAGAATATACCTAAATAAGATTTTTATGTATCTACTCTCAAAAGATACTAAACCTTTATGGTTCTGGCGTGGATTGTAATGTTATGTAATGAATATTCATCTAAAAAGATATAATATTTTTGTATAAAAATCTTGTCCCGCCTCAAGTAGCCTGGTCATACCTAATAATTGTCATCACTTATGAAGCACCAAAACCAAGAATCTAGTTTGGGATACAATCCTAGGGGAATATCCAAAATAATACCCTTGTCTCTATCATTGAATAGATTTGTAATTATATAAAGACTCTAGGCATGAGCATCATATTTAATCAAATTGTATGCCTACAAATATTCCAAACCTTGGGGGCATGAAGATGAAGGGAGACTCAAATGATTATTGATAATCCATGCAACTTTCCAACCCCTTATTTGAGTGTTGTTGTTGATCTACACAAAGACCTTCCAAGAGGTGGGACTTAGATTCCCAAATACTATGCCATATAGAGTTTGGCCTCAAACCCAAACGAGTGTCAAGCACATTTAAAGTCAAAAAATATCTAGCTTTGAGGACCCTTAAGCAAAGAGACTCTGGAGAAATGTGAAATCAACACATTTATTTTTCTAAGAGGGTTAAATTAAAATTGGATAAATTATGGAATCCAAGACTAACCATATTATTAGGAAAATAAAGTTTTTCCCATGTAAAAAAATGAAACCACTTTCCTAAAACCCACTTTACCCCACCAAAAATTAGCAATAATTGTGTTAATCACATGAAAAATAGAATCTGTTACTTAAATAGTTACATCACATAGGTAGGAATATGTTGAGAAATAGATTTTATGGTAACACAATTACTGGAAATAGATATTTTTTTATCTTTCCAATTGTTAACTTACTTCCAAATTTTGTCAAAGATAGAAGAAAATACCACTTTCTTAGATCTTCTCAAGAACGTAGGTAACCCCAAGTATTTTTCATACTTAGCCACATGTTGTATCCTTATAAAATTATATAAAGACTTCCTTTTTATCCACTACCACCCCTTACTAAAAGAAACCTCTAATTTCTAGATATTAATTTTTTGACTGGAGTCCTATTGATATTTTTCTTGGATATTGATGAAAGTAAGACACTCCTCTAGACTAGATTTGGTGAAAATAAGAAAATCCTCAGTATAAAATAGGTGATTCGTAGTTGGACCTTTTTGGCTAGTCATTCTCCTATGAATGAGACCCTTGGATATATCCCCTGTGATCAATCTAGAAAACATATTAATTTCCAAGATAAAGAGATAGGGAGAGATAGGTCCACCTTGACTTAATCCTCTTAAAAGAATGACGAAATATGAAACACCCCCATTGATTATAACTCTATATGTCACAAAAGAGATGAATTAAATGATCACTGAAGCCCACATCTCCTCAAAACCTATGTCTAATAGGACCAGTTCCAAGAATTCCCATTCAACTCTATCATAGGCCTTCATCATTTCTAAATTTAAGACAACCACACATTTTTGGGTGAAAGAATGAGTCTTCATAGAATGAAAATTTTCATACGTCTTAATCACGTTATCCGTGATAAGTCTCTATGGAATAAACACACTCTTGTTCTTGGTAATGATAGTCAGGAGGGTCCTACTAAGTCTATTAGTAAGGATATTTGAAAAGAATTTATAATGGGAATTATAAAAACAAATGGGGTGAAAATAAATCACCATAAAAGGGTTTGTAATTTTAAGAATAAGAATGATAAGTTCCATTATAATAAGTCAAGTTAGCATCCCATTTCAACCACTTGTTCAGTAGTCTCAAAAAATCAGGTATAACCAAATCATGGTATCTTTAAAAGAAGAAAGCATGAATATTATCTAGACATGGAGTCTTCATTGGGTACATGCTCTTGATATCATATGATACCTCCATTTATGAAAGTGGACGTTCAAGAAAAACCTTTATCCCATTTGTAACTAAATTGATAATTTGATAAACTAACTCGGCATTAATATGAACAAGTTCAAAGGCAAGTAGTTTTCTATAGAATTCCAAAATTATAGTTCCAATTACTATATTTCCAGTGACCCAATCACCAAACTCATTAAGGAGTTTGCATATATAATTATTCATGCAAATATCTAATGCCTTATGATGAAAATAATTGATATTCACATTTCCTTATTGAATCTCTTTCACTTGTGAGAGAATCTTCCAGTAAGATTTCTACCTCTTCAATAGTTCATTCAACTCAAATTCTAACCAATGAATAAATGCAACACCATTCACATTCTAATTAATATTGTATAGAAATTGGATATTATTTTCAATCATTCTTATATTGTTATTTGTTTAATTGTGTCTCCCCTTACTCCATTTCATGAGCCTTTTCACCATTGTTCTATGTTTTTACTTAACAACATTTTTGCAAATGGACTCCCATATCGATCGTGCAATAGAGTCACAATGGACATACCATAGCCACTCAATTTCAAAGAGAAACCAATTTCGCTTCAGTTCATGCACATCCCTATCAGTTGTGGTGACAAGAATAAGGTAATTTTTAGAATTAACATGGAAAAGGTTTTGAACCTGGTAACGAGGGAACATGTAAATCTAGTCCCCTAATCCTAAGAAGTGGTCTAATCTTTCACCGATATGAGAAAAGGAATTCATGCCCTGAAACTATGTAAATCAACTACCCTAAAAACCAAAATATTTGAGTGAAGTTTTAGAAATAGTATCCCGAAACCCTACCATTATTCTATGATCCCTTAGAGATCCTCTATATATTTTTTTGAAATTAGAATCTCATTGAATCCCCCCCACCCCAAAGCAATAGTGGGATTGAGACCTGGATTCATATCTTTTTTATCAACTCCAAATTCTTCAACTAATCCTCTCAATGTGGCCAACCATAGATACCACCAAACATCAATTATCCATCATCATTGTTGTGAATCTTGCCCAAAATATGGTTATTATAGAAATTTCATATTTTAAATACAGTTCCCTTCTTCCAAAAAAATACCAAGACCCATGAATCTCCCCCTCCTACTCATACCAAATACATAACTAAAATAAAGCTTGATCTTAAGAGACACCAAGTCCTTATCATCCAAAATTATTTTAGATAAGAAAACAATATCAGGGCTAATTTTTTGGATCCATCACTGGATCCCACTAACTATAAAAGGGTTTCCATATAACATCCCCCAATCCAGAACTCTCTCATGTGGCTAAAAAGGGTTGGTTATGAGACCTCAAGCATGCCTCCCTGTACACCAGAGGCTGCTGACTAACAGTAGGGTTGTGAAAAGTATAGTGTGGAGATTATACCCCATGGTATGAAGTCTCATAGTAGTAGAAATAAACCATATAAATGAAAAAATCAAAGTATAGACATAAAAGAAAGCAACAATAAGAGCCAACTGAATAGTCCAATAAATAATAAAGGAATATTATGATAACATGTTGGAATGTAACTAAATGTCATGCTAGAAACAATACAAGTAAAAGACCAGCAAACTCAAATAAAGACTCAAAAGTCCCCAGTCCTGAACCCCATGTCAGTCCCACATCCAAACTCCATCCTATCTAGCAAGAAAACAATCAACAACAAAGTCCTTTTCCCTTATCCAAACCTGCATCCACATAATCTTCCTGAGTACCAAATGGTGTCCCAAATAGGGTATGAGTATAACTCAGTAGGTCGCCAACACCATATCTAAAAAATAGTCTAATAAAAAGTATATACAATAAAGTGATAAATAGGTGTATTAATTAATTCAAAAATTAATAAAATACAACAACAACCTACTTCAGTGCCATGTCAAAATATCTTTGTTCATGTCTTACAACCATGCCAACCACAACCATATAACCATGGTAAAATAACTTGTTTCAGCTCCATGTCGGAATATCTTGAAGCATGTCTTACGACCATGCCAACCACCACTATATAACCATGATATAATCACAACAATCTAAGTCAAATCCCTATAAGCATTACAGCATTCGGGTCAAATCCCTATAAGCATTACAGCATGGGACTGGGTGGAGCTCGTTCTCTATAAATATTACAGCATGGGACTGGTCCGAGCCTACTTTATATCATCATTACAACATATAAGTGTGAATTCTCCATGTCCAAGCTCGATATATAAGCATTTCAATATGGAACACAAGTCATGTCATACAACATGGATATCACAATATCACATCATAAATCTCAATGGTTAATTATGCGAATTACCATTTATCTTTCATATACCCGTTTCAATTAAATCATAATTGATTAACAGTCATAACAATATAAATAAGCCACAAATTAAAGATTCTATATAAATTAATCACCTAAGGTATCATGTCATTATAAACACACTTTAAACCATTATCCAATTCAATTATATTCATGGTTCGCTCACCCCACAGGTAGCCATAAGCCAGGTTTGAAGCCAATTGAAAAAAAAGGACTCCAAGGAATAATCTCATTCATTATTTAATTTATTTGAGCACACATTACATTGGTGTAATCACAAAATTGCATAAACTTGGAAATTATCAAACCATAGGGTTAAGATTTAGACCCCCTAAATTTAACTGACAATCCAACAACGCTTCCAATGGAAAACACCCATGAGGAAGAAGGTACGGATGATCACCAATAGAATCCTAAATCAAAATTGATCAAGATAAAAACCAACAACATACACGGTCAAAGGATTTCACCGCAACGGTTGAAGAACCAAGGAAGATAAGGGAGAAACTGTACCAAAACCACTTACTAGGGATTGAAGGCATTATCAGGATGTCTGGAAGGAAGGTTACACTCCAAAATTACTTAGAATGTGCCCTAAGGTTGATAGGAGAAGGTTATAGTGAGTTATAATTAAAAAAACATCCGCACAACATACTTTAAAATAGAAGGTTGGGGAATTACATGTTGTGTAACATAGTTACACGTCGTGTAAATATTTTCAATGGGATAAGACGAAAAATGCATCGTCTCGGATTATTTTATTAAAAACACCTGAACATTACATATCGTGTAATCCATTTACACTATGTGTAAATGTTCTACATATGGTTTTTCATCCCATTTTCCCTTTAAATAACCTGAAACCCCTTTTAAGATTCTCAACTTACCAAGAACTTGTGGAACACTTAACCAATTTATACCCAGACTCCATTAATTAAAAAAACATACATCCATAAACATTAAGTCATTTTCCCCAACAAAGGTTCTCCATGTGGATCCTCTTTGTTTTTTTCCAAGTTGTTTAAAGATGATTAAAAACTTAATCGAAATAAAAATTTATGAAAAACTCAAAGAGAGGCGTACCTGGAAGAAGAAAAGATCTTAAAACCTCCCCATTATATAATAGCTTGTCCTTGAGCTACTCCAAGCATCATTGTGAGGTATTAGCGAACAATTCTTGCCACTGTGTTCTCATATCAGACTCCCTCTCTTAGGTATCCTTCTAAACTCGCTCATGTTGCCACTATACTCGAACCAATAGTATAGTCCTACCCCAAAGATATTTTTCAATATGATCCACAGCCTGTATCGGATGCTATGCATCATCACAAATCTCAATGTCTGCTATGTTTATCACATGGGAGGGTTCTGGATGATATCTTTGTAGCTGTGATACGTGGAAGACACCGTGCATGGAACAATAGCACTATGGAAGGGCCAAATGACACACTACTAGACCGACCCTTACCACTATCTCAAAAAGATCGATAAACTCGGGCACTATCTTTCCTTGTTTCTTGATTTGGCTTTGCTCCAACCTATGAAACACATAAAGGAAAACATGATGACCAACCTCAAATTCCATAGGTTGTCTCTGTTAGTCATCATATGATTTATGCATGTTCTGTGCGATTATCAACCACTGTCTGATCAAATGAACTTGTTCAGATGTCTCCTATATGAGACTAGGTTCAGTAAGTGTTGACTCGCCAACCTCTAGCCAACAAAGAGGATAATAGAACGGCCTACCATACAAATCCTCAAAAGGTGTCATTTGGATTGATGTCTGGAAGGTGTTATTATATGAAAAGTCCACGAGTGTCATATGCAGCTCCCATAAACCACCAAAATCAAAAATATAAGATCGTAACATATCCTGTAAAACCTAAATGGTCTTCTCAGATTAACCATCAGTCTGTGGATGGTAGGATGTGCTCAAAAGAACTCGCGATCCTAGAGCCTTCTAAAGACCCTTCCAGAAACATGATGTGAAATGATGATCTCTGTCTAAAATGATACTATTCAGAACACCGTGCAACCGAACCACCTCATGCACAAAAATACTACCCATATCATCAGATATGAAGGTTTCCCTAATAGGTAAGAAGTGGGATACCTTAGTCAGTCAATTCACAACAACCCATACAGCGTCATTCTTACGAGTTGTCCTAGGTAATCCTATCACAAAATCTATTGTTACATCATGTCATTTCTACTTAGGAATGGGAAAAGGCTGTAAAATTATAGTTGGACTCTAATTCTTGGCTTTCACCTACTGACAAGTGAAGAATCTATCCACGAAGCTTGTGACCTCCTTCTTCATTCCTGACCACCAGTACTATCTATGGAAATCACGATACATCTTTGTTAAACCAAGATGCACTGCCCATCTAGAAGCATGAAACACCCACATAAACTCCTCAAATAATATTGTAGGAACCTATACTCCTTTGAAAAGGAATTCCCATGTGTGGCCTTTTCGAACCCTCCACACATGGAAACCCCCCTCCCCCCATGAAGAGGTCATTGGTCGGAGGTAGAGCCCTAGCTAGGGAATGAGTCATTGCCAGTCGAGATGGCCAATATTCCCAGAGGGTAATGGCCTGATCAATGATGGTTTTTCAAAGAAACTTGTCATCACAGTAGGTTGCACCTCATTTTTTCCACCCAGTCGAGACCAGGAGACTCAGAGATACAGGTGGATCCCAGGAGAGAGGCTCGTCCCAAAAGCGGTCTCCCAGGATTCGAACCTTGAACCCATACTCGACCATGGAAAAGAATAGAATTTATACTACCGAGGGGCCATCCTAATGGTGTCTCCCTCCCATATAATTTATCTCTCAAAACTGAGCCCCTTAGATCAAACAACTAATCAGTCTTAATCTTTTCCAAAAGCACGGGTATAAAAAAAGGTCAAGTCATAGCTACTCGTCCCTGGGACTCCTGAACATCCAGATGCATGTCTGCAAAGAGGGTCATTATCTGCTACTCATCAAAAGACTTGTGTGATGCCTCTGTCTATGTATTTCAGCTCAATTCATCAGCAAAAACGTTGCCCTTTCCTGGAGTATAATCCAATTCAAAGTCAAAAGACTGAAAATACTCGACCCACCTCCTCTATCAAAGGTTTAGGTATCACTGAGAAAAGATGTATCTGAGGCTCTTATGGTCCGAGAATACCAAAAACCTCTCACTCATGAGATAGTGTCTCTAACATCTTAGGGAATGTACCACTACTTCTAACTCCAGATCGTGAGTAGGGTAATTCCTCTCATGCGGTCTCAGCTTCCTAGAGCCATAAGCAATCACTCAATCCTCTTGCATTAGAAGTGATCCGAGTCCAACTCCGAGTTTGTCATGATACACGATATATGCTTTACCCATTACGGGTAAAGTGAGGATATATACTGAGGTCATCCTTCCTTTCAACTCCTGAAAAGATCTCTCGAAAACATCTGACCAAACAAATTTCACCCCTTTCTTGGTCAGTCTGGAAATTGGTGCTGCCAAACATGAGAAATCTTGGATAAAGTGTCGATAATAACCTGATAAACTCATAAATCTCTAAATCTCAAAGACGTTCTTGGGTTGTTCCTAAGATACCACAGTTGTTACTTTCTCTGGGTCGGCTGACACTCTTACCTCTAAGATGACATGGCCCAATAAGTTCACTTTATTAATCCATAAAATTCATTTGGTTAGACTGACGTAAAGACAATGCTCTCTCAATATACTCAGAATGATGTCAAAATGTTTAGCATGATCGTCAGCTGACTGAGAGTGCACTAGGATATCATCAGCAAAACCCCCCCACAAACTGGTCCAGAAAAGGATAAAATATCATATTCATTAAGTCAATGAATATCGATGGTGCGTTAGTCAGCCCAAACGATGTCACTAGAAACTCATACAAGTCATACCTTCTCCTAAAGTAGTCCAAGGCATGTTTGTTGTTCTTGACCTTAACTAGTAGTAACATGATCTCAAATAAATATTAGTGGAGATCTTATCACCTCTCAACTGATCGAAAATATCATCAATGCACGGAAGAGGATATTGTTTCTTGACCGTCATATGGTTCAACCTCCTATAATCCATACATAAGAGCAAAGATCCATCAGCCTTCTTGGAAAAGAGAACTGGAGAACCTCAAGGAGATGTACTAGGTTATATGAATCCTTTAGATTCTAGATCTTCCGACTGATCTTTTAACTCTCAAAGATATGTTGGTGTCATTCTGTAAGGTGATATAGAAATTGGCTCCGCTCTTGACACAAACTCGATCGTGAACTCGATCTATCGCTCGGGTGGTAAGCCATAGAACTCATCAGAAAAAAAATCTTAAAAATGGTCTACCACTAGAGGAAAATACTCATGCTACATTCCACCATTATCTAGATCAATATCGACTGTCTAAGTCATAAGACAATCCAATATGCACTGAATTGGTCCTGCACAACTAGCTTAAAGATCCCACTCACCCTGTTGAGAATAAATGCCTCCTTCTAGAGATAAAAAGGTAACTCTCCTCCTATAACATTTGATATGAGCCTGGTATAGACCTAACCAATCCATACTAAGAATCAAGTCGAAGCATGTCATTTCTAGCATGAATGGTTCCCAAAAGAAATGGTAACCATCAATCACTAGAGAACACGCCTTACAATGTTTGATATTCTCTAACCACACTCTCAATGATGTGTCGATGGTCATAGCACCATCTAAGATTTCCACATCCAAGACCAAAACGTTTACAAAAAGAGCAGATAGAAAATAACGTGATGCTCCTATATCAAACAAAACAAAAGCTAAGGTAGATGATACAAGAATCATACCTCTAATGGTAGACGGTCCTGCATCCACGATAGTCAGAGTAGTCTGAATAACATGTAGTTGACTTTTCCCTCTTCTCTGGGCTCCAATCTGACTACCCTAAGCTATTTCCCCTACCTGGTACTACTGATAATGCACTAGGGTACCATGTCCTCTACCTCAGCCTGAACGATAAGTGGAACTCCAACTACCAGTCTACTGAGCGGTAGCAGAGCCCCTTCCTGACTCAGGTGCCTGTCCTGATCCCCTACCACTGTTCTACTATGGAAAGTTCGCACATAACCTCTAAAGATGACTCAGTCTGCCAGAGATATGACACTCGACTGCAGGGTAAGGAAAATGCGGGCTCTTGTGGCCAAACTTTACACACTGGTAGAACTATAACAAAAACGGTCTTGAGATGGATATCCATTGCCCCGACTACTATTCCCACTACTACCTTGGAGAAAAATTTCACAGTGATGCTTCTTTCTACTCGAAGAAGAACTCTCAGCTCACCTTGCTGAAATAGCCTGGCCACTACTCAGGGCCTCTCTCAGATTCCTGTCTGTGATGAGTGTCTGGTTTATCACGTCCTCAAAACTGCTCAAGTGAAAAATGTTTACCTGTGACCATATCTTATAGCGAAGACCATCTTGAAAACGTCTTGCCCTAGAGATCTCATCAGCTTCCAAAGATGGCACAAAGAATTATAGGTTAGTGAAACGTCCAACATAGTCTATCACTGACATGACCTCCTACATCAGATGAATGAACTCGTGATATTTTGTATCCCTCAACGTCTTGGGATAAAAATGGATTAGGAACTTCTTCTTGAAGTCCTTCTAAGATAGTTCATCCTATTGCCCAGCTTCCTCCAGAATATCCCACTAATGCTTGGCAAGTCCATGAAGCATATATGCATCAAGTTTCACCCTCCTATCCACAGGTATCTCAAGATGCTTGAAGATCGTCTGGACTAACTCGATCCAGAATTCAGCTGCTTTGGTTACTCCTTCCCCAGTAAACATTGAAGGGTGCTACAGCTAAAACCCTCATGAAGTTGTTGTGAAGATGAACACCCATCTGATCCTCAGGAACTACAGGAAGCTCTGGTTCAACTATGTTAGGAGCGTGGTGATTTCCACTCTCTTGATGCTCAAGTCGAAGACGATGGGGAGGCATTTTCTCTATAAGACAAATGAACACCTTAGAAAACTGGATAGCAACAACGTCGCATGTTATGTTGGCACAATCACAACATTGCATAAACTTGGTAATTATCAAACCATAGGGTAAAGATTTAGACCCCCTACCTTTAACTGATGATCCAACAACGCTTCCAACGACAAACACCCACAAGGAAGAAGGTACGGATGATCGCCAAGAGAATCCTAGATCAAAACTGATCAAGATCAAAACCAACAACGCACACAGTTAAAGGATTTCACCACAACGGTTAGAGAACTAAGGAAGAGGAGGGAGAAACTGGACCAAAACCACATACCAGGGATCGAAGGCGTTATCAGGACATTCGGAAGGAAGGTTGGCACTCCAAAATCACCTGGAAGGTGCCCTAGGGTCAAGAGGAGAAGGTTGCACCGAGTTACAATGAAAACTCAACCGCATAACATACTCTAAAATAACAGGTTTGGGAATTACACGTCGTGTAAATATTTTTAATGTGATGTGCCGAAAAACCCGTCACCTCGGATTATTTTATTAAAAACACACAAACACTACACGACGTATAATCCATTTACACGACGTGTAAATGTTTTGCAGATGTTTTTTCAACCCATTTTCTCTTTAAACAACTCGAACCCCCTTTTAATCTTCCCAACTTACTAAGAACTTGTGAAACAATTAACTCATTTATACTCAGGCTCCATTAATTCAAACAAACATACATTTCTGAAGTTTAAGTCATTTTTCCCAACAAAGGCTCTCCATGCAGGTTCTCTCTGGTTTTTCCCAAGTTGTTTAAAGGCGAGGCAAAACATACTCGAAAGAAAGTTTAACGAAAAACTCAAAGGGAGACATACCTAAAAAAGAGTGGATCTTACATGCCAAGTCTTTGACAGTTCCAACATAGAATTTTCATTTCTCTCGACAGGGTTGGGTCATTCCAACTCCTGTCATTCCCTTATCATTGTCATCAATGTTAGTTGCACAGATTCTCTTTTTCGCCCTCACCTCACAAGGGTCAAAGCTGGTTGGTGAATGTTTCTCGTATAAAATCTCCCTACTTGTTATGTCCTTGAAACGTCGGTCTCTTCTTATCCATTTCCTCCTTAATCTTCCTTGTGCATGACGCCAATTCATCACATCTGCTTGCTCCTCCATGTTTTGGGAGCATTGAACGAAGACCCTTTTGTTGTTTCCTTACCCCTATGATCCTCCTATAGTAATTGGCTCGTCTTGATTGACCATGCCACACTTATTCGTAAGTATGTTAAAGGATTGACATTTTGATGACCCTTTAACACGTCAAACGATGTCATATCCATATTCATAGTATAAGCTAACAAAAGATTGTCACCATCTGAACGGTTTATGAAATGTGCCTCGATCAACTCCTCAATTAGCGGACTTAGTTTCACTGTTGCTTTCTTCTCTTCTTTTATTCATCCATTTGTCTGAAACACGTCAAACGATATCATATCCATATTCATAGTATAAGCTAACAAAAGATTGTCACCATCTGAACGGTTTATGAAATGTGCCTCGATCAACTCCTCAATTAGCGGACTTAGTTTCACTGTTGCTTTCTTCTCTTCTTTTATTCATCCATTTGTCTGAAACACGTCAAACGATATCATATCCATATTCATAGTATAAGCTAACAAAAGATTGTCACCATCTGAACGGTTTATGAAATGTGCCTCGATCAACTCCTCAATTAGCGGACTTAGTTTCACTATTGCTTTCTTCCCTTCTTTTATTCATCCATTTGTCTGAAACACATTGAATTGCCTACAATAATTGTAAGTTGTTCTCATTTTCCTCTTCCGACAATAAAAAGGGTTTCTTAGGCTTCGCTTGCAACCACACCCCATACACAAGAATAATCTTATCATCACCATTCAGTTCCTTCCCTTGACAATCCTTTTCTGAGGGTCTTATAATACCACAATAAAAGCAAAAAAATGGAAAGCAATCATACTCAAAGTTAATCCACCTCTAGTCATCGTTGGGGTTAATTATGATCCCTCTTGCAACCAGCTTTAACACATCCAACCTCACTCGGAATCAAATAGAGGACCTCATGATAATGGGTCAGACTATCCCATTCCATAAATCCCCTAATGTCATTTTTGAGTGCTTCAATTGTTTTTATATTGCTCTCAAATAATGGAACGCCACACACATAAATCCTGAAGGGAGATTTATCCAGTTTCATTTTGGTGGGATCAATCTTATTGTTTGGCTTCTCTAGAAAAACAAGCAAATTATTAAATGACTAGGGCCTACTGTCGAGGGTACTTTTGACATTCGTTTTTGAATAAAATTGAAATGGAAAAAAGGGAGGCTTCAAGTCCACGCACAGAAACACCTTTTTTCAAAGAATCCTGAAAATGCACGATCTCCTAGTAACCACCCTACCTACCAACAAAAATTCCATACAATTCCACATCACTAATCCATCTCGAGACTACTCCAACAACATCACTTGTTGTTCCACATTCGTTAGCTTCAAACTTTTGCATTGTTGAACCAAGTCCTCCATTCACCCTATCTGATCAAACATATGTTGGATCTGAATCCAATCAAGAAGAAAACGGGATGATCCGTCAAATAATGGATGAACCTCTATCAAAAAGAAAACTTAAGGAGAGACTTTGTAACTTTAGTAACGAATTATAGGTAGATTAAACCTAACCTATTTACAATAATTAATTCAATTCTGTATGTGTTCTTCGATGTCATTTTCTCATATTTTTAATTGCATGATATAAACCTGGTCAAAGTCAAATCTAAAAGTACAATCCCACGGTGATGAGACCCAATTAATTTTCAGAAAAAAAAAATTGAGAGCGAAACAAATGAAACTAAAATCGCTTCGAGACTCTACCGTACGATCGCGACGCCCGCCCGCACTAGATCAGCTGCCGGAAATCCGGTCCGACGGGTTGGTGGATCAAATACTCCTCGCCGTGGGATGCATCGAAGATCATGTCGGGATGGAGGAGCTGCGGCGGCGGCGGGTGCTGGCGAGACCGCACCACCTCCTTCTGGCGGCGGAGCTCCATGACTTTCCGGTGGGAGTTGGAGTGCTTGGTCAGCATGAAGGTCGGACTCGCCGCCGGGCGGTACTCCGGGACGAGGCGGCCGGACTTGTACCGGACGCCGCAAGCGTTGCACAGCGTCTTCGGACCCATGGGCCCCGTCCGCCACTGCGGCGTCCTGTCGGTGGCGCAGTGGAGGCACTTCCGCCCGTCGCCGTCGCCATAACCCAAGTCGCCGCCGCGCTCCTCCTTCTTCCCCGTCGGTGCGGCGGGGGAGGGGAGGAGGAGTCGGGACTTCCAGCGGCACGCGGCGGCGCGGGATCTTTTGCTTCGGGCCTTCCCGCGGCGGAACATCGGGGGTTTCGGATCCGTTTCTGACCCAGTTATGGATCCGAATCCGTCCGATTCGGATCGGTCCTCCTGGCCCGCGTCCATGGGCCGGACCTTCACGGCCGGAATTAGCTGGACCCTGTGCTCGTCCGGCCCACAGAACGAATCTTCCACGAAATTGGACAGCCATTCCAGCTCCGCTGCATCGTCATACTCATACTGCATTTTTGACAGGAATTTTATTTTTTTAAAAAATCATTTTTCACTGAGATTTAAATCACAGGTGGGTGAAGATGATTGTAGCCGGAATTATGTACCGGAACGGCAAGATCGCCGGAGAAGTGGGTGTCCCGGCAGCCGAAGTCGGAGGCGACATGGGGGTCGGAGGAGGTGGAGATGGTGCCGGCGCTGCCGCTGCTCCCGGTGACGGCGTCCGGCTCCCCGTCGTTGACGACGTCGCCGTCGGGAAAATTCAACAGGTCCTCCACCTCGAAATGCTCACCCACGGTGGCGTGGAGCTCCTCCTCCTCTACCGCCGCCGTGGAGGGACAGTAGCCTCCGCCGCGGGCCTCCATCGCCTTTAATTGCTGCAAAAGAAAGTGAAAGACGGAGAACGCCAGAGAGGGCGTTTATCTGCATTCGAAGGGGACAGGTGGACAGCCGAATTCTATTTTAAAGGGAAAAATGTGAAAAGAAAAGTGCTTTAAAAAAGATTATAATAAAAACAGATAACGGCAACTGAAAATAATTATTATTTTTAATAACAAAAAAATGTTTTCCTATACATTACCAGGAGTAAAATAATCCGGGTGGAAATTACGTTTTTCGCCCTCTATTTCCGGCCATCAACAGCAAATCCGACGGTAAATTGATTTATTACTGCGTTGACGTATACCTTGCACATGTTGTAGGGTTTGACTCTGGCGGGCTATAAGTGTAATTTGATCATCTTTTTCTTTATAAAAAATCGTGACAAAAAATTTATTGAGTGGAAATTTAGCGTTCAAACACATTCCCCGCGAACCGATCAAACGCCCTGGAAACCTTCAATTCTGTTCCGCTGGTGGGTACACCCGAATTATTTATTTATTATTATTTTCAGCAGAAGAAAAAAAATTACATTTTTTACGAAAAAAATGTTTTTAATTAATCCAGCGATTTGGGTGGCTATAAAAGCCGCTAAACGATTTTCTAACCGACGCGCGGATTTCGATCCCACGCGCCCGAGGACGGAGGGGGCCCACAAGAACCCCATTGCGTGGCCCCCACACGGATCACGTGCTATCCCGGCGCCACCGGCAGCGACCAACCACAGTTTGCACGTGATCGTCACATTCCTGTGGAATTTTGTTTATTCGAAATATCATCACAATATTCAGATATATTAGAAAATTGTATGCTTATGTTATTAAATTATCGGTGCAATATTACACACAATAATGAGATTTTTATTCTTTCTAATTTAATTTATTACTAATTTATATTTTATGATTTACGCGGTTCAATTGATCTGTCATCATCTAATTAAAAATGTGCGAATTTGTTGTCCAAAAATAATAGCGCCGTGATATTATTGCTGAATGGAAGGCCATTGAGTCTATACTCAATAAGTATCATAATAATGTATTATCTTTATTGTTTAGGATTGTGAATTATTATGATTATATTCATAATTATCATGGTTAAAGTTTGAATCTTTTATCATGCGTTCTCTTTATATATTGTAATATGTCTTAAAAAAATGTTTACTTTTATTTATTAACATATCCTTTATCTATAAATTATTCAAAAATGGGCGAAGGATTTGAATGCATAGTTAATAGTGCAACCCCCACAGCCCACAAAGAGAACGTTTCTCTAATTTAATGTTTGAAAAAATGAATGTTTTATTTAATATTAGGTTCAACATGCCTAATTAAATATTTTTGAAAAAATATTCAAAAAAAAATGTTTTGGAAAAAATGATTTGATATTATTCAACGAGACCATAATGCATGTTAAAGATGCACTATATTCTCCCCATCCATGAGATATTTACTTTGCTTCAAATATATTTGTTTGAATGGATATAATATCAGACCCATAAATAGATAGAATAAAAAACATCTTTAAAACAATGAAGTAAAAATGCATAGTTCCAAGGCCTTTATAGATTCTTTCAAGTAATGGTTATGTTTGCACAATATACTTAGTGGATAAATTTAATTTATGATATCCCCCTATGAAAATTAGCACTGAATCATTTTTTTACTAGAAAGGACTCTAGAGGACAAATGTGGGTTGATAAAAAATAATTGTGTCAATTCATCCGCAAATTACAACCACGCTTGAGGTACAACCACCAAGGTGGTTATGACAAACAAAACGGATGTGTAATACTTAGGGTTGAAGAACACAATTACAAATGAACAATAAAACACTACTCTTTAATGATAGTGCAGAGTGACAAAAGAATTCATTTTCCTAAGGGTTGAGTTCTCATCTACCCAAGTTACAATATTTAAAGCCACACTGAGCACTACCACAAATGCGGGTAAGGGAAACGCTTTGGTTTTATTAGCGTTAATCAAAAAACACTGATAAACGGGGGGGCCTTTTATCAGTACTAGAAAAAAGCGCTGATAAATCTACCCTTTATCCTGATAAAAAGGAGCCTTTATCAGCGCTAATAACAGCGATGATAAAAGTTTTTAATAGAAAATATTATTAATTTATATAAAAATATTTTAATTATATTTAAAAACAATATTTATATGTACACAGTAAATAAAAAATGCATGTTTATTATGTTTATTATGTTTATTAGTTTTAGTTATATCTTTATTATATATTTATAATATTATATATAAATACTTTTTTAATATATATATATATATATACACACACAAATACTTATTAAATATATATATACTTAAATAAATTTATGCTTCCAAATGAATGTGTCAATTGATGCGTACGTTCTTCTCATGAATATATATTCATTGTTTACCCTAATGTTGACCATATATACTATAGTACTATATATACTTGGTCTATTCATTCATTTCCTATATATATGAAGCTTTATCTTCTCATAAATACTTAAAATCACAATAAATATATTTAAATAAACAATAAATGTATTTATTATATTTAAAAATATAAATATTTAGTTATATATAATTATTTACTTTTTAAATATATTATATATAATTATAATTATATATAACTAATTAAATATAAATATGTTTAAATAATTATAAAATTACAAAATATTTTTTTAAATGATAAATATATATTTATGAATACCTTTTGAATATATTTATTTATAAATATATGTCCTTAGTGAATATATACACAGACACACACACACACACATATATTTAAATACTTATGAAAATAAAAATAAAAATACCATATCAATTTATATTTATATATATTTATTTATAATTTAAATTATAAAATTATATATATATATATATATATATATATATATATATTTAATTATAATTTATACACAAACACCATACATATATTTATAATTTAATTTATTAAATTAAAATAAATATATTAATTATATATATTTATAAAATTATAATTGTAATAAATATATTGGTTATAATTTTATAATTATGAATAAATGACATGTTTTATTAGTGCTAATTAAAAAGCGCCGATAAAACATCCATTTATCAGCGCTTTCAATTGTATCACTGATAAAACATACCTTTATCACCACTTTTTCAGCGCTGATAAAGATGAGCCTTTATCAGCACTTTTTTATCTAGCGCTGATAATGGTCACGGCGGCAGAGATCGAATTTCATGAGAGCTTGAGGGTGCGAGGAAAGAAGAGAAAATTAGGGTTAAATTATAAAACTCAACGACACTTTTATCAGCGCTAGATAAAAAAGTGTAGTTTGAGTACATTCCATGTATGCCTACATGACATGACTTAGGTAATAGTACACACCAAAAATGACATCCATAGAATAAACAACATGTGTCCACAAAGACACATTGTGCAGTCAAGGACTACATGTCTTGACTATCTAATAGTACACACTAAGTACTCACGTGAAAATCACACACTGTGTATCACCTCAAAAATGCCATGTACCCCAAGATAACATGGATATGTGTATTAGGGATACATTTCAAGTACATATTGGTCTCATAATTTCTACACATCATAGTGAAAGCTATGTACATTGACTTCACATGCCATGTGAAGAGGCAATACATGACAATACTATTGCTGAGGGGATATACACTATGTACCCTTACAATACATGCCATGTTCTTTTTCTAACCTTCATGGGTTTTTGTATCACCTAGTTCATGACCCAGATTTAGGTGCATGAATACATCATGTTCATTTTCTATATAGAATGCAGTGGTGAGCTTCTCTTCAACATCATAGGTGGGATGTGAGGTGATTCATTCAATTTAATCATCTTAGTTCCGTAGGAATGAAGATGGGGATTGTGTATGTTGATCAAAGCATTCATGGGGTAGGGTTTTCCCATGGTTATGTGCTGATGGTAGGGTGTAGGTCCCCCATATTCTTCATGAATTTTGGCACTCCCCCACACACATAGAGCACAAGTCTTCCAAATCGAACATGGGGTTGGTACTCCCTCAACACTGATAAGGTATTGATCCCCCACACACAACTAATAGAGTTCAGTACTCCCCCACATATCCATAGAGTTCGATACTCCATCTTCTAAAGAACACTCCTTAATGTGGTGAGGGTCCTCTATTAGGGATTGAAACTCCCTCGACCAATGTATATACTTCACCGAGGTGTTGGTCCCTTTCTATATATTTTTATAGGTGACGCGGGTTTGCTCATAACTGGGTAGTTATGATAGTAGGTTTTAATACTCCCTTGATCAAGATCTATCATTAGTTAAGGCATGGGTTCCCTTATAAGTTTCTAGAAAAGTGATGTGATAATGGTAGGAAACAAGGTATGATACTCCTCCGATTTATGTGCATACCTCAATAAGAAGTGGGTTCTCCTTAATAGTTTTTGGGAGTGTTTTAGAATAAAGGTTGAACATATTAGTTACTTTAAGACTTGTGACTCCTCAGATACCCCTTGGTTGCCTTAGAGATGTGACTTACAATTGGGATATCAACTTCAAACTTCATGGATTTTTAAATACATTGAGAATCCTTTGTTTCTCATGAGATACAACCTTCATGGATTAGTTCCAAGATGACTGAGTCTTATTCACCTCAATGAGTCATCTAGTGGTAGAGAATGTATCAATCTTTCCATGTATTCCTCCTGATCATTTTCCTACACCGAGGGTTGATCTGAGTTGTTTGTTATCTTTACTTTATGGTTTTATAGAATCATACTGAGTATGTTTATAATCAACCCTACATAGGATTTATTCCCACATGTGTTGTGTCTATGCAGGAAAAAATAGGGTTTGAAGGTGGTCTTAGTGGACATGGAGATGGTATAACCTATTCGGAGCTAAAGGCTGATGGTACCTAGTAGAGCTTGTTGGTCCATGGTGGTGGTGATTAATATTATAGTAGTAGGATAATCTAGGAGTCCTTATAGTATAGAGGATCTATCCATTGTTCCATGTTCACTGTGTTCTATGACCTTGAAAGATGTGTAGTACTTATGGTGTTTTCCCTATGTGGTGATGTACTCACTATGTGATGTCTCATGATTGCATTGTATGTAGAATTTTATTATATATATATATACACACACACACACACACACACACTCATAGATGATGTTTCTGATTATTTTATGCATTGGAGACATGTGTTTGTTATAGGTTGATATTGGCTATGGTCTCCCATATTGTGTGATATGCCTACTCGGTGAAAGCTACTAGCCCCTGGCCTATTAGAGGTGGAATTGGGGTGGAACATTCAGCTTAATGCTGGCCTGGATGGGGCCTGAGTGGGTTGGGTAATTTTAGAGTAATATCGTAGCTATTTATTACTAGGGGCTGAGTTTGGAGTTTTTAATCATGTGAATAGTAGTTTGAGAATTTAGGGAAATAATGTTTAGGAGGTTTTGAGTTTTCTTATTAGACCAAAGAGACCAACATAGGTGTGGTAGTCGAAAAATCATTTCTCTAGGACTATGGTAACCTGTTAGTTAGCCCATATCTCTAATACATTGATTACAAGGTAAAATAAAGTTAGTAAATGCATCATATAGTGATTGGTTATGATCTTCCCTATCCATCCTATTTATTCTTATATTGTTATACTCTAATTATTATGAGTTTTTCCTATCAAATAAAGTGTGATACATACTGATAGATAGATTATGTGCAAAGATAGATCCAAGATGAGCCTACTTTTATATTTGGACCTCTTGCTACAAATTAGTGAGCGGTGAGGGGTTTTTGAGACTCAGTTAAGATATATTTTTAACCCACAATCTGAATTACTTCATATCCCCTCCATTATTAGTATAGGCTTTCTTATAAATAATATGGTATATCCTATTGAGTTGGATAATACTACCCATATTCTAGATGAATTTTATGAGTTTTACCAATAGAGGTATCATGGGGTTTTAAGGAAAGTTTGATCCTTAGGAAAAAGAGGTTTGGTTAGAGTCTATGACATTTTCTTTCATATATTTTAGACTCCCACTCACTAGCTTCCATTTTTTTCATTAAGATACCTACATAACACAGTGATCCATTAGTGGATGATGCTTTTCTAAAACTCATGATGTGACTACATTATTGTGGTTTGATTTTGATCCCTTGTTCAGGATGGTGATTTATCTAAGGATGGTGGACCCTTTATACGGAATCTTGATCGTGTCTGAGTATGTATCGAGGCCCATGGTCATCCCTCAATAGAAGACCGATGTATACATCAACATTCATTATAGAGGTGACATTTAAGTGTTACTAAGAGGAATGATGAACACCCTTGTATCCTTTATAGAGCAAATGGACTGAATCCATCCTTGTATCAGTTCAAGGTAGAGACTATTATAGAATTAGAAAACTATTTCAATGTTCTGAACAAAAAATAGAAAAATGATATATATATATGTTTATTTGGAAAAGAAATTATTTTCATTAATTATTATGAACCTAATTGGTTACATTCTATAAAGGTATCATTGGGAAGATGATTCTTGATAAAATAAATGGGTGAAGAAACCTACATACTAGGTATAAATGAATTTTAAGGTAGATAAAATAGGTTTCTTAGATTGTGTCAGAATACATATATTGGTAAAATGATAGAGTGGTTTTGAATCTTCAACTCCAAGGATGGGTATTTACTAGTGTTACATGTCATGAGTCTTATAATGACTCAATTTCCTTCTATTGAGTTAGAGATGAGAAACATGGATAAAATTCCTTTTACATTCACCACAGTATTTATCATGTATTCCATGTTGTGTATTCAACCTGATATTTCCTATTAGTTGAGTGTAATAAGTAGATACATATCTAATCTTGGTGAGAGTTATTGGATTTCTATCAAGAATTTAAAGTAAGTATATATTTTTTATCTTTAGAGGTGAGGATGAGATCATTTCAAGGGGTTACACTGATGCTAGTTTCCAAACAGACAAAGATGATAAGAGATCATAATACCATTTTATGTTTTAAATCAATAATGGAGATATCAATTGGAATAATTCCAAAAAATCCACTATGAAACACTTGACTACAGAAGCATAGTATATCACTGCATAAAATGCAGTGAAGGAAGCTTTTTGAATTAATAAATTCACCACTGCACTTAGGGTTATTCCTAGCATTGAGGGATAAATTAACCTTTACTATGAAAAATATGAAACTATTTTCTAGGAAAAAGTGTGATAGATCACCCTGAGTTATCCTATCCCAACACTCAAGTCAACCCACCACAAGGTTAATTTTTATATCAATGTTTTGTGTATTTATTTTGTTAAATATTAATATCACCGAATCAAATAATATGGATATGAATAAAGAATGGATGGATGCCAATCGTCTGACAAAAGAGTATGAAGATGGAGTGAAAGAGTTCATCAAGTTTTCAAAAGATCATGCATATGGTCCTTCTCAAATCCTTTGTTCGTGTTTACGCTGTTTTTATTCAAGAGAAGTTAGTCCAGAGGAGTTGGAAGAACACTTGATCTATCACGGAATAGATCGAAGTTATAAATGTTGGAATAAACATGGGGAAAAAGTGAATGTAGCTAGTGACTGAGATAACACTACGTTTTATGGATCATTTAATATGATTAAAAATGTGGAAAATGAATAATACCATATCGAGGATGTGATTATAGATGTGCATGATGATAAAGATCATATTATGGAAATGACAAGGACAGTAGAAGATGAACTTTGTGATTACCCAAAATTGTCTGAGCAGTTAAAGAGTTGTTCAAAGACACCATTGTATGATGGTTGCACTAAATATATAGCATTGTCAGTTGTACTAAAGTTGTATAATTTAAAAGCAGGAAAAAAATGTAGTGACGCCAATTTTACGGAATTAATTTCTCTCTTAAATGACATGTTCCCAAAAGATAATGAGCTCCCAAGCCGAACATATGACACCAAACGAATACTACGCTCGATGGGAATGATCTCTAAAAGAATAAACGCTTGCCCGAATGACTGTATACTATTTCTCAAGGACCACAAATCACTTAGAGAATGTCCAAAGTGGGGAACTTCTCGATACAAGAAAGATGAATCCGGTCCTATAAAAGTTGCATGGTACTTTCCAATCATTCCAAGGTTTAGGTGCCTATATGAAAGTGAGGAGACTGCAGAGCGATTGACGTGGCATGTAGACATAAGAAATAAAGATGGAAAACTATGACATCCAACAGAATCTCCTCAGTGGAAGAGAATTGATCATGAGTATCCTGATTTTGGAAACAAGTCGAGAAACCTTCATCTTGCGTTATCTATAGATGGAGTGAATCCTTTTAGATTTCAAAGCAGCACTCACAGTACATGGTCAGTTATGTTGGTAAATTATAACTTGCCACCATGGTTATGCATGAAACAAAAACACATCATGTTATCTATGCTTATATTAGGACCAAAACAACAAGGTAATGATATTGATGTTTATTTGGCTCCATTTGTCACGACCCGACCCTACCGATCTCGAGCCGCAACTACCCGAGGCCTGCCTCCATAGGTCAGGGGCTGGAGACAAGTTCCAAAGGCATAACGATCTCGGGGAGGCCTTCGCCTAAGCACCTGTACACACACACACATCCCACTCGATGCAGAAGTGCAGAGTAAAAAAGAAAACCAAAGGAAAAACAACTATAACCCAACCGCAGTCATGCATCAACTTCTAAATAGTACAAGTAAAGCGATGAAAAGTACTGACAAGATAACTGAATAGAAAAAGGGGAAAAACACACGCCCAACTAGAAAGGTGCCACAACCCGACAACAAGTAAACGAAAGTAAACAACTGGGGAGTCTCAAACCTGAAAATCCTACTACGACCACTGAACGTAGCCCAAGCTCCTGTTTCCTCTACGCTCCTCCATAGTCTCAATCGACCTGTCCGTTGTCTGCAAGGGCACACCAAGTGAGGGCAAAGCCAAAGCAGGGGTGAGTATAAAGATACAAGTAGGATGCCCTGAAAGCTCAAGGGATCAACAACGGAGGTACTAAACGATGATCAATAGACAGAACAAAGAACAGTGTAAGAGTACAATAGATAGAGTGTAGCTCAACCCAATGAAAGAAAGAAAGTAGACTCATCCAATCCAAGAGGAGCTAGACACGGAAAGCACGTGGCATACCCTATGCGTCTTCGCCCCTCATAGAAGGAGAGTAACTGAACCCAAAGAGTGGGAAAAAAAGTAGGGTGTATATATATATATATATATATGCTCAACAAGAAACCCGAATGAGTGTGTAAGGGGATCTCCGTCTCCAAGATCAGCCCATGAAAAGTCGCCAATAGTTCTAAGGATATCCACCATTGATGCCCAAAAGTTCCACACGCCAAAGCTGTCTCATCGCTGAACCGTACAACCAAGGGTCCCGCTCTGGTAACCACGGAGAAAAGTCACTGACTAGCCTCATAGAAAGGGATGAGTCTGAAAGAAGTCGTCGGGTAACCCACTGCCCAACCCAGCTGGAGGGTAAACCCTAAGAGGTCGTCGGGTAACCCACTGCCTAGCCCCGCTGGAGGGTAAACCCTAAAGTCAATGGGTAAACCACTGCCCAGCCCGGTTGGAGGGTAAACCCTAAGGTCAACGGGTAACTCACTACCCAGCCCCACTGGAGGGTAAACCCTAAGGTCAACGGGTAACCCACTACCCAGCCCCACTGGAGGGTAAACCCGGAACTGGTTTAATAACTCCGCACTGCCCGTGCCATCACTGGGTGTCGCTAACACCGCTACCGTGCGTAGGTTCGAAGTGCGTCAAAGGAACCTCCGACCAACACCCTTTCATGTTTCCACATTTAATGAGATCTATAAATAGGCTCCGCTCGCCCAAACAGATTACACCTTTGTAATCCTCACGAAAAAACACGCGAGATAGACTACTTAATTGCTGGAAATGGACTCCCGACGAAAAAGTTATTCAACACCGCTTTATGCTCATACGACGTCTTGTGGGGCCCACAAATCGGTCCCGAAAAAGGTCGGGACAACTGTGCCATCATAATGCTCTCAATAAAACACGCCAAAACGACTATTCATACGCCCCAAACGGATATCTGATGAAAAAGTCGCAGTACGCTGCACACAACTTAAAAGACGGCCCGTGGGGCCTACGCCTCAACTCCGGCTTCAATGCCTGAAACCACCCTGGTCAACTTCACCTTGATGCTAGGGTCACAACGCCGCTGACGACACCTAAAATGGACTCCAGATGTAGAAGCTGCAACTCCCCACGTTATGCAAACGGGGCCCTGTGGGGCCCACACATTGACCCTGAAACACGTCATGCAGATCGTACCATTGCGTTCCTTGAAGATAACCACAATTTGTAGGCTATTCATTTGCCCATAATGGACTTATGAAGCATAAGTTGTAAAAACACAGCATACGTCCGAAAGCCGCCTCGTGCCACGCCTCGGGCCCGAATTTAGGCGGGCGGATTGCGCCGTCGCAATCCCCTCGGAAGAACACTCAGAAACAAGTACTCAAACACCCCAAACAGATGTCGGGTGAAAAGGTGGCATTTCACCGTAAAATGTGTGAACTAGGACCTGTGGGACCCGCACCTTGTCTCCAACCCAAACGCTTCGGAAAGCATCTCAAAAAGTCCACACGAGGACTGGGGTCATGCTGCCACTGACGGCGCGTCAAACGGACATCCCAAATAGAAGTTAGGTCCGACGCAAGAATAATCAATTAATTAAGTAATTAATTAATTATTAGTATTAAGCGTTTCGTGCCATCGAGCAACGAAACCAAACCGCAAAGGTTCTGAACCAACTTTGGGAGGACCGTCTCAACTCTAGGGCCACAACGCCTCTGACGACACATCAAATGGATGTTCGGCTCGCAAAGCACCTCTATCGCAAGCTTTAATAATAATTTAATATTATTAAATTAAAGCATTTCGGGTCACTCGCCCTCAGGTCCAGAACTAAAAAACCACGAAACCCAAAACAAAAAGTCCATCTCGAAGAGACAAACCCACAACCGCTGACGGTGCGTCAAACGGACGTGCCATTTAAAAGTTACGGCCCCTTGAACACAAGGGGCCCAGAATTGGGCCGGTCCAGACTGGTCGCCCCGGTCCAGATCGCCGGCCAGCGGCCCAACCGCGGGTCCGGTCCAGCTTTCCGCGGCCCGCTGGCCGCGGCTCGTTTGAAAACCGCCAGACCCCTTGGGCCTGACTCCTTCAAACAGACCGGCCAGTTGGCCGGTCTTTGTTCCGCGCCGCACAGCAGGACCCGCGCACCGCGGGTCCTTGTCCGCAGCACCCCCGAGGCGTTGACCTCGGGGTTTCCTTCCGAACGCGACAGGCCGACCGCGCCGTGGTTGCCTGACCTCCCCGCCGGCCGAGCGCATCGCCGCAAGCCGCCCGGCTCCCTACTCCGCCGGCCGAGCGCACTGCCCGACACCGCGACCACCTGGTCCCCCGCTCCCCGCTCCGCTGTGGTCGCCTCTGCCCGGACGCCAACCTGCTCGGCTCCTCCGCTGGACGCCACAACCACCTCCGCCCGACCGCTTCCGAGCCCGCAGCTCCGGCCACACCCGACGCCGCTGCACACCGACCCTCCTCTATCGGGTCCCGAGCTTCTGCCGTGCTCCAAAATGGCGCCGCTGTGCTTCGCCGCGCCTCTGTCTCAACCTCCGGCCACTGCCCCTTATCGGAGCCGGACCTTCAGCCGGTCCCCCCGACCACTCCGGTGGTCGGAAAAATTATCCGAAACCAGTTTCAGAATCCTTGGGGTCGGATCTTCACAGCATCACCCCTCACTCGTCGATCCGTCACGGTTTTGGCACGTCTGAAATTTTGGACGGAGAACGCTCAAGAACAGGATTTAGAACGGGGCTCGGACGATGGTCGTGTTCGTTTGGCCATCATCCTAATTCTAAAATTGTTGAATTTAAACAACAGAATTGACGAAAACTCAAGAAATCAACGAAGGTGCGAAAATTTACCAAAATCCCTACCTCGAATCGGTCGTGCGTCGTTGGTGGCATGTCCATGACGCTCCTGCTTCGATCCGCCAAGGTTCCGGCATAGGTCGCTCCTCGATTCGGTGAAGAATGGTGAAAAACGCCGAAGGATAGTTGAGAGAGAGAGAGAGAGAGGAAGAGAGATAGAGAGAGGGGAGAGAGAAGGAAGAACCCTAACTCCAAACTCCTATTTTCTATTTATAGAAAAATCCGCTTAGCGCGGAATCCGAAACTGTCGTGCCCTCTCATTTTATATCACGCCTAGGCAAAATGCCCCATTTTGAATTCAATGGAAGTATCGGATTTCCATTACAAGCCTTCTTCTGAAAGTTATTTTAAAAGAACGTCAATGATTAAAATCACTAAGTCATTATTTCAAAATGACCATTTTTCCCCTGGGTGACATCTCTCATAGCAGGCCCGCACCCGCAACTTTTACACCCTACCAAGGGTAAACGACATGCTCCAGACACAACCGTGCCCTCTGATTTTCGATCCGAGCTACCGTTTGGGAGAAAACACAACCCTGCCACGTGCATAGTTTAAAAACACTTAATATTTTTATAAAAATTTATTCCGGGCACACTGGGGCTCGGAATCGCACGACGTCTCAGCTCCTAGCTCTGGAAATATATGTAGAAATATTACAAAGTCTTACAGGTCAAAAACCGAGTCTCTACATGATTCCTTCCTTCAAGCTTTTCATCCCTGAAAAGCAAAACTAAGAAAAACAACTCGGGATACAGAGATCACACCTAGCTCTCCCACTCCCAAGAAAACTTGCACAACACCAAGCTGGCACAACACACGAACCAAGGGATGGTTCGTACTCATAAGGTCTACTACTTTCGATGAAATGCGTAGGAACATGCACTCACCTCATCAGCTGCGACACGCGGAAGATGTTGTGCGCCCACTCCTACTATTGGGAGGGTAGGGAAAGACGGTAGGCAACCTCTCAATCCCTTACACGATTTCCGAATGCCCCAAAGAAACTCGGGGGACTTCCCTGGACGAACCTCTACTTTCCACGTCGTGACCGAAATCACGGTTTGTTCCTGGAAAATGGTCTCGTGATTCCCTCCTTCAGAATACCCATCTGGTGAAACACCCATGGATATCCGGTCACACAATTTTTCACAGTCGGTGCATCACAACCGAGACTCTCTTACACGCTCAAAAAGTGGATGAGTCAACACCATCGACTGAAGAAAAGTTTCAACCTCTTGGTCCAACATGGTAAACTGCAGGGAAGCTAACTACTACGAAACTTCCCGCACCTGACGAGTCTGGGACTTTCTGCTAAGGGAACCTGCTACAACACTACCATTTTTTCTGGAACATAGACTACCTCGACATCATAGTCCTGCAAAAATTTCAACCAGCACCGTCGTCTTAGGTTCAAGTCTGTCTGGGTGAGGGCGCACCTGAGACACTGGTGGTCTGAGCAACCACAAAGCGCTCTCCCAGAAGATAGCGTCTCCACATTCTCAGCGCAAGGACCACCACCACTAGCACCACATAGTGAAGCACATAGTTCTTTTTATGGGGTTTCTATCACCTTTACCTGTACTCGATAATGGTATCAAGATTGACGTTGAGCATGCAAGGTACCAACGAACAGGGCATGCAAGCAAACTCATCCAACCGCCAGAGGCTAGACACAGAAATCACGTGGCATACCCCACATGTCTTTTCCCCTCTTGGAAGGAGAGTAATCCCCAAAACAGGAACTCTGCCAAACCCACTAGTGGCACCTCAAGTAGGGGGAGGGGGTCAAGCATAAAATCCCCTCTGGCAAATCTAGAACCTGCTCTGACACTCCACCGTACAACCCCTCCATGAATTCACATGTCAGAGGGACTCATCCACCACACCTCAATACTATCCGCTTTGAGTGGTACTGACTCTCCCTCACGGGTTTGATCGCATCACAAAAATGCGTCTCAGTGGGGGAAGAACCCCTATTTCCCATGCATTTAAAACTACGTTAAACAACACCAACACAGGGTTACACCAACACCCTGCGTCACCCTCAGTAACCCCTCGAACAAGGAGTTAGACGAAAAGAGTACCTCACACAGTGTCTAACAAGTTCTACTGAGAAAAGTAGGAAAAAACACAGAGCGTACCTCTTATCATCTCATGCGTTGTAGGATTGTAGACATCCATAGCAAACAGCCGCCCGCGACCCCATCCGTCAGCTCCCTGAGCCTGACATGGGCCGCCTAGTGGTGGTGGAAGGACCTCAAACATCATCCGCCAACCACAGTTCTTCCTACTTTTCTGCCAACACCACCTCCCTAGGGACCACCCTATCCTCACCTAGGAGTTCTATGATCACGACACTGCCTATGTCATGGCAGTGCATCTACCAACTATCTGGAAAACTCAGCACATTTGGTCGAGTAGTATCACGCCCCATGACCTCGCACATCACAATCATAGAACTATTCCTCCCTGGGCTGTCTCGGTGCTCTATGCTATCCCCGACCATGTGCCTGAGTCTCATCAAGGGGAAACCTCCGGCGTCGAGGCCCTACCAATTGACGTCCCTTTGACAGAAATTTCTCTATCACTAGTGCCTGCTCTAGCACCTCGAGATGGGTGAGGATGCACAAGGGCACTATGCTGGGAAAAATCTCCTTTACAGAGACCTCGCTCAAACTTTTATGCTCAGAAGTTTCCATCATGGACCACGTCCAAAGAGTACCGAGTAAGGTCTGTGAACCTAGTCGCACACTCAGCCACTACCATCACTCCCCGCTGAAGCTTCAGAAGCTCTTGAAATAGTATAAAGCATAAGTAGGAGGGGTAGTACTCCTCACGAAACAACTGCTAGAATTCATACCACGAGAGTACCAACTCATCGTGCATCTGAGTAACCCTGGCTCTACTAACGCCAAAATGCTTGGTGGAAAAATACTAGCTGTCAAAGCCACCATCTAACCTGTCATTGTCCGAACAAGACCGAAGAGGCGAACCACCAACTCTAGCCAACCCTTCACTATCTGAGGGTATGGCTCACCATGGAATCTCAGTGGTCTCTGATGCTGCAACTCATGTAGCGCGCCCAGCCTACGCTCGTCATCGGCCTTCGCTGCTGGTACTATCTGATACTCCATAGGTGGAGGTGCTACTGCCTGTCCTCTTGTAGAAAGGGTAATCATATGATGAATCTTGAACTAAGGCCTCGTCGCTCATGGAGTCGTCATCAAGAACCGGATCTAGTATCCTAGATGGCTATAATCGCGGAGACATCCTGAATCTAATCAAGGAGTACCACAGTCAAATAAGCATATATATACCAACATCGATGGGGAGATAACTCAAGAAGGATAGTCAAAGACTCAATCCTATATGATGCACAAACCAAATTCCCTGCAAAAAGTGTCTCAGTGTGCCGAGTTGACAAGCAGGTTATCAGGGTCCTAGTGAATGGATAAATCGGCCACCACACCATCACTGGACTCCCTGTCCTGAGAGCCACTCTCGAGACACATTGACACTATTGTCCCAAAACTCAACCAATTCCTTTTTAGGGACGTTTGAACAACACCCCAAGGAATGAACCACCTTTGATACCACTTTGTCACGACTCGACCCTACCGGTCTCGAGCCGCAACTACCCCAGGCCCGCCTCCATAGGCCAGGGGCTGGTGATAAGCATCGAAGGCATAACAATTTCAGGGAGGCCTTCGCCTAAGCACCTGTACACACACATACAACCCACTTAATGCAGAAGTGAAGAGTAAAAATAAAACCAAAGGACAAACAACTATAACCCAACCACAGTCATGCATCAACTTCTAAATAGTACAAGTAAAGTGCTGAAAAGTACTGACAAGATAACTGAACAAAAAAAAGAATCAAAACATGCGCCCAACTAGAAAGGTTCCACAACCCGAAAACAGGTAAACGAAAGTAAACAGCTGGTGAGTCTCACACCTAAAAACCCTACTACGACCACTAAACGCAGCCCTAGCTCCTGTGTCCTCTACGCTCCTTCATAGTCTCGATCGACCTATCCTTCGTCTGCAAGGGAACACCAAGTGCAGGCAAAGCCCAAGTAGGGGTGAGTATAAAGATACTCATTAGGATGACTTGAAAGCTCAAGGGAGAAACAAAGGAGGTACTAAATAGTGAGCAGTAGACAAAACAAAGAACAATGTAAGAGTACAATAGAGAGAGTGCAGTTCAACCCAATGAAAGAAAGAAAGCAGACTCATCCAATACAAGAGGATCTAGAACTACTACAACTTGGCCTTTTATTAGCACTAAAAACTGACATTAACAGTGCTAGAAAAGTGCTGTTAATGCCGGTGTAGAGAAATGGGGGGTCCCCTTTATCATTTCTCTAAAAAGCACTGATAAAGGAGACCTTTATCAGCGCTAAAAAATCACTGATAAAGGGGGTCCTTTATCAGCATTTTTTTGGCGCTGATAAAGGTAGCCTATATCAGCACTTTTAGGAGCACTGATAAAGGGGTTCCTTTATTAGCGCTCTTTTAGCGCTGTTAAAGGTGTCCTTTATCAGCGCTCAAAAAAGCGCTGATAAAGGCACCTTCCCCTGCACCTACAAAACAGAACCAGCACACCTGCACACCTGCACAAACCAGAATACCTGCACAAAATAGCACATGCACACCTGTACAAAATAGCACCCGCACACAATATTTTGACAGACAATGGTATATACATTTACTTAACATCATGAATACAAAAAAACACACTGCTATATACATTTAAAACATTGTTTTACATGGTTACAATTAAAATTATTCAATAACAGTTATAAACATTCATGTTTCATCCTTTGATATCCATGATCCGATCTCAAAAATTGTCGTCCACAGTATTTGTTTCCGAACAAATCATCCAAACTCAAGGAAAAAAAATTACCTATATAAGAAAACAAATATTATGTTAGTAATACAATAATGAAATAAATTAAAAAATTAATATGAAAGAATACATTAATATGGAAATGTGAAACTAAAATATGAAATTTTAAACTCAAATGTTTTCATTCTGATAACAATGAAAGGAAATAATGTAAAATCAATATGTTTTTGGATGATTTATCTCATTTAATAAATACTGATTCTTTATCTAATGAAAAGCTTTACCAGTAACACCGTGCATCGGATTGAGGTGCGGTTGATTCATATATTTCAAAAGTGAATAATGGATCATTGTCCTAAAGTATCAAAACAATCCGATGCATTTTATTGGTTTCCCGTATGTCACTTGTGTTGTTTTCTAAAGTTTATGTCAATTTGAAATTGATATCAGACACTTTTAGCCATACCGGTCACACCGTGCGTCGAATTGAGATGCGGTTGATTCTTACACGTCAAAAATGACTCATGGATCGTTTTCCTAAAGTATCAAAACAATCCGAACGCGTTTGCTCTGTTTTCCGTATGTCACTTGTGTTGTTTTCTAAAGTTTATGTCAATTTGAAACAGATATCAGACACTTTTAGCCATACCGGTCACAACGTGAATTAGATTGAGGTGCGATAGATTCTTACACGTCAAAAATAAATCATGTATCATTTTCCTAAAGTATCAAAACAATCCAAACATGTTTTCTCAGTATTCCGTATGTCAGTAGTGTTGTTTTCTAAAGTTTATGTCAATTTCAAACTGATATCAGACACTTTTAGCCATACCGGTCACACCGTGTGTCAGATTGAGGTGAAATCAATTTTTACATGTCACAAATGACTCATGGATCATTTTACTAAAGTATCAAAACAATACAAACACGTTTTCTCGGTATTCCGTATGTCATTTGTGTTGTTTTCTAAAGTTAATGTCAATTTCAAACTGATATCAGACACTTTTAGCCATGACGGTCACACCGCGCATTGGATTGAGGTGTGGTCGATTTGTAAACATCACAAATGACTCATGGATTGTTTTCCTAAAGTATCAAAATAATATGAACACGTTTTCTTAGTTTTCCGTATGTCACTTGTGTTGTTTTCTAAAGTTTATGCCAATTTGAAATAAATATCAGACACTTTTAGCCATACCGGTCACACCGTGCGTCAGATTGAGGTGAGGTCAATTCTTACACGTCAAAAATGACTCATGGATCATTTTCCTAAAGTATCAAAACAATCCTAACATGTTTTCTTGGTTTTTCGTATGTCACTTGTGTTGTTTTCGAAAGTTTATGTCAATTTGAAACTGATATCAAACACTTTTAGCTATACCGGTCACACCATGCATCAGATTGAGGTGAGGTCAATTCTTACATGTCAAAAATGACTCATGGATCGTTTTACTAAAGTATCAAAACAATCTGAACACATTTTCTCCGTATTCCGTATGTCAGTAGTGTTGTTTTCTAAAGTTTATGTCAATTTCAAACTGAGATCAGACACTTTTATCCACACCGGTCACACCGTGTGTCAGATTAAGGTGAGGTCAATTATTACACATCACAAATGACTCATGGATCGTTGTCCTAAAGTATCAAAATAATCCGAATGCGTTTTCTCAGTATTCCGTATGTCATTTGTGTTGTTTTTTAAAGTAAATGTCAATTTCAAACTGATATCAGACACTTTTAGCCATTTTGGTCACACCGTGCGTCAGATTGAGGTGAGGTCAAATCATACACGTCAAAAATGACCTATGGATTGTTTTCTTAAAGTATCAAAACAATCCAAATGTGTTTGCTCGGTTTTTCGTATGTCACTTTTGTTGTTTTCTAAAGTTTATGTCAATTTGAAACTGATATCAGACACTTTTAGCCATACCGGTCACATCGTGCGTCGAATTGAGGTGTGGTAGATTCGTACACATCAAAAATGACTCATGGATCGTTTTACTAACATATAAAAACAATCCAAATGCATTTTCTTGGTTTTCCGTATGTCACTTGTGTTGTTTTCTAAAGTTTATGTCAATTTGAAACTGATATTAGAAACTTTTAGCCATACCGGTCACACCGTGCATTAGATTGAGGTGTGGTAGATTCATAAACGTCAAAAATGACTCATGGATCATTTTCCTGAAGTATCAAAAAAATCCAAACATGTTTTCTCAGTATTCCGTATGTCAGTAGTGTTGTTTTCTAAAGTTAATGTCAATTTCAAACTGATATCAGACACTTTTAGCCATATCGGTCACACTGTGCATAGGATTGAGGTGCAATCAATTTTTACACGTCAAAAATGACTCATGAATCTTTTTCCTAAAGTATCAAAACAATCCGAATGCGTTTTCTCTATATTCCGTAAGTCACTTGTGTTTTTTTCTAAAGTTAATGTCAATTTCAAACTGATATTAGACACTTTTAGCCACGACGATCACACTATGCATCAGATTGAGGTGCGGTTGATTCATACATGTCAAAAATGACTCAAGGATCATTTTCCTAAAGTATCAAAATAATTCGAATGCATTTTCTCGGTATTCCGTATGTCACTTGTGTTGTTTTCTAAATTTTATGTCAATTTGAAACTGATATCAGACACTTTTAGCCATACCGGTCACACCGTGCGTCAGATTGAGGTGCGGTCAATTCGTACACGTCAAAAATGACTTATGGATCGTTTTCCTAAAGTATCAAAACCATACGAATTAGTTTTCTCAGTATTCCGTATGTCATTTGTGTTGTTTTCTAAAGTTAATGTCAATTTCAAACTGATATCAGACACTTTTAGCCATGCTGGTCACAACCTGTGTCGGATTGAGGTGCGGTCAATTCGTACATGTCAAAAATGACTCATGGATCGTTTTCCTAAAGTATCAAAGAAATCTGAACATGTTTTCTTGGTATTCCGTATGTCATTTGTGTTGTTTTCTAAAGTTAATGTCAATTTCAAACTGATATCAGAAACTTTTAGCCATACCGATCACACCGTGCGTCTGATTGAGGTGAAGTCGATTCTTAAATGTCACAAATGACTCATGGATCATTTTACTAAAGTATTAAAACAATCTAAATGCATTTTCTTAGTATTTTGTATGTTAGTAGTGTTGTTTTCTAAAGTTTATGTCAATTTCAAACTGATATCAGACACTTTTAGCCATACCGGTCACACCGTGCATCGGATTGTGGTGAGGTGAATTTGTACATGTCAAAAATAACTCATGGATCGTTTTCCTAAAGTATCAAAACAATCCGAACATGTTTGCTCGGTATTCCATATGTCACTTGTGTTGTTTTCTAAAGTTAATGTCAATTTCAAACTGATATCAGACACTTTTAGCCATGACGGTCACACCGTGCACCGGATTGAGGTGCGGTCAATTCTTAAACGTCACAAATGACTCATGTATCGTTTTCATAAAGTATCAAAACAATCTGAATGCGTTTTCTCGGTATTCCGTATGTCATTTGTGTTGTTTTCTAAAGTTAAGTCAATTTGAAACTGATATCAGACACTTTTAGCCATATCGGTCACACCATGCATCGGATTGAGGTTTTTTTGATTCATACATGTCACAAATGACTCATGGATAGTTGTACTAAAGTATCAAAACAATCCTAACGCATTTTCTCGGTATTCCGTATGTCATTTGTGTTGTTTTCTAAAGTTAATGTCAATTTCAAACTGATATCAGACACTTTTAGCCATGACGGTCACACCATGCATCAGATTAAGGTGCGTTCGATTTGTACACATCAAAAATGACTAATGGATCATTTTCCTAAAGTATCAAAACAATCCGAACGCTTTTTCTTGGTTTTCTGTATGTCACTTGTGTTGTTTTCTAAAGTTAATGTCAATTTCAAACAGAGTAGTAGGAATTCACTAATCTAAGGATATGAAACATAATAAAGGGTGACCATAGATGCTAAATAAGTGTAAACAAAAGAGATATAAATGACCATATAAAGATAACATAAGTATTAGGAATTCACATTCATTGTTCTATTTGTTTACATTCTTCCATCAGGTACGCTGCCCATTCGTTTCGAAACATATTTATATCATCTTCTGAATAAGAGTTTTTGTGACAGTCATAGTAGTACTGAAAAAATATAAATACACAAAGGATTAATAATTATTTTAAATGAAGTAGTAATTATTTTCAAAAATACCTCTTCAGGGATGCTAGTTTATTCATGAAATATGATCTCTTTCATAAATTTACAAACATAATAACCACAGTCCTTGTCGTTTGTTTGTTTCGGACACTGCAGAAACATCGAGAAAAATAAGTAATTTGTTTTGATATGTATTTGGATAGTGAAATATAATCATATATATCTAGATACTTCTCCATTTGTAGATCGTGTGCGCATTGTCGTCCTTAGGCCCTAGATTCATTCCAGCCTCTAGACGATATTCATACACCACCCTATCATAACAAAATCCTCATTAAAAGATAATATAAATTATATAACTAGATATTTAGTTCTAAAATGTTGGATCTAGTGTATTACAAATTGACAATCTCCATCATGTGTGGTCGGTTTGTTGGATATCCATGTAGTGAATCCAGAAAATAAATCTTTGGAGTATCCAAATTGACTGCAATGAGCATCCAATATTCCCTAAAAACACAAAAAGGAATAAGTACTGATAGAAATAAAAATATAATTGATATGATTAAAATGTAGAGTTTTACCCCTACAACGTTGGTATTAAAAAGAGTCTGTCAGTTGTAATTTTTCTTTGAAACATTCTGAGCATATTTGACATTAATTCAGCCTAAAAATTAGAATCTATTTCTTCTCGTTGTGTAGAAATGGTGTGAGGACTAATGAGTCCAAATTTGTATTCATGGGAAAATCCCTTCAATTGTTTTTCATATATACGCCTTTGAAAAATATGAAATGTATTTAGCCATAATTATCATAGTATATCAGCTTCTATAAAATCAAATCATGAAAACATACCTCATGTATACATTTATAACTGAGGCTCCTAGCCAGTCGTATGTGATGATTTCAGCAACAACGTCAGCACTAACGAAATCTAATGTTTCCTCTCCATACATATCTTTTTCACAAACAATTTTGTGACTATTTTCACCTATCATTTTCGTATCCACATGAGCTTGCAATGATATTAAATGTAGATATAGAACATACGGGGTGAACACATTCTCAGTAGATCGTTTTGCTCGGTTGGTTGATCCTTTTGAGCCGCTCTTTCATTTTAGATCCTCCATTTTGTCCTTCTGTAATAACATTCATCGGTTCAGCCATTTTCTAATTTAATGTTAAAGTTTATTCTTGAAAAATGAATTGGAAATGAATACCTCCTGGTCGACATGTTTTTTGACAAGATTCGACGGCCATGCAACGAATGTTCCAACAACTTTTTCCACCGTATGAATGTCATCATCATCATTTGGCATGGGTAGCTCGGTGCTCGGATCATGAGCTACGTTAATCAACACTTTGACATGATCAGTTGGAAGTGGTCTAGAGTGTAGCGTGTCATTCTGCATATTGAACACCGTAGCCCTCGCTACAGGGCGATGGGTGGGAGTTGACAGATATAAATCATAGTCATTTTCACCCTGTAGAATATCATTACAAGAAAGGTATCAGTGTCTATGTGATTCACATTTCACAGAAATGAATATTAGAACATTGATTACCTCAGTTAAGTTAGGTCTTTGAGGTGAATGGCTTGCCTCAAAGATGGTGGGGGGTGGGGTGGGATCTTCTCGTGCGGGTTGTTCTTGAGTTGTTTGTTCTCTTCGCCTCTCCTCCATCAAAGTTGTCAGAATATCTCCCTGACTTTAGAATTTTTCTTCAAGGGTATCTACTCTATCTCTCATTACTTGAAATTCTTTCGTTTGTTCATCCTCTTGTTTTTTTTGAAAATATGCCCGAGGTGTCACCCCAAAACCCACACCTCTGACGCGGCCATACTGTTCTGGCTGTTTCAAGGCCGCTGAAAGTATGTCTGCATCCGGTGTGGGCGTTGTTGATTCCTGTGACTATGTCAAATAGAAAATATGGAAAAATAAGTAATCATCGTTATGCAATAGTGATTTAAAGAAAAACAAGTATATATTATGTCATACTTACACATGTTTCCCACATTTTTTGTGTGTTTTCATCTACCAGTTTCCTCTCTTTATTAACACGAGCCTCCTTCCATAGCACATGGCGTGGAATGGAAGTGTCTTGGGATTTTGATTCATCAATCTGTATATAAACAGAGAAACATGGTTACAGTGTTGTTTTATGTCACATAAAATTATTACAGAACTTTTAAAATACGTACCAATTGTTTTTCAATTGAAGCGTACCCCAGCCTTGCTTTACGGTAGGGGTACACTGGTTTTGCTGCCCATTCTTTATTTTCAGCACTCAGCTGATATTTCATAAATAAAAAACTGTCAATCAACGTGATGAATACAAGAAACGTTAAACAACGTGTAACCAAACACAATGTACCTGAAAAGTCTGTTCCGCATGATGGTTGAAAAACACATCCCACACTCCTTGGGATATCAAGTGTGCATAAAGAGGAGGTGGGTGCGTCTTGATTTTCCCTTCAACATCTTTGAGATGATGTTTCATTAAAATGGTGCTAAAGCCTTTATAAACCCTTCCTGCCAGTCTTAATACATATTCTTTGTGTGAAACATCTACTATAAATGTACTCTGCAAGAGATGATGAAGAGTTAGTCAATATTTCAGTATTTTATTTTATTTTATTTTAATAAATTAAATAAATGATATCGTAATGTTACCGTAATCTCTTCCCACATTAATATTTTCAGCCCGCTGACAACATGGTGCCATGACTCTACATCAATCAGCACACATTGCCGAGTGATGATTCCAATGTAGCTACTAAACATGGATTTGTTGGGGTTTACATGCTAGCCTCATTTATTCCATCCCACCTCATATTTGATGCCTTTTGCTTTTGCCTTAAGGATTTTGGCTAAAACTGTCAAACTACGGCGCACCTGCTTTTTTTTGTGTCGCCGGGGTTTCATCGCCTACCATTTCCTCGGTTTCTGCATCATCATTATGTTTCTTCGAAGCGCTAGCATCAGCACTGAGACCATCAGCAACAGGTTGAGAAACCTGTTATACCTCAATAGTGGGACCAGCTGTAACAGGTTGAGAGACCTGTTGTACCTCAGCAGTGGGACCAACTGCAATAGGTTGAGAGACCTGTTGTGTCTCAGGATTGGGTGCATCAGCAGGTGCAGAAGTCATTATCTGCAGAACTGGTTTAACATTTAATTTAGATCACATAAAAGCAGTAGTGAATAGATAATAACTTAATGTAACACAATCTATATTACAATAAAAAATAACCTGATTATTAAACTCTCTTTTTTTAAATGATGAAGGGATTTAACCCCTCTATCAACTATCCATATCCCTTCATTGTGGTCTCCTCTGACATACAAAATGTCATCTACATTGGGACCACTGCGAAATGATTACGAAGTCCCAATGAAAGGGTCATCTTCCGTTGAATTTTCATCTGACCCTTCAACTGTTTTGGTCGATAACAGAACGATTGACCAGTTTTGGTTTGCGGGATCTGAAACATAAAATACTTTCACTGCCTGTGATGCCATTATAAATGGTTCGTCTTTCTACCCTACCTTACTAAAATCAACTTTCACGAATCCCAAATCATCTATTTTAACAGCACCCCTGTTATCAACCCACTGGCATTGAAATATTGGAACTTGAAATTCCGTATAATCTAACTCCCATATTTGTTTGATGATGCCAAAGTATGACATATTCACATAAATTAGATTTCTGTCCTTAGCACCGGAAACATGCATCGCTTCAGCCACAAGTGTAACCCCACTATTCTACATGGTACTGTCTTCATCATGTTCATTAGTATAAAATGTATAACCATTAACTACATAAACATTGTAAGATAATTCATACACACTTGGTCCTCCAGCTATCTATCAAAGTTGTTCTGAAATTGACTCTGGATTTTCATCTGACTTCTTAAAAATATAATCTCGAAACCATCCTATAAACTGTCGATTATGTGTATCTGATATCCATTTTCATCCCTAGATGGATTCAAATGCCTAAGAATTTCTTTGTGGATTTCAACATATGGGTCAACGTCGAAACTATTATGCAAAACATAAAGGTGGGCCTGCTCCTGATCTGTAATATTGATTGTGACAACCTGTCTTCCAGAAATTCCTTCACCCTCAAGCCACCCAGTGTGACGAGATTTCAGTAGGCCAATGCTTTCCACACCAGACAGGTATTCAGTACAGAATTCAACGGCTTCCTTAACAATATATCGCTATGCAATACAACCCTCTGGATGACTTCAATTTTTGACATACCCTTTCAAAATATTCATATAACGTTCAATGGGGTACATCCATCTATAATGTACAGGACCATATAGTCGAATCTATCTCACCAAGTGGACCATCAAATGAACCGTCATATCAAAAAATGAAGTCGAGAAGAACATTTCTAATTCACATAATATGACGGAAATTTCTCTTTCCATAGTTGGCAATTTCACCGGGTCTATAACTTTGCTTCATATAACTTTGAAGAAGAAACACAGTTTCGTTAATGTATGGCAGACATTCTTGGAAAAAATGCAACGTAAAGCAATTGGAATGAGATCTTGCATCAAAACATGACAGTCATGTGATTTCAGACCTTTTAACTTCAAGTCTCTCATTGACACGAGGTTTCTGATATTTTAAGAATACCCCTTTGGAACCTTTACATCATTCAAGAAGTTGAAAAACTAATATCTCTCCTTCTTGGAAAGAGTTTAAGTAGTAGGAGGAAGAAATGTTTGTTTTTCACCCTTCACTGGTGCCAACTCTTCTCGTATTCCCATCTCAACCATGTCCAACCTAGCCTTAATTCCATCTTTTGTTTTGCCAGATGTATTTAGCAACGTGCCGATGACACTATCAAATACATTTTTTTCTAAATGCATAACATCGAGAAAATGTCTGACATACAGACAATTCCAGTATTGTAATTCAAAAAAAAAACTGATCTCTTTTTCCAATCGATTTTTGTAAGGCTTTTCAAAGCCGGTTTACCAAAAGTAGTGTCCACATTTTTAACTTTCTCAAATAATTGATTGTCTGTTAGTGGAGACGGTGTTGTAAGTTCTTCTGAACTTCCATCAAATGATGTCGTCCAAGAACAGCACTTATGTCGTCGTGGTAGAAATATGTGATATCCTAGAAACATGGTTTTCGATGAATGTTTCAACCTAATTGATTGTGTACCTTGTTCACAAACGGGACTCCCTTGAGTTCCTTTAATGCTATATCCTGAAAAATTTCCATAAGTAGGGAAGTCATTTATCATCCCATACAACATGGCTCTCAAAGTGAAATCTTCCTTTCTGTAAGCATCATACAATGTAACACCTGAATCCCACAATAATTTCAAATCTTTGATCAATGGAGATAAATAAACATCAATATCATTACATGGTTGTTTTGGTCCTGATATAAGCATATATTACATGATGTATTTTCGTTTCATGCATAACCACAGTGGTAAGTTATAATTTATCAACATAACCGGCCATGTACTGTGGCAGTTTCTTTGAAAACCAAAAGGATTCACTCCATCGGTAGATAACGAAAGACGAAGGTTTCTCAACTCGTTTCCAAATTCAGGATACTCATGATCAATTCTCTTCCACTGAGGAGAGTCTTTTGGGTGACATGGTATCCCATCTTTAATTCTTGTATCTGCATGCCATGTTAATTGTTCTGCAGTCTCCTCACTTCCATATAGGCGCCTAAACCTTGGAATGATTGGAAAGTACCATACAACTTTATTAGGAATGGATTCATCTTTCTTGTATCGAGAAGCACCACACTTTGGGCATTCTTTAAGTGATTTTTGGCCCTTGCGAAATAGTATACAGTCATTCGGGTAGGTGTGTATTCTTTCAGAGATCATACCCATCGAGCGTAGCATTCGTTTGGCATCGTATGTTCGGCTCGGGAGCTCATTATCTTTTGGGAGCATGTCATTCATGAGAGAAAGTAGTTTCATAAAAGTGGCGTCACTCCACCCATTGTCTGCTTTCAAATTATACAGCTTCAGTACGACTGAAAATGCTGTATATTTAGTACATCTAGCATACAATGGCGTCTTTGCACAACTTTTTAACTTCTCAAACAATTTTGGGCAATCATGAAGTTCATCTTCGACGGTCCTTATCATTTCCTCAATACGATATTCATCATCATTCACATCTGTAATAACATCCTCCATACGGTCATCTTCATTGTTCATGTTTGTAATCATATCAGATGATCCATAAAACATAGTGTTATCCCGACCACTACCTACATTTGTTGTTTCCCCATGTTTATTCCAACATGTATAACTTTAATCTATTCCGTGACAGATCAAGTGTTCTTACAACTCCTCTGAACTAATTTGTTTTGAATAACAACAGCGTAAACACAGACAAAGGATTTGAGAAGGGTCACATGCACGATCTTTTTCAAACTTGATAAACTCTTTCACGCCTTCTTCATACTCTTTTGTCAACCAATTAGAATTCATCCATTCTTTATTTATATTCATCCTATTTAAAATCCATAGGATGGGTATATAGGTTAGCGGAGAAGGAATATGAGTATAATTTAGATAAAAAACTAGATACTTAAAAAATGGTGGGGGGCGTGCTCATTAATAGAAAATCTTGGGTGGTTCTTGGGATTTATCCAATCTCTTCCTCTCTTCGATCCCCCCTGATGAGGGGTGGTTCTTGGGAGTTTTTTATAGTGAGTTAGTGAGTTCTTCCCTCATACTTTCTCCATTACTATTATCCTTTATTTTCCTATGATTTGGGATGATTTTAACTAGGATTTGTGTGATGATTTCACTATATCATCTTCAAATCAATTCAGATGATGTAGATTTTGATTGTATTGGCTAGAGGTTATCCTCGTATGATGAACACACTATGTTTTGTGTGGTTTAGGTGGTGTTTTGTTTCCCAGTGAGTTTTTAAAAGATCATTACTAATTATATTAAGGTGAATAATTAATTATAAGTTTCTATAATTAATTATTTAGGAATTGTGCCTTGAGATTGGGTCTCAATCATTGGTACAAGATTAGATAAGGCATGTATAGTCTTGGTTGAGGATGAGTTGATCTTGGTGAGGGGGTTACTCCATTTCTTGAGGTAGGTGGACCCTATAATACAAAACCATGTTCTAATTTATACATGATTGTGCATTCATGAATGAGTATATGTGTTCTAGTGAAAGGGATAGAAATCAAGAGCAACCAAGGTAAATAAATAGGGTGTTTTTGATCCACCAAGAGATATAGTGAGGGTTCTATTGAATGTTTGTGATTTTGTGATCATCCAGAGATTATGTCTCCATGGAGTAGTTGTGTTTATGAGAGGATCGGGTTTGGTATGAGATTTTTATAGCCTAGTTAGGTTTTCTAAGGCTATTTGAGTAGGTATTAGAGTCTTAGGCCTAAAGAAGATGGATCATATAGTTTTATATCTCACGTATGATGAGGAACACCCTCTTAAGGATATATAAGAGTCATGGTGTGATAATATGATGTGAGATATATAAATGGGGATATATATAAACCAAATAGAGCACACAACAAAACCATGAGGATCCATAAACATAGAACATAAAGAATACATAAACATGATCCATATACAGCGTCAATTGAACAAAATAGAAACTAAAAACAGAGATAGAATAAATCAGAACCCGACCAAATATCCTCGTGACCTTTGGGTTACCACTAACTATAAGACCAACCTGATTTAAAGGAAACATAAACAAGAAACCCAAACCTAAAAATAACTTGGGTCTACTGATGTTGAGTGTCACAAGTAGGGTGTGAGCATAAAACAACTTAGTAGGTAAGCACCACAGAATCCATACATTACCTTTCCTGAAATAATACAAAAACACTAGTTTGAAATACATTTATAAAATAGGTTTTTATCATTTAAAGAACCAACACATATTTTTTAGAAAACCCATTTTCAAAACAAATCATGACTTCCCTTTTTAAAATAGATATCTAGTTTAAAAAATGAATTCAAAATTCAATATAAGAATCCAAACAAGGTGATCATAGAGACATGATGAAATTAATTGAAACAATAAAAGTAGAAAAATACTGGAAAAGTAGATAACCAAAGTGCAGAAAAATAAAGAAGAACATATAGATAAGTAATCATTAGAATTACCTAAACACACCTAGAAGAAATCCCTAGACTTACTAGGTTTAGACTCACCTGCCGACATATGGTGCACCTCCATAGTAAACAACCAACATTGATGCTTCATTATAGTAGTATACCAGAGAATGAAGAGGCCATCAAATGCACGATATAAACCAATAACACACAGATGACTCTATGCATGTCTTTCTCAAGCTCCAACACCAACTATGTGGAAAACCTCTCCATAGAGGGACAACCATAGAGGTTCCCATCACATATCAAGCCACACACAAGTGCCAACTAGGCCTATACATCACATGAGCTTCAAAACCAATTTCCAAAACACCACAAAATACCAATAGATCTTTAAAATTTACAAACCAAATTCCATTTTCAAAACCAAGGGGAAAACACCATGTAAGCTCTGAAGATTCCAAACGGGCCTTTATGCCATTTAGAAACCAAACCACACCTCAAGAAGCCAAACATACCTAGATTTAGGGAACACATTTGAAACTAAATTTGAAATTTGGGAACCAAGGATCCATTTTTGAAACATTGGGGTTTTATAAGAACCATTTGAAAGGAGGGATAAGGAAAATAAGGAGGAAAGGAGGGAAATTGTTTCGAAATCCAGGGTTTAAAGTGAGAATCATTTTATAAAGCCATTATCATTTGTGTACCAATCCATATTTGCACCCTGTGCACATATGAATATGCCTACATCTAATAGTTCACTTATGGAGGCCAAAATCATACAAAAAATTCTAATTAAATAAACACAAGGGGAATTATAATTAACCACAAGGGTTCACACAATAAACCAAAGCATAAAAGGCACCAAAACCCACTCAAAAAGATCAATTCACAAGTAAACCAACCGTAAGTGGGGAGAGCTAATCAAGATCAAACAAGTAACCAACCACATATACATGTGTCACACACACAAGCATCACACATAAGAATCACGCCAAATCATAATTAATATCAATATTGACAATAAATGCAAACATAATTAATTCATGAAAATTCAATTTTACTCACCTTAAGTAGGAGGACCCGGTGGCGGAGGAGAAGGAGGCGTCGACAACGGAGGCACCGGAAGCAGCGGAGGCAGCGTGGAGGCAGCGCAGAGGTAGCATGGAGGCAGCGCGGAGGTAGCGCAGAGGTAGTGGAGGCAGCAGAGGCAGCTCGGAGGCAGCGGAGGCAGTAGAGGAGGAGGAGGAGGAGGAGGAGGCCGCGGTGGAGGAGGAGGAGGAGGCGGCCATGGCGGAGGAGGAGGAGAAGGAGGCAGCAGCAGCAGCGGAGAGGAGGCAGCGACGAAGAGGAGGAAACGGCGCAAAGTAGGGCTTCTGCGAAAGTTTGACAGGGTGTAGGGAGGAGGAGGAGGACCCGGTGGATTTTATAAATCCCGCATGGACCTTTATCAGCGCTAGTAAAAAGCACTGATAAAGGGGGTATTTATCAGTGCTAAAATGAAAAGCGTTGATAAATACCACCTTTATCTGCGCTTTTTTAGCACTGATAAAGGTTAGACTTTATCAGCGCTTTTGTAGCGCTGATAAAGAGTGACTTTATCAGCGTTTTTCATTTTAGCGCTGATAAAGACACTCTTTATCAACGCTTTTGTAGCGCTGATAAATACGTAGTTTATCAGTGCTAATAAAAGAACTGATAAATGTATAAATTTAAGAATTTATTTATATTATTATATATTTATTTAACTCTATATATATATATCTATTTATACTTATAAAATTATTTGAAAGGTATATTTATATATATATCATTGAAAATATAATAAAATATATATTTATTTTTTAAATATAATTTAATTTTAATTATAAGTGTACATTTTTTATAACATATATATTATATGGGTAACATAATGAATTATAATCTCTAAATGAACATTATTCAATATGCACATATACACACACACGCATGCATGATATATTCATTGACCCCAATTCATTGGAAAACACATATATATACGCATGTATGATATATTCATTGACACCAATTAATTGGAAAACACACATATATTCAATAACTTTAACTATACATATATATTAAAATGTATTATATATTTATAAATAAAACAAATACATTAAATATAAATAAATATAATAAATAAATATATTAAATATAATGAATTAATAAATCTAATAAATATAATGAATTAATAAATCTAATAAATATAATGAATTAATAAATCTAATAAATATATAATGAATTAATAAATCTAATAAATCAAATAAATATATTTATTATTAATATTATAATCATTTAATTATATATATATATATATTTATAACATGTGTTTTTTATTTAATGTATACAATAAATATTATCAGCGCTAAGCAAAGCGCTGATAAATGTAACATTTATCAGTGCTAAGAAAAGCGCTGATAAAGGGATATTTAAAGCGCTGATAAAGGCTTACCCCTTTATCAGTGCTTTTTCATTAGTGCTGATAAAGGCAGACACCTGCCTTGCCCAGTTTTGTGGTAGTGTAGACATGGAAAACACATGACATACCCCGCGCGTCTTCTCCCCTCCTAGAAGGAGAGTAACCGAACCTAAGGAGTAAAAGCAAAAGTAGGGTGTGTATATATATATATATGCATGCTCAATAAGAAACCCAAACAAGTGTGTAAGGGGATCTCTGTCTCCAAGCTCAGCCCAGGAAAAGTCACCAAGAGTTCTAAGGATATCCACCATTGATGCCTAAAAGTCCCGCACACCAAAGCTGTCTCATCACTGAACCGTACAACCAAGGGTCCCGCTCTGATAGCCACGGAGAAACGTCACTGACTAGCCTCATAGAAAGGGATGAGTCTGAAAGAATTCGTCAGGTAACCCACTGCCCAACCCAGCTAGAGGGTAAACCCTAAGAGGTCGTTGGGTAACCCACTGCCCAGCCCCGCTGGAGGGTAAACCCTAAAGTCAATAGGTAACCCACTACCCAGTCTCACTGGAGGGTAAACCCTAAGGTCAACAGGTAACCCACTACCCAGCCCCGCTGGAGGGTAAACCCTAAGGTCAATGGGTAACCCACTACCCAGCCCCGCTGGAGGGTAAACCCGGAACTGGCCCGATAACTCCGCACTGCCCGTGCCATCACTGGGTGTCGCTAACACCGCTACTGTGCGTAGGTTCAGAGTGCATCAAAGGAACCTCCGACCAACGCCCTTTCATGTTTTTACATTTAATGAGATCTCTAAAAAGGCTCCTCTCACCCAAACAGATTACACCATTGTAATCCTCACGAAAAAACACGCGAGATAGACTACTTAATCGCTGGAAACAGACTCCCAATGAAAAAGTTATTCAACACCGCTTTATGCTCATACGACGTCTCATGGGGCCCGCACCTTAGTCCCAAAAAAGTTTGAGTGAACTGTGCCATCACAATGATCTCGGGAAAACACGCCAAAACGACTATTAATATGCCCCAAATGGACGTCTAATGAAAAAGTCGCAGTACGCTGCATGCTGCACACAACTTAAAAGACGGCCAGTGGGGCCCATGCCTCAAATCTAGCTTCAATGCCTGAAACCACCCTGGTCAACTTCGCCTCGATGACAGGGTCACAATGCTGCTAACGACGTCTAAAACGGACTCCGGATGTAGAAGGTACAACTCTCCGCATTATGCAAATGGGGCCCTGTGGGGCCCACACCTCGACCCCAAAACACATCACGCAGATCGTACCATTGCATTCCTTGCAGATAACCACAAGGCATAGGTTATTCATTTTCCCAGAATGGACTTATGAAACATAAGTCGTAAAAACGCAGCATACGTCCGAAAGTCGCCTCGTGGGGCCCACGCCTCGGGCCTGAATTTAAGCGGGCGGATTGCGCCGTCAAAATCCCCTTGGAAGAACACTCAGAAACGAGTACTCAAACACCCCAAACAGATGTTAGGTGAAAAGTGGTGTTTCACCGTAAAACGTGTGAACTAGGCCCTATGGTCCCAACACATTTTCTCCAACCTGAACGCTTCGGAAAGCATATCAAAAAGTCCGCACGAGGACTGGGGTCACGCTGCCGCTGACGGCGCATCAAACAGACATACCAAATAGGAGTTAGGTTCGACGCAAGAATAATTAATTAATTATTCGCATTAAGCGTTTCGTGCCACCGAGCAATGAAACCAAACTGTAAAGGTTCCGAACCAACTTTGGGAGGACCGTCTCAACTCCAGGGCCATAGTGCCTCTGACGACACGTCAAACGGACGTCCGACTCATGAAGCACGTCCGTCGAAAGCTTTAATAATAATTTAATATTATTAAATTAAATTGTTTCGGATCACCCACCCTCAGGTCCATAACTCAAAAACCATGAAACCCAAAACAAAAAGTCCATCTTTAAGAGACGAACCCACAACCACTGACGGCGCGTCAAACAGACGTGCCGTTTAAAAGTTATGGCCCCTTGAAAACAAGGGGCCCAGAATTGGGCCGGTCCAGACCACCGGCCCGCGGCCCAGCCGCGGGTCTGGTCCAGCTCACCGCGGCCCGCTGGCTGTGGCCCGTCTGAAAACTGCGAGACCCCTTGGGTTCGGCTTCTTCAAATGGACCGTCTAGTTGGCCAGTCTTTGTTCCGCGCCGCACAGCAGGACCCACGTACCACGAGTCCTTGTCCGCAGCACCCCCGAGGCGCTGACCTCAGAGTTTCCTCCCGACCGCGACAGGCCACCTGCGCCGCGGCCGCCTAACCTCCCCACCGGTCGAGCGCACCACCTCAAGCCGCTCAGCTCCCTGCTCCGCCGCCTGGGCTCGCTACTCCGCTGGCCGAGCGCACCGCTCAGCACCGCGACTGCCTGTTCCCCCGCTCCTTGCTCCGCTGTGGCCGCCTCCGCCCGGCCTCCGACCTGCTCAGCTCCTCCGCCGGATGCCGCAGCCACCTCTGCCAGGCCGCGTCTGATCCCACAACTCTGGCCACACCCGACGCCTCCGCAAACCGGCCCTCCTCCGCCGGGTCCCGAGCTTCCGCCGTGCTCCAAAACGGGGCCATCGCGCTCCGCCACGCCTCCGGCTCAACCTCCGGCCGCTGCCCCTTACCGGATCCAGACGTTCAGCCGATCCCCCCAACCACTCCGATGGTCAGAAAAATTATCTGAAACCGGTTTCAGAATCCTCGGGGCCGGATTTTCACAGCGCCGCCCCTCACTCGTCGATCCGTCACGGTTTTGGTGCGTCTAAAATTTTGGATGGAGAACGCTCAAGAATGGGATTTATAATGTGGCTCGGACGATGGCCATGTTCATTTGGCCATCATCCTAATTCTAAAATTGTATAATTTAAACAATGGAATTGATGAAAACTCAAGAAATCGGCGAAGCTGTGAAAATTAACCAAAAACCCTACCTCGAATCGGCCGTGCGTCGTTGGCGGCATGTCCACGACGCTCCTGCTTCGATCCGCCAAGGTTCCGGCGGAGGCCGCTCCTCGATTCGATGAAGAACGGCGAAGAACGCCGAAGGACAATTGAGAGAGAGAGAGGAAGAGAGAGAGAGAGAGAGAGAGGAGAGAGAAGGGAGAACCCTAACTCCAAACTCCTATTTTCTATTTATAGAAAAATCCACTTAGCGCGAAATCTGAAACTATCATGCCCTCTCATTTTATATCGCGCCTAGAAAAAACGCCCCATTTTGAATTCAACAGAAGTCTCGGATTTCCATTCTGAGATTTTGTCTAAAATTTATTTGAAAATAACATCAGTGATTAAAATCACTAAGTCATTATTTCAAAATGATGATTTTTCCCCTGAGTGACATCTCTCACAGTAGGCCCGTGCCCGCAACTTTTACACCCTTACTAGGGTAAAAGGCACGCTTCGGATGCAACCGTGCCCTCAGATTTCTGATCCGAGCTACCATTTAGGAGAAAACACAACCCCACCGCATGCATAGTATAAAAACACTTAATATTTTTATAAAAATTTATTCCGGGCACACTGGGACCCGGAATCTCATGCCGTCTCAACTCCTAGATCTGAAAATATATGTAGAAATATTCTATAGTCTTACAAGAAAAAAACCAGGTCTCTACACCATTGATTGAGAATTTAAAATTATTGTGGGATTCAGGTGTTACGATGTATGATGATTATAGAAATGAATATTTCATGTTAAGAGCCATGTTGTACGGGATGATAAATGAATTTCCTGCTTATGTAAATTTGTCAGGATATAGAATTAAAGGAACTCTTGGGTGTCTCATCTGTGAACAAGGTACACAATCAATTAGGTTGAAACATTCATAAAAAACTGTGTTTCTAGGACATCGTAGATTTCTACCCCGACGACATAAGTACCGATCTTGGATGACATCATTCGATGGAAGTTTAGAAGAACGTACACCACCATATCTACTAACAAGTGATCAAATGTTTGAGAAAGTTAAAGATGTGGACACTGTTTTTGGTAAACTATTTTGGAAAAACCTTACGAAAACTGGTTGGAAAAAGAAATCAGTTTTTTTGAATTACCATATTGGAATTGTTTGTATGTCATACATTTTCTTAATATTATTCATGTTGAAAAAAATACACGTGATAGTGTCATCGGCATGTTTCTAAATGCGCTTGATAAAACAAAGGATGGAATTAAGGCTAGTTTGGACATGGTTGACATGGGAATACGAGAAGAGTTAGCACCAGTTAAGGGTGAAAAATGGACATTTCTTCCTCCTACTACTTACACTCTTTCTAGGCAGGAGAGATATCAGTTTTTCAACTTCTTGAATGATGTAAAGGTTTTAGAGGGGTATTCATCAAATATCAAGAACATCATGTCAATTCACGATTTGAAGTTAAAAGGTATGAAATAACTTGACTGCCATGTTTTGATTCAAGATCTAATTCTTATAGGTTTATGTTGAATTTTTCCCAAGAATGTCCGTCATATATTAACGAAGCTCTTTTTCTTCTTCAAAGCTATATGTAGCAAAGTTATAGACCCGATGAAATTTTCGACTATGGAAAGAGAAATTGTCATCATATTATGTGAATTGGAAATGTTTTTCTGGAAGACATTATTTGACATGATGGTTCTTTTGATGGTTTACTTGGTGAGAGAGATTCAGCTATGTGGTCCCATTTACTATAGATGGATGTACCCCATTGAATGATATATGAAGATTTTGAAATGGTTTGTCAAAAATTGAAGTCGGTCAGATGGTTGTATTGCAGAACAATATATTGTTGAGGAAACCATTGAATTCTGTACTGAATACCTATCTGGTGTGAAAATAATTGCTCTAACTAAATCTCATCACACTGGAAAACTTTTGGGTGAAGGAATTTCTAGAAAGGAGGTCGTCACAATCAATATTACAAATCGGGAGCAGGCCCACCTTTATGTTTTGCATAACAGTTTGGACATTGACCCATATGTTGAAACCCACAAAGAAATTATTAGGCATTCGAATCCATCAAGGGATGAAAAATGGATATCAAATAAACATAATCAATAGTTTATAGGATTGTTTCAAGACCATTTTTTAAGGATTCAAATGAAAATCCAGACTCAATTTCAGAATGACTTCGATGGCTAGCCAGAGGACCAAGTGTGTATGTATTATCTTAAAATACTTATGTAATTAATGCTTATACATTCTATAATAATAAACATGATGAATACAGTACCAGATAGAATAGTGGAGTTACACTTGTGGCTGAAGCAATGTATATTTATGGTGCTAAGGATATAAATCCAATTTATGTGAATATGTCATATTTTGGCATCATCAAAAAAATATGGGAGTTGGATTATATGATATTTTGAGTGCCGATTTTTCAATGCAAGTGGGTTGATAACAGAAATATTTTTAAAATAGATGAGTTGGGATTTGTGAAAGTTGATTTCAGTAATGAAGGATACAAATATGAACCATTTATAATGGAATCACATACAATACAAGTATTTTATGTTCCAGATCCTACAAACCAAAACTGGCCAATTGTTCTATTATTGACCAAAACCATTGAAGAGTTAGATGAAAATTAAATGGAGGATGACCCTTTCATTGGGACATTGAAATCATTTCATAGTAGTCCCAGTGTAAGCAGCGTTTTGTATGTTAGAGGAGACCACATTGAAGGGATTTGGATAGTCGATAGAGGGGTCAAATCCCTTCAACCTTTAACAAAAGAGAGTTCAATAATCAGGTTATATATTTTTTCTAATATAAATCGTATTACTTTATGTTAATATATGTTCGCTGTTTATTTTATGTTATCTAAATTAAATGTTAAACCAATTTTTCAGATAATTACTTTTTCACGTGACGATGATTCCAATCCCCAGACATAATAGGTTTGTCAACCTGTTGCTACTCACAGTGCAGATGAACAACATGTTTCTCAACCTGTTACATTATATTGATATCTGTTCGTTGCTGCTTTTATGTTATCTAAATTAAATGTTAAAACACTTTTGTAGATAATGAATTCTTCACATGATGATGCTCCCAATCCCCAGGCACAATAGGTTTCTCAACCTATTGCTGCTCGTAGTATAGACGAACCATATGTTTCTTAACCTATTGCCTTATGTTAATATCTATTCGTTGTTGCTTTTGTATTCTCTAAATTAAATATTAAACAACTTTTGAAGATAATGACTTATGCATGTAATGATTCTCCCAATCCCCAGGCATAATAGGTTTCTCAACCTGCTGTTGGTCGTAGTGTAGACGAACAATAGGTTTCTTAACCTATTGCTGCTCCCAGTATAGAGGTACAACCACCATATGCACATGCCGATACTAGCCCTCCAGAGCCCAAGGAATATATTGATGATGGTGGATCTGAATAAATGAAAGCTGAAAAAATACCAGTGATGCAAAAAAAAAGGAGCGCTGTAGTTTGACAGTATTAGAAAAAATAATTAAGGATAAAGAGAAAAGCATAAAATACGAGATTGGATGGAATAAGCGGGGCCAACATGTTAACCCCAATAAGACCATGTTCAGTAGTTACATTAGAATCATCACTCAGCAATGCGTGAAAATTTATGTAACTTCATGGAACCATGTTGTGGATGAGATTAAGACACTGATGTGAGGAGATATTATGGTAACATTATGATATCATTTTTTTTAATTTACTAAAAATTAAATAATAAAATATTGACTTAAACTTCATCATTTCTTGTAGATTTCATTTATAGTAGATGAATCACACAAAGACTGTGTCTTAAGGGTTTCTGGAAGGATTCACAGGGGTTTTTGCACACTTTTAATGAAATATCATCTTAAATATGCTGAATGGAAAATAAAACCGCACCCACCTCTTATTTATGCACACCTGATAACCCAAGCATTGTGGGATTCATTTACTGGCTGTCGTGCGAAGCAGTATTTTCAGGTACATTGTGTCTGGTAATACATTGTTTGATGGTATGTGTATTCATCACTTTGATTGACAATGTTTTATTTATGAGACAACAACTGAGTGCTGAAAATAAACAACGAGCATCAAAACTAGCGTACCCCTACCATAAAGCAAGGATGGGGTATGCATCACTTGAAAAAAATTAGTATGTATTTTAAATCTACCATAATACTTTTATGTGACATAAAACAACACAATAACTATATACTTTTTTTATATGCAGCTTGAAGAGTCCAAACCCACAACCACTTCCATCCCACACCACGTGCTATGGAAGGAGGTGTGTGTAACTAAATATGGAAAACTAATAGATGAAAACAAACAAAAAGTGTGGCAAACATATATAAGTATGACATAATAATAATTTTTTTACTTTAAATCGCTATTACATAACAATGATTACTTATTTTTCTATATTTTCTATCTGACATAGTCACAAGAATCTACAACACCCACACTGGATACAGACATACTTTTAGTGTCCTTGAAGCAGCCAAAAAAGCATAGCCACATCAGAGGTATGGGTTTTGGGGTGACACCCCCAACATATTTTGAGAAAAAAAAAACAAGCGGAGGATCAAACTTCGGAAATAAAAAAGATGAGAGAAGCATTAGCTATGTTTCAAGAAGAATTAAAATACCATAGAGATATGATAGAAAGTTTGATGGGGGGAGGAAAAGAGAAGAAACAACTCAAGAACAACCCGCACATAAAGATCCCACCCCACCCCCAACAGTTTTGAGGTGATCCATTCCCCTAAAAAACAATTCTTAACTGAGGTAGTCAATTTTCTAATAATTGTTTATCTGAAATGTGAATCAGATAGACACTAGACACTGATACCTTTCCTGTATTGATATTCTATAGGGTGAAAATGACTGTGATTTATATCTATCAACACCCACCCATCAACCTGTAGCGAGGGCTATGATGTTCAATATCCAGAACGACATACTACACAACATACCACTTCTAATAGATCATGTCAGAGTATCAATTACTGTAGCCCTAGAGTTGAGTAACGAGCTACCTGTTCCAATTGATGATGCAAATATTCATACGGTCAAACAAGCTCTAAGAACATTCATCACATGGCCATCACATATTGTAAAAAAACATGTTGACAATGAGGTATTAATTTCCAATTTAACTTTAAATCTAAACCTTAAACATTTAATGAAAAAAGGTTTGAACTAATGTAATTATTACAGATGGACAAAGGGAAGGGGGTGAAATGAAATACTGGTTCAAAACCATCTCAAATATCAACCAACCGATCAAAATGATCTACCCAAATTACTTTAACCCCCCATTTTATATCCAAATTTATTATCATTGAAGGCTCATGTGGATACGAAGTTGAAATATAGTGTTAATCACATAATTTATTTTGAATAAAATATGTATGGAGGAGAAGATCCAGACTTCATTGGTGCTGAGAGTGCAACTGAAATCCTCGACTATGATTGGTTAGGCAGCTCAGTTGTAAATGTTTACATGAGGTATGTTTTCATGATTTAATTTTCCAAAAGATGAAATACTATGATAATAATGACTAAATACATTTCATATTTTTCATAGGCATATATATGAAAAACAATTGAAGGAATTTCCCCATGAACAAAAATTTGGACTCATTAGTCCTCACGTCACCTCTACTGAACAAGAAGACATAACTTCCACAAAACATGGTGAAATAGTGGCAGGACTACTCAAATCGTTTAACAACAAAATTATAGATTAAAGACTCTTATTAATACCAATGATGCAGGGGTAAAAATCTATAATTTAATAATATCAAATATATTTTAATTTATTTCATTACTTATTCTTTTTTGTGTTCATAGGTAGCATTGGATGCTCATTGCGGTCAATTTGGATACTCCAAAGATTTATTTTTTGGATTCAATGCAAGGATATCCAACAAACTAACCAAAAATGATGGAGTTTGTCAACTTTTAATACACCACATCCAACATTTTAGAACTAAACATCCAATTATATAATTTATATTATCTTTTAATGAGGATTTTATTATGATAGGGGGGTGGGTGAATATTGTCTACATCATGGAATAAGGCCAGGGAAAAGGATAAGAAACCTGAAAAGTACTAAAACTGGATACAAATCAGGGTATATATTATAATATTTTACTATCCAAACACATATAAGAAAATTACTCATTTTTCTCAATGTTTCTACAGTTCCTGTAAAAAACAAACAGTAAATACTATGGTTATTATGTTTGTAAATTTATGAAAGAGATCACATTCCATGAACAAACCAGCATCCCTAAAGAGGTATTTTCGAAGATAATTTCTATTTCATTTAAAATACTTATTAATCCGTTTTGTATTTATATTTTTTCAGTACCACCATGGCTGCCAAAAATAGTCATATTCATAAGATGATATAGATATTCTTAGAAATGAATGGTAAGTATACCTGATGGAATAATGTACAAATATAGAATGAAGATGGTAAAATTATCAAATAATTTCGACTTTAATAATCTTCTCTGCCTTATCTTTCTCTTTGTTTGATGGTAATGTTATGATTTGTATGGGCTAAATGGCCTGCTAAAAATCATGGCTGTTGGTGGTCCTTGTTTTCACACTAAATGAATTGCATGTTGAATGGTTTTTTAAAAGAAATTGGAGATCCTCATTTACAGGGTATGTGTGTTGTTGATAGACCGCAAAAGATAACAAGTATCCAGAAGGGATTTCCCCATCCCTTGAGTTTTTTGTGACATCTTGAGACATAAAGGGCATAAGATCTTACTCCACTCTTCTTTTTTTCAACAACGAGAAGGGTTTTTATCCAAAAAACATCGATTCAATATGCAACATTGGCAGTTCCTCTCTTTAGTTGACCTGGTGAAGAACCAACTGTCATATATTCATTCAGAGGTCCAGAATATATGACAGTTGGTTCTTTACAGGGTTGACTAAAGCTATACTATAGAAGGAGGATGTTATTCCATGTCAACCGTACAGGGATCAAATCTTTTTTACATAATCTTTCTAAACTGAATAAATTGAGCATATTGAGCAAGCCAGGTCTCTTTTTTAGGTTTCAGAGGAAAGGGTGCATTGATTTTCAAGCAGAAAAATGTACTTAAATTTTTTTGTAATACATTAGGACAACAATCCACGAGTCATTTGTGATGTGTATGAATCAACCACACCTCAATCCGATGCACAATGTCATAATTATGACTCCAAATGCATCTTTATTTATAATTGACACCAATTCAAGTAAAAAAACACAACTAACATGCTGAAAACTGAGGAAATGCATTCTGATTATTTTGATACTTTAGTAAAATGATCCATCATTCATTTGTGACGGGTAGGAATCAAATACACCTCAATATGATGCATGGTGTCACTAGTATGACTCCAAATGTGTCTTGTTATTTAAAATTGACATTAATTCAAGTAAAAAAACACAACTGACATACTGAAAACTAATAAAAAACATTCAAATTGTTTTGATAATTTAGGAAAATGATCCATGAGTCAGTTGTGATGTGTAGGAATCAACCCCACCTCAATCCTATGAACGGTGTGATTGGTATGAATAAAAGTGTCCGCTATCAGTTTAAAATTGAAATTTTAACTCAAAACGTGTCACTCACTGAAAACCAAGAAAACATGCTCCAATTGTCTTCCAAATTAAAGACATCAATTCTTAACTCCTTTGTGACGTGTATTAAGTAGAATCACATCAAACCGATGCATTATGCTACCAGTATGACTCAAATTTCATGTTTTTGGTTTGAAATGACATTTTAGTAAAAAACACAATTGACATACTGAAAACTAAGGATCTACATTCTGACTGTTTTGATACTTTAGGATGACAATCCATCAGTCATTTGTGACCTGTATGAATCAACCACACATCAATCTGATGTATGGTGTCACTGGTATGACTCCAAATGTGTCTTGTTATTTAAAATTGACATTAATTCAAGTAAAAAAACACAATTGACATATTGAAAACTAATAAAACACATTCGGATTGTTTTTATATTTTAGGAAAACAATCCATGAGTCAGTTGTGACGTGTATAAATCAACTCCACCACAACCCAACGAACGGTGTGACCAGTGTGACCAAAAGTGCATGCTATCAGTTTAAAATTGACATTTTAACTCAAAACGTATCACTAACTAAAAACCAAGAAAATGCGCTCTGATTGTATTTAAAATTAAAGAAAAATTTTTAAGTCCTTTGTGATGTGTATGAAGCAGTCTCACATCAAACTGATGCACGATGTGACTGATATGACTCAAATTGCATGTTTTTAGTTTGAAATGACATTTTAGTAAAATAACACAACTGGAATATTGAAAAGAAAGGAAATGAATTCCAATTGTTTTGATACTTTAGTACAATGATCCATCAATCATTTTTGACATGTAAGAATCAATCCCACCTCAATACGATACACAAAGTCATCAATATGACTCAAAATGTGTCATTTTTATTAAAAATTGACATTTTTTAATGTATTCTTCTTATTAATGTTTAATTTATTTCTTTATAGTATTACTAACATAATATTTGTTTTATTATATAGGTGGAACCTTTTTCTCGAGTTGGGATGATTTTTTCGGCAACTATTACCATCGAAGAACATTTTTTAGAGGGGACCACAGACGTCAAAAGAGAAAACATTAATGTTTTTAACTGTTTGTGGGATATTTGTAAATGTAATTTTATAAAACATTATTCAAAATGTATATAAAAGTGTTTTTTGGTATATAACATGAGTGAATATTTTTTTATTCATGATTTCAATTAAATTCATATTGCATTATTTTCCAAACTTTTGTGTGCGTTTCTTGTTTTTTCATCATTTTCATAGTGTATGTGGTTCTTTTGTATATATATATACTATAAGTGGTTATTTTTGAGTAGGTTTTTTCTGGTTTGTGTAGGTTATTTTTGCTGGTTTGATTATTTTGGTCAGCTGTTTAATTTTTTTGTAGGTTGTTGGGAGTGCTGTTATACAAACAGCATGCCCAGACATGGAAGCCTTTATCAGCACTTTTTTAGCGCTGATAAAGGGTACCCCTTTAATAGCGACTCGATTAATAGTTTTTTAGCACTGATAAAGGAATTTTTTAGCACTGATAAAATCCTATTTTGTGGTAGTGGATAACTCTTTTGAACCATGAGATAATATCATAATGTTCGATGACTAATGGCCATGCGCCAAGTGTCTAAATTTATCTCATTATGATGTCCCAAACTTAGTTCACTAATAAGTACATAAATGAACTGGGTTATTCACATGGTCTCAACCGTGCCTCCCCATATGATAAATACTGATTAATAGTTAGAGTGTAAGGTGGTATGGGGGGGAGACTATACCCTCTTTATAAGAGTAGATCACAATGGTGAAATGTCAATATAAACCAATAAAATCAGTAATAATGGAAACAACGGAAACATAAAATTAGCATTAGTGGAAGACATACCATCAAGAAAATAATAAATCATCAAAATAAATAACCAATGTTATATAAAAAATGATTTCATGACTGTATGCTATAAAAAATGCTAGGAATACAAGGGAATAGAGCAACAAACATTTACAATATGCTATACAAAGAAGAAAAAATGACCAAAATCTACCTCCAATAGCATCACAAGCATAAACTTGGTGCTATGTTCCCATAATCTATACCATAGTACATAAAATCAGGTGTCCATAGTTGAACACTTCCCTCTGTGCCTATCTGCATCCATAAAGTCTGTCAAGGTATCAATCGGTGACCCGAACAAGGTGTGCAATAAACTTAGCAATTCACAACCAACTATGTTTAGCACCATATTATCTGTGAATATACAATGAGTATTGCGCAAGTAATAATCAATGTAAAGTAGTAAATAAATAAACCACATCAGCTCGGGTTCCATGTGGGACACCTGTCCAACACTACCTGTTTTGACCTAAGACAAAATGTATCCGAGCAAGTGACATCATAATACTATATAAGTAGATGAGTATGCATAAGCAAGACTGGGACCAGTGACATATAGTCGGGTTATCCACGTAAAATAACCAGATAAGGGTACTACAAGGTTATGTAGCAAGCATGTCTTTAGTGGTCATGTGTATATAAATAGGGGGGGGGGGTGCCCTTGGCATATCACCCTAAGGTGTTTTTCCCGAGACCTATAAATTCGTTCTAGGTGCCTCGGTGCTAGGCGTCATAGGGGCCATATCATAATAAGATGTATGGGGCCTAGATCGCCATGTCCACATGTAATACAAGTATTTAGAACTCAATGTCCAACATCCTATCTGAAGATAAGGAACATCTTGTCCAATAGTACATAACAAGAAGAAGAGACACCATGTTCAACCTCCATTTCAAGTGTAAGGGTCACCATACCCAGTATTCTAAACCACAAAGAAGTGTGTGAGAGGAGAGACATGTATGAAACTTACCCAATCAACAAATGGGAACACCGTGCCCAATAATAATAATAATCAACTACCCAAAATCACAATGATAGGCACAATCATAGTTCATAATTAAGCAAGGGTTGTGTGACATGGTTATACCATCCACCTTCCATTTAACATAAATAACCCCTTCATTTATATATATATAAAAGGAAAAGTTAACCCACATTAGAGGGTGGTTCGATTTCATATCCTAGGCTCAGAGGGCCTAGAAAAGTATCACTCTTTTTATTTAATTCCATCAATCCATTTAATTTATAATACATAAGCTGAACTCGCCTTAGAAGGTGGTTCAAATCCATAGCCAAGTATAAGGGCCAGGTATGGTGTCATACCATACATTTAACTAAATTAAGTCATTTCATTTAATAAACCAAATTCAACACACCACAAGAGAGGTTTAATTTCATAATAATACATAATGTTCTTATAGATTTAAAGAACCCTTAAGGGAGACTCGTGTAGAAAAAAATCCAATGATGAAATTAGGTTGTAGGACCAACCTAAACAATGTCCTAACAATCCATTTAATTACTTTAACATTTAAGGGGTGACACATGAAAGGTTTAGTGTACAGTAAAATGAAAAATAATATATACATCAAGAATTTTAGGTAAAAGAACTACACCACCTACCTTGGCTTGGTAGAGAACTAATCATCCGATATCAGCTTCGAATTTGAGCTAGAATGGGAGAAATTAGAGAAATAGACCAACACACTAAGAATAGGGCATATGAGCTCACAAAAATTTATAATTACATATGGAAAGATAAATAAATAAAGGAAAGAATAGGAATGAAGAGCTTACTGATGACTATCCAACATGCCAAACAACGAGTGATTCTGATACAGGATGGAAAGGCTACCTTAAAGCCAATCGGAGAGGGAGAGAAGAGCTTGAGTAGAGGAGGAGGGTTGTTGTTCATAAAAATGGGAGAATAAAGGTGGAGGTAAGTTAAATAGAAGAAGGGTAAAAATCTGAATTCACCCATTTTTAAAGGGTGTAGGATTGGACAAATAGTGAACCAATAGTGCACCACTATTGTACAAGTGTCACACCCCCTAGAATGGATAAGTGCATGGTTTGAAAAACTGCAATCCTCTTATATATGGGTCGCATGGTTGAGTCGCACAGTTACTACCAACTGGTCACTTTACACTGCTTCTCCAAAAACTGAAGTTGCGGGCTCTGAACAAGCCCTAGACACTTCCAGACTTAGGAACTTTTATTAGGGTAAAACAAGAGGTTTTAATAGAAATTTAAATAATTCACACCTCTAGGAAAATCCAAGATCATACAACCTCCCATCCTTAAAACATATTGTCCCTGAGTTTCCTTTCTGAGGGTGGTAAGACATCATCTAAGAATAAATCTAGTCATTGATCATGCATATCGACCACTTGCTCCCAAGTCTCATCCTATACATGGATGTGCTTCCATAACACCCGAGCTAGAGAAACTAACATGCCACATAGATCCTTCATACTCAAATCCATGATACATATGGGGTGCTCCTCAAATGAAGCATCAATGTACAACTCAACCTCATCAGGCTGAATAATATGAGATTGGTCTAAATGATAATGAAATAACTGAGAACATGGAAGACATTGTGAATAACCCTATATCTCCGAGGGAGTGCTATCTAATTATCCACTTATCTGACCCTCTCTAAAATCTCAAAAGGTTTGATAAAATGAGGTGATAGCTTACCCTGCCTCAGAATACGCCAATGTCCTAGTTTAGGTGAGACACATAAGAAGAATCAATCCACGAACTCAAACTCTAGAGTTCGTTGATGATGATTGACATAAGATTTATTCCTAGACTAATCTATGATCATATGATTACAAATCAGTTGTAACTACTTTGAGGTCTCCTGAATGAGATGATTTCATAGTAGCACCCCCTCTCTTGCATCTAGCCAGTACAAGGGTGAATTCCATGACCTACCGTATAGGGACTCATAAGGATCCATCTGTATAGTTTCATGGAAGATTTTATTATATGAAAATTTATTAAGAGGTAAATGATTCTCCCAAAAACCTCCAAAATCAAGTACTCATTCTCAAAGTTTTTCCTCTAACATGTATATCATACACTCAGAATACCCATTAGTCTGAGGGTGATAGGCCATTCTTAGAAGCATCGGTGAACCAAGAGCCTTCTGTAACCCCTACCAGAACTGTGATGCAAAAGTAGTGTCCCTATCCGAGAAGATTGTACATGGAACTCTATGAAGGCGTATGATTTATCTAACATAGAGCCTTCAAATCTTGTCCTATAAGGTCTCCTGAAAAGGTATGAAGTGGGTGACCTTCATCAGTCCATCAATGGACACCCATATTGCATCACTTCCTTGAGGGGATCTCAGTAATCCCGTCACAAAATCCATGGTGACGTCGTCCCATTTTCAATTAGGAATGGGTAATGACTATAAAATACTTTCTAGTTATTGGTGTTCCACCTTCACATGTTGACAGGTATCACACCGAGTAACGAATCCATCTATCTCCCTTTTAATACTAGTCCACCAATACCAGCGGTGAAAATCACAATACATTTTGGAAATACTAGGATATGCTTCCCAAGAAAAGGCATGATAATCTCTTATCAAATCATCTTATATGTCTTCCAAAACCTAGACATTCCCATGCATGCACAAGATCTCATCCCCATCAATGACCTAACCAGGTAGTGGATCCTCACTTAAAATTCTCTCCTTATGACTAAGCCCTTAGGATCCGAAAGCCACATCATCTTCACTATATCTAGAATTGAATAGCTCACTGATAATGATGCAAGTATAGGTTTCACATAATGATCCTGCACCTCTAAGTGAATCTCAAAAAACAAGTCCATCAACTTTCACTCGCTACTGGCCTTTTGAACAGTCTGTGTTTAAGACTTTTGGATCAGAGCATCATCCACTGCATTACCCTTCCTGGGTGTATAAGAAATATCAAATTTGAAAGACTATAGTTATTAAACCCATTGAAACAGTATGAAATTCAAATAATTCCAAGTGAATATGTATTTAAGGATTTTGTGTTATGTATGTACCATAAACCACTCTCCCTACAATTAATGTCACCAGCAATTCAATGCATGTACCACAAACTTGAGTTCATGTGTCGGGTAATTATAATCATGAGGTATCAATCGGCAAGACCCATACACCATGAATCAATCTCCTTACATCATAAAAACTCCCAACCGACTCCCAATGCATCACAATAAACTGTATAACTTCTTCCCGGCTCTGTAAGAATTAAGATCAATTCCAAAGTCAACCACACTTTTAACTCCTGAAAGGATTTATTACATGCTTCATACTATAAAATTTTGATGACCTTCTTGGTCAAGCCTGTGAGAGGTGATGCAAGGCATGAGAAATCCTGAATAAAACACCTATAATATCAAACTATCTATAAGAAAATCCATATTTCATAGATGTTCTTAGGATGATCCCATGAAGCTATAAATCTCACCTTATCTAGTTCCATGGATAATATCGATTATGATATTATGTGACCTAAGAAGTGAACTTTATTAATATAGAATTGGCATTTTGTGAGATTAGCATATAGCTGGTGCTACCTCAGTGTACTCAATATGATATCAAGGATCTTGTCATGACCTTGTGGAGAATTTGAGTATACAAAGATTTCATCCATGAAGACTACCAAAAAAATACAGATACAGGTGAAAAAATTGATTCATCAGAGCCATGAAAATTTATAATGCATTTGTGAGACCAAAAAACATGACTAAATACTCATACAAGCCATATCTACTAAAAAATGTTGTGCATGGTATATCTAAAGGTATGAATCATACTTGATGGTAGCCCAACCCCAAATTAATCTTTGATAAAACATGTGCTCCTCAAAGCTGATAAAAGAGGTATTCTATAAGAGGTAGTGGATATTGATTCTTAATCGTAAACTACTTCAATTTCTAAAAATCCACACAAATCCTAAGGGTTTTTTCTATCTTCGTATCGAAAATCATGGATGAACCCCATGGTGAATTAATGGGTCTTATAAAACCTTTAGCCTCTAGGTCCTCTGTAACAACCCAAGATTTTTCAAATAAATTTAACATTGAATGCATGAAAAAATGAGTCTCTACAAAACACCAATTTGTTATAACCTAGCCAATAAACATAATTTTTCCACCTATGTGTTTTGAATTCTGAAAAACTGACATACACGGTTGTGTTTAGTAAGATATTTAGAGTCTAGTATAATCAACTTAATTTTTGGTGAATAGTAACTTACACTTATGAATAGTAACTTGACCTTATAAATAGTAACTTACCCTTTTTAATAGAAATATGACTCTTATGAATGTTAAACTTACCCACAAAGGTGTAAATAGAATTTAAGCACTATAAAAATGAAGATGAATATTTTAAGTGTTGGTATTTTTTGATTAAATGATGATTTTAATTTAAAATTAAATTTATCATATTTAGAAAATTATTTCTGAAAAATGGAGTTCTTTTTTTGATTCTACACATCAAAAAATGTTTAGGGTGAATTTTTGGGTTTTTTTGAAATACTTGAATTTTTGGTGAAAAGTAAAATATGATAAAATATGATAAATGCTAAATACATGATTTATTGAGTCATGAATGACGTCCTGCTGATGCAAGAACACATGGTTCAAACTCACATTCAATTATTAGTATTTTTGGTCATGTAATAATCACTATTTATTTTATTAGGGAAAAATAATAAACTAATGATTAAAATATTAAGAAAAACCTCCTCCCCTCCACTATATAAACCACCCCTCACCCCCTCTTCCTCTCACACCACTCAAGATTTGATCCTTGCCTAAGTTCTACCAAATACACTTCCCAAGTCCTTATCCCACGTCCAATACCTTTTGGTCTCACCAAAATTCCAAAAACAAAGTCCTTAAGGAGATTCTCAAGGAGGACTACTCAAGAGGTGAACCTCTCTTCTTTTTTCTTCTAACTTCTTTTACAAGTTCCATTATTTTTTGTTCTCTCATCACCTCCCCTCATCCAAATTATATGATAATTATAGTACCTTAAATGAACTATAATTTTATTATGATAATGGAATATTTCATCATCATATCTTTTCCCCCTCCTCTTATACTAAAAATGAAAACACCGTCCGAGATGTGTTAATTTATCACATTCAAGGATGATGGGTTTTCAATTTCCATTAACATCTTCAATTATGGTAATGAAATCATTTTTATGGTTGAAAAAGACTATAATATATGTATTATAACTTATTTAAGGTTATTTAATCCTTTTTTATTCATGATATTAATTTATAAATCAAAATAAGTTCGTTTTGATCAAGAACCGCCAATTAACCCAAAAAATTTTCATCAAAGTTTTATGTAATGATTCATCTTCACTCTTAATAAACAAACAAATTTTATAACCATATAATCTTATTATTTTTCACCAATAACATAAAACTTCTATTCTGGACAACCATTCTCATTCTACATGTTTATTTATACATGAATATAAGTAAACTGATCATGAAAACCAAGGAAGAAAACACTCCCAAATAATGAAATTGAATCTCTTAACCCATAAAATCCATGAATCAACTGAAATAAGGTCATAATAAATCAATTACATATAGATTAGTTTCTGTAATCATTAATTTATGTTCCTAAATTTGATTATTCAGGTCATTAATATCAAGTGAGGAACACCTTCAGACTTAAGGTAAGGGTTTTCTACCCGAACCACCATTTTCATTCGAGTTACTATATATACATACCTAAATTAAATTATTATTTATTCATATTTACTCCTCATATATTCTATGATAATGTTCTATATATGTGTACCAACCATAATCCTACTTTAATTTTTGGGGAGTTATATGTTTTAAACGGATCTTTTAAAAATTCTTTTCGAAATACAAGCCCAGTTCAAGGGAATTTCTCAAATTCTTACCTATTTACAAGGTAACTCTATAATCTATTTTGAGAAACCATTATATTTATAAAATCAATAATTTTATTATAAAAATACAATCTTACTTCACTTATGGTTTTATACAAAGACTTTTCCAAATGAACTCTTCTTTTCAAAGTAAAAGAGTATTTATCTCAAGAATTACTCAGTGATTTTAAGAGTATATTCACATGTTTCAACACTCTTGTTGATTTTTATTTATTATTGGGATTAATATTTTATGATATAATATAAAATATTTAATTAAATTGTTTATTATTAGTTTTACTATGGATGTTCTATCTTAATACCATTCACCAATTTACTCTGAATGGTTAGTGTTTATGCTTAATGTTTGGGTAACATTATTGACATTTCATATGTTAGTTTCAATATGAATGTATATTTTGTTTATGTTTATCCTCATTAATATTAGAAATGCATTGGACTTAGTAATTTATGGGTGGAGATCTCTATATCCCCTCAATGCATCGGTAGGTCTCATGAGACAAACCACGGTCTTGGCATAAGGCCTTGAAAAAATGATTATTTATGGTCTTGGCATGAGGCCTTGGTGGTATGGTTATGATGTCCGACATTATGAATTACCTCATTATGAAACTAGTAATTGAAAGTTCATGAGGTTAATCTACTAGTATAATACCCATGATTATTCTTTATTATGGCATTATTTATTCAGTTATTATTCCTACCATAATGTGTCCAAGTTCATTTTTAAAGGAATGTGTTTTGCATTCTTCACCATGCCTAATGTTCATGTCTATGATATATTCTGTGGTATTGTTTACCCTTACTGATCATTTGAGCTCACCCCTTTATTATGTTTCATTTTCTCAGGACATGAAGGATTTTATTATGAATGACCCACAAGGATAAACTTAGAGTTGTGGATGTTCCCAATAAAACTTATATGTTGTATTTAATTTTAAGTTGTAATGTTTAACTTATGTATGTATATTATTTCCAAATATACTAAACTACTAGGTCCTTAGGGGTGCATATTCCTTGTTTATATTATAATGTAATAAAATAAGGCACCAGCTCTGGGAAACTGGGGTCGGGTCTTTACAGTTAGTATCAAAGGAAGTTTAGTTTGAAAACTTGGAAACTAGATTTAAAAAATATAGATTAGGTAACAAAACCCTAAGATAGTATTTGAGGATAAACCTATAATAACATACTATAATTTTATTAAGGAATAGATTATGTGGATATTTCTAGAAAATACATCTCTGTCTGGATACTGCAAGTGGACATGGTTCTGACACAGATGTACCTAGGAGTGAAAAATCCGACAAGGGGTTTCAGGCTTGACCTAGGGTATCTTGGTACATGACAACGAGCCTTACTATGCACCTGTTTTGACACCCCAATATTTTGAAAAGTATAAATCTATCTTCACAATGTTAGCAAGACATACTGCATACTACATATGTAATTCAAGGAGCAAGATTGATCGATTATTTGATGGTTTAAAACCATTACTCCAAAGGGATATAGTCTCCCAAAGTTTCTCATCATATGAAGATATAGTCTCAAGTTCCATCAATATGAAAAAGGAATTCTCTAAGTCTTATGATTTTAAGGGAAAGAAAGAGAAGAATAGGGCTGCTGAAAACTATGGAAAAGGAAATAAGGAAATGAGGAAGAAGGGAATAATTGAACTTCAACCCTGTGATAATTGTGGGAAGAGACACCCTGGTACTTGCCTAAAGGGTATGGGTGTTTGTTACAAGTGTGGAGAAAAATTACACCTATCATGGGATTGTAAGGGGAAGAAAAAATCTACAAATGTTCAATGATACAATTGCAAGGAGAGGGGAAATTATGCAAATGATTGTCCTAGGAGTCAAAGAAACATTCCCCAAAGATGGACAAGGGAGAAAGGACAAGGTTATGCTATCACAATTGTGGAGGTTAAAGTTCCTAATGCTATGGTGTAAGATATATTAATCCTTTCCTTGAACTTATCCAATAATTTATTTGATTCTGGATCATCGCATTCTTTCACATCTTCCCAGTTTTCCAAGAAAATTAGATATTTTCAATTTGATTTAATAAGGGAGTTTTCAATCAAAAATCCTAAGGGAATTATAATTACAAAAAAGTCGTGTCAGGAAGTACCCATTATGGAATATAAACGTGCTTTGACTGCTGATTTTATTATCATACCCATGATTGAATTTTATATAATCCTCAATATGGATTGGATTTCGAACCATGATGTGAAAATTTATTGCAAGAAGAAGGATGCTACAATTTTTGAGGACGATGTGGAATCCCTCATCTTTTTAGAAAAAACATCACCATATGATTCTCATCTAGATCCACCCCCAATAGCTCTACTAAATTAAATTATTGGTGAGTAAGTGAATGAAATAACTATGGGTAAGGAAAGGAATGTTCGAATAGAGGACATACCTATTGTGCAAAAATATGTTGACGTGTTTCCATAGGATTTACCTGGACATCCTCCAGAGTGGGAAATTGAGTTTTCCATTGAATTAATTCATAATTCAAGGCCTATATCAAATACCCCTTATATAATGGCCACAATGGAATTAGTGGAACTGAAGAAACAATCGTTGAGTGATAAAGGATTTAATCACCCTAGTTTTTCTCCACGGGGAGCCCCTGTTCTTTTCGTTAATAAGAAATATGAATCTATAAGGTTGTGCATTGAATACAAGGATATTAATTCTACAACAATAAAGAACAAGTATCCCCTACCTCACATTGATGATTTATTTGATCAACTTCATGGAGCCCAATATTTTTTGAAGACTTATCTTAGATCTGGATATCATCAGTTGCGTGTGAGGAAGGAATATATTCCAAAGGTAGCATTTCAAACTAGGTATAAGCATTACGAGTTTACAGTAATGCCTTTTGGACTGACTAATGCACCCTTTGTCTTCATGGATCTAATGAATAGGGTTTTTAAGAAATATCTTGATGACTTTGTGGTTGTATTTATTGATTATATCTTGTTATACTCCAAAAGATACTAAGATCATGAAAATCAATTTCACACTATTCTAAAGACTCTTAGAGGAAATGAATTATATGTGAAGTTTAGAAAGTGTGAATTTTGGCTTCAATAATTTTCTTTTCTTGGCCACATTATCTCTAAGGATGGAATATCTGTTGATCTTATAAAGACAAAGGCCGTTCAAGAATGGCCTACTCTAATGAACATAACTGAGGCACATAGTTTTTTTGGTTTAGTAGGTTATTATCAGAGTTTTGTTCAGAACTTCGCTTGTTTAGCTAACCTAATGACCAATATTACACGTAAAGGTATTAAGTTCATATGGATAAAATAATTTGTGGACTATTTTGAATAATTTAAGAGAAGATTAGTGAATGTTTTGATCCAAACTCTACCATCAGGGAATGATGGGTTTGTGATCTATATTGATACATCAAATAAAGTACTTGGTTGTTTCCTTATGCAGAATGATAGAGTTATTTCCTATGCATCAATGAAGTTAAAAATTCATGAACAAAACTATCCTACTCATGATCTTGAGTTATCTGCTCTGATATTTTCTCTAAAAATATGGAGACACTATCTCTATGGTGAAATATGTGAGATATATATTTGGATAAAAAGAGTTTGAATTATATATTCTTACAGAAATAACTCAACATGAGGAAAAGGTGATGGATTGAACTACTCAAGGATTATTATTGTTCCATACATGACCACCCAATAAAGGAAAATAAGGTAGCTGATGGACTAAGCAGGAAGGATCATGGAGTTTTAAACAAAATGAGGATTGAAAGAGATATTGTATTCATGGATATAATAAGGATAGATATGATAATTATTAAATAAAGTGAAACATCATTAAATTTTTAAGTGGTTTCACAAACATCTTTATTAGAAAGGATTAAAATCTCTTAGCCTGATGATGAGAACCTTCAAAAGAAAATCAATGCTATGAAAGATGAGAAGTTGGCCGACTTCGTATGTGAAGATGGAATTTAGAAATTTGGGAAGAGGTTATGTGTTACTTCTATAACTGAGCTGAAAATGGAGTTATTGGATGATTCCCATAGCTAAAATTCCTCTATACACCATGGTAGCACTAAAATGTATAGAGATTTGAAGGCACATTTCTGGTGGGAAAATATAAAGCGGGAAATTGCCTATTATGTATCAAGATGTTTAGTCTATCAATAAGTGAAGGGAGAACGAAAACATACTAGAGGATTCATGCAACCTATAATTATTCCTACATGGAAATGGGTTGACATAACCATGAATTTTGTCACTAGATTTCCCAAAAATCTGAGAAAGAATGATGCAATATGGGTAATTATGGACCGAATTACGAAATATGAACATTTCCTCACTATAAGGGAGGATTTTCCACTGGAGCACCTAACATGACTCTATATCAATGAAGTTATAAAAATTTATGAAGTGCCTATCTCAATTGTTTCTTATTTTGATACACGATTTACATAGAAATTCTAGAAAATTATTTAGAAAGCTTTGGATACTGAGCTTCGATTGAGTACTGCTTATCACTCACAAATTGAAGGGCAATTAGAAAGAAGAATCCAAACCTTAGAGGACATGTTGAGATCATGTTCAGTTGACTTTCAAGGTATGTGGGATCAATATTTACCTTTATTAGAGTTTTCTTACAATAATAGTTTCCATTCAAGTATTCAAATGACACCATATGAATCATTGTAAAGAAAGAGATGTCGTGCACCAAATTGTTGGGATGAAGTTGGAGAAAGGAAGCTCGCGGGCCCAAAGATTGTGGAGGAAACACCAATTAAGGTAAATAATATTCATGGATATATCAAATTAGATCAAAGTAGATAAAAATCTATTCTGATAATCGAAGGAAGGATTTGGAGTTTCAAGTGGGAGATCATGTTTTTTTAAAAGTATCTCCATGGAAGGGTGTTATATGATTTGGGAAGAAAGGGAAATTGAGCCCTAGGTACATAGGCCCTTTTGAGAATTTGGAGAGAATTGGAGCTGTTGCATATTGATTGGCTATGCCACCTAGCCTGTCTAAATTACACAATGTGTTCCATGTCTCATTACTAAGAAAGTACATGCCAGAACCAACACATGTCCTCACTTCTCAAGGTATAGAATTGGAATCTAACCCGTCTTACTATGAATAGCCTATTAGGATTCTGGAAAATAAAGAACAAGTGTTAAGGAATCCTATTTTAACACCCCAAGCTTCCACGGTACGCTTCCCTTTGAATAATACAGTAGCGTGTGTTGTAGGCAACTTAGAGTTCTAACACACACCACAACCAATCAAACTAGCCGTTATGATTAGTAATACCCACTTTTTGAAATTTTATAAATTTTATCTTTCAAAATGGACATAATTTTTGGATTTTGAATATTGAAATTATCCTAGGGTGAATTTTTGGTATTTTTTAGAAAACATTCAAATTTTGATGAATAGTAAAAAATACTAAACATTAATTAAAAACAAGTTTTTTAATGAAAATAATTTATAGTGATAAATTATACTATTGGGAGCTTTTAAAGTATAATTAGAATATAATTTTACCATTTAATCCAATATTGGTAATTGTATGTAATTTCGCATTTAAACTAGACATAAACAAGTGTCAATATTTTGATAGTTATTATTTCTTAAAAAACACACTCTTTGTTTTGACAATGGGAATTAATTTTAAATTAATTTATGCCACTTCTGTATTTTGAATTTAGAAAAATGGATTCCATATTTAGAATCATGAGGTCCAAATTGTGTCAATAGTAACTTTTTTTTAGACATTTTGAATAATTACTTCGGTAAATATTTTATTTACCATGGTTAAAGGGTAAATCCGGTAAATAAGGGTAAAAAAATAATATTATAATAATATTAAATTACCCTAAAACGTGTCCTAACCCTATTGGTTGATACATGTCCAACCATGGGAATCTTTGGGTTTATTTTTGGACCCCATGGAGCCACTTGTAAGTGATAATGGCACTTTATATTAATTAAGTTAAAGTAAATACAAAAATGACATAAGAATATATCTTTTAGAAATTTTTTTTACATATGGTTATATATGTTATATTTTATACTATAAATATTAGTTAGAAATATAAAACTATTTCCTACATAATTCTATTTTATTTATAATTTTTATACATTGAATAATTAAATTTATTTATGACACAATAATGATGCAGTATTTTCCTTATTAATGAAATAATCAAATAATTGGTATTATAAATGTTAAAATAAATATAATTTTAAAGTTTTGATGACATACATGAATTTTATTGGTTAATATTACATGTTATAATTTCTTAAATGATTTTTTTTCGAATTAATAAAGTTTTTAAGACTTTAACAAAAATCAATTATTAAATAGTGTCAAAATTGACATAAATGAATTTTTAAAACAAATATTATATTATTAATTGATATTCTATTCCTAAAAATCTAAGGTTCAGCCAGAGGACTTATATAATGATAGGTGTATCATTAATGGACCAATTTGTGGTCGCTTGGAAGTATATTGTAAGTTTATTAACTATATAATATAAAAATACAAAGAGACATGGTAAATGTCAAACTATTTAACTAATAGTTAAATAAAAAAGATAAAGTTAATACAGTGACCCAAACCTATCTAAAACCTATTGGTTGAGTGGTTTTAGACTTATAACCACCTTTAACTTTAAATAATTTAGTTTTAATCCATTAGAAACCGAATATAAATTTATTATAAAATAATATTTCTAGCTTTTCCTAAGGTGCCCCTCACCCCTCTTATAAAAGGGAACCCCCCCTTCTCACTAATTCACACCTTCAAAGCCTTTCAGATCAGCCAAAACCTGACCAAATATCCTGTCAACTTCCCTCACTTAATCCTAGAGGCCCTACTTTGGTCATAAATACAACTTAAGGATCCCTTTTGATCAAATCAAAATGAAGAACCCAAAGAAGAGGTAATAATTTCACCACCCTCTTTCAAGTTCTTTTCTTCTTCCACTTCATATTTTTTGTTATTTACACTCTAAAATAATAACTCCAGCATCATATATATACTAGGAAGTTATTATAAATATGGTACAACCATCTTCATTATTCTATCCATCCTTTGAATGACATGTCACCATACGTGCGTACGTACGAATTACCGTCTCTACGTCGTGGTGTAATTGTTATTCAATACTTTATTATTTGGATGGGTATAATAATGTTGTGTAATTCATGTAAATAATGAATATAACATGATAATTATTCTTTATATATGATATACCATCCAATTATATATTATTTTAATATCAAAAGAGTGATATTGTCGCTCGTGCGTACGTATGGATTACCGTCTCCACAAACGCAATGAGATTCATTCCCCATCGTATCAATTCAAGACTAAATTGCATTTGATGATTAAAAATAATGTTTAGAGACATTATATTATTCTGTATATGAATAAGATAAATTCCATCCATAACAAATATGTCTCACATAACAATGAATATAAAGGAAAATGAATCCGTTAACACCCGAAACGACTATAATACTAAGATATTATTAACAAATCAATGTTAAAAGATCATATATGATATCATATTAATGTATATAATTATTTTATAATAAAATAAAAATTATTTAACTATTATATATTATGTTAAACTACCCTCTACCAAGGAAAAAGTACAATGTAAGGGGTTTCTTATCTCACTTTTAATTCCGTGAGATTTCCATCATTCACCGCTTAATTATTGCATGTGGTGTGTGTACTACCCATGATTGTATTCATTGTGTAATATAATTAAATTTATGGATATTTACATCATCATTGTACGATCCTTCTTTCATGGTTGTATGTTTCGTAAGTTACCAAATCGATAAGGGAATCTGAAATTTCAATTTCCATTCATTCGACTTTACGCATACTTCATCAATTATTTTACTCCAAGATTATGTGTGGAATCACTATTAATTTTCTTATGTAATAATTTCCACTCCCCTTTATATGGATATACTTTTTATACACATAATCACTCCATTTATATTTTCTCAATTCATCAATATGAACTTGATAAGAGTAATTTATCTCAATCTCCATTTGTTGAGTTAAATATCCAATTCATTGGTGTTGTCTTTACAAGAATATGTGTGAATGTCCTATGATTTATTTACACTGAATATCCAATCATATTGAGTGTATTTATATTTTTCACACATAATTATGTCGTTGATTTATCCTTAACCTAATGATACAGTCTTTATAAGAGATTTCATCTCAATTTACATTCCATTGAGACTTCTTTATTGGTATACACCAAATCACTTTTATATGGTGTATATAATGTACTGAATACCTTTATTCTCATGATATTAAAATGTTTTTATTACCTCAATTATTTGTATTCAAGTGTCTCTCTTTTGGTTAGGAACTCTAACTAAAATATCATTTTAAATGTTTTAAAGATTTATTATTCTAAATCTTTCTCATTAATGTCCATGTTTTAAAAACAATTTTAAGGATATATTTATATGGAAATTAAAGTTTTAAAATTAAAATTACTTTTAAAAGTTTCAAAGTGGTATGGGACACTTTGATTCAAAAATCTATTTTAAAAGGCTTCTTGATAAATAGCGAGACTTTTAAATGTTTTCATAAAAGGGGGAAATTTATCTCAAATAGTTTTGGTGACTATTTTTCATCTATGTAAATATCCTTCATTATTCTCTATTGAGGTTAATCTGTTACAATACAATATTCCATATTGTATTTAATGAGTTATTTTTTACTGTGGATGTGAAATTTTTATACCATTCATGGTTTGTGGATAAAGTATTGACATTTAGTATGCTAGTTTTAATACGAATGTTTATGTTATGTTTAAACCTGTTTATATAAGGAATGCATTGGACTTAGTAAGTGATGGGTGGAGCCTGCTATAGCTCCTCGATGCATTGGTAGGTCTCATGAGACAAACTAGTGTATTGGCACAAGGCTTTGACAAAATCTTATTTGTAGTCTTGGCACAAGGCCTTGACTATGTGGTTATGATAGTCTAGCATTATGCATTACTTCATTATGAAAGTGGTTATTGATATTACATGTGATAATTTGACTATTAGAATATCCATGTGAGTAAGTAAATGAAATTATTTGATTTTATCTTTTCCATATTATACTGAAGTTCAAGTTTAAAAGGATTTTGTTCTAGTCTTATACACTGCCTTAAATGTTTATGCTTATTTATGAAAGTTTCCGCTATAATGTTATCCTTACTGAGCATCTCAGCTCACCCTTTTCTATGTTTTATTTTACCAGGATGCAAAGAAGTATATTATGACTGACCTACAGGGATAGTCTATGAGATATCAGTGTTGTCTATGGAGACAATGTTGTTGTAGTTTTCCATTTTATGATGTAATGTAAACCTTATGAATGTATCTAGTACTTACAAGGCTACTAAACTAATCGGTATTTCGAGACTTGATATTTTATGATCATGCCAATGTTATGTAATAATGCACTGACTCTGGGTAACTAGGGTTAGGGTGTTACAGTTGGTATCAAAGGAAGTTTAGTACAAACCTTGGAAACAAGATTTAGATAAACTCTGTTTAGAGAACATAGACCTAAGATGGACTTTGAGGATGAGTATAGAAGAACTTCCTAGAATTTTGGTATTGTAGATATTTTGTGAGTTTTCTGAGAAATACATCCCTGTATGGATACGAGCAGGTAGAGGCGGATCTGACACAGATGTACCTAGGCATAAAACCCGAAAACACCACTTTGAGCTAGACTCGAACGGGAACGGTGCACGACAATGGGCCTTGCTGCACTCTTAGTTACGACACTCTTAGGAGATATTCTTAGGATAATTAACATTTTATTTACAAAACAATTTAAATTATTTTAATATAAGATGAGAATAAATGACCTTGGTTAATCCTAAGGTGTTTCAAATTGAGAATATGATGTCATGATATTCTCTAAATGATTTTATGAATATTGTTACTCACACAATGCTTTCAGGGTTTAGTCAATGGCTGGATTCCAAGGAATTCATAATAACTTTGAGAATGATGTACAAGGTGGGAAAATTGGTGGAAATGAGAAACAAAATGGAATGTTTATAGGTATAAAAGATATTGTGTTCATGCCAAATCAGTTTTACAAAAAATATGATCAATAACATATATATTAACCAACTCCCAGAATCAACAAAGAAGAGAAATGTGATAAATGATAAGAGCTCTAGAAATGGAGACCATGAATAAAAGAATCCTCAATTTCCATCATGCAAGAAATGTGGAAGGATACACCCAAGAAAGTGTCTCAATGGAACAAAGAAATGATTTACGTATGGGAAAGAAGGACATAAAGTGAAGAATTGCCGTGAAAAAATGAAGAGTACTATGGAAAAAAATAAAAATGGTTCCAAGAATCCATTTACAGTCATTTTCCATAAATGTAGGGGACTTGAACATTACCCAAGTGAATGCCCTATTCTATAGGATATTTTCTTGGTCAAAGAAGAATCTATGTGGAAATAAATGGTTGGAGAAATTTTTAAAAGTACTAGTACTCCTTGTTGATGGGATTACTTTGGAATAATTTTCTCTTGTATTTGTAACCCTGTAGTTTTTCATGTGAAAATTATATTTGAGGAAGACTTATCTTTTCTCTTGTGGATATATTTATAAATAACCATTTGTTTTTATATGATCATTGGGTTTGAGGCAATTACAAGTTATTATATTTTGGGATGAAAATGCAAGGTATGAGATAAAATTTGTGGTTAAATTATGTTATGGTTATTTTGAGGAATTTATCTCATTTTGGTAATGTTATAAAATATAGTTTTTGAAAAAGGACAACACGTAGACCGTGTGACAACCTGTCACGTTGGACAAAGCTGTGGGAATCGAACCCACAAACAAAGTGCGATTGGGATTTATCACCTACCACTGGACTACGTGAAGTCCCTGGTTAGTGTGACTAATTATTTTTAGTTAAATTATTTTATTGATCAATAATAAGTTGATTTGGGATCTTATGTCTTATCAAATGAATACCCTTAGTATAGGAAAATGATTCGGTGATTAAGTGATAAATGTTATTTTGGAAGATGTTCTCTTTGTTGGGAACACTATATGCCCAAGGAAAATAGAATACTATGGGATTTCATTTGAGGAGTAATAGTGGATTTTTATTTATGTTTTTATTGTGGATTTATAGTGATTTGGGTTATTTATGGAAATGATTAACCAATAATAGAGAATATGTGATTAGGTTAATTACTTTTAAGTATGTGACTTTAAGAGTAGTTGATGTCATTTGGAGATACAAATTAACATGGAAGACTACACAACTAAATTCTTCTAAGTTTTGGGTTTCAATATTAGTTTGTATTATATTGAAGGATTTTAAGGACAATTGTTTATTGAGTGGTATTTATTTATGTTTGGGGTATTGTTGGTTTAGTTTTAGAAATTAAGATTAGTGTTTCTTTCTCTAATAGAATATCCTTTTGGGGGATCATCAGATCTTATAATAACTATTTTGGTTTTGATTAATCTCTAAATACAAGGTAAATATATAGTTTATCCTTCGTGGATTAAGTTATTCTATAGAAATTTATTCTAGCTCTTCCAGTGTGACCGTGTCTTCTTAAATACTCATCGTTAAAAAAAATGAGTCAGTGGTAGAAATTTATTAAAGAATAAAACTCTACTTAAAAATTAATTATATCTCTTTATGTTCTTAGTCAATCTCATAAATGAATTCCTTATCTTTATGTAATGTAACTTAAAAAAAATTCTTTCCGTTTACTTTTCCTACTCGGATACTAATGACCGTTTGTCCTATCACAAGTTTGTGGTTTTCTTGTTGTTAACTTTCTCCTGATCATGTTTTATGTCCCTCTCCATCAGAACTTGACACTTAGTTTATCATCCATATCCATGTTTTCCTATATGGAATCCTAGTATGGGTTATCTTGGGTGACCTTTGTACTTCTCTTTCTCTCTTTTAAAGTGATAGTTTCGATAACTCTTTTTCCGATGTGGGAATTTCCATTATATTCCCAAGCCCAATTTTAAAAAAATTTTGAGGACCAAATTATTTGAAGGAGGGGAGAATGTAACACCCCAAGATTCCACGGTACTCTTCCCTTTGAATAATACATTAGCGTGTGTTGTACGCAACTTCGAGTTCCAACACACACCACAACCAATCAAACTAGCCGTTATGAATAGTAATACCCACTTTTTTGAAATTTTATAAATTTTATCTTTCAAAATGGACATCATTTTTGGATTCATAATATCAAAATTATCCTAGGGTGAATTTTTGGTATTTTTTAGAAAACATTCAAATTTTGATGAATAGTGAAAAATACTAAACATTAATTAAAAACAACTTTTTTAATCTAAATAATTTAGAGTGATAAATTATACTATTGAGAGGTTTTAATGTATAATTATAATATATTTTTACCATTTAATCCAATATTGGTATTTGGATGTAATTTCGCATTTAAACTAGACATAAACAAGTGTCAATCTTTTGATAATTATTATTTCTTAAAAAACACGCTCTTTGTTTTGACAACGAGAATTAATTTTAAATTAATTTCTGCCACTTTTGTGTTTTGAATTTAAAAAAATGGATTCCATATTTAGAATCATGAGGTCTAAATTGTGTAAATATGTAACTCTTATTTTTAGAAATTTTGAATAATTATTTCGGTAAATATTTTATTTACCATGGTTAAAGGACAAATCCAGTAAATAAGGGTAAAAAAATAATATTATAATAATATTAAATTACCCTAAAACGTGTCCTAACTCTATTGGTTGATACATGTCCGACCATGGAAATATTTGGGTAAATTTTGGGACCCCATGGAGCCACTTGTAAGTGATAATGACACTTAATATTAATTAAGTTAAAGTAAATACAAAAATGACATAAGCATATATCTTTTAGAAAAACATTTTTTACATAGGTTTATATATGTTATATTTTCGACTATAAATTTTAATTAGAAAGATAAAAATATTTCATATATAATGGTATTTTATTTATAATTTTTAGACATTTAATAATTAAATTTATTTGTGACACAATAATGATGCATTATTTTCCTTATTAATGAAAGAATCAAATAATTGGTATTATAAATGTTAAAATAAATATAATTTGAAAGTTTTGATGACATCCAAGAATTTTATTGGTTAATATGACATTTTATAATTTCTTAAATGAATTTGTTTTTAATTAATAAAGTTTTTAAGACTTTAACAAAAATCAATTATTAAATAGTCTCAAAATTGACATAAATGAGTTTTTAAAAGAAATATTATATTATTAATTGATATTATATTCCTAAAAATATATGGTTCGACCAAAGGACTTATATAATGATATGTGTATCATTAATGGACCACTTGGGGGTCGCTTGATAGTATATTGTAAGTTTATTAACTATATAATATAAAAATACAAAGAGACATGGTAAATGTCAAACTATTTAACTAAGAGTTAAATAAAAAAGATAAAGTTAATATAGTGACCCAAACCTGTATAAAACCTATTTTTTGATTGGTTTTTGACCTATCCCCACCTTAAACTTTAAATAATTCACTTTTGAGCCATTAAAATCCGAATATGAATTTATTATAAAATAATATTTCTAGCTTTTCCTAAGGTGCCCCTCACCCCTCTTATAAAGGGCACTCCCACTTCTCACTAATTAACACCTTAAAATCATTTTGTATTGGCAAAACCCTGCCCAAATATCCTCTAAACTTCCCTCAATTCATCCTAGAGTCCCTCCTTTGTTCATAAAACCAACTTAAGGAGCCCTTTTGATCAAATCAAAAGGAAGAACCCGAAGAAGAGGTAATAATTTCACCACCCTCTTTCAAGTTCTTTTCTTCTTCCACTTCTTTTTTTTGTTATTTCCATTATAAAATAATAACTCCAGTATCATATATATACTATGAAGTTATTATTAATATGTTACAACCATCTTCATTATTCTATCCATCCTTTGAATGACATGTCACCATACGTGCGTACGTACGGATTACCGTCTCCACGTCGTGGTGTAATTGTTATTCAATAATTTATTATTTGGATGGGTATAATAATGATGTGTAATTCATGTAAATAATAAATATAACATGATAATTATTCTGTATATATGATATACCATCCAATTATATATTATTTTAATATCAAAAGAGTGATATTGTCGCTCGTGCGTACGTACGGATTACCGTCTCCACGAACGCGATGAGATTCATCCCCATCGTATCCATTCAAGAATAAATTTCATTTGATGATTAAAAATAATGTTTAGAGACATGATATAATTATGGATATGAATAAGATACATCCCATCCATAACAAATATGGCTCACATAACAAATAATATAAAGTAAAATGAATCCGTTAACACTCGAAATGACGATAATACTAAGATATTATTAACAAATCAATGTTAAAAGATCATATATGATATCATATTAATGTATATAATTATTTTATAATTCAATAAAAATTATTTCACCATTATACATGAGGTTAAACTACCCTCGACCAAGGAAAAAGTACAAAGTAAGGGGTTTCTTATCTCACTTTTAATTCCATAAGATTTCCATTGTTCACCGCTTATTTATTGCATGTGGTGTGTGTACTACCCACGATTGTATTAATTGTGTAATATAATTAAATTTATATATATTTACATCATCATTGTATGATCCTTCTTTCATAGGTGTATGTTTCGTAAGTTACCAAATCGATAAGGGAATTTGAAATTTCAATTTCCATTCATTTAGATTTACGCATACTTCATTGATTATTTTACTCCAAGATTATGTGTGGAATAACTATTCATTTGATTATGTCATAATCTCCACTCCCCTTTCTATGGATATACTTTTTATACACATAATCACTCCATTTATATTTTCTCAAGTCATCGATATGAACTTGATAAGAGTAATTTTAACTCAATCTCCATTTGTTGAGTTAAATATCCAATTCATTGGTGTTGTCTTTACAACAATATGTGTGAAATTCCTATGATTGATTTACACTTAATATCTAATCATATTGAGTGTATTTATGTTTTTCACACATAATTATGTCATTGATTTATTCTTAACCTAATGATACAGTCTTTATAAGAGATTTCATCTCAATTTACATTCCATTGAGACTTCTTTGTTGTTGTACACCAAATCACTTTTATATAGTATATATAATGTACTTTGACATAGTATATCGTGAATCCCTTTATTCTCATGATATTAAAAAGTTTTTATTACCTCAATTAGTTGTATTCAAGTGTCTCTCTTTTGTTTAGGAACTCTAACTAAAATATCATTTTAAATGTTTTAAAGATTTATTATTCTAAATATTTCTCATTAATGTCCATGTTTTAAAAACGGTTTTAAGGATTTATTTATATGGAAATTAAAGTTTTAAAATTAAAATTATTTTTAAAAGTTTCAAATTGGTATGGTACACTTTGATTCAAAAATCTATTTTAAACGGCTTCTTAATAAATAGTGAGACTTTTAAATGTTTTCATAAAAAGGGGGAAATTTCTCTCAAATAGTTTTGGTGACTATTTTTCATCTATGTAAATATCATTCATTATTCTCGATTGAGGTTAATATTTTACAATAAAATATTTCATATTGTATTTAATGAGTTATGTTTGACTGTGGATGTGCAATTTTTATACCATTCATGGTTTGTGGATAAAGCATTGACATTTCGTGTGCTAGTTTTAATACGAATGTTTATGTTATGTTTAAACCTGTTCATATAAGGAATGCATTAGACTTAGTAAGTGATGGGTGGAGCCCGCTATAGCTCCTCGATGCATCGGAAGGTCTCAAGAGACAAACTAGTATCTTGGCACAAGGCCTTGACAAAATCTTATTTGTAGTCTTGGCACAAGGCCTTGACTATGTGGTTATGATAGTCTGGCATTATGCATTCCTTCATTATGAAAGTGGTTATTGATATTGCATGTGATAATTAGACTAGTATAATATCCATGTGAATAAGTAAATGGAATTATTTTATTTTATATTTTCCATATGATGCTGAAGTTCAAGTTTAAAAGGCTTTTGTTCTAGTCCTATACACTGCCTTAAATTTTTATGCTTATTTATGAATGTTTCCGCTATAATATTATCCTTACTACGCATCTGAGCTCACCCATTTCTATGTTTTATTTTCCTAGGATGTAAATAAGTATATTATGACTGAAATATAGGGATATTCTATGGGATATCAGTGTTTTCTATAGAGAAAATGTTGTTGTAGTTTTCCATTTTATGATGTAATATAAACCTTATGAATGTATCTAGTACTTCCAAGGATAATAAACTAATTAGTCTTTTGAGACTTGATATTTTATGATCATGCCAATGTTATGTAATAATGCACCAACTCTGGGTAACTGGGGTCATGGCATTACATAGATGACTCGACCAGTAAAGATAATTTGGAAAAATCATAAAATTGAAGTGGCAACATGGGAGCTTGAGGAGATTTTGATGAAGAACTACCCAAATCTTTTTGTGAGGTAATGTTCTGGTAATTTTGAGGACAAAATTTTTGTAAGGAGGGGATAATGTAACACCCCAAGATTTTGAAAATAAATTTAATATTGAATGCATGAAACAATGAGTCTCTACAAAACACCACTTTGTTATAACCTATCCAGTAAACATAATTTTTCCACCTATGTGTTTTGAATTTCGAAAAACTGACCTACATAGTTGTGTTTAGTATGATATTTAGAGTCTGGTAGAATCAACTTAAATTTTGGTGAATAGTATCTTACCCTTATGAATAGTAACTTACCATTATGAATAGTAACTTACCCTTATGAATAGGAATATGACTCTTATGAATAGTAACCTCACCCATGAAAGTGTAAATAAAATTTAGTCACTTTAAAAATGAAGATGAATATTTTAAGTGTTGGTATTTTTCGATTAAATGATGATTTTAATTAAAAATTAAATTTATCATATTTAGAAAATTATTTCTGAAAAATGGAGTTCATTTTTGGATTCTATACATCAAAAAATGGTTAGGGTGAATTTTTGGTAATTTTATGAAATACTTAAAATTTTGGTGGATAGTAAAATACGATAAATTATGATAAATGCTAAATACATGATTTATTGAGTTATGGATGACATCCTACTGATGTAAGAAAACTTGATTATAACTCACATGAACTTACTACTATTTTTTTCATTTAATAATCACTATTTATTGTCTTAGAGAGAAATAATAAACTAATTATTAAAATATTAAGAAAACCTCCTCCCCTCCACTATATGAACCACCCCTCACCCCATCTTCCAATCACACTAATTAAGCTTTGAGTGTTTCCTAAGTTCTTACAAATACACTTTCCAAGCCCTTAACCCTTGTTAAAGACCTTCTTGTCTCACCATAAGGCAAAAAAAGGCCTTAAAGAGATTCTCAAGGAGGAGTACTCAAGATGTGAACCTCTCTTCCTTTTCCTTTCAACTTCATTTAAAAGTTCCATTATTTTGTTTCTCTCTCCTAAAATACCCTCATCCAAATTATATGATAATTACAATACATTACATGAACTATAATTTTATTATTCTAATGGAATATTTCATCATCATCTCTCTCTCCCCCTCCTCTTATACTAAAAATAAAAACACCTTCCGAGATGTGTTAATTTATCCCATTCAAAGATGACGAGTTTTCAATTTCTATTAACATATTCAATTCTAGTCATGGAACCATTTTTATGGTCGAAACAAACTGTAATATATGTATTATAACTTATTTAAGGTTATGGAATTTTTATTATGCATGATATTAATTTATAAATCAAAATAAGTTTGTTCTGATCAAGAATCGCCAATTAACCCAAACAATTGTCATTAAAGTTTTATATAATGATTCATCTTCACTACCAATAACCAAATGAATTTTATAACCATGTAATATTTGGGTTGCTCAATAATAACATACAACTTCTATACTGGACAACCATTCTCATTCTACATGCTTATCTGTACATGAATATAAGTTAACCGATCATGAAAACCAAGGAAAAAAACACTCCCAAACAATGGAATTGAATCTCTTAACCCATCAAAAGGACATGAATGAACCTAAATAAGGTTATAATAAATCAATTACATGTATAAGAGGTTCGGGAATCATTAATTTATGAACCTAAATTTGATTATTCAGGTCATTAGGATCAAGTGAGGAACACCTTCAGACTTAAGGTAAGGGTTTTCTACCCAAACCTCCATTTTCATTCAGGTTACTCTTATTATCTACACACCTCAATTAAATTATTATTTATTTATTTTTAATCCTCATATATTATATTATAATTATATATATATGTGTACCAACCAGAATCCTACTTTCATTTTTGGGTAGTTATATGTTTTAAAAGGATCTTTCAAAAATTCTTCCCGAAATACAAGCCTGATTCAAGGGAATTTCTCAAATTCTTACCTATTTACAAGGCCACTCTATAATCTGTTTTTATAAACCATGAACTTTATAAAATCACTCATTTTATTATGAAAATACTATATCACTTCACTTCTGGTTTTATATAAAGACTTTTTCAAAAGAACTCTTCTTTTCAAAGTAAAAGAGTATTTATCTCAAGAATTACTCAATGATTTTATAAGAGTATATTCACCTATTTCAGCACTCCTATTGATTTTTATGTATTATTGGGATTAATATTTAATTATATCATATAAAATATTTAATTAAATGGTTTATTATTAGTTTGAATATGGATGTGCTATCTTAAAACCATTCACTAATTTAATTCAAATGGTTAGTGTTTATGCTTAATGTTCAGGGAATATTATTGACATTTCATATATTAATTTCAATATGAATGTATATGTTGTTTATGTTTATCCCAATTCGTATGAGGAATTAATTTTAATTAATAAGTGATGGGTGGGGCCCTCTATAGCCCCTCGATTCATCAGTAGTTCTCATAAGACAAACTACGGTCTTGGCACAAGGCCTTGACAAAATGATTATTTATAGTCTTGGCAAGAGACCTTGACGGTATGGTTTTGATGTCCAGAATTATGAATTCCATCATTATAAAACTATTAATTTAAATTTCATGAGGTTATTAGACTATTAGAATATCCATTATTATTCTTTATTATGGCATTATTTATTCATCTTTTATTCCTACCATAATGTGTTCAAGTTCATTTTTAAAGGCATGTGTTTTTAGTTATTCACCATGACTAATGTTTATATTTATGATATATTCTAATATATTTCTTACCCTTACTGATAATTTTAGATCACCCTATTATTGTTTTTTATTTTCTCATGACATAAAGAAGTTTATTATGAATGACCTATAGGGATAAACTTAGAGTTGTGTATGTTCCCAATAAAACTTATATATTGTATTTCATTTCAAGTTGTAATGTTGAACTTATGTATGTATATTGTTTCTAAATATACTAAAATACTTGGTCCTTCTGGGTGCATATTCCTTCTTTATATTACAATGTAATAAAATAAGGCATCAACTCTAGGCAGCCGGGGTCAGGTCTTTACATCCTCTAACTTCATTTTGAGTTCCTAAAACTCAGCAAGTGCCATCCTGCAAGGAGGAATGTATACTTGAACTTATCCTAGAACAAAGTAAATAGTAAAATTCACATCTTTCATAGGAGATATCCTATAAAATCTATTAGGGAAAATTTCCTTGAAAAGATCCACAACCGAAGGGAAATCTACCTAACATGCTCCCTGATCGTCTAAAATAAGGCTAGAAATATGGAGTATCATTGTGCCCAACCCACAATGCACTAGTCTATATCAACTAGACTAGATGTCCTATTATCCCATATAAATATATTTATCAACCTTGGGTGATGTGAAAGACACCCTCCAATGATAAAAATCAACATGATCATGGAATAATACTAACTAGTACATCCCAAGAATGATGCGATTCCTATCATCTTGAGGATGAAGAGGTTTTATATGAAATGATAGATGCCTATCTAAAGAAGGAATTCCTTACATTGGAATACACTATCCACTCTCACTCCAAAAGAATTATTGAGAGTCATAACTCCATAGAAATGCGCGATCTCGAGGCCATGAATTTCCATAATTTCCATAGATATAAAAGAATAAGAAGCACCTGTATCAAATAAGGCAAACACTATAGTAGAGGCTACTAAAATTAAACTTCGAACTATAGAAGACCTGACACTCTGATCCTTGGGTGTTAGATATACCGCATATATCTGGCCTAAACCATGGCCCGAAGATAGAACCTAACTACCCTGAGTAGGTCTACTATGCTAGAACTATATGACCTATGTTTGGATCCCTCGTCCACGACCACCTCCTCAGCCTACACGCAGGTAGTACTCCAGTTTTCCGTTTGGAGAGGGGTTAATAACCTCACTCCTGGATGTGGAGTCGGTGTAGATCATTACTCACTAGACATTGGAGTAAAATTTCAACAATAGTAATGAATATGCCCCATATTTCCATAATCCCAACACTCAACGGGGACTCTATGACACTAGGGATTTATGCGACCTAGCTTCCCACATCGATGGCGTAACACCTAGCTACCAGTATGACTACTCTAGATTCCAACACCCTGAAGAGAACCCTCTAGGTGATGCTTCCTTCCACTGGTCAATGTATTTTCTAGGCTAGGTGATGCACCACCCTGACCCACACCTACAACCTCCCTCAGATTATGCTCAGGGATGAGAGATTGGTTCACTATCCTGGATATGGTAGTCAACCAAATGACATTAACCTATGATCAGATATCATACATGATCCCATCCTCAAATATCCTAGCCTTGGATAAATCGCCACCCAAAAGAATCAATGTGAAGTGCTGAAGTTCAGTGGAGAAAACTAAATAATCCATAATAGACATATTTCCATATTACAGGTGCATAAAATCCCTAGTCCGGTTAGCTCTCAAAGTCTCATGATAAAAGTAATCATAAAATGTAATCAATAAATACTACTAGATCATATCCCGGTTCCGATATTCCTAGTTAATAACCTCCCACTATTTCTTGGAAGATCTATGAAGCATGTATATTCACTCTCCTCTCATGAGGCATCTCAAGATTCATGAATATGGATAACATAGATTACATCCATAAATAAATATCCCAGGGGCCGCCTTCTTATGAAAAAGTAGGAGGGATCTACTACTGGAATTCCCTATTAAAATCTACCATAGAAGGGGCAGGTCAAAAAGTTCCTTGTATAGACTGCTCTAATTGTAAGAAACCCTCTCAAAACCAAGCATTGGTTCCCTGATTAGTTTTAGCAGGAGGTTCCACAAGTGGCACTACATGAGGTAAAACTGGTAGCTTAGGGCCCACCACCTCCAGAGCATGGTCATCACCACCTTCCCGATGATCATCCAAATGTATTCATGGTGGAATATATCTAAAATTCCAAATATACACCACATAACCAGATTTAATAATAGAAAGATCATAGATAAAAGATTTAGGACATGCAAAAGTCTTCTTACACAAGAGTCAACATCCCATTACCTGCTTGTAAATCTAGGTTTAAGTGATATAGAAGATCATAAGAGTCATAAGAGACACTCCATATTTCCCACTACCAAGGTCGGGTCTGGGTTAAGGTTTCGTATCTTAATCATTGGGGTTCCATTATATGGAGTGTCAATTGAAAGTTATAGAGGAAAACACCCTTTAAGTTGCAATTGACATCCCCATTTAACGAAAACCATTTCATTTAAATTTTAAAAAATAAACAAGCTCATATGTACATACATCATGGTCTAGTTAGATGTGTTTCCATTCCCAAGTTATAAAGGAATATGCTTTATAAGTTACAATTGGCACTTAATGTAATTGTAACCCGACCCTTACATCTGGTATCAGGATATAATAAGTTGTATACAATGATTTGATTAGATTAGTCACCATTCCCAATTTATAAAAGTAAAATCTTTATAAATTAAAATTGAAATTCATGTAATCAAAATCAACTAAAATTTCAGTCTATGTAATCATAGTTACATAGCTCAAACATATAATAATTAGATAATTAAGGTACCACCATCAAGATATGTGGGAAAACACCATTTAGGTTGATGAAAAAACTTTAATTTACCAATTATTTATCTCAATTACCCTGAATAAACATTATTCAGGTATTAAATATATCAATCAAGGCACAACAACATGTTATAGGAAATGGACACAATAAAATAAATGTGGCATGGCATATGCATGACATGTGAATCTTTGGGTTCTTATAATGATGCATGATCAATACCTTCTTTCCACACTAGCCAAGGTTAAAAAAGAAACCCATTATAACAATTATAATAAATGCCACAAATCATGTGCATCACCCAATCACCACTACAAAAAATGCCTTTAACAACGCTAGAATTGGCCTTTATCAGTGCTAGAAAAGCGTTGACTACCTTAGCGCGGTCAAAATTCCATAGATTTTATCTGTGGTAAAAAATCATTGATAAAAGGTAGATTTATCAGTGCAAATAAAAGCACTGATAAAAGACCCCATTTATCAATGATAATAAAAGTATAATTTATCCACAATTTTATTTGCACTAATAAAGGGTAGATTTATAAGAACCTTTAAAATCATTGATAAATCATACTATTGTCAGTACATTTAGAAGCGCTGATAAAGGTGAAAACTGTAGTGTGATGTTGCAGCACACTATATCACCAGAAAAAGGTGCAATGTGCTGCAATAACACACTACATTAGAAAAAATGGTAAAAAAAAATAACAAAAATAACATAAAAATATTTAATTTAAATGAAATAAAATTTCTAACACAAATATAAGACAAATAAAACACTATTATAGAGCATGTCAGTTTTTTTACAAAAATTAATGTAAATTTTGAATAAAAAGGCGCAATTGGAGTCATACTAGTCGCACCGTGAGTTGAATTGAGGTGTGAATAATTCCTACACATCACAAATGACTTATGGATCATTTTCCTAAAGTACCAAAACAATCAGAATGTTTTTTCTTGGTTTTGAGTATGTCAGTTGTTTTTTTGATTAAAATTAATGTCAGTTTTGAATAAAAAGATGCACTTGGAGTCATAATGGTCACACTGTGTGTTAGATTGAGGTGATACTGATACCTACACATCAAAAGTGATGTATGGATCATTTTACTAAAGTACCAAAATAATATGTGAATGCATTTTATTTTTTTTGAGTATGTCAGTTGTTTTTTTCACTAAAATTAATGTTAATTTTGAATACAAAATGCACTTGGAGACATACCGGTCACAACGTGAAACTTATTAAGGTGATACTAACTTCTACAAATCATAAATGACTCATGGACCATTTTTATAAAGTATCAAAACAATCAGAATGTGTTTCCTTGGTTTTGAGTACACCATGTGTGTTTTTTACTAGAATGTCATTTTAAACCAGAAACACATACTTTGAGCCATATAGGTGGAATAGTGTGTGGATATTACATGAGAGAAATTAATACACATAAAAAATTATTTAGAACTATTTTCCCAAATTATCAAGACAATCATTGCACATTTTCTCAGTTTTCAATGAGTGACACTTTTTTTGTATTAAAACATCAATTTTAAACTAATAACAAACAATTGGAGTCATACCGGTCACACCGTGATTCAGATTGAGGTAATACTGATCCCTATACATAAAAAATTATGTATGGGTCATTTTACTTAAGTACCAAAACAATCATAATGCATTTTCATAGTTTTGAGTATGTTTGTTGTTTTTTTCACCAAAATTAATGTCAATTGTGAATAAAAAGACGCATTAGGATTCATACTAGTCACACCGTAAATCGTATTGAGGTGTGTATGAATGATTCACATCCCAAATGACTAATTAAACATTTTAATAAATTATCAAAAAAATAAAAATGTGTTTCCTCGGTTTTGAGTATGCCACGTGCGTTTTTACTAAAATGTCATTTTAAACTGGAAACACGCACTTTGAGCCATAAAGGTAGTATCATGTGTGGGTTTGACATAATACTAATTCATACACATCAAAAATAAATTATGAATCATTTTAAAAAATTATAAATACAATACGAGTGCATTTTCTTGGTTTTCAGTGAGTGACACTTTTTATATATTAAAATGTCAATTTTAAACTTATAACAGACACTTGGAGTCATACTGGTCACACTTTGCATTAGATTGAGGTGAGGCTAATCCCTACACATAAAAAATTATGTATGGATCATTTTCCTAAAGTACCAAAACAATCAGAATCTATTTTCTTAGTTTTGAGTATGTCAGTTGTTTTTTTCACTAAAATTAATGTTAATTTTCAATAAAAAGATGCACTTGGAGTCATACCGGTCACACCGTGAATCATATTGAGGTTCTAATGAATGATAAACATCCAAAATGACTCATGGATTATTTTTCTAAAGTATCAAAACAATCAGAATGTGTTTCCTTGTTTTTGAGTACGCAACATGTGTTTTTTAATAACATGCCATTTTAAACTGGAAACACATACTTTGAGCCATACAGGTACCATCACGTGTTGGTTTTACATGAGAACGATTCATACACTTCAAAAATAAATTATGAATCATTTTACGAAATTATGAATACAATCCGAGTGTGTTTTCTCTGTTTTTAGTGAGTGATGCTTTTTTGTATTAAAATGTCAATTTTAAACTGATAACAGACACTTGGAGTCATACCGGTCACACCGTGCACCGGATTGAGGTGCAACTAATCCAGACACATCAAAAAATGATGTATGGATAGTTTTCCTAAAGTAAAAAAACAATCAGAATACATTTTCTTGATTTTGAGTACACTATACCTATTTTTTACTAAAATGTCATTTTAAATTAGAAAGACGCGCAATGGATCTTATCTTAAGTGATAAGTGTTGTGTGAACTTTTAAATAATTTTTCTCAAACAAAATAATGGTATGATACTTATTCTACTACATTTCTAATTTTTTTACTATTTGCAAGCTAGCGCTTCTTATCCTCCTCTGCCTCAATCTCTACCTCAGTCTTTTCCTGCCTCCTCCTCTACACCGGTCTCCAACTCTGACTTTTCCTCCACCTTCTCCTCCACCACCACCTATGCCTTCACCTTTGTCTCCACCTACACCTCCACGATTTCCCAAAAATTTTATTATTTTTAGGTCAGCGTTCTAAAAAAATTTATTTCCTCCATTATTCTTCTCATTGAGAAAGAGATAAAAAATAATATATAAGCATTCTGACACTAATTATTCACACCCCAAATATCATTCAAAGTTCATAACTCATACTAGATCAAAAACATAATAGTTAATCACCTAAATTTGTTGTCAGCATACATTCTTACAAAAAAGTACGCTGCCCACTCATCTCTAAACAAATTGATTTATTCTTTTGAGTAACTTAATTGTCAAAAATATTGATAGTACTGAGAAAATATAGACAAAAAATTGATTATTAAATATATTTAATGGAATTTTAATTACCTTTGGAAATTACCTGTTGGGGGATGTTGGTCTTTTCATGCTTTATGATTTCTCTTATAAAATTTCAAAAATAATATCCACAATCGATTGAATTATCTTGTTTCGAACACTGCAGAAATATTTACCAAAATAAGTAAATTGTTTTGAAATGTTTTGATAGTTAAATATTTCTATATATACCTTAATTTGTTTTCATTTTTAGTAATCCACAAAATTTATCTATTTAGACACCGACTTCATGCCATGATCTATCCTATATTGAACGACCGCCCTATCATAAAAAAATTCTCATTAAAATACAGACCAAACAAATAATTCAATTTTTATCTATAAAATATTGATTATAGTATATTACATATTCAAAATACACATCATGTGTGGTCATTCGGCTGAAAATCCATGCATTGAATCCAAAAAATCAATATTTGGGGTGTCTATGTTGATTTCTATCAGTATCCAATGCTTCCTAAAAAAATAATAACAATTTAGTAATGAAAAAATTAAAAATATATTTTATAGTATTAGATCTTAGAGTTTTACCCTTGCAATGTAGAAATCAAAAAGAGTCTTTCGTCTGATGATTTTTTATTAAATGATTTGAGTAACTCATATTTTTTCTTCTTTATTTCTTTCTTATTCAAAGTAATTTCTGTCATAGAAATGATACAGGAATTAATTAATCCAAATCAAGATTCACACGATCTTCCCTTTATATAGTTGTAATATAAATTCCTATAAAAATTTGAATAGTTGTTAACTTTAATAGATATATTTAGCTCACTATTTGGATAGACGTATTATGAAAATGTACCTTATGTATGTATTCAGAACTGAGAAACCCAACCATTCATGCTTGAGAATCTCATTTAGAGTCTCAAGACCAATTCTTTATATCAAGTAATCTCTATATATTTATTATTCATATTCAATGTTAGATATAGTTTTGTCTTTAAATGTGGTCTCTTCAAGAAGTTTTAATGATAATAAATGTTTCTTTGGAACTGGCGGGGAGAAGGTACTCTTGGAAGGTTGTTTTGTTTTATTAGTTAATTCACTAGATTTTCTTGATTTGAACTTTCATTTCTCCATCAATTTATCCATATATAATATCATAACTCACTTCAGACCTTTTATCATCAACTATTACATGTTTTTCATATGTTTTTTTTATGTTAAAGACGGACCCCATGTATCTTTATAATACTAGATGACCATGTTATGAAATCTCCAACAGTAGCTTCGACCATTGTAATATAAAGACCATAAAGTGGAACAAACAACTCAGTAGTCAGCTCATAAGCTACCTCAATCCCCAATCTCATGTGATTTTTTGGGAGGGGTTGATTGTGTAGCTGGTCTCCCAGGATATTATACACTATACCCATCACAACATGACAGTATATGGGTCTTGACAGATAAAAATCACATATAACTGTACCATGTAGAATTTTAGTAATATAAAGTTATTGGAATTTGTTTGATTCACATTTAGGAGAAAGAGTAATGAAAAAATTAATTACTTAGGGTAAGGTACGTGGTTGTGGTGAATGACTAGTCTCAAATCTAGTGGGATCATTTAGTTCATGTCTAGATCTTTTCTCCACCGCAGGTTCATTTTGATCCTTTCTTATACATTGGTCTGTGAAACCAGACCACAAAATAATATCTTGTAGTGAGTCTATTTGTGTCTTCATTTATCCCATTATATTATATGTATCTTCCTATGGTTTTATCTTCTCAAAATATATTTGAGGAGAGACTCCAAAACCTAATCCTCTAATGAGACCATATTTTTTAGGTCACTTCAAAGCTACTGAAAGTCGCTTTTCTTCCAGTACGTCCATTTCCGATTCTTTTGTCTAAACCATATAAAAAAATATGAACATATTTATTTTTATTTAATATTGTTATAAATAATAACGAATTATAATTATTCCACAATTATACATGATTCCCATACTAATTTTGTGTTTTAATTAACTAATATACCCTCCTTATTTACATGTTCCTCCTTACATAGAACATGATGTGGGATAAAATACATATGTTGTTTCATATCACATAATTAAAATTTTATTATTTATTTAAAATACATACCAATTTATTCTCTAACAAAGTGTACCCCATCATTATTTTGTGATAGGGGTATGTTGGTTTTGATTCATGTTCTTTATTTTCAGCACTCTTTTTATGTTTCATAAATTAACAATTTTGAATCAAGTTAGATAAAATAAATAATTCAAAATAATATATTATTGAACATAATGTACCTGAAATGATTCCTCATTATGAAAATTGCTGAAAGCAGTCCATGTTTCCTATTTTATAATGTGTGCATAACTAAGTGGTGGGTGGGGCTTTATTTTCCCCTCAGCATCCCTAAGATGTAACTTCTTCAGAAGAGTTTGGAAGCCTCTATGGGATTTTCCAATGTCTATTAAGACAAATTTATTACATAAATATTCTAAAATAAATGAAGTCTACAAGTAATAATGAAAACTAAATCAATGTTTCATTATATAATTTTTTAGTAAAATAAAGAAAGTATATTGTAACATTACCATTATATATTTCCAAAGGATTTCATTTGTTACAGGTTGGATACAACGCCATGATTCAATATCAATCGACACATTCATCCTCATTATGACCCCAAGATAACTAATGAATATTGACTTGTTGGGGTCAATAGGTTGTCCGCATTTATTCGAACCAACCTCAAATTTTATACCTAGACTTGTCTCCTTGATAATTTTACTCAAAACCATGATGCTGCATCGTTGTTTTTCTTCATCAACATGTTGTTGATCCCCTAATAATTCTATAGTTTGATCATCAATAGTCTATTCTTCCTTGGTATTGGTAACATCATCATGTTCAGAAGACATTGCCTACATGAGTATTCAAACATTTAATTTGTCTTGAATAACAACAATACAATACACTCCATGCATAAAATTCCACAATTGCATTCATCTTACATGAAAATTTATACTGTATTAAGAGAGATATAATAATTCAATACTATTGTACAACTAACCTTGACTACCTTTATTTAAGACATCATCAAATTCTTGATTTCCTTCTATCCCATGATGATGTATTTGAGGCTACTCATTCCCCCTTTCAAAATAGTCTTCCTCCCATCAATGTTTGGGGGGTATGCCATCAATGAAATTCAGAACCACAAAGATTGGAGGGAGTCTAGTTTGAAATAGAGAGTCTAATCCATCATCAAGAGATGGAAGACAATCAAGCATATAAGGATTAAAGTTTCCTAGGAACCTACACTAATGGAATTACTCAAAAACTCTCCTCAATTGAAGAGGAATTGGATTACCTCCACTCTAATGGTCTTGAAGAAATGAATCTCACCCCAACTACATTGGACATCACTTCTGTCTAATCAAGGATTCCATACATTCCAATTTTGGATATTTTTTTAATCCACCATAAGATCCCTCCAATAACTTACATCCCTTTAAAAGGTGAATTTTTCAACTTATTCTCAGTATTGATCTATATTTTTTTACTCTTAAAAATGAAATGAATCTATTAAATGCAATCCTAAATTTATTATTATGATATATTACCATAAAATCTTAGAGGAACCATAGATACTTCCCATCATTTAAAATTATAACACATAGCTTGAAGTAGATCTGCAATTACCTCTAGTAATATCCTACTTTATGACTGATAATGAAATTATTAGTTGTAAAATATAATATTAGAGAGAGGAATCCCTGAAAATCAATCATATTATTTGATGAAGATTTAATCACATTCCTTGACTGGTCTCACAAAATATGATAGGATATATCATATTTCTTTATCATATTTAACAATTGAGGTGATATTGTATTTATGCTTTGATCCTATATTTTTACACTAACCATGGATAGAGTCATATTTTATGATATCATAAATTGTATGATAAAATAGTTCAAATCATTAGATTTTCTATATATCATACCATATGATATTTAATATCCATATTCTATGGATGAAAAAATAAGGCTTTCATATCATAATATATGATATTGACATAATACAATATGACATTTATTTTTTTAAAAAAATAATAGATTAATACAATGTGTCCTTTAAAAACAAGTCTATAATACCGCTTATGAGTTTTAGGGTATCATCCTATGATCATTAGAGGGATAAAAAACCTAAACAGGGGATGATTTATCTCAAGGATAAATGTGAATGTAAACAAAGAAAAAAACACCTATGACATACTTGTAATATAGTATCAATGGAATCTATCTTTAAGCTTCAATGGAATATGTTTTATTTATAACACTGAAGCAGAAAACAAAGTATTCTATCCTTTGAGAAGATTACACTATCCATCAATCACAGAAATATTCTTGGGGACCCTCGATAACTGAAGGAGTGCTAGAACCTTAACCTTGTGATAAACAATGATCAAAGAATAAGAGAGTCTGGCTATGGAATGAAACAAAGGGTTAATTACAATAGAGGTATTGTATCCCTTTATATAGACTCTACATTTAATAAAGAGTGCCTTGATCATTGACCACTATATCATGGAAACTGATAATTTCATCATGTCAGAGTACTTCATTCATTGAGTGTTTTAATAAATGTTTCAATCCATCTACGATGCTACTTATGATTTATAATTGATGAGAAACCATTTGGGATAACTATAAAATTTCATTCATATAATATCATATATTTAATACTCCACCAAAATATATGTTATCCATATGTCGTAGCCTCTGATAAAAGTATATATAAGCTTAAATTTTCATTTATGAATCGAGGATATCAGTAAATACGATATCTCTGTTTTGTGCATTTTGGACATGGATAACAAATTGCATGACTTATAGGACATAAAGATACAAACCATAAAAAGTATATTTTAATCAATTTTTGTTCTCTCTATGGTTATTCACCATGTTAGAAAACTTTTCAAATTATTTTTATCTTATGAGTTAATTATATATCTATTTTTATTAGTAAATATATTAATAAATCACATCTCATAGTTTTCTTTATCAGCTATCCAACTATGGATGACTCACTTACTTTTGAAAAATACACTCTTTATATGTTGTTTTGTAATTCTAATTCCATTTACCCAATGATTTATCAACCCTATATAATCTAGGAAATTTTAATTTTTTTTGAGCATACTTTTCTCACCAAAGAAATTCCCCATTACTCTTTGTAACCCATGATTAAAGTTTAATAATAATTTTGAATTAATTTAAAAAAACTCTCACAACATGCATCACTAAAATAATTTTTGGAACATGACTAATTAATTCAATTTTTTTGAATTCAATAAAAAGTTTTTCATCAAAATAATAAATCTAAATAGCCCATTTCATGGTTTAACAATTTACAAGAATAACCAAAATCCACAAAACATGTTTTTAATGATTTTTAAACTTACCTTGGTCCCTATATGTTCATCACCCATAAATGTGGGCCACAACTTGGTATCCCCTAATCCTTAAAAACCCTCATAATTAAGCCTTTAGAATCTATAATCTAGCATATAAGATGAATTAAATTTGAGAAACTACCTAGATTATGGAACCCTATATTATTCAAGTGAAGAGAAAACCGAGGGGGGATGAAAGGTCTCCTTATTAATGTCGATAGAAGAGTGAACCATATATGTGTGCCTGTAGGGAAAAATGGGTTGGACACTCAAATATATATGAAAGGAGAAGAATAATAATAAATGAGGGAGATGAGAGGGTGTGGAAGGGGAGGATGTGTAGATAGGGTTGATCCAAAATCTATTTTATTTATCCATATAGGCCCATACACATATGTTGGCTAACCTTACCATATGAAAACATCCTTATATTTCTTCAAAACCATTGTCTATGGAGGAAAATGATAAAATAGAACCATACTCATTGTATTTTAGTAGTGATGAGAAGAGATGTAGGGTTTTTCATGTTTAAGAATAGCATAAAAATGTAAAACACAAAACACAAAACATTAAACAACAATAGAGGAAGATTAGAAAATAACATACATTGGATTATAGTCTTGATTAATCCGAGATAACGTAGAGGAGTAGTGCCTTAAGAAGAGGAGTTATGCACGAGCTTGAGAATCATGAGTGATTGAGTCATGGTTATGGTTTTTTTAAGTAGATCGGGGACACTTTTAACAACACTTTCAAAAAAGCACTGATAAAGATCCCTTTTATCGGCACTAAATTTATAAGCACTAATAAAATGAATATTTATCAGTGCTGATAAAAGACATATTTATGAGTGCTAATGTTTTAGCGCTGATAAAGATGGATCTTTATCGACGCTAAAAAAACTCTATTAAAAGTTCTATAATTATAATTATTTAAATAACTTTTTTAAAATTTTATAATTATGTAAATAAATTTATTATAATTTTATAATTATTTAAATATATATAATTATTTAATTATAATTATATAAATACTTATTTAAAATATAATAATTATTTATTTATAATAACCATAAATATAGTAAATATACATTTATAGATATATTTACTTATAAATATTTATTTACAAATATATTTTTAACATTATTAATGGATATATAATCTTAAATACACGCATTTTAAAAATGAGTGAAATTGAATAATTCAAAATGAGTACAATTTAAAAATATTGAAAAAATAGATAAGTTTTATAAATTAAATAAAATTTATTTAAAAAATATGGATATATATTTATATATTTAAGTGGATGAATACATATTGAAAATACTAAAATATAGTAAATAAATATATATAAATAAATAATATAAAATGATCAAATTCAAAAATAAAATAAAAAATAAAAAACATTAAAAATTAATACCATAACTGTAGTATTAAAAAAATAAATAAAATTGACCGATTAAAAACACAATATATATTAAATGTATAATTTTATAGTGAAATTCTAAAATATACTAAAATTTGAATAAATTACACAAATATTAGGTATATGTGTTTCTGTATATTGTGTAAATATATTCATGTGTGCATTTGTGTATATAAATTCATTAACACACACACACGCATATACGTGAAATAAATGCAATACATGACGTTTGATATAGGTTAAATTGAAAAATCAAACAACACTAAAAATGAATAAGACAATAATATGTTTTTAATTAACATTTTATATATATTATACTTGTTCATTTTATATATCTATATTTAATACATACTATTTCTTAATATTTATAATCTATATGTATGTATATTAAATTTATTCATTTTTATCAATAAAATGTTTCATATTTTTCTTAATTTACTCATTTTATTTTTATTTGTTTAATTTTTCATTTTATTCTGGACCTTTATCAGTGCTAAAAAAGCGTTGATAATGGAAAAATTTTATCAGTGCTAAAACCGTGCTAATAAAGGGCACCTTTTATTAGTGCTAAAAATAAAGTGTTGATAAAGGTTACATTTTATCAGTGTTAAAAAAGTCACTCATAAAGATAGACTTTATAAGTGAATTTTTCTAGCACTGATAATTTCTAGTGCTGTTAAAGGTGTTTTTTGTAGTAGTGAATGGTGAAATCAGTACAAATGTAATAGGCATAATCTAGAATAACAAGTCCAATCCCAGACAACTTGGATTTTTCCTCATATATGGGTTAGCTACTCCTAGGCACAAGCTCATTATCAAATTTTGACACTTCTTAATCTCATGTCTAATATAAAAAATAGTATGGAAAAGAAAATAAACCTATGATACCACTTTGTGATATCCCGATCCTAGTCCACTAATAAGCAACTGAACTTAGTTGGTCACGTGGCCTCAAGCGCTACTCCCCATATGCCAGAGGCTTTCAACTAGAAGAGATAGTGTAAGGTGGTACAATGAGAAGACTATACCCTATTTATTATATTGGATCATAATGGTTAATATAAAACCCCAAGATTTCATAGTACGTTATCTCTTTAAAGTAATTCAATAGCTTACGCTACACGCAATACCGAGTTCGAGCGCACCACAACTTACCAAACCAACTGTTCAAAAAGAAACTATGAATATTATTAACTAAATTTTGAATTTTATATACTCTATATAATTTTAGAATCCATATTATGTGTTTCTTAGACATAATATAAGAACAAATTCATTTTTTCAGATAAAAGAAGTATTTTTAAAAAAATGCAATTTTACCGCCTTTTAATGGAGAACCCCTTTTAAGACCAATATTTGACACTTTTATATATTCAATTTAATGAAATTAAATTATTCTTTAGAATCAGGACATAAAAAATTTAGTTTGGATAAATTTTTGGTACTTTTTTGATAACTTTCATATTTTGACGAATAGTGAAAAATACTAAATTTTAATCGAAATCAATTTTTTTAACCAAAATAATTTATAAAGTTAAATTATGAATTTGAGTGGTTTTAAAGTATAATTAGATTATATTTTTATCATTTAATATAATGTAGGTCATTGTATGTAATTTCACATTTAAATTGTACATAACACATGACAATCTTTTGATGGTTTTTACTTCTTAAAAACGCACTTTCTGGTTTTGACAATGGGAATTAATTTTAAATTAATTAATAAAAATCATATGTTTTGAATTTGGTAAAATAGAAATCATTTTTTGGATTCTTAATATCAAAATTATATTAGGGTTAATTTTTGGTATTTTTCTGAAAACTTTCAATTTTTGATTAATAGTGAAAAACACTGCGTTATTGTTTAAAACCGACTTTTATTTAAAAAATTATTATTTTTATTTAAATTTATTTTAAAGTAAAAATAGATACATAATACCTATATTAGCTTAATGTAATTAATTGGATCCATTTTATAATAAGATTAGATGTATAAAATTTTATTGAATTTTTTAACATCTTTTACCCACCTTCTAGGCACATTTTCAAATTTGCATAAAATGCAATTTACCGCTTCTATGAATTGAATTTAAAAAATCTAAGAGACACGGTTGACATCAGTAAGTAAAATGTGGTTCAATAGGATGAAAATAATTTTTGGTGAAGAGTAACTTTTGAATTTTATTTACCATGGTTAAAAGTAAATACGGTAATTAAAGGTAAAAATGATAATATAATTACCCTAACACATCTATTAATTCTATTTTATGAGTGTTTTTCAACCAAAATAAACCTTAGGAATAAAATATGATCCTTTTGGTCCAATTATATTATATCAGGACATTTATTATTATTTTATTTAAAGAAGAGTTAAAAGTGTTAAATTCAAAGTTTAATAACTAAAAAAATTTTATTATAGGGTTATACAGAAGATAAATTAATATATAAATATTAATTATAAATATAAAAATAATTCCTATATCATGGTATTTTATTTATAATTTTTAGACATTAAAAATATTACCTTATTATTGAAATATTAAAATAATTGATATTATAAATATTAATATAATTTTAAATTGAGACTTTTGATGTATTCTATGAATTTTATTGGTTAATATGACATGTTAGGGTTGATTAAATAATTTTTTTTTCTAAGTGATAAAGTTTTTATGACTTTCACCAAAACTAAATACTAAATATTGTCAAAATTGACATAAATGAGTTTTTAAAACAAATACTATATTATTAATTGATATAATATTAATAAAAATCTAAGGTTTGGCCAAAGAACTTAGATAAGGTTAGATATATAAATAATTAACCACTCGGGGTTCTCTTGGTTTTTTATAGGAAGTTTATTAACCATTTATTATAATAATACAAGAATGCATGGTAAAAGTTAAACTATTTAACTAAGATTTAAATCTAAATGATAAGGTTAATATGGTGACCTAAACCTGTATAAAACCTATTGTTTAAGAGTTTTTTGACCCAAACCCACCTTATATTCGAAATACATCCTTTTGGATCTATTATAAACCAAATATGATTGTATAATAAAATAATATTTCAAACTTTTCCTAAAGTGACCCTCACCTCTCTTATAAAAGGGTACTTCCCCTTCTCTTAATTTCACACCTCCAAATCCATTTGGATCAGCCAAAACCTACTCAAATATCCTCCCAACTACCCCCAATTCACTATATAGGTCTTAATTTTAGTATAATCAAACCTAAGGAGTCCTTTTGATCAAATCAAAAGGAAGAACCTGAAGAAGAGGTAATTACTTCATCACCTCTTTCAAAGTTCTCTTCTTCTTCCACTTCTACTTTCTTTGTTGTTTCCAAACTAAAATAATAAACACTGTACCTTCTATATACTGAGATGTTATTATAAATATGGTACAACCATATTCATTATTCTATCCATCCTATGAATGACAAATTTACCATACTTGTGTACGTACGGCTTACCGTCTCCAAGTCGTGGTGTAGTTTGTTATTCAATACTTCATTATTGGGATGGGTATAATGATGAGTATAATTGATGTAAATAATAAATATAACTTGTTAATTATTATTTATATATAATATAACATTGAATTACATATGATTTCACCATCAATAGATTGATATCATCGCTCATGCATACGTAAAACTTACTGTCTCCATGACCCGATGAGATTCACGTTCACCATTCAACGATGATTATAAATATATATATTATTAATATCATAACTCATTCACTTACTTCCGTTCAATATGATATGAAAACGGAAACGACGTTTATGCGTATGTACGACCTACTGTCTCTATAAACGGTGTTTTCCATTTCATATATAAATCTATTATACATACTTATATTTTGAATATATATGATACATAAATAATGGTTTATATTATGTAATCAATTAAATCATGATATAAGTTATACGATCAAGAAAAACAAGTTAAAACACATATGATAAAGAAAGCGATTATTACCCGAAATGTTATTTTAACATAGAAATTATTATTAAATAGGTAGTATAAATACATAAATTAATCAAGTATTACATTATAAATATTAATATGGTTCTTTTATAATTTAATAACATACTATGGTCAATATACAGGAGGTTAAACATACCCTCGACCAAAGGAAAGTACAAGGTAAGGGTTCATTCCTCAATCTCATTATTATCTGAGATTTTTTATGTGTAAGTATTTATTGGGACATTTTTATCATCCATGTCCATGTTTCATAAAAATGTTTTCAAAACGAATATTTTAAGGTTTTGTGGAGGGACTCTTTATCAAGATCTGAATTTTAAATGTTTTAATGATTTATTTTTCTAAATATTTTAAATTAATGTCCATGTTTTGAAAATGGTTTTAAAGATTTATTTATACGGACATGATTGTTTTAAAATGTTAATTCCTCTAAAAAGTTTTAAAGTGGTATGAGATAATTTGATTCAAAAATCTATTTTAAATTAATTCCTTTATAAATGTGTGACTTTTAAATGATTTCACAAAAAGGCATATTTCTCTTAAAGAGTTTTACTGATCATTTTCAACTATGTCAACATCCTTTACTTGATATTATTCTTAATTGAGGTTGATTTATTATAATAAAACCTTCTATTTTGTATCGAATGAGTTATGATATGTTTGACTGTGGATGAACTATTTTTATACCATTCATGGTTTATGGTTAAAGTATTGACATTTCGTATGCCAGTTTTAGTACAAATGTTTATGTTATGTTTCAACATTTTCATATGAGGAATGCATTGGATATAGTAAGTGATGGGTGGAGCCCGCTATAGCTCCTAGAAGCATCGGTGGGTCTCATGAGACAAACTAGTGTCTTGGCACAAGGCCTTGACAAAAATTTTATTTTTAGTCTTGGCACGAGGCCTTGACTATGTGGTTATGATGTCTGACATTATGCATTCCCTCGTTATGAAATTAGTTTTTTCATGTGATTATTCAACTAGTAGAATATCCATGTGCATGTTTATATGGTAATGTATGATTTATTTTTTCTATATTATGTTCATGTTTATGTTTAAAAGGATGTTGTTTTTATTACACATCTTTCCTTAAAAGTTTATAGCTTCCGCTAAATTATTTACCCTTACTGAGCATCTGAGCTCACCCCTTTCTTATGTTTTATTTTCCCAAGATTCTAAGAATTGTACTGTGATTGATATTCAGGGTTAATCTAGGGTAATAATGACATTCTCAAAGGATTATTTATGTTGTGTTTTATGTTAGAAATTGTAATGTAAAGTTTATATATGTAATCTATTTTCCAAGACTGCTAAACAGATCGGTCCTTCGAGACTTGATTCCTTGTAATCATGAAAATGTATTAAAATAATGCACCAGCTCTGGGATTATGGGGTCGGTAAATTATAGTGGAATATAAATATAAATCAGTGGAAGTAGTAATAATGTAAATAGAGGAAAAATACAATAAGTAGTAGTGGAAGACATACTATCTAGATAATAATAAACTAACAGAAGAAATAACCAATTTCATATATAAAATGTTTTCATGTCTGTATGCTATACAAAATGATGGTAATACAAGGTAAAAGAGAAGTAGGCATATACAACATGCTATACAAAAAAGAACAAAAGACCAAAATCTATATCCAATTGAATTATGATCATATGCTCTATCCTCTACTCTTATACTTCATCATAGTACAAAAAATCAAGCATCCATAGATGTACACTTTCCTTTGTCCCTATATGAATCCATAAAGTTTATACAGGTTCCAATTGGTAGCCCGAATAGGAAGTGAGATAAACTCAGTAGGCTATCCCCAACGGTGTCTAACACTATACAATTTGTGAATATACAATGAGCAGTGTGCATGTAATAATCAATGTAAAGCAGTAAATAAATAAACCACATTAGTCCTGGTTCCTCACGGGACACTCATCCAATACTACCTACTTACCTAATCCATAATGTCTTTAATTAAGTGACATCATAATACTATATAAGTATATGAGTATGCATAAGAAAGCTCGAGACCCATGGAATATAGAAGAGGCATCCATGTAAAATGACCATATAAGGGAACTACAAGGTTTTGTAGTAATCATGTCTTTACTAATCATGTGTAAGTGGGGGGGGGGGGTACCCTTGAAATATCACCATAAAATGTTCTACCAAATCCCTAGAAATATGTTCTAGGTGCCTCGGTGCTATGAATAATGGGGGCCATATCATAATAAGTCATGTAGTGCTTAGATCACTATATCTATTCATAATACAAGGATTTAGATCATAATTTCCAACATCCTATCTGAGGTGAAGGAACATCATGTCCAATAATACATAACAAGGAGAGGAAACTCCATGTATATCCTCCCTTTCAAGCATAAGGGCCACCATGCCCATTATTATAAACCAATGAGAAGTGTGTGATAGGAGAGACATGTTTAACACTTCCCCAATCAATAAATGGGCATGCAATGCCTAGTAATAATAATGAACTACCCTCAATCAAAATTATAGGCATGGTCATGATTTATAATTAATAAAGGTGAAAGTGACATGGATATAGCACCCACCTTCCATTTAACACAAGAAGCCAATTCATTTATATTTATATGCAAGAACTACTGAAAATCCAAACTTTAACAGCACTAGTAAAAGGGATTTACCAGCTCTATAGAAACACTACTAATGTAAGTGATGTTAAAGGGATATCTTTAATAGCACCCATAAAAATCACTGATAAAGGGGGCATTTATCAGTGCTTTTTTAGCACTATTAATGGACATATTTATCAGTACTTTTTTCAGTACTATTAATGTAATGACCCGGTATTTTATAAATGGAAATTCCTCTCTTATAAATATAATCACATGAAATCACATCATAATGAACTAATAAGTGTTATGTGACCTTTAAACATAAGTTTGTCACTTTTTTGTTTGGAATTTCAAAAATCCGACATATAGGGTTACAATCAGTAAGTTATTTTGAGTCCGATAAGAAAAACTTAATTTTTGGTGAATAATAACCTACCCTTATGAATAGTAACATACCCTTATGAATAGTGATATACCCTAATGAATAGTAACCTTACTTTTGATAGTATAAAAATAATATTCAAGTGGAAGTATGATGTACCTATATTTTAGAATAAGTAAATGAATGTTTTAAAACTGGGTTTTAATAATAAATTATGATTTTAATTAAATATTAAAATAATAATATTTAGAAAAATATTTTTGAAAAATGGATTTCATTTTTTAATTCTACACGTCAAAAAATGGTTACGGTGAATTTTTGGGATTTTTGTGAAATGCTTGAATTTTTAGTGAATAGTAAAATACATTAATTTACCATATAAATACATTATAATTCAAATACACTATTCCTAACATCACAAGTGATGAAAGCACCCAAATATAAAACTCACATGCATTTATTACTATTCTTGGTCATGTAATACTCACAATTTCTAGTCCTGTGAAGAAATAATAAATTAATGATTATAATATTATGAAAACCCCTCTCCTATCCACTATAAATACCCCCCATTCTTACCCCTTCTCTTCACTACTCTCAAGCCTTGTGCCTTGCCAATATTCTACCCAAATATCTCCCCAAGAACATCCCCCATTTTCAATAGCCCCCAGCCTCTTCAAAATACCAAAACCTCTCCCTTTAAGAGGTTCTCAAAGGAGATAAACTCAAGAGGTAAATTCCTCTTTCAAATTATTTTATTTATTTTAAGTTCTTTTCTTTTCTTGTATCTTTCCTCACCTCCCTTCACCAAAATAGTATGATAACTCTAGTAACATACATGTACTATAATTTTTTTATGCTAATGGGATATTTCATTATCATCTCTCCTTTCCCCATATTTTATTTGAGAGAAATGAAAACACCATTTGAGATGTGTAAATTTAACACATTCAAGGACAATAATTTATCAATTTCTTTTGTCATATTTAATTATGGTCATGAAACCATTCATGTTATGATTGAAACAGATTATTATATATTTAATATATGCTTTTTATTGTTATGTAATCCTTTTTTACTAATGGTATTAAGTTATAAATCAAAACATGTTCGTTGTAATCAAAACCCACCGATTTACAAAAAGGGCTGTCACTATAGTTTTATATAATAATTTGACTTCAATATAAGTAACCAAATTAAATTTTCAACCATGAAATATCCTAGATGTTAAATAATATCACATAACTTCAATTCTGGACAACCAATTTCATCTTACATGTTTATCCAAACATGAATATAAGCGAATCGATCATTAAAACCAAGTAAACAAACAAGGCCGAACAATGAAATTGAACCTTATGACCAATAAAAAAGGCCTGGAATGAACCAAAAAGGGTTATAATAAATAAATTAAATATAGAATAGGTTCTGTATTTATTAATTAATAAACCTAATTTGTTTACTCAGGTCATTAATAACAAGTGGAGAACACTGCCAAATTTAAGGTAAGGGATCCTCTCCGTTTCTCTCTTAATCAAGAATTTTCTCTATGATATGCCTTTTTATGTGTAATCCCAAATGACTGGGTATGATTACATACCTTCCCCATACTTCCATCATGATTTATAAGTTATGAGAAACCCCTTTTCTCTCTCATCAATCCCTCTTAGGTACACCCAACACCATGCCGATAAATCGTAACGAATTCTACCCAAACCTTCTTTGTTCTTTAGGGTAGCCTTATCTTTCTTTATATAAAAAAAGTTTTCTCATCTATTTATGTAAATATTCCAAATGATGTTTATTTTTACAAAACTAATTTATAAATACCCTTTCATCACTCTGTTTTGAGGATATACATGTTTTTTAAAAGATTCCCTCCCTAGAACTTTCCGATAAGAAAAACTGTTTTAAGGGAAATTCCTATTTTTTCTACCCAATTTCAAGTGCACTCTATCCTATATTTTAAGCCACCATTGTATTTATAAAATAATTATTTTTATTATCAGATTTTTTTGGTTAAATTATTTTTTTATATAAAATATTTTCCGCTTTTCTATTTTAAAGGCTCTATAGTATTTTCTTTAAAATCGTACAAAAATGTTTTAAAGATAATGTTTCTCAAATACATTTCTTATATGTTTTCACTTCTGTTTGACACCAATTACCATGTTATGTGCCTATTTTACATTATGAACTTCCATGTGTGTTCTAATCCCTTTATTTAATGGACACTTTCATGATACACCCATTGGTAATGCTTTATGTCATGATTGTGGTACCCAATTCATTCCATGGGTACACTTCTGTTTATGTATGGTTGATTATGTATGATTATTTATGTGGAAATAATATTCATGAAAATTTTGAGATGGGTGCACCCATATAGAACTCCAATTCATTGGGTAAAGTTAATTCTCATGAGATGTGATGTGAAACGGGATTGGTAGTTAGCCTTGACCCGTACTAAAATGGGAATCAGGATTGTCAGTTAGCCTCGACCCATACTAAAATGAGAAACAGGATTGGCGGTTAGCCTTGAACCATAATAAAGACATGTTTTATGATTGTTACACATTTATATGATTACGTGTTTTTATGTTCCCATGCTTATATGATATGATTTCATATGTTCCATGATTTGGATATCATTATGTCATGCCTCCTAACTCATGTGCTTAAGATGTATCCTTATGTTCATTCCATTACTGGGATTTTTAGATCATCCCTTTGTTCATGTGTTCCCCAGGGTACCCTATGCAGATATAAGGGCTCAAAGAAATTTAAGATATCTATATAGAGATTAAATAAAGAAGTGTTTTCCCCATGTTTTATGTTATACGTACCTAGTATTCCAAGTCACTAGACTCAACGATCCTTGGCTTGTACTCTGATGTATAATTATGCTTAAAAACATGTAATGTTATCTATAAAAGGCTAGGGTCTATGCATTTGGTATCAGAGGATGGCCTAGTTATTTTTGGAGATTAGGAATAGAGCACCTCAGTGAGAAATTTAAGGATGAGACTAATTATAAGAAAACATTCCTAAATTTTGGTGGGTATTGAGTAAGTTGTTTATCAAGAAAATACATCCCTGTCTAGATACAAGTAGGTATAGGTGGCTCTGGAATAGATGTATCTAAGGGTAAAACTTGAAAAAACTGCTTTGAGATAGACTCGAATGAGAACTGGTGCACGACAATGTGCCTTGCTGCACTCTTGGTTACGACACTCTTGGGAGATATGGTTTGTTAGATTCATGAACTTAGAACAAACCATTATTAAGGGAAAAAATTCCATAGGATTATATGTTAAGAAATATATTAAGGATAACCTAGATTTAAACCTGAGGAATGACAATATAGGATATACTTCTCCTTTACAAGTTTATCCTTTTATATTCAAAGTTTCCTTTTATGCTCAATGGCTAAGTATTCAAGATCTCTAAGTATACGTTATTTTCTTAGTTAATTGTGGGAAATAAAAGAACTCGTTCCAATAATCAATGTGATAGGCAATGTGAAGATTGACCTAATGATATGCCTGATATTACGGGAGTGGGTGCTCAAAACTTCAAGATAGTACTTTCTCAGATGGATCGAGTTATGAATAATAACTTGAATCATGCGTAACTCCCTCCTCCTCTAAGGAAAGATCAAGTTTCCATAGAATAATTAATGCAGAAAATGTCATGACCCCCTCCCCACAAAGTGTACCCCTCCTAGGCCAGCAATGTGAGAAGGGAGATAATGACCCCCCGAGTCCCGCCTCTAGTAGGCTCCGGGTTGGTGACTTGCAATGAGGGTATAGTAAACACACAAATGGGAGGCATTACCCTCTAAGAGAACACATGGAGAAGAGAGAGATAAGATAGACACCAACCAACTCCAACTCTGAACTGAAATATAAAATAAAACCCAAGTGAACATATGTAATGTCATGCAAAAGTAATACAACAGGAAGGGAAAAACCGCAAGTACCCAAAATAAAGTAAAAAATCAGCAACCACAAGCCCGAATAGATCATGAAACCACAATCTAGTAGTAACCAGCCTAATCTCCAACCTGCTCCAAGTGACCTGAAAAATAGTTTATCTATACATAGGGTGAGTATAACAATATACTCAGTAGGATCCTCCCTGAATCCTCTCGTGAAAAAGTAAAGAAAGCATGCTAAAGCACAGTGAACAACAAGTGAAACTAACTCATCACCTAAACAGGTATACTAAGTTCCCAGCCTCACCATGGATACTCTCACAAAGTAACGCATACAAGAATATATCATATAATAAATAATATCAAGGGTACCCCACTACTAGTTCCCCAATGGTTTGTCGCTTTTCCCCTACGTCGTACATCCTAAGAATCTCTCTCCAAAAAGACTTGCCTGCAGACACCTTGGCGAAGCACCACAATATGCACCTCATGCAACAAAACCACCATGTCCACACACCAAAGTAACTAGGTAGTTTCCGGGAGCCACCACAGCTCGCATAATGTGTATCATACGTCAGGTATTATACCTCAAACCATTACAGCCCATACACTGAGTAAGGATCCTCAAGCCATCACAGCCTATACACGTTACACCTATAGTAGTCCATAGAAAACTATATCCAGAATATATGTGGGTGAATAACCAAAATCCATTACATCCCTCTACACACATATATGGGGAAAACTAACCAATGTGCCTGCCAGTACATGTAACTACCAAGAGAAGAGAGCGGGGACAAAGGGGGTAGTCAACTATCCATCCTCCCACCAGAATGTTGGGGAAAACACCCCCAGGGCTCAGAATCTTTGGGGTGTCAGTTTCCCTTACTGACAGGGTGGAGTAGCGTATAGAAACACAAAAAGTACAGGATATACTATATATCACAACCACACTATGGTAATAAACTAGTCTTAGACACACCTACAGCTAACGTCTCTCAGACTCCAAGCTGCTACTTCTAAGACCAGGTATCCTATAAGCACACAACCATTTAAAGAGATTTATTAGATTACTTCATTCCCTTTTTATCAGTTCTACTTTACAAAATTAATTTTGTAAACATTAACTAACCATGAACAATTCCACATTAAATTTCATTAGCATCACACCCAAAGTCCACTGTTCCTTCAAAATTACAACCTCATCATTATGTTCTAGCAAACTCCAACCCCATGGGTTAACACCATTTATTCAATTATTAATTATAGAATTACTTTCCCACATTTCCAGGCATTCTAGAAAAACATTTTATGCTACTAAACACAAGGAGGCTCAATATGGTGAGTAGATGTACTACCCGTCGAGTCTTTTCCACTTATAGAAATATCATATACCCATCCTCCATTGAGAAGATAAACACGGAAAGCACGTGGCATACCCCACGTGTCTTCGCCTCTTTCAGAAGAAGGGTAAGTAAGACTAGCTGCCTTGAGTAGTGGGGAAAATAATTTAGAGAAACAACCAATCAAAATAAGCAAGCATCCAACAAGCACATCCATCCCATTCTATCATCCCTGGTGTCCTCCTTGACACACACATGCATAAACCGATGAATATCGCCACTCTAGGCGTCATCTGCTATCACAACGAAAGCCTCCATGCCCCCACATATCACAATGACCATCCAGGATCACATCACATCACAAGCAGTAGGAAAACAAACATCACATCAATTGGTCTCTTGGACCTTTAACAATCAAGAGGGTAACTTAGAACCCTTTAAGGAATTATCAAACAATCAGTTTTTAATCCATCTTGAATTAACAGATTTATTATTCATAGGTTCTAAATTTGGGAAACCTAATTAGTAAGCTATCACAAATAATTAAACATGCTTACTACACCAATTTTATTAACATCAAATTACAACAAGAACCAGATTCATTTACACACCTCTTTATCTTTAGATAAATAATTATCAATTAATCCCAATTTACATTATTTACCAATTTCCATCAAGAATAAACAACTAATCAAAGCAAGCATATATATCACTCTATCTAGAAAAACAAGGGGCAATAACATATGATCGACATCAATTTATTTATCCGGTTCAAATATTTATTTTGTCAATTATATTTTCATCTAGCGGGATAAAACATGCTAATGATACAGTTGCACGTAAAATAATAGAGAATCAATGAATCCCCTACCTCAAATAGTTCTTGACATTTTTTATCCACACAATGGGTCACAATCCTCCTCTTGCGACAACTGCATCAACCCAAGGATGCCACAATGCGACCGCACCAACCAAAACCCAAGAAAACTCTATTAGAAGTATGAATATTTCATGCTATAATATGGAAAGGATAAATAGGAGAATATGAACCCCAAAAGAATGATGATAACATATACCTTATATCAAAGATTGATAAATACTACTTGGTTGCATCAAAACAGAGTGGAACCAATCTGAGGAGGAACTTTTGACTGTGCAACTACTATGATAAGGAATGGGATGTTCGAGCACCCCACACTTGAGAAAAAGGAGAAAGAAACAGGGAGGAAGATATCCCTTCCCTTTAGAAGATTTAATGGGGCTACGATTTAAGATACGCTTAATTTTACATTAAAATAGGATTGCATTAAACCATGTGGTTTGACCAAGTAAAAACATCTTGAGCCACATGAATAATTAATATAGGAGTTATGCACTTTGAATCGGCATTAGAGTCCTTAAAACGAGGCTTTAAATGCATTTTACGTCAAAGGAAACATCAAAGGGAGGAAATTATAGGAAGCTGGAAACACTGTTCACAGAACCCAATATTTGGAAAAGAAAAGAGAGGTTACTATTAGAGGTTACCGATATAACTATTCACTGATGGAATTGTTCACAGAATTGTAAATTTGGAAAAGTGTTGGGGATAAGTCCCCTTGACCTCCCGGAACACCTCAAACATCACATTTTCACAAAGTAATGGACCAAAGAGGTCCAGGCCCTTACATTAGATACCTCTCAAAACATTCTCGTCCTCAAGAATTCAAAACCCACCTAAAGAAAAAAGAAATGGGGTCCGAAAAACCACCCATCAAGATACCTCTCAAAAGAGAGCAAGACACAAAAGCAACAAAAGAAATTCATAAAAAAAACATGAAAGGTCTAACCGCAAAGGGGACATCATTACATGAAAAGAGTTAAACATCAAACAACTATGGGTACTGAGCACCTATCTGTGACTCACGTTCCCAAGTACTCTCCTCCATGACACCATGTTTGCACAAGACACGAACCAAAAGAATAAAACGCCCGAACAACACCTTCTCTTTGCGGTTTTGGATCTCTACTGGTCGCTCCTCAAAGGTTACATCATCATCAACATCGATCTCTCCCCAATCGATGATGTGAGAGTCATCATGAAAATAACGACGGAGATGTGATACATGGAAAACATCATATATCTGACTCATCTGTGGGGGAAGTGCAACTCGATATGCCACAACTTCAACATGAGCTAACACCTTAAAAGGCCCAAAAAACTGCGGAGAAAGCTTACTCCCATGACCAAACCTTTGCTGCCCACGATGGGGAGTCACCTTCAGCAACACATGATCCCCAAAATTAAACTATAAGGGTCTATTTATTTGATCAACATATGATTTATGATGATCTTGCACCGTCTTTATCCTCTCACGAATCACCTGAACCATCTTGGTTGTATTATTCACTAGTTCCAGTCTGATAATTGATGACTCTCCAACCCCAGTCCAGTACAACGGAGAGCGGTAAGGTTGGACATACAAGGATTCAAATGGTGCCATACCGATGGTGGAGTGAAAACTATTATTATAAGTGAACTCCACCAATGGTAAGTGCCACATCCATGAACCTACAAAATCAAGAAGATAAGAGCGTAACATGTTTTCAAGAGTTTGGATAGTTCGCTCTGTCTGACCATCTGTTTGAGGATGAAAAGTAGTGCTAAGGTATAGCTAAGAACCAAAAACATGTTGGAGACCTCTCCACACCCTAGAGGTAAAACGAGGATCTTGATCAGAAATGATCATCCTTGGGACTCCATGAAGTCTCACCACCTCCCTCTGATACCACTCTGTCACAACCCCCTCCCACAAAGTGTACCCCTCCTGTAGTAGCCTGCGAGACCTAGGAAACTTCGCACCTCTGACACTGTCTTGGGGGATTAACAAGACACAACTGCTTCTATCTTCGATGGATTCATAACTACTCCCTGTTGGGACAAAACATGCTCCAAGAAACGGACTTCTTAAGCCCAAAACTCACACTTTGACAACTTCCCAAACAACTGATGTTGACGAAGAACTCCCAAAATGGCCTGTAGATGCTCTGCATGCTCCTCCTCATATGTGGAGTACACAAGGATGTCGTCGATGAAAACTACCATGAACTTGTCCAGGAACTCATGGAACATAACATTCATCAATCCCATGAATACAGCTGGAGCATTCGTCACGCCAAACGACATTATAATGAACTCATAATTCCCATGACGACAACAGAAAGAAATCTTCAAGATATACTCATCCTTCACACGCATATGATGATATCCCGACCACAAGTCTATCTTTGAGAACCAACTTGTACCCTTCATTTGATCAAATAAATCATCAATTCATGGAAGAGGATAGTGATTCTTTATTTTCACTTTTTTCAAGTGACAATAATCGACACACAACCATAAACTACCATCAACCTTCTTCACAAAAAAAAATGGTGCACCCCACGGTGACACACTTGGCTGAACAAAACCACACTGTAACAGACCATCAAGTAGTATACGTAACTCTCATAACTCAGAAGGGGCCATACTATATGGAGACATAGATGTTGGAGATGCTCCTAGTTGTAGCTCGATCCCAAACTCAATCTCTCGTCGAGGGGGTAAGGCTACAACCTCTTTTGGAAAGACATCAGGGTACTCTTCTATGACCCTAGGAAATTCCAACTGCTGAACCTCTGAAGAACTCAGCATCATCTCAGCCATCATGGATGATAAGGATGGAATGCGCATATGACTCATCTGTGGATCTCGCTCACCAACAAACACCACTAGCTCTCCATCCGCACCAATGAAAACGACCTTCTTCCTGAAGCAATCCATGATAGCCTGCACTGAATACAACCAATCCATGACGAGGATGATATCATATGGTTGTATTCATAAACACAAGAAATCTCCCCAATAGCGGTGTTTCCCCAACAATAGCTCACAATCTCTACATACTTCAAACAAGTCAGCTCGACCTCCAACTGGCGTAGTAAACACTAAGGGAACTGGAAGTATCTCTAACTCAAGTCCCAAAGCATGGACAAGGATAGGTGATATGAAGGAGTGTGTTGCTCCTAAATCAAACAAGGTATACACCAAGGTAGAAAACAAGAAAAGGGTACCTCGAACGACGTCTGGCTCGCCTGGAGCTGGCAATGCTAGGGAATTAAGATGACCACGACCTCCTCCATGGCCTCTCTGAACCTGATGAAAACCACCACCACAGCCGCGCTCTGCTCTCTGAGGATGGGGAGCATCATGGGGCTGTTTTCTGCCTACTGCATCTACCATCTGCTGATCTAAAGATGATGCAACCTGTTACTACTGCCTTAGCTGGAACTGCCTCAATGGAGGAACTTAGAGCATAGCACCTGGTGCATGATGACTGCTATGAAAGGTCGGGCACTACCACTGTTAATGACCATGACCACCATAAGAAAAACAAGCACCTGATCCCTTAGAATAGGCCTGAGAGTTGCTGCCTCTGGAGAAACGAGATGTAAAGGGATGGGATATAATTCTAGCAGAACAGAAACTCTTCTACCCTGAAAACCGAGAAACCCAGACCACAGCTCTGCTTTGTGAGTAATCACGATGACTCCCCTCCAGTGATGATCCGGTTCTGGCCAAAGTCCTCTCAACAACCTCTGCCCTTGCCAGCACCTCAAGATATGTCTTCATCATAAATGGGGTGACCTGGCACTGGATCTATGGATGCAAAGCCTCCTCGAAATGCCTCATCCTAGCCTCCTCATCTTGTAACAGGTCTGAAGCATATCATAAAAGGTTTCTAAAATGGATTTCAAACTCTCACACATTGGATCTCCTCTATCGAAGGGTAAGAATATCCTGGAGACTAGATGCCTTCACTGTTGAAGAAAGAAACTCAACTCTAAACTTGTCTCAAAACTCTTCCCATGAGATCGCTGACTCCTTGCGATCCCCAAGGAACAAGAACCCCCACTACCTCACTGCTCCATGCAACATTGTCACAACCAAGGACACCCAATGCTCCTTCCAAGCACGGATTGAACTGAATCTGATCTTGACCTCCTCTAACCAGTCTTCCGTGACTGCATCTGAAACAGAGCCATCGTACTTCTACAGACTCTGGTGCTGAAACTCTCAGAGTTTCTTCCTCCAAGTGTCATCATGTTCAACCTATACCCTATGGTGATCTATTGGGACAACCTACTGGACATTTTCTACGTAAAACTGATGAGGATGTCGACCTAGAGCCATACCTGTAAAATAAAAAACCGTTAGAGTTCCTAAACTTGGAATATGGAAGGATCAACATTAATTAATTAATTGTTTTCTTTCATTGATTTTAGGTTAACCAATCCCATGTCTACCCATTCAAACACAGGAACAAAGAAAAATGATGCATGATCCTTTCCTAGGTCTTTACCCTGCAACTAGTATCACCTTGTTTAGTAGCCATTATTAAATTAAAGGTCCGTACATCAGATCATAGGGGGCCTTAATCGCCTATGTCTCATCCGGTCTCCTATGTTTACATCACTTGATAAACATGAATTACACCATTTCCCTACCAACCCATGCAACATTACTTGTGCCTAACACCAATATCCATCCTATCCCTCAACCTGACCTCTGATACCACTCTGTCACAACCCCCTCCCCACAAAGTATACCCCTCTTGGGCCAGCAATGTGAGAAGGGAGATAATGACCCCTGAGTCCTACCTTCCGTAGGCCCCGGGTTGGCAACTAGCACCGAGGGTATAGTAAACACACAAATGGGAGGCATTACCCTCTAAGAGAACACATGTGAAAGAGAGAGATAAGATAGACACCAACCAAATCATAGTCAGAACTGAAATATAAAATAAAACCCAAGTTAACATATGTAATGTCATGAAAAAGTACTACAACTGGAAGGGGAAAACCGCAAGTACCCAAAAGAAAGTAAAACAACAGCAACCACATATCTGAACAGCTCCTGCAACCACAAGATAATAGTAACCAGCCTGATCTCCAACCTACTCCAAGTGACCTGAAAAATAGTTTATATATACATAGGGTGAGTATAGCAGTATACTTAGTAGGATCCTCCCCGAAGCCTCTTGTGAAAAAGTAAAGAAATCATGCTAAAGCACAGTGAACAACAAGTGAAACTAACTCATCACTGAAACAGGTATAATAAGTTCCTAGCCTCACCATGTCTACTCTCACCAAGTAACACATATGAGACTATATCATATGATAAAGAATATCAAGGGTACCCCGCTACTACTTCCCCACTGGTTTGCCTCTTTGCCCCAACGTCGTACGTCCTAAGAATCTCTCTCCAAAAAGGCTTGCTTGCAGACACCTGGGCGAAGCACCATAATATGCACCTCATGCAACAAAAATACCATGTCCACACACCAAAGAAACCAGGTAGTTTTCGGGAGCCACCAAAGCTCGCATAACGTGTATCATATGTTAGGTATTATACCTCAAGCCATTACGACCCATACAACGAGTAAGGATCCTCAAGCCATCACAACCTATACACGTTACACCTATAGTAGTCCACAGAAAACTATATCCAGAATATATGTGTACGAATAACCACAAGCCATTATATCCCTCTACACATATATATGGGGAAAACTAACCAATATGCCTGTCGGCACAAGTAACTACCAAGAGAAGAGAGTGGGGCCAAAGGGGGTAGTCATCCATCCATCCTCCCACCATAATGTTGGGGAAAACACCCCCCAGGGCTCAGAATCCTCAGGGTGTCAGTTTCCCTTACTGACAGGGTGGAGTAGTGTATAGAAACATAAAAAGTATAGGATATACTATATCTCACAACCACACTATGGGCATAACGTAGTCTTAGAAACAACTCCAGCTAACGTCTCTCAGACCCCGAGCTTCTACTTCTAATACTAGGTATCCTATAAGCACACAACCATTTAACGAGATTTATTAGATTACTTCATTCCCTTTTTATTAGTTCCACTTTATGTTAATTAATTCTTTAAACATTAATTAACCATGAACAATTCCACATTAAATTTCATTAGCAGCACACCCAAAGTCCACTATTCCTTCAAAATTACAACCTCATCATTATGTTCCAGCAAACTCCAACCCCATGGGTTAACACCATTTATTCAATTATTCATTACAGAATTACTTTCCCACATTACCAAACATTCTAGAAAAACATTTTATGCTACTAAACACAAGGGGGATCAACACGGTGAGTGGATGTACTACCCATCGAGTCTTTGCCGCTTATAACAAGATAATATACCCATCCTCCCTTGAGAAGATAAACACGGAAAGCACGTGGAATACCTCGCGTGTCTTTGCCTCTTTCTGAAGAAGGGTAAGTAAGACCAGCTGCCTTGAGCAGTGGGGAAAAGTAAAGTAGATAAAAAACCAATAAAAATCAGCAAGCATCCAATAATCAAATCCACCCCATTCCATCATCCCTGGTGTCCTCCCTGACACCCACATGTATAAACCGATTCATCTTGCCACTCTAGGCATCATCTGCTGCCACAACCAAAAGCCTCCATGCCCCCACATATCAAAACAGCCATCCAAGATCACATCACAACACAAGTAGCAGGAAAACAAACATCACATCAATTGGGATCTTGGACCTTTAACAATCAAGAGGGTTAATTAGAACCCTTTAAGGAATTATCAAACAATTAGTTTTTTAATCCTTCTTGAATTAATAAATTTATTATTTGTAGGTTCCAAATTCAAGAAACCTAATTAGTAAGCTATCGAAAATAATTAAACATGCTTACTGCTCTAATTTGATTAACATAAAATTACAACAAGAACTAGATTTGTTTACATGCCTCTTTATCTTTATCCAAACAATTATCAATTAATCCCAATTTACATTCTTTACCGATTTCCATCAAGAACGAATAACTAATCAAATAAAGCATAGATATCACACTATCTAGAAAAACAAGTGGCAGTAACATATGATCGATATCAATTTATTTATCCGGTTAAAATATTTATTATGTCAATTCCATATTCATCCAGTGGGATAAAACATGCTAACGATACAATTGCATGTAAAATAAGAGAGATGAAATGAATCACCACCTCAAATAGTTCTTGACGTTCTTTATCCACACAATGGGTCACGATCCTCCTCTCACGACAACTGCATCCACCCGAGGATGCCACGGTATGACCGCACCAACAAAAACCCAAGAAAAATCTATTATAAGTATGGATATTTCATGCTATAATATGGAAATGAAAAACATGAGAAGATTAACCCCAAAATAATGACGATAACACATAACTTATATCGAAGATTGATCGATACTGCTTGGTTGCATCAAAATAGAGTGGAACCAATCTGAGGAGGAAATTTTGACTGTGAAACTACTATGAGAAGGAATGGGATGTTTGAGCATCCCACATCTGAGAACAAGGAGAAAGAAATAGGGAGGAAAATATCCCTTCCCTTTAGAAGATTTAACGGGGCGACATTTTAAGATATGCTTAATTTCCCATTAAAAGCAGATTGCATTCAACCATGAAGTTTGACCAAGTAAAAACATCCCGAGCCATAGGAATAATTAATATAGGAGTTATGGTCTTTGAATCGGCCTTAGAGTCCTTAAAACGAGGATTTAAATGCATTTTATGTCAAAGGAAACGTCGAAGGGGCGAAACTATAGGAAGTTGGAAACACTGTTCACATACTCAAAATTAGGAAAAGGAAAAAAACTATTCATAAAACTCACCATTAGAACCTCACCATTCTAGAAACATTATTCACGAACTCAAAATTTGGCAATGGAAATATAGGTTACCAATAGAGGTTACCGATAAAGGTTACCGATAAACCTCACCGTTCTGGAAACACTGTAGACCAACTGTTCTAGAAACACTGTACACCTACCATTAGAGGTTACTGTTAGAGGTTACTGATAGACCTCACCATTCTAGAAACACTGTACCCCTTCTGTTTGAGGTTTCTGATAGACCTCACCATTTTGGAAACACTATACACCTACCGTTAGAGTTTATCGATAGAGGTTACCGATAAACCTCACCATTCTGGAAACACTATACACCTACCGTTAGAGGTTACTGATAGAGGTTACCGTTAGACCTCACCATTCTAGAAACACTATACACCTACCATTTGATGTTACCAAAAGAACTGTTCACTGATAGAACTGTTCATAGAATTTGAAATTTTGAAAAGGAAACAGAGGTTACCGTTAGAGGTTACCGATAGAACTGTTCACTGATGGAACTGTTCATAGAATTGGGAATTTGGAAAAGGAAATAGAAGTTACCGTTAGTGGTTACCGATAGAACTATTCACTAATGGAACTGTTCAAAGAACTCAATATTTGGCAAAGGAAAGAGAGGTTACCGTTAGAGGTTACCGATAGAACTGTTCACTGATGGAACTGTTCACAGAATTGGAAATTTGGAAAAGTATTGGGGATAAATCACCTTGACCTCCCAGAACACCTCAAACACCACATTTTCACAAAGTAATGGACCAGAGAGGTATGTGCCATTACAGCAAAGGCTTCCCATGTTTAACAGATCTTCTGATCCCCTCCTCATGGAATAGTGGATTAAATCCATTGAAAAGATATTCTACATCCGACAGTACTCTTCATCAAGAAGAAGGATGGATCAATGCACCTCTATATTGATTATTGTGAGCTCAATAAAATCATGATAAAGAACAAGTATCCACTTCCATAGATAGATTACTTGTTTGATAATCTTTGTGGGGCCAATTATTTCTCTAAGGTGGACCTTCGGTTGGGATATCACTAATTAAAGGTGAGGAAGGAAGATATTCCCAAGACTACCTTTTGAACAAGGTATGGACACTATGAGTTCATATTGATTCCCTTCATACTCACTAATGCTCTGTCAATTTTCATGTATTTAATGAATTGTGTCTTTATAGATTACCTCAAAAAATTTGTGGTAGTATTTATTGATGATATTATGATATACTCCAAGAGAAAGGAGGAATATGAGGAGCATTTTAATACTATGATAAAGACATTGTGAAGGGAGAAGTTGTATGCAAAGTACAGAAAATGTGAGTTCTGGATGAGGAAGTATCATTCTTGGGGAATGTTATCACCATCAAAGAGATATCTTGGACCCTTCCAAGATGAATCCAATTAAAGAGTGGCCCAGGATAACTTTTGTAATAGAGATCTACAAATTTTTGGGTCTATCTGGGTATTATCGATGATTTTTGAAGAACTTTTCACGATTTTCAAACCCAATGACCAAGCTGACACAGAAGGGAGTAAAGTTTGTTTGGACATAGGAATGTGAAGACTATTTCATAGAGTTGAAAAAGAGTATTATCAGTGCACCAGTACTCACACTCTCAATGAGTGAAGAATTATTTGTGTTGTATAGTGATTATTCAAGGAAGGGATTAAGCTGTGTGCTGATGAAAAATGATAAAGCGATAGCTTATGACTCAAGGAATCTGAAAATCCATGAGAAAAAATATCCTACGCATGATCTAGAGTTGGAGTCTTTGATATTTGTGTTGAAAATCTGGCGGCATTATCTCTATAGGGAGAAGTGTGAGATATATACTGACCACAAGAGTCTCAAATATATATTCACATAGAAAGAGACTAATATGAGCCAAAAAATATTGATATAGATCATTAAGGATTATGAATGCTCAATCCACTACCATCCTTGTAAGGCAAACAAGGTGAAAGATGCTATAAGTAGAAAGGATCCTACATCTTTATCAATGATGAGAATAAAAAAGGATCCAATCTTATTAGATTTATAGAGGATGGACATGGGAATAATCAAGGGAGGATCATCATCAATCATTTCTCAAATTATTGCTTAACTATCCCTCATGGAGAAAATAAAGGTTACTCAAAGAAAGGATGTGGAAATTCTAAAAAGGGTGGAATCTATCAGAAATGGGAAATCCTCGGAGTTCAAGATTGATGAGGAAGGAGTTGTAAGATTTGGGTCATGATTGTGTGTACCATCTGATCTAGAGATAAACAAGGAGCTTCTGAATAACACACATAGCTCAACCTTCTCTATCCACCCAGGGAGCACAAAGATGTATCGAGATCTCTGAGAAAACTTTTGGTGGGATAATATGAAAAAGGAGATTGTTGAATATACATCAAAGTGTTTGGTATGTCAGTAAGTGAAGGTTGAGAGGAAAAAGTCTAAGGGGATGATGCAACCACAACCCATACTAATATGGAAGTGGGATAACATTACCATGGACTTTTTCATTGGACTTCCAAGGACAACCAGAGGAAATAATGCTATATGGGTCATTGTGGGACATATTAAAAATATAACTCACTTTATCGAAATTTGAGAGGACTTCTCATTGGATAAAATTTAATGGATTTACATCAAAGAAGTGGTAAGGCTGCATGGAGTACCACTGTCTATTATATCTAATCATGATCCAAGATTCACCTCGAAGTTCTGGAAAAGTCTCCAACAAGCTCTAAGCACTGAACTGAACTTCAATATAGCCTATCATCCTCAATCTGATGGCTAATCTGATCGAACTATTCAGATACTGGAAGATATGTTAAGAGTGTGTTTAATGGAATTCAAAGGAGGATAGGACCGACATCTTCCAATGGTTGAGTTCTACTACAAATTTGTTTTCCACTAGAGCATCTGAATGGCACCATATGAATCCCTTTATGGGAAAATGTGTAGAACACCGGCGTGTTGGGATGAAGTCAGTGAGTGTAAATTGCTAGGACCTGAAAAATTCGAAGAAATCCCGAAGATGGTGAAAACCATTCAACAACATATCAGGGCAGCCTAAAGTCAACCTAAAAGTTATGCAGACAATCGTCGATGAGACCTTGAGTTTAAAGTTGGAGACATGGTATTTCTATACATATCTCCATGAAATAATGTCATGAGATTTGGGAAGAAAGGGAAGTTAAGTCCCAAGTACATCGGCCTCTTCGAGATCCTTGATTGGGTCGGAGCTGTGGCCTATCGACTGACACTTCCACCTACCATGTCAAAAGTACATGATGTCTTTCATGTATCCCTCTTAAGGAAGTACATACCGGACCCTTTACATGTACTCTCTTCATAGGTGGTACAATTGGAGGATGATCTTTCCTATGAGGAGTAGCCGGTGAAGATCTTGGATCGTAGAGATAAAGTTCTACGTAACAAGACTACTCACCTGGTCAAAGTATTGTGACGAAACCACAAGTACGAAGAGGCAACATGGGAACTAGACAAGACAATGAAGGAAAAGTACCCTCACTTGTTTATGTCTTAGAATGTAAAACGAAATTTAGAGGGAGGAATTATATAAGGGGGGAAGAATGTAATGACCTAATGTTTTATAAATGGAAATTCCTCTCTTTTAAATATAATCTCATGAAATCACATCATAATGAACTACTAAGTGTTATGTGACCTTTAAACATAAGTTTGTCACTTTTGTGTTTGGAATTTCCAAAATACAACATACATGATTGCGATCAGTAAGTTATTTAGAGTCCGATAAGGAAAACTTAATTTTTGGTGAATAGTATACTACCCTTATGAATATTAACATACTCTTATGAATAATGATATACCCTAATGAATAGTAAATTTACTTATGGTAGTTTAAAAATAATATTCAAGTGAAACCATGATGTACCTACATTTTAGAATAAGTAAATAAATGTTTTAAAACTGGTTTTTTAAAAATAAATTATGATTTTAATTAAATATTAAAATAATCATATTTAGAAAATTATTTATGAAAAATGGATTTCATTTTTTAATTCTATACGTCAAAAAATGGTTATGGTTAATTTTTGGGATTTTTGTGAAATACTTGAATTTATAGTAAATAGTAAAATACATTAATTTATAGTATAAATACATTATAATTAAAATCCACTATTCCTGACATCACAAGTGATGTAAGAAAAAAAATCTATAACTCACATGCATTTATTACTATTCTTGGTCATGGAATACTCACTATTTCTAATCTCATGAAGAAATAATAAATTAATGATTATAATATTATGATAACCCCTCTCCCATCCACTATAAATACCCCCCATTCTTACCTCTTCTCTTCACTACTCACAAGCCTCATGCCTTGCCAATATTCTGACCAAATCTCTCCCCAAGATCATCCCTCATTTCCAACAGTCCCTAGCCTCTTCAAAATACCAAAACCTCTCCCTTTAAGAGTTTCTCAAAGGAGATAAACTCAAGAGGTAAATTCCTCTTTCAAATTATTTTATTTCTTTTAAGTTATTTTCTTTTCTTGTTTCTTTCCTCACCTCCCTTTACCCAAATAGTATGATAAATCTAGTAATATACATGTACTGTAATGTTTTTATGCTAATGGAATATTTCATTATCATCTCTCTTTTCCCCATCTTTTATTTGAAATAAATGAAAACACCGTTTGAGATGTGTAAATTTAACACATTCAAGGACAACGATTTATCAATTTCTTTTTTAATTTTTAATTTTGGTCATGAAACCATTTGTGTTGTGGTTTAACCAGATTATTATATATGTAATATATCCTTTTTATGGTTCTTTAATTCTTTTTTACTAATGGTATTAAGTTATAAAGAAAAACATGTTCGTTGTAATCAAAACCCATCGATTAAGAAAAACGGTTGTCACTATGGTTTTATATAATAATTTGACTTCACTCTAAGTAACCAAATTAAATTTAAAACCATGTAATCTCGTGGATGTTCACTAATAGAATATAACTTCAATTCTGGACAACAAATTTCATCTTACAAGTTTATCCAAATATGAATATAAGCAAACCAGTCATTAAAACCAAGTAAACAAATGATCCCGAACAATGGAATTGAACCTTATGACCAATAAAAAAGGAATGGAATGAACCAAAAATAGTTATAATAAATCAATTAAATATATAATAGGCTCTGTATTTATTAATTAATAAACCTAATTTGTTTACTCAGGTCATTAATAACAAGTGGAGAACACTTCCAGATTTAAGGTAAGAGATCCCCTCTATTTCTCTCTTAATCAAGATTGTCGTCTATGCTATGCTTTTTTATGTGTAATCCCAAGTGATGGGGTATGATTATGAACCTACCCCATACTCCCCTCATGATTTATAAGAGATTATAAACACCTTTTATCTATCATCAATCCCTCTTAGGTACACCTGACACCATGCCGATAAACCGTAACAAATTCTACCCAAACCTTCTTTGTTCTTTCGGGTAGCCTTATCTTTCTTTATATAAAAAAGAGTTTTCTTATCTGTTTATGTACATATTATAAATGATGTTTAGTTTTAAAAAATTCATTTATGAAGACCCTTTCATCACTCTTTTTTTGGTATATACATGTTTTTTAAAAGATTCCCTCCTTAGAACTTTCTGATAAGCAAACCTATTTTAAGGGAACTTCCTGAATTTTTACCCAATTTCAAGTACACTATATCCTATGTTTTAATCCACCATTGTATTTATAAAATCACTCTTTTTATTTTGAAAACCATCTTGGTTAAATTCTGGTTTTATATAAAATATTTTCCTCTTTTCAATTTTAAAGGCTCTATTGTATTTTCCTTAAAACTGTACACAAATGTTTTAATGATAATGATTCTCAAATACATTTCTTATATGTTTTCACTTAGGTTTGACACCACTTACCAAGTTATATTACCATTTTACCTTTTGAACTTCCATGTATGTTCTAATCCCTTTCTTTCAGGGACACTTTCATGATACGCCCATTGGTTATGCTTTATGTCATGATTGTGGTACCCAATTCTTTCCATGGGTACCCTTATGTTTATGTATGATTGATTATGTATGATTATTTATGGGGAAAGAATATTAATGAAAATGTTGATATGTGTATGCCGAGATAGCACTTCAATACATTGGGTAAAGTTAAGTCTCATGATATGTGATGTGAAACGGGATTTACGGTTAGCCTTGACCCGTACAACACGCAAACCGTGTGACAACCCGTCGCGTCGGACAAAGCTGCGGGAATCGAACCCACAACGAAAGTGCGACTGGTATTTATCGCCTACCACTGGACTACATGAAGTCCCTGATTAGTTTGACTAATTCTTTTTAGTTAGATGATTTTAGGAATCAAGAGTAATTTTATTTTGGGTTATCTATGGAAATGATTAACCTATCATCGAGGATATGTGATTAGGTTAATTACTTTTCAATATCAGAATTTAAGAGAAACTGATGTTATTTGGAGATAAAAGTTAATTTGTACCTTGGAAGACTATGTGACTAAATCCTTCAAATATTTGGGATTCAATTTTAGTTTGGTTTACTTTGAATAATTTTATGGACAAATTGTTTATCAAATGGTCCTCGTTGAACTTTGGGTTTTGTTGGACAAATTTTAGAGATTAAGAATATATTTTCTTTTTATAAAGGGTTATCCTTTTCTGGATTATTTGATCTTGTACTAACCATTTTGGTTTTGGTTTTGGTTAAATTCTAAAGACATAGGAAGTATATAGTTCTCTTTTGTGGATTAGGTGATTCTCTAGAAGTTGATTATAGTAATCTTATAGTGAACAAGTCTTCCTAAATACTCGTCTTTTGGAGAAAATATGAGTTTGTGTAAGAAATCTAATAAAAGTTGAAAGTGAACATGATAAGTAATTATGTTTCCTTATAAATAAATTCCTCAATAAAAAAAACAAAAATGTTGTCTATTAACTTTTCCTACAAGGGAATCAAATACCGTTTAACCCATCACAAGTTTTTGATTTTCTTATGGTTAACTTTCTCCTAGACACGTTTACTATCACTCTCCATCAGAACATGACCCTTTGTTTTTTTCCTCCATGTCCATATTTTCATACTTGGAATCCTAGTATGGGTTAACTCGGGCGACCTTTGTACTTATCTTTCTTTATTTTAAAGTGATTATTTTACTGACTCTTGTTCCGATGTGGGATTTTCAATGAAGTTTCCATGCCCAATTTTAAAATTGCGAGGATGCAATTCCCAAAAGGGGGGAAGGATGTAACACCCCAGGTAAATAAAGAGTATGAAATTTTCACATTTATCCATATTTGTTAATAAAATATTAATATAACTTTAAAGGGGACGCTGGGCTCGATGGCGTACCCAACACGCAACAATGAGTTTCTTGGGAATCTTATGTTGCACTCTAATAATAAAATAATATTATTTTAAAAGGTAGTTAACGCCTAACTGTTGTGATGGCGGGAATGAACAGAACTAACTAAAAAATGATTATATATGTTTGTAAAATATTTTTACTTTTTAAAATAAATATTAGAGGATTAAAAATGTGAATGAATCCAATTTTAAGCGTAAACATTCTAATATTCTTTAAAAGGTCGATTAACTGCCTTTTGATGGCGAACCTCTTTTAAATCCAGTTTTTGATAATTTTATGTGTTATATTTGAGAAAATAAAATTCTTCTTTAGAATAGAGACATCAAAATTTACTTTGTGTAAATTTTTGGTAACTTTCCGATAAAGTTCATTTTTTTTGAATAGTGAAAAATGTTGTATTTTAATTCAAAACCACTTTTTAATCTAATTTATTTATATGATTAGATTATATTTTGAATTTGTTTTAAAGTTCAATTAGAATATATTTTTACCATTTAATCCAATAGTGGTCATTGGAATTAATTTCATCTTGAAATTGGACTTAAACTAGAGTCAATCTTTTGATACTTATTATTTCTTAAAAACACGCTATTTGTTTTGACAGCGGGAATTAATTATTAAATTAAATAATTCAACTTATATGTTTTTAATTTTGTAAAATAGACTTCATTTTTGAATTCGTAATATCAAATATAGCTTAGGGTGAATTTTTGGTATTTTTCTGAAAAACTTCAATTTTTGATGAATAGTGAAACCACTAAGTGGTATTTAAAGAAACTAATTTTTCGTTTAAATGAAATTTTGCCACCTTTGTGTTTTGAATTTCAAAAATCTGACATACATGGTTGTCATTAATAAGTAAAATGTGGTTCAATGGGATTAAAATATTTTTTTGGTGAATAGTAACTTATTAAGTTTTAATCGCGATTAGAGGTAATTAGTGTAGTTTAAGAAAAAAATAATGTTTTAATAATATGAAATGACCTAGACACATGTCCTAACCTCATTGGATGAGTCATGGCCGACCAAGAAAATCCATGGGTCAACTTGGGGACCCCATGGAGCCACTTTGGTTGGAAAATGACATAAATACCTTTTTATTTAATGTTAAAATTAAAATGACACAAACATGAGTTGTTTTACTAAAACAATTTTTAAATGGGGTTATACAAGTCATATTTTTGACTATAAATAGTAATTGGAAATATAAAAAGATTTCCTACATCATAGTATTTTTTTTATAATTTTTATACATTAAATAAATTAAATTATTTATGACATCATTATGATGCAACGATGACCTCATTATTTAACGATTTAAATAAATTGGGAAGATAATGTAAAATATAAGACCTACACATGTCCAAAACCTATTGGATGGGTTTATTTATAACCCTTATCACCTTATCCTCTAATTATATCAATTTGGGACCTTTCAAATCCGAAACTCATTTTCAAATAAAGTAACATTTCTTTAATTTCCAAGAGTGCCCCTCCTCTCCTCTTATAAAAGGCCCCCACCTCTACCTCCTTACCCACACTTACAAAGCCTTTGGCTCATCCAAACCCTGCCCATTTTGTCTCTCCACATCCCTATATAACTTTTAGAAGCCTCACTTTGGGCAGAAGTCTTCCCAAAGAAGCCTTTGAGCTCCAACCAAAGGGAGTTACCCGATTTTAAGGTAATGTCTTCACTTGAGTCCTTTTGTTTTATTTTTCTTCTCCAACCCCCTAGAATCTTTTTATTCATTTCTTTTGTAACAACTACAGTATATTAAATATACTAGGATGTTGTTATAAGAATCATTCGAGCTACACTTACACACACCTACATCAAATGGTTAAAGAGCATACTATTTCTGTGGATGGAAAATTTCTGTCTCACGAAATGATGATTGTTCAAGACTCATATAACACCTTAAAAGGTGGACATTAAGATGTAACTATATTTATATATGATATATAATATGTTTATGTTTTACTTAAGCTTCTGTATTTTTCTTTTGTGGCATACCTTTATGGTTTCCATTGTGGGTAAACACGATAATTTCATTTTAGGAAGTGCAGACTACCGCCCCCTCAAAGTGATTTGATTCGTTAATACCATATGTGGTACGCATAAAGGATATATTTAATGATATTATATATGATACCATACTGGAATTAAAATACTATTATATATCTGTATGTTTTAATTCCATTAAATATGAAATAGAAATGGAAGTAGCGTTCATGCGTACGCACGACTTACCGTCTCCATGAACGGTACATTTCATTTCTTATCTCAAAATGTTATGTACTATTATAAGTACATATATATAATGGATATATATGTAATATATTACATCTAAATTATGGATATCATTCTGGAATTATAACACATATATATATATATATATATATATCTCATTTTTTTTAATTCCATTAATCTGACAAAAAATGAAAGTAGCGTTCATGCGTACGTACGGCCTACCGTCTCCATGAACGGTGCTTTTAATTTTTATCTCCAAATGATATGGAATAGTATAAAATGAATATATAATGGATATATATGATATTTAAAACATAAATACTATTCTGGATATGATGTTCTTATAACTACATGGAAAATTATTTTCCAACAAGTTCAATTTTTAACTCATGTACCAAACATCGACAAAAACATCTGATATGAACTCATATTATTAACCAATTATTATAACATTAAAATATGTGATATGAACTGAATAATAATCTTTATAGAGAGGTACTTAAGAAATTATAAATTTACCAAAGTTTATTATTCAGGAATATAAAGAAACGAACAAGACAAGTTGGACTTGAGGTAAGGGATCCTACTCCTCTCTTTCTTTTTAAGTACACACTTTTATGTCATTCATTTTAAAGCTAATCTTTCTTGTTATTGGGATGTTCTTTTATATTACTATTACTGTAATTTTTATGTTCATATGATGAGAGACCCTATTCTCTCTTATCAATCCATTTTGGAAGTTTTGAGTGGCGCCGTTAGGCTGCCGAATTTTCGTAAGAGATCTAACCTCTCTCTTTTTTTTAAGTACTCTACTTTATGTCACTTCTTTTAAGCTAGTATTTGTTATGATGGGGGATGTTATTTTATATTCCTCTTTCTGTACATTTTATTTTAATTTTATGAGATACACTATTTGATCTCATCAATCCATTTTTGGAAGTTTTAAGTGGCGCCGTTAGGCTGCCGAGTTTTCGTAAGGGATTTTTCATCTCACTTTTATTCCCATGAGATTTATGCTACATTTGCCACAATTTACTTTGAGTGGTTTATTTACTATCCATTATTCTACTCTTTGTGTAATATACTTTCGTTTATGAGTATTTACCTCAATGTTTTATTGTCCTTCTTTCACGGGGCGTATGTTTCGAAAGATACCCATGTCGGTAAGGGAGCCTTTCACCCTCCTCTTTTTAAAAGACTTATTTTTTTATGTATTTTAATTCACATAATATTATGTTGGGATATGTTCTTATATATCCTTATTGATTTAAATTTTATGTCCAAGTGATGAGATACCCTTTTTATCTCTCATCAACTCATTTTATGAATTTTGAAGTGATGCCGTTAGGCTGTCGAATTTTACCAAGGGAACTTTTTAACCCAATTTCGATTTCTTTGGGTTCAACATGTAGTTATTGAATATGTCCTCATTTGAATATGTGTGAATGAACTTTGAGTGTTTTACACTTAATATCCACTTATATTGGGTGTATTTATATTTGTCACACATAATTATGAGATTGATTTATCCTTAATTTAAGGGTACCTTCTTTACAGGGGATTTCATCTCATTTTACATTTCTATTGAGACTTCATTGTTGTTATGCACCAATTCACTCTTATATGGTGTATATACTATCCTTTGGAATATTATATCATGAATTCCTTTATTCTCATGATATTATAAAGTTCTGATTAAATGTTATTTCTCAATTATTGTGTCTATCATTTTGTTAAAAACACTTTAAATAAAATATCGTTTTAAATGTTTTAATGATTTATTCTTATAAATGGTTCCCATTAATATCCATGTTTTCAAAATGGTTTTAAGGATTTATTTATATGGATATTAATGGTTTAAAATGTTAAAAGCTTCAAGGTGGTATGGGACTTCGTCTCAATCTCCTTTCATTGAGGCATATTTTGTTTTATACACAACCTTCTTTTATACGGTGTATAAACCCCTTTGACTTTTACATTTATCCAAAAGGAATCTTTTTTATATGAATCATTTTACTAAACGACAAAAGGGAATGTTTTTGTCGTACGTATGCAGCGACAATGACTTCTCCACCGCCGTGACCATTATTTGAGTTTCAGCTTCCTCTACAATCCATGCCTTTTTTAAAAGAAAAATAAATACCATGTTTTACTTTTCTTTTATTTTTGTATTGAAAATGGTTTTCATAATGTTTTTATATCAATGTTTTGTATTGATATCTTGTGATTTAAAGGTGGAAATGTTATGTTTCCTTTATGCATGTTTTTTGTGATACGATTATGTTGAGGTTCTTGGGCATTATTATGAAGACGAGTGGTTCCGTGATAAACTAAGGGCGGGAGAGCCCGATATAGCTCTCCAATGCATTGGGTAATGCGAAGGAGTGAAACGTTAAGGTTTCTATGAAGAGATTTAGGGAATATACTGTGGTGCATATTACAAACGTAACCAAGAGGGTTACTCCCTACGTAAGAATGTTATGAATGCCTCAAGTTACCTTTATGTCTTATGATTTCTATGATTTATTCATGATTTTATGAGGTATGTTAAAGTGCTTATGTTTTATGGGTAAAGTATGATTTCATTCTTATGTATACATGTACTCATATTTCCTTTCCATATTTTTATATCCCTTACTGAGCTTTTTATGCTCATCCCAAGTTTTTGAAATGTTTTTCACAGGTCAAGGGAAGGGTACATGATATGATGATAGTGTCAAGGAAGTGTCAAGAAAGAATCCATGTTTTATTTTAAATATGTTTCCGTTGATGGAAAAAATGAATACTATCTTTTATGTAACCACTTTGTTTAAAGGTGGAATGTAATGCAAGTTTTATGATCTAATTCTCTAAAACTCTAAACCTAAAAAGATCCTCAATGTGTAATCTTGTAATAACTCAAGATTAAGTAAGGTTTAAGGCTGGGGCCTTATAGTTGGTATCAAAGGTCGGTTTAGATAACTTTAGAGGTTAGGGTATTCTCTAAGCACAAGTGACATTACCATAATGGTTAGGATTTCAGAAAGAGTCGTAGTTTTAGATAAAGTGAATGAGTAAGTATATCTTAGTGTTTACCCTCCTCATTAGTACATGATGGTTTTGTTGATATAATCTCACTGACATTTCTATTTTTAGTGAATGGATGGATCTAGCAGGCACCAAAGAGACAACAGGTTTGAAGGAAACTGTGGTGGTTCTCTGATTAAGATACTAGATAAAATGAGGGATTCAATGAGGAAACTCGTGGTTGTTCTAAACCAACTATCAAGGAGTAATTATCAACCACTTGAACCATGGTATGATCTGTAATGCATCATGTATGACATGACCAATCGATGTGGAAGTTCAGGTAATAATTATAAAGGTAACCATTAGAGTTTATATGATCCTTACTTTTGAGGTAATTATGGGTTATTATATGTTATGATGGAAAATGAAAGGCATGAGATAAACTTGAGGTTAAAATATGTTATGATCATTTTTGAAGATTTTATCTCGTTTTGGGGAATGTTTTATGAATTATATAGTTTTGGAAATAGGACAACACGCAAACCGTGTGACAACCCGTCGCGTCAGAAAAAGCTGCGGGAATCGAACCCACAACCAAAGTGCGACTGATATTTATCGCCTACCACTGGACTACGTGAAGTCCCTGGTTAGTTTGACTAATTATTTTTAGTTAGATGATTTTAGGAATCAAGAGTAAGTTTATTTTGGGTTATCTATGGAAATTATTAACCTATCATCGAGGATATGTGATTAGGTTAATTACTTTTCAATATCATAATTTAAGAGCAACTGATGTTATTTGGAGATAAAAGTTAATTTGTACCTTGGAAGACTATGTGACTAAATCCTTCAAATATTTGGGTTTCAATATTAGTTTGGTTTACTTTGAAGAATTTTATGGACAAATTTTTTATCAAATGGTCCTCGTTGAACTTTGGGTTTTGTTTGACAAATTTTGGAGATTAAGAATAAATTTTCTTTTTATAAAGGGTTATCCTTTTCTGGATTATCTGATCTTGTACTAACCATTTTGGTTTTGGTTTTGGTTAAAGTCTAAAGACATGGAAATTATATAGTTCTCTTTTATGTATTAGGTGATTCTCTAGAAGTTGATTATAGTACTCTTATAGTGAACAAGTCTTCCTAAATACTCGTCTTTTGGAGAAAATATGAGTTTGTGTAAGAAATCTAATAAAAGTTGAAAGTCAACATGATAAGTAATTATGTTTCCTTATGAATAAATTCCTCAATAAAAAAAACAAAAATGTTGTCTATTAACTTTTCCTACTAGGGAATTGAATACCGTTTAACCCATCACAAGTTTGTGATTTTCTTATGGTTAACTTTCTCCTAGACATGTTTACTATCATTCTCCATCAGAACATGACCATTTGTTTTTTTCCTCCATGTCCATATTTTCATACTTGGAATCCTAGTATGGGTTAACTCAGGCGACCTTTGTACTTATCTTTCTTTATTTTAAAGTGATTTTTTACTGACTCTTGTTCCGATGTGGGATTTTCAATGAAGTTTCCAAGCCCAATTTTAAAATTGCGAGGACGCAATTCCCAAAAGGGGGGTAGGATATGTGTCTAGGTCATTTCATATTATTAAAATATTATTTTTACCTTAAACTACACTAATTACCTCTAATCGCGATTAAAACATAATAAGTTACTATTCACCAAAAAAATATTTTAATCCCATTGAACCACATTTTACTTCTTAATGACAACCATGTATGTCGGATTTTTTAAATTCAAAACACAAAGGAGTCAAAATTTCATTTAAACGAAAGAAAATGACATAAAGACCTTTTTATTTAATGTTAAAATTAAAATGACACAAACATGAGTTGTTTTACTAAAACAATTTTTAAATGGGGTTATACAAGTAATAGTTTTGACTATAAATAGTCATTGGAAAGATAAAAAGATTTCCTACATCATAGTAGTTTTTTTATAATTTTTATACCTTAAATAAATTGAATTATTTATGACATCATGATGATGCAACGATGACCTCATTATTTAACGATTTAAATAAATTGGGAAGATAATGTAAAATATAAGACCTACACATGTCCAAAACCTATTGTATGGGTGGATTTCGAACCCTTATCACCTTATCCTCGAATTATATCAATTTGGGACCTTTTAAATCCGAAACTCATTTTCAAATAAAGTAACATTTCTTTACTTTCCAAGAGTGCCCCTCCTCTCCTCTTATAAAAGGCCCCCACCTCTACCTCCTTACCCACACTTAGAAAGACTTTGGCTTGTCCAAACCCTGCCCATTTTGTCTCTCCACATCCCTCTATAATTTTTAGAAGCCTCACTTTGGGCAGAAGTCTTCCCAAATAAGCCTTTGAGCTCCAACCAAAGGGAGTTACCCGATTTTAAGGTAATGTCTTCACTTGAGTCCTTTTGTTTTATTTTGCTTCTCAAACCCCCTAGACTCTTTTTATTAATTTATTTTGTAACAACTCCAGTATCTTCAATATACTAGGATGTTTTTATAAGAAGAATTCGAGCTACACTTACACACACCTACATCAAATGGTTAAAGAACATACTGTTTCTGTGGATGGAAAATTTCTGCCTCACGAAACGATGATTGTTCAACACTCATATAACACCTTAAAAGGTGGCCATTAAGATGTCACTATATTTACATATTATATATAATATGTTTATGTTTTACTTAAGCTTCTGTATTTTTCTTTTGTGGCATACCTTTATGGTTTCCATTGTGGGTAAACACGATAATTTCATTTTAGGAAGTGCGGACTACCGCCCCCTCAAAGTGATTTGATTCGTTAATACCATATGTGGTACGTATAAAGGATATATTTAATGATATTATATATGATACCATAATAGAATTAAAATACTATTATATATCATTATGTTTTAATTCCATTAAATATGAAATAGAAATGTAAGTAGCGTTCAAGCGTACGCACGGCTTACCGTCTCCATAAACGGTACATTTCATTTCTTATCTCAAAATGTTATGTACTATTATAAGTAAATATATATAATGGATATATATGTAATATATTACATCTAAATGATGGATATAATTCTTAAATTATAATATATATATATATATATATATATATCTCATTTTGTTTTAATTCCATTAATCTGACAAAAAATGAAAGTAGTGTTCATGCGTACGTACGACCTACCGTCTCCATGAACGGTGCTTTTAATTTTTATCTCCAAATGCTATGGAATAGTATAAAATGAATATATAATGGATATATATGATATTTAAAACATCAATACTATTATGGATATGATGTTACTATAACTACATGGAAAATTATTTTCCAACAAGTTCAATTTTTAACTCATGTACCAAACATCGACAAAAACATCTGATATGAACTCATATTATTAACCAATTATTATTAAATTAAAATATGTGATATGAACTGAATAATAATATTTATAGAGAGGTCCTTAAGAAATTATAAATTGACCATAGTTTATTATTCAGGAATATAAAGAAACGAACAGGACAAGTTGGACTTGAGGTAAGGGATCCTACTCCTCTCTTTCTTTTTAAGTACACTCTTTTATGTCATTCCTTTTAAAGCTCATATTTATTGTTATTGGGATGTTATTTTATATTACTATTACTGTAATTTTTATTTTCATGTTATGAGAGACCCTATTCTCTCTCATCAATCCATTTTGGAAGTTTTGAGTGGCGCCGTTAGGCTGCCGAATTTTCGTAAGAGATCTAACCTCTCTCTTTCTTTTTAAGTACTCTCTTTTATGTCACTTATTTTAAGATACTTTTTGTTATGATGGGGGATGTTATTTTATATTCCTCTTGATGTACATTTTATTGTAATATGATGAGAGACCCTATTTGATCTCATCAATCCATTTTTGTAAGTTTTAAGTGGCGCCGTTAGGCTGCCGAGTTTTCGTAAGGGATTTTTCATCTCACTTTTATTCCCGTGAGATTTATGCTTCATTTTCCAAAATTTCCTTTGAGTGGTGTATTTACTATCCATTATTCTAATATTTGTGTAATATACTTTCTTTTATGAGTATTTACAACAATGTTGTATTGTCCTTCTTTCACGGGGCGTATGTTTCGAAAGATACCCATATCGGTAAGGGAACCTTTCACCCTCCTCTTTTTAAAAGACTTATTTTGTTATGTCTTTTAATTCACATACTATTATGTTGGGATATGTTCTTCTATATCCTTATTGATTTAAATTTTATGTCCAAGTGATGAGATACCCTTTTTATCTCTCATCAACTCATTTTCTGAATTTTGAAGTGATGCCGTTAGGATGTCAAATTTTACCAAGGGAACTTTTTAACCCAATTTCGATTTCTTTGAGTTCAACATGCAGTTATTGAATATGTCCTCATTTGAATATGTGTGAATGAACTTTGAGTGTTTTACACTTAATATCCACTTATATTGGGTGTATTTATATTTGTCAAACATAATTATGAGATTGATTTATCCTTAATTTAAGGGTACCTTATTTACAGGGGATTTCATCTCATTTTACATTTCTATTGAGACTTCATTGTTGTTATGCACCAATTCACTCTTATATGGTGTATATACTGTCCTTTGGAATATTATATCATGAATTCCTTTATTCTCATAATATTATAAAGTTCTGATTAAATGTTATTCCTCAATTATTGTGTCTCTCATTTTGTTAAAAACAATTTAAATAAAATATCATTTTAAATGTTTTAATGATTTATTCTTATAAATGGTTCCCATTAATATCCATGTTTTCAAAATGGTTTTAAGGATTTATTTATATGGATATTAATGGTTTAAAATTTTAAAAGCTTCAAGGTGGTATGGGACTTCGTCTCAATCTCCTTTCATTGAGGCATATTTTGTTTTATACACAACCTTATTTTATACGGTGTATAAACCCCTTTGACTTTTACGTTTATCCAAAAGGAATATTTTTTATACGAAGCATTTTACTAAACGAAAAAAGGGAATGTTTTTGTCGTACGTATGCGGCGACAACGACTTGTCCACCACTGTGACCATTATTTGAGTTTCGGCTTCCTCTACAAGCCATACCTTTTTTTAAAAGAAAAATAAATACCATGTTTTACTTTTCTTTTATATTGGTATTGAAAATGGTTTTCATAATGTTTTTATATCAATGTGTTTTATTGATATCTTGTGATTGAAAGGTGGAAATGTTATGTTTTCTTTATGCATGTTTTATGTGATACGATTATGTTGAGGTTCTTGGGAATTATTATGAAGACGGGTGGTTCCATGATAAACTAAGGGCGGGTGAGCCCAATATAGCTCTCCAATGCATTGGGTAATGCGAAGGAGTGAAACGTTAAGGTTTCTACGAAGAGATTTAGGGAATATACTGTGGTGGGTATTCCAAACATAACCAAGAGGGTTACTCCCTACGTAAGAATGTTATGAATGCCTCAAGTTACCTTTATGTCTTATGATTTCTATGATTTATTCATGATTTTATGAGGTATGTTAAAGTGCTTATGTTTTATGGGTAAAGTATGATTTCATTCTTATGTATACATGTACTCATGTTTCCTTTCCATATTTTTATATCCCTTACTGAGCTTTTTATGGTCATCCCAAGTTTTTGAAATGTTTTTCACAGGTCAAGGGAAGGGTACATGATATGATGATAGTGTCAAGGAAGTGTCAAGAAAGAATCCATGTTTTATTTTAAATATGTTTCCGTTGATGGGAAACATGAATACTATCTTTTATGTAACCACTTTGTTTAAATGTTGAATGTAATGCAAGTTTTATGATCTAATTCTCTAAAACTCTAAACCTGAAAAGATCCTCAATGTGTAATCTTGTAATAACTCAAGATTAAGTAAGGTTTAAGGCTGGGTCCTTATAGAGGAGATGAAATTTAAAGTTCTTAAAGGTCTCAAACTCAAAGAAAATAGGGATGATTCATCTTTAAATTCAAAATATGTTAAAGGAAGAGATGAAGAACATGAAATAATCATTTAACTAATAATGTTGAAGAAGATGAGTATTTTCCCAAGAAGAAATAAAGGAAAATAAAAATGGGTGTTTAAAGAAAGAATAAGCTTCCAAGTGGGTATCTGATGAGAAAATAATAAGATGAAGACTCATAATAGAGAAACGATTTAGAAGATAGAGACACCACTAGAAAACACCTTACCCTCATGGATCATGTTAAACAATATGGAGTCACTTCTAGTAGTGATTGGGTGGAAGATATGTAATAGAAAAATATTGAAATCTAAGCTCTTATTATGTATTGAAAAAACAACAACATTAAGAAAAAGAGTAAACTACTTGAAAGATAGGGAGGAGATGGAAATGGGAAAGAAAATGATTATATTGAAGAAATAAAGATTCTCAAGGAGAAAGTTGTAGAATAAGATAAAATAATGAAATATCTTGATGTATAGATTGATGAAAAATAAGAAGAGATGAGTGAGATAAAATCCATGTGTCTTAATTATAAAAACACCTTGAAGATGATGAAATAAAATTATATACAATTTGTGGATGATCTGGATGAATCATACCAAGATACCGTGATAACTAGTACAAATAAAAAGGTAAAAGTTGTTCATGCTTATTCTATTAACACAAAATCTATTTCATTTGATATTATAGTTTCTGTATAAAAAACTAGGGTAGTATAGGACGGATAAAGTGATGTAAAATTCACTCTTATATCATAAGAAGTTTGAGTTGAGTTGATAAGAGTGAGTCTCTCAAGATAAAATAAAAATAGAGGCTAGAGTGTAACTACTCACAAGGAAGATTTTCTTTAAAACAACATGTTGTTTCAGGTTGTGTAATTCAGTGAGAATTTGAATTCTTGGTCTTGGATTAGGGGATATATTGAAACTCAAGATAAAAATTGGAATTTAAATAGTTAGAGTCTCTCAAGGAGATGTTTTTGGATATGGATAGAGGCTCAAAAGAGTCCTCGGTGCTTAAGTGAATGTCAAAATATTCATATAAAAGTTTATATTTTCATAGAGAGTTTCCCCGTACTGTATAATTACTACATAGTTAAGGAAAACCATTCATATATTTCGAGGAAACCATGTGGGTTTGGTTTTTTCTTGGGTTTGCGGTATATATATTATGAACAATTTTAAATAACTATACAAGAAAAACTATGTGTAGTGTCCAAATATTTTAGAGAGATCCACATGGTTGTTGCTTGGTTTGATAAACCATGCATCCAAACTATTATAGGGTGTGTGGATTGAGGCTGTGTGAGTCACATTGTTTGAAAAAATGCATGGCCAGATCATGAGACTGCATGGATTTTCTTAAAAATGGTAAAATGACCATTTCCCCTTTTGGATTTTATATTCTGGATACATTCTTCCCTCCCTCTCATTTAGACAAACCAGAGAGATCTTCTCCTCTAATTTATCTTAATTTCCCTTGGTTAGGTGTGTGATTTGGATGATTTCATGGTGATTTGAGATGATTTCTTTCTCCTTTCCCCTATATTCTCCTCCTCCTCCTTTAGAATTTGATTTGGTGCATTTTTGGCTAGGGATTTTTTGGTGATTTCATCAGATAATCATGGAACCATCTTGTTATAATGGGGATTTTTCTTAGCATGGATAGAGGACATTCTAGGACGATGAATGCATGCCATTTCTCACCTATGATAGGTATGTCACCTGATGAATTTATCTAGTATTTTTCACTAAATTGAATGAAATTGGCTATTTAATTAATGTCTTTTGATAGTGATTTTCCCAGCATGGTGTCAATAGTGAACCATTGAACTTACAGGTGTAGTTGGTTGTGTTTTTAATGCTGTTATACCTCTAGCTGAGTTTTTAGGAAATTATTACTAATCTAATTAAATTTAATAATTTTTTTTATAATTATTATTTTTGGATGTTATGGCCGCTGATAGGAGGTTAGGTTTTGAGACAAACTTGGATGAGGCTTGGATGAGCTTGAGTGAGAGTGGTTGAGCTTTTATTAAAGGGAGAAACTTCATATGAGGTAGTTGGCCCCTTGAATATACACTTAAGTTTATACATATTTGTTTATATATCATGTGATATGTGGTCTTTCCAATTTTAGGTGATTGAAATTTAATGTAAAAATGAATTGTTTCCCTTTAAATTTTTTGAGGAGATTGTCTTGGTCCATAATGGACCCTCAACACTAGTTTGATATTTCAATCATAAATGGTTGAGATATTGACCATAAACACATGACATGGAATACATGGAACCTATAGAGGTATAAAGGAACTAATTAGAACATAATGGCTCAAGTATTGGTTTCTTTAGAAACCTCCTTGTAGAGAAGTGCGTGGGACTAAAAATATTCTTCAATTAGGCCATGATGTGATTATGAGATATCTTATAGACTTTTTGTTAATTTATTAGAGAGTGTGGAGAGGGTTCCTACCAACTATTAAGAAATTAGTTGGATAGGAATACCCTAGGTAGGATTTATATATTGGTTGGGAATGAGAGGACTAACCAATGATGATTTGGGAAGTGAGATGGGTTATATGCTATCTCTCTAGAGTGATGACAGTGTAGTATCACATATAAGGCTTGTGAATCCACAACATGATCATTGTAATTATGATGGGATTATATGCCCTTTGAGTGATGGGTTTAACCCTGAGAGTTAGGAATGAGATAACAGAGACCATTTAGGGTGTTCGAATTATGATGAGTCCTAGGGGACCTCATTGGGTGACCTAGTGTTCTATTGATCCTAGAGAGGGTTAGTGTAGGGAGAAGAAATCATTGATATCAGATGTAACCTTATAAATAAAGGATAAATAGAGATAACCTAGAATGGCTATGGTGATAGGGATGAGTATCACGCTTGAGTATCCACCCTAGAAATTGTGTGAGAGGTCCAAGAATTTGGCTACCCCATATTATTATTAATTATATGAGATATTAAGGGGTGTATTCTTCCCCCTGATTATTCTATGAGATATTAACAGGTGGATAATAGCTCCTAATTAAATATGAAATAGATGAGATGGAAACACCACCCTTAAATAATAAATGAATATAATAAATGAGATGCCTAGAATGACACACCCCAATCAACCAGTTCCTCATTGGTCTAGTGATGAGCTAGGTGTTCCCCCAAAATAACACCTTCAGTAGGCCAGGGGTTAGTGACAAGCACTAAAAAGGAATAAATTACACATGGGATTCTTATCCTATGAAGCCCGTGATAAAATACATCACTATCCAACTATGATAACCATAACCACACATGATTAAACTATCTAAAATATAAGAATATACATGATTTCATATAATATAAATCCCCAAAATGGTGATAAATACAAGTCTTAATACACTAAAAATAACTAACCTTGGGTGATTAGGAAGAAAAGAATCACCACATTATTCCAACTTCATCCCATGGTCTGTTAGCCATAAATCGTACTAGCTCTACCAAGCTCTAGATTCACTATCACCACTAGATCCATGCCCATATAAATATCTATTATTTTGTGAATCATCTTCACAGACACAATAAGTGTGGGAAAAAGGTCTATGAAGGGGTGAGTATAGAATTAAATAGTGTAATTATCCAAAAACATAAATGGCCTCAGACTATAGGTCATCACACTACTGAGTGCTGAACCATACAAGAATATCAAATGGGGAAATCATCTCACCTCCATGGTGTATCTATGGCCTCACCTCCCAATAACCTCAAACTGAATCTCAAAGGGAAAAAATGAAGATTCACAAGTGTTCTAACTAATCAATTGATTATGAAATCTAGAAATAAACTACACACTAATAGTAAAATATGGGATTACCAAAATATCCACTCATTTTTTAGAATTTGGAATCCACAAATATCCCTACACATAAAGGGAAGATACGTCCCTAATTATCAATCTCAAGGGAAAAAAATCCCCTTACATTTTCTTAGGAGATGATCAAACCTCAAAAGGCTACCTGAGGGAAATAGTGACCCAAACTACTAAGTCAAAACTAGAGGGATAAAATCTGAGAGGTCCCTTGCCAGAGAGGCTCAATGACCATAATCCACTTTGCATGAACTAGTGTCATCACTTTTAAAGGGGGTTTTTATAGTTTTATAATATTTATTAGAAATAGAGGAAGCAATTAAAAACCCTTGTCTAAGGATCTCTATGCTAGATAATATGAAACCTGTACAAAAACTGAAATGAAGAATACTGTGAATCTGGAATACCTTACACCTAAGAGAATCAACTACATCTTCATCTCCATATGCGTTTGATAAAGATCCCTAAGTGAAAAAATTATTCCACCTCCATGGTGCATCTATGGAATAAACTGAATCATCCATCGTTCAGATGGTATTCACCCTTTATCCATGATATTATAGTACCTTTATATATAAAGGAGGCAGATGGAGAAAGCTACAAGTATTTTGGAGTTTTTTCAAAGCATGAGAATTTGAATCCATCCCTACCACACTACCATCGCATGGTATTGTTTATATAAGACTAAAGGAAAACCCTCAGGCTATAGCATTGACTTGCGTGTTCATAACACCCAAGTGAATGCTTTGGACAGTAAATACATTCATTATATGAATGTTTCACATCCTATATATTTCATCTCATGAAATGGAATAATAAATTATATCATAAGTGGAAGACTAATCCAGGTGTCCATCACACAAAGGATAATACACCCAATGATTGTAAACCATAATTTTCATTCATGCCGATATAAATCCCATAATTATATCATATATAAATATGGATTTAGGGAATATATCCTTAAATATACCACTTTTACTAAAGCCAAAAAACTTGGTTACATTTCACCTTATATTTCATTTTATACAATAACATATGAAACCATATACAAAATTAATTTTAGATATATTCTAAAACAATTTTATAAAACTATCAGTAACTTCAAATTATATCACATAATATGTAATACCTTGTGAATACCCATCCAAAATATTTTTGGATTAACTCTAAAACAATTTTAGAGTATCTATATAAGTCAAAATAAATCCTTATTCAGTCAACCACAAAGTGTGACCCCATGGGACTTTATAGCATTGAAAAAAACATGAATATAGAGATTAATATATTTAATAAAAAAGAGGCCTATAGAAAATTGTCAATTCCACTCAAGATATAAATGGATGTAAAATGATATCCCTTAAAAGAACATATCTCTATACTGATTTACACCCGCCTATATCATATGAAAATGTGAATTATTATATTTTCCCTTTGTAAAAGCATCGAGTGGCCATGGGACATGAATTATGTCAACTCTATTTATCCAACTCATCTGTTCTCAACTTTTTGAGTGTAGACTGATATGATTGATTAATAAATCACATGCAATTCATCTTTCCAGATAAACACATCATATTTCCCATATCTAGATAGATATATAATATCCAGGTGTGTCCAAACACTCCCATAGTCTATATCAATCGAGGGACTTGATGTCATACTCGTCATATGAGAGGTTAAATCCCTTCTTGGTTAAGCTATAACCAATGACATGATCAACAACATACCCAACCACACTTAGATTATTTAAGTCAATATGTATATTTTTGACAAGTAGGGTATCAAAGTATACAGGTTCTCTTAATAGGTATCTATCCAAACTTAGGTATTGGGGACTCAAATATGACCCATTCAACCCTATTATACCAAAGAAAATTTTATGACACTCCATTTGGTATACATTAGTAGGTCATACAACACACACAAATAATAATATTCTTTATTTTTTGCCTCATGATCATATTACACATCTCTATACAATAATCCTACTAATGATAACCTTAAAATTTCATCATAACCTATAGTACCCCATGAAGAACATCAGTTAGGGTTAAAATCAAATTCAAACTTTGAGAGGTCTATTATCATTACACATCATGAAATGTAAATATATATATACATTTATGTATCCAATGTGAAAGAATGATAAAATAAAGGTCTCATTTAATATGATAAATTTTAATATTCTTAAAATATTTAAGAATATTTAAGAAAACCAACATAAACACCTGTTTATCATATTATATATGATAAATTATCAGATAAACCTTATGTTTGATAAACTTTCTAGGTTTTGTTAACACATTACATCATATGTAATCCATGTCACATCATTATAAAATTTTTATAAAACCCTCCCACTAAACTATTTAGTGGGAAACATCTATGATGTAATCCAATTTGAATAATGGTGAGATTTAAGAATAATATTACTAATTATTCAACTCTTTTAACATATTTAAATTTCTTATCTTTACAAAATCAAATGTTATGATTTCTAATTCTGTTGTCTACTTATAATTATTTATAAGTTCATCATAATCATCCTTGTAACCCTATTACATCAAAATTTATCCTTGAAATAATATCACTACTTACATTATTTTTTACTAATACATCATAAAACTCTTAGAACATTATATAAAATCTACTTTAAATTTAGATTGGAGTAATTCTTTATTTGTTAACTTTTAACTTCTCTAAGTCATAAAATAATCCCACCAACCTCTTAGAAACTATATTATTTTAATAATATCTTCCTAATAAACACAAAACCTTTTATGGTATAAAATAATATTTATTTCCTTTTAGTATGAACTAATAAACCATTATTTACATATCATATATGGTATTTTATGTGTATGTAACTTTTTTTTATTTTAAATGAAGAATTTATTAAAATATACCATTGATGGGTGATGAGAACTCATTCCCATGTATAGATATTTTAAAATACTTGTATAAATATTTTATACTTGATAAAACACTTTTATCCATATATTATTCTCAAAACATGTTATAAAAAATGATGAATTAGAAACCATGTATATTCAATTAATCATCTCATAATTTTTCAAAAAAACTCTTGGTAATTGAGAAACTTATCTTATCACATAAGATAAATGAGTTAAAGATACAAATATTTTACTTATATTTATTTGATCTTGATAAAATACATTAAATTAAAATCCTAAATGTAGTAACTATTTACTACATATCATGAATATAAACCAAAAGATATATCAACAATTCCTTTGATTTTGAACTCCTATATATCTAAAACACTTTTAAAAATATGCATTTAGTATCACATACCTTTCAAAATTAAATAATTAATTTTTATAAAATTCATACTTGACATGTACATTCTATGGAGTTTCACAATATCCTTCTAGTATATCTTGGGAAATCCCATCATATTACATTATCACTATTACTTCCGGACAACCCTAGGTTTCAATGTCCTTGATTAGATTATTAAAGAACCATTATTTAACTTTTAAACTAATTTTTATTCTTTTGGTTGGAAATTTTACCCACTTATACTATTTATACATTACTTAAAATCCTATACATCATATACTAATTTATATATATTCCCAACACTTTGAGAATATTGGGTATAAATTATTTAAATTCAATCATATTATTGGAACATTTTCATAAATGACAATAAGATAAATTACCTAATTAGAAAAAAACATTTTTCATCTAATTCTTTAAAACCTTAAAAGAATCACTCTATAAATCCGTAAGAATATATATTCACTTGTTGAACAACTTTAACACCTTATTACTAAGGAAGGAACTATTCCAACACATAGAATTTTTTCCCTTAAGAATTTTTCTTAAATTACCTATCTTGCTTAGGAACTTTTCTTATTTTACCAGTCTATGGAGTAGCTTACATCAAGTTTTCTACAAATTTTATCTTGATGATGATGATGATATTATCTTCAATAGAATATTTTATCAGATGAGTATCATTTTGTATTAACCATTTAATAAATAATTTTTTTAAATGTTTTCCCACTAAAATTACGACCCCTTTAAAAACACATCATATCCATTAATGGTCTAAGATCCACATTTTATCATGAATTACACTGGAAATCAATTAAACAAGCCATTATTATTTAAGTAGGGAATAATACCAATTATATCATATATAAATCCTGAATAGTTGAGTAGAAAACCATTTGTCTAATCCATCATATGGATAAACTCAACTCTTTTCCTCTGGTATCCTAACCATTAGGGCTTCCTAGCTAGTGTAACCCAAAGTGAACACTAAGAACAATACATAAAAGTAAAATCAAGAGATATTCTTGTTTAGATCAATAATACCCACAAAATAATCCAAATTTACTTATAACTTTCTTTCCTTACACAAGATAATTCAAGGGTACTCATGCTGAACTCGACAATACTCAGTTGAATGATCAAGGTCTTGACAAGTTCCACTTTGGAAGGAAATTCACACTTAGTATTTAAAGGGGATATTTAATCTCACCATATTATCTCATGTTATCCCCTTTTATGTATAAATTATTATAGTATTTTAGTTTGTAATCCTATTCTCTCCACCAAACCAATATGTTCAAACTATATTGATGTGAAACCCTTTACACAACCCACAAGTTTGTGTTACTTGCCCAAAATTAGAATTCAAACATATTAATATATATCTAGATACATCATTTTCATAAGGTATGTGAATATTTAATATAAAGACATAAAGTTATATGAGATTGAAAATATTCACATGAGTAAGTTCAGAGCGATAGATAGACAACCCCATTCACCATCCTAGACAAGGAATAAGACTCTAGGTAGGCAGGTAGTCTAACCCCAAGTCCCTATAATTGGGGATACTTTACTCATGAAATACTAAAATTAAATATAACTCTAAAATATAGCATTCAAAAACTATATTCAACAACTAAATTTAAGTTCATAACTTTAGTTACAAACTGAGGTCAAGGTGGATGAAAAAATAAATTTATTATCACACTTTGAATGTAATGAAAGGCTCTATTTGGAAGAAGTTTAAAAATTAATCTAAAGCATACAACATTAATCATATAAAAAAATTATATCCATGAATAAAATAGTGATTTTTTTAAATAAATGAAAAATTTAGTTATTTAAACATGAGATAAATATTTTTTAATAATTCATAAATAAAATCTAATTATATACATTTTATAATTTTAACACTGACATTAACTAAATTCTATAATTTTGAATATAAAAATTTATATTTATTACAATATGAAATATTTCATATTTATCATTATATGATATTTATATTTTAAATAGATAATATTTTATAATCTATAAAAAATTTATAATTCAATTTCGATTATATAAACATTTTAGCATAATCTAAAATCACATTTTTAATCATTATTTAATCCTCGATCATATCAATCATCATTTTTGATATCTTTTAAATAATATTCAAATAGGTCCCCGTTTTATTTTGAACAATTTCAAAACAATTAATTATAAATAATTCATAATAAACATTTTATATTTTGGCTGTATTTCATAATTTATAACCATCTCTAAATTATTTCTTATGATTTCTTAAAAACACCTTTATTTGTGATCATAATTTATTCCATATAATTTGGTTAAAAGGTACTTCAAATATTAGCATTTAATATTTGGAAAAAAATAAAAGTTTCATAAACATTTATTTAATGAATTATAAACCATTTATAATTAATTAAAAAATTCATAAAACCTTTATAAATAAAATATTCCCAAATAAATTTTATAATGATTTATAAACATTTTATAATTTATTATAATAATTTTATATGCTAAAAAAAATTTCAACATTTTTTTATTTACCCTCATGAAGGAACCCATTTCTGCATAAAGGTAAGCTCTTCTACCCTTACATAGGTCGCATGGAATCCTTTTCATAGAGGTAAGTCATTACTTACCTTTACATAGATTAAATATAACAAGTTGAGTAAAGGTAATATGGAGATTATTGATGCATCCAAAGGATTTTTTTAAATATAGTTAAATCCTCTGGGTGTGATCAAATTTGAAATTTATATTATCCTGAACCACACTAACTACAAAGGCGTAGGATAGTGGAAGTAAGAGGTCGATCTCACAGAGAGTGAGGAACACAATGATTACAACTATTGATCAAAGTTTAGGTCATCCCAATTTCAATTGATTTTATTTAAAATAATTAAATTACACAAATTAAATAATTAAAATGCATATAGAAAGACAAGAAAGGCAGAAGAGAGAGAAACCAACTTCCATGGGCAGTTTTGCTAAAAAGAAATCTCGACTGCACTTGCAAAACAATAATACTCATTAGCTATGAAATCAATAAATTTTATTGATATAGGAAATGTTAAATCCCTATAAATCTACCCTATAATCATAATTCTTCATGGATAGATGAATTAAAATACTAGGATACTTTAGGATCAAATTAAAAAAGCAAAGGAATAATAAAATATAGTGATCATAAATTAATTACCTTCATAATGTTGGGGTTTTTCTGTAACCAAACACACTTGGTCCATGATTTAATAATATATATGAGTATAATGAGTCAAAAAACAATACCAATTGAATAGAATCATTATAAAAGGGAATAAATAAATGGAAAAATTTGGAACACACCCATTTCGACTGATTCTTCTCTCCCCTATGGATTTAGCCGATCATCGTTGGGTGATCTCCAATGATGAATAACCCATAAAACCTAGAAGATAGATTGGATGAAAGAAAATGAAGATAATATAATGTAATTAAACTATAAATCATAAAATATTTACATCAAAAGAGAAAATAGAAAAGTAGAAAGAAAAACCTATCTATGATGAACTCCGGGTCGGAACACTAGTGGCAACCTCCCGGTGGCCGAACCTCTACACCTAGAATTGATCCTTTGGCCTTGGAAAAAACCCATATTTATAATATTTTAAGTCTTCATCCAATGTCCCCAAGTAAATATTAGAATTTAATGGTTGTTTGAGTCAAAGGAGATATGTCCCCATCAAAAGATATGCTAAAAATCACCTTTTTTAGGTCTGTTAGAGGTTTTCACATCGTTTAACATTTACATGACATGTAATGTGAAGGGAAAAACCCCAAACTATCTTCATCACTTCACATCTTGTACTGCTTATATGCCTTGTAATTTTTTCTTATAGTATAATGTTTAAACAATGTGTAATGATAATTTCCAACATCAAAATCCTCATTTTTCTCTGGTTCATCAGTTTTGATCCTCCAAAACATCATGTGATCATCCAAAATCATGTAAAACCTTCATTCAATGGGAATATTGATTCATTTGGATTCTATCTTCAATATCAGCTTTATCATATATCCATTTCCAAGCCTAGCTGCTTCATGACATGGCTTGAAGTTCCTTTACATACCTTAATTGCAATGTTTTCCTTCATATTAGTTCACATGCCAGTCCTACCATAAGAATACAAAAAAAATTAATATCATAAATGAATCACATATTTTATCAAATAATATTCAACTAAAACTCATATAAAAATTCATGAAAATAAAGATATAAAATAGAAATATCAAGTACATTTAGGCAGTTCATTCTACATAGGGATAATACCCTTATGTGTGTGCTTCATGTATAGGTAAGTCATGATATACCTTTACGCAGCCTTATATCACTACTGTGTAAAGGTAAGACACCATTTTACCTTCACACAACTCTGATACCTTTACACTACTCTGAGAAACCTTACTGCATAATGGTATAACCTTTATATAGCTATGTTTCATGTAAGGGTAAGCGACCAATTACCTTTAGCACTACTATAAAATTGGGTTTATCCAGTTCTAGGTCTTTAACAACACTAGCTAAAAATGATGTTAAAGGCCTACTTTGTGAGCACTAAAAAACACTATTAAAGGGGGTCTTTAACATCGGTTTTAGCGCTATTAAAGGGGGACTTTTACAACGCTAAAAAAGAATTGTTAAAGGGGGACCTTTATCATAACTTTTAAAAAACGTTGAAAAATTTGTTCTTTTATCAGTACTTTTAAAAAAGTGCTAATAAAGGGGTGTTTTTATCAGTAGGTTTTTAGAACTGTTGATTAAGACCCCCCTTTATCAGCGCTTTGTTAGTAGCATTGATAATGGTGTACTTCAAAAAAAAAAAATTATATTTCATTAAAAATAATATATTTATATATAAATATATTTATATTGATATAAATATAATATATATTTTTTAAAATATGTTTTAGATAAGGTAAATATGCATTTACACTTGATATATATAAGATATTTAGTGAAAATTCCTTATAAAATAAAAAAATATTTTTAATTAATAATTTGATTATTATTATCAAGTAATAGTCATTTAATATCAATTTGAAGATAAAAAAATCAAAAAATTAATAAAAGATCTAAAATAAGTTAAAAAACATAACTCAAACTTCAAACGACCATAACTTTAGATCCGGATGTCCGTTTGGACTCTACCAAATATCAAATCAAAGCCCGCGATGAGGTATATGGCCTTAGTGAAACAACTAAACCTCTATCACATTTTTCATTTTCAAAAAGGACTACAAGGCCTCAAAAATTGAGTTTTTAGTTGGGGTACCCCATTTTTTTAACATTCAATGGATTTTTAGCCTCATTTAAGGGGGTCTTATTTCCTTTTTTTGGTGTAGAATGAATTTATTTCTAGAATTTACATTCATATTGATATTATGTTTTTGAAAATTTATCATTTTTAATAATGTAATTTTATTTATAAATAAATATATTCATGTTTTCTTATATTTTATTATAATAAATCACTCATATAAATACATATATCAACATATTTATGTAAAAATGCATATTCTAATATATTTAAATCAATACATATTCTAAAAATATATTTAAAACAATATATAAACATTTTTTACCGTATAATTTTTTTATAATGTTTATATATACATATATGTGTAGTAATAAAAAATATATTTATATTATATTATAGTATATGTAAATAAATATAATATATAATATATTTAAATAAATATAATTATATATATCACACGTACACATATATTGTATAAATGTATTTAAAAATAATTATATAAATATATGAATAAAAAATATATATGTAAATATATATATAAATAAATAGAAATATCATTAAATAGACAAAAAACAACATGGTTTAGTGGTAAAGGTATTTCATATTCAAAGGAGAGGTGTAGGGTTTAAATCTAGGTGGGAATGAATGAGGATGGAAATTTATAAAACACTGATAAAAGGGGTGGTGGGGTGAAAATAACTGATAAAGGTGGTCAGAGTGATGTTAAAGGTGTCTTGGAAGTGATAATAAAGGGATCAGACTCATGGATGTACGAAAAAAATTTTACTCCCTTTGACAGCACTAAAAAAGCACTGTTAAACAGGCCCTTTAACACCGCTAAAAAAGATCTGTTAAAGGAACCTTTTAATAGTTATTCTTTAGCACTTTTAAAGGGGGTATTTAACTCTTCTTTTTTAGCACTGATAACACTTTTAGGATTTCAAACATGCTCCAATTATCAATTTTTTTAGTGCTGATAAAGGCATATTCTAGCACTTTTAAAGAACATTTTTGTAGTAGTGTAGACGATTTTAAGAAAAATATGATAACCCTTACATACTGGCATATCACATAAGGGTAAACGTATGTATGGGTAAGATCATGTGACACTTATATAGAAAAATATATGTAAGTTTATACCGAGATAACCCTTACATAGACCAATCTATGTAAGGGTAGAGCCTTGGTTACCCTTATGCATCTTATCTGCATAAGGTTAAGGTCTTGGTTACCTTTATGTAGTCTTTCTACATTAGGGTAAACCCTTTACGAAATCAAATTTCAAAAAACGTGAGATTGTGCTATATTTTTTTATTTATTCTTTATTTCATCATAGGTTTCATAAAACTTACACATGGATCACTCTGATACTACTTAATGGTTTTTTAGACTCTAATAATATTTATTAAAATCATAAGCAAGAATTAAAAACCCCTGTCCGAGGATCTCCATGAAAGATAATATGAAACCTTCATAAAAAATAAAATACAGAATTCTATAAACTTGGTATAACTTACTCTAAATATCATTAGATACATATTCATATCCATAAGCATTTAATGAAGATTGCTGAGTAGAAAAATCATCCCACCTCCATGGTGTATCCATGGGATGAACTAAATTATCTGACATTCAGATGGGATTCTCCTTTTCTCTACGGTATGAAAGCATATCTATATGAAAAGGACAAACATGAAGAGATCTATGAGTATTGAGGAGTTTTATATAATCATGAGAATTTGAATCCACCCCCACCACATTACCATCGCATGGTAGTATTTTTATAAGTGAAAAGGAAAACCCTCAAATTGTAGCATTTACTTATGAATTCAAAATACATGAGTGAATGCTTTTGATAATAAATGAATTCATTATATGAATTATTTACCTTCCATAAATTTCATCTCATAAAATGGGATAATAAATGATATCTTAGGTGAAAGACTAATCTTAGTGTCCAACACACAAATAATAATACACCTAATGCATGAAAATCATAATTTTTAAGCAAGATAATATACAACCAATAAATATATCACATTTAAATATGGATTTAGGGAGAATATACATTAAATCTCTTTTCACATGGGTGAAAATAGATGAACTCATCGGTAAATCACCATCCCTATAATACCTCATGCCACAAAGTCCCATTTGAATTCTTCATACTTGAAACCCAGAACTTGAATCCAGATTGATGTGAGGATTGTGTGACCTTAAGAAAGATCTGAAATTCAAGGGGACACTATCCCCATAGATTATTCACCCACACCCCATTACATCATACAATAGGGAAATCACACCTCTTCATTCATGATAATTCCCGAATAAGTATTTCGACTCAAGAAACTCATTATGAAAAGACCAATCAACCATAAGGTGGGAACTACCTACTCATCCCATCTCCAAGGGAAGATATACTGAAAGGGGACCTAGAAATTATATGCATCATGACCCCTATTTAGCTATACAAAACAACACAGTGTGAATAACAACACCATCATACCATCGATACAATACAAAACCTAAGGGTCATACGACTCATAGGGGTACGCCAACTGATCTAGGGGTAGTTACAAACCCGGAAAATCTGAACATGCCAACTGATCGATTACTATAATTATCTCTCCATTAAAAACAATAGAAATAGGAAACCTGCACCTTACCTATAACTATATTCCCACCAAGGTAGCACACAAACCCATCTCTATATCAATATTGTCCCAACATCATCAGAATAAGTGGTTTAATGAAATGTGCCAGCGAGAATATTTCATATCCCCTACTCTTCACCTCCCATGGTCACAACCTAGAGTAAACATGGGATAGAGAGCATAAAACAACCAATTGGATTACAGATAAGCCACAAGTGTTAATAAAAAATGGGTGAGAACAATAGGATCCTCATCTTCCAATACACACCATGTCTACTAGCTCTCACTCATGGGTTAATGGTAAATATGAGATCTCTTTAAGCTCTATTCTTGTCCGTTAAGTCACTTAAGGCTCCTATTTATTAGGGGAACCACTGAGGGATATCCAAACTTTGACATAATTAATACAAGGATAAACTCAAAATATGACTATCTCATCATGCAAATAACTTCAAATGACTAAATAAACTATTCAATAATGATCTATGTGGAGGATACTCTGTATAGGCTATTTATTTGTATGAAATTGACATCATGGGGTACTAGTAAACTTACCAAGAAGGAGATAAGAGGCCATGTAGCAACCCTATGAGAACCCCATGATGTGACACACCACACACTATATAAGGCGTGCAAGTTTATGGGGCTATGTGTAGAGTGCAGGTGTGTGGGGTCATGTGCGTGGTGTACCTCACTTGGGTCGGGTCAGGTAGACCCAACCCAACTCACACCCACCTAGAACACATGCACTTGAGTCGACCTAAACTCCCTATCATGCCAAGTAGTGGTTGGGGTGCCTTATAATCTCTTGAACCTACCATATTTTTCTTTTTGTGTTGTGATCGCCACCTTGAAGTGCTGCTAGATACAAATTGAAGCTATCCCTTATTGATTCACCAACCCCATTGATGGTCAACTATCCCCAAATCCACTATACACAACTCATGGATGGCCCTCCTTTGATGCCACTGATCACAGATGCATTTTATATTCCTTCAACATGACTGACCTTTCCTTAATACTGCTATCCATCACATATATGACCTTAAAAACAGAACTATAATCTCATTGGTGGATTTTATTTTCAATTAAAACAACCAAAGATTACAAGAAAAATAGACAGGAAACCAAAAACGAGTCCTACCTTGTGGAAAATCACTGAATCTTCAAGGATGCTTCATCGAAATTTGGCTTTGATCGCCTCCCTAGATGAGATACCACACCACCTCCCACTCATAGCCTCATTAAGGGGAGGTATCATCCTCCCCTTCAGGTAAATCTTAAAAGAAGGGTGGGTTTGGGGGGGGGAGGAGGTTAATAAATAAAAATAATAAATAATAAAAATAAAATAAAATAAAATCAATACCAACTTAAAACTTCCTGCAATGTTTTAGTCCTAGGACCTCTAGTGAAAACTCTAATTATAGCCCTTTTAGGGTAAAATGAATATATTGAATGAAACTGTGGTATCATATTTCACATATGAGGTTTAGTTTAAGAAGAAAACCATAATTCCCAATAAATGACACATGACTAAAAATATACATTTCTATATTTTATACATTTTTATCAAGTCTTATCCATGACAGCCTGTCCATATTGGCTCATCCCAAGGGTAAAAACCACAACCCAAAATAAAAAGAACCATTAGATAATTTTTATGATACTATTTTCTAGGGTAAATTTTCTATTTAAACTTTTTTAAAAGTTTAATACTAAAAATTTATAAAACTAATCAAGTTTTTTCATGCAAGAAAACCAAGGTCACTACATTCTCCCCCCCTTCGAGACTTTCCATCCTTGAAAAGAAAATAGTCAAAAAAGCTCCCTAAAAATCCCACAAACCATCCCCATGTGGTAAAATAACAAACCTATGCATGGTATATTCTATATTATGAAGGTCTATATATCCACAGAGACCCAAAATACAACCCCATTTGAGAATAAACCCCTTCTCTATTACTCAGATTAGATACACTGCATCCAAGACTCTCATTCATCCATAAACACTAAACATCCTCAACCCACCACATGGGAAGCTTCTAAAAGAATCACGAATCACCTATTATGGATTCATTAAGACTTTATATCTTAATCCCTCACCTAAAAATGTGGGATTCTTATCAATTACACCAATAAGATCTACCATGAACCATTAATATCCCTTTGATATGACCCATACATCGAGGCATTTCTCATAGGGGAATTATTCTCAAAACTTTTAAAAAGGACAACCCAAAATATTATAATACCTATATGATCTAATCAAATCAAAATTCGCTATCTGTATCCTCAAAAATATCACAACACCACACCATAGGTGAGCATGACTATGTGAATTGTGGTTATTTCAGAGGACTAGTCTAATTTTTGTGGAGTATGGTATGGTTCTTTCTTGGGATGTTCCTTGACCAAGCTCTAAGGGATGAGTGATGAGCTTTTATGAGTGTCCTTATTCTATGATTTATATGTGAGTGGAAGTATAGGTTGAATTATAGTATTTAACTTTGATTTCTATAGGATAGAACAATGTGAGTGGTTCTCCATGATATCCTTATCATTGGGCTCGGCTTTGTGTTACGGTGGAAATATTCTAGATAGTGAGAGTTTGGCTATCATAAGTATCTAAATAACCAGTGGTAAGTCGTCTTATCCATGTGGCCACCTGAGTAGTATGGTGAGAGTTTCAGTAGGATTCCTCTGGTGGTACCCATTAAAAGTGGATCATGACCTATCTGATTGATCATAAAGCACTGTAAAAAGAAATAATTACAACTGAACTATGGCTACAGGTGATCATATATCACCAATGATATCGTTATTGGGAACTAATTCTCCACAATAGAAACTCAAGATTTCATGAACCAACCTAGGCTACCCCTGACCCAGGCGCCATAGTTGGTCCACAACATAGCCTGAAGGGAATTCCCAATCCCCATGGATTGGAAATAAGTGATTAAGTATCTAGGAAGGACCATTTAGGAATGTATTTTACAATAAATAAATCAATAATGGGGTATTGAACAAGAACTCGACATGACCTCTTCATACATTGGTGAGTCATACCCTCAGTAGGAGTTGGGAAACATCAACACATAACAAAAACAAACCAAAAACAATAATATTCCTATCATTATGGAATAAGAAAATAACCAATAAGATACAATCATAGATGTCATGACCCCTCCCTCCAAAGGTACCCCTTCTAGGCCAAAAATGAAGGAAGAGAGATAATGACCCCTCAGTACTACCTCTAGTAGACTCCAGGTTTGCAAAAAGTGCCCAGGGTATAAAAATCTAACATAAATGGAAGGAATTATACTGAATAATATAGGATTGGAAGATAAGATAAATCAATTAAAATAAACTCAATGACATAAAATTAATCCAAAAAATATCCCATAATGCCTGAATAATGTAAAAAAATATAATATTCTCTAAATAAATACCCAAAAGAAAAGTACTATAGTAGTGAATCAACAACAAATCCAAAGTCCGAGCTAGAAATTTATATCACAGTCCAAAAATTCATTCTAGAAGCCTGAAAAAAGTTTTTGTATATATAGGGTGAGAATACCAGTATACTTAGTAGGATCATACCATAAGTCTCTAATGCACATGTGAAAGATCAAACTAATGCACCAATGAAAAAAATAGGAAAACCAACAACACCAAAATAGTTAAACTAACCAATCCCATCCTCACAATGGAACACTCACCAAATTAATGCGTCCAAGTGTAGTAACATAATAAGAAGCATATTGATAAAACAACACTCCATACTGATTTACCACTTGTTTTCTACTCTCAATCCCCAACATTGTACATCCTAGAACTCCCATATCATTCAAATATTAACCCTACCCAAACACACCTAGGACATCACACCACACCTCTCCTGAAGAAACCTGAACCATAACATCACATCACATATCACCTGAAGAGAATTAGTCCATCACATCACATCTCACCAAAAGACACCTAGGCCATTACATCACATCACATCCCACTCAAAGACACCTGGGCCACCACATCACCTCACATATTTCCAAAAGACACCTGGGCCATCACATCACATCACAACCATAACCAAAATAGCAGGGTTTCACGAACATGAAGAACATCAACCTCGTGCACTCCACCAACTATACATGACCCATAATATATTACATCTCATCAAACATCACCACAAAGAAATTTGACTTATGGACATCATAACTCGTTCATATCAACATATCATAGAAGGGAGAGTGTTTAAGAGCGGGTATCCATCCATCCATCCTCACCATTGGGATGTTGGGAAAATTCCCCCAAAATATTTGGTTGTCGACACATGGTGATCGAAATGGGTGGGGTGAGTATAGAAATCAAAAAGGATATAAAAGTTATATATATACACCACCACACACAATTCAAACCTATGGATTCACAACAAGAATACTATCCCAACTCACAATATCACCACCAAGCCTTATCACCTCCACCACTTTCGCTGCCACCACTAAAATCAAAACACCTTACAATCAAGCCACTTGACACAAAAAAACATCCTTCCTTTTATTTTAGGTTAATCCAAATTTCAAATTTCCCAATAATAACCCATTTCAATTAACCAGACCATTTATTTCACATTTATACATTCATCACATTTAACCACACTTACTATATTATTTTAAAAACCCATTAATAATTTCAACCCACTCCATTTCAATTTATCATTTTCAATTTAATTCCAGTACTACATAGGAAACTAGCACAACACACTATAACACAAAAAACCATTCTCTTCATGACAACCATCTTCACATTTCCACTATTTCACATCTCCACCATTTCTCATCACAACCACCATATCACTACCACTTTCCAAATCACAAAAACCATGTCACAAACACTTTCTATATCAAAAATTCTTTTTCATATCAGAACCTTTTTCCACATCACAACCGCTACGCACCACATCCACATATCATCAAATCTTCCACACACACTACAACCCACTACTGGAAACTTAGGCTATACCAACAGTTTCAAACCATTGGTATAGTCTGGAAAACTATTCCTATACTCTATACAAATGGTTTTCCAAACTATTGGGTGTTTTGGCATGGGTATAGGCCTATACCAATGGTTATTCATCAACTTTTGGTATAGGCCACTGGAAATTTCCCTATACCAATGGTTTATTGATAACCATTGGTATAAATCATGATCCTTAAAACTATACCAATGGTTTAAAAAATATTTTTATATAGTTATAACAATGGTTTGTTGATAAATTTTGGCATAGATGATCCTTAAAACTATACCAATGGTTTATAAACCATTGGTATATTGTTTAACAAAATTCTAGGCAACATACCTCCACCCTTTTTCCCAAAGGACCTCTAATATTCCATACAGAAGCCTCCCCTCCTTTACAAAAAGCACAAATATCTATAAAAACACTACAATACCATATGAAAAATTTAAAAACACAAATAAAACACTCAGAAATATACTACAATACAATGTAAATAATTCAAAAAAACTAATGCATACAATATACTAAATACTCTATGATGAATTCAGATGTTTATAAGTCATTCAAATCCAATTATTCTTGCTATAATTATGAGAAAACAACACACTGAGAAGCACAACATGACACTTGAGCTCAAATTTTATACCTATCCAAGGAAAGTGTAACATTTTGGACACATATATAGTTTCTGAATTTCAATTATAGTATACATTTTTTCATATTTGATTATTCACCTATGGGACATATATTCATTTGTTCAAAAAATGTTATCTTTTTTATCATAATCATAAAGCATTGAAAAATGATAACTCAAAATAAATGTAAATAGTATAATATTAACTTAATGGAAACAATATAATATTCCTCTATAGTCATTCACTATAGTCAATTAGCAGTTTTAACTATTTTGGTGACACATGGATTTTAATAATTAACATTAATTATGTAAAGATGTGGGGAAGGCCGAGAATATACATTGAAACTATAATCAATCCATTTCAGACTTGAAAGGTAGGGATATCATTAGAGAATGGAAACCCTAAAAGTTTTCCTTGTAATTTCATTGAATGATTGGTGTAAAGTTTTAAAATGTGCTTATTATAAATAGGATTTATTTGGGTGGGTTAATCACTTAGTGGTTATTCATCATAGAATCACCAACATTACTAAACGCGATGTATGAGTAACTAAAAAAACATAATCTAGCCAATGAAAAATCACAAGAGCCAACAAATGCAATGAACTACATGATCTACCCAATGTAGCACATGAGCTAGCCAATATAGACTCTCCTCTTTTCAAGAATACATGTAGACTTATTAACAAATCACTCTTTACCAAATGTCACCTTCTCTCCAAGGTGGTTTCCACTTAGGTTCATTTTACTTCCCTTTTATAGGAGCTTTATCATCATTCTTCTCCTCCTGTTACTCAATGAAGTTCCAAATAGGCCTTTCATGTACTCTATGTCACAAAATGGAACCTGTTTGACTCATGTAATGCATAAAAAACATGATGCAAAGCTTGGATTATAATGATAAGTTTTTAAAAAAATTCCTTATAGATAAATTCACATGTAGAAATTTCTAAGACATCAACATAATAATAGAAAATAGAAATGATATATGAAAAGGAATGAAAAATTATTATGACCATGAACAAATCATATACATGAAGCAACATATATTTCATATAAGAAAAAATAATAATGAATATTAAATTCGGTAAATTTCATTGAGAATGGAAACATAAAATAAATATTTTAAAATAAATATTTTAAAATAAATAAATCATTGCAAATGTCTACATAGAATCCTTTTTTTCTAAAAAGAAGGTTGACTTATGTAAAAAAATTCTTTTTCTAAAAAGTATTTGGTGAAGGATTCTAGTAGCGGTGTCAGTTGTTGCTGTAGTGGATCCTCTATTCATGATGTTGGGTTCATAGTGTTGTGGATCCCTATAATAGTTAGTATCAGTGAGTAAAAAAAATGGGAAATCTGTTGTGGATAGGGGATAGTTATCAAAAATATAAAAATAGTGAAAAAATAATGGTCAAACAAAATTTTTATAAACTATAATAAAATTAGAGTTTATAGTGTAAATATAAATTTAAAATGTAATTTGAAAATTACAGAATCATTCAGTTTTTCCATTACTTTGTAATTTTATCATAAAGTTTTAGTAATTTTTTTCAATCTTGTCCTTTATGGTTTCATTCAAATGGGGATATAGTTCATTGGAATGGATTTATATTGACACAGAGTCTCGATACATTGTAATTTTTTTTGGAATACATCATCATTATCATCAAACTCATTCAAATTTTTTTTTCTACATAAATATTTTAATTTAATGAATAAGTAGAAAATAATAGTGACAACTAAAATCATTAAAGCAGAAATATATCATTTAACAATTTTAAATTGAGAAGAAGAAATGTAGTGTATTTTATAATCATAGAAAAAATGAAAATGAAATAAAAAATGATGTATTTTAAGTTCAAATTATTCCATTAAATTAATATTCAATGAATATAAAAAACATATACATGAGAAAATGAAATATTTGTAGTTATTGTAACAATTCCGTCTTTAGTGTTGCAACAGACTCCTAAAGTTTCAACAATTTGATTTCCCTATCATTCAATGATAAAATGAATATTATAATAATGTGATATTTTTTTATAATAAATTAAAATGGAAAAAGTAAAAACAATAGTACCTGGTTATGGTTAATGGTAATGCTAACTCATGAATAATCACTGATATAAATTGGTGACCTATCCCGTAGCATGAATGACCTCATTATAAACTAGTTTTATTTTATATAATTATTTATTATTTATATGATTTTTTTGTTAAATATGTCTATATAAGTCTATATCAGGTCAGGTTGGGATTTCAAGCCAAATTCAGGCAAACATCCCATCAAACACAAACCATGATAAAATATAACAGGCTAGGACGACTTTTAAAAATAACATGATACAACCTAGTCTAGGTTTAGGCCTCAGTTTTGTGCATGTTTCATTAAGCCAAGGCCAACTTAGAAAGTCTGACCCATGTACAAGTCTATTTAGGAGAACATTAGACCAATATATTGACACATATTATCATCATGTGAAAAAGGGTCAGGCATCATTCAGGCCCCAGCTATGTGTATGTTTTACTAGGCTAGGACTAACCCACATACAAGTCTTCTTAGAAAATAATTAGACTAAGGTTGATCCATCTTAGCATTCGAAAAGGATATTAAGAGTGGAGTGTGATAATTTCAAACAAAACAAAATAAAAACGCAAGCCATGATTTCATATATTTGGAGTTGGCTTTGTGGAACCAAAATAAAAAATTGTATCATGTAGTTAGCATGAATTTATAATGCCAAAAATTCATAATGCTACACTAAATTTTCTCCCTCCACAATATGAATGTCTTCCCACTAACTTGCATGTAGTTGTTACTAAGGACTTCCTAACCATTGATAAATCAATCATCCCCTTGGGAATTAATATGTCAACTTCACTAGACATACCTCGATTGGACCTAGGGCCTCATATTTTCCATCCCACTCTTTCTATCTATGTCCTTGCAATTGATCCTGAACATTAGGATATGAGGGTGGAAGCATATTTAAAAGAACAAAATCATGGATTGATAAGAGAAATTGAAATAAAGGTGTAATTTCATAATAATAAATCCAAATGTTAATATATTCATCCAGTAAAGGGGAAATGAAATAGAATAGTTTAAAATAAATGATCCTACCTTCCTAATGTTTTCAAGACATTGGGTTCTCCAAGATCAAACTGGATATATATGATATTGTCAGGTCCCCATCCAAATGTCTGCATTGGATCAAACCTATTTATGGAAAGCATATTAATATTTTTAAATTTAAAATCAAGAAGCAACATCGTGTAAGACTAAAAGAATATTCATTATAAAATTTATAAAAAATACCATATCTAGTCTCACCCATAGGGAAAACCCAAAAAATAGAGTTCAAATCAAACCTATTGTGATACCAAATGACCACTTGAGAACCAGCAGTGGAAAAGAGGTTACCTTCCCACTAATGAAAAACATCACTGAAACATAAATAAGTTTTACAGAGGAAACATAATATAAATAACTCAAATTAGATACAAAAAATATAAATTAACAAAGGATTACTTATATTAAAAGCAATGAAATAAAATAATAGCCTTACCAGAATGCATTCTTCCACAGATAAAATTCAAATGGCTAATAACAAGGAAAAAAATTTATTCCACAAGGGGGAGATAAATAACAAAAGGTTTAACTATATAAGATGTTCCTACACTGAGAAAGATCTTACCTTAGAAGGATTTTAGATAAATCATCAATTTATACAACATTATTATAATATGAGACATTTGATCCAATGATACCTAGTTGAGAAACTTGCCACAACCTTACATAGTAACAAAATGGAACTATTTCAACTAGATCAGAAATACAAGAATAGTCTACTCCATGCTAATATAATTAAACTATAAGGATATAAATTAGATCAATAAGATAGGTAGCATACATGAAATCAGTTACACATGATACAAGAATGTTACCATCTATGGATGGTGTCAAACCTTTTACAACCCCTTTTTGACTATGAAACTGAAAAACTATTTTTATATTTATTTATATCAAAGTTTTTGGTTAAATTCCTAAAACAAATAAAATTTTATAAAAACATACAAATAAAATTATAATGAAATATAGATAAAATTAGGCTTTAAAAGCAATAATGAACTTACCATTGATGGATATAATGTAATTTTGTTCACATAATGAAAGCAAACTAATTTTAATAGAGAATTTAATATAAACTTACCATTGATGGATATAGGTGATAATGATATGCATGTTCATCTTTATGTGCTTCCTGTTGGTGTTAGAGGTTTAGTTGAATTATTATTTTCAAGATATATTGATCCTATAAAATTTAAAATATAGTAAATATATATACTGGTTGAATGATAAATAATGGAGGAATTTCATGTGAAGATAATACAAATATGACAGTCTATTTCCGTTATTTTCTTAGTTTTCTTCATTGAAACCCCACCTCTCTAGATCTCGATGGGAATTTCAAGTTTGTATTGTTTATCTTGTCTAATGTTTTCAAATTAAAATTACATCATACCCTGAGTGATGAAGAACTACCTATATTGAAATTCACCTTAGCACCCCAACACCTACAATGAACCTCAAGACTACCTATAATCAAAACATAATTTACCACTTGTAAAACAGAACTACCTGTAATGAAATGCACCTAAAATCAAAACATAAAAACATAATTCATATATTATCAGAAGTACCAGCAATAAAAATAAAACATAGTAAATAATGAAACTAACTACCCACTACAATCAAAACTCTAACATAACATCCTCAACCTACAATGAAACCAATAAAACATCCTCAAAAAACATAACCTGCAATGAAACCAATATATAATCCTCAAATAACAACAAAAAAATATAGAAATAATGATAATAGAACAAATAAATTGATGAATTTAACCAATGATAACAAACATACAAAATATCACACATATATTCATTCAAAATAAATCATTAAACATCAAATGTCATAAATATTAGTACAAAATGTAATGGATCAATCCACACCTCATCACAATAACAATAATCACCATCATCATCAACCTCATACTCATCCTCATCCTTATACCCACCCCCATCATTGTCCCCATCATCATTCCCATCATCATTATTATCTTCAGCCTTATCCTCACCCTCGTCCCCCGCCTTGGCTTTGGCCTCATCCTAGGCCTTAGTCTCAGCCTCATCATCATCCTGAACCTCTTCCTCACCATCATTCTTACCATCACCATCACCATTTCCAAGAACTACATCATCCTGAACAACCCTACAAATACCACCTTTTACATTATATAATGAACTCATCGATGAAATATGTGAATCAAAAGTTGCGGTGGTCTCTGGTGGAAGTTATGGACATAAAACTTTCATCAGTTTCATAAATTAAATGTTTTCCCTTTCAACCCTTTATTCCTCCTATGTGACCTTTTTTCAGTTAGTTATTCCTATGCATTATACTTTTCCAACTCAGTGGTACTATAAATGGTACCTAAAGTGGGACAATATCACTTTGGGACTATAATCTTCCCAGGTCAGCAGCATACTCTGTCATGATGCTCATCTCCCAAAACCTGATGTAAGTGATCATTTGGACCAAAATTATTAGCTTCCTAAGCATCAAGGGCCTCCAAAGTAGCATATTACTAATATAAATAGATTATTAGGTTAAAAATAAAAAATAAAAAATTTAAATCAATAAAGTAAAACTTATAATATGCCATTGTGTCGGTCCGTTAACCACACTTTAATATTTTTTCTTTCTGCCCAAGAAAAATAGTTTTTATCGAGGAAAATTTCCTTAAATATTAAATACCTCCCTACTCAATGACATTTAATATAGGAAACCATAATTTAAAATAGTTTACTAACAAATAATTTCATAACTAAAATCAAATGGGCATTAATTTTAAATGAATCTCAAAAGAAAAACATATGGTTTGATTCGATTATGTTTAGTTCAGTTTATTTTAATTTATGGTGGTTTGGATTGATATTCAATCTCTACTTCTCTACCAAAACTTTATAAATGTAATTAATTATGTAGGAAACAATATAAAGTTCAAGTCCTAAATAAAAATTATTAACGAATGTCGTACCTTCTTCCTCTCATGGTCTGATATCATAGTCCACCCTAAATGGTGGTGGTATTTCTTAGAATCAAGGTTTTTTTCCTAATCAATAATAAAAAAATTCAATTATACAAATGAATTTTTAATGTAATACATGAATATTTTCATTTTAAAAACTCAAATTTGATTAATACCTTGAATGTGGTATCCAATGAGTAATCATTTTCCATTAATGTTCTATCAGATAATCATCCATTAAAGGTATGGTCTATAAATCCATGCCAACTCTTGCATGCTATCCAATATACAACTCATGCTTATAGGATCTCCACAGATCACCTAATTCCATTAGCCGTGATCACCTCTCACCCTCACCATTGGATAAATTAAAATAAATCTCGCACCAAAATATTAGTTAATATAAATACAATAATAATCTAACATTAAATGCAATATATTTTTTTACTGATATTTTTTCCCAAGCATTATCCTTGCCTTTTTTGGCAGGTGTATCCCGGAGAGTGGACCGATGGGAAATATTTTGGAGTATTTTGTAAGCATCTCCAAAAAACTCCTACATTCCCATCTTATTGTTTCAATTATTCAGTTGTCTTCATTATACTCCACCATCAACTACGTGCGGTGATTCCACACCGCAAAAATGCATGTATGCTCACACTGCCTATCATTAGATCAAGCTGTTATAGGGAAAAAATATTATATCGATAAATATTATAATGAAAATAAATTATGGTAATTTTTTTATTAGGGTTCTATTAATATAACCATGGCAGTTTGATCAATGGCCACTGTTGGATCCAAGGGAAATGAAGGAACATCACCCTGTATAGATAGAGTGGGTCCCGGTGTTTTCTCTACAAGATCAGAATGTGTCAGAGCATGAGTTGAAGAATAAATAATGTAGAATATTAGAGAGAAGGAAGTATATGGAAAAAAAGATGGTATGGATGGTTGAAAAAATGCATGATATGGATAAGGAGTAGGAATCATCATAAGATACAAGAAAAATGTGTGAGGAGGCTCAAATGTAAATGCTGGTGAAAACATGGGTGGCCTAAATATCCCCGGTGTCCCTAATGATACTATAAGATCAGATTGTGTGGTAGATGATACGTAAACTGGAGGGACATGGTCTAATCGAGTACATCGACTGAAGAACCTAGCTCTAGTACCACCCCCTCATAGCACCGACTTGAGTACTGAGACCACTAGGCTGCTCGTCGAATAACTGGCACCTAAGTGGTGGATCCTGCATAAAAGTTTAAAACAAAATTAATCACATGACATTATATGTTATTGATATTTATATATTTGAAATAAAATACTCACAACATGCACTAATGGAGGAATTCCCATCTCAACCATTCAATGATTTTCGTCCGTCATTATTTTTCATTGAATCTCCTCAATAGGTTTCATTTCTTCATTTGAAAATATATATGGAATTAATTAGAAATGGATAAATAATTTGTAACCCAAAAAAAATGAGATACGACTTAATTAAGGAATACCACTTGTCAAACCAAATAAAAGATACATAGTTATATAACAAAAACAATTTTAAATTTAGTGGGAATAATATCAAAACAGAAGACATGTCACAAAATAAACAATATGTTAAAATTCATATGTTTAACATAGGTATGATATAGTTTTCTTCTAATTTCAATTCAATCCAATTTAATCTTGGTCAGGTCATTGGTCCATTTTTATTTCTCTTAAGGAATTTGGTTCATTTTTAAAATTTATTACATCTTTTGTCCATATTTATTTATATTTGGTCATTTGGTTCAATTTTCTTAATTGATTAGGTCATTTGTTCATTTTTATTTATCTTACATCATTTGTTTCTTATTTTGGGTTAGGTAATTTTTCCATTTTTTGGTTAGGTCATTATTTTCATTTGTTTTGATTTTCATATAAATAAGTTTAATATTTCCAATTCAATTCCTCTTTTTTTTTTCTAATTTAATTATTTCAGTTGTGTTTGGTTTCATAGGTTTAAATACAATTCAATTATATATTAGAAAATTTTAGTCAAATAAAATTGAAACTAATAAATATTAAAAATACACATGAAGGTCAAGTCAAATACAAAATATTTGTAATCAGTTGTAAATCAATTTGAATAGTACCAACCTTGACAACCCTAGTCGAGCTAAACCAAAATAAATAAGAACACGGATGGATGATTCTATATATTATCCACCATAAATTTAGGTTCACAATAAAATTTGAAAATTGAACTATTGGAGTCATAAAAAGTAATAAATTTATTGGGGCCAATGAGAGCAGAGATGGTGTCAATTCCATCATCACCATCATAACAAATATGCCTTGGAATTACTCCATTAATGACACCAAATTCAGGTTGAATATGATATTTGACATAAAAAACCTATTTATGCATTGATGCCAATACATATATTTTATTGGTAGAAAGAGTTCGATTCATGTCAATAACTCGAAATCCACAATTATCAATAAATTTTCCCTACCTCATTATTGAATCAAACCATCGACATTTCATCATAGTGACTTGACCATGAGTGTAATAATCCAATATTTTTTTAATGAATCCATAATAACCTACATTTTAAAATTGAGGTCTACTATTTGATGCACTAACATAATATTCTATTGTGGTAGTTACCATAACACCATCATGTTGTGTTCTCATGTTATTTTCTCATTCAGTGATAATAAATTTGTACCCATTGATCACAATTGATTTACACTCATGGACCGCAATATTATTACCAAAAGACAAAGATATTATTTCCTCAGAGATATAGTCAGCAGTAAAACACAATACCTAAAATATAAATGAATTTTAAACTTAATTAAATATTGTTTTTATTAATTTATTACATTAATATTTTTTACCTTCAATTTCAACCAATCAAAAAACTCTTCGCTATGCAAAGTCTCTGTCCTTATCAAAGATAAAGAACAATTCTTTCTATTTATCATTTATTTATGTTCTCTTTATATAAAATATTGAAATAGTTTAATAGATATGTAAAATTACATAATATGAGATAATATATACGTGTTCAATTTACTTACTTCATTTAGTCATTGAACAAATCATAGTTGAACAAAAATGTGTGATGTGACATCTCCTACACTTAAAGGATTAATGTTATCAATGTATATGATCAACTAATTTCTCTTATTTAAAGAAGTAATAGAAAAATGAGTTCAATTTTATTATACTATTCTTATTCATTTCTCATTGGTCTATGCATTATTGTAGTAAGATCAGAAAAATACATTGAGTACAAATCCATACATTTTTGATCCAGTCACCATTCATTATAAAACCTTCAGTATTATTCATGTTCCGGACATAAGACTTGAATGTGTACATATTTATTTCTATTGGATATATCCAAGGAAAATATAAAGGTCCCCCGAGAAGTATTTATATTGGAATATGTATAGTGAGATGCATAATGCATGTGAAAAATGATGGTGTAAATATTTTCTCTAACTCACACAAAATTAATGGTGCATCTGCCAATTGTTTTTTCAAGAAAGACTTGGAAAAATTATTATCACAAATATCTCTAAAAAATTTTACAAATGAATAACTGAAACCCTTACATTATTGGAAAAAATATGATATATTTACATTGTAATCAAATCATATAGAAGGGCATGATAATCATGAGTCTTCAAAGATTTCAGCTTCAACTCTCTTCTATTGACCTATTTTGATATGTTGATTGAATATGAATCAGAAACTTTAATAGCCTCCAGTACTTCTAGAAATTGTTTTATGTAGGTGTCATCAAATAAGAAGAAAATGGAACTTTCCATTTATTTTCACTGATACACACATGATGCAATTATGGTCTGATCCCCTAATCCACCAAGTCATGCCAATGTCGTGAATCATCTTTTGTCTTTCCCTTGACATTTAGAAGAATTGAAAGTAGAATTTCCCATATATTTTTTTAATTTTCATTATGTCTTAGCAATGATGTAACAAATTGGTTGATCAATAAGGAAACTCAAACAAGATACTCCTCCACTTCCAATTGTAACATGTTTCAGTGGAAACTTTCTTACTATTTATAGATTTCATTTGACCCTTCCAGAATAAACAATGAAATATCTCAATTCATTAATCACATCAGTTCCATACAAACAATGAGGTGGATCATCAGTCTCCATGATATTGTCAAATATTTGATGATTATTTCTATATGGATGGTCTATTGGAAAGAATTTTTGATGTCTCATAAAACTAAAACTAAGATGATATTTCAGTCTTTTGGATCATGTATTCTTCATACAAATAGGACATGATAGTTTTCCCTTCATGATTTATCTAGACATCATTTCATAAGTAGGAAAATCATTGATCGTCCACATAAGTGCAACATGCATCTGAAATATGTCTTTCAAACATGCATCATATGTGTGTACATCCACATCCCAAAGAAATTTCAACTCTTTTATTAAAGGTTTCAGGTATACGTCCATATCATTGCTAGTATAAGAAGGGATAGATATGAGTATACTCATGAAAGTGAAAGATTTTTTCATACACGACCATGGGGGAAGGTTATAAATGTGTATAAAAACTGGACATGTGATATGCGAAGTAAGAATCTAACCAAATGGATTAAAACTGTCACATGAAAGACCCAAGATCACATTACACATGTCAGCTGTGAAATCAGGATATCGAGCATCAAATATCTACCATGAAAATCCATCTGTAGGGTGAACCAACTCATCATTATTCTTCTTTCTCTCTCTATCACTCCATCACATTTTTATTTACATTTCATCAGACATGAAAAGATTCTGTTGAAAATGGGATGGAATTCGATAAACTTTTGTCTTCCATTGGTATGTGCCACATTTTATATAATCATTCTATTAAAAGTTTCTTCCCAGAATAAGCTGCATTCTTTCGAGCAAGCATGAATTTTGTATTTTGAAAATCCAAGTTCCTCAAGTAACTTCCATGCCATTTAGTGGTTTGAGGGAGTATCTGAATCATATGGATGTAGGACCTACAATAAGGAAATAATTCAATCGATGTTAGTATTATAAATCCCATACATGGTTTTCCCATGAAATAATTGGATTAAAAATTCCACATTTTTCATTTTACCACATTGTCAATATACTTGAGTCGTGCTAACATCATTCAATATTTTCACCCTGTAAACACCATAATTTTCATTAGACTCATCATGTGTTCCCATATCAAAGTCTTCTTGGGTCAACATCCTTTCCTTCTTATGATGATGAATAAACGAAAACTGGTCATATAAAAAATTCTCCAATATAGTCCTCTCATTTGGATCATCATCATTTTGAGATTCCATTTTCTTCCCATTGTGATACCACACATAGTAGTTTGTTTGAAAAAAATATTTTTTTATATGGTAGCTAATTTATTCATGTATCAACCAAGGTCTTCCTACACAATTATAACATGAACAGTTTATGTTACCACTGTCTAAAGCATTGTCAAATGAAAAATCTAAAAAGCTCCCCAACTTCTTTTGAAAATCACTTAAGATATGATCAATTTCATACATCAAGATTCTATCCATTCTATAAAAAAAATTTATATGTTTTTTCGTAAAATCAATTCAATAAGATTTAAGTTTTATTGAAAATATATTTAAGGAAATGAGAACTATTCACTTTATATGAAACCATAACTAACACACTACTTTATATGAGAATCATAATATAAAATACAAAAAAATAATATATATATATATATATATATATAACAAAATAATATAAATATAAAACCATGATATTGAATTAAATTATATCTATTTGTAATTTCTGGTCACAATATTACACAAATTTGTGTTTATAATTTATAATTTTTATTTTTTCTCTTATTCTATTAATTATTTAACAAATGTTATACTTATTCAATAAATTCATGTATAAAATATTAATACTTCTAGGTAACTATATTCTATTTGATTCAGATCATTTTTGGTCAGTTCTATTTGTTTATGATTAGTTTATTTCTCATCAATTTAGTTTGGTTGGGTTTAGTTATTTTTTTTGGATCAGGTCGATGCATGCATATTAGAGTTTTATTAAATATTGTTCAAGTTAGTTTATTTTTTATCATTACTATAAAATTCATTATAGTAATATTTAATTTATTTCACTTATTTTTATTTTAGTTTATCCTGATGTAGTTTAGTGTATTTCGGGTCTACTCAAGTTTAATTGGGTCATATTAAGTAATTTCAATCCAATTTAGTTGGGTTGGTCAAGTCTGTTTGGTTATGATATAGATATAATTTTTTATTTTAATTAGGTTTTAGTGTAAAAAGGGTTTATAGGTTTAGTTAATTTATTTGTAAGACTATTTTAATTGGTTTGGTATAATTTAATTTTCTCAGGGTATGGTCAATTCATTTCAATTTAAGTTATTTTAGTTGGTCATCATAATAAGGAATAAATTGAGAGATTATGTGAAACATGGTGAATATGATGGAAAATCTTTGTATAAAGAATGATCTCTCTAGGTTAATTATGAGAAAACAGTTGGCATTAAGTATAAATTTATAAAGATCATTTTATTTCATAATTAATGATATATTCCTAATCAATGGTGTCATTGTAGTATTAGTGATCAATTATATTTTTTATAGGGTGTGTTATTTAAAAGGTATCCATCTTGGTTTCAGGAACTAGAAACATATAGGTGCTCAATGAAAATGATATAAATATAGTAAGATGAGTTATTGAAGGTTTGATGTATTTCACGGTATACCTCAATGTGTTATATTTACCTTACTTCAATAAATTCCAATATTTTCAATGGACGCCCACTTTAGGAAGAGAACTTCATACAAACTCTATGTTCATATAATTGTAATTGTTCTCCCTTAGGATAAAAAATGGTACTTATTTAGATTCTTCACAAGGTTCAAAAGTGTGGGGTTATATAATATAAAATATCATGGTACAAAAATATCCAATCTCTCATAGATGCATGCATCAAGTTCTTCATCTAAAATATAAACAACTTTCTAAGACATTGAAAGTATGGAAGTAGGCATACAATATTTTATTAGTACCAATGTAATTATTTTAATGTATCATTGAGTAATGGATATCATGGGTGAAAGTTGGGTTAATTCCATATCATGTGGGTTGTGTAGCCTTGGTCATGAATTTGGAAAATTCATGAATTATTAGTGAGTACCTCACCCAGGTCACTTCTCTCAAGTGTATCCCAAAGGTAACTTCACCAACATGCCTCACAAAGGTCACTTATCCCATTAAACTTGCACATATCACTTCACTTAAATTCCTTTTGTAACTCACTTCCAATTTTGTAATCAAACATTTTAATTCATATATAAATGATTCATTGAAGTTTTGTGAGAATAGTGTATTTACTTCACCCAAAGCTTGCAAAATAGTGCAACTATAGGTGGGGAACATCAGGTAGACATCACAATTTATAGAGATTCTAGTGACCCACATGTCAAACATACATGGAAAACCTTCAAAATAAAAAAGTTAAAAAGACATATAGGAGAGGGAATATTGGTAATATTAAACCAAATCAAGGGGACTAATGATATTTGTGAATTTGTGGTGACCAATGAAAATGAAAATGAGAAATATGTGTCAATATAATCTTAAAAGGTCAAGCGGTATTAAAAAATTAATAATTATTTTCCTTTAAGAACATTTTACACATTTTTATGCCATAAATGCCTCGTTATATAGGAATAAAGACAATGGTATTATTAAAAAAATGTATTTTCCATTAATCTCTTAATAACCAAACCTTTATATAAAAATTTTAAAAAGTAATTGTTGGAACTCCCTTTTCAAAGTAAGGAATTAGTTTCTAAGGTAAAATACCTAAAAACATGATTGTGAACATGAAAAATGTGGGAAAATATTGTTCCCCTAAAATAGTAATATTGTGTAACATTCCTAGAAAAATTAGAGACGGTGGCAGTAGTTCAGTAAGTTACATTCATTGTCTCTATATAGAATGAAGTATTTATAACATGCTAATTTCATAGTCAAGAATAATCAAATGAAAACCTTAAATGAAGAGAGATTTCAGTGGATGGGGAAATAAACTAAATGCGGTACATAAAAATGAAAAATAAATATAGGAAAAAGATATAACTCAAACTCACCAATATGAATTCAAAGAAACTGAATGATTTAAACTAGGATAGATCACCTATTGAAAGAGTAGGAGTGTTCATAGGCTGGGAAGAGAGAAGCGCTCGGTTAGGGAAATAATGAACCGAATCTAGAATGTGGAGGGGGGCTGGCCACAATATTTAATGGGAAACTATCTGAATGGTTATTTCAAACCATTGGGATAGAATGGTATTAAAATTGGAGACCAATGGTTTTTTAAAATCGTTGGTACAAACTGATATTAAATAGATTATCCCAATGGTTATTCAAAAACTATTGGGATATGACCACCTATACCAATGATTTTACAAAACTATTAGTACATGGTAATTGGTATAGATTAACTTTCCAGTAGTGACCATGCATCAAAAAGACAGATCATAACCACACATCATATATTCAAATAACTTATTTTATATTTATCAAGGGTATTTTCATCACTTTCACTTCTTTATTTCAAGATCATTCTCACACAAGATAGAATTTATTTGGGAAACCATTTCATTAGCTAGATATAAGTGATTAGACACTTTCATTCATAGTTATAACAAAAAACAACACAATAAGGGTTCCATAGTCATAATGAACACAATTTAAACAAATGCTCAATGACCACAATTTTAAAGAAGGCATAAATCCTATAAAATCACAATATAAAAAATATCAAAGGTGTTAAAGCATGAAATTTCATTCCCCTTACCCTTCAATTTAAATTAAACCAATTATTTATCTTTTTTATGTTGGTGAATACTATCTTACCAGGAGATACAAAGTGCATAATCCCTCCCACAAGATACAAATATGTGATAAATTAAGGAACCCTACCTTTAACTAGGCTTTACAAACTGCTACACAAGGTTATAATGAGAGGAAGATCACCAACAAGCACCTCAAAAAAGTATTATACCTTGATCACACTAAAAAAACACCCCACAACATCTTCTTTCCCAAAAATCACCCAAAACAATGGTTTCATTGATTGGAATCTTCTTAGTTGAAGAACATGGAGAAAAATCGGGTGAAGGAAAGAAATAAAATTACTTAGAACCACCAAGGATTGATCTACTAAGGCTAGGGTGGAAAGCCACAAAAATAGGGATGAAAGACCTCATTGGGATGCACTTAGGTCACCCAAGAAATAAGATGAATCTGGTGAGAATGATGGGATTTGAGGGGATTTTAGGTTTTTATACCCAGTTTGTAAAACACAACACCATGGTACAACCTACCCCTCGATGGTATAGAACTGCTGAAAAGGGAAGGGACTGTGGTGTAAGGGGAAGGGAATATTCAACAACCTGGATGTTGAATACTCCTATGAGAACTATGGCTATCTCAACACTGTATATTAGATAAAATAGGAAAAGGACCACAACATGACCTCTATAACCAGGTTGTAGACCCCAACAACTGAGGAAGATGCTATGCTACAGCTCAGCTTCATGACATAACTACCCCCCAAAATGGAATAACTACCAAACTCCACCTCCTAACCCCCCGACACTAAAGCTAGATACTCCATGGTGAAACTTCTATTCTATATTGCACAAATAAGGATCCATTCTATAAAACTACAATGATTTGAAATCTTAGCTCCATCTCCTCCTTTTACACTCCAAACTCCTCATGGCCTCCTCCATACACCTCCACTACTAGAATACTTTCAAACTAATGGGTCAGAAAGTCCGTACCATTACATCATATACCTCTCAAACTATCTATACATTGATAATCAAACAAAACCTGAAAAGGATAAGGGAGGGGGGGGGGGGGTCCAAACAACCATCCCACAATATACTTGTTGGGAAAAAATCCCTCAAGGTATCATTGAATCATTTTTGAGATGATTGTGTTTGTTGACAATACAGGACTCCATGTTGTGTTTGTTGACAAAGCGAGTCTCAATGACTCAAACTATTGATATAGGGGGTTTTCCAGGAGAATGGGGAAAAGTGTTTTTGGCAAAGGGGGTTGTGATCTTGTGTTAAGGAAGTTTCAAATGTTGAACGCTAGGAATTTTTCAAATTCATAACATCAAAAATTTGGCATATGAAAAGCGGCACGCAAGTCCAAAAGTGGCGCGCAAGTGTGGCGCGCAAGTCATATTTCAAGATCATCCAATCAAAATTTGACAAAGGAACGAATGCGGCACCCAAGTCCTAAAGTGGCGCACAAGTATGGTGCGCAAGTGTGGCGTGTAAGTGTGGCACTCAAGTCCTCAAAATGCCTATAAATAGACGTCTACCATCCTCATTTATTAACAAGCCCAACACTTAGAGAAAATCCAATCTCTAATCGCGCAAATGGGAGTTCCGTGCCAAGTTTTGTGTGCACGCAAGTGGGGCACACAAGTGTGCGGGGAAAGTGTGACACACAAGTGTACCACACAAGTGTGGTGGAGTGAAAGTTCGACATGATAGTGTGGCACGCAAGTGTGTCATGCAAGTTGGTTTTTCCGCAATAAAGGTAGAGGTTGTGCACTAGTTAAAGGGGAACACAAGTCACCATAGGGTTGTGTGAAAGTTAGAAATTTCCCAAAACATCTGTGGTAAAGCGGTATTCATCAGTGGATAAAATATGAACTTCAACAGAGCATATGCATACAGTGGAGGATGCATTCACTAGTGATAATGAAGAGACCTAGAGGTCTATAAACTATGAGTGGATCTTCTGAAGAAGTAGTGAGCTCACTTCAGTTGAGAGAGTAGTGAGTTCTAAAATTGTGAGTTGTTGTAAACCAGGAAGGAGAGTGAGTCCACTTCGAACTTGTAAACAACATTGTGCTTATAATGAAATTGGTACATCGGAACACTGTCAGTTTATGCTCCTTGGACGTAGCCAAGTGGGGGTGAACCAAGTAAAAATCGCTCTGTCCAGTGCATGATTTAAGTTTTATTCATACTCTGCATCGGGAAGAAGAGAGAAGAGGGTTTTGTCTAATAGAAAAACAAGATCAAAAGGGACAGTTGTTTTAATCTGTCATACCCTGATTCACCCTCCCTCTCAGGGTGTCTAGCCTAGTAGACCTAACAATTGGTATCAAAGGGAAATGTTGATATCAGTGTTTCTCTCTCAAATGGAGGTCACTAAAATGGAATGAAAGTGACGCCCAATTCCTAAAGTGGCATGAAAGTATGGAGTGTAAGTGTGGCGTGCAAGTGTGGAACGCAAGTCCTCAAAATGACTATAAATAGATGGATACCATCCTCATTTATTAACGAGCTCAACACTTAGAGAAAATCCGAGCTCTGATCGTGAAAGTGGGAGTGCCACGCCAAGTTCAGTGTGTGCGCAAGTGGGGCGTGCAAGTGTGCGGGAAAAGTGTGATGCGCAAGTGTTCCACGCAATTGTACCGTGCAAGTGTGGTGGTGCACAAGTTTGGCACGCTAGTGTGGCGCGCAAGTGTGGCATGAAAGTTGGTTTTTCCGCAACAAAGGCAGAGGCTGTACACTAGTTAAAGGGGCACAAAAGTCACCCTAGGGTGGCATGAAAGTTAGAAATTGACCAGAACATCTGTGGTAAAGTGGTATTCATCAGTGGATGAAATATGGACTTCAACAGAGCATCTACATACAGTGGAGGATGCATTAATTAATGATAATGAAGAGACCTACATGTCTATAAACTGTGAGTCGATCTTTTGAAGAAGTAGTGAGCTCACTTCAGTTGAGAGAGCAGTGAGTTCTCAAATTGTGAGTTGTTGTAAACTAAGAGAGATAGTGAGTTCACTTTGAACTTGTAAATACCAGTGCACTTATAGTGGAATTGGTACATCAACAGACTGCCAGTGTATGCTCCTTAGATGTAACCCAGTTAGGGTGAACCAAGTAAAAATCACTGTGTCCTGTGCATGATTTAAGTTTTATTCATACTCTGCATCGGGAAAGAGAGAGAAGAGGGTCTTGTCTAACAACAAAAAAAGATCAAAAGGGGAAGCTTTTCTAATCTGTCATACCCTGATTCACCCCCACTCTCAGGGTGTCTAGCCTAGTGGACCTAACAATACCTCTCATGGATCATGTTACAAAAAAAAAACCACCAAAACTTGTCATAAATGTTTACCAAACATCCCTTTAAACCACATTTCCACACCAATATGCCTCATTTTCAATCCACCACATTTTTATATCACCATTTTCACAACCATCTCAACCTAAAAATAACCCTAGATAACAATCACCATAACCATCACACAGTACTAACCTGAGCACACAAATCAAGGAATTGATCCTTCCACATAATGATATTATCCACTTTGGGAGGCACTGACTCACCCACATGTTTTAAAAAATTCCATAGTATAATGTGTCTTGATTAGGAATCAGGTTTCCCCCTCTCAATAATCCAGAGTCTTTAACACACATCATATTATCATTTAATAAAAAACCCATTTCATAACCAATAAGATATACACATCACATCCACATGGAAAGGAAATACAATACAAAACTCAAAACAAATCTGATTATTTGGCACAAATCTATATCTCATGATCCTAAGGAATATTCTATAACCCATCATACCTCCATAGAACACAAACTAAATGATTGGTCTATCCACACAGAACCCTCTCCTATTGATTCTGGATCTTTACTAGCCACTCCATAAATGTCAGGTCTTCCTCGATATGTAACTCTCTATATTCAATGTCATGGGAGTCATTATGAAGATACTAACAGAGATGAGATATATATAAGATGCTATGAATCTAATCTAGTAATTCCAGGAGTGCCTACCGATAAGCCACCTCACCAATGCACTCTAACAACTTTAAACGTCCAAAAAACTAGGGTGAGATCTTACTCCCCCTGCCGAACCTCTTCTACCCATATTGAGGAGAAATATTTAGGAACATGTGGACCTTGAACTCAAACTCCAAGGCCCCTCTCCTACAATTGACATAAGACTTTTATCGGCCCTATGTTTCTTTCATTATATCATGAATAATCTGAACGTAATATATTTTTCTATACACCATATAAAGAATAATAAATAATGACTCCCCAACGTTGGACCAACACAACAAAGAACGACATGGTCGCCCGTAAAAATCCACAAATGGGTCCATGCTAGTGAATGAGTGGTGGCTATTTTATTAATGAAACTCAACCAAAGAAAAGTGATTTACCCATGATACACTAAAGTCCAAGATACATGGATGTGACATATCCTCCAACATCTAGATAGTTCACTCTATATGATCATTTTTATGTGGGAGGAAAATAGTGTTGAGTCACAACTGAGTGCCAAAATCATATTGTAATTCTCTCTAGAATCATGAGGTAAAACGAGCATCCTGATCTAAGAAAATAAATCATGAAACTCCATGAAACCTCATAACCTCATCCACATACCTTCTTTCTAAAACATCCATGATGCCCAACTCCTTGATTTCTATAAAGTGAGCCAACTTTTTCAACCGATCCATGATTACCCAGATAACATCACAACCTCCCTAATATCGGGGTAACTCTATGAAAAAGTCCATCGATATGTCATACTATTTCCACTTAGAAATATCCAAGGGCTATAAAAAAACTCCAAGAACATTATTATTATCCTTCAACTGTTAGAAAACCTAACACAGATCCACAAACTCCTCAACCACCAAATTCATCCTGGGACACCAAAACTACATCCTCAAGCCAGGGTACTTCTTAGACACACCTGGGTGTACCAAAAAATGTGATATATGAGAATAATGAAGGAATCCCTCATGTATCTCTATTGGAACACACTTATACCCTTGAAAAAATATTCAGTTCTCACCACCCGTCGACCATCCCTTCAGAGCATCACTATGGAAAACATGATCGTGCATCACATATACGACCAATTCTACCCACAAAGACTCCTCTATTGATCATACCATAAAAGACTAAATTTTTATATAAAAATGTAACCTCCTTCACTGACCACCCTTGTATCTAAGTACAAGGCTTTCAACTCCTCCATTGCCCTCAAACCATCTCCAAAATCGTAAAAAACATCCTTCCATGACTTCTTGTTCAAAGAATCAACCACAAAATTCCCCTTTCCTAAGGTGTAGGATATCTCAAATTCATAGTCTTGAAGAAACTTCATCCACCTATAATATCAAAGATTCATATCACAATGAGTAAAGATATACCTCAAGCTCTTATGATTGGTAAATACCACAAATCACCCCCCAATGAGGTAATGTCACCACAACTTCAGTGCAATCACAACTGATGCTAGCTCCAAATCATGGGTGGAATAATTATTCTTATAGAGTAATAACTAAATAGTCCCATAAGATAATACAACTTTATACTACATTAACCCACATCTAAATCCAAAAAATGAAGAATCATAGAACATCTCAAACATCACCCACTCTAATGGAAACTAAAGAATTGGAGGACTAATAAATCTCCCCTTTAGTTAGTCAAATGCTTCCGGAAATAGATTAGTACAGATAAAAATCATGGTCCTTCTTGGTGAAAGTTTTCAATGAGGCTAAAATCTATGATAAATAGGATACAAAACTCTGGTAATATCCCACAAGACCAAGGAATCTACGAACCTATGCCACATTATTGGTTACTGCCTAAGAAACAAATTCATCAATCTTTGAAAGTTCCACAACCACACCTTAATGGGACACCACATGGCTGATGAAATTCACATATAATTTCCAAAACATGCACTTATACAACTTTCCATAGAAATTATGGTGTTTAAGTACTTGAAAGATAGATCTAAGATGATTATCATGCCCCTCCTATGACTTTGAATAGACCAATATATCATTGATGAACAAGACTATGAACTAGTCTAGGAATTCATGGAACACAGACTCCATGGGCCCTATAAACATAGTTGGACAATTTGTGACACCGAACAGTATGACCACAAGATTGAAGTTACCATACCTTCATATAAAGGTAGTCTTCAAGATATCATACTCATTCACCCTCAACTTGTGATACCTAGACCATAGATTGATCTTAGAAAACTAACTAGCCTCCCTCAATTGGTAGAAGATATCATCAATCAATGGAAGATGGTAACGATTCTTAATCATCACCTAATTTAACATCTGGCAGTCTATACAAAGCCTCAGACTACCATCCTCCTTCTTGGTGAATAAAACTAGAGCATCCATTGGTGATACAATGGTCTAAATTAAACCCTTCTAAATGAGATCATCTATATGAATCCTTAACTCTTACAACTCACAGGGTTATATCTAATAAGGATCCATTGAAATCATATAAGAACCAAACTATAGATCTACCCCGAACTCAATATCATTTTAAGGGGGTATCATAAAAAATCATTAGGGAAAACATATAGGAGCTCCTTGATGACCCTAGGAACCTCAACTACCCCAATATTTATTAATTACATTGACAACTTAGCCATCAAGGAAAGAAGGGGATCCATGCATCTACCACCCAACTAAAAACTCCACTTGCCAAGGGAAACTCTATTTCAGCTATCCACATATAAAAAAAATGATTTTCCTTTGAAATTAGTCAATAATATATTCCATGGAATACAACAAGTTGATGTTGAGAATGAAGTCATGAAACTACATTTGCAGCAAGAAAAGACCCCCATAAGACTTTTGTGGCCCCATCATTAGTTTACACCCCCATCACACATCAAAGAAGATGGTATGAACTCCAACTAGTGTATTAAACATGTTTGGAATGAAAAGTATCTATATTTCTAGTTGAAAATCATGAACATGATAGGGTTAAATAAAGGAGTGTGAGGTCCTTGAATCAAAAAAGGAACAAATAAGGGTAGATGATAAATTGATCATACCTTTAATGATCTCTATCCCCTATGGAACTGCCTCCAACTCTACATGAAACCAACCATGACCAAATCATTTTCCTCTGTATTGATTGACACATCTATGGTCACACTCAGGTTGGGGTCCCTAAATATGAGGAACATCCTCATGTCGAACTATGACTGCCCCATCTATTCTCGATAGTGCCTAAGCCTGCTACCCTTACTGCTGAAATGGCCTCTCCAACAGCTTCTACTGTGGCTGACGCTGAACTAGACCACCTCTACGATACTAATCTCCAAGAACCAATGAAAACTTATTTTTTTGATGACTACAACCCTCAAAACCAAAGAAAACTTTCCCAATGACCCCAATAAAAGTAGGAAAACTAATGGAGCTAGAATTCTAGAAGAGAATATGGTGAGTTGGGTCCCCTATAGTTTGAAACCTAGAAGTCCATGGCACCTGAGAGTTTCCACTAAAAAATCTTCTCCTAGAGAAACCTTACCGATTCCTCTCTCATGGAAAACCTCTTAGAAAGTGAATATGCTCAATCACCTATGAATTCTTATGAATGTGTAGACACATTGAAAACATAAAAGGAGTAACTGAATACTATATAAAAGGATGGAGTTCCTCCTCAAGACACCATTCTCAAGACTCCCCACTAGGAAAATGATTAGGGAAAAAAATTCAAAATTCCTTGAACTTGATCCTATATTCCACATAGAAATGCTTCCATACCAAATAGATAGAAGTTACCACCTCTTTAATTCCTTTATGGTTGATGAGAGGAAATTTTCTAAAAACTACTTTTGAAATTAAACCCATGAAAAATCTGTCTCCTTTCACTCACCAAGATACAACATCCACCACTAATGCACAACCCCTAAGATCTGATAAACCACCGATGTAACCTAGTTCCCCACCAGGGCCTGGATAAAATTGAATGTGGTATTAATCTCCTCTATCTGGATATCTTTCTCTAGATCAAAAATTCTAACCTCATATTTTTCCAAAGCTAGCTGCTAAAGGGCATGTAACACCCTCTTCCACTGATCATCCTCCTCAACCGAGTCAAGCCTCCAATGGTAAATTGGGTAAGCCTACCGAACCTTAACATCCTGGACAACACATAGATGATAAACAATAGAAATATATGTAAGGGAAATATGGATTTACTAAGCCCAGTAGTATGGAATTTCATTAATATTCTTTTAATTCATTTTAACTTAAAAAAAACCTTATTCGATCAGAAGAAAAATCAATCATGATGCTTGTACCACTCCTTGGTCTCTATCCGCATAACAGTGTCAACTTTCTTGGTCATTAAATAGGATCATAGTCCTTGAATTAGATCATGGGGGGACCTAAATCCCATGTCCTATCCAGTTATCCTTGGCCTCTATCACACACCAATATCAACTGACACCATTTCCTTACCAACACATGTAATCCTCACTGTACCTATTCTGAACTCCATCCTATCCCTCAACCAAAACTTTTGATACCACTATATAATAACCCCCCCTCCAAAGGTACCCCTTCAAGGATAATAATAAAGTAAAGGAGATAATGACCCTGGAGTCCCACCTCTAGTAGGCCCCAGTCTGGAAATAGGAACTGAGGGTATAAAAATATCACAAAAATAGAATGAATTATCCTATATAATATAGGATCACGAGATTGGATAAATTAAACACAAGAAACTCAATGACATAAAATGAAAGAAAAAACTACCCCATAATGAATGAATATTGTAAAAAAATAAAAGAGTCTCTGAATAAATACCCAAAAGGAAAGTTATATAGTAGAGAATCAAAAACAACTCCAAATTCTTAGCTAGAAATGTTCTGAATGATCCTCAAACTCCTACTAGAAACCTGAAAAGCAAGTTTTTATATATATAGGGTGAGAATACAAGTATAATCCATATGATCATACCAAAATTATCTCATGAACATGTGAATGCACATACTAATTCACAAGTGAGGAAACAACAAAACCAACAACACCTAAACTGGTCAACTAACCAATCCCATCCTCACAATAACACACTCACTAAAATAATTCATCCAATTATTACAACATAATAAGAATCATATTGATAAAAGGTTACCTTGCACAACCTTCCCATTATTTTTTCACTCTTAAACCCCGAAATCATACATTATGGATCTCCTAACTCTTCCATATAGTAACCTTTCCTGAATACACCTAGTCCATTACACCACATCACACCATATCTCATTCGAAGTAACTTGATCCATTACATCGCATCACATATCAACCAAAGATGCCTATTCAATCACATCACATCACATATCTCCTGAGAAAACCTAGGACATAAAATCACATCTCATCCCCATGAAGACACCTAGGACATCACATCACCTCACACCTCACTCTAAGATAACTAGGACATCATATCACATCATAACCAAAACCATAATTGTTGGGTATCATGAACATTAATGACATAAAACTCATGCCCTCCTTCCACCATGCATAACCCCCACCATATGACATCTCATAAAGCATCACCACAATTCACTTTTGACTTTTGTCCATAAAAACCCTTAAATGTTAAAATCAAGAGGAAGAGAGAGTAGGGAATATAGGTAGCCAACTATCCAACCTCATCACCAAGATATTAAAAAAAACACCCCTAAAACATTTTTTTGTTATAACTTGTTGCTTTATATGGGTGGGGTGAATATATAAATCACAATGAACATACAAGGTATATATATAAAAACACAAAAAATCACAACATATGAGTTTACAACAAGAATTATATCCCAAATCACACCGTCACCACTAATCCTCCAAACTTCAACTACTTTCACTAGCATAACTAAATGCATAACCCCACACAAGCAACCCAAATGCCACAAAAAAAATCCAACCTTTCATTTTAGGTTAATCCAATTTCTATTTTTCTCATTACCAACCCATTTTATTTAACTAACCCCTTTATTTCACATTTAATCATACAAAAAAATTAACCACACATACCATATTATTTCAAGCATTCGTTAACCATTTCAACCCATTCCATTTCACTTCATCATTTTTAATTTGATTCCTTCAATACTCAGGAAACTAGTACAACACACCAAAATAAAAAACACCATTCTTCTCATGCCAACCAAACTCACATTACCACAATTTCATATCATCACAACTTCTTTTCACATCCACCACATCATAATATCTTTCCACATCACAACCACTATGTCAAAACCACTTTCCATATCACAACTAACTTTTCACATCAAAACCACTTTATACATCATAGATTCCATGTGATATATCCACATCACATCACATCTCCCTGAAACACCATGACCACACATCAAAAACACACATCAAATCCACACATCACAAATTCAGATAAATTATTTTATATTTATAAAAGGTATTTTCATCACATTTACTTATTTATTTCAAGGCAATTCTCACACAATATATAATTTCTAGGGGGAAAACATTTAATTAGAAGGATATAAGTGATTTTACACTTTAATTCAAGGTGATAATCAATAACCAAACAATAAGGGTTCCACAGACATAATTACTATAGTGGAAATAAATCCACAATGAACATGATTTTTAGCAAGGAATCAAGCCCACACAATCACAATATCAACAATATCAAAGGCGGTAAAATATGAGATTTTGTTTCCCTTACCATTAAATTTAAATTAAACCAATTATTTATATTTATTAGTATAGTTCATACCATATTCCCAATAGATAAAAAGATCATAAACTCTCCTGCTTGATATAACTAATTGATAAAGGAAGGATCAACTACCACACATGAATCTTTCTGAATTATTGCATAAGGTTAGAATGAGAGGGATACAACCAATAAGCACCTAGAAAAAGGAGAACACCATGATCACCCTAAAAAACACACCAAAACATATTCTTAAAAAAACATCCCCCAAACCAATGTTTTTCTAGATAGAAAATTTCTCTAGATTAAGAAAAAGGAGAGAAATAGGGGGAAGGAAAGAAAGAAACTTACATAGAACCTACAAGGATTAATCAACCAAGGATGGGGTTGAAAGACACTGAAATATGGTTGAAATAAATCCTTGGAATGCACTTAGGTCATAAAATAACTAAGAATAAAGTCAGGATAATGATGGGGTTTGAGGGGGTTTTGGGTTTTTATACCCAGTCTGTAAAACAAAACACCACGACACAACCTATCAATCTACAATGCAGAACTATTGAAAAGGGAGGGGACTGTGTTGTAAGGTTAAGGGACTATGTTTCAACCTAGATGGTCAAAGATTCTATAATAAGTGTGACTATATATATACCACAGATCCAATAAAATAGGAAAGGGACCATGATGTAGCCTATCTTACCACATCACATACCCAAACAACCGAGGAAGACACTACACCACAACTCATCTCTATGGTACAACTTCCCCGAAAAAATACTAGAACCACCAAAATATTTTTTCTAATCCCCCTATATCAAAATAGGATAATCCATACTAAAAATTCTATCCTTTATCATGTAGTTAAATATCCATACTGCAGAACTCCATTGAGATGAAATCTCAACTCCATCTTTTCATTTTACCCTCTAAACTCATCGGGACTTTCCCCAGATGCCTCCACCACCAAAATTACCACAAAGTAACTGGTCATAAGGTCTATATCATTATAATAGACATCAACCAAAAAAAGAAATGGGATGGGTGGTAAAGATGATAATTCAATATACATGCCAATATTTTACAAAATAAACAAAAAATAACAAAAGAACTTATAACCCATATCTATGTGAAATGGGGTATCATCCCACAACCATGTTACCACCATATAAGTGTAGAATGGGTACCCACTACCTCAAAAAAATTCCTTTCCCTTTCCTTCATTAGAAAAATGTCTATATACACCCATGGGTGTATTCAGGGTGTTATCAAAGATCCCACTAATATCCCACCAGGTGTTCCATATCAAACCTCTATTAGAAAAACTAAACATGCTAGTTTGAATATAATAAATTGATATAATCTTGAGATTTATAATAAAAACAAGTAATAAGAAGGAATTACACTAATTAACTAAATAGTGAAAGAAGACGGTTCAAAAGTTATGTTTCTAAATAATATTTTGGGTTGACACCCAAAAACTACCAAGGGTAGTGAACCTAGTGTTTCTACATCACTAACTAGGGTTGTTTACTCAGTGAAATGAGACTACTACCATGTCACTAGTTAGTGGGGGTGCTACATACTATGTCAATAGCATTGGTAGTGGAGGGGGAACCTTTCCCTATCTATGTTAGCCTACCGAAGCACCCGGGGTTCCCATGAGTTTTGTTAAAATTATACACTATTCATAAATCAAGTCTTTTAATCAATGATTTCATAATAAAATCCAATTTTAAGATTAATAAAGTATTTTTTCCATTACAAATAATAAAAGGTAAACCTATATCACATGAGCTCTATCAATTTATTAACAAATCAATATATATAATACTATCATAATCCTTTATAAATCGATTTAAAAGAGGAAATCATATTTATTCAAACTAGAAAATGAAATTATAAGGAACCACTCACCAAAAAACAACCCAAATCGGAGGAAACCACTCACCATCTATGAAAATACATCTATAATGATAGAAGGGATCCTTTAGAGGCACAAATAACCCAGAAACACTAAAAAACCCACATATAAAATCGAGAAATAGGATCCCTAGGTCACTATGGATTCATATAGAAGTAAAATCTAATAAAAAATATGGAATGATCTTAAAAGAGAAGATATGAGGAGTTTATTTGGTGTTTACCTTGATGGTATTTAAAGAGACCCACAATAAATCAAGGTTGGAGGAGAATGGAGGCATGAATAGAGTGCTAGGGAGGCATGGAGTCAAGCAAGGGTGAAACAAATAGGGTTAAGGATTTAATTTCAAAAAGTGGAAAAATAAATATCTCAACATTTTTAATTTCTGGGAAGATAGCATGCTTTGGCTGCATGGTTTAACAAATCGTGTGTTAACCATGTAATCTATAGTGCCCCAGACATGAACTCCTCTATCCAGTGCTAATTTTTTTAAACACTATCTTTGATACTAAGTGAGATAAACCAATCTAAATATATCTTTATTTTACATCATTATCATAAGTTAAAAATTAAATCTCAAAAATAAATACAAAATCCCAAGAATGGAAGATTCAATGTCTTTGAAAGTAAGATATATAAGAAACTTATTTTATGATACTTGCGAACTTCCTCTATAATTGATCTATAATATATTCCCTTCTATACTTATCATAAATTACACTCATCTTCATAACTTGAGAAAATATAAACATAAGAAGGGGTGAGATCAAATGCATAGTAAGGGTAAACATAAGCGATAATGATCAAAGATCAAAAGTGAGAATAAGATAATAATATGTGCATAATCAATGTACCTAGAAATAATGTAACATAATCATACCCAACAAATAATAGATCAAAAATCACGAGTCATGGAATAAGGAAAAAGGAATGAATGAAAAGAGAGCAGAAACATTAGTCAATAAACATGATCCATGAGAGTGTAATATAAGGAGACCTTATAAATGTGGCATAAAAATTATCATTAGGAAACACCACCTTCATGAGTCACATACTTTCACCCGAACTTTCAAGAAAACTTAATTATAACTGCATATATATCACCTTCGCGTGTCACAAACTTTAACCCATAATTGAGATAAAACTTATTTATGCTCATGTTTTCATATCTTATGAGATTTAAACTTTTAACCAATCACTAATACAAAAAAGGCATTTAACAGCGATAAAAATGTCCTTTATTAGTGCTAGAGAAGCACTGACTACTAGAGCAAGGTTAAAAGCCCTAGCCTTTTCTCAGTACTCAAAAATCCCTGATAAATGGGTCCTTTATCAGCGCATTCTAAATTTATGATAAAGGAACCCTTTATCATCACTTTCTCAAGCACTCCTAAAGGACCATTTATCAGTGCTTCTATAAGCACTGATAAATGACTCATTTATCAGGAATTTTAAAAGCGCTGATAAAGGGGCATACAATAGTGTGATGCTACAAAACACTACCCCACTAGTGCAGTGTTCTATAATAGTACATCACAACACCAAAAACACTAAAAAATGAACAAAATAATGTATTAATATATAATTTAAATAAAGAAAAAACAATCTAGGCTCATTTTCTTAGTTTTGGTGACATGATGCACGTTTTAAATTAAAATGCTACTTATATATTAAAAAAATAACATGGATTCATACCAGTCACACCATGCATCATATTGAGGTATGGATGATTCGTACATATCTTAAATGACTTATGGATCATTTTCCTAAAGTATTAAAAAATTTTTTATGTGTTTTCCTGGTTTTGAGTATGTCACTTGTACTTTTTACTAAAATGTCATTTTAAACTTGAAACACACACATTGACTCATAGTAGTCATATCATGTGTCAGTATGACATGATAATTATTACTAAATATCACAAATTAATTTTGAATCTTTGTCATAAATTATAAATACAATTTGAGTTCATTTGCTTAGTTTTCAGTGAGTAACACTTTTTGAACTAAAATTTTTATTTTAAACTAATAACAGACACATTGAGTCATACTAGAAACATCGTGTATCAGGTTGATGTGAAGATAATTCATAAACATCAGAAAATATTTATAGATCATTTTCCTAAAGTATCAAAACAATATGAATGAATTTTCTTGGTTTTGAGTATGTGAGTTTTCCTTTTTACTAAAATTGGCATCAATTTTAAATAAAAAGTGGCACTTTGAGTCATATCAGTCACACCATGCATTGGATTGTGGTACAACTAATTATAACATGTCCCAAATGGATTATATATATCACTTCAACAAATTATCAAAACAATATGAATGCATTTATTCTGTTTTGAGTATGCCACTTATCTTTTTTACTAAAATGTTATTTTAAACTGGAAACATACACTTTGACTCATACTGATCACATATTATATCAGTTTTACATGAGATCAATTACTACAAGTCCCAAATGAATTTTTAATCAATCTACTAATTTATCCAAAAAATCCGAGTGCATTTTCTCTATTTTCAGTGAGTGATATTTTTTGAACTAAACTACGTTTTTAAACTAATAATGGAAACATTAATCCATACCAGGAACACCGTGTGTCATATTGAGGTTTAGTTAATTTATACATATCAAAAATGACTTATGGATTGTTGATCTAAATTATGAAAACAATATAAATCCTTTTTATTGATCTTTAGTAGTCTAGTTATCATTTTTGTTAAAATTGATGTCATTTTTTAATAAAAAGACGTACTTAGAGTCATATCGGTCAGACAGTGCATCAGATTGAGGTACAACTAATTCCTACTCCCCTAAAATGACTTATTGATCATTATACTAAAGTATAAAAACAATATGAATGCATTCTATCAATTTTGAGTACGTCACAGTTTTTTACTAAAATTTCATTTTAAACTCGAAACACACACTTTGACCAATACTGATCACATCATGTTTTAGTTTGATGGAAGACTGATTCCTACATTTCATAAATGAATTACAAAACAATGTGATAAATTATCAAGACAATGTGAGAATATTTTATTTGTTTTCAGTGAGTGACATTTTTTGAACTAAACTGTCAATTTTAAACTGATAGCAGACAAAATTACCCAGAAAAATAATTATTTATAATTAATATAATATAAAATTTTTTATTAATAGAATTTTTTATTTTCATTAGAAAAAATAGTATTATATACTTATAGAATAATATATTGTATATTTCAATAAATTTAAATATGATAAATAATATACATATACACATATATAATTATATTCAAATAATGATACTAATAAAATACATATATATAGAAGATATATAAAATATTTAGAAAGATTCACTTTATTTATCAATTTATCAAATGAGGAGTGACTTCTATTTTATAGTTTTTGATGGTGGAAGGTGAAAACCCCGTTTAGGTTTATTTCTTATCAAGGTAAGTGTGAACGAAGTGTACGCCTACATCAACCTCTTTTTCTAATCATATACAATCCCATTTTTTTTTATAAAATAAAACCTATTAAAATGGGATATGTTTTATCAAAAAAATTTAAAAAAATTCTCAACCAATTATTTTATTAAATTTTTATTCGGATCCTTGTGGATAATTTTGGGGATAAAAATGAAAGTAATTCATCATTAAATCTGCCTCCACGTCAGAACAAATAAATTAATTTCAGTAACATGCACTTGTCTGCTGAAATTACACTGTAGAATACCAAGACCCCCAGGATGTGTAGCACTAAAGCTGTTTAATATAATTCTTCAGTCTTCACCCTCTCTATTTCTTTCCTTCCCTTCACTCTATCTTTTCTCTATTTGTGTAGATATTTTATCTGGAAGGAGTTGGTGGAAATAGAGGTGTCGAGTTAATAACTTGTGCCAATGGGGTAATTCCCACAAATGGGAGACATTTTTCCCTTTTATAGAACATAATGAAGTACAATTTTCTTCCTCATCTGCTCATCCCCTGAACAGTTATCATTGCAATTTGTTGTTCGACACACATTCACCATCTCTTGTGGATATAAACCTATGTTTCTTGTACTACTGTAAGTTGTAGTCATCCCATGGGATAAATAATTATCAATGTATTGTAAGAAACATAGGTGCATGTCAAAAAGTTATGGGGGATGAGTCTAACAGGAAAAAATTACAATCATAACTATTGGAGAGATGAAACTGATGAGGATGAAAATTATACTTCATTGTGTTCTATGAAAGGAGAAATTCCTCTAATTGGTGAGAATTACACCATTAAAACTAGTTATTAACTTGATGCCTCCATTTCCACCAACTTCTTTCAGATCAAATCTCCACACTACTAGAGAAATGATAGAGTATTGGGTGGGAAAGAAATGGAGAGGGTGGAGACGAAAGAATCAGAATAGATAACTTTAGTGCTGCGCTACCTAGGGGTCTTGGGTTGCTACAGTGTAATTTCTGATAATGAGTGTTTGTTACTGAAATTAATTTATTTGATTTTACATCGAGGTAGAGTTGATGATTAATTACTATCATTTTTAACCTTGAAATTATCCATAAGGATCCGAATAAAACTTTAATAAAATAATTGGTTGAGGATTTTATCTAATGTTTTTTGATTAAACTTGGACTTTTTAATAGGTTTTATTTTATTAAAAAATGATAGGGTTTAATAAGATTAGAAAATGAGGTCGTTGAGACGTATACTTCTTTCACACTTACGTCGATATGAAATAAACCCGAATGACATTCATGCCTTCCACTGTAAAAAACTATAAAATGGAGGCCACTCCTCATTCAATACATAGATAAATACGAATAATCTACCTAAATATTATATATATATATATGTTATATATATATGTATTATATTTTTAACCTTATTTGAATATAATTATACATATATATGTATATTATTTATCATATTGAGATTTATTTAAATATATAATATATTATTCAATATATATATAATTCTATTTTTCATAATGAAACTAAAACAATACAAATAAAAATAATTTTTAAATTATATTAATTATAGATAATTATTATTCTGAGTAATTGTGTATAAAATATTATTATTTAAATTTTGGAAAGTTTAATGATTTAAAAAAACTGTATATATAGTTATCTAATTTTATTATTTCGAAGGTAACATGAGTTTATAATATTCTATTGGTTATTTAAGTATAAATTATATTATTGTTAATTCAATGTATACATATACCTAAAAAGTATATATAGACCTAAAATGATGAATACCTAAACTAATTTCTTATATAGATAATTTGATAACTTCCATTCACCGAGGAGATGTGCCCCCCTAAAACTCACATCAAACAACCTTTTCATTGCAGGGGTTAGTAGAAACATCCTACTAACCCTGCCCCATCGACCCTTCACCAACATGAGGCTTGAAGCCCTTGACATTATCTTTAGAAACCACAACCTTCTATTGTTTACGATTCTTGGTCCCTTGCCTATAGTACGGAAGGGTAGGGCACATCCGAACTGCATGCCCATACCCTCCCAGACCATGCCATGGGTGTGGAGTTGTGGGAAATCTACAACACTTCTGCAGGACTGTATGCCCTTACTAGACTGGGACTATAGCATCCTGCCTTTTTATTACATAACATTTCATTACATTTTACAAAACTGAGGATCTTTAAGGTTTAGTGTCTTGGAAATCAGGAACATAATACATAAAAACAACATAAAAAATTCTCTTAAACCACTTTTAAGGCTTAATCATAAGTTCATCCTAAGTATAATGACTGCATCTCATAACCTGGAGACATACATTCAAAGGAAAGGGTGAGCAGAAAGCCGAGTAAGGGTAAACAAGGGAGTCAATGTACTTGTGATATCAATAAGAACTTGAATAAAAACATGAAGACATGAGAAATGGAAGAATAGACATATTATAAAGAAAATAACTTGAATATGTTGCTACAACATTTCATTTAGACAATCATTTCCATATCACCAAGGTCCATCCCCAAGGTGTCATAAAAAAAATTACCAAGGTTATTCACCAAGGTATCGTTAAAATGGTCATCTCTAGAGATTAAGTCTTTACCCAATGAATTGGAGCGCTATCAGGGCGCACCCTTAATTTGTATTTATTATAATGTGAGACACATACATCATCATCAATTATTTCATAAATAAACCATATAGCATAAAATAAATGGGTTTCATTTCATAGTCATAACATTTTAAAAACTGCTTTAAAGATGTGATCTTTATGTCACTTTAAACCCACAGAATATTAAAGCGGGTCTCATGCATGTAAGTCCCAGAATTTAAAATAGGAAATTTTGGTATATATGTGAATAACTCTGTAGAAGAAATATCTTTGAGTATTCACTTAATAAAATAAAATAATTTGAGAAAAAGAGAGAGGCATTTTGAGACGAAAATTCTACATCATAACGACTATGTTATAGGGTTTTAGAAAATATTGAAAAGAGAGGGGACATGGGTCAACCACTCATAAATGACCCTTAAAACAGTAGTGGTACAGAATATAATGGATATATGAACATGGTAATGAAATTTTAAATACATACCATATGAAATGAAAAACATGGAAGGAAGACAAAAATAAGATTTCTCTTATGAAAAATTCGGCACCCTAACGACGTCCCTTAAAACTTCAAAAAATGAATTGATGAGATCAAATAGGGTCTATCATCATATGAACATAAAATAACAGTATTATGTATATAGATATCATGCCACAACATGGAAAAAAGGAACTTGAAATACTTGACATGAAAGTAGAACATTGAAAAATGGGAAGAGTGAAAGAATCCCTTACCTTGAAGTGTAACTTTGAAATATTGATGTTTGGGACCTTGGGAGGATTGAAGGAACCTTGGGAGGACTACTTGGGAGGTAAGGAGACCATAACTTTGTTGAGTAGGATTTTGGAATGGAAAGGATGAGAGAGTGGCTTGGTATTTTTAGGGAAAGTGAGGGGACAAGGCATTAATGGCCAAGGGACACCTCATTGGTGGTATTGGAAAAACCATTGGCTTGCCCAAGGTATTTTCCCATGGTATTGGCCACTTGGGACACCTAATACCTTATATTACTATTCATAAGTCGACCAGAATTTTTACGTAATTATTACATCCTTAATGATGTCATTAAACACCCGGAACTCTAAACTGAAAATTCACTATTCACCGAAAATTCAAATTTTTCAGAAAAATCCCAAAAATTCACCTTAACATAATATAGATGCTCTAAATTCAAAAATTAACTCCATTTTATAAAAATAATTTTCTAATTTTTTTTAATTTAATTTTTTAAATAAAAAACACTATTCACCTGAAAAAACTATTACTTAACAAATAATTTCTGAAATAGTTATTTACCTATTTTATTGTATCACATTACTTAGTCAAGGTGCCTCAATTATATTAATACTTTCTTTAAGTGAGATTACTAACCAATTTGGTCACATTACTAATCCTAAGCGTAAAATCACTATTCATAATTTACTATTCCCCAAAAATTAAGTTTATCTTATTGGACTCCAAATTTCTTACTGAACACATTTACAGAAGAACATTTTTTGAAAATCCTTACACATTATTTGTTATTTAAGGTTTTCCTAAATGTTTTAAAATATCATTTTTTTTCAAAATTCATCCATAAGATACATCCTATTTTTATCCGGACATCTGAAAAAATCACAAAATTCACCATAGGAAGAAATCAAAATTTTATTTATCTCAAGGTATTACACAAAGTAGCTATGGTCTCATTACATAGCCCCTTATAACACCAGCATAAGACCTAAGTGTAAGGTGTGATAAGGAGAGAGAATATTGGGGAGGCTCAGATAACATTGCCCTAGTAGTAATCTCTACTAACTTGAACTTCTCCCGTAGGTGATTCTGTTCAAGCTTGACATGATGGAGTTCTACTTGGGCTTGGTCCAAAGCGAAGCCCAAAGATGCCACCTCCTTCCCAAGATCTGATAAGTGGGATTCATATGGTTTGGGTCTACTAGATGAAGCCATCGATTCTTCTTTCTACATTAACCATTAACATCTCTATTAAATTGTTAAGAGTAAATTAAAATACTATTCAAAAAGTTTGGGTCGTTACATTCTTCTCCCCTTAAGAAATTTCATCTCTAAAATTTTAAACCAAAGGCTGAGACGAAAAGGTGAGGGTACTTTTGCTTCATTGTTTCCTCAAGCTCCCACGTCTCTTCTTCATACTTACGATTCCTCCAAAACACTTTCACAAGGTGGGTAGTCTTGTTGCATAGAACCTTGTCTCTATAGTCTAAGATCTCCACTGGCTGCTCCTCATAAGAGAGGTCATGTTTCAGTTGTACCACCTCTGGGTTCCGTACATGTGAAGGGTTAGGTATGTACTTCCTCAAGAGAGATACATGGAAGAAATCGTGAACTTGAGCTAGGTTCGGTGGAAGTTCTAGACGATAGGCCACTGCTCCTATACGATCAAGGATTTCGAAGGGGCCAATGTACCTAGGGATGAGCTTCCCTTTCTTCCCAAACCGCATTACTCTTTTCCATGGATAAATTCGATGGAAGACTTTGTCACCAACACCAAACTCCAAGTCCCTCCGACGGTTGTCAGCATAGCTCTTCTGCTGACTCTAAGTAGCCTTTATGTGTTATTGGATGGCATGAACCTTTTCTGTCATCTCTTGCACAAGATCAGGCCCAAGAATCTTTCTCTCACCAGCTTCATCCCAACAAGTAGGAGTTATACATCGCTTTCCATAAAAAATCTTCATAGGGTGCCATCTGAATACTCTAATGGAAGCTGTTGTTTTATGAGAACTCAACTAATGGGAGGTGTTGATCCCATCCACCTTTAAATTCTATTGATCAAAATCTCAGCATGTACTCAAGTTTATGAATTGTCCTTTCAGATTGGCCATCAGTTTGAGGATGATAGGTCATACTAAAATTCAATTCAGTATTCAGTGCATGTTAAAGACTTATCCAGTATTTTGATGTGAATCTTGGATCACGATCAGATACGATGGATAGTGGTACCCCATGAAGCCTTACCACTTCCTTTACGTATATCTTGGCAAGTTGATCTGGAGATAAATCTTCTCAAAAAGAGATAAAATGGGCGGTCTTGGTGAGATGGTCCACTATAACCCATATCACATTGTTCCCTTTAGATGTTTTCAGAAGACCAGTGACAAAGTCCATAGTGATATTATCCCACTTTCATGATGGTATGGGTAGCGGTTGTAATACCCCCTAGGAATTTGTCGTTCTACATTTACTTGTTGACACACCAAGCACCTTGCAGTGTAATTAGCAATCTCCCTCTTCATGTTATCCCACCAATAATGATCACAAAGTTCTCTATACATTTTAGTGCTTCCCTAATGTATAGAGAAAGTAGAGCTATGAGCTTCATCCATCAGTTCTTTCTTTATCTCCGGAATAGATGAAACACATAGTCTTGTACAAAATTTCAATACACCTTCTTGATCAATATTGAAATCAGTAAACTTCCGATCCTTCATAGCCTCAAACTTCTCCTACAACAAAAGATCTTCTTTTGAAGCCTTCTTGATCTTCTCTCGTAATGAAGGTTGAGAAATAATTTGGGATAGGGTTGATGATGTCCCTTCCCTTCCAATTCCCATGTCTAGTTTTACTAGATCCTTAATCAAGGGATATCCTAAGATCCTCATTGTTTCCAGAAAAATAGGGTCTTTCCTGCTTAACGCATCTGCAACTTTGTTTGCTCTTCCAGGGTGATAATGCATTGAACAATCATAGTCTTTAATAAGCTCCAACCATCTCCTTTGTCTCATGTTCAATTCTTTCTTCATGAAAATATACTTTAAACTTTGTTGGTCGGTGTATATATCACATTTCTCCCCATAAAGATAGTTCCTCCATATCTTTAGAGAAAAAACAACTACTGCCAGCTCTAGATCATGCGTAGGATAATTCTACTCATGTTGCTTCAGCTGACGAGATGCATAAGCAATTACCTTCTCATTTTTCATGAGGACGCACCCAAGCCCTTTCAGAGAGGCATCACTAAAAATAACAAGTCCTTCTCCAATAGAGGGTAGTGTTAACACAGGTGCAGTAACCAATCTCTTCTTCAGCTCTTGGAAACTTTCCTCGCATTGCTTTGTCCAGATGAACTTAACCCCTTTTTGAGTCAACTTGATTAGTGGATTAGAAAGTCGTTAAAAGTTTTTCTGAAACCTTCTATAATATCCTGATAAACCAAGGAAACTATGAATCTCAGTTACTGTTGTGGATTGAGGCCACTCCTCCACAACCATTTTCTTTGTAGGGTCAACCGATATTCCTTCGTTGGTTACGATGTACCCCAAGAAAGCCACTTTTTGTTACCAAAACACACACTTGTTGAACATTCCAAATAGCCTCTCCTTCCGCAGAGTTTGCAAAATAACCCTTAGATGACCTTCATGCTCTTGACGAATTTTTGAATATATCAAAATATCATTAATAAAAACTACCACAAAGTTATCAAGGTAGTCCTTAAAGACTCTATTCATCAAATCCACGAAAATAACAGGAGCATTATTCAAGACAAAGGGAATAAAAATAAACTCATAGTTCCCATATCTTGATCAGAAGGCAGTATTTGGAATATCTTCCTTCTTCACCCTCATTTGATGATAACCAGATCGAAGATCAATATTGGACAAGAATTGAACACCACAAAGTTGGTCAAATAAATCATCAATTCTTGGAAAAGGTCATTTTTTCTTCACTGTGATCCCATTCAGTTCTCTATAATCAATGCACAACTGCATTGATCCATCCTTCTTCTTCACAAAGAGAACCGGTTCTCCCCAAGGAGACACACTTAGTCGGATAAAACCCTTCTCCAACAAGTCTTGGAGTTTATCCTTTAAATACTCTAGCTCCACATTTTCCATTATATACGGGGTCTTTGATATCGGTTGAAATCCAGGTACGAGTTCAGTAGAGAACTCTACCTCTCTTCTTGGGGGAGGTCTAGGTAACTCCTCAGGAAATACATCCATGTATTCCTGGACAATCATAACATCTTCTATTTGTATACCCCCTTTTCCTTCTTCATCCTCCCTGATTAACTCCATAAAGAAGGCTATAGGAGGTTCCTCTAGACAAAGATCAGGTCGAGATATCTCTCCTTGGAAGATAATTGTAGGTTGTTCATTCAAGACTACTGAGATTTCCTTACTTCTTCATTTGATCTTAGAATTATACTTTGAGAGCCAGTCCATCCCTAGTATAATGTCGAATTCCCTAATGGGAATGACTACTAGATTTGCAATAAGATTGTGCTCACTAAAGTAAACACTAGAGTCTCTAAACACTGTTTATGCATGGATAATCCCACTTGAAGTCTTGAATGAAAAGTCTACCTCTAGCAGTTCAGGGATTGATTCTATATTCTTTGCACACTTGGAGGAAATAAAGGAATTCATTTAACCAGAATCAAACAAAGTACTTTCTAGTTTTGAGAGGACAACAAGAGTACCTGCTACCATGTCATTTGGAGATTCAACTTCAGTTTTTGTGATAGAAAAAGCACGACCTTGCTCCCTTGGCCTTTGCTGAGGTTGATGGTGATTCCCCTCCACTGCGCTCGGATTTGGACAGTGATTAGAAAAGTTTCCAAGCTGTCCACACTTGAAGAATTGGACTTTGGGTAGGGCCGGAACCATCTTTACTCTATCGTTAGTGTTGGGGAGTTGAGGATTCACCTCACTACGACAATTCTGAGCAATATGGCCTTCTCTTCCACACTTGTAGCACTTTCCACTTCTAATCAAGCAGTGCCCTGAATGCTTCTTCCCAAATTTATTATATGTGGAAAGTTGCATTTTCTTTCCACCTCTTTCCTGATCAAAGCTTCTTCCCAGGCTTGGTTCTAGAGCTCTCTTCTTCTCATTAGACTTGTGTGACCACTGTGTCTCACCAAACTCCAGTTTGACTTTCATAGCACTTTGAACTATTTATTCTTAGCTATCATAGTCCCTGTTGGATAGATTATTCCATAGATGAGGTCGTAGTCCACCAAATAATCTATCAACCTTACCATTAGGGTCCATGACAAAGCTTGAGGTATAATGGTAAAGCCTTGTGAAGTTCATCTCGTAGATTCCAACAGACTCATTCTCATTCTGCTTCAGTTCGAGAAATTATTTCTCCATTCTTGTTCTCATTGAACGAGGGAAATACTTATTGAATAATATTCCCCTGAACTCTTCTCACTCCATAGCATCTATATCTCATCTTGGCTTCATGTTTTTTATCAGTGACCATCACTGATCAGCTTCTCCCTCTAGGCGGTAAACATCAATGGTGAATTTTTCTTGTTCCGAACAATGAAGTATAGAAAATATCTTTTCAATGGAGCTTATCCATTGTTCCACAACCAATGGGTCAGTAGATCCACTGAATTTTGGTGGTCATTGGCACATAAAGGACTCACCAAAAATGTTGTTCCCTTCATGGTGATATCGGCCTTTCAGATTGATTCAAGTTATTACTCATAACTTGAGTCTGTTGGTTTGTCATTCACATGAATGTTTCCATTCCAGCTTCCATTGGAGAGCTGTCAGTGCATGGTTCATTGTGGTCACCATTTTCACGATTCCTCATATTGCACACCATTTTCTAAAAGAATAAAATCTTTGTGAGAAACTTGTTTAATTTACGAATCTTTTAACTATAAAGGATTCTATGTCTTAAAACATCATGCTTAAATAATTATATTTCTCTACAATTATTTCATAATGATTCATAAAAAGATTGCGATTAACCAAACATATCCCCCGAAAGTGTCTTAAACAAGAGTGCAGCAAGGCCCGTTGTCATGCAGCAGTTCCCATTCGAGTCTAGCTCAAAGTGGTGTTTTCGGGTTTTACCCCTATGTACATCTATGCCAGAGCTGCCTCTACCTGCTAGTATCCAGACAGGGATGTATTTGCTTGATAAACCACTTACTCAATACTCACTAAAATTCCAGGAATATTTCCTACATTTAATCTTTTTATAGGGTTCTTCCTAAATTTTTCATATCTTAATTTCCCTAAATAACTAAATCGTCCTTTGATACCAACTATAGCATCCCACCTTTTTATTATATAACATTTCATTACATTTTACAAAACTGAGGATCTTTAAGGTTTAGTGTCTTGGAAATCAGGAACATAATACATGAAAACAACATAAAAAATTCTTCTAAACCATTTTTAAGGATTCATCATAAGTTCATACTAAGTATAATTACTGCATCTCATAACCTGGAGACATATATTCAAAGGAAATGGTGAGAAGAAAGACCAGTAAGGGTAAACAAGGGATTCAATTTACTTGTGATATCAATAAAAACTTGAATAAAAACATGAAGACATGAGCAATGGAAGAATAGGAATATCATAAAGAAAAGAACTTGTAACATAAATTGAATATGTGGCTACAAAATTTCATTTAGACAATCATTTTCGTATCACCAAGGTCCATCCCCAAGGTTTCATAAAAAAAATTAGCAAGGTTATTCACAAAGGTATTGTTAAAATGGTAATCTCTAGAGATTAAGTCTTTACCCAATGAATTGGAGTGCTATTAGGGCGTACCCTTAATTTATCTTTTTTATAATGTGATACACATATATCATCATCAATCATTTCATAAATAACCCATATACCATACAAGAAATGGGTTTCATTTCATAGTCATAACATTTTAAAAATTAATTTAAAGACGTGATCTTTATGTCACTTTAAACCCACGGAATAGTAAAGCGGGTATCATGTATGTAACTCCCAGAATTTAAAATAGAACATTTTGATATATATGTGAATACCTATTTAGAATAAATATATTTTAGTATTCTCTTAATAAAATAAAATAATTTGAGAAAAAGAGAGAGGCATTTTGAGACGAAAATTCTGCAGCATAACGGCTATGTTTCAGGGTTTTAGAAAATATTGAAAAGATAGGGGACATCGGTCACCCACTCAGAAATGATCCATAAAACAGTACAGGGACATAATATAAATTATATATGAACATGGTAATTAAATTTAAAAGACATTCCATATGAAATGAAAAACAAGGAATGAAGACAAAAATAAGATTTTTTTTATGAAAAATTCGGCAGCATAACGACGTCACTTAAAAATTCAAAAAATGAATTTATGCGATAAAATAGGGTCTCTCATAATATGAAAATAAAATAATAGTATTATGGATATAGATATAATACCCCAACATGGAAAAAAGGAACTTGAAATACTTGACATGAAAGTAGAACTTTGAAAAATGGGAAGAGTGAAAGAATCCCTTACCCCGAAGAGTAACTTCGAAATCATGAAGTTTGGTACCTTGGGAGGCTTGAGGGAACCTTGGGAGGTAAGGAGACCAGAAATTCGTTGAGGAGGATTTTTTAATGGAAAGGATGAGAGAATGGCTTGGTATTTATAGGGGAAGTGAGGGGACCAGCCATTAATGGCCAAGGGACAGCTCATTGGTGGTATTGGCCAAACTATGGGATTGACCAAGGTATTTGCCCATGGTATTAGACACTTGGGATACCTCATAACTTATATTAATATTCATAAGTATACCAGAATTTTTACATAATTATTACATCTTTAATGATGTCATTAAAGACTCAAAACTCTAAACTGAAAATTCACTATTCACCAAAAATTCAACTTTTTCAGAAAAATCCCAAAAATTCACCTTAACATAAAATCGATGATCTAAATTCAAAAATGAAATCATTTTATAAAAATAATTTTCTAAATATTTTTAATTTAATTTTTTAAATAAAAAACACTATTCACCCAAAAAAGCTAATACTTAACTAATAATTTTCGAAACAGTTATTTACCTATTTTATTAAATCACATTACTTAATCAAGGTGCTTAAATTATATTTATACTTTCCTTAAGTGATATTACTAATCCATTTGATCACATTACTAATCCTAAGCGTAAAATCACTATTCATAATTTACTATTCACCAAAAATTAAGTTGATCTTATTGGGCTCTAAATTTTTTACTGAACACATTTGCAGAGGACCATTTTTGGAAAATCCTTACACATCATTAATTATTTATGGTTTACATAAATATTTTAAAATATCCTTTTTGTAAATTCATCCATAAGATACATCCTATTTTTATCCAGACATCTGAAAAAATCACAAACTTCACCATAGAAAGGAATCATAATTTTATTTATCTCAAGGAATTACAAAAAGTAGCTACATTCTCATTACATATCCCCTTATAACACAAGCATAAGACCTAAGCGTAAGGTGTGCTAAGGTGAGAGAATCTTGGGGAGGCTTGGATAACATTTCCCTAGTAGTAATCTCCACTAACTTGGACTTCTCCCGTAGGCGATTCCGTTCAAGATTGACACGCTGGAGTTCTGCTTGGGCTTAGTCCAAAGAGAAGCCCAAATATGCCACCTCCTTCCCAAGATATAATAAGTGGGATTCATATGGTTCGGTTCTACTAGATGATGCCATCGATTCTTCTTTCTGCATTAACCATTAAAATCTTTATTAAATCGTTAGGAGTAAATTAAAATACTATTCAAAAAGTTTGGGTCATTACAGGGACTGGATCAGTGGCTTCCAGAGGGGTATCAATTCAGTTAGAGTTGAACAGGGTGAAAGGATCTCTGTTCAGTGGTCGTGGTGGTAGGACCGGATCATCTTTGGGGCAGAGCAGATCAGGGCAGAGCCTCAGGCGAGTGGTCATTCTCAGGTAAGGACCAGACATTTGCATGCTGTTGGTCAAGCATCGACGAGATCTGATGACCTTCAACTGTTCGAGGTACCATTCTGATTTCATATTCTATAGTTGTAGTTTTATTTGATACTGGTTCTTCAGTTTCTTTTATATCTGCCCGTCTTGTGAACTTGTTGAGCCTTCCAATTGAGCTTTTATCTGTTGCAATGGAGTTAGTGACACCGATGGGTAAGAAAAAGGAGCAGGGTCTTAGGTGCCCGTCGTGCACACTCTCTGTGTCAGGAGTTGAGATGAAGTTGGATTTCTTGGTCCTTGATATGGACCTGTTTGATGTGATCCTTGGCATGGACTGGCTGGTGTGCTTTCAAGCGCATATTAACTGCTATCGGTGCTGAGTCAGCTTTATGGCACCAGATGGGAGTCCTCAGTTATTTCATGGAGAATGGGATCCTCAGTTGGGCCGCGCGAGACCTTCGTTCCCTGAGTTGGGGAATCTTGTTTATGAGTTGTCATCGCTCGCACTGGAGGACGATTGTGGTGTTTCTCAAGGCGGGTTACCTCGTGTAGTGGATGAGTTCCCAGAGGTCTTCCCTGATGATTTTTCAGGCTTAACCCCAGAGTGGGATATGTAGTTCTTGATTGATTTGGTGTCGGTAACACAACCTATATCTCTTCCCTCATATCGCATGGCCCCCAAAGAATTGAGGGAATTAAAGATATAGCTGAACGATTTTGAATCCAAAGGATTCATTCGCCCGAGCATCTCTCCTTGGGCCGCCCCAGTTCTATTCGCGAAGAAGGCCGATGGAACCCTCCGGTTGTACATTGATTATTGGAAATTGAATAAGGTGACCATCAAGAATAAATACCCATTGCCCCGGATTGATGATTTGTTTTACCAACTGAAGGGGGCAAATTGGTTCTCCAAAATTGACTTGTGTTCGGGATACCACCAGCTCAGGCTGAGAGAAGTAGACATTTAGAATACGGCTTTCTGAAGCAGGTATGGTCACTTAGAGTATCTAGTCATGCCTTTTGGATTGACAGATGCTCCGGTAGTTTTCATGGCACTCATGAATAGGGTTTTCCAACAATATCTCGACTCATTTGTCGTGGTATTTGTGGATGACATCCTGGTTTATTCTGGATTTGAGGAGGAGCATCACCATCACCTGCGGATTGTTTTGGGAACTTTGAGGGACCACCGCCTGTATGCCAAACTCTCTAAGTCCACATTCAGGATCAGGGAAGTGAGTTTTTTGGGGAATGTTGTCTCAGAACTAGGGGTTTCAGTGGATCCTGAGAAGATATATGTGGTGATGTCGTGGGAACAGCCGAGGAATGTGTTTGAGATCAGAAGTTTTCTTGGCCTGGTAGGTTATTACCAGCGTTTTGTTCGGGACTTCTCACGGCTTGCCTCCTCCATGAACGCGCTCACTCAGAAAGGGGTGAAGTCTGAATGGAGCCCATAGTGTCAGGAATCCTTTGAGGAGTTGATGCGGCAGTTATCCCCTGCGCCTGTGCTGATTTTACCAGAGTCTGGGAAGGGCTATGTGGTTTATTGTGATGCGTCGGGTACGGGCTTTGGGTGTATACTCATGCAGGATAACCATGTGGTGGCATATGGTTCTCGCTAGCTTTTGCCGCATGAGAAGAACTATCTGACTCACGACTTAGAGTTGGTAGCCGTGTTGCATGCCCTGAAGACTTGGTGTCACTAACTCTTTGGGGAGAAATTTTTTGTTTATTCTGACCATAAGAGCCAAGCCTAAATTTTTTCAAAGAAAGATCTCAATCTGAGGTAGAACCACTATATCAAGTATCTGCAGGGATTTGAATTTGAAATTATCTATACTCTAGGAAAGGGTAATGTGGTGTATGATGCTTTGAGAAGAAAAATACTAGTGCAGGTGTCGAGGAAGTCCAGCAATGAGTGGACTTTAATGGGCTCTTCACCCAGATGCACTTGGAGAGCAGGGAGCACAGCGGAGGTACTTTCTTTGCTAGAATTCAGTTAGCTCCTGCTCTTATGGAGTTGATCTAGTGGGAGAAACCTGGTGATGAGCTGTGTCAGTGATCCATGCAGTTTATTCATGGTGGGGAGAGTCCTTCCAATTGGTCTTTGTCTCCTGATAGGATCTTGTGCTTCAAGGGCCGTGTAGTGGTGTCATTATCTCTGTAGAAGGTGGTGATGCGGGATAGCCACCAATCTCAGTGGGTCATCCATCCTTGTGCTACCAAGATGTATTACGATGTTCGTCGCCAGTTCTGGTAGCTAGGTATGAGGCGAGACATATCTGACTTTGTATCAAGATGCTATACTTGTCAGTAGGTGAAAGTAGAGCATCAGAGACCATCTGGCCTACTTCATCCATTACCCATTCCTACTTGTAAGTGGGACGAGGTCACCACAGACTTCATTATTGGATTGCCTCAGACACCTCGAGGGAGGAATGATATTTGGGTAGTGATTGATTGTTTGACCAAGTCATCTCACTTTTTCCCGATCAGAGATACAACGAAGGTGGAGGAGCTGGGCCGTTTGTATGTTCTGGAAGTGGTCAGACTTTATGGTGTGCCGTCAGTAGTTGTTTCTGAATGGGACCCCCACTTTACATCTCGATTTTGGGGAGGTCTCCAGAAGGCTTTGGGGTCATAGATTAAGATGAGCATGGCATACCATCCTTAGACGGATGGCTAGATGGATCGGGAGAATCAGATTCTGGAGGACATGATTCACGCATGTGTGTTGGATTTCAGAGGTTCATGGGATAACCATTTGGGATTGGTTGAATTTTCTTATAATAACAGTTAACAATACTCTATTAGAATGGAACCCTTTGAGGAGCTCTACGGTCAACCTTGGAGGTCTCCTTTGTGTTGGGCAGAGGTAGGCGAGACCTCATTCTTGGGACCGATCCTTGTTCAGGAGACGTCTAAGAAGCTCAAGTTGACTAGACAACAGTTGCTGACAACTCAAAGTCACCACAAATATTATCCAGATCAGAGGTGTTGTGATCTTGAGTTTTTAGTGGGGGACATAGTGTTCTTGTGGGTGGATCCTCATTTGGGTCACTGCTGCATGGGAAAGTAGGGAAAATTGTCACCGAGGTATGTTGAGCCTTTCGAGATTACTGAGCAGATTGGAAAGGTGGAATACATGTTAGCTTTTCCTTCATAGTTGACGTTGATTATAACGACCCACACTTTACATACATTGTTAATACTTCAAAATTGAAGCACTCTTATTACAACATATGACAAAACCACAAAGGACCGTATAGGTATAGTGTCTTTAGAAACTGGGAAACATAAACAACTGGTTCATAAATCTTCTACAGTGTCTCCCATTTATTTCATCATATCTAGGGTCCCTTTTAGCATATTCTACTTAATATCCATCTTCCTGACCTGGGGAAAAGAAAACATAAAAGGGTGAGCTCAAATGCTCAGCAAGGGCAAATAAAGGAAATAAAAATCATATCATATCTTTATGAAAATCAAAACCTGCAAAAGAGATCATAATATCTTAACATGGAATAAATCATAGAAGTGAAAATGAGATCCCCATAATCATAACATAAAACTTGAATCTTTGTGGCATGCACACATAATCATGGAAAATCATTTCTTGTTAGTCATGACTCATTGCCAAGACTATCTTAGTGGACAAAGTCCCTTTCTGAACCGAGTTCACTCCTCGTTTCAGTCCTGTATCACTGAACCGAAATAACCTTCCGTTCCAGCCATGTCTATCTCATGAGATATAAAATCATTACCCAATGCATTGGAGGGAGATATAGGTCCCACCCATCTTATAATGAATCCTTTCTTATGTGTGCCACATAATCATAAAACATACATAATCGCATAACACATGTAACAAAAATGGGATTCTTGAAACATCATGACATCATAAATCAATTCATATAAGATAAAGGAATTCATAAACATAATTCCATCACAACATAGTCAAATCAATGTAAAAATATGGATAGAAACAGAACTCTTTATTATCTTATATGGAAAATAATTTTGATAAAACACTTGAATTGAATTCTTGAGGAAAATATCCTTTCTTCTTCAAAATCAATTTCTTTTCACAAAACATCATGCAATTTTAAAAGAAAGAGATTTTATTGAAAATAGTCATGAAATCTTTTAGAGGAAGCTTCATGAAAATAAGGCTTTATAAAACAGTAGAAATCCGTTCGTGCCATATAAGTTAAAAAAACATCCTTCGTACTTTTGTCGGAAAAGTCAAAAAGTACCTCGTACGAAAAACGACAAAAGATTCTTTTCATACGTATTACTAAAAACTCACCGAAGGGTAAAAATGGATTTAAACAATTTTAGGTGGATGGAAATAATATTACATATTGATAAAACATAGATGTGAATGATAAAATACACCCCAGTAAATACTTACGAATAAACAATCTCGGATAAAAATGAGATTGTGATATTTCCCTTACCTTAGGTCCGATTTGCTTTGTTCGTGTCCGAAGCTCCTGTATAATGGTTTAAATAATGTTATTGACTTATTCCAGAATCATACATATTGATATGAGATCATATATGGTCATATTATTAGCTTCTTGTTAGTAATATTTCATTGTTACTTGTTACTCGGGTCTTTATAACTTTTTGTTCTTATGCGTGTTTTGTCCAATAAATTCTTATTCTTATCTTTAGGTTATAGATAATTCATTTCCAGAATGGTATTAGTGTAGTATATACCATATTCATTCATTCAATTCATTTATACAATCATTATGAAATGAAGATCATGTAGAACGAGTCGCATCACATCGTGGAGACGGTATTCCGTACGTACGCACGAGTGATGATATCGTTCCTATGATCGTGGAATTGTATTGGAGTATATATATATATTATTTCAGTATCAATATTACTTAATAATAATCATATATAGTTACTCATTACACCATTATACCCATCCTTGTAAGGTGATGGTGGAAAATAGATTACACCACGGCGTGGAGACGGTATTCCGTACGTACGCACGCGCGGTGATTTCATTTTTCCGTAGGATGGATAGAAGGTGAATTAGGGTTGTTTCATATTTATAATAACATATCAGTATGTAAGTAATACTGATGTTATTACTTTATCATGAAACAACTAAAGAAGAAGAAGTTGAAGAAGAAAGAAATTGAAAAGATCGGTAATGGATATTACCTCTTCTTTGGAACGCCTTTTTGAATCCTCCACTTAAGGAACTAAGATTGGTCTTTGGAGAATACCAGGACCTCTAGGATTATTCTAGGGAAGTGGATAAGGGAAAATGGCAGGGGTTGGCCGAGCTTGAGTGCTCAAATTGGTGTGAGGAGGAGGGGGAGGAGGTGCCCTTTTATAAGGGAGGAGAGGGGCACCTTAGGAATATCTCAAAATATTATTTTATATTAAAGTCAAAATCGGTTTATAATGGTTCCAAAGGGTCTTATTTCGAAGATAAAGTGGGGATGGGTCGAAATCCTATCAACCAATAGAATTTAGACAAGTTTAGGATATTATTTTAACCTTATCAATTAAATTTAACTCTAAGTTAAATAATTTAACTTTTACCATGTCTTTTTGTTTTCTTTCACTATATGGTTAATACACTTACTATAACATGCCAAACGAACCCCAAATTGCTTATTATTAATATATATATCCTTATCTAAGTCATTTGGCTGAACCTTAGATTTTTAGGAATAAAATAACAATTAATAATATAATATTTGATTTAAAAACTATTTTGTGTCAATTTTGACACTATTGGATATATGATTTTTGTCAAAGTCATAACAAAATTATATGTTCGAACCAAGTTGATTAAATCAATACTAATATATCATAGTAACCTAGAAAATTAGTGGAATTCATAAAAAGTCTTAAATTACATTTATTTTGGTATTTATATTATCAATTTTGTCAATATTTCATTAATAAGATAATTACTGCATCATCTTTGTGTCATAAATAAATTAAATTATTTGATGTCTAAAAATTACAAATAAAATACCATCATGTAGGAAATCTTTTTAGCTTTCTAATGAATATTTACAATCGAATTTATCTTATGTATAACCCTATATTAAAAATGATTTACTTATTAAACTTTGATTTTAACTATTTTAACCCTTCTTTAAATAAATTAATAATAAATGTCCTAATCTAATCCAAGTGGGCCTAAATGGTCATATTTTATTCCTAAGTTTGCTTTTGGTCGAATTAAACTTGTCCAATAGAATTAGGACATGTGTTAGGGTAATATTAATATCATATTTACCCTTAGTTACCCTATTTACTATTAACCGCGGTAAAAATAGTAAAAAGTTACTATTCACCAAAAAATTATTTTCATCTCATTGAACCACATTTTAGTCCTTGATATTAACCGTGTCTCTCGGATTTTCGATATTCCATTCACAGAAGCAGTAAAATTAAGTTTTATGCAAAATTCAGTTTTTAACCTACCACTTAGTGGTTTCACTATTCATCAAAAATTGAAAGTTTTCAGAAAAATACCAAAATTTCACCCGAGGCTAATTTCGATATTCTGAGTCCAAAAATGAAGTCCATTTTGAAAAATAAAATTTATAAATTTTCAAAAAGTGGTTATTACTATTCATAACGGCTAGTTTTAATAGCATATTGTTGTTTAGTGGAACTCGGTATTGCGTACGACGCAAGCTATCGAGGAAGGTCACGATTGCGTGTAAAGCAAGCCAAGCAAGTGTTGTGTAGAAAAAGATTCCTTTGATGATTTATATAACATAAAAGTCTCGGGTGTTACATTGATTCACGAAATATTTCATGTCTTTCAACTGAAAAATTATAATCCTGACCAGTCAGATGTGTTGAATTGGGAAGAGTTGGAGATTGAGCCTGACTTATCAGTGTTTGAGCAGCCGGTGCAGATAGTGGATTCTTAGGAGAAGGTACTTCGTGGAAATTCCATTCCCTTGGTTCATATTCTCTGGCATCATGGGAATGACGGGCATGAGACTTGGGAGTGGAAGTCTTGGGTTGAGAAAGAGCACCCATTTCTATTCTCTGACCAGGCTTCGAGTTGACTTTCTGAGGGTGGAAAGTATTCATGGTGGAGATAATTGTCACACCCAGACTTCGCTTGAGGTATGTTTTAAATTAAAATTTTTATCCCATGGTTTTATTTTCTTTTATTTAATTGTTTGGTTGAAATACAGTCTGAGACCGATGCGAGTTTTGTGTTTTTGCGTTGATAGTGAACGTTGGATTGACATCAATTGACGCACGTGCATGGCACGGGCGAAGCCATGTGGCTTCGCCAGTTTAACGCGCGATCATCCTGGCGCGAAGATGATTAAATAACCAAATAAAAAATAAAATTTATTATAATTATAGATATCTTTTCATTATTATTAGTATTAATATTATTGTTATTAGTTTAGTTCATATTTTCTTTTTAGGATTTAATTTATTTTTATTTCCCCCATCTAATTATTTTTATTTTATTTTATCCCTACCTTTCTTTTCTTTTTATTTACTTATTTTCTTTTCTATTTTATTTTTTTTCTTTTTTTCATCCCTCTTTTTCTCTCTCCCTCGTGGTGTTACTGTTCATCTTCCCCCCTCACTTGGTCCGCTCGAACCCTAGCCTCCTCACCTCGTTTCCTATCACCAGACCATCCACCCTCCACCTTGGTTGGATTTCCACTCGCCCCAGCCGCCCGTTTCTCCCCCTCTGACCTTCCCCGTTGCCTCGCCTCACGCTGACTAGCCTCACATCGGCCAAGCCACATGCCAGTCCTCAGACCACCTTCATCAAGTCAAAACTCCCTGCACGTGCGCGACTCTCCTCTGTTCGGCTGAGCATCTACCGGTCTTCCTTGCTGCCTCGCACCTCGCCGCGACCACCCCTTCTTGTAGCCTTTTCAAGGTTCGGCCGAGACCCCCCTGTACACCTCTCCTTCATTTAGCCAAGTGCTCAGGGGCCTTCTCCTTTTTTTACAACATTGTGCAACCCACAACACTCTTTTTCAACCTCCAACTGACCTTCTCCACCCTTGCCGTAGGTGCGATTCTCCCTCCCCAATTGGTCATTATTCGTTTTTAGGTGATTATCGAGGTTATGGACTTGTTGTGTTTGGTTAATTTTTGATGCACATGTAAATTGCCTTGTTTTAGGGTTTCTTGTGGTCTACTTGAGGCGCGGTTGGCATACAACAACCTTTGCGTGTCGAGTTTTTAAAATTTTCTACGTGTTGGTATGTGGTTCCGCACGTGAGTATTAATTTAAAATCATTTTCTTTCTTATCTAATTAATTTAGTGATTTTGTCTATTTGTTTACATACTGCAAAATTGTCTTTGAATGAGTTTTATTGTGAATTTATTTAGTTAGAGTTATGTTTAAGTGATACTGGTGAATGTCATTGTGAAAAACTGTCTAGACTTTTTAAAGGGGTTTTGAAAACTGCGCAACATGTGTGTTAAGGAAATGTGGTCGGTGTAGTTATGTTTTGATGAGGTATATGGCCTTAGTGAAACAACTAAACCTCTATCACATTTTTCATTTTCAAGAAGGACTACAAGGCCTCAAAAATTGAGTTTTTAGTTGGGGTACCCCATTTTTTTAACATTCAATGGATTTTTAGCCTCATTTAAGGGGGTCTTATTTCCTTTTTTTGGTGTAGAATGAATTTATTTCTAGAATTTACATTCATATTGATATTATGGTTTTGAAAATTTATCATTTTTAATAATGTAATTTTATTTATAAATAAATATATTCATGTTTTCTTATATTTTATTATAATAAATCACTCATATAAATACATATATCAACATATTTATGTAAAAATGCATATTCTAATATATTTAAATCAATAGATATTCTAAAAATATATTTAAAACAATATATAAACATTTTTTACCGTATAATTTTTTTATAATGTTTATATACATATATGTGTAGTAATAAAAAAAATATATTTATATTATATTATAGTATATGTAAATGAATATAATATATAATATATTTAAATAAATATAATTATATACATCACACGTACACATATATTGTATAAATGTATTTAAAAATAATTATATAAATATATGAATAAAAAATATATATGTAAATATATATATAAATAAATAGAAATATCATTAAATAGACAAAAAACAACATGGTTTAGTGGTAAAGGTATTTCATATTCAAAGGAGAGGTGTAGGGTTCAAATCTAGGTGGGAATGAATGAGGATGGAAATTTATAAAACACTGATAAAAGGGGTGGTGGGGTGAAAATAACTGATAAAGGTGGTCAGAGTGATGTTAAAGGTGTCTTGGAAGTGCTAATAAAGGGATCAGACTCATGGATGTACGAAAAAAAATTTACTCCCTTTAACAGCACTAAAAAAGCACTGTTAAACATGCCCTTTAACACCGCTAAAAAAAGATCTGTTAAAGGAACCTTTTAATAGTTATTCTTTAGCACTTTTAAAGGGGGTATTTAACTCTTCTTTTTTAGCACTGATAACACTTTTAGGATTTCAAACATGCTCCAATTATCAATTTTTTTAGTGCTGATAAAGGCATATTCTAGCACTTTTAAAGAACATTTTTGTAGTAGTGTAGACGATTTTAAGAAAAATATGATAACCCTTACATACTAGCATATCACATAAGGGTAAACGTATGTATGGGTAAGATCATGTGACACTTATATAGAAAAATATATGTAAGTTTATACCGAGATAACCCTTACATAGACCAATCTATGTAAGGGTAGAGCCTTGGTTACCCTTATGCATCTTATCTCCATAAGGTTAAGGTCTTGGTTACCTTTATGTAGTCTTTCTACATTAGGGTAAACCCTTTACGAAATCAAATTTCAAAAAACGTGAGATTGTGCTATATTTTTTTATTTATTCTTTATTTCATCATAGGTTTCATAAAACTTACACATGGATCACTCTGATACTACTTAATGGTTTTTTAGACTCTAATAATATTTATTAAAATCATAAGCAAGAATTAAAAACCCCTGTCCGAGGATCTCCATGAAAGATAATATGAAACCTTCATAAAAAATAAAATACAGAATTCTATAAACTTGGTATAACTTACTCTAAATATCATTAGATACATATTCATATCCATAAGCATTTAATGAAGATTGCTGAGTAGAAAAATCATCCCACCTCCATGGTGTATCCATGGGATGAACTAAATTATCTGACATTCAGATGGGATTCTCCTTTTCTCTACGGTATGAAAGCATATCTATATGAAAAGGACAAACATGAAGAGATCTATGAGTATTGAGGAGTTTTATATAATCATGAGAATTTGAATCCACCCCCACCACATTACCATCGCATGGTAGTATTTTTATAAGTGAAAAGGAAAACCCTCAAATTGTAGCATTTACTTATGAATTCAAAATACATGAGTGAATGCTTTTGATAATAAATGAATTCATTATATGAATTATTTACCTTCCATAAATTTCATCTCATAAAATGGAATAATAAATGATATCTTAGGTGAAAGACTAATCTTAGTGTCCAACACACAAATAATAATACACCTAATGCATGAAAATCATAATTTTTAAGCAAGATAATATACAACCAATAAATATATCATATTTAAATATGGATTTAGGGAGAATATACATTAAATCTCTTTTCACATGGGTGAAAATAGATGAACTCATCGGTAAATCACCATCCCTATAATACCTCATGCCACAAAGTCCCATTTGAATTCTTCATACTTGAAACCCAGAACTTGAATCCAGATTGATGTGAGGATTGTGTGACCTTAAGAAAGATCTGAAATTCAAGGGGACACTATCCCCATAGATTGTTCACCCACACCCCATTACATCATACAATAGGGAAATCACACCTCTTCAATCATGATAATTCCCGAATAAGTATTTCGACTCAAGAAACTCATTATGAAAAGACCAATCAACCATAAGGTGGGAACTACCTACTCATCCCATCTCCAAGGGAAGATATACTGAAAGGGGACCTAGAAATTATATGCATCATGACCCCTATTTAGCTATACAAAACAACACAGTGTGAATAACAACACCATCATACCATCGATACAATACAAAACCTAAGGGTCATACGACTCATAGGGGTACGCCGACTGATCTAGGGGTAGTTACAAACCCTGAAAATCTGAACATGCCAACTGATCGATTACTATAATTATCTCTCCATTAAAAACAATAGAAATAGGAAACCTGCACCTTGCCTATAACTATATTCCCACCAAGGTAGCACACAAACCCATCTCTATATCAATATTGTCCCAACATCATCAGAATAAGTTGTTTAATGAAATGTTCCAGGGAGAATATTTCATATCCCCTACTCTTCACCTCCCATGGTCACAACCTAGAGTAAACATGGGAGAGAGAGCATAAAACAACCAATTGGATTACAGATGAGCCACAAGTGTTAATAAAAAATGGGTGAGAACAATAGGATCCTCATCTTCCAATACACACCATGTCTACTGGCTCTCACTCATGGGTTAATGGTAAATATGAGATCTCTTTAAGCTCTATTCTTGTCCGTTAAGTCACTTAAGGCTCCTATTTATTAGGGGAACCACTGAGGGCTATCCAAACTTTGACATAATTAATACAAGGATAAACTCAAAATATGACTATCTCATCATGTAAATAACTTCAAATGACTAAATAAACTATTCAATAATGATCTATGTGGAGGATACTCTGTATAGGCTATTTATTTGTATGAAATTGACATCATGGGGTACTAGTAAACTTACCAAGAAGGAGATAAGAGGCCATGTAGCAACCGTATGAGAACCCCATGATGTGACACACCACACACTATATAAGGTGTGCAAGTTTATGGGGCTATGTGTAGAGTGCAGGTGTGTGGGGTCATGTGCGTGGTGTACCTCACTTGGGTCGGGTCAGGTAGACCCAACCCAACTCACACCCACCTAGAACACATGCACTTGAGTCGACCTAAACTTCCTATCATGCCAAGTAGTGGTTGGGGTGCCGTATAATCTCTTGAACCTACCATATTTTTCTTTTTGTGTTGTGATCGCCACCTCGAAGTGCTGCTAGATACAAATTGAAGCTATCCCTTATTGATTCACCAACCCCATTGATGGTCAACTATCCCCAAACCCACTATACACAACTCATGGATGGCCCTCCTTTGATGCCACTGATCACAGATGCATTTTATATTCCTTCAACATGACTGACCTTTCCTTAATACCGCTATCCATCACATATATGACCTTAAAAACAGACCTATAATCTCATTGGGGGATTTTATTTTCAATTAAAACAACCAAAGATTACAAGAAAAATAGATAGGAAACCAAAAATGAGTCCTACCTTGTGGAAAATCACTGAATCTTCAAGGATGCTTCATCGGAATTTGGCTTTGATCGCCTCCCTAGATGAGATACCACACCACCTCCCACTCATAGCCTCATTATGTGGAGGTATCATCCTCCCCTTCAGGTAAATCTTAAAAGAAGGGTGGGTTTGGGGGGGGGGGAGGAGGTTAATAAATAAAAATAATAAATAATAAAAATAAAATAAAATAAAATCAATACCAACTTAAAACTTCCTGCAATGTTTTAGCCCTAGGACCTCTAGTGAAAACTCTAATTATAGCCCTTTTAGGGTAAAATGAATATATTGAATGAAACTGTGGTATCATATTTCACATATGAGGTTTAGTTTAAGAAGAAAACCATAATTCCCAATAAATGACACATGACTAAAAATATACATTTCTATATTTTATACATTTTTATCAAGTCTTATCCATGATAGCCTGTCCATATTGGCTCATCCCAAGGGTAAAAACCACAACCCAAAATAAAAAGAACCATTAGATAATTTTTATGATACTATTTTCTAGGGTAAATTTTCTATTTAAACTTTTTTAAAAGTTTAATACTAAAAATTTATAAAACTAATCAAGTTTTTTCATGCAAGAAAACCAAGGTCACTACATTCTCCCCCCCTTCGAGACTTTCCATCCTTGAAAAGAAAATAGTCAAAAAAGCTCCCTAAAAATCCCACAAACCATCCCCATGTGGTAAAATAACAAACCTATGCATGGTATATTCTATATTATGAAGGTCCATATATCCACAAAGACCCAAAATACAACCCCATTTGAGAATAAACCCCTTCTCTATTACTCAGATTAGATACACTGCATCCAAGACTCTCATTCATCCATAAACACTAAACATCCTCAACCCACCACATGGGAAGCTTCTAAAAGAATCACGAATCACCTATTATGGATTCATTAAGACTTTATATCTTAATCCCTCACCTCCAAATGTGGTATTCTTATCAATTACACCAATAAGATCTGCCATGAACCATTAATATCCCTTTGATATGACCCATACATCGAGGCATTTCTCATAGGGGAATTATTCTCAAAACTTTTAAAAAGGACAACCCAAAATATTATAATACCTATATGATCTAATCAAATCAAAATTCACTATCTGTATCCTCAAAAATATCACCACACCACACCATAGGTGAGCATGACTATGTGAATTGTGGTTATTTCAGAGGACTAGTCTAATTTTTGTGGAGTATGGTATGGTTCTTTCTTGGGATGTTCCTTGACCAAGCTCTAAGGGATGAGTGATGAGCTTTTATGAGTGTCCTTATTCTATGATTTATATGTGTGTGGAAGTATAGGTTGAATTATAGTATTTAACTTTGATTTCTATAGGATAGAGCAATGTGAGTGGTTCTCCATGATATCCTTATCATTGGGCTCGGCTTTGTGTTACGGTGTAAATAGTCTAGATAGTGAGAGTTTGGATATCATAAGTATCTAAATAACCAGTGGTAAGTCGTCTTATCCATTTGGCCACCTGAGTAGTATGGTGAGAGTTTCAGTAGGATTCCTCTGGTGGTACCCATTAAAAGTGGATCATGACCTATCTGATTGATCATAAAGCACTGTAAAAAGAAATAATTACAACTGAACTATGGCTACAGGTGATCATATATCACCAATGATATCGTTATTGGGAACTAATTCTCCACAATAGAAACTCAAGATTTCATGAACCAACCTAGGCTACCCCTGACCCAGGCGCCATAGTTGGTCCACAACATAGCCTGAAGGGAATTCCCAATCCCCATGGATTGGAAATAAGTGATTAAGTATCTAGGAAGGACCATTTAGGAATGTATTTTACAATAAATAAATCAATAATGGGGTATTGAACAAGAACTCGACATGACCTCTTCATACATTGGTGAGTCATACCCTCAGCAGGAGTTGGGAAACATCAACACATAACAAAAACAAACCAAAAACAATAATATTCCTATCATTATGGAATAAGAAAATAACCAATAAGATACAATCATAGATGTCATGACCCCTCCCTCAAAAGGTACCCCTTCTAGGCCAAAAATGAAGGAAGAGAGATAATGACCCCTCAGTACTACCTCTAGTAGACTCCAGGTTTGCAAAAAAGTGCCCAGGGTATAAAAATCTAACATAAATGGAAGGAATTATACTGAATAATATAGGATTGGAAGATAAGATAAATCAATTAAAATAAACTCAATGACATAAAATTAATCCAAAAAATATCCCATAATGCCTGAATAATGTAAAAAAATATAATATTCTCTAAATAAATACCCAAAAGAAAAGTACTATAGTAGTGAATCAACAACAAATCCAAAGTCCGAGCTAGAAATTTATATCACAGTCCAAAAATTCATTCTAGAAGCCTGAAAAAAGTTTTTGTATATATAGGGTGAGAATACCAGTATACTTAGTAGGATCATACCATAAGTCTCTAATGCACATGTGAAAGATCAAACTAATGCACCAATGAAAAAAATAGGAAAACCAACAACACCAAAATAGTTAAACTAACCAATCCCATACTCACAATGGAACACTCACCAAATTAATGCGTCCAAGTGTAGTAACATAATAAGAAGAATATTGATAAAACAACACTCCATACTGATTTACCACTTGTTTTCTACTCTCAATCCCCAACATTGTACATCCTAGAACTCCCATATCATTCAAATATTAACCCTACCCAAACACACCTAGGCCATCACACCACACCTCTCCTGAAGAAACCTGAACCATAACATCACATCACATATCACCTGAAGAGAATTAGTCCATCACATCACATCTCACCAAAAGACACCTAGGCCATTACATCACATCACATTCCACTCAAAGACACCTGGGCCACCACATCACCTCACATATTTCCAAAAGACACCTGGGCCATAACATCACATCACAACCATAACCAAAATAGCAGGGTTTCACGAACATGAAGAACATCAACCTTGTGCACTCCACCAACTATGCATGACCCATAATATATTACATCTCATCAAACATCACCACAAAGAAATTTGACTTATGGACATCATAACTCGTTCATATCAACATATCATAGAAGGGAGAGTGTTTAAGAGCGGGTATCCATCCATCCATCCTCACCACTGGGATGTTGGGAAAACTCCCCCAAAATATTTGGTTGTCGACACATGGTGATCGAAATGGGTGGGGTGAGTATAGAAATCAAAAAGGATATAAAAGTTATATATATACACCACCACACACAATCCAAACCTATGGATTCACAACAAGAATACTATCCCAACTCACAATATCACCACCAAGCCTTATCACCTCCACCACTTTCGCTGCCACCACTAAAATCAAAATACCTTACAATCAAGCCATTTGACACAAAAAAACATCCTTCCTTTTATTTTAGGTTAATCCAAATTTCAAATTTCCCAATAATAACCCATTTCAATTAACCAGACCATTTATTTCACATTTATACATTCATCACATTTAATGACACTTACTATATTATTTTAAAAACCCATTAATAATTTCAACCCACTCCATTTCAATTTATCATTTTAAATTTAGTTCCAGTACTACATAGGAAACTAGCACAACACACTATAACACAAAAAACCATTCTCCTCATGACAACCATCTTCACATTTCCACTATTTCACATCACCACCATTTCTCATCACAACCACCATATCACTACCACTTTCCAAATCACAAAAACCATGTCACAAACACTTTCCATATAAAAAATTCTTTTTCATATCAGAACCTTTTTCCACATCACAACCGCTACGCACCACATCCACATATCATCAAATCTTCCACACACACTACAACCCACTACTGGAAACTTAGGCTATACCAACAGTTTCAAACCATTGGTATAGTCTGGAAAACTATTCCTATACTCTATACCAATGGTTTTCCAAACTATTGGGTGTTTTGGCATGGGTATAGGCCTATACCAATGGTTATTCATCAACTTTTGGTATAGGCCACTGGAAATTTCCCTATACCAATGGTTTATTGATAACCATTGGTATAAATCATGATCCTTAAAACTATACCAATGGTTTAAAAAATATTTTTATATAGTTATAACAATGGTTTGTTGATAAATTTTGGCATAGATGATCCTTAAAACTATACCAATGGTTTATAAACCATTGGTATATTGTTTAACAAAATTCTAGGCAACATACCTCCACCATTTTTCCCAAAGGACCTCTAATATTCCATACAGAAGCCTCCCCTCCTTTACAAAAAGCACAAATATCTATAAAAACACTACAATACCATATGAAAAATTTAAAAACACAAATAAAACACTCAGAAATATACTACAATACAATGTAAATAATTCAAAAAAACTAATGCATAAAATATACTAAATACTCTATGATGAATTCAGATGTTTATAAGTCATTCAAATCCAATTATTCTTGCTATAATTATGAGAAAACAACACACTAAGAAGCACAACATGACACTTGAGCTCAAATTTTATACCTATCCAAGGAAAGTGTAACATTTTGGACACATATATAGTTTCTGAATTTCAATTATAGTATACATTTTTTCATATTTGATTATTCACCTATGGGACATATATTCATTTGTTCAAAAAATGTTATCTTTTTTATCATAATCATAAAGCATGGAAAAATGATAACTCAACATAAATGTAAATAGTATAATATTAACTTAATGGAAACAATATAATATTCCTCTATAGTCATTCACTATAGTCAATTAGCAGTTTTAACTATTTTGGTGACACATGGATTTTAATAATTAACATTAATTATGTAAAGATGTGGGGAAGTCCGAGAATATACATTGAAACTATAATCAATCCATTTCAGACTTGAAAGGTAGGGATATCATTAGAGAATGGAAACCCTAAAAGTTTTCCTTGTAATTTCATTGAATGATTGGTGTAAAGTTTTAAAATGTGCTTATTATAAATAGGATTTATTTGGGTGGGTTAATCACTTAGTGGTTATTCATCATAGAATCACCAACATTACTAAACGTGATGTATGAGTAACTAAAAAAACATAATCTAGCCAATGAAAAATCACAAGAGCCAAAAAATGCAATGCACTACATGATCTACCCAATGTATCACATGAGCTATCCAATATAGACTCTCCTCTTTTCAAGAATACATGTAGACTTATTAACAAATCACTCTTTACCAAATGTCACCTTCTCTCCAAGGTGGTTTCCACTTAGGTTCATTTTACTTCCCTTTTATAGGAGCTTTATAATCATTCTTCTCCTCCTGTTACTCAATGAAGTTCCAAATAGGCCTTTCATGTACTCTATGTCACAAAATGGAACCTGTTTGACTCATGTAATGCATAAAAAACATGATGCAAAGCTTGGATTATATTGATAAGTTTTTTTAAAAATTCCTTATAGATAAATTCACATGTACAAATTTCTAAGACATCAACATAATAATAGAAAATAGAAATGATATATGAAAAGGAATGAAAAATTATTATGACCATGAACAAATCATATACATGAAGCAACATATATTTCATATAAGAAAAAATAATAATGAATATTAAATTCGGTAAATTTCATTGAGAATGGAAACATAAAATAAATATTTTAAAATAAATATTTTAAAATAAATATTTTAAAATAAATAAATCATTGCAAATGTCTACATAGAATCCTTTTTTTCTAAAAAGAAGGTTGACTTATGTAAAAAAATTCATTTTTTAAAAAGTATTTGGTGAAGGATTCTAGTAGCGGTGTCAGTTGTTGCTGTAGTGGATCCTCTATTCATGATGTTGGGTTCATAGTGTTGTGGATCCCTATAACAGTTAGTATCAGTGAGTAAAAAAAAATGGGAAATCTGTTTTGGATAGGGGATAGTTATCAAAAATATAAAAATTGTGAAAAAATAATGGTCAAACAAAATTTTTATAAACTATAATAAAATTAGAGTTTATAGTGTAAATATAAATTTAAAATGTAATTTGAAAATTACAGAATCATTCAGGTTTTCCATTACTTTGTAATTTCATCATAAAGTTTTAGTAAATTTTTTCAATCTTGTCCTTTATGGTTTCATTCAAATGGGGATATAGTTCATTGGAATGGATTTATATTGACACAGAGTCTCGATACATTGTAAATTTTTTTTGGAATACATCATCATTATCATCAAACTCATTCAAATTTTTTTTCTACATAAATATTTTAATTTAATGAATAAGTAGAAAATAATAGTGACAACTAAAATCATTAAAGCAAAAATATATCATTTAACAATTTTAAATTGAGAAGAAGAAATGTAGTGTATTTTATAATCATAGAAAAAATGAAAATGAAATAAAAAATGATGTATTTTAAGTTCAAATTATTCCATTAAATTAATATTCAATGAATATAAAAAACATATACATGTGAAAATGAAATATTTGTAGTTATTGTAACAATTCCGTATTTAGTGTTGCAACAGACTCCTAAAGTTTCAACAATTTGATTTCCCTATCATTCAATGATAAAATGAATATTATAATAATGTGGTATTTTTTTATAATAAATTAAAATGGAAAAAGTAAAAACAATAGTACCTGGTTATGGTTAATGGTAATGCTAACTCATGAATAATCACTGATATAAATTGGTGACCTATCCCGTAGCATGAATGACCTCATTATAAACTAGTTTTATTTTATATAATTATTTATTATTTATATGATTTGTTTTGTTAAATATGTCTATATAAGTCTATATCAGTTCAGGTTGGGATTTCAAGCCAAATTCAGGCAAACATCCCATCAAACACAAACCATGATAAAATATAACAGGCTAGGATGACTTTTAAAAATAACATGATACAACCTAGTCTAGGTTTAGGCCTCAGTTTTGTGCATGTTTCATTAAGCCAAGGCCAACTTAGAAAGTCTGACCCATGTACAAGTCTATTTAGGAGAACATTAGACCAATATATTGACACGTATTATCATCATGTGAAAAAGGGTCAGGCATCATTCAGGCCCCAGCTATGTGTATGTTTTACTAGGCTAGGACTAACCCACATACAAGTCTTCTTAGAAAATAATTAGACTAAGGTTGATCCATCTTAGCATTCGAAAAGGATATTAAGAGTGGAGTGTGATAATTTCAAACAAAACAAAATAAAAACGCAAGCCATGATTTCATATATTTGGAGTTGGCTTTGTGGAACCAAAATAAAAAATTGTATCATGTAGTTAGCATGAATTTATAATGCCAAAAATTCATAATGCTACACTAAATTTTCTCCCTCCACAATATGAATGTCTTCCCACTAACTTGCATGTAGTTGTTACTAAGGACTTCCTAACCATTGATAAATCAATCATCCCCTTGGGAATTAATATGTCAACTTCACTAGACATTCCTCGATTGGACCTAGGGCCTCATATTGTCCATCCCACTCTTTCTATCTATGTCCTTGAAATTGATCCTGAACATTAGGATATGAGGGTGGAAGCATATTTAAAAGAACAAAATCATGGATTGATAAGAGAAATTGAAATAAAGGTGTAATTTCATAATAATAAATCCAAATGTTAATATATTCATCCAGTAAAGGGGAAATGAAATAGAATAGTTTAAAATAAATGATCCTACCTTCCTAATGTTTTCAAGACATTGGGTTCTCCAAGATCAAACTGGATATATATGATATTGTCATGTCCCCATCCAAATGTCTGCATTGGATCAAACCTATTTATGGAAAGCATATTAATATTTTTAAATTTAAAATCAAGAAGCAACATCGTGTAAGACTAAAAGAATATTCATTATAAAATTTATAAAAAATACCATATCTAGTCTCACCCATAGGGAAAACCCAAAAAATAGAGTTCAAATCAAACCTATTGTGATACCAAATGACCACTTGAGAACCAGCAGTGGAAAAGAGGTTACCTTCCCACTAATGAAAAACATCACTGAAACATAAATAAGTTTTACAGAGGAAACATAATATAAATAACTCAAATTAGATACTAAACAATATAAATTAACAAAGGATTACTTATATTAAAAGAAATGAAATAAAATAATAGCCTTACCAGAATGCATTCTTCCACAGATAAAATTCAAATGGCTAATAACAAGGAAAAAAATTTATTCCACAAGGGGGAGATAAATAACAAAAGGTTTAACTATATAAGATGTTCCTACACTTAGAAAGATCTTACCTTAGAAGGATTTCAGATAAATCATCAATTTATACAACATTATTATAATATGAGACATTTGATCCAATGATACCTAGTTGAGGAACTTGCCACAACCTTACATAGTAACAAAATGGAACTATTTCAACTAGATCCGAAATACAAGAATATTCTACTCCATGCTAATATAATTAAACTATAAGGATATAAATTAGATCAATAAGATAGGTAGCATACATGAAATCAGTTACACATGATACAAGAATGTTACCATCTATGGATGGTGTCAAACCTTTTACAACCCCTTTTTGACTATGAAACTGACAAACTGTTTTTATATTTATTTATATCAAAGTTTTTGGTTAAATTCCTAAAACAAATAAAATTTTATAAAAACATACAAATAAAATTATAAAGAAATATAGATAAAATTAGGCTTTAAAAGCAATAATGAACTTACCATTGATGGATATAATGTAATTTTGTTCACATAATGAAAGCAAACTAATTTTAATAGAGAATTTAAAATAAACTTACCATTGATGGATATAGGTGATAATGATATGCATGTTCATCTTTACGTGCTTCCTGTTGGTGTTAGAGGTTTAGTTGAATTATTATTTTCAAGATATCTTGATCCTATAAAATTGAAAATATAGTAAATATATATACTGGTTGAATGATAAATAATGGAAGAATTTCATGTGAAGATAATACAAATATGACAGTCTATTTCCGTTATTTTCTTAGTTTTCTTCTTTGAAACCCCACCTCTCTAGATCTCGATGGGAATTTCAAGTTTGTACTGTTTATCTTGTCTAATGTTTTCAAATTAAAATTACATCATACCCTAAGTGATGAAGAACTACCTATATTGAAATTCACCTTAGCACCCCAACACCTACAATGAACCTCAAGACTACCTATAATCAAAACATAATTTACCACTTGTAAAACAGAACTACCTGTAATGAAATGCACCTAAAATCAAAACATAAAAACATAATTCATATATTATCAGAAGTACCAGCAATAAAAATAAAACATAGTAAATAATGAAACTAACTACCCACTACAATCAAAACTCTAACATAACATCCTCAACCTACAATGAAACCAATAAAACATCCTCAAAAAACATAACCTGCAATGAAACCAATATATAATCCTCAAATAACAACAAAAAAATATAGAAATAATGATAATAGAACAAATAAATTGATTAATTTAACCAATGATAACAAACATACAAAATATCACACATATATTCATTCAAAATAAATCATTAAACATCAAATGTCATAAATATTAGTACAAAATGTAATGGATCAATCCACACCTCATCACAATAACAATAATCACCATCATCATCAACCTCATACTCATCCTCATCCTTATACCCACCCCCATCATTGTCCCCATCATCATTCCCATCATCATTATTATCTTCAGCCTTATCCTCACCCTCGTCCTCCGCCTTGGCTTTGGCCTCATCCTAGGCCTCAGTCTCAGCCTCATCATCATCCTGAACCTCTTCCTCACCATCATCCTTACCATCACCATCACCATTTCCAAGAACTACATCATCCTGAACAACCCTACAAATACCACCTTTTACATTATATAATGAACTCATCGATGAAATATGTGAATCAAAAGTTGTGGTGGTCTCTGGTGGAAGTTATGGACATAAAACTTTCATCAGTTTCATAAATTAAATGTTTTCCCTTTCAACCCTTTATTCCACCTATGTGACCTTTTTTCAGTTAGTTATTCCTATGAATTATACTTTTCCAACTCAGTGGTACTATAAATGGTACCTAAAGTGGGACAATATCACTTTGGGACTATAATCTTCCCAGGTCAGCAGCATACTCTGTCATGATGCTCATCTCCCAAAACCTGATGTAAGTGATCATTTGGACCAAAATTATTAGCTTCCTAAGCATCAAGGGCCTCCAAAGTAGCATATTACTAATATAAATAGATTATTAGGTTAAAAATAAAAAATAAAAAATTTAAATCAATAAAGTAAAACTTATAATATGCCATTGTGTCGGTCCGTTAACCACACTTTAATATTTTTTCTTCCTGCCCAAGAAAAATAGTTTTTATCGAGGAAAATTTCCTTAAATATTAAATACCTCCCTACTCAATGACATTTAATATAGGAAACCATAATTTAAAATAGTTTACTAACAAATAATTTCATAACTAAAATCAAATGGGCATTAATTTTAAATGAATCTCAAAAGAAAAACATATGGTTTGATTCGATTATGTTTAGTTCAGTTTATTTTAATTTATGGTGGTTTGGATTGATATTCAATCTCTACTTCTCTACCAAAACTTTATAAATGTAATTAATTATGTAGGAAACAATATAAAGTTCAAGTCCTAAATAAAAATTATTAACGAATGTCGTACCTGCTTCCTCTCATGGTCTGATATCATAGTCCACCCTAAATGGTGGTGGTATTTCTTAGAATCAAGGTTTTTTTCCTAATCAATAATAAAAAAATTCAATTATACAAATGAATTTTTAATGTAATACATGAATATTTTCATTTTAAAAACTCAAATTTGATTAATACCTTGAATGTGGTACTCATCCAATGAGTAATCATTTTCCAATAATGTTCTATCAGATAATCATCCATGAAAGGTATGGTCTATAAATCCATGCCAACTCTTGCATGCTATCCAATATACAACTCATGCTTATAGGATCTCCACAGATCACCTAATTCCATTAGCCGTGATCACCTCTCACCCTCACCATTGGATAAATTAAAATAAATCTCGCACCAAAATATTAGTTAATATAAATACAATAATAATCTAACATTAAATGCAATATATTTTTTTACCGATATTTTTTCCCAAGCATTATCCTTGCCTTTTTTGGCAGGTGTATCCCGGAGAGTGGACCGATGGGAAATATTTTGGAGTATTTTGTAAGCATCTCCAAAAAACTCCTACATTCCCACCTTATTGTTTCAATTATTCAGTTGTCTTCATTATACTCCACCATCAACTACGTGCGGTGATTCCACACCGCAAAAATGCATGTATGCTCACACTGCCTATCATTAGATCAAGCTGTTATAGGGAAAAAATATTATATCAATAAATATTATAATGAAAATAAATTATGGTAATTTTTTTATTAGGGTTCTATTAATATAACCATGGCAGTTTGATCAATGGCCACTGTTGGATCCAAGGGAAATGAAGGAACATCACCCTGTATAGATAGAGTGGGTCCCGATGTTTTCTCTACAAGATCAGAATGTGTCAGAGCATGAGTTGAAGAATAAATAATGTAGAATATTAGAGAGAAGGAAGTATATGGAAAAAAAGATGGTATGGATGGTTGGAAAAATGCATGATAAGGATAAGGAGTAGGAATCATCATAAGATACAAGAAAGATGTGTGAGGAGGCTCAAATGTAAATGCTGGTGAAAACATGGGTGGCCTAAATATCCCCGGTGTCCCTAATGATACTATAATATCAGATTGTGTGGTAGATGATACGTAAACTGGAGGGACATGGTCTAATCGAGTACATCGACTGAAGAACCTAGCTCTAGTACCACCCCCTCATAGCACCGACTTGAGTACTGAGACCACTAGGCTGCTCGTCGAATAACTGGCACCTAAGTGGTGGATCCTGCATAAAAGTTTAAAACAAAATTAATCACATGACATTATATGTTATTGATATTTATATATTTGAAATAAAATACTCACAACATGTACTAATGGAGGAATTCCCATCTCAACCATTCAATGATTTTTGTCCATCATTATTTTTCATTGAATCTCCTCAATAGGTTTCATTTATTCATTTGAAAATATATATGGAATTAATTAGAAATGGATAAATAATTTGTAACCCAAAAAAAATGAGATACGACTTAATTAAGGAATACCACTTGTCAAACCAAATAAAAGATACATAGTTATATAACAAAAACAATTTTAAATTTAGTGGGAATAATATCAAAACAGAAGACATGTCAAAAAATAAACAATATGTTAAAATTCATATGTTTAACATAGGTATGATATAGTTTTCTTCTATTTTCAATTCAATCCAATTTAATCTTGGTCAGGTCATTGGTCCATTTTTATTTCTCTTAAGGAAGTTGGTTCATTTTTAAAATTTATTACATCTTTTTTCCATATTTATTTATATTTGGTCATTTGGTTCAATTTTCTTAATTGATTAGGTCATTTGTTCATTTTTATTTATCTTACATCTTTTGTTTCTTATTTTGGGTTAGGTAATTTTTCCATTTTTTGGTTAGGTCATTATTTTCATTTGTTTTGATTTTCATATAAATAAGTTTAATATTTCCAATTCAATTCCTCTTTTTTTTTTCTAATTTAATTATTTCAGTTGTGTTTGGTTTCATAGGTTTAAATACAATTCAATTAAATATTAGAAAATGTTAGTCAAATAAAATTGAAACTAATAAATATTAAAAATACACATGAAGGTCAAGTCGAATACAAAATATTTGTAATCAGTTGTAAATCAATTTGAATAGTACCAACCTTGACAACCCTAGTCGAGCTAAACCAAAATAACTAAGAACACGGATGGATGATTCTATATATTATCCACCATAAATTTAGGTTCACAATAAAATTTGAAAATTGAACTATTGGAGTCATAAAAAGTAATAAATTTATTGGGGCCAATGAGAGCAGAGATGGTGTCAATTCCATCATCACCATCATAACAAATATGCCTTGGAATTACTCCATTAATGACACCAAATTCAGGTTGAATATGATATTTGACATAAAAAACCTATTTCTGCATTGATGCCAATACATATATTTTATTGGTAGAAAGAGTTCGATTCATGTCAATAACTCGAAATCCACAATTATCAATAAATTTTCCCTACCTCATTATTGAATCAAACCATCGACATTTCATCATAGTGACTTGACCATGAGTGTAATAATCCAATATTTTTTTAATGAATCCATAATAACCTACATTTTAAAATTGAGGTCTACTATTTGATGCACTAACATAATATTCTATTGTGGTAGTTACCATAACACCATCATGTTGTGTTCTCATGTTATTTTCTCATTCAGTGATAATAAATTTGTACCCATTGATCACAATTGATTTACAGTCATGGACCACAATACTATTACCAAAAGACAAAGATATTATTTCCTCAGAGATATAGTCAGCAGTAAAACACAATACCTAAAATATAAATGAATTTTAAACTTAATTAAATATTGTTTTTATTAATTTATTACATTAATATTTTTTACCTTCAATTTCAACCAATCAAAAAACTCTTCGCTATGCAAAGTCTCTGTCCTTATCAAAGATAAAGAACAATTCTTTCTATTTATCATTTATTTATGTTCTCTTTATATAAAATATTGAAATAGTTTAATAGATATGTAAAATTACATAATATGAGATAATATATACGTGTTCAATTTACTTACTTCATTTAGTCATTGAACAAATCATAGTTGAACAAAAATGTGTGATGTGACATCTCCTACTCTTAAAGGATTAATGTTATCAATGTATATGATCAATTAATTTCTCTTATTTAAAGAAGTAATAGAAAAATGAGTTCAATTTTATTATACTATTCTTATTCATTTCTAATTGGTCTATGCATTATTGTAGTAAGATCAGAAAAATACATTGAGAACAAATCCATACAATTTTGATCCAGTCACCATTCATTATAAAACCTTCAGTATTATTCATGTTCCGGACATAAGACTTGAATGTGTACATATTTATTTCTATTGGATATATCCAAGGAAAATATAAAGGTCCCCCGAGAAGTATTTATATTGGAATATGTATAGTGAGATGCATAATGCATGTGAAAAATGATGGTGTAAATATTTTCTCTAACTCACACAAAATTAATGGTGCATCTGCCAATTGTTTTTTCAAGAAAGGCTTGGAAAAATTATTATCACAAATATCTCTAAAAAATGTTACAAATGAATAACTGAAACCCTTACATTATTGGAAAAAATATGATAGATTTACATTGTAATCAAATCATATAGAAGGGCATGATAATCATGAGTCTTCAAAGATTTCAGCTTCAACTCTCTTCTATTGACCTATTTTGATATGTTGCTTGAATAGACATCAGAAACTTTAATAGCCTCCAGTACTTCTAGAAATTTATTTTTTATGTAGGTGTCATCAAATAAGAAGAAAATGGAACTTTCCATTTATTTTCACTGATACACACATGATGCAATTATGGTCTGATCCCCCAATCCACCAAGTCATGCCAATGTCGTGAATCATCTTTTGTCTTTCCCTTGACATTTAGAAGAATTGAAAGTAGAATTTCCCATATATTTTTTTAATTTTCATTATGTCTTAGCAATGATGTAACAAATTGGTTGATCAATAAGGAAACTCAAACAAGATACTCCTCCACTTCCAATCGTAACATGTTTCAGTGGAAACTTTCTTACTCTTTATAGATTTCATTTGACCCTTCCAGAATAAATAATGAAATATCTCAATTCATTAATCACATCAGTTCCATACAAACAATGAGGTGGATCATCAGTCTCCATGATATTGTCAAATATTTGATGATTATTTCTATATGGATGGTCTATTGGAAAGAATTTTTGATGTCTCATAAAACTAAAACTAAGATGATATTTCAGTCTTTTGGATCATGTATTCTTCATACAAATAGGACATGATAGTCTTCCCTTCATGATTTATCTAGACATCATTTCATAAGTAGGAAAATCATTGATCGTCCACATAAGTGCAACATGCATCTGAAATATGTCTTTCAAACATGCATCATATGTGTGTACATCCACATCCCAAAGAAATTTCAACTCTTTTATTAAAGGTTTCAGGTATACGTCCATATCATTGCTAGTATAAGAAGGGATAGATATGAGTATACTCATGAAAGTGAAAGATTTTTTCATACACGACCATGGGGGAAGGTTATAAATGTGTATAAAAACTGGACATGTGATATGCGAAGTATGCATCTAACCAAATGGATTAAAACTGTCACATGAAAGACCCAAGATCACATCACACATGTCAGCTGTGAAATCAGGATATCGAGCATCAAATATCTACCATGAAAATCCATCTGCAGGGTGAACCAAGTCATCATTATTCTTCTTTCTCTCTCTATCACTCCATCACATTTTTATTTACATTTCATCAGACATGAAAAGATTCTGTTGAAAATGGGATGGCATTCGATAAAATTTTGTCTTCCATTGGGATGTGCCACATTTTATATAATCATTCTATTAAAAAATTTCTTCCCAGAATAAGCTGCATTCTTTCGAGCAAGCATGAATTTTGTATTTTGGAAATCCAAGTTCCTCAAGTAACTTCCATGCCATTTAGTGGTTTGAGGGAGTATCTGAATCATATGGATGTAGGACCTACAAGAAGGAAATAATTCAATCGATGTTAGTATTATAAATCCCATACATGGTTTTCCCATGAAATAATTGGATTAAAAATTCCACATTTTTCATTTTACCACATTGTCAATATACTTGAGTCGTGCTAACATCATTCAATATTTTCACCCTGTAAACACCATCATTTTCATTAGACTCATCATGTGTTCCCATATCAAATTCTTCTTGGGTCAACATCCTTTCCTTCTTATGATGATGAATAAACGAAAACTGGTCATATAAAAAATTCTCCAATATAGTCCTCTCATTTGGATCATCATCATTTTGAGATTCCATTTTCTTCCCATTGTGATACCACACATAGTAGTTTGTTTGAAAAAAATATTTTTTATATGGTAGCTAATTTATTCATGGATCAACCAAGGTCTTCCTACACAATTATAACATGAACAGTTTATGTTACCACTATCTAAAGCATTGTCAAATGAAAAATCTAAAAAGCTCCCCAACTTCTTTTGAAAATCACTTAAGATATGATCAATTTCATACATCAAGATTCTATCCATTCTATAAAAAAAATTTATATGTTTTTTCGTAAAATCAATTCAATAAGATTTAAGTTTTATTGAAAATATATTTAAGGAAATGATAACTATTCACTTTATATGAAACCATAACTAACACACTACTCTATATGAGAATCATAATATAAAATACAAAAAAATAATATATATATATATATATAACAAAATAATATAAATATAAAACCATGATATTGAATTAAATTATATCAATTTGTAATTACTAGTCACAATATTACACAAATTTGTGTTTATAATTTATAATTTTTATTTTTTCTCTTATTCTATTCATTATTTAACAAATGTTATACTTATTCAATAAATTCATGTATAAAATATTAATACTTCTAGGTAACTATATTCTATTTGATTCAGATCATTTTTGGTCAGTTCTATTTGGTTATGATTAGTTTATTTCTCATCAATTTAGTTTGGTTGGGTTTAGTTATTTTTTTTGGATCAGGTCGATGCATGCATATTAGAGTTTTATTAAATATTGTTCAAGTTAGTTTATTTTTTATCATTACTATAAAATTCATTATAGTAATATTTAATTTATTTCACTTATTTTTATTTTAGTTTATCCTGATGTAGTTTAGTGTATTTCGGGTCTACTCAAGTTTAATTGGGTCATATTAAGTAATTTCAATCCAATTTAGTTGGGTTGGTCAAGTCTGTTTGGTTATGATATAGATATTATTTTTTATTTTAATTAGGTTTTAGTGTAAAAAGGGTTTATAGGTTTAGTTAATTTATTTGTAAGACTATTTTAATTGGTTTGGTATAATTTAATTTTCTCAGGGTATGGTAAATTCATTTCAATTTAAGTTATTTTAGTTGGTCATCATAATAAGGAATAAATCGGGAGATTATGTGAAACATGGTGAATATGATGGAAAATCTTTGTATAAAGAATGATCTCTCTAGGTTAATTATGAGAAAACAGTTGGCATTAAGTATAAATTTATAAAGATCATTTTATTTCATAATTAATGATATATTCCTAATCAATGGTGTCATTGTAGTATTAGTGATCAATGATATTTTTTATAGGGTATGTTATATAAAAGGTATCCATCTTGGTTTCAGGAACTAGAAACATATAGGTGCTCAATGAAAATGATATAAATATAGTAATATGAGTTATTGAAGGTTTGATGTATTTCACGGTATACCTCAATGTATTATATTTACCTTACTTCAATAAATTCCAATATTTTCAATGGACGCCCACTTTAGGAAGAGAACTTCATACTAACTCTATGTTCATATAATTGTAATTGTTCTCCCTTAGGATAAAAAATGGTACTTATTTAGATTCTTCACAAGGTTCAAAAGTGTGGGGTTATATAATATAAAATATCATGGTACAAAAATATCCAATCTCTCATAGATGCATGCATCAAGTTCTTCATCTAAAATATAAACAACTTTCTAAGACATTGAAAGTATGGAAGTAGGCATGCAATATTTTATTAGTACCAATGTAATTATTTTAATGTATCATTGAGTAAAGGATATCATGGGTGAAAGTTGGGTTAATTCCATATCATGTGGGTTGTGTAGCCTTGGTCATGAATTTGGAAAATTCATGAATTATTTGTGAGTACCTCACCCAGGTCACTTCTCTCAAGTGTATCCCAAAGGTAACTTCACCAACATGCCTCACAAAGGTCACTTATCCCATTAAACTTGCACATATCACTTCACTTAAATTCCTTTTGTAACTCACTTCCAATTTTGTAATCAAACATTTGAATTCATATATAAATGATTCATTGAAGTTTTGTGAGAATAGTGTATTTACTTCACCCAAAGCTTGCAAAATAGTGCAACTATAGGTGGGGAACATCAGGTAGACATCACAATTTATAGAGATTCTAGTGACCCACATGTCAAACATACATGGAAAACCTTCAAAATAAAAAAGTTAAAAAGACATATAGGAGAGGGAATATTGGTAATATTAAACCAAATCAAGAGGACTAATGATATTTGTGAATTTGTGGTGACCAATGAAAATGAAAATGAGAAATATGTGTCAAGATAATCTTAAAAGGTCAAGCGGTATTAAAAAATTAATAATTATTTTCCTTTAAGAACATTTTACACATTTTTATGCGATAAATGCCTCGTTATATAGGAATAAAGACAATGGTATTATTAAAAAAATATATTTTCCATTAATCTCTTAATAACCAAACCTTTATATAAAAATTTTAAAAAGTAATTGTTGGAACTCCCTTTTCAAAGTAAGGAATTAGTTTCTAAGGTAAAATACCTAAAAACATGATTGTGAACATGAAAAATGTGGGAAAATATTGTTCCCCTAAAATAGTAATATTGTGTAACATTCCTAGAAAAATTAGATAAGGTGGCAGTAGTTCAGTAAGTTACATTCATTCTCTCTATATAGAATGAAGTATTTAGAACATGCTAATTTCATAGTCAAGAATAATCAAATGAAAACCTTAAATGAAGAGAGATTTCAGCGGATGGGGAAATAAACTAAATGCGGTACATAAAAATGAAAAATAAATATAGGAAAAAGATATAACTCAAACTCACCAATATGAAGTCAAAGAAACTGAATGATTTAAACTAGGATAGATCACCTATTGAAAGAGTAGGAGTGTTCATAGGCTGGGAAGAGAGAAGCGCTCGGTTAGGGAAATAATGAACCGAATCTAGAATGTGGAGGGGGGCTGGCCACAATATTTAATGGGAAACTATCTGAATGGTTATTTCAAACCATTGGGATAAAATGGTATTAAAATTGGAGACCAATGGTTTTTTAAAATCGTTGGGACAAACTGATATTAAATGGATTATCCCAATGGTTATTCAAAAACTATTGGGATATGACCACCTATACCAATGATTTTACAAAACTATTAGTACGTGGTAATTGGTATAGATTAACTTTCCAGTAGTGACCATGCATCAAAAAGACAGATCATAACCACACATCATATATTCAAATAACTTATTTTATATTTAGCAAGGGTATTTTCATCACTTTCACTTCTTTATTTCAAGATCATTCTCACACAAGATAGAATTTATTTGGGAAACCATTTCATTAGCTAGATATAAGTGATTAGACACTTTCATTCATAGTTATAACAAAAAACAACACAATAAGGGTTCCATAGTCATAATGAACACAATTTAAACAAATGCTCAATGACCACAATTTTAAAGAAGGCATAAATCCTATAAAATCACAATATAAAAAATATCAAAGGTGTTAAAGCATGAAATTTCATTCCCCTTACCCTTCAATTTAAATTAAACCAATTATTTATCTTTTTTATGTTGGTGAATACTATCTTACCAGGAGATACAAAGTGCATAATCCCTCCCACAAGATACAAATATGTGATAAATTAAGGAACCCTACCTTTAACTAGGCTTTACAAACTGTTACACAAGGTTATAATGAGAGGAAGATCACCAACATGCACCTCAAAAAAGTATTATACCTTGATCACACTAAAAAAACACCCCACAACATCTTCTTTCCAAAAAATCACCCAAAACAATGGTTTCATTGATTGGAATCTTCTTAGTTGAAGAACATGGAGAAAAATCGGGTGAAGGAAAGAAATAAAATTACTTAGAACCACCAAGGATTGATCTACTAAGGCTGGGGTGGAAGGCCACAAAAATAGGGATGAAAGACCTCATTGGGATGCACTTAGGTCACCCAAGAAATAAGATGAATCTGGTGAGAATGATGGGATTTGAGGGGATTTTAGGTTTTTATACCCAGTCTGTAAAACACAACACCATGGTACAACCTACCCCTCGATGGTATAGAACTGCTGAAAAGGGAAGGGACTGTGGTGTAAGGGGAAGGGAATATTCAACAACCTGGATGTTGAATACTCCTATGAGAACTATGGCTATCTCAACACTGTATATTAGATAAAATAGGAAAAGGACCACAACATGACCTCTATAACCAGGTTGTAGACCCCAACAACTGAGGAAGATGCTATGCTACAGCTCAGCTTCATGACATAACTACCCCCCAAAATGGCATAACTACCAAACTCCACCTCCTAACCCCCCGACACTAAAGCTAGATACTCCATGGTGAAACTTCTATTCTATATTGCACAAATAAGGATCCATTCTATAAAACTACAATGATTTGAAATCTTAGCTCCATCTCCTCCTTTTACACTCCAAACTCCTCATGGCCTCCTCCATACACCTCCACTACTAGAATACTTTCAAACTAATGGGTCAGAAAGTCCGTACCATTACATCATATACCTCTCAAACTATCTATACATTGATAATCAAACAAAACCTGAAAAGGAAAAGGGAGGGGGGGGTCCAAACAACCATACCACAATATACTTGTTGGGAAAAAATCCCTCAAGGTATCATTGAATCATTTTTGATATGATTGTGTTTGTTGACAATACAGGACTCCATGTTGTGTTTGTTGACAAAGCGAGTCTCAATGACTCAAACTATTGATATAGGGGGTTTTCCAGGAGAATGGGGAAAAGTGTTTTTGGCAAAGTGGGTTGTGATCTTGTGTTAAGGAAGTTTCAAATGTTGAACGCTAGGAATTTTTCAAATTCATAACATAAAAAATTTGGCATATGAAAAGCGGCACGCAAGTCCAAAAGTGGCGCGCAAGTGTGGCGCGCAAGTCATATTTCAAGATCATCCAATCAAAATTTGACAAAGGAACAAATGCGGCACCCAAGTCCTAAAGTGGCGCACAAGTATGGCGCGCAAGTGTGGCATGTAAGTGTGGCACTCAAGTCCTCAAAATGCCTATAAATAGACGTCTACCATCCTCATTTATTAACAAGCTCAACACTTAGAGAAAATCCAATCTCTAATCGCGCAAATGGGAGTGCCGTGCCAAGTTCTGTGTGCACGCAAGTGGGGCGCACAAGTGTGCGGGGAAAGTGTGACACACAAGTGTACCACACAAGTGTGGTGGAGTGAAAGTTCGGCATGATAGTTTGGCACGCATGTGTGTCATGCAAGTTGGTTTTTCCGCAATAAAGGTAGAGGTTGTGCACTAGTTAAAGGGGAACACAAGTCACCATAGGGTTCTGTGAAAGTTAGAAATTTCCCAGAACATCTGTGGTAAAGCGGTATTCATCAGTGGATAAAATATGAACTTTAACAGAGCATATGCATACAGTGGAGGATGCATTCACTAGTGATAATGAAGAGACCTAGAGGTCTATAAACTGTGAGTGGATCTTCTGAAGAAGCAGTGAGCTCACTTCAGTTGAGAGAGTAGTGAGTTCTAAAATTGTGAGTGGTTGTAAACTAGGAAGGACAGTGAGTCCACTTCGAACTTGTAAACAACATTGTGCTTATAATGAAATTGGTACATCGGAACACTGTCAGTTTATGCTCCTTGGACGTAGCCAAGTGGGGGTGAACCAAGTAAAAATCGCTCTGTCCTGTGCATGATTTAAGTTTTATTCATACTCTGCATCGGGAAGAAGAGAGAAGAGGGTTTTGTCTAATAGCAAAACAAGATCAAAAGGGACAGTTGTTTTAATCTGTCATACCCTGATTCACCCTCCCTCTAAAGGTGTCTAGCCTAGTAGACCTAACAATTGGTATCAAAGGGAAATGTTGATATCAGTGTTTCTCTCTCAAATGGAGGTCACTAATCATAAAGGGATTACGATCTTCGATGGGAATAATTTTCAGCTATGGAAGAATCGGATGCAACACTAATTCCGATATTTGGGAATGGATGTGTTTACAGCAGAATTTCATAGTATCACAACTGATATTAATAGTGATGCATTATCAAAAGCTAAGCAAAGAGAATTGGATACTAACACAAAATGAATCAATGCTTTGGGAGGATCCCTATCCAATGCTATATATACCAAGGCGATATCATGAAAAACATCACATGCTATGTGGTAAAAGTTGTTGAACATATATGAAGGAGATACAAAGGCCCGAGAAGTGAAGATGCAAGTATTATGGAACAAGTATGAAGATATAAGAATGAACCCGAATGAGTCTGTTGATGGATTATTTGACAGGGTAAATGTTGTTGTGGAAGATATTCGAGGTCTGGGAAAATTCATTGAAGACATAAAGATCGTAAAGTGCATCTTGAGTAAACTTCCACCTCAGTTCAATCCGAAGGTTTCAGTACCAGAATAAGTTGAAGGAAGAATAGATATGAAAGCTGAGTTAGAGGATGCTCTTGAGGAGATAGATGTTTGGAGAGACAAAACAAAAAAATATAACAAAGTTGTTCATGATGCCAAACTCTATATGTAGCAGCAGGAAGAAGAGAAGTCTGAGTTGATGGATTAAATTGAGAAACTCAAGTCATCAACACCAAAGAACCCAGAATCAGTTAGTGAGTATAAAATCAATATTGGAGAACAAAAAAGGGAGATCAATGGCTTGAAAAACACAAGGAAAGATCACGTCAAGCGTATCGAAGAGCTTGAAGAGGAAGTTGTCGGTCTGCAGAGAAAATTTGAAGACAAGGAAAAAACTTTGATTCCCAAAACATTCTTGGGAAAGAAGGTCATTCTGAAGACTGAAAATATAAAATAGGATCCTAGTAGTTCAGTAGGAAAAAAGCATCAATTGAGCTCATATGTTAAGGATGATTCAGGGCTTGATCAAAAAAAAAATCTGTAAAAATTTAAGTCAGACCACAAACACCCATTCTGAGATTGAAGGTTTATTTGGGAACAAAGCAGAATCAAAATATTCAGAGATCCTAAGGGGAAACTCGTAGTGCAGAAGTAATACGAAGGAATGCACCTTATATCAAGTGTTATTCTTGTGGAAAGATGGGACATTCATAGTATGTGTGTTCCATCACCAAGAGATATCTAAGGGAACAAGAACAAAGGTGGAAGCTAAACAAAGAACGATTCTCCATAGCCTATTTTGAAGGACACTATTTTTGTTGTGGATGATTTGGGCACATGGCTAGGTACTGCACTTTGACAATACAGAGGAATGTGACAAAGTGGAATCAAAATGTTCACAAGTAGCAGATCAATAAACGAACAGGTGAGTTAAAAATGAAAAATAGATTTGCAGCTTTTCAAGATGAATTTGGTCCATCATAATCTGAGAAATAATATAAGTCTAAATCCATGCTGAGTGTGAAGGAAAAAATATGGACCAAAAAGAAGAAGGATGAGAAGGCCGCGGTGGAAGAAATTTCCCTTAAAGCATCAGATCGCTCTGGTGTGTGGATCCTTGATAGTGGTTGCACATATCACATGACAGGTAATAAGGATCTTGTTACAGGCGTAAAATATGATAAAGAAGGAGTTGTCAAGTTTTGAAATGATGAAGGCCTAAAGATTATTGGTGTAGGAAAGTCCAAGTTTGGGGGAAAAGAGATGATAAGTGATGATGTCTTAGTAGTAAAAGGCCTCAGTCACAATTTTCTCAGCATCACTCAACTGTGTAACTCAGGACATTCTATAAGGTTTACTAAGAAGATGTGTGTCGTCAAAGGAAGAGACGGGGTAATAGTTCTACAGGGAAAAAGAACAAAGGGAAATCTCTACCTGGTAAGTGGAGAAGAAGATATGTTTTTTCTGTATAGAGAGGAAGAAAATAAGTTGTGGCATAAATGACATAGTAATCTTTGCCAACCTTCCGTGGAAGATCTGGTGAAGTGTGATGTAGCAAGAGATCTCCCTAAGCTATCACGTGATCATACTCACATGTGCGATGCATGCCAACAAGGGAATATTATCAGAAATATGTATAAAGCAAAGGAAAAGAAGTCAACAAGAGAGATCGAATTGGTGCATGCTGATGTTTGTGGTCCTATCACATCAGGAGAAATTGATGGAAAGAGGTACTATGTTCTTTTCATTGATGACTATAGTATAATGGCATGGGTATTTTTTATTGCCCATAAGTCAGATGTGTTCATCTGCTTAAAACAGTACCAGAGGGAGTGTGAAAGGATTCTTGGACAGAAAATTTTTAAGGTTCGTACTGACAATGATACGGAATTCACAAACAGTTAGGTGAAAGGATATCTCAAGAAACATGGAATAAGGCTTCAAGTTTCCTTAGTAAGAACTCCCCAATAGAATGGAGTGGTTGAAAGGAGAAATAGAATCATCAATAAAATGTACAGAATAATGCTCATTGAAAAAGAACTACCAAAGAAATTTTGGAAGGAAGTAGTTTTGACATCAGTATACATTTCTAACAGGGCTTTGTTGTGTCCAAAGGAAGGAAAGACTCCATACGAGATGTGGTATGGAAAGAATCCAACAATGAAATACTTTCAAATAGTTGGAAGTAAGTGCTTTATCCTTAATAAGGAAAAACATAGGAAATATGAGTCACGAGGAGATAAAGGGATATTCCTTGAATACTCTTGAAAAAGTAAGGAATATAAATGCTTTATCAAAAGGCTGTGAAAAGTAGTTGAGAGCAATGATGTCACTGTAGTAGAGAATGAGGAGATCATTCAACAACACAATGAAAAATTTCTTAATGAGAGTGATGAGGAATAAAGCAATGCAGGGGGAGCAGATGTGGATGATGTTGATTCAGAAGAAGATACTGATGACGATCCAGAGGAAGTAAAATCTATATCTGCACAAAAGCCAAGAAGTCAAGATGAAATTTATAGGCAGAATATCATTGGTGATCTGTCAGCTCCAGTTCAGACAAGAAGAATGAAATCACTGCAGGAGACATCTTTACTATCACATGTTGAACTAAAATTCTTTACTAATGCAGCTGAAGATGGAAACTGGATTCAGGAAATGAATGAAGAGCTAGATCAGATTGATAAGAATCAAACGTGAGAGATTGTTTCAAGTCCAGAAGATAAGAATGTCATCACGACTAAATGGGTCTATCGTAACAAGATAAATGAAGATGGCACAGTGATTCGGAACAAATCATGACTAGTGTGCAAGGGGTACTCCCAGACAGAGGGAATAGATATTGATGATACATTTACTCCGGTTGCGAGACTAGAGACAATCAGATTATTTTTATCCATAGCAGTGGAAAGAAAGTTCAAAGTGGTCCAGATGGACGTCAAATCTATATTTATGAATGGGTTTCTAGAAGAAGAGGTGTACATTGAGTAGCCATATAGTTTTCTCATTCATGAAGATTATAATAAAGTTTATCAGTTGAAGAAAGCACTATATGGGTTGAAACAAGCACAAAGAGCATGGTACTCAAGGCTAGATCAGTATTTGAAGAAGCTTGGCTTTCAATGTGGTGGAGTTGATTACAATATCTACTTCAACAACAATAGTAATCAAAGGATGATGGTGCTGGTTTATGTCAATGACATAATATTTGGTGGATCAGATGAAGCTCAATGCAAATTTTTTTCTAAATTCATGAAAAGTGAGTTCAAAATGTCCATGATTGGTGGGCTGACATTTTTCCTTGGTTTACAGGTGACATAAGGAAGTAATTGTACTTTCATTTCTTAATTCAAATACACCAAGGAGGTTTTGAGAAGGTTTGGAATGGATAATTCCAAGGAGATGAAGACTCCAATTGCTACTTGGATGAAATTATGAAAATATGACAGTGGCAAGATAGATAATATCACTGAATACATGTATATTATCAGCAGTTTACTATACCTGACAGCAACAAGACCTGATATTGTTTTCACCACATTCCAAGAAGTATGTTACCAAAGAAATCTGATGGAAAGCCACATGCTCATAGTAAAAAGAATAATTTGGTATATCAAAGGAACCGTGAATTTCGGTCTGATGTATAATGACAAATATCAGCCAGAGTTATTGGGATATATAGATGCAGATTGGGCTGGATCAGCAGACGACAGAAAATCAACGTCAGGAGGTGCATTCTATCTTGGTAGATTGTGTATTTCTTGGATAAGAAAAAAGTAAGATTGCATTTCTCTGAGCACTACAGAGACTGAATATATTGCAGCCACTCAAGCATGCACGCGGTTATTGTGGATAAAGCAACAACTTGAAGATATGGGAGTTGAAGTAAAGTCTCCGATCAGAATCTAGTGTGATAACTCAAGTGCTATAAATCTTAGAAAAAATCTAGTTCATCACTCAAGGACAAAGCACATTGTGATCAAATATCATTTCATTAAGGAGAATGTGGATCAAGGGCTTGTGAAGTTGAAGTATGTGCCTATAGAGCTACAGGTTGCAGATATTCTGACAAAGGCCTTACCCAATAAAGCTTTTGAGAGGCATCGACTGGCTCTAGGAGTATAGTCGAATCACCACACTTAAAAATTGTGGATGTGGGACCTCCCTGAGGTATGGTGTGTTTTTTACTTATGTTCTGATATGTGTTTTTACCCTATTGTAGACTGCAAAGGAGTGCCCTTTGGGTTCATTGACAAAGGGGGAGAAAACAAGAGAAAATGTGATTGTTCAAGGGGGAGAAAATGTCTTCGTCAAGACACGGGGAGAAGTTGATAGGTGGATCAACGAGATAGGGGGAGCAATGAGATAGGGGGAGAAAATTAGAATCAGATGATGCTAGATGTGATCGATCAAAGAATAGATATCACGATAGTTGAGTATCGTGAAAAAAGAAAAAATTTCAATTAGTATCAGGCTGGTATCAACAATGGTGTCAGAAACGAAGTGACTCATCGATGAACTTTTCATGATACTCTTGTTTCTCACGCCGACCATTACTCATGTGGGATTAGAGTATGTGTTGAGTAAATATTTGATCGCTATCTGTATCGTAAGAGGTGAATGGTGGATGAAGATGAATGAAGCCTTAATGAGGTATCAAAGAGTGGAGAATTGTTTTGAGAAGAGTTGTCAACAAACCCAAAGTGTGAGATTTTTGGGAAAAAATCCCTCAATGTATTGTTGAATCATTTTTGAGATGATTGTGTTTGTTGACAATACAAGAATCCATGTTGTGTTTGTTGACAAAGTGAGTCTCAATGACTCAAACTATTAACAAAGGGGGTTTTCCTAGAGAACGGGGAAAAGTGTTTTTGGCAAAGGGAGTTGTGCTCTTATGTTAAGGAGGTTTCTAATGTTGTACGCCAAGAAGTTTTCGAATTCATAACATCAAAAATTTGGCAAAGGAAAAGCGGTGCGCAAGTCCCAAAGTGGCACACAAGTCCATAAGTGGCGCGCAAGTGTGGCGCGCCAGTCCTAAAGTGGCGCGCAAGTGTGGCATGCAAGTCATATTTCAAGACCATCCTATCAAAATACGACAATGGAATGAAAGCGACGCCCAATTCCTAAAGTGGCATGAAAGTATGGAGTGTAAGTGTGGCGTGCAAGTGTGGAACGCAAGTCCTCAAAATGACTATAAATAGATGGATACCATCCTCATTTATTAACGAGCTCAACACTTAGAGAAAATCCGAGCTCTGATTGTGAAAGTGGGAGTGCCACGCCAAGTTCAGTGTGTGCGCAAGTGGGGCGTGCAAGTGTGCGGGGAAAGTGTGATGCGCAAGTGTTCCACGCAAGTGTACCGTGCAAGTGTGGTGGTGCGCAAGTTTGGCACGCTAGTGTGGCGCGCAAGTGTGGCATGCAAGTTGGTTTTTCTGCAACAAAGGCAGAGGCTGTACACTAGTTAAAGGGGCACAAAAGTCACCCTAGGGTGGCATGAAAGTTAGAAATTGACCAGAACATCTGTGGTAAAGTGGTATTCATCAGTGGATGAAATATGGACTTCAACAGAGCATCTACATACAGTGGAGGATGCATTAATTAATGATAAGGAAGAGACCTACATGTCTATAAACTGTGAGTAGATATTTTGAAGAAGTAGTGAGCTCACTTCAGTTGAGAGAGCAGTGAGTTCTCAAATTGTGAGTTGTTGTAAACCAAGAGAGATAGTGAGTTCACTTTGAACTTGTAAATACCAGTGCACTTATAGTGGAATTGGTACATCAACAGACTGCCAGTGTATGCTCCTTAGATGTAACCCAGTGAGGGTGAACCAAGTAAAAATCACTGTGTCCTGTGCATGATTTAAGTTTTATTCATACTCTGCATCGGGAAAGAGAGAGAAGAGGGTCTTGTCTAACAACAAAAAAAGATCAAAAGGGGAAGCTGTTCTAATCTGTCATACCCTGATTCACCCCCACTCTCAGGGTGTCTAGCCTAGTGTACCTAACAATACTTCTCATGGATCATGTTACAAAAAAAACCACCAAAACTTGTCATAAATGTTTACCAAACATCCCTTTAAACCACATTTCCACACCAATATGCCTCATTTTCAATCCACCACATTTTTATATCACCATTTTCACAACCATCTCAACCTAAAAATAACCCTAAATAAAAATCACCATAACCATCACACAGTACTAACCTGAGCACACAAATCAAGGAATTGATCCTTCCACATAATGATATTATCCACTTTGGGAGGCACTGACTCACCCACATGTTTTAAAAAATTCCATATTATAATGTGTCTTGATTAGGAATCAGGTTTCCCCCTCTCAATAATCCAGAGTCTTTAACACACATCATATTATCATTTAATAAAAAACCCATTTCATAACCAATAAGATATACACATCACATCCACATGGAAAGGAAATACAATACAAAACTCAAAACAAATCTGATTATTAGGCACAAATCTATATCTCATGATCCTAAAGAAAATTCTATAACCCATCATACCTCCATAGCGCACAAACTAAATGATTGGTCTATCCACACAGAACCCTCTCCTATTGATTCTGGATCTTTACTAGCCACTCCATAAATGTCAGGTCTTCCTCAATATGTAACTCTCTATATTCAATGTCATGGGAGTCATTATGAAGATACTAACAGAGATGAGATATATATAAGATGCTATGAATCTAATCTAGTAATTCCAGGAGTGCCTACCGATAAGCCACCTCACCAATGCACTCTAACAACTTTAAACGTCCAAAAAACTAGGGTGAGATCTTACTCCCCCTACCGAACCTCTTCTACCCATATTGAGGAGAAATATTTAGGAACATATGGACCTTGAACTCAAACTCCAAGGCCCCTCTCCTACAATTGACATAAGACTTTTATCGGCCCTATGTTTCTTTCATTCTATCATGAATAATCTGAACGTAATATATTTTTCTATACACCATATAAAGAATAATAAATAATGACTCCCCAACGTTGGACCAACACAACAAAGAACGACATGGTCGCCCGTAAAAATCCACAAATGGGTCCATGCTAATGAATGAGTGGTGGCTATTTTATTAATGAAACTCAACCAAAGAAAAGTGATTTACCCATGATACACTAATGTCCAAGATACATGGATGTGACATATCCTCCAACATCTAGATAGTTCACTCTATATGATCATTTTTATGTGGGAGGAAAATAGTGTTGAGTCACAACTGAGTGCCAAAATCATATTGTAATTCTCTCTAGAATCATGAGGTAAAACGAGCATCCTGATCTAAGAAAATAAATCATGAAACTCCATGAAACCTCATAACCTCATCCACATACCTTCTTTCTAAAACATCCGTGATGCCCAACTCCTTGATTTCTATAAAGTGAGCCAACTTTTTCAACCGATCCATGATTACCCAGATAACATCACAACCTCCCTAATATCGGGGTAACTCTATGAAAAAGTCCATCGATATGTCATACTATTTCCACTTAGAAATATCCAAGGGCTATAAAAAAACTCCAAGAACATTATTATTATCCTTCAACTGTTAGAAAACCTAACACAGATCCACAAACTCCTCAACCACCAAATTCATCCTGGGACACCAAAACTACATCCTCAAGCCAGGGTACTTCTTAGACACACCTGGGTGTACCAAAAAATGTGATATATGAGAATAATGAAGGACTCCCTCATGTATCTCTATTGGAACACACTTATACCCTTGAAAAAATATTCAGTTCTCACCACCCGTCGACCATCCCTTCAGAGCATCACTATGGAAAACATGATCGTGCATCACATATACGACCAATTCTACCCACAAAGACTCCTCTATTGATCATACCATAAAAGACTAAATTTTTATATAAAAATGTAACCTCCTTCACTGACCACCCTTGTATCTAAGTACAAGGCTTTCAACTCCTCCATTGCCCTCAAACCATCTCCAAAATCGTAAAAAACATCCTTCCATGACTTCTTGTTCAAAGAATCAACCACAAAATTCCCCTTTCCTAAGGTGTAGGATATCTCAAATTCATAGTCTTGAAGAAACTCCATCCACCTATAATATCAAAGATTCATATCACAATGAGTAAAGATATACCTCAAGCTCTTATGATTGGTAAATACCACAAATCACCCCCCAATGAGGTAATGTCACCACAACTTCAGTGCAATCACAACTGATGCTAGCTCCAAATCATGGGTGGAATAATTATTCTTATAGAGTAATAACTAAATAATCCCATAAGATAATACAACTTTATACTACATTAACCCACATCTAAATCCAAAAAATGAAGAATCATAGAACATCTCAAACATCACCCACTCTAATGGAAACTAAAGAATTGGAGGACTAATAAATCTCCCCTTTAGTTAGTCAAATGCTTCCGGAAATAGATTAGTACAGATAAAAATCATGGTCCTTCTTGGTGAAAGTTTTCAATGAGGCTAAAATCTATGATAAATAGGATACAAAACTCTGGTAATATCCCACAAGACCAAGGAATCTACGAACCTATGCCACATTATTGGTTACTGCCTAAGAAACAAATTCATCAATCTTTGAAAGTTCCACAACCACACCTTAATGGGACACCACATGGCTGATGAAATTCACATATAATTTCCAAAACATGCACTTATACAACTTTCCATAGAAATTATGGTGTTTAAGTACTTGAAAGATAGATCTAAGATGATTATCATGCCCCTCCTATGACTTTGAATAGACCAATATATCATTGATGAACAAGACTATGAACTAGTCTAGGAATTCATGGAACACAGACTCCATGGGCCCTATAAACATAGTTGGACAATTTGTGACACCGAACAGTATGGCCACAAGATTGAAGTTACCATACCTTCATATAAAGGTAGTCTTCAAGATATCATACTCATTCACCCTCAACTTGTGATACCTAGACCATAGATTGATCTTAGAAAACTAACTAGCCTCCCTAAATTGGTAGAAGATATCATCAATCAATGGAAGATGGTAACGATTCTTAATCATCACCTAATTTAACATCTGGCAGTCTATACAAAGCCTCAGACTACCATCCTCCTTCTTGGTGAATAAAACTAGAGCATCCATTGGTGATACAATGGTCTAAATTAAACCCTTCTAAATGAGATCATCTATATGAATCCTTAACTCCTACAACTCACAGGGTTATATCTAATAAGGATCCATTGAAATCATATAAGAACCAAACTATAGATCTACCCCGAACTCAATATCATTTTAAGGGGGTATCATAAAAAATCATTAGGGAAAACATATAGGAGCTCCTTGATGACCCTAGGAACCTCAACTACCCCAATATTTATTAATTACATTGACAACTTAGCCATCAAGGAAATAAGGGGATCCATGCATCTACCACCCAACTAAAAACTCCACTTGCCAATGGAAACTCTATTTCAGCTATCCACATATAAAAAAATGATTTTCCTTTGAAATTAGTCAATAATATATTCCATGGAATACAACAAGTTGATGTTGAGAATGAAGTCATGAAACTGCATTTGCAGCAAGAAAATACCCCCATAAGACTTTTGTGGCCCCATCATTAGTTTACACCCCCATCATACATCAAAGAAGATGGTATGAACTCCAACTAGTGTATTCAACATGTTTGTAATGAAAAGTATCTATATTTCTAGTTGAAAATCATGAACATGATAGGGTTAAATAAAGGAGTGTGAGGTCCTTGAATCAAAAAAGGAACAAATAAGGGTAGATGATAAATTGATCATACCTTTAATGATCTCTATCCCTTATGGAACTGCCTCCAACTCTACATGAAACCAACCATGACCAAATCATTTTCCTCTGTATTGATTGACACATCTATGGTCACACTCAGGTTGGGGTCCCTAAATATGAGGAACATCCTCATGTCGAACTATGACTGCCCCATCTATTCTCGATAGTGCCTAAGCCTGCTACCCTTACTGCTGAAATGGCCTCTCCAACAGCTTCTACTGTGGCTGACGCTGAACTAGACCACCTCTACGATACTGATCTCCAAGAACCAATGAAAACTTATTTTTTTGATGACTACAACCCTCAAAACCAAAGAAAACTTTCCCAATGCCCCCAATAAAAGTAGGAAAACTAATGGAGCTAGAATTCTAGAAGAGAATATGGTGAGTTGGGTCCCCTATAGTTTGAAACCTAGAAGTCCATGGCACCTGAGAGTTTCCACTAAAAAATCTTCTCCTAGAGAAACCTTACCGATTCCTCTCTCATGGAAAACCTCTTAGAAAGTGAATATGCTCAATCACCTATGAATTATTATGAATGTGTAGACACATTGAAAACATAAAAGGAGTAACTGAATACTATATAAAAGGATGGAGTTCCTCCTCAAGACACCATTCTCAAGACTCCCCACTAGGAAAATGATTAGGGAAAAAAATTCAAAATTCCTTGAACTTGATCCTATATTCCACATAGAAATGCTTCCATACCAAATAGATAGAAGTTACCACCTCTTTAATTCCTTTATGGTTGATGAGAGGAAATTTTCTAAAAACTACTTTTGAAATTAAACCCATGAAAAATCTGTCTCCTTTCACTCACCAAGATACAACATCCACCACTAATGCACAACCCCTAAGATCTGATAAACCACCGATGTAACCTAGTTCCCCACCAGGGCCTGGATCAAATTGAATGTGGTATTAATCTCCTCTATCTGGATATATTTCTCTAGATCAAAAATTCTAACCTCATATTTTTCCAAAGCTAGCTGCTAAAGGGCATGTAACACCCTCTTCCACTGATCATCCTCCTCAACCGAGTCAAGCCTCCAATGGTAAATTGGGTAAGCCTACCGAACCTTAACATCCTGGACAACACATAGATGATAACCAATAGAAATATATGTAAGGGAAATATGGATTTACTAAGCCCAGTAGTATGGAATTTCATTAATATTATTTTAATTCATTTTAACTTAAAAAAAACCTTATTCGATCAGAAGAAAAATCAATCATGATGCTTGTACCACTCCTTGGTCTCTATCCGCATAACAGTGTCACCTTTCTTGGTCATTAGATAGGATCATAGTCCTTGAATTAGATCATGGGGGGACCTAAATCCCATGTCCTATCCAGTTATCCTTGGCCTCTATCACACACCAATATCAACTGACACCATTTCCTTACCAACACATGTAATCCTCACTGTACCTATTCTGAACTCCATCCTATCCCTCAACCAAAACTTTTGATACCACTATATAATAACCCCCCATCCAAAGGTACCCCTTCAAGGATAATAATAAAGTAAAGGAGATAATGACCCTGGAGTCCCACCTCTAGTAGGCCCCAGCCTGGAAATAGGAACTGAGGGTATAAAAATATCACAAAAATAGAATGAATTATCCTATATAATATAGGATCACGAGATTGGATAAATTAAACACAAGAAACTCAATGACATAAAATGAAAGAAAAAACTACCCCATAATGAATGAATATTGTAAAAAAATAAAAGAGTCTCTGAATAAATACCCAAAAGGAAAGTTATATAGTAGAGAATCAAAAACAACTCCAAATTCTTAGCTAGAAATGTTCTGAATGATCCTCAAACTCCTACTAGAAACCTGAAAAACAAGTTTTTATATATATAGGGTGAGAATACAAGTATAATCCATATGATCATACCAAAATTATCTCATGAACATGTGAATGCACATACTAATTCACAAGTGAGGAAACAACAAAACCAACAACACCTAAACTGGTCAACTAACCAATCCCATCCTCACAATAACACACTCACTAAAATAATTCATCCAATTATTGCAACATAATAAGAATCATATTGATAAAAGGTTACCTTGCACAACCTTCCCATTATTTTTTCACTCTTAAACCCCGAAATCGTACATTATGGATCTCCTAACTCTTCCATATAGTAACCTTTCCTGAATACACCTAGTCCATTACACCACATCACACCATATCTCATTCGAAGTAACTTGATCCATTACATCGCATCACATATCAACCAAAGATGCCTATTCAATCACATCACATCAAATATCTCCTGAGAAAACCTAGGACATAAAATCACATCTCATCCCCATGAAGACACCTAGGACATCACATCACCTCACACCTCACTCTAAGATAACTAGGACATCATATCACATCATAACCAAAACCATAATTGTTGGGTATCATGAACATTAATGACATAAAACTCATGCCCTCCTTCCACCATGCATGACCCCCACCATATGACATCTCATAAAGCATCACCACAATTCACTTTTGACTTTTGTCCATAAAAACCCTTAAATGTTAAAATCAAGAGGAAGAGAGAGTAGGGAATATAGGTAGCCAACTATCCAACCTCATCACCAAGATATTAAAAAAAACACCCCTAAAACATTTTTTTGTTATAACTTGTTGCTTTATATGGGAGGGGTGAATATATAAATCACAATGAACATACAAGGTATATATATAAAAACACAAAAAATCACAACATATGAGTTTACAACAAGAATTATATCCCAAATCACACCGTCACCACTAATCCTCCAAACTTCAACTACTTTCACTACCATAACTAAATGCATAACCCCACACAAGAAACCCAAATGCCACAAAAAAAATCCAACCTTTCATTTTAGGTTAATCCAATTTCTATTTTTCTCATTACCAACCCATTTTATTTAACTAACCCCTTTATTTCACATTTAATCATACAAAAAAATTAACCACACATACCATATTATTTCAAGCATTCGTTAACCATTTCAACCCATTCCATTTCACTTCATCATTTTTAATTTGATTCCTTCAATACTCAGGAAACTAGTACAACACACCAAAATAAAAAACACCATTCTTCTCATGCCAACAAACTCACATTACCACAATTTCATATCATCACAACTTCTTTTCACATCCACCACATCATAATATCTTTCCACATCACAACCACTATGTCAAAACCAATTTCCATATCACAACTAACTTTTCACATCAAAACCACTTTATACATCATAGATTCCATGTGATATATCCACATCACATCACATCTCCCTGAAACACCATGACCACACATCAAAAACACACATCAAATCCACACATCACAAATTCAGATAAATTATTTTATATTTATAAAAGGGATTTTCATCACATTTACTTATTTATTTCAAGGCAATTCTCACACAATATATAATTTCTAGGGGGAAAACATTTAATTAGAAGGATATAAGTGATTTTACACTTTAATTCAAGGTGATAATCAATAACCAAACAATAAGGGTTCCACAGACATAATTACTATAGTGGAAATAAATCCACAATGAACATGATTTTTAGCAAGGAATCAAGCCCACACAATCACAATATCAACAATATCAAAGGCGGTAAAATATGAGATTTTGTTTCCCTTACCATTAAATTTCAATTAAACCAATTATTTATATTTATTAGTATAGTTCATACCATATTCCCAATAGATAAAAAGATCATAAACTCTCCTACTTGATATAACTAATTGATAAAGGAAGGATCAACTACCACACATGAATCTTTCTGAATTATTGCATAAGGTTAGAATGAGAGGGATACAACCAATAAGCACCTAGAAAAAGGAGAACACCATGATCACCCTAAAAAACACACCAAAACATATTCTTAAAAAAACATCACCCAAACCAATGTTTTTCTAGATAGAAAATTTCTCTAGATTAAGAAAAAGGAGAGAAATAGGGGGAAGGAAAGAAAGAAACTTACATAGAACCTACAAGGATTAATCAACCAAGGATGGGGTTGAAAGACACTGAAATATGGTTGAAATAAATCCTTGGAATGCACTTAGGTCATAAAATAACTAAGAATAAAGTCAGGATAATGATGGGGTTTGAGGGGGTTTTGGGTTTTTATACCCAGTCTGTAAAACAAAACACCATGACACAACCTATCAATCTACAATGCAGAACTATTGAAAAGGGAGGGGACTGTGTTGTAAGGTTAAGGGACTATGTTTCAACCTAGATGGTCAAAGATTCTATAATAAGTGTGACTATATCTGTACCACAAATCCAATAAAATAGGAAAGGGACCATGATGTAGCCTATCTTACCACATCACATACCCAAACAACTGAGGAAGACACTACACCACAACTCATCTCTATGGTACAACTTCCCCGAAAAAATACTAGAACCCCCAAAATATTTTTTCTAATCCCCCTATATCAAAACAGTCTAATCCATACTAAAAATTCTATCCTTTATCATGTAGTTAAATATCCATACTGCAGAACTCCATTGAGATGAAATCTCAACTCCATCTTTTCATTTTACCCTCTAAACTCATCGGGACTTTCCCCAGATGCCTCCACCACCAAAATTACCACAAAGTAACTGGTCATAAGGTCTATATCATTATAATAGACATCAACCAAAAAAAGAAATGGGATGGGTGGTAAAGATGATAATTCAATATACATGCCAATATTTTACAAAATAAACAAAAAATAACAAAAGAACTTATAACCCATATTTATGTGAAATGGGGTATCATCCCACAACCATGTTACCACCATATAAGTGTAGAATGGGTACCCACTACCTCAAAAAAATTCCTTTCCCTTTCCTTCATTAGAAAAATGTCTACATACACCCATGGGTGTATTCAGGGTGTTATCAAAGATCCCACTAAGATCCCACCAGGTGTTCCATATCAAACCTCTATTAGAAAAACTAAACATGCTAGTTTGAATATAATAAATTGATATAATCTTGAGATTTATAATAAAAACAAGTAATAAGAAGGAATTACACTAATTAACTAAATAGTGAAAGAAGACGGTTCAAAAGTTATGTTTCTAAATAATATTTTGGGTTGACACCCAAAAACTACCAAGGGTAGTGAACCTAGTGTTTCTACATCACTAACTAGGGTTGTTTACTCAGTGAAATGAGACTACTACCATGTCACTAGTTAGTGGGGGTGCCACATACTATGTCAATAGCATTGGTAGTGGAGGGGGAACCTTTCCCTATCTATGTTAGCCTACCGAAGCACCCGGGGTTCCCATGAGTTTTGTTAAAATTATACACTATTCATAAATCAAGTCTTTTAATCAATGATTTCATAATAAAATCCAATTTTAATATTAATAAAGTATTTTTTCCATTACAAATAATAAAAGGTAAACCTATATCACATGAGCTCTATCAATTTATTAACAAATCAATATATATAATACTATCATAATCCTTTATAAATCGATTTAAAAGAGGCAATCATATTTATTCAAACTAGAAAATGAAATTATAAGGAACCACTCACCAAAAAACAACCCAAATCGGTGGAAACCACTCACCATCTATGAAAATACATCTATAATGATAGAAGGGATCCTTTAGAGGCACAAATAACCCAGAAACACTAAAAACCCCACATATAAAATCGAGAAATAGGATCCCTAGGTCACTATGGATTCATATAGAAGTAAAATCTAATAAAAAATATGGAATGATCTTAAAAGAGAAGATATGAGGAGTTTATTTGGTGTTTACCTTGATGGTATTTAAAGAGACCCACAATAAATCAAGGTTGGAGGAGAATGGAGGCATGAATAGAGTGCTAGGGAGGCATGGAGTCAAGCAAGGGTGAAACAAATAGGGTTAAGGATTTAATTTCAAAAAGTGGAAAAATAAATATCTCAACATTTTTAATTTCTGGGAAGATAGCATGCTTTGGCTGCATGGTTTAACAAATCGTGTGTTAACCATGTAATCTATAGTGCCCCAGACATGAACTCCTCTATCCAGTGCTAATTTTTTTAAACACTATCTTTGATACTAAGTGAGATAAACCAATCTAAATATATCTTTATTTTACATCATTATCATAAGTTAAAAATTAAATCTCAAAAATAAATACAAAATCCCAAGAATGGAAGATTCAATGTCTTTGAAAGTAAGATATATAAGAAACTTATTTTATGATACTTGCGAACTTCCTCTATAATTGATCTATAATATATTCCCTTCTATACTTATCATAAATTACACTCATCTTCATAACTTGAGAAAATATAAACATAAGAAGGGGTGAGATCAAATGCATAGTAAGGGTAAACATAAGCGATAATGATCAAAGATCAAAAGTGAGAATAAGATAATAATATGTGCATAATCAATGTACCTAGAAATAATGTAACATAATCATACCCAACAAATAATAGATCACAAATCACGAGTCATGGAATAAGGAAAAAGGAATGAATGAAAAGAGAGCAGAAACATTAGTCAATAAACATGATCCATGAGAGTGTAATATAAGGAGACCTTATAAATGTGGCATAAAAATTATCATTAGGAAACACCACCTTCATGAGTCACATACTTTCACCCGCACTTTCAAGAAAACTTAATTATAACTGCATATATATCACCTTCGCGTGTCACAAACTTTAACCCATGATTGAGATAAAACTTATTTATGCTCATGTTTTCATATCTTATGAGATTTAAACTTTTAACCAATCACTAATACAAAAAAGGCATTTAACAGCGATAAAAATGTCCTTTATTAGTGCTAGAGAAGCACTGACTACTAGAGCAAGGTTAAAAGCCCTAGCCTTTTCTCAGTACTCAAAAATCCCTGATAAATGGGTCCTTTATCAGCGCATTCTAAATTTATGATAAAGGAACCCTTTATCATCACTTTCTCAAGCACTCCTAAAGGACCATTTATCAGTGCTTCTATAAGCACTGATAAATGACTCATTTATCAGGAATTTTAAAAGCGCTGATAAAGGGGCATACAATAGTGTGATGCTACAAAACACTACCCCACTAGTGCAGTGTTCTATAATAGTACATCACAACACCAAAAACACTAAAAAATGAACAAAATAATGTATTAATATATAATTTAAATAAAGAAAAAACAATCTAGGCTCATTTTCTTAGTTTTGGTGACATGATGCACGTTTTAAATTAAAATGATACTTATATATTAAAAAAATAACATGGATTCATACCAGTCACACCATGCATCATATTGAGGTATGGATGATTCGTACATATCTTAAATGACTTATGGATCATTTTCCTAAAGTATTAAAAAATTTTTATGTGTTTTCCTGGTTTTGAGTATGCCACTTGTACTTTTTACTAAAATGTCATTTTAAACTTGAAACACACACATTGACTCATAGTAGTCATATCATGTGTCAGTATGACATGATAATTATTACTAAATATCACAAATTAATTTTGAATCTTTGTCATAAATTATAAATACAATTTGAGTTCATTTGCTTAGTTTTCAGTGAGTAACACTTTTTGAACTAAAATGTTTATTTTAAACTAATAACAGACACATTGAGTCATACTAGAAACATCGTGTATCAGGTTGATGTGAAGATAATTCATAAACATCAGAAAATATTTATAGATAATTTTCCTAAAGTATCAAAACAATATGAATGAATTTTCTTGGTTTTGAGTATGTGAGTTTTCCTTTTTACTAAAATTGGCATCAATTTTAAATAAAAAGTGGCACTTTGAGTCATATCAGTCACACCATGCATTGGATTGTGGTACAACTAATTATAACATGTCCCAAATGGATTATATATATCACTTCAACAAATTATCAAAACAATATGAATGCATTTATTCTGTTTTGAGTATGCCACTTATCTTTTTTACTAAAATGTTATTTTAAACTGGAAACATACACTTTGACTCATACTGATCACATATTATATCAGTTTTACATGAGATCAATTACTACAAGTCCCAAATGAATTTTTAATCAATCTACTAATTTATCCAAAAAATCCGAGTGCATTTTCTCTATTTTCAGTGAGTGATATTTTTTGAACTAAACTACGTTTTTAAACTAATAATGGAAACATTAATCCATACCAGGAACACCGTGTGTCAGATTGAGGTTTAGTTAATTTATACATATCAAAAATTACTTATGGATTGTTGATCTAAATTATGAAAACAATATAAATCCTTTTTATTGTTCTTTAGTAGTCTAGTTATCATTTTTGTTAAAATTGATGTCATTTTTTAAGAAAAAGACGTACTTAGAGTCATATCAGTCAGACAGTGCATCAGATTGAGGTACAACTAATTCCTACTCCCCTAAAATGACTTATTGATCATTATACTAAAGTATAAAAAGAATATGAACGCATTCTATCAATTTTGAGTACGTCACAGTTTTTTACTAAAATTTCATTTTAAACTCGAAACACACACTTTGACCAATACTGATCACATCATGTTTTAGTTTGATGGAAGACTGATTCCTACATTTCATAAATGAATTACAAAACAATGTGATAAATTATCAAGACAATGTGAGAATATTTTATTTGTTTTCAGTGAGTGACTTTTTTTGAACTAAACTGTCAATTTTAAACTGATAGCAGACAAAATTACCCAGAAAAATAATTATTTATAATTAATATAATATAAAATTTTTTATTAATAGAATTTTTTATTTTCATTAGAAAAAATAGTATTATATACTTATAGAATAATATATTGTATATTTCAATAAATTTAAATATGATAAATAATATACATATACACATATATAATTATATTCAAATAATGATACTAATATAATACATATATATAAAAGATATATAAAATATTTAGAAAGATTCACTTTATTTATCTATTTATCAAATGAGGAGTGACTTCTATTTTATAGTTTTTGATGGTGGAAGGTGAAAACCCCGTTTAGGTTTATTTCTTATCAAGGTAAGTGTGAACGAAGTGTACGCCTGCATCAACCTCTTTTTCTAATCATATACAATCCCATTTTTTTTAATAAAATAAAACCTATTAAAATGGGATATGTTTTATCAAAAAAATTTAAAAAAATTCTCAACCAATTATTTTATTAAATTTTTATTCGGATCCTTGTGGATAATTTTGGGGATAAAAATGAAAGTAATTCATCATTAAATCTGCCTCCACGTCAGAACAAATAAATTAATTTCAGTAACATGCACTTGTCTTCTGAAATTACACTGTAGAATACCAAGACCCCCAGGATGTGTAGCACTAAAGCTGTTTAATATAATTCTTCAGTCTTCACCCTCTCTATTTCTTTCCTTCCCTTCACTCTATCTTTTCTCTATTTGTGTAGATATTTTATCTGGAAGGAGTTGGTGGAAATAGAGGTGTCGAGTTAATAACTTGTGCCAATGGGGTAATTCCCACAAATGGGAGACATTTTTCCCTTTTAGAGAACATAATGAAGTACAATTTTCTTCCTCATCTGCTCATCCCCTGAACATTTATCATTGCAATTTGTTGTTCGACACACATTCACCATCTCTTGTGGATATAAACCTATGTTTCTTGTACTACTGTAAGTTGTAGTCATCCCATGGGATAAATAATTATCAATGTATTGTAAGAAACATAGGTGCATGTCAAAAAGTTATGGGGGATGAGTCTAACAGGAAAAAATTACAATCATAACTATTGGAGAGATGAAACTGATGAGGATGAAAATTATACTTCATTGTGTTCTATGAAAGGAGAAATTCCTCTAATTGGTGAGAATTTCACCATTGAAACTAGTTATTAACTTGATGCCTCCATTTCCACCAACTTCTTTCAGATCAAATCTCCACACTACTAGAGAAATGATAGAGTATTGGGTGGGAAAGAAATGGAGAGGGTGGAGAAGAAAGAATCAGAATAGATAACTTTAGTGCTGCGCTACCTAGGGGTCTTGGGTTGATACAGTGTAATTTCTGATAATGAGTGTTTGTTACTGAAATTAATTTATTTGATTTTACATCGAGGTAGAGTTGATGATTAATTACTATCATTTTTAACCTTGAAATTATCCATAAGGATCCGAATAAAACTTTAATAAAATAATTGGTTGAGGATTTTATCTAATGTTTTTTTGATTAAACTTGGACTTTTTAATAGGTTTTATTTTATTAAAAAATGATAGGGTTTAATAAGATTAGAAAATGAGGTCGTTGAGACGTATACTTCTTTCACACTTACGTCGATATGAAATAAACCTGAATGACATTCATGCCTTCCACTGTAAAAAACTATAAAATGGAGGCCACTCCTCATTCAATACATAGATAAATACGAATAATCTACCTAAATATTATATATATATATATGTTATATATATATGTATTATATTTTTAACCTTATTTGAATATAATTATACATATATATGTATATTATTTATCATATTGAGATTTATTTAAATATATAATATATTATTCAATATATATATAATTCTATTTTTCATAATGAAACTAAAACAATACAAATAAAAATAATTTTTAAATTATATTAATTATAGATAATTATTATTCTGAGTAATTGTGTATAAAATATTATTATTTAAATTTTGGAAAGTTTAATGATTTAAAAAAACTATATATATAGTTATCTAATTTTATTATTTCGAAGGTAACATGAGTTTATAATATTCTATTGGTTATTTAAGTATAAATTATATTATTGTTAATTAAATGTATACATATACCTAAAAAGTATATATAGACCTAAAATGATGAATACCTAAACTAATTTCTTATATAGATAATTTGATAACTTCCATTCACCGAGGAGATGTGCCCCCCTAAAACTCACATCAAACAACCTTTTCATTGCAGGGGTTAGTAGAAACATCCTACTAACCCTGCCCCATCGACCCTTCACCAACATGAGGCTTGAAGCCCTTGACATTATCTTTAGAAACCACAACCTTCTATTGTTTACGATTCTTGGTCCCTTGCCTATAGAAAGATGTAGAATGACCCAATTTCTTATAGGAACAATAAAAATTGACCCATGATACAAACCACAGAACCTACTTTCATCGAAGTTCTTCCCCCACTGTAATCTAAATATAATCCATAGGCAATTTCAAGACATCAAATTCCATGAAAATGCGAGGAGAAACAGGGTGAGAAACTAACTAGGTTTTACTATCAGAACATAAATATCTACCAATGATATTCCCTAGCATGTTTATAATCACTGTATTTTGAAACGGAAAAGGGAGATTGGGGAAACTAACCAACATTGCTGCTATTGGAATGTCACACTTCATATGGAAGTCATATGACCACCTGAAGAGATATTAACAGAATCTGTTGCAGCTACGGGGGGTGTGGGGCATTGGACCACGCCCTGACCAAATCTTCCTCTGAAGCAAACACAATTATGAATTTCCTTTTGTTGATTAGACCTACCATTGCTTGATCTTGAAACCCATAAGACTCAAAGATTGACCTATTGAAAAGAGATGATGTCATGTTGTTCTATGAGGTTGAGATTGAAAAATTTAAAACACCATTGAATAGATCTTGGACCTTAGGGTGAAGTTATTAAGTGAAAGGTAGGAGAAAATCAGTGTTGAAGTAAGGAGAGAATGAATGAAAATCACCCTTGAATGGTTTGCAATAGTTTTTTTCTTGATTTCATGATGGGTTCACAGCATGTTAGGTTTTTTAAATTAGATTAGGAAACTTTTATCAGTACTTTTAAAAAGTTTAAATAAAGAGACCTTTTATCAGTGCTTATTATTTAAGCACTAAAACAAGGCAGATTTATAAGCACTTTTTAGTACTGATAAATGTAGGTCTTTATCAGCACTAAAAAACCACTGCTAAAGATTTGTTTTATTAACTCTTATTACTTAAGTGCTGATAAAAGATTTATAATTATAAATATATATATTTTATATATATATATACTTAATCAATATATATAAATATAAATATAGTAAATATATTCCTTATTTAAAAGTATTTTTTATAATTTTATCATTATCTAAATATATAATTATTTATTTATAATTATGTAAATATTTTTAAAATAGTATATTTATATCATTATATTTATTTTTATAATTATATATATATATTTAATAAATATATATAAATATAAATATAGTAAATATATTCATTATTTATGTCACACCCGGACTTCGCTTGAGGAATGTTTTAAATTTCAATTTTTATCCCATGATTTTATTTTTATTTTATTTAATTGTTTGGGTGAAATGAGGTCCGAGCCCGATGCGAGTTTTGTGTTTTCGTGTTTATAGTGAACGTTAGCTTGACATCGCTCGATGCGCGAACAAGGCATGGGAAAAGCCATGTGGCTTCGCCAGTTTAATGCGCGATCAGCCCGCGGTGCAGATGATTAAATAACCAAATAAAAAATAACATTTATTATAATTATCGATATTTTTTCATTATTATTAGTATTATTATTATTTTTATTAGTTTATGTTAGATTTTATTTTTAGGTTTTAATTTATTTTTATTTCCCCCATCTCTTTATTTTTATTTTATTTTATCCCTACCTTTATTTTCTTTTTATTCACTTATTTTCTTTTATATTTTCTTTTTATTCTTTTTTACTCCCTCTTTTGCTCTCTCCCTCACAGTGCTACTATTCATCCACCCCCCCTTACATGGTCTGCTCAAACCCTAGCTACCTCACCTCGTTTCCTCTCACCGGATCATCCAGCCTCCGCCTCGATTGGATTTCCGCTCACCCTGACCACCCATTTCTCCATCTCTGACCTTCCCCGCTGCCCAGCCTCGCGCCGACCAGCCTCACATCAGCTAAGCCGCACACCAGTCCTCGGACCACCTTTATCAAGATGTAACTCCTCACACGTGCATGACTCCCCTCTGTTTGGATGAGAATCTGCTAGTCTTCCTTACTGCCTCGCACCTCGCTGTGACCGCCCCTTCTTGTAGCCTCTTCATGGTTCGACCGAGACCCCACCTGTACACCTCTACTTCATTTAGCTAAGTGCTCAGTGGACTTATCCTTTTTTTTCAGCATTGTGCAACCCACAACACTCTTCTTCAACCTCCGACCGACCTTCTCCACCCTTGCCGTAGGTGTGATTCTCCCCCCAATCGATCGTTCTTCCTTTTTAGGTGATTGTTTCGGTTATGGCCTTATTTTTTTTGGTTAATTTTTGATGCATAGGTAAATTTCCATGTTTTAGGGTTTTTTGTGGTCTACTTGAGGCATGGTTGGCATACAACGACCTTTACGTGTCGAGTTTGTAAAATTTTCTATGTGTTGGTAGGTGGTTCCGCACACGAGTATTAATTTACAATCATTTTCTTGCTTATCTAATTAATTTAGTGATTTTTTCTATTAGTTTACATACTAAGAAATTGTCCTTGAATGAGTTTTATTGTGCATTTATTTAGTTAGAGTTATGTTTAAGTGATACTGGTGAATGTCATTGTGAAAACCTGTCTGGACTGTTTAACGGAGTTTTTCAAACTGCACAGCCTGTGTGTTAGGGAAATGTGGTTGGTGTAGTTATGTTTTGGTGTAGTATTAAAAATGTGGTTGTCTTGGAAAATATTTTGAGTGAATTTTTTCCCTTTAAATATTTTGCGACATGTTTCGAAACTACTTAATTATTTTGTTTTATTGGTTTTCCTGGTTATAAAAAGTGTTTTTATAAAACTATGTAGCTGGTTTAATTTAATGTGCCAGCGGCGTAGGTTATGTTTTAAAATGTTATTGGTGTGCGTGTGGTTTTTAAAGAGGATATTAGTGTGCGTGTGGCATGTTCTTGTGTATATGTACCTCTTTTGGTTTTAAGTGACATGTTATGTGAATTTTGATCTTTAGGTGAGCATAAGGAGGTAAACCTTGGGTATTAGGTGGGGAGACTAGGACTAGTGAGATAGTGTTCCGGAGATGGCTTGGACTGGTTACACTAGCAGGTTTGATGATTGAAACACTAACTAAACATATGATAACTGAGGGTTGTGGCCTTTTAAGCCATGTTTTCTGAGGGTCGTGGCCTTCTAAGCCACGTTTTTTGAGGATCGTGGCCTTCTAAGCCAAGTTTCACCGAGACACGACGTTATAGGGTCCCACCTGTTTTTAGTACCCATAGGGCCTCTCCCATCCTTTGGTGCTACCAGTTACTTTGCGCACATAAATGATACATGATATGTCACTTGAGTTACTACCCAAACAGGTTTTTTCATTAAACTATTTTTCTTTAAAGTCATTTATGAAAACTATTTCCACTAACATTATTAAGAATTTCTTACTTTCTTTTATTTATCATTGAAAATGTAATTTTCTTTTAATATATGTGCGTGAAATCATTTCTTGGTGAAATCCTACTGGGTGATTGCTCACACCCTACTTACACCATTGGGTGTAAGTAGATTTTTTACCTTTGATACAGTTAATGGTCCAGCGTTTGGAAGCAGTGGTTCAGGTTGTTAGTAGGCCTCTTCACATGGCGTTGTGGTGGCCACTTGAGGGTGGTGTCCTCACACTGGGCGACAATTATTAGGTTGATTTTTGGTCACCATACTTTTGGTATTGTTTGGGTGTTGGTTTTACATGTGACTCAAAAATCTGTTTTTGGTTAAATACTTGTTTGGCTGCAACTTTTACTTCTGTTTGGTTTATTTTATTAGCTGCTTTATTTTTGTTTACTTGGGTAAATCATTCCCAAAGTTTATTTTTAATACCCGAGAACTTGTGCCAGCCCGTGGGGAATGGGAACACTCTTCGGGCCTTGCCGCGGGCCAGGTGGGGCATCGGTTCGGATGGCGACCCGACTTGGTTTGTGAAAAAATGGTATCAGAGGAAGGTTTTGTTGTATGAGTTATTTTATTTGGGTTGAGTCTAGTTAGATATGAGTTAGGATTGTTAGGTCTTAGAATTCTGGTTGCGGGTAGGGTGACTGGCTAGCACACCTCGTGACAGACCCTGAGTCGCCATGGGATGTCAGGATGCTTGTTTGGATTCTCTTCCAGGTGGGACGTGCAGGCTGCAGACTGTGCGTAGACATTAGGTGGGGAAGAAGAGTTTGGTCATGATGTTACTTTTGCATATTTGTTTTACTTAGGATTACTTATTTTGTTAAAAATTTGACTTTTCTTTGGATATGATGTATTGATGATGTTCTTTTATGAATGTTTCTCTTTGCAGCAAGATGCCTCCCCGAAGAGCTTATACGTACCCACGGGAGGAAGTTGGAGAGAGTTCTCCCTCATCACTTGATCAAAGATTGGTAGAAGCCATGGTCCGAGTTTTCAAACTTTACGACAGTGGGCGACTCCTACCCCTTCCCCTATTCCAGCTAGAGGAGATGATTTTGGCTTCAACAGGGATAAAGCTCAAGAATTTATGAAGAATAAACCCCCTTCATTTCGAGGTAGTTCAGAACCTCAAGAGGTAGAAGAATGACTTGAAAATATAGAGCATATGTTCGAGTTACTTGACACATGAGAGGAAGTCAGGGTAAAGTGTGCCTCATTCCAACTAGAGGGATCTAGTTGCAAGTGGCGGGTATCAGCGATTTAGGCTGGGAAGCATGAGTAGATGATTTAGAAGGATTTCAAAGCTATCTTCAATGAGCAGTACTGTCCTGAGTTCCTGGCCCACGACAGATCCTGGGAGTTCATGGATCTATCACAAGGGGATCAGACAGTGATGGAGTATGCAAACTGCTTTGCTGAGCTAGTGCGGTACGTGCCTAAAATTGTTTCAAGTGAATATTTTAAAGTTAAGAAGTTCAAGAAGGTCCTTCGACCAGAAATCCACTCTCAGGTATTCTTGTTCAAGATGGGAACTTATGATGAGGTGGTCGATCATGCTTGCATGGTCAAGATTGACCAGAGAGGAAAGTCACAGTTTTCAGGATTAGTGTCAGGGTTTGGCAGTGGCAGTTCATCTGAGAAGAAGAGGAAGCGTGATGAGCAATGGAAGAAGAGTGGTGGTAGCTCAGGTCATCCTCCCAGGCAGACTTCATCTGGGGCTTCTGGTGCAGGGTCCATGGTGTGCCATTAGTGTGGAAGGGTAGGGCACATCCGAACTGCATGCCCATACCCTCCCAGACCATGCCATGGGTGTGGAGTTGTGGGAAATCTACAACACTTCTGCAGGACTGTATGCCCTTACCAGACTGGGACTATAGCATCCTGCCTTTTTATTACATAACATTTCATTACATTTTACAAAACTGAGGATCTTTAAGGTTTAGTGTCTTGGAAATCAGGAACATAATACATAAAAACAACATAAAAAATTCTCTTAAACCACTTTTAAGGCTTAATCATAAGTTCATCCTAAGTATAATGACTGCATCTCATAACCTGGAGACATACATTCAAAGGAAAGGGTGAGCAGAAAGCCGAGTAAGGGTAAACAAGGGAGTCAATGTACTTGTGATATCAATAAGAACTTGAATAAAAACATGAAGACATGAGAAATGGAAGAATAGACATATTATAAAGAAAATAACTTGAATATGTTGCTACAACATTTCATTTAGACAATCATTTCCATATCACCAAGGTCCATCCCCAAGGTGTCATAAAAAAAATTACCAAGGTTATTCACCAAGGTATCGTTAAAATGGTCATCTCTAAAGATTAAGTCTTTACCCAATGAATTGGAGCGCTATCAGGGCGCACCCTTAATTTGTCTTTATTATAATGTGAGACACATACATCATCATCAATTATTTCATAAATAAACCATATAGCATAAAATAAATGGGTTTCATTTCATAGTCATAACATTTTAAAAACTGCTTTAAAGATGTGATCTTTATGTCACTTTAAACCCACAGAATATTAAAGCGGGTCTCATGTATGTAAGTCCTAGAATTTAAAATAGGAAATTTTGGTATATATGTGAATAACCCTGTAGAAGAAAGATCTTTGAGTATTCACTTAATAAAATAAAATAATTTGAGAAAAAGAGAGAGGCATTTTGAGACGAAAATTCTACATCATAACGACTATGTTATAGGGTTTTAGAAAATATTGAAAAGAGAGGGGACATGGGTCAACCACTCATAAATGACCCTTAAAACAGTATTGGTACAGAATATAATGGATATATGAACATGGTAATGAAATTTTAAATACATACCATATGAAATGAAAAACATGGAAGGAAGACAAAAATAAGATTTCTCTTATGAAAAATTCGGCACCCTAACGACGTCCCTTAAAACTTCAAAAAATGAATTGATGAGATCAAATAGGGTCTATCATCATATGAACATAAAATAACAGTATGATGTATATAGAGATCATGCCACAACATGGAAAAAAGGAACTTGAAATACTTGACATGAAAGTAGAACATTGAAAAATGGGAAGAGTGAAAGAATCCCTTACCTTGAAGTGTAACTTTGAAATATTGATGTTTGGGACCTTGGGAGGATTGAAGGCACCTTGGGAGGACTACTTGGGAGGTAAGGAGACCATAACTTTGTTGAGGAGGATTTTGTAATGGAAAGGATGAGAGATTGGCTTGGTATTTTTAGGGAAAGTGAGGGGACAAGGCATTAATGGCCAAGGGACACCTCATTGGTGGTATTGGAAAAACCATTGGCTTGCCCAAGGTATTTTCCCATGGTATTGGCCACTTGGGATACCTAATACCTTATATTACTATTCATAAGTCGACCAGAATTTTTACATAATTATTACATCCTTAATGATGTCATTAAACACCCGAAACTCTAAACTGAAAATTCACTATTCACCGAAAATTCAAATTTTTCAGAAAAATCCCAAAAATTCACCTTAACATAATATAGATGCTCTAAATTCAAAAATTAACTCCATTTTATAAAAATAAATTTCTAATTTTTTTTAATTTAATTTTTTAAATAAAAAACACTATTCACCTGAAAAAACTATTACTTAACAAATAATTTCTGAAATAGTTATTTACCTATTTTATTGTATCACATTACTTAGTCAAGGTGCCTCAATTATATTAATACTTTCTTTAAGTGAGATTACTAACCAATTTGGTCACATTACTAATCCTAAGCGTAAAATCACTATTCATAATTTACTATTCCCCAAAAATTAAGTTTATCTTATTGGACTCCAAATTTCTTACTGAACACATTTACAGAAGACCATTTTTCGAAAATCCTTACACATTATTTGTTATTTAAGGTTTTCCTAAATGTTTTAAAATATCATTTTTTTTCAAAATTCATCCATAAGATACATCCTATTTTTATCCGGACATCTGAAAAAATCACAAAATTCACCATAGGAAGAAATCAAAATTTTATTTATCTCAAGGTATTACACAAAGTAGCTATGGTCTCATTACATAGCCCCTTATAACACCAGCATAAGACCTAAGTGTAAGGTGTGATAAGGAGAGAGAATATTGGGGAGGCTCAGATAACATTGCCCTAGTAGTAATCTCTACTAACTTGAACTTCTCCCGTAGGTGATTCTGTTCAAGCTTGACATGATGGAGTTCTACTTGGGCTTGGTCCAAAGCGAAGCCCAAAGATGCCACCTCCTTCCCAAGATCTGATAAGTGGGATTCATATGGTTTGGGTCTACTAGATGAAGCCATCGGTTCTTCTTTCTACATTAACCATTAACATCTCTATTAAATTGTTAATAATAAATTAAAATACTATTCAAAAAGTTTGGGTCATTACATTCTTCTCCCCTTAAGAAATTTCATCTCTAAAATTTTAAACCAAAGGCTGAGACGAAAAGGTGAGGGTACTTTTGCTTCATTGTTTCCTCAAGCTCCCACGTCGCTTCTTCATACTTACGATTCCTCCAAAACACTTTCACAAGGTGGGTAGTCTTGTTGCATAGAACCTTGTCTCTATAGTCTAAGATCTCCACTGGCTGCTCCTCATAAGAGAGGTCATGTTTCAGTTGTACCACCTCTGGGTTCCGTACATGTGAAGGGTTAGGTATGTACTTCCTCAAGAGAGATACATGGAAGAAATCGTGAACTTGAGCTAGGTTCGGTGGAAGTTCTAGACGATAGGCCACTGCTCCTATACGATCAAGGATTTCGTAGGGGCCAATGTACCTAGGGCTGAGCTTCCCTTTCTTCCCAAACCGCATTACTCTTTTCCATGGATAAATTCGAAGGAAGACTTTGTCACCAACACCAAACTCCAAGTCCCTCCGACGGTTGTCAGCATAGCTCTTCTGCTGACTCTAAGTAGCCTTTATGTGTTGTTGGATGGCATGAACCTTTTCTGTCATCTCTTGCACAAGATCAGGCCCAAGAATCTTTCTCTCACCAGCTTCATCCCAACAAGTAGGAGTTATACATCGCTTTCCATAAAAAATCTTCATAGGGTGCCATCTGAATACTCTAATGGAAGCTGTTGTTTTATGAGAACTCAACTAATGGGAGGTGTTGATCCCATCCACCTTTAAATTCTATTGATCAAAATCTCAGCATGTACTCAAGTTTATGAATTGTCCTTTCAGATTGGCCATCAGTTTGAGGATGATAGGTCATACTAAAATTCAATTCAGTATTCAGTGCATGTTAAAGACTTATCCAGTATTTTGATGTGAATCTTGGATCACGATCAGATACGATGGATAGTGGTACCCCATGAAGCCTTACCACTTCCTTTACGTATATCTTGGCAAGTTGATCTGGAGATAAATCTTCTCAAAAAGAGATAAAATGGGCGGTCTTGGTGAGATGGTCCACTATAACCCATATCACATTGTTCCCTTTAGATGTTTTCAAAAGACCAGTGACAAAGTCCATAGTGGTATTATCCCACTTTCATGATGGTATGGGTAGCGGTTGTAATACCCCCTAGGAATTTGTCGTTCTACATTTACTTGTTGACACACCAAGCACCTTGCAGTGTAATTAGCAATCTCCCTCTTCATGTTATCCCACCAATAATGATCACAAAGTTCTCTATACATTTTAGTGCTTCCCGGATGTATAGAGAAAGTAGAGCTATGAGCTTCATCCATCAGTTCTTTCTTTATCTCCAGAATAGATGAAACACATAGTCTTGTACAAAATTTCAATACACCTTCTTGATCAATATTGAAATCATTAAACTTCCGATCCTTCATAGCCTCAAACTTCTCCTACAACAAAAGATCTTCTTTTGAAGCCTTCTTGATTTTCTCTAGTAATGAAGGTTGAGAAATAATTTGGGATAGGGTTGATGATGTCCCTTCCCTTCCAATTCCCATGTCTAGTTTTACTAGATTCTTAATCAAGGGATATCCTAAGATCCTCATTGTTTCCAGAAAAATAGTGTCTTTCCTGCTTAACGCATCTGCAACTTTGTTTGCCCTTCCAGGGTGATAATGCATTGAACAATCATAGTCTTTAATAAGCTCCAACCATCTCCTTTGTCTCATGTTCAATTCTTTCTTCATGAAAATATACATTAAACTTTGTCGGTCGGTGTATATATCACATTTCTCCCCATAAAGATAGTTCCTCCATATCTTTAGAGAAAAAACAACTACTGCCAGCTCTAGATCATGCGTAGGATAATTCTACTCATGTTGCTTCAGCTGACGAGATGCATAAGCAATTACCTTCTCATTTTTCATGAGGACGCACCCAAGCCCTTTCAGAGAGGCATCACTAAAAATAACAAGTCCTTCTCCAATAGAGGGTAGTGTTAACACAGGTGCAGTAACCAATCTCTTCTTCAGCTCTTGGAAACTTTCCTCGCATTGCTTTGTCCAGATGAACTTAACCCCTTTTTGAGTCAACTTGGTTAGTGGATTAGAAAGTCGTGAAAAGTTTTTCTGAAACCTTCTATAATATCCTGATAAACCAAGGAAACTATGAATCTCAGTTACTGTTGTGGATTGAGGCCACTCCTCCACAACCATTTTCTTTGTAGGGTCAACCGATATTCCTTCGTTGGTTACGATGTACCCCAAGAAAGCCACTTTTTGTTACCAAAACACACACTTGTTGAAATTTCCAAATAGCCTCTCCTTCCGCAGAGTTTGCAAAATAACCCTTAGATGACCTTCATGCTCTTGACGAATTTTTGAATATATCAAAATATCATTAATAAAAACTACCACAAAGTTATCAAGGTAGTCCTTAAAGACTCTATTCATCAAATCCACGAAAATAACAGGAGCATTATTCAAGACAAAGGGAATAAAAATAAACTCATAGTTCCCATATCTTGATCAGAAGGCAGTATTTGGAATATCTTCCTTCTTCACCCTCATTTGATGATAACCAGATCGAAGATCAATATTGGACAAGAATTGAACACCAGAAAGTTGGTCAAATAAATCATCAATTCTTGGAAGAGGTCATTTTTTCTTCACTATGATCCCATTCAGTTCTCTATAATCAATGCACAACTGCATTGATCCATCCTTCTTCTTCACAAAGAGAACCAGTTCTCCCCAAGGAGACACACTTAGTCGGATAAAACCCTTCTCCAACAAGTCTTGGAGTTTATCCTTTAAATCCTCTAGCTCCACATTTTCCATTATATACGGGGTCTTTGATATCGGTTGAAATCCAGGTACGAGTTCAGTAGAGAACTCTACCTCTCTTCTTGGGGGAGGTCTAGGTAACTCCTCAGGAAATACGTCCATGTATTCCTGGACAATCATAACATCTTCTATTTGTATACCCCCTTTTCCTTCTTCATCCTCCCTGATTAAGTCCATAAAGAAGGCTATAGGAGGTTCCTCTAGACAAAGATCAGGTCGAGATATCTCTCCTTGGAAGATAATTGTAGGTTGTTCATTAAAGACTACTGAGATTTCCTTACTTCTTCATTTGATCTTAGAATTATACTTTGAGAGCCAGTCCATCCCTAGTATAATGTCGAATTCCATAATGGGAATGACTACTAGATTTGCAATAAGATTGTGCTCACTAAAGTAAACACTAGAGTCTCTAAACACTGTTTATGCATGGATAATCCCACTTGAAGTCTTGAATGACAAGTCTACCTCTAGCAGTTCGGGGATTGATTCTATATTCTTTGCACACTTGGAGGAAATAAAGGAATTCATTGAACCGGAATCAAACAAAGTACTTTCTAGTTTTGAGAGGACAACAAGAGTACCTGCTACCATGTCATTTGGAGATTCAACTTCAGTTGTTGTGATAGAAAAAGCACGACCTTGCTCCCTTGGCCTTTGCTGAGGTTGATGGTGATTCCCCTCCACTGCGCTCGGATTTGGACAGTGATTAGAAAAGTTTCCAAGCTGTCCACACTTGAAGAATTGGACTTTGGGTAGGGCCGGAACCATCTTTACTCTATCGTTAGTGTTGGGGAGTTGAGGATTCACCTCACTACGACAATTCTGAGCAATATGGCCTTCTCTTCCACACTTGTAGCACTTTCCACTTCTAATCAAGCAGTGCCCTGAATGCTTCTTCCCACATTTATTATATGTGGAAAGTTGCATTTTCTTTCCACCTCTTTCCTGATCAAAGCTTCTTCCCAGGCTTGGTTCTAGAGCTCTCTTCTTCTCATTAGACTTGTGTGACCACTGTGTCTCACCAAACTCCAGTTTGAATTTCATAGCACTTTGAACTATTTATTCTTAGCTATCATAGTCCCTGTTGGATAGATTATTCCATAGATGAGGTCGTAGTCCACCAAATAATCTATCAACCTTACCATTAGGGTCCATGACAAAGATTGAGGTATAATGGTAAAGCCTTATGAAGTTCATCTCGTAGATTCCAACAGACTCATTCTCATTCTGCTTCAGTTCGAGAAATTCTTTCTCCATTCTTGTTCTCATTGAACGAGGGAAATACTTATTGAATAATATTCCCCTGAACTCTTCTAACTCCATAGCATCTATATCTCATCTTGGCTTCATGTTTTTTATCAGTGACCATCACTGATCAGCTTCTCCCTCTAGGCGGTAAACCTCAATGGTGAATTTTTCTTGTTCCGAACAATGAAGTATAGAAAATATATTTTCAATGGAGCTTATCCATTGTTCCACAACCAATGGGTCAGTAGATCCACTGAATTTTGGTGGTCATTGGCACATAAAGGACTCACCAAAAATGTTGTTCCCTTCATGGTGATATCGTCCTTTCAGCTTGATTCAAGTTATTACTCATAACTTGAGTCTGTTGGTTTGTCATTCACATGAATGTTTCCATTCCAGCTTCCATTGGAGAGCTGTCAGTGCATGGTCCATTGTGGTCACCATTTTCACGATTCCTCATATTGCACACCATTTTCTAAAAGAATAAAATCTTAGTGAGAAACTTGTTTAATTTACGAATCTTTTAACTATAAAGGATTCTATGTCTTAAAACATCATGCTTAAATAATTATATTTCTCTACAATTCTTTCATAATGATTCATAAAAAGATTGCGATTAACCAAACATATCCCCCGAAAGTGTCGTAACCAAGAGTGCAGCAAGGCCCGTTGTCATGCAGCAGTTTCCATTCGAGTCTAGCTCAAAGTGGTGTTTTCGGGTTTTACCCCTATGTACATCTATACCAGAGCCGCCTCTACCTGCTAGTATCCAGACAGGGATGTATTTGCTTGATAAACCACTTACTCAATACTCACTAAAATTCCAGGAATATTTCCTACATTTAATCTTTTTATAGGGTTCTTCCTAAATTTTTCATATCTTAATTTCCCTAAATAACTAAACCGTCCTTTGATACCAACTATAGCATCCCACCTTTTTATTATATAACATTTCATTACATTTTACAAAACCGAGGATCTTTAAGGTTTAGTGTCTTGGAAATCAGGAACATAATACATGAAAACAACATAAAAAATTCTTCTAAACCATTTTTAAGGATTCATCATAAGTTCATACTAAGTATAATTACTGCATCTCATAACCTGGAGACATATATTCAAAGGAAATGGTGAGAAGAAAGACCAGTAAGGGTAAACAAGGGATTCAATTTACTTGTGATATCAATAAAAACTTGAATAAAAACATGAAGACATGAGCAATGGAAGAATAGGAATATCATAAAGAAAAGAACTTGTAACATAAATTGAATATGTGGCTACAAAATTTCATTTAGACAATCATTTTCGTATCAACAAGGTCCATCCCCAAGGTTTCATAAAAAAAATTAGCAAGGTTATTCACAAAGGTATCGTTAAAATGGTAATCTCTAGAGATTAAGTCTTTACCCAATGAATTGGAGTGCTATTAGGGCGTACCCTTAATTTATCTTTATTATAATGTGATACACATATATCATCATCAATCATTTCATAAATAACCCATATACCATACAAGAAATGGGTTTCATTTCATAGTCATAACATTTTAAAAATTAATTTAAAGACGTGATCTTTATGTCACTTTAAACCCACAGAATAGTAAAGCGGGTATCATGTATGTAACTCCCAGAATTTAAAATAGAACATTTTGATATATATGTGAATACCTATTTAGAAGAAATATATTTTAGTATTCTCTTAATAAAATAAAATAATTTGAGAAAAAGAGAGAGGCATTTTGAGACGAAAATTCTGCAGCATAACGGCTATGTTTCAGGGTTTTAGAAAATATTGAAAAGATAGGGGACATCGGTCACCCACTCAGAAATGATCCATAAAACAGTACAGGGACATAATATAAATTATATATGAACATGGTAATGAAATTTAAAAGACATTCCATATGAAATGAAAAACAAGGAATGAAGACAAAAATAAGATTTTTTTATGAAAAATTCGGCAGCATAACGACGTCACTTAAAAATTCAAAAAATGAATTGATGCGATAAAATAGGGTCTCTCATAATATGAAAATAAAATAACAGTATTATGGATATAGAGATAATACCCCAAAATGGAAAAAAGGAACTTGAAATACTTGACATGAAAGTAGAACTTTGAAAAATGGGAAGAGTGAAAGAATCCCTTACCCCGAAGAGTAACTTCGAAATCATGAAGTTTGGTACCTTGGGAGGCTTGAGGGAACCTTGGGAGGTAAGGAGACCAGAAATTCGTTGAGGAGGATTTTTTAATGGAAAGGATGAGAGAATGGCTTGGTATTTATAGGGGAAGTGAGGGGACAAGGCATTAATGGCCAAGGGACAGCTCATTGGTGGTATTGGCCAAACTATGGGATTGACCAAGGTATTTGCCCATGGTATTGGACACTTGGGATACCTCATAACTTATATTAATATTCATAAGTATACCATAATTTTTACATAATTATTACATCTTTAATGATGTCATTAAAGACTCGAAACTCTAAACTGAAAATTCACTATTCACCAAAAATTCAACTTTTTCAGAAAAATCCCAAAAATTCACCTTAACATAAAATCGATGATCTAAATTCAAAAATGAAATCATTTTATAAAAATAATTTTCTAAATATTTTTAATTTAATTTTTTAAATAAAAAACACTATTCACCTGAAAAAGCTAATACTTAACTAATAATTTTCGAAACAGTTATTTACCTATTTTATTGAATCACATTACTTAATCAAGGTGCTTAAATTATATTTATACTTTCCTTAAGTGAGATTACTAATCCATTTGATCACATTACTAATCCTAAGCGTAAAATCACTATTCATAATTTACTATTCACCAAAAATTAAGTTGATCTTATTGGGCTCTAAATTTTTTACTGAACACATTTGCAGAGGACCATTTTTTGAAAATCCTTACACATCATTAATTATTTATGGTTTACATAAATATTTTAAAATTTCCTTTTTTAAATTCATCCATAAGATACATCCTATTTTTATCCAGACATCTGAAAAAATCACAAACTTCACCATAGAAAGGAATCATAATTTTATTTATCTCAAGGAATTACAAAAAGTAGCTACATTCTCATTACATATCCCCTTATAACACCAGTATAAGACCTAAGCATAAGGTGTGCTAAGGTGAGAGAATCTTGGGGAGGCTTGGATAACATTTCCCTAGTAGTAATCTCCACTAACTTGGACTTCTCCCGTAGGCGATTCCGTTCAAGATTGACACGCTGGAGTTCTGCTTGGGCTTAGTCCAAAGCGAAGCCCAAATATGCCACCTCCTTCCCAAGATCTAATAAGTGGGATTCATATGGTTCGGTTCTACTAGATGATGCCATCGATTCTTCTTTCTGCATTAACCATTAAAATCTTTATTAAATCGTTAGGAGTAAATTAAAATACTATTCAAAAAGTTTGGGTCATTACAGGGACTGGATCAGTGGCTTCCAGAGGGGTATCAATTAAGTTAGAGTTGAACAGGGTGAAAGGATCCCTGTTCAGTGGTCGTGGTGGTAGGACCGGATCATCTTTGGGGCAGAGCAGATCAGGGCAAAGCCTCAGGCGAGTGGTCATTCTCAGGTAAGGACCAGACATTTGCATGCTGTTGGTCAAGCATCGGCGAGATCTGATGCTGGACCTTCAACTGTTTGAGGTACCATTCTGATTGCATATTCTATAGTTGTAGTTTTATTTGATACTGGTTCTCCAGTTTCTTTTATATCTGCCCGTCTTGTGAACTTGTTGAGCCTTCCAATTGAGCTTTTATCTGTTGCAATGGAGTTAGTGACACCGATGGGTAAGAAAAAGGAGCAGGGTCTTAGGTGCCCGTCGTGCACACTCTCTGTGTCAAGAGTTGAGATGAAGTTTGATTTCTTGGTCCTTGATATGGACATGTTTGATGTGATCCTTGGCATGGACTGGCTGGTGCGCTTTCAAGCGCATATTGACTGCTGTCGGTGCTGAGTCAGCTTTATGGCACCAGATGGGAGTCCTTAGTTATTTCATGGAGAATGGGATCCTCAGTTGGGCCGTGCGAGACCTTCGTTCCCTGAGTTGGGGAATCTTGTTTATGAGTTGTCATCGCTCGCACTGGAGGACGATGGTGGTGTTTGTCAAGGCGGGTTACCTCGTGTAGTGGATGAGTTCCCAGAGGTCTTCCCTGATGATTTTTCAGGCTTAACCCCAGAGCGGGATATGTAGTTCTTGATTGATTTGGTGGCGGTAACACAAACTATATCTCTTCCCTCATATCGCATGGCCCCCAAAGAATTGAGGGAATTAAAGATATAGCTGAACGATTTTGAATCCAAAGGATTCATTCGCCCGAGCATCTCTCCTTGGGCCGCCCCAGTTCTATTCGCAAAGAAGGCTGATGGAACCCTCCGGTTGTACATTGATTATTGGAAATTGAATAAGGTGACCATCAAGAATAAATACGCATTTCCCCTGATTGATGATTTGTTTTACCAACTGAAGGGGGAAAATTGGTTCTCCAAAATTGACTTTTGTTCGGGATACCACCAGCTCAGGCTGAGAGAAGTAGACATTTAGAATACGGCTTTCTGAAGCAGGTATGGTCACTTAGAGTATCTAGTCATGCCTTTCGGATTGACAGATGCTCCGGTAGTTTTCATGGCACTCATGAATAGGGTTTTCCAACAATATCTCGACTCATTTGTCGTGGTATTTGTGGATGACATCCTGGTTTATTCTGGATTTGAGGAGGAGCATCAGCATCACCTGCGGATTGTTTTGGGAACTTTGAGGGACCACCGCCTGTATGCCAAACTCTCTAAGTCCACATTCAGGATCAGGGAAGTGAGTTTTTTGGGGAATGTTTTCTCAGAACTAGGGGTTTCAGTGGATCCTGAGAAGATCTATGTGGTGATGTCGTGGGAACAGCCGATGAATGTGTTTGAGATCATAAGTTTTCTTGGCCTGGCAGGTTATTACCAGCGTTTTGTTCGGGACTTCTCACGGCTTGCCTCCTCCATGAACGCGCTCACTCAGAAAGGGGTGAAGTCTGAATGGAGCCCATAGTGTCCGGAATCCTTTGAGGAGTTTATGCGGCAGTTATCCCCTGCGCCTGTGCTGATTTTACCAGAGTCTGGGAAGGGCTATGTGGTTTATTGTGATGCGTCGGGTACGGGCTTTGGGTGTGTACTCATGCAGGATAACCATGTGGTGGCATATGGTTCTCGGTAGCTTTTGCCGCATGAGAAGAACTATCTGACTCACGACTTAGAGTTGGTAGCAGTGTTGCATGCCCTGAAGACTTGGTGTCACTAACTCTTTGGGGAGAAAATTTTGGTTTATTCTGACCATAAGAGCCAAGCCTACATTTTTTCAAAGAAAGATCTCAATCTGAGGTAGAACCACTATATCAAGTATCTGCAGGGATTTGAATTTGAAATTATCTATACTCTAGGAAAGGGTAATGTGGTGGATGATGCTTTGAGAAGAAAAATACTAGTGCAGGTGTCGAGGAAGTCCATCAATGAGTGGACTTTAATGGGCTCTTCGCCCAGATGCACTTGGAGAGAAGGGAGCACAGCGGAGGTACTTTCTTTGCTAGAATTCAGTTAGCTCCTGCTCTTATGGAGTCGATCTAGTGGGAGAAACCTGGTGATGAGCTGTTTCAGTGATCCATGCAGTTTATTCATGGTGGGGAGAGTCCTTCCAATTGGTCTTTGTCTCCTGATAGGATCTTGTGCTTCAAGGGCCGTGTAGTGGTGTCATTATCTCTGTGGAAGGTGGGGATGCAGGATAGCCACCAATCTCAGTGGGTCATCCATCCTTGTGCTACCAAGATGTATTACGATGCTCGTCGCCAGTTTTGGTAGCCAGGTATGAGGCGAGACATAGCTGACTTTGTATCGAGATGCTATACTTGTCAGTAGGTGAAAGTAGAGCATCAGAGACCATCTGGCCTACTTCATCCATTACCCATTCCTACTTGTAAGTGGGACGAGGTCACCACAGACTTCATTATTGGATTGCCTCAGACACCTCGAGGGAGGAATGATATTTGGGTAGTGATTGATTGTTTGACCAAGTCATATCACTTTTTCCCGATCAGAGATACAACGAAGGTGGAGGAGCTGGGCCGTTTATATGTTCTGGAAGTGGTCAGACTTTATGGTGTGCCGTTAGTAGTTGTTTCTGAATGGGACCCCCACTTTACATCTCGATTTTGGGGAGGTCTCCAGAAGGATTTGGGGTCATAGATTAAGATGAGCTTGGCATACCATCCTTAGACGGATGGCTAGATGGATCGGGAGAATCAGATTCTGGAGGACATGATTCACGCATGTGTGTTGGATTTCAGAGGTTCATGGGATAACCATTTGGGATTGGTTGAATTTTCTTATAATAACAGTTAACAATACTCTATTAGAATGGAACCCTTTGAGGAGCTCTACGGTCAACCTTGTAGGTCTCCTTTGTGTTGGGCTGAGGTAGGCGAGACCTCATTCTTGGGACCGATCCTTGTTCAGGAGACGTCTAAGAAGCTCAAGTTGATTAGACAGCAGTTGCTGACAGCTCAAAGTCACCACAAATATTATCCAGATCAGAGGTGTTGTGATCTTGAGTTTTTAGTGGGGGAAATAGTGTTCTTGTGGGTGGATCCTCATTTGGGTCACTGCTGCATGGGAAAGTAGGGAAAGTTGTCACCGAGGTATGTTGAGGCTTTCGAGATTACTGAGCAGATTGGAAAGGTGGAATACATGTTAGCTTTTCCTTCATAGTTGATGTTGATTCACAAAATATTTCATGTCTTTCAACTGAAAAATTATAATCCTGACCAGTCAGATGTGTTGAATTGGGAAGAGTTCGAGATTGAGCCTGACTTATCAGTGTTTGAGCAGCCGGTGCAGATAGTGGATTCTTAGGAGAAGGTACTTCGTGGAAATTCCATTCCCTTGGTTCATATTCTCTGGCATCATGGGAATGACGGGCATGAGACTTGGGAGTGGAAGTCTTGGGTTGAGAAAGAGCACCCATTTCTATTCTCTGACCAGGCTTCGAGTTGACTTTCTGAGGGTGGAAAGTATTCATGGTGGAGATAATTGTCACACCCAGACTTCGCTTGAGGTATGTTTTAAATTAAATTTTTTATCCCTTGGTTTTATTTTCTTTTATTTAATTGTTTGGTTGAAATACAGTCTGAGACCGATGCGAGTTTTGTGTTTTTGCATTGATAGTAAATGTTGGATTGACATCAATTGACGCACGTGCATGGCACGGGCGAAGCCATGTGGCTTCGCCAGTTTAACGCGCGATCATCCTAGGGCGAAGATGATTAAGTAACCAAATAAAAAATAAAATTTATTATAATTATAGATATCTTTTCATTATTATTAGTATTAATATTATTGTTATTAGTTTAGTTTATATTTTCTTTTTAGGATTTAATTTATTTTTATTTCCCCCATCTAATTATTTTTATTTTATTTTATCCCTACCTTTCTTTTCTTTTTATTTACTTATTTTCTTTTCTATTTTATTTTTTTTCTTTTTTTCATCCCTCTTTTTCTCTCTCCCTCGTGGTGTTACTGTTCATCTTCCCCCCTCACTTGGTCCACTCAAACCCTAGCCTCCTCACCCCGTTTCCTCTCACCAGACCATCCACCCTCCACCTCGGTTGGATTTCCACTCGCCCCAGCCGCCCGTTTCTCCCCCTCTGACCTTCCCCGTTGCCTCGCCTCACGCTGACTAGCCTCACATCGGCCAAGCCGCATGCCAGTCCTCAGACCACCTTCATCAAGTCAGAACTCCCTGCACGTGCGCGACTCTCCTCTGTTCGGCTGAGCATCTACCGGTCTTCCTTGCTGCCTCGCACCTCGCCGCGACCACCCCTTCTTGTAGCCTTTTCAAGGTTCGACCGAGACCCCCCTGTACACCTCTCCTTCATTTAGCCAAGTGATCAGGGGCCTTCTCCTTTTTTTACAACATTTTGCAACCCACAACTCTCTTTGTCAACCTCCAACTGACCTTCTCCACCCTTGCCGTAGGTGCGATTATCCCCCCCCCAATTGGTCATTATTCGTTTTTAGGTGATTATCGAGGTTATGGATTTGTTGTGTTTGGTTAATTTTTGATGCACATGTAAATTGCCTTGTTTTAGGGTTTCTTGTGGTCTACTTGAGGCGCGGTTGGCATACAACAACCTTTGCGTGTCGAGTTTTTAAAATTTTCTACGTGTTGGTATGTGGTTCCGCACGTGAGTATTAATTTAAAATCATTTGCTTTCTTATCTAATTAATTTAGTGATTTTGTCTATTTGTTTACATACTGCAAAATTGTCTTTGAATGAGTTTTATTGTGAATTTATTTAGTTAGAGTTATGTTTAAGTGATACTGGTGAATGTCATTGTGAAAAAATGTCTAGACTTTTTAAAGGGGTTTTGAAAACTGCGCAACATGTGTGTTAGGGAAATGTGGTCGGTGTAGTTATGTTTTGGTGTAGTGTTAATAATGTGGTTGTCTTAGAAAATATTTTTAGTGACTTTTTTCCCTTTAAATATTTTGTGACATGTTTCGAAACTGCTTAATTATTTTGTTTTAATGGTTTTCTATGTTATAAAAAGAGTTTTTATAAAACTATGCAGCTGGTTTAATTTAATGATCCAATAGCGCATGTTATTTTTTAAAATGTTTTTGGTGTGTGTGTGGTTATAAAAGAGGATATTAGTGTGCAGGTGAAATGTTCTTATGTGTAAGAACCTCATTTGGTTTTAAGTGACATGTTATGTGAACTTTGATATTTAGGTGAGCACAAGGAGGGAAGCCTGGGGTATTAGGTGGGGAGACTAGGACTAGTGAGCTAGTGTTCCGGAGATGGCTTGGCCCGGTTGAACTGGTAGGTTTGACAATTTCAACACTAACTAAACATATGATAACTAAGGTTCGTGGCCTTGTAAGCCACTTTTTTTGAATGTCGTGGCCTTCTAAGCCACATTTCACCGAGACACAATGTTCTGGGGTCCAATCTGTTTCTAGTACCCATAGGGCCTCTCCCATCCTTTGGTGCTACCAGTTACTTTGCGCACATAAATGATACATGATATGTCACTTGAGTTACTACCCAAACATGTGTTTGCTTTAAACTATTTTTCTTTAAAGTTGTTTATGAAAACTATTTCCACTAATGTTATTAAGAATTTATTAATTTATTTAATTTATCATTGCAAATGTAATTGTATTTTAATATTTGTGCATGGAATCTTTTCTGGGTGACATCTTGCTGGGCGATTGCTCACACCCTACTTACAGCCTTGGGTGTAAGTAGATTTGTTTATGTCTGATATAGGTAAGGGTCCAGCGTTTGGAAGCGGTGGTTCAGGTTGTTAGCATGCCTCTTGACGTGGTGTTGTGGTGGCGGCTTGAGGGTGGTGTCCTCACACCGGGCGACAGCTCTTAGGTTGGTTTTTGGTCCCCATACTTTTGGTATTGTTTGGGTTTTGGTTTTACATGTGACTAAAAAACCTATTTTCAGTTACAGACTTGTTTGGATACAACTTTTACTTTTGTTTGGTTTATTTTTTTGGCTACTTTATTTTTGTTTACTTGGGTAAATCATTCCCAAAGTTTATTTTTAATACCCGAGCACTTGTGCCAGCCCGTGGGGATCAAGAACACCCTTCAGGCCTTGCCGCAGGCCGGGTCGGGCGTCAGTTCAGATGACGACCCGACTTGGTTCATGACAATTTAAGTAAATTTATTATAAATTTAATAATTATTTAAATATATATAATTATTTATTTATAATTATTTAAATATATATAATTATTTATTTATAATTCTATAAATACTTTTAAAAAAATATTTATTTATTTATAATTATAAATATATAATTTTATAAATATAGTATATACATTTTTGAATATATTTATTTATAAATATTTTTTTTACATATATTATTTTATCATTATTAATGAATATGTAATTTTAAGCACATGCGTGTTAAAAATGAGTGAAATTGAATAAATTAAAAATAAGTACACTTTAATAATATTGAAAAACTGATAAGTTTAGTGTGTGGACATTATACATAAAAATACATTAATTATGTATATGTGAAACCAATATAACACACATTTGATCTATGTTAAATTGAATAATCAAACAACATTCAATTATAAGTCAATTACTCTATGCAATTAGTCAGTATTTTTAATTCATATTAATTTTTAATTATAAACCATTATTTACTAAATATAGCTCATAATTATTTTTTAATATATAAATCATATTTATATACATTAATATATATCTATATATTTAATATATACTATTTATTAACATTATCAATAATCATCTAATTAATAAAATGTTTAATATTTTCTCAATTTACTTATTTTTAATTTTAATTTGTTTAATTTTCATTTTATATATTTATATATTTAATACATAATATTTATTAGTATTTATAATTTATATATAGTTTAATAAATTTATTCATTTTTATCAATAATTATTTAATTAATAAATTTGTAATATTTTTTTTAGTAAACTCATTTTTTATTTATTTAATTATTTCATTTTATTTACTCAGTCCTTTATCAATGCTAAAAAAATGCTGATAAAAGACTCCTTTATGAGCACTAAAAATATAGCGTTGATAAAAGGTACCCTTTATCAGTGCTAAAAATAAAGCACTGATAAAGGGTATCCTTTATCAGTGCTGAAAATAAAGCACTGATAAATGGTACCTTTTATCAGGGCTAAAGATAAAGCACTGATAAATACTAATGCTATTAAATGTTGGTTTTGTAGTAGTGAATGCATTAGAGGGTAACATAGGAACCCACCCATCAATCATCCATTCATATGTGTGGCACTTGAAATCAATCATCCATCATATCATAAATAACCCATGGAAATGAAATTGGTTTTACTATAGCAGGTACCATCGAAGGTACTGTTCAGTACTGTAGCATCCAAAAATATTCACTCGATTTGGGCATTCGGGCCACTGGTTTGGGCCTACGGGTCTCAAGGGCCTTCAGGACATCAAAGGCCATCAGGCCATAGGGCCTTCGTGCCATTGAGACCATGGAGTATCCCAATTCACATAGAGCAGGACAATGAAGAGAATTAAAGCAACAAAAATAGCAGTCACCAGAAGCAGAGCTAACCAGATTAGAAGAATGAGAGGGTATGAAATCCGCCATTGAGACCAAGCACTATGAAGCTTTGTACAAGGCAATGATAGCCAATCAGCAATGCAAGGTGGGGAGCTATGTGATCAATGATGTAGAAGATCAGGGGTGGCAGTTCTAGTGGGTTGAGACTATGGGTTATGTATTGGGCATGATATGCCTATGGGCGTTCGGGTCATGTATTGAAACTCATATCGGGCCTTGTGCTTTTGGCCTATGGGTCATGTTAGGGTTCCCCTTCATCCCTTAAAAGGGGTATTATCCATAAAAAAATAAAAAATAAGGCCTTCGAGCCATTCATACAAAAGATGATGAGGTATATGGTATTTACACCTCACAGATAAAAGCTATATGATTTAGTCAATAATTTCACTAAAAAATTGATGCATGATAACTAAGTGAACACCTTTTAATCAAAGGAAATATATTTAGATATTTCACAGGGTAAATACATTGGAAGAAGAACCATGTTTATACAAAATGGATTGTGAGGAAGGACATAATTAGTAATGGATTTTCACAAGTTTAATCATCTAATATAGTGTAAGATAATTTTGACGGTAATTTATGAAAAATATTTTCTAATGAAATAAAAACCATTTGTGATAAATGGTAAAATGAAATAAAAACCATAGAAGAGTTTATAAAAATTAATTTTTATCATTTTCATAAAAGAAGAAGTTACATGTCACTTTCAAAGGAATTTTTTTGAAAAGGCGATGAGAATATTTTTGAAGACATTTAATTTTAAAAATAATCCTAAATAGGGGAACCTTGACAAAATATATAACGGTTATCCTGAAGAAATATGTGGTGGAAGAAAAATAAAATGATCATGGAAGGGAAACCATTATAATATTTTAAATATCATTGCTGAAACCCATATTGTATAAAGGGATAGAAAATTTTCCTTTAGAAAATATGAAAAAGGAAATATGATGGTTACATGAGATAAAACATAATTTTTTTCCACATATAATGGAAAAAAGTGTTGGGAATGGAAAATATAGACAATTAGGGGAAACCATTATTAAAGAGGATGTGATTTATTCTCAGTAATGATATACTTTTTAGAAAGAAATTATTCATAGTATAAGATCTGAATTTAAAATTAATTTCCCCTAAAGTGGAATAGATGGTACCGTGGAAGAAATTATTAGCATGGAAGAAATAATCTTAAGAATAATAATTTTAACTCAATGAAGGTATTTTAGTTAACAGAAACCCATATAACTTCGATAACTTTTGAATCAAAAGCCCATGCAAGATAAATAGTGAGATTGATTTATAACTTTCTTAGATGTAATGAAAATTATTATAAAAAAAATCCATGTACAATATATACACAAAAAGGTATAAATTTATGAATAAACATAATATATAATTGAATAAAATTTTATATGTAAAAACACTTACCTTAATTACTGATTTTCATGAAAGCAATTTAACCTCCTCTACCTTGGTAAATTATTCCCTGGGAAACCCATTAAGGCTCATTAGCTTGCTATTTTGGAAAGAAAAAGGCTTATAGGAAGTGTGGATATGTTTGATAAGGTACTAAGGAAGAGTTCGGTTTACATAATTATTTGGAATAGGTGGAGAAATGTAGTGGAAGTGATATCCTTTTGTAAGTGAGGATAATGGAAATTTTGAAAATATCCATTAGCTTTTCAATGATGGAATGACACTATTCAAATTTCAATGGATCCAATAGTTTTAAATAATGATGTTTGTGGTGAGATATGGTCAATAAATTCCCTACCATTCATTCTCTCACAAGTTTTAAACATGTTTCAAGTCCTTTATAACTAGTTTTTTTACACTTTACCATTTTGTTTTTTACCTCGGTAACTAGTTTTTACCCCAATAGTTTATATTTTATTAAAAATATATGGCAACCCTTATTTGTAATTTTTTTATTATGATCCTAAATTTATGCTCCATAAAATCTTATTCAATTTCTAAATAAGATAAAATAAACCTTTTAAATTAAAATATTTAATATACATAAACACTATTTTGTAGAAAAATGTTGTTTTCACCATTAAATGTTGTTAAAGTTATATGACATTAATTACCAATTAAAAGAGTGGTAATATATTTTTATATACGTGTAATTTTTTTATAAAATTCATTATATATGATTGATAAATTTTATTTTTTAGTTAATAATTACATAAAAATAAAAAAAAATCTTTAAAAATAACCCTTACACATTATCATAGTCATTAAATTTATTCTCTATAATAAAAAATTTATACCTAAAAAAATCGACCTCATTATATTTTTAAATCATGATGATGTAAAATTTTAAATTAATTTTTTAGATTTAATTTCTATAATTGATAAAAAATAATTTTTAAAATAAGTGAATAAAAATAGTTTTTAGAGTAAAATATAACTAAAGTTTCCAAAATATTAAACATGGTAAAGTTATAAATTCAGTACAATATTTTTTTATAAATTTAGAATAGTATTTTTAAATGATTTATTTTACTTTATAAATATATTTTTATCCGAATAATATTTTTACAAAATTTTAATTAATATTTAATTCATAGTAAAGTTATTAACAATATGGTATTCGTAAAAACAATATTTTTTTTACCATCCACCTAAAAATCAATTAATTTAGAAAAATCCAAAAAATTCATCCTAAAGATAATATTAAAATTCTAAATCCAAAATGAAGTTATTTTTTCAAATTAAAATTCTGAAATTTATAAATTTATCTTTTAAATGAAAATACAATATATAAAGGAAAACTGCTTTTATTTAAAAAAAGCCCCTTTAAAACTTCAAATGTTATTAATCCTATTTTGTATAAATTTTTTATTAATTAATTATTTTTATTTTCCAGATGTTTTACTATTCTTACATTTTTTAATAATATTTATATATTATATCATGTGTCGTATTAGTTTGGTGTTGTCTGTGAAATAAGGTATTTAACGCTTTTTTTAAATAAAAAAATATATAGTAAGATCTTGTGGCAATATATGCCCCCTTAAATAAATTTCATCCTTGAAAATTGAATTATCACTTATTAATAAAGTTTGTAGAGGATATATAAAAGACGTACATAACTCTATTTATAATTTCAAATGAAGGGTCTACCTTAATATTTTAGGTATGACTATGAGAAAATTATTTTCCTTTGTTTCATGTTAACTAATTACTTCATCTTACCTTGGAAACTTATTGCTTTATGACCTCATTTACCATAGATAAAAATGCTTCTAATTTTTTTAAATAACCCCCTTGGTATTTTTCCCACATTTTTGACATGTAGAAAATTGAATCTTTTTTCCTTCATCAACTTTGTCATCCAAAATTCCATGAGACTCCATCATTCTCTTCTTTGTTGAGTTTGAAAACTCAACTAAGTTCAAGTTTCATATATATTGAGCAAAGTGTATCCCATGTGAGTGTATAGCCAGGTTTGAAGTCTTAGGCTAACTCATCATACACCGAGTGAAGATCGAGTTTATACACAAATAACCTTTTTTTGATTGATTAACCCTAGGTGAATCTATGTCATAGCCATATCCAATTTCCAAGATCTATACTATTGGGAAATAAACCTATAAAAATTTGACCACCTGTACTACCTATAAGACCACCAAAATTATATTCAATATACCACTAAAAGTTCTTAAGAAGATTAGTACAACAGAAAAACTGAACCTCTATAACTTTGCTTTCCCTTGACTAAGTGTACTAGAAGTATGAAGTCACAACACCCTACCCACCACACTAAGTATAAATCATAGAAAACTCAAAAAAAACAAAAACAAAAAATGTAACAGAAATCCATGTAGTGGTAGTACATGCAACAGAAGAACATAAAGTATTAAATGAACATAGGATATTTAACCAGCTTTAGGATTTTTCCTACTTACATGGAGGAACCACTGTGAATTCTTTATATTACTATATTTATAAATAATTACATGCTACTAAAAAAACCATTAGTAATATTCATTACAGAATGATTAACTCTTTACAAAACTATGATACACTGTATATTCCACCAGTACACTATTAAAGAATAAAATTTACTATTCCATACTTAGATACACTATTCATGGTTGGTCCACACTTACTTTTATAGGAACCTTCATTCCGTTATTCTAATCACACCACTTTCAAATATTCATGGAGGATCCTCCATATAGAATGTCACTATTGGTTTCCCCTAACATTATTAACTTCAGCTGCTTACCCTAGTAAACACTTATATATTCTTATTTACAAAGAATTACTTCTAGAGAGTCCTCAAACAATCTATAACATCCATTATTTCATTATAATATATTAACTTTTGATGAACCAACTACCATTGAAGTGAGGAACATCATTGACTTTACATTGAGTCTAACCGCCCACCATTGATCAAAATTTTAGTGAACATAAATTCGATGCTCAAACTTATGGTTCTCTAAAATTATGATGGTCTAAAAATGGATTTATGAAAAAATAATATCTCAATTGAAGACTTTTTTCAATAATAAACCCAAAAATTCTTCTAATGAAACTTCATTCCTTCCTTTTCAGTAATAGCTTCCCTCCACTTTTTTACTTTTTTTGTTCATCCAAGCCTCACTGAGGCATGACGCTGAATCAAAAAATCTTGAGCTTAAGTCTTGGAGAACATGTTCCATAAATTTTGACTACCAGTGATCTAAAAAGATATAAGACTTTCCAATCTATCATATTTTTGATGAACTGGTACTTTAGTTTTATGTGATTTTCCCTTAGATAGAAAAAGTTATTTTTAGGCATGTGAATTGCACATTGGATGTCATCAAAAAAAAATCCATCCTTCCTAAATTCTTCTTAATTTCTTCATCAAGTACTTCAATCAAACCATATCCTTCCTATTTTCCACTGTCTCTATATACTCTACTTCCATTGTACTTAATGTGACAGTCTTTTGAATCCACGACATCCAACCGATCACTGTTCCTCCATAAGTAAATTAAAATCATATTATGAAATTCTGAATGTATGGGTATCTTGAAATGGTATCATAAAAAAATCATTATAATAGATATTTCTCCCTAAAATAGGGATACCAATAGTGATTTCCTTTATAATACTAAGGGATCCACTTAACAACTTCCAAATGCTCCTTTTATTTTTTGGACATAAATCTTCTTACAACTCCCACAACAAATTAAATATTTGGTCAATTACAAATCATTGTATATATTATTTTAACACCCTAACCTAGAATCCACTAAATGTGTTCCCCAAGTTTTTTCACCAGATGGCCTCAAGTATGCCTCTCCATATGCCAAAGGCTATTAGCAGGCAATGAGGGTCCATAGGTGGTACAATGGGAGACTATAACCTATAGTAAGATTTCATAACAACTAAAATAAAGGAAAAATCATATACATAACTTCTAGATAAAATAAACAGGTGAAAAATACCAAGTCATACCCCATTTTATATCATACTGATGCCAAATACAGAACAAGAAAGCATACATACAAGTCAGGTAAAGTACATAAATCTCAAAAATTAAAAAAAGGGAAAAAACCAAAAGATTACAAAACCCTAAAAGTCAAAAGCTCTATCCTGGATCCCATCTCCCAACTCTAATCCTAGCCATAAAATCAAGAATCATATATAAGGTTCTTCACATTATATAGACCTGAATCTATTAAGTCTATCTAGGTACCAAATGGTGTCTTGAATAGGGTGCGAGTACAATTCAATAGGCCAGTACCAATGATGTCTAATGAAAATCATGTTTATATGTGTAAACAATAATGGTGTGAAATATATAAATAAATAAGTAATAATAATAATAATTTATGAAAATAAAATAAACCAAGTCAAGTCTCAAGTCTCAACTAGATGACATGGGATGCTGCTGCTTGCTTCAGCCTATGATAGAATCTGAACAGAGAGGTGGTGTCATAGCCTAATTTGGTTCGAAGGCGCATCACCAAGGCAACCGTGATGATATAACCTAAAAGGAATACACATGGATCAACCAGGAATTACATTCCATAAATTCCTAAGTAGATATATTTATCATGTCTAAGCTCAAGGGGCTACCCTTGAGGCTTAAAGGCATGACTCAATTGAAATATAAGGCTCACACCTGAGGCATTACACACAAATAGAAATTGAGTTGAATCCAACGATATCATCCCATGGCATTCAATAAGGGTACTCATCAAGAATATATAACATTAATCCATATAACTCAATAATTCTACACATTATTTAAATCCAAGGTGGAGTCATCCCATGAAATTCATGGTAATGATTCTATGTATAATCCATTTGCTTGCATATGGAATTCCATAACATTAGACCTTTTTTAATCCCATGGTTTCCTCACACTATGACATTTTCTTGCATCCCCTAATAGAATCCCAAGGCCATCCTTGTAATTCCACAACAATAAAAATTATTAGGAATCCAAGGAGTCCCTCTAAGGTATTCTATACTCATAACCATTTCCAAGGATTACAAATAAGTCATTATCACACAATACATATAATGAAAAATTCTACAGTTCAAGAAAGGTTCACCACTTGATTCAATTCACATTTCCACATAATAATTCCATGTACATAAGTATTTAGGGGTCCTAGGGATCATCCTAATAAAATCACTTTCCATGTTTAAGTATATAATCATTAAGTAAATCCATAAACTACCCCTTTTGATCACCCATAAACATGGAATAAGGAAAAAATCACATATTTAAATGATTCAATAAAGGTATACCCAACCCAAACTAATTATTCTAAATCCAAGAGATATTTTAAGATAAAAACAAGTTATAAATATAATTTAGATTAATTTTATATCAGGCACTTGATGTGTTAGTGGGACTGAACAAGCTAGTGATACAATAAAATATTGATACTTTGAAGGGAAATCACGAGACCACCTACCTTAAGTTAAAAGATTCCTATTTTTTAAGTATCATGGTTTAGTTCTAGTGGAGAATAGAGGAATTGAGAAACCCAACAAAATACATGAAAATATGTTTTCTACATTAAACATAGAAGGGTAAATTTAGAAGAAATTTAAAAGAGGTAGAGGATGATTAAGGAGTGTTATTCTTACCGCGATCCTTCCAATGTGATGAATGAAAGTGGAAATGAAGGTGGCATGAGGAAGGAACACTGGAGAACCAAAAATATCAGTAGTGGTGTAATAGGCCAACTTGGGTCAACAAAAAATGTTCCCCAATTTGGTCTACAACAATTCCTAAAGCATGTTCTCGGTCACCACAATATGGAAAAAGCACCTCAATATCATACAAAGAAACATGGCAATGTTTTCACCCTCAAACATACATATGATAATATAGAAATAATTATAATATCACAATATATATCCAAAATATATCATATGTAAAAAAAACCCAACCATAAAGGTTGCATACAAAAACATGATAATAAGGTCTAGATGAACAAAATGAAATAGAAACAACATAGAACCTGAAGAAACACATGGGTTCATATCCGCGTGACCATACATCACCACCATCCCAACCCAAAAAAAGAAAACAAAAACTAAGATATTCATCCACTACATGATTCTATTACCTTTAATTGCATCCTTTAAATCTAAGTCTACATATTTCCAACGGCATATACAAGTTTTGAGTAAAATAACCCCGGTGGGATACCACCATGTTTCTATAAAATTTATATCCACATGCATCCAATACTTCTAGTATAAAATATATTTCAGAAAAATCAAAATATATCTTTTTCTATATAATATCATCATTTGGTTTTACTTTCAAAATCATTCCATATTCGAGTAACAAAAACTATATGACATGACATATATCTATGAGGCATAAGAAAATGAATAAACAAGTATATCATTCATCAATATCTATATTATGTGGGAAAATAAGAAAATCAAATAATCATGAATGTAATGCATCCACAAATAACCAAAGATAAATCCATGACATGAGGGTGTACAAAACTTGGACACACAACAAAACACTAGCTTACATAAGTGAATCTTAATGTTTGGGAATTTCATTCCAATGATAAGGCTACCTACTAGAAGCCATGGAATCAAAAGCACCTACCATAGTGATAGCATACTCCACTAAGGTTCACATATATTTAGTTTTCCCACCATACCCCAAGGTATCCAAATTTTTTATAATCCATCAATACATTTTAAGAAAACGAAGTCCATATTTCATAAAAAAATTTCTATAGTGATTCCACAAAACTTACATGCTTGAAAAAAATTTTCCAATTAAAAACCATCTTTGAGGAATTCCATAAAATCCATATTTAACATTTAAAAATATGTTTTCCAAGAAATTCCATTTTGAAAACAATTTCATATTCATCAAAGATCATATCACCTTTCATAGATCTCAAAACATAAATTTCATTGTTTAAATACAAAAGAGAATCATAAGAACAAAATAATGATATATAATTGACCATATAATAGATACACTTACCATGGGATTAAAGAAAACAATATTGCCTATAGACTGGTGGTGGGAGAGGAAGAGATTAGATCCTTAAGAACCTTGATTAGATTGAGACAACATAAATTATCCTTGTCTATGACAGATCCAATGATATAGTATCATTGGGAATTAAACACATGGAGAAGAAGAGGATAAAATAGATGAGAATGGATATAAATCACCAGATTATAAATAATGGAGATCCAATATTTGAAACTGAACAAAGATCCACCAATGGGGAGATGGATAGTGCCAAGATCATCACCAAAAAATCTCTAAATCAAGTGAAATCATATTAAGAATGAGAGGGATAGATTAGTGGAAATGAAACTAAATTATAAGAGAAAAAAATTTAATCTCACCCACTAATCACATGCCTAGTGGAATTACTCATGAGACACTAGACATCCACTGACTTCAAAGTATGTACACGTAGTGATTCAGTACCTATTGATCTCCATCGGTTGGCCGATGGAATTTGAAGTCCTAGAGTTGTTCTTATAGTATTGACTGACTAGATGATGGCCCATTATTGGATAGTTAGTGGCCTCCTTTAGTCACCAACAATCCTAAAACCCTCTCCCAAGTTTTTAATGTTTGGGAAACTGAAAAGAAAAATACAAAAGAGGCTTTGTACATGATTCCTTATATAAGGTGTGATAATTTTCCTCACTGTAAAATCTTTATATCACCGTAAAACCTTAGGAACACAAAACTAAAAATAGATAAGGCCATTGAAGCATCATCAAGGTTATACACTCTCATGTTTCATGGATTTACCTATTAAGCTTCCATATTACTAGAACCAATTGTATCACCTTGCCGCGCAAAACATTATTTTATCAGTCCACTATCTGAATATGACTTTTAATCACTGAGATATTGGGTTGAATCTCAACATCATCTCACTCGATCACATGGGATAGATATTACTGATAATTAATCAATTGGAAAACATAGAACACATCATGTATAAAATTAAAAAGAGTAGGTAACTTTGATTGATTATTCACCTTCTAAATTCACTCCACAATCTAAAATGGCCCGAAAAAATGAGGTGATAACTTACCCTTCCTCCCCAAACATCTATGTCCCAAATTAGTTTAAACTATAAGGAAAACCTAATTAGCAACCTCAATTCTAATAGATGATAATGCTGATCGATATAAGACATCTAGAGACTCTAATATATCACTAAAATTTTCTTGATCAATTTCATGATATTCATTATCTACTAGATGATATCAGTACAAACAAGGACTGTTTAATAACCTCTTCCCAAACAAAGAGGTGATCTATGTGGCCTTCTGTATAACTTCTCAAATTGAACCATTTTGATAAAATCTTATTAACTGTTTCTATATGAAAACTAAACTAAAGGCATATGTTTCACCCATGATCCACCAAAGTCAAGAAGGAATTCCTAAAGAATGTATTCAAGAATATAGATGGCTTGATAAATATAGACATCCATCTGAGGAAGATATTCCTTGCTTCACTTCAACTAAGAACCCATCAATGGCTGCAATCATCTCTAAAACTAGGATATAAAGCAAGGGTCCCTAACAGAAACTATAGTCGATGGAACACCATGAAGTATGAAAATATATTCGCATATACAAGTTCCCATATCCCTTAATTTTTTGACTAATTTAAAGGAGGAAAATGAGTTGATATCATTAGTCAAATAATAATCAACAAAATCACATCCTTACCACTAAAAGTCCACAATTTCCCAATCATGAAATCTATGGGTATATAATCTCATTTCCATACTAGAATTGGTAAAGGATGCAACAAATCAATATGTATCTGTTGATTTACCATGATTTTATTACATGTAAGGAAACGAGACACAACATCTGTAGTTGATTATCTCATTCCCAACCACTATTAGTGATTTCTATGGTCATGATACATCTTGGTAGCTCTAGGATACATGGACCAATTAGATTGGTGTCCATTATCCATTACTTCCTGTATTGGGTTTATCTAAATAACCATTCTACCTTGGAAATGCATAACCCCACCACGAGACTGAGGCCACTCACCCACGGTCTCCCCACTATAAAGAATCCTACTAAAGCACTTACACTCCGCATCAGTGAGCTACCTAAGTTGAACATGATCATCCATAGATAATCCATCCTAAGAAAAAGCTAAGAATATCTTTAAATCATCTCCCCACTACTAAAAAAATAGACCTTTAACAACGTTATCCTGTATCAGTGTTAGAAAAAAGTGTTGATAAAGGTCCAGAATAAAATTAAATAATTAAAAAAAATTAATCTTTTTTTTACAACTTAGTTAATTAATTATTTATTGATAAAAATGAATAAATTGAATATACATTTATATAAATTATAATTCTTAGTAGATAATATATATTAAATATATAACCATGTAAAATGAATAAAATGAAATGGTTAAGAAAATAAAAATAAAAAATGATTAAATTAAGAAAAATATAAAACATTTTATTAATTAAATAATTATTGATAAAAATGAATGAATTTAATATACATATATATATGTATAGATTAAAAATATTAAAAAATGTTATATATTAAATATGGATACATAAAATTAATAAATTTTAATTATTATATAAAAAAATTAACAATGAATAAATTTTAATAATTGAACAGAAAAATTTAAAATTAATAAATTAAAAAATTATTAAAAAATTTATAAATGAAACAATTTTTAATAAAAATGAATAAGTTATATAAATTAATTATATATAGTAATAAATGATATATAATAAATATAAATATATAGAAAATGAATAAAATATAATAATTAAAAACATATTAACATGTTATTAGTTTTTAATGTTGTTTTGATTTTTCAATTTAACATATATCAAACGTGTGTTATATTGATTTCACATAAATATACGTAACTATTGCATTTTTTTGGACTTGTAGAATCTTTGTGAACTTTGATTTTATGGTATTTTCTCTTTCCCATCCCAAAATAGATACTTTATTTTTTATGTTCAATAAAGGGGGCTTGACCCTCAACCTTTAAAAAAATTATATAGAAACACATACACATAATACTTATGTATTTTTTTTCAAATTTTTGTATATTTTATAATTTCATTATAACATGATACATTTAATATATTATCTTTTTAATCAGTCAGTTTTATTATTTTATTTTTAATATTATTACAGTTAGGTATTATTTTTTCATTTTTTATTTTTTTGTTGAATTTAATCATTTATTATCATTTATTTATATATATTTATTTACCATGTTTTATTATTTTCAATATTCATTCATCTTTACTTCAATATATATATATATAATAATTTATATTTAATTAATAAAACTTATTCATTTTTTCAGTATTTTTAAAGTGTACTCATTTTTAATATTCAATTTCACTCATTTTTAAAATGTAAGTATTTAAGATTATATATTCATTAATAATGTTAAAAATATATTTGTAATTAAATATTTATAAATAAATATATTTATATATTTATATATTTATAAATTAATAATTATTATAAATAAATAAATATTTTTTAAAAATTATTTATCTAAATTTAAATAAATAATTATATATATTCAAATAATTATAAAATTATAATATATTTATTTAAATAATTAATATACTATATTTATATATAAGAGTTGAGGCTCAATCCTTAGTTTATTCTGGAAAAGAGACTACATTACAAAGAAAAGAAGGCAACATACAATGTTGAGATGTACTTGACAAGTCTCGAACTCGAGACCTCGCTGAGACCCATTGGGGAAGCTAAAACCGAGCTCCACCCTATATATATAATTATATAAGTATATGTAATGATATATATATATATATTAAAAGTATTCATATATTTATAAATAAATAATTATAAATTTAAATAATTATAAAATTATAATAAATATATTTAAATAATTATAAAATATTAATAAATATATTTAAATATTTAACATATTTATGATATTTAAATTTAAATTTAAATTTAAATTTATTTACATTTATTATATATATATAATTATATAAATATATATAATGATATAAATATATTATAATTATAAAATTATAATAAATATATTTAAATAATGAATACATTTACTATGTTTATTAAATATATATATAAGTATAATTATATACATATATGCAGCTTCAGGTGGTGGCATAATGGTGAAGGTGAGGATCATAAAAACACTATTCTTTTGGAGGTGTATAGTTTGATTCCTGGGAGCCCGCTCTTGGGGGCATTTCTCCCTCCCCTAGGATCCACTCATCTTGTTGGTTCACCTAGTTCCTAACTGGGTTGAAAAAATGATGCACAACCCACCTGTATTGACGAATTTCTATGTCAAACCATTTCTATTCAGGTTGTCACCCTCTGGGATGCTCTGCCATCTCGACTGGCAACGACTCCTTCCCAGCTAGGGCTCTCTCTGGAGTGATCTCTTCATCGGGAGGGGGTTCCCTTGTGTGGAGGGTTCAAAAAGGATACAGATCGGGATTCGCTTTTTAAGAAGAAATATATAAACAAATATAATTATATAAATATATTTATAATTGTAAATAAATAATTATAAATATATTTATAACTGTCTATTTACTATATTTATATTTATATATATATATTAATTATTTATATAATTATATAAACATATATAATGATATAAATATATATAATGATATAAATATATATAATGATATAAATGCATATAATTATATAAATATATATAATGATATATATATATATATATAATTATATAAATATATATAATGATATAAATAAATAATTATAAATATATTTATAAACTTAAAGGAAGAAGCCTCTGAGCGGTAGCATCTCCCTCTCACCCTAGGTTCTCTCACCGATGATTTGGAGGAGGGAGGAGTCCTCAGTGCCTCCCCACTCTCCCCACTCTCCTTTCCCCCTTTTCCTCTTTTTTCCTACCCTCTTTATTTCTTTCCCCAGCCTTCCCTGAAGCTGGGATTCTTTCCCCATTTCTCCTTATCGACGATGCTCTGTTTCCATGGTTGCAATGGGATGATGAATAGTGGTGATCCGATCAACCTTGTTGGCGATTTCAAGGTTATGTTTATGTTGATTTTTTGGTAGGGAGGTATTGGTGGTATTGTTGAAGGGTTATTGATGTTGTTTCCCTTGGCCACTCATACTACGCCTTGGCCTCTCATTCATCTTCTCCTATCCAAGTCAGATATGGAGCAGTGGTACCAATGAGGTTTTGGGTTCGTGGGTCAGTGGTCGAAGGTTATTTTATTGTGGATTCCTTTATAAGCCCTTAGACACTCAACTCTGCTCTGACCTCAGGTACATCTGCTCCTCTCCTAGTCAGATAAGGAGCAGAGGTAACATAGAGGTTTTTGGAGGTACTGTTTGATGGGTGTTGGGTTTTTAGGTGAGTCCTTTGATATTATTCCCTAGTAATTACATTTTGTCTCTTGAAGGCTTCATTCAATGTTTTTTTATTGGTCTCTCTTATCCTTATGCTAAATTTTTGGGATGTGGGTTGGCGTCCATTGGTGTTCTGGGCATGAACCAAGTTGGGATGGTTTGATTTTTAGCCTCTTTGACAATGGAGTTGTTTGGTGTTGGATTTTTCAATGTCATTGGATTTGTGTTTCTATTTATTGTTTTCTTGATTGTTCTATGTTTCTTCCTTAGAGTGGTGATATGGGAAATGATGACAGGATGATGTTGATGATAGACTTCAGATGGGGATGATGATAACATAGTGTATGAACGATGACAAGGTTGAGGGTTCTTTATGTAACAATGTTTGAAGCTGAAGTGGCTATGGCCGGTGGGTTCTCCATGAAGATGTCAAGAGATGGTAATGATGAGGTGGTTCGATGTCAGGGGCACAACTCAAGGAGGATCGCTGATCAAAGATATGTGTACTAAAGCATCCCGATGGTGTTTTTCATCATGGCTGTGATGATAGTTTTTGGCAGATTTTGAATTTTGATTCAAACATCAGATTTCAAAAGTGCGGTTTTTGAATTTTGTATTTTTGTAATCTCATGTATGGCTTGGTTATCTCCCAACAAAAAATACGATTTAGAAAATCAAATAAAAATAGAATTTTCAGTATTTATACATTTATATTTACTATATTTATAAAATTATATATTTATAATTATAAATAAAAAATATTTTTAAAAAAAAAGTATTTATGCAATTATAAATAAAAAATTATATATTTAAATAATAATAAAATTATAATAAACAAATACATAATTATATAAATATATTTATAATTTTTTTATTTAGAATTATAATTATAAATCATTTATCAACACTAAAGTTTTAACACTAATAAAGGTTTCTTTTATCAGTGCTTCTTTAGCGTTGATAAAGATGTCCTTTATTAGCACTTATCAATTTAGAATTAATAAATGGAATATTTATCAGTGATTTTTTTAAATGATTATAAAAGTATCCCTGATCTATTTAAAAGAACCCTAACTGCGATCAATTCAGTCATTATTCTCAAGCTCTCATGGAACTCCCCTACTGTCGGTACTCCTCCTGTACGTTCTCTCAGATGAATCAAGACTATAATCCAAGGTATTTTTTTTCCTCTTTTCCTATCTTGTTGATTTCTTGTTTGAGTTACACAGTTTGTGTTTTTTTTCTATTCTCAACCATGACGAATGCTACTTCTTCACCCGAAAAAAATGATTCCTTATGCTTGCAAACCTTCTCCTCCTAATTTCCAGCCCCTCATCCAGAATCCCCACACTTCTAAAATTCCCATAGATGGATTCCCATTTATCGTATTTGAATTTGAAGTCCAACACAATGACCAATGCAACATGATCCATTATCACTTCCCATTTTGACTTTACATGACCTTTAAGCAGTCTAATTTACTTTTACAAAACATCATAAAATACCTCTATGTAGGACAAATATGAACTTCGTGTCTTTAACCACGGTGTTCAAAATTCCCTTTTCTAGATCCCTATTTATCATAGGTATAATTACAAGTATATACATTGATATCCACAACATAGGGTTATTTTGTAGTTAGTTTTTGTCAACTTTTAGAGATGTTAGTTACATTTTCTACACCTTCTACTATGCCCATTTAAGGCTTAATCATTTTTCATAGGTAACATTCTATCTAAAAACACTATCCTCTATGGAATAGTGACAAACCATTGTCCATTTTGGAATCATAAGGAGTCTGAAAATATTTAGATCGTGTAGGATATGTATGATTTTATAATGTATGTCTTTTAGATTATTTTTTGAAAATAGAAAATTTATTTTTTATTAACCATTTAAAAATTTTATTCATGATTTTAATAATTAAATTCCAACTAGATAAATCCACTGATAAGAATTTTAGATTGGTTTCGAACATTATCGATGATAGTAAATGGTTTTAATTCTCTTAGATTTGAGAAAACTTGGGTTATATAGAATCTCGATCAATTATTATGTATTGCACATGAAATAATAGGAATATTTAAGTGATTATCATGTCTTTTTATTCAATTAAGGAATTTTATGTTTATGATACCATATTAGTTATAGTTTTTATATATGTTTTTAATATTATGTTTTCCAGATGAAATGGTTCATAATATATATATTTATAAGATAAATATATTCATTAATTTGTTTTCATGCAATCATACAAAAATATAGTTTTAATAATCTTTATATTTAAAAATGAACCAATACACATTTATAAATAATGTTTTGGCTGAGGGAACTATATAAATTATTATAAAATGTAACACGTTTTTTTCTAGACATTATAATTTTAGGGAATGGAAAAATTCTTTGAATTGTATTTAGTAAGTCTTCATTTTTAATTTTTTAAACATTTTTTACTAATTTTTCAACTATTGTTTTTGTTTACTTTTCTAATAATTTTTTCTCTAGAGTAATGTTTTTGAAAATTATTTTGTTAAACATAATATATAGTTATTTTTTGGTTAAATTTTGATAAATATTTCTTTATAATATTTTATTTGAATAATCACTTGATATTATTTTAATTGTTTTTTAGTATACCTCTCAATGTTTTATTAAAATATTTTTGTACAGGAAATACATGTGTGGATGTGATAAAAATAATTTTTATTATATATTAGAATATTATTTGTATTATGTGAGGGCCTGGTATGGTATTTTAAAATGAGAGTTACTATAGACATGTTAGTGATTCATCATTGGCTAGGGTGAGGGTGATGTGACATTTGTGTTGTTGTTTTTTCTTCTTTATGATTTTTTTAGAATTTAGGCTTAACTAATGTATTGTGGCACCCATTGTATGGTTTTTTCCTAAGGGAACCAATTATGATAAGACTTACCCATATTTAAAATAAAATTCTTAATAAAAAATGGATATTTCATATCCATTTCATGTTTTTAATGTAATAAGTACATGTGATGGTTATCCCCGAGGGATAGCCTTGGATGCTAGGGGTGTGAGGTTGAATCTCACAGTACTTGTGATGTGGTTTTTTTAGAGGTAGATAAATAATTTTAACTCCTCCCATATTTCAAATGTTAACATATTATTAGGGACATTATTTGAATGTTAGGGGAAAACCATGGTATAAACATATGGTATGATTAGTTTAATTCACTGGTATGAAATGAAGTCGGTACATTTGAATATCATGGTGTCCCTATTAGTACAAAATGACCTAACTTAATTGTGTATTTTGAGTGTTTCTACTTTAAACATATACTCAAATATATATAGTGTTTTGTATTTTAGTGGAACTTTTTGTATTTAATTTATTATTTTTATACTCATACCCTACACACGATGTGACCATTATGACTCAAAGTGCATGTTTTTAGTTTAAGATAAAATTTTAGTAAAAAACACAAGTGACGTACTCAAAACCAAGAAAACACATTTGTATTGTTTTTATACTTTATTAAAATTATCCATAATTTATTTGGGACATTTATTAATCAGACACACCTCAATCTGATGCATGGTGTGATCGGTATGACTCTAAATGCATATTTTCAATTAAAATGGACATTAATTTTTCAAAAAGAAGACAATTAACACACTCAAAACTAAGAAAAAGCTTTCATATTTTTTTATACTTCAGAAAAAATACCCATAAGTAATTTTTGATGATTAGTAGTTATAATAACCTCAATCTGATACAATATGTACCCGTTATGACTCAAAGTGTCCATTATCTATTTAAATTTGACATCTTAGTACAAAAAGTATCACTCAATGAAAACGAAGAAAAAAATAATATTGTATTGATAATTTAGTAAAATGATTCATAATTTATTTGTTACATGTATGAATTAGTTTGAAATCAAACCCACACATAATGTGGTCAATATGAATCAAAGTGCTCGTTTTGAGTTTAAAATGGAATTTTAGTAAAAAACAAAAGTTGCATACACAAAACTGAGAAAATGAATTCAGATTATTTTGATGCTTTTGAAAAATGATCCATAAGTAATTTAAGACATTAATGAATCATTAAAAACTCAATCTAATACATGGTGTGACTAGTATGACTCTAAGCATGTCTTTTTATTAAAATTGACATTAATTTTACTAAAAAAGACTACTGACATACTCAAAACTAAGACAACACATTTTTATTATTTGATACTTTACTAAAATGATTCATAATTTATTTTTGATGTGTTGGAATCATCCAAAACACAATCCAGTACACGATGTTCCTAGTATGACTCAAAGTGTATGTTATCAGTTTAAAATTGACATTTTAGTAAAAAAAGTTTCACTCACTAAAATCCTATAAAATACACTCATATTGTCTTGATAATTTTTGAAAATGATTCATAATTAATTTTTAATATTTGAGAATAAATATCACATGAAACCCACACACGTTATGACCAGTATGAATCAAAGTACATGTTTCCACTTTAAAATGATATTTTAATAAAAAACACAAGTGGCATACTCAAAACCATGAAAAAAAATTAAAATTGTTTTGATACATTATAAAAATAATCATTAAATGATTTTGGACATTTAGGAAATATAAACACCTCATTTTGACACACGGTCTGACTGGTATGACTGAAAGTGTGTCTTTTTATTTAAAATTGACATCAATTTTTCTAAGAAAGAAAAATGACATACTCAAAACCAAGAAAGCACATTCAAATTATTTTTATGATTTTGTAAAATGATATATAAGTTAATTTTATGTTTATAAACCATTATAAACTCAATTCAATACATGATGTTCCCCGTATGAATAAAAGATTCCGTTGTCATTTTAAAATTGACATTTTAGTACAAAAAGTGTCACTTACAAAAAATAGAGAAATCACACTCATATTGTCTTCATAATTTAGTAAAATGATTCATAATTAATTTTTATTATATATTAATAAATATAACATAAAACCTATACACGATGTGATTAGTATGACTCAAAGTATTTGTCTCCATTTTAAAATTATATTTTAGTAATCAAAAAGTGGCGTACTCAAAAGAAATAAAATTATTTTAGATTTTACTGATAATTTAGTAAAAATATCCATAAGTAATTTTAGACATGTATGGATCACCCTCACCTAAATCTGATGCATGGTGTGACTGGTATGACCCCAAGTGTATTTTTTAATTGAAATTGTTTTTAATTTTACTTAAAAGACAACTCACATACTCAAAACTGATAAAACACATTCATATTGTTTTGACACTTTAGGAAAATTATCCATAAGTAATTTTTAAGTTTAGGAATCAACCTCACCTCAATTAGACACCATATATTCCTAGTATGACTCAAAGTGTCCACTATCAGTTTAAAATTGACATTTTGGTACAAGAAAGCGTCACTTATTAAAAACCTGGAAAACATTCTCAGATTTTTTAGATAATTCAGAAAAATTATTCATAATTAATTTTTGACATGCATGAATAAATCACACTTCAAAACCACACACAATGTGACCAGTATGACTCAAAGTGCAAGTTTTCATTTGAAAATGACATTTTAGTAAAAAACAAAAGTGACATACTCAAAATAGTGAAAACACATTTGTATTGTTTTTTTACTTCCGTAAAATGATCCATAAGTCATTTGGGACATGTAGGAATCAACCTCACCTCATTCTGTTGCACGATGTGACTGGTATGACTCCAAGACCATCTTTTAATTTAAAATTTTCATTATTTTTACTAAAAAGAAAAATGGACATACTCAAAACCAAATAAAAACTTTCAGATTGTTTTTATAACTTAGAAAAATGATCCATAAGTCATTTTTGACATGTAGGAATAATCCTCACCATAATCCGATACATGATATACCCTATATGACTCAAAGTGTATGTTATCATTTTAAAGATGAAATTTTAATACTAACAAGTGTCACTCACTGAAAACTGAGAAAACACCCTCATATGATCTTAATAATTTATGAAAATAATTCATAATTCATTTTTTATGTGTATCAATCAATATCATGTCCAAACCACACATGATGTGGCTGGTATGATTCAACGTGCATGTATCCAGTTTAAAATGACATTTTAGTAAAAAACATAAGTGGTGTACTCAAAACTGATAAAACACATTTGTATTATTTTTATACTTTAGTAAAATGATCCACAAGTCATTTAGGATGTGTAGTAATCAACCACACCTCAATCTGATGCTCAATGTGACTCGTACAACTCCAAGTGCGTCTTTTTATTTAAAATTGACATTAATTTTAGTTAAAAGAAAACTAACATACTCAAAACTGAGAAAAAACATTGGGATTGTTTTGATACTTTAGGAAAATGATAAATAAGTAATTTATGATGTGTATTAATCAACCTAACGTAAATCCAATACAAGATGTTCCCAGTACAACTCAAAGTGTCTCTTATCGGTTTGATTTTTACATTTTAGTACAACGAATTATCACTCACTTAAAACTGAGCAAACATTCTCATATTGTATTGATAATTTTGTAAAATGATTCATAATTCATTTGTGATATGTAGGAATTGGTATCACATGAAACCCACACATGATGTGACCAGTATGTCTCAAAGTGCATGTTTTCATTTTACAAATTGGCATACTCCAAACCAAGCAAACACATTTGGATTGTTTTGGTAGTTTATGAAAATGATCCATATGTCATTTGGGATGTGTAGGAATCAAAATCACCTCTATCCAATGATTTATTTGTCCAGTATAACCTCAAGTGCATCTTTTCAATATATAAGTTTCATTTTAGTTTAAAACGCACATCGCATCACCTAAACCGAGCAAACATGACTAGATTTTTTTCTCATCATTCTATCTGCTGTTACTTAATTAATTTCCTTATCATTTTTGTCTTATAATTATTTATTTAATTTTCCTAGAGATAATTCTTGAAGATTAACAATAAATAGTTTGATGTTCAATAATTAACCACAGTACAATCCGATAGAAAATGTTCTTGGTATGATTCAAAGTTTAGTTTAAAATGAACACCTTTTGTTTAATTTATCTCTTTATATTATTACCAACATAAGAATTATATTATTATATATGTTTTTTATTTTACTCAAGTAGGGGTGGTTTGTTCATTTATATAGGTGCGTTATTTTGACCCTTAATATTGTTTTTTATTGTATTTGTGTTATAATTTAATTTCATTTAAATTTTGTATTTGTATATAATTTTGCTATTTTTTGGTGCTATTTCTAGTGATGCAGTGTAATGTTATAACACACTGCTGTATGCCATGTTTCTATTGCTGTAGTGTGCTGTAACATCACACTACAATATTCCCCATTATCAGCTTTTGTAGAAGTGTTGATAAATGGTTCATTTTTCAATGCTAAAAAAAGGCACTAATAAATGTTGGATTTTATCAGTGCTTATAAAAGTGTTGATAAAGGGACCCTTTATCATCACTTTTTTTAGCACTGATAAATGAACCATTTATCCATGATTTTCTAGAATTGATAAAATCCTAGGGATTTTAACTATCTTACAGTAGTAAGTGATTTTTGATTGCTGATAATGGATTATTATATTGTTGTTAAAGGCCTATTTTGTAGTTGTTCCCTTAATCCAAGAGAATATTAGTAAAAAAGCTCACCAATCGCCACTCTTTCATTGATTCCTTCACCGCCCGAGTCAATAATTTTCTACTCAAAACATCCATGACCATGTTCCCTTTCCTAGGGGTGTATGAAATGTTATAATAAAAGTTGTGAATATATTATACCCAATGTATCTATCTTAATTTTAGATTGTAACAACCTGAAATTTTTATGAAATAGTTGTCATTAAATAATTTGATTTCTTTGATAACTTTATTTACACATAATAACAAGTTTAGAGGAACCACGTAAAATTATTAAAATATTACGTGTCCATTAATATAGACCCATTGGATTGATAGGTATGAATATTAATAACTAAATTATGAAAAAAAGCAGTCTAGACATTTATAAAATTAATTTAGTATTTATCAAATAATTAGAATTAAAAAAAATTATTTGAAAATAAAAGTGTTGTTTTTTCTGAAAAACTATTTTTATTTGCGCAATGTATTTGTACATTAATAAATTAAATTAATAACTATTAGTGAATGATTTTAGTGAAATATATATATATATATATATTACTTAATTGATCAAATGTTTTAAACATTCAAAAAATATTTTTCCCTAGGCATAGGATAATAACAAATCGAGTTTTGCGCTTAAAAAATATTTTCTCGAAAAATCTATTTCAATTTTATTTTACACAATTAATTTAAAATTATTTTATTCTATTTATAGGTAATGAATTAGATAAAATTAATTATATATTTTTAATCAGATGTTTCAAATTTTTTAAATTGGTCCCTTTTATTTTTGGTCAATATGAATCGTAATCGTGGTAAAATTTATCCCCTCAGTAAAGGGTAAATCAGGTTAATATAGATTATAAATAAGTTATAAGGCCATAATTTTTCATCATAATTATTATTTTATAAAGTTAATTAGACCCTTATCACCATATTATTATATTTTATTAGTTTAATGGACACTTTTTCATGAAAATGATTTATATATTATTTAAATCAATGAAAGTTACAAAATGTCACTCTCTTAGTTTTAAATATTCTTTATGTGTTCACATAGAAATAAAAACTAGTTATAAATTAATATTAATAGTAATATTTTTCATAATAAAATTATATTTATGATGGTAATTTATTTCTAATTTTTGGGTATTATATAATTACCTTAAATTTTTATACAATTCCAAAACAATATTTATTCAATTAAAATAAAATAAAATAAACGATGTCGAAAATATTAAAAGTAATATAATTTGAGTAATTTATAGATTTAAAAGAATTTTATATGTGAATAGTAAATACTATTGTTGTGTTAAAATATTATATTCAAAATCCAAACTTTGTCTTTATGTCTTTTAAGTCAAATTAAATGAAAAGTGTCAAAATTGAAAATAATGATATTTTATCAAAATAATATTTTATTAAATTATTCAAAAATCATAAAAATCTTAAAATAATAAAAGGTGGATATTATATGGTCTAAAAGTTCATCAATTTTCAATTTATTGTCCAATTGTAATCATATATGTAAAAATTACAACCCTTTAATATTGAAAACTTTGTTACCATAGTTAAAACTAAAATTGGTTCACTAAGAGTTAATTAAAATGACACAATTTAAAATGACACTAAAACTTGTATAGATTTTATTTTTTATGGGATTGAAATCCTATAATACCTTATATTCTAATTCCTATACATTTGGATGTATTTTATCATTAATAAATTCATTATATGTTAATCTTTTAATAAATTCCAAAAGCACCCCTTTCCTCAATTATAAAAGTCCACATACACCCTCACTTATTTACACAAAATTTAGCCTTCTAGATGAATAAACCTTTGAAAATTTATATTATTAAATTTTATATCCACATTATATTGTTTTTTGTCTTCCCAAAATAACAACCCTATATCCCTTAGAGGAGAACTAAAAGAGCCGTTTCAAATAAGAGGTATTCTCCTTAACTGATCACTTTCTTATATACTATTCTTCAAATCCTATAAATCTATGGTATTTATCATAAAATAATAAATTAAGTGTAATAAATATTAATAAATTTTATTATGATTATTAAAACACTATTATAAACCCTCTTCCCCATCGAACAAGAAGTGAAAGTATTGCTCGTACGCACATACGACTTACCGTTTCTACATAGCGATAAAATTCATTTTTCATCCAAATATTTCATGGATGGGTATTATGGTGGGTTTTAGGTTTATATATTATATTTATAAAATAATTATACTTATTTAATTATATTATCACATATACATACTTACCATCCAATCTATTCGAAAATGATAATGTCGTTCGTGCGTACGTGTGGACTACCACCTCTTTGAAGTGATGTGATTTATTTTTCATTTATATTTTAATTGGATGGTAATAAGTGACAATTTTATGAATATATATGATATAATAATGATACTATAAATTTTTATTGATATTTGTATTTATCTCATTCCATCAATTAAAAAATGAAAACGGTTCTCATGCGTACAAACGACAAACTGTCTCCATGAACAGTGTAATTCAGTTTTCTATATCTAAATTTTATGGCTGAATATGAATATGTGTATAATGAATAGATATTATATTTATATCATGATTAATATTTTGTATATTATTGTATCAATATAAATGTAGAAGGACCAAAATTACAGAAGTGAAATACTCATGATAAACGGTACTGTTAACACATGGAAATGACAATTTTAATAAGGAATTACTGATAAAAGGGGATGTTAAAATGTTATAATGAGATGAAAAATGAAATTATAAGTATAAAAAATACTCTATTATAGAATTATAATAAATTTAAATTTATTATAGAATATGTTATAGTGATTTTAAAACAAGTAAAACTCAACGGAATGAGTTTTATGTTACAATCTCATTATTTTTTAGGATATACTCTGATGATAAAAAATATTATGATCAACCTCTCATAATACCCATGAATTTTCTTCTCCTATGGGTTTTTGTTAAAAATACATGTTTCCTGTCATTTTTCTCACCTTATGTACTCAATATACTGAAAATATGTTTTAAGGAAAATTGACTTCATTTCTCTCATTGGTCGAAAACCCTATTTCTTTTATATCCATGTTCTATAATTTTTTTTAAATTATATTTTTAATATTCTACTATGATTGTTTAAATTAATTTTTACCCATATTTTAATTTTTAAAAAATAGTTTGAAAGGAATATTTTTTGATCTTCCAAATGAGTTACTTTGATACTTTTACAAAAAAAGTATTGAAGAAATAGTTTTTTAACTTATACGACATGAATGGAATTTACCACCATCATGAATAAATTTTTATTTGAATATTCCTTTAGAAGTTTACATTGATCTTTTAAAATAAAATTCTTTCCTATATAATTCCACATATTTGTTTAAGTAAGTTATTTAAAAATAGAAAGGATATTTTACTCAATAATTTATTAACGATCTTGTAAAGGTATTCATCAAAGAAAATAACCCTTGATATCACTTATGATTTTCTAGGGATATGAATCAAGGATACCATCCTAATTATTTCTATGGATGTTTTATGTTTATGATGATAGGATGTTTATAAAACCAATTTATCTTCCATGGGTTATGTTAGGATGAAATGTTTATGGAAATCATTTATTTTCATGGTTTTTGATATGATGAATTTTTTTTGATATTATGGAACACATATGTATTATTTTCATTATGTGATGTGTGGGACCTATATATCCATATAATTTATTCAGTAAATATTGATATTTTATAAGATAAAACGTACTGTAATAGGGAGTTAACCTAATTTAGTAGGGAACTTTGTCTACAATGTTTTTCTTAGGAGTGAACCTTGACTACTATGATTGTTTGGGTAGTGAAACGTGAATGCTGTGAAGTCATTCATGATTTTTTATTTGTTTTCAACCTAAATATGATGATTGTAGAGCTAACATTTATGTTCAAAATAAATGTTTCACTTTCTAAATTGTTTTTACACATTGTTTATAACAATTATTTGAATAAGAAATTTAAGATTCCCTAAAAAATGATTTAATTTTCATGAACATCGTTGAACAGTGGTTTTGGAATTTTTTTTGAAGATGATTTTATATTTTGAATTTTATTTTGTATATTTCTAAGTATTTGGTCCTTAAAAAATTACCACTATTCCAAATAGCTAAGGGGAGAATCACACACCAAAATGTGGGCGGTAGAGATCAACCCTAGCTAGCCAGCGTGTGGGCGTTGCTGAGGGGGTATGAGGGGAGAACCTACATGAGATAGATATCAGTAGAGAACCTCCATGCAGGGTGAAATAGTAGAAGAGGTGGGTGGAGAATCATGCTTGAAGAGAACCGGTACAGGGTTTTACTAGATGAGGGGGGGATATATTTATGGTTGGTTGCTGTCGCGTCTTGTAATACATTCAAGTGGCTGAGCACTATTCATTTTGATGTGGGGTTGAACTGAAATAACCTGGACCATCTGATCACTTGAATGCACAATCTTGGACATAGATCTAACTCATCCACATTAAAAATATAGACAAAACCGTGGCCACCTAATCTTCTTGATCTTAAACATCCAGGCCTTCTAATCTCTATGAAACTTTGTCTTCATCTGCAGCCCTATCTGCGATTTTTGAATAGCAAGATCTCCATAGTCATATCCTCTAAAGCTTGATCCATAGAATTTTATCTCCATTTGAGAATATTAATGATCTGATCATAATTGAAATATTTTATGTAGCTTTGTTTTCATAATATAATGAGGATAAAACAATCATTTTATCATTATGTAGAAGATTAAAATTTTAGTGAAATTGTTTTCTTGTGTCTTGGAACAGAGGTAGCATTTGAATGATCCGATGATGAAATGAGTCTTTGTGATTCTAGAAGGTTTTGAGGTGATGAACATTTCCTATAAATACTGGAGGAAGTTTTCATTTTTGGTGTGTGGTTATCTCTCATATTGTATAGTTTGTGAGATCTTGAGAGAGACTCAGTGAACCGTATAAAGAGTGTTTTGCAAAGAGAGGTTCAACACTCTTTTTTTTCATGAAGGAGATCTATTTTCCATGAGTTCTTAACCTATTAAGTGCACAATCAAGGTGATATGTGAAGAAATTATGTTTCCCAAAGCCATTTGGGAAGCACTGTATCCTTAAGTGTTTTCACTTCGTTTCTGCGAATGTGTTTCAGACATCACTTGTAATATCTCATTAAGAAGACCTTGCATGAATTTATTTTATATCATTTGGGTTTTCACGCAAGAAGTCTGTGAATCCAATTAAATTCACAAGGTTTCTGAAATTTATGTATGCATATCAGTTGCATGAAGAAGCTTGAGAATCCAGTGTTTACATCCAGTTTTATGTGATGCAATGTATAATGTGTGCATCTGATACAAAGTACACTGTATGAATGAGACATTAAATTGATGGGGGACATTTACATGCAGAGAAAGATCATGCATACTTTAATTTATGAGTATGATTTTCCATGAGTATATCCAGAAGTATCATCAGTGTGAATTAGTTGTAGTATATAGTAGTGTAATAAAGTTTTTTGATACTCGGATTTAGAGTCTCTAGAATCAGTGAGCAAGAACAATATCATTATATTATAGTGTCTTAAAGAGAAATATTTTTTTTTTATTATAGGTGCATATTGAAATCTTTCTGAAATTTTTTGGTTTTGTGTTGGTAAAATTGGTTTGAATTCGTATAATACTTTGTTTTAAAACATTGTATCAGGAATTGGTTGATACCTACCCTTATTGGTTTTAGGGTGATACCTCGCCTTTTCACTTGTAATTTTTAATTTAATTTTAGTGGAAATTATATGGCTCAGATCAACCTGGCTACAATAAGGATGTAGTCAGCCTACTTGGGGGAGAACCTTGTAAAAATATTTTTTTGTTGGGATCGGAATCTAATAAGTCATCAGAGGTTTATTTCAAAGGAAAGAAATTATAAAACTATAATACCAGTGATTCAACTACCCCATATTAGAGGTACATCTCATTCCTAGATACTTAAATTATTATCATATGAGGTTACGTCTAAAGGATATATTAAAGTAGTGATGGAGAATTTGAATTCAGTCAATAGTAGGGTTTTCCAATTTTTTGATAGAAATAAATTTTATTTCTGGAAGAACTAAATACTTCCTTCAATACTATCATAAGGATTATAAATTTGTGTTGTAGTGACTATTGGTTTTACTCCTTTAAAAAAAGATACTCCCATTATGTTTGGAGAAAAAATAAATATACAGGTTGATGGAAAATCCAGAAATAAAATTTTATCATCCTTATCTGATAAATTGTTTACTGAAGTCACAAGACTTAAAACAACCAAGGAGATGTGGGATAAACTTGAAAACATGTATTAATGGAATTCCAAGATCAAAGAAGCCACGTTTAAAATTTATAGGGATAAATTTTATGATATTAGAATGATAAAATATGAGACTTTGGATGATTATTTTACTAGATTTAATGAAGTTTCTAGCTATATCAGAGGGTTTTGAGAAAATTTGGAGGATTCAACTATAGTTAATAAGTTAATAATAAACTTTCTAGATTGTTTTGATTTGAAGATTTCAGCTTTGGAAGAAAAATAAGACATGTCTCTTTATGATTTTCATAATACTTTTCTCAACTATGAGACGAGGAAGGATCCACTTTTCAAGAAAAAGGCTAAGGAATAAATGACATTCAAGGCCATGAGTAGAATAAATATTTGAGAAGAATAAAATAAAGGCTCTAGTGAATCTTATGACGAAGAGGTGAAGGATGATGAGTGTAAGAAAATAATGTTACTTATTTGAAGATACATAAAAAATGGAATGGGTAAGTAAAAAGGAAATCTTCTACTAAAATGCTTCAATTGTGGAGGAATAAGACATTTTGTAGTCAATTTTCCAAATAAGTAAACTGTTTAATATGAGAGTGATGATCAATATGAAAGATCTCATAAAAATAAATGGTGAAATATTCAAAAGTATCTACAAAAAAATTCTAGAGAAAGAAAAATTTTAAAATAAAAAGAAGAATATTATTGATTAAAGAAGATGAATAATATTCTTCCTCATGTTGTCTTTCTGAAGAAGAGGTTCTAGGAAAATTTAGAAACTTTATAGCTCAAATTGGGAAATATAATGAAAATTAAAGTGGTGTTGAAAAAATGATGAAGTTTCATATATGGTACACATGTTGAAATCATAACATGATTCTTTTTTAGAGAAAAATACCAAATACAAGAAATAAATTAGATATTTGAGGAAACGGGTTAAAAGAGAACATGTTTACATTAATGAGATAAGTAATCTAATGTTTAAAGTTGCAGAGAAAAGAAAAATGTTGAATTATATTTTTGAGAAATTGGATTTAAATGATAAATAATTGGATAATATTCGGATAGAGTATATCAATTCTTAAAATTCGCTAAAGAAGATCAATGAAGATTTTAACAAAGCTATAGAGGTTAAAGATGAAACATCTTAGGCATCTGAGAAATTTTTTCTAAAGAAACATGTCACAAATTATTTTACTAAAACTCGATGTAAATATGTTATTTCTAATAATAAAGGTTATTTTAACAATATTGGGAAAATTTGGGCTACTATTAACAATGATAAACATTTCTTTATAACAAATAAAGATGTGAAAACTTATGATAATTTTATCACCTCAAAACAGAGGAAGAATCAGTATGTGGAAATAAATCAATAATAGTATTCTACAAATAATCTCCAATAGTATGATAGATACATATTTAGTCGGTATTGTTGGTGATATTTAATTTTAGGGCACAAAGCCTGTTCTTGTTGGCACAACATGTCACTTCCCTGGAAAAGGTATGAGTATAGTGGAAGAAATTATGTAAAGATAAGAAGATGACTATTTAAGAAAAAATAAATCAAGAAGAGTACAAAAAATCAATCCATTTAGGACAAATTTGATTTTTTAGAAGAAATTTGGGGAATATGTGATCAATAGGGTCATAATTCTAATAAATTTATGGTTTTTCTTCCTAATCATATTTCCTATAATTAATAGGGTAAAATAATTCAAGAAGAAAAAATAAAAGATAAACATCTTATTGTTAATGTTGATTTGAAGGTTAAAAAAAGGGACAAACCATGGATTCTTGATAGTGGTTGTTCCTCTCACATGATAGGCATTACAAAATTTGATAATAACATTGAAGAACATAATCGAAGAGTAGTTACATTTGGAAATGAATGTTCTTTGAAAATCAAAGGTGTTGGTACTGTTGAGATTGAAGCCCATAAATTGAAATCCAAAGATATTCTTTTTGTTTAAGGTCTTAAAAAAATTGAGTGTGATCCAAATTTATGATAATGGTAAAAAATTTATTTTCAAAAAAGATTCTTGCATCATCAAAAATTAAAATTATGGGAGAGTTATCATCAAGGGTGAAAGAATGAGTGGTAATCCATTCCAAATTGGTGATGCTACAAATTATTATTACACTAGTATGAAAGAAGAAAACAATATATGGAATAAAATAATTAGACACCTTGGTCAAAAATATTTGAGTAATATTTCAAGGAATAATTTGGAAAGGTGGCCTCCTAATTTAAAAAGAGAAAGAGATTGTATGTGAAAATTTTCAAAAGGGTAAGCTTGTGCATGCTGTTGATAGAAGAGTTGAGATTCAGTCTATTAAGACACTTGATCTTAATCAATCTGATCTTTGTGGACCTATGAGAAATAATTCTAATAGCAGTGAACTTTATTTTATAACATTCATTAATGATTTCACACAGATGGCAGATGTTATATTTGTTAAGCACAAGTCTGAATCAATTGAAATGTTCAAGTTTTACAAAAGATAAAAAGAGAAAGAGTTGGGAATCTATATTAAAAAACCAAGAATAGATAATGGGTAGAACAATACTAGCAGAATATAAAATTTCAAACTTATACTGAATAGAATATTTGTGTACAACTGTGCATATAAATAACATATACTTTTTGGGACTGGATTCCAAGATGACTTCTTATGATATGTGGTACAATAATAAGACTACTGTGAAATATTTTTAAGTGTTTTATAGTCCATGTTTCATAACAATCAAGAATAAAAATATGGGAAAATTTGAGGAGAATGATGAAGAAGGGATCTTCATGGGTTATCTTTCAAATGGAAGAGGATATAATGTTTGAATAAAAATTTTCATAAATTGGCGGACTATTCTTATTTAAATATTGTTGAAAATAAATTTAATTTTAAATTAATAAATTTAAAAGATTTTGAAAAAATTGAAGTTAATAAAACATATATTTCTAGAGAATAAAATAGAGAGAATAGTGTACATAAACCAGAGATAGTTAATGTTGACTCCGATCAAAGTAGTGATGAGGTTGAAGTTACTGAAATAGAAAAAAATAATCATAAATTAAAAAAATATGTTCATTCAGAAAATATTATTAGAAATTATAATCTCTAGCATATACTAGAATAAGACTGATAATTTAATATCAAATAGCTCTCATTTTTCAAATTGAACCAAATTTAGTTGGAGAAGCTACATAAAGAATGGATAAATTCCATGAATGAATAACTAAATATGATCGAGAAAAACTTCACTTGGGATCTTATAATTTGACCTAATGGAAATAATATAATAGGAACGAAATGGGTGTTTATAAATATACTCAATGAGAAATGTGACGTCTTATGAAATAAATTCAAACTAGTCTATAAGAGTTATTCACATGTGGAAGGTGTATATTTTGAGGAAAAGTTTTCACCTATGGAATGACCAGAGGCTATCAAAATGTTTCTTATAATTGTAGCCCATAAACACTATAAATTCTATCAAATGTATTTGAAGTCTTTATTATTGAATGAAGATCCTGAAGAAGAAGTTTTCATTGAGAAACCTGAAGGATTTATACTTTATACTGATGAAACTAGAGTTTGTAAGCTAAAGAAAGCATTGTATGGGTTGAAACAGGATCCTCAAGCTTGGTATTCTAAACTGAATATTTTCCTAAAAAAATTGAACTTTTCTAAAGGAAAAATTTATAGAAACTTATATGTAAAGAAGTTAAAAATAGGTAATGTATTTAAAAATAGGTAAACTTATTGTTGTTGTGTATGTTGATGATGTAATTTTTTCCGGTGATAAGGAATATGCATGTGAATAATTTTTCCAATCAAATGAAGATGTACTTTGAAATGTTAATGATCAGAGAGATGAATTTATTTATTATAATAGAATTTCTTCAAAATAAAGGCTATATATTTATTTCACAAATAAAATATTCCAAGGAGTTATTGAATAAATTTGGTATGCTGATTGAGACTGAGATTGTAATGATCCTAAATCAACATCAGGAGGAACTTTATTTTTGGGAGAAAGTTGTGTAAGATGTCATTGTAAAAAATATAATTCTATGACTTTAAGTACAACCAAAGCTGAGTATGTTGCTGATACTAATTCTTGTACTCAAATGTTATGGGTGAAAGTATGTTTTGATGATTTAAAGGTTAATTTTAAAAGACCATTGAAAATTTACTATGACAATCAGAGTGTAATTAATCTCTCAAATAATTCAATGCAAAACTATAGATCAAAACATATTGATATTAATAATCATTTTATCAAAGAGAGAGTTTCTAATGGAGATTATAAATTAGAGTACATTTCTACAAAATATCAGATAACTAATATATTCACTAGAGATTTGCCAAGAAAATGTTTTGAGGAACTAAGTTTGAAACTCCATGTTCATCCTTTCCCTCTCCCTTAGAGAGTGTCGGTGGTATCCCCCACTTTTCTTTGGATTTTGATGTAAAGGGTAGAAGAATATGTAATTCTCTTCATATATTTTGTGAATATGAAGATGTAGTTTTTAAAAAAGAGGGAGTGAGTGTAGGGTTTATGGGGGAGATAATTTGAATCTTTGATATATTCTGAAGAGAATTTATATTGTTGACAACAAATCCAAAGGGGGAGATTGAATAACCCTTGAAGTCATTAATGATTTTGTATTTGTTGTCAACCTAAATGTGATGTTTACAAAGATGGTATTTAAGTTCAAAAGCCATGTGTCATTGGTTGAATTGGGTTGATAGATTGTTTATGACAATGATTTGAATAAAAAATTGATTATGCCATAAAAAATGATTTGATTTTCAAAAAGAGGGTTGGATAGTGGTTTTGGATTTGTTTTGAAGAGGAATTTATATTTTTAATTTTATTTGGAATCCTTAAAAGTATTTGGTGCTTAAAAAAACATCCACTATGCCAGCCAGCCAAGGGGAACAAAACACACCACAATGTAGGAAGTCGAGCTCAACCCTAGCCAGCAAGCGTGTGGGCATAACTGAGGTGGTATGAGGGGCGCACCTATGTGAGATAGATAACGGAAAAGTTCATCTATACAGGCGATATAGCGGTAGAGGTGGGCACAAGATCATGACAACAATGAATTGGTATGGGGCGGTACTAGAGGAGGGGGGAAATATTTTTGTAAGGTTATTGTTGTGTCTTGTAATATAAGGAAGCAGTCGAGTGCTATTCATTTCAATAGGGGATTGCACTGAAATAACATGGACCATCTGATCACTTGAACACATAATCCTGACCATAGATCTGATTTATTCACCTTAATAATATTGACAGAACCATGGCCGCCCAATCTACTTGATCGAAAATATCTAGACCGTCCTATCTCCATGCAGCATCGTCTTCATCTACAGCCTTGTCTGAGATTTATGAACAACGAGATCTCTATGTTCATATCCTCTAAAGTTTGATCCATGGTCTTTGATATTTTTTCAAGAATTTTAATGAATCTATCATAATATAAATATTTTATTCAACTTTGTTTTCATAATAGAATGAGGATCAAACTATAATTTTATCATTGTGCAGAAGATTAAATTTTTAGTGATGGTGTTTTCTTGTGTTGCAGAATAGAGGCATCATTCGAATGAGCTGATGATGAAATGATTTTTCATGATTCTAGAAGGTTATGATGTGATGAACGTTTCATGTAGACAATAAAGGTAGTGTTCATTTGTCTTGTATGGTTATATATCATTTGGGTGAGTTTTTAAGAGCTTGAGAGAGACTCAATGAACCATTTAGAGAGTGTATTGTGAATAGATGTTCAATAATCTTTTTATTTGTGTGAAGGAGATCTATTTTCCCTAAGTTCTGGACCTGTACAGTGCACACTTAGGGTGCGATGTGAAGAAATTATATTTCATAAAGACATTTGGGAAGCACTATATCCTTATGTTATTTGACCTGGTTTACAAAAACTTGTATTAGAAATCATGTGAAGTATCTCATTAAGAATACCAGTCACACATTTAGTCTATATAATTTGGTTTTGCATGCAAGAAGTTTTTGCATGCAATTAAATGCTCAAGGTGTATGAAAGTTGTGTATGAATATCAGTTGCACGAAGAAGCTTGATCATCCAGTGTGTACATCTATTTTTATGTGTTTTGAAGTAAAATGTGTACATGTGATACAAATTATAGTGTATTCATGAGAAATTATATCAATATGGGAAATTTACATTTAGAGAAAGATCATGCATACTTTAATTTTTAAGTATGAGTTGTCATGAGTATTTCTCTAAGTATCAGTAGTGTGAATAAGTTGTAGTATACAGTGGTGTGTTTCAATTTATTGATACCCAGCTACATAGTTTCTAGAATCAGTGAGAAAGCACAGTATCATCGTATTAAAGTGGCTTGAAGAGAAAGATTATTTTTGTATTGTAGGATCAAATTGAATTTTTTATCAAAGTGGTTGTGTTTTTGTTTATAAATCTTTTGTGAATCAATATAATCTTTTGTTTAAAGAAATTTTTTCAAGAATTGGTTGATACCTAGCCTTATTTATTTCAGGGTGGTACCTGGAATTTCCTCTTGTAATTTTTAATTGTTTTTTAGTTGAAAATATGTGGCTCAGATCAACCTGACCACAATAAGGATGTAGTCACCCAACTTGGGGGAGAACCTTTTAAAAATATTTTATGTTGTTGGGATCAAACTCTAACAATTCATCAGAGTTTTATTTCAAAGAGAAGAAATTATAAAACTATATACCACTGATTCAACCCCCCTTCTTAGTGGTACATCACTTTCTTGGATACTTTAGACCCATTCTACTGTGATATTCTTGGAAAATATCCTTGAATAAAAAGGAAATTTTTTTTTATTCTTATGTGTGTGACACAATTCCATATCTTAGTATGCTCCCATGGATTATATTTATTAATTTCCTTAGGATTCATGTCTTATGATCATCTACGATTTTTTCTAGGACTTAATATTATTATCTTTGATATGATCGGAATGTCTTTGAAATAATAATATCATGTTTTTATATTCTTATTCTCATGTTATAAAGAAATAAGTGGGAGAACATGTAGATATTTAATGAACTAGTTTTTATGTTTCCGTGTTTCTAAAGATACTGGACCTAAATGATCTTGGAATGTATCAAAATATTATTTAATGAATATTCATATATTAATATGAAATATTTATATATGAAAATCATGGATCACTATAATTAGTATCGTATAAAGGTTTAATTATCTTTTGGAAACTAGGATGAGAAAAATTTATTAAGAACCCTAGGGATAAGTCTATATATAAGATCAAATATTAAAGTTTTAGTAATGATCATGAATGAACTAGGTTAAACCTAAGGTGTAAAAATTAGACATCCTATAAATGCTTTTTCATGTTTATGTGGTTTCCCACCATGATTATTGTTTCTCACACCATGTTTTTTTTTGGTTTTTTTCAATAACTATAACCCTAAGAAATCATGTTAATGTTGAATGTAATGGACAATGAAATGATTTTACTCTTGAGAAACAAAATGATATGGGAGATATAATGAAAAATATTTTTTATATAGTCACATAAATTTCTCAAGCTATAAATCACATTGATCTTCCAATCAAGTAAAGGAGGAAACAATGTTCTGTTGAGTCCTTCATGAGGTAATGACCACGTACTTTTATTGGGTCCAATGATCCACTAGTCATTAGGAAATGGATAAATACCAATGAAAAGATATTTTATATTCTCCAATGTTTGGAACATGATAAAGTTATCCTAGATATTTATTGTTTTGAAGGAGAAGAAGATCCATGTTGGAATTTTATTAAGAACACGAGAGAATAAGAAGAAATTGAATCTATAGAGTGGTATGAATTTAAATGTTTATTTTTCAATAAGTAATTTACTTTTATTATTTTTACAAAAATTAAGAAAAAATTCCTTGAGTTAATGAAGAATGATGATGAATATATTGTTAATAATGTGAAAGATTTCACGAGACTTGCGAGGTATGTTTTTGGTATTATCATCTAACCTAAAATTATGGTTGATCAATTCTATAGTGTCTTAAAACTAAGTCTCTGAAGGGATTTATCCATAATAAACTTCATTAGCTATGAAAAAATTGTTTGATGCGCTATCAAGTTGGAGATATATATTGGAGTTACCCATCAATTTCACGGTTTTGATAAGAAAAGAAAAATGGAATTCAAAAGAAATTCTAAAAACCATAGAGGGAATAATATGATCCTTCCTTTTTGCTCAAAGTTTGGAAGGAAACATGGGGTAAAATTTCTAAAGGGAACTGATAATTATTTCAAGTGTGCAAATGAATATAATTAGACAATATAATACTAAAGTTATGGGAATAAGTTAATTAATGATGTGAATATAGAGAAAACTCTAAAGAATGCAACACCAACACTCTAGTGTTTTAAATTTAAGGAGAATAGGAGTTATGATAACTAATGACCAAATATGAAGGTTAATGATGATGATCAACATTAATAACCTCTTAGGCCTATAGAAAAATGTAAATATCAAGTGATCAATATTTCTGATGAGGGGTATGAAAATATTGTGGCGAAAGGTACACTTACCATCCACTCTAGAACTACTAATGTACTATTTGATTATAGATCTACCCACTATTTTATATCTAAAGTCATTTTTTAATGTTATCATAGTACCACCTCAAAAATTAGATACTGACTTTGCAGTAAAAACCTCTAATGTTTTGGAAATCACATCCCAAGTCTATGATTATTCTCTCATTGAAGTTTGTGGGAATGTGTTTACTGAAAATCCTACCGTTATTCTTCTAGTTAAATTAAATGTTATTTTGGGCATGGATGGGATTTCTCTACATAAATAAAACTTCAATTACTAAGGAAGGTATGTTATGTTTTATATTCTAAACCAATCTATAATCTCCTAATAGCCTGATGAAAAAATTAAATTCAAATGGAAATTAAATCCATCATATGGGTCATGATACTTATTCAAAAGGTGCATTTATCTTAGATGGTTGGGAATAAAATCATCATAAATATATTCCTATGGTGAGGAAGTTTATTAATGTTTTTTTAAATAATTTCCTTGTCTTCCACATAATTGTGAAGTTGAGGTTTCAATAGAAATCATACCTGGTGCAATACCTATTTCCAAGACTCTATATAGAATGTTCCCTCTTGAATTACAAGAGTTGAAGAAGAAACTCTAGGAGAATCTTGACAAGGTATTCATTCATTCAAGTGAATCACCTTGGGGTGAATCTATTCTATTTTTTAAGAAGAAATATGGGTCAATGAGACTCTATAATGATCGTCCAAAACTTAATTATATCATTATCTAGAAAAAATATTCCTTATCCCATATTGATGACTTTTTTGATTAACTGGGAACTTATTAATTTTATAAGATTGATGTTTATTTTGGATATCGTCAATTGAGGGTCAAGAAGGAGGATACACCCAAGAAAATATTCCATATAAGGAATGAACTCTATGAATTTATAATAATTCCATTTGGCCTTACAAATTCCCACACTATCTTCTTGTATTTAATGTACAGAGTCTTTAGATATCACCTTGAACATTTTTTGGTAGTCTTTATAGATGATATTATTATTTATTCAAAGAGAAAGGAAGAGCATAAATATCATTTGTAAATTTCACTAAAGACCACAAAGAAGGATAATATTTATTGTAAATTTACAAAGTGTGAATCTCATCTTTATAAAGTTTCATTCATGGGTCATATAATCTTATAAGAGGTTATATCAGTAGACCCTTCAAAAAAAGAAGTTATTTAAAATTGGACTAGAACAACCACTATGAATTAGATCCATAGTTTTCTTAGTTTTGATGGATGTTGTCGACACATTGTCGATAATTTTTTATTACCTATCTAATCCACTCACCAAGTTAATTCCGAAGGGATCTAAGTTTCTTTAGATAAATAAACGTGTGGAATTGTTTAAGGAGTTAAAGAGAACGTTAGTCAGTACACTTGTGATTACAAAACCCTAAATGGATAAGGGTTTTTAATCTATAGTGATTCATCAAATAAGGGACAAGGATGTTTCCTCATATATAAAAATATGGTTATATATTATATCTCACGATAATTGAAGGTCCATGAAAAAAAGTAACTATCTTGTGATTTGTAGTTAGCTGCATTAATTATTTCATTAAATATATGGAGGCATTATCACTATAGGTAAAAGTGTGACATATATACCCATTATAAAATTTTAAAGTATATTTTCACTCAAAAAGGGTTGAACATGCACCAAATAAGATGGTTAGAGATGATTAAATATTATAATTTCTCAATAAATTCCCACTCTTGGAAAGCAAACAAGGTGAATGATTTTATGAGTCAAAAGAAACATGCTATATTATCAATGATGATGATCACAAAAGATCCAATATTTCTTGACTTGAAATGTATGGATCTTGTAATCTTGATGGAAGGGGAGAAACATTATCTTTCTCAAATGAGTATTTAACCATCTATCCATGTAAAGATTAATGAGGTACAGAAGGGATATGTAGAGATAAAAAATAAGGTGATAAATGTTTCTGAGTTCAATCTTTATTGTCATGGAATAATGAGGTTCAAGAACCATGTATTTGTTCCTTTATTACTACATCTTAAGATGGATATGATGGATGAAGTTCATAGTTCTTCATTCACTATTCATATTAGAAGTATGATGATGTATAGATATTTGAAAAAATATTTCTTGTGGGATGACATGAAGACAGATATTGTAGAAGATGTTTCTTAGTGCTTAGTATGTCAGAAAGTTGAGGATGAGAGATATAATTATAAGGGTATGTTACTACCATTACCCATACTAGAATGGAAGTGGGAAAATATCACCTTGTATTTTTCAGTCAGAATCCTTAAACCATCTAAAGGGCATAATGCAATTTGGGTTATAGTCGACCAATTTTTAAATTTAGTACAGTTAATTACTGTTAGATAAGATTTATCTATGGATCAACTTACTTGGTTATACATTAAGTAAGTTGTAAGATTTCATGGTGTACCAATATCAATTGTATCTGATCGGGATCCAAGGTTTACCTTGAATTTTTAGAGAAGTCTTCAGTAGGCTCCAAATATAGAGTGAAGTCTTATATCTTATTATCATCCTCACATAGATGGTCATTCTAAGTGGTTAATCTAAACTCTAGAATACATTCTGAGATCTCACTCTATGGATTTTAGTGGTGGTTGAGATCAACACCTTTATTTGGTGGAATTTTCTTAAAACAATAGTTTTCACTCCGACATTTATATGGATCCTTATGAATCTACCTATAGTAGGAAGTGTAAAAATCAAACATGTTTAAATTAAGTAAGAGAAAGAAATTTATTGGGACATGATCTAGATGAGGAAATAATAGAGAATATTGGTGCCATTCAACAATATATATGAGTATCTGAGAGTCAAAAACAAGTTATACTAAAAATCATTCTAAAGATCTAGAGTTTGAAGTTGGTGAAAAGGTATTCCTATAAATATCTCACTAGAATAGGGTGATGCTATTAGTGAATAAGGGAAATATAATCCTTAGTTATATCAATTCTTTTTAAATTTTTGATCGTATTAGGATGATAACTTATCAATTGGCACTTCCACCAAATCTATCTCAAGTTAAGGATATGTTCCATCATTCATATGTACTAAACTCAAAGGTCATACCACTAGAGAAAGATATTTATTATGAAGAATAATTGGTAGAGATTATAGATCATAGAGATAAAGTGATATGAAACAGGACCACTCACCTGGTAAAAGGTTTTTGGAAAAACCACCAATTTTTGGAAGCTACATGGGAACCTGAGGATGTAATGAGGCATAAGTATACTTATCTTTTTGTATTATAATGGTGAATTTTAAGGGTGAAATTCATTTCATGGGTGATAAAATGTAACACTCCAATATTTTTATGATGTATTTTTGCTTAAATAATTTCATTTTTTCGATTTATTTCATTACACACAACAATGAGTTTAGATGAACGACATAACATTATTAAAATATTATCTGTCTGTTATTTCCTAGTCATTGGATTAGCATGGAATGTACTAAACCAATGGGTCCCACAGGGTTAGCAGAAGTCCAAGCCATAACATACCCAATTCCACCTCCAATATTCCAGGGGATAGAGATAAGAACCAATAAGGCATAATGTAAATGGTAGGTATTTTCCTAAGTACCAGTATGCACACACCCAATCATCTCTATGAAACAGTTCATTAGAATAATAAAAAAATACTGTAACATATAGAGTAAAACTGTGCATGTAATAACCTCTGGGGAATATATCAGAGTATAACAAAATAAAACAAAATTAGAAAGGAAAAATACATCCCATTTCTAAATTAAGTCCCAACCTAACAACAACTAGTTTAAAGGAAAATGGAGAGAGCCTAGATCCTGATCTACAAGTCACAACAACTATATATGGTCAATACACCCATGTATCCCTGAGATCTACCCAATTCACTGCTAATTTTTTCATTATCTCCATAAGACACAACATATGTGAAAAAATTCCGTTCATGGGTGAGTATATACATACCTAGTAGGTGGCCCCAAAAATACAGAGGGAGCAATGGAAAGATATGACATGGTCTGCTCAAACCATAACCAGAGGGAAATAAAACCCATCAAAGATATATGATAAATAGAAACCTAGATGAGATAGAAAGGTGATCTATATCTTCTAGCCCATACGATGATGATGATTGTTCCTGCATCTCTAAAGGGTCCATCTCAAATGCCCAACCTATTGTGTTTTTGTTTGAGAAATCCATGTGGATTACCCACACCTCGCTACTTATCCACACCCTGAGGGGGAAAAATCTATAAAAAAGGACCCATTCCTTTGTATGATAAAGGGGAGATACTCAATAGAGAGAGGACTCACAACCTTCTATGATAGGGGGTACCACTTAGTGAATGGATGACTCACACCCTGACATTATATGGGGCTCCACTCAACATATATTTTGATAGAGGACCCATACCTTGGTGCGACAGGGGGTTCCACTCGACGAACGGAGGAACCAAACTCTAGTGCAGTGTGTGTGTGTGTGTGTGGGGGGGGGGGGGTCCACTCAGTAGGTAGAAGACCCACACCCTAGTGTTTTAGGGGGTAACACCAAGTACATTAATAGGTATATGGGGAACCCATGTCATAGTGTGGTAAGGGGGTTTCCAGCCTCAGCACCTCTCAGATGATCCTGCTCAAATCACTACCATCATCAAACATCTCCTAAAGAAGCATAACCCTCAGAGCATATCACATCATATATCATATTCCATAATGAATCCCACCATCATGACCTATATAAAGGAACAATCAAGATAATATACTCATAGGACAAAATATGATTCCCAAGGAAGGAGATACGAGAGGAAGAAGTTCCTTAGGGAACTACACAATATGTATGGGGGTCCACATGGTGTGTGATCTCGACTCGATACCTATACATGTTCTCCCCTAGACATGATCTGGAAAGCCATGTCATACCACATGACATATATAGTGGTACATGGCATGTCTGAGGCACTCAAGGAAACTGGTCATGCCTAGGCACCGGGTTGTACCTTTGTAGGCCCATTGTGCATGGTGCGTCCGACTGCATGGGGTCCTTGGAATGTTCAATCTAGCACATGACTTGGACACTCGAAGCGGGTCATAAAACATGTGGTTCTGTCCTTATAGCATGTTATCCTTATCTCTAACCGAAACCCTAGCATTTTACCCATGAGGCTACACACCGTACGTTCTTCTGGATCATATAGAGTTTAGTCAGTAATTTTCAAGAACACAAATTTCCATTATGTTTTTTCCAAATCAGATGTTTCCATTGTGTATCTTTCCTATTGACCACATGATATTGAAGGAAAACATCTATGGCTGTCGTTTCCCAGCCTTTGGTGGTTAAAAAATGAAATATGATTATCCTCTCAAAGCTGCCACACATCCCATAGACCTGCTGTAATGCATTGATGCTTATAGATCCTTGATCCCAAAATTATCACCTATAACACTTCCCAATCCATCTAGAAAATACCAATCCTTTCATTATGCACACAACCACCAAGAATCTGGGGGTTCGATTGTGCTCTAACCCACCCCAGTAATATCGAATCATGACCCCATGGTCCAAAGATGAAGAAGGTGAAGAACTAGTGGGGGAAAATCACAAGAAAAAATGTGTAATCAACATTGAACAAGTAACCCTGGACAAAAATCATAAAAATAGGATATCCATGGCCATAACATGGAATAATAAGAACAAATTGAATTAGTAAATTTAATTTGAATACTGAGCTCATGTGAAGAATGAGTAATTGAAAATAAAATAAATATAATCCAATCAATGATTGAACAATTTAATCAAAAGGTTAGAAACCAAAATTGATGAGCCCTACCTAGATTTGGATCAATTTTGAGTGAAGAATTCATTCACCTATGAAAGAGGAGTCCCGCTGCATTCACTACCTCTCGATATACCTTGATTTAATTATTGGCATTATCTAATATCGATCTATTAATAAAGAACACTCACCAATAATACTCCCAGGGTTATGTGGATAAACCTAATGAAATTTCATAATTTCATATTTATGGGGATAATTAGGTTTAAACTTTTAAAATAAAATAAATAAATTTAATTATATAATTTAATATAATGCACCTCCAATGGATTCCTTAACCGGATGTACTGTGCGGACCATCCATAGGTAATTCCTAGGGTAAAACCCACATTTTGAAATCAACCATGGTATCATATTTTCTATTTTTGGTCCCAAACAATGGGAAAACTGAGAATCACTAAAAAAATGTGCACACATGTTTTAAAATATATTAATATTTTCAATATATTATTTCTAGGGTCTCGAGAAACCTAAACACCATGATGACACCGAGGATTAATCAAGATATATACATAATATTATAAGGATAATTAAGCAAAACCAAAACCAATACATGCTTCCCTCTTTCAAGGTTTTTTCCTAAAAAATCACAATATAAGAAAAAATGTATGGGTGATGGGTCCACATATTACTCTCTCTCTCTCTCCGACGAGCTCTCCTACACGATCCGGTGCTAACAAAGCACATAAACCAGAGGAATGGTCCATCCTCATAGGATCCTCTCATGCTGATCCTAAATCACCACGAGGTACTCTATGAAGGTAGATTGATCCTTAATATCTAACTCTCTCTAGTCAATACCATCTGTAGGGAAATGCATGTATATCCTCTGTTGGGAAACATTGAAGACGTCATGCAGCCCATCCAATTGCGGGGCCATAGCTAGGCTGTAAGTAACCTCACCAACCCTTCATAGGATCTTAAATGGCCTAATTAACCTCGAAGATAGATTTACTCCCTGACCAATTGTCCGCAACCCTCATCATCAGGAGAATCCCAGTAAAAAATGATCTCCTTTATCAAACTCTAAATACTTATTATGTTGATATGCATAATTTTTATGTTAGATCTAGGGTTTCCTCATACACCACAGATCACCTGAACCTTCTCTATAATAACCTATACCTTCTTTGTACCTACTAGAGATGTTTCAACAATCTCAATCTTGAATAAGGGTGACCTACATGGCCTCACATTCCAGGCCTCGAAAGGTTCCATGCCTGTAGTAGAGTGATAAATATTATTAGAGAAAAAATCTACCATTGAAAAATTATCTTCCCATATTTGGATGAAGTCCAACACACAAACCATCAACTTATCCTCCAACACATGGTTAGTCTACTCATTCTTCCCACCTGTCTGGGAATGAAACTCTATACTCATCCTTAAATAGGGAATGAAGTCCTCCTGCAATCCTCTCCATAAATATGATGTAAACCACAAAACATGGTCACACAAAATCATAGAGGTTACCCTATGGATTCAAATTATATCCCATCCATACAACTACCACAAATTCTCTAATAAACTCTTATACTTGATAGTAAATATGTGTGCCAACTTGTTAATTTGGTCAAATATCACCTAGATGAAATCATGTGCACTCATAGTTTTTTGGAATCCCTATAAAAAAGTCCATGGATAATCCATCCCATTTCCACTTCTAGATTACAAGAGGCTCTGTCAAACCTGTCAGAACCGAGTTCTCTACCTTCACCTATTAACATGTGAGACACCGAGAGACGAACTCAGTTACGCTCCAACTCATACCATCCCACCAAAAAAACCACTAAAGATACTTATTCATATTTTTCACAAAATTTTGTACAACCAACGGAGAAGTGTGAAACTCTCTCATCACATCCTCTCACAACCTGACTAAAACCACCATCCATTCATGGAAAAGGATGATGTGCTACCCTCCTTCCAAGAATAGATTTGGTGAATCGACCAAATATATTTGGTCACATAGAACCTTACCATTGATGTCTCCTAACCGAACCTTAGTCACATGATGAAGGAGTGGAGGATTCAACACCATCAACTAAATAAAGACTTCACCCCTATGCTCTACGAGGGTCAATTGAAAATAAACCAACTAGTCAGGTGCCTCCTCTAAAAAGTGAGAATGGGAATTCCTATGAAGGTAATATTCCACCATGCTTCCCATCCCAGGAGTGTAGACTATTCCAAAGTCACAATCCTATATAAAATCTAACCAATATATTTTTCTTAGGTTAACATCACTTTGCATGAATTTTTACTTGCTACTTTGATGGTATGAGTATATGGAAAATCACTCTTCCAGAAGATTGTGCCTCCACATTATCAGAGTGAAGACTACCATTTCCAACTACAGGTCATGAGTAGAATAGTTCTATTCATGGGGCCTCAACTACATCAACTGATATGAATTCACTACCCACCTCTGCATCAACACACAACTAATCCCACATCTAGAGGCATCACAAAACACTACGTACTCCATTCCCACTTTAGATAGCCTCAACACATGAGCACTGATCAACCTCAGTATGAACTCCTAAAAGGATATCTAAAACTACTTGGTCTCGGTAAACAGTTTCCCTTTTGGAATCAAGGTGGTTAAAGGGGTTTTAATCCTAGATAAGTCCACCAAAAATCTCCTGTAGTATCTCACTAATCCAAGAAAACTCCGCACCTATTAATCACTCCTAGGTAGATTCCATGAAATCATTTCATCAATCGTAATTGAGTCCATTGCTAAACCATGATCAGAAATTAAATGACCTAAAAGGTGAAACTCTTATATCCAAAATTAAACTTAAATATATTACCATACAACTAGTTCTCCTAGAGTAAGTCTAGGACCATCCTCAAATTTTATGCATGCTCCTACTCTAAAGCAATGTAAAAGATTATGTAATTAATAAATACAACCAAAAAATAGTATATGAATTGATAGAATATTTGGTTCATTAGAGATATAAACACTATGGTAGAATTTATTACACCAAAAGTAATCCATGAGAACTCATAGTGTCCCTAGAAAAATCAGAATACCATCTTCAGAATATCTTCCTTGTAAACCCTCAACTACTGGTAAAAAGACTTGAGATCGATCTTCGAGAAAAAAATCATGCCTCAAAACTAGTCAAAGAGGTCATCAATCCTTGGAAAGGGGAACTTTTTATTTATTATTACTTGGTTCATGAATTGATAATCCATGGGAATCCTCAATTTCTAGTTCTCCTTTTTCAGGAACAAAACTAGATCTTTCTTAGGGACACACAATGTCAAATAAAGACTTTATCTTAAAGGTCCTCCAACTGCAAACTCAACTCTCAGAGCTCGGTTGGGGCCATCCAATATGATTTAGAAGATATCAGTGTGGTTACGAGGTCTAAAAACTTACATAAATCCATCTACCATCTCAAAGATAGTTTCAGAACATCCTTGGGGAATTCATACATAAACTCTACCAATACTAAATGAATCATGATTCTTAGAGATCTCACTACCCCAAGAGATAAACATTCCAACTAATGGGTGATGTGTTGAAACTTACTAACCATAATACCCACTCACTCTTCCATATAATACCTCTCACCCATAAAAGTATAATCTCAAACCATCAGTTTGAAGGAATCTAACTCATATGTGATGACAATCAATATGAGAGAAAACCATGGAAAATAAATATATATCAAGGGTGATGTCATAATGTTTCATCGTGATGACCAAGAGGTCTCAAATAAAACTCTATACACCAAGAAATATCTCACATTGACAGTAGATAAGAGATAATGAAGAAGTGTTCCCTATTGGAACCTCTAGCCGTAGCTGTTTGTCTAAGGTATCAACTAGAAGCTCTAGCTCTTTCACCAGGTATAAGGAGCTGAAGGAATGAATTTCACCTGTTTATACTTATATTGAGGAAATATTAGAATAAAAATAGATTTCACATTAGATTATCTTATGCAAATCTTGTTCGAATCCGTCCATAGTTATTAATTGTCCATGACCCTGGCCGCTATCTCTATGAGGTCGGTGTGGACCACTTGATGATTGGGGTGGGAGTAGCTCGTAGCATCATCCCCCACCAATAGATCCTCCCTCTAGAGATACAACTACTCATTTGGAAGAACACCTCACATGGGTCCACCCTATTCACAATTGGGAGATCCCTAGTCAAGGTGCAACCTCTACCATGGTAGCCCATCCACTACCTATATTCCATTCTTTGTACGTCGGGCTATCCAATTATGTTCCATGTGACCAAAACCATCAAAATAATTTCATCACCCCTATTTGGGATGACCCGTACCTCTACACGAACCTTGCATCGCATGTTCACATGACTGAGTCTGATCACGAGGTGGTCTCCTACACTAAGTTCCTATCAACAGGTGCCTTCTAGATACTATAGACAACTCAACCCCATGATGCACACTGCCTTCTATAACTACTTGAAATCCCTATTATAGGAATATCTCCATAACCGGATCCCACTATTGCACTCTAGCATTGGTGGGAATGCACAAGTAGAGCACACTATCATAAATGTGTCTACGGAGACCCTTCTCAATATTCTATCCCCAAAAGTAACCATCCCGCACCATGTCGAGGGAGTATCTGGTAAGGTTGTTGAAGCTCACAAAATACTCAAGAAACAACTATTGAAAGTTTGACTATGAGTGTGTCATCTCATCATGAGTCTAAATAACTAGACTCCACCAACACCCTAATGATCAAAGGAAAATATTGGACGCTAATGAAAACATATGATCAGTTAGGGTTTACATGAGTAGGTAGACTCATTTCACTGACTCAAGTCAATCCTCAGCCACTTAAGGACCTGTCTCTCCATGAAACCTCACAAATATTTGACACTGGAACATATAGAGTGTGCTAAGACTATATGAATCATCATCCAAAAATGATGTTACTATATATTTCTTGACAAGTGGGGGTGTTACTTCTTTCCTATTGGAGGAATCACCTTGTGAGATATCCCCTAAACAGAGGTCTCCCCACTCATTAGATCATTATCACAATCCTGAGTCAGTAACCTAGCTGGCTATGTTCAAGGAGGAATCCTAAAAGTGATCAATACGTACCATGTTTAGATGATTATATATATGGGGAATTGAATCAATAAAAATATTCAAAGGTCCCAATCCTATATGATCCATGTACTACTATTCCCTATAACCAATGTATTGATATTCCAAGTTGAAAAGTAGGTATTCAGAGTACTAGTGAATAGATACGTGGGACAAAACAACAGCACTGGGTTCCCTATTCTGAGATCTGAACTAAAGACACTTCTACACCATTTCCCTATGTCCCAAACAATCCTCATAAGGGGAAAACAGAAAAAAAATCCCAAATAATGAACTACTCTGATACCAACCTATAATGACCCAACCCACCAGGGCCTGCCTGGCCAGTAGAAGGACAATCCAACATAACCCTAGGCCCACCTCCAATAGGATAAGGGATAGAGAAAACACTGAAAATAAATAACGTAAATGGGAGGATTTTTCCTAAGTACCTATATTCATTCACCTAATCATCTCCATTAAATAGTCCTAAGTAATAATAAAAAATACTGTAACATATAGAGTAAAATTGTGCATGCAATTACCTCTAGGGAACGCATCAGTGTATCATATAATAAAACCAAAGTGTAAAGGAAAAAATACATGACAAAAAATAAATGAATTTGCAACCTGAAAAAAACTATAATAAAGGAAAACTAAGAGAGGCTAAATCAGGGTTTAAAAGTCCCGACCACCATACATGGTCAATTCACCCAAGTATCTCTACACTCAACCCAAGTCACTGCTGATCTAGCGATCATCAACATAATACATGACATATGTGGGGAACACCCATGTAGGCATCGGTATATACATACCTATTAAGAAACAACAGAAACAAAATGGGAGAAAAATAAAGATATGACAAGATCATATCATGGATCCTCATTCACCTGGATCCCATTATATACTCTCTACGTGCTTCTAGTGTTTAGAGATCTCCCCGGTGAAGATGGATCCTTCTCCCGGTTCTTTGTCCTCTTCTTTCCATGTTCTCTATTTATTTTTTCTTTCCCTTATTAAAGGCCCCTCATTTATAAGGTTACCTTCTTCTAGGCTTGGGTTCTCTGTTTCCTTCCCCTCTAGTTCATCCTTATAGGCCCTTTGGGTTGGTCTGTTCCCCCTCTACCACAATGCTATGCTGGTCTGGCCCGACATGCTTGACCCCATAATGGTTAGGTAAGTTAGTTTCTCAGATGGTTTTGGGATTATGGAATAGGGAGTAGTGGTGTACGGACCTTCCCTTTCGGTGGTTTCTCCCCCTACTTTGTTCTTAGGGTTTCATTCCTATTCTCCCCTTTTTTCCTTTATATGTTTTTTCTTTCATACGAGGCTCCTCATCAAGGTCTCTGTTGTTTGCTTCTCTACTATTTCCACTAAATCCTTTGCCTCTAGACCCTATCTTGGTCTCATGCAAAGGCTCTCAGGGTGGCCTGGGAGGTGTTGATCGAGCATCGAAGTCCTTTCCAGGAGACTCGTCTTTTCTTTTTTCCCCAGTTAGGTTCTCCCTCCAAGGATTAATTTTCTTCTTAAGGTTTTTGGTTAAGATTTTTTATTGTTTCCTATCATATTCTGGATCTCCTATTCACTTAGAAGTTTTTGTGTCCATGTTTTCCTAGTTTTCATTAGAGGAATGGGGTTGAAGTCTGTGGTGTTGGGTTCTTCGGGTGGTTCTCTGGTTTATGTCAGTATTCGACTGTGATGGTGGGTTCTGGTGGATGTTTCATACATCGCCGGTATTGTCGGTTTGGTGCTGAGGTGACTGGTGCTTCCGAATGTTCTGCCAGTGGGGACTCTTTCCATGCTTCTATTTACAACATCTTCAGTGGATCAACGACATTGATGCGATGATGACAATGAGTCTTAGTGTCTTTATGGCAACGGTGTCACCTTCTCTATGATGAAGATAGTTTCTGGTGTTTCAACAATGAATATTGTTTTTGGTGGTTCGACAGTGATAATGGTGATGACTTTTTCTTTTGGTGATGAAAACCAAGGCTTGATGACGGCTAATGGTGTTAGTCATCTCAGGACGATGGTAACCGAGGCATGATGATGGTTTGTCTATTTTCAAATTTTAAATTTTGAAATGGTTTTTCATTTTGCTGTACTATGAAGTCTTGGACTATGTTGATGGAGGCAGTTGATTTATTGAAATTCTAATTTTTTCTTAATGGTGGGAATTTTTGGATTTTGAAGTAGTGGGTTGGGGAGGTCTTGAATCTCTTTTATGTTTTTTTCTGGTTGGAACTTTGTTATCGTTCACACTAATCCTTCAAAAGTGTTAGAAAATAAAAAATATGGATTTTGGTGGACAAGGTCATGTCAACCCATAATAATAAGGAAATGTAGGCAATCATAGATATATGATCAAAATAAACTCATATGAGAGATAAATAGGATCTCTATCTCAAAACCCAACCTAGGGTGATGAGTCTTTCTACATCTCTAAAAGGTCCATATCTAATGCTCTACCTCTCACTTGTTTATCTGAGAAAACCATGTGGGGGACCCACACCCATCTACTACTCTATAGATGTGGGGGGAACAATCTCTAATAGTGTAACCATGTCTTTGTATGATTTGAGGGTTCCAATAAATAGATATAGGACCCTCACCCTGGTATGATAGAGGGAACCACTCAGTTATTGGAGGACCCAAACTCTTTCATGATGGGGGGGGGGGCACTCAATATATATCTAGATAGAAGAAAAAAATCCTGGTGTGATAGGGGGATTAAATTGGTTTAATAGAGGTCATATACCCCAGTACAATAGGGGATTTCACTTAGTAGGTAGTGGAATCACACCCTGGTCCCTCGGGGGGGGGGGGGGGGGGTTCCACTTAGTAACAGAGGAACCATTCCCTAGTGTTTCCAGTGAGGGGGTACCCCACAATACATTGAAAGTAATATGGGGGACCCATTCCCTTGTGTGATGGGGTGGAGTTTCCAACCCCAACACCTATCAGATGATCTAGTCAAGATCACTGCAATCATCAAGCAACACCTGAAGAAGAATCACACTCTGAAAATCTCACATTATATCTCATATGAAACAATGAATGCCACCATTCCATCATATGCAGAAAGACACTAAATATAGGCGACTTGTGGGAAAAATTTTGGGACCCAAGGAAGTGTATATGAGAGGAAGAAGTTCTTAGGGGAACTACATGTCATGGGTGGGGGTTCACATGGGGTGTGACCTCCCCTAACTTCCTAGATGTATTCTTTCATAGACATGTATTTTCAATCCATATCATACCAAACATCATGTACATGAATTAAATGGTGTTTCTTATCCACTTGGGGCCTTCCCATGTATAGTTGGTTATGCCCGTGTACCTTGGTCCTTTCTCGTGTACCAGGCCATGATAAGGTACTGGGGCATGCTCATGTACTACTAGAGTCAACGATGTGTCTGACCACACACAGTCTTTAGTGTATGTAACTAGAACATTTCTTGGTGGCCTTGGGAGGGTCAAATGACATGTGATCCTAGATACTTGGTTTGTGATACATAAATCTACCCCAAACCATAGTTCCATAATCAGAGTGCTTCACATCATGTGTTCTTCTGGGTTATATGGTGTATAGTAAGTAATTTTCTAAAACCCAACCTTCCTTCACATGTTTTCTAGATCTGGACTTTCTACCACGAATATCTCCATTTGATTGCATGATATTGATGAAAAATTTCTCCATCCATCATTTCCTAGCATTATATAGCCAAAAAATGAAATCCAAAAATCTATCGAAGCTACCATGAATCTCGTGTACCTCATGTTGCTTGTTGTAGCTCATGGATCTTAGATCCATAAAATATTATAACGACCCTGGATTTTTATACATGGATATTACATCTTTTCAGATGAATATTCATTACATGAGGACCATAATAGTTTGGTGACTTTGGAAACCTGGAACACAAATTTCAAATCAGGTGAATTATCTTCAATGTTTCGAAAAAAGATCTTCCCCTTTAGAACCCTTACTTAAAAACTTTATTCATAACCTTTAGAAAGGAAACATAAGGAAGGGGTGAGTTCATATTCTCAATAAGGGTAAACATGAAAGATATCAATTTATTATCTTATGAAATCATAAGATAATAAATATGGGTATGAGTTAATTGTAATAACATAAAAAGTTCATACCCAACCTATCATGGATCATAAAAATGATTCATGGTATAAAACATTATCATTTGAAAAGTCATGAATCATAAGAATGAAACTTAATCATAACTCAATCAAGAAACATAATTTAATTTCATAAATTTTTGTGGAATAATCATTAGTATATAAAACCATTTCACATGTCAAAGGATTACTACCATGAATCTAAGATCATTCCTTATCACCTGTTTCCCCTAACGGATCAAGAACACAATCTTTTTTCCAATCAGGTATGAAGCACATTGACTTATTTCCCATCATAGATCAAGAACATAGGCTTGTTTCCCCTAACTATACCATGAGATATAATTAATTACCTAATGAATTTGAGGGAGTTTTAGTTCCCACACCCACTTAATGAAAAACTATACATATGTGTTCCATAGAATCATAAATCATTCATCACATCAGAACCCATGTAAAATGAGTTTCATAAACACTTCACCATAACATAACTCATGGAAAAGAAATAGGTTTTATAAATATCATTACATCAAAAATATAAACTATTCATATAAATAATAAGAATGGAATCCTTGGGTCATATCCCCAGTAAAGAAGAACTAACAAAAAATAATGTCATCTTAGAGAGAAAAAATAATTTTTCTTTTTGAAAGATCACTTGAAATAATTCTTGAAGAAAATATCCTTTCCTTTATTAATTTTTTTTAAAGAGCCAGACAATTATAAATGAAAAAAAATTATTTGAAAATAAAATTGTAATCCTGTAAATAAATCTTAAAATCATTAAGGTTTCATGATAATTGAAATACACACTCATGATGTATAAGTTAAAAAAACGTTCCTTCTATATATTTTTGTTGGAAAAGTCATAGAGAGGCTTGTTTAGAAAATGAAAAAGTATTATTTTTAAACTATTTCATAAAAATTAAAACATGGGTAAAAATAAATTTAAATAATAATATTATAATAGTAAAATCCTTTTTGAAACATTTTTATAAAACCTGGATATGTAAGATATATATTCCCCAATGGAGTCACAAAATAAAACAATTCTGAATATTGATGAAATTGTGAAATAAACCGTTATCACTTTATAATCCGTAGAATCATATAACCTATGAAGGAAAAAAATTATATGGATATTGAAATACCATAATATTCATAATAATACTCATAAAAGACATTAATGGGTATCATATACACCACATAAATGAAAAAAGTGGTGTATAATGCATGCGTCCCATAAAAATAAAAGTGAGACAAAAATCCCTTACCTCAAGTATCTCATTTCCTTGGTCATGATAAAACTTCCTCTATAAAAAATAAAGATTTATTTTAAATTTATTAAATAACCATATATCGATCATACCATATATTATTTGTTTATAATATCTAATCACCCAATTATTAATAATTTTAAATCACTATTTTGGGTTATATTTGGTTTATTTTTCATTCTTGTTTCAGTTCGGTAGTCCCAATATTTATACTTTTATCACGTTTTAATAATTTATAGAATAGTTATTATGTTATATATATCATATATATTCATAAAATTCAAACTTATTACCACCCATATTAAATACAGATGAAAAACAAATCATATCGTATCGTGGAGAAGGTAAACCATACGTACGTACGAGCGACATTATAATTTCTCAAAAGCTTAGGTGGTAAAAAGGTTGATATGATATTATAATTATATAAGTATAATTATTTTATAAATATCATATATAAACATTAAACCCATAATAATTCCCAATCCTCAAATATTTTTATGTAAAATAAATTGTATCACTACTTGGAGATGGTAAGCCGTATATACGCATGCACAATACTTTCACTTCTTGTTCGATGTGAAAGGGGTTGTATAGTGGTGTGTTCATAATAAAAATAAAATTTGATCATATTTATGATGAATAATTTTTTATTTATTTATATATATCATAGATTTATAGTAGGTATACTAGAGTATAAAAATAGCGTGATCAGTTAGAGAAATTACCTCTTCCTCAAAATGACTCCTTTAGATCTACTCTAAAAGAATCAAGAGTTTGTCCTTTGGGAAGACCAAAATCAATAAAATTTTGATAGGGAAGTGTAGAAGATCAATTTATAAAGTTTTGTTCAATCTAGGAGACTCAATGTGGTGAAATTAGATAAGGGATGAGGTGTGCTTTTAAAATGAAGGAGGGGGGCACTTTTGGAATTTCTCAAAAGATTAAATTGTAATAAATTAAATCTCAATGAAAATACCTCAAAATGGTAATGTACTCAAAGATAATATTTTAAAATGTGGTAACTAAATCAACCAATAGATTTTAGGCTAGTTTTCTTTGTAATTTTAAACCTTATAATTTTTATTAACCCTTAGTTAACCTATTTTAATTTTATCTACAACAAAAACATTTTCAATATTAAAAGGTAGATATTTTTACTTATAAGTTGTTAATTGAACCATAAATAGTACATTTATGATATTTTAGACCATAATTTATCCCTTTTGTCCTTATTTAATATTTTTATGATTTTTAACTATTTTTAAAAGATATTATTTTCATAAAACATTATTAATGTCAATTTTGACACTATTCATTACATTAAGCTTAAGAAAATAAATACATAAAGATAAATTGGAAAACATTTATTTAATACTCTGATAATATTTTATATTCACCTATAAAATTCATATATCACCTTAAGTAATTCAAATTATATTTATTTTAATATTTTTTAACATCACTTAATCAAGTTTTTCATTAATTGAACAATTAATTCATCATCATTGTGTAATTTTTATGATAATTATTTATGAAATAAAAATTAAAAATAAAATTACTTAATATATATAAACCTTTTTTATTTCATAATAATATATATATTAAACCATATCATCTATTTAATCCCATATTAAAAATATTATACTTATTAAAAGTAAGAGTGTGACATTTTGTCACTCTCTTTGATTTTAAAAATATACAAGCCAATTTCTTTGAAAGTTGTCCATTAAATTGTTAAATTTTGAAATTTATCTATTTATGTTTTAATTAACTTAATCTTATAACTTTTGGTCAATTTTTAGGGTAATTTATTAATATTTATTATATTATTTCTACCCTTAATTACCCATTTTACCCTTAACCGTGGTATTAAAAATTAGTAGTTGCTATTCATATTTTCCAAAAATAAAAGGTTATTATTTACTAAATTTGGTAATTGTTATTACTATTATGGAATCCATTTTTCAAAATTCATAACATAGAAATGAATAAAATTAATTTAAAATTTATCTCGTAGACTAGGTGAGAAAACAAGTTTTTAAAGTGGAAACGTTCAAAAGATTGAAATGTTTTTATATCCAAATTCAATGTGAAATTTATTCGAGTGACCTAAATTGGATTTAATTATATTAAATTTGTCATATTATACTTTAAAACAAAAAAATTTAATTTTTCACCATAAATTATTTAGATGAAAAAAGCTATTTTCAATTAAAGTTCAGTAATTTTCACTATTCATCTAAACATGAAACTTATCAGAAAAATATTAAAACTTAAACTAAAGTAATTTTTTATCTCAAAAATTTAAATAATATGTTTATTTTATCAAATATAATTTATAAAATTTTCAGAATTTAGTTTTGAAACAGTTGCGCCATTGAAAGGCGATAAAATTTCTTTCAGAAAAAATATAGTTTTAAACTTAACACTAAATTTATTATGTCTAGAAAACACATTGGATGAATGATAAACATTAATATATATATATATATATATTTCATTAATATAATACAACAATTTTGAAGTGTTTATTTATTGGTATAAACTAAAATTTTTCAAAATTAAATAATTTTTAGAAAAAAATTCCTTTTATATTAAAAAAGATTTTTATTTTCATTTATATTTAATTAGTAACCAGAGAATTAATTTTATATACTTGTGTAAATAATATTTTCATAATTAAGTCAATCCTATTCATACCTTCCATTCTAAAGACTAGGTTATAATTTTCTTGTTTAGATAATTATAATAATAAAATATTGTTTTGTAGAAACTCAGTGTTGAGTGTAACACAAGCTAACCCGATGTTATTCTTAGTGAAATATTAAGATTTTGTAGTGTGTAATGAAAGGTATCAAATAAATCAGATTATTTAAGAAATATATTTCATAAAAATTTTGGTGTGTTACATTTTATCCCCCTTAAAATGAATTACACCCTCAAAATTCATCAGGGTAATCAAAGTTTTAATACATGAAAGTTACTTTCATAGAAAACCACATCATAAAAGTGAATATTAAAACTTAATTTAAAAAATATCTTAGAGAATTTAATAGTTACCCAAAGTAACTCATAACCAAGTTTCCACATTGGATAACTTATGTGGAAAGTGAAAACATGGACCTAGAAGAGAAAACAAACTATCAAGTTTTGATGGAGAGTGATAGAGAACATGTTCAAGATAAAGTCAATGAACACAAAACCATAACCTAAATAGGGTTGAAAAAGGTCATTGAAATCATAAAAAATGATGATATTAAGAAAATATTTTATTTCAAGACCCTTTTTCCTAATGTTGAATAATTTTCATGAGAAGATATACTTTCATTATTTCAGGAAAACCCCACCCTTTATTGTGACTTGATAAATTTACACTTCATCTATTGTTCTAAAAAATGAGGAAGTTGAAGTTTTAATTCAAAAAAAATAATGGATCATAAGATCTGTAGTGGGATGATAAGTCATTCCTTCTATATCTAGTTATCATCACAATAAAATTGTTAGTAGAATTTATACAATATGCATACATCTATATATTATGAAACATTAATAACCATAACATCATACAAATTTCATTGTAAAAAGTATCATAAATGGTTACCATTAGAAACCCTACAAAAGATTAAAATCCAATATTTTTGAAAGAATGTCATTAAACTTATCATATATCCCCAAATAAATGACGTATCTCTTAATTGTCACATACCAAACATGTAAATATAATTATCATGTATTCTCTTGAAACATGGCGATAACATGAATTACAATAAAACTGTAGTGAAAACATAAATGCTTTAAAAAATTCTCTTTACTCATACCAAAATTCTAAAAATTCTATAAACTCAATCCATGATATCATAAACCACATTTTCATCTTATAAGTCCCAAGGTCATCAATACACATTTATTTTATCATAATCAAACATATTTTTACTTTATTATCCCAACATTATGCACATATTAAGGTTTATACTTCCCTTAATAATTTGTTTCAAAAAAAAATACCAGCTTACCACCTCAATCGATTTTCATGCTTACTAGTACCATTCAATATTGGATCATCAATATTTATGAAAAAACTACGATGGACCAATAATTTCATGTTTCATTATTCCAAAATACCATAAAATTACTTCTAAAATATTATTCTTGAACTTCAATACATAAAAACTCAATCATTCTACCACTTCATTGTCGTAATCCACATCGCCAATAGTTTTTTTAAAAGAAGGTTGTGTCTTGGTCATAGGCCAAGGCACAATTTATTGAATAGAAAGAAAGAAAATACATGAGTCTGAAATACAGTATCTTATTACAATATTTATCATAAAGATGTAGAATATCAATAGGAAGGTCATCCCACCAAGTTATTCCCTAGTTAATTCCCTTGTTAGAAAGTCCATCTGCAACCATGTTCACTTCACAAAAGGCATGAGTGAAAATGTAGCTGGTTTTCAAAAGCGAAGCAAGTAATCTCATCATGAGATTTCCATTTTTATCTTAACTTATGTGGTTTTTGATATCGATCATCATCGTTAACCCTTAGACTTGGGAACTCGTTAGAATAATTCCCATTTTCTTTACACTTAAAGAACTGAAGTGTGGGTGGTGCATTAGTTGGCATCCCCTTTCCCTACTTTTCATTATCCGGCCTATTTATCACCTTTATACATTCATGATTTTTATTTATTTCCATTAAAAATTTAAAAAAACTATTGGTTATATTAAAACACATCCCTGATGTTTCTTCCAACTTTTAGAGAATGTATATGGTTGAAATTTCTTTTCACCATGTGATTTACTTGAGTTTTCATTAGAATCAATTTTTCTTTTCTTATGAAAACCATGGGAATAGTTGGTATATCTAATTTCAATTTCTACTTTGAGTGGTCATCAAATAATTTATTCATACCTACTAAAGTCTCTTATAGAAAAGAACCTTCGTAGACTTGGTTTTAAGCCACTAAAGAATAGGACAACCTCACTTTCAGGTTAGATGATAATGAAATAAGCATACCTCACATGTCTTGTAAATTTTTTTCATTGTTTTCAATAGATTCATTGTCCTTTTTCTTTAAGTCAAAAAATTACTTTTCCATTTTCATATAAATAATAAGAGTAAAGTACTTTTTGAAAAATAATTTATTGAAACCATCCTATTCCATGGAGTCAATTTCATCCTATTGCATTGTATTCTTGATATGATTCCACAATCAATATACTTCACCTTCTAAATGATAGACAACCAAAATTACTTTCTCATGTTATGAAAATTTTAGAACTGATAATATGTTTTTATAGGTATCGATGCATTTCTTAGCTACTAGTGGATCAGAAGACCGACCAAAAGAAGGTGGATGCTACCTCATGAAGGATTGAATAGAGTATTGTTCCCCCCTTGATCATTTGAAATTCCATCATGATTCATTGTTTGAAAAGGTTTTGTGAGTATAGCACCAATATTTTTCATTCCTTATCCCATAACATTCATTTTCTTAGGAGGAAAATCATTTCATTTACCATCACATTCATCATTAATATGGTTCCTTCTGGTTATATCCACCGACTAAAACTAGAAATAATAGTGTGAGAACCACTAATTATATTGGTAGAACAACATAATCAGGGGAAATTACTTATAAAATTTCAATCTATGACACCTTAGGTTGACTACAAGGTTATTCATTATCATTATGAACAATCTATAATTGTAACCTATACTTATAATTATAATTATGAATATTTATAATATTTTCTCATTCTAGTTTCCTAATGTTGACTAAAAATTTCCCCTAATACCAATTATAATGTCCCAATATTTTTCTACATGGATATTAAATCTTTTGAGATGAATATTCATCAAATTAAACAAACACATGCTCAAGTAATATAATAGTTTAGTGCATTTAGAAACATTGAAAATAAAATTCTAATTTGGTGAAATATCTTAAATATTTCCCACAAAGTTATTCACCTTTAGTACCCTTACTTAAAACCATTCTTCATAACTAGAGGAAAGGAAACAAAAGGAAAGGGCGAGCTTAGATGCTCAGCAAGTGTAAAAATAAAATATGTTTATTTATTATCTTATGAAAGCATAAGACAATAACTATGGGTATATTATCATGAATATAATAGAAACATTTCATACCCAACCTGGTATAGATAATAAACCTAAGTCATGGCATAAAAAATTAACATTTTAAAAGAAATTAATCATAATAATGAAACTTCATCATAAATCAATCATGAAACATAAGTTCATACCATAAATTTTTGTGGCATAATTATATTTATAAAAAATAATTTCATATTTCAAAGATAACTTACATGACTCTCAAATCAAGAATTATCACTTATTTCCCCTAATGGATCAAGCACATCATCTTGTTTCCCATCATGAACCTTGCACATCGACTTGTTTCCTATCACAGATCAAGCACATAGACTTATTTCCCCAAAATATATATTAAGATATAATTCACTAATCAATACATTTCAGGGAGATATCGGTCCCATTCATTACCTAATAAAAAACTATACATACGTGTTCCACAAAATCATAAATCATTTATCACATCAGAACCTATGTAAAGAAATGAGTTTCATAAACACTTCATCATAAAATAAATCAAGGAAAACAAATAATTTTCATAAATAATATTCCATATTAAACATAAAGAATTCATAGAAATAATAATAATGGTTTCCTAGGGTCATTTTCCCAGTGAATAATAACTAAAAAAAATAATGTCATATTAGATATAAAAAAGGTTTTTTCAGAAAGATCACTTGAAATAATTCTTGAGGAAAATATCCCTTCATTTAGGAAATCGTTTTTAAAGATTCGTAGAATTATAAATGAATTTTTTTTTCTTTGAATATAACTTTTAAACTTATAAAGGAATATTTAAATCATTAAGAAGTCACGATGGAGGGAAAATCTGCTCTTGCTGTATAAGTTAAAAAAATCATTCCTTTCGTATAATTTTTGTCAGAAAAGTCACAAAGAGCATTGTTTAGAAAAAAAAAATCTTTTTAAATGTTTCATAAAAATTAAAAAATGTGTAAAAATAACATTAAAAAATAATATGAGAATATTATAGTCATTTTTTTATTTTTTTATGAAATATGGAAATTGGAGAAAAATATTCCCCAATAGATACTTAAAACGAAACAATCCTGAATATTGATAAGATTGTGAAATAAACCCTTACCACTTTATAATTAGTAGAATCGTATTGATAATAAAATAAATAAAACTATATGACTATGAAAACACCACAATATTTATAATAATACCCATAAAATACATTCATGGTCATCATATACACCACACAGTAGAAATAAGTAGTGTACAAGGCATGTGTCCTACATAAATAAAAGTGAGACAAAAACCCCTTACCCAATGTTTCATCTTTCCTTATTTTAATTAAAAAATACTCTATAATAAATATTTATTTATTTTAAATTTATCATATGACCATATATCAATCATAAAATGTATTATTTTTTTATAAAATTTTACCAACCATTTATTAATAATTTAAAATCACTGTTCTGGGGGATATTTGATTTGTTTTGCAAGCATGTTTCTGTTCGGAAGTCCCATTCCTTATAATTTTATCATGGTTTAATCATTTAAATAATAATTATTAAGTTATATATATATATCATATACATTCATAAAATTCATCCTTATTTCCACCCATGTAAAATATATATGAAAAAAGAAACACTTCGCATCGTGTATATGGTAAGCCATATGCACACATGAGCGACATTATAATTTCCCAAAAGATTTGGTGGTAGAAATGTAGATATTAATTTTTCATTATAGAAGTATAATTATGAAATAATTATAACATATAAATATTAAACCCATCATAATTAGTACTCATAATATACGGTGAAAAAAAATGAATTGTATCTTTACGTGGAGACGACAAGCTGCACGTATGCACAAGCGATAATTTCAAATCTTGTTCGATGAGAAAGGTGATATATAGTCTTTTGTTCATAATAATAATAAAATTTCACCATATTTTATATGTTTATTTTTTTAATTTTTTTATATATATCATATATTTATTGGAGGTATAGAATTGTATAAAAAGAGAGTGATCAGTTAGAGGGATTACCTCTTCTTTGAAACGGTACCTTTAGATCCCCTCTAAAGGACCCTAGAGTTGGTTATTTGGGAATAACAAAACAATAGAATGTGTATAGAGAAGTTTAGAAGATAAATTTGTATATTTTTGTCGATATATAAGACTCAAAGAGGTGAAATGAGATGAGGAATGAGGTTTTCTTTTATAATGAAGGTGAGGGGCACTTTTTTAATTTCTCAAAAGATTAATTTATAATAAATTAAATATCAATAAAATTACAAAAAAAATTGAAATTTATTATAATATAATGTATAATAGGTTGGTAATACCATAAAACAATAGATTTTATACAAGTTTTTTGTAATTTTAAGAATTATCTTTTTGATTAATCCTTAGTTAACGTATTTTAATTTTAAATATGATAACAACATTTTCGATAATAAAAGTTAATTTTTTTACTTATAAGGTGTGAATTAAAATATAAATGGTAAATTTATTATATTTTGTACCATTATAAATACACTTTGTCCTTATTTAGTTTTTTTTATAATTTTTAACTAAATTAATAAAATATTATTTTCATAAAACATCATTAGTGTCAATTTTGACACTATTCATTAAATTAAGTTTAATAAAATTAATAATATCATATACCTTAGAACCAATAAATTTAATATATCTATAACATGTCATATAAACTTAAAAAATTCTCTAATAACCTTAAAAAATTCCAATTATATTTATTTTAATATTTTTAATAACACTTAATTGAGTTTTTCATTGATTAAAAAATTAATTCATCATCATTGTTTAATTATTTTTGATAAATATTTATTGGATAAAAATTAAAAATAAACATCCATTATGTATATAAATATTTTATATTTCATAATAATATATATATATTCAAGCATATATTCAATTTTATCCCATATAAAAAATATCATTCTTATTAAAAGTAAGAGTGTGAAGTTTTGTGAGTCTCTTTCATTTTAATAATATCCAAGTAATTTTCATGGAAAAGTGTCCATTAAATTATTAAATCTAGAAACTTATGTGTTTATTATTGAATTAAATGAATCTTATAACATTTGGGAATGTTTTAAGGTAATTTCCTAATATTTATAATATTGTTTTACCTTTAATTACCCATTTTACCCTTAATAGTGGAAATAAAAATCACTAAAGTTTCTATTCATATTGTCAAAAAAATTAGGGGATTCTATTTGATAAATTTATAACTCATGAATCAAATTATGGAATCCATTTTTCAAAATTAATAACACATAAATGAATAAAAATAATTTAAAATTAACCCCGTAGGTAGGGTGAGAAAATGAGGTTTTAAAGTGAAAACATTCAAAATATTGAAATGTTTTTATATCCAAATTCAATTTGAAATTGATTCCAATGACATAAATTAGATTAAAAGATATAAAATTTATCTAACTATACTATATAACTAATAAAAATCATAATTTAACACTATGAATTATTGAGAAAAAAAAATGTTTTAATTAAAATTCAGAAATTTTCACTATTAATCAAAACATGAAACTTCTCAAAAAAAAAAACAAAAAATTCAACCAAAGTAAAGTTTGATATCCCTATTTCAAATAATAATTTTAATTTTTCAAATATAATGTAAAAAAGTGTTAAAAATTAGTTTTAAAATAAGGGTGCCAGTGAACGGTGATAAAACGACTTTTAGAAAATAAAAAATATAGTTTTAAAGCATAAAACTGGATTTATCATGTCTAGAAAACACATAGAATTAACGTTAAAAATTTAATTATATATATATATATCATTAATATAATCTAATAAAATTGATTTTTTTAATTATCGGTATAAAACAAACTTGTGTAAAATTAAATAGTTTTTCAGGAATTTTTTTCCTTTTCTATTTAAAATTGTTGTTTTCATTTATAATTAATTAGTAAACAAATAATTAATTATATATACATGTGTAAACCATATTTTTATAATTGAGTTAATCCTATTCACACCCTCTATTCCAATAGCTAGGTTACCATTGTGTTTTTAAATAATTAAAATAATAAAATATTGTTTCATAGAAGCTCAATGTTTCATGTAACACAACATAAGCCGGTGTTGTGTATAAAATAAGATTAATATGGTGTAGTGTGAAATGAAAGGTACCAAAGAAATCATATTATTTAAAAAATATATTTCATAAACCTATAGGGGTGTTACAAGTATCACCTATAATCCATCCCAATCTTTCCAAAAAAATCTAATCCATTCAAAGTGCATACAACCAACATGAATCTACGGGTTTGATCATGCTAGAAACCACATAAACAATGTTGAATAATGACCTTGTGGTCCAATGATATAGAACGCAAAGAACAGGTGACTAAAAAGTACAAGAATAAAGGTGTAACCATCACTAGACAAGTGATATCATGCAACGATTACACAAATGGGATATCCTCGGTGACAAAATGGAATAAAAATAATAAATTGAATTAAAAAATTTAATTTGAATACCCGACTCATTCGAAGAATGAATAATCATAGATCAAATAAATTATATCAAATCAATGCTTTAACACTTTAATCAAAAGGTAGGAAACCAAAATTGATAATACCTACCTCAATTTTAATCGATTTTTGGTGAATAAGTCATTAAAAAGTGAGTGAGGAGTCCCACTAGGATCCCTACCTCTCAATCCACCTCGATCTAGTCACTGGCATTCTTTAATCTTGATCTTTCAACGAAGAACACTCTCTTATATTACTCCCAAGGTTATGCGTCTATCCCTAGATAAATTTCATAATGACATATTTTTAGGGAGAATTAGTTTTAAACATTTAAAATAAAATAAATAAATTTTATTATTTATTTTAATTAAAATCATTGCCAATAGCTTACTAAATCATATGTCCTGTTCCAACTTACATTAGGTCGCGCCTGGGGTAAACCCCACATTCTGGTATCAATCATGATATCAGATTTTCTATATGAGGTCCCAATGAATTATGAAACCAAGAAACATTGAAATTACTCTTGTATGTGCATTAAAATATATTAATATTTTTAATATATTATTTATGGGGTCCTGAGGCTCCCAAACACCATGCCAACTCTAGGGATAAATCCAGATATATGCATAGAAATATTCAATAAATAATTCACAAAAATTAGAGTTTCTACCTGGTGATTTTGAAAATTAATAACTAAATTATGAAAAATATATGGTCTACACTTTTATAAAATTAATTCAGTAGTTATCAAATGATTATAATTTTTTAAAAAATTATTTGAAAATAAAAGTTATGTTTTTTTTCTGAAAAAAACTTTTTTGCACACAATGTATTTTTATATTAATAAATTAAACCAATTCCTATTCGTGAATGATATTAATGATATTATATATATTATTTACTTGACAATTTTTTAAAAAAATTCAATAAATATTTCTTTCTAGGCATAGGATAAGAATAAATCTAGTTTTACGCTTAAAAATGTATTTTTTCTAAAAAACAGTTTTTTTTACATTTTGCACACTTATATTAAAATTATTTTATTCATTTTTTAGATATTTAATGAAATAAAATTAATTACATATTTATAATAATAAGGTTTAAATTTGGTAAATAGTCCCTTTTATTTTTGGTCAATATGAATAGAAACCATGGTAAAATTTATCACCTTAGTAAAGGGTAATTTTTTTTAATCCAGATTAAGAATAACTAATAAGAGCATAATTTTTATCCTAATTATTATTGGATGAAAGTAATTAGAGCCTTATCACCTTAGTTTTATAATTTATTAGTTTAATGGACACTTTCCATTAAAATTATTTATATATTATTTAAATCAAAGAAAGTTACCAAATGTCACTCTCTTAATTTTAAATATCATTTATGTGTTCAAATAAAGAAATAAACCAGATATAAAAAATATTAATATTAAAATTTTTCATAATAAAATTATATATATTATTTTAATTTATTTTTAATTTTTAGGTATTATATAATTACCTTAAATTCTTATACAAATACAAAATAATATTTATTTGATTAGTGGAAAAATAAAATAAATAATGTTTAAAGTGTTAAAAGTTATATAACATGAGTAATTCATAGTTTTAAATAAAATTTATAGATTAATATGACATATTATTATTGTGTTAAAATATTATATTATAATTAACTTTTTTTATTTATATTTATTATGTAAAATTTAATGAATAGTGTCAAAATTGACAATAATGATATTGTTTTAAAATAATATTTTATTAAATTATTTAAAAATCATAAAATTTTAAAATTAGACAATTTGGATATTATGTGGTCTAATATGTCATAATTTTTCCATTTATGGGCTAATTTTTACCTTACAAGTAAAAATTACATTCCTTTAATTATATTAATTTTGTTACCAATGTTAAAATTAATATTGGTTAACTATGGTTAATTAAAATAATAAGGTTTAAAATGTCACCAAAACTTTTATAAATTATTTTGGTTGATGCAATTAAAATAATATCATACTTTATATTGAAATATATATCCATTTTGAATAATTTTTATTTAAAATAAAATTATTATAATTTAATATTTTGAGATATTGTAAAAGCGCACGTCATTGCAATTATAAGAGGGAACCTCCTACCTCAATTCATTATGCCACTCTAATCACTTTAGATAAAAAAATATTCCAATTTATATTATTAAATTACATATCCACATTATAGAGGTTTTTTATTCCCAAAGTACCAACCCTAGATCCCTTTAGAGGATTTATAAAGGAGTCATTTCAAAGAAGAGGTAAACAACTTAACCAATCACTTTGTTTTCTAGGATTCTTTACCTTCTATAAATATATGTAATTTATCATAAAATAACAAAATAAGTATCATAATTATTCTTAAATGTTATTATTATTATGAAATTTCTATTATACACTCTCATTCCCTTCAATCAAGAAGTGAAAGCATCGTTCGTGCACTCGTACGACTTACAATTTCCATAAAGTGATACAATTTATTTATCATCACCATCTTTTGTGGATGATTATTATGATTGGTTTAATGTTTATATATTATATTTATGTAATAATTATACCTATTTAATTATAGTATCAAATATACCTACTTACAATCAAATCCTTTGGGAAACGATAACAACATTCATGTGTACTTGGGGACTACCACCTACATGAAGCAATGTGATTCGTTTTTCATTTATATTTTACTTGGATGTTAATGAGGAAGAATTTGGTAAATATTATATATATATATATATATATTATATAATAATATTTATCTAAATTTTAGTTAATACTTACCTTTATTTTATTTTATCTATCAAAAAATTAAAATAACGTTTATGTGTATGTACGACCTACCGTATCCATGAACAATGTAATTAATTTTTATATATATAGACTTTATGGATGAATCTAAATATGTATGTAATTAATATATATTATATTTATATAATAATTAATATTATGGAGATTATTTATTCAAGATAAATATACAAGGATCATAATTACTGAACTGAAATACACATGATAAAAAAAACAGTTGACAGAAAGAAATGATGATTTTAATAAGGAATTAGTGATAAAAGGGGATCTTGAAATGTTAAAAATGGATAATATATTACATTATGACTGTGATAATGACTATTATATATAATTATAATAAATTTACATTTAATATATTCTATGTTAGAGTGATTTTGAAGTAAGGAAAACTCATGGTAAGGGGTTTTATGTCACAATCTCATTGTTTATCAGGATTGTTTGTGATTAAGTTATGATTATGAAATATTAAAGAAACCTCTAAATATTCTCATGAATTTTATTATCATATATTTATTTCATTAAAATACGTGTTTTCCTTTCATTTTTTGAACCTTATGAACTCAAGAGGATGAAAATATGTTTTTAATGAGAATAAACTCCGTTCATCTCTTTAGTTTAAAAACCTTTTCTTCCAGATACATGTTTTCGAGAAATATTTCCAAGAAGGTTTTTACTATTATACTATTATTTATAATGTCATTTTTACCTATGATTTAATTTTTAAAAAATGGTTTGAAAGGAATCATTTTTCATTTTCCAAATGAGGTACTTTGTGACTTTTCCAAAAAAAGTATTAAATAAATGTTTTTTTAACTTAGATGGAATGAATGAATTTTCCCACCATCATGAATATTTTTTATTTTTAGTTTCCTTTAAATGTTTTCATTGTAATTTTAAATGTATTTTTTTCCTTTATATTTTAGCTATTTTTTTCAATAAGTGATTTCGCAATGGAAAAAATATTTTCATCAAGAATGTTTTAATGATATTTTAATAATATTCATAAAAGAAAAAAACCCTTCATATGACTTATGATTTAATAGGGACATGATCTAAAGATACCATCCTTATTATTTCTCTAGATGGTTTATGGTTATGATTACAATGATTTTATGAAACCCATTTCGTTTCCATGGGTTATGCTATGATGAAATATTTATGAAACCTGTTTCTTTTCATGATTTTATATATAATGAATGTTTTATGGACTTATTTCACACATATGTATTATTTTCATTATTTTAATGGTGAGTCTGTTATCTCCCTCCAATGTTTTGGCTAAATATTTATATTTTATGAGGTAAACAGGGCTGAAATATGGAGTAAACCCATTTTAGTACGGGAATTTGGCCACTTTTATAGTCGAGGGAGTGAACCCTAAATTTTAAGATGGTTTGGGGAGTGATCCCATTATATTATGATAGCCTTGGAAAATATCCTTGACTACTAAGTAAATGATTTTTTATGATTACGTGTATTACAAAATTACATGTCATATTTTTATGTTATGCACTTATAGATTTTGTTCTTTGATCCCCATATGATTCATGTCTTATGAACTGACAAGATTTATTTCATGACTTATGATTATGATAACTGATATAAAGGGAATAATTTTTGAAATGTTAATACTATTTTATTATACCCTTATGCTCATATTATTCTTATATGATAATTGATATATCCCTTTTTTTACCATTAATAAGTTCCAAGATCAACACTAAGGAGCCTCTAGATCAAGAGATATCATATTAGATTTGAGAAGAACAAATTAGGAAAATTAAACCATAATAAAAGATAAAAATAAATTTAATCCCCTATTTAATATCATGTATTGTGGATTCACTATGAATCCTTTTGAAACCAACCAGCTGACCGGTGTTCCATCAATGGGCTAGTGATGATTAGCTAACTGAATGGCGGACACAAGAAATGAGACTGTACCTATAGGTCTTCACAAAGGGCTGGTGGAAGCCCACCGGTGGGCTACTGGAAACTGTAATCCTATAGATGATCTTCTAGTGTTTACTGGAAATCCAATCACCCCTCACTAGTTAACTAGTGTCTCCTTTAGGCACCAATAAATCCAAAACCCTCCCCCAACTTAAAAATTATTTAGAAACTGAAAATTCAATGAAAAAGGGAGGATATATACCAAATTTTATATACTTGGTGTGATAATTATCCATTTCAAAAAATATTTCAATTTCTAGAAAGGCTCAAGATTAGGAACTAGAAAATAGATAAGGAAATTTATACATCATTAAGGCCTCTCACTCCCATTTCTCATGGTTATCCTTACAAAAATTCCATCTCTCTTGAACTAATGGGATTGCCTTACCAAAAAACACCTTATCCTTTAAACCCACTATCTAAACATGCCTTTCAATAATTGTGGTGTTGGGTTCAATATCAACATCCTCCCACTCGATCACATGAGATGGATCTAGATGGCACTTATTTAGTTAGGAAACATGGAATACATTATATATAGAAGTTAAATGACCAGGTAAGTCTAATCAATAAGCCACCTTCCCATGTTTATCCATAATCTCAAACAGGCCACCATAATAAGGTGTTAACTTACCTAGCCTCTTCAAAAATCTATGCACTAACCATGGTGAAACACTAAGGAAATATTGATTACCCACATCAAATTTCAATAGATGACAACATTGATCAACATAAGACTTCTGGTGACTATGATCTATTAGTAATATTTTATCAATTGGATGCAAGATATCTGTTATCTCTTGGATGATGTTCGGTCCAACCAAGGACCATTATACAAACTTCAACCAACAATGAGGAAATATACATGGAATCCCATTAAATTCATAAAATGGTTCCATTATGATCAAATCTTAACAAGTATTTTATAGGAAAAATCCAATAAAGATATATGTTCTCCCATGATCCACAGAAGTCAATCATGAATTCTGGAGGCATGATTTCAAGAATCTAGATGGCTCGCTTAGTTTGGCCAGATGTTAGAGGATGAAATTTTATGTTTAACTTAAAATAAAAATCCATCCCTTCTTACAATATACTCAAAAAATGGGATGCTAATTGAGGGTCCCTATCTGAAATTATAGTTGACGGAACACTATAGAGTTTACAAATCTCATCTCATGTACAAGTTCTAAAGACCCTCTACCTTTGTTCACTCTATGATATTTAAAAAATACACTAATTTCATTATTCAATCAATAATCACCAAAATCACATCCTTACCACAAGAATTACATGGTATCATAATAAATAATTCCATGCATATATCATTCCATTTCCATATATAAATGGGTAATGGTTATAGAAAACATGAAGGTCTATGATGTTCTACCATGATTTTCTAAAATGTATGTCACTAAGACAGAAAATCTACAATCAATCCTCTCATTCAAAACCACCAATAGTGACTTCTTAGGTCACGATACATCTTGGTAGATCCATGGTGAATAGGAAAATTAAACTGGTTCCCATTAGTGATCAATTCCTATATTAAGTTTATCGAAACAACCATTCTACCTTAAAAGAAAAAAACCTCATCAAGAGACTCATACCACTCACCTAAGATCTCCCTACCATAAATAATCCTACTAAAGCACTGAAACTCCACATCCTCCATCTATACAAGTCAAATTTGATAATCTATTTATGATCCAACAAAAAATTTTTGGGAATACCTATCCATCCTCTATCACTTCAGCTAAGTGAATATTAGCCGACAATACCATAAATCACTACTTTTCCAAACCCATATCTAAGGCATCACAGTTGACATCATATCTCAAAACCAGCTTAGAAAGGTTAAATACTGGAGTTCAAGTCAATCTCACTTTCAACTCCTCAAAATATTTTTGACAATGATTTCTCCAAACAACCTTTCACAGCCTTATGGGGTAACTATATCATAGGATATGAAAGATTTATGAAGTCTTTAATAATGTGCCTACAATATCTAGCTAATCAAAAGAAATTTTAAATATCAAACACATTACTAGGATTCTTCTAATAGAAAACCATCTAATTGTTTTTAGGATCCACTGAGATAACCTTCTTAGAAATTACATGGACCATAAATTCCACCTCTTGAATCCAAATATATAATTTAATGATATTCCATATATATGATACCCTATAAAGATTCCAATGATGATATTCAAATACCCAGCACGATCCGACTCAGATCTAAAATAAACAAGGATATAATCCACAAAACAACAATTAGAGAATCCAAGAACCGATTAAAGTTTTGATTCAATAAATCCATAAATACCACAAGAGTTTTACTAAGGCCAAATAATATGATTAGATACTCATAATACCCACACATTCTCCTAAACTCCATCTTATAAATATCTTCTTTAAACCCTTATTTGATGGTACCCTGATCTCATAAATTTTTTTGAATACCACTAGGCTCCCATGAGATGATTGAAAATTTCATCAATCCTAGGAAAGGGATATTTCCTTTTGACCATAACTTGGTTGATCTACCATAAATCAATATAATTATGTATACTTATATCCCCCTTCTTTGTAAATAGTACTAGAAAATCCTAGGGATAAATTCTAGGGGTGGATAAATCCATTAGCCTCCAGATCCGCAACCTAAAACTTCAATTATTTTAATTCATTGGGTTCTATAAGGTATTAAGTTAAGGAAATTGGACTCATATTTGGACTAAAGTATATAGTAAACTAAAATTTCCTCTAAGGATACAACATAGAGAAATCATTTGAAAAAACTTTAGGATACTCAATAACCACAATAGGAAGAGGTCTACTATGACATGGATCAATGAAACCAAGAAAAATATCTAACGATTGGAATGAGATAATCTCTACACATGGGAAAATAAGACCTTCTCTTCTAGATCTAAGATACCACTCACCTAGAAAAACATGGGTGACTCCATCAGAAAATAGAAACCGGACCCGATGATGATAAAAATTTATGTGGGATTTATAACTGGTCATCTAATCCATCCCAATGATGTGATCAAAGTTATCTAGATAAAGAAATTGGAAATACCATGTTGTTTCATAGTCAAGGATCATAACTTGAAATTCAAGACATCTAAAACCTTGATTCGACTTCCTTTCCAATGGAGTAGAAAGGTTCATCCTGAAAGGTAAAGTATTTTAATGAAAACCCAACACATCAATAATATTGAATGAGATAAAGGATCATTTAAACTATTATCAATTAATTCCATGTCCATATAAGATGCAGTAAACACCATACCTCCCTTGGTAACTAGTCCTACCATGAACTCCTCTAGTGTGAATTCTGCTACGTAGATGCATCCAAACTCAATCTACCACTTCATAATTAACTGAGCATCAACCCTATAATGAGGTTGAGATCCCACCACCTTTTCCACATCAGATCAAAAAATGAGATACCTTAGTGAAGGTGGATCCAGAACTTCTACCCTAATATTCTATCTTACATAAACTCTAAAGATCAAAAAAATTTCGACACACATGGCATACCTTGGGTGCTACCTTATAATCAGGTTTGTTGTGTCCCTTTATACCACACTAATAACAAACCACCTACCCCTACCTTAACATATTCTATGTGCTCATACCACCACCTCAGTGCTGGTGACCCTTCTTCCTCTTCTAGATAGAAAACAAACTCTGGATACCTCCTACTATCACTATTGCTCCATATATTCCTATCTTCCTAGCTATATCCAACTCAACCATAGATTCCTTGTATAAAACCTCCACGTTGGTTGGATGGTACATAAGAATCACCATAGAATGAATATACAGCCTCAAAACCATCTCTAACCATTAATCCTAGAGATTTTTATTAGAAACAATATCTAGAGACAGATGCAACAAATGAGAAAACCAAGAAGTATGCTTCTTGACAGAATGATCTCTCTACTCTATAGTAAAAAACTTCCATTACTTCACCAATCTCAGTGTCCCAAGATATAATTGTTGATTGACATATTTCTTGAACATTTTCTAGGTGATATCTTCATGAAACTTGGCTTGCAAGATAGATTATAACCACTTCTTTACTAATACCTCAAGCTTATGTGTGGTTAAACCAACCTTGGAGTCTTAGGGAGTTTCCAAGAAGTGGAAAATCCTATCAATCCTATTGATACATTATTATAATTCCCCTGGTCCTTTGTCACCCTAAAAGATTGGTGGATGCTGCTTAGTGAATTCTGATACATGGTTTACCTTTCATTTAGGTTCAACACTGGATACTTTTCCCATAATATAGGTTATTTGGGATATATTTTCTTGCAATCAACAGTCAACTAGAGGATTTTCCTATGAGACTCACTCCATAGCCTCCTATCTAGAATTCAAATATCACTACTAAAGATTCATCATTTTGCGATGGGTTATTCGTGATGGGAGCCCTTCGCAAAAACCCTTTTGCAATGGGGTCCCGTCAAAAATAGCCCGTTGTAGAAAACGACATCGTAACTAGTATTTTTTATGACAGGTCTGTCGAAAAAAATATTAGTTGCGACCAGAAGTGGGCCTGTCACAAATAAATGTCTGATTAAATATATTATATATACGAGAACCTTTCGCGATGGACCCATCGCAGGAAGCATTTGCTTCGGGACGCCGACCTGTCACGAATATCTTATATGTTATAATCCTGTTGCGACGGGCCCATCATAACAATGTTATTGTGACGGTAAAGCAACCTGTTCCAAAGAATTTTAAAAAACATATATATATATATTTAATCTATTTGCGAGCCCCCCCCATCGCAAAATGCCCCATCGCAAATACTAAATAAAAAAAATATAATTATGATTAATGAAAAAATAATATTAATATTATTAAAATAATAAATAATAAAAAATATTAAAATTCACAATATTTTCAAATAATTAATAAAATAAAAAATAATAATAAAATTATGATTAATGAAAAAATAATATTAATATTATTAAAATAATAAAAAAATTAAAAAAAATTAAAATTCTCAATATTTTGGAAAAAAATAAAAAAATAAAAAATCATTAATTACTATTAATATTATTATAATTAGTAAAATAAACAACATTAAAAAATATAATTCTAATAATAAATAATAAAAAAATAAAATATTAAAAAATAATTATGCAATATTCTCACCAATATAAAAGAAAAAAACTATAAATAGTTTATATTACAACAAATGTTCAATTCAAATGTTTTTAACAGAATAAAAAAATCACAAGGGGGATAGCCTTCTGGAGGAGCTGGAGGAGATGGTGGAGGAAACTCCATCCCTAAACTATGAGTCAGATGACACATGTACTCCATCTGCTTGTACTGATACTGTTGCCATCGACGCATGTCCTCCTCGTGCTACTACTGTTACTACTACTACCATCAACGCATGTCATCCTCATGCTACTGCTACTACTGCTGCTGACACATCTCTTCTTGATGCTTCCACAAACTCTCTATAAGTTCTGTTTGAGCTCGCAACTGCTCCTAATACTGTGAGGCAAAAGATGATGCCTCTCCATGAGCTCCTCTCGAGCTGGATGCAGACATCGCAACAGTACCATAAAAAGTCATAGGAGTCAAATGAGAGGTGATACCAACTACTCGACCCTTCTCAAAGGCATATTGGGTTGCCTATATCCATGCCGCCTCATCAAAATGTTGGGCACTAGTCTGATCAGCCATCTTGGCCTGACTCTCAGCCCGTGTCTGAGAGGTCATGGCCTCATATGACTCTTTCAATTTCAATTTGAAATTAAAATAATGAAAATATTATATACAGTTAATTTTCAAACTGAAAAAGAAATAATACTAACCACAATCTGACGCTGGCGATCAACTCTAATCTCTCTAGTGGCTAGATCAATGTACATCCTCTGATAAACGTCGTACTCTATAATATCTAGATGATCAAATGCCTATATGAATATAAAATAAACTATCGATATGTAATTTTATATAAAATATTTAAAAAATATACTTACCAGATGCTCTCTATGCGTACTAAATGTACGATTACCAGCTCGATGTGTCACCTCCAGTCTCCCTCGGTTCTGTCAGCCCAATAAATATCTCCTTTGAAATCCACCACTCAACCAACATGAATATAATCTTTCCCAAACATGAGATGAAATGTACTCTGGTCAGTGGGCTCTATATGACTCATCAAATACAGTCGCTCCTGCTTTTTTAATGGGTGTCTTTCTCAAATTATGCAAAAAATGATGGAGAAGATCATGCATAGACACCACCCATTCCTCGAGGATAGCACCACACATGCTATCATCTATGGGATACTATAAACCCTACAAATAATTTATAATATTAAGTTATTAGTGAAATAATTTTTTTAATAAATATTATTTATTTACATACCAGCCAATGATTGAACATTCCAAGCCACACATCAATGGGAATCTCTTCCCATGTGATCCGGTAGAGAAAAATAATTGTGCAAGATAACGATCCCCTGTCCAACAACTAAATGTGCAAAATTTTGAAAAAAGAACAAATAATAAAACAATTAGTATATAAATAAATTAATGAAAGCTAACTAAAATATATAGTTTATCATACCTCTACATGCATGGATCAAAACCAAGATGTGGATGCTACTTGGGGATAGGGTCAGGAATCATCAGTCATGAAAGACTACGCCCCTTCACATACCCCCTAAACCGCCTGTAGCCTAAGGGTTAGATGATCCCAAATCCTCCTCATCCAAAGGTAGTTCGTCCTCCTCCAAATCAGGAAATAGATCAGGGTCCATCTGAAACAAAAAATGATTATTATTAACAGATAGTTTAAAATAACTATTACTTATAGATATATATTAGTTATTATTATAACCAACATTTAACTGTGTTAATGTTCACCTTTATCATCATCTTCATATCTGACGATGTCAATGTGTTCATATTCATCATTGACATCATCAATATTCATATGAGTTTCAATTTCATCATCTCTTTCCATTTCAAAATTCATTTGTAACATCATTAACATCATCGTCACCATCAACCTTTAATTGTGGGGTTTCATCAATGATATTCATTTCTCTTTATGAAAAGGATGGATTTTGAGTAGTCTCTTGAAAAATTTCAATTCCTTGTACTTCATCAGAACCACATTTAGTTTGAGTAAACTGATTTTCCAGAGATTTCATTTTTATTATGCTCCAACAATCACTCAGGTCTCTTGAAGAGTCACATTACATTGTGTAATATATTTTATGTGCCTGTTGAGCCAGTAAAAATGGTTCATTTCCTGCAAGAAGACTTTTATATTTAATATTGATGATTCCATGATTCGGATGAACATGAAATCCTCTCTCAGTATCTAACTACTAACATTTAAACATTGTTATGTAATTGTTTTTTTGATTCCCCCTATGCATTTGTATGAAATCGAAAACCATTCACCACATATGCATTGTAATATTTAACCATTTTGGATGGTGGGTTACTCGATATACACAGTCTCATATCAATTTTATCAGTATGTTGAGACACTTAAAAATTTGTAAAACAATTATCTATATAATAAAAAATAAACTGAATTGATATGTTAAACCATCAATAATTTATGTTACCAAATTTTGAAACCATTGAGAATTTTTTTTGTTGGTGTTATTCAAGAGCAACTGTTGTAATTTGTGGAAGTTGTTTCTTGATATGATTATCATATTTCCTGAAAATAAAATAAGTTTACTTACTATAACATAAATTATAGAATAATTGATAGAAGCACTCAGAGTACAAATGATTTCATTTATTTGCTGTTGAGCATAACATATTCATGAGCTTTGTGATGTTCCTCATCTGAAATCCATCGTTCATGAACTCCACCGAAGCCAAGCTCTGACTGATTAAAAACTGATACTTGATTTTCCATTTCATCATCATCATTCCCCTCGTTTCCCCCCATGGGGTTGTGTTTTGAGGGATATTTAGATTCAAAATAATGAGAGTAGAAAAAATCAGTTTCTTCTTGCAAATAAGCTTTAACAATTGAACCTTCAACATATGCTTTGTTACATAATTTTTTCTTCAATTTCTACATGCATCTATCGAATGGGTACATCCATTGAAACTGTACCGGACCTCCACATTTAGTTTCATGTGGAAAATGTAATAATATATTTTCCATTGAGTCAAAGAAATCCAACGAAAAGACTTTTTCCTGTTTACATATAATGACAATAACATCTTCTTCCAGTTTACTTAGTGCATCATAGTCTGTTTTAATCACACAAATGTTTCAAAAAAAAATGATATTTATGTTATCGAATCACAAATAATAAAATTCAATAAACCTCTAAATCTAATTGGCATAAGTCTTTCCTTTATAACATGACAATCATGACTTTTTAATCCAGTAATATGGCCATTCTTAACACATGTTCCCATATTGGAAACATATCCATACGGAAGTCTCAAATCCAATCCACTGAAAAAATAATAATCGAATCTCTTTGGAAAATGTATAAGCTGATTTTGGATTCATTATCCTTTGTGATATGAAATTTTAAAATAGTTCAAGTTCTGTTCATCTGCAAATTTGGGCAAGATCTAATCATGCCTTTAAATTATCTTTGGTCATTCCTTGTGTATGCAAAACTGTGTGAAATAATTTATCAAAACAGTTTTACTCAATATGCATGACATCCAACATGTGGTGGATCAACAAATCAGAGAAATATGGAAGATCCCAAAAAATGCTTCATTTAATCCAATTATGCTCCTTCCCCAAGCCATGAATTTTCTGTTGGTTTACTGTTGTCCCAAATATGATCGCAGGTAATGAAAATACAACTAATTTTAACTCTGTACCTAAGATCATTTTTGGAGGTTCATCCCTTTCAGTTGTTCCTTTTCTGAAATGAGATTTGTTCCTCTAAAAAGGATGATCGGTTGGAAGAAATTTGTGATGATAGTCAAAATTGAAAGTTTTTTCCATTGACAAGGATAAAGGATTTTTTATTTTTCATATAGTAAAGACATGATTTCGGACCATCTGTACCCTATCTAGATAACATTCCATATACCGGGAAGTCACTAATCATCCATATCAATGCAGATTTTAATATGAAATTTTGTTTCCCAGCAACATCATATGTACTAACACCACTACTCCATAATGAATTTAACTCATCTATCAATGGTTTCAAATAAACATCAATATTCTTTTTTAGATGTCCTAGGATTAATAAGGTCAAAAAGACATTGGGATCCTTCATCAACATTCAATCTTTACTAGTTATTAGTATTTATTACTAATTATTACTAATTATTTTTATTTATCACAATTTATTACTAGTTATTACTAATTATTACTAATTATTACTAATTATTAGTATTTATTAGTATTTATTAGTATTTATTAGTATTTATTACTATTTATTACTAATTGTTACCGTTTATTACTAATTATTATTATTTATTACTAGTTATTACTAATTATTACTAATTATTACTAATTATTTCTAATTATTACTAATTATTAATATTCATTACTATTCATTATTATTTATTATTATTTATGACTATTTAGGACTATTTATTAAATTTTTTTACAACTTACTAGTTATTAGTATTTATTACTAATTATTACTATTTATTCCTAATTATTACTAATTATTACTAATTATTACTAATTATTACTAATTATTACTATTTATTACTATTTATTACTATTTTTTTCTATTTATTACTAAATATTACTAATTATTACTAATTATTACTATTTGTTACTATTTATTACTATTTATTACTATTTGTAACTATTTGTTACTATTTGTTAGTATTTGATAGTATTTGTTAGTATTTGTTACTAATTATTACTAATTTTTACTAATTATAACTAATTATTACTAATTATTACTAATTTTTACTAATTATAACTAATTATTACTAATTATTACTAATTATTACTAATTATTACTAATTATTAGTATTTATTACTATTTATTAATATTTATTACTATTTATTACAGTTTATTACTATTTATTACTAATTATTACAATTTATTACTAATTATTACCAACTATTACTAATTATTACTAATTATTACTAATTATTACTAATTATTACTAATTATTACTAATTATTACTAATTATTACTATTTATTACTAATTATTACGATTTATTACTATTTATTACTATTTATTACTATTTATTACAAATTATTACAAATTATTACTAATTATTACTATTTATTAGTATTTATTAGTATTTATTAATATTTATTAGTATTTTATTTATTTATTAGTATTTATTTCTATTTATTTCTATTTATTACTATTTATTACTATTTATTTTTATTTATTAGTATTTATTAATATTTATTAATATTTATTACTTTTTATTAGTATTTATTACTATTTAATAGTAATTATTACAAATTATTACTATTTATTACTAATTATTAATATTTATTATTATTTATTACTATTTGTTAGTATTTATTAGTTTTTATTAGTATTTATTACTATTTATTAGTATTTATTACTATTAATTAGAATTTGTTACCAATTATTCGTATTTATTACTAATTATTAGTATTTATTTATATTTATCAGTATTTATTACTATTTATTAGTATTTATTAGTATTTATTACTATTTATTAGTATTTATTACTAATTATTACTAATTAATACTATTTATTACTAATTGTTAATATTTATTACTATTTTTTTCTAATTATTACTAATTATTACTAATTAGTGTTAATTACTATTAATTACTACAAAATACAACAACTAATTACCGCTAATTATTTATATACATTACTAATTATCGGTAATAATGATTAATTACTAAGAATTAGTACTAATAATTTAATTTTATTATTACAAATAAGTACTGATGACAAAAAAATTTAAATCTAACATATTTACAGCTAATCAACAATTATTAAAATTAATATAAAGAAATAAAATAAATACTAAATTAAATAAAACATAAATACCTTTAAGCTCGATCTCTAATAATTGCAAGTGGCTTCATAACGTTTCGTGAGAAAAAACTATAAAAAATTTTCACTGTAAAATTAGAGTTTACAGAAACTGAGGAAGAAGGAATTCAGGAGGAGAGAAGAAAAAACAATGGGGGAGGGGGGTATATATAGGTTAGACTAGTTGCGATGGGACTATTAGTGACGAGATTCCTGTCGCAAATACCTTCATTCGCATTAATTACGGTCTTTGGTTAAAATTTTACTTGCGACGTGGCCCGTCGCAAAAAGCAACCTGCTGACACACAATTTTTCATGGGACAACATCCTGCCGCAAATAGGTTTTTACCGCCGTCGGTTATTTGCGACGGGGGATCCCCCGTCACAACTAGGTCTTACTACCACCTGACATTTGCGACGGGCGATGCGAACCCGTCGTAAATACCCTTTCGCATAGTTTGGCATGCTAACCATGCCCATCCACGCGTAAGTTTTTTCAACGAGGCTTCCTGTCACAAATAACCCGTTGCAAATAACGGGTTTTCCTGTAGTGGATGGTCTTATTGATGGAGGCCTGTTCAATAAAATAAATAGGACAAAAAACCCCCTTAGATTGTAATTTAACTTCTTTATCATAAGATGAATTTAGAGAACTAAATCTAAAATGCTAAAACCATAAACAAGGATGCTAGAAAACCCAAGTATTCTCATTGTAATGTAAGGTTTCTCATAAAATTGAGCTATCTAGGAACACTCCCACACTAGCTCTTAAGTATTTATGGTCTAATTTCCAGTCTATCAATGACTCCTTGACACAAGAGGGTGATACAAATGAATGATCATAGGCTTTTAATGATAGCCTCCTCTAATACCAATTTTTAATAAAACAACCCAAGTCAACCCATAATATTACCCGACTTGTCCTGTCATAAGACTGAAAGTGCATTCCTAACCACCTCAGGTTGATGAAAAGTACCTATGTATCATAAAAAAAATAATGTAATAATTTCACCCTTCAATAGACATATTATTAGATAGAAAAAAAAATCAAATTATCTCAACTTATATCCAAAATACTTCATATATCAAAACAACCAAACCAAAATGTTTATATACAACAACTAGATAACAAAATATAGATTTACAAACTGACAAACCAACAACATGAAACCCCAAGTAACCAATGGGTCCATCTCCATGTGGCCATATTTCACCAATACACCAATACACTGGAAGGAAACATGAACTAGAAGATCCATTCATCGCATGACCCTATTCCCTTTACCTGTAACCAAAATAACTAGGTCTACATACACTCTAAGGAATATATAGGGTGTTTGATAAAAAATCCTAGTAGGATACCACTAGGAATCTATAAAATTATTACCCAAATGCATCCATTAGTTCTTATATAAAACAAATTTCAAAAAAATTTCAAAATAATTCATTTTCTATATAAAATAAACCTTTGGTTTTCTTTTAAAAACATTCCATATTCAAGTAAAAAAAATATGACATAACATATATCTATGAGGTATAAGGAGATGAAAAAACCAAGTTTTCACACATCAATATCCATATCAATTGGGAAAATAATCATATCAAATAATCAGGCATGTAATGTATCCACAAAGCATGAAACATAAATCCACGACATGAGGGTGTACACCACTAAGACTCATAAAGGAACACTAGCAAGCATAAGTCAATACTAAATTCCAGGTACCTTGGTCCCCCATTATGGCTCCCCACTAGAAACCATGGCATCCTCGACACCTATGCTAGTGATAACTCACTCCACTAAGGTTCTCATATATTTAGTTTCCCACCCATACCCCAAGGTTTCCCAATATGATATATACCATCATTAAATTTTAAGAAAACTATAACTACATTCCATAAAAAAATTTCTATAGTGATGACACACCACTTACATACTTGAAAAACCATTTCCAATACAAAACCATATTTTAGGCATTCTATCAAATCTAGATTGAACATTTTAAAATTAGTTTTCAAGGAAATTTCATTTTGAAAACTATTTCACAATAATCAAATATCATATAACCTCTCATGGATACCAAAACATCAATTTCATTATTTAAAAAATCAGCATCAAAAGAACACAAGCATCACAAGTGATAGACTATAGGATATAAATGCCAACCTCAAGATCAAAGAAAATAACATTTACTTCTAGATTAGTGATGGGAGAGGAAGAGATCATATCCTCAAGAACCTAGACTAGATGGAGAAAAATAATCAATTCTTCATGTCCATGTTAGATCCCGTGATCTATTTTCATATTGAATAAAATTCAAGGAGAATAATAGAATAAAATAGATTAGAATGAATCAAAGTCATCAAATTAAAAACAAAGGGGATCCAAGATTACAAATGGCATGAAGATCACCAATTGAGATAGGGAGAAAGAAAACATCACCACCAAGGTGTCTCCAGATCAAGATAAATCATATTAGGGTTTACAGGGAAGGATTAGGGTAATTAAATATTAATTCCAAGATAAAAATACATTTAATCTCAGACTAAATTGAATGTTCATCAATATCACTGGCTCATCACTGGACATCCACCAACGATCTTGTGGTCAACAGGATGATCAGTGATGAACAGACAATGGGATAATATCTATTAGAAATGATACTATACCTAAAGGTATCCACTGTTTGGACAATGGTAGTCTACTAGATGGCCGATGGAACCTACAGTCTTGCAGTGTTTCTGGCATTCAATAGCTAGTTGGTGGTCCCTCATTGGCTATATGATAGAATCCTGTAGCCATCGATAAGCCCAAAACCCTCTCCCGACTAAAGAATGACACAAAAATATCAAGAAAAAGAAAAAAACAACATCTGTACCTCATTTAATATATATAGGGTATGACAATTCTCCCGATCATAAAATATTTTTGTTACTAAAAAATGATCAGGATCATGAACCTTAAAAGAGATAAGTACGTTGCTGCATCCTCATGGACAAATGTTCCCATGATTGATGGTTATCCTTAATACACTGTCATGTTACTCAAACAAATTGGTTCATTTTGATATGAAATACCTTATCATGTCAGTCCACTATCTGAAAGTGACTTTTAATCATTGAGGTGTCAGGTTCAATCTTGACATCCACCCACTAGATCATGTTGGACAGATCTGGATGATACTTCTTTAGTTGGGAAACATGGAACACATTGTGAATATAACATAAAAAAGTACATAATTCTAATTGATTATCTACCTCTTTGAGAATCTCCATAATCTGAAATAGTTAAATATAACCAAGTGCTAACATAACTGACCTCCCCAAACATCTTTTTCCCAATCGAGGTGAAACTTTGAGGAAAACCCAATGACCTACGTCAAATTTCAATGGATGATGATGATGATCAGTGTTACACTTATAGAGACTCTAAGATATTGCTAATATTTTCTTTATCTATTTCATGATATCTGTAATCTACTAGATGATTCTTGGTCTAGCCAAGGAATATTCTCCAACCTCTACCCAACAAATAAGCGATCCACATGGCCTCTCATACAACTCCTCAAATAGATCAATTCTAATCAAATATTGATAACTATTATTATAATAAAACTCCACTAAATGTAGATTTTTATCCACTATCCACTAAAATCAATAATTCATTATCAAAGAATGTCATCAAGAATCTAGATGGCTCGCTCAGTCTATCCATTCATCTAAGGATGATATTTCATTCTCAAATTAATTAAGAAATCATCAATGACTGAAATCCACTCCAAAAATAGTATGTGAAGTGAGGGTAACTATCTGAAATTATAGCCAATGGAACTCCATGAAATCTAGAAATATCCCCACACATATAATTTACCAAGATACTCTGCCTTTGTTAACTCAAAGATAGGAATGAAATGCACTGATTTCATGAGTTGATCAATAATCACCCAAATCACATCCTTACTACTAGAAGTCCATGGTATTGCAATCATAAAATACAATACTATATTATCCCATTAAGTAATTTAACTGAGTAAAATTTTCAACTAACTGACAGGTCTATGAAGTTCCTCCTTGACTTTATGGAACATAATATAATGAGACATAAAATTCCTAATCAATCAACTCATTATCAGACTATAGTAGTGGCATCTCAGGTCATGATACATCTTGGTATCTCTAGTAGTGATGAATAGGTGTCCATTATCCATTAATTATTATCTTAGTTCTCTCAGAACAACCATTCTTACTCATAATCATGGAACTCCATCGGGGTACTGAGACCACTCACCTGGGGTCTCCCCACCATAAAGAATCATACTAAAGCACTAAAAATCTGCATCCTTTGACTATATAAGTCAAATATGAACATCCATAGAAGATCATGACTGATAAAAACATGGAATACATTTAGTTAATTTCTCACTTCATCTAAGTGAACCTCATAAAAGAATCCCATTAAGCACTTCTTTTCCACTAATTCATTCACTGAGTGAGAAGTTACTTTTTTCTCAAAGCATCCGTGATGACATTTTCTTTCTTGGGGGTGTATTAAATGTAAAAATAAATGGTTTGATGATATTTTTCCCAATCTCTCTATATTAAGTTTAGATCACTCTGATTAAATATATACTTTATACTCCTATTGTATGAGTAAACTATAGACCATTCCATTAAGTGGTAGTGGAACCAATTTTTAAGAGCATAAATCATTACTAATAACTCAAGATCATTAATGGGGTAGTTTTTCTCATAAGGGAATAATTGATGAGAGACATAATATAAAAACTATATTCCATACATCATAAGAAAACCCAAACCCATATATGAGGCATTATGGTAGGCATCATATCCCATACCCATCTTAGGAAGGTTCAAGACTGGATATAAATTGCACCCATTTTCGAGTGAGTTCTATCAAAAGATAAGAAATTTTAGAGAAATCCTTGATGAAATGCCAATAATATCCTACTTATCCAATGCGTATTTTAATCCCAAAATATTCTTTGGATCTTCCAAATACATTACAGTCCCCACTCTCTCAAGATTCACTAAAATACATTTTTCATACACCACATGCATTAATAATTGAATCCAAAATCCACACTTAGAAAACCTTACATAGATATGATAGTCTTGAAGAATACCCAAAATGATCCATAGGTGATTAAAATGATCATATCATATCTTGGAATAAACCAAGTAGTCTCAATGAACACTAATACAAATGGCTCAAGATACTCGTAAAAAATCTGATTCATAAGATCTTTAAATACCATAGGGGAATTGGTCAAACCAACTAGAATTACAAGGTACTCATCATGACCATACCTACTATGGAAATCCGTATTAGGGATGTCAACATATTTCAAACTAATTTGATGATACCGAAACACAATTTCGATCTTCTAAATCCATTTTCACAATTTAAAATATCAAATAAGTCATCAATATAAGTCATGGGATATTTATCCTTGATCATTTCTCAATTTTCCTTTTTATTTTCTACACATAATCAGAGTGATATATCATCAATTTTAGAAAAAAACATGGGGATGCCCATGGGGATACAGTCAAATGGATAAACCCTTTTTCCTCCAAATTATCCATCTAGATTTTTCTTCACTCTTAATTTAGTTAGATCCATATGGTATGGAAAAAATGATAAGGGTTTCAACCCTAGAATCAGATTGAGAGAGAACTGAACTCTCACTTATGAGGTAACCTTGAAAAATCCTCTAGAAATCCTTAAGGTAAGTCCCTAACTATGGGAGGTAACACAATCCCAAGACTCCCATCATTAGGATCCCATAGTAAAGAAGATACCCCAAATAAGATTTTTTATACTCCAAGAAGTGGAGGCCCCAGTCAACTCAATTAGGGATCCCATTTTCCTTAGAATATACATACATTACCATATGAGGTAGTGAGGGATACCAATATACAATAGAAATATATGTGAACCTTGAATTTTTAAATCCACTCCATCTCAAATATAATTTTAAAATGACGCATTTACAAAACAGGGGAATCACATGACACTTCCACTTCACATAACACGATGCTACAAAAAGGGCACCAGAATCAACATTGATTCTTCTTCCCAAGATGAGTTGAGATTTCTATAGTGAAAGTTATTAGATCCGAAGGAAGGTTAAAAAAATACATAATTGGAGAGGAAATAAATTAGTAAGAGGAACCAATATTTAATAAGTAGACATCCATAAATGATACTATAAGAATAGTACCTCTCACTATAGGTAGTCTTACCTTAGACTTGGTGAGGTACTGCACCACCACATGAAGATGTATTCCCTTTAACTATATTAGAGTCTAAACATTGTCCTAAGGTTCCACTCTCAACTGGATCATCCCATTATATAATAAAACTCCATCCCTATATCACTAGGATTGAGATCTAGACACCCTTGGTGTTACAGACAAAGCTTCAGATCCTCTAAGAGATGAGAACCCCACCTAACTCATCACTAGAAGACTCATTTTGTAAAACCATTGGAGATCCCCCAATTTCTCACATCTATGGAATTTCATGAGAGTCTCCGTACATGAATTCTTAATATAGACCACCTTAACACACTGGTAAAAAATTAGGGACTTCCTTCTAGTGGGAGTAAAATAAGTTAATTGAGATGGAAATAAAGAATCCCTTCTACCAATTCTTCTTGTATCATCCATGACTATCTTATTTTTCAAAAAGATACTTCACAAAATCCTTGTAAGAAAGAGGTAACCACCAATAAAAACATTATATATTGATCAATTTCAACCATGATGGATCAGTCCACCAATTCTACATAAGTTGAGATCTTAATAAGGAAGAACTATGACTGAATATTATACTAAATTCCCATTTAAAATATTTTAGAATTCATCATATCATTCAAAAATATCTTATAGGAAAAGTGTAAGAGGTTTGAATAGTGATTGGTATATTCCTAGACTATCCAATCACCCCATTCAAGGATTTTAAACTCTAAATATTTCCAAATCCATTATTTTGGGATATAACTATTAAAAGACACTGCTTTAAAATCTTTCCTTTCAATATTTTCATGCTACTTATCCAAGATTTCAAAATCCCACAATATCTTTCTTGGTCCCTCAGGTATAAAAGAAACATATTTTTCTCTTGAAAGAGTTAGAAGTATACAAAAATTCAAATATTCTCTTGACCTTTTCCAAGAAATCCATGGAATTATAAGGATCATTACTTCCTTGGATCGAAAAGTCTTACATTAAAGGAACTTTTAAGATTTATCCTAATTTAAACCTATGATCACTTCTTTAGTTTGTTCTAGAATAGTACCATATCCCTATTCCATATATTGGATCATCCTCACAACTACATCTATCATTTTTTAATCAAAATGAGGGTCCACTTATAGAAAGTTATCCCCAGATATCCCTTGAGGGCCAACTGGGGGTCATCATGGGGGAACGAGACTACATAAAATCAAATAAAGGGGAAAACATCAAAAAAGAAAACCAAATAATAAATTAAAAACATAAAAAATTATTAAACAATGACATAAAATATAAAAAAAGATACATAATTGAAGGTTTAGAGCATTTTAGAATCACCATGGGTGGAAATTAATTTTTTTTATTTAGTGTTTCTTTAAATCCTGAGAGAGAATCTTTCATGTTATATCTATAATTAATTTATTCTTGTCTGAAAGAATTGATTACCTCAAATTAAGATCATTTCTTCATTGATGATGTTGAACTTTCAAAAACCCTATTCAGAATACCTTAATTGTGCTTGGATGATCAAAATATAGAATCCATCTAGTGGTGATCCACACATGCTCATTTGATCTCTAAACAATGCTAATTGATTTATAGGTTCCAGTATGGAGAATGAATCATCTTTCATTGTTCTTCCTGATCAAAATATTTCCTTTAGGCTTGAAGATGTTCTTCTAATTATTGATAGGAAGATATGAGTAATTTAAGAGATTGAGAAGTCTGCTGTGTGCAACGATTCTACATTTTCAATTTTTTATTAACCTTTCTTAATTGAAAATCCATATATTTATAGGTCTAGGGTTTAGTTTAAAATATTATTTAATTTCATACCATCCATTAAATAATATTATAATATTTAATTAACCCCATGAAAAAATAAAAATAAAAATAAAAATATTTTATGGCATCTGTGCTAACTTTCACAATAATAAATATTATTGTACCGTCTTATAAATTAATATTTTTCACTGGATGCAATATTGGTCCTTTCCAAATCCCCGACATTTATTTAATACTTGAATAAAAATGTAATAAAATATTTCATTCATCAATAAATATTTTCAATTGATAAAACATGAATTAAAATTTTCTTTGGTCTTAATAATAACATTTATTCTGTTAATCGAATTAAAATAGAATTTAATCAAGATCAACAAAAACACTTAGAGTGTTAATGTCTAAGATTCATTCTAATTAGTATTAGGAAAGATCACCCAAAGTCCAAGATTACTATCTTGAAATAGGTTAAGGTACAAAATAGGAAGAACTTAATGTCACAATTTTGATAACTACATATGTACTCTCACTTTGTAATATAATATATTTTTCATAATATCTCATCAATCTGGTCAGACATCCATGTCATCAACCTTTTTTTATTGATACATATTTATTGGAATATCTAAAATAAACACACCCTTTCACCATGGACATGAAATTTATTGCTACTATTTTACTCCAATGAAAGGAACTAGATATATGACTTCATAAAATTATAAGGTACAAATCATTCCTCAAGTTATCCATTAGTAATAAGTCATTCATGATGAAACCAACACACCCTAATTCCCACTGGCTTATAGCATGAAGGTTTTAGTTAGTAAATATAAGTGTATGAGTCATGGCATATATTGATGATAATATTAGTGTTGAAGTATCATTACATATGCTTGTAGATAAGAATTTATAAGGACACCATAATATGTGGAATTCTTAATGAAGGTTATGTTCTCATAATCTCATGTTTTAGAGACTACTAAGGTCCAACTTCATAATGGGTAACTTCTAATACCTTATCAATGCATAAAATTTCATAGGACATTATTACAGTAAATAAATAGAGAAAAATAAAAAATATGTAATAATTTATTTTATTAATATTAAAATTATCAAATAAACATGAAATCAAAGTAAAAATTATTGGTCATATAAAACCCACTACAAAAAAACTCCCACATAGACTAGAGAGAATTTCCTAAAACTTTAATTCCACTAGAAATAACATGATAATCTTGTTTCTACTGAGTCAAGGCTTGAGTCAAGTGGTCCTCTATGTTGTATTCCATGGAAATTATACTCACTAAAACCTCACATCTCTAATAAAAGTCCCTCAAGAGATTATACATTGAAAGTATATTCTTCATCCATTGATGAGACCTTGGATATTTTATGAGATCCATCACTGTAGTGTTATCACAATAGAGTGTTTTAGGATATTTACTACTAGGTATCACATCAATATCTTTGAAAAAGATTCATATCTATTCTAATTATGTATCTACCTAAGAATCCATTATATAATAAGAATTTTCTATCAGACTCTTCTATAGAATATTTGAACATAACCTACTTCAAGCTCTTATATATCACAACACCTCTATTAAAAGTGAATATGTATCCTATTTGTGATTTCACATCACCTTGATTTGTTTGGAAACTAGAATATACATATAATTTGTTGACTATTTACTCATCTCGTCCATATATTGGAAATATATCCATAGTAGACCTTATATACTTTAGGATAGTCATGAATTCCATCTAATGGCAGTCATCTGGTTCGAGTTGATATCTTCCTACCACACTTAATACATAAGATAAATCGATCCTAGTATATAGGATATCATACATAACTAAATCAATCACTAATGTGTATGTAATACATTCCATTATATTTATTTTCTCATGTGGATGAGGATACATTTTTATGGAAAGATGAATTCTATGTGACACTGGAAACAATCTCCTCTTGGATTTTTCCAAACTAAATATCTTCATTATCTTTTCTATATATGTAACTTGACTTAGGTATATAAGTCTCTTGAATCAATCATGATTGATATTGATCCCAAGAATGTGTGGTACCTCATTTAGTCCTTTATAGAGAATAATTCATTTAACTAGGCTATAATAGGCTGTAAGATTGTTATTTCATTCCTAATAAGTAATATGTCATAGATATATACTATTAAGAAAATGAACACACTCCCACTAAACCATTTATAGAAACAGGGTTTACATTCATTCTTTATCAAACCAAATTTTTTTATGGACTTATAAATATAATATCCCATGAACTAGATGCCTTATTTAATTAATAAATGCATTTATGTGGTTTTCATATCTTTTTGGCATCCTTTGGAATCATAAAACCTCCAGGTTTCTTCATGTGGACATATTTTTAAGGGTTCCCATTAATTAAGACTATTTTGACATCCATTTTCAAAATCTCATAGTCATATAAGGCTATAATGGAAAGTTGAATAATGATGAATTTCATTATTGTAATTGGTGAAAAGGTCTCATCATAGTTTATACCTTAGTGTGGTTTGAACCCATATAAAACCAGTAAAAACTTTTAGGCACTAACTTGTCCATCCATGACTAGTTTATTATTGAATAGAGATTTGAAACCAATGGGACTTACCTTGACTATGATATCTACTAAAATATTTTCTTGGTTTTGGTATATAGAATCATTTTCCAAATTCATTTCTTCTTTCGACATAGAAACATTAGTGCCACTTCATGATTACTTGTAGGTTATAGGATGGATATATTCAATCAATAAGGATTCACTATCCACAATGACTAAAAAACCATGACATTTTAGTTCTATATCCACTCTTGTACTCCTACATAGTACTTTTGTCTCTGGAAATTATTCTTCTTCGATGAGGCTTTGTGAAATATGTTCTAGTTCCAACTCTTGTGTACCTTAATACTTGACTTAATCAAAGTCCTTATCTCTCCCATTATCTATTTTAGTGATATTCTCCATCTCAAGGAATATGGTGTGCCTTTCCCCTATTAAATTTTTTTTTGAGGAGTCATATATATAATATCCCCTTATTTCATTGGGATATCCTATAAAGGTTCTCTTTGTAACTCAATGTGAAAATTTTTTACCCAAAGAGGATTTAAGAATCACTTCACTACCCCACACATATAAATTTGAAAACATGGTTTCTATTCCACTCCAAAGTTCATATGGAATACTATATATCAAATTAGTTAGTACTTTTTTCTGTTTGTGTGATGTTCTCTGTAATGAATATCTACAAAATGATAATAGAAGACTCAGATAACTCATTATTGAACTCCCCATGTCTAAAAAGGTGTGGTTACTCCTTTCACTTATACCATTAAAATGAGGTTTGTAAGGTGGAGTGAGTTTTCATTGAATCCTATACTCCCATAAATAATCAATGTTTTCCTGATTAAGATATTATCCCCCATGGTATGAGTATATTTTCTTAATATTATTACTAAAATAGTTCTCAACTTAATTCTTGTATTCTTTAAAATTTTAAAGTAATCTGACTTATAACTCATTAATTAGACATATCCACATATACTAAAATCCTCTATAAAAGTTATTAAGTATGGGTACCCAACCTTTTCTTCATTAGGAAATGGTCTACAAAAATCGGTATAAACTAATTCAATAGGTTCCTTTTTTTCCTTTCTCCTTTACCACTAAATGAGGATTTAAACATTTTCCCATGTAAATATGTATAACATAACCATGTTTCTTTCGGTCAAATGAATATAAATATAAATCTTGGTGTAATTTAATCAAACATTTTTCATTTACATGACCTAGCTAGTGATTCCAATGTTCGGTATGTTAGGAGTTATGTGAACTAATCTTGTTATAGATTTCCATTATTTTGATTCTATAATCCAACAAATGAAGACCATTATTTAAATGACCCTTACTATAACATATTATATCATTATAAAATAGGAAAACTTTATTCCCAAATTTGAAAATAAATCCATATATATATTTTCTAGATACTTAAAAAATGTTTTTGGTAATAGATAGAACATATAAAAATTATTTTAAAACCAAGATCATTCTATCTGAAAATATGAGGTGGTAGTCACTGATAGCTACAACAGAAAGTTTAACTCTATTGGATGTTCGTAGATCTACCTCCCCTCTGTCAATCTTTCTAAATATATTTTTTCCTATATTTTAATATATATTTGAGAAACACAAGCTATATATAATACAAAATTTATTGAAACATATAAATTTCACTTGATAATAAATGCATCTGAAGTTCCCCTTGCTTCTTAGGATGGGTATAGTTTTTCTTCCAGTGGCACTTATTACCACATAGGAAATAAATAGTATTCTTCTCCATTTTTTAGTCCTTGATCTTCCAATTCTTGGAAGGTCCTCAAGATTATTTGGTCTTAAAAATATTTTCTTTCCATTTTATTTTTTTCATCATAAGGACCGAACACTTTTTGTGCTTAGTCTCCCTATCTACTTAGTGAAGAAGAGTGAGGAGATATAGAAGAGACTTCTTAATGTTGTTCATATTAATATTGACAAAAAAATTAGAGAATATTTGAGGGATTGATTCAAGAATGAGATTGATTCCCAATTATTCATGGAGTTTAAACTATAGAACATCTACGTACTCAATATATCCAATGATCTTGACTATGTGTGGCCTAGCTAGTGCAAATTCTCCAAGATTACTCTGAAAAGGATCAATGGAAATCTGAAACCACTCATATCTAGCTCCATCTTAATATAGGCCATATATACGATTGATCATTCTATAAGAATCCATATTTTCAAGAGACTTTATGAGTTAACTATACATAGATTATAACATAAAACACTGAATGTTGCCCGTGTCGTTTAAAAGTTTTTTATAGACAAGGAATTATTCCTCACTTTCCTCCTTAGTAGGTGGACCAGACATTGAGGATTCTAGTATGTGAGATTTATGTTCATGGAACAACACAACCCAAAGTCATCTGAACCACTTCTAGAAGTTACCTTCAGTAAGAAGATGGTCTTTCTCCAGTATAGATTATAGGGATAGTGTGGATTATGAAATTTCCATTTTATATAATTTTAAAAGAATAGATTATTATTAATTTTCTTTATTAAAAATTTTGTGAGAAATAATAATAATTAATTTTATTAAATTTCCTATTATTTTATAAATTCTTAATCTCCGTCACCATTGAACTTAAAAAGTCTAGTTTCTTGTACATTCTAGTAGCAAGGTTCCATGTGCCCCTTTTTGTAACCCCAATAAGGTTTGTCCAAGCTACTTGAAGGTATTTAGGTAGGTAGACATTTTCCAACTATGGGCCTGTAGATCCTTGATCCATTGTGTGGATTCCCCAATCAGGAGATCTTGACTTGTATTTTCTCAACACTAGAATCCAAATTACACCATGTCTAGTAAGGGATACTCTTATTGATGTAAAATGGTTGATTCAACCCAAAAACTTATTATTAAATCCCATTATAAAAGTATGTTTTTTAATAAAGGTTGGTCAAAAACTTAGTTCTTTTGGTTTTATTCCCAATAAAGTAAAGGAATGTCATGTTTAACTTAATATTTAGTTGATGAATTTTATTTGATTTGAATAAATTTTTTCTTGTTTTATCCTCTATATATATTGTTAATATTTTGTGGATTTTACTTAATTAATTAACAATGTTGGATAAAAAATTCCCAAATAATATATTTATTTAAATTACTTCTATGGAAATTAATTCATTAAATTATGTGATATTGACCTTGTATAAGTTAAATAAATAATTCATAATATTGAAATAAATAAAAATTAAATGACCTGATAATGATCTTATCTAACAGTTTATTTATTGAGGGGACAATAAATCAATGCTTGACCTAGGGAAATAACTAATTGTGCTAGTCTTGGAATGATATGCAACATTCCACCTTTCCACCTATGTTTCACCTGGGTTAGAATCATTATGGTTTTATCTTAAACCCCCACCATGTGCCTTGTGATACTATATTAATTACAAGTATTTATAACTCACAGGTAGGTGAGGGTAACCAAAGGATTGGTTAAAGAGGATTACAGAAATAACCATCGACACATAGGTCCTAAATAATAACAGAGGGAGGGATGACAGACATGCCATAATATTTAATTTATTTCTAAATAATTTTAAACTCATATAATAATTTAGATTAAGAAATCCAATACATACACATGACTTTTTCAAGCTCATGAATGGCAACACCTGAAATATATATGCAAAATTTAATCAGTTAACATTCATTTATATTAGTTATTTTTTATTAAGATAAACTTTATTTCATTAATTAATTAATAAATCCCCTTTCAACTTAATAAACATATGAATTCTTTTGGAGATACAAATTATTAAATGAATTCAAGGAAAATAAATGGAAAAACCAATAATTTTAGATTATTACAATAAATTAATTTAGAATGTAAAATTATTTAAAACCGTTATTAAATTTTCAAAAAAAATGTTTCTAATCAATATAATAACTTTTTAATTATGCAATTATTAATTTAATTAAATTTAATTCTATTATTAATTGGGAGATTTCAAAATGTGTTTTTACAAGTTACACGTTGTGTATCTAAGTTTCTGTGTTCTCGATTTACACACCTTGAGTTTTGTCATGTAAATCGTTCAGGATACATAGCATGTAATATCTACTACTTATTTTTTGTCCCGCTTCAAATCTCTGAGGGACTCAACGTGTTCATTGAATTTGGTACTACCTAACATGTACAAGATATCTACATACTGTGTATATCACATGCTGTGTGTTCTCTTATCTCGCTGAATGTATCGACGTGTACTTAAGATGTGATAATTAATGAGTTACACACCATGTATGATAGTTACATGTATTATACTCAATTAATGCAATAGGATGTTAGTATCATGTGGTTTTGATTGTGTATATTGACCACATGGATTGTGAGAATTTTGCTACTAACCTGTATAGGCTACACAGTGTGCACACCAGCTACGCACCATGTAATCCGACATGCCATGTGTTTGGTTGTGTTGGTCTATACGAAATATGAAATAAATTCACCGTGATTAATTACTTCTTACTGCGTTATGTATCCTACGACATGACCAAGTTAGGTGAACTTGATTACATGGTGTGAACTCTAGTAACCTGCTGTGTAATCCAATGATATCCGACCAGATTCCTCAAGACTTCTTGATGTAATATCCTTTCATTTTTCATCAATATTTTTATTTAAGAAATTGTTACACTTGAATTAAGATATTAAAATTTATAAAAAATTTTAATTGAAATTGAACTAAAGAATGAATAATAGAAAGGAAAAATTCAACCATGAATATCCATTTTGATGAACAATGAAATAAATAATTATAAATTTAAAACATGACCCCACTGATACAAATTAATGGTTCCTTGTGTAGAAGGAACACATTTTATGGGAATTAAATTATTTTTTTGAATTTAGTGTTTCCTGAAACCCCGATAGATGATTTTTATGTTAAATTTATAATTAATTTATTTAGGTTTAGAATAATGGATTACCGCGTCTTAGGATACCTTATTTAGTGATGATGTTGATATTATAAAAAACCTATTTGGATCACCATCATTAATATTATAAGACCAAATTATATAACCCTCTTGCAGTGATTCACATGTGATCCATTGATCTCTGAATGACATCAATTTTTTTTCTTGGTGCTAGAATAGAAAATCAATCATCTTTCATTGTTCGTTTTGATTACTCAAGTTCATTTTGTCTTAAAGGAGTTATTCTTTCTACTGAGAGTAGGAGAGGATGAATTAGAGAGAGGGAGTGATGTCCATTGTGCACAATGATTCTTTATTCTCAATTTTCAATTAACCCTAAAAAATAAACCTAACTATTTATTTATAGAGATAGGGTTTAGGTAAAAATATTTTTTAATTGTGTAACAACACTTAAATAATATAAAAATATTTAATAAACCCCATTCCAAAATTATAATAAGAATAATATTATTTCATGGCATGTGTGCTAACTTGAAAAATAATAAATATTACTTTTCCAGCTTGTAAATTAATATTTATTATTAGATGTGATCTTGGTTTGTTCGAACTTCTCAATATTTGTTGAATACCTGAATAAATATTAAAAAACTATTTCATTCTTCAATAAATATTTTCAATCACTAAAACATGAGTAAAATTTATCCTCATTCTTGAGAATGATATTTATTATATTAATTAATTTCAAATAGAATTTTATCAAGATTAATAGAAACACTTAGTGTGTGACACTCTGTTATTTTTAGTTGGCATTAGGTGGGATAACTTAAATCCCAATATTACTATCTAGAAATGAGTTGTGGAACCCAAAATAAAGAACTTAGTGTCGCAATGTCAACAATTACATATGTAAACTCACTATGTAATATAATCTCTTTGTCACAATACCTCATCAATAATATTAGACATCTGTGACATTAACTTATGTCCTTGATACTTCTTTCATTGACTATCTGAATTAAACACATCATTTGACCATGGAAACAAAATTTAATGTTATGGTTCTATTCCAATCAAAGGGTTTATATACATGGTTTCATAAAATAGGAAGAGAAAAATCCTTTCTTGACTTATTAATTAATAATACGTCATTCATGACACACCCAACACACCATACTTCTCGCCAAAATATGGAATGACAGTTTTCTTCAGTAAATATAATTTCTTAATGTCATGACATGTATCAATGATAATATAAATTTATAGTGACCATTACACATGCTCGGAGATAAGAATATTTTCTAACACCAAAACATGTGTAATTCTTACTAGAGAGTTTTTATTATAATCTTCTAGCATAGAGATTACTAGTTGAAAACTTCATGAGAAGAATCCTTATCTTCTTATGAGTACTCTCACCTGATAGTCACATTATATGTGTCCCAACATAGAATTTTTTCTGACGGTAGAGATATATTTTTGAATATCATTATATCACTTCATGGTTCTCATCATAGCAGGGAGATGCTATGTCCTTATCAATATGACATATAACCTAAGAGATTATTACATTAAAGTTATGTAGAATAATGAAAAATATATAATAATATTTTATATTAATTTTCAAATGATCGAATATACGTACAACCAAAGTACAAATAGTTGGTCCTAGGAAACCAAATCCAATAATAACAATCCACACCCTTCTATAGACATGGCCTATGTACATGGTTTTTAACCCATGAATTTATCCTTATAGGAAGAGTAAATAAAATCCAAAATAAAAAATATCATCCCCAAGATCCTCTTTAAACTCAATTTGGGGAACTAAGTGTGTTTTTTAGGAACCCATTTTCGCCAAAAAACCATGATCCTAAAAATTACTAGGTCAAGACACCCCAAATAACATAGATCCAAAACTAGTGGCTCCAATAACATTTTTTTCCTGAACCAAATGGTGATTCCCCTTACTTGAGGATTAGATTCAATCCATGAAATGGATAGAAGGAAACTCTTGATCACTATCGGTTGGAAAAAGTTCTTTGGAATATGGGATGAACCATTTTGGAATGATTTTAGCCATAAATAAATCAAACATAGGGTGCTGACCAATAACCTAACAGGACCTCGCCAAACCTTGGTGAGTCATGCCCTCAGTAGGAAGTGAGAAACATTAACACGTTCCATATAAAAATGGAAAACAATTAATATTTTGGTAATCATAGAATAAAAATTAACAAGTTGAATATGATTAAAACCATCAACCAGAAACAAATGCAATAAGTTGGGAGAACGAGATGGATATACAAGATATATTACAACTATTTAAAAAATGTGTTAAAAATAACAAAAGAACCCGTAACCCATCTCTTTGTGACAAGAGGTATCATCACACTGTTATGTCACCACCATATACACAAATAAGTATAACATGAGTACTCACCACCTACAATAGGTTCCCTTCCCATTACAATGTCAAATAAAAAATGGATTAAATACACCCATAGGTGTAAGAAGTGTGTGAGAAAGGATACTAGTAAGATCCCCCCATGTTTTCCATATCAATCCATTTTTAAAGAAACTAAAGATTCCACTTTGAATATAATAAATTAAAATAATATTAAGATTTTAAATAAAAAAATTAACAAAAAATAATACTGCTAATGAAGTACTGAGTGTAATATTTTTTTTAAAGTTATGTTTCTAAATAATATCATGGGATGTGACCCTACGACTACCAAGTATAGGAACTCTAGAGTTTCTCCGTCACTAACTAGGGTTGTTCCGACAACTAGTGGACCGGGTCTACTATTACTTCACTGGACATTGGGGATCCACATACTATGTCACTGGAATTGTTCATGGTCAGAGAACCTAATCTCATGTTGGTTAGCCTAACCATGAAATTGGGGTTCCCATGAGTTTTTTTCAAATGCTACAACATCCAAAGGCCATTTTTTTTTTGTATTTTTGAAAAAATTACTTTCATAGTTGAGTGAGAACCTTACATGTTAACCGATACAAAATATAAACAACAAAAAACGGATGAAAAATTCAAAAATCAAGATTTTGTCCCTTGGGAAGAGAACATACACTAAGAAATTAAAATCTTAAACAAAAGAAGAACACCTAGGGATACAATCTGCATTGAGCCGCACACCCTGACATGTAATAATGAAATCATAATCCCACACCATGCTGTAATTGAAGTCAATTAATTTTTTATCAAAACAAAATCCACCACAGCTCATAATGCACCACCGATCACCCAAGTCCCACTAAAACCTATAGATCTTTGTTGTGATAGGGAATTCACTAGGAATGAGAACATTCCACTAGAAAACCTCCATAACTAAATTGGAAGAAAAACCACTAGGTTGAGATCCAAGCTACCCAAATTAGACCCTGAAATGATGAATTTTTGACATTATAATCATAAACAAGGATAAAAAACCACACTATAGGATCCACAATCTAGTGATCCACCAACACAATCCCAAGCTACCATGAGAGCCACCACACCAGACCAATTTGGGGTCTAAACTAATTGATCAAAAAACAAGAGAAAAGGATAAATAAGAAAATTCATCGACTTTGAGTGATCATACCAAAAGAATACCAATGATGAACCATTAATTTCAAAAACCTCCCCAAAAATCATTGTATCCACAAAAATGAAATCACATTCTGTCCCATCCATTAACTAAGTAGAAAGTGAAAAAACATAAAACCAATCAAACATTCAACAAAAACTCTAGAAAGAATCATAACTTCCATGAATTTACTACATCATCTAGAAATATCTAATGAAAAATCATTTAGATCCACCAAACTAGATAATTTAACATTAAACTTCCATTATGAACGCCCTTAGTAAGAAAACAATCACAAAACCAATAATTCCAAGTCGAATAAAAAATTCTACAATGATTTTTTAACATTAGGAAATACTTTTCTCTAATCCCACAAGTCCTTCAAAACTACTAAAATGATTCATGGATTCTAGTACATCATTGAAATGCTTTATCTATTGAGAACAACCATGTCTCCGATCAATGGCTACGTTGGATGCGACTCCTAAAACATAATCAAATGATTAATAAACACATCCTAAGGCCTCCTTGAAACCACTTCGATAGATCATATGTGAGAGAATCAAAGGAACATGAATACAGATCAATGTTTTAAGTGGATTATATCCTCAAAAGAGATAGTCAACCTCACCTATACCACTAAACCCAACTGTCAAAGAAAATTACAATTGAATAGAACACTTGAAACTACACTAAAGAAAAAAAAACTTCCTAGAAGTAGAGACTTGTGAAAAGATGAGTCCAGAAAAAACCCTCCCTCCTAGGACACCAACATGACTCAACCTACACTTCCCAACCCCCCCTGAGAATACCAGTGCAACAAATCAGAATGGGGTCAGAAATGCTGTAACCATATGGAAATAGTATAGGGAGAGCCAATGAGGTCTTGAATAAGGAACCATGACCATGAATGGGAGTGACATAGTAGGGTAAAATAGAAACAAATAGAAAACACCAAAGAAAGAGGGTGGGGTAAATTAAAGGGGGAAGTAGGTAGGGAAGAAGGATAGAGAGAGGGAAGAGGAAGACAATGCTGGAGAAGCAGCATGTAGGCCTCCCCCAACATATAACCACCATGGGAAGAATTATCCAAAGAGATCTAGAGATCTTATATGGTTAGGGGAGATCCACAAGAAATAATATATAAAACACTATTCTACATTGTTCCAATGCTACACTATTCATAATTAAATCTTTTACATCAATGATTTTATAATCAAATCCAATTTATAGACTAATCAAGCATGTTTCCCATAACAAAACATAATAGGGGAACTTCCATAAAATGTGTTCTATAAATTCATTGAAAAATAAATATATATAATACTATATTAATCTTTGGGAAACCAATTTATAAGAGGGAAGAATATTTATTCAAACTAGAAAAATAAAATATATAGAACCACCTACCAGAATCAATCTGATCTAGTGGAAGACGCTCACATATGATAGTAATCTACTGAGAATACAAAAAGGGATCATAGATTGGAAGGAAGTACCCATAAGTACTAAATCCCACACCTATAAAATGAAGTAAGAGGAACCCTATGCTGCTATGGCTTCAGAGAAATGTAAAAACTAAGAAACAAGATGGGAGAATTGTAAATAAGAGGATTAGGGGAGTTTATTTGGTGTTTACCATGAATATATTTGAAAAACACCATAAGAAATTATGTTTATACAAGAGGAGAGTTGTGGATCCAATGTGATGGAGGTTTGGAGTCATGTTTGCGTTCCAAAAAAGGGTTAGGGATTTAATTTTGGGTAGGAAAAAAATAATCATTTCAATATTTGTAATTTCTAGGAAGTCTGTAAAGTTTAGTAAACCGTGTACCAATAGTGTAAAATACATCTGTTAAAAACTAAATAAATTCTTCATGGTTCACATATTGTTTTCCCCAACTATGTGGTTAAATAGTAAAACATATTTAGATATGAAAAATCTCATATTTTTTTAGGGAAATAGACTAAGAAAGATATATAAGGGAAAAGAGAAGGAAATAACACCTATAATACATGAAAATGACAACATGGGTGTGACCAATTAAAAACTCTCCATTAATAAAAACATTCATTGTATGTGGAAATGAGGGTAGAATTTTATATCCATTATGTTTTTAGTCATACTTAACTTGTCTAAAGTCTCCACTAGGATTTCTATCTCCATTGGAAACTATGAAACATTGAGAGAATAAAACACACTGATGTTAATAAATATTAGTGATATAGTAAAATTGTATAGATTTCACCACGAGGTACATGAGGAACTACTTGATAAAAGCATTACATAACATACATTAGGATATAAACATCACAAAAATCATTACTTGTCATCAAATGGTGACCCATGCGATAGGAACCTCCACATAAAGGACACCTCAGATGCATGAGGGGGACCATCCCATCCATCCATGCCTACCATTACTATCATCTAAAGTATCTTACTCATCATACACTATATTATAAAGATGAATAGGCTACACAAACCCTTAAAAATAAATCAATATGGTTCTTTACTCTTGAATAGAAGATCATAACCAAAATTTTGAATTGGAAAACTCATAACAACAATTGAACTATGGTGAGGGACCCTTGCCTGACCGAGTGTCAACAAACTGGATGGGGGGATAAACAATCTCACCATCGGAGGATCTTCACTATATTAACCTATATATACCCAATATTTATATCAAGGGGATCTGAGTCATCAATAGAGTGGGGGACCAATACATCGTATGGACTAAGGGAGTACTAATCTAATGTATGACTGTATAATACATGTGCCAATGAAGGATTGTCAGTTCTAAAATACCTATGATGAGTATGATTTCATATGTATAGAAGAACCTCATACCTTATCAAATAAAACATAACCACTCTAGATGTTGAACTCTCACTCGATCCAATATGGTTATACCGAACCCACCATAGTATATGGGACTAACACCTCATCATGATCTATGGAGTACCATACCTCAAGCCCAAATATAGGACCCATGACTCACAAATGGCAGTCTACCCCCATGTATCCATTAGGGAGTATGAAACACTACCATCTCATAAGAGGGACCTATGCCTCATTGAAAGACACCTCAGTAGAGGGAGTACCAACCCTAGTGGAGAATCTCATTCCCTGAATGAGCTCTTAGATATGGGGGTACCGAATCCACTAGTAGAGGATCCCATGCTCTGGGTATATGGGGGAGGGTGGATACTAACCCTATCTATAAACTGACTCATCCACACCCTAATTTACATACAGTTCTTGGGAGGATTATCGAGAGAGCGTCACCCAAGAACCTCACATGCTTATGATTATTCTAGTACCCTCATCATCTATAGATGGTATATACCATACCTTTATAAAAATAATTTATATGATGGTAGTTAGCATCCTCATATTACATTGATATCCCATAAGTTTGGATGTCACACTACGAAAGAAAACACAGAAACTGCTATATGATGCATTGACCTACTCAACTATACCCTTCTATCAATGACCTCAACACCCAATTTTATAAATATATTTTCATAGTCATTTTATTGTAATGCATAATATGACACATCCTAGTTGGGTTCCCTAGTTTATCAACCAAACCTAATCAACTTTAGGCATTGTCTTACTAAATTTCCTAAACCAAGATTATGAGATACCTATCTCTGAAATCCTTCCTTAGGACAAACCTGATTTGATACCAACCTCACGTGACTCTCCCCATAAATTCCCCACTTGGGTTGGAGGTGATCTAGGTGTTCCACCACAAGCTCATCTCTAATATGTTATAAGTTGGTGACTATCACTAAGAAGGTATAAATAAAAAATGGTATGCCTTATTCTATGAAACCTTTAGCAACATACATCCCCATATAAGAATGATAACCATAATCGAGAAGGATAAAACTATATAAAATATATAAATATTCACAAATACATCTTCTAAACATTCTAGGGAATAAAATATAAATGACTATACAAAAAATGGGAAAAAATAAAATGCCTAATACTCTAAAAATTATCCAACCTCAAGTGACTAAGAATAAATAGATATCCAAATCACTTGAACTCCATCTTGAGATCTTCCATCCATGAATCCCACTGGATCAACCAAGATATAACTGTAATAACACCATTAGCATCTTTCCCACCCATAACATCGTTGAACTATGCACCATCTTCATAAACATTAAAAGTTCAGGGTTAAGTTCTATATAGGGAAGAGTATAAAGATACCCAATATGATTTCCTGAAAACATAAAGAGACTTGGTTTGAAAGTTAAAAAAACAATGAGGGATGGACCATAGAACTATCCAACTCAAAGAAACATAGAAGTAAACAAGTGTGTGAAGATATATATCCTCACATTCTAATAACCTCAATATGAGTATTAAATTAGAAAAAAATATTCCAAGATGGTCAAACTAATCCTGGGGATGAGGTATATATAAATAAAACACACTCTAAGAGGAAAACAAGAGAAAAAATGTATACTAATTTCATAGAATGAGAGATCCATTAACATACTCACACCTTAGGGGAAGAAACCACCCTTATCATCAGCCTCTAGGAAAGAACCCCCCATACATATTTACCTAGGATAAAATTAAACCATGAAAGACTACCTGAGGGAAACCATGACCCAAACTACCAAGTAAAAATTAGAGGGATCCAATCAGAGAGATCCCTTGCTGGAGAGACTTATGAACCATGAGATACTCTATAAGAACTATAGAATACACTCAATCATCATATAGGTTAAAATGGAAAAACTCACAGGTGAATCATCTTCCCTAGAATTCTTCATTCCAGATATTCCCATTTGAATTCCTCATGAATGTATCTAAACACTTAAATCCTGATCGATGTGGGGAACCTATGACCTCAATTATTATGAAAATTATAAGGGGACACCATATTCATAGATGGATGGTTATCACCTTGCTCTATCCTAAAAGAGTAAAAACACCCTTTCTAAACTATGATAGGACCCTAGAATGTCTTTTAAATAAAGAAACACATCAGGAAAAGACCAATATGCCACAAGGTGGATCCCTACCTACTCATCCTAGTTCCAAAAGAACAATATATCAAAAGGGGTATTGGAAATACTATAAACCATAGTCTTTAAACACTAGAACCAAACCACATAGCATGGAAACCACCATTATAATACGATCGATCTAATACCACCATCTAGTACCTTGTTCTGTATTGGGGGTATATAGATTAGCTGAGAGGTGGTTACCAACCCCAAACATCTGGACATGAACACTTCTCAATTAATGTAATTTTCATTCCACTGAAAATAATTAAAATAGGAAAACCATTACTTTCCCAGGAATATACTCCGTTCGATGGAGTTTACAAACCCATATTTATGATTCCCTCATCCCAACTTCATCATAACTAGAGTTTCGATGAAAGGGGCCACCAAGAATATTCTAAAACCCCCACTCTCCCCCCACTATGGTTATATTTGAGAGTGAACATGGGAGATAGAATGAGAGAGGAAACCAAATGTATTTATTATATACAAGTTATAAGGTTTAATAAAAAAGGTGTTGAACAACTAGCTTCTCATCCTCTAGTCAACATCACATGCACTAACTCTTACATAGGGGTGAATAGGAAAGAGTGGATCTTTTCAAGATCTATTCACATACATTAAGTCCCTTAAATCTACCATGTTTCTTAGGGGAACCACTGAGGTGAAGGTAAACTTCATTTTCAGTCGTATAGGGTGATGAAGGCCTATCATGGGGCATGCAGAATTAATTTTCATTCGAATTATAAATGTAGTATTAGTTTTAGATTAGGGTTATCTTCAACAAAATAGTGTATAAAAAAATTAGTTTTCGCTTTTAAATAGAGAAAATGAATGTTTTTGGTTTTTTTTTGAAAACAAATAAATTAATAATTTAGAATATTAAATACAATATTATGAGAAGGTAGTAGAGTCAGGGTTGATTTACCAATTTTAATACTATATTGTTATTTAAATTTTCCTCTTCTTCTTATTATCTGATGAATGAGAGGTTATGAAATTAATTCAACACTCACCCTTGGATAAATGAAAATATTGAGAATAATACATGAAAACAATGATTCATATACAATCTTTACTATATATGAAAGTGATATAACAAATCACCTATATCTTACTCAATAAATGCCTAACTAGGTCTTATGATTTTGAAAAAATCAAATAATAAATAACACACTTTCCAAACATTACTACAACCACCACGTAATTCACTAATCATCCTAGAATATTTTACTATATATATTCTAGAATTTATTGGAGGGATATGATGATCATTTACTAAGGAAATACATAATAAATAGAAATAACTAAATAAAACAATATTCAAAATTAAAACTTATATTGAATACAAAAACTAATTATCAAAATAGAGGTCTTTATTCATTTAAGTTTGTAGACTCAAGAATTATAAAAGATCTACCTTACCTTAACTATTCAATCAAGAATTAACCCTCCATTTTTATTGTAATAGTGATAATTAGGGAAAGATAAGGCATTACAGAACTAAAGTGGATAAAAAAAATTAAAAAAGAAAAGTAGTATAGGATTCTTCAGCACGATCTCCTGATCCAAGTATTGATCCCCTATTAGTATCAACCTTATATTTATTTTTATATTCATATATTACTTATATTTTAGTTTGTTAAAACCCCACATGATCTTCTCTATTCATAATTTATAATTTTATCTTCTTTCTCTTATCTTCAAATATGTATCATTAGTTGATCTTCCAAGAAATCTACGACCTTAGCTATTGGGTGTTGAATAAACTATTTTACAGGTTTAATTCCTTGTTGTAGCCACCTATTGATCGTATTCTTATTTAAATGGTTCCCCAAAGTTTTGGATTGAAATTTAGATGCGTTCCCCTGTAGTTTTCATGTGGAATTAAATTTATTTTCAATAAATTTCTTGAAAATTGGAAAAGTATTCAACTGAATATTCAATGGATCGACTGTGAGGTTTGATTAACCATGAAATATAAATGTTACCATGTGAAATATTCAGCATGAGATTAATCTTATAGTCATGAATTTTATGGATCAATATTGTGATAGGTTCATTATTTGGTCACATGGATTAATTTTTAGTGACATCAAGACATTGAAGAATTTCTAGGCACAACCTATTGTATTATCAGGAATTTGATCCTCACATGGTTGATCAAACTTCTTCTTATTGTCCATAGATCAACTACACAATAGATAAGTGACTTCATGAAATATAAGTGATTGAATGGTAGGCTCACCAAGTGGTTGATATATTATTTAGATAATTTCTAACCATAGTCAATTGTGAGGCTCTTTTTACGGTTGATTGATCAATTGCATGTCTGCCTCATGTCCGATTGTCTATAACAACTCCAGAAATCATAAAAAATTAAAAAATCACCAAAATTTCTTCATAATTGAATATTACCACGTAAAATATTTATGAAAACATATATGATTTAATGTATTCTTTATTATAATTATTTCAAAGATCAAATAAAATAATTAAAAATAAAAATTTAATCGATTTTTCTACTAAGTACCAAAATAATCCTATATGAAAAAGATGTGAAAATTACATAGTAAATGATAATGGGATAGGATTAAAAATATGGAAATAAATAATGAAATATATTAATTTATTATAAATATCAACTCCCCAACACTTATGTCGTTAACTCAAGGAAAATTAAATTAAAAATATTCATAGAATAAATTAAAATACTTTTCCAACGTGAGTCCCTTTTTCAACACTATTTTTCTCAAGTTATTAAGCCTCCTTAATTTTATTGAATCTAATTCCTTAACTAATAACATTAAATTAATTCACACTTCTTTCATCCCCTTAAAAACACTTATACCTACCTTCCCAAAAATTTTCTCCGAACACTAAAATATGATTTTGAAGAAGGGTTTTTCTCAATCCATGTTCCTAAATGTTTCTACATATGATTAATGAATTTTTTCATCTCTACACAATTAATCAAGAATCTATGAATATAAATAGGTCTTTATAAAGATTTTTCTATGGATTAAGGGTTGATATGATTTGAATGTATAACTATTGTGGCTGAATAGGGTGGAAAAGATATAAAATGAATAATAATGCAGGATTTTATGTTTCCTCCAAGAATGGATTCCCCCTAAAATTACTCTCCACTTGGTAAACTACACCTACTTTAATTATTTATGAAAATCACATACCATTTATCAATTCAGTAGTATCAAACATTTCTCTACCTATATCCTCTAACAGGTTTCATAAAAATTTCTTTGTTTTTTATTTTGAATGTATAGAGGGACAATAGAATTTATATTCTTGGTGTGAACACTATATTTCTACAAGATATGGATTATTTTATATTTTTTTATATGTGTACATGGACTTATTTAAACTTATATAGCATAAAAAATTCATTACCAAATAGCCTATCTACAACCGTCTTCCTAGATTCTAGAATATATAAGATAATTTCAGCTTCAAGAGGCATCCTAAATCCTCATTATCTTAAAAATCAATACCTCACCTTTATAAATTCAACAAAATCATAAATTTTACCCTATTTCAACCCATTTTTGTTGAATTATTTTATATTTTTCAGATTTATAATTTCTCATTAGAATTATATTTTTGAGGGAATGGGAGGGACCTTTTAACTTCAAAATGGTCGGTTACTTAAAAAAAAACCTGATATAACATCAAGAACATTTTTTATTCACCATACAAATATTTTTCTCCCAAAAAAGGAGTACAAAATTTATAGTAAATTCTTCATCAAATTCAAAGAGATTCTTACAAATAGATTTCCTAGAATTTTTTCGCTCCCCCACACTTGAATTCAACTTAGATCCTAAAACATCTTATAGTTCATAGAAGATACCATTATTTGGATTATAATGTGTCTTCCTAACAAAGTCATTATTGTATGCTAATGGATATATGGATTAATTTATTGTTAGTATTAAAAAAATATTTTTTATAAAATGGGATTTTTATTCAAAAGAACACCTAAATTATTTATAACATAGGGTTCTTGCATGATTCAATGTTTTTTATAGAATAATAAAAATTTTAAAGATATTCAATCATGCCTTGGTTCTCTCATGAAATAATAATTCTAAATAATATTTCCCAGTTAGTTTATAAGACTCTTAGGCATGTGAATAAAAATATAGTAAAATATTTCAGGACATGGGTCTTAAAAATTAGTGGGCCTTGAATGAGATTTATTTATTTTAAATTTAAAAAATATTTCATTTTAGAATTTATCTAAATTGAATTAATAGGTCAAATTAATTTTCTCAATATTGGAATAGATTATAAATTTTGAATGGAATCTCAATTAATATCATAGGTTTTAAAAATTATGATATTGAAAAGGAAGATACATAAAAAATTTCAAAAGTATAAAAAAAGAAAATTGGATATAAAATACTAAAATACTAAGGTTATCCTCGACACTTAATTGTTATTGCATTCTCAATGCATTCAAATTGATTATGTATATTTTAAATGGAATCACAACATGATATAAAATCTTAAGGAGAGAAACAACCTAGTGGGTTTTATTGAAAAATTGGTTAGAGGAGTGTGATCTCCTACACCAGTTCTTGGGGTATATTCTCATGATACTTTTTCATCATATGTATATTAATAGTGAATTATTTTTATTATAATTCTTTAAAAATACGAACAACACCAAAAGGAAAGGTATGAGTGACTATAAATGTACCTTCCCAAATGTAATGAATCTTAAATTAAATTATCTTGATTCTAGATTTGTAATGAAACACTTGGTATCCGGGTTGTAATTCCTTTTGTTGAATTAAATTTTCATGAACTAATAAAACATTGATTTATCTATTGGATATATCATCTTTTACATTTTAATATGGATGGTAAAGGTTGGATGTCTTATGATAAATTTCACATTTTATTAGAAAATACTTTATAATATTATTGAAAAAGTGGTTCTATTAATCACTAATGATTTATCTTGGAATTATAAATATACAATAGATATTATTCCTAAAAAAGACACACAAAACTTTAGCATTATCAACTTTGGTGGACTATTTGTTTACCCATTCAGAGACATAATATATAGTAAGGAAGATATAATAATTTCCAAATGAAATTTGAAAAGGTCCCATTAAATTTATTCCCCAAATTTCAAAAATTTCACAAAAATCTAAGGATTTTTTGAGCTATGTTTTATGTTTTGAAATATTCCTAGAAAACTGACATTTTTTACATTTTTTGTAAAATTCATGTGCATATAAAAATAAGGTGCCCCATAAATTCAAAATTTTAAAACTTCCCTTTACCTCCCTTAAGTCCAAAAGTTTCCTATATAAGACAAAGTTTGAAAAACTCAAAAAAATATTCAATTTTAATTTAAGGTAAGTATATTCTTATTAATTGATCATAAAAAATTTTCTAAAGAAATTGATCATCCCAAATGTAAAATATTCTTTCAGATATTTTTTTTTTCTAAATATGGTGTGAATTCTATTTGAGGTTTTAGATGTTATAAAATAATTTACCTTCTCATCATATCATTGAACCCCACCTTTATCCAAGTAGATCTTCTCCCATGGTATAATGTCATATACTAGTTTATGGTATGGAATATCCACTTCGGCTATGTTGGGATGTATACTCAATTGATCAACCACTTGATTCTTAGATCCCTTTTCCCTTTTTTTTATACATTGATCTCCAATACTAGTAGCATCTATATCATGAGTTTTGGCTTGGGATATTCCCTTTTTATCAAATATCTAACATCTTCATTGTTAGAAAAGAGAAAAACATTTTCCCCATGAAAATTTTATCCAAATCTATCCAAATTAAATACAACTACCAAAACTAATTTTTAGTGGATCTATAGTTGAATTAGAAAGAATATATAGTTCTTGAGGCATAAGTGATGACTTGTGGTATTCCCTCAATTATTTGATAAATGACTATTGAAACTACTTTTTTGGGAGTATCATAAAGTAGCTTGAATGGTTCCTCCCAATTTGGTAGTTGAATCTTTAGTGGGGTTATAAATATCCTCTTAAACTTCTCAAAATGATACGTTTCTATAGTGAACCAAGCTTCTCACACATGAGTAATAACTCTTTTTATATTAATATTCATTACATTACACACACACATGCCCGAGGATCCTAATATATTAGTGCCTTTGGAAACTTGGAACACAACCTTGTAATACAATAAAATATCTTAAGCATATCTTAAAAACATCTTCTACTTTAGTAATCTTCACAAATATACCCCACATAAAACCATTCTTCATAAATAGGGAAATGGAAACATAATAAAGAGTGATCATAAATGAACATTAATGGTAAAAAGGAAGATACGTAAGGATGACATGAGCATAAGGGTATGATAACATGTGCATAACATTAGAAAACCATACCCTAAATATCAAATATCATATATTTTGACTATGATATAAACATTGGTAGTTAATAAGACATTAATTAAGAAATATTATTATGGGGCATATAAAAATAATTTTTTTATTTCCTATTGCAATACAGAAGCTAACTAGGGTCATCTCACCAAAGGAGTGTTAGAGTCAGTTCAACAACTAATTATATTACACATCATAGAAATATTTTTGTTATTTTTAATTAATTTATTTAAAACATTGATTTTTGGTTTTTTAAAATAATGAAATTTAGAGATAAACTATCATAAATATAGATGAGAATGTAGGTGTAATGAATTGAGGGAATAATAGTATTAGTCTTATGATTGGATACATGAGCTCTTTCATTATTTATTTTTTGTTAAAATTCAATTTTATAATTAATTTGATGAAACCTCATAAAAAATTACATTCCTTTGATTTATTGTGTGTGGTATTTTATCATGAATTCGGTGCACAAAACCCCAAGTCCTCCAATATTCAAATAAGATAACACCTCAATCTAGAATGCAATTCCTAAAAGACCCAACTCCACCTTATGTTATTTTATCCCTTAAGAAAACCCCAACTCCACCGAATGAAGGGTTTTTATGAGAAAAGGGATGAAGAAATAATTAATCAAAGTAAAGGATTAGAGTAGGAAATAATGGCATGGTGGAAGACCTCCACACCCATGTAATATTATCACATCCACCACAAATAGAATAAAAACATGTTGATTTGAAGCATAATAATTAAAAATTTCCAGAAACATATCATAGGTCCAAGTCCTTGGTTAGTAATTTTCCATTTCAAATTGAAGGTATATCAAAACAGAAAGATAAAATAGAGGGATAATGAGATTAGGGTTGGAAGAGAAAGATGGATGGAAGAAGAAAGGGAAACAATTGAATTAAAAATAAGAAGATGAGTTACATTGAAAAAGGAATTGAAAATAAAAAATAGAAAAAACCCTAAGAGTAGCATCCCTATAGTGAAACACTACGGTAGATCTTAGTGAAATAATCCATTATCCTATGTCCTAGTAAGGTATTTATCGGTTGTAATCCACACTATGTGCCATCAATGGCATCATAAATGGGACCAAAAGTTATCTCGATGGGTCTTAGGGTTATAAAATTAGTATTCTTCATTAAATCATTTGGATCGATCCGTTTTTTGGTCCAATAGTAGAATTTAAACATTGTGTAATTGGTGTAAACGATTGTTAATGTGTAGGGTCATGATTTTTCTTCACGTTGTGTAATTATTCACATCCTATAAATCTATTTAGTTTCATGCCGTATAAAAAAATTACATGATGTTTAATTTTGATTTACAGTAGGTTTTACCTTGTTTGGTCTATATCTTCAATTTCAAGCTTTAGGTTTGGTCCTTGAATTTTCATTGAACTTATGATAACATCAATCAATATTCAAAAACCCACTTTTGTTCTTCCCCTCTTTGTGATGTAGTGTGAAGTGTTTGTGACACAATATATTCATCTCTTTTTGTTAAATTTTCATCAAACTCCTTATCCTGTAAGAAAACCTAAAAATAATTAAATAATGACATGTTTGATTATTTAATGTTCAAAAACATTGTGTTTTATATAAAAAAATACATGAAATTTATGTTATTATTGATGAATCATAATGAAATAAAAAAGAATGAGGCATGAGAGAATAACATTGGAATATGAAAAAGATTTTTGGAATGCACATAAGCATAAAAAATATTATGTCAGTGATACCCACGAAGACATTCATAGCATGTTAGTCTTTGTTTAAAAACCTATGTACATGATTTTGACATGGGGTTACCACCCATGTACCCTCCGTTTCAGGTTTGGGCTGACCATACATGTAAACTCATATTTGGGCTTGGGAAAAACCCTGTGTACCCGCCTTTTTGGGATAATGATAAACACTTGTGTATGATCATATTTGGGATTGGTCTAAACGCCTTTGCACATCATCTTTGTACTTGGTCTAAACACTCATTCACCCACTAATCTTATATAGCATTTATCATTACCCAATGCATTTGTGGGAGATATAGGCCCCACTAGTCATATAATGATATTATAAATATGTGTGACAGAAGATCATAAAAATTCATCATATCATGAACTGTTAAATGAAATGGATATCATAAAAATTTAATCATATCATAATATGTGGAGAATATATAGTTTTCATAATCATATCATCATTTAATAACTAGTGAAAATAAGCGGGGTTCATAATAATTTTAATATGGTATTACTTGTAGAATAGAAACAAGTTTCATAAAAATCATTTCATAAAAAAATAAAACATTAAGTTAAATAATATGAATGGTATCCTAGGATTATATTCCCATTAAATGAAAAAATTATACTAAAGTATGTCATCTTAGTTGGATTAGTATTTTAAAAGATGAATTGGAACATTTCTTAAGGAAAATAAACTTTTTTGGATGATCACTTTTATAAAACATTTTAAAAATCCTTTTCTTTGAAAATAAAATTGGATACTTATAAATAAATATTTAAAAATTAATTTAAAATATTTCTATATGAAAACATGCTTTCCACTTTTAAAAACACTTTTTTAAATAAAAAACCTTTGGAAAACCATTTTAATCTAAAATAACCTTGAAAAATTTTAAAGGATGCTTTGAAAATGATTTTAAACAATTTTTAAACATAAAATTATTTCAAAATCCTTTTACTTGAATATTATCTTAAAATATAATTTAAATACATTTTTTAAAACATTTTTAGAAAACTTGGTTTTGGGAGAAAATAGATTTTTGATCGAAGAGAGAAATAAAGTCTTCTTTCCTTAGAAATATTTTCTTAATTATTTTAAGTAACAAAGAGTGAAAAATGGAACCATTAATTTAATATATCATAAATAACCATAGGAAAATAAAATTCATAAGAATTATTGATATATAGATGATAATATTTTATTATTTGAAGCATTATCATAAACAATCATGATAAATGATGAGATTGTAACATAAAATTATTGCCACTTTGGTAACCTTGAATCGTAAGCCCAATGATTTAATATAATAAAATAGAACTTAAAATATTAAAAGGAAAAATAAATTAATGATATTACAATTCAAATGGTCTTTCTATACACCACATTAAAAAATAAAGGTGCATATCATAACAAATGTCTCAAAGAAGGAAAATTGAGACAAAAACCCTATTCCGATTTCGTAACATTTGAACCATAATCCCAATGGAAGATAGATCCTCAAATTTATATTTAAATAAAAATTATTATTTTTAGAATAATCCTAAAGTAAATTTATTGGTTTATATACACTACATTGAACAAATAGATGATGAATACAACATGTGTCTCACAAAAGTAAAAAGTGAGATGAAAATCCCTTACCACTGGAGTAACTTTTGAATCGTAATCCCTATTATAGAATAAGAAAAATTGGAAACATTAATTATCTTGAAATGAGTTATATTCATGATATATCATGTAATATGGAAATATATACACAAAAAAAAAGAAATGAGTGGTGAATATGGCATAAGTCGCTCAAAAATAACAGTGCGACTTGAAATCCCTTCAGTTTAAGTATTGACTTCCTTTGTACTCATTAAAACTTAATATATAATAAATATAATTTTATTATAAATCAATAACATAAACATATTAATATATATCCTAACATATATTATTTTATTATTACTTTATTTTACCCATTTATTAACAAACCCATGGTAAAGTTATGTTTCAGGTAAAAACTATTTCGTTTTCCATGTATATTTGGATTTTGTATACTTTTGGTCCTTTTATTAGATAATAATTTCATCATATATAGAATTTAAACCATGATATAAAAATCAAACATATTCAGTATATATATGTTTATATTAATAAATAAAATTAAGTGATAGTAAATGCAATGCATCGTTTATGGAGATGGTTGGTTGTGAGTAAGCATGAATGTTGTTTCGATTTTCTTGTCATATTGAAAAAAAGTAAACTAAATGATATATATATATATATAAATATATAATAATTCTAGTAGTATTATTATATCATTAATATGACATTTTTTTATTAAAACCATCCTTAATAAATTCCATGTATAGTGTGAACGAATCACATCATTTTGTGAGGTGGTAGTCCATCGTACACATGAACGATGTTTTTGTATTCCCACAAAATAGAAAGAATAAAGGTATGCGTGAAATAAAAAATACAAAATCATAATAAAATAATAAATGTAATATATACATATATATCATATATAATCATTATTTCCATCATTATTCCCAACCTTGAAATGTGGTAATGAAAAAATTAACAACATTGGTTCGCGGGGCTTTAATCTACCGCACACACAAATGATAATTTTGTAACCCATTTGATAGAAGTGTATGTGGTAGATGGTCATAACCTTAAAAAAAATCTAATTAAATTTAATATATTCTTTTTATTTTATAATTATGATATAAATATAATTGTAGTTGTTTTAGGAATAAATAAAATAGAAATGTTCGTTGATGAAGGTTACCTCTTTTCCAAGTATCTCCTTTTGGTTTGCAACAACGACCTTTATTGGTTTGATTTATTTCATAATTATGGATTATAGGATTATATTATGTAATTTTAGAAGCTATTTTTGTCGATATTTTCTAACCCAATTGGTTTTTGATGGTGTGAAGAGTGGGGGAGAGGGGTGGCCTTTAATAAGAGAGGTTAGTGTCACTATTGTAAATATTTTGAATGAGTGGATTCCACCCTCATTTTTTACATGTAATTTGGGTCAAATAATGGAATAATCTCAATAATATAAGTTATATGGTATAAATATGGACAACCAATGTGTTTCGACCATGTTTATAGGCGTTTCCCCCCTTAAGTTTATCGTTTAGTCCATCCGTAAACTCGTTTTTCTCTTAATCATCGTGAATAATTTTAACTGATTTCACTAATAATTAAGGTTAAAAATTAGGTTTTAATTATTATATATTATAATTTATTATGATTATAAATATGGAATCCATTTTTCTAAATTTAATTTACATAAGTAGTAAAAATTCATTTAAAATTAATCCATCAGACGTGACGAGAAAGCGAGTTTTTAAAGTGAAAATATTTAGAAGTTTACAATGTTTTTATATTAAATTTCAACAATAAATTGTTTAAAATAAAATAAATTGGATTAATGTATTTATATTTTAACTAATTATACTTTAAAACTAATTTAAAATATAATTTTATTATATGAATAATTTTAACAAATCGGCAGTTTTCAATTAAAATTCATTATTTTAAACTATTCATCAAAAAATGAAACTTTTTAGAAAAATAAAAAAAATTCACTCTAAGATAATTTTGATATTCTAATTTTAAAAATTAAGTTTATTTTTGAAATATAATTTAAAAAAATTTGAAAAATTAGTTTTAAAACAAGACCACCATTGGAAGGAGGAAAAACTACCTTTTTTAAAAATTCATTTTTTATGTATAAAATTGGATTTATTCATATAACTTATCTATAATACAAATTAGAAGAATTTTAATTAGTTTATTGAATATATTATATATTAATTTCCTTAAAATCATCCATCAAAATTGGTTTGTTTAATTTTTTAAGATAAAATGTGTTTGTGTATATAAAAAAAGTTTTTCTAGAAAAGGAATTTATTTATATAAAAATAGTTCTTACATTCATTTATAATTTATTTACTACCAAATAATTAGTTTTATAAACATTAATAAAACTTATTTTAATAATTTATTTAATTTTTTATATACCTTCCATTCCAATGACTGTGTGATAACTATAAAAATATTTTAATAATATGTCACATTTCTTTTAAGCTCAGTGTTGTGTGTAACGAAAGCTAAGATCGATATTGTGTGTAACACAATATAAAATAGATATTGTATCTATAAAAATAAAAATTTAGTTTTGTGTGTAACTAATGTTAATTTCATTGTTGTTTGTAATAAAAATATCATGAAGATTGAATTCATTTAATAAAAAAATTATAAAATCTTGGGGTGTTATATTCAACCCCTCTTAAAATGAATTTATCCCTCAAAATTCATCCCTATTATAAAAGTTTTAGTACTTGAAAGTTCATTTTATAGAAACCCACATCATAAAATGGGTAAATAGAAAATCCTATTGAAATATAGAAAGTGGTGTGTGAAGTTCATCTGGAATAACATATACTAGTTTTCCAAATAGGGGAACCTATGCTGGAAGTTGAGACATGGACAAAGAAGATAAAACTAACACCTAAATAGTAATGGAGTGTGATAGAGAACATGGTAAAGAGAAATTTAACAATCCCAAATCCCTAAACAAAATAGTATTTAAAAATGTTGTTGATATCATAAAAAATGATGATAATAGGAATTTTTTTTTATTTCAAGAGGCTTTTCATAAAGTTGATGAATTTTCATAGAAAGGTATATTTACATGATTTCATTCTCATTGATAAGAAAAATATCACCCTGTGGTTGTGCATTAATCAATTTACAATTTATTCCTTACTCTAATAAATTAAGTTAATTTTTTTGCTGGAAGCACTGTTGAATTATAAGATCCATAAATAGAATTATAATTCATTCCATCTATCTATAGTTATAATAAAAAAAGGTTTTTTAGGTTATCTAATGTGCATAAATATTTATATGGTGAAGTAATACATTATCCTCTAAAATATCAACCTAAGTTCAACATAAACCATTTCATAAATTGTTATCCTTTTAACCCTTTCAATAATATAAATTTATAAATATGGTTATTAAATATATCATAATAAATTTAACATTAATTACCCATATATCTTAAAGAAGCTCTTGATTGTCATGTACAAAAAATGTGAATACCTTCATCATGTATTCTCTTAAAACATGGTAATAACTTCAATTTTTTTAAAACCATATTTAAAACATATATTCTTCTTTATTCCTCATGTAATCTCTTATATTATACAAAATCATTTTTAATGGAATATTGGGTTTATCCTTGTATTAATAGAATTCGTGATTTCATTATTCTATAATATAAGTAGATAATCACATTAAATTTCACAAGAGGATGAACAATAATATTTTTATAGGGCTCATTCATGAAAAACCAAACATTAAATTATTAACTAAGGAGAGGAAGATAAGTTTTCCCTAATCATAATGGTTATCTTCATCCCTTAGGATAGCATAATCTCTCCCTTTGTCCTTTGTATTCAATGTTTTTGTAGATTATATTCCACATTAGTCCTTGGAATCGGTCACTTGTTATCATAATGCCCAAACTCTTTGAAATTGAAACCCTGAAGTGTAGATGGTGTCTTCTATAGTTCTTTCTCATCATTCACATAATTCACTGTCTTTTTCCCATCACTCCGCCATTCAGCCACTCGATGAACTTCTTTTGCTAACTTAAAACATTTATTAGTCTAATTAAGAAAATTATCATCCATATTTATTATAAAACTTTGAGCATAAAGGAATTATCATCTTCTTCTCTCTATGGTGCTTATATTTTCCTCTAAATTCCATTTTCTCTTATTATAAAAACCATGAGACAGATACATAACTCCAACCTCCATTTACAATTTTATAGAACATTGAACAATCTCTTCATGTAATTAAAAGTCACTTCTGTCTAATTCCCCTTAGATATTTGGTTTTAAGTCCCTAAAGAATCGGTAAATATTAATTTCAGGATGAATGATAATCCCCAAAAATTACCTTGAAAGTCTTGTAAAAGATTCTTCATAGGAACCAATAGATTTATCATCCTTTTTCTTAAGGTCTATGAATTCCTTATCCATATTCATAAGAAGAATATATGTAATGTACTTATTTAAAAATTAGTTCTTGAACTCATCCCAATACCTGGAGTAAATTTAATCTTATAGCCTCATATTATTGATAATTTTCCACCATTGATCCACCCCATCCTCCAGACAGTAGATAACCAAAATAAATTTTTCATGATCTAAACACTCGACAATAAAAAATATATTTTCAGTGGAATTGATTCATTACTTAGAAACTAAAATATCAATGGAACCATTGAAATAAGGTGGGTGGTACATCATGAAGGAATCAATAGAACTTTGTTCCCGAGTTTGTTTGTTTGGATGTTCACTATGATTCATTTCTTGAGAATGTTATGAGAGCATAGCCATGAGGTTTTGTATTTTAGGCCCTATAACATTTAGTCTCTTAGGAGTAAAATCATTTCATTGTCCATTGAATTCCTTATTAACATGATTCATTCAACATTAGTACAAAAACCTTTTTTTACATCTGTTCTTTTAGCCTTTTAACATCGATTTTGAGGCTACGTTATTGCGAGTGACATAAAAAAAATATTTTTTACATTGGTTATTTAATAACCGACGTTATAAATGGGGTTTTATGGTTTTTAAGGTCAGTTTTTTAAAAACTGACGTGAAAGACCTTTTGGAAATGCCGTTAAAAAGAAATTTTTGACGTTGGTTTTCAGAAAACCAAAGTGAAAAGTCATTTTTTACTTCGGTTATTTAAAAACTGATGTAAAAAATATTTACTATCTTGTAGATAATTTCTTAATATTTTATTTGATAGGTTTTAGAACTCAAATAGAGTTACGGATCTAAAGTTATGACCATTAGAAGTTTGATATACTTTTTTCGAGGAAAGATCGAATGAGCCAACCGTAGCTTCGTATTAGAAAGAATTTTAAAATCCTAATTAGGATTTGTAGTTTAAAAATGATATAAATAATTATAAATCATTATAATAAAATAATAATCATTAAATGGTATATCAATTAAGACAAATAATCATAATAAATATAAATTATGGGAAATTAATTACAAATTCTTTGATGAGATCATGTAAAGAAGAAATAGTGGATTCACGTGGAAGATAAAACAAGATGAGTTGGTTTAATTATTATGGTTGAAAGGAATTATTGTTAAATGGTGTATCAATTAAGAAAAAAAATCATAAAAACCATAAATTACGGATAAACAATTAAAAATACCTTGATGAGATCGCAAAAAGAAGGAATAATTGATTCATGTTGATGATCAAATGAGTCCAGTTGGGGGAATGATGATGGTTGAAAGAAATGATCATTAAACTAGGATATGTGTTCAACGAAAACATATAATTTATATGATAAAATAAAATGCGGTATTAAAAATTTTATGTGGAAATTGGAAATTTCGATGCCACAATGTAAAAAACTTTGAAATTTCGTATCGGTGGGATATTGAAATTATCATTCACGTTGGTTTTATGATAACCATTGTGAAAAGATATTAAATTTTTCACTTATTTTTCATGTCAATTATTTAAAAAATGATGTAAAAAAAATAACCTTAATCACTTTTTCACGTCGGTTTTTAAATAACCGATGTGAAAAATCAATTTTTACGACTTTTTCATGTTGGTTATTTAATAACCGATGTGAAATGGTATTTTTCATGTCAGTTATTAAATAACTGATGTGAAATATGTTAACAAACATGTATATAATTTCCCAAGATTCGATTTTATGGGTCATAGAGCTCAAAAAAAGTAACATATTAAAAGTTATGGCCTTCAGAAATTGGCCTTCCCTAAGACTTTGTTTAGAGATGATCAACTTCAGATGCCTATAACTTTGGATCCATAACTCTGTTTGAGCTCCTTGTCCTATCAAATAGAAGCTTGGGAAATTGTATAAATGTTTTTAGATATTTTTATGTTAGTTATTTAATAACCAACTTGAAAAATTAATTTTAATCACCTATTCACATCGGTTATTAAAAAACCGACATGAAAAAATCAATTTTCATGACTTTTTCACGTCAGTTATTTAATAACCGACGTTAAAATGTATTTTTAATGTTGGTTATTAAATAAACAACTTTTAAAATGTTTAAAAACATTTATTTTATTTCCCATTCTTCGATTTGATATGTCACCGAGCTCAAACGGAGTTACGGATTAAAAGTTATGACCTTTGGAAATTGGCCTTCCCTAAGACTTTGTTTTGAGATGATCAACTTCTAATGCCCATAACTTTTGATTCGTAACTCTGTTTGAGCTCCATGACCTATAAAATCAAATATTGAGAAATTAAATACATGATTATAAACATTTTTAACATCTGTTATTAAATAACCGATGTGAAAAATTAATTTTAATCACGTTTTCATGTCGGTTATTAAATAACCGGCATGAAAAAGTTTGGAATATAGATTTTTCACATCGGTTATAAATGATGTGAAAAATCAGAGAAAATGGATTCTTCATATTGGTTATTATATAACTGGTGTGAAAAATCAACTAAAATGTATTTTCAAGTTGTTTATATAATAACCGACGTGAAAATCGATTTTCAGAGATTTTGACGTCGGTTCTGAAACACCAACATGAAAAAGGTGACATTAAAAATAGTTTTTGTACTAGTGCAGGTTCAATATATTTAAGAAAACCAAAAACATAGTTTTATAAACACAAATAAAAGTGTGTAACCACATAATCATAAAAATTCACTTATAAGACGTCTGAATCGTGGAAAGATCTTCTTTAATCTTGGACACCTTAGGTTCATCCTAGGTTATTCATAGTCATATTCTATTTAAATCATTAATGATGGTTCATAAAGAGTTTGTCAATTTCTAAACCATATCCCCCATTCCTGTCAAACCAGGTGTGCTACAAGGCCCATTTTCATGCACTAATTCCGGATTGAGTCTAGCTCAATACGGTTTTTTTTGGGTTTATTACCCCTTGGTACATCCTATCCAGATCTACATTCACTCAGAGTATCTAGAAAGGGAAATGTTGCTAAGAAACTACTCTCTATACCATTTACCAAAATTTCTAGAAATTTTCCAATATATTAAATTATCTTTAGACTTATCCTTTGAGAAATTTCTAGATGTATCCTTAGAAATATCCATAGGGTTCTCACTGAAGGTTTCTCATCCTTGTTTCCAAAGGTCGAATAAACCTTTGATCTAATACCAACTATAGAATCATATAATTATATCACTAGGATGTTACATATTTTTAGATTAATATTCATTAAGTTACATAAACACAATCCCAAGGACTATAAATGTTTTTTGCTTTTGAAAACATGGAATGAAAAATTCTAATATGATGAAAGTTCTTCAAAATCTCCCATAAAGATCTTCCCCTATAGTAATTTTCAAAAACATACCATACTTAAAACATTTATTCATAACTTGGGGAAAGTAAAAATAAGATAGGGTGATCTTAAATACTCACTAAGGGTAAAAGAAGGAAGAAACGTAAGTATGACATGAGTGTATGGGTATGAGAACATGAGCTTAACTTCGGAAAACCATACCTTTCATATTAAAGATCATACATATGAATCATAGAATAAATATAAGTAGTTCATAAGACATTAATCATAAGGAAATAAATGATCATGAGTCATGATACCATTTCATTGGAATAAGATATATATTTGTGGCATACACATAAGCATATAAAATCTTACATAATGGATACATACCAAGACGTTCATATCATGTTAGGAATGGGCTAACCACCTGTGTACCTTATTTGGGCATGGGATGACCACCTGTGTACCCTTGTTTTTTGTCTTGAGATGGCCACTATTGTACCCTTATCTTTGGCCTTGGGCTAACTAGTCATGTACCATCCTTTTTGGGCTTGGGGTAAACACCCAAGTACACTCATATTTGGGATTAGGATATACTAACATGTACCCTCATATTTGGTCTTGGGATAAAAACCCTTGTACCCTATGGGATCATATAGAATTTATCAATACCCAATGCATTGGAGGGAGATATAGGTCCCATGCACCACAAAATGAAGCAATGCATATGTGTGACATAATGTCATAAAATTTCCTTATATCATAAACCATGAAATTAAATGGGTATCATAAAAATTTAATCATATCACAAAATTTTGATAAGTGACATGTTTCATAATCATTTTATTTTATTATAACCCACAAAATGAATAGAGTTTCACAATAATTTTAACATTGTATATCCCATGGAAGAGAAACGGGTTTCATAAACACAATTCCATCAAAACATAAACCATCCAGAGAAATAATATAAATGTTATCCTTGGATCATATACCCAGTAAAATAGAAATTATATAAAAGGATGCAATTTTATATGGTGAAGGATTGTTAAAGTCAACTTTAAAAACTTCTTAAGGAAAATTGAATTTCATTGAAAATAACATTCATAAAACATTTTCAAAATCCTTTTCTTTGAAAATAACATTGGAAAATCATAATTAAATCTTTAAAATCCATTCAAATAATTTCTTGAGGAAAATATATTTTCCATTTTGAAAAATACATTTAAAAAATGTAAAAAATTTTAAAAAACGTTTTCTTTGAAAATAAAATCAAAACTTATGAAGGAGGCCTTGAAAATAATTTATAGAGGTTCACCACAACTACAAGTGTGGAATAAACCACTACAAAGAAATCTACACAGAAGATTTGAAAATAATTTAAAACACTTTTTAAAAATATTTTTTGTGAAAATCCATTTCCTTGAAAATGAGCTTAAAATATCATTTAAAAAAAATTATTTTTATAGAAAACATAGTTTTTAAAGAAAAACATTTTTGACCTAAGAGAGAAATAAAGTTATATTTCATTAAAAACATTTTATTAATTATCTTATGTACCAAAGACTCAAAAATTGGTTCCATTAATTTAAGATATCATTAATAAACATAGGAGGATAAAATTTAAAAGAATTATTGAGATTTAGATCACAATATTTTTCACTGAATGCATAATCATAAATAATCTAGGTAAACAATGTAATTGTGACATAAAATTATTACCACATTGGTAACCTTGAATCATAAACCCCCATAAAGAATAAAATAAAGTGGAACTTAAAATAGATTGAGGATTGATAAATTAATAATATTACAAATCCAATTGGTTTTATATAAAACTCATTAAATAATATAGGTGGATATCATAAATTATGTCTCGAATAAGGAAAATTGAGACAAAAATCCTTTACCAATTTGGCGACTTTTGAACCGTAAACCCCATGAAAGAGAGACCCTAAAAAAGATTTGTGAAATGAAATTAGTTTTAGTAGAAGAATAATAAAATACATTCATGTTTAGTATATACATAACATATAAGAAATAGGTGGTGAATATATCATGTGTCTCAGAAAAGTAAAATGTGAGACTAAAATCCGTTACTATTGGAATAAATTTTGAATCATAATCCCTATGAAATAGTAGCATCAGTGGAAATATTAATTATCATAAAATGATTTATATTCATGATATATCATTTAATATAGAAATATATACATCACAAAAATGAAATGAGTGGTGAATATGGAATATGTCTCTCAGAAAAAAAGTGATACCAGAAATCCCCTTACTTTAATTCTTGGCTACCAACATACTCATTCAAACTTTCGGTATAATAATTATAAGTTTATTATACATATATAAAATAAACATATTCATATATATCATACAATATATTATTTTCTTATTACTTATATTACCTATTTATTTATAATCCCATGTTAAAGTTATATTCCGGGTAATAACTGCTTCATTTTTCATATATGTTTTGATTTGATATATTTTTGATCCTATTAATTAGATAATAATTCATCATCTAAATAATGTAAAAAATGATATAAATATCATATATATTAATTAAATATGTATTTATAGTAATCTATAAAATATATTGATTGGAAATTAAATGCAGCATTCAGGGAGATGATAGACCGTACATACGTATGAACGCTGTTTCCATTTTCTTATCATATTGAAGGAAAGGAAAGTAAATGATATATATATATACATATACATATTGTATCATTATAGTAAAATTATTATGTCCTATAGATCACAATTTTTTATTAAACCCACCCTTAATACATTCCATGTATAGCATGAATGAATCACATCCCTTCATGAGATAGTAGTCAGCCGTAGACACGAACTAAGTTATTGTGTTCCCAAAAAATAGAAAGGATGAAGGTATGTGGGATATAAAATTAAATAATCATAATAACATCTTAAAAATCATATATATCATATATAAATAGTATTTTTATCATTATTGTCAACCTTGGAAGGTGGTAATGGAAGAACGCAGGACATTGGTTTATGATGCGGTAGTCTGTCATACACATGAATGATGATTTCACAACCAATTTGATGGAAGTGTGTGCGGTTTTAGGTTTTAATCGTGAGATAAAAACATTTTGGTACATTTAAGAAATATTGGTTATTACATAATCCTTATATTCAAATAATTTATTGGGTTTTAGAATGAAATAAAACAAAAATGTTCGTTGATGAACGTTACCTTTTCTTCGGGCACCTCTTTTTGGTTTGCAACAAAAGAATTCCTTGGATGGATTTATGACCTAAGTAAGGATTATAGGGTGAAATTAGGAAAATTTAGAATTTATTTGGTTATTTTTAGTCCAATACATTTGGTTTTTTATGATGTGAAGAGTGTGGGATTATGGGAGATGGGGAGGGGGTGGCCTTTTATAAGAGAGGTGAGTTGCAGTCTAGTAATATTTTTGAAAGTGAGAATTTTAACCTTTTTTTCCCATTTAAATTGGATTAAATAAGAAAAAAATATTTAAAATATAAGATATAATTTGTAAATATTTACAAAAAATGGGTTTTTTACAAGGTTGTAGATCATTGTTTAATTAAGTTTAAAGTATATTCCCTTGGTAAACTCATTTTTCTCTTAATCATCATGATTAATTTTAAATGATTTCACTAATAATTATGGTCAAAAATTAAGTTGGGATTATTATAAAATATAAATTATTATGATTCCAAATAAGGAATATATTTTTGAAAATTCAATTCCCAGAAGTGGAAAAAATTAATTTAAAATTAGTCTTAGAGATGTGTCGATAAAGCGGGGTTTTGAGCGAAAATGCTCAAAAGTTTACAGTGTTTTTTATATTAAATTTAAATATAAATTGATTTAAATGAACTTAATTGGATTAATATATGTATAATTTAACTAATTTTACTTTAAAAAAAATTTAAATTATAATTTAACTATATAAATAATTTGAACAAAATGTAAATTTTCAATTAAAATTCAGCATTTTTGACTATTTATCAAAAGAATAAAAATTTTCAAAAAAATCAAAAAAATTCTCCCTAAGATAATTTTTATATTAAGTTTTAAAAAAATTATTTTATTTTTTCAAAAATAATTTATAAAAGTGTCAAAAATTATTTTTAAAATTAGCGCGCTATTAAAAGGTTGAAAAACCTCCTCTTTGAAAAATACATCTTTATATGTGTAAAATTGGATTTTTTTTATACTGTATAAAAAAATATAAGATGAATGTTAAATATATTATTATATATATAATATATAAAATTAATTAAAATCATTCATCAAATGTGGTTTTTTAATTTACTGAGATAAAACATATTTATGCATAGAAAAATAGTTTTTCATAAAAGGAATTTCTTTATTTTAAAATTGTTCTTAAATTCATTTATAATTATTTTTTTCCAAATAATTAATTTTATGAACATAACTAAAACATATTTTCATAATTTTGTTAATCCCTTTCATATCTGCCATTCCAAATACAAGGTGATAACTATAATAATATTTTAAAAATTTCTCATGTTTCGTTTAAATTCAGTGTTGCCTATAACACAAGATAAACCTAATGCTGCGTATAATAGAATATAAACTTAGTATTGTTTGTAAAATAAGAAAAAAATAGTATTTCATATAATGAATGATAAAATTAGGGTTTCATATAAAAAAAATTCTAAAAAATATTAAATTTATTTAAAAAAAAGAATTCACAAAACCTCAGGGTGTTACACTAAAACTCAAAATAAAAATAAAAATAAAAATTATTATCTTTAAATAGTAATCAGGGTAAAGGTTGATAATTATTACTAAAATACTTGATAAACCTCTCATTGTATCATATATTTCCTAATAATTTTCTATTATGTTTCACACAAGTTGGGAAAGGCAAAAAATTTTCCAATTCATTTTTTGATTTATCAACTTCAATTCATTTTGTGAAATGATATAACCAAGTAAAATTCATATCTCTACCATGAAGTGAAACTTTTAAAAATTCTAACCAATACTATTTTCAACAAATTGTTTCAGGACTTTTTCCATATTTTTCAAACAATGGTCAAAATAATTTCTAAAATCTATGGAATTAATCAAGAATACATTTTAGAAACTTTCAATGTGATAAGAAAATCTGCTTACCGTACACCTATGAAATATACCTATAGAATTAAATAATCCAAATGAGAAATTATTATAAGAAAAGGTTACAAAGGGATATGTACATATAGTATTCTCTTGGTCTTTCAAAGCATCATGCACTAGGAAATAACTTGAGAATCCATCCAAGAAGCGACAATGTGTTCTTCTTATCAATCTCTATAGGATTTGGTTAATGAAATGGATAGGGAAATTTTTTTCAAAGTGACCTGATATAGCTTTATATAGTTTATGTAAACTCTCCAATTTTTCTAAATTATCAAATTGATTTTATTCCTCATAATGGTTAGACCATTTTTCTTAGGAACTAGATGGAATGGGATAAACAATTTTGAATATGAATTAGGATAGATGATCCTTAATTCTCTAATATTTCATATATTCTTATTCACTAACTGAATCAATGTGGGTTTTAGACTCCTTTGAGACTGTATGATAAGTTTTGAATCTTCCTCAAGTAGAATTCTGTGTGAGATTTTTTTTGAATTATTTAAAGGTTATTACTTGAGTTCTATAAGATGAATTGAAAGTTATTTATCAAAAGTTAAATCAGAGTTTATTATTTGTTTATAGATATATAATTATTAATTATCACTAGTAATATTTCTCCTTCCATGAGTTACATATATTTTCATTCAATTGGAAGTGGTTTTAATTCCATATTTGGTGGTTGTTTAAGATATGAAATTAAATCGATGTTATAAACTTTTAAAGATTGATATTATTGTACACAAGTTAATATATGAGTTATTATTCCTAATATAAACCATCAAATTCACAAAAAAAAAATCAGAAGTTACCTCTTCATCTTAATCAGAAAAAGAATATATATAATTTTAAAGAGCCTCATATTCTATTGCAATTTCACTCAAAAAATTATTTTACCAACATAAAAATTCCTACAACACACCTAAATCTTAAAAGGGATAAACCTCTTCATGGAGGGATAATGTAAATAGTGATTGTTAATTTTAATGGTTTCTTATAGTGTCAAAAATATTAAAGTGAAAAATAATGTATTCAAACTCTATGCTGAATGTTCATTTGTAGAAATTGATGAAGATATTATTTTTATTTAAGAATGTTATCTCCAAAATGATAGGTGAGTAAACTAGTTCTCTATCCTTCAACATATTGATAACGTAAAAGTCAGTAGAAAATATAAAGATTCAAACTTTTACAATAATATCTTCTAGAATTCCTACTAGAAATATAGTGGATCTATTTCTAAGATATACCACAAATCTTGTGGGATTAAAATATAACATTTTCAAAAAAGTAAATATTGAGTTAGTAAAAAAATTAACAAAGCACCTAGATCATATATAAAATATAAAAAAGTTAATGATCCAATGGTGGAGGGTAAAGAAAATTTCAAAAGGATATAGAAATTTGGTGGGTAACTGGGGTGTTATCAAGGATGAGACACTTATTATTAAGATGATCCAGTAATTGTCATGAATCCTTATATTATTATGTTAAATGATCCTTGAGGAACCTAAAATACATTGGAATATTTTTAGGTATTCAATTAGGTGAATGATGATATCCACTTTAGAATGGTTTTTACTATTTATTAGTGAAGTGTTTCTTCTTAAATCATATTTGGACATATTTTTCTAGATAGAAACGTTGGAGGTAATCCTTTATCATACCTTTAATATATTTGAATTTTCATTTCTCTTCCATTTTTATTTGGTCTAGATTCCCCCTCTACCTCTTTTTTTCATTATTATTGGTGTTATTTTTCAAGAATATTCCCATAATTTTCAGAATTCCCAACTTCATACTTCTCTAGTTTGGTTTGACTTGGTTCGGGATAAGGTATTTCTTATCACGAGAGATATTTTACACTTCTTTTTGTTATCCTACTAACATTATCCTTTGAGTAAGGCACTGTTTTTTCATTTTTTTAGGATTTATAGAGAAGAAGTCTATAATATATCTAACCCATTTTATCAACTTATTTACTCTATTCTTCAACTCTTCAAGCTGAAATACCTTTTGTTGTTATATTAGGGGTTATAAACAATTAAAGAGTTGTTTAATGATATTTATTTGTTAGAAATGGGTTTTTTGTAGGTCATTTGATTATAGGACTTATTTTATGATTGTTGGAAGGGTGTTGGGTACTGGAATTATTGGTTTTGTTATTGTTAAGGGGGTTAGTTTAGTTACTAATTTTGGTAGGGGATTTGTCTTGGCTATTTGACTTTCAAATTCTATAATGTACTTGGTTTGTTTTTCTCAACCCCTATTTTTTTCCGAATTACCTTATCTAAAATGATAGTGAAAAAATTTGAATGCCCAATACTTTAGCACATCGGTGAGTAGAATTGATAGGTGATGAGAGTAAAACAGATACTTTAGTTGGTGCTTGTTGTTCATAATTTGTTTTAGATCCATCTAGCTTAAAAAACTGGTTATATATTTAAGTTTAATTTCTAATGATGGAGTTGATTTAGAATTTCTCACCTCATGTTTTCCTATTATACCAGTACCTTTTATATCGAATTATTGTGAGTTCTATACAATCTTCTTTATCAAGACCTTGTTTTCTACTAGTGAAATTTTTATCTAAGATCTTTTGTATAATTCTTCCAAAACGTTCTTATAAATATCAAGTAGACCTTGATAAAAGAAAATATAGAAGTGTTTACCTTCGAAAAATTGATATGGATAACTAATTTTTTTAATCACTCCCAATATTCATAAGGAGTTTATCTTAATGGTTTCTTGATGATATAAATTCCATTACTTTTTTTCTTACTCCTAAAGGTAGGGAAGAATATTTTCATGAAGCATACCTATAATTCATCCTAATCGTGAACTTAAACTAGTTTTAGGTTGTACAAACTATCCTTAGAAGGTCCTTTAAGTGAGGAAGAAATGTTTATCCACTTCACTTGCTGCTTAACTCCTCATTAGAGTTTTATCATAGATAAGACATGTGGGAATGCATGAATGCTTCTGTTGGGGTCATCAATTATAAGACCATGAAACTTGGGAAATACTTGGATTATATTAATTTTCAAATCAAAGTAATTTTTCAATTAAGGAATATCTATATTATTATTTTTTTGATTTAAGAATTTTGGGGAATAAAGATCTTTCACAGTTTGGTTAGGATATCCAAAAATGACTTTATGATCATGGTGGAAACTTGTAGTATCACATGAGTCTTTAATGTTAACCTCTTCAAAATATTATTTCAATTTAATATTTCTTACCTTAGTTATTAGTGTTCTTTTTTATTTCAGGGTTAAAATCGAATAGCTGGTTATGAGATAATTAGGTCTAGAAAACTAAAATAAATTATTTTAATATTTTATTCACTTCATCCCTAAAATGGTGATTAGTTTTGAAGTATTCCTTTCATGAGGTGTATAAAATGTAAATTTCATCCTAGGATAAATGTTTTAATAGTGGTAATATAATGTTTTATATAAGGGATTAGTGAAAAAAAATATTAGTTTTCACTTTCTAAATAGAGAAAATGGTTATTTTTGATTTTTTGATTTTTGAAAAAAATAATTAATAATATAGAAGATTAGAAAAAGTATGATGATAATGTAATCTAGTTAATATTATCTTCCCAATTGTAATTTTATCATAATCTTAGAGTGTTTTTATCCTTATTATTATGTTATGAATGATTGCTTCTACAACTGCTTCACCTCTTACCTTTATTAAATGGGAATGGTGCGAATAGAATATTAAAAAAATAACATCATAAACCCACATTATTATGTATGAGAGTGATATGAGAAATCACCCCCAACTTACTCAGGGAATAAACTATGGGTTTTGTGATTCCTAATCAATTAGAGAATAACTAATACTCTTTCCAATATTTCAGTAACCTCCAAACACTTCACCACTCAACCCAAAATAATCATTATTATATAGTCTATAATTGAGTGGAGAGTGATAATAATAATAGACTAAGGATGTATGTAGTAAATAGAAATAACAAAATATAATCATATTCCAAATTAAATTTGTACATCAAGTTCAAAACGAGTGAATAAAAATAATGTTTGATCATTAATCTTTTTAGACTCTAGTATTATAAAATGTTTTCGTTACCTTACTTGATCACTCATGAATTTATCCTCTATTCAAAGGTATATAGAGTTGAAGGGGTAAGGATAAGGCATTACATACATAATAGAGATATAAAATAAAAATTAAAATTAAAATAATTAGTATATTCTCCATCATAATGTTGTAGTCTAGGTCTCGATCCCCTCTCAGTAGTAACCACCTCTTTTATTTGTAAATGTGTGATTTATTTCTCTATAGGTTTGGTCAAACCCAATATGATTTTATCTCTTTCAATTTTAGAATGTTAAATTATTTATCATGGCTTCAAATCTATACCATGATTTTATTGTCTAGGAAATACCTGGCCTTTACACTTGGATATTGATCAAACTATTTTTCATATTTAAATTCATGTGGTGACCTCTTATTGATCACATTCATGTTCACCTAGAATCCCAATGTTTTGTTATTAAGTTTTGGTGAATTTCCTTGAATCCTTCACATAACCTTTAATTTCACATCCAGATTATTCCTTGTAAATTTCTTAGGTCTTAAACCAATTGGGTGGCTCATCTTGAATGGATAAACCATGAGGGTTGAGTTTTTAAATGCTAGAAAATTGACTATGTGGAATATTCAACTTTTCATCAATTATATGGTCATGAAGTTTTTTGGTTGACTGTATAATTGGTTCATCTCATTATTTCATAGATTAATGTGTAGTAGGTTCATAATTATAAATAATTTCTAAGAACAATTAATTGGATTATTGTGCATTCAATCCTCACATAGCCGATTATATGTCTTCTTTCATGATGGATCAACTACATGAAATTTAAGTGATTATATGACATTAAAGTGACTAAATGACAGGTTCACTATGTATTAAATCACAGAATTAGAGAATTTATAACCATGGTCGATAGTGAGGCTCTCCTTATGATCAATGGAACAACTACATGATTGTCTCATGATATTTTGTTTGCATCAACACCAAAACTCCAAGATAATCATAGAATCACACAAAATTCTTCTTAATAGACTAAAAATACCTTATATATTTATCAAACCATCCAATATTTATTGTAATATTTATTATAATAATTTATAAGATCAAATAAAATAATTTAAAATCAATATTTAATCCATTTTTCACTAAATCCCAAAAACACCTATATTCTTAATAGGGGATAATTATCCAGTAAATTATAAAAGTATGGGATTAAAACCATAACAATACTTAATAAAATATATGAAATTATTAGACATTTCATTGTGATAAACTCAAAAAAACATATATTGTCTTGTAAACAACCTTAGATGGCTTAACAGACTGCACCATCATGATCTATGTGAAAAATACAGAGTATATATAAGTTTTTTTTTAATTTTATGAAATGAACATTGTGGAAAAAAGTATAAGGCCCCAGCCTTAAAACTTACTTAAAATTGAATTAAATGAATAATTCACATTGAGGATCTTTTCAGGTTTAGAGTTTTAGAGAATTAGATCATGAAACTTGCATTACATTCCACATTTAAACAAAGTGGTTACATAAAATACAGTATTCATTCTTCCCATCAACGGAAACATATTTAAAATAAAACATGGATTCTTTCTTGACAAATCCTTGACACTATCATCACATCATGTACCCTTCCCTTGTCCTGTGGAAAACATTTCAAAAACTTGGGATGAGCATAAAAAGCTCAGTAAGGGATATAAAAATATGGGAAGGAAACATGAGTACATGTATACATAAGAATGAAATCATACTTTACCCATAAAACATAGGCATATCAAATCATGAATAAATCATAGAAAACATACGACATAAAGGTAACTTGAGGCATTCATAACATTCTTACATAGGGAGTAACCCTCTTGGTTACATTTGGAATACCCATCACAGTATATTCCCTAAAATCTCTTCGGAGAAACCTTAACGTTTCACTCCTTCGCGTTACCCAATGCATTGGAGAGCTATATCGGGCTCACCCGCCCTTAGTTTATCACGGAACCACCTGTTCTTCATAACAATGCCCAAGAACCATAACATAATCGTATCACATAAACATGAATAAAGGAAACATAACATTTCCACATTTCAATCACAATATAACATTTTAGGATATTGAAATAATGAATCCATTCAAAAAGAAACCATTTCCAAAACCATTTAAAACATTTAATAAAGATATTTTTGAATCAAAGTGTCCCATACCACCTTGAAGCTTTTAACATTTTAAACCATTAATATCCATATAAATAAATCCTTAAAACCATTTTGAAAACATGGATATTAATAAGAACAAATAATTAAAACATTTAAAACGATATTTTGGTTAAAGGGGTTTTACCAAAATTAGAGACACTTGAGTACAATAATCGAGGAATAACATTTAGTCAGAACTTTATAATATCATGAGAATAAAAGGATTCATGATATAATACTCCAAAGGACAGTATATACACCATATAAGGTAGAATTGGTGCATAACAACATTGAACCCTCAATAGAAATGTCAAATGTGATGAAATCCCTTATAAAGAAGGTATCCTTAAATTAAGGACAAATAAATCTCAAAAATATGTGTGACAAATATATATACACCCAATATAAGTGGATATTAAGTTTAAAACAATAAAAGGTCATTCACACATATTCAATGGATGACATATTCAATGACTACATGTTGAACCCAAAGAAATCGAAATTGGTTTAAAAAGTTCCCTTGACAGCCTAACGGCATCACATTAAAATGAGTTGATGAGAGATAAAAATTGTATATCATCACATGGACATAAAATTTAAATCAATAAGGATATATGAGAACATATCCCAACATAACAACATGTAAATTAAAAGACCCAACAAAAGAAGTCTTTTAAAAAGAGGAGGGTGAAAGGTTCCCTTACCGACTTGGGTATCTTTCAAAACATACACCCCATGAAAGAAGGACAATAAATAATTGATGTAAATACTCATAAATGAAATTATATTACACAAAGAGTAGAATAATGGCAGTACATACACCACTCAAAGGAAATTGTGGCAAATGTAGCATAAATCTCACGGGAATAAAAGTGAGATGAAAAATCCCTTACGAAAACACGGCAGCCCAACGGCGCCACATAAAACTTCCGAATATGGATTGATGAGATCAAATAGAGTATCCCATCATATTACAATATAATTTACAGCAAGTGGAATAAAAAAAAATATCCCCCAACATTGCAAGGATGAGTTTAAAAGAAGTGACATAGAGGAGAGTACTTAAAAAGAAAGAGAGGTGTAGGATCCCTTACCTCGGGTCCGACTTGACTCGATCGTTCTTTAATCTCCTGAATAATAAACTTGAGTTAATTTCTAATTCCTTAAGAACCTTTTTAAAGTTCATTATTACTTTTATACCACTTATTACCATGTCATACACATTATGTAATCATTTAAGTTAATAATATTTGTTTTGCCGATATTTGGTTCTTAAGTCGAAAGTGGACTTCTTACAATTACACGTTGTTCGTGTGGCCAAATGTTTATTATATCCATAATTTTATTCATTATTTAGATATCATATATGTCATATATATCCAGTACATGCATTCATTTATAACATTACATAATCATTTAGAGGTAAGAAATGAAATGCACCGTTCATGGAGACGGTAAGCCGTACGTACGCATGAACGCTACTTTCATTTCTATTTCGTATTTTATAGAATGAAATAATAATTATATAAAGTTATATTATAATTACAGTATAATATCATATATAATATCATATTTCCATCCTTTATACATCCCACATATGGTATTTAACGAATCAAATCACTTTGAGGGGGCGGTAGTCCGCACTTCCTTAAATGAAGATATCGCGTATACCCATAATGGAAGCCATAAAGGTAAGACAAAAATGAAAAATACATAATCATAAATAAAACATAAACATATTATATATCATATATAAAAATAGTGACATCATAATGGCCACCTTTGAAGGTGTTAAATGAGTATTGAACAATCATCGTTTCGGGAGGCAGAATTTCACCATCCACAGAAACCGTATGTTCTTTAACCATTTGATGTAGTTGTGTGAGAGTGTAGCTAGAATAAATCTTATAAAAACATCCTAGTATATGGAAGATACTGGTGTTGTTACAAAAAATATAAATAAAAATAGTTTAGGGGGTTGGAGAAGCAAAATAAAACAAATGAACATGAGAGAAACAATTACCTTTAAAAGTGTAACTCCTTTTGATTTGAGCCTAAAGGCTTCCTTTGAAAGGATTCTGCCCAAAGGGAATCCTCTAGTATGAGGAGAGGGACGTGGAGAGAGTAAATGGGCAGGGGTTGGCTGAGCCAAAGGCTTGAGGGGTGTGGGAAAAGAGGTAGAGGTGAGGGCCTTTTATAAGAGGAGAGGAGGGGCACTTTTGGAAAGTAAGAAATATTACTTTATTTGAAAATGTGTTTCGGTTTCAAAAGGTCACACATTGGTATAATTCATGTATAAGGTGATAAGGCATCTAAATCCACTCATCCAATTGGTTTTGTCCATGTTTAGGTTGTATATTTTTCATTATCTTTCCATTTTAATTAAATCGTCAAATAATGATGTCATCGCTGCATCATTAATATGTCATAAATAATTTAATTTCTTTAATGTATAAAAATTATAAAACAAATACTATGATATATGAAATCGTTTTATCTTTCCAATGACTATTTATAATCAAACTTTGGACTTGTATAACCCCACTTAAAAATTGTTTTCGTAAAACATATTATGTTTGTGTCATTTTCTCTTTAACATTAAATAAAAAGTAATTTATGTCATTTCCCAACAAAAGTGGATCCATGGGGTACCCAAGTTGACCCATGGCTTTTCTTGGTCGGCCATGACACAACAAATAAGGTTGGGACATGTGTCTAGGTCATTTCATATCATTAAATCATTATTTATACCTTAAACTACACTAATTACTACTAATCGTGATTAAAAACTTAATAAGTTACTATTCACCAAAAAATTATTTTAATCTCATTGAACCACATTTTACTTCTTAATGAAAACCATGTATGTCGGATTTTTTGAAAATCAAAACACAATTATGGAAAAATTTCATTTAAATGAAAAATCAGTTTTTATAAGTACCACTTAGTGGTTTCACTATTCATCAAAAATTGAAGTTTTTCAGAAAATTACCAAAAATTCACCCTAAGATATATTTGATATTCCGAATTCAAAAATGAAGTCTATTTTACAAAATTAAAAACATATTAGTCACATTAATTAATTTAATAATTAATTCCCGCTGTCAGAGCAAATAGCGTGTTTTTATAAAACAATAAGTATCAAAAGATTGACACTAGTTTAAGTCTGATTTCAAAGTGAAATTAATTCCAATGACCACTATTGGATTTAATGGTAAAAATATTTTCTAATTTCAATTTAAAACCAATTCAAAATATTATCTAATCATATAAATAAATTAGATTAAAAAGAGGTTTTGAATTAAAACACAACATTCTACACTATTCATTAAAAAATTAACTTTATCGGAAAAATACCAAAAAATTACACAAAGTAAAATTTGATGTCCTGATTCATAATAAGAGTTTTATTTGGTCCAAAATAATGTATAAGAGTGATCAAAACTATATTTAATGACAGTTCTCCATTAAAAGGCGATAAGTGAACCTTTAGTGAAAACTAGGGCATATACACCTAAAATTTAATTCTTTCAGTATTTTAAGCCTTTAGCTTTTATTGGATAAATGTAAAAACATCAAAAAACATATATAATCATATTTTAGTTATTTATATCCATTCCCACCATTATAACGGCTACATGTTAACTACCATTTAAAATAATATTATTTTATTATTAGAGTGCAACGTAAGATTCCCAAGAAACTAGTTGTTGCGTGTTGGGTACGCCATCGAGCATAGCGTCCCCTTTAAAGTCATATTAATATTTTATTCACAAATATGGATACATATGAAAATGTCTATTCTTTATTTACCTGGGGTGTTACATACTTCCCCCCTTTTGGGAATTGCGTCCTCGCAATTTTAAAATTTCGCTTGGAAACATCCTTGAAAGTCCCACATCGGAACAAGAGTCGGTAAAACAATCACTTTAAAATAAAGAAAGATAAGCACAGAGGTCACCCGAGTTAACCCATACTAGGACTCCATGTAAGAAAACATGGACATGGAGGAGAAAACATAGGGTCATTTTCTAATGGAGAGTGATAGAAAACATGTTTAGGAGAAAGTTAACAACGAGAAAATCACAAACTTGTGATGGGTTAAACGGTATTCGATTCCCCAGTAGGAAAAGTTAATAGAAAACATTTTTGTTTTAAGTTACTTTTTATTGAGGAATTTATTCATAAGGAAGCATAATCACATATCATGTTGACTTTCAACTTTTACTAGATTCCTTAGTCAAACTCATATTTTTTCCAAAAGACGAGTATTTAGGGAGACTTGTTCGCATTAAGAGTACTATAAACAACTTCTAGAGAATCACCTAATCCACAAAAGAGAAATATATACTTCCCATATCATTAGACCTTAACCATAACCAAAACCAAAAAGGTTAGTACAAGGTCAGATAATCCAGAAAAGGATAACCCTTTATAAAAAGAAAATCTATTCTTAATCTCAAAATTTGTCCAAAAAACACAAAGTTCAACGAGGACCATCCGATAAACAATTTGTCCATAAAATTCTTCAAAGTAAACCAATATAATATTGAAACCCAAATATTTGAAGGATTTAGTCACATAGTATTCCAAGTTAAATCGTAACATTTATCTCCAAACAACATTAGTTGCTCCTAAAGTCTCGTATTGAAAAGTAATTAACCTAATCACATATCCTCCATGATAGGTTAATCATTTTCATAAATAACCCAAAATCATCTTACTCCTAATTCATAAAATTATATAACTAGAAAGAATCATTCAAACTAACCAGGGACTTCACGTAGTCCAGTGGTAGGCGATAAATACAAGTCGCACTTTGGTTGTGGGTTCGATTCCCGCAGCTTTGTCCTGATGTGACGGGATGTCACACGGTCTGCATGTTGTCCTTTTTCCAAAACTATATAATTCTCAAAACATTCCCCAAAACGAGATAAAATCTTCAAAAATAATCATAACATATTTTAACCTCAATTTTATCTCATGCCTTTCACTTCAATTATAACATTTAGTAACCCATAATTACCTCAAAAGTAAGGATCATATAAACCCAAATGGTTCTTTATAACTATGTCCACAAAAGAAAAGATAACTATTCCTTGGATAAATTTGCCTATATTAAACATCAGGGTTACACATAATATAAAAAGTCTTCTAATGTAACCCCATCATCAAAAGAGACTTGATACTCTTAAGAATTTCACCATAACTCTTGAAGCCCTTATATGTTGACATCTTACTCATTCAACATTCTTCATGATCCATTATCCATTCCTTTCCAACCTATTCCGAAATACCTATTTCCTACAAACAAAATCATGAATCATATCCTAAGATTCCAAAATAGGAAAACAATAGTCATGAAATAGTACATACCTTTGATTGGTCATTGTCAGTTTCTTCATCCTCAATCGGAATGGCATTAGGTATTGGTAAACGAATATTGGTACTCTCTTGGTGACCCCATTCACGAAACTTCTTCATTGGACATGTGTTTGCATAATGACCATGCACACCACATTTAAAACATTCAATTGATCCCTCAGAAAGAACTTCTTTCCCTTTCCTCGAGTCAACTGGATGCTTCCTTTTTCTATGGCAGGTTCTTGCTTTATGACCTTCATTTCCACATCTATAGCATATTTCTGTCCCTTTGAAACATTTTCCTAGGTGTTTCTTTCCACATCTTTGACACATAGGTTTTTGAACACACTTACCTTTATGATTATTACCTGTACTTCCGTAGGGATTTGTTTCTTGCATATATGATGCCTTAGAGAAATCTCCAAGGTTTAGGTGGTCAATCATGACTCTAGATAGATGGTTGAGGATAATCAAAAGAGTTCTCATTACAGCTCCCATATCATTCAGTTTCTTGCTCAAAAAACTGTCACAGTTTCCTTCACATCCACTGTTACTTTGGTGCCTGCTAGATCCAGCCATTTACTAAAACCAAAAAGGTCAGTGTGAGTATATCAACAAAACCATCATGTACTAATGAGGAAGATAAACACTATGATACACTTACTCATTCACTTTATCTAAAACTGAGACTCTTTCTGAAATCCTAACCATTATGGTAATGTCACTTATGCTTAAAGAATACCCTAACCTCTAAAGTTATCTAAACCGACCTTTGATACCAACTATAAGGCCCCAGCCTTAAAACTTACTTAAAATTGAATTAAATGAATAATTCACATTGAGGATCTTTTCAGGTTTAGAGTTTTAGAGAATTAGATCATGAAACTTGCATTACATTCCACATTTAAACAAAGTGGTTACATAAAAGACAGTATTCATTCTTCCCATCAACGGAAACATATTTAAAATAAAACATGGATTCTTTCTTGACACATCCTTGACACTATCATCACATCATGTACCCTTCCCTTGTCCTGTGGAAAACATTTCAGAAACTTGGGATGAGCATAAAAAGCTCAGTAAGGGATATAAAAATATGGGAATGAAACATGAGTACATGTATACATAAGAATGAAATCATACTTTACCCATAAAACATAGGCATATCAAATCATGAATAAATCATAGAAAACATACAACATAAAGGTAACTTGAGGCATTCATAACATTCTTACGTAGGGAGTAACCCTCTTGGTTACATTTGGAATACCCATCACAATATATTACCTAAAATCTCTTCGGAGAAACCTTAACGTTTCACTCCTTCGCGTTACCCAATGCATTGGAGAGCTATATCGGGCTCACCCACCCTTGGTTTATCACGGAACCACCCGTTCTTCATAACAATGCCCAAGAACCATAACATAATCGTATCACATAAACATGAATAAAGGAAACATAACATTTCCACATTTCAATCACAATATAACATTTTAGGATATTGAAATAATGAATCCATTCAAAAAGAAACCATTTCCAAAACCATTTAAAAAATTTAATAAAGAGATTTTTGAATCAAAGTGTCCCATACCACCTTGAAGCTTTTAACATTTTAAACCATTAATATCCATATAAATAAATCCTTAAAACCATTTTGAAAACATGGATATTAATAAGAACAAATAATTAAAACATTTAAAACGATATTTTGGTTAAAGGGGTTTTACCAAAATTAGAGACACTTGAGTACAATAATCGAGGAATAACATTTAGTCAGAACTTTATAATATCATGAGAATAAAAGGATTCATGATATAATACTCCAAAGGACAGTATATACACCATATAAGGGTGAATTGGTGCATAACAACAATGAACCCTCAATAGAAATGTCAAATGTGATGAAATCCCTTATAAAGAAGGTATCCTTAAATTAAGGACAAATAAATCTCAAAAATATGTGTAACAAATATATATACACCCAATATAAGTGGATATTAAGTGTAAAACAATAAAAGGTCATTCACACATATTCAATGGATGACATATTCAATGACTACATGTTGAACCCAAAGAAATCGAAATTGGGTTAAAAAGTTCCCTTGACAGCCTAACGACATCACATTAAAATGAGTTGATGAGAGATAAAAATTGTATCTCATCACATGGACATAAAATTTACATCAATAAGGATATATGAGAACATATCCCAACATAACAACATGTAAATTAAAAGACCCAACAAAAGAAGTCTTTTAAAAAGAGGAGGGTGAAAGGTTCCCTTACCGACTTGGGTATCTTTCAAAACATACACCCCATGAAAGAAGGACAATAAATAATTGATGTAAATACTCATAAATTAAAGTATATTACACAAAGAGTAGAATAATGTCAGTACATACACCACTCAAAGGAAATTGTGGCAAATGTAGCATAAATCTCACGGGAATTAAAGTGAGATGAAAAATCCCTTACGAAAACATGGCAGCCTAACGGCGCCACATAAAACTTCCGAATATGGATTGATGAGATCAAATAGAGTATCCCATAATATTACAATATAATTTACAGCAAGTTTAATATAAAAAAAATCCCCCAACATTGCAAGGATGAGTTTAAAAGAAGTGACATAGAGGAGAGTACTTAAAAAGAAAGAGAGGTGTAGGATCCCTTACCTCGGGTCCGACTTGACTCGATCGTTCTTTAATCTCCTGAATAATAAACTTGAGTTAATTTATAATTCCTTAAGAACCTTTTTAAAGTTCATTATTACTTTTATACCACTTATTACCATGTCATACACATTATGTAATCATTTAAGTTAATAATATTTGTTTTGCCGATATTTGGTTCTTAAGTCGAAAGTGGACTTCTTACAATTACACGTTGTTCGTGTGGCCAAATGTTTATTATATCCAGAATTGTATTCATTATTTATATATCATATATGTCATATATATCCAGTACATTCATGCATTTATAACATTACATAATCATTTAGAGGTAAGAAATGAAATGCACCGTTCATGGAGACGGTAAGCCGTACGTACGCATGAACGCTACTTTCATTTCTATTTCGTATTTTATAGAATGGAATAATAGTTATATAAAGGTATATTATAATTACAGTATAATATCATATATAATATCATATTTCCATCCTTTATACATCCCACATATGGTATTTAACGAATCAAATCACTTTGAGGGGGCGGTAGTCCGCACTTCCTTAAATGAAGATATCGTGTATACCCATAATGGAAGCCATAAAGGTAAGACAAAAATGAAAAATACAGAATCATAAATAAAACATAAAAATATTATATACAATATATAAAAATAGTTACATCATAATGGCCACCTTTGAAGGTGTTAAATGAGTATTGAACAATCATCGTTTCGGGAGGCAGAATTTCACCATCCACGGAAACCGTATGTTCTTTAACCATTTGATGTAGTTGTGTGAGAGTGTAGCTCGAATAAATCTTATAACAACATCCTAGTATATTGAAGATAATGTTGTTGTTACAAAAAAAATAAATAAAAATAGTTTAGGGGGTTGGAGAAGCAAAATAAAACAAATGAACATGAGAGAAACAATTACCTTTAAAAGTGTAACTCCTTTTGATTTGAGCCTAAAGGCTTCCTTTGAAAGGATTCTGCCCAAAGGGAATCCTCTAGTATGAGGAGAGGGATTTGGAGAGAGTAAATGGGCAGGTTTTGGCCGAGCCAAAGGCTTGAGGGGTGTGGGAAAATAGGTAGAGGTGGGGGCCTTTTATAAGAGGAGAGGAGGGTCACTTTTGGAAAGTAAGAAATATTACTTTATTTGAAAATGTGTTTCGGTTTCAAAAGGTCCCACATTGGTATAATTCATGTATAAGGTGATAAGGCATCTAAATACACTCATCCAATTGGTTTTGGCCATGTTTAGGTTGTATATTTTTCATTATCTTTCCATTTTAATTAAATCGTCAAATAATGATGTCATCGCTGCATCATTATTATGTCATAAATAATTTAATTTCTTTAATGTCTAAAAATTATAAAAAAAATAATATGATATAGGAAATCGTTTTATCTTTCCAATGACTATTTATAATCAAACTTTGGACTTGTATAACCCCACTTAAAAATTGTTTTCGTAAAACATATTATGTTTGTGTCATTTTCTCTTTAACATTAAATAAAAAGTAATTTATGTCATTTCCCAACAAAAGTGGATCCATGGGGTACCCAAGTTGACCCATGGCTTGTCTTGGTCGGCCATGACACAACCAATAAGGTTGGTACATGTGTCTAGGTCATTTCATATCATTAAAGCATTATTTATACCTTAAACTACACTAATTACTACTAATCGCGATTAAAAACATAATAAGTTACTATTCACCAAAAAATTATTTTAATCTCATTGAACCAAATTTTACTTCTTAATGACAAACATGTATGTCGTATTTTTTGAAAATCAAAACACAATTATGGAAAAATTTCATTTAAATGAAAAATCAGTTTTTATAAGTACCACTTAGTGGTTTCACTATTCATCAAAAATTGAAGTTTTTCAGAAAATTACCAAAAATTCACCCTAAGCTATATTTGATATTCCGAATTCAAAAATGATGTCTATTTTACAAAATTCAAAACATATTAGTCACATTAATTAATTTAATAATTAATTCCCGCTGTCAGAGCAAATAGCGTGTTTTTATAAAACAATAAGTATCAAAAGATTGACACTAGTTTAAGTCTGATTTCAAAGTGAAATTAATTCCAATCACCAATATTGGATTTAATGGTAAAAATATTTTCTAATTTCACTTTAAAACCAATTCAAAATATTATCTAATCATATAAATAAATTAGATTAAAAAGAGGTTTTGAATTAAAACACAACATTCTACACTATTCATTAAAAAATTAACTTTATCGGAAAAATACCAAAAAATTACACAAAGTAATATTTGATGTCCCGATTCTTAATAAGAGTTTTATTTGGTCCAAAAGAATGTATAAGAGTGATCAAAACTATATTTAATGACAGTTCTCCATTAAAAGGCGATAAGTGAACCTTTAGTGAAAACTAGGGCAAATACACCTAAAATTTAATTCTTTCCGTATTTTAGGCCTTTAGCTTTTATTGGATAAATGTAAAAACATTAAAAAAACATATATAATCATATTTTAGTTATTTATATCCATTCCCGCCATTATAACGGCTACATGTTAACTACCATTTAAAATAATATTATTTTATTATTAGAGTGCAACGTAAGATTCCCAAGAAACTCGTTGTTGCGTGTTGGGTACGCTATCGAGCATAGCATCCCCTTTAAAGTCATATTAATATTTTATTCACAAATATGGTTAAATATGAAAATGTCTATTCTTTATTTACCTGGGGTGTTACAAAAAGTCTTTAAAAAATAAACCTAAAGGAAATGAGAGACAATTCAGAATCCCTTATGTCATTTCACGTGCCCCATGCATGTGGGCATGTGGGTTTATGTGTGTGGCCATGTTAGGTCACACACACGGTGCACACAACCCAAGTTAGGTATGATGGACCTGACCTAAATCACACCTACCCATACTACATGAATGCATTCCAAAATAAGGCACCCCACCCACCACATGGTGGGTGGGGAATCACTTCATCCAGTGGGATCAAATAGATATGGGGTAAATTATATACTTCCAAACTCTTTTTTCAACTGCATAATAGCCATTTAAAGGGGAGATCCTTTAGGAAAACTAAAAAAACTCATGATTTTCCCTTCCCATTAGCATCGAACACATCAATGGATAGATTTACTCGATGCCACAAGGCACAAATCATGACCAGTTTTTCTTGATGTTGTTGGATGAAGCTCATAGATAACCCTCTACTGAGGTGTATGGGCCCATATGTGACCAAAATTACTTTAATTTCACCAATCTCAATGTAGACTACCCTAACAATAGATATCCAATCTCATCTATTGTTCCAATTTTCCAAAATAATAAAAAAAATACCAAAAAATTAAGAAAAAAAGAATCCTATCTCACATAATATAAACAAATCTTCAAGGTAACCGCATCTCTATCCAACTCCAATCACCTCTCAGGATGAGGTCCCACTCCATCTCCTACTTATAAAATATACAAGGGGAGGTATCCTCTTCACATTTATGAAAATTCAAATAGAAATGGGGCATAGTGGGAGAGTAGATAAAAATTTAAAAATAATAAAAAAAATTAATTTAAATTAATACATTCTTAAAACCACCTGCAACAACTTAACACAAATAACTCTGATGGATACTCATATTGTAGCACACCTAGTAAACATCCAATTCCCCAGAGACAATTTCAGTGTCAGATTTCACATTGGAGGCCTTTTTTAGGATTAAGATCACAATTACTGAAAATTAAGCTTGTGGGAATGTTCTACATCCCAAAATTAAAAAAAACCATCAAATAATTTTTTAAAGATCACTTTAGTTGTTAGATTTACCATTTTAACATTTTTAGATGATTTGGGATCTGAAATTTTGAAACAATAAATGTATTCGTTGGGGTAAAACCAAGGTCACCACATAGGATACTTCTAGAATCTTATGATTACACATTATGCTTCCTATTAGATTCATAGGATGATTTGAAAGGTCTTGTGATTATACCTAATGCATCCAATGATACTCCTAGGATGCTTGAGAGTATATGGTGATTACATATGATGCTTCCCATGAGATGAATATAAAACTTCTTATGATCTAGATATTATTCTTAATTCCAAATAAATATAATAAATGAGATGTAAGAGAGGTGGAAACTACCCCCATTAGTTTTATTTATGAGTTGATCTTGGGGGGATAATTTTTTCATGAGTGATCATATATACTTATGTATAAATATTCATGAGTTTACAGTGTATTAAATGAATCCAATGGTGTTATATTTCATTCTATGAGACATTTGTCCATAGAAAAGGAAAATATGGTCGATTTGTGGTGTCACCCTAGAACTCAAGTATGCTTGAACAATGTATTTATTTTTTCCAATCATATCACATGTGTATAAACTATAGTAATGGTTATGTTTGGGAGGAAATTGGTGGTGACCTTCCAATTTTTACTCAGAACCTACTCGAACAACTATTATACTTGGGTGACCGAGGAAACCTCATTGATAATAAGATTATTTTAGATAGAGGAATAAAATTTCATGATCGAGATAGAGGGGATCAATGCAGATTTAGAGACTATGACGAGATGAGGTTTGAGGTTGGTAGGAGAGCCTCCTTTATTTATTATATTGTATATGTCATTAGACTATTGGGAGATTGGTTGTGATGTTTGACTGTAAGATGAATTTTATTTGTTATAGTTTGATTGTGTTTATTTTTTTTTATACTTTTATTATTTGTGATATATTATTTTTGGAAATTTATGCTATTGTTTATAGTATAGTCTCTCCATGGTAACATCATAGGACCTCACTGTTTGTCAGCAACCTTTGGCATACGAGGAGGAATGCCTGAGGTCACATATCACAAAAATATTTTCTGATGGGAAGTCCATGTTACCACTGATATAAGATTGATGTTCTTGGTTTCACTATTACAAATGAGATATTTATTAAGTATGATGTGTTTATTTGAGATTTATATTATGGTCTTGGATATTGGCTCATTATAAAGAGTCTTGTGTACATGAATCATTTTTGGCATGTATAATTCACAAGAAATTTGTGTGACTTAATGTGATTAATTTCACTGAAAATTAAATTTAGATTATTTAAAGTGTAAACAATAGATTATATAGAGTTTTCACATATTTATTTTTAGTGAAATTCTACTTATCTAAGATACACTATATCTTCTTTGATAATAGGTTATGTGGATCCTATGACCAAGTACATGGAATGTGATATCTGATATGTGTGTGTGTGTGTCTATATATATATATGAGAACCCAAAAGTGGGTCTGACAGAACATGATTTTTTTCTTGTTATTTGTGGTGGGAGAAATGATTTTTCCCTAAGAGGAGTGACCTATTTGAGATATGATTAAGGGTTGGTAGGGAAATATGGGTGCCTTTAATATGCATCCCAAGATATTTACGTGTCAAGTTCTATGATTTTGTAGCATGAAGCCTTCCTGTTGTTATTATAGGTGGTTTTTATATATGTGGATTTCCCTAGAGATGGGCTATCCTAGATATGTGAATGCCTTAGAGATAAGAATAATGGGTTTATATTTTCATTTTAGAATGATACACAAGTGGTTCTATCATATATGCGATATAATCAAGTTGATACCTTTGATATAAAGAAATATTAAGAACATATGGTTGTTATTATATGATAGGTTTGATATAAATAAGATTCATGATAAGCTTAGAATTAGGATAATGAGCATATGACTGATTAGAAATTACATGAGGTGGTCGAATTTGACTGATATGGTAGAGTGGAATCTTTGTGTATTTCTTTATTGGTATGTATTATTTTTGGTAATGTGGTACATTGAGAACTAGTAGAAAGAATGACTTTTGTAGTGGAATGAGGTGCACATGAATGTTTTCATAAGTACGGTTTACTTAAAATGGGTTATAGATATACTATTTTTGAGATGGTTAGGTGTGGAAATGGTGGACTATGGTTTTAGTGGGAGTGGTAAATTTACCTCTATGGATAGAGGTGACATTGGAAATGGATCAAAGGGTAGTGGCACAATCGATCCCGGTTTGATCCTAGATCAATATTGCCTAGTATGGGTGATCGTAACTCAAGAGGAGAGAAACACATGTGATATTCAATACTATCATCATTTTTACTCAATGATTGGTGTATGTAAATCCATATAGTAGTGATCACACCATGGTATTCTAGAGGATTGTACCCTCATTATAGATGTAATTTTCTGTGGAATCTAAGGATGATGATCTTGGTAATAAAGAAACATGTTTCTACCACTGTTTTGAATCGGTGCTCTGTTATGAGTGATATGGTCAAGTCTAGTCATTATATTCATTAATTGATAAATTATTATCCATGGAGATTAGTGTTTTGTTTTTCCAAGGAAACAATGATGATACTCTCATGGTGGGGCTCATCATATCAATCGTAGAGGCATGAACCTTGTGTGGGTAGGATAGTGGGTGTGATGAGACCAGTTCTTAGATGGTCAATATGGAATTAAGATACTAGGGAATAGGTAAACATTAATTTTTCTAATTCCATAATGAATTAAAGATAAAAGGATTTAAATAAGGAATGGTATAGAGTCCATGTATTAGCACTGGCCTTGGGTTTGAGTTGATATAATACAAGAGTGATTCAAATCAGAGACATGCTTGTAATCATGGGTGAAGTATGGATAATGTTATAGTTGGTTGAGGATTCAATTATGGATTTATTTTTAGTGTTAGTTTTGGACTTAGGTGAGGGTGTTTGTGAAAATTTGGGATGCCTCTGGGAATTAAGGCATAATGATCGGGTGATGAGATAGCACGTCAGTGGGTGAAGTCGAGTGTATTTAAGGAAAATTAAAGAAAATAAGTAATGTATAATAGTTTAATTATTTTAATTGTAATGATATGCATATTTCACGGATCATGTTCATGGATTGATGGAATTGTGTTTCAGTAGGCTGTTATAATGGTGGGGAGCACCATGGATCAAAATCAACCTTTATGAGTAGAGACTTATAATGGGGAGAAACACGAGCCTAAGGATGAATCAATTGATGAAACCTTTGTGTCCCAATATATATGGGTTCCATTGATCACCATATTAATATTGCTGAAGGTTTTGATTCATATATTAGTTTTTGATCAATAGTGCACATTATGATTGGAGTTGTGTAGAAAAACCTCATTTGGTGTTTTAGGGTAGAACGAGGAAAGTTAATGTAGCTTTCAAGATTGATGTTGGAAAGTAATCTTGGGTAAAATATTATAAATACTTATTTAGAATGAAAAGTGTTATTGTAGGGATATTGTAAAATCACATGTTGTTATAGGTTGTGAAATTCAAATACAATTTGAATTTTTGGTCCCATAGTAGGATACATTTTGAGAGTCATGATTTAGATTTTAATTCTGAGAGTTGGGATGTCTCAATGAGGTATTACTTGATATGGATTTAGTATCATGGTAAGTATTAGTTTTTTTTGTTAAGGTTGAATGATTTTTCCATGATTTTATATTTTTGGAATGATTTTTCCTTTGTTATAATATTATATAAAATCTTTTGAATCCATAGGGGTAAAAATTCATGGTTTGTTTTTCCTTGGTACAGAGGTGTATTAATTAAAAACAATTTCAAATAATTGTTTTGAAAAAACTATGTACAATGATGAAATATTTCATATGGTTCTATATAGTTCTCACTTGTTTTGGAAAACCATGTGTCCAACCAATGTGAGGGGGTGTGGCTCAAGGTAGTGTGGGCTGCATGGTTTTTCCAACCCTTAGTCCAAACAGTTTGACTACCTAGATTTTATTAAAAATGGTAAAATTAAAATTTTCCCTCAAGATATTTTATGATTTAGTCCCCCTATTTCCTCCCAATAATATCGATGAACCAGGGAGATCTGCCCCATTTTTCCCTCACAATTCCCCTTGGTTAGGGGTGGGTTCTTATGAAATTTCTTAGTTATTTGAGAAGATTTATTCTTTATTTTACCTCCCTTACTCTCCCCTTATTTTATCCTCTAATTTAGTTTAGTTTCAACTAGTATTTGTTTTGATAAATCCACTAATTTAAGGAGAAGTCATATCATTATGATAGTGATTTTTTTTGGTGTGGGTAAAAGACATCCCATGGAGATGAACACACACCATTGATCACTATTTTTTGAGAGTTACATCACATGGTGAGTTTATTTAGTAGTTTTTCCTAAATTGAATGAATTTGAATTTTTAATAGAAGTCGGTTGATATATATTTTGACTAAAATGGTGTCAAGAGCACACTATGGAATATCTATGGTCTTTTAGTCCTAGTTTTGAAAATATTATAACGCCAATAAAGTTCATAGATTTTTTTTTCTATTTTAATTAAATTGAATTATTAATTATAATTTTTTATAATTAATTATTTTGGAAGTAATGGATAAAGGTATGAGTTCATGAGTTGATACAAGGTTAGATGAGTCTTGGATAAGAGTGAGAGATAGTGGTTGGTATTTTCTTAAAGGGAGAAACTATGTATGAGGTTGGTTTTACCTTGAACATCTCTCAAAGTTCAAGAAATTTATTATATAGCATGTGATATTTATCCTTGAAAATTTTGGGAAAGTAAACTTGAATTTAGAAATTAATTTTTTCCCTTTAAAATTTTTGAGGAGATCAAAAGTATCTTGGGACACGGTGGACCCTTGACACTTTTTTGATGCCTCAACCACCGATTTCTATGAGTTTGAGCATAGAAAATGTTCCATGGAGTACATATAACATAGAGGGGTAAAAATGAATAATGTAACTTATAGTTTCCTCGGTATGGGTTACTTTAGAAACATCCTTTTATAGGGGAGTGTGTGATTAAATGATTAGTTGAGAAGGACATGATATGACCATGAGATATCTTATATACTTATGGATAATTTTTTGTAGAGTAGGGTGATTGTTCCTCCCAAATAGTATGTGTGTAATTGGGTGGGCATACCCTGGGTAGGATTTATATATTGGTTGGGGATGAGAATAATGACCTTTGATGAATAGGTATATGAGATGGACATTATAACTTCCCTCTTGAGTAATGATAGTGTGTATTTTATTATGAGTCTTGTGAGGTCGGAACATGATCATGGTAATGTTGAGGGATTTTTTTCCTTTGAGTGATGGGTTTGACCCTGAGATTTGGGAATAAGATAGCATAAATCATATTGGGTATTCAAATTAGGATGAGTCCAAGGGAACCAAAATGGATACTTTAAGTATCCATTGTTGATATCAAGAGTTACATTATAACATAAAGATCAACAAGGATATCCTAGCATTGTTGTTGTGAAACAAATGGGTTGCATGATCAAGTTTCCACCCAGTGAATTGTGTGTTGGGTTTAGAATTTTACCAAACCATATTATTATTAATGATATGAGATATTATTGGTTGGATTCTTACCCCCAATTTTTATATGAGATATTGTTGGGTGGATAATGTCCTTCGATTATATATGATATGGATGGAAGGGATAAACTACACTTGATAATAAATAATTATAATAAATGACATCCCTAGGATGATATTTAGGATATGGTGATTCCAACTTCTATTTAATATGATATGCTTAGGATGATTCCTAGGATCTAGTGATTACACCTGATAATAAATGAGATTCATAGGATTCTTCTTAGGATCTGGTGATTTCATTTGATGTTACCTATGAGATTCATGGATTTCTTCTTAAGATCTAGTGATTGAACCTAATTCTTCCAATTAGATTCCTTGGATTATTACTATTATGTAGTGACTGTGAAAGATACTAAATAAATGTAAAAAATGATATGGAAAATAGGGACACACTACCCTCAATTAGTTGTATATATGTGGGGAACCAAGTATTTCACTTCTCCCTTGAGTGACCAAATATACTTATGTATACATATTCATGATATTTTATAGTAGGAAATATATCCCATAAATTTTATGTGATATTCTCAAACACATTTGGCACTGGAAAAAGAAGGTATGGTCGATTCCGAGTTGCATCTTAAAACCCATGGATCGATAGTAACAATTTATTTATTCTTATGGACTATATATAAAATTTATGAGCATGTAATATGTTAAAAAACTATAATCATAGATATGTTAGTTATTCAATTAGCGGGGCCCTATTTATTTTTACTCACACCCTAATCAGGTGACCATTGTAGTTTGGATCCAAATAAGACCTCATTGATCATAGAATCATGTAAGGAAGAGGTCTAACATTACATGATCTGGATGGAGAGACTCAATGTGGATTTAGAGATTTTGATGAGATGAGGCTTGATGATTATTATATAACCTCCATGTATATTATTTATTTGTTATATAGTATATGTATTTGGTCCAATGTGTGACTGGTTGTGATGTATGACTGTATGATACATATCATTTGTTACATTATGATTGTGTTTGTTATTCTGCATACTTTAATTATTTATTACAGAGGATGTTTGGTTATTTTTACAATTGTTTAATCTTATATGAGGATATAATCACCCCATAATAACACTATATAATATCTCTTCTAGTCAGAATACTCTAGAATATGAGGTGGCATGCTCGAGGTCTTGTGAGACCTCTAATATGGTCACTTGTGAGTGGTTTTGGGCTTGGGACATGATATTTTCACCAAGAGGATGATCAAAATTATGGAAGGCAAAACTTAAGGTGTTATTATTGGTGTTTTGGTTCCTTTTGACCAAAAGCCTATGAATTCTAGTATAACATTTCACTTTCTTGGGTTTGGAATGAATCAAGGTGGACAAACTAAGAAAAGAGAAGATGTTTCTCTACAAAGAGTAGAAATAGGTTGATATGGTTAGATATGTAACTAAGAAACCTAAATTCTATGTAGTTAAAATATATTTGATTATATAGAATAAATCCATGAAATATGTGATAAAAAAGGTCACTATGATGAAGAATACATGATAAAACTTTTTTAAAAAACTCTATATGGAACTGGAGATAAGAATTCTCAATAAAATGAAAGAATATATGAACACTTTGGTTATTAAAGGTTCTTTAAAAAAGGAAACAAAAATAAATCAAAAGAAAGTGAATTTGGTAAATCAATATAAGAATATTCAATTGAAGAAGTTGAATGACATGGGAGTTTTTCAAAAACTGATAACATATGAACTCCTGATATTTTATTTGGGTGGTGAAATTTGGATAAACAAAAATAAAAGGATTGCATAAATATCCTACCATCACAATGATAAATGATAAATAATATGAAGCTAGCATTAGATGACTCATGTGGTTTGATGGATCTTGTTAAGATCAATAACCCACACATGGAGAAAACCAAGATGAGAAAGATGACCATAATTAACATGGAATGAATTTTCAAGGAATTTTAATGATATGCATGAAGAGTTTTCCCCAAATTATATTAATAAATAATAGAGGATCTTGGTTGTGAGGGAACTCTCAACCATGTTTCCCTCCCTAAGGAGAAAATTAGTTACACCTTATTCGATATTATTTGTTTAATAATATTTAAATTAAATAATGGAATTTGATTCTTTTAAGGGTTATATGAATTTTATGATAGCTATAAATTATGATATTTCATCCAGCATGGAGTACTTGAAGACTCCTTTTAAGACTTTAATTGTTATTAAAAAATTCTTGGAGTCTATTTTTGAAATAAAACTACCATGATAAGGATTATTAGAGTGTATCTCTTAAGGGGGATATAATGAAAAGAAAAAGTTTTGTATTTTTATCATTTAATGTTAAATTTATAATTCTATAAAAAAAATTATAGATGAATTTGAGGCATGAAAACAACTTTCTTATTCTAATTTTAATTCTATAAAAACTAATGTATTAAGTGGGAGTAAGTGTTAAGCTAAAAAAGGGGTAAGGTATTATTGTTCATGAATATATTTTTATGCTTTTGTTGAAGGTGAGTGTATTTTATACATTTGTTAATAAATATATATGAATAACCCATGAAAAGAGAAAACACTTTTGGCATCACATGCCATATAATTTATGGATATCTTTGAGTCATAAAATATTCAATCATGTTTTCTAATTGAAAAATTTCCCATATAGACTAAAAATTATCAATTTATGGATCAATTTTAAGAGAAAATTTATTCCATGCTTCTATAACATAATTTAGGTTTTATCTTCCAAGAAAGGGGAGAATATGACATTTTAAGAATTGAAAAGTGAGATATATTTTCATTTACACTATCACATTTTAACTTATTTTCTATAAGGGGAGGTGAATATCATTGTCTTTATTATTGAAATGGGTATTAATAAAAAATCAAAAGAGTTATATTTAAAAACCAAAATTAATTTATTTATTTTTGGTTGTTTGTTTTGTAAATAAGTTCATGTGAAGAAAAGTCAGTGAATTTTAATATTTGGTGATGGAAACTGGGATTCTTCTTGGAGAACTTGAAAATAAATATTATGGGAGTAGCATATACATGTGATGATTATTGAGTTGGTTTGTAGTGGATTCTTGGTAGGTAAAGTTAAAGATATAACCACTATCTACAATAGTTTTAAATTGATTTTAAAGGATCTTTTCAGTGAACCCCATGAATAAATTTAATAAAAGAATAAAATCTAGATATACATAAAGAGGTATAGAACACATATGTGTAAATCAGCAAAGATATGGAACACATATTTGTAAATCTATCTAAATGTAATAATAACTCTATAAAAACTATTTAATATCCCAAAAGTTATAAAAGTTTCCAACATTAACAAGATTCATATAGGGGAAATTTAAGATTCATTTGACTCCCATGTGAAGGTAAATTTATACTATAGAAAATAAATATTTGAAAAATTAGCGTTCCCACACTGATAAATTAATGATTCATATAACACATGAATATGAGTTATTAGTTACCTAACCATTTTTCAAAGTCATGATGTTATATAGAAATGTAAGATTCCTTTATTTTTACAATAGGATTGATGACTGGGATATTTGAAAAGGTTAGATACTCACATTGTAGTGTAATAGTAATTTACTCTTATATAAAAATTTTAAAAAATAAAATTTAAGAGTCCATCAATTTAAATAATATGAGAATATTGAAAAGGCTGGAATATACTTATGGATATTAAAAGATTCATTGTTGGAACTATTATTTATATAAATAAGAATCAAAATTATTCAAATATAACTGTTATTCAATATAGGTTTTTAGAATTGAGACATGTTGGGGAGAAGTAGAACACATCGTAGAAGATGTATGAGAATAAAACCAAATATGAAGACGCATTCGTGTTATTATATACAACCAAGTTGCGAATATATTCATTCAAGCGAGTGTGGAGTAATAAATGTGAATATATTTAGTGGTGATTTTTTAGAAAGATTTATCTTGAGTTTCTTGGGAGATTTGACACTGAGTAAATGAGATAAAAGATGGATGTAATTTTGACCAATTTTAAATGATAAGAATACATTACAAAAAATCTTGGGTGGTTTCTAAAAAACTATGAAAAATAATATCAACTTGAATTTTTATAGGTATTAAAAATCGAAGAATAATTTTAAGAATGGTGATATCATTGAGAACCTCATACTATAATCAAATAGAAACTCTCGTGTATCGAAGAAGATGAAATAGAAAACATCCTAAAATAAGAAACTATGTGATAAGGAAGAATTAATGATATAAATTCTTATGATACCTTGATATAATAGAATACAATTTAGAATACTGATAAGAACAAATATCCCCTGCTAAGTCGAGGAAATAAAAATCAGATGATATAGGATCACTATTGAAAAAAAGGAACATGATGTGTGTGTGCATTCTCTCAATCATACATCACTCATTTTAAAAGATTAAGGAGAATATTTATATGAATTATATACTATTAAATATACTTTAGCTATTGAAGACCCGATATTTAGGATAAATTTCTTTCTTTTATATGAAGACATCTGGAATTGAAATGAAGATATTGTTCTCCTAAGAGCATAAGAATGAGAAGGAATACTGAAGGCATCATTATAAATAAACTTTTGGGAAACAAAAAGTATTCAGAAGATTTTAAAATAGTTAAAAGAGTGTCCAAAATTCATAGAAGTCATCCTTCAATTCATTCATGTGTGTTATGTATTTTTGGGAGATTGTATGTATTGTAAAATTTTGTGTTTTATTGTGAAAATATATGTTTTTTCGGAAATGAACACTAAAATGGTTAGGTCCCACATCAGGACCAGGCCTTTTAAAAACCCCATGATACTTTACTATTTTTTCATTTGGTTGTATATGGGTAAAGGTGAGAATTCATGAAAGAGTGAATCAAGATCTTAAATGGACTTATATGTTCATTTCTAATGAGAAACAATTGTAAAAAAAATTATTACTGATTCTATCTTCCTCACTTAGTGATATAATAGAATATCAGGTCTCTTTAAGACTACTTCATCTATATCCAAAAGTTAATATAGGATTTTATTAATATCAATATGACTAACAACACACATGTAGATATTTATTTAATAAACTCTTTAGATCCCCTATGACCAAAAATAATAAAGTACTATGTAGTAATTAGGGATCTTTATATAACCAAAATGGTACTATCATCCTCAATATTTTTTTTATGATCATTAAAAAATATGATCAGGAAAAAATGATATTAATTACCACTAGGAGATCATATATTTACTAATAATTATTCCATAAAAATCTCAATATATTTAAAAATACATGAGAATTTTTATAATTTATTGATACCTCTTCCAAACCATGTTATTTTAGAAATGATCAAGATAATGAAACAATAGGACTTACTTAAATACAATTGAAATTTTTAAAACTCAAATATGTACTAAAAAAATGATTGATTTATAAAATCAAAAGGTAATTTGGATTATGTCATATGATAGCCATGTAAGGATATATAAGATGAATTTGTCACTCAATCAGTTATCCATATTCCAAATAAAATTTAGTAATGTATATATACCAAAACCTATGATGTTAAATTTAATAATGTTGGAATGAAATAATGGGTTTATAAATCATTATTAAATAAAATTTCATTAGTTTTCAATCACAAAAAAACTTAAATCAAATTAGGTAATATGACATGGTCAGAATCTTAGAGAAGTATGGATCTATCTTGGATATGTTTGAGGAGGTTCTTATTGAATATAGTGAAATCACATCATGTTGAGTTGGCCTGGTCATGATTATCAAACCACCATTATGGATTCTTGGAATTTTTTGGTCATAATTAATGAGGTCAAGTAAATAATGAAGAGTTGTGGCTATAAAGAAAACTGGAAGGAGAAAAATGTTGTGGGTATGCTAAATATCCTATAGTGAGAAACCACTACCACTGTGGAAACTATTTTTTGGAGGATATTTTACAAAATCCATAAAGGACTTGAGATAAGAGGTCATGTTTCAATGAAAAAATTAATTCATCATGGTTCATGATGGGAGTGTGGTCATGATTTTCATGTATGTTTAAAAAATAGAGAACTAAAGAAAACCAAGCCATGATTATGGGCATTTATAATAAGTGACAATTATATACTTCTTAATTAAAATTTTATATAGAGACATTTATGATTATTTTTTAGAAATGTGAACTTAAGGTAAGACCATGTAATAGTTGTTTAAACCATGCCACTGTCTTTGAAAAGATAACCCATGCCATGATGTCGTGATTGGAATTTTAAGTGTCATATTATAACTCATGTAAAATTCTTATTCTCAAAATCAAAGCTATCATAATAAATATTACCATCATGAGATGAGGATTTAAGGATTTTTAATTATGAATATAGTTTTTTAAATGTCAAATAAATAAATCACACTGATGAGTTGTAAGTTATAATGAGTTGTAACATATGAATATTTTTTAAAAATAATTATTCAATTAAAAAATATTTAGAATCAATTAACTCTCCTTGTATGCATATAAAAAAGGATTTAATATTATAATATTTCGGTGGAAATCAAATACTTGATTCATGTTATGAAACTTCTCATGTTAATTATCTTTCTCTTATCTCTCTAAAGCTAATTTTCTAGAAAACCACAAGGAAAAATGTCCCTTTTCTAGTCTTGGATACTTGTTAGTGATAACTATTTTTATCATGTGGATGAGTTTGGTTTGATTTAGATCTATAAAGAAAAGGTATACCATTATTTGTTTATTTATTTAGTCTAGTAGGAATGGAAAAATTTTATAGATAAGTAGGTTTTTAATGTCTTATACTATATTTGGATAAGTGTTATACTCCCCAAAACCCATTATGTTTTTTAATTATTTTTCGAGAAAATGGTAAACTAATTATCATAGAGGCTATAAAATTGTAATTTTTTTGAGAAAATATTTCTAAAGTTTTGAATAAAAAACCCATATCTAGTTTTTTCATGGAACCAAATTATCGTATAACCTAGATTTAATTCTAAAAGGAGGAAATGAATAATTTTTTTGAGTAATTTTTATTTTATGTTTTTGGTTTTTATATTAAACAGATTTTATAAGAAATAATTAAATGTTTGGAATTAACAATCAATGGTTTTATTATTTTTTAAATATAAGTTTTATTTAACTACATTCAAATTTATAGAGATATATGAATATTTATGGTAGATTTGAGTTGGAAGTAAGGGATATTTTTTTAAGATAATGAAGTAGTGACTTGAGTAATTTAGGAAATGAAAATCTTTAGAATAATTGATCAGAAAGATTAACGATGGTCATTAATAGAACTGGAAAAAGTTTCACACTTATAGAGAGAGAGAGAGAGAAAGTTGACAACCAAGTTTTTTTGGATGAGTCCTTTCTTTGAAGAACTAATATCATGGTTCTATATTTGATCGAATAGAAAAATATAAATTTAAAACACTATTTATTTTAAAGAGTTTTAATTGTTCTCTAATACTTATTTTGAGAAACCAACATGTCAAATTTTCTTGATTTTTCAATTTTGATATATAAAGTAGATAGCTAGAAGTTGGGAATGTTCCTTTTTTTATAGTAAGCCAAATAAATTTTTTTTGTAAACATAGTAGAATATTGTTATTTCCTTGGTATATGGACACATAATTAGTGTATTCTCTTTAGATTTAACCCTTAGTGGTGAACCATGTAAAATACTTATCTCATCTCTTTTACTTTACTTATTCAGATATTGTATCTGTTTAACTGATTTTGATAGGTTCAAGTGTTCTTGGTAATATGGGAATAATATCTAATTGATATGTTTGAAATTTAAAACCCTAATTCACTCCCATCATAGGGTATTTTTGACCTTGTGGTTTTAATAAGTTGTTTCAGAGAAAAATGGTTACTCTAGGTGAGTCTATTAGAAGTTTATCCTTAATATGGAGAATGACATAAATGAAAAAGGAGTTCCTATTTTTTGATGAATGAAATTACCAAATTTGAATAACAATATCAGATCACATATAAGATCATGTGGAACCTATATTTTCCTTACTTAAATCTATAAAATTAAAGTAATTTTATTATATAGATGTCCATGCATCAAAAAGATACAAAAATTCTTAATGATGATGAAAAGTAACAAAATAAATTATTCCAAGACTTATCAAATAAAATTTACATGAATTTGATGAACTATATGTACACTAAGGCTAAAAGAGATAAGTTAGTGAATATTTAAAATGGTAATAACAAGGTAAAGGATGAAAAGTGGCATGTTCTAAAAAATAAATTTGATTACTTGTAGATATATCTGAAATAAAACATTCGTTGTTTATCAAAATGTATTATTGTTGTTTTCAGATCCATTCATCTACTTCTTAATGAGATAAGTTATGATTGTGAATAAAATTTTAAGGATATTACCACTGTTATATAATCCACTAGTTTCAATACTTAAGGAATAAAACTTATCATAACACTTACACAATAATTTAAAAATTAGTTTTTTTTACTTTGAAATGTATATGAATGCAAAATGGATGAAGAGTTATTCATCTATGGAGATGTTATTTAAAGATAATTATAAACTTGACATCAATTGGGGTGATGATTTAGAAGAATATGTGGGCGATGAATTTATATCACTCATACCAAGAAATTAAAAATGTAGTAAAGGATTTTTTTTTGTAAAGATGTCATTGAAATATTCTAAAAATGGAAAGGCAATACAAATTACTAAAACTTGTCCAAGGTGATTTTATGTTGATCATGGTGAGGTTTATTACTAAAAAATAGGAAAAAATATATATTTTTTTTCATAAAATAAATATAAAATATAGAAATATTTCTAAAATAAATCCTAAAATAAAGAGTTTGGTTTCCAAATTGGAATATTATTATAAAATACACTTTTAATAAGTTGAAATGGAGTTCGAATTATATTCAGAAGATGATGTGATGGATATAGTTGAAAAAGGACAATATGAAAATGAAGTGGAAAACTAATTTGAAGGAGTGTTAGTACTTATCAGGGAGATAAAAATTTATATTGAGAAGCTAGGCTTATAAATATAGAAAAATAGAAAAAAGGGTTAGCGAAGGTTATAGAAGATGAAGTTGATGCACAATATTTTTTCAGTTAAGTTGAAGATTTAATTATAAAATTTAAGAAGGAATATAAGATTATCAATTATAATTTTTATTGTATTAAGGAGTGAGGAAAATTTTATTAATTACTTAATAAATATGTAGTTTCTTAAATAAAAATATTTAATTAAACATAAAGAGAGGATGTGTCAAAAACAAGTTACAATTTGGAAAATTATTTAATGAAGAAGCGAAGAAAAGATCTGAAAGTGGTATGAAGAGTTGGGAGAAGTTACTAAATGATTAAATTTATAATAAAATGGAATGAATTATAGTTTTATTTTAAGTTTAATCAAGAAAATATTAGGTAGTAAACACAAAGGATAAATAATATAACAAGTTTAGAGACGACTCTCAATAATCAAGGATTTTTTAAAAACCATGAGAGAACTTAAAGGCATTGAACATGTTGGGAGAATGTGATAATATTTTCTCCCATATAAATTTATAATTTTATGATTATTTGGGTTACACTATGAGCAGTTGTGATGAGGAAAGAAGTTTCATATGAAATGATGCCCTTGGAAGGAAACAAGGGGGGATGAGAACATATCCTACATTACAAAGATTTTTTATGGATATATTTATTATTTTTATAAATTTAGCCATAGAGAAAATTGTTTTAGGAAAAATATTAATGAAAAAAATCCCACTAGTGTCTTATTTATAATGGATAAGTAACTAATAAATGAAATCCTTTTATAAAAAAATGCTCTCTATTAGAAAAAGAGAAAGAATTATTCGCCACTCATGTTATGAAAATGAAAAGTGTTGATCTTATTTCTCAAATTTACATAGTTTTTTGTGATAATAATATAAAAATAAGGAAAATTATGTCATATATAAAGTGTTAGATAAAGTTACGAACAAATATAGCACGCGAATTATTGATATTTAATGTTAAACCTATATTATTGTAAATAAGAACTTTTTGAGTAATTTTAATCACTTTATGGATGTAATAATTCACTTTGGTAGTGATGGAAACATAAAAATCACAGTTAAATGTAAAAAAACAATTCTTGTAGATAAATTAATGAATATATCAGTGATTTATGTGGATAAGATATGAAAAAATTTCTTTATTTTAAGTTAACATTATGATATATGAATCAAAGTTACATTCAATTAAAAGGGATACTTGATTAGAGGGAAAGATGATCATTTATTTTTTAAAGGACATATGACAAATGAAAATAACTGTTAAATAGAAAACATATAGATTTCATGTTTCCACACAATGGAGAAAGAGAATATATCATTGTATATAAGAATTTAAAAAATTCACTAGTAATGTATGATAAATATATCAAAGTTGAAGGATAAGATTGATATTAAAAATATGAGGTGAGATTCAAAAAATATTTCTTCATATGAGGGATGATCAGGAGACATCCCTATGGTAAATTTAATAAATGATATTGAAACATTCATGATTTAGTTCACACTGATGTGTGTGTCACTTTTTATCATGCAAAAACTTTAGTAGAAAAGTATTTTAGGTTATTGTGGGATGACTACAACAGTATGGGTGGAATTTTGATCATGAAAACTAAAAATAAAGTGATAAAATGTATCAAAAGGATTAATAGAAAACCCAAAAATTAAATAAGGAGATTAATAAAAATTCTATGATCATGTAATGAAATAGAAGAAAATATTATTGAGGTGGATAAAAATTCAGAGAAACAAGGAATTAAACATGAGTTTATATATAAAAGTACACTATAAAGGAATGGATTTATAAAAATATAAATCTAAAAGGTGAAAAAGATAGTAAATACACCAATAATTTAGGAAAAAATCTCTTAGTACGAATGAAAAGTGGAAGTAAAAGTAGTAGAGTATACTCAAAATAAGCATTTGTTAAGTCCTTGTGAAAAAAGAACACCATTTATTAGGAGGTATTGGAGGAATAAAATTTTGAAACACTTTAGAGTGTTTAAGATTAAATTCTATATCCACAATAAGGAGTAAAATCAATGAAATATAAATATGTGACTTAATAAGAAGTATTTTATGGTTAGTAAAACAAGAAAAAAATATTCCATGTGATTCAACACAAGGCTCAATAATAACATGGAAGGAAATGATCTCATTTTTACTAAGAAAAAAAATCTTATTTCAGGTTTGGAATGTAATAATAGGAGTTAATTTATGAGGAAAAGGATATTAGTTATGAAAATTATACGGAACTTCAAACCATATCTAACGTGGATGACTTGAGGGTTGATTGGAAAGATGGCTTAGGTGTTGAAGATTTTCAATAATTAACTTAAAGGAAGTCATGAAGAGAATACATTGATGTTACAAATATCATTACTGATAATGTAAATCCAAAAAAACTCATCATATGGGATGTGTGAAGCACACTTCTATATTTTAATTAATAGATGTAACTTCTTTTAAAGAAGATGTGAAGGGTGAGTTATGAGTTAATGCCAATAACAACGAGTTGGATCAACTAGAGAAAAATAAAAAATGAGATCTTTTAAAAATTCTAAATGATCATAATATCATGGAAACAAAGTGTGTATTCATGTGAATGAGATCTGAAATAAGGATAGGTTTTCATGTAAAAGGTATATAAAAATTGAAGTATTGGATGTTTTTTTTCACAAGTGAATAAGATTGATTTAATTAGACTATTATTGATGGTTTCTATTTAAATTAAATTTATGATATATAAAATATATGTGAAGATAACATTTTTAAATGAATTATTTAATAAATAATTTTAGTGAATTGATTTTTTATAGTATGAACTTTTAGAATATTTTAATTAATATTTTATGGATGGGACTCTGATCCACTTTTATTAGATTAACATCATTGATGCAAAGATATATTATATTAAATATAATATTTGAATTTTACTCCATGTGAACACTCTTGGGAAAAATATCATTTCCTCTATAATGGACTATTAGATGGAAAAACAGATATTGTAGTGGCATTCAGAATAAGGAGTTTATCTTAGGGGTGATATAACTTTTTGAAGAGCCCAAATATTGTGGGGTACCAATATGAAGGTGAATTAGTGATTACAAATTTTTTTAAATTAACTTTTTAAACTAACCATTTGACTGATTAATTTTTTTATTCTCTCAATAAAACCACTCCTCACTTATATGCAAGAATAATAAAGAATAATGACACAAGAAATTTTTATATGTTTCAAGATCGATGTGATAACCAACTACTTCTCATGTTCCAATTTTATTGAGTAAAAATATTTTCTTATTACTATAAAATTATAGTGACTACAAATATCTAAAATTATTACACAGTGTTTTGGAAGGTATCATACAATTATCTATACAGGCAAGTATCATCCATTTCCCATTATTTTAATGCATGTAATTGTTTGGGAATGAACCACCTATTCTCCAAATATTTTTCCTTTATACTATAATGAATTTGATATTTGATGTGTATCAAAATACTTTTGGATTAACTAAAATATCATCATCTAGAAGGTATTCAATTTACAGAACAAATGGAGTGAAGTAAAAGTATATCAATATTTCTCTCAGCCTTTCAAAATGAATAACACATATATGAGATAATTCATGAATGAAATGATATTACTCATCCTAAAAAAAAATGACTATATAAATGGAAGTAAAATTATCTTTCCATGACTTCTACATAAAAAACAATGAAGCATATATCAATGTTTCTAAAATTCTATCTCTTCGAAATAGTAATGTATCAAAATCACTCAAAATTCATTGGAACATTCTCACTTATTTATTTATTCATTTATATTAACCCAATTAATTATAGATAATATTTACAAAAAGAGATGTTTAGAAGCTCTTACTGTTTTGGATGCATTAAAAATATCAATCAATGTTTTTGTGAAAAATAACAGCAAAAATCATAAAGAATAATTTCAAATATTTTAATTTGAAGACTATAATGTCTATATGGTATTCTCATTTAATTATAGTCGAAATAATCATTTAAACTCTTTATGAATCTTTATATAATTATAGATTTAAAATTTATATGAAATTTATAGATTTAAATTCTTATAAATTCCTCCAAATTAGTAAGAGAATATTTTTATGATGTGACATGTTATCCTATGATATGGAACTCCACACTATTCCATATGAATCATCTCTAGATTGATCTGGTATACTCATCTTAAATCACAAAACTTTTTTATGTTTAGTCAATTAATAAAATTATTCAATAATTACCTAAATTAATTACCATTTTCTGCAGAATTCAAAATTTAGGAAACTTTTCATTTTTCAGTTCATTATATGACTTTATAATATATTTGATCAATGAATTCATACAATTTTCCTGGAAGATACATAATAAAACTTTGAAGTTCACACACATTCTCATGAAGTCTTAAATGAGGATAATTCATATGCTAGAATCCTATGACCCACAAAATCTATACACCCCAATCAATTTCATATGGATATTTCATATGATCTAGTAAAGTTGCATGCCTACATAAAAGTGCTACAATGCTTTATAATTCCTAATGCTAGAACTCAAAGACATACACTTAACTAATGTATTAAATTCTATCAAAAAGTTATTTAAAATGACTCTCTATTTAATAAATTTTGGAAAATTCATCTGTTATAGCTCAAAGTCATAAAATAATGTCATAAATTTTCTCATAAAGTCATAGAATATTAAAACAACTGAAAAAATAAAAACTTTTTCCAATAAATTAGAATCATCCATAAAAAATTTAATCCACTTAAAAAATGAAGTAAAACACTTCTCAAACAAGCCAACACATTTTTATATAGGGTTTATAAAAAAGAAAAATTCCTAAACAAATCTATTGGTCATTCAATCTCCACATTTGGATTTATTATCAACCCGTAAAACTCTTTCTAAACATTTTTTTAAATCCAAACATCTCATTCAATAAACATATAATTATATAATTTTCCAAATAAAAACGTATTGAAACCACACAACATGTTACAATATATTTTTTGAGAAATATTCATCTTTCAATGATAATAAACATTGTGTCTAAGTGATATGATGACCCCCTCAATGATTATACTTTTCTCTGTGAATAAACTCTCTATATTTAAAATAAAAAAACCTCTAAAATATAGAGATATAAATTAACCTCTCCCCTTGAAAAAACTAAATTTCAAGAAATGAGTTATGAAAATACTTCTCCCCTTTTTAAAAAATAATCCAAGGTTTTGTGGGGTACCTCTGAAAGGTTCTAAATGGTATAGGAGGGGACTAACATTCATGCTCAACCTCAAGGTTACCAAATCATCTCTTAATGAAAACATTGGTGAAAATATCATCATACTAATCATTAGTTAGAAAAAATTCCTACTTAATGTTTATTTTAGACACCATATGCTTGAGGAAATTAATTCTCATATGAATAAGCTTATACTTTGAATGTTTCACATGATGTTTCTAATGGTTTATAACACTTAAATTCTCTAAATGAATTCTGATAGGTTTCTCAACCTTCTCCCTCAAATCACAAAATTGTTCTTTAATATAAATACATTGAAAATAGACACTAGTATTTGCCATATACTTATCTTCTGTGGTGATTAATGTTACATAATTATTCTTTTTTATAGTATAAACTCACACATTATCACTTAAATGGAATACTCCACCTAAAGTAAATCTTCTATAATCAAAATCCCCTTCCCAATCTATGTATGTAAAACCCTGATGATTCAAGTTTTTTTTTATTTTTCTTAGTTTTACATAACTCACCTTACCTTTAATATATATGGATATTCATTTTATAGCCATTGAATGAGATACCTTTGGTTCACTTTAATATTTGGAACAAAGGATCATAACAAACACAATATCTAACATGGAATCTATTAGATATGGTAAGATACAAATAAATTCAATAAAATCCATTTTATAAAACTTTTTTCTTTTACCATATTTTTATAATTTCATCATCTCCTGAATTGGTGTATACACTGGCTTAGACTCCCACATCATGAACTTATTCAATAATTCTTAAAAGTAATTCTCTAGGGATGTAAAAATGAAAATTTAATCTTGAAATAATTTTAAGCCCATGAAATATTTTATAACACCCCACATGGAAATCTCAAAAATTATTCTTCATTTTCATGGTGAACTATTGGAAGGAAAAATATTTATCTCTATAATAAATATTTTCATCATCCTAAAAAATAAAAATGAGTTTACCTGTTATATTTTCATTGATGTATTCATTTTTTTCCTATCTTTTTAATAATTTCAACACCCTTAATAAATTTTCCATCTTGTAATTCTTGGACCTTGGGACCTATTTTAATCCATAATGAAACTTCTTTAATTTTTACACTCATGTTAGAACATCATCATAGGAAAAAACACCATGTTTATTTATATATACCTCCTCTTTATGTTTTCCATTTAGATAGTAAGACCTGAAATATATGTGATAAATTTTATATTTTCTATAATATTAAAAAAAATAACATACTTATGGCCCCAAATATTACAACTAAGGAAAAAGGTATCTTAAATTTAAACCCCTTCATCTTGAGAGCACCCTTTTAATAGAAGTATTACTTTATTTCAAACAAAATTTCCTTCATCATTAAATTTATTTAGGAATAACCACTTAGTTATATTGATATATTTTTAAAAATTTCTGGGAACAAGGTCCTAAGTGGAATTATTTTCAATATAATTTAGGACCCAATTCATAGATTCAATCCACTTTTTACGATGAAAGGCAACTACTAGATGTGGCTCCATTTTAGAGATTAAAGCTATGTGGTATTCAACCTACAACCTTATTCTGATCAAAACTGGTATTGACTTGTTTCCAATATTATTATAAGCCTCCAAATGTTTCTTAATCTTTTTTACATTTTCTTTTTTAACTCTAAGTAACCAACTATCCATCATTAATTTTGATCAGAGTCAAAACCTCCTGCACTGGGTTAAACTCCTAGCTATTTTTTCACTAGTCTGTCTAGAAATATGCTTTCTATTTTTATCATCTTCTTCAAAATATTCCACACATGGATCACGACATATGAGTTGGTTTATAATTATTTTGATAAAATAAATTTCAACCACAATGTGAATTATCTTATTTTAGCACCTATAATATTTCATAACAGACAGGAACCCAAGAAAAATAACTTCCCAATCATTCTACTCAAATTTCCAAGAATCGAGTTTTTGATTTTGATGATGCAACTGATTAAAATGACTCTAAATTAGATTAAATTGTGATTTATTTTGTTCCAAATATCATAAAAGACATGATTTTATCTTGGACTAAAAAAGAATTAATTTTTAATGTGTACACAAGTTCACACTGCTTCCCTCTAAAATAGTTTTAACCATTCAAACTCAATAAGCATTATTATCCTAAGTTCCAAAATATTATATTTATTCTTTCAAACACACTGTTATATTTATATGTTGAAGGGGTGTTATATTGATTAATTTTACTGTACTTTTAAATATAATATTAATAATCTCTTGAAGTGCAATCCATCTCAATTTCATAATATGTATTTCTATCCCTCATTTAATTTCTATTTTGGGGAGAATGATCATATCTACTTCATATGAATTGGTGTTTAAAAATAACACACTTATTATTATATTTAAATCATTAATTAATGTGATATAAGAAAATTCAAATTTTCTATATTTATATCTCATAGGCCCACAAAAATTTGATTTAATTCATTCAAGAGGCCTTAATGATTATGTGTTCACTCTCATAGTATTTCCACATTTTGACCAAGGTAAATAAATTATGTCTATCTTAGATCAACTGAGGTAGATCCCTCACTAAATTATAATTAGAAATCCAATTTAGATTGTTTTGGATAATATGTCCATGTATTATGTGCCAATGATTATTTTCCTCTATTGAGATGAGATTACAAGAATTTTTTTGAGGCCCAATCTTTAAAATATTCCCATTAGTTTTTTAAACTTGAGAAAAGACTCTTTCATCTTAAATTATTTTAGTGAGAAAATTATTTTTCTTGATGATTATCTCATTACCCTCTATAAAATGCTGGCTAACACTAAAATGTTTATGCATGAGTCTGTAAAAAACCTTTTGTGAATTCATTTTGTGTGGCTCAATTATAGTATTGAAAATTCCAATGATCTGTATTGTAAATAGTTATATTCCCATCATCGTACTCCAAAATATTTAGAAATTTTTTTGTATCACCTAAGATATGTGATGGGAAACCACTATCAATAATCTAAGATATTTTAATCTTACCAGCTTTTAAATATACCATCACAACCAATGATTTTTCATTCTCTCTTTTTTTTAATATTATTACCTTTAGAAATTTGTTTTTTGAATTGGAAGTGTAACACATAGTTATTTTTTGATTTTTTTTTAAAAATAATTTATTTGATATTTTTCACTATACTGATCAAGAAGTTTTATCAAACTATGCTACACTATTAATATTATTATTTAAAAATTACTGTTATAACGTAGGAATTAAAGTTATAAGTATGAATAGAAATAACCAAATTTTTAAATTTTATTGTAACAATTTTATATAAATAAAACATATTGACCAATAAGTACTTTATTTTGGTATTGTATTTATATTCTTTGAAAATACATTTCTTAAAAAATATATTTTCAATTATCTTTATAAATAAATAAAAAAATTTATTTTTGAAACTTTTATAAAATTTAATTGAAAAAATATATACAATTGTTTTGATTGAGAATATAAAAATTAGGTTAGTGTGAATTTTTTATAATAATCTGGTAAGTTTAATTTTTCAATGAATTGTAAAAAATACTAATTTTTGTTGAAAAATTAATTTTTATTTAAATCATTTACAATATTAAATTTTGTTCTAAAATGATTTAAAATTAAAATTAGTTCAACTATCTTATAATTAATATAATTTAGATAATTAGAATCAATTAAATGTTTATTTTTTATTAAAACATTTTATATTTATAAAAATTTTCTCTTTAGAAAAACACATTTTCTTTCTGTCTATGGGTTAAGTTAAAAGTTTCCAATTCTAAGAATTGAATTTGTAAAAATAAAATCCGTATTTGTAATCAGAATAATAATTTTTATATAATAATTTCAACATTGTCTTTATTCTTAATAAATTGTAAAATCTACTAAAATTAATTACTATAGTTAATGTTAAAACAGGTTTATAAAGGGGGTTAAATTAAAATGATAATGGTTAAAATAACCTAACAAATTCTCTGATTTATATTTTATGTACTTATTTAGACCTTATATAATATTAGATTTTATAATGATCCATTTGGAGCTGTCTTGCATGTTTAAAACATGTACTTAAGGTTTTATTTTCAAAAAATTCCATGTGTGTCCTCTCCACCACTAATAAAAGGGAAATCCCTATCATATCCTATTCACACTTACAAATAATTTTGTTTCATCCAAGAAATACTAAAATATCTTCCTTACTTCCCTCTATATGCACTAGAGGCCCTATTTTGATTAGGAAACCCTCCTAAGAAAGATTATAGTCCTAACCTAAGGAGTTTTTACAAAGAAGAGGTATCAAATAGTGCATAAAGGTTTTTTCACATTAGTGTTTTATGTTTTTTCTCTTCGGGTTTTAGGCTGCGTGGTTATAGGGGACAAATTAAATGAAGGTTTTGATATTGGTTACTTAAAAACAAAATTATAAATAAGTCCCTCTATTGGATTTTCACATCAGTTATTGGATAACTGATGTGAAAAATCATTACCCACCATTTATAACTTTATTTATTTTAAATAACCAATGTGATAAATGGGATTTCAGGTTAGTTATTGAATAACCAACATGGAAAACGAGGTGTAATTTTTTTCACATCAGTTTTTCTATAACGTACGTGAAAAACCAATTTTTCATGCTTTGTCATGTCAGTTATTTAAACAACTGATGTGATAAATGGTTTTTACGTCCATTATTGGATAACCGACGTGGAAAATAATGAAAATGTATTTTGACCTCAGTTATAAAATAACAGATGTGAAAAATTGGATTTTTTTTAAAAAATATACATTGATTCATCTTCCCCATCATCTGCATCTAGAAAAAAGAAAAGGCCTCCACCAACAACTGAAAACACAAAAGAGGCAAAAAATAGAAATGATAGTACAAAATCCACCAAAATACACATACCATTGAACATTTTGATAAACTAAAAACCAATGTACATTGATTCATCTCCTCCACCAAAAATAGCAAAAAAACATCACAAGAGGAAGCATAAAAGGCATCACAATATAACACAAAAGACATATACCATTGAACTTTTAAATAAACTACAAACCAGTTAAACCTGTAAAATGATTTTCGTAATCAATTTGTAAATGTATCAACTGCTCTGCACTATATGACCATTTTTCATCAAAAATCAATAAAAATAATATAGAATCATTTGAATTTAATTTTCAATAAAACATATTAAATATTACTAAAAGCTTTATAAATAAATCTAACCTTTTGAAACATTGTAAATATACCAATCGAAATTATTTCATACATGAATTTTAACATATTACATCCAAATTCAGTTACACCTTGTTGTTTATTACACTACTTCAAAGTAATTTTTTTTTCAAAAAAATATTATTAATTAATATATATGAAATTTAGTAATTGTATATGATAATTCACCTTAACTTTTACAAATTTGATCTTGGCGGTCTTTATGATCTTCTTTCTTGTCATATCTCCAAAGAAATACCATGACCTACTTGAAAATAACATGAATATAATTAGTTTCATTCATTATAATATAAATAATTATTAAAATAAAAAAAATTAAGTTTTCAATATATTATTAAAATTTTCTCTCAGTTCACTATGGACAGAACATGGCCAGTACAATGTCTTCTCTCTTGGACAAAAAAACCCAATATCCAATGACCACTAATATAAAAGTAAATTTAATATAAGTTATTGATATGTTTAGTGATATATATAAATTTATGAGAAAAAATATTTTATACCTTTCAGGATATGGAAGATCCAAAACTGAATGATGTTGTTCTTCTAAAATATTCTAGGTATATAAACTTTTCATTGAGTATCGGTCATTTCTCTAGATATAGGAGAAAAAAACTGTCAGTCAATAAATCCATATACATATATATTTTCATGTTCTGTACAAATTTTATATTGATACCTAATATAAAGTAGGTATAATTTTAAATTTTCAATAAATTAAAGGAACACATTTTTTATGTTAATTGAATTATATGGAAAAAAATTACATCGTGCTGATGAAAAATTGATCTCCATATATAAGCTCCATGATATAATTTTTGAAAAGGCTCACAATAATTTCATATGCATAAATAGCATCCTCAAGTGGAATGTCATATACTCCCAATGAGAAATTTGAGTATGTTGACAATTGATTAGGACTAGTGGAATCTATATTTAAAACATAAAACATTTTAATATTTTTCCTATACTGTATTTATTTACCATTAAAGTATTCCTCAAAAAATTTGAGAAATATATAAAAATTAAAATGATAAAAAATTACTTAAAAAAATTAATTAAATATGACATATATACATACCTATATGGTAATATGTGAAAGTAATCTATATGGAAAAACCAAAAAATGACCGATACTTTGTGAAACTATACTCACTTCATCTATAGGACATGTTATTTTTGCTGATATATCTGTAATATCCTATACGGTGACCCTATGTTGTTCTATCTCAATCTGGCGATGATGAATGATATTGCTAATATAATAAATCATCACATATAAAACAATATGACAGGGATCATAAAAAAATTATTCAAAGTAACATGGAAGCTTTTGAGGAGGGGGTGTCAGGGTAGTCTAAGGAGTGGATTATAGAAACACACATGTGTGAGTAGGATAAGGAGGAGGAGTGGGATTTTCTAGTGGAGGTGGAGGAGTCGGATCGGCAGGCCAAAATTTTTCTTTCATTACTTTAAACATCACTTGTCCAGAAATTCTGATCCTGTCCTCCATCATCACTTGAATATCCTAAACTTTTGTTTCAAAAGATTCTATTTTTCATAAACATGATCTTTTGAAGAAGCTTCTAAATGTGAAAACATTTTTTTACTGACCAGTGTGTTTGGGATTTCCCAATGCTACAACTAAAATATCTCATCTACCTGTAGTAAGAAATATTCCCAGTGTTCTTTTCTCCTATAGAGAATCCTGTATAGAATATTTGAAAAAATATTCAATGAATCATAATATATAAATAGTATATTTAACTTCAATAAATAAATAAACATCTTACAATCTTATCAGTTACAACTATTGACTTTTTCGTAAGTTATTGTCCTTTTTATCCATTTGATAGCTTTTCCATTTTTATGTCTAGCAGGGGGTGGACCTCTCTAAATTCTGATGTCTGGGATCTCAACTTTTGAGGTTTTTCTTCTAGCATGTGTTCTTCCAATAACACATACCCTCTCCAAGATAACATTTGAGGGTATAAATTTCTATCTTGAAGCTCTCGATGAGATCTCATTGACTACTGTAAATTAATTATTAAGAATAAATAAATCATTAACATGGTCATTGATATAAAAAAGCATATAAAAAGGTAATGTTTCACATAATAAATACTCTTCTTGTCATCTACATTCAGAAATTTTATTCTATGTATCTTCATCTATAAATGGATATATATCACATGGATTTTCATACTATCTATTCCCAAAAATGAAATGTGAATTGAGGGATGATTTAAAATTCCTCCATCTTCTAGTCTCTAATGATATATATTTCTTTATAACTCCTATAGCATTAGGTATATCACATGTCTTATAATAAGAATAAGAAAACATATATTACTATAAACATATCAAGATAAGTAAAATAACAACAAACAATATTAACAAAATGGTCTCCCACAATAGTGATAATGTCACTTGAATTGTTTTGACTTTGGAACTATTGAAATATCATTATCATAAAAGTATAATGTTATCCTCTATTCCTGGGTATCGTCCATTGATAATTTTGGTAAAATTGTGGTGCCACATTTACCAACCCTTGAATTGTTTTTCCCTGTGGAAGTATATGTCTCATGTAAAGAAGGATGAGGAGGCTAATCAACTGGAGTATGTGTAAGTTCTTCCCAAGAGGTATGAGTATGATCATCTCAAAAAATATGTGGTGGATCACAAGATTGATTTTTAATTATCCTAAAAATCTAAGCAACATAAATTAGTACAAAAATATACAAATCTAACAATTACATGCAAATATAAAGAACAAATTAACAATTATCAAACAAAAATAGAAGTAAACAAAATGCAAGAAATTTTTATTCATATTTGGTATAGTTAACTTAAATGCTAACAATACTAATAAGAGATTAAATGAAATAAATGAATGAAAACTAGAAATATAAATTCGAGATGAAATGATATATTAAAAATTCACCAACCTGATAAATAATTTTTAAAACAAATAAAATATATTATAATATAATCTTATAAAATATATTTTGTTTTTATTTAAATTGTTAAATTTAAAATAATTGTTTTTCAACAAAATCAATTAATAGAAATGTTACTTAAAGGTAAACATGGAAAAATAGAAAAAACTGAACTAATATAAACAAAAAATTTAACTTATTATTTATAATACGTATTTTAATAAAGAAAATAAAATTAAAATATCTAACTTAAGAAATTTAAATAAGTAAACAATAATTAAAAATATGTTACCTAAAATATTAGGAATGTACTAAATACCTTTTTCCCAAATTCATTCTTCATGATCATTCTATATAGAACAAACCATGTCTTCGACATGTTCATCAATATTTTTTATTAATTGTTTCATGGATGTAGGTACCTCACACAAATCAACATCTTTGTCAAGTTTTTCATCACCAACACACTATTTGTTTCTTTGTAAAACTATATCCTACTACATATAAAATTGATCAAGAACATAGAAAATTTATTTCGCAAGTGTTTCCAGGATAAAAGGATCATTTGTGTAATCCAATTTATTTAGATTAACTAGTGTCATTCCTAATTCATCATGTGAGACACTCTTTTTACAAATAAACCATTAACACTTAAACAATGGATCATGAAATTTAATGAAATAAACCTCCCATATTTCCTCAATGACTCCACAATATGTAGTTTATGCAGAGATTGGTTTTTTGTCTTTAGCACTTGAAAATTTTATTTCTTCTGCAAACACCCGGACACTACTATTCTGAACAACACTTCTCTTGTCAAGATCTTTCGTATGAAAAGTATAGCCATTAATGTCCTACCTAGACCATGTTATGAAATTTAAATTTGGAAGGCCCACTAACCATCTCAATATTTCTGATATATCTGGTTTCATGATATCTTTAAACCATGGAAATTTTTTTATGTTACAATAATTCAAAATCCTCATATCATTCTTTTCTGGATAACTTTGTTTCAACTCATTCATATGAAATTTTATATATAGTTTAGGATCATCTATGGTATTAAAGATGTATAGCTATAACTTTTTTATCTGTTCACCTATCAAAGATTTTAATTTCAATCCACAAATCCCATTTCCCCCAAAATTAAATTTTTCATAGTGAGATGCAGGTAATCCGATGTTCTCCAGATCAGACAAATAGCTTGTAAAAAACTCCACATCCTCCATAAAAATACACTTCACAATAAGATATGCTTCAGGTAGATATGGATTCTTAATATACCCCTTAAATATCTTTATATTACTTTAAAAATGATACATCCAATGTAGATATACATGTCTACAATGATTTATATCTCGCACTGAATAAACCATTAAATTCCCCATGATATCAAAAAAAATATAGAGGAAAATAAATTTCTAATTGAAAAACTATAGAAACCACTTCATTCCCCAAAATGTGGAAAACATTCAAATCAATCACCTTATTAAAAATTTAATTTAAAAAATAACACACCTTCATGATTTTTATTCTAACACGGGTGGAAAATATTCCACGCAATTCCACTTGAAGGAGTTGTTGCATCTTTAGGTGACACTCATGAGATTTTATACCTTTCAACTTCAAATACTTTAAAGAAAATTATTTTTACATTTGAATAATAACTATGTGTTAATTTGATATCATGAATACATTGAAAAAAACTAGTTTTCTCTCTCTTGGATAAGGTATGACAAGGTTGGTGTAGGGATTTTGGCCTTCCATGAAGAGTGGGAGCCAACTCCAAATGTTTTCCCATTGAGAGTAAATCCTTTATTTCATTCAACCAATCTTTATTATTTCCTTTAATATCTAAAAATGTTACAATAAAACATTCATATACATTCTTCTCAATATACATGACATCGATGTTATGTTTCACCTCATGATATCTCCAACATGGTAGCTCAAAAAATTAACTATTTCTTCCAAATATTTCAATCATTACCATATTTATGTGTCATTCTGAATTTCACATCAATTTTTTTCACACTCTAAAAATATTGATTAGTTGATAAAGGGTTTAGAGTAATATCAAATTTCATTGAGCCATTGAAATCATTTTTTAATATTCTATAAGAGTGATCCATTGGAAAAAAATTCGATGAACCATGTTTTATCTTTTTCTCTCATGATGATGTTGACAATATGAAGTCTGTAATTCCCAAATTAGAATTTTTTTTGGACCATAACACTATATCTAGAAACATTTCCATATTCTAAGAATTCATTTATAGTGTACATAATGATCACATGTAGTTGAAAATATTCTATTTTATAAGAATCATACACCCTTTTACCTTCCTCCCATAATAGTTTTAAATCATTAATTAATAGTGATAGGAAAACATCAATATCATTTCTGGGGTATTTTGGTCTATTGACCATTAAACTCAACATGAAATATTTTCACTTCATAAAAAATTCAAGAGATAAGTATTAAATTACCTATAAAACAAGCCACGAAATATGAGTTATACTAAGGCTTTGATATGGTTCCATTCCCTCAGGGAAAATTCAAAGTCCAATATTTCCAAATTTATTTCTGAATGTAGAAAACTCGTGATCAATGTACTTTTACTGTGGACAATCAACTGAATGGCATATTTTTCCATCACATATCTTCCCATTAGTGTGCCATCTTATCCTTTTTTCATCATGTGAATTGGAAAATAAACGTCTCAAATGTGGAATTATAGGAAGAAGACAAAATGATTTTTTTGGGGTTTCTAAAACTTCTAAATCAGCCTTTGATTTTTATTTCAACTTATACCGTGATGTCCCACATTTTGGACACTCTGACAAAAATTCATTTTCATTCCTATATAGTACACATTCATCTGGGTGGGCTTATATTTTCTTGTACCTAAATCGCATTAGGATTAATATTTTATTAGACATATAATGTGAATATAGAATATCTTTATCTTTAGGAAGAACTTCTTTCAACAATAGTAGCAGCTCTGTAAAACTCTTGTCACTCCATCTATGTTTCACCTTTAGGTTTATCAATCTTAACACTGTTGATAAAGCCACATATTCTGTACAGCCCTAATACAATGGATTTTAAACATCACTATATAAATGGTCAACTTTTGATTGTTTCTCAATTTCCTCTACTTCAATATCATGATTCATTTCATTATGTTTATCAGATTTATCGTCTTACAAAGCACCATCACCCATAGATCTAGAATTTTTCTCGGTTTCACCAAGCCAAATCCACGGGCTATAGCTTGAGTTAAAACCATGAAATTTTAAATGATCTTTGACCTCTATTCTTTTCAAATTCTTATAATTTAAACATTTTAGACATGGACAGAAAGACATGTCATTGTTTGGAACATTTTTGTTTACAAAATTCCAAAAAAGCATCGACACCTTCCTCATATGCAACACCTATTCGAGGTGCATTAATACTACTTTGATTTATTATCTATAAAAAATATCAAAAATAAATATGAAAAACAAAGTTATCAATTTATAAAATATTGATATTATAAATTTCATCGAAAAATATAGAAAATAAATATTGGAGACATTAAAAGGAAAATATAAAATTTTGATGAGAAAATTCATCCATGTGGTAGGAATTACAAAATAGATTCTTCTAAAAAATGTCTCAAGTAAATATAAATGAATATAAATTTATGAAATTTTTAAAAAATATGTTCATTGATATCTATAAAAAATATATAGAATGAGAAAAAATAATTCTTAGTTGATTATTTATAACAATAAAAAATTTCTTCTGTATTCTAATTTACAATATAATATAATCATAAATTGATTCCTAATTTAAAAAAATTTCAAATTAAATAAAATAAGGAACTTGTTAAAATATTATAAAATCAGAAGTAGAATATGCAGTCTCAATCATGTGAGGTGTACACTCATAATTCAACTTTTACTTGTTCTAACAAGCTATAAACCTAAAAAATAGCTACCATGTTTTATTTTCTTGTTATATTACTTTGTTATAATTTAATAAATAAAAAGGACACACTAAAAAGGTAATTATAATTTAAAATATATTTTTTATTCAATTATAAATAACTTTGGTGATACACTATTATACTAAAACATTGAAGCCATCAAAAATCAAAAGTTATTTTATCCTAATCCATTATAGGAATTTTTCACCGAGATTTATTTACAATTCATTATCATTTCTGATTCAAAAAATTAAATAGAATATAAATGGTAACTATTTTATAAGAAAAAAAGGTAAAGCAACTGTTCTTTAATATATAATAGCCAAAAATAAATATTACACAGTATACCCATGTCTAAGGTATTAACTCAGTTATGAAAAATTAAGATTTTAAAAAATGAATTTCCATGAAATAGCTATTTCACTAGCCAAAAAATTTAATACCATTATATATTAAACCAAAAACACCATCATATTTTTCAAAAATAATAAAAACCAAACCATAATCAAGTTAAAACCCATTATTACTAATAAATTGAACTTACATGTCAGGGGTTGTGATGGTTTCCTAGTCTATAGTTATAACATTTGGATAAATTAACATAAAAAGAAAAAGAAAAATAAACTAGTAGTAATTTATAGTTTATTGGACCAAAAATTAAATAATTATGGAATCCAAAACATGAATCAACCACTAAAGATCACAACCTTCCACTTCGAACACTATGAAATTATCACCCTGTGATAGATAAAGCAATCCACTGATTACAATACATAAAAACTAGAAAATTGTTCCTAATAAATACTTATCAATCTTTAAAACAATATTAGAGATTATAAGGAAAATAATGAACGAAAATGTAGAAATGAAAATGTTTGAGTCTTACTTGAGATGCATAACCCGAGGCTAATGAAACCCTATGGTTTGATTTAGATCATAAGACATGATTTGGACCACCAGATCAAAGAGACCAAAACGTTCAGGCTTCGATGAGAGAGAAATGAGAGCTCTATCATGAAATTGGCTGACCACATAACAAAAAACATGATCACTATATAAATTTTGAAAAGTTTTTTAAAATTTTTTATATTATAACTGACGTGAAAAATGGACAGTCGGAGGTATTTCACATTCGTTATATTATAAACGACATAAAAATCCTTTCTTTTATATATGTTAAATTATAGAAATGACATGAAAGAGAGGAGAATAACCACTTTATCACATTAGTTTTATGAAAACCAATTTGATAAAGTAATATTCATAAATTTTCACGTCCTTTATAAATAACTGAAGTGAAAACTACACCGTAAAAAACAGTTTTTCAACTAGTGATCAATATTTATTGAGGTTTTTAATTTTATTTATTCTTCAATATCCTATTAATATTTTTCAAGTATGCTAATATAAAAACCTAATTATATAAGATATACTAATATTTCATTATTTGTTGTGCATAAACCATATCCATCTTGTCTTCCTTCAAATGGGAAACAAAACCATCGATCGTGTGTACATAGGATTACCTCCTTGCGAACAGATGTACATAATTTTCCATCACCACAATTCAAGGGTGGATATAATGATGAATTTAATATATATATATATATATATATATGAAATTTATGACATTATTATACTTATATATTTAGAAGTTCACATCTACCTTTTTACCTTCCAATTTATTGGAAAACAATAACGTCACTCGTGCGTACGTCTGGACTGCCACTTGCTTGAAGCCTTGTGGTATGTTTTTCATTTTATTTTGACATAGATGAAAATAATCATAGATTTAAAGAATATATATTATATATATGACAAAAATTATACTATAAAGGTGATATATTATTCACCTTTATTTTTTCCATCTGTTGAGAAAATGGAAAAAACATTCATGCGTAGATACGACCTATCATCTCTATGAATGGTGTAATTAATTTTATATCTAAAAAATTTATGGATTACTTTATATTAATTTATATTATATTTATATCATTTTTAAAAGTTTTTATATGATGTAACCATGATAAAATTAAATGGGCTAAAAATACCAAAAAAAACATACATGAAAAATGAAGTAGTTATTACCAAAAACATTATTTTAACCAGAAATTGTTAACAAATGGGGAATAAAAGGTCATAAAAAAATCATATATGGTATTATATATATGATTATAGTTTTTTAATTTATTAATAATAAATTGATATTTATTATATAGGAGTTTCAAACATGTATGGAGAAATTCAAAACTTGAGGTAAGGGAATTCCACATCACTTTTATTTCTGTTGGACACCTGGCCTGTAAAACACTTATATCTTTTATATAGTATATATATAGTACTCATGAATGTATTTTATAACTATTATCAGTAAAAATATGGCATATAAATATCCATACAATGTTATTTATTTCATGGATCTTATAATTCCCAAGATACCAAAGTGGTAATGATTTTTTGTTATAATCTATTTTTTATCAAGATTTTTATGATTATACTTCCAATGACGAAATATATTGATATATATCTCAGGGAAATAATTATTTTTTTATCCTTAGGTTATTTATTGATAATAAATAACTCTATTTCACTTTACTCTCTTTAATTACTAAAGAGTCCATTTTTTTAAAAAAGAAGGCTTTATTTTTCTCTTAGTCAAAAATCCTTTTTCTTCCATGCCCATGTTGTCTAAATTTTTTTAAAGAATTTTTTTAAAATTATCCAATGATTATTTAAATACAGTTTTACCCATGTTTTAATTTTTACAAAATTCTTTAAAAAGAATCTTCTTATCATTTTTAAATGAGGTGCTCTTAAATTTTTACTATAAAATATAATGTAATATTTGTATTAATGTATATGGTATGAAAAAAAATTTCCCCCATAATGAAAACTAAATTATTTGAATCTTCCTTTAAAAGTTTTCAAGTTTATTTTCAAGAAAATTATTTGCTTAATATTTTTGAAAATTTTATATTTTAAAGTATTGATTTAAAAATAAGTGGATATTTTACTCAATAATGGTTTAATGATACTTTTATAGAATTTATATTAAAAAAAACCTCTGGTGTCGCTTATGTTTTACTAAGGATGTGATCCAATGTTACCATCCTTATTCTTTCTCTAGATGGTTTATGATAATAATGATAAGATTTTTGTGAAACCCATTTATTTTCCATAGATTATACTTTGTTGAAATGTTTATGGAACCCATTTCCTTTTCATGGATTATGAAATGATTAATGTTTTAGAAATTATGGGACATAAATGTATAGATTATGGTATGGTATAGAACTATATATCCCTCTAATTAATTAGGTAAATATTAATGTTCCATGAGCTAAAAGGGTACATGGGAGGTTATCCCAAGCTTGAAAAAGGGTACATAATAGGTTACCCCAAGCCTAAACAAGTGGGTGCATGGGAGGTTATCCCAAGCCCAAAATAAGAGGGTACATGAGAGGTTATGCCAATCCCAAAATAAGAGAGTACACATGAGGTTATCCTAAGACCTAATCAAGAGGGTACATGAGAGGTTATCCCAAGTAAAAAATAGTGTATATGAGAGGTTATTCAAATCCTGAAGAAGGTACTTGATTAGTTATTCCAAGACTAACATGTTATAGATGTATTGGTGGGTATAATTAACAAAAGATTTTATATAATTATTTGAATTCCATTATATATGTATTATACCAATGTCATTATCTGACATTTTAATCTCTTTTATTCCTTTATGATTAATGTCTTATAAAATCCCAATATTTATTCCTTGACTCAATATTATGATCTATATTATGCAGGGTATGGTTTTCAAATGTTATTATCATATACTCATACCCTTATTCTCATGTAATGTTTATATTTACCATGTTTACCCATAATGATCATCCAAACTCTCCATTTCTTATATTTACTTTCCGTAGGTTATAGAGAAAGGTATTATGTATGATATTTCTAAGAAGGGTGAAAGTTATGAAGAACTTAGTGAAAGATGATGTAGTTAACTTATGTACCTATTATTTATGTATCTAAGTTTCAAAAGGCACTAGAACCATATGATTATGGATTGGATTGTTATGTTATATAATGAATATTCTTCTATTAAGATTTGATATCTATGTATGAGAATTTTGGGTCGCTATAGTTTTTATAAAAGTACAGTTTTGTTAACCATTGAAAATTATGATTATAATACTTTATTGAGATCCATAGGGATATATATAAGGGTAATTATATGGATAAGTCAAAGTATAGTAAAATGTACTAGGATTTTAGTGAAGTATAGAGCCTGTGGTTTCTATGAAATTAAATCTCTTTTTGTATATTAGAATTGGATGAGGCTCTAACCTAGTGGTACTTAGAGGTAATAACTTAAAAAAGGGAACATTGGGATTTGAATTGGATTCAAGCTTTTCAAAAATAATGGGAATTTCCACACTCCTGGTTTGACCCTCCCAAGGGAATATTTTTTATAGATTCAAAAACATTTTATGATCCATTAGGAGGGATTTGAATAATGGCCATTAATAACCTAGTTTAATCCTAATTTATTAATGATTTAAAATAGGGTGTCATGATCGGGACATCCTAAAAGTGATTTTCCATGATTAGGTGGTTCTACACTCGGACTATTATTTATTAAACTATGATTTTTTGTTTTATTAAATGAATAGAACTGGATGGAACCATGTTAGTGATGAATGTAACATAAAATGAAATGATTTTCTTACTAAGAAACGAAATTTTATGGGAGATAGAATATATAATCTTATTTCTTTTCTTACGCAAAATTATCAAGATACGAATCATAGAGAATTACCATACAAGAAAAGGAAGGAAAAAATATTTTTTTGGCCTTCATGGTATAATTACCACCTTCTTCTAATGGTTCTTCTGATCCACTAGTTTCTGAGTAATTTATTAGTACTATTGAAAATATATTTTCCATTCTTCAATATTTAGAGCATGAAAAATTATGTTGGTCACCTATCATTTGGATGGATTAGTGGATCAATGGTGAAATCTTATCAAGAATTGAAGGAAACATAATGAAATTAACTCCATATAGTGGGATGATTTTAAGAGTTTATTCTTCAATAATTAATTTCATTATCTTCTTCATATGAAAATGGAGAAGGGATTCCTTGAGATAAAGTATAATGACGATGAATCCATTGGTACTTATGACTAAAAGTTTAATAGACTTGTGAGGCACAATCCTGGAATTATCATCCAACCTGAAATTTGGGTTGTTCAATTATTCAATGGATTAAAACCAATTATTTGAAAGGAATTATACATAAGGGACTTTAGTATCTATGAAAAAATCATTCAATGTTCTATTAAGATAGGAATAAATATTGGTGTTAGACATAAATTTTATGGTTTTGACAAGGAAAATAAGATACAATTCAATGGAAACTCTAAAAACCAAGGGGGTAAGAAGATGATATATTCTACATGCTTTAAGTGTGGAAGAAAAAAAAACAGAGAATTGACACTAGGGGGAAACTAAATGTTTTAGGTGTGTAAATGAAGGTCATTGGGTGGCCGAATTCCAAAGTGAGGAGAAGAAGTTAGATAATAATGTGAATAGGGATGAGTCACCATATAATGTTCCACCCACACTCAATTGATTCAAATAAAAGGAGTATGGGATTTATCCTAATCGATGCAAAAATTTGAATAAAACAATAATGATCAATTCCAATAACCTCTTAAGCTGAGAGACAAATGAAAATATCTTGTGATCACTATTTTTGATGAGGGATATGATAAATAATTTGTGAAAGGTACACTTACCATCCAATCTAGAACTACTAATGTATTATTTGTTTTAGGGTCTAATGACTCTTTTATATCTAAATAAGGTATATAACATTTTATATTTTGAACCAACCTATAATCTTGTATAAGTGTGACGATAAATACAAAATCCCATTGGAAATTTTACCCATTGAATGGGTCTTAATTCATTTTTAAATGGGGTGTTTATCTCATATGGTTGGGGAGAATCTCAACATTGATGATAAACCTATTATAAAATAATTTTAGGATGTCTTTATGGAAGAGTTTCCTAGTATTCCCCTGAATAATGACATTGATTTCTCAATAGAACTCATATATGAAGCTGCACCTATTTCAAATACTCCCTATATAATGAACACAATTTAGTTGTAGGAAATGATGAAGAAAATCCATGATAATATTGATAATTGTTTCTTTCATCCATGTGTATCACCAATGGGTAAAACAGTTCTTTTTTAATAAGAAAGACGGATTAATGTGAATCTTTATGGATTATCAAGAACTGAACAAGATCACAATCTAGAATAGGTATCATCTACATCATATTTATGACTTGTTTGATTAAATAGATGAAAAAAATACTTATTTAATATTGACCATCATTATAGATATCATCAATTTAGTTTCAAGAAGGAGGATATATCTAACATAGAATTCCGTACAAGGTATGGAAACTATTAGTATATTTTGAAGACATTTGGTCTTAATAATTCCTCCACAATATTCATGGATTTAATAAATAGATTATTTAGATATTAACATGATCAGTTTATGGTTTTATTTATAAATGATATTATTATATATTCAAATAGTAAGGAATGGCATGAATATCACTTTATAATTTTACTGAAGATCCCGAATAAGGATAAGATGTATAAAAAATTTACCAAGTGTGAATTATTTTAAAAAATGTTTCATTTTTTGTGTTATATAATCTCAAGAGAGGGTATAGCGATGGATCCATCAAAGATAGAGGCTATTTATCATTAGACAAAGACAAACATGGTGATAAATATCCTTATTTTTCTTGGATTCAATGGATATCATATATGCTTTGTGGAAACTTTCTCATGGATATCTAATTCACTAACCTATTTAACTCACAATGGATCCAAGATCATTTAGAGAGATAAATTTGTGAAAAAGTAAAAGGAATTAAATTGAAGGTTAGTCAGAAAACCCATTCTTATATTACCCTATGGTAGATAAGTTTTTTTTAATATAAAGTGATTCAATTAATAAGGGTATAGGATGTGTCATCATTTATAATTATATGGTTATAGTTTATGCCATTGGACAATTGAAGGTTCCTGAGAAAAATTACCCAATATATAATTTGGGGTTAGCTTTGGTATTTTTTTCATTAAATATATGAAGTAATTATCTTTATAGACAAAGGTGTGATAAATATACCAATCATTAAAGTTTATTGTATATCTTAACACTAAAAGAGTTGAATTTTTCATAAATAAGTTGGTTAGAGATGATTAAAAATTATGTCTGCTCAATACATTACCACACTAGGAACAAAAACACTATGTATGCTGATTTGAGTTGAAAGGATATTGCTCTATTTTCTATGATAATCATCGCATAATATCCAATATATATGGATTTTCAAAGTATGGGACTTGAAATATTGAAGGAAGGGGATAATTCTTATCTTTATTAAATAAATTTTCAACCATCTATCCAAGTGAAGTTTAAGGAGGTGTAAAACGAAGGAATAAAGTTAAATAATAAGCTTAGGAATGTTCGTAAGTTCAACCTTGATCATAATGGAATTATAAGGTTCTAGAACTGTGTATGTGTTCTGTCCATACTATAATTGTAGAATGAGCTATTATAGGAAGCTAATAGTTCTTCATTATCTATTCACACTGGAAGTAAAAAGGTGTATTGATATCTAAAAGAGTATTTTTGGTGGGATGGAATGAGAATAGATATTATAAAGGTTTTATATTATTACTTGGTATGTATGAAATTTAAGGCTAATATATGAAATTTTAAGGGGGTGGTACAACCATTATCTATACAGGAATGGAAATGGGAATGCATTACCATAGATTTTGTCACGGAACTCTCCAAAATATCTAAAGGGAACAATGCTATATGGTTTTCAGTCGATCATCTTATAAAGTCAGCACACTTCATTTCTATCAGAAAATATTTCTCTCTAGAACATCTAAGAAATATATACATTAAGGAAGTGTTGAGGTTTCATGGGGTACCACATTATATTGTATCTAATCTATATATGTGATTTACCTTGAATCTATCTTTATAAAAATTGAGTTTCAGTACTGCATATCATCCTTAGACATATGGATTTTCTGAGAGAAGAATTCTAAACCTAGAGGATATTATAATATCTTTATCCATGGATTTTAAAGGTCTTTAGGTTCAACACCTTCCTCTAGTCGAATTTTGTGACAATAGTAGTTTTCACTCAAGAATTTGGATGGCTCCTTATAAAGCACTTTATGGAAAGAATTGTTGAACTCCAACATGATTGGATGATGTTGGGAAATAAATCTATTGGAACATTAGCTAGAATAATAAATGGAAGAAAACATTAGGGATATTTTTCAACATAAAAGGGAAACAAAAAGTCAATGAAACATTTTTGTTGATAATCATTGATGTGATCTACAATTTTAATTTTGTTAGAATTTTATTTTATAAATTTATACGTGGAATAAGGTTTTGAGATTTTAAAATAATGTAAAGAGGAGCCCTAGGAATATTGGAACTTTTGAGATTCTTGATTGAGAAGGTATATTTTCTTACTGTTTGTCACTTCCATCAAACCTCTCTTAAGTTTACAATGTGTTCCACTTATATATCCTATAGAAGTACATACCTAACCCTGCACATGTAATGAAATCAGATAAAGTTACAATGAATTCAAATATTTATTTTGAGGAATAATTTATAGATATTCTGCACCCTAGAGAGAATTTCTATGAAACGTGACCACTCACCTAGTCAATGTTATGTGGTAAGACCACAAATTTGAGAAAGATACATGAGAACTTGAGGGTATGAGGAGGCAACATTATCTCCATGTGTAAGTATCAATGTGATAGAATATATAGGTTTAAATTCATTTTAAGGGGGGTAAAATGTGACACTTCAGGAATATATTACATATTTTTATTCAAATAAGTTTAATTTCTTTGATATATTACACTACACACAATATTGAGTTTTAACAAACAACGATATACAATTAATATTATAATTTAAATATGACTATTATAACCTAGTTATTAAACATAATGGTATGAATTTGAATAAATAAATTTTAAAATTTAATCATAATGGTTTTATATACAGATAATATATTGATAAATAAGTAATTAATTATGTTAAAATATGTACATACGTTAAAATATGTTTCTTCTAAAAAATTTATTTTCATTTTTTATGAAAAAAATAAAATAAAATTTTGAAACTTTTGTAAAATTTATTTAACAAAATAAACTTTATTTATTAATCAAAATTTCAATATTAGATTATGGCAGATTTTTTATAATTTTTTTAAAATTTTAATTTTTCATTGAATCGTGAACAATTTTTATTTTTGTTAAATTTTTATATTAAATTTTTTTATACTCATGAAAATTTTCTATTTGGAAAATAGATTTTTTGTCAAGTCTTTAGGTTTAGTTTTAAATTAAAATTTTCCACTTTTTTGAATAAAATTTAGAAAAATGTATTCAAAATTTGGAATAATAATAATTTATATTATATAATTATTTCAACTTAATTTTTGGTCATAACTAATAGTAAGAAAAATAAAAATTAATTACAGTAATTAATGTAAACACAAATTTACAGGGGTTAAACTAAAATGATAAGGGTTAAAATAACCTAAAAACATATCCAATTCCTATTTTCTGAACATATTTAGATCATATATCATCTAAAGTTTTATGTTTATCCATTTTTGATCTTTTTACATGTTAAATATGTGGGTATAACGTTGTCTTTTGAAAACATTCCAACAGTGTCTTCTCCCCCACTTATAAAAGAGATCCCCATTACGCTCTTTGTTATACATACAAAGCCTTTTGGTTCAACCAGTACCTAACCAAATATCTTCTTTAATTTCCAATTGATATCCTAGTGCCCTTATTTTTATTCTTAAACCCTGATAATAATTATTTTTGTGCTAACCAAAGGAGGTTGTCTAAAGAGGTGGTATCATTCTTAATCCAATGTTTTTATTTTATTTTTGTTTTCCACCTCCTTCAAATATTTTTCAACTATGATGATATAATAACATAAATATATCTAATATACAGATTTTTTTATATTAGTGAAATAATCCACATACATATACTCTTCCATTAAATGAGAAACGAAATCGTCGATTTTGTGTACAATGGACTACCTCCTCATGAATCGATGTAATTCATTTTCCATCACCGCTTGTCACCAGTAGATATAATGATGGATTAAAAGTGTATATATATGTTTAATTTTTCTAAATAATTATAATTTATTAATTATAACACTACATCCACTTTCTTACCTTCCAATCCATTGGGAAATGATATCCTCACTCATGGGTACGTGTGGACTACCACCTCCTCGAAACGATGTGATGCATTTTTCATTTTATTTTAACGTAAATAGAAATAGGAATATATTTAATGAATATAAATGATATATATGAAAAAATAATCCTATAAAGTTGATATTTGATTTACCTTTCTTTCATTCCATATGTTGAGAAAATGGAAACAATATTCACACGTACGTACGGTCTACCATCTCCAAGATTAGTGTAATTAATTTTCTATCTCTAAATTTTATAGATTACTATAAAAAAATATAATGAATATATGTTATATTAATATCATGTTTAAAATTCTGAATATAATTTAATTATTATCCAAGTAAAATGACCAAAAATACAAAACCAAAACATTCATGAAAAACGAACCAGTTATTTTCCGAAACGTGATTTTGACAAGAAATTATCAATAAACTAATAGTAAGAGTTGATAAGTAAATCATATAAAGTATGATATATATGATAATGTTTCTGAAATATATGTATAATGAAATTATATTTATTAAAAGAGTTTAAAATGTGTATGAATAAAGTTTAACCTTAAGGTAAGGGAATTTCGTATAACTTTTATTTGTATGGGAAAGATGTATTATATACCACTATTTACTTTTGTGTGGTGTTTATATAGTATGCATGAATTTATTTTATGATTATTCTCATGAAAATTATTGAACATATCCATAAAATTTTATTTCTTTCATATCGATTATGGTTCAAGAGATACCAAAGTCGTAATGGTTTTATGTTACAATCTATTTTTTTATCGGGATTTTTTACGTTTATGATATTGATGATAAAATATTATGATCTATCTCTCAAGTGAATCATTAATTTTCTTCTAAATTTATTATTTCTATAGAATAAACGTTTTTCTTTCATTTTCCTCTCTTTATGAACTAAATATACCAAAATATTATTTTAATAAAAAAGTACTTATATCTATCTTCGGTCAAAAATACTTTTTATTCCATTCACATGTTTTCTAGAAAAGTTTAAATTAATTTATTAGTATTCTCATATTATTTTTCAAAGAAATTTTTATCCATGTTTTATTTTTAATTTTTTTAAAGAGGAATCTTCTCGTTATTTTCAGAAAGAGTTACTTATAACTTTTTATAAGATATTTGAATGAAATATTTTTTTAACATGTACAAAAAGAATGGATTTTACCCATTATAACCAATAAATTATTTAAAGTTTCATTTACAAGTTTCAAAATTTATTTTCCAAGAAAGTTTTTTCCTTAATATTTGGAATATTGTTTATATTTTAAATAAGTGATTTCAAAATGGAAAGGATATCTTTTTCAATAATGTTATAATAATCTTTGTATGTGGTTTTATTAATCAATGATAATAGCCTTTAGAATATCTTATGTTTTACTAAGGATATTATCCAAAGGTATCATTCTTATTCTTTCTCTGGATAGTTTATTATTATGATGAAAAGATGTTTTTTAACCCATTTCTTTCCCAGGGTTTATACTATGATGAAATTTTTATGAAACCCATTTTCTTTTCAGGAGTTATGATATAATGAATGATTATGATCTTGGGGAACAAAAATTTATGGATTATATGATTAATTGTACCTATATACACCTCCAATTAATTGGGTAATGATTAATGTTCTATGAGGTCAATGGGTACATGAGAGGTTATACCAATCCCAAAAAAGAGAGTACATGGGAGTTTAATCCATACCCAAAAAAGAGGGTACATGGGAGGTTATCCTAAGTTCAAAACCAGGGGTTCCACAGGATGTTTTACGAATCTCAAAACAAGAGGGTTGACAAGCGGTTATCCTAATCCAGATATTAGAGGATACATAGGAGGTTATCTAAAGCCTAAAAGATGGTACACAAGAGGTTATTCCAAGCCTGATGCAAGTGCACGAGTGGTTAACCCAATCCTATAATGTTATGAATTTCATGGTGGGTAGACTTGACATAAGATTTTTTATACTTATGTGAATTCCACAATTATATGTCTTATGACAATGTTATACTCTCATGGATCATGTCCTTTTATTCCTTTGTGATTCAGGTCCTATGAACTTTCAAGATTTATGTCATGTCTAAAGATTATAATCTATGTTATGTATGATATAGTTTTCAAATGTAATTCTCATGTGATCATACTGTTATATTCATGTTATGTTGATATCTCCCTTGTTTACGCTTACTATGAAAATGAACTCACCATTTCTTATGTTTCCTTTACCTTGGTTAGGAAGAAAGTTATTATTTAGGCTAAGAAGTGTTAAAGTTATGATGTACTTAGTGGGAGGTGATGTAGTTCACTTGTGAACAATTTTTTATGTATCCAGGTTTCCAAAGGCACTAGACCAATAGGATTATTCCATGGATAATTTTTTATTTAATTAATATTCATATATTATTATATGATATCTATGTTGGAGAAGTTTGGGTTGCTATAAGAATTATGGTCAAACACTCCTTGACACATTGGACTTCCTGGAAACTTATTAGAAGATAAAAATACATATGTTTATTACATTTTAATGGTATTAAATATCCATTTTTATCTTATGGGCCTGAGTTAGTGGATTTTAATTTTGAATATCCATTCTCATAATTTGTGCACTTCATGCCTAATATACACCAATTTAGGCCCAATGATTCTTATGAATTTAAGGAATTTTATTATCCATATTTTAATTTGGTGTTTTGAGAAATGAATATAAAATTCAATATGAACATTTTTCTTTCAGGTATCAATGTAAGATTCATAATTGATGATGGAGATATTTGGCGATGAAAGGAAACAATTTTGGAGAAGGTGGATTGGACACCAGTCCACTGATGAGAATGTGGGGCCCACAGTACAGACCCATTGAAGACCCAATTTCATGGGATGATAGAATACTCATATAGAAACATATAATTCCGCATGACCTAGGGCTAATACAGTCTCCATTGTGGTTATTCAGGCAGCCCAATTTTGATATAAAATTCTGGGCAAGATTTGGCGGCCCAGAAAAACATCCCAACAATTTAATCATATCTCAGTAACCACAAATCCATTTGGGTTAAAATTTTACATAGAGCTAGGAGACATCATGTTTTTAACTTTTAGATTATATGGTCCACTCTAATTATGACATCTAAAAGGCCATCTATGTGCGTCTGTTCAGTGGATGCAAGATGGCTACCATTTCGAGTCAAGGATAAAGAAGTCCACTCTCCCTTACTTTCCACCAACCTAGGCCTTCCATAATCAAGTGCGATGCTTTTTAATATTAAAGGATCAAACCAAGGATCACAAAATTTTTATTTAAGGTAGTGTTTTTGAAGTATTTAATGATATTTGGTGTTTGTTTTCATTGTAGTGTTATGCTACCGCTTTGTGTTTGTAATCACATTTCTTCTTCACGAAATTTGTTTAATTCACCTTAGTTTCTTAATAAAAGTTCTTTATTTAATCTTATTATATTATTATACATTTCACGTTGATACCATTTCCAAAAATTGTGAATTTATTCGCACTATAATTTGTTAGATTTATCACACAACGGTGGTGTATTCAATTTTTGTTGTTGTTTTTACTTCTTCAATTCCACCCTCATAAGTCTACTTTCCGCTTCCGTTGAGGACATGTAATCAATAGAGGGACAAATATTTCCTAGGTTGATCTAATGGAGTTGAAAGATGATGGAATGAATGTTATTTATCAGTCTTTAAATGTTTATTAATTTCTTTTATTTGAGTTTCTTTTATTCAACGATTTTCCCTCTTTCTCTTACATATTGAATTTAATCACCCCACTTTTATGTGATAATAAGATCCTTTACCTTGGAGTGATCATGAAAATGATCCTACAAGTGTATAGGTGATTATCATATGTATGTGAAGGTTTTTAATGAATAGGTGATGAGGTTAGTTTGAATTCATTGAATGAATTCTTCTCGAGTTAATGAAAATTGAAATATTTAAAAAAGGAATTCATCCAATCCACACTGAGAAACAACCAAGGATCAACTCATTATATTAATCTGAATTAACTTAAATATGTTAGTGATACTTTAAAACCTTATAAAATCAACCCAAATTTGGCAACTTCATAGCCAAAAATCCATCTCATAAGTTGTGTATCTTATATATTTTCTTAGGTCTCAGTGGATTTGACGAACCAAGCTAGAACACAAGGACTATTCTATCTTCATCTCTTCGGTAAATTTGAGCGTGAATCAAATCTTGGCGCATTTTCTAGGGACCAAGTAAGTACCTTAGACCAAAAACTTCTTTCCTCACCCAAATTCTTCTATTCTCACCCAATATCTCCTATCTTTTCCCTTTATCACTTTTTTTCCTTCTGGCGCATGTCTGCCTACACCCTTGATAGTTCAAATAGACTAGTTTGGGTGGAATGTCCTGGGGTTGGGGAGTCAAGTACACCAAGGGAACTCTTTAAATTATATCTTATTCTTTATAATACTCTATAGTAAAAAATTGAACCCATTTCAATGGAAGGTATTCAAAGAAACCAACTCATAAATGAGGGTGGGAACCAAAATGGAAACCTAAATGAGGCAGCCCCAAACTTGGGGAATGCAGTTGATCAAATAATAAATGAATACCTCACACCTGACTGGAACAATGCCCCATCATGCATTAGACAAAACTACATAGGATATTGAAACTACATATTTAAACCCCATGTCCTAAATCATCTTCCCACATTCCATGGAATGGAGTCTGAGATGCCCTACCTTCACGTTAAGGAGTTCAATGACATTGTTGAAACCATGTGTCCCCACATCAACTAGAATCTGCTAAGATGAGGATATTTACTTTTTATTTAAAGTATAGAGCTAAAACTTGTCTAAAAAATTTGAGACCATCATCCATAATCTCTTGGGACCAATTACAGAGATAATTATTCAAAAAATACTTTCCCCACCAGAAAATAATTTCACATTAAAAGAGCATCCAAAACTTTTTTGAAAAAGAGGGTGAGTCATTCTAAGAAACATGGGAGTTCTTCAAAGACACCCTAAACATGGTTCCACATCATGGGTTTTCTATATCTAAACAAGTTCGAGTTTTTTATGAAGGGTTGGGTCTGGGGAACAAACAATTCATTGACATGGTGTGTAATGGAACCTTCAAAAACAAAGCCCCAAATGATGATTACGATTATCAGGAAAGCCTTGATGAACAAAACCAAACATGGGGAACTTCAACTTATTTTGAAGATCCATAAATAACTACTAGAATGCATACACTTAGAGAAGAGTAAATCCTTAGGGCTAAACTCGTAGCACTCTCTAGGAAGGTTGAAGAGATAGACCTTAGGAAAGTCTATGAAATCATAACTATAGACCCTGTCTGCACAATTTTCCACAAACATGACTATAAGATAGACAACTACCCAACTATTCCATCCATCAAGGATGTTATTTTAGGAGGACCCCCAATGGATGTAAATTCTTTAAACTTTAAAAAGCCTCAATACCAAAACACCTTCAACCCAAGGTATAATGACCACCAAGGATTCCACTGGAAAGATAACCAACAGCCTATCCAACCATAGGGACAAAATTCTTACCCCCATTAGAACTACCAAACCCATAACTATTTGCAAACCCAATATATCCAATAATAATAGTCGCCAGTCCATTTTCAACCAACCATCCCACCTCCAAAATATCCTCCTTGGATAAGCCAATCTTTTCAGGCACCAACAAAAACTATTCCACAAAGACTACTAGAACAACTGTGCAAAAAAAGGAAAGGATGAATTTGGAAGTCTCTTACCTTAAACAAAACTTCAAACCATAAAAACTAGAAAGGCACCCATGCCTACACATTCCATTCCACAAAAAATAGTAAGGGGAGAGTCAATTTTCACTCACATAACTCATGAACAACTAAAGGTTGTGACTGTTTTAAGAAGTGGGAAATCAATTGAGAAACATGAACAAATAAGTCAAAAACCATGTGAAGCTTCAAACTCTAATGAAAATTTAAATGAACCACAAGATCGAATTGAGGAAACTGATAAAAATGTGAAAGAAACAACTCTTCAACAAACCACCCCACAACCTACATAATTTCCTCAACGTATGAGGGGATAAACCAAGCCTGAATTGAGTGAAACATTGAGGGATATATTCTTACAAGTCAAGCTAAACATTCCCCATTCTCAATGAAATCCAAAAAATACCTGCCTACTCAAAGTACCTTAATGACTTGTGAATTTTTAAAATAAAATTATCAGATAAAAACCATGTCCTTTTGGATGCTAATGTGAGTACCACCATTCAAGGGGATATTCCTCCTAAGTTGAAAGATATGGGTTGCCCTTAAATCAACATTGAACTAGGAGAGAGAAAAGTTAAAAAGTCCTTGTGTGACCTAGGTGCTAGTGTCAATATCATCCCCTATGTTGTGTACTACCAGTTAGGCATAGAATATTTCCAACCCACATCTATCACACTTCAATTTTCTGATCGTAGCATTAGGGTTCGGTGGGGATTTTAAAGGACATTTGAAAACTTCATCTACCCTGCTAGCTTCATTTTCCTAGAAAACCATCTAAACTTAGGAAATAAGGAACAAACCCCAATCACCCTTGGTCATCCTTTCCTCGCAATAATCAACTCTTTTATCCGAGTCTGAAATGGGAACATTAACATCACCTTTGGAAACATGAGACTAGACATGAACATCTATAAAGCAAGTTCAAAAATAGGGGATGATGAGAACATTCATGAAGTAAACTTTATAGGAGGCATTGTTAATGAATCCATAGAACATCAAGGAATATTTGATGGATATTTAAGTCAGTATGAGATTTAATTCTTTTGTTCTCATGAAGGAAGTTTATCTCCTTGGATTGAATCTTTTTCAAATTTCTATTACGATGAAGTCTTTGGTCCAAAAATCAGTTAAACATTTCAAAAAACCACTTTTATGGAGACCCCTCCAACTTCCTTCCCTAAATCTGATCAAGCCAATATAGTAGCTGAAACTTCTACATGTGGGGAATCAATCCTATCTAAAACACTAGGAAACCAAATTGATCTTGATCCAATGTCCTAATCTTTTGCTGGAATTTTGAACCAACCTGATATTGAAATGAAGGAACTTCCCGCTGCACTCAAGTATACCTTCCTTGGAAAAAATCAAACAAATCCTATTGACATTTCTTCTTCTCTTGAATCCAATCACGAGAGGATGCTTCTATGTGTCCTTAGAAAACATAAGAAAGACATTGGTTGGAACCTATCTGATATTCCTGGGATTAGACCACTTATCAGGACTCATAGGATTGTTTTGGAATCTGATTCAAAGATATGTTTTCAACCTCAACGACGAATCAAAACTAATCTCATAGAGGTAGTAAGGAAGGAACTTATGAAATTGTTAAAAGTTCATATCATCTATCCCGTAGCTGAGAGTGAGTGGGTGAACCCAATCCAAGTGGTTCCCAAGAAGGCAGGAATCACAATGATATCCAATAAGGATGGATAGATTCTTCCAACAAGGGTGAGTAGTGGCTATAGTGTCTGCATCGACTAAAGGAAGCTAAACTCATTTACCAAGTAGTGCCATTTCCCCTTACCATTCATTGACCAAGTCCTTGAGAGAGTCGCATGTCATGCCTTATATTGTTTCTTAGATGGGTACTTGGGGTATAATCAAATTGTTGTTTCCCTAGAGGATCAAGGGAAGACTACATTCACTTGTACATTCGACACCTTTGCTTTTAAACGCATGCCCTTCAGGTTATGCAATGCCCCTGGAACCTTCTAGTGGTGCATGATGGGAATATTCTCAGACATGGTAGGGGATTTTCTTGAGGCCTTCGTGGACTAATTTTCTATCTTTGGGGATAAATTTGAGGGATGTCTTAGGAATGTGGAGAGTGTTTTGTCCAGATGTGAAGAAACGAATCTGGTCCTAAATTGGGAAAAATGACATTTCATGGTAAAACATGGATTATTACTTGGCCATATAGTCTCAGGTAGGGGGATTGAAGTTGATAAAGCAATGGTTGGCATCATTCATCACCTTCCATCACCCATAACTATTAAGGAAGTGAGGTCCTTCTTAGGACATGCTGGTTTCTATAGAATATTCATCAAGGACTTTAGTTCAATCTCCTATCCCCTTCGTGCTATCCTAGTAAAGGATGCTCCATTTGTTTGGACAAAAAGAATTTGGGGTTCATTCTAAAACCTTAAATACATTCTCACCTCTCCACCCATTATGAAATATCTATGTTGGAACCTTCCTTTCAAACTTATGTGTGATTCCAGTGACTTGACTGCAGGAGCTGTGTTAGAACAACATTGTGAAAAACCTCCTTATGTCATTGCTTATGCAAGAAAATCCTTAAATGATTCCAAAATCAAATAAACCACCATTGAAAAGGAGTTACTTGAAATTGCGTTTTCCTTAGAGAAGTATAGGTCCTACCTCTTAGGATCCCCCATCATTGTGTTCACTGACCATTCTGCACTAAAATACCTCTTCCAAAAACATGATTCCATGGCTTGATTGATTACGTGGGTCCTTCTCTTACAAGAATTTGATCTCACAATCAAAGATAAAAATCTTGTTGAAAATGTTGTAGTAGACCATATCTCTAGGATGGAATGAAAAGACAACTCAAATCAAATTTCTGTGTCTGATTCTTTCCCTGAAGAACACCTATACTCTATGAGTGACTGCCCTTGGTATGTCTACATAGCCAATTTCTTAGTTATAGGAGTCATTAAAAAATTATTAGGGACTCAAGATCAAAGGAAATTCCTTTATGATGTTAGGATCTATATGTTTGATGATCCATACCTCTATAAGTTCTTCCCTGACCAATTCATTAGGAGGTGTTTCCCAGAATCCGAACATGAGTTCATCATTAAATTCTGTCATAGTGAGGCATGTGGAGGTCACTTTTCCTCTAAGAAAACATCTACTAAGATTATTTAGTGTGGTCTCTTCTATACCACCATCTCAAGGGACTCCTACACATTTTTTCAAAACTGTCATAGGTGTCAAAAAGTAGGGTCCATCACTAAAATGAATCAAATTCCACTCACTCCCATCTTAGTTGTTGAAGTCTTTGACTGTTGGTGAATTTGTTTCACGGGTCCCTTCCCAAACTCTAGGGGATATCTTTACATTCTCTTTTCTATTGATTATGTCTCCAAATGGGTTGAATCCATTCCCAAAAAATCCAATGATCGTCAAACTGTGATTATATTCTTAAAAGAAAACATCTTATCTATATTTGTAATTCCATGGGCTATCATTAGTGATAGTGGAACTCATTTTTTCAATCATCCTTTCTCATAACTCATGGACAAGTATGGAATTTCTCAAAAAGTGTATACTGCTGACCACCCACAGACCAATGGTCAAGCTGAGTTAGCCAATCGAGAAATCAAACAAATTCTTGGGAAAAATGTAAATCCTTCTAGGAAAGATTGTTCTAGAAAACTCTTAAATGCTCTTTGGGCCTATCAAACCGCATATAAAACCATTTTAGGAATGTCACCATATAGGTTGGTTTATGGTAAAGAATTCCATTTTCCAGTGGAGATTGAACATAAGGCTTTTTGGGAAATTAATAAAATGAATTATGACCTATCATTGGCCGAAAAAAGGAAATTAGATCTCAATGAACATGAGGAACTTAGGATGGAGGCTTATAAAAATTCAAGGATAAATAATGCTAAAGAACATGCCTACCAATCTCAAAATCTTAAAACCAAACACATTATACTGGGTAACCTATTCTTTTGTATGGTTATAAAATTCATTTACACATGGGAATGTTGAGGTCTAGATGGTCAGATCAATACATAGTGAATAAGGTGTACCCCCATGGGGCTGTTGACATTCAAGACCGTGACAATGGTCAAACATTTAAATTTAATGGTCATAGAGTCAAACCATTCATAGAACCATTCCAAAAACATGCATTTGATGAAGAATTGTGTGAACGTACCTTAGATGATGAAAATAATTAATCAATTAGTGGTCCAAGTTGATCTAACGATGTTAAAAAAAGTGCTGCATGGGAGGCAACCCCTGGTTTTCAAGTTTCCAATCATTTTTTTTGTTTTAATTTTTTTAAATAGGATTAATGAATCATTTTGATATTTAGAAATAAAAAAATAGATTGTTGACCTATTCTTCTATTATGAGTATGGATGGGTATGAAAGAGGACTGCCATATTCATCTGTGTCATGTGGTGTGATCCTTGAGTAATACCTTACCCAGAAATTTAAAAAGTAGACAATGTATCATCAGTTCATTTTATTTTTATGTGTTTGTTGGTTAAAAATAATAATAATAAAATTAAAAGGCCACATCATAGGTTGTGGGGAAACCCCATCACAACCGGCGAAGCAGCGGGGACTTGAAACCGGGATTGAAGGGAGACATAGGGTGCACACTTACCACATACCTACGTCTTGTGGGAATCCTCAGAGTGACATGGAGATCAAAGGATTAAAAAGAAGCAGCAAGAATTTCAACTTTAACCTCTAGGTGACTTCATTTCATGATCCTAATTTTCAATTTCCTTTCTGAACTCTCATTCTTGTAAGAACCCGGATCCTCATTTCAGGTATGTTTTTCCTTTTTCTGGAGTTTTATAGAAAAATGAACTTCTGGAAATTTTCTAAGTACACACCGTGTAATTTTTGAGTACACATTGTGTACTCTTCTCCAGCTCGAATCCGTGTGCTGGCCGTGCCCGGGCCACACACACGGTGTGTAGGGGTGACGTGGAGGCCGATTTTGGCGGATTACAAAAAAACCCACTACACGCTGTGTAATTTAAAAATACACACAGTGTACTTTTCTCTTTTTACTAAATGGACCAGGGTCGCTCCTGATGCACAAAAACACCTCCTTCTAGGTCCCATTCGTCAGAGAGTGACCCGTACGGATGAATATTCGACAAGCTCCTGCCTCTTCCTCCGTTCTCTGATTCGAGTACAATCGATTCCGTTGGAATCGCAACGGTAAGATCTTCCTTCTGCTTGAGCTTCGTTTTCTGATCCCTCCCCGTTTTCGAGTTATCATGGGTTGAGAGTTTTGTGCGTTTTCTCAGATCTACTACGTTCTAAGGGGAACCAATCATCGTGGTTCACATATATCGATCTCCTAGTATCGAGGTAGGTGGTTTGTGCCTTTCTGTTGAAATTCGATGAGTATTTTGTGAAAATTCCACAAATTCCCTTGGGCGGGGAATTGTGGGCTTCCTGTTTTTCCCCTGCTGTTTTCCTGCTTTACTTGATTACTATAGTAGATGGTTATTCTTGTGAGTAGAGTAATTTATTTTGTGCTCAGGTTGTTTGCCATGATTATTGTATTGTTTGGAGTTTCCAGTTTTCATTCCTAGTTGTAGGATAGTGGAACTGTTGCTTTATTATTACTTCTGAGCCTTAGACTGATATCCAATTAGTTCTTGAGGTTTACTTGGATGATGTACATGTGCTGAGCATGTTTATTTTCACACAGGACTGTGAGTACCTAGTGTAGCAGAACATAGAGAGAATTGACGTAAGGGATTCTCCAGAGTGTCTTTTAATATGATGTGAGACCACAGGGAGAATTGACGATGAGTGCTTCCACATAGAGTCTGTAGTTCTTTTACGTGGTCCAAATAGGGAATGAGACGTTGAGTGCTTCCCCAGAGAGCCTTTAGTACGATACGAGACTATAGGGGGAATTGACGGTGAGTGATTCCTCAGAGAGTCTATTATTTTTCATAGCTGAACCAGAGTGGTGAGACTGTGTGTGCCTCCTAGAGGGTTTCTAGTACTTTGGTTGAACCATAGGGGTTAGGCTGAGAGAGCTACCCAGAGGGTTACTTGTTTTCTTCCTGTTACTGGTTGTTAGTTCTGTACTTGTTTTGTTAGAACTGTGGATTGTAGCTGCTTGTGTTTTTCCTATTTACTGCTTCTTGTTTTATTACTTCCATGTATTCATTGACTGTTAGGCACAAATATTTGGGTGATTTCCTACTGGGATTGTATCTCACACCTTATTTGGGCCATGCTTTTGGGCCCAATTAGACTGTGTTGCTGCAGGTATAGATAAGGGCAAGTTCCCTTCTACTTCAGGTTCTTGATTACACTGGAGCTGGAGAGCATGGGACCGAGCTGGGGCTCGCGATGCTGAGGAGTTTATCTTGTTTTCATTTGAACTTTGTTTTTCAGTTTTACTTCAGCACATTGGTTTTTTTCTGCTTTCCATAGACATATGTATCATGTTGCATCATTATTATTTTATCCATTGCTTCCGCAGTTTAGTTCTGTTGTTGTATGCTGTTAATTGTTTCCACTATTGTGCTTGGTTGTTCTTCAATTGTATACTTTACCAAATGAGGGCATAGCTTCCCCACCGACTCACCAAGGCCCTCGCTACTAGTCGGTAGCCTCTGGCATTTGGGGAAACACGCTTGAGGTCATGTGGCGAACCAGGTGCGGGGCACCAGTGGAGGGGCTCCAGATTTGGGTCGTTACAAAGTGGTATCAGAGGAGTTCTTTTCTCTTGATTTACTATTTGGAGACTTTATCCAGGGATAGGATAGATTCGGTACTTGGTATTAAGTTGTGCTCGGGAGTAGCTAACCCGTGTACAGGGAAAATCGATACTACCTCGTTAAATTTCAGTTTTCAGATTTTCAGATTTTATGGTTGATTTGATTTCACCTAGAGTGACTCACATGACTTGTGCTATTATTGTTTGGATATTTCGGTTCTATTTCTATTACAACCCGATGAGATGAGGGTATTCCATCTCATACATCATATAGGCACTTGTAGAATCACATGCCATGCATTATGGCCATGCCATCTAGGGTGCATTAGCGATTGCATGCTGTTGTGATAGACTTCGTGTAGATTATGCATGCTGTTGTGATAGATGCCTGATATAATCTCTACTGTTATGTTATAGAGATGTTTGTTTCCCCTTGTATGTGACTATAAGAGATTCCAATCTTTGATTCGCGGGGAGTATGGGCTCTCACGAATCGGAATTTGGAACCTCTTTGCCTTATTCTTAGTGTTTCTGGGGTTCTGTGCAGTTTTTGAGATACTGCCCAGAAAAACCCAGAATACATGGAGTGTACTTTTTGGATACACACCGTGTAGTTTTTAGGCCATGTCACTGACTGTGGGAGCAGAACACGGTGTCGTGGAAGTAACTTTAGGAACACACCGTGTTTGGTAGGTACACGCCGTGTAGTAATGAGTCGTGTACCCGACCGTGTCACTAACAACACAGGTCTCGGAAGCTCTAGTAGCACACACCATGTTGTAACATAACATGCCGTGTAGTCCCTTCTAGGTACCCGACCATGTCATGAACAACATGGGTCGGTGTGACCTTATCTCAGACACACCGTGTTTCTTTTGGAGCATGCCGTGTAGTCTTTCCAGGTAACCGACCGTGTCACGAACAACACGGGGTGGTGTCACCTTGCCTATACACGTCGTGTTTGTTCAGAGCACGCCATGTAAGGTTCATCCATGTAGACTACCGTGTGTTTAACAACACGGGCCACCGAAGCCTTGTCCACTACACACCGTGTCCGAAGGGAACACGCCGTGTAGTCTGAGTTTAAGAAAACCATGCGGGTTAGCCATGTAGGGAGACTCAGGCAGGGGAACAGTTTTCAAGTACACACCGTGTGTGGGTTTAACACGCCGTTTATTTTGAGGTGTACATGACTTGTAGGTCAGGAGTACACGCCCATGTCAGTGGCTTGAGAAGACACGCCGTGTAGTTTTTATACACGCCGTGTAGTCAAGTTCTATAAACTTGTGTGTTTTACTTCCCCTATTTCTGTTTTTAACTATTGTGTTCTCCGTCCTTGTTTTCTTGGTCTAAGGTGTGCTTTTGATCTTTCAGAGCTATGTCTCCGAGACGTCCTCCGGTCATACATCTATCGTCAGGCAGTGATCAGATTCCCGATAGGGCTGATCATGGACTTCCTGCCGATCCTCCAGTCGGGCCATCCTTGGCACCAGCTGTTGTACCAGTTGTAGGCACTGATGCGCAGTTCAGGGAAGGTTTCATGAGGAGGATGCAGGCCTTATTGGGAGTGCCGACTCCTGCCACGACTATGGTAGACCTGACACAAGTTTTTCAGCAGCAACATCCTCCCACGTTCTCAGGGGAAGGAGGACCTCAGGCTGCAGAGTCATGGCTGGAAGCCATGCTCTCTATCTTCGAGCATCTGGAGATGCCTCCAGATAGGCGGGTCAAGCTCGCTACCTACATGCTACGAGACTCCGCCAAGAGGTGGTGGGACGTGATCTCACAGGAGGGTCAACAGCAGGATATGGCTTGGGAGGAGTTCTAGCGCGTTTTCTATGACTACTTCTACCTGGAGACCCTGAGGTCCGACTGAGCTCGGGAATTCATGATCTTAGATCAGGGTACTTATTTTTTCATGGAGTATTCATCTCACTTCACCGAGCTGCAGCATTTCACACCCCTTCGGGATGTAATTGAGGTGTTCTTAGAAAGGAATTTTGAGGGTGGTCTCAGGAGGGAGATCCGCTCGCAGGTGAACATCTTCCAGGTGAATTCCATCACTTCCATCGTCAACCAGGCACTGATTACGAAGCGCAATCTAAGAGACTATGGAACTGCGAGCCAGGGCAGTTCTACCTCCTGAGCTAGTTTGCCTCCAGATGACAACAAGAAGCACCGTAGGGAGTCTACGTGCGGTGATTCGAGGAAGCGTGATGCATCATCAGGAAGCCAGGTGACGTGCTACCAGTGTGGCCGGTCAGGGAACATGAGGCCGAAGTGCCAGAGGGACCCCGTGGAGTGCCGATCTTGCAGTAAGATGGGTCACCTTCAGCGTTTCTACCAGGTTTTCTCACCAGCAACTGGTGACCGAGGTTCTTCCATGACTCCTCATTCAGGAGCAGCACCACCAGTTTCTCACCAGTCGGGGAACATGATTTCTTTCGGCCGTTCGGGCCGAGGTGGGGCTCGAGGCCACGGCGGTAAACCACCAGTCCCTCAGCACCAACAGAGAGGTTCCGCTTAGATTGGTCAGCCAGGGGCGTAGGGCCACGGTGTAGGCCAGTCATTCGCTGTGGAGCAGATTTATCTGGAGCAGGATCCCGACCCTTCTACAGTTCAAGGTACGATTTTAGTAGCGTCCGTTTTATCTTTAGCCCTTTTCGATAATGGTGCTACACATAGCTTTATCTCTGTTTCTATCATGGAGAGCCTTGGGCTCTGCATCTTTTCTTATGATGACTTGTTGACACTAGACACACATTTGGAGATGAGGACATCTAGCGTATGCCAGTGTAGAGAGTTCCCTCTCAAGGTTGCAGGGTATCATTTCTTATGGGACCTCTATTTCCTAGAGATGACATGCTATGATGTCATCCTTGGGATGGACTGGTTGGTTCCCTTCCAGGCCATCATATACTGTTATCGCTGCAGAGTGATTTTTATCTCACCAGAGGGTAAATCCTTTCTTCATAGAGGCGAATGGGAAGTTCGGGAGAGTCGAGCAGGACTCGATCATCATGGGCTAGGAAAGGCGACAGCCCAGATTTCTAGTCTTTATCTAGACGATCAGGGGACTCCACAGTTGGAATTTTCTCTAGTGGTGGATTGTTTCAAGGATGTCTTTCTAGAGGACTTTTCAGGTTTGCCTTCAGAACGTGAGGTAGACTTATCTATTGAGCTCGTTCAAGGTGCAGCACCAGTGTCCATTCCTCCTTATAGAATGGCTACACCTGGGTTGAAAGAGCTCAAGAAGCAGTTGGAGAAGTTGCAGGATAAAGGTTTCATCCAACCCAGTTTTTCTCCTTGGGCTTCGCCTGTCCAGTGTGCGAAGAAGGCAGACGTACCCTTCGACTTTGTGTGGACTATCGGAAGCATAACCATTTGACAGTCAAGAACCGATATCAATTGATGTGGATCAATGAACTTTTCTACCAACTTCAAGGATCCTGGGTGTTCTCTAAGATCGATTTGAGGCTCGGTTATCATCAGTTGTGTGTTAGACCATCAGATATACCTCTGAGAGCCTTTAGGAGCAGGTATGGTTGATACGGGTATACAGTTATGCCATTCGGTCTCACGAATGCACCGACAGTTTTCATGGAACTAATGAACCGAGTGTTCCATCCTTACTTGGACTCATTTTTCGTGGTCTTCATGGATGATATCATGGTTTACTCTCACACTCAACACGACCATGCTACCCATCTTAAGATCGTTTTGCGTACACTGAGAGATCATCGGATTTATGCTAAACTCTCGAAGTGACACTTTTAGATGGATCAAATTCCCTTATTGGGTCACATCATCTCAGAGGTAGGAGTATCTGTGGACCCATAGAAAGTGAGATCTGTAGTTTCCTGGGAGCATCCGAAGAACGTCTTTGAGGTACGGAGCTTCCTAGGGCCGGCTGGATACTACAGTCACTCCATTAAGGACTTTTCTTATCTAGCTGCACCTTTGACAGGTCTGACCAAGAAGGGGTCAAAGTTCTTATGGTTAGATTCTTGTGAGTTAGCCTTTTAGGAGCTGAAAGGGAGGTTGACATCAGCACCGATACTAGTCTTTCCAGAGCCAGGCAAGAACTACACTATTTACTGTGATGCTTCAGGTATCGGGTTGGGAGATGTGCTTATGTAGGGAGCTGTAGTCGTTGCGTAAGGATCTCGGCAGTTGAGGCCACATGATAGGAACTACCCAACGCACAATCTGGAGTAGGCAACTATTGTTCATACCTTACGCTGTTGGAGACACTATCTGCTAGGAGAGCACTTTGTGGTCTTCATCGACCAAAAGAGACTCAAGTATATCTTCACTCAGCATGATCTGAATCTGAGATAGAATAGGTGGGTCGAGTATCTTCGGTCTTTTGATTTCAAACTCACCTATACGACGGGAAAGGGCAACGTAGTGGCTGATTCATTGAGCAGGAGAACTCAGGTTCAGGCAGTTCAGGAGGCCAGAAGTGAGTGGCAGCTGATGGGTCTATTCTCTGAGATGCATCTAGAGGTGCATGAAATACAGGGACAAACTTACCTATCTTCTGTAGTTGTTACCTCTACACTTCTTGATCAGGTTCAGATGAGGTAGCTATCAGACTCAGAGGACTTAGTCCTGTAGGAGAGTGTGTAAGGAGAGGACCCTCTTCCTGGATGGACAGTGGGTGAGGATGAGATCTTGCGTTTCCAGGGACGCGTATGGGTGCTAGTAGACATACGTGAGGAGTTGATGCGGGATTTTCATTCCTCTATTTGGGAAGTTCATCCTGTCATCACCAAGATGTATCAAGATCTTTGTCGCCAGTACTGGTGTCCAGGTATGAAGAAAGATGTTGCTGGTTTTTTCAAGAGAAGTTCTACTTGTCAGCAGGTGAAAGCAGAGCATCAGCGACCAGCAGTCCTTTTACAACAGTTACCCATTCTGGAGTATAAATGGAAAGAATTTGTGATGGAATTGTGACTGGATTTCCAAGGACTCCTCGGTGAAACGATGTTGTTTGGGTTGTCGTCGACAGGATCACGAAGGTTGCCCACTTCTTGCCGATCAAGGAGAACTTCTGTGTCGATGATCTGGGACGACTTTACATCCGGGAAATCATTCGTCTGAATGGAGTTCCACACTCCATTGTTTCAGACAGGGATGCATGCTTTTCTTCTTGGTTCTCGTAAGGGCTTCAGAAGGCTTTGGGTACATATGTACTTTTGAGTACAACATACCATCCCCAGACTGGTGTCCATTCCGAGCGCACGATCCAGGTGATGGAGGATATGCTCTGAGCTTGCATTCTAGAAATTGGCGGTTCTTGGGAGAAGCATATTCCTCTGGTGGAGTTCGCCTACAAAAATAGTTTCCAGGAGACCATTCAGATGGCACCATACGATGCTTTGTATGGTAGGCCATGCCGATCACCCTTGTGCTAGCTGGAGGCAGGAGAGGCAACTTTGCTGAGACCTCGTTTCGTTCAAGAGACCTCAGAGCAGATAGAGATGATTCAGAAGAGGATGGCTACAACACAGTCTCAATAGAAGTCTTATACTGATCAGCGGAGATGACCTCTGGTGTTTGAGGTTGGGGACCAGGTTTTCCTGCATGTCGCACTGAGGTTGGAACACAAGAGGATTCAGAGACAGGGTAAGATTTCACCGTGGTACGTCGGACCGTTTGAGGTCTTGGAGAGAGTGGGGCCAGTCGCCTATCGGTTAAAACTACCTCAGAGGTACCGGGCCATGAATGACGTCTTCCACGTCTCTCAGCTCCGACACTACTTTTCAGACCCGTCTCATGTCTTTCAACTTGAGGAGGTTGAGCTTGAAGCGGATGCGTCATTTGAGGAGAATCCTATCCGGATTGTCAATCGTAGTACGAAGGTTCTCTATAGGTGGTCTGTTCCTCTGGTATGGGAGATATGGTAGCATGGGTGAGTACAGGACGAGACTTGGGAAAGGGAGGCCGATGTACGATCGCAGTGGCCGGAGCTGTTCGAGGATTCTTCTTCTACGCCACGTTAGGGAAATTCGAGGATGAATTTCTTTAAGGGGGGAAGTTTGTAAGAACCCGGATCCTCGTTGCAGGTATGTTTTTCCTTTTTCTAAAGTTTTTTAGAAAAATGAACTTTTGGAAATTTTTTAAGTACACGGCATGTACTTTCTGAGTACACACTGTGTACTCTTCTCTGGCTTGAAGCCGTGTGCTGGCCATACCCGAGCCACACACATGGGGTCTAGGGGTGACGTGGAGGCCGATTTTGGAAGAGTACAGAAAAACCCACTACACACCGTGTACTTTAAAAATAAACTCCGTGTAATTTTATTTTTTTACTAAATGGGCCGGGGTCGCGCCTGATGCACATAAACACCTCATTCTAGGCCCCGTTCGTCTGAGAGCGACCCGTACGACTGGATCTTTGATGAGCTCCCACCTCTTCATCTGTTATCTGATTCGAGGATGGTCGATTGCGTTGGAATCACAACGATAAGATCTTCCTTGTGCTTGAGCTTCCTTTTCTGATCCCTCCACGTTTTCGAGTTATCGTGGGTTGAGAGTTTTGTGCATTTTCTTAGATCTACTACGTTCTAAGGGGAATCAATCGTCATGGTTCACATATATCGATCTCCTAGGATCGAGGTAGGTGGTTTGTGCCTTTCTGTTGAAAGTCGATGATTATTTTGTGCAAATTCTACAAATTCCCTTGGGCATGGAATTGTGGTTTTCCTGTTTTTCACCTGCTATTTTCCTTCTTTTCTTGATTGCTGTAGTAGTGGTTTATGCTTGTGAGTAGAGTAATTTATTTTGTGATCAAGTTGCTTTTCCATGCTTGTTGTATTGTTTGGAGTTGCGAGTTTCCATGCCTAGTTGTAGGATAGTGGAACTGTATATTTATTATTACTACTGAGCCTTACACTGATAGCCAAGTAGTTCTTGAGTTTTACTTGGACAATGTCGTGCGCTGAGCATGTTTATTTTCACACAGTACTTTGAGTACCTAGTGCAGCAGACCATATGGAGAATTGACATAAGGGATTCTCCAGAGTGTATTTTATTACGATGCGAGACTACAGGGGGAATTGACGATGAGTGCTTCTTTAGAGAGTCTGTAGTTCTTCGATGCGGGCCATAGGGGGAATGAGACATTGAGTGCTTCCCCACAGAGCCTTTAGTACGATACGAGACTATAGGGGGAATTGACGGTGAGTTGTTTCTCAGAGAGTCTGTTATTTTTCATATCTGAACCAGAGTGGTGAGACTGTGTGTGCCTCATAGAGGGTTGCTAGTACATGGGTTGAACCATATGGGTTAGGCTGAGAGAGCTACCCAGAGGGTTACCTGTTTTCTTCCTATTACTAGTTGTTACTTGTGTACTTGTTTTGTTAGAACTGTGGATTGTCGCTGCTTGTGTTTTTCCTATTTACTGCTTCTTGTTTTATTACTCCCATTTATTCATTGACTGTTAGGCACAAATATTTGGTTGATTGCCTACTGGGATTGTATCTCACCCCCTGTTTGGGCCATGCTTTTGGGCCCATGAAGACTATGTTGCTGGAGGTATAGATAAGGGCAAGCACCCTTCTACTTCAGGTTCTTGATTGCATTGGAGCTGGAGAGCATGGGACCGAGCCGGGGCTCGCGATGCTGAGGAGTTTATCTTGTTTTCCTTTTCACTTTGTTTTTCAGTTGTAATTAAGAACATTGGTATGTTTGCTGATTTCCATAGATATATGTATCATGTTTCATCAATATTATTTTATCCATTACTTCCGCTATTCAGTTCAGTTGTTGTGTGCTGTTTATTGTTTCCACTATTGTGTTTGGTTGTTCTTCCACTGTATACTTTACCAAATGAGGGCATAGCTTCCCCACTGACTCACCAAGGCCCTCGCTTCTAGTCGGCAGCCTCTGGTGTTTGCGGAAATGCACTTGAGGTCATGTGGAAAACCGGGTGCGGGGCACCAGTGGAGGGGCTCCGGATTCAGGTTGTTACAATTATCTACCGTTACCCCCTTCTAAATTTTCTTTTCTTTAAACAATGGGGATGATGTTATTTTATATTTGGGGGGGGAGATAAAAAAACTATAATGAATTTGTGTCAAATAAATGAATGATTTGAAAAAAAGTGTGCCTTAATGGAAGGAAAAATTTCATTAACCTTGAACATGATAATAGACATTGTACACTTTGAAACTGAATATCGAATAATTTAGCATGCCCTGATTCTGATTTTAATCCATGTATATTTCATGAGCATATATTTTGGAAAGTGTGTCTGTCTAATGTGATATTTCATTGTTTATATTTTCATCAAAATTAAAAAAGATTCATAACACATGTCCTTTGGATAGTATGGTATTAGTTTGAGTTCATGGGCTCCCCCAAATAAATATCATAGGTTTAGTGATCATTTCAGTTTTAATATGAGTATTCAATAAAAAACAATAAATTTGCACGTAGAGCAATGAAATGACCTAATGCGTGGCTTTCGGCACTTAGGAATCTTGAATCCATGGTTGTCTGGCCCAGAGTTAGTAATTTTAACTCTATTTTTGGTAATTTTAATTTTTTTAACTAAGTTAACTTGATATGATGCCTGAGTATATGGGCTTCACTTGGTGTCCTATGGTATTTGAGCCTGGTAGTCATTGGGAAAGTCTCGCTACAGGGGTTTACTCTTTTGTGTACAATTTCAATTACCAAGGAAAAATTGAAAAAAAACAATTTTTTTTGAATACTCATATTAATATTGAAATATTATTTCACATAGCGCTTCCATCATTTCCCTCTTGAATAAAGATGAACCTCCATGTCTAATGTGATGCACAACACATCATCACTCTTAACTGATATTGGATGAAATATGGTGATGAATTTGAACAAAGTAATGAGGTTGGGATTGAGATCTGCTTATGAAACTATCATGTATTAAAATATTTTGATGGGTTTCATGATTTTTTTGGTATTAGGGTTTTTTGTGATCATTGTGTATTAAAATGTTTTTAGAAAAGAGAATTCAAATTTCATATTGTTGAGATAAATTTTGCTCAGGACTAGAAAATCTCAAGTTGGGGGTTGTGATTAGATAATAAAAATACATATTTTAATAACATTTTAATGGTATTAAATATCCATTTTTGACCTTATGGGCCTGAGTTAGTGGATTTTAATTTTGAACATCCATTCTCATCATTTATGCATTTCATGCCTAATGTACACCAATTTTGGCCCAATAATTCATATGATTTTAAAGAATGTTATTATCCATATTTTAATTTTGTATTTTTAGAAATGAATCTACAATTAAATATGAACATTTATCAATCAGGTATCAATGGAGGATTCGTAAAGGATGATGGAGATATTTAATGATGAAAGGAAACAATTCTGGAGAAGACTGATTGGACACCATCCCACTGATGAGATTGTGGGGCCCACAATACTTACCCAATGAAGCATAAATTTCATGGAATGATAGAAGAAATATATAGGAACATATAAGTTATCAGGATCTAGAGCTAATTCGATCCACATTGTGGTTTTTTAGGTGTCCCATGTTAGAGATAAAATTCTGGGCCAAATTCTGCAGCCCAAAAAAACAGCCCACCAATTTAATCATATCACAACAAGAATAGATTCATTTGGGATGAAATTTTACAGAGAGCTAGTAGGCATCCGGATATTCACTTTTTTCCTTTATGGAACACTCTAATTATTCCATATATAAGGAGATATAGGTGCATCTTTTTGGTGGATTCAAGTTGGATGCCACTTCGAGTCATGGATAAAGAAGCCCACTCTCCCTTACCTTCCACCACCATAGGCCTACCATAATAAAGTGGGATGATTTGTACTATGGGAGGATAGATCCAAGGCTCCCAAAATGCATATTTAAGGAAGTGCTGTTGAATTATTTAATGATATTTGGTTCTTGGTTTCTTTGTAGTGTTATGCTGCCGCATTGTGTTTATAATCACATTTTTTTCTCATGTAAGTTGTTCAAGTCACCTTAGTTTCTTAATAAAAGTTTTTAATTTACTCTTATTATGTTCTTCTACATATGAAATTGATACCGCTGCCTAAAAGTGTGAATTTATTCACCCCATAATTTGTGATATTTATCACACAACGGTGGAGTGATTGATTTTTGATGTTGTTTTTAATTCTTCAATTCCACCCTCATAAGTCTACTTCTCGATTCTGTTGAGGGCATGTCATTAATGAAGTGATAACTCTTCTATGGGTTGATCCAAGGGAGTAGAAAGGGGCTGGATTGAATGTTATTTCTCACTCTCTAAATGTCTATTAATTTATTTTATTTGAGTTTCTTTTATTCAAATATTTTCTCTCTTCCTCTTCCATATTGAATTTAATCACCCCACATTAATGTTCTAATAAGATAATTTACCTTAGAGTGATCATTAAAATGATCCTACAAGTGTATAGGTGATTATCATGTGTTTGTGATGGTGTTAACAAGTAAGTGATGAGGTTATTTTTAATTCATTGAATGAATCCTTCTCGAGTTAGTGAAATTGAAATCTTTAAAAAAGGAATTCATCCAATTCACCTTGAGCGACAACCTAAGATCAACTCATTATCTTAATTTGATTAAACTTAAATATGTTAGTGATACTTTAAAACCATATAAAATCAACCCAAAGTTGGCCACTTCATAGGAAAAATCCATATCATAGTTTGTGTATCTTAGGTATCTTCTATAGTCTCAGAGGATTCAATTACCCAAGCTAGACTAAAAGTACCAATTTTCCTTCATCTCTTTAGTAAATTTGAGTGTGAATCAGCCACACCTTTCATAAATATCCAAAAGCCTCCAAAAACTATTTTGGGCTGGTATCTTATATGAGTTTTGATTTTCTATTAGCCTACTCTTACGTCTATCACTTCTATAATTCGTGAACCCCCCCATAAATTATGGACTTATTTGATTAAAATAGATAGGTATTTTGTGAAAAAAATCGTAAGAATTATGTATATAAGTTCTAGAACACTATTTTTTACCCCTGAATTTGGATCTTCCATAACAAAACTAATATTTCATTTGAAACTCTACTAGATATTTTTGGTAAAAAGGAAGGCTTCTTCTTCAATGGGTTTTAAGGAACTTTTTTCTTCTAGTCTCTCTCTTCCAATTTAACTATAGTAACTTCATATGAGGGATTCTATAAACCAAACATTACCTATAATTTATCCTAGAACCTACACATTTAGGTTGTTCAGATTTAATAGATTTTAAAATTAAATTATTGTCCATAAAATAATTATGATCAGTCTTTGATGAATTTAAAATTACCTCAATATATTTTTCATAATAAATATTTTTTTCTAATGTTGTTTGCATTATTAAGATGCATTAATTCAAAATTATTAGGTTCTTCTTAATGCATATCCATATTATTCTTTTATTATTTTATATCCCTTTAATTCTCACCCACTTTTACCACAAGAAGTTTTATCCCCTCAATGTATTAATTTTTCATTATGTAAAACTTATCTCTTCATTTATTTAGTATGTCAACCTACTTCATGGGATTTTTAACTTCATTCTTTATTTAAATTTTTTTTCTTTCAAGATAGACCTTATTTTGTTTTCTCAATATCTAAATTAGGTTGTATTTATCTCTTTCTTTGTATCCACATCTATATATTTCTTCTATTAATTCCACATGTACCACAAAGTTAGAGGCATTTCAAGAAAATTCATCCTCCATATCACCAATTGAAAAAGTTTTGTATTATTCCTTTTTTTTTCTCAATACTCTTCTCTTTTTTCCTTCCAAATTTATTATTTTATAATTTATAATTTTTTTTTAGATTTTAAAAGATTTTATTTTTGACTTCTATTGTGAATTTTCTAATTATTCATCATCATCTTACTCCATAACATTATTCTTAATAGTTTTGGAGTTGGGGTACTAGAAAATATTCTTCGTACTTTAGATTGTGTTTATATTAAAGTATTTGAATACTAGTATTTTTATTATCACATATTGATTATTCATCTATACTACTTATGTGTGATAATGTCCTAGAGTATCTATCTCATTTACAAGGTCAGAGAAGTTCCCTTTTTTGATGAGAACCTTGAAGTTATATGATGAAATTACTAATTATAGTTTTACATCCAAATAAAATTCATTGATGAGACATATATTATGTTGATTTAAATGTATTTTATATGAATAAGTGGATCTGACTTCTTCAAATGAATTCCACACATCATAATCTTCAAGACATGAGATTACGAGAGTATCCCCACTAGTAGGAATTCCATATATTACATGTAATTGGATGATAATGTCTATCAATATGTGTAATGATCCTTAGACTTGATATTATAACTAATACATTTCACGAGTCTTGTACTTTAATATAATTACATAAATAATGACTATATATTTTAATGCTGAAGTTGGGTATGTTGTGTGTATCTTGAATGATGTTCTATTAATGAATAAATCAAGAAAGGATTTATCCCTTCCATATTTATTTGAAGTTGATATCTCAGCCCTTTGATTGTAATGTAATTATAAAATTCATGTCCATGGACATGGTGTATTGGAAAGTTAATTCTAGGTAATCAAAGAATGAAATATTGAGAATATAGGTTGATTAAACGAGTATGCCACCATCTTGATGAGATATAAAGATAAGAGATTATATTACATAGTGAGTGTTTATATGTGGATATCTTCATCACATCATTAACTTATTCCTATTTGGTGTTTGTATGTTTTACTAGACATTGATATCAGACTTTAGGAAATACCACATAATTTTAATGAGGAAGAATCCTAGAGGGACACACACTTAGGATTTCCTATGATCTTAGTTGATTATTTTTGATATTTAATAGTTGGGATACATAATTTTTAACCAGGAAATAATATTTTTCTTGGATTTAGGGACCTAATATATTTATTCTCAAGGAAATATATAGTATATTATTATTAAATAAATATATATTTAGTTATGAAAATGTTATAATAAATATTTATTTGAAAGAGTTTGAATATAATATTTATTTATTTATTGAGTGAATAATATATTTATTATTCAAGGTTTGATAAATTCTAAGGAAGGTGGAAAAGATATGATTGGTTCAGAGATGAGAATGATATGTGGGATAAAAATAATTAAATAAATAAATAATATTTATTTTAAATAATGATATTTAGAAAATGAACAGGTTAGTTCATGTTATTTAATAATATTAATAATTATATTATTATTTACATGGGGAATATTTAGTGTTTAATATTTCAAAAGGGCCTCATGAGAAATTATCAATACTATAATCCTAACTCTATATATTCATAACATACATCATTTTTTGAGTTAGGTGAATCTTGGTGAATATAATGATTCCTACCCCTAGAACTTCCTCTAAATGAAAAAATCTCTAGAGATTTTCTGTCAATCTCTAAAGAGTTACACCACCTAATCCTCCATCCTCTCAAGAATGAGTGAATAGAGCTATAAACAAAAAATCATATTGGGTTTAATAACCTTTTCATATTCAATATATATTTGAAGGGTTGTGTTGAGATCAAGGTTATTTATATAAGGTGATTAATTCCTCTATTCTATCACCCCTATACCTAATGGCGACGTTATGAAACTAATAGAAAAAGTCCTATACCAATGGTTTAGAATCATTGGTACAAGACCCAAAACTATTGGTATAGCTTGTACAAACAGTCTGAGTGGATGTTGGCTCGTCTTCCAATGGTATAGACTTATACTAATGGTTTTGGGAAAGAGTTGGTATAGGTAATATGAAATTTCTATACCAAATGTTTTGAAAACCATTGGTATAGGTAATTTAGAAAATAACCCCTTGGAGGATTAGATCCCCACACCTCTGATTTTTATTTCAATGACCTAACCACAAAGCTGTAATGTTTTTTGGAAACAAAATATGATAAAAATGTATATTTATATTTAAAAGTAAATTAATTTTTTATGTATTTAATGTTATTTGATAAAATATTTCATTAAAAATCAGAAAACCAATACCAATGGTTTGGAAAACCATTGGTATAGACCTATACCAATGGTTTTCCGAAGCATTGGTATATGCATTTTAAATTTTTGGACCTATAGAGACGTTTTTTCCAAAAATGTTGGTAAAGGTTAATTAAATAGAAGATATACCAATGGTTTTAGCCAAAATGTTGGTATCGGGTCATATAATGGTGCCTACACCAACATTTTGGCCAAACTATAGGTATAAGGTCATTTAATGGTACCTATACCAATAGTTTCCCTGAAACTATTGGTATCGATCTAGTTTCCTGTAGTGTGAGATCAAAAGAGAATGTATGGATTATCATTAGTGGGACTCTATTTTGGGTCCTCTAGGGGCAATAATGATAAGCCTCACATGTGTTCAAACGATAAAAAAGTTCCATGAGGAAGGAATTATAAATACCATGGTACACTACTATGAAAAAGTCACATATCCCTTGGGATATAGCCATAACCGAGGTGAGCATGCATATAAATCACCGATAGCCACAGTCACCTACGATCATGGCTATTGGATCCACTATTTTTTTTATTCCAATAATGAAGGATATGTTTTTTTATAGAAAACCCCTATTTACATAAGAATTGTTTTCCCATGGTTATAGACTCTTTACCATAACCCTATTTTTAGGGGAAGAAAATTTGTTTGATAATAGGTATTGAATAGAAACAATATAACTAGAGGCATTATGGCCCATAGACATTTCTAATAAATTGAAACCCAATTTACATGATCATTTTCACATGGGAATATAGTAAAATATATTAAAAAAATTATTCTTATATATATAAAAAATGTACATATACAAGACCAGCCCATTATGTAGCTGAGTGGAAGATGTCTCTGTCCTTGTTGCATGAGAACACAGTTGAAATACAACCTCATTTTTTATTTTATAGAGAGAGAGATATATATATATATATGTCTATATATAATTTTTTGTAAATAAATGTAAATAAAATTATATCCATCAATGTGGAAAAGGCACCCTTAAAGAATATGGTAGTACACAGTTCGAAATACGGTGAATTATTTATTTTCTAGAAAATTATATACATAAAAAAATTAATAATTGGTATTATCGATATTTCTATTAGAAAAGTATAATAGGCCACTATATAACCTAAGTGAATCAATATTTCATTTTCAAAAACTAATATATATATATATATATCAAACTTTTTAAATATAATTATATAAAGTCTCTTATATCTTAGTGGGAGGAGTCGTAGGAAGACTCTAGCATGATGCAGGTTCAAAATCTATTTTTTGGTTTTATGTTTAAAATTTTATACTATAAGGAATGATAGCCATGGAAAATATCCATGGATATAATTTATAGGACATTGAGGCGCCAATTGGAACCACGATGGATGTGACTACAATTGTATCCTATAGCCTAGGGAACTAAGGATATAGCCATGGTCATGAACTATGTCTATAACATCTTTTTATACTTGTGTTAATTATATAATTAAATTAATTATAAATTTAAATGTGAAAATATCCTTTCTAAAGGTTCCAACTATCTATGTCAATTTCATTTGGGCATATTCACTAGTCATGATGATTTTTGTTGTGTGCATCAGGAAAAAAATGTTGATTAAAAAAGAATTTAAGAGGGCTATAGACGTAATTGGTGATTCTACCACAATTAGAACCTTCATGTAGAATCTGGTTGGTTATGTTAAATTTATATTAGCTTTTTCTTCTTCTATCCTTGTTTGTATTTATTTTTAAAATCATTTCACGTTTAATTTGTTCTTAATCTAAAATTTTATATTACATGTTTATTCTAGTTTCATATGATCTTAAATAGGTTATGAACACCTAAATAATGACTAGAGATTCCATATTATGGTTCTGGGATTTTTGTATGAATGAAAAGGTTACATGACATGTAACGGAAATGTACACGCCATATACCATGGTTCCTTGAATTAGGATGAGCTACATGATACACATATCACCTCATAGATCATCAGAGAGTCTATTTGTTACTATAAATTTTGATTAAATAGTATGACACATAGTTTTTCGGATTTCAAAATGTGTAACTTGTGTACACATTGTGTAGTCTGCCTATTTTTGCATCAAATTTTTTAAAAACCTTTGTGGTCAAAGATGCATCATGTATTTATTACATGAAATGTGAAACTAAAAACCGTTCCACATAGAGGTTACATAATACATGAAAAATATACATATAGAGTCCTTAGGAAGGTTCCATATAATCTATTTTACATCATATAGTTGGTTTTACACACTGTGTAACATGTAACCATTTACTCACACTAAATGTCATATATGACAAAAACAAGTGGATTATTTACAAGGGAGAAATTTAATTATGGAATAAATTGACTTAAACAATGTGTAGCTAGTGTACCTTCCATGTAATCAATTTAAAAAAATATTAAATGTATTGTTAAATATAATGTTTATAATAACTACATACCATGTATGGTTGTCACCTACACTATATTTTATACAAAACTTAATGCCGTACACATCACATATTTTTAATGTTCATTGCGTATGAAATATATATAATTTATTCAGTAGGAAAAATCACACACCAATTAATATATGACTAAATGTGTTCATTAAATTCCAAATTGAATACACAATACAAGACCATACAAAGTGGCACATAGTTACGACATGTATTTATCATGGTGACTTCAAATGTATATTTCATACAAAATTAATTTTATTTATTTAATATTAATTATGAATGGAATTTTTTAATATTTTTGGATGAACATATTAATATAAATTAGTATAAATGGATTAATTAATCAATTAATAAGATAATTAATTCAAACATGTTTATCTTAATTAATGAAATAATTGAAATGAATGATAGTTTAATGCATGTTTCTGTATGTTCATGAATTATCATGATATTTGATAGACCTATGTGTGATTGAGTTTTTATTTAATTTAATATTATTTAATGTATTTTATTATGTAATAAAGGTTTAGTAAATTAAATATGATATTCTGTGAGTCATCCCTTCACTTTATTATATATTGATGACATTTCCATGGTTTGTTTTATATATACCCCCTTTGACAAATCCATTGGTTTTACTCACTTGTGTGTGAGTAAAATAATATATAAAGGATGAATCCCTAAGGAGTGGGCGCAGTTCAGAACATAATCTAAGTTGAAACCAATAAAGATGATGCATTGGTTGATGGTTGGATTCTGCAACGTTAGCTATGTCCAGATCGTGTCATTATTCCCCACAGGGTCATAGGTTTGTTTTTTTATCGTCTCAATAAACAAAACATTAGGAATCTCATGATCAAGTCATTTATTTATTCTATTTTTGTATGATATCGGGTTAATTTTATGGATGATTTATTATGATCAAAATAATAAATGAATTAACAAGCATGAAAGATTGAACTTAAATAAATGGATATTATGAAAATGTTTTGTCAATACATGGTTAATCACTTAAGTAAAATCAACTTAATATTTAAAATACATGTAAAAGGATAAAATAATGAAATTTACACATAAGAATAAAACCCCTCAAGTTAATATTAAGTCAAAATCCATCCATTATCTAAATTTAGATGGACCCACAGTTAAAGTATCAGTTCAAGCCTTTGTTAGAGGTACATTTCATTATTGGAGAGTATAAATTAATATAGTGGGTTTAATTAACTGAAATTATGTTAAACCAAATGAGTTTTCTCGATTAAATACAATTTTGGAGGTAAGTGTGGAGGAAATATCAGCTAGTTTTTTCAGATTGGGGAGCCCTCTCAATGGATCAAGGAGCTGCAAGACTGTTTTTGGTAAAGACACATATCAAAATACTTCCTTATAATTTAAAGGGACTTTTATTGATTATAACAAGGGAAATATAGATAATTTCCACTATAATTTCTTGGTGATAGGATATTCCTAGTTTTTTGGTGATGGTTTTTGGGAATTGATAACGTAATGGGAGATTAATTAGGATAATTAAATTATTATGCCTCAAATACTTTTGTAATAAAGTAATGTACAGATAATATTTTCTTATATTGTTAAAGTAATGTGGAAAGTTTATCGACCATGATGACCCTATGATCAATATTTGGGAATTATAATCACCATACCAATAGTAACTTCTATGAATGGTAAAGGTGATCAAACATTATGTTTCACCATGAACAGAAGCTTTATGTGATAAAATTCCCAATTATAAATCTTCCTACTTAGAAAATGAGTGATACAGAGTTCACTATCCATGAAAAACCCTTGAATATTTCCCTTTATGTTCAATTTTTTTATTATATCATCCATGTAAATAAATGATGAAGTCATTTGAGAACATATGTTCCTATATCACACTCTATATTCTTTATGATCTTTATCAGCACAGTACTATACATGAACAATTTGAGATATCTAAGTCGATCTTGAGGATTAATCATAGAGATATTTTGACAAATGAGACTCATGTAGTCAAGATTTTCGGATATATTGAGTGTCTATAGATTATATAGCTTAAATTACCCAATGAATTATAAACTGATATTTTTCTTACAACATTACAGTGACCCAAGCATCTCATAAATAGATATTATATCTTTTTAGATGAATATTTAATACATCACACAAACAAACACCTGATGACCATAATAGTATAGTTAATTTAGAGTCTAAGTACACAATCTTCTAATTTGGTGAAATATATTCAATGTATTTGAAATAGATTTTCCAATTTAGTACTCTTTATAGACATATGCTACTGAATTTTGTTTTTCATAACTTGAGGAGAGGAAACATAAAAAATGGCGAGCTCAGATGCTCATTGTGGGTAAACAAGGGATATATCTATATAACATGAGAATATGGGTATGATAACATGATAATAAGATTTTAAAACCATACCCTACATATCATAGACCATAAAAATGAGTGATGGAATAAATATTAGTAGTTCATGAGGCATGAATCATTGTGAAATTAAAGAACATGAGTCATGACAACATAATTGGAATAAGACTTTGATTTTTGGCATAAACACTAGATTATAACGTTGTGAACTTGTAAAAATGAAGATAGGTTCACTCATTATATTAAGGAAAAGAAATCAGGATCTCACATAAACTTATAGACATGCAACCTGCTACACACATAACAATATGGACATTAAAGACAGGTCCATGCATAACACTATGAATATTTAATCAAGTTTAAAAATAACATTTGGAGCATTTAATCACGTTCATGAATAACATTGTTAAAATTCTAATCAAGTTCACACATAACATTTTGAACATGTAATCTGGTTCACACAAATCATATGTACTCATGAGTTTTACATCTTTACCCATTGCATTGAAGGGATATATAGGTACCAACTATAAAATAATACAATTAACATGTATGTGTGACACAAGATAACAAAACATTAATTATATCATAACCCATTAAATGAAATGGGTTTCCACAACATTTAATAATACCATAACCTATAGAAAATAAACATCTTTTATAATCATTTCATCATTTCAACATAGCATAACCCATGGAAAATAAAGTTGGGTTTATATGAATTTCATCATGGTATAAACTGTGGAAGAGGAAAAGGTTTTATAGACATTATCTAAATATTAAATATTTATATAAAAAAACAATGCTATCATTGGTTCATATCATCATCAAATCATGAGTTACATAAAAGGATTTCATCTTATATGGAGAATGATTTTGAAAGACAACTTTGAACATTTCTTGAGGAAAATAAATTTTCATTGAAAATGAATTATTTAAAATAAAGGTTCCTATTTTTTTGAAAATATTTTTTTTAAAAGAATATTGAAACTTATAAAGGAATATCCAAATCAAATAAAGGTTATGACATTGGAAAATTATGTTAATTCCTTTTATGTTAAAATAAATATTAATTCCAGATTTTCAGTAAAATTCAAATGAGCTTTGTTTATAAAATGACATAAAGATTACTTTAAAAAAATTATAAAATATTTAAACATGGGTAAATTTTTTTTAATAAATAATTTTAATAATGTCAAAAAATTAGTGAAAATATTTTTATAAAGCATGGTTTGGGAAGAAAAAAGGTTTTCAATTAATGGGAGACATAAATTGATTTTTCTTAAAAAAATTCTTAATTATTTTAAGTAAAAAAGAGTTAAAAATGGTTATATTACATTAAAATATCATTATTAAATATATTAGAATAACATTCATGAGAATTATTGAGAGTTATATCATAATATTTCAATATTGGAGACTTAATCATAAACAAACCCGATAAATGATGAGATTGTAACATAAATCCAATATCACTTTGGTAACATTTGAAACATAATACACATGAAAGAGAGATACTCAAATGGATATGCAATGATTATAATATTTAGGATAATAATTATAAAATAAATTCATGCTCAGTATGTACATCACAAAAAATAAATTGTTGGTGAATGTGGCTTGTGTCTCACAGAATTAGAAAGTGAGATGGAAATCCGTTACCTTAAGTATCGACTTCCTTAGTTAAAATTAAAACATAATATATAATAAGCATAAGTTAATTATACGTATATTATATAAAAATAATTATATATATCATAACATGTATGATTTAATTATGAACAATTATTACCCTTTTAGTACCAATTCATAGTTAAAATCACGTTTTGAGTAATAACATCTTTGTTTTTCATATATGTTATGATTTTTTATTTTTTGTCATTTTAATTTGATCATGGTTCCATAATATGCATATTAATAATAATTAAATAATTATCATATTTATAAATAAATTATAATTTTAATTCTAATCATGAAATATGGTTATGATAAATGAAGTATGTTACGATCATGGAGATGAAAGGCCATAGATACGTATGAGTAACATTTCCATTTTTCAGTGATCATTACTGAAAGGAGCTAAGTAATATTATATATTTTTTAATGATAATAATATCATAAATAACATATTATTATTTAAATATTTTTTATACAAATCATCCATGTGCTATGGTGATGAAAAGGCAGAGTCATATCGCTTCGTGAATGTGGATGTCCACCTGAACATGAACAACGTTATAATCTTTCAGTGAGTTAAAAGGTAAGAAAGAAAATGATATATTATATTTTTAAAATGATATATATTTAACTAGTATATGAATTATTTCATTTATATCACATATATTCATTAAATTCAACCTTATTATATTGCATGTAAAGCCTTAGTGAAAAGGGAATCACATTGCATCATGAGGTGGTAGTCCGCCATACAGATGAGTGACATTATCATATTCCCTATAGAATGAAAAGTAAAAAGTTATATATGATATAATGACTCTAGATATACAATTATGTTATAAATATCATATATATACATTATATCCATCATCATAACCATCATTAAGTGTTGATAATTTGAAAACTAATGGAATTGGCTCAAGACACGATAGTTCGTCATATACACAAATGATGATTTCCTAACCCATTTGATGGAATTGGAGACAATTTTATGTCATTACATTAAATTAATTTTTTTTATTTTATGGAATATAATGATATTTTTGTATCAGAATGGTTTTATAATAATTTAAGGATGTGGATAAATAAATAACATGAAAATTCTTATTGAATAACGTTACCTCTTTTTTGGGTAAGTCCCTATGGTTTGCCGTAAAATCCTTCCTAGGTTGTATTTATGAAAAAAATACGGATTATAGTATGAGAGGAGGGAATTTGGGAAATTATTTGGGTATTTATTATCTGAAAAAAATGGTTTTATGGTGTGAATAGAAAAGGATTGGGGGTAAAGCTTTATAAGTGAGGTGAGTGACATACATATAATTTTTGAGAAGAAAAGGGTGTACCCACGTTTTTCATGTGTAATAAGGGTAAAAAAGATCTATTATGGATCATTAGACATGATAGGGTCAATATATTTCCATAAAATGTATTTTAGATAAGTTTTTAAGTCATTTTAACCCTTTATCTTTTTAGTTAAACCCCTCAGTAAGCCCGATTCTATCACAACCATGATAATTACTTCTTGCTATATTCACTATTCATTTTGGTTGAAAATTAAGTTAAACATATTATATAATATAAATTATTATTATTCAAAATATGGAATATATTTTTTTTAAATAAAATTTATATAAGTGAAAAAATTTATTTTAGAACAAATACCGTATACACTATGAAAAAGTTGATTTTCAAAGCGAAAATGTTCTAAAGTTTACAAGATTTATTTATTAAAAATTAAATATTAAAATAAGTAAAATGACTTAAATTGGATTAATATATATATATATATATTATTTAAATATTTCAATTTAAAATGAATTAAAAACATAATTTAACTTTAAAAATAATTAAAATGAAAAGGTAGTTTTCATTTGAAATTCAGTATTTTCCAATGTTTATCAAAAATTTACCCTAAGATAATTTTTACTTGATGATTTAAGAAGTTAAACATATTTTTTTCATATAAATTTTTTAAAATCTTCAAAAATTAGTTTTGAATTAATCGCTCGAAAATCTAAAAAACTATTTTTTTAATAAATATTTTTTTATCCATAGAATTAGATTTATTCTTATCTCTTGTCTAAGAATAACATAAGTTGAATGTTAAATAGTTTATTGAATATATACTATATAATGTTTATTAAAATTACTCACTAAATTTGGTTTGTTTAATTTATTTTGGTGAAACTCATTTGTTTTCATAAAAAGAGTTTTCCAAAAAATATTTACTTTATTTTCAAATAGATTTTATTTTCATTTATAATTAATTATTCACCAAAGAATTCATTTTATATACATTGGTAAAACATATATTTTCATAATTTAGTTAATCATATTTATTTCCATCTTTCTAATGACAAGGAGATGACTATTGTTTTAAATAATAATATTTTAATAGTTTTTCATGTTTCATTTAAAATAAGTGTTTTGTGTTTCGCAAAATAAAATTAGTGTTGCGTATAATGAAAAATATTGAGAAGATTAAATTTATTTGAAAAAAAATATTTCAAAAAATCTAATTGTTTTACATTACAACCCCTTAAAATGAATTTCCCTCAAATTTCGTCACTTTGGTAATAACTATTTAGGATACTTTTTCCTTATTTCATCCCCTAGTTCCCACATAAGTTTTTGAAGCTTGTGGTTTCACCATAAAACATCGATCAAGTTAGTGTTCTAACTTCATAGAACTTTCTTTATTCGATCGAGAATCATATCAGATTGTTCCTTATTAGAAATACCATGCTTCTTTAGTATGACCTATGATTTTAGTACATGTGATGGATCATGTATGTATTTCCTCAAAATAGATACATGGAACACACTGTGAACCTGAGAGAGTTTCCTTATAAGTTCCGAATGATAAGATACTATTCCAACACGATCAAGAATTCAAAGGGGACTGATATAACTAGGGATTATTTTTTCCTTTCTATCTTCCATGGATAAATTCAAAGAAATACCTTCTCTGAAAGTTTAAATTCTATATTACACCAATGATTATCTGCATAAAATATTTTTTCAACTTTTCTCCTATGTGTTTCTGAATGTATCTTACCTTATCTTTAATTTCATTAGCTAGCTGATGTCCAAATAGTTTTGTTTTTGTAACTTTTGTTTCTAGTAAATTGGATTTCTATACGTATTTCCAAAAAAAATCTTCTTAAGGAGCCATATGAATTCTCAACTTAAATCTATTTTTGTTAGAAAATTCAACTTGATGAAGGAATTAATCCTCACAATGTTTGAAATCCATAGAACAAGATGTTAGAATATTTTCTAGTGTATGAATTTTTCTTAAAGGCTAATAATCTATTTGAGGATGATATGTTGTGTTGAAACTCAACTCTATCTCAATATCTTAATAAATACTTCACCAAAACATTGATGTAAATTTATTCCTTGATCATATACAATTTAATGTGGTCCTCATGAATCTTTACCACTACCTTAATGTGTATTATGGAAAGAGGATCTAGAGAGAAACATTCTCTGGTAGAAACAAATTGTGTTGACTTCATATGGTGGTCAACTATAACCCATAATTACCTCAACAAAAAATAATAAACTCTAAATGTTACCAATAAATTTAAAAATATGTTCACAATGTGTAAAGGAATTACTCCTCAAATAATATTTTCCCTAAAACTTATACGAAACCAATGAGATTTATTACAATAAATGTCTCTTAAAATATCATTAAAATTGATATACTCTCATTATATAAATCTTTCAAATGGGTTTCAGTGACCTTGAAATTATGATAAACCTTAAACTCATAAACCCCTGATGAATCCATTAGTCTTATGTTAATTTTATGTGGGTACATGTACACTTCCAAATTTTAATTTTCCCTTTATTCCTTATATAAGATATAATATAATATAAAAAAATTTCGTCATAATATTTGGTTCATCATTATATTGATATAATAAAAAATGTGATTTCATTATTCCCAAATCCATGAAGAGGGAGTTAATCACATGAAATTTCACTAAAGGAAGTACAATACAATTTTCAGAGGTCTTATTCATACAAAATCAAACATCAAATTCCCAACTAAGGATGGGAGGATAAGTGTCCCTAATTTTCCTGATTCAATTTATCCATTATGATTTAATATGATTTACCTTTGTACTTTTCCTTGAGAGGTTTTTGCGGTTTATCATCCATGCTAGCCTTTGAATTTTGGCATTGATTTACATAATCCCAAACTCCATGCACTAGAAACAGTGGAGTGTCGGTGGTGTAATCTTTTGAGCTCTCTCTATTTGTTATATTAAGTATTATATTCCAAATAGTTCTATATGATTTTACTTGATGGCTTGGATTCCAACACTTGAAACACATTCTTGTTCTTTCTAGGAACTTGTCTATGTTATCCTTCCCACAATTTTCAAAAGTAGGAGTTTGAAACCCTTTCTTCCCTCTTTGTGATATATCATTTAAATTTATGGGAACCTTATATTACTTTTCTTATAACTAGAACCATGAGGGGTTCAAGATTCTATTTCCACTTTTTGTGTACATCGAACAATTTATTCATAGAATCTAAATTCCCTTATAGATGATTCCCTTAAGAGATTTTGTTTTAAGACACTGAATAATTAGTCAACCTTACTTTCAGAATAAATGATAATACCTGAAGACAAAATCCCAAGTATTGTAAAATTTTATTCATAGGTACCAACTGATTCATCCTCCTCCTCCTCCTCCTCCTCAATCTCTAGGAGTTACATATCCATTTTTTATGAAGAATACGAGGAAAATACTTATTGAAAAATAATTTTTCAAACTCATCCCACTACATTGAGTTAATTTATTCTCTCTTCTTTATATTCTTAGAATGATTAAACCATTGATCCGCCTCTACTTACAAATAGTAGAAATCCAAAATGAATTTTTTATTCTAGAAACACTATAGAATGGAAAACATATTTTCAGTGGTTCAGATCCATTTCTCAGCAAATAAAGGATCGTCAGAACCACTGAAGGAAGATGAGAGTTTTCTCATGAAGTCATCAAATGAACATTTTTTCCTAATTTTATCATTAATAATTACAAAATGAGTCATAACTTGATAAATTTGTTATATAATAGAAATGGTGTTTTTTATTTTTTCTCCCATAACATTGTTTTCATTAAGTGTATAATCATTGCATTGTTCATTTCATTCAGCAATAACATAGTTCCTTCTGGTTCCATCCATTGAGTAAAACCAAAAAGCATAATGTAAGGAACAATAATCATAGAGGGGAACCAAATTATCATAATAAATATATAATAGAGTGTCTAAATCATCACACTATTTTTCAAATATATGACAACTTAGGTTTATCATAGTTCATTCATTGTCATCATCTATTTAAATACATCATGATTATTTTTAAAGAGTTTATGGATTTCCAAATCATATCACCCAGGAGGTTCAAACTAGTTTTATAATAAGGACCTTTTTAATTAACTAGGTGATGATTGATCCCAACTAAATATGATATTTTCTGAGTTATTACCCCTAGTAAACTGTATTCCAGATCCATATCCACTTGTAGTATCCAGATAGGGATATAATTCCTTAGAAGCCACCCAATTTACCCCTACCAAAGCTCAAGGACATTTTCCAATAATTTTATTCATCCTTATACTTATCATTATAAATATTAGAATAAATACCCTTAAAAATATCTCCATGGATGTCAATAATGTTTTTTCATCCTAATCTTCAACGGTTTTCAAAACATTTCCTTTGATACCGACTATATTGACATAAGATTATTATTCATATATATTTCATCTTTTTAGGTGACTAGTCAATAAATTAAAAAGACATGTATGGGAACGATAATAGTTTAGTACCTTTGACGACTAGGTACGCAATATTCTAATTTTGTGAAAGATATTAAATTTCTCTAACATATACCATCTCATTTTGAAATATTCATAAACATAACCTAGTTTATACCTTTCTTCATAACATGAGGATAAGAAATATAAGAAAGGGTGAACTCAAATGCTGAGTATGTGTAAAAAAGGGATATATATATATAATTAGAATATGGGTATGAGAACATGAGAATAACATTTTAAAACCATACCCTGTATATCAAAGAGCATAAACATGAGCCTTGACATAAATCTTGGATGTTCATAAAACATGAATCATAATGGAATCAAATAACGTGATCCATGTGAACATACAATTTTCATAAGATATAGATTTGTGGCACAAAAATCACCATATAACATTGTGAACACGTATAAATAGATTCATGTTCACTCATTAAGTTAAGGACATGAAATCACGCCCTTGCATAAACTTAATGATATGCAACCAGATCCAAAAATAACATTATCGACATGAAAGATAGGTCCACACATAACGCTGTGAACATGTAATTAGGTCCACATATAAAATTTTGAACATTTTATCAGGTTCACTCATAACTTATTAACCCATGAGTTATCTATATTTACCGAATGCATTAGAGGGAGATATAGGTACCACCCATCACATAATGAAAATCCTAAGTTTGTGAGCCACTAGAACATAAACATTAATCATTTCAAAACCTAGACAGTTAAATTGGTTTCACAAAAATTTCACCATATCGTAACCCATGGAAAATTGATAGGATTCATAATCATTTCATCCTTTCATAATATTACAACTCATTAAAAAAGAATTTTTTTTCATAAGAATTTTATCATGGAATAACCTGTGGAAGAGAAATAGGTTTCATAAACATCTTTTCATGATAAACCATTCATAAAAAGAATAATAATGGTATTATTGGTTTTTATCCCTAGAAAATCATAAGTTATATAAAAGGATTTTATCTTAGATGGAAAATTATTTTGAAATAATGCTTCAATCATTTATTAAGTAAAAAAACCTTTCTATGAAAATAAATTTTTAAAAATTAAAATTCATAAAAATTTAGAAAATTATTTTATTGGAAAATAACCCTGAAACTTTTAAAATAATACTAAAAAAAGGTCATGATGGGAGAAAATTACATTCATATCATATATGTTAAAATAAATATTTATTTCACATTTTAGGTAAAATCCAAATGAGAATTATTTGGAAAAAATGATGATTTATTTCAAAAAAATTTCTTAAAAAATTAAAACATGGGTAAAAATATCTTTAATAAACCATTTTAATAATTTTAATTGTTTTAAATTTTTTTTAGAAAACATGGTTTAGGAAGAAAAAGTGTTTTCGACCAAAGAGAGAAATATTGAGGATTTTTCATAAATTTTTTGATCAATTATATTAAGAATAAAAGAGTAAAAATGGTAATATTACATGAAAATATAATTAATAAATATATGATAATAAATTTCATGATAATTATTGAGATATAGATCATAATATTTCAATATTAGAGACATAATTCTAAACAATCTTTGGAAATGATGATATTTTAACAAAAATCCATTACCACTTTGGTATCATTTAATACATAATACCCATGAAAGAGAGATCCCTAAATGTATATGTAGTCCCCATAATTTTTAGTATAAGAATCAAAAAATAAATTCATGGGAATTATATACACCACATAAAACAAATAAGTGGTGAATATGACATGTGTCTTCTAGAAGTAAAAAGTGAGATGAAAATCTCTTACTTAATGTGTTGACTTCCTTCATACACATTAAAACCTCATGAATACTGAATATAGGTTTATTATACATCTATTATATAACCATAATTATATATATATTATACCACATATTATTTACTTATGAAAATTTATTACCAATTTAGTACCAATTCCATATTAAAACCATTTTCAGGTAATAATCATTTTTTCATATATGTTTTAAATGGTATTTTTGATCATATTACTTTGATCATGGTTAAATAATATATATAATAATAATAATGAAATAATTTTCATATTTATACATCAATTATACTTTTTTGGATGAATCACGAATGATGTTTTTGAGAAATTAAGTATGTTATGATCATGAGGGTGGTAGGTCATACGTATGCATGAGTAAAATTTCCATTTTTCAATGAAAATTATAGAAAGGAGACAATTAATATTTTATCTTTATATACTAATAATAATATCATAAATAAGATATTTTTTTAAATATACTTGTACATATCCTGCATGTGGTGTGGTGATGAAAAGAGAGTCAAATTGCTTTGTGAAGGTGGTTGTCCACATGTACAAGAACGATGTTATCATCTTTGTTTGGGTAAAAAGGTAAGAGATAAAATGATATATTATCTTTTAATAATGATAAATGTGTCATTAATATCATAATTATTTCATTTAAATGTCAAATATTAATTAAACTAATCCTTGTTATCTTCTTTATAATTCATTAGCGAAAAAAATCACATCACTACACGAGGTGGTAGTTTATTGTACACACGAGCGAAGTTATCGTATCTGGTATGTAATTGGAATTAATAAATTACATATGATATAATTAATAAATTTGTACAATTATGTTATAAATATCACATATATACTTTTTGTCACTAAATTCTGGTTTAGGCCTCGTATAGGCATCTTTGGGAAACTTAGAGCCATGATTTGAATAGGTGGAAAATTACAAACACACCAAGGGAGCCCCCCTTAAGTTTGGATGCTTGAGCACATGAAAGAAATCCATGCACAAAGTTCCTACATTCCAAATTCAATGTTAATGGAATTATGTTGTCCCAACCTCCCGAAGTCAGCCATAGAAGATGCACAAAAGAAGTCAGACCGACGTGGAAAAGGCTAACCCGTATGTAAAGCTTTGATACACCCAATAATATTTCAACTGACCAATTCACTATCTACCTTCTTATTCTCTCTCACCAGTAATTTTACCCATAAATATAAGTGAACCACACTCTTTTTAGGGTAACTATGTTAAAGTCGAACCGTCTCTCCCATGCACGCTTGTCGACCCCTTCTACGACCACACACAAGTCATGGCTTCAAGGTATAGGATCTTGTGCAATAGGACCCCCTTAGGTGGTCCTAAAAGGTCTTGAACCTCACCCATTTACTTTTTTCCTAAGTAAAGTTAATGCAAAAGACCCTACTTGTAGGAATCAATTGCCTAAGTCCAATCTGTACAAAAGATCCTTTTTTTCTTTCATAATACGCCCCTGTTCAATACCTCTTTCACTATGAAACCACAATTTTGTGTGTAAGCATCCAATATTGTGTGAACCCCTTCATGTATCATCCATGGGTTGTTTTCACTCTTAAACCCCATGTTTTAGCCCCTCTACGTTCAACACTCACATCTTGTGTGAACCTTCTCCGTCTATCCCTCTAAGATTATGCGTACTGATTTATTAGTCCCTTGTGTGGTGCCTCATGTTTTATTTCTCAACCTAATGCTTCTCTGGATAGTTACACTAATAAATATATCTTATCCGCATTACTATACTAATGTGGACCCCACGACTGACCACTCCTCCAACCCGTTGTGTCTGGGTGTTGCTAATGACATCCCTTCCCTGAGTGCGGGTAAGTATCAGTTATGTGTGTCCAAGGGGTAATGAGAAGGTCTACCCTATATGAGGTATAGGAAATTAAACTGCCAAACAATAGCATCCTCATCACATGAAGTTAAATTATTGCCCCACCCCATGCAATGCAAATGGGGTCCGGTGCCTTGGTCATTTTCCTCACCCAATTATCTTCATGGGAGTGAGATCTCCTTCACCCTCATAATAGGGAATCATATCCTCCACATGCGGAATGAGATATTCCTTGGGTGCTCCTCCTGGGGAAAGCCCCAATATCAATCTACCTGGGCTAGCTCAGTGCGTAATCCCCACATCACTTATCTTGGCTGCACCTCTTATGACACGATCGTTAGTGTTCGTGACTCCACATGGGCCACCTCATTGTGTAATCCCCAAACCATACCGAACTACATGGGTTTTGATCACTATCTTCTAAAAAAGGTTCATAGAAAGCCTCGCCAAGGTTCAATCCCAACCAATGGTAAACATCCGTACTCCCTCTTAGGGATGTATCCTCGTGATGTGAAATCTTCCCTTTTTGGGACACATCCCATAGATCCACTTCCCGAAGGTGTTCTAATCCATTCATTTGGCCTACAAACAATTCCTAAACCCTTGAATGTCAAAAGTATGTTATCCAAGTGTAAGCCCGAATGACATTAGAAACTATGTGAACTTTCATACCTATCTCTTATACAAGGTCTGTAGAAATCCTCTTAGGGGTTAAATCCCATCATCCACTCCCACATTGGTCCCTCCCTTGAGTCCCTATATCTCGAGAGTATCATATCCCATCTCGGAGGTTATATTTCCTTTAGGTCCCTATCAATGTACTCCATTATCATGGGTCACCTCCTTAGGCATCCCATATCCCAATCCTGAACTACATGGAATTTTATTCCCAGCCCCTGGGATATGTAGAAATCCTCCATGAGGTTCAATCCCATCATCCTCCATACTATATCTATTCCATCATCACTTCCTCCATTTATATCCTGATTCTTACTCAAGCTACCACCTCTAGGAATGATTATTCTATTCACATCACCGCTGATTCTAGTAGAACATGAGAAGATAGCCATGAATAAGTCCCACACAATCCATATTCATCAAACCAAGAGAAATCCTCTTATGAAGGGATGATGGCCTTGTGTATTCTCCAAATCACCCCTAGAACTATGTGGGTTTTGATTCTTGTCTCCCAAATTGGGTATGGAGGAAGAATACGAGAGTTTAAATCCCATCCAATGGTAAACCTTGGCATGTCCCCCCCATTGGGGCCCACCTTCCCTAATCTTCCTTTAGTGGTATCTAGATCAACCATTATGGTGTGAAATTTTCCCTTTCTGGGACTCACCACCCTTGGGTTTGTCCTCATTGGGTGTTCCAATCCACCAGTCTGGAAAAACCTTCCAGGATCTCCCTCCTAGGGATGGCTTATATGATCCACCTTCATAAGTGTTCCAATTTGTCTAATCCATCTTCCCAGGATGTTAAAATCTTGTTATAACCTGTGCTAAAAATGGAATGTCATGGAAAAACCTATATATATACCTTGGACATAAGATAACCCATTATTGAAGTGGGAAGCCCTGGGTTTCTATGCCCTTGAGAATTCCTCTGATGAGAAAGAATATAGGTGTTCCAATGTTTCAGTGTCCAAACATTCTTAGCAATGCCCAACATGAATAATCTCAGGATTGAATGTTTATTCCCTAACTTGACCCTTTAGAATGTTTTGATTGAATCAGCTTAATTAATTGGAATCCACAAAGAAATAGAACTATGAATTATTTACACAAAAAAATATTAATTTATAAGGGAGACCCAAATTTGGTGACAAATTGCAAGGAGGAATCCATGGTAGGGGGAGACAACATCCCATCATCCCATTACAATCATGGATAAAAAATATCTAAAGAATTGAAAAATTCCACCCACCTTTGGAATGAGGAAATGTGGGGAAACAACCACCACATCACCACAATGTTGCACGCCCTAGAAGAAATAATTGAAAACAAAAATGGTGAACCAGATGTGAAATAGTTACCCTTACACTATGGGGATTAGTTTCACTTGATACATCCATATATTAGCGTGTCACTAGATCCAGTTATCTGGTTCCAGGTCCAACAAAACAAATAGTGGGACAGATGGGATACTCACTAGAATTTGCAGTAGTTAAGTATTAGGAATTCTGATATTTTGTGTTGTCAACATTGATATCTCTCTCCACCCATGGAAGAATGAATGATGTTGAGGAATTGGGAATTGCTTTCCATTTATCCATACTGATGGCTGTAGTTTCTTGATTTGTAGGATCCATGGTATAAGAAACAAATCAACCCAACCCACTGATGTAAGGGAAGGTGGGATGATACTATGGAAACCCCACATGATGTCACCTCAACTGCAAAATCATCCATTACCACAATTATTGGGCTCCCACACCCTATCTGACCATCATAAATTTCTCAAAGGAGGGTGATTGATGTTATCAACTGATGATATGAGCAGGAAGGGTTCATTCCTATGAAATATTTAGATCACCATGACCTGGTGGATTTTATGCATCTCCATCACCACTTCCTTTAAGGGCCATACAGGGAGCCACTGCACCCCACTCCTATGTTAAACCATTTTCATAGCCTCTCCTCAGATTGTTCCAGTGACTCACTCCCCTATGCCAATGAGGTAAGGTATTTCTGAGTCATCCCAGCTATTACTACAACCCAGAAGATACTAAGGAGGCCTCCCACTAGGTACGTTCTACACCACTAGTTACTAGTTCCATAAGACAAAGAACATATGATTTATGCCACTTCTCCAACTACCCTTGTCCAGATGACCCGACACCAACGTTGGGTGAAGTCTCAGGAAGACACCCACCAGGACGTGTAATCTTCTACATATTCAGTGGCCCATGGCACCCCTAGTGCATCTCACTAGGTCCCTGCTACTATAGAGCATGGGTACAATTATGCCTAATCCTGATCAAGACCTCATCCACCCGATGGGAAGGATGGGTTCACTCTTTCAGTCGCCAGTATGATTAGAAACCATCATGGGATGACCCATGACGATGATATCTCATATAAATGTCCTCTCGGTACCATATCTAGCTAGAGTGGAGGTCCTCCCCATTCTCATAATCAACATAGAGGTCCTCCCCAAGTCACCAAAATCATTCCAAGAGGAGGCCCTCCTTGTCTTGTTTACATTCACCATGAAGGTACTCTCTATGCCAATGATTCTAGAAAAATAGGTCCTCGCTCTATTTAGTTCAATCAGTATGAAGGTCCTCCTCATGCTACCACTTCCAACATAGGTCCTCTACACCCCTGAACTCCAAACTACAGAGGTACTCCCCATGCATCCATCAATAAACCTGGAGGTCCTCCACATGTTCTGTTTGACATTTTCCCAGGTGCTCCTCACACCTCGGCTCACCATAGTGGAGTTACTCTCTGCTCTAATAATAGCCGATATTAAGGTCCTCCTATTATCACGACTAGATATAGTGGAGTTCATCCCCACTCCAGCTCCAACCAATACAAATTTCCTCCCTATGCTAAAGATTTAACCTTCCCTTAAGAAACATCTAGGGGAATAGGGGAAAACCATCTCCACCAAAAGAAGAACTCTGAGAAGCACCAAATCATTGTCAATCTAGTCCATTTCTCTTATTCAGAATCAGAATGTGACTTGATGATAGAGGCTTCACCACGATACTATTCATAAGGGTATGGGGTAGGAACCCAACAAATGAGTTTCATCCTCTGGTAAAGTGAGATGTACCAAATCCATGAAACCCTCTATAGGTACATGTTGGAGGAGGAATATTTGGATCCCTTCCAGTGTCTTGTTATGCTGTCATCTCTACCATTACTAGACTCATTCTCTACCATGTAACAATATTACAAAGAGTTATTCTAGAGTTTTTTATATAATGAGAACAAGATTGATCCACCCCCAATGAATGACACCCTTGCAAATGAAGTGGTGGTCGACACCCCATCTTTTAGGGACATGATGATATGGTCGATAAAACCCCTGAGAGATGAACCAATCAATACAGACCTATCAACTCACACAATGTTGTATCTATTTTCTAGTAAACCCATTAAATAGTCTACATTAGTGATGCTACTAGTTCCTTAGCCATCCCCAGTCGAAGAGTGGAAAAACCAAGAGATGAATCCCACTTCAAGTAGAGAAATTTATGGGATACTCTAGCCTCTGACAAGTTATCCGAGCTTTTCTGGATGATCGTGACTCTTGACTATGATATTCCATGGTTTTTCACCCATGATGAGGTTTTATGAATCTTCCAAACCCTATGGGAAAATCATTTCAACCTAGATAGCTTGCAGTTTTCTTATTTGAAGTGCTAGGAATATCATGATGATATTAGCCAGTAGTGTTTCATGGTTAACCTAGTAGTCATTACAGTAGCTCATCACATAGCATCACTCGTCTTTCATTGGAATCTTCAGGGTAAATTCATTTATATCATTCCTATTCTCTGAAGAATTATCAAAGTGGTGTCTTCGTACATGCTGATCTAAGGTTGGGGGCAATATGATACTCTCCATTTCAGTCTAATCCTATGATATATAGAACATTCTAGCAATATTGATGTTATGCCTTTGGGAACCCGCATGGTAAATATGGAAGTTCATGAGATATACCCAAAAGGAGGTGTTGTAATGGGATCCGAAGGGGATAACCTACCCCCTTGGGAAACACAATACCCATGAGACCCTGTATGTGTTAATTCCCATTTGTAGAGACATTTTCTTGTCCTGGGAGAGTCCTATGCATCATTTCCCATCATTTGGTGGACAAAAAAGTGTAAAGGATCGACTGAGACCTTTAATCCCATTGACCCATTCAGTTCAACGTGGAAGATGTAGGTTGATTCTAAAAAGGCCGTGTTTGCAACACCCGAGACTTTTATAAGAAATATATTTTTTTTTATATAAATCATAAAATTAATCTTTCACTACACACAACACTAGCTTGGCTTGATTTACATGCAATCAAGACCTTCCTTGATATCTTGCGCCGTACGCATTACCGAGTTTCACTAAACAACAATATGCTATTAAAATATTATTAAAACTAGCCGTTATGAATAGTATTAACCACTTTTTGAAATTTTGTAAATTTTATTTTTCAAAATGGACATAATTTTTGGATTCGGAATATCGAAATTATCTTAGGTTGAAATTTTGGGTTTTTTCTGAAAACATTCAATTTTTGATGAATAGTGAAAACACTAGGTTACTATTCAAAAACCAAATTTTTATTTAAATAATTATTTATTTTATTTAAATTTATTTTAGGCAAAAATTGATACATAATACCTATATAAGTTCAATGCAATTCATTGGAGTCATTTTATAATAATTTTAGATATATAAAAATTTTATTGAACTTTTCACCGTCTTTTACCCACCTCCAAGGAGAATTTTCAAATTTACATAAAACATAATTTTACCGCTTTTGTGAATGGAATTTAAAAAACTCGAGAGACACGGTTGATGTCAGTAAGTAAAATGTGTTTCAATGAGATAAAAATAATTTTTGGTGAATAATAACTTTTTACTTTTTTTTACCACGGTTAAAAGTAAATAGGGTAATTAATTGTAAAAATGATATTATTATTACCCTAACACATGTCATAATTCTATTGGATAAGTGTAATCCGACCAAAAACAACCTTTGAAATAAAATATGACCATTTAGGCCCACTTGGATTAGATTAGGACATTTATTATTAATTTATTTAAAGAAGGGTTAAAATAGTTAAAATCAATGTTTAATAATTAAATCATTTTTAATATAGGGTTATACATAATATAAATTAGACTATAAATATTAATTATAAAGATAAAAAGATTTCCTAAATAATTGAATTTTATTTATAATTTTTAGACATTAAATAATTTAATTTATTTATGACACAAATATTATGCAGTAATTATCTTATTAATGAAATATTGACATAATTGACGTTATAAATACCCAAATAAATGTAATTGGAGACTTTTTATGAATTCCAATAATTTTATAGGTTAATATGACATGTTATTATTGATTTAAGTAACATTTTTAGAAGTAATATTTCTGTTATGATTTTCAAAAAAATCAATTACCAACTAGTTTCAAAATTGACATAAAATAGTTTTTAAAACAAATATTATATTATTAATTGTTATTTTGTTCATAAAAATCTAAGTATCGGCAAAATGACTTAGATAAGGTTATATATATTTATAATAAACAACTTGAGGTTATTCTGGCTTGTTATAGTATGTTTATTAATCTTATAGTGTAAGAAAACAAGAAGACACAGTAAAAGTAAAATTATTTAACTTAAAGTTAAATGTAAATGATAAGCTCAAAATAGTAACATAAACTTGTCCAAATTATATTTTATGAGAGGATTTAGACCCATACCCACCTTATATTCTAAATAAATCTATTGGGAGATATTTGAAACCGAATATGACTTTATAAAAAAAATAATATTTTTAGTTTTTCCAAAGGTGCCCCTCTTCTCCCCTATAAAAGGGCACCTCCTCCCTCTCTTCCTCACACCACTTTGAGACTTCAAGATCGGAAAAACCCTGCCAATTTATCCTCTTCACTTACCTAGAAACATCCTATAGGTCCTGGTATTCTTAAAAGTTCAATTTTAGTGCCCTAAAATGAGGTCTCAAAGAGGCGCTTCAAAGAAGAGGTAATGTTCGTTACGGATTCTTTCAACTTTATTTCTTCTTACACTTCTTATTCTTTAGTTGTTTAATTATGAATTAATAACATAAGTATCACTAATATCCTGATATGTTATTATAAGTATGAAACAACCCTATTTTACCATCTATCCATCCTACGGAAAATGAAATCACCACGCATGCGTACGTACGAAATACTGTTTCCACGCCGTGGTGTAATATATTTTCCACCACCACCTTACTTTGATGGGTATAATGGTGTAAATAATAAATATATATGATTATTGTAAAGTGATTTTGATTCTGAAATAGTATACAAACACTCCAATACAATTCCACGATCATGGGAATGATATCATCGCTCGTGCGTACGTACGGAATACCGTCTCCACGATGTGATGCGACTCGTTCTACAGGATTTTCATTGCATAATGATTACATAAATGAATTGAGTGAATAAATATGATATATATTACACTAATACCATTCTGGAAATTAGGTATCTATAACCTAAAAAGTAGAATAAGAATTTATTCGACAAAACATGCATAAGAACAAAAACTAATAAACACCCGAATAACAAGTAGCAATGAAATATTACTAATAAGAAGCTAAGAATATGACCATATATGATATCATAACAATGAGTATGATTCTGTAATACGTCAATGACATTATTGAAATCATTATACAGGAGGTTCAGACACTTATGAAGCAAATCAGACTTAATGTAAAGGAAAATCTCGCAATCTCATTTTTATCCGAGATTGTTTATACTTCAGAATTTACTGGGGAATATTTATCATCCACATCAATGTTTCCTCAATATGTAATATTTATATCCTTATACAATTTTTTAAGTCTAATTTTACCCTTCAGTGAGTTTTTAGTAAAAGATATGAAAGGAATCTTTTGTCGTTTTTCGTACGAGGTATTTTTTGACTTTTCCGACATAAGTATGAGAAGAATGTTTTTTTAAACTTATACGACATGAATGAATTTTTAACACATTATTTCAAGAAGCTTACATTACAAGTTTTCAAGTTTATTTTTAATCAACTTATTTTAGTTTAAAATTTTATAACATGTTAAGAAAGGAAAAATGTTTTTGAAGTAGAAAGGATATTTTCCTCAAGAATGGAGTTCAGGTGTTTTATCAATCTTATTTTCTATCTCAGATAATATAGGGTTCAGTTTCTATCCCTATTATTACATTGATTTTATTATGTTGTGATGGAATTATTTTTATGAATTCCTTTATCTTATATGAATTGTTTTATGATGTCACGATGTTTAAGAGTCCCATTTTTATTACATGGGTTAAGAAATGATGTATGATTTACGATTTTGTGGCACACATAAGAATGGTAGCATTATGAGATGGGTGGGACCTATATCTCCCTCCAATGCATTGGGTAAAGATTTATATCTCATGAGATAGACATGGCTGGAACGACAGGTTAAACTGGTTCAGTGAAACTGGACTGAAACGAGGAGTGAACTCAGTTCAGAAATGGACTTGGTCCGCTAAGATAGTCTTGGCTAAGAGTTTTGACTAATAAGAAATGATTCTCTATGATTATGTGTGTATGACACAAATCTTCATGTTTTAAGTTATGGTTATTGTGATTACATTTCACTACCATGATTTATCCCATGTTATGAAATTATGATATCTTTTGCAGGGTAAGATTTCCAAAATGTTATGTTCTTATGAATATGATGTGATTGATATTTCTTTTGTTCAACCTTACTGAGCATTTGAGATCACCCTTTTGTATATTTTATTTCCTCAGGTTAGGAAGAAGGTTATTAAGTATGATATTCCAAAAGAGACTATAGATATGATGAAATAAATAGGAGACAGTGTTGATACTTTATGAACCAGTTGTTTATGTTTCCCAGTTTTTAAAGACACTATACCTATACGGTCCTTTCATGGTTTTGTTATATGTTGTAATAAGTATGCTTCAATTTTGAAGTATTAACCATTTATGTAAAGTATGGGTCATTATAGTTGGTATCAGAGCAAAGGTATAGTCATCCTTTGGAAACTAGGATGTGAAAGCCTTAGTAAGAAACCTAAGGATATGTCTAAGGGTAAAACACAATCTTAGAAATGGCCATGGAAAACCTATGATAAGACCTTAAGTGTGAGATTTTAATCTTGATTATGTGTTTTTCTTATTATAATTAGTGTTTCTCACATTATTCTTCTTTGTTTTAGTCAATGGCTGGAACCCAAAGGAACCATGTTAATGCGGAATGTGACAGGCAATGCAATAATTGTCCCCCCTGAGCAACAAAAAGTTATGGGAGCTGGAATGAAAAATATTGTATCCATGCTCACACAACTTTCTCAAGCTATGAATCATACAAGACTTCTAAAAAAGCAAATTAAGGAGCAACATTCTATTGAATCCTTCATGAGGCAGCATCCACCTTAATTCAGCGGGTCTTCTGATCCATTAGTTGCTGAACAATGGATCAGTACTACTGAAAAGATATTTTCAGTTCTTCAATGTTCTAAACATGATAAAGTCATCTTATCATTTTATCGTTTGGAAGGTGAAGCTGATCAATGGTGGAATCATATCAAGAATACGAGGCCAAGAGATGAAATCGAGTCCATATAATGGGACGAGTTCAAGAACTTATTTTTCAATAAGTACTTCCTTCGTATACTTGGAAAAAAGATGGAGAAGGAATTTCTTGAACTAAAGAAAAAGGATGATGAATCTGTTGGTACCTATGAATAAAATTTTAGAAGACTTGCAAGGTACGCTTCTGGGATTATTATCAAACCTGAGAGTAAGATCGATCGATTCTTTAGTGGCTTAAAACCAAGTCTTTGAAGGGCGTTAACCATAAGGGACTTCAATAGCTATGAGGAAATCGTTCGATGTGCTCTCAAAGTTGAGATGGAGATTGGAGTAACCCATCAGTCATATGGGTTTGATAAGAAGATGAAAATGGAATTCAAAGGAAAATCTAAAGAGCACACTGAAAAGAAGATGATTTTCCCTTATTCTCAAAGTGTGGAAAGAAACATGGAGGTAGTTTTCTTAAAGGGACAAGTAAATGTTTCAAATGTGGAAAGGAAGGTCATCGGGAATTTGAATGCCACAATGATGGGAAGAAGATGTCTAGTGGTGCGAAAAAAGAAAAGGCTACACAGAGTGCACCTATTACACTTCAATGTTATAAGTGCAAGGAAATGGGGCATTACGCCAATCAATGCCCTAATCCAAGGGTTGTTGATGATGATCGACATCAACAAACTCTTAAGGATAAAGGAAAAGGAAACTCACATGCAATTTCTATCAGCGATGTGGAGTATGATAACGAAGTGGTGAATGGTACACTTACCATCCACTCTAAAGTAGAAAATGTTTTATTTGATTCTGGATCCACCGAATCCTTTATTTCTGAAGATTTTTCTAAGGGTATCATCGTATTACCTCAACAATTAGATGTTGAGTTAGCTGTGACAACCCCTAATGGCACAACAGTCGCATCAAAAGTTTATAATTCTTCACCGATTGAAGTTTGTGGGAAAGTGCTTCATGAAAATCTTGTGATCCTTCCTATAGTGTAATTTGATGTGATTATTGGCATGGATTGGATTTCTTTATATGGAGCTCATATCAATTTCCAAAGAAGGGAAGTCACATTTCATATTCCAGATCAATCTATGATCGTCTATCGATGTAAGGATGAACATAACCTTCCCGTGGAAATTTCTTCCATCTTAGGGGTCTTGATTCCACTAAATGAAGGTTATTTATCTCAAATGGTTGGAGAGAAACTCACGATTAAGAATATGCCCATTGTATGAGAGTTTGATGATGTCTTTCCGGAGGAATTGACGGGTCTTCCACCAAATCGTGAAGTAGAGTTTTCAATAGAACTTGTACCGGGTGCTTTACCTATTTCAAAGACACCTTATAGAATGGACCCAATTGAGTTGCAGGAATTAAAGAAGAAACTCCAAGAGAATCTTGATAAGGGGTTCATACGCCCTAGTGCGTCACCTTGGTGAGCACCTGTTCTGTTTGTTAAGAAGAAAGATGGATCAATGAGACTCTGCATTGATTATTGAGAACTTAACAAGATCACTATCAAGAAAAAATATCCTCTCCCAAGAATTGATGAATTATTTGACCAACTACGCGGAGCTCAATACTTTTCCAAGATTGATCTTCGTTCAGGGTATCATCAATTAAGGGTCAAAAGAGAGGATATACCAAAGACGGATTTCCGTACAAGGTTTGGACACTATGAATTTATAGTGATTCCATTTGGTCTTACTAATGCCCCTGCTATCTTCATAGATCTAATGAATAGAGTCTTTAGAGACTATCTTGATTAGTTTGTGGTAGTCTTTATAGACGATATACTTGTCTATTCAAAGAACAAGGAAGAACATGAAGATAAATTGATAATTATATTGAAGACCCTGAGAAAGGAGAATCTTTATGCCTAATTTACCAAGTGTGAATTTTGGCTTCAAAAAGTTGCATTTTTGGGTCACATAATCTCAAAAGAGGGAATATCTGTGGATCCAGCAAAAACATAGGTTATCGAAAGATGGTCGAGACCAACAACAGTAACCAAGATCTGATGTTTTCTTGGTTTGGATGGATATTATTGACGTTTTGTGAAAGATTTTTCACGATTATTTAATCCACTCACCAAGTTGAATCGGAAAGGAGATAAGTTTGTTTGGACGAAGGAATGTGAAGAGAATTTCAAGGAGTTGAAAAGAAGGTTATCCAGTGCCCCTGTACTCGCACTTCCTTGTAGTGGAGACAGGTTTGTGATCTATAGTGATGCATCCAAGAAGGGGCTGGGGTGTGTTCTCATGTAAAACAATATGGTGATAGCTTATGCCTCACGACAGTTGAAAATCCATGAGCAAAATTACCCAACTCATGATTTGGGTAAGCTGCTTTAATCTTTGCATTAAAGATTTGGAGGCATTATCTTTATGGATAAAGGTGTGACATTTATACTGATCATAAATGTTTAAAGTATATTTTCACACAAAAGAAGCTGAATATGCGCCAAAGAAGATGGTTGGAGCTGATTAAGGATTACGACTGCTCAATTCATTACCACCTTGGGAAAGAAAATAAGGTGTCTGATGCATTAAGTCGACAAGACCATGCTAGCTTATCCATGTTGAGGATCACAAAAGATCAAATATTTATGGATTTACAAAGGATGGATCTTGGAATTATAATATAAGGGGAAAAATATTATCTTTCTCAAATTAATGTTCAACTACCTATACAAGTTAATATTAAAGAGGCACAAAAAGAAGATGTAGAGTTACAAAATAAGGTGAGAAATGTTCCTGAAATCAACCTTGATTGTGATGGGATAATAATGTTCAGGAATCAGGTTTGTGTTCCTCCCATCCCCGAATCAAAGAAGGAGCTGCTGGATGAGGCTCATAGTTCTTCATTATCTATTCATCCTGGAAGCACGAAGATGTATAGGGACCTGAAAGAGTACTTCTGGTGGGATGGCATGAAAAGAGATGTTGCTAAATATGTCTCTTGATTCTTGGTTTGTCAGCAAGTTAAAGTTGAGAGACAGAAGTCTAAGGGGATGTTACAACCATTACCCATACCTGAATATAAATGGGAAAACATCACTATGGAATTTCTCACAGGACTTCCTAAAACATCTAAAGGAAATAATGCTATCTGGGTCATAGTTTATCGTCATACAAAGTCTACACACTTCACTGCTATTAGAGAGGATTTCTCTCTAGATTATCTTTCCAGAATATATGTAAATAAAGTGGTAAGGTTGCATGGAGTACCACTTTCTATTATATCTGATTGGGATCCAAGGTTTACCTCAAAGTTCTGGTGAAGTCTTCAGCATTCTCTGGATAAAAAGCTGAGTTTCAGCACTACTTATCATCCTCAGACAGATGGTCAGTCTGAGAGGACAATTCAAAATCTAGTAGATATGTTGAGAGCTTGCTCTATGGATTTCAAAGGTGGTTGGTATCAACACCTACCTTTGGCGAAATTTTCTTATAATAATAGCTTTCACTCCAGTATTCAGATGGCTCCTTATGAAGATCTCTATGGAAAGAAATGGAGGACTCCAACTTGCTGCGATGAAGTTGGGGAAAGAAAGCTATTAGGACCTGATCTTGTTGATGAGATGGCAGAAAAGGTCTGATCTATTCAACAACACATAAGAGCAGCTCAGATTCGACAAAAAAGTTATGCCGACAACTGAAGAAAAGACTTAGAGTTTGAAGTGGGTGATAAAGTGTTCTTACGAATATCTCCTTAGAAGAGAGTAATGAGATTTGGAAAGAAGGGAAAGCTGAGCCCTAGGTATATCGGTCCTTTCAAAATACTGGATCGTGTTGGGAAGGTAGCTTACCGATTGGCACTTCCACCGAATCTCTCTCAAGATCACAATGTGTTCCATGTATCTCTCCTGAGAAAGTACATACCTGATCCTTCACATGTACTCAGCTCAGAAGTTGTACCGCTGGAACAAGATCTTTCTTATGAAGAATAACCGATAGAGATTCTCGATTGTAGCGAAAAATTCTTACAAAACAAGACCACTTTCTTAGTGAAAGTTTTATGGAGGAACCACCAATTAGAAGAAGCTATATGGGAGCTTGAGGATATGATGAGGGAGAGGTATCCTCATCTTTTTGTTACGAGTGACGAATTTTGAGGGCGAAATTCATTTTAATGGGGGTAGAATGTAACACCCGAGACTTTTATAAGAAATATTTTGTTTTTATTTTATATAAATAATCGAAGGAATCTTTCACTACACACAACACTAGCTTGGCTTGCTTTACACGAAATCGCGACCTTGCTTGACAGCTTGCATCGTACGCAATACCGAGTTTCACTAAACAACAATATGCTATTAAAATATTATTAAAACTAGCCATTATGAATAGTAATAACCACTTTTTGAAATTTTGTAAATTTTATTTTTCAAAATGGAATTCATTTTTGGATTCAGAATATCGAAATTAGCATAGGGTGAAATTTTGGTTTTTTTGAAAACTTTCAATTTTTGATGAATAGTGAAAACACTGGGTTACTATTTAAAAACCAACTTTTTTATTTAAATAATTATTTATTTTATTTAAATTTATTTCAGGTCAAAATTGACGCATAATACCCATATAAGTTCAATTCAATTCATTGGAGTCACATTATAATAATTTTAGATATATAAAATTTTTATTAAACTTTTCACCGTCTTTTACCCACCTCCTAGGAGAATTTGCAAATTTACATAAAACATAATTTTACTGCTTTTGTGAATGGAATTTAAAAAATCTGAGATACATGGTTGATGTTAGTAAGTAAAATGTGGTTCAATGAGATAAAAATAATTTATGGTGAATAATACCTTTTTACTTTTTTTTACCACGGTTAAAAGTAAATAGGGTAATTAAGGGTAAAAATGATATTATTATTACCATAACACATGTCCTAATTCTATTGGATAAGTGTAATTCGACCAAATAAAATCTAAGTAATAAAATATGACCATTTAGGCCCACTTGGATTAGATTAGGACATTTATTATTAATTTATTTAAGGAAGGGTTAAAATAGTTAAAATCAAGGTTTAATAAGTAAATAATTTTTAATATAGAATTATACATAAGATAAATTCGACTATAAATATTCATTAGAAAGATAAAAATATTTCCTACATAATTATATTTCATTTATAATTTTTAGACATTAAATAATTTAATTTATTTATGACACAAATATGATGCACTAATTATCTTATTAATGAAATATTGACATAATAGATGTTATAAATACCCAAATAAATGTAATTTGAGACTTTTTATGAATTCCAATAATTTTATGGGTTAATATGACATGTTATTATTGATTTAAGTAACCTTTTTAGAACTAATATTTCTTTTATGGTTTTCACAAAAATCAATTATCTAATATTGTCAAAATTGACATAAAATAGTTTTTAAAACCAATATTATATTATTAATTGTTATTTTATTCCTAAAAATCTAAGGTTCGGCCAAATGACTTATATAAGGTTATTTATATTAATAATAAACAACTTGGGGTTCGTTTGTCTTGTTATAGTACGTTTATTAACCTTATAGTGTAAGAAAAAAAGAAGACACGGTAAAAGTAAAATTATTTAACTTAAAGTTAAATCTAAATGATAAGGTTAAAATAGTAACCTAAACTTGCCCAAATTATATTGGATGAGATTATTTTGACCCATACCGACCTTAGATTCTAAATAAATCAATTTTGAGTAATTTAAAACCGAATATGACTTTATAATAAAATAATATTTTTAGTTTTTCCAAAGGTGCCCCTCTCCTCCCTTATAAAAGGGCACCTCCTCCCTCTCTTCCTCACACCACTTTGAGCCTTCAATCTCAGCCAACCCATGCCACTTTCTCCTCTACACTTCCCTAGAAACATCCTAGAGGTCCTGGTCTTCTTAAAAGACCAATTTTAGTGCCCTAAAAGGAGGCCTCAAAGAGGCGCTTCAAAGAAGAGGTAATGTCCGTTACCGATTCTTTCAACTTTATTTCTTCTTCCACTTCTTCTTCTTTATTTGTTTAATTATTAATTAATAACATAAGTATTACTCATATACTTATATGTTATTATAAGTATGAAACAACCCTATTTAACCATCTATCCATCCTACGGAAAATAAAATCACTGCGCGTGCGTACATACGAAATACCATCTCCACACCGTGGTGTAATCTATTTTCCACCACCACCTTACTTGGATGGGTATAATGGTGTAAAAAATAAATATATATGATTATTGTAAAGTGATATTGATTCTGAAATATTATACAAAAAACTCCAATACAATTCCACGATCATGGGTATGATATCATCGCTCGTGCGTACATACGGAATACCATCTCCACGATGTGATGCGACTTGTTCTACATGATTTTAATTGCATAATGATTACATAAATGAATTGAGTGAATAAATATGAAATATATTACACTAATACCATTACGTAAATGAGTTATCTATAACCTAAGAAGAAGAATAAGAATTTATTCGACAAAACACGCATAAGAACAAAAAGTAATAAACACTCGAATAATAAGTAGCAATGAAATATTACTAATAAGAAGCTAAGAATATGACCATATATGATATCATAACAATTATTATGATTCTATAATAAGTCAATGAAATTATTTAAATCATTATATAGGAGGTTCAGACACTTATGAAGCAAATCGGACCTAAGGTAAGGGAAAATTTTGCAATCTCATTTTTTTCCGAGATTGTTTATACTTCAGAATTTACTGGGGAATATTTATCATCCACATCTATGTTTCCTCAATATGTAATATTTATATCCTTATACAATTGTTTAAGTCCAATTTTACCCTTCGGTGAGTTGTTATTAAAATATATGAAAGGAATCTTTTGTGGTTTTTCGTACGAGGTATTTTTTGACTTTTCCTAAATAAGTACGAGAAGAATGTTTTTTTAAACTTATATGGAATGAATGGATTTTTAAAACATTATTTACAAGAAGATTACTTTACAAGTTTTCATGTTTATTTTTAATCAACTTCTTTTAGTTTAAAATTATATGACATGTTAAGAAAGGAAAAATGTTTTTGAAGTAGAAAGTATATTTTCCTCAAGAATGGAGTTCAAGTGTTTTATCAAAAGTATTTTCCATCCAATATAATATAGGGTTTTGTTTATATCCCTATTATTAAATTCATTTTATTATATTGTTATGGACTTATATTTATGAATTTTTTTATCTTATATGAATTGTTTTATGATGTCACGATGTTTAAGAATCCGATTTTTATTACATGGGTTATGAAATGATGTATGATTTATGATTTTGTGGCACACATAAGAATGGTATAATTATGAGATGGGTGGGACCTATATATCCCTCCAATGCATTGGGTAAAGATTTACATCTTAAGAGATAGACATGGTTGGAACGACAGGTTAAACCGGTTCAGTGAAACAGGACTGAAACCAGGAGTGAACTCGGTTCAGAAATGGACTTGGTCCGCTAAGATAGTCTTGGATATGAGTATTGACTACTATGAAATCATTCTCTATGATTATTTGTGTATGACACAAAACTTCATGTTTTAAGTTATGATTATTGTGATTACATTTCACTACCATGATTTATCCCTTGTTATGAAATTATGATATCTTTTACAGGGTAAGATTTCCAAAATGTTATGTTCTTATGAATATGATGTGATTGATATTTCTTTTGTTTACCCTTACTGAGCATTTGAGCTCACCCTTTTGTATGTTTTCATTCCCCAGGTTAGGAAGAATGTTATTAAGTAAGATATTCCAAAAGGGACTATAGATATGATGAAATAAATGGGAGACAATGTAGATGCTTTATGAACCAGTTCTTTATGTTTCCCAGTTTCTAAAGACACTATACCTATAAGGTCTTTTCATTGTATTATTATATGTTGTAATAATTATGCTTCAATTTTGAAGTATTAACCATGTACATAATTTATGGGTCGTTATAGTGTTTCTCCAATGACTTGAAGAGAAAAAATTCTCATTGATGAGCTCCTTACTAATAACCTTGCAGAATGGTGTGTGGAATATGGTGACACTCAATATGATCTCATCCTTCTTCCACTAAGACGTTAGGGGAAACCAAAGGTCCGTCTCAGCAAGTTTCCTCATTTTATTCTCGAAAATGCCATTAAATTTGATAGGATAGAGATTAGAGTTTATAGAAACAAACCATGGTATATATCACCCAATCTGCCCGAGTTTTGTGAGAATCATCCTTGGGACCTAGCTCAGGAAGTCCCACCAGTTTCTCCTCAGATTATTCCTCCAGTAGTTCCAACAACCACTCAACAATCTACTGATCATACCTTCAATGTTAAAGAACCCACTAGGATGATGGAAGTTATGAATCCTCACCATCATGTGAATCCCCTTCAGGAGTATCCAATGAATACTATCATCACCCACCTCGAGGCCCTCGAGACATGATAGGTGGCAGTCCCACCTGTTGGATGACCATATCCAGTGAGGGTTGATGAAATGTCGACACCACTGGATTTGATGAATCATACCTTCTCCCCCTTCAATGGTATGGACCACCCACTGTAGCATCTGTACCACCTTATTATAGGGTGTGGACCCATGATGGGACTCTAGTATAGCATGAAGCTACCATGATCCAGTGTTTTGTGAGAAACTTTGAAGGGCCTACATTCATTTGGTTTAACCAGTTATCTATCCAGTCCATAGTTGGTATGGATGATCTTTTTAGGTAGTTTCTTTATCAGTTCATCTCCACCACTCGTAAGACCAGTGTTGCTAACCTCTTCATGTGAAAACAATAGCCAGATGAGCGAGTCACAAACATTGTCTCCAGGTGGAAGAGCCTCATGTATTCACAAGACATGCCATTGACTCAAGAATAATTTTTGATGATGTTCATGAGAAATGTTAAGATGGAATTACTTCCCTCCATCACCAGACATAATTTTATAGGTTAATTATGGTATTTATCTGAAAAGGATCAGTTCCTGGAGTAAGCCTTGTAGAAAGATAAAAAGGCATGCATGTTGCCTTCAAGAACCCCTGAAAGAAGTGCTGCCAAGGCCGACACTACTTCTGTTGCATAGGTAGAGCCCCCTTAGCCACTATTAGAAGATCTTATTCCATAGCCTCGATGAGGACAACAACCTCATGCCTAGCCTCAATCATAGCATTGCCTGATAAAGAATATGCTGACTCCACTTTGTCAAGTACCACATACTAGGTGGGACAATCAGGATATTGCCCCTTGTCAGGCTCTAGAACCTTGTCTGCGTTAGGCTCCCAGAGTCCCTTTCCTATAAAATAGAAAAGGGACCTAGTAATTTGATGTGGATCAGATCCATATTTATTTCTGAAGTTCCTTAGATTAGGGAATCAAGAAGTATATTGAATGAAGGAGGCCAGAGGAGGATGATCTCCCTGATCGCCCCAACTACTACCCCTATCACCAGATCCTTGGACATACCGTCAATCCATGCTATATATTCAAGGAATGGATCCCAGACCAGATTTATAACAATGTGGCCAAATTGGACCCTTCCCCAACACATGTGGTGTGTATCTATTTAAACCCTAATATCGACAATGAAGGTTAATGACAGAAGGTCTCCACCTACAAGTCTCGGAATCATAATGATTGGTTATCCCACATAATAGTTGACCATGCCCATGGTGTTATTCATGACCATTTGAATTGGTCCAAGCCTCCTAATGTCAACATTTCATCTCCAACTACATATTTTTCATCGTCATATTAGCCTCCCCATTTTATATGATAAGGTACCGATGACGCAATGGAAAGTTGAGCCACCCATGGTGCCTATACCATCACATACAATTGGTGATTTCATGCCCCCAGAGATAGGAGTTTCCCCCAAAATTCACTATGTATTTGAGGATTCATTAGGTGATGATTACGAGTATGCCTTAGTGAGTCAAGTTGGTGGACCCATACATGGTTCCTGACTAGGGGGAGGGTCGAGAAGATCCTCCCAATGTTCCCAATCGATGACATCATCGATAAGTCTATAGATATGTGAATATTTAAAATTATAATGACATCAATTCCATCCAATACATGCACACTATTGAGACCAAGCATCAAGATTAACATAGTTCTCAAAATGAACATTCCTCCCATCTCACCTCATTCGATTCACCGTGACAGCCCGCATAACATCATTAATTCTGATGGGGCTAACCAAATATTTTAATTTATTAAAGAACATAATACCTAACTAAAGTGTAATATCTACCATTTATGAGTATATAACCCACAGGGAAGGGTCATATGTTCTAAATTTACTAATAAACTAAAATTGTAAGTGTTTTATGTGGTGTTGAGAACAGTGAAATAACAATAATAATGATTGGGTTTGAATATCAAGATTGATACATGCGAGGTTCCGTAATTCCAAGGGATTTAATTGATTATGGGTTTGTTTAGTGTTGGTGTTAGAATTGAGTTATCATGGATCCTTGGTCTAGGTACCCTAACCTAATAATGTGATTTCACCTTTGTAATGGTCATCTACTTGGTGAAAATGAAAAACTAGGTGACCCAAAACATTGTTTAAACATAACTAAATTAGATTTCATAATTGTCATATGGAAGATATAGTGATTTAATTGATGAAACAAAATAGAACACTTTAATTTAGAATATATGGTCACGCAATTGAAAAATACATAGATTTAGAATTAATAAAATGTTTTTCACCAATAAAAAACGTGAATAATAAAATAGAATTAATCCATATGCATCACATCCCCCTATAATGACATCACCCTATACTAAATAAACTATTTCATATTTCTAGTCATAATGAGAATGAGAAGCATGGGTACCTGATGTAGAAAATTGGTGAAGAATGATGACGAAGAGGGACCCCAAATTATCACTGTATGATGTGCAGTCTCTGTAGGTGTTGCACTTCCTCCCATTAGTCCCAGAGTGCTTTGGAAGGGAAGTGAGGCATGTATTTATAAGAAAAATACTATAAAACTCTTGCAGTGTCATATTTATTTTTAGCGTGTTTCCATTGTCATGATGTGTAATTGGATTACATGACGTGTAATCTCCCAAATTTAAGGCATCGTGAATCTCAGCAAAATTTTATCCTAAACCATATCCCAAAAAATGTTACATCATGTAAGGTAGTCAAACGAAGTATAATTGTGTTTCGTAGTGTGTATGGAAGTCATGACTTATCATGTACAACTATTTCCTTTTGAAAAACTCATGACGTATAATGTCATTACAGGGAATGTAATCATGATTCTCTATTATTTTAGCTCTGCTTCCTTCTCAAAAATCTGGTGTCGCACTACTTTGCTTCACTCATGGCCCGAAGTGTCTTTAAGCTCATATTTACTCATTTTTCATTCCCTTTTGATAAATCACATGTTCCCACCATAAAAACATAAAAAAATCAAAAAATTCCAAATTTGGAAAGATTATTCATTTAAATACAAAAATAAATACATTAAAACACTCTAATATTAATGCATGAAATACACTTATCACACAAACTCTTCCATTCAGGCTACTCGACAAGGCAGAGCTACCTCGACCACGTCATGATCAATTTCATTAATCTATGTCCAAACCTCATTTTTCTAACAATCAAACAAGGATAATGTTTCATGTTCCATCTAGTGAGAAACAAGATATCTTCATCCCCATCCTGAATCTATGAGTTCGACCAACAAAACCTATCATACCACTTTTCAAAGATCAACCTCTTACTGGAATAAATGTGCACCTAACATTGAAGTATGATTTTCTTAGACGTCTTTATAACATACCCAAAAATATCTCAATCCTCAAGGACCTATGCCTTTCAGAAGAAATGAATGAGGCCCTCGTAGAGGCTCTGAAAATCGCTCCCCAGTTTGAATAGAAGTAGCAGCTGTAGAGGGATTCCATGCTGAAGAAATTAGGCAAGCATAGTTCCAATGCATAATCTCATTTTTAGGATAAAATGAAGGCCCTATTGTGCAGAGGTCACTTTATCTCACTATACATTACAATCCAAGTCAATGGTGTGGAAGTCCTCTGTTGTCTCATCTACATAGGTTTTGCGATCATTCTCATCCCAACCCAGATGATTCACAAGATAAGACTTTTTGAAGTATATCTGAGTCCCTCTAACCTAAAGATTCAGAGTTATAACATGATTGAGAAAATTTTGGTTGGAAAGACTTACTTGAAGACCCATTTTGGTGGTCATATTTCCATCATTGAATTCATGGTCGTCTCATTGGAAACCACCTACAATATACTGATGGGTTGACCCTGACTCCATTTATATCTAGTTCTTCCCTCCTCATATCACCAATGCCTCATGTATTCCCTCAATAGTCGAGTTGGAATGTTCCAAGGTGATTCATATCTTTTTTAACTCTTTTTAATCCCATTATCTAGATGTTAGTATTACAAGATCAATGGAAAACTGGTTTAGGCCAATGTGGTAGATCATACTGCTACTGTGGATGAATTGTGATTAGATTTGGGAAATGCGATCATCTTCCTGATTCAGCGGTTGGAGGATACAACACCATACATGGGGCACTACTTCATCATCTATAATATAAGGGGAAGACATGTTACCAGGTACTAGGAACTTCATAAGGTTTCCTTGTACTTCTATATAGGACAGGCTTAGGTGACACTAGACCCATTACCTCTATGAGGTATCAGGATATTCACCCCATGGCCACAACAGTATTCCATACCTACTTGCTTCACCAGTATAGAATAAATCTACATATAATGAACCGTCACGACTTCTTTGATATCATCAAGCATGTGCCCCTTGGTCGAAGGCCTAATGGAATCAGTTTGAAAGCTTTTTTTCTATGTTTTCAATAGTACATAATTCTCCTAGTGAAGAATCCACCACTGGTCTTGTCGACTCCAATATTCCTCTAGGTTCATTTAACTCAGGATAATTTCCTACCCCAATGATCCTCTATCATTAGATGATAAAGATCATTTGGAGGATTCACCTGCCATATTTTCATATGGAATCTCCACCCCCATCGATGAGTTGGTACTGGTGAATCTTAGAACTGAGATATATCTGAGGCTGATGCTGATCCACACAACTATTCCTACAGAGGAACAATAGCAGTATGGGGAATTTTTGAAGTGAAATAATGGTGTGTTTTACTAGAGTTATGAAGGGATTCTAGGACTAGACCCTCATGTCACCATCCACCATCTTGGTCTCTCAGAAAGTCCTCACATGTTCAAAAAACCTTCCAAGAAGATGTACCCCTCCCATGGTGTCATGGATGAGGATGAAGATGATAAGCTCATTAAATACAACTTCATCAAGGAATTATAGAACCCTCAGTGTTTATATAACATTGTTCTTGTTAGTATTAAGAAAAGATATATTAGAGTTAGCATTGACTTGCAAGATCTCAGCTTTCACTATGTGAAGGATGATTTTATCCTCCCGATGAGGAAACTGTTGATCGATGCTACCACAGGATTCCAGACCCTCTCCTTCCTAGATGGATATTATGGGTATAATCAGATCTAGATATCCCCAATGATGAGGATTCCACTTCATTTAGGTCACCATTGGGTACCTTCTGCTATCTGGTAATGCCCTTCCATTTGAAGAATGCAGAAGCAACTTTGTAGCATTCAATACACCACTTATTCAAACTAATCCTCGGGATTCTAGTTGAATCCAACATGGATTATTTTTTGATCAAATACATCTAGCATTAGGACCATCTCAGAGAACATAATATAGTGTTTAGCTTCCTTTTGTCCTTCCATATAAAGATGAACCCCTGGAAATTCACTTTTGGGGTTACCTTTAGGAAGTTTCTGGGCATCTTAATCAGATATAAAGGCATTGAGGTTGATCTAAATAAGATCAAGGACATCAATCACATGCCCCTATGAGTAACCTCTTAGAGATCTAAGTCTTTCAAGGACACTTCGCCTATATATTTTGATATATGGAGAATCTATCCAACAAGTGTAAACCATTATACATACTCATGAAGAAAGGTTCCATCTACTAATAGGATGAAGAGTGCTAGACATACTTTGAGGAGATGAAGCAGAAACTATTGTGTCCTTCGGTTATGATTCCACTTGTCCATGGAACACTACTTGTCATTTATGTGACTGCCCTGGAACAATCCCTCAACGTCCTTCTTGCCCAGATGAAGAATGAATGGATAGAGAATAGTTTATACCATCTTAGTCGCATGCTCCACAATATATGGAACTTATATTATTCCATTAAGAAGACCTTCCTCACATTGTTTTTTATAGTGTATAAGTTGCAGTATTATCAGCAGTTTCATGAGATACAACTTATGTCCCGTGTGGATCCACTAAAGTATATTATAAACCTCCCAGTGTTGATAGGATGTCTTGATCGTTGGGTAGTGATCCTTAAATAGTTCGACATTAGGTTCATCCTGTAGAAGTCAGTCAAGGGTCAGGCATTGGAAGATTTTCTCACCACCCATCTTGCCCCTGTAGAGCATTCTATGGATCTCAATTTTCTAGATGAGACCATTCTCTCAGTGGATCATGAAAATCCATGCTGGAATATTCATTTCGACGGTGCCACCCAAAGCCCAACCGGTAGATGGATCCATGATCATAGACTCAACAGAGTGGGACTAGGGGTTGTCTTCATCACTCCCACAAAATATGTCTTTCCTTATTTAATCTTTCTATCAGAAGGATGAACCAACAAAGAGGTGGAGTATCATTATCTCATCACCAGTCTTGGGTTCTCTCTCAAGATTGATGTTCCCCAACCACATGTGAAGGGGGGTATCTGATCTAGTCACCAAGAAGATCAATGGTGACTATATCAATAGGAAGCCAGAGCTCGTACCCTTTTTCAATACTGCTCATGATATGATTACCTAGTTCTCTTCTCAACTAGAGGTCCCTCATGTCCCCCAATTATAGAATGGTTGAGCCAATGCCCTGACCGTTTTAGACACTTCTCTCACAGAGTTTGACAAATAAGATCTATTCATTCATGTGGCACATCGAAGAGTCATCACCCATGTCAGTGAGAACGGTGATGAAAACCATCACGTAATGCACCTTACTACTCATGCTTTCACATAAAGACCATAGGTTCCCCTTTCTGTAGTAGAATAAACCTCTGATTGGACAAATCCTTTCATTGATTATCTCCACCATGATAATCTCTTGATAGATAGAGTCAAGCGTGAGCGAGTCTCTTGGTTTACAGTGTATTTCATCTTCTAGAGTGGTCCCAACATTGAGAAGATCCTCTTAAAACATGGGTTTGGTGGAATTCTCCTCCATTTTATTTAGGGATTTGATATTCCCTTGGTTATGTCGGAATTTCACACCAAATCCTATGGTTCACATCAGGCAGGGTCAAAAAACTCTCAACAAATTTGAAGGTTGGGATACTTTTATCCCACCATAGTCCATGATAGTATTGAGTTATCCATGAGGTTCCACCGGTCTCATATCCACGCCAACTTTGGGAATCAACCACTAGATCCCCTCCATACCACTAAGTATTCTTGCCCCTTCATAGTATTGGGACTCGATGTTATAAGACCATATCTATCAGAAATAGATCACTAGTGCAGGTTTATTCTGACCAAAATTGATTTGTTTTCGAAATGGGATGAATTAATCCCACTCAAGGTAATCAAGCCCCATTATATTGTTGAATTCATGAGCTCCAATATCATCCATTGATTTAAATTCCCTTAGTCTATTCTCACCAATAACAACACCACCTTTCGAGTAGCTGAGTTGAATAAACTATACTCGAAGTAAAACATCTAGTATAATTACACTTCTCATTATCATGAACAATAAAATGAATAGATCAAATCATTAGACAAGATCCTCTCTAAAATTTTGTAGAATATGGTGGGACAAAACAAGAAGTTTTGTCCAGACAATCTCCCTAACACTCTATAGGATTACTAGTCAAAAAGTAAAAATTCCACCCAGGTGACCTCGTATTCTATGGTTTACTAAAAGAGAGCTGTCCTAACCATTGAGATTTAGTTTCCATCACTTCACATAACATTCTATGACCATAAGACATCAGACAGAGTAGATGAAGTCCATCTAGCTAAGCTGGAAGCCCTCGATGAGAATAGGCTCTGAGCCATGCACAATATTGAGAGGCACCAGAACAAGATATATAGATATTTCAATAAGAAATTTCAACTCAAATACTTCCCTCAATGGGACATTGTATTGGATCTGAGTATGCCAATGATTCCTTGTAAGAAGCCACTAATGTTGGAGCCTAAATGGGAAGGGCGTTATATCATTCAAAAATTATATCTCAATAGTGAATAATATTTGTCCACTATGGATTGTGAGATAATTATTCCTCCCAAAAATGAAGATTTAGTTAAATAATACTTTTCATAAGCAATATATGATATCATCCTAGATGACATTAAACTGTTCCATCCCGTATGACGTTAAACTGCACAGAACATCCTGATCATTCTACATAATGATAAACTTCACAGTCTTCATCCTTTGTTCCAATCTATATGACCCTAAACTAAGGTCAATTTATTCCATACCATATAAAGATAAAATTATTATAGTATAAGAACTATATATGTCTTGATTCCCATACTTATAAGATACTTAGGAGAACCCATACATTTCATCTTTGGGCCCAACCATAGATTCAAATTTTCATCCCCATGTTTTTGATGGAGTGTGTGGTGGAGTGTTGATACCACTTTGGTCCTCATTCACATAATATTCCCTCATGGAACCACACTACACATCCCTATATTGGTAGATTCATTCAGTGGTATATTCTCTATGACCTTAAACTAAGACCACTTTCGTCCATGAAACATGATTCTAAAATGTGTTGTCCCACCACACAAGCCAATTAACTATTCATTCCTACCTGCAAGATTTCAAACTATAAAACATTTATGGTGCTTTATACATGAACTTAAAAGTCAATTTTTATTTTGTCCAGTATGATGCTAAAATGACCCTTCCCACATGATGTTAAACTACTAACTTCTCTTTATTGTATGATGTTAAACAATTTATTCTTCATCTTGGACGTATGATGATAAACTGCGCAACACCTTGATGTACTCGTCTAATAGGGAATCATCTTTGGAACTTGTCACTCACCATTCCATTTCCAAAACTACCTATTGCTTGATTCCCATCCTTATGGGATACATAGAACGCTTAAACATTTTGTCCTTGGGTCCAGCCCATGGTTCATCACCCCTTTCTCAGGAATATATATTATGGAGACATACCTCATTGTTCCTCATTCACGATGGGTTCTTCACCTTTTTATACTACATATATCCATTAGAAATGAATCGTCTTCCAGTCCAAGCTCTATAACCTAAACCGAAGTTTCCTTTTGTCTTATCTTCATGATGTGAAACTTTCTAGAACCACCTTCCTAATCACAAGAACATAAATTGTAAAATGTATCATCCTTATTGTATGATGTTAAAATACATTAAATTCAAGAACTATGTATGGATTGATTCTCATACTTATGAGATATGTAAGAATTCCCAAACATTTAGTATTTGGGGATAACTGTAATTTCGTTCTTTTAGCCCCTTGTCCTTAGATCTCTCTAGGGAGCACATGGTTCAGTGTGGATCTTTTTTATCCTCATTCACTTTAATTTCATGTTGCCATGCCATGTGCATCCCCCCTTGGGAAACCTTCCCCCCCAGTGTCCTAGTCACATGATATTAAAATGAATTACAACCTTTGTCCTTATCATTTGACATTAAACTACAAGATATTCAAGAACTACATGTGCCTTGATTCCCTTCCTTTTGGAACACGTAGGAATGACCAAAAATTTTATCTTCAGGTCCACCCCCTAGTTCATTAACCATCTTTTATCCTTCATCCTCTTCATTCGAAATTGGTCTATTACCATGCCATATCCGAGAGTCCTATTGTGGATTTTTCCCTCAAGAAGGGGTTTGGATCCCTTTATCTGATATACATCATTAATGTGCTGAAAATAATTGTGGTCTAGAACCTAGAGTGTGATATTCTTCATGGGCATTCTCTCATTCAATATCCATGCTTCACGCATCCATTGGTTTGGGTCTCCATCATCTTTCATATCTTAAGGGAACCCATAACGGTAGGGTGTCTTTCCATATGGGTTTCCTACCATCCTGGACCAATGCCCTAAAATATTTCCAATGGTATTTTGGAAAAAATCCCTTATTTTGAATATGTTCAGCAGCCAACCCTCATTTGTCTATTCCCATTTCAGGTCACATGATATGGATGATATGTTTCAAATAAGGTCAGAAGTTATACTCCATCATTATTACACCCTTATTGTATCCCAAATATTAGATTCTATGAATGACATCCATTCCCATGTCCTTATTTTTAGATGAAGCTTCAACACCCTCAGTGTTTCCCCTATGCGCACCTTTGCACATTGAGTAGGCATATCATCATTGTTAGGACATCCTTAAACCGACTTCTCTATTCCCCTACTGTGTGTTCCCATGTGTCATAATAATCCTCTTCATACCTCATTTCCCAATTCGAGCATGGATCACATGGTCTTAGGTTTCTTGGTAGGGTTAGTACCCACATAGAAGAATCACACCATTCTATGGTCTAAAATCTATGATATTAAACTAGGAGTTCACCTCCCAAGCACACGATGTTAAACACAGCATCCCAGTCCAAGCCATATGACTTCAAATTGTTCATGAGTTTTATTTGAGGTAGTGTGTAGTGAAGTGTTGGGACCTCATTAGTCCTCATTCCTATTAGGTTACATCATGGCGTTCACTACACATTTCTACTTTGGAATCCTAACCTTATGGTCCAAGCTATACGCCTTTAAACTAAGATCCCTAGAATCCTTGTTGTATGATGGTAAACTATATAATAGCCCAGATCCTTATCTTATGACATTATAATATGCATCCTTAATCCAAGATATATGGTGATAAACTACAAAGTGTTATGGTGTCTTCACCTAAGAAGACATCACCCCTTGGCATTGGCCATATTCCATTCCATTTTCAAGAAATACGTTTTGCTTGATTCATGCCTTTATAGGATATGTAGAAATACGTTGATATTCTATCCCTAGGTGCAACTACAGAACAATACGCTCATCACTTTGGCCCCTTGACCAGAGTATTTTTAAGGGGTGTGTGGTGCGGTGTTGAGACCTCCTTGGTCCTCAATCACTTCAGGTTGTCTTATGGTGCCACAACTCACATCTTCACCCTTTGTGGTCTGAACTCTCCGACCTTAAACTATGATTTCCAATTCCCTAGTTGCATGAAAATAAACTGTGTAACCACCACAATATTCTTGTCTAATAGCTCAGATCCTTATCTTATGACATTAATTCCATTTTCACATTAACCACCTTTATCCTTACCACATGACATTAAATTGAGACCCTAAACTTAACAAGTTCAAGATTCCCCATAATGATTATGGGATGCTTCAGATTTCTCACCAGAGAGTATTTTCCCCCACCAGTGTTGGTCTCCCACCACGCATTATTCAAGATCTACTCATGGCTTGATTCTTATCCTTTTGGGATATATAGTGATTCCTAGACACATTTTCTCAGGCTAGACCACAGTTCATAAACCTTTTTGTCCATTTTCCCCCGATTATGGTCCAACTCTATGAACGTAAACTAGGAGCATCATAGGGTTAGGTGGTATAGAAGTAGGTCTCATTAGCCTTTATTCATGTTAAGTTTTGTCCCTCACTGAATAACATATTCCTATTTTTCATCTGTTCCTTTTATTTGTATAGTGCGTAATCCTTCTTTGGCCCATTCACATCGGGTTCACCCCTTCATGTTGTGAAAAAATTATAATAATAGAAATCACACCTCATATAACATGACATGAATATTTTTTCCAGGGTCCATTTAGTATGAACTTAAACTATGTGAAAACATCCTAATCACATGGCATTAAACTATGGGATCTCTTGATTACATGAAAATGTATTCCATAAAACTAGAAAGCATTTCAGCCCCTCATATGAGAGGGCCTCTCCCATGATGCTAGCTGTTAACCTCATTTTTCACATCTTAATTTTTTGTTCATCATCAAATATTACACTACCTTGAGAGATATGCTTGATCTTTGTTCAGATCAATGTTTCCACACCTATTTTATCTAGGCCATGGTGGCGTAATTCTAAGAGTGTTGGAATCCTTTGGAACATTCCATCACTCCACTTCAATGATTTTCATGCCCATTATTTGGATCCTCATCCTATTTTATGTATGAAGGGATAACTTAATGGGTTGTCTATGTTTATTTGGCCCACCTACCACTAATGTACATTTCCCCAGAAGATATCCAACGACATTTTGAGTTTGGTACCGTGTAATGAATATGGTCAGTAGTTGGACCTCATTTGTTTGTCCCCATTTCAAGGTAGTGGTATGAATACTATGTTTTTAGTATTCTCATCATTTATCTTATATCGACATTCCATAATCACTTTGTTCCAAATTTTGGGCATTGTGATCTATACTTTTCATTCCCATTTGTTCAGATTGATTCCAATGCCCCTTACGTTATCACACTCGTGTTCTGGAGCACGTCAGGAAAGGAAGGTTGGCTGCTCTAAGAGCCCTATTCTCTAGTCATAGCTTCTCTTAGCTAGAATACTCTAGGTGGTTCATCAAAAGTAGTAGACCCTGAGTATTCGGTGACTAGTTGTCACTCTCATACAAAAATGAACGATTATGTGGTTATCCCTTGTTTTCACACCGAGAATGACCCACGTGATATTAGGGATTGATAATTAGTTGCTTCATAGATATGATCAAAGTACAGTTATTGATGTAAGAAGTAACTATGATGATATAAAAAATTCAAATAAAGTAGTAAAAAAAGAGAGTATGTTTCATAAGTTTGAAAAAACATGGCCCTTAGAGAATTTTCCACTTCAATGGAATTATTCAATAATAAAAGTTTATAGTATATGGATTCTAGAGTCTCCTTACACTTCCTAAGATCCCTATCCTTGTCTAAAGCCATATAAAAAATCTCATTAGACATAATATAAATTCATTTTTGTTCGGATCGGAGCTCATCCACTTTACGGATCACCTATTCTAGCTGCTGATGGGCTTCTGTCAATTGGAAATTCACTTGTTCAATGAGTTCTGATTGATTTATGATGAATGTGGAATGATCCTAAGACTTATCATCAAGGAATTGTATTTACTATTCATCCTCATGGATATTATTATTGTTTTCATATTTATTTTATCACTATGAAGCATCTAGGTGCTGACTACTCTCCTGTATCTTCCCAGAAAGATAGTCATGAATCCTCACATGAATATTGAGAGCATCCACCCCTCTGGAATAGAGACAACAAAGACAGGTGCATAGTGATCCTATTTGACTTATCCATTATTACTCTAGGGAATCATGGAAATTTTTTATACACTTCCATGTATTGCGTTGTGACATCTGGATTATATTTATCTAGCCTCTCATGGCCAGTAGTCCTATACTCTGAAAAGATATCCAATGGCTTAGTGGTTGGACCTTCCTCTATAATCCTCTATAAGGGACTGGGCTCTATGACATGCAGGCGACCCTCATCACTCATTTCCTTAATATCCTCACTCTTTCCAGCTTCAGGCTCTGTCTTAGAAGTAGAATCACCTATAGACACAACTTCATGCTCATAAAGTGCCAAGTGTAGATCAACATGAGTGGTTATCTCCTCATGAATATGTAAAACTATCAAGAGAGTCCTCACAGATATCCCACACTCTTCAGTTTTTTGGGATTATAGTCTTAATTGAATTTCATGCATGGTTAGCTAGATTCTCAGATAACATATGTTGGATAGTGAAAAGTAGGGTCTCACAAGATCTTAGTGTAGTTGGATTGAGTGACTAAGTCACTGTGGGAACTTTCATCACAAAATAACCGTCAACGCTTATTATTTTGAGGGCTAAAACTATTATGGGAACAATTTTGGGTTCTGAGATCCTCACTTTGACCCCTTTAGCTGGCTAACCTCTAGTCATTTTGGAAAAAAATGGTCCGTCACCTGGCTCATCCCCTGATTCAGGCTCTGAGACACGTCCCCATATTTCCATCAACACATTTTCACCCCCATATTTACAACCCCTTGATCCTCACAAATGTGTTCCTGGACAAAAGAATGTTGGTTAATAAATACGTGTTATGGAAAGAGAAGGAATCAAGAGAGAAATAAGTCAATACTTATTGAGACATTCAGAAAGTTCCTCATCAGAGCTAGCAATCCCTCCACTCTCTCGTGGACCCTCCTGATGATCCAATATCCCATGAGATTCCTCACCTCTAGGATCTTCATCTTTTTCTCCCTGCTCCTCCACTTCCTCTTTGTCATCCTCTTCCTCATCCTCATACTCTTGTTCTTCTTCTTAATCGTCGCCATAATCCCCAGGTGTCATTTCTTCATAATCATTCTCTTTACTGAGCATCACTTTTACCAAGAGATGTGGTGCTTCATATTTCCACAATTTTCATGCATAAAAACCCATGGCCATTAGGTATTCAAGTTGGTGATGAATGTGCACTCGGTCTTCCACCTTAATGGGCCTGAATTCTGTTATATCATGGCCAGTTCACTTCATTATTCACCAAAGATATTCACTTGACAATGATTTCGACAACATCCTCCACACAGACCACAAGGATGGAAAAATGGTGTTGATAGTCGGCTAAAAAGGATACCTTATTTGTTACCCAAGGGATTCTCCAGCTGTTCTCTGAGGTTGCCTTTTAGACCACCCCTCTTCAGATGGTGGGGGTGCAGCCACACCTTTTGAATTTATTACCACAGATGTTATAGATCATCATATCCTTGCCACCTAGTTTTCCAATGGTCTTGATTTATTCTATAATAGCTCACCTGATTTATTAATGCTCACACACTACACTTTTCACCTTGATTTGAAAAATGCACTTTCTCAGAATTGCTTCCAGATATTCCTCCACCCAGTGATCAACATATTCTGTTGATAGGATGCGGTCAACATGAGTGGGGGTAGTGTGAATATTTCACCAAAGATAATAGTTATAAACATGATCCACAACTGATGAAGGATACAAGGGTACTGCTCATCTTAGACCTCTGCATGCACTTTATTCTACATTTGATGAAATCACTCAATCTGTCGGGTGAAGCGTGATGGCACATATGGATCAAAAAAATCATTCCATCAATCCGAGCCTATTAATATGTATATATTTCCTTGGTTCTAATGGACATCGAATTCCATCCACCATCTAGATGAACATGGAGAATAATGGGTGAAAATTGAAGTTTTCATAGTTATGGATCCATATATTGACCCCTTCTTCGTTGATCATCAGTGACTGGACCCCATCAATGTTAAAAAAATATGGTTGTAAGCTATCGCCTTAAAGAAAAATGGAATTTGGGAAGTCATATCTGCCAAAATGAGCTACAATACATTCATAGAGGATCTGTAATGGTTCAGAAATTCTTCTGGGTGTGCCTTCCCTTGAAAGGCTCTCTAGAATAATATACAACCTTACTAATATAGGAACTCTGAGATAAACCTTGTTGTAGGCTTCCATGATCCTAGCCATTACCAGCATCCCAGGACGGACCCCCCATATTTATGTCCCTTTTTGGTGGCATCCATCCACTTATGAAAGAAACAAAGAAAGCATCATATCACACATACTAACATCAGATCTCATTCACACTAATTCTCCATTATTGATATTTTCCTAATTCTATGATTACCCAATATAACCATGCCTTTCCTCTTTGCGACATGTTTTGACACTGCCTCCCTCGGCCTGACATCCTCACCTCTTTATCTCTCTTTAGGAATAGATAGAACCATTCTAGGTAGGATATTTCCTTCAGGATGTAGTCTATCATCAACCTCTCCTTCTCCAGGTCCATTAGATTCCATGTCAGGATGGGGGTTCGTGGACTATCTCCCTAGAAATTCTTGTATTGTAGGAACTCTCCATACTGAAGTACCTTTATAGGAATTTCTACAATGGAATGGATTTCAAAAATAATTATACCGACCTCCCCATGGTGGAGGTGGAAAGTTTTTGTGTTAGGAGACCATCGTCTGAACAACTTCAGCACTAGTTCCTATTTGAGGTAGAAGTAGAATTGCCAAGTCTACATGGATTCAAATTGCCCAATGTTTCCCAAATATTATCTAAATTATTTTCTTGAGTATCAGACCAAAAATTACCATTCCCATTCACTCATAAAATAAACCTCGGAATTCAAGTCCCTGTCATGCTTCCATCGTTTTCTCTCATCAGTGATGCTACTTCGGAAGGTACTTGCTTAGTGGGCAGTTAATTCTTTAGCCACCAGTTCACTTCCCAAGTCTTTCTAAGTTTTATGATTAAGAATATATACAAACATCTCTTAATTCCTCCTAGAGGGGTGTACATTGTTTGTGATGTTGTACCACTGAGGAATTTATTCCCGTGTGACCCACAACTGCAACAAGTTAGTCTCAAAGCACAGAATGGCCACTTTCTCCAGAATTCCAAAGTTCCATAACGAGAGTCTATAGATCAGGACAAAAATCCTTATGAGCCTACATCACCTTGCCTAAGATAATTTTATTTTCCAATATTACCATTATAACATGAGGAATAGGGTTATTTTAAATCTTATGGGCCCTCTGTGTCGTAAAGGAACCTTCCATCTCAACAACAGTATGATCACCAGCAATGTCAGTCAAGCTGTGAAAGAGAAAATGACATGGCATGAAAGATTGATATTTGTCATTTAAAATATATGGCTATGTGGAAGATCAGATGAAGGCTGTGAAAAATTTTTCAATGTCTATAGAGAATAAGATTAAAAATATGGGCGTAAATCATCCACCAAACTTTTGGAATTTCATGTAGGTGTCAGCAACTTAAGAACTTGAGAGAGACCACTTGTTGTATAGAAAGTTGAGGTACTATTCCTTGGGCCCCTATGTGTATTTATAAGTGTGTAACATGTAACGACCCAAAATTTCATCAATGGAAAATCCCTCTTGATCCAATTAAATGTTTCTTTATGTTTTTATAAGATGTAAACTTCTTTAGTTTAACGTTAAGATTTGTGACCGTTACTTTTATAGCCGTTGAACAGTGATCATCTGGGTAGTTTAAATATAAGGCTTTAACGAACCAATTTTCTACTCAGACAAAGGAAGCGATGGCCTCATCCAGTAGAATTGCCCCTTACGAAGCCCATTTGTAGGAGCTCGGAAAGGAGGTGGCGTCTTTGGGCTTTGCCCTTGACCAAGCCCAAGCTGAGCTTCATCAAGTCAAGCTCGAACGTGATCGTCTACGGGAAAAATGGAAGTTGATAGAGATTACCACTCGAGCGATGTTATCCGAGCAACCCCAAGAGTCTGTCACCATCGCACACCTTACCCTTAGGTCATATGCGGCTATTTTAAGGGGTTATGTAACAAATAAGTAGCACCATGTTCATGTACATTATTTTTTTATATAATAATGAATATAATTTCTAGTCATTTTTGATACATTGTAATTAGTTTTTAAAGTACAAACGGTGTTTTTAGTTATTATTTAATTAAGAATTATATTTTATTAAATTAAAGGATTTTTGAATTAAATAATATTTTAATAAAATATTATTATTAATATTAAATTAATTTTTATTTAATATAAATGATCTTATAATTTTATGAATGCAATTAAAATTTTTATTAAGGTTTGAAAGCCATTTCTGTCAAAACCAGTGAATTTTTTATAAATGTCGGTTTTTATTTTAAAAGTAAAAATTCACATATTTAGAAAATTATTTAGATAAAATAAATATTATTTTTGGAATCAGGACGTCGAAATTATCCAACGGTGAATTTTTCATAATTTTCTGAGACAATCAAATTTTTGGGTAAAAATTAAATACCATTTAAATATATAATGTGTTTTATGACATCATAATGACCCAATGGTGATGTAATAAAATACCATAATCCTTATGTTCGGCAAATATGTGTTTTATCATTAAAATAATGAGGTTTTGGGTTTGTTTGACTCACTTTTCAAAGCATTAATGGAGCCCTCAAGACTTATTCAACACTTTGCCTTTTTAAATTAATTTCCATGGGAGTGTGACTCACCTCCACATAAGAAACCCTAATTTTTTAATACGTTCGGACCTTGGACTTGTAAAATATTGTTTTCCTCTTTCCTTTTCCAGAAACCATGGGCAAATACCATGGGATGGTTTGTGGTTTGGATTATTTTAATATAAGGGGTCCCAAACCTAAATAATAAAGAATTCTCTCACCATTCCTATATAAACCCACCCAAGCTCCCACTTCCTCATCACTCAAAGTCCTTGAAGTTCGTCCAACCTCTGCCCTACTTTCTCTAGAATCTTCTCAAGGTGCCCCAAGCTCCCAAGAAGCCTCTCACAAGCCTCTCTCTAGCCTTTGGAAGCACACTTCCAAGTAAGGGGTTTTCTTCCTTTCTCTTTTTTTGTCAATTTTCTTTAAGTTGTATTGCCCTTTTAATTTCAATTATGAATGTTGGGGTATGGTTCCGCACCTCCCCCATACTTCCCTATTATTGTTTGAATGATGGGAGAACCCTTTCTCTCTCATTAAATGCCTCCCATGTACACCCGTTACTATGCCGAAATTCCGAAAGGAACTTCTCTCTCTTCTTTTACATTCAAGCAATACTTTTGTATCATGAATCTAAATTCCATTTATATTGTTGGGACATGTATATATATGATCTTCTTACTGTCCATTACATGTAAATATGATGAGGAACCCCTTTCTCTCTCATCAACCTTTTTTATGAATTCTTATGTCACGCCGTTACGCTGCCGAAATCGCACCGATTTTCTAAGACAATATCATTGTGTAGTGAATACCATGCCCATTTCTCCATCAAGGGTATTCACCTTTATGCACATTTACTTATTGATTGTAAAGTTTCATGTATGAATTCCACATTCCTTTATCGTGGAATAAATGATTATGTTTTATGAATCCATGTTTTATGATCCATGTGGCACACTTATGCATGAAATGAAATGTTTAAGAAGGGTGCGCCCTGATAGCGCTTCAATGCATTGGGTAAAGTATAGTATCATGATACGTCATTTGCAATGAGTGTTGACTCATGCTAATTCAAGTGCAATGAGGGTTTACTTGTGCTTCAAGTGCAATGAGGGTTTACTCATGCTCCATGTGCAATGAGCCTTGGCTCATGCTAATTCAACGTTAAGTGTTGTTGCCACATTTCCTTGTTATGATTATCATGCTTTATCATGCCTTTATGTTCATGTCTCTCTTATGCTCTATTGATATGCCTATTGCCTATCATGTATTGTACTCCTCATGTTATTCATTGTGTACTCCCTTACTGGGATTTATAGCTCACCCTTTTCTTATGCATGTCCTCAGGTTATCCCATGCAATGCTAAGTACGAAGGAATGTAGTGGTCATGTAAAGGAAGTTTTCATTAAGGATGTTGTATTTCATGTTTAAAGTTTTTATGTAATGATCCTAAGCCCCAAAGACACTAAACCTCTCGATCTTCTTGGTTGTATCAAGTGAAGTTTTATGTAATAAAGCATGTTTAAGTTGTAATAAAAAGCAGGGTTGTCATAGTTGGTATCAGAGGATAGGTTTAGTTATTTTTGGGATTAAGCAACCCTAGTAAAGCCTTAGATACAAGACTAATCATAATAAAAACATCCCTAAGTTTTGGTAAATACTAAGTAAGTGGTTTATCAAACAAATACATCCCTGTCTGGATACGAGCAGGTAGAGGCGGCTCTGGCACAGATGTATCCTAGGGGTAAAACCCAAAAACACCGCTTTGAGCTAGACTCGAACGGGAACTGGTGCACGAAAACGGGCCTTGCTGCACTCTTGGTTACGACACTCCCGGGGGATATGTTTTGATAAATTCACAATCTTAGTATGAACCCTTATTAAGGGAAAAATGAACCTAAGAATATATGTTAGAAGGAAGATCATGAAAAGCCTGGATTGAATCCTATAGACTCATGAGTTAAAGAGATTAAAGTTTATTTATAAGTCATCAACTTTTGTCTTTGGATTACCCTTTATGTGTTACCCCTAACTTTCCTTTTATTCCAGCCAATGGCCGGTAATAGGAGAACTCGGGCTAACAACCGTTGTGAAGATCAGTGTGATGATTGTACTTATGAGATGCCCAATCCAATGGGAGCGGGAATCGCGAACTTTGTCATGCTTCTCTCTCAGCTAACTCAAGTTTTGAATAGAAACACTGGTCAAGAGGAACGTTCAACCCCCCTAAGAAAGAACAAGTCGCTATTGAAAGCTTCATGAGACAAAGGACTCCTACTTTTAGTGGATCATCCGATCCCACGATTGCTGAACAATGGATCAACTCCATTGAAAAGATATTCTCCATCCTCCAATGCTCTGAAAAAGAGAAGGTTCTCCTGGCGGCTTATCGTATGGAGGGTGAAGCTGATCAATGGTGGACGTTGATCAAAAATACGAAGCCTGAGGATGAGATCGAGGCTTTGGAATGGAAGGTATTCCGGAAGATGTTTTTCGATAAATATTTTCCACGCACCCTCCGTCTTAAGATGGAAAGGGACTTCCTTTCCATCAAGAAGAAAGATGAGGAATCTGTGGGAGCGTATGAGGCAAACTTCCCAAGCCTTGCACGATACGCTTCCGGCTTTGTCGTTACCTCCGAATGCAAGGTTGACCGCTTCTTTGGTGGGCTGAAGCCTAGCTTGCGGAAAGCATTAGCGATCCGTGACTTCGACAGCTATGAGGAAATTGTCCGATGTGCCCTCAAGGTTGAAATGGAGATCGGAGAATCACAGGGGTATCATGGGGACAAGAAGCGGAAGGTGGACTTCAATGCTGGTGGTCCGATGGATAAATCCAACGACGCTAAGAAATTCCAGCACCCCACTTGCCAAAAGTGTGGAAAAAAGCACCCTGGAAATTGCCTTAGGGGGACAAGAAAATGCTTCAAGTGTGGAAGAGAAGGGCACCTAGCTGTTAACTGTCCGCAAGAAGGACCCGCGGCTGCGACGGAGGGGAGGAACTCTCCGTTCGAACCTCAACGCGTTGTTCAATGCTTCAAATGCAAAGAACCTGGTCATTTTGCGAATCAGTGCCCTAATCCAAGGGTTATCGGAGGCCATCAACAACCTCCAAGACAGCAAGGAAGAGCTTTTTCCATCACTTCTGCCGAAGTGAACCCCGACAACGAAGTGGTGATAGGTACGCTAGTTATTCATTCAATAATAGCTAACGTACTTTTTGATTCAGGTTCTACGCATTCTTTTATATCTCAAAAGTTTAGTAGAATAATCCCTGCACCACCACAAATCATGGAAGTAAAGATGTCAGTGAGTACGGCAAATGGGGAAATCATTGCATCCCATGAGTATAAGTCCTCCCCTGTTATAATCTGTGGATTGAATTTCCCGGCGAACCTCGTCATACTCCCTTTGGTGGAATTTGATGCAATTCTTGGCATGGATTGGCTTTCCTTATATAGAGCCAACATAAATTGTCGGGAGAGGGAAATCACACTCCATATGGAGAATCGACCCCCGATTCTTTACAAGTTTCAGGAGGAAGATGAATCTCCTTTAGCTCCATCATCTCAAGCATGGATATTACTGCCTTATGAGCACGCATATCTGGATCAGATGATTGAGTCCAAGGAAGAAACCACCCTTGAAGAAATGCCTATTGTGAGGGAATTCGCTGAAGTATTTTCCGAGGAACTTCCTGGTCTTCCTCCAAGAAGAGATGTTGAGTTCTCAATTGAACTTATACCTGGGGCGCTACCAATATCCAAGACTCCATATAGAATGGCTGTGGTTGAGCTTGAAGAACTGAAGAAACAACTACATGAGAATCTGGATAAAGGGTTTATACGCCCAAGTGCATCACCATGGGGTGCACCAGTCCTCTTCGTCAAGAAGAAGGATGGGTCAATGCGGCTTTGCATCGATTATCGTGAACTTAAAAAAATCACGATAAAGAACAAGTATCCTCTCCCAAGAATCGATGACTTGTTTGATCAGCTGCGTGGAGCACAATACTTCTCCAAGGTCGACTTGCGGTCGGGATATTATCAAGTAAGGGTGAAGAAGGAAGATATCCCCAAGACTGCTTTTCGTACAAGGTACGGGCACTATGAATTCATAGTAATGCCTTTTGGACTCACCAATGCTCCAGCAATATTCATGGACTTGATGAATAGAGTCTTTAGAGATTACCTAGATAAATTTGTGGTAGTCTTTATAGATTATATTCTAATATACTCCAAAACCAAGGAGGACCATGAAGAGCATTTAAGAACTGTACTGGAGACTTTGCGCAAGGAGAAGCTCTATGCCAAGTACAGCAAGTGTGAGTTCTGGTTGAAGGAGGTCTCATTCTTGGGCCATATCATCACAAGCAATGGGATATCTGTGGACCCCTCCAAAACAGATGCAATTGAGGGATGGCCGAGGCCAACATCGGTAACAGATATCCGTAGCTTCTTGGGGTTAGCTGGATATTATCGACGATTTGTGAGAAACTTCTCACGATTGTCCAACCCTCTTACCAAGCTAACTCGAAAGGGAGTAAAGTTTTCTTGGAGTGATGAATGCGAAGAAAGCTTCAAGGAGTTGAAAAGGAGGCTTATCACTGCACCTATGCTCACTTTACCCACAAGTGGGGAGCTTTTTGTGGTATTCAGTGATGCTTCGAAGAAGGGCTTAGGATGTGTGCTGATGCAGAATGATAAAGTGATATCCTATGCCTCAAGACAGTTGAAAATCCATGAGCGAAACTATCCAACGCATGATCTGGAGTTGGCGGCGGTAATCTTTGCCTTGAAAATCTGGCGGCATTATCTCTATGGAGAGAAATGTGAGATATATACTGACCACAAGAGTCTTAAATATATATTCACACAGAAAGAGCTTAATATGCGCCAGAGAAGATGGATAGAGCTCATATAGGATTATGACTGTTCAATACATTACCACCCTGGGAAGGCGAACAAGGTGGCGGATGCCCTAAGTAGAAAGGATCCAGCAATTCTATCAATGATGAGAATTGAGAAGGATCCAATCTTCTTAGACTTGATGAAGATGGACGTGGGAATCATAAAGAAGGGAACATCATCAATCCTTTCACAAATGATTGCTCAACCATCTCTTTTGGAAAGGTTAAAGGATGCTCAAAAGGATGATGCGAGAATCCAAGAAAAAGTGGAAGCTATCAAAAAGGGAAAATCCTCAGAGTTTAATGTTAATGAAGAAGGAATTGTGCGGTTTGGGAAAAGACTATGTGTCCCATCATGTTCGGAGCTGAAGAAGGAACTTTTGGATGATGCACATAGTTCAAATTTCTCTATTCACCCAGGGAGCACAAAGATGTATCGAGATCTCCGAGAAAATTTTTGGTGGGATAATATGAAGAAGGAGATCGCCGAATATACATCAAAGTGCCTGGTGTGTCAGCAAGTGAAGGCAGAGAGGCAGAAGTCTAAGGGGATGATGCAACCATTGCCCATACCAAAATGGAAATGGGAGAACATCACCATGGACTTCGTCACTGGACTTCCAAGGACATCCAAAAGCAACAATGCAATCTGGGTTATTGTGGATCGTCTTACAAAGACTGCACACTTCATTGCTATTCGAGAGGATTTCTCTTTGGATCAACTGGCACGGATATATATCAGGGAAGTGGTACGGTTGCATGGAGTACCACTATCTATTGTGTCTGACCGAGATCCAAGATTTACCTCTAAGTTTTGGAAGAGTCTTCAACATGCTCTGAATACTGAACTGAACTTCAGTACGGCCTATCATCCTCAAACTGATGGCCAATCCGAGCGGACTATCCAAACACTTGGGGATATGTTGAGAGCGTGCTCAATGGACTTTAAAGGAGGATGGGATCAACATTTTCCTCTAGTTGAGTTCTCTTATAATAATAGTTTCCACTCGAGCATCCAAATGGCACTATATGAAGCCCTGTATGGGAAAAGGTGTAGAACACCAGCATGTTGGGATGAGGTCAGTGAACGTAAGCTGCTTGGACCAGAAATGGTCGAAGAAATGGTGGAGAAGGTGAAAACCATTCAGCAACATATCAAGGTAGCCCAAAGTCGACAGAATAGTTATGCAGATAATCGTCGACGAGACCTTGAGTTTAAAGTCGGAGACATGGTGTTTTTACGCATATCTCCGTGGAAGAAGGTCATGAGGTTTGGAAAGAAAGGGAAGTTAAGTCCAAGGTACATCGGCCCCTTCGAGATTCTTGATCGTGTTGGGGCTGTGGCCTATCGACTAGCACATCCACCTACTATGGCCAAGGTGCATGATGTCTTCCATGTATCCCTCTTAAGGAAGTACATACCAGACCCTTCACATGTACTCTCTTCTGAGGTGGTACAATTAGAAGACGATCTTTCTTATGAAGAGCAACCAGTGAAGATCTTGGATCGTAAAGAAAAAGTTCTACGAAATAAAACAATTCCCCTCATCAAGGTGTTGTGGAGAAACCAAAAGTTTGAAGAAGAAACTTGGGAGTCGGAGGATATGATGAAGCTAAGTTACCCACATTTGTTTTAGTGTGGGAAAAGGAAAATTTCGAGGGCGAAATTTCTTAAGGGGGGAATGTTGTAACGACCCAAAATTTCATCAATGGAAAATCCCTCTTGATCCTGTTAAATGTTTCTTTATGGTTTTATAAGATTTCAACTTCTTTAGTTTAACGTTAAGATTTGTGACCGTTACTTTTATAGCCGTTGAACAGTGATCATCTGGGTAGCTTAAATATAAGGCTTTAACGAACCAATTTTCTACTCAGACAAAGGAAATGATGGCCTCATCCAGTAGAATTGCCCCTTACGAAGCCCATTTGTCGGAGCTCGGAAAGGAGGTGGCATCTTTGGGCTTTTCCCTTGACCAAGCCCAAGCTGAGCTTCATCAAGTCAAGCTCGAACGTGATCGTCTACGGGAAAAATGGAAGTTGATAGAGATTACCACTCGAGCGATGTTATCCGAGCAACCCCAAGAGTCTGTCACCATCGCACACCTTACCCTTAGGTCTTATGCGGCTATTTTAAGGGGTTATGTAACAAATAAGTAGCACCATGTTCATGTACATTATTTTTTTATATAATAATGAATATAATTTCTAGTCATTTTTGATACATTGTAATTAGTTTTTAAAGTACAAACGGTGTTTTTAGTTATTATTTAATTAAGAATTATATTTTATTAAATTAAAGGATTTTTGAATTAAATAATATTTTAATAAAATATTATTATTAATATTAAATTAATTTTTATTTAATATAAATGATCTTATAATTTTATGAATGCAATTAAAATTTTTATTAAGGTTTGAAAGCCATTTCTGTCAAAACCCGTGAATTTTTTATAAATGTCGGTTTTTATTTTAAAAGTAAAAATTCACATATTTAGAAAATTATTTAGATAAAATAAATATTATTTTTGGAATCAGGACGTTGAAATTATCCAACGGTGAATTTTTCATAATTTTCTGAGACAGTCAAATTTTTGGGTAAAAATTAAATACCATTTAAATATATAATGTGTTTTATGACATCATGATGACCCAATGGTGATGTAATAAAATATCATAATCCTTATGTTCGGCCAATATGTGTTTTATCATTAAAATAATGAGGTTTTGGGTTTGTTTGACTCACTTTTCAAAGCATTAATGGAGCCCTCAAGACTTATTCAACACTTTGCCTTTTTAAATTAATTTCCATGGGAGTGTGACTCACCTCCACATAAGCAACCCTAATTTTTTAATAAGTTCGGACCTTGGACTTGTAAAATATTGTTTTCCTCTTTCCTTTTCCAGAAACCATGGGCAAATACCATGGGATGGTTTGTGGTTTGGATTATTTTAATATAAGGGGTCCCAAACCTAAATAATAAAGAATTCTCTCACCTTTCCTATATAAACCCACCCAAGCTCCCACTTCCTCCTCACTCAAAGCCCTTGAAGTTCGTCCAACCTCTGCCCTACTCTCTCTAGAATCCTCTCAAGGTGCCCCATGCTCCCAAGAAGCCTCTCACAAGCCTCTCTCTAGCCTTTGGAAGCACACTTCCACGTAAGGGGTTTTCTTCCTTTCTCTTTTTTTGTCAATTTTCTTTAAGTTGTATTTCCCTTTTAATTTCAATTATGAATGTTGGGGTATGGTTCCGCACCTCCCCCATACTTCCCTCTTATTGTTTTAATGATGGGAGAACCCTTTCTCTCTCATTAAATGCCTCCCATGTACACCCGTTACTATGCCGAAATTCCGAAAGGAACTTCTCTCTCTTCTTTTACATTCAAGCAATACTTTTGTATCATGAATCTAAATTCCATTTATATTGTTGGGACATGTATATATATGATCTTCTTACTGTCCATTACATTTAAATATGATGAGGAACCCCTTTCTCTCTCATCAACCTTTTTTATGAATTCTTATGTCACGCCGTTACGCTGCCGAAATCGCACCGATTTTCTAAGCCAATATCATTGTGTAGTGAATACCATGCCCATTTCTCCATCAAGGGTATTCACCTTTAGGCACATTTACTTATTGATTGTAAAGTTTCATGTATGAATTCCACATTCCTTTATCGTGGAATAAATGATTATGTTTTATGAATCCATGTTTTATGATCCATTTGGCACACTTATGCATGAAATGAAATGTTTAAGAAGGGTGCGCCCTGATAGCGCTCCAATGCATTGGGTAAAGTATAGTATCATGATACGTCATGTGCAATGAGTGTTGACTCATGCTAATTCAAGTGCAACGAGGGTTTACTCGTGCTTCAAGTGCAATGAGGGTTTACTCATGCTCCATGTGCAATGAGCCTTGGCTCATGCTAATTCAATGTTAAGTGTTGTTGCCACATTTCCATGTTATGATTATCATGCTTTATCATGCCTTTATGTTCATGTCTCTCTTATGCTCTATTGATATGCCTATTTCCTAGCATGTATTGTACTCCTCATGTTATTCATTGTGTACTCCCTTACTGGGCTTTATAGCTCACCCTTTTCTTATGCATGTCCTCAGGTTATCCCATGCAATGCTAAGTACGAAGGAATGTAGTGGTCATGTAAAGGAGGTTTTCATTAAGGATGTTGTATTTCAAGTTTAAAGTTTTTATGTAATGATCCTAAGCCCCAAAGACACTAAACCTCTCGATCTTCTTGGTTGTATCAAGTGAAGCTTTATGTAATAAAGCATGTTTAAGTTGTAATAAAAAGCAGGGTTGTCATATAACATGTCTTCTGTGAGTGCACAAGGCACCTTTAGATCTGGTCTTTATATTTTGGAAGTACTTTTCTAAACGCATCATTCTCTTCGGTGTTTCCTTCAGAACACGAAATTGTGGTCCACTTTTAGCTTAGATTCTGGGGGGGGGGGTAATTTCACCAAATTCATCTTCAGGCCACAAATAGACATCTTAGATAAAATTAAATCCACAATTTAACTCATTGGAAAATTTAGAACACCCTAAGGGTGCCACATGTATGTTTTTATGCTTTCTTATAAGACTGAAATCCACATTCAATGATCGTAAACACCCAATGAGATGTCAAAAGTACTCTTTAACCTTGGCCTCCAAAAAATGGTCCGGAAATACACACGAAAGAATATTGGCTAGTGCGCAAAAGACTTTCCAGTGCATAAATATTTTACTCGCCCAATGCGACTTCAACTGGCTGTTTCCACAAAAAAATTCTACCCACTCCCATAAATAATATCACCTATAAATTTAAGAAAACCCTTCCCTTTTCAAGGTAAATATGTAGAAGTTGAACCGTCACTCCCATGTATGGAGGATGACCCCTTACGAGACCGTGAAAAAGTCACAGTTTCAAGGTATACGATATTGTGAGACATGCCCCCCATGGGTTCCACTTTGGGGGCCCACTAGTGCTTGACCCTCACCAATTTACTTTTTTCCTAAGGTAGGTTTGCGTGAAAGACCTTGATTGTGTTCATCAATTGCATAAGGCTGATGCAGACAAAAGAACTTTCCTGAACACACGATATAACCTTGTTCAATACCTTATTGTCTTTGACCCCTCCATTTTTCATGCATGCCTCCAATCTTGCGTGCCCCCCTTCCATTAGGCTACATGGACTGTCTTCACTCTAAAACCCCACATTCAAGACCCTCTTGTATGAAACACACACATCTAACATGAAGATTCTTTGTGAGGATCTCCAGGCTTATGCATATTGATTTTATGGCCCCTCATGTGGCGTCTCATGTTTTATTGTTCTGCCTAATGCTTCTCAACTTAGGTACACTAATAGTTATGGATTCTTCGCAAAACTATGCTAATGTAGACCCCTCAACTGACCACTACTCCACCCTATTGTGTCTTGGAATTGCTAATGTGCTACCTTTCCCAAGTGAGGGTAGGTATCAGTTATGTAAGTGCTAGGGGTATAGAGAATGTCCTCCCTATATGAGTTGCATGACGTTAAAATTCCATGCACCATCATCCTCAGCACTTGACATTAAAATGTAGCCTCTCCCAATTATATACACATGGGGTGATTCTCCTTGGGAATTTTACATTCCCAATCATCTCCATGGGAGTTAGATATCCTTCACCATCTTGGTTGTGAATCCTCCTTAAGGTTCAATCCCATCGTCCACTCCCACCTTGTTCGTTCCCTCAAGTCCATATATCTAAGACGATCATGCCCATACCCAGAGGTTAAAATTTCCTTTAAGTCCCTATTCATTCACTCCATTATCCCAAGTCACCTCCTTAAATATCTCATAACCTGATCATGATCTATGCAGACTTTGATTCCCATCCACTGGGATACGTTGGAAGCCTCCCTAAGGTTCAATACCATTACCCTACACACTCTATCCATTCTATCACCACTTCATCTATTTCCATCCTGATTCTTACCTAAGACTCCACATATCGATGAGATTATTCCATCCACATCACGACTTATTCTAGAATCACCTGGGTAGCTTAGCATGCTTAAGTCCCACAAAATCCATATTCATCAAACCAACATAAATCCTATTGTGAAGGGAATCTATCCATGTGTAAGCCCCAAATCACCACTTCAAAATACATGGATATTGATTCCTATATCCTAATGAGGGTATATAGGAATCCTCCATGAGGTTAAATCCTAGATAATGGAAAATCTTGGTCTTTCCCCCTCATTGGGGACCACCTTCACCAATCCTCCCATAGTGGTGTCCAGATCATCCTTCATGGCATGGCATTTTTTTTGTTGGACTCACCACCCTCGGGTTCATCCTCATTTGGTGTTCTCATCAACCCATTAGAAAAACCTTTCAGGTGCTCCCTTATAGGGATTCTCCTATCTGATCCACCTTCATAAGTGTTCTAATCAGTTAGATACATCTCCATAGGATTTTAAAATCACAACACACCCATTGTTAAACAAGGCATGTAGAGCGGAACCTTGAAGATATTCTTATGGCATAAGATACCCTGCGATCGACATGGGAAGCCTTGGGTTTCTATGCCCTTTAAAATCCCTACAACGAGTAAGAATATAGGTGTTCTATTGTTTCAGTGTCCTAACATGCTCAGTGATGCCCATCATGACTACTCTCATAACTGAAGGTTTTTTCCTTGACTTGAACCGTTGAAATATCCTCAAAGATATAGCGTAATTAACAGTTGTCCACAAAGAGATGGATATAGGAATGAGTTTCACAATTAATATATTAATCTATAAGGGAGACCTAAACTAGGCAATGAATTCCATGGAAGAATTCATGGAAGGAGGAACCGACATCCAATCGTCCCATTTTGATCAAAGATAAAGCATCCCTGAAGAAGTTATGAATTCCTCCCACATTTGGAAAGAAATAACACAATGAAAAAGCCATAGCATCACCATGACGATGCGTTCCCAAATAGAAATCATCAGAAACAATACTTTAGATTCATCATCATACCGAAAAATTAGAGTTAGTAACGAAAAAATTAATAACATCGGCTTGAGTTGCAGTAGTCCTCCATACACATGAATGATGTTTTCAAAACCCATTTGCTGAATGTAGAAATTGTTTTATATAATGACATTAACATAAAAACACATAAGTTCATGTAATATACTAATTTATTATATGATAAAGGTTTCATAAAAATTTTAGGAGGTGGAGTAAGAAATAAAATAAAAATTCTCGTTGAACAACTTTACCTCCTTTTCAAGTAACCTCTTTAGGTTTTCATCCAAATCACTTGTAGGTTGAATTCATGCCAAAATAATGATTCTTGGATGATATTAAGGAATTATTTATGTTATTTTGGAAATTATATTCTAATTATACTTCATTTTAAGGCATGTATGGAAGAGGAGTGAGGGTGGCCTTTTATAAGTGAGGTGAGTGACATAGTTATAATATTTGTGAAGGAAAAGGTGCACCCATGTTTTTCAGATGAAATAAGGGACCAAAATGGAGTATTATAAAGGAATAGTCATGAAAAGGTAAACATATTTCCATTTAATAGATATTATACAAGTTTTTCAGTCATTTTAACCCTTATCATTTTAGTTTAACCCCATATAAACCCATTTTACTTTTACCGTAATAATTAATTTTTAATATTTTGACTATTAATTTTAGTAACAAATTAAGTTAAACTTATTTTATAATATAAAATATTATTTTTAAAAATATAGATTCAATTTTTTCCAAAATTTAATTCATATAATTGGAAAGTTTTAATTTAAAAATAATTATACAAACACTACGAAAAAGCGAGTTTTCAAAGAGAAAATATTTCATAGATCAAAAGGGTTTTATATAAAAATTCTTTTTGAAAATGATTAAAATTAATTAAATTTTATTAATAGGTATATAATTGAAAAATTTTAATTTAAAACCAAATTAAAATATAATTTCACTCTATAAATAATTTAAACAAAAAGGCAGTTGTCAATTAATGTTTTGTATTTTTCATTATTCATTCAAAATTAACGCTAAAGTAATTTTAACATGATGATTTATAAACTTATCTTTTTTTTAAAATAAATTTTATAAAATATTCAAAAATTAGTTTTAATTTATGTGAAAAAATGGTGAAGTTTTTTTTAATAAAAATAATGGTTTTAAGTGTAAAATTGGATTTATTTATTTCTCCTTTATAGAAACCACATAAAATGAATGAAAAAAATTTATTGAATATATACTATATAAATTAAATTTAAATCATTCAACTAATGTGTTTTTTAAATTTATTTTGGTTAAACATGTTTTTTTCATAAAAATAGTTTTTTCAGAAAAAGATTTACTTTCTTTTCAAATAGTTTTTATTTTCATTTTCTAATTAATTGGTAACAAAAGAATTTATTTTATATACATGGGTAAAGAATATATTTTCTTAATTTATATTATGATAATTATAACTATCATCTCAAATAATAGGATATAATAATAATTTCAAATAATACTTTTTTAATACTATCTCATGATTTGTTTAAACTCAGTGTTACGTGTAATGCATGATAAACATAGTGTTGTGTGCAATTAAAATTGTTGAAAGGATTTAATTTATTTGAAAAAAAATATTTCACAAAAACTTAGGGTGTCAAAATTACTCCCTCAGAGCTTCAAATAATTTTTTTAAATTTTGATATGAACAATATTGAGAAGTCTCACTTATAACTCATCAGCAGAATGAATTAAGTTACTAAGCAATGAAGTGTGAAAATCATTCCACTATTATCATGAATAAAAGGAAGGGAATACTTTATACCCTCAAGATTAAAACTAAGGATACTTCAAAAGTACATTATAGGGAACAAAATATAAGGGGAAATCAAGGAAAATAGATGTTATCTAATCTTCCTATGGAAAGAAGGGACACAAGAAGAAGAACCATGCCATAAATCAGAAGAAAGGGGAACCTTCTAGTGTATTTTTTTTATCATGTGGTATATATATAATTCTAAAAATTGGGTATTAGAGAAAATTTTTTATAATCACTTTTATATCTGATTATATGAATTGTGTAGATTTACATGAGTTTATTGATGTGTGAAAGTTCTAAAAACTACCAATGGAGATGAAATCATCGTGGTGGATATTGGAGACGACCAACTCACATTACCACTTTGAGTGATATTTGTTCTAAAAAACTATTATTATGTTCCACATGTTACCAAAAACATAATTTATTCCTCTTATCTTGATATGGATGATTTTATCATCATACCTTCTAATAAAAAATGATTATTTTTTAAAAATATCTTATATTATGGTAAATCATATATTAATGATGGTCATTATGTGATTGATTACATGAATCCTGTAATGGAAATCGATAATGAATCCAGTTTCAATGAATCATATCACTCCCAAATGATGAATCATATATTTGGAAATGTAACAAAATCCCTTAAATAAATTATAAAAATATGTTTAGTTAGAATCTTCAAAACAATAACCACTAGGAATATGTAATTCCTGTTTATAAGGAAAAACATCCAAATATCCAGTTCTTGGAAAATGTGTAGTGGAGATAGAGCTTCTGAAATTAGTTTGTACCTTTGTGTGTGAAACATTTGTAGTTAAAGGAAGGGGTTGATAATCATACTTCATAATTCATACAGATGAATTTAGTAAATATTTTATCTAGTTAACAATATATAATTTAGATTTCATTGAAAAATTCAAGGAATAAAAGAATGAAGTTGAGAAACATCTTAATAAAATATAAAAAATATTCACTCAGACCATGGCTAAGAATATATTAAGAATGAATTCATTGATTATTTTTGAGAGTTTGAGTTATTATATAAACTAAAACCATCTTATACACCATATTGTAATGGTGTAAGTGAAAGTGTGAACAATACCTTTCTTGACATAGGTAGATTAATTCCATGTTAAGAAATTCTATTATTATCATTTTAGGGATATCCATAAAAGACAACAATATACATAATAAACCAAGTTCCAACTAAACAAAAAATCATATTCCATATGAAATTTGAAGTGTAATGAAATTTTTATTTAAAAATTTATTTATATGGGACTATAAATCATTTAATAAGGATTTCGTAGGTAAAAAAAATCCACCCAGAGGCACTAAGTGTATCTTTATAGAATTCCATAAGGAAACAATGGGATATTACTTATATGACCACTTAGATAAGAATTTTGTGTATAATAGAAGTCACAAATTCTTTTTGAGGGATCATATCTATAAAAGGGAGAGTGAGTGTATAATATTTTTTTTGGAATTTGTGGCTCAAGATATGTAATAGTTGGGATAAGAATAAATTGCACAATGCCTTATGGAAGAGAAATTTCGAGAGATACAAGTACTATATAGAAACACTAAAGTGGTTAGAGAACCAAAAATATATGTTTTAATAGTCAATGAGGATGGTGAGTCATTATTAGTTGATAATAATGATCTTGTGACCTATATGAAAGAAGTATATGTAACCAAATACACATGATGGAAAGAAGGGATAAATTTTGAAATGTATTTCATGTACCAAATCCATGTATAAATTTGAAAAGATCCTCTTTTGGATGTAAATACTATTTGTTATAAATGGGTATTAAATATGGAAATATATGTGGTTGGTGATGTAAATACCTATAATTATACACTATTTACAAAAAGGTTTAAACAACATTCTCACATTGACTAAGATAAAACCTTTTCCCCAATTGCAATGCTAAAATCCATCAAAATTATAATTTCAATTGAGGTATTGCATCACTTTGATATTTATCATATTGATATAAAAATGTAATTTATTAATGAGAACCTTTGGAAGATATCTATTTGACATAACCTCAAGGGTTTCTGATTGATTTTTCTTATTCTTGATGTACCTTTCAACATCAAATGTGAGTAAAATAATGGAGTACTTAATGTTGAAATATGGTTTAGATAAGGATTGTTTAATGTTGTATCATTTTGGGTTCAAACTATACATCCTTGAATTTCATGATTAAATTAACATTATTTAGATTATTATTAATATTTTTTTGGTTATTTAATTTTCATATAATTTTGAAACAATCATTTTTATGATTATATTGAATAATCATTGAACATATTTTTTAGTTGATTTTTATTAAGACGATTCCATGAATTAATTAATTTATTTTCCATGTTTATTTCTTTAATATTATTTTTTTGGAACAATTAAACACTCAAAAACATGCTTTGTTTTTTTAACTCATTTTTCATTATTAATTTTTAAATGCGTTTCTCCATTTAATTATAATTGTGAAATATTTTTTTGGATAGAATTAATGTGTCTTCGATTCAGAAATTAATTCTATAAAGAATTCATTATATTAATTATATAAATTTTTTATAGAATTAAATTTTTTGTGAAGATGATAAATTTAATTGTTTTTTATTTTAATTTAATTATTAATTTTCATTCACTTACTACAGAATTAAGTGTGTTAGATCCTCTGTGACCATGCAAGGTGCGACTGTGAATGTGTGAATGTGCCTGATGTGAGATCATACCTAAGGATCAACTATTCCATAGGTTCTATTATTACTGCAAAAGATTTAGAAAGGGGTAGCTTCAATGATCGTGAATGTGCCTATATGTGTTTTTATATCATGAAGTGAAACTGTTTCATCTTCTATCATGGGTACTATACATCTAGGACCTACTTTAACTATGCCCTATATCTCTACTAACTAGAATTCTAAAACCATGAGAAGAAAAATTCTATGACCATGCTTCTTCAGTGATCATGGGTTCCCTGTGATCATGGATCTACCTATGGACCAAACTTTATATATGATTTATAATGTTTTCCACTATGAATTGGATTCTGATTGAATTTTATGATGATGTCAAACCTCTTGTAACTGAATATGAATTTCCACTAACTCTGTTAAACTATTTGAATCGAAAATTGGATGAAGCCACATGAGATAGAACTTGTACCCAGTGAGTAAAATAATTAATGAAAAAATATAAAATATTTGATTAAAAAGGTCAAGGGGAAGACTCTCATAACCTAAAAAATCATTCTAAAGGTGAAGATATACCTAAGTGGATTCTATAATCTTTATCACCATTGAGATGGACAACATTTGATGCAAATAAAGCATCTAAGCTTGACAGATAATACTAAAACTAGAGTTAAGATAATGTTGATGATCATCATGGGTTTGAAACACCCTTGTATGAGGATGACCAATGACACAACATGATATATCATGTTATTGGAGTCAGGATGAAGGTGAAAAATCTACCTTGTATACATTTATGATCACTAGTTTTTGAATTTTTTTAGGCTCATTTAATATCTGATGAATCCTCAGTGGTCTTTTTCAACCAAGCTTCATTGATGTTGAAGGATTCATGCTTGGTTTTCTTCCATTTTACTATAAGATATTTTATTGACTTTTGAGTTTGGTGTATAGAAGAGGATAATTTATTTTGAAACAAAACTAGGAATTTAGGTTTATGTAGACTTCATAGGAAAAAGTGACACCAAGAAGGGATAAAGTTTTCGATTGAAGCTTTCATGGTGTTTCGATATATGATGGTGAGTCTGGATGATGATGAATGGGGATAATTATTTTTTTTTCATACTAATTTCTAGTTTAAATGATGATGAATTCCAAGGAATTTGTGGATATGAAAAAGAAGACGGAGTTAACACAAACTATGTGTAGGCTCAAAGTGAAAATTTCACATTATAGCTTCATCCATGACCCGTGAAGAAGTTTGAACCATGATAGATGAGAACCAACTTGATGTATCACTAAAGAAGACCTATAATCTTTATTTTTTTTCCCTATTTAGGTGCTGTCTAGTGAAGATGAGGTGATTCAATCATCCATAATCCAAGAATCAGGAATAAGTTGGAAGGAAAACATGTGCTTATTGAATCACATGAGAGTTAATAAGGTGAAAATTTTAGTGAAACTTATTTTTGATTTTTTATAAATGCTATTAGAAGATCAAGGATAGTCAATCAAGTATCAAAGAAGCAAAAATTCTTGTGAAATTTTGGTTATTTCATGATTTTAATTTTCAAGAAGATAAGGATGATGAGATTTTAGGATTTTATGGAATCGATCAACAACTTTAGATCTTGGTTGATGAAATCTAAATGAGGATTAGTGGTAGTCTGAGGTATCGGTTGTTGATGTTCATACTAGGAAAAAAGAACTGATTCCCTCTAAGTTATATTAATCACAAAATTTTAGTTGATTTGTATTCATGGGTGGAATACTATAAGGTTATGGGAATGATACAATAATTTATATCAACCTTAACCCAAGTCAAGAACTTATCCAAATTCTAAGAAAACCGAGTGCACTAGCCCATCAAATTATAAGATCTCTGAATTATAAAATTTATAATTATAGAAATTGAAGGAAGACTATGTAGGAGAAAGAAATCACCATTTATCAGAGTAATCTAGTATATTTATAGGAAGATTATTGATTTTTTTGAAATATTGGTGACATTCCAACATGCATATAAGTATATGCGATTAGAATATATTTACTTGTATCACCTTTAAGGAAGATATCCAGTGATAGGCATGCCATGTTAAAGTATAGGTGAAAATCAACGTGACATGAATATGAGCACATGGATGGATTTTGAGTCAAAATGATTATTAATATAAGAATAATAATATAAAATATAGTGTTTGAGATGAATTATAAAATCGAGTATAGAAATTTGGATCATGATCAAGTGATAGGGGGACATTATTTAAGAGTTTGTGGATAAATATCAATGCATATAGAGCATGAATCATTGCTTCTAAATAAAAAATATCTTTAACCTTTTTCACTTATTTTTATTTCATAGTTTAATCGATTATTTTGGAAAGAAATTTATAGATATTGATTTTAAAAACATGACTGGGTAAACTAGCTTTGGCGAATGGGTCTATTCTGGTAACTATTATTACATTACTCATGTCAGTTCTTATGGATGGTTCTCTATCAATTATTTTATATTGAACTCATTTTTTAAAACATAGAGAGTTAATGAAAATCAGAGTTGATCAAATTTAATCAAAACTGTATTTTTAACCGGGAGATAAATATTAAGAGAAAAACATTGTATAGAATGAAAATTTTGAGTTAGTAAAAATAGATTCATAATTTTTTTATTGAGTGAGTTATATATATTAAGAACTATATGATTTTCTAAGTCACTATTTTAACTTCTAAAAAAAATGATTAACCTCCTTTGAATTAGTCCAATAAGACTTATTAAAATGAATGGATAATGTCAAAAATATATAAAACCATCCGATCAAGTTCCCCATATCATCATTTATTGTTTTTATCCTTTTTATTAATATGGTTTACCTCCTCTTATTGTTCATATCTTTAATAAATATCCATAGACTTCTACCAATTTCATTCAAATATTTGCATCACCACCATCACTTGCATTCATCAATACAACCCTATTAATTTCTTATTGAGTAATTTTTTTACTCTTGGTGACATATAATATAACACCTTGATATTCTATATTTATATTTTTTTGTTGAAATAAACCTTTATTTTTCGATATCTTGTTATAGGTGCAACCCGAGTCCAAATAAACTGTGATATATTATAAAATTATAACTTAGCCGTTAAATTGTTGTTATCAATAGTTGTAACAAAATTATGAAACAAATATTTATTAGGGGTTGGTATAAATCAAATACATTTATTAATTAATACTATATATATAGTCAAATTTTAGTATAATAATTATATGCTCAAAAAAATATGTTTTCTTTAAAAGTCATTTTTATTGTATTTTATGCATGAATATTATAATTAATTTATACTACATTTAGAAATTTATTTTCATAAAAAAGGTATAATTTTATAAATTAGAATATCTAAATTAGGTTAAGGTGACATTTACGAATTTTTTCTAAAATGATATATTTTTACAGTGAGAATTTACAAAATAATGATTTTGTAAATAACTATCTTTTCCATTCAAGTATTTAAAAATTACAATTTTTTTTGAATTGATTTTAAAATTTACGTAGTTCATTTATTTTAACATAATATAATTAATTTAATTGGAATGCACATTTTTCTTAATTTTTCTATAAAAACATATGTTATACTTAAAAATTAATTGTTGTGGAAAACTTACATTCATCGTTTTTGTGTGATTGTTTTTAAATAAATTTCTAAAACTTATAATAATTGAAGTAGATACAATGAAATCCATATTTGGAATCATTATTTTAATTTATTTAATGTGTCCACATCTTTTTTGGCTATAATTAATAACAAAAAGTGAGAAAAGTTTTCATGATGGTTAGGGTTAAAATGAGTTTACCGGGGGGGCGGGGTTAAACTATAATATCATGTTAATATTGAAATTTAAACATTTAAAAATCACATTTTATGATCATATTTTTACCCCATGTCATATTAACTTAGAATATGGGTCATTTTTAAGAACTAGGATTGATTATGAAATTATTATATTTTAATATTTTGAAAACATCAAATTGTATAATCTCCCTCCCTTGTAAAAGGATACCAATTCTCGTCTCTTCATCTCACATCATGAGAATTTTAGAATATAAAATCACTACCCAAATCCATTATTTACATCCATACCCATGTATTATAGTTCCTAGTTTCTTATGAATACCATCCTTTTATGTATTAAGTTGTATGCCAATGGATGTTTCTTAACAAAGAAGAGGTTTGAACGTGTACGAAGCAATACATGACTTGAGGTATGGGATTTATTTTTCAATACCATTTATATCGGGATTGATTATTATTGAATTTAAATAGAAAAAATTATATGATTCTAATATAATAAACCAATTTTATTTATTAGCTTCTAGTTACTTATAAAATTTTGAGGTTTTAGTACAATATCTCTCACTTTGGTACTCGAAATGGTTCAATTATTTTATAAGAAAACCATACCTTATTTTCCATCTATTAGTCTGAAACACTTTTTATTATATATATATGTTTTATAAATGTTTTAAATAATGTTTTGAATATTTTTTAGTGATTTGTTAAAGTCATTTTTACCCATATTTTCCTTTTTACAAAAAGGATTAAAGGAATTTTCGTTTAGTATTCTAAATGAGATATTTCTTACTATTTGTGTGAAAATAATATTTGTTTTAAATGATTAAAAAATGAATATAAATTAATTTCATCTTTAACACTCAATGATTTGAATACTATAGTACATTTCTCCATGTTTATCTTCAAAGAAAACATTTCCTATATTTTTTTTTTAAAATTTTATATTTTAAATAAAAATTTTAAAATGAAGAGGGTATTTTTCTCAAGAAATATTCTTGTGATATTTTAATAAAAGATTCAACTCTGATAACATATTTTTATTTAAACTATGATTTAATTTGGATATGATATAATTATAAAATTTAGATTATTTCTCAAGATGGTATATTATTATAATGTTTAGATTTCTAAGAAGACTACTTATTTTCCATGGGTTATGCTATAATGAGAAGATGAATGTTTTATGATCATGTGTCATACTAATGAATAGATATGTGATGGGTGAGCTTTAAATTATAAATACCTTCAATGAATTGGGTAATGCGATGTTGATATGTTATGAGATCATGATGATAAGACTTTACATGATTGTGAATGGTTATGTTAACACTTTGATGTGTGAGTATAATCACTTTCTAGCTATTACCGAATGATATGTGTGGTAATTATTATTAATGGATATGTTCAAAATATTATGATTTACTATGATTATGATTCAACAAGCCTATGTAATAACTCTCAGATTTTGATTACTTCTCTGAAACCATTCTTGATCATGCTTCCGGATATGACTTGAATTTAAAGTATATGATGTAATATTTTCTAATTATGAATATTTATGTTGATAACATGAACATGATTATATTATCATATCCATGTAATAATATTATGATATATTATGATCTATATTGTATCATCCTGGACCCAAATGCTACCTAAAGGGGCCCCGAACCCAGTTGGTCACAGAACCTCAAGCACATTTCCCCAAACTCCAGAGGCTGATGACTAGAAGTGGGGGAAAATGTGTGATAATGAGGAAACTATGACCTCATTGATAGAGTAAACATAGTAGAAATCAAATAGTAAATAATAGCAGAAGAAGTAATACTATACAATAGAAGTAAACATCAGAAGACTGATAGTAATAAAACAAATGGATTATATATATAAATGTTGAATGCCACATGCATCTTGGAAAGAAACCAAATAGGTCATAATGCTGGAAATAAAATACAAAAACCAAAGTAAAAATGGAAACAAATAATCTTCAGAAGCATTGTATGCCTCAGCTTAGTCCCATGCTCTCCATTTCAAACAAAAATCAAGTACCTAATGAAGAAGAGTGCCTTCTCTTATCTATACCAACAATAACATAATTTTTTCTTTCCAAAACATGACCCAAAAAGTGTGTGAGATGAATCCCAATAGGAAACCACCAAAATATCTGTTCCTATGTTTTAGTGAACATATATTGTATGTAATATATAGAAATGAATCAATAAGCTAAGAAGTACTCAAAAGTAACCAATCATACAGTTTTTAATTAAATTCATTTATCATTATTATTCAATCTGTTGAATTATTTAACACTGATATTTAGCCCAAGGTCTGCATCCCCAATGAAATGTAACAAAACAGATGTCTCAGAAGTCCATCTAAACAATCACTAAGACCAAATCCAAACTTCTACTTTGTCTTGGAAGACTCATTAAAATTGTACAATTATTCATAAACAAACCCTTGGGAATGTTCTCAAAGTCTAACCCATATGGTCTAACATAACATCAAATAATTAGTCAACGAATCTTTGGGAATCTCTCACATTATATCCCCTTTGGTCTGAAATAACACTAATCAAATAAATAGAGACCCTATGGGAAGCTATCATGCTATATCACCTTTGGTCTAAGATATCACTAATCATTTACAAATGGCCACTTAGTAGCTCTCATGGTCAACACCCCTGGGTCAACATTTTAGTAAAACATAAATAAATAACCCTCCCTCAGGAATCTCTCATAATAAATTACCCATAGTAAAACATTTATAATACATATCTCAAGCATCTCACATAATAATCGACTCTATCCTAACAAATCAAGGCATGGGAAACAAGGAAAGCCTAACAGGCATCCTAGACCAAATGATAGGAAAACAGTCAAACAAGGGAAACCCACCCATTGGTGTCCTATAAACAAGGTATATAAACTTACGCATAATAAAATACCATTTATCAGTTAAATAACCCATAGAAGGTACATAACATGGTTAAATTCCAAATCTAGAAATACACCAAACATTTGTATGCATCAGTTTTAGCATATATAATTCAAATACAAACAACGACAGGCACAAAACACTTACACATTGTCTCAATCGGAGCACAGATGGAGAATCAGGAAGGGTTAAATGTTTGTGGACCCTTCGGTAGTGCTCCTATACAAAAAACGGGTAGAAGATGTTGTTTCTGGACATGAGACATGACCCTGCTCAAATATATCAATTAAAAAGAAAACTACATGACGTGGTTATTAAATGTACACACTGTGTAGTAGCCTTAACCAAGCCCCGACTTAAGCGGCCTTCCAGGTCACCAGACGACCATGTACTCGACCATTACAGAGGTTGTACGTGGCATGCTAGGTACATGACATGTAAACAGAAGTACACATCATGTACTTTAAAACCCCCCATTTTTTTATTTTTCCATAAAACAACACGAAATAAAGATCCATAACTTAAATGAAGATATGATCTGTTTTAGATATCTACCATATTTACCCACAATGAACATATATTAACCATTTCTTATATTTTTGTTCCCATGTTTTGATTTAAGGATTTATGTGTTAGGAATCTAAAAGTGTACCTTATATAAAGAAAGATGTTTGTGATGATGAAAATTATACTTACATAAGATGTTTATATATCTAGTTTCCAAGTACACTAAACCGTTATGGTTATTGGTCATGTTAATTTGGTTGATATATTTAATATTCATAAAAAACATGTAATATCTATTTTTTTATTCTCTGATTTTTATATATAAACTTTATGAGTCCTCGTCGATGGATCGACACTCAATCACCACTAAATTAGTGACAAATAGATTTATAAATAATTAATCTGACCTTGATACCAAAAAATATGTGGGTATGTCCACAACATAATTTGTAGTAAAAATTGAGACCTTGATACCAAAAAATAACATTCTCTTAATTTTGATTAAATTGAAAAAAAGAAGATGAAATGAATGAGGATAGGGATAATATGAATAATAAAAAAATCAAAATGTCAATAACCACAACATGGAAATGAGATTATTTAGAGGCATAACAATGTATAATTTTAGTTTCCCACTGTTTCAGGCAACCCATAATGAATTGTGCTCATTACTCATTTGAGATACAATGAGATGAAATATTCAATGTTTTATACACTACCATCATTAAATGTAATTCCCAATTAAGACTCAGTGGAATTCATTGAGAGTTATACTATATGGTGTAGTAGTTTCCATGGAGAGGAATCACGGATGGTGAACATAAATTGGGAGTATTTTCAATCTTCCTAAGGGGTGATGATAGGGTTTGGTTTCAAAAGATCGTGGAGGATATGTTAGATACTTGAGAATAACCGTACAATGATTTTCGAGGGATATTATAATATAGTATATTAATTCCTGAAATAAGGGAAAAAATAACTTGTTTTCTTCAGGATGAGGGTGAAGTATTCCATGAAACATTGGACTGATTTAGGGGTTTACTTAGGTAGTTTTCAAACAACTAATTCCAACATAAATTCATTATAGAAATATTTTATAATATACTGACCCCATATCAACAAACATGAGAGGATCTATCATATAGTTGAAATTACCCTGATAAAACTACTAAGTAATTGAAATAGTTTTTTAGCATAGTGCCTTTGAATTTAAATACATATGTGTTCTAGAAGAAAAAAATTTATAGTAAAGAAGCTAGTGAAGTATAACAAGATTAGTTACCTGCTAATGGATTTTATCAAGAAAATCATCAAAGTAATTTTTGTGCGAAATGTCACCACTATGGAATGTTTAGTCATTCATATTCAATCTATCAATACATTAATATTCCAGTGAAAACATCTGAAAATGAAAATTTATATAGATATGACCATGGGATGAAACATTAGTTGAACCATTCTCAAAGACATATAATAAGGGCTATAGGAATCATCCAAATATATTCTAGATAGAGAAGGTAGTTCTATGAGCTGATTCTATACCTTTATATTCATAGAACCCTAGGAAACAATTACTGACCCAACTTATTGATAAATATTCTAATTACCAAGGGTATTAATATGGAATTTCATATTCTATGCTAGATCAAATTTCAAGTAGAATGGACTCTTATTAGGAAATTCATAAGGATCAATGAGAAAATAAATCCTAATATGATGTTAAAAGAGCCTAGAAAGATGATTGAATGAAAAAACTTGAGTCTAAAATGGGATATCTTGGAAGGGGAATGTATTCATGGGAAGAAATGTTGTTTCTAATAACTAATAAAGAAAATCCTAGGTTGGATCTAAGGGATATTATAACTAGTTGTATTATTTAAATACACCAATAAGTTCAAATAGACTTAAAAACCACTCATAATGAAAACCTAGATTAAAATAAAATAGAAAATCTATAAAACAAAGTATCTAGAAATCATGAAAACCTCACAAAGGTCCATTTATGCCTTCTATGTCTGTTGAAAATCACAGGGGAAAAGAGATGAAAAATAATGGTAACAAATGGAAGAATATTCATGAGGAAGAAAATGAAGGAACTCCGAAAATTGTGATTTCCCCCAACCATACCCTCCCCTCAAAGAATAAATAAGATGAATAAAGAAACAAAACCTCTTCAAGAAACTAGACATCAGTGATAAATTGATTATTTAATTTATGTTTATTCTTATTTAAAATAACTACAGAAATATATAAAAATAAGAAAACATTCTAATAGTTTCAAACTTACTATCTCACATAGGTATGTAGTGTTTTCTTGTAAAATAAGATACCTATTAATCTCTAAGACCCAAAAATATTTTTTATAACTTATTGTTTAGGAGAGAGCAGCCCATAAAATTTTATTTGTGATCTTGGTGCTAGAATTAATTTTCTTCTTTACTCACTTTTTCAATAGTTGAGGCTAGTAAAACTATAAACAACTATTGTTATCCTTTTGTCAACTTTCATTTTCTTATGCACCATATCAGGAGGGTGGATGACCTTCTAGTTTGGGTTTAGAATCCATTTCTACCCTCTAACTTTCTCATTATTTATATGGAGTATGTTATGAATGATACGATAACTTTTTGTAGACCTTTCAATTTAACTGGGATAAGTTTAATTAATGTGTCTAAATGGAATTTAATTTATAATATTTGGGAGAAATAATTGGAATTTAATGTCTTTTTATATGCCAAAGAACCCCCAATTTGAGAAAACTATTATAAAGTTGAAATTATAGAAATGGAGGACTCAGTTGATCATCTTGAGGATGAATTATATTAACAAGACTTAGTTAAAGAAACAATCCAGGAAGATAAAACTAAAATCTTGAAACATTGTGAGTATTTTATAAATGATAATCTTGACATTTTTAAAAAAATGGATGTTATCATTGTCCCTACTGAGATAAGCTCCTTGGATGACCAGTTTTCTGTTACTAAGCTTAGGGAATTTTTAGTGGATATGTGGACACTTTCCCATATTAAATGATGGAGGTTGAACCTTTTGTTAGGTGTGAGGAATAACTCTTGGAATAATTAGATAATGTTTATATGAAAAATTTTCTTTATCTTGATCTGGAAACTCAAAGTAGTATTCAACGCATATTAGAAATCATTGAGGAAAAATATAATATGGTTTTGATTTTTAGAAACTATCTATTTTTTACACTCAATTTAATAAATCCACTGAAGTACCCATGACAACTCAACCTAAGAGTCTACCTTATATTCAACAAGAACCACAACTAGAGTACAAACCCATTCTAATTCATTTTAAATATTCATTTTTAGTATATAACTCTTCAATTCAAGTTATTATCTCATACAGTTTAGAGGAAAGACTAAATAATTTATTAATAATGTTATAGTCCATAATTAGTTAGTCCATAGTTTATATAAATGGAATTATTCTTTCATACTACATGAAAAATATAGACATTGAACCATACATTAAATCAAGAGTTAAGTGGAAGAGAATATTGAATCCCAACATAATGGAAGTGAACATGGAGGAAGTGAATATATTACATGATTATGGGATTATCTATCCCATTCAAGATAGACCATGGTTCATTCATATTTAGGCGGTCCTAAATAAGTGTGGAGTGACTAGCATTGAAAATGTGAATAATGAGAAAATCCAACCCCGAACTGTGAATAATTGAAGAGTCTACATAGATTATAGAAAACTAAATTTTGGTACTAGTAAGGACCAGTTCCTGATGATATTTTTAAACAAAATGCAAGATCGTTTGGTTAGTAATGGGAAATTATTCTTTCATGATGCATACTATAATTGCAACTAGATTTCCAAAGCTCTAGAGGAATGGGATAAGAATACATTCACTTGTCTATTGGGACATTTTCCTATTGAATAATTCCACTTGGATTTTGTAGTGATCCATTTAATTGTTAGAGATTCTAGATTTCTATTTTATATGATATGATTTTTAGGAAAATTTATGTTTAATAAATTACTTCTCAATAGTTGGAAGTGATATTTATGGTTTCTATAATAATCATTAAGTAGTTTTGTAAAGGCATGAAGACAAAAAATCTCATTTTAAACTAGAAAAATTGTTAATTCATGGTCTATGAAGGAATTGTATTAGGTTACAAGGTTTCTAAGAGAGGAATTTAATATTATAATTCTATATAGAAGTTATTTGAAGCTTCCACCAACATATAATATTATGGGAATTAGAATCATTTTAGGTCTTGATGGGTTTTATAGTAGATCCATCAAGGAATTTTCTAAAATCATCAGGCCATTGTGTTTACTACTCATTAATGACACACCCTTTGTGTTTGGTGGTAAGTGTTTGGAGTTATTGAACCATATTAAATAAAAACCCACAAAATAAACCATTATCACAAAACATTACTAGAAAATACCTTTTGAGTTTTTGTGTGATTCTAGTGATGTTTATTTGGGTGTTGTTTTGGGGAAGAGGAAGTAAAAGAGGTTTCTTGTGATTTATTAGGTGAGTAATATATTGGATGATTCCTACCAAAATTAATCTACCATAGTGAAAGAGTGGGATTTTTTCATGTTTTCTATAGAGAAGTTTTGAAAATATATGATTGGGTTTAAGATCATCATTTTCACCAACCATTCTACTCTCAAATGTTTTCTGTCTTAAAAATAATCAAAACCATGGATTTTGAGATGAAAACTTCAGTTATAGGTGTTTCACTTGGAATTAAAGGATAAGAAAGTATCTAAGTACGTGGTCTTTGGATACTTTTATAGGTTACCCAATACCTAATATGATGAACCTAAAGAGATAAACACTTCATTCTTAGAAGGTGAACTGTTTTCAATCTTATATAGAAAATATTCTTGGTTTTCAGATGTTGCTAATTTTTTGGTTATAAGTATCATTATTAATGATGTTTCACAAAACTAGTGAAATAATTTTTTTATAAGATAAACTTATATTAGTATGATGACCCCTTACTATTTAAAAGATGTTATGATGGTATACTAAAAATATGTATAGCTCAATAGGTGATGCTTACCATTCTTAAGAGCTATCATTTTTCACTATATGGTGGTCACCATGGGGGATAGAAGAAAACCTAGAATGTATTGCAGGATGGTTTCTACTAGAAAACTTTGTTCAATGATTCATATAGTTTTATTATTGGATTTTAAAATCTTCTAATGTTAAGAAATGTTGGAATGAAACAAGAGTTACCCCAAAAATGAAATTTAGAGGTATAAGTTTTTGATGTTTGTATTTTGGGAATTATGGGTCCATTTGCATCGGCTTTTGGGAATTATTATATATTTTTGTTTGTTGGTTATCTGTTTATGTGGGTATAGGCAGTGGATATTCCTCATTGTGTAACTTTTAATGTAGTTTAGTTTATAAAAAATAATACATTTCCATGTTTTTTCATTCTGAAGGTATTCATCATAGAAAATGACCCTCATTTCATGAATTATAAGTTCAATAATTTAATGGAGAAGTATGTGTGTACTCACGGAACTGGAACAACCTATGCCCTACATTTAAATGGGAAATTTGACATTTATGAGAGAGAATCCAAAAAAATTATTGGTGAGGTAGTACTTAGATTAAAAAAATATCATCTTATGATGTTGAATGAGTATTTGTGGTTTCATGGGACTACAAACACGACCCCCGTACAGTTGTCACCATTTAGGCCACTATTCGTAAATATATTTCATCTCCCTACAAAACAATACGAAAAATCTTTTCAGTCAGTGAAGGACCTAAACTATGATTTCAATTCTACCGGAGACAAAAGGTTTCTCGATTTGAGTTAGATGGAATAAATTGTAAGAGAATATTTTAAAAATGAATAAATTTATAGATAGAGAACATTTTTTTGATTCTATCATTTAGAATAATGACGTCAAAGGAGAATTGTGGGTCTTTCTATTTAATTCTAGTCTGAATCTTTTTTCATGGAAACTCAAAACCAAGGGGTATGGACCTTAAATAATTCTGAAAGTTCCTCTAAATGGCTATGTTGAGATGGTTGTACAGGAAAAACCACAATTTTTTTTCCAATGGTCATAGAATAAAACAATACTTTGAGTGGTATCTAAATGGATTGGTTGCTAAAACATTACTTGAATGATGGATCCCTCATAGAGTATAACTGAGGACTGTAAACTTAGTGGTTCCACTTCTAGAAATAAGGGATTTAGCGGCCTCCATTTGGCGGCCGCTAAATCCCTTTAGCGTCCGCCTAGCGTCCGCCAAACGACAGACATTTTTGGCCTGCTGCTAAAGCCTTTAGCGGCTGCCAAATTGGGGCCGCTAAAGATCAACCCCAAAAAAATGCGATTTTCGGTCTGTGATGTAGTAGGAAACATGGAAGTCCTCCACAAGCATGGCTCACCGGCCATGGAGGATGCACGACGGCCGGGGAGGGTTCGGGTTGGGTAGGGGGAGTCGTTTTGTGGTGGGGTTATGTCGAGGGGAGACCATAGGGTCACTTGAGGTGCACTGATGTGTTCTGAATGGCTGTAGGTGAGGCAGGGGTGGGGCAGTAGGGGGCGGCATGGCGGTGGGCGGTGAAGTGCAGAAGTTGTAGGTCTTGTTGAAGAAGAAGAGGGAAAAATCCCGCTGATTTTTTACTTCACTATTAGAGGCCGCCATTTGGCGGATGCTAATACACCCTTTAGCGGCCACCAAATGGAGGCCGCTAATACATGCAACGAAAAGGCAGGAAAAATCCCACCGAATTTTATTTCAGTATCTGTGGCCTCCATTTGGCGGCCGCTCATTCAGACGCTCTCAACTGCCCAGAATTCTAGTAGTGTTCATGGGAGATAACCTATAGTTTTTTATTTTTCTCTTGTTATTTTATTTTAATAAAAATAATTCCTATTTCTGTTCTCTAATTTTATTTGAGGTCTAAAACTTATTTAATAACATAAAAACTAACCCATGTTTTGGAGTGATTGTAAGAAGAAACTTCATCCTTTAACTTTTTAGAAAAAAATAACGAATACTCAAACATTGGTTTCTATTCAATTTTAGATTTCATATTGTGTCATATTAATGTTAATCTATTTTAATTATTTATAGACATGAAACTATAAATAATCGTGACTTATAAATTACAGAAATGAGAATACATATGTCTTTAGTCAGATGATAAAATTTCCAAATTTAGGGGCGTATTCTTCTAAAATGATCATTTAATTATTTTACTACATGCTACATAGAACTTGTGTGGGATAATTTACCTTATTTTTAATTGGATTGTTTGAATACATTTTCCTAGATGGGTGTCAATATTTCTATTGTCTAATGTTTTCAAAATCAATTTGAACCATAATTTGTAGACCAGTCTTGCACCCTCAATGTGTCTTTGGATTCAAATGTTGTTTTTGTACATAAATTTTCATTATGATTATGTTTGAGTTGAATTGAGAAAGCGTGCTTCTATTTACCATAATTTTATCATAAAACCATTAAAATCTATTTTAATTATTATATATGTAGTGAAAATGTGATGTTTTTAACATTCTTGTCACACTTCAAAACATATTGGAACTATTTAATTACAAACCTATTTTGAAAAAATATTATTCTTCCATAAGATTCAAATTTGGAGACAGTGTTTGGATTTAAATTTGGGGTATAGGGTAATTTCTTTTGTATGGATATGTGCTTCAATGGTTGTACACATCAATATCCCCATTATTATTATAGAAAAATCCTATTTTTTTCAAATTTGTTCAAAATTTGAAGACCTATTGGGATTCTCTTTGCACTATAATTCTATCAAGACTTGTGGTTAATTACCTGATAGTTAGTGAGGCTGAAATTAAGTATTTTTTTCTGAAATTGTATGAATTATGATATACTTATTCCCATATCTATATGGTTGTTCTATATAGGTTCTATGGAATGGAGTGTGATAAGAAATATATTTTTGGAATTAAGATTATAACTTGAGAGAACTGAATCATTGAACATGCACCTAGGGGACTCATCCATCTTGAAAATAAAACACCTCATAGAAAAAAATAAAAATAAAATCATATTATTCCTTTGAAACTATAGTAAAATGGGTAATTGGGATCCTGTGGTTAATCTCTAAGATATTAGGCACAAAAAAATCCACCTAAAAATTTGATAAGTGATTTTCAAATTCATGGATAAGAAAAAATAATTAAGTGAATAATAATAAAAAATGAGTTCCTTAAGGTGGCAGAATATTGAAACCAAATGAATAATAGGATGTTGAATTTCAATATAATCAATTTAGTTGTATCAATGAAGGGAAAAATGGATCATTGATTTTTGAAATATAGGGGTGGGTGATAATTGAAGGTGACTCTTTTTAAGATGTTAATTCTAGTTAAATCTATCTTATATTCACTCTTATTACTAGAATTGTAATTGAAATTGAAGTAGGAAAGTGGGGGATTGAAATATAGGAGGCATTCCATTTTCAATGGAGGATGAATATGTGCTTCCTTGATTTATGGTATGTATTTTTTAATTTTAGAAGGGACTTATTTTGTGAATTCCATAACATTCCCATTCCATTTCAGAATATTATTCATATGAAAATTAATATTTGAAAATTATACATTTTGAGATGAATGTGACATGTTTTTCTCTACTTACCAATAGAAAAATCATGGATTGCTTGAGGACAAGAAAATGGTTCAATATGGTGTTGTTTGGTGTGTCATTTTTTATTCTCCTTTCCACATTAATTTTTAGTTAATTAGTGATGTATTAAATTCTAATGTTTATAAAATTTTTATTACTAAATATGTATTAATTTTATGTTGAAACTATAATAACAAGAATTTCATGAGAAAAATAACATTTTTTGGACTATTATTACTCCTTTTTTGTTCATGAATTCACTTATAATTTTGAAACAAACTTTTTTATTTATTTATGTGAATAATTAGTGAACATAATTTTGAATTTATTATAATTAGGATGATTTATTTGATTATTTATTTTATTTTACATGTTTATTTCTTACATATTAATTTTTTGGAACATTTAAATCCTTGGAAGTGTAATTTTATTTTGGAATTCATTTTTATTTATACATTTTGAAAATTATGTCTATAAATAATTATAATTGAAAAATAATTTTTTGTATAAATTTCAAATAACTTAATTGTTTAAATTCATTATAAATAAAATTCCTTTGTTAATTATAATTATCTTTCTTGGAATTTAATATTTTTAGGAACTTAGAATTTTCATTGATTTTTATTTTCATTTCATTATTCTATTTCATTCACTTAATATTGAATTATACGTTTTATGTTCACTATGACCATGTGAGGTCCAACTATACCTAATATGAGACCATTCCATAGGTTCAATCACGCTTAATAATAATTTAGAAAATGGGCAGATTCAATTATTGTGAAAGTGCAACCATGGGGACTGTGGTTGTGAATGTCCTACCTTGAGATGAAACCACCCCACATGCTATTGTGGGTGCTTTGTGATTGTGCCTTACTTCTATCAGGACCTTTATTACTGTTAGTTTTAATTAAACTATGATGAAAATAAATATTTGTGATCGTGCTTCTTCTACAACTATGGGTTCCCTGCGACTGTCGATCAACCTCTAACTGTTGATCAACTTTCATCCATGATTTCTCATGTTTCACACTGATAATTGGATCGTGATTGAATCATAAGTTGAATACAAACTACATGAAAACAAACTTTAATTTCAAGGAACTCAGTTATATTGTTGGAATATTAAACTAGACAAAGACACCTAAGATCTCACTTGGAACTTGCTAAAAAATAAATGTATAATCAAATACATTGGATTTAAATGAGGAATTAGAGGAGAATTACAACATTAATAAGAAAAATATGTCGAAGGTGAAGATCCACCAAATTTGATTACAAGTGATTGATCATATGTGATATTAACATCATTTGGTGAAACAAAGGCATATTATCTTGTTGGATAAAACTAGAACTCAATTTAGAATGATAGTCATGCTCATTATAGGTCCAACACACTATTTAATTATTAGATCCTATTAACATAGTTTGATCTCACGTGCTATTTAAGTCCAGATGAAGATTAAAACCTTGGCCTATAAAAATTTATGATCTCTATATTTTTCATTTTATAGGCTCACTAAAGATATGAGGGGGCCTCATCCATTTCATTGGACATAGCTTTATTGATCTAGGAGGAATCATGCTAGAAGGTCAGAATTTTCATTGTAATATTTCTTGAGGTTTTTGTGCCTATAATTTAATAAGTTTGATGATGAGAACTAATTTCAAAACAATATGTGGAATTTGGGTTCACTTTGACTTTATAGGACATGGCCAGCACTAAAGAAGGATTAATATCATGATCAACGATTTCTGGGTGTTTAGATATATGAGGGTGACTCTCGATGTTGATGAAAAATGATGATGATTACTAGTTTAAATGACATTGAATATTGAGGCTATTGGGGCTATGATATAGAAAATGGAGTTGATACAAACTAAATGTATTCCTGAAGTGAAATTTATAGAATGTATATATAATTATAAACTATGATGAAGTCTGACCCATGGTAGATGAGAAACAAATGAACACCACACCATATTAGAGTCTGAAACATAGTTTTATTCTCTAAAAATGTATAAACTAGTTTTGAAAAGGGGATTTTTTCTTCACATTGTATGAATTCAAGATATGGGTTGATGTCACACCATGTTGTTATTGAATTGACTGAGATGAGGTAAGGTGTGAAGTTGTGTGACCTACGTTTTTTGATGTATTCTATGAGAAGGTTGAGGAAATTCGATTGATTTTCAAGGTATTAAAAATTATTTTACGTGGCCAGTTATTTTATGATTGTAATTTTTGAGAAGTCAAGGTGAATGAAATACAAGTATTATTTAAATTAAAATGTTTATTTTGAAATCAATTGATGAAAATCCTAATAGAGATCAGTGGTAGTCCAAGATCTAGGTTGTTGATGTTGAGACTGGGAAAGAAGAACGAGTTCCTTTTAGGTTAAATTAAACTCAAAATTTTAGTATATGACTCTTCATGGTTAACTTAATTTAATATTATAGATATGATCTAATAATTTCTAATGACCCTAAACCAACTCAATTACTAGGTATAATTTTGAGAAAACCTTATGCATGATCCCATTGAATTACATTAGCCATGAATTCTAAAATTCCTAATTGATGAGTACTAAGGTAATCTGTTAAAGTGAAATAACTCCTCATTTCTCGAAGTTATATTGGATATGTATAGGAATATTCTATATATTTTTTGAAATATTGGAGACCTGAACAAAAGTTTAAAAGAAAATTCAGTTGGTAGAGATTTTTTTGTATCACATGAGAGGATGATTTATAGGGAAGGAAATTGCCCCTTGTTTCTATGGAGAAAATATATTTGTGACTGGGATATTAATGCATGAAGTTTCACATGAAGGTTTATTAATAAAATATTAATAATCTAGATTAATTTCATTGAGAGGAATTAACATAGGGATTAGATAAATTTATAGCATGATCAAGAGATAGGGATATATTCTTGAATAGCTAAGGTATAGAGTTTGGAGCATAGGAATCAAAGCTGCATAAAAGATAAAATCTTTATCCTTTATCACTTCATCTTGTTTTTTGGTTTAGTGGATTATACTAAAACCAAATTTGTGTATATTATTATTAAAAACATGATATGATAAATTATATTTAGGGAATGTGATTAAACTATTATATATTTTTATTTCAATCATACTAGTTTTATTGGATGTTTCTATCTTAATAATTTATTTATTGAACTCATTTTCTAGAACATTGGGTGTTAATGAAAATTAACCTTGATCAAATTTAATCAAAACCATTATTTTAACATGGAGATCAATCTTGATAGAAGATTATTGAGTTCATCAACAAATTATAATTAGTGAAAATTGATTTATCATTTTTTGATTAAGTGAGTTATACTATTGAAGAATTGTAGGTTTTATTATGTGACATGATGGACTTTAAGAAATTTGGTTAGACTCATTTGAGTCTATCAATCAGGCCTAACTGAAATTCAAATTTGAAGGAAAAAAATAAAACTAACCAATTGAGTACACCTTGTCACCATTGATTAAATTTTTATGCTTCCTTTTTGGTCAGGTTTGTCTGCTATATTTGTTCATATGTTTAATCATTTTCCACATAGTACTCTCAATTTCACCTACATAATTGCATCACCAGAATCACTTTCTTACATAAAAAAAATTATGTTTATATTGTATTGAGTTATTGTGGTCCTATTGGTTCCAAATTCACTCAAAAGAGTCCTCCCCTATGGATCAACCCTGGCTCACCTCTAAACTTTTCTTAAGTAGGTTTATAAATAATTAATCTGACCCAATCCCAATAAATGGCCATAGTTCAATATTTTTAGTGACTCCAATGTGTAATAATAAGGTTTTCAAGTTAAAAATATCTATTTATAGACTAATGAAATAATTTAGGTAATGGGATATTCATTTTTACAAATCTATTATTGAATCTGGTATCATTGAGAACAAATTTGTGGCTTGCATCTTTTAGTGATTTTGTGGGAGTGCGGTTGTTCTCCAAATACTGTATATTTTTTACATAATAATTACTGTAAAAAATAATAAATTTATAGTCCATTAAGACATGTTTAAGAAAATTATTATCCATAAAGTAATTAGGTTAAGGTTTATAAATTCTTAATTACATGATCCATCTAAATAGATCGAAGAGGAGGATTGAAGTAAGTCAAGATACATACATTGAAGAATAGTGAAAGATTCATTATGGAAAAATATAAGTGGGGATTTTCCCCCAAGTCCCCTGGAATTCATCCCACTAAGAAAATGTTTATTTAGACAGAAGAAGAGATATATAGGTTAGAAAGGATCTTATACATTTTAGAAATTGGGACAATCATGATTTCCATGTTATATACAAGGTTAGATGTCACCTATGACCTTATTGTAGTCGGAAGATATCAAGTTGATCCATTTGAACACTATTGGATGGTATTCAATGATATACTAAAGTAATTGAGGCATACTAAGGTTATTATCTGGGTATATAGAGGATATGGGGATCCAATCCTCTGATAATTTGAAGATTCTAGATTAAAAAAAGATCAAGACGATATAAAATCATAGTCAATATATGTATTCCCTATCAATGGATGTGCTTCGAGATAGATAATCTCAATGAATTAAATTTTTGATGATTATATATTGGAATCCATGTATATTTTAGCTTCTGATGTATCAGGATATGAATATTTTGTCTAGGTGCATGGTTTGGTTCCTTGTAGTAAATATTATATCAAAATATCTTATTTTAATATATTCATAGTGGTTATTGAAAAATATAAAAGGTTACATAATCAAAGGAAGTATATAATATGTAAGAATATTCTTGAAAAACTAGTTTCTAGATGGGTTATCAAAATCATAAGGAATATGAACTTTTCTTCTTGGTGGATGTTTTTTTTGAGAATCGAGACTCCAAATGAGTTTCTAAGAGAATGAAAGATAAGAAGAGGAGTTTAAAATGTATTGAGGATGGAATGCGATTTTGGATGATCGAGAGAGTATCAATATAAACTAGGTTATTAGGGACACAAAATTTTAGTAGTAGACTACCACCAGCCAACTTGTGGGGTGTGTTTTTGTTTTTTAAATGGGGGTAGGTTGGTAACTTTCCAAACCAACCCTAATGTTTTAACTAAAAGATGGGGGTGAGGGATACCATTTTTAATGGTGACCCCTTCCAATACTATACTTTGGTTCCCCATTAATGTGGTGATTTATGGTTCCTTTTACTAATGTGTCATGACTCGTCCCCCATGGCCTGTGTCGTGACTACCCCAATCCCGCCTTCCATTGGCCAGGGGCTGACAACTAGCACCGAAAGGCATATTCCCTAAAACTGGGAAGGAGTTGCCTTTATAACCTGCAAACACACAAAACTGAGAACACAAAATGATACGAACATGAGTAAACTGAATAGAAAAAAGAGTTCTAAAAGTAATAGGGGAAAGAATACAAGCACAAAAATAAAGGTACAAGTACAACTAAAATACAATACAACTGATGAAAGAGAAAGACAACTACTGGGTCATCCTCCGAGGTTCCTACCTGAAGGGTTGGTACATATCTCCTCTTTATCACTCCACATCCCGCCTTATAAACTATATACTAACACACCATATGGTCCACCTCTGGGCACCGTTTAGTCCGGGTACCCTCAACCTCGATCAGCATTGTCCGTCGTCTGCACTAAACACAACAAGGTGTGGGCATAGCCCATGCAGGGGTGAGTATAATGATACTCAATAGGGACACCGAGACCCTCAAGGTCTCACAAAATCCACAATTGATAAACCACAAAAAATGAAATCAATTGACAAACCTACTTAGTTATATGCCCATACATATACATAAGTAATCAAGTATGCCCATATCAATCATGATAAAACAGAGAGTCCAACCCAGAAGCCCAGGCTCAACTGTTCCACAAGGGAAAGAGTAACACGATGGTAAGTACCACACAGGTACGCCACACAGAAGAATACCACCAGGTTATTACCACAATGGAAGGTACCACACAGGAATAGACTCAGCTCAAACCAGGTAAATCTTAGGTACAGTAGTAGAGATTATTAGATGTAACCATTGAATCATCTTACTCAGTTAAGAGGCATACCCACATAGGATCCTAAATCATCATAAGAACCACTGAGGATCGTAGTACATCATCAGACCCACATAGGATCCTAGTACCTTGTCAGAACCATACATGATCCTCAGGCATCATCATACCCACACAAGATGCGAGCACATCGTCAGTACGTCGTCATACCCACACAGGATCATAGTACATCGTCAGTACGTCGTCAGAGCCACAGAGGATCCTAGTACAGCTTCAGTACATCATCATACCCATAGAGGATTCTAGTATAGCCTCAGTGCATCGTTAGACCCACACAAGATCCTATTACACCGTCAGTACGTCCTGAGACATGCACAGGATCCTAGTACACCCTTAGTAGATCATCAGAGCCACCTACAGGGTTCTTGCACTAAGCTCACTTTTCTCCAAGAGTGTCCGCTCCTCAAGCCACTGATCAATATTACAACTTCTAGGAAGTCCCCCGAAGAATTATCTCAAAGTACCACCATGTAATAGGGGTCTCAACGCCACAGATGGTGCATCAATCATACACCCGATATATAAGTAATTAACCTTTTAGTCCTGAGGGCCCTGTTAGATTTGAGATCGATCCAACCTGAAAGTACTCCAACATTATCCAAAAATCAAGTGGGGAATACCAAAAGGTTAGTTCCACTCCAAGATTTCAAACGCTATAGATGGTTCATCAAATGGACACCCAATGCCCAAGTTATGGCCAAAATTACGTATAGGGTCAAAACTGGTCCGGGTCCGGTCCAACCTGGTCAGACCGACCTGGCCCGCCCCGGCCAGACCGACCTAGCCCAACTCATCTTGGGCCGACCCTGTCCGGTTTGGGCAGCCCATCCCATTAGGTCCGGCTGATCCGACTGGGTCTTTCCCAGCCTGCGCTGGGTAGCCCGATCTGGTGGCATGTGGGGGGGGGGGGGGGCGCATGCCCCCTCTCTCAAACACAGAACGACTCGACCATTCGATTTCAATCCAACATGCGGGTCCCAAGCAGGTCCCGATCAGTCCATCTCGGCTGAAAAAATAGCCGGCCCTTTGGTCCTCCCAACGGTGCGTCGTGCGCCGTCGCTCCACGGCCGACCGAACACTGGCCGCGCCTTTGCCATACACCGTGGCCAGGAGGGTCGTAACCCCTTTTTCCTACGATGGTGCATCTTGCACTGCCTCTCTGTGGAAAACTGAATGATGACCTTCTTTCCCTTCACCGATGCTGTACAAGCCGTGACCCATACTCGGAGGGTGGTGCGGACCCTCGTCAGGTGGTGCAGACGCGCGCTGCTGCCCTGTCGTGCGGCCGACCTCCACTAGCCGCCCCCTTTCTCCACTACGTAGGATACAACAAACATGAATATTAGCAGGGGATCGGGTGTGTTAGTTTGGCCCGTACCCTCCGCATTAGTTAGTTCGTAAGCGGATCAAGGGGGTTAATTCAACTCAAACCATTAAAAAGAAACAACAAAACCCCTACCTCGATGGTTTAGTTGAAGATTGTCCGCAGTTGAGACGAATTGATATTTGTCAATCCTGAAACAAGTCTCCTCCACTAACGTTAGTAAGGAGATGAAAAAGGTGAAGTCATTGATGATGAAATTCCCTTGATCATCGGTTCGTTCATCGTTGGAGATCCTTCCACGAAGTTTTTCGTTGGAGAAATATTCATTGAAGGAGAAGAGTTCTTTGTTAGAGAATGTTTCTCCAAAGTTCTCCCCACTATCCCCTTTGCAAACAATTTTTCCCCAATGATAAAATGAGGATCCAACCTAAATTAAAGCATATTTATACAATTAATTTACATTGGAAAAAAATTAAATGGCTCGAATAATTAATTGGATGGTTGGCATAATTAAATGGGAGGATAAATTAATGGGGAGTTGAGAGGTTTTCCCGCCATTAAGAGGGGTTTGGGTGGTCCCCACCACCATAACCTATGTTGAGAGGTTTTCAAAAATAAAAATAAGAATATTAATCATTTTATTTTTCTTCTTCCATGAAAAGTCATGAAAACTAACATTCACCCTCGACCAACTGCCGTCGAGGTGAAAGTCTCCTTAAGTGAATACTGACGATGTGAGTTCAATGCTGTCCTAGAATTTCAATTCTGAGCACCGGTTAACAAGTTCCAAAAACCAACTCGCTTTTTTACTGAACCTACCTGAAAAATAGTTCATAAATTCATTCCGGGCACACTGGACCTCAGAATCATGTGCCGTCAATTTTTCGGACTCATTAAATTCCCATAAAAAATACATGGAATTTACGGGTCTTTACACAATATTTTATAGTGATATCCTCTATTCCTCTTCATTCTTGGTTCCCTCATCCAAAGCTGATGATTCTCAGGTTATTTTTATTTAGGATTTTAAAAATGATTTAAATAGTGGATGGGAAACCATATTAAAATGAGGAGGTTTTCTTATCATATATAATAGTGGATGTCCCATAATTATTTCTACATATTATCTCTCATGATTTTTATAGAGGTTTGTTTCTTGATGGATTTTTTCAAGGGTTTCCAATTAACATTAATTCAATAACCATGTAAGTGAATATTTATATTCTATAAACAAGGGTGGCCCATCTGTGAGGTTTTTATCTTCTTTAAACCAAGGTGGGTTATACTCGGGGTGTTTTTTTCCCATATATCTTGGTGGATCATCCCACATGTTTTTATCTCATGTATACAGAGGTGGATTAGCCGCTAGTTTTTTTCGAATGTATTTGAGGATGGATCATCCCCTGGGTGTTTATCTTTTTTATTTCAAGTCCAATAATCTCCCACATGATTATATTGGTTGGCATGATTACACGACATGCTCAAAGACACTCTGACACTGGCCAAAGACAGTTTTGAATGATCAAGGTTCTATAACAGAACATGAGGATCAAAATTAGTTATTTATTATGAATTCACACTATATTTTATTTATTTATTTGATTGTGTTACATTCACATTATAACACCCTGACCCGAATCATAGGGTTTGATATGGAGTTCCACATAACCTCAAGCACACCTCCTCATATTCTAGAGGCTTCTAACTAAAATCGAGGGTCAAAATTCAATTATAGGGATATTATACCCTCCATAGAAGGGTAAAATAATATAAAAATAACAAAAAATTTAACAATATACAATCATCATTCACATAAAATAGAAATAATACCATATATAATGAATTAATGTGGAAACAATAGACTTGACTTTCATAACAGAATACAAGACATTGATCACCCACAACGCTTATCACCACTATAAAAATTGAAAAGAATAAATGTAAAAATATAATATTCTAGAAAAATCTAAGCCTTAACTCCTCTCAATATCTAAATTCATTTTATGGTATACCACTCAACAATCAACCCTAGCCTCATCCAAACCTATACCTAAAACAAGTGAGAGAAAATCGGGTACCCAAGTGTCATGGGTTCCGGAGTAGGGTGTGAGTACCACTTAGTAGTGCAACACCAACATGAACCCGTACCTAACTAGTTAATGCAGTGTATGTTCATGTGATAATATCAGAAAAAATTAAACATTCAATACATAACTAAAAAAACATAAAAATAATCAATAATGTACAAGTAAGAAAACAAACACCCATATGCTGAGCTGTCATGTGCTTACCAAGCGGCTATGAACCTTGACCATAAATTATTTATCTCCTTAGTGAAAGGATAAATGTTAGTATAATTTTCCAGAATTTTATGTTATATTACTATTTAAATAAATTTAATCTCATTTATAGCTTATTTTACATGAAACATTGAGTTAAAAAAACCACAATATACCATCAAAATATTATTCTTTAAATGTGATAGTTAAAAACTAGCTATTAAAACTGATCATATGAATAAAATTTACCACATTATAAAGAATATGTATAAAGTATTTATATAATAAAAATATGTTGATTAATTTACAATAAATTTGTACTCAATTTTTTGGTAAATTCATTTTAGGTTTCAAAAAAATGTTTTTTTTTCAAAAATGGTTTTTATTGAACATTGTGCACTAATTTTATAATTAATTTATAAAAATATTAAAAAAATATATATTAAAAAACTAATATCACATTTTTATTCATCATATCAAAATTAACATAGGATTAAATTTTGGGGATTTTTCTAAAAAGAATAATTTTTTATTGAATAACAGAAAATGCCAATTTTTCTTGAAAACTAACTTTTTATTTTAGTCATGTTCAATGTTTAGATTTTTTAAAAATAGTTTAGAAGTGAAGTTAGTTCATTTCTATTTTTAATAATCCCATTAATATCTTTAGAATCGATTTCATTATTTATTTTGGTATAAAATGTTTTACTTTTAATAATATATTTCTCTAGAAAACTGATTTTCTTAACTTGATTTGGTTTCATTATGGATAGTGATTATGATAAAGATTTTTGACTTCTGTAAAAGAAGTAAAATTGGGTAAAAACCATTGGAAGAAACATTAAAACATCTTAAAACTTTCCTTTATCTTATTGGATAATTTTTTTAGTGAAATATATATTTATTGAGTAGTATAATTTATTTTAAAACATTATTTTGAAATTTGATACCTAGGAATGGCTTTTGAGAAGATAAGTTCGATTTTATTCAAAATAAAAAATATTTTTGAGTCATTAAATATAATGAAATGGTTGGAAGATACTATTCTATTTAAATTTTATCGAAATATATAAAAATATTCCTTTTTTTATTAATTAAGCTATAAATTTTTTGGAAACACATTTATTACTTTATTTCAAGGTAAAATGATTTTTACTCTTAAATCGATTATTTTCCAAAAAACTAATTTTAATGAAATTTTTTCATATATTAAAAATAATTTATACCTCCAATAAAAATTTAATTATGTAAAATGGTTTAAAAATTTAGAATCATAATTTTTATTTTTTTGAGGCTCCTTTCATTTTGGTCATATAATTATGCTATCATCGAAAAAAGTTAAATTAATATGATTAAGATTAAAATGGGATTAAAGTGGTTTAACTAGAAGATAATGATTAAAATATATCCATAACCATAACAAATTTGATTTTTTGGGTTTATTTAGATCCTTTAACATCTTATATTTTGATTTATAGTTCCTCTATTCCACTTTAGATGATTATGATATATATATTATTTAATATTTTAAGTAATTCCAAGTGTGTCTTTTCCCACCCATTTAAAAGGATACAATGAATCCTCTCTTCTCCACACTTCAAGAACCCTATATCTTAGTGAACTACTAAAATGATAATTTCCTAGATTCCTTACTCATTTCTTAGATATTTTTTGATTTCCAAAATTCAATCCTTTCAATGTTTAATATTTCAGTCAATAAAGGTTTCTCAATGAAGTGGTATACCACTTAACATGGTACTTTCAGTTTTATTTCATTTTATAATTACGTTAAATATATTACATATATCCTAAAATAATGAGTCTTGTATAATATATATAGATTTTATTAGTATTAAGGTAAAATCATTTCCATATCTTTTCCATCATACATAAAGTTATTACATCGCACATACTTACATACGACTTACCATCTCCACATTGTAGTTTAATTAATTTTCACCACCATTTTACATGGAAGGTAATAAAGATGTTACTAATGAATATAACTGATATTTATTACAAAAATATGGTTATGAAAATATAATATATCCTTTACTAATTTTTCCTATCACTTATTAGAAAAATGATAACCCCACCCATGCGTATGTGTGGACTACTTCCTTGACATATTGATGTGATTCATTTTTTATGTTTTGCATTAATGGATAATTCCAAATATGTATGTAGTGAATACATAGGATAGTTATATAATGATTACAATTTTGGATATGATTTAACCATGATGACTATTTAAGGACAAAAACTATCGAATTGAGACTTTATTGGAAAACAAATTAGTTTTCTCATTGAGAAGTGATTTTAATAAAGTATTGTAAATAAATAGGTGATAAGATGTTTTGAGAAAATAATATATGGTATTATATATATGAAAAAGGTTTCATAATAAATTTATAATAAATTTATAACTATTATATGAGTTGTATGAACACATATAAAGAAAGATGATACTTGAGGTAAGGGTTTCTCTTCTCACATTATTTTTATGAGACATATACCATATTCACCAATGGTTTCAATCATGTGGTGTATATATCGAACCTTTTATAAGGTATATAACGATTTCATTTTTATTTGTGGTATTTAAAGATTCATTTTATGATATCTCTTTCTTGTGGGTTATTGTTAAAACATTACCAAAGAAAAAAATGTTTATTCTACAATGTCATCCTTATTCTTCATTTTTTATGTATAAGATTAAATTGGAAAAATTATATGATATTTATATCTTAAACATAACATATTTTTTATAATAATGTTGTTATTTAGGTTTTTTTATATTTTTCCCCTTTTTACATTATTTTTCACTCAAAAATAAAAAATAAATGTTTTTAAGAAAAACTTACTCTTTTTTTCTACTTAGTTAGGAATGTTTTTATTCTATGTCCATTTTTCTTTAAAATATTTTCCAAAAACATTTTATTAATCTATAGTGATTTATAAAAGTTATTTTTTCCATGTTTTACTCTCTATAAAAATATTTAAAATTAATCATCTTTTGTTTTTCCAAATAGGGGATGTTTAACCATAGGTGTGAATAGATTCTTTATTTTTAAAGATTAAGACACAAATGTCATTTCACATAGTCATGGATGATAAATTTTTGGAAGATTTTATAAAACTTTCTAGGGTTATTTTAAAATAAATTGTATTAAATAATATTTTTAATTTTTTATATTTTAAATAAGTTATTTCAAAACTAATAGGGTATTTCCCTCTTTAAATCACACAATGATGTTTTAAAAGTATTTTCATTAATGTTAATATACTTTGATGAATTGTTTGATTTGCTAAGTATATATTATATGATACCATTAAACTTATTTCTTTGTATGTATTATGATATGTTTTTTAAATTATAGTATGGACATTCCTTATTTTGTTCTTTCCAATATAAACAATTATTTATTACAAGGGATGTTGATTAAGTTGTATGTTTTATTAATATGGTGTATGAATTGAACTTATTGAGTGATTTTTGGGGCATAGAGTTACATATCTTATAGATTCATCGATATATACCATGATACAAACTAGCTGGATAGCCTTATTAAATGGGTATTTGGTGTATACCACCCATAAATTAAACTGCCTTTGTACGAGGCCTCAATGGTATGTTTTAAATGTCTAGAATTATTAATTTCATCATTATGATACCAGTTATTAAAATCAATGTGATTATTTCAATAGTTATTATATCCATGGTTATGTTTCTAGATCATGTGATTGTTTATATGGAATTATTTTATAATCATTTATTTCTTCCATATTATTTTTCATGCTCAAGTTAATTATAAAATAACATGTGTTTTCAGTTATTTACCTTGCGAAATTGATTATGCAATAATTACATAAGATATATTCCGTTGTACATAACAATTATAGAGCATATGAGATCACTCCTTTCTTATGAATCATTATCCTAGGATCCTAGGAAGTTTACTATAATTTATATGCAAGGATATGTTATTTTATATTTCAAATGTATGTGAGGTTCATGTATGTATCTTGTTTACCAAGACTAATAAATATTTGGTTCATTAAGATATAATCACTTATATCTAGTGTCAATGTAATAAAGTAACCACCGAATCTCAGAGACTAGGGTTGGGATCATTACAATTGGTATCAGAGAAATTTTTCATAGGAACCTTCAGAACTAGATTTAAGAAAACATATATTCAGAAACGTAACCCTATTAATGAATTTAAGTATTATTCGATGTAATGAATAACACCATAATGTTTTAGTAAGGTAAAGATTAAATGGTTTTAATAGAAATATATTAATATCTGGATACTACAAATGGTAATTGTTTTTGTAAAGATATAGCTAGGGGTAATAATCCTACAAAGTGTTGTCTATATATATCTCGACCATTATTTTGGTGCATTGTGAGTGTTCCCTTATTGTGCACCTAGTTTTACACTCCCTAGGGATATTCTAGGTTAAGTTTACATTATCTTTATGAACTATTATTTTGAATTAGAGAATAGAACCTATGGAAAACTATGATATGTGACAGTGATATGGGATAGACCATAGGTTACTTGGGTTGATAAGTCAATGTTTGATAAGAAGTTTAAAGGAATAGATACACATTTTTAGGTTATATGTGATGATAGTTTAACTTGATTAAGTATATATTGGGAGAAATTTATGTGAAATAAACACTTTGTTTTAGTATATATTTTACTAATAATTTTATTTGAGGAATAATGATTTAATATTTTTTTCGAAATAAGGTTAAAGATTAATGATCATTGATGTTGAGTAAATTATTTTTAATTGGGATAAAGATGTTATTACATTTTGGAAAATGTTTTTGATTGATTAAATAGCCATGATATTTAAAACGTATATGTTTAATATGTTATAAATGTTTTTTTGAATAATTTAACTATTTTAGGTACATTATAATATTACGTTAAATAAAAATACTTAAGAATAATATGGATTTTTTTATTTATGGAATATAAGTTGATTTATCTTCTGGAATAATATATGATTTTATTATGGATTTATTGTTTCAATCTCAATCCTGATTTTTTTTAGGAATTATAATAATATTTATTTATCGAATGATTTATGTTGAATATTGGGTATTATTAGAGAGCCTCTAGAGAATAATTTTGCATTTATTTATAAAACAGTTTATTCATATTATCTTACCTGATGCTTAATTTTTTGTTTTTGGTTAATGTCTAAATATAAGAGGAATTTCTTATTATATTTTTATGGATCTTGTGATCTGTTTGATGTTTTTTTTAGTGATTTAGGTATGAAAAAAGTGATCTTGAATACTCATCATTTGGAGAAAAATATGTCATCATACTAGAACTTGATTAAATGATGAAATTATACTTTTTAGGTAAGTATATTTACTTATTTTATTATTCTAGTTGGAAAATAAATCACTCAACTCTAGGATAAAGATCTTGAAGTTAATATTTTATACTTTTACCTTCATTTCTAATGAATAGATCATCCTTTTACATCTTATTTTTTTATGGTTTTGTTGTCATTAACTTTTTAATGAGCAAGTTCTCTATTACTCTCTATCAGTCTTTGGATGTTATTTTTCTCATCCATGTAAATAATTTAACGTCCGATAAATTTTATTCTTTTTTGGGAACCCAATTACATGTTATTTCGGGTAACCTTTATCTTGACCACTTCTCAATTTTGACAATGTTTTATTATCACTCTATATGATTACAATTTCTAATAAATCTATTATCAATTATTGAACCATTGATGAACAACATAAAACCATGAGGTGAAAATTTATTTCTGGAGGTATAATTTAAAATCAAATATTTTTTTATATTACTCTTTAAATTAACTTAATATATTTGATACACAGTATTACATGAAACATTGAGTTTAAAAAACCACTATATACTATTAAAAACTATTAATTAAACCTGGTTGTTGTACCCTAGGAATGAAAATTGGTGGTCTGAATGGGAATAAAAATTATAAAAAATTTGTATAAAGGTTGTATTTAATAAAAACAAATTGATTATTGTATAATAAATAACTACTCTCTTTTTATGTAATGTCATTTTAGGTTTCAAAAATATGTTTTCTTCAAAAATGGTTTTTATGACATTTTGTGTGAAAATATTATAATTAATTTCTACCAATTATAATTTTTTTTAAAAATGGATATTATTTATAGATTCATAATATTAAAATTAACCTAGGAATAAATTTTTGGGATTTTTCTTAAAATATAAACTTTTCAATGGATAATAGAACGTACTTAAATTTTTATTGAAAATTACCTTTTCATTTTAATCACATACAAAGTTATATTTTTTAAAAATATTTTAAAAGTAATATTTGTTAATTATTTTAATCAAAATCTAATTATTATTGATTGAATCAATTTATTTCTTTATTTTTTTTTAAAAAAACTTTTAACATGTAAGTAGAAATTTTTCTTCAAAACCACTTTTCATTATATTTTGGAGGATTAGTTTTAAATTGTGTAAGATCACTTATATGAATTGAATTGTACAAATAAGAATATATATTTATAATCATGATAATTTAGATTAGGTAATACGTTTAACTTAATTTTTGATGATGAATTGTGACCATGGTAAGGATTTGTCACATTGATAAAAGGGTAAAAAATTAGTTAAAACCGTTGTGTAAAACATTATAATATATATAACACATGATTTTAATCTATTGGATATGTTTTTTTTGGAAAAATATCTACATAATATTAAAAAAATTTATTTTAAAACAAAATTTTGAAATTCAATACCCAAGCTTGACTTTTGATAAATTAAGTTATATTTTATTCAAAATAAATGGAATGTTTAGAATATTCCATTCAGTTTTTATTGCTCCAAATTCCTAAAAATATTCATATTTTTATTATTTAACCAATAAATATTATGGAAACTAAAGTAATGCATTATTTTATGGAAAAGTTAATTTTACTCTTAAATTGAGTGTTCACCAAAAAAATAATTTTCAAGAAGTTTGAGTTATTATATTAAAAATAATTTTTAACAAATATATAAATTAAATATGAAAATACATATTCCAAATTTAGAATCATCATGTAACTTTTTTTATTTATGTATTTTTTTTGTAAGATAATTAATTATTCATGGTAAATAGTTAACTTATCACGATTAAGGTTGAAATGGGTTTTAAGTTGTTTAACTAGAATATAGGGCTTAAAATGTATCAAAACATTTACCAAATGTGATCAGTTTAATTTTATAAGTCCATATCATATATTACATTTTAATTTGGGGGTCCTCGGTTCCTCATTACATGATTATGATATATATTTTATTCAATATTTTAAATAATTCCAAGTGTGTCTTTTCCCTTCCCTAAAAAGGATTGTAACTCTACCATATTTTATACATTTCCTAATCCTTATAGATCATCCGATACTATAATAATAGTTTCATCTATTACTTAACCATTTCATAAAGATTATTTTATTTCTAAAGGGTCATCCTTTCAATGCTTAAGGTGTATTCCAAATGAGGTTTCTCAATGAAGAGGTATAACTGTTGACAAATAACTTTAATTATATTTATTATTATACTTCCTATAAATATATTTAAAAAAACACTAAAATAATGAATATAGTATCATAAATACACCTATATTTTATTATTATTATGGGGAAACCACTTTACGCCTCTTTTGTATCATACATAAATAAGATTTTAATATCGTTATTATAATTCTGATTTTTATGTTACCATGAGAAAGATGTAGGGATCTAAATACCGTATCGAAACTTACATGAATCATGATGGAGTTATAACCTTTAAAATTAATTTTAATGAATAATTTTCAATAAACTATTGATAATACGTTTTATGAAAATAATATATGGTAAGATAAATTTAAATAATTTTCTAAAATAAATTGATAAAATATAAATATTTATTTTAATTATTTTACTAATTTATATTAGGAATATTGAGACTTGTGGTTTGGGTTTATCATCTCATTTTTATTTTTGTGAGATATATACCAAATTTACAACTTGTTTCTTTCTTGTGGGGTATATTTTTTACATTTTATATGGTATATAATGATTAAATTTATCTTAATTGTATTTAATATTTAATTATATTTTATTTATTACATGGGGGTTATTATTCAAAAATTTCCAAAGTCGTAAGTATTTCTTTCACAATCTCATCCTGATTTGGGGTTATTTATGTTTATGTTTTCATGAGAGGAATTTTATGATATTTATATATTAAGATGAATATTTTTTATTATAATCAAGTTATTATTAGGGTTTACATTATTATTTATATTATTACTTTCTTTGGTACTCAAAAAAACCAAATGAATGTTTTAAAGGAAAATTGGCTTTCTTTTTCTACTGGGTTGGGAATCTTTTTCTTGCATGTCCATATTTTTTTTAAAATGCTTTCAATAATTGTTTTAGTGCTACCCAATGATTTAATAAATTAATTTTTATATATATTTTAATTTCTATAATAATTTTTAAAATGAATCTTCTTTTAATTTTTTTTAATTAGGTACATTTTACCAAAGGTGTTAAAAGAATATTTGATTTTAACAATAATGACTTTAATAAAATTCTCTGCCATCATGATCGCTCAATGTGATAAATCTTATTTTAAATGTTTCTGTAACACCCCAAGGATTTCCAAATAAATTTAATATATAATGTATTAAAAACTTAGTCTCTATGAAAAAAAACAATTTCTTGAAGGATATAGTTATAACCCAGCTGTTAAACATATTTTTCCGCTTCTATGTTTTGAATTTCGAAAAACAGACATTCACTATTGCGATCAATAAGATATTTAGTGTCTGATAGGATTAACTTACATTTTTGGGAAATAGTATCTTGAGACTTATGAATAGTAATATAATAATATGAATACTAATATGACCATTGACCTCACCCATGTAAGTATAAATAAAATTTTGGAACCTTATAAATGAGAGTGCATATTTTAAAAATTAATAATTAAGTGTTGGTATTTTTGCGAGTAATGAATGTTTAATTACAATTTTAAATTAATAAATTGATTTATAATATATTTCATTCTCATAAAATTTATTTTTAAAAAAATATATTATTTTCCAGTGACTTTAGGATAATTTAATAAGATCTTAGTTAATTTTTTAGGGTGTTATAAAATTTGTTTTTGTTTTAAAACTTGTATTTTTCGAATGAATGATGATTTTATTTAAAAAATATATTTTACATATTTAGAAACTTATTTTGATAAAATGGAGTCCATTGTTTAATTATAGATGTCAAAAAACGGGTTTGGTGTATTTTTTGGGATTTTTCTGAAATACTTGAATTTTTGGTGAATAATATAGTACGATAATTTACGATATAAATATATTAGAATATAAATACACTATTACTCACATCATTGGTGATGCAAGAAAAAATTAGTTCAAAATAACATGTACTTATTTCAATGTTTTTTACAAGAATAAACACTATTTCTTTCCTTATGAAAAAAATAAAATATTGAAAAAGATATTAAAAAATCACCCCTCTGCTCTACCCTAAAAACCACCCCTCACTCCCTCTTTTCCTGACATATCTATGCCTTGAATCTTATCAAAGATCTTCCAAAATAACCTTATACATATTCTACCCACATCCATGAGTTCCTTTTCTTTATCCAAGACCAAAATCAACCATCTTAAGAAGATTCTGAAGCTGTATCCAAGAGGTAAAATCCTCCTCCATTTCCTTTTATTTTCTTTTCAAGTTCCTTCTCTATTTATTATTATCTACTCACCCCCTATATCCAAATGATTATGATAAATCAATTATAATCTATATACAAGAATTATATGATGTTAATTTAAGATACATCACCAATCTTCTTACTCTCTCTCTCTCTCTCTTTTATTTTAAAAATACAAAATCTTCTTCCAGGGGGTGCCAATTTACAACCTCTGTGGACGAAGAACCATCATTATTCAATTTATCCTTCAATATTGGTCATGAAACCATTTTTATGGTTGAAACATATTCTATAATATGTATTATATCTTATTTAATTATTCTATAACCATCATTTTTATATGATACTAAATAAAAGAACAAAACTAGTTCGTTGTGATCGAAAAACCGTTGTAAAAATATAAACAACTATAAATAAATGAATTGTCTAAGGATTCATCCTCATACCATGTTAATAAATGATATATATAACCATTTAAACTTCTTGTTTTTCATTTATAATATATAAATTCAATCTTGGAAAATTATATCCATTCCGCACGATCTTCCATACTTATAATCAAGCAAACCGATCCTGAATATCAAGAAATGAACACTCCAGATTGACAAAATTAAATATCATAAATATGAAATGACATAAATTTACTTTATAAAATTATAATAAATTATATAAATTTATAATAGGATCTAAATTAAATTATTAATGGGTCTTATTTTATATTCTAGGATGTTAATGTCAAGTGAAAAACACATTTGGACATAAGGTAAGGGTTTTCTTCCCAAACCTCCATTTTCAATCAGGTTACTCTTATATTCTCTAATTAACTCAATAAAATTATTACATAATCTTATGTACTCCTCAAAAGTTCTATGTTAATGTTCTTTATATATGTACCAATCATAATCCTTATTTTTTTCTGGGGAGTAAAATGTTTTAAAAGGATATTTCAAAAAATTCTTCTCGATAAGCATGCTTGTTTCAGAGGAACTTCTCAGATTATTACCTACTTTCAAATTCACTGTAAAATATATTTTAAGATGAACTTATTTTTCTGAGATCACTAATTTTATAATGAAAAAACTACCTTAATTCGTTTCCAGTTTTATAAAAATATTTTTACTAAATATTTCTTCTTTTCAATGTAAAAGAGTATTTCGATCTATTTCAACACTCTTATTAATTATTATGTTTAATTGGGATTAATATTTTTTGATATCATCTAGCTTGTTTTATTTAATTTTTTGTGGTTAGTTTGAATATGTATGTGCTATCTTGAAATCATTTACTATTTTATTATGAACAGTTAGTGTTTTGTTTAGTTGTTGGGGAAAGTGATTTACATTTCATATGTTAGTTTCAATATGAATGTATATGTTTCAATCATTTTATACGAGGAATTAATTGTCTTTGAAAGTGTCATTTGGGCCCGTTATAACCCCTCTATGAATCAGTATGTGGCATGAGACAAACTAGTTATGGTTTTTACCTGGTTATGTATCATCTTTCCATGATTCCTTGACATAATGGTTATGATGTCCCATAATATGCATTCCATAGTTATGAAACAAGTGTTATTACATGTGATTATCAGACTATTATAGTATCAAGGGTTATTTTTATTGTGTAATTATTCAGTAATATTTTATTCGTTCCATATTATTCAAAATTATATATTTAAAGGAATAAGTTTTTAGGTTGTCACCGTGCCTAGTGTTTTTGTTTATGATCACTTCCACTATATTACTCACCCTTACTGATAATCTGAGCTCACCCCTTTTTTCGGTTTTTTTCTTAGGATGTGGAGATTTATATTATGAATTAATTATAAGAATTATCTTGGATTTGTGGATGATTCCAACGGAATTTATATGTTGAATTTCATTTCAAGTTGAAATGTTGAACTTATGTATGTATCTGGTTTTCAAAAATACTAAACTATTCAGTCATTCGAGGTTTTTCTTCCTTTTTTATATTCCAAGGTAATAAAATAAGGCACAGAATCTGGGAAACCGGGGTCTAGTATTTATAGTTGGTTTCAAAGGATGTTTAGTAGAAAACATTGAAACTAGATAAAAAAACTTTGATTAGGGAACAAAGACCAAATGTATAAATTGAGGATAAGAATACCTGAACATCCTAGAATTTTGGTAAAAAATATATTATGTGGATATTCCTAGCGATATATCACTGTCTGGATACTACAAGTAAACATGATTCTAGCACAAATATACCTAGGGATAACAACTCTGACAAGGTGTTCCGGGCTTGACTCAATATAATATTGTACATGACAGTGGGCCTTACTGCACACCTGGTTTGACACTCCTAGTGGATATACGTAGGTTAAATCACATTTTCTTTACAATCCACTATAAAGGATTTAAAATTAATTTTTTTCTCAAAAAAACCACATTTATGATTATTAGATTAGATCAGAATATGATTTTAATTTAGGATAATTATTTTTATTTTTGTTATTATACATTATGGTTCATAACATAATCTAGTGTATTACATCATTTAGAAATGGAGAATATTGGAAGGAATGTGAACCATATGAATGTGAATATACAATGTTAGGATTTCCCTCATATGTAGGATAGTGATGCTGTGACAAGTGATGAGAAACTTATAACTATACTAGGAGAACTGACTCAGGCTATGAACAATTACCATACCCGTATAGAGCATCCTGATCTAAAATGTGGAGGAGTGATGTTAGACCACTTTATGTGACAAAAAACTCCATAATTTAAGGGGGCTACAAACCCATTCATAGAAAAGTAGTGGATAAGCTCCTTAGAAAAGATATTTCTCTCTTTAGGAAGTAATGAAAGGTATAAGTTTTTCATGGAAGTGTATTATCTATTGGGAGATTATGATCAACGGTTTTCGTTAATCCAAAAAACAAAGGAGGGGGAATATATTGAAAATATAGAATGGAGGGATTTTAAAGAAATTTTAATGGAGAAATATTTTCCCCATGAACAATGAGAATATATGGAAAGAGAATTCATGAACTTGAGGAAGAAGAAGGATAAGAATGTTTCCAAACTTGAAGACAACATTAAAATGCTTGTAAGGAATGACGTTGACTATATACATATTCCAAAGAAGAATAATTATCGATTATTTGATCATTTAAAACAATTACTCCAAAGGGAACTGGTATCTCAGAATTTCTAATCATATGAAGATATAGTCCCATGTTCTATCAAGATGAAAAATCAATTCTCTATGTCGTATGAATTCAAATTAAATCTAGAGAAGAAGAGGGATTTTGAATAGTCTATAAAAGAAAATAGGGAAATGGGGAAGGAGGGAATAATTGACTTTAATCCCTATAGTAATTTTGGAAAGAATCACCCTAATACTTTCCTGAATGGAATGTGTGTTTGTTACAAGTGTGGAGAAAAAGTCCACCATTCTCAAGATTGGATGGGAATTAAATAAGCTATCAATGTTAAATTCTATAATTGTAATGAGATGGGACATTATACACAACAATGTCCTAAGGTTGATTGAAATTTCATCCAAAGAAGGCCAAGGGAGAAGGGATAAGTTTATGCAGTCACAAATATCGTGGTATAAGTTCCTAACCACTTGGTGAAAAGTACTTTAATCATTTCCTCAAACATGGAAAATGCTATATTTCATTCTGGATCATTGCATTATTTCATATATTCCCAGTATTTCATTAAAATAATAAATTTAAAATTTGATTTAATAAAGGAGTTTTCAGTCAAAACTCCAAAGAGATGTATCATTGTAATAAATATGTTCCAACTAGTCCCCCTTATGGAACAAAAACATGCTTTAGTTGATGGCCATATCATCATATCCATGATTTACTTTGATATAATTCTCAGTATGAGCTGGTTTTCAAATTAGGATTTGAGGTTCTATTGCAATGAAAAGGATGTTATGATTTTTGAGAATGATGTAGAGTGCCTTATCTTTAGATAAAAGCCTCACCATCTGATTATTATCTAGATCCACCCCGAGTAGCTCTATTCAATTCAATTCTTGGGGAGGAAGAGAATGTAATAACTATGGTTAAGGAAAGAAATGTTCAAATCAAGGATGTACCAATTGTCCAGGAATACGTTGATGTATTTCAAGAGGATTTACTTGGACACCCTTCAATGTGGGAAATTGAGTTTTATATTGATTTAATTCCTTGTTCATGAGCTATATCAAAAAATTATTATTGGATGGAAAAGTGGAATTAGTAGAGATAAATAAACAACTAGGGGAATTGGGTGATAAAGGATGTATCCACCCTAGTATTTGTCTATGGGGAGCCCCTATTCTCTTTGTCAAGAAGAAAGATAGATCAACGAGGATGGGCATTGACTACAGGGAAATGAGAATACATATCCATGGATTTTATCATAAAATTACCCAAAACTCAAACAAATAATGATTCAAAAGAGGTTATTGTTGATGTAATTATAAAATCTTCACATTTCCTCGCTATAAGGGGGGATTTTTCACTTGAGCGTCTTGGAAAACTCTATATTAATGAAGTTTTAAGACTTCATGTAGAAATTATCTCAATATAATCTGATCATGATACCCATTTTACATAGAAATTATGTAAAATCACTCATAAATCATTGGATATTGAGCTTCAATTTAGTACTTCTTATCACCCTAAAACTGATAGGCTTTCAGGAAGAATGATACAAACTTTTGAAGACTTACTGAGGTCATGTTCCCTTAATTTTCAAGGTTTGTGTGATCAGTATTTTCCTTTCATGGAGTTTTTCTACAACAATAGTTTCCATTATAGTATTCAAATGGAACCATATGAATCATTATACATGAAGAGAAGTCAAACCCCAACTTGTTGGTATGAAGTTTGTGAAAAAAAACTTGTGGATGAAACAATGATGAACGTAAATACCATTCAAACCCATATTAAAGTTGTTCAATGTACGAAAAAAGATCTACACTAGTAATAAAAGGAAGAATTTGGAATTTAATATAGGAGATCATGTTTTCTTGAAAGTATCTCCATGGAAGGGTTTTATAAGATTTAGGAAGAAAGAGAAACTGAACATTAGGCACATCGGTACTTTTGAAATTCTTGAGATATTTTGTGTTTTGGTTTATCATTTGATGATTCCACTTAGTCTTTATAAGGTACACAATGTTTTCCATGTATAATTGTTGAGAAATTACTTTCCAGACCCGACGCATGTTCTCACTTCTGAAGGAATAGAATTGGAACCTGAATTATCATACCGTGAAGAGCCTATATGGATTTTGAACACTAAAGAACATGTGTTGAGGAATCTGATGACTTTGTTGGTGAAGGTACTTTGGAAAAATTATAAAATTGAAGATACAACATGGGATCCGGAGGATCTTATGATGAAGAACTACCCAAATATTTTTTTGATGTGACAATCTGTTAATTTCAGGGATGTAATTTTTGTATGGGGGAAAAATTTAACACCCCATGGATTTATAAATAAATTTAATATAGAATCCATGAAAAAATTATTCTCAATTAAAAAAAACTTTTTTATAGGAAATAATTATAACCTAACCGTTAATGATAAATTTTCCACTTCTATGTTTTGAATTTCAAAAAATGGACATACACAATTGCGATCTGTAAAATATTTAGTGTCTAATAGGATCAAATTACATTTTTAGAGAATAGTAATGTAACATCCCAGGTAAATAAAGAATAATACATTTTCATATCTAATAATTTTTATGAATTAAATATTAATTTTACTTTAAAGGTGTTTTTAGGTTCGATAGTGTATCTGATACACAACAAAGAGTTTCTTTGAAATCTTACATTGCACACTAGTAATATAATAATATTATTTTAAATGGTAGTTAGCACGTAGCCGTTGTATTGGCGGGAATGAATAGAAATAACTAAAATATTATTATATATGTTTGTTAAATGTTTTTATATTTATCCAACAAAAGATAAAGGCTTAAAATAAGAAAATAATTCAATTTTAGGTATAGATACTCTAATATTCACTAAAAGGTAGAACTATCACCTTTTGACAGAGAACCCTCTTTAAATATAGTTTTGGTCACTATTATACATTCTATTGGACCAAATAAAATTCTTCTTTAGAATCGGTACAACAAAATTTACTTTGTGTACATTTTTGGTATTTTTCCGATAAAGTTCATTTTTTAATGAATAGTGAAAAATGTTGTATTTTAATTCAAAACATATTTTTAATATAATTTGTTTATATGATTAGATTATATTTTGAATTGGTTTTAAAGTTCAATTAGAATATATTTTTACCACTTAATCCAATGGTGGTCATTGGAATTAATTTCACTTTGAATTTGGACTTAAGCTAGTGTCAATCTTTTGATATATTTTGTTTCTTAAAAACACGCTATTTGTTTTGACAGTGAGAATTAATTATTAAATTAATTAATGCAACTTATATGTTTTGAATTTTTTAAAATAGACATCATTTTTGAATTCGGAATATCAAATATAGCTTAGGAAGAATTTTTGGTATTTTTCTGAAAAACTTCAATTTTTTATTAATAGTGAAACCACTAAGTGGTAGTTAAAAAAACCGATTTTTCGTTTAAACAAAACTTTACCACTTTTGTGATTTGATTTTAAAAATTCCTACATACATGGTTGTTATTAGTATGTAAAATGTGGTACAATGGGATAAAAATAAATTTTTGCTGAATAGTAACTTTTAAGTTTATTAATCGCGATTAGAGGTAATTAGTGTAATTTAAGGAAAAAATAATGTTATAATAATATGAAATTACCTTGACACATGTCCTACCCTTATTGGATGTGTTATTTCCGACCAGAAAAATTCATGGGTCAACTTGGGGACCCCATGGAGCCACTTTGGTAGGAAAATGACATTAATAACTTTTTATTTAAAGTTAAAATAAAAATGTCACAAACATGTGTTGTTTTACTAAAACAATTTTTACATGGGGTTATACAAGTCATAATTTTGACTATAAATATTCATCATAAATCTAAAAATATTTCATACATCATAGTACTTTTTTATAATTTTTAGACATTAAATAAATTAAATTATTTATGACACCATGATGATGCAGCGATTACCTCATTATTTGACAATTTAAATAAATTGAAAAGATAATTTAAAATATATTCTCTAAAATTGTAAAAAACATATTGGATGGATGGATTTCGAAATATTATCACCTTATCGTCAAAATATTTAATTATGGGACCTTTAAAATCCGAAAATCATTTTATAATAAAGTAACCTTTTATAACATTCCAAGAGTGCCCCTCCTCTCCTCTTACGAAAGGACCCCACCTCTACCACCTTACCCACACCTCTAAAACCTTTTTCTAGACCAATATCTGATCATTTTATCTCTCTAAACATCCCTATCCTCATCCTAGATTCCTTACCTTTGGAATAATGCTCTTCAAGAAACTCTTTTGGTTTAAACCACGAGGAGTTACCCGATTTAAAGGTAATGTCTTCACTTGTGTTCTTTTTTTTTTATTTTGCTTCTCCAACCCCCTAAACTCTTTTTATTATTTTATTTTTTAAAAAAAACAGTATCTTAAATATACTAGGATGTTTTTATGTGAAGGATTCGAGCTACACTTACACACACCTTAATCTAATGTTTAAAGAAAATACTTTTTCTGTGGATGGCGAATTTCTGCCTCACGAAACGATGATTGTTCAATATTATTTTAACACGTTTCATGGTGGCCATTAAGATGTAAATCTATTTATATATTATATATATTATGTTTATGTTTTCCTTATGCTTATTTATTTTTCATTTATGGCATACCTTTATGGTTTCCATTATGGGAAAACACGATAATTTCATTTTAGGAAGTGCGAACTACCTTCCCCTCAAAGTGATTTGATTCGTTAATGCCATATGTGGGAAGTATAAAGGATGGAATTAATGATATTATATATGATATTATACTGGAATTATAATATACCTTTATATCATTATGATTTCACTCAATTAAATATGAAATAGAAATGAAAGTAGCATTCATGCGTACGTACGGCTTACTGTCTCCATGAACGGTGCATTTCATTTGTTACCTCTAAATGTTATGTACTATTATAAATACATGTATATGATGGATATATATGATATATATGATATCCAAATCATGAATATTATTCTGGATATAATGAACCTTTGACCACATGAACAATATGTAATTTTAAGAAGTCCATTTTTGACTTAAGTACCAAATATCAACAAAACAAACTCTATTAACTTAAATGATTACATAAATTTTATAAGATGGAAATAAGTTATATAAAAAGAAATAATAAACTTGAAAAAGTTTCTTAATCAAGTAGAAATTAACTTTAGTTTTTTATTCAGGAGATTGAAGAGAAATCGAGTCACGTCAGACACAAGGTAAGGGATTTCGTCTCAATCTCCTTTCATTGAGGCATATTTTGTTCTAATACAAGACTTTATTTTATACAGTGTATAAAACCCTTTGTCTTTTAATTTTATAAAAAAGTAATCTTTTTCTACGAGGCGTTTTACAAAACGACAAAATAGAATGTTTCTTTTAACGTACCCGGTGACAACGACCTTTATCGCCGCCGCGAGTATTATTTGGATATTGGCTTCCTCAACAAGCCGTAATGTTTTCAAAAGTAAATAAATACCATATACTATTTTATGTATTGTGGTATTGAAAATGGTTTTTATAAAGGATTTGTTATGTCAATATACTTAAGTGATATATTGTGATTGAAATGTGGAAATGTTTTCTTTCCATTATATTTGTTTTATGTCTTATGATTTTATAATGGTACTTGAACATTTGATGGGTGGTTATATGATAAACCATATGACGGGTGGTGCCATGAATACTAGGACGAGTGGTTACGTTATAACCTCCAATCCATTGGGTATGGAAGTCGGCCGTATGGCTATTCCATTAAGTGATATGTGTGGAAGTCGACCGTATGGTTATTCCATTTAAGTATGTTTATGTCCCAATTTACCTTTATACATTATGTATTTTTATATGGGTTTTATGGTAATATTTTAAATAAAAAAGGGTAAGTAATGATCTTTTATTTAGTGAAGAGTTTTTACTACTTTATAAAGGGGAAATGTATTACTTTGATAAAGTATTCTTGGTTTACTGGCTGTTTTGAAAAACTAACAGTTTTACTTCATTGTGTATCCCTTACTGATTTTTTATGCTCACTCCTTGTTTTTTGAAATGTTTTTCACAGGACTTAATGTGGAATAGGGTCAAGGATGGGATCAAGGAAAATTCATTCTATCTAAAACATGGGACTAGACATGTTTCTTTTTAAGAGTTTTTATTCTATGGAAACTTAGTAGAAGTGTCTACTTTGTAATCTTTTGAGATGTAATAGTTATGTCCTAATTCTGTAAAATTCTAAACCTGAAAAGATCCTCAATGTGAATTATTCATTTAATTCAATATTAAGTAAAGTTTAAGGCCAGGGCCTTATAGTTGGTATAAGAGGTCGGTTTAGACAACTTTAGGAGTTATAAAATAGTTAAATTAGAAATTAATTTATGGTATGATCAAAATGATATAGCATTTATAGATTACCATGTTGCTTCGCCTAAGATATTTCGTTGATCAGAATGGTTTTCCGTAGAGTAAATAAGGCAGCTATGTTGGGATGACATTAGGAGGAAGACAACCTTCCAAATCAGCAACCTGAGATGGTCAGAATTGGAACTGAACAGTTTGTTGCAGTAATGACACAGTTGACTCAGGCTATAAATGGTGGTGGTATCCATGCACGTGATCATCCAGATCAACCACAGATGAACATGTCAGTGGTGGAACATTTCATGAGGCAACATCCCCTATCATTCAGAGGATCATCTGACCCTATGCTAGCTGAAGGGTGGATTAAAGCACTGGAGAATATTTTTGATGTCATGGGGTGTTCATAACATCAAAAGGTTAGTTTGGCTGTTTACCATTTTGAAGGTGAAGCTGATCAGTGGTGTTCGATGGTGAAAAATATTAGGGATAGTGATGAGATTGATGATCTTCACTGGGACGAATTCAAAGGTATGTTTTTTGAGAAATATTTTCCTAAGGTGGTTTGTCTTAGTATGGAAAAGAAATTTCTAGAATTGAGGCTGGAGGATGACTCAGTGGCTGCTTATGAATCAAATTTTACTTTACTGGAAAGGTATGCTCCAAATTTCATATGAGATCTTAATTGTAAAATCTATTGTTTTTTACTTAGGGTTAATGACAAAGTATCAAATGGATTTAGCTTCTCGTGAGTTCAAAAGTAATGAAAAACTTGTTTGATGTGCGGAGAAGGTGGAAATGGAGTTTGCTGACGATGAAGTGTTCTTTGACAAACAACATAATAAAAGGTCCAGTTGGAAGAAAAAGGGGAAGAATTCATCAAAGAAACAAGGAGGTAAGAAAGCAAAATATCCATCCTATGAGAAGTGTGGTGAAATGGATCCTGGAGAATGTTTATCAAAGTTTGGAAAGTGCTTTCGGGGTGGTAAGTCTGGTCATATTGCTCGTAACTGTAAGGAAGATGATCAAGCATGCAATGAAAAACCAGTGGTAAGATGTTTTAAGTGTAATGAAATGGGTCATTATGCAAATGAGTGTCTAACGAAGAACTCAAGTGGGGGAAAGCAGCCAGACTACAAGCAGAAAGGGGTGGTTAAATCCTTTGCAACTACTTCAGCAGATGTTGGGCCATGTAATGAAGTAGTATCAGGTACAATGTTTGTTTTTTCAGATTTTTCCAATGTGTTGTTTGATTCAGGGTCTACAAATTCTTTCATTTTTGAGATGTTTTCTAGTAAATTGGGAATTCGAACTGAAGATATGAATCTTGAACTTATGGTAAAAACACCCGGAGGGAACGTTGAGTCAAAAAGAAATTATAATAACCTTCCTGTCCTAGTGTGCGGAAAGAATCTACCTGCAAACCTTATTGTTTTTCCTCTAGTAGAGTTTGATGTTATTTTGGGCATGGATTGGATTTCTGTTTATCGTTCTAGGATTGACTACAGAGCCAAAGAGGTTTCTTTTCAAAAAGATTTTGAGTTTGCGTACAAGAATGAAACCTTGATTTTGATAACATATCAGGAAGTTGAGAAACTAGTAAAAGATGGAAATGAATGTTAACTTGCACATATTGTTGAAAATAAAGGAACTGTTCATATTAATGAAGTGATAGTGGTAAATGTGTATCTTGATATTTTTCCTGATTAGTCTCCTAGTATTATTCATGATCGGGAAGTTGAATTTACTATTGACTTAGTTACTGATTCTAAGCCAATTTTAAAACCCCCTTATCGAATGGCTCAAGTTGAACTTTTAGAGTTAAAGATGAAATTGCAGGAGTTATTAGATAAAGGTTTCATTCGACCTAGCACATCACCATGGGGTGCTCCTATCTTGTTTGTTAAAAATAAAGATGGTTCAATGAAATTTTTCATTGATTATAGAGCCTTGAATAATATCACTGTTAAGAACAAGTATCCTTTGCCTCATATCGCTGATTTATTTCATCAGCTCCAGGGCACTCAGTATGTTTCAAAGATTGACTTGAGGTCGGGGTGCCATTAGTTGAAATTAAAAGAAGAAGACATTCTGAAGACTATGTTTCGTACTAGATATGGCCATTATGAATTTGTAGTTATTTCTTTTAGGTTAACCAATTCTAATGCTGTATTCTTGGATCTTATGAATCAAATTTTCTATGAGTTCTTGGATACATTTTTGGTTGTTTTTATTGATGATATTTTGGTGTTTACTAAAATAACAGAGGAGCATGAAAGTCATTTAAGGGTTATCTTGCAAACCTTAAAAGAAAAGAAACTATTTGGAAAATTTAGCAAGTGTGAGACTTAGTTAAACAAATTTCTTTCCTTGGTCACATTGTTTCAAAAAATGGCATAATTGTTGATCCTGCTAAACCAAAAGTTGTTGAAGAATGACCAAGACCCACAAATGTAACCGAGATCCGTATTTTTCATGGTTTGGTAGGTTACTACTGAATGTTTGTTGAAAATTTTCCATGGTTAACTAGTCCAATGACTAAGCTAACTCGGAAGGGTGTTAAGTTTATCTGGACAAAATAATGTTATGATTGTTTTCAGGAGTTGAAAAGAAGATTGGTGAATGCTTTTGTTTTGGAACTTCCTTCCAAGAATGGTGAGTTTGTAATCTACAGTGATGCTTTGTTGGAGGGAATTTGTTGTGTTCTTATGCAGAATGATCAGGTAATTGTATATGCTTTACATCAGTTGAAAACTCTTGAGGTAAATTACCCTACACATGACTTAGAATTAGCTGTTGTTGTTTTTGCTCTAAAAATTTGGTGGCATCATTTGTAGGGAGTAAAGTGTGAAATATATATTGATCACAAAAGTTTAAAGTATATATTCACTCTGAAAGAATTGAACATGAGATAGAGGAGATGACTAGAATTAATCAAGGATTATGATTGTACAATTCATTACCATCCGAGAAAAGAAAATAAAGTGGATGATGCTTTGAGTCGAAAAAGTAATGCTTCATTAACAATGATAATTTCGAACAAGATACTTTGGTTTTTGATTTGATGAACTTTGGCATAGAAGTTGTTGGTGCAGGAAGTTATTCTATTTTGTTTCAGGTGTCAGTGAGATCATCTCTATCAAACAGAATTAGGCAAGCGCAGAAGAAAGACAGTGGGTTGCAGAAAAAGGTTGATCTGGTTCAGAAGGGTAGGTTTCCTGAATTTAATGTTGATAATGATTGTGTTTTGAGGTTTGGGAAGAGATTATGTGTGCCTTGTGATTCACAGTTGAAGAATGAGTTATTATGTGAGGCTTATAGTTCTCCGTTTTCAGTTTATCCTGGCAGTACTAAGATGTATAGAGATCTGCAAGAGTATTACTAGTGGGATGAAATGAAAAAAGATATTGCTGATTTTACTGTGAAGTGTTTGACTTTTCAACAGGTTAAAGCAGAGCGGTAGTTATCGAAAGGGATGCTTCAGTCATTACCGGTGCCAGAGTGGAAATGGGAAAATATAACCATGGACTTTGTTGTGGGATTACCAAAGACATATCAAGGTAATAATGCAATCTGGGTTATCGTTGACGGATGTACTAAATTTTCTCATTTCCTTCTTATTCGAGATACATTCTCTCTAGATCAACTTTATCGTTTGTATCTTAAAGAGATAATCAGGTTTCATGGAGTTCTCCTCTCCACTGTATCTGATCATGATCCCAGGTTTACTTCTAACTTTTGGAAAGGCCTTCAAAAGTCATTGGGTACTGAATTAAATTTTTGTACAGATTTTCATCCTCAGTCAGATGGGCAGTTAGAATTAACAATTTAGACTTTGGAGGATATGCTACATGCTTGTTCGATGGATTATCTAGTAATTTGGGACCAACATCTTTCTTAGGTTGAGTTTTCATATAATAACAGTTTTCATTCCAGTATACAGATGGCTCCGTTTGAAGCATTATATAGTAAACGGTGTCGAACTCTAGCTTTTTGGGATGAAGTAGGTGAAAGGAAGTTGATGGGACCAGAATTGGTAGAAGTGATGGTAGAAAAAGTTCGGTTGATTCAAAAACACCTGAGAACAGCTCAGAACAGATAGAAAAGTTATACAGACAACAGCAGGTAGGATCTCTCTTTTGAGGTTAGTGATCATGTTTTTCTTAAAGTTTGACCTTGAAAAAGTGTGATGCGATTTGTTAAGAAAGGAAAGGTGAGTCCTAGGTTCATTGGACCATATGAAATTCTAGAGAAAGTTGGATCCGTTGCTTACCGAGTGGCTTTACCTCCGAGTTTATCTCAGGTACACAAGGTTTTTCATGTTTCAATGTTGAGAAAGTATATTCCTGATACATCTCATGTTTTGAGCCCAGAGGTAGTTTAGTTGGAAGAGAATCTCACTTATGAAGAACAACCAGTCTAGATTCATGACCATAGAGGGAAAGTGTTGTGGAATAAGGTAATTCACGAGGTAAACGTTTTGTGGAAAAACCATATGGTTGAAGAGGCAATGTGAGAATCTGAAAATGCTATGAGGGAAAAATACACCCACTTATTTTGATAAGTGAATAAAATTGTGAGGACGCAATTCCCAAAAGGGGGAAGGATGTGACATCCCAGGTAAATAAAAAATAATACATTTTCATATATAAAAATATTTATGAATTAAATATTAATTTTACTTTAAAGGGGTTGCTATGTTCGATAGTGTACATGATACTCAACAAAGAGTTTCTTTGAAATCTTATGTTGCACACTAGTAATATAATAATATTATTTTAAATGTTAGTTAGCACCTAGCCGTTGTATTGGCAGGAATGAATATAAATAACTAAAATATTATTATATATGTTTGCTAAATGTTTTTATATTTATCCAATAAAAGATAATGGATTAAAATAAGAAAAGAATTTAATTTTAGGCATAGATACTCTAATATTCACTAAAAGGTAAAACTATCGCTTTTTGATGGAGAACCCTATTTAAATATAGTTTTGGTCACTCTTATACATTCTATTGGACCAAATAAAATTATTCTTTATAATCAGGACATCAAAATTTACTTTGTGTAAATTTTTAGTATTTTTCCGATAAAGTTCATTTTTTAATGAATAGTGGAAAATGTTGTATTTTAATTCAAAACATCTTTTTAATATAATTTGTTTATATGATTAGATTATATTTTTAATTGATTTTAAAGACCAATTAGAAAATATTTTTACCATTTAATCCAATGGTGGTCATTGGAATTAATTTCACTTTAAATTTGGACTTAAACTAGTGTCAATCTTTTGAATATTTTGTTTCTTAAAAACACACTATTTGTTTTGACAGCGGGAATTAATTATTAAATTAATTAATGAAACTTATATGTTTTGAATTTTGTAAAATAGACATCATTTTTTAATTCGGAATATCGAATATAGCTTAGGGTGAATTTTTGGTATTTTTCTGAAAAACTTCAATTTTTGATGTATAGTGAAACCACTAAGTGGAGTTAAAAAAACTGATTTTTTGTTTAAATGAAACTTTACCACTTATTTGATTTGATTTTCAAAATTCCTACATACATGGTTGTCATTAGGATGTAAAATCTGGTACAATGGGATTAAAATAAATATTTGGTGAATAGTAACTTTTAAGTTTATTAATCACGATTAGAGGTAGTTAGTGTAATTTAAGGAAAAAATAATGTTATAATAATATGAAATTACCTTGACACGTGTCCTACACTTATTGGATGTGTAATGTCCGACCAAAAAAATCCATGGGTCAACTTGGGGACCCCATGGAGCCACTTTGGTAGGAAAATTACATTAATAACTTTTTATTTAAAGTTAAAATAAAAATGTCACAAACATGTGTTATTTTACTAAAACAATTTTTACATGTGGTTATAAAAGTCATAATTTTGACTATAAATATTAACTGGAATTCTAAAAATATTTCCTACTTCATAGTTTTTTTTATAATTTTTAGACATTAAATAAATTAAATTATTTATGACACAATGATGATGCAACGATTACCTCATTATTTAACGATTTAAATAAAATGAAATGATAATGTAAAATATAAGACCTACACTTTTAAAAAACCTATTTTATGGGTGGATTTCGAAGTCTTGTCAAATTATCCTAGAAATATATAATTTTGGGACCTTTAAAATCCAAAAATCATTTTATAATAAAGTAACCTTTTATAACTTTCCAAGAGTTCCCCTCCTCTCCTCTTATAAAAGGCCTCCACCTCTACCACATTACCCACACCATTAAAACCTTTGGATCGACCAATATCTGCTCAATATATCTCTCCAAATCCCTCTCCTCAACCTAGAAGCCTTACCTTTGGCAGAAATCTCTTCAAGAAACCCTTTTGGATCAAACCAAGAGGAGTTACCCGATTTAAAGGCAATGTCTTCACTTGTGTTCTTTTGTTTTATTTTGCTTCTTCAACCCCCTAAAATCTTTTTATTATTTTCTTTTTTAACAAAAAAGGACCTTAAATATACTAGGATGTTGTTATGTGAAGTATTTGAGCTAAAATTACACACTCCATCAACTAATGGTTAAATAACATATTGTTTCAGTGGATGGCGAATTTCTGCCTCACGAAACGTTGATTGTTCAATATTATTTTAACACCATTCATGGTAGCCATTAAGATTTCTCTCTATTTATATATGATATATATTATTTTTATGTTTTCCTTATGCTTCTGTATTTTTCATTAATGGCATACCTTTATGGTTTCCATTATGGGAAAACACGATAATTTCATTTTAGGAAGTGCGGACTACCGCCCCCTCAAAGTGATTTGATTCGTTAATGCCATATATGGGACGTATAAGGGATGGATTTAATGATATTATATATGATATTATACTGTAATTATAATATACCTTTATATCATTATTATTTCACTCCATTAAATACAAAATAAAAATGAAAGTAGCGTTCATGCGTACGTACGACTTACCGTCTCCATGAACGGTGCATTTCATTTCTTACCTCTAAATGTTATGTACTATTATAAATACATGTATATGATGGATATATATGATATATATGATATCCAAACCATTAATATAATTCTAGATATAATTAACCTTTGACCACGTGAACAACATGTAATTGTAAGAAGTCCATTTTTGACTTAAGTACCAAATATCGACAAAAGGAACTTTATTAACTTAAATTATTACATAACATTTATAACATGACAATAAGTTATATAAAAGGAATAATAAACTTGAAAATGGTTATTAATAAAGTATAAATTAACTTTAGTTTATTATTCAGGAGATTAAAGAGCAATCGAGTCACGTCGAACATGAGGTAAGGGACTTCGTCTCAATCTCATTTCGTTGAGGCATATTTTGTTCTAATACAAGACTTTCTTTTATACAGTGTATAAACCCCTTTGACTTTGAATTTTATACAAAAGGAATCTTTTTCTATGAAGTGTTTTACAAAACAGAAAAAAATAATGGTTCTTTTAACGTATGCGGTGGCAACAACCTTTTCTGCCACTACATGTATTATTTGGACTTTGGCTTCCTCAATAAGCCATAATGTTTTTAAAAGTAAATAAATACCATATAATCTTTTATGTATTGTGGTATTGAAAATGGTTTTTATATTGTATTTTTTATGTAAATATATTTCAGTGATATATCGTGATTGAAATGTGGAAATGTTTTCTTTACATTATATTTGTTTTATGTCTTATGATTTTATAATGGTACTTGGACATTTAACGGGTGGTTACGTGATAAACCATATGACTGGTGGTGCCATGAATACCAGGATGAGTGGTTATATTATAACCTCCAATGCATTGGGTATGGAACTCGGCTGTATGGCTATTCCATTAAGTAATATGTGTGGAAGTCGACCGTATGGTTATTCCATTTAAGTATGTTTATGTCCCAAGTTACCTTTATACATTATGTGTTCTTTATATGGGGTTTATGGTAATATTTAGATTACAAAAGGGTAAGTAATGATCTTTTATTCAGTGAAGATTTTTACTACTTTATAAAGGTTAAAAGTATTACTTTGATAAAGTATTCTTGGTTTACTGGTTGTTTTGAAAAACTAACAATTTTCCTTCTTTGTGTATCCCTTACTGAGCTTTTTATGCTCACACCAAGTTTTCTGAATTTTTTTTCACAGGACTTAATGTGGAATAGGGTCAAGGATGGGATCAAGGAAAAGTCATGCTATCTAAAACATGGAACTAGACATGTTTCTTTTTAAGAGTTTTTATTTTATGGAAACTTAGTAGAAGTGTCTACTTTGTAATCTTTTGAGATGTAATAGTTATGTCCTAATTCTGTAAAACTCTAAACTTGAAAATATCCTCAATGCGAATTATTTATTTAATTCAATATTAAGTAAGGTTTAAGGCCGGGGCCTTATAAGTAACTTGAACCTTATGAATAGTAATATAACAATATGAATATAAATATGACTCTTATACTCACCCATGTAAGTATAAATAAAATCTAGGCACCTTATAAATGAGAGTGAATATTTCAAGAAATAATAATTGAGTGTTGGTATTTTTGTGAGTAATGAATATTTAATTACAATTTAAAATTAATAAATTTATTTGAAATGAAATTCATTTTTATAAAATTTATTCTCAAATAAAATGTTTTTACTATAATTTTAGGATACTTTCATAAGATCTTAGTTAATTTTTCTGGGTGTCATAAAATTAGTTTTAGTTTTAAAAACTGGATTTTTGTTTGTAAATGATTATTTTAATTAAAAATTAAATTTCACTTATTTAGAAAATTATTTTGATAAAATTGAGTGCATTTTTGAATTATATTCTTCAAAAAATGGTTGTGGTGAATTTTTGGATTTTTCTAAAATACTTCACTTTTTGGTGTATAGTAAAATACATTATAAATTCATTTTTAGATAATACACTATTTTTTCATCATGGATGTTGTTAGAAACCATTAATTAGAACTCAAAATCACTTATTACTATTTCTGGTCATAATAAGCAACACTATTTTTTATCATGTTCAATATAATAAAATAATTAATAAGATATTAAAAAATCACCCCTTTCATCCAAAATATAAAACACTCCTCAATTCATCTTCTCATCACATCTCTAAGCCTTGAAGAATGTAAAGTATATTCCAAAATACTCTGATATAACCTCTCCCTAAATTCAAGATCTCTTGGTCATTAAAAAATAATAAAATAAATCCTCTTAATTAGATTCTCATGGAGGATTATCAACGAGGTAAAATCCTCTTCCATTTCTTTTTATTTTCTTTTCATGTTCCTTATTTATTTATTTTTAAACCCCCACCACCTCTATCTAAATAATAATTATAACTATATTATATTCTATATACTATAACTATATCATGTTAATGGATGATATATCATCAATATCCTTACTCTCTCTCTCTCCCTCTCAATTAATAAAACGAAATCATCATCCGGGTGGTGCCAATTTACAACCTTTGTGGACGACGAACATTCGTTCTTCAATTTATTTTCCAAGGCTAGTCATGAAACCATTTTTGTGGTTGAAAAAAATTCTAAAATATTTATTATATCTCATGTAATTACTTTGGAACTATCATATATACATGATACTAAATATAAATCAAACTAGTTTATTATGATCGAAAAACTTCCATAAAAATATAAACGATTATCACTAAATGAATAATCTAATGATTCTTACCAATAAAATATGACCAAATGATATATATAAATATTTAGAATTATTTATGTTCATTAATAATATATCAATTTAATATTGGAAAATTATATCAATTCGATATGATCTTCCATACTTATAATAAAACAAACCGATCATGAATATCAAGAAACTAACACTCTAGAACAACATAATTGAATCATATAATGTATCAAAAGGCCATAAATGAACTTAATAAGATTATAATAAATTATTACTTATTCCTATTTAATCCTCATAAATTCGGTGTGAATGTTTTATATATATATATATTTATATATATACGAATTATAATTCTTCTTTATTTTATGGGGAACAACATGTTTTAAAAGGTTATTTCAAAACATTTTTCCTCATAAACATGCCCGTTTCAAAGGAACATCTCGAATTCTTACCTATTTTCAAATGAACTCTAGAATCTATTTTAAGAAAAAATTAATTTTCTAAGATTAGTTATTTTATTATGAAAAAATACCTAAATTCACTTCTTGTTTTATACAAATATGTTTCCAAAATAAATCTTCTTTTCGAAGTAAAAGTGTATTTCTTCATATTTCAACACTCTTGTTGATTACTAAGCTTAATTGGGATAAATATTTTATGATATCATCTAACAAGTTTTATTTAATGTTTTATGTTTAGTTTGACTGTGGATATTCTGTCTTGGAACTATTCACCATGTTAATTTGAACGGTTAGTGTTATGTTTAATAATTGGGGAGAGTTATTTACATTTCATATATTAGTTTCTATATAACTATATATGTTGTTTATGTTTCACCCCTTTAATATAAGGAATTAATTTTACTCATTAAGTGTTGGATGGGTCACACTATAGACCATAAATGCATCGATAAGTCCCATGAGGCCATCTTTTTTGGGTTTTTACCCGTTTATGTATGGTTATGGCATGAGGCCTTGACAGAATTGTTATGATGTCTAACATTATGAATTCCTTCATTATGAAATAAGTAAGATTCTATACATGTGATTATTCTAATCATAGAATATCCATGGTTATGTTTTATTATGGAATATTCAATTCTCCTTTTATTCCTTCCATATAATGCTCAAGTATATGTTTAAATTCATGTGTTTTTAGTTTCTCACCATGCTTAGTGTTTACGTTTAGGATATCTTATTCTGTATTACTCACCTTTAAAGTGATTCAAAAATGACCACTTTATTATGTTTTATTTTTTTCAGGATGCGAAGAACTATATTATGAATGACTTTCAATGATAATACTGGAGTTATGGATGATTCCAAGGGAATTTATATTTTGTATTTCGTTTCAAGTAGTAATTTTGAACTCATTAATGTATTTTGTTATCCAAAACTCCTAAAATATTCATTCCTTTGAGATGTGTCTTTCTTTTTAATATGCCAATGTAATAAAATAAGGCACCAAATCTGGGAAACTGGGGTAAGGTATGTACAATTGGTATTAAATGATGTTTAGTAGAAAACATGGAAACATGATCTTGAAAACGTATATTAGGGAACAAATCCCTAAGATATACACTAATGATATCCATATGAGAACATCCTATAATTTTCATAAGAAAGAGATTTTTTGTATATTCCTAGAAATACAACCCTGTCAGGATACTATAAGAGGACGTGATTCTGGTTCAGTTGTACCTAGTATTAACAACTTCGACAAGGTGTTCTGGGATTTACTTAGGGTAACTTGGTACACGAAAACAGGCCTTACTATGAATCCAGTTTGACAATCCTAGTGGATATTTTTATGATAATTAATATTTTTTATAAACCATTATGAAGGATTTTAAAGAAAATTTTTGTTCAAAGAAAACATGTTTATGATTATTAGATTAGATATTCGTAAGATTTCAATTTATTTAAAGTCTTTTTCTAGTTGATATTATATATTATGATTCATAAAATAATCATTTGTATGCCATTATTTAGAAATACAACCTAGTGGAAGGAATGAGAACTGCATGAACACGTGTATACAATGTGAGGATTTCCTTCCAATTGAGGACAATGATGTTGCGACTAGTGATGAGAAACTTATAACTATACAGGGAAAACTGACTCGGGTTATGAACAATAGCCTTACCTGTATAGAGCATCTTAACCCACAACATGGAGGAGCGATGTTAGACTACTTTATGCAACAAAAAATTCCATAATTTAATGGGATTATAAATCCATTGGTATCAGAGTAGTAGATAAGCTCCTTATGGAATATATTTATCTCATTGATAATTTATTAATGGGATAAGGTTTCCATGATAGTGTATCGTCAATCTAGAGTTGCTGATCAATAGTTATTGAAATTAAATTCTTGAATTTGAGGTTTAAGGAGGCTGATAATGTTTCCAAGTATGAAACCAAATTTAATAGGCTTGTAAAGAAATCCAGAAATGACATATGTACTCGAAGGAGAATAATTGATTGATTCTTTGATGGTTTTAAACCATTCCTACGAAGAGAATAGGTCTCCCAGAATTTCACATCGTGTGAAGATATAGTCTCATGTTCTATCGGGATTGAAACAGAATTCACTAAGTTGTATGACTTCAGTGTAAAGAAATAGAAGAAGATGGATGTTGAACACTCTCGAAAAGGAAATATGGAAATGGGGAAGATGGGAATAATTGACTTTAATCCCTCTAGTAATTGTGGGAAGAAACACCCTGGTACTTTCTTGAAGGGAATGTGTGTTTGTTACAATTGTGGAGAAAAAGGAAACCATTCTCATGATTTTAAGGGAATGAAAGAAGCTTCAAATGTTCAATGCTATAATTTTAATGAGATGGAAAATTATACACATGAATATCCTAAGCGTCATGGAAAATTCCCCCAAATATGGCCAAGGGAGTAGGGCCAAGATTATGCAGTCAAAACTGCTGAGATTGAAGTTCCTAATGATGTGGTGGAAGATACTTTAATTATTTACTCAAACTTAAAACATGATATATTGTATTTTGGACTATCACATTATTTCATATCTTCCTAGTTTTCCCATAAAATTATACATTTCCAATTTTATTTTATAAAGGATTTTGCAGTAAAAACTATTAAGGGAAGTATCATTATAATAAAGTTATGCCAATCAGTCCCCCTTATGACACACAAATTTTCTTTATATACTGACCTTGTAATAATTGCTGTGATTTAATTTGATATAATTCATGGTATGAATTGGATATCAAATTATTATGTGAATATCTATTGTAATAAGAATGAAGTTACTATTTTTGAGAATGATGTAGGGTGCCTTATTTTTAGGGAAGAAACCTCTACATCTAATTATTATTTAGATCCACCCTCAAAGTCTCTATTGAATTCAATTATTGGGGAGGAAGATAATGAAATATCTATGGGTAAGGAATGAAATGATCAAATTGAGGATGTACCTATTGTGTAAGAATAAATTGAAGTATCTCTGAAGGATTTACTTGGACACCCTTCAGAGTGGAAATTGAGTTCTCATTTGATTTAATTCCTAGATGAAGACCTATATCAAATAATCCTTATAGAATGGACAGAGTGGAATTAGTGGAGATGAAGAAACAACTAAAGGAATTGAGAGATAATTTATTTATATGACCTAGTGTTTCTCCATTCAGAGTCCATGTTCTTTTGTCAGGATGAAATATGGATATAAGATGTTTTGCATTGACTATAGGGAGATCAATGCTATTACGATAAAGAAAAAGTATCCTCTTCCCCACATTGATTATTTAATTAATCAATTTCATGACACCCAATATTTTTCAAAGATTGAACTTTGATCTTGATATCACTAGTTTTGTGTGGTAAAAGAAGATATTCCAAAGATAGAATTTCGAAACATGTATGGGAATTATTTTTTTATAGTAATTTCTTTTGTACTGACCAATACACCATCATTTCTCATGGATATAATGAATAGATATTTGAAGGAATATCTTGATGAAATTTTTGGGTACTTATTGATGATATCTTGGTATATCCAAAAGCTATGAATATCATGATAATCACTTGCAGATTGTTGTGAAGACTCTCAGAATAAATAAATTATATGGGAAGTTTAGCAAGTGTGTATTTTGTATTCCATCATTTCATTTTTTGTCCATATTATCTCTAAGGATAGCTTCTTAGTTGATAATATGAAGAAAAAGGTAGTTCAGGATTGACCAACACCAACAAACATTACCGAGGTATGTAGTTTTATTGGTATAGTGGGTTATTATTGGGGTTTCATTCAGTACTTCACTTGATTAGATAACCTATAAACCAAGCTTACACATAAAGGGGTTAAGTTCGTATGGACAAATTAATGTAAAGAATGTTTAGAAGAATCAAACAAAAGGTTAGTGAATGATCCAATATTTACTCTACCATCTGGAAATTGTTATTTTTTATCTATCATGTTGCATCAAATAAAGGACATGAATCTGTCCTTATGAAGAAAGATATTGTTATTTCTTATGCATCAAGGTAGTTAAAAAATCATGAACATAACTATCAAACTCATGATCTTGATTTAGCAGCTATAATATTTTCCTGAAGATATGGTGAATATATCTATATGGTAAATGATGTGAGATATAAACCGATCAAAAGAGTTTTAAATATATCTTCTCACAGTAAGAGCTAAACAGGAGGCTAAACTACTAAACTATCCAACTTATGTATATATATATATTTCCAAAACAACTAAACTATTCAATCCTTTAGGATGTATCTTCATTTTTAATATTCCAATTTAATAAAATAAGGTATCGACTCTAGCAAAATGAGTTCAGGTCTTTATAGTTTCCACAATTATTTTGAAATAAAAATTTTTCCATCAAATTTTGTAAATTTTTATATTTTAAATAATAGAATGAAATATGAAATGGGTATTTTCCTCAATTAAAATTCATGTGATATTTTAAAGTATTTTAATTTTTATCAACCTATTTTTATGAATATTGTTATTTATTGAGGATATACACTAATGATTCTATCCAACCAATTTCTATGGATGGTTTGTGATCAATTTTTTCTGGGAAATGTATTGATATTTTGTATTGAGTACATTCTAATACAAACAATTATCCATTATATGGCATATTGACTACCTTGTATTGTTTATTCATATGATTAATGAATTATAATTATTAGTTGATAGGTCAGACCTAGAATTAAATATCCCCTTGATGCAATGATAAGTCTCATGTGTAACAAACTAGCCTAGTTTATCCTCACTAGTCAATAAAGTAGTTCCACCGCAAGGTAGATTGAAATTGGGAAACCAAAAACAAGTCTCATGCATAAGTAGAATGAAGAAAAACAAAATAGTACATAGAATAATAATTAATAAAAATCCATGAGACTTAAAAATTCCATATCAAAGGGATAAACCAAAATTAAAATATGAAAATCCATAATCCAAAACTCAATGTGACCATCCATCACCACCAAAAAATCTCACTAAAAGGAAATGAAAATGAAGGGAAGTTGAAAAAATACATGACAGTATTCCATTTAACTATAATATAAAAAACCTATGAAAAATCACATATCAATACCACATGGTTAGTACTAAATGTGAACCTATCCAATTTTCTTCTAAAATCCATGCTTTCAACCCTTGTACTCTAAAAACATCTAGAAAGACTCCAAGGATAAACCATGATCAAACTAAAGAATTACTATGACATGGATGGAATCACAATTCTCCCCACTATTAAAACATAATTCCCAAATAAGTGATAAATTTCATATATGGTTTTATTATTATCCATTTTGGATCCTTTTTTATGTTTAAAATGCAGGTATAACTTTTTCTTTTCAAAAAATTCCAATTGTATCCAGTACCCCACTTATAAAAGAGAACCCCTATTCTGCTCCTTATTACTCTTAAAAATCCGTTGGGATCATCCAATACGAAAAAAATATCTTCTTTAATTCCAACCTGACATCCTAGTGTCTTTATTTTGTTTATCAAACCTTTCTAAGATGTATTTTTGTGCTTACCTAAGTATGTGGTCCACAGAGGAGGTATCAGTATTAATCTTGTGTTTTTATTTTATTTCTTCGCCCATATCCTTCAAATATTATGCAACAATGATGATATAATAATAAAAATATCAACCATATACTAAAATTTTATTATGTTAGTTTAATAATCCACATATATATCCTCTTCCATTAGATGGGAAATGAAATAATCGATCGTGTGTACGGCAGACTTCCTCTTCATGAACTGATCTAATTGTTTTCCATCACCGCTTGTCACCAGTGGATAAAATTATGGATTTAATATATATATATATATATATATATATATTAAATTTATGACATAATTATACTTTTTTTATTTATTTTATCACATCCAACTTCTTACATTCCAATCCATTGAAAAATGATAAATCACTCATGAGTACGTGTAGACTACCACCTCCTCAAAGTGAACTGATGAATTTTTCATTTAATGTTGACATGGATGGTAATAATGATATATTTAATGAATATACATGATATATATGAAAAAATAATCCAGTAAAGGGATATTTTTTTACCTTTATTTTGTTCCATCTGTTGAGAAAATGGAAACAACATTCATGCATATGTACAATCTACCGCCACCATGAACAGTGTAATTAATTTTTTATCTATAAATTTAATGATCTAATACAAAAAATATATAATGAATATATATTATATAAACATAATTTATAAAATTATGAATATAATTTAATGATGATCAATGTAAAAGGACCAAAAATACCAAACCAAAACAGACATGAAAAACAAATCAGTTATTACCTGAAATATGATTTTAACAAGAAATTTTTAATAAAACGATAATAAGAGGTCATAAGTAAATCATATATGGTATGATATATAAGAGTATGGTTTTGTAATATATGTATAATAAAAATATATTTATTAAAAATGAGGTTATAATGTGTGTGAAGAACATTGAAACTCGAGGTAAAAGAATTCCTTCTGACTTTTTTATGGGACATTTTCTTTATATACCACTTGTTAATTTTTTTGGGTTTTATATACTACACATGAAAGTATTTTATGATTATTATCATTAAAATTATTGAAAATATCCATAAAATATTATTTCATTCATATAGATTTTGATTCAATAGATACCAAAGTGGTAATGATTTTATGTAACCATCTATTTTTTTATTGGGATTGTTTATGATTATGCTGTTGGTGATGAAATATAATGATCTATCTCTCAAGAGACTGATGAATTTTCTTCTCATTTTATTATTTCTATAGAATAAATTTTTTCCTTTAATATTCCCCTATTTATGACCTAAATATACCAAAATATGTATTTTAATTATAAATCTTTTTTTATCTTTGGTCAAAAATCCTTTTTATTACATGTCCATGTTTTATAAAAAAATTTAAATGAAATTCTTATTATTATCCAATTATTTTTGAAGTAAATTTTTACCCATTTATGACTTTTTAATTTTTTAAAATTAATCTTATTATCATTTTTAGATTGTGGAATTTTTTACTTTTTGTATAAAATGTGAAGGTAATATTTTTTTAACCTGTATGACATGAATGAAAATTTCACCATCATAACCATTAAATTATTTGAATTTTCCTTTACAAGTTTCAAAAAAGAAATAAAAATAAAGTTTTTCCTTAATATTTTGAATTTTTTATTATTTTAAATAAGTGATTTCGAAATGGAAAGGATATCATCTTCAAGAATGTTACAATGATCATTTTATGTAGTTTATATTCATTAACGATAACAAAATTCCTTGTTTCTTATGTTTTAAAAAGGATATAATCCAAAGTTACCATACTTATTCATTATCTAGATGGTTTATTATTATGATAAAAAGATGTTTTTGAAACCCATTTCATTCCCAAGGGTTATACTATGATAAATTGTTTATGAAACCCATTCCATTTTCATGAGTTATGATATAATGAAGTTTTATGATCTTGTGGCACAGAAATGTAAATATTATATGGTTTGTGGGACCTATATCTCCCCACCAATTAATTGTGTAATGATTAATGTTCTAAAATTTCAATGGGTACTTGAGAAGTTATCCCAATACATAAAATGACGATACATGGGAGGTTAACCCATGCCCAAAAAAGAGGGCACATGGAAATTTATCCTAGGATCAAAACTAGTGGTTACACAAAAGGTTATCCCCATATAAAAATAATAGGGTACACATGAGGTTATCCAAAGCCCGAAGTAAGGGGATACATGAGATTTTTTCCAAAGCCTAAAAGTGTTTACAAAGAAGGTTATTCCCAGCCTGTAGTATATACATGAGTGTTTATCCCAATCCTATAACGTTATTATTGTATTGGTGGGTAGCCTTGACATAATATTTTCTATACTTATGTGTATCCCACAATTCTATATCATATGAAACTCTTATCCTCTGATGGATCATGTTCTTTTACTCCATTGTGAATCATGTCTTAAAAACATTCAAGACTTATGTCTTGACTGAATATTATGATCTATTTCATGTAGGGAATGGTTTTCAAATGTTATTCTCATGTGATCATTCCATTATTTTCATGTTATGTTGATATCTCCCTTGTTTACCCTTACTAAGAATATGAACTCACCCTTTATTATGTTTCCTTTACCTAGGTTATGAATAAAGTTATTATTTATGATATGTATAAGAAGGGTGATATTTATTAATTACTTAGTAGGAGATGATGTAGTTCACTTTTGAACCATTTTTTATGTATCCCATTCTCAAAAGGCATTAGACACATACGATTCTTATATGGATAATTTTTTATGTAATGAATATCCAAATATTATGATATGATATCTATGTATGAGAAGTTTGGGTTTCTATAGGAAGTATGTTAAAAAACTACTTAACATAGTGGTCTTGCGGGTCACACAATCCATAAATATCCACTAGTCCTTTAAAACAATTTTGGATTGGAATCTCATATGAGTTTTCATTTTCTATTTTACTCCTCTTAGGTTTATAAATTTTATAATTTTTGAATACCCCCATAAATTATGGACTTATTTTATTTCAATAGATGATTATTTTGAGTGGAAAATCATAAGAATTATGTATATAAGTTCTCAAACAATAGTTGTCTCTCCCAAAGTTGGATCTTCTATAACACCGCTAAGTTTACCTTTGAAACACTACATGCTATTTCGGTATAAAGGAAGACTTATTTTTCCAAGGTTTTGAAGGACCTTTCTTCTTTTAGTCTCTATCAACCAATTTAACTATAGTAACTTCCTATTAGTACTTCCTTAAACCCATATTTCTCTAAAATTTATCTTAAAACATACACTATAATGTTTTTATGACTTAACAGGTCTGAAAATTACCTAGTTACCCATAAAACATTTCTGATCATTATTTGAAGAATTAAAAATTTAGTAATTATATTTTTCATAATAAATAATAAATTTTCCATGGTTGTTCTCATTATTAAGAAACATCGATTCAATCTTCTCAAGTTCTTCTTCATGAGTATCCATATTCTTCTTTAATTCTTGAGAACCCTTTATTTCTCTCCTACATTCACATGAAGAAGTTTTTTCTCCTCAATGTACTTATTTTTCATTATGTGAAACATATATAATAATTTCTTAGTATTTAAACCCAATTCATTAAATTTTTGACTTCCTTCTTAAGATCAATTTAGTTTTCAAGATAGACTTCATATTTTTTCATCAATATCTATATTTGGTAGTATTTATCTCTTTATTTGTCTCCATTTCTATAGATTTATTCTTTTCATTACACATATTCCCTAAAGTTAGTGTCTTTTCAAGAAAACTCATCCTCCATATCAAAAATTAATAATGTTTTGTCTTCTTCCATTTTTCTGAATATTTTTCACTTTCTTCCTTCCAATTGTGTTATTTTAGATTTTATCAATTTTATTATAGCTTTTTGAAGATTTTATTTTTGACTTCCACTGTGGTTTTTATTATTATTCCTCATCATGTGACTCCATAACATTATTCTTTATAGTTATGGTGTTGGTGTACTTGAAAACAATTCTTCCTAGTTTATATTGAATTCATATGAAATGATTTAAATTTTAGTATTTTTGCTATCACATATTGATTATTCATCTATTTTAGTTTAATGTTGTAATGTCTTAGAGTATCTATATCACTGACAAGGAAAGAGAAATTATCTTTTTTTTATGATAACATTAAAGTTATATTATGATATTTTTAATTATAGTTCTACATCTAGAAAACATTCAGTGATGGGCCATATATTATGTTGATTTTTTGTTTTTTCATACTAATAAGTGAATGAGACTTCTTATCATGAAGTCAACAGGTCATAATCTTCAAAACAAACAATTATGAGAATAACCCCACTAATAGTAATTCCCCATATTACATGCCATTGTATTTTACTATCTATGAGTATGTGCAATAATCCTTAGACTTGATATTATTAATAATACATATCACGAGTCATGTACTTTAATGTAATTCCATAAAAAAGGACTACATATGTTCATACTGATGTTGGGTACATTGTGTGTATCATGAATGGTATGCTATTAATGAATAACTCAAGAAAGGATTCGTCCCTTCCATATTTATGGGAATTTGATATCTCAACCCTTTTATTGGAACGTAATTACACAATTGAATTCCATGTCCATGTTGTATTGGATAGTTAATTTTAGGTAACCATAGAATGACATATCGAGCATATAGGTTGATGAAACAAGTATTCCACCACCTTTATGAGATATAAGGACAAGAGATTATATTAAATGGTTAGTGCTTATATGTAGATATCTTCATTGCAAAATTAACTTTTTTTTCTTTGGTTCTTGTATGTGATACTATATATTGATATCAGACATTAGGAAATACCACCTTATTTCAATGAGGAAGAATCTTATAGGGTCACACACTTACAGTTTCCCATGACCTTAGTTAATTATTTTTAATATTTAATATTTGGGATACATATTGTTTTACAATGAAATAATATTTTAATGGATTTATTGATCAAAGATGTTTATTCTGAAAGAAATATTTAATATATTATTATTAAATAAATATATATTTAGTTATAAAAATATTATAATAAATATTTACTTAAAAGGATTTGGATATAATATTTATTTACTTATTCAGTGAATATGATATTTATTATTTAAGAGTTAATAAATCTGAGGAAGGTGGACCATCCAAGATGGGTTTAGATATGAGAATGATATGTGGGTTAAATATCATAAAATAAAAAAATATTTCTTGTAAAAATGATATTTATAAAATTCACAGGTTAGTTCATGTCATATAATAATATTGATAATTATATTATAATTTACGTGGGTAATATTTAGAGTTTAATATTTCAAAGGGGACTCATGATTAATTATCAATACTATAAGCCCGACTTTATATATTCATTATATATATCATTTTCTGGGTTAGCTAAATCTTGGTGTTTACAATAATTCCTCTCTATAGAGCTTCCTCCAAATGAAGAAATCTCTAGAGATTTTCTTTCAAGCTCGAGGGAGTCCCACTACCTATTCCTCATTCCTCTCAAGAATGAGTGACTAGACCTCTAATCATAGAATCAGTTTGGATTTAATGATCTTTTCTTATTCAATATGAATTCGAAGGGTCATGTTGAAGTAATGGTGAATTACATAAGGTGATTAATTACTCTATACTATCACCGATATATCTGAAGGCGACATTACGACACTATTAGAAAAAATCTCACACCAATGGTTTGGAACCATTGGTATAAGACCCAAAACTACTGGTATAGCCTCTATTAATGGTTTAGGTGGCTATTGTCTTGTATGCAACCCATATAGACCAATAGAAATGGTTTTGGGAAACCATTGGTATAGGTAATATGAAATACCCATACGAATGGTTTTGAAAACCGTCGGTATAGGTAATTAAAAAAATTAACCCTTGGAGGATTTGATCCCCACACCTCCGATTTGTAATTCAACGACCTAGCCACTAAGATACAATGTTTTTTTGGAAACATAACATGATAAATATTTATATGTATATTTAAAAATATTTTTTTTATGTATTCAATGTTATTTGATAAAATATTTCATTAAAAACTTGAAAACATATACCCATAGTTTTCCAAACAATTGGTAAAGGTCTTTTGAATATTTAAACTTATACAAACATTTTTTCCCAAATGATTGGTATAGGTTAATTAAATGGAGGCTATACCAATGGTTTTAGTGAAACTTTTGGTATAAGGTCATATAATTCTGCCTATACCAATGGGTTGGAAATTTTTTTGTATAAGTTCATTTTATGGTACCTATACCAACAGTCCCAACACTGTTGGTATACGTCTAGTTTACAGTAGTGTGAGATCAAAAGAGAATGTATGGATTATCACTAGAGGGACTCTACTTTGGGTCCTATGGGTGAAAAAATGATAAGCCTCATATGGGGAAAATGGTCAAAAAGTTCCATGAAGAAGGAATTATGAAGACTATGTTACACTACTATAAATAAGGCAGATATACATGTGGTTATAGTCATGGACAAGGTGAGCATGGCTATAATTCACATATATCCATGGTCACCTCCGACTATGGATATAGGTTGGCACTACATTTTTTTCATGAAAAAAAAGTGAGAAAGGTATTTTTGCAGAAAACACCTATTTCCATATGAATGTATTCCCATGGATATAGACTCTTTTCCATGACCCTATTTCCATGGGAAAAAATACACATGCCAATAGGTTTTTTAGTGGAAACACTACAGCCACATGAATTATGGACCATGGATATTTCCAATAAATTGAATCCTTACTTCCATTATCATTTTCACTTAGAGATATAGTAAAATATATATAAAAAATATTCTTATAAATATATATATAATTGTATATATACAAGACTAGTCCAATATGTAGCTAAGTGGATGATGCATATGACCTTGTTGCACGAAATCACAGTTCAAATCCAAAATCACTTTTTATTTTACAAACATCTATATATGTATATATGTCTATATATAATGTTTTGTAAATCAATATAAATAAAATTAAATCCATTAATGTGGAAAAGGAACATTTAATGAATTGGGTATTCCACAGTTAAAAATATTTTGAATTATTTATTTTTCAGAATATTATATATATATATATATGTAATTTAAGAATAGATATTATTGATATTTCTAATAGTATAGTGGAAGAAGACACTATATAACTAAATTGAATCAATATTTCATTTTCAATCACTAATATATATATATATATCTTTATAAATATATTCAGATAATGTCACTTGTATCTTAGTGTGAGGAGTTGTAGGAAGACACTAGTTTGATGTAGGTTCAAAATCCAATGTTTGGTTTTATTCGTAGAATTTCCTATTATATGGAAATATATCAATGGAAAATGTCCATTGACATAGTTTATAGGATGTTGAGACACAAATTGGCACCACGATGGAGGTTACTACAATTAGAGTTTATAGCCAGGGGAACTAAGCCATAGCCATGGTCATGGCCTATGTCAATAACATCATTTTATACTAGTGGGAATTCTATAATTAAATTAATTATATATTTAAATGTGAAATAATACTTTCCTAAGGTTGTGACTATCAATTTCAATTTTATTTGGTCATATTCACTGGTCAGGATGATTTCTGTTTGGTGAATTGTGAATAAATTGTTGATTCCAAAATCAAATGAGTAGGACATAGTCTTAGTAAGTGATTCTACTTCAACTAGAATCTTTATGTGGTATTTGGGTGGTTATGTTAAATTTATTTTTACTTTTTATTAATTGATCATTTTATATATTTCCTTTTAAATTCATTTCATGTTTAATTTGTTCTTAATCTGAAATTTCATATTACATGTTTGTTACAGTTTCATATGATATTAAATAGGTTATAAAAACATAAATAATGTCTTGATATTCCATCATAGGGTTCCAAGATTTTTGTATGGATGAAAATGTTACACAACATATAATGGAAATTCACATGCCATGTACCATGGTTCCCTGAATCTGGATGAGGTACAAGATACACATACCACCTCATTGATCATCAAAAAGTATATTTATTATTTTACATTTTGAGTAATAAGTATGACACATTGTTTTTTGGATTTCACAATGTGTAACTAGTGTACAGGCCATGTAGTATACCCATTTTTGCAACAATATTTATAAAATTATTTTGTTGAAGATGCATCTTGTATTTATTACATGACATGTGAGACTAAAAATTATTCCACATAGAGGTTACATAATCCATGACCAATATACATACAAAGTCCAAAGGAATGTTTCATGGAACATAACACACATCATGTAGTTGGTTGTACACATTGTGTAACATATACCTGTTTACTTAAACTAAAGGTCATATAGGACATAACCAAGTGGATTAATTACAAGGGAGAAAATTAATTATGGAATAAATTGAATTACACAATGTGTAGCAGGTCTTCCTTCAATGTAATCAAATATACAAAATATTAAATTTCACATTGACTACTAGGTTTATAATAACTATATACCATGTATGGTTCTCACCTACACTATATTATATAAAAAAATTAAATCTGTACACATCACATATATTAAACTTTCATTGTGTATTAAATATATAACATTTATTTGGTAGGACAAAGTATTAACCAATTAATACATTTAAAGTTGTGTAAATTATATGCCATATTTAATACACAATAAAAGACCATATGAGGTGGAACATAGTTATGATATGTATTTATCATGTTGACTCCAAATGTATATTGTGTACATAATTAATTTTATTTATTTAATATTAATTGGGAAGGGAATATTTAGGTTATTTTGAATAGAAAAGTTAATATAAATGGATTAATTAATCAATTTATAAGATAATTAATTAAAAAATGTTTATCTTAACTAATGATATAATTGAAATGAATGATAATTTAATCCCTATATTTTCATGTTAATGAATTATCATGAGATTTCCCAATGTATGTATAATTCAGTTTTTATTTAATTTAATATTATCCAATGGATTTTATTATGTAATAAAGTTTTATTAAATTTAATATGATATTTTGCGAGTCATCCCTTCCCTTTATTATATATGGATAACACGTCCATGGTTTCTTTTACGTATACCCCCTTTAACCATTAAATTGGTAATTAGTACTTGTGTGTGAGTAAAAGAATATATAATGAATGAATCCCCCAGGAGTGAGGGAAGTTCAAAACCTAATACAAGGTAAAACCAAAAAAGAAGATGCACTAGTTGATGGTGGGATTATGGAACATGAGGTAAGTCCATATCATGTCATTATATTCCCCTAGGGTTATCGGTTAATTTATTTTCATCTTGATAAACCAAACATTAGAAATATCATGATCAATTCATTTTTTTTATGATACATGGTTAATTTTCTAGATGATTTATTATGATAACATAAATAAATGAATTAACAAGCATGTAAGATTGAACATAAATAAATGGATATTATGTAAATGTTTTATCAACTCATGGTAAATAAATTAAGTAAAATAACCTTAATATTAGAAAGACATTTAAAAGAATAAAATAAGAAAATTTAAAACCCCTCAAGTTAATATTATGTCAAAATCATTCCATTATCTAAAATTAGACGGACCCATAGTTAAATTGTCAGTTAAATGATTTTTTAGATGCAAATTTAATTATTCATAGGTATAAATTAATATAGTGGGTTAAATTAGATGAAATTATTTTAAATTTATTGACCTTTATTTATGAAATACATCTTTGGAGGCAAGTGTGGAAGAAATATGAGCGAGTTTTTCAGGATTGGGGAGTCCGCTCATTTGATAAAGGCGGTGTAAGCTTGCAATTGGTAAAAAAACATATCAAAATACATCACTATAATTTACATAGTATTTTTATAGATTATAATATGGGAAATATATATCCTTTACCTAGAACTCCCATGTGATAAGATATTTGTAATGACACGAACTGTTATAAGTGAAATTTCCCTTTTCATTTAATTAAATGTCTTATTTTAAAAATGGATAAAGAAAACACATACACTCTATTTGTTTTATTATTTCCAATTATAATTAAATGACTATTAATTATCCTTACAATTGATAATATATACAATAAATAGTGATCACATTACTAGTATAAATATAGAGTTTTAACAAATTCTTTCGGCACAGACAAAAGAGGTGATGAACTCAGCTAGTTGGATCATTCCCTATGAAGCCCATTTATCATATCTTTTGAGGGAGACAATAATTTTGGGATTTTCCAAATATCAATCCCAAAATGTGATCCAATAACTTAATCAAGAGTGAAAACATTTATTGAAGAAGAGAAAACTCATTGAGATCATGCCCCAAACCATGTTCACCATACAACCCTATGAAATCCCCCTCATCTCACACCTTACTATTAGCGTGTATTTTGGTATAATAAAGGTATATGTATCAAGTACCTAGAATTATTGTTATGTAAATAATTTTTTTATAGAAAAATGTATATACTTTCATTCTATTATTGATACTTTGTAAATGATTTTTAAAGAACAAATAATATCTTTGGTTAATATTAAAATTCAATTAATAAATATAAATTTGAGAATTAATGAATTTCTGAAATAAATAACATTTTAATAAAATATTATCATTATAATACTTTTATTAAATATAAATGATCATATAATTTTTTATGAAGTCAAAGGTAATCTTTATTATGAGTTGAAAACTGTTTTTTGTCAAAACAATTCGTTAAATGTCAGTTTTCATTTTAAAATGGAAAATTAATATATTTTTATAATTATTTAGATAAAATTAATATTATTTATGGAATCATGTTATTGAAATTATCCAACAATTAGTTTTTCATAATTTTCTAAGAGAGTTGAATTTTTTGGTGAAAATTAAATACCTTATAAATATATAGGGTGTTTTATGACATCACAATGGACTAATAGTGATTTAATAAACATTATAAAATGGATATTAGGAAATATATTTTTTTTCCTTTAAAATAATTTTATTTTTGATTTTTTTGACTTTTTTTATAAAGCCTTAGTAAATCCTCCAAAATGTATAATATATTTTATTATTTTAAATTCATTTCATTAATAATGTGACTCACCTCCACATAATAAATGATAATATTTTAAAATATTCATCCCATGGCCTTATAAAATAATTTTTTTCTACTCCACTTTGGAAAAAACCATGGGAAGGTTTATTTTTTTGAATATCTAATTATATAGATTCCAAAACCAGGTTTTGAAAAATATTAAAGAATTCCTCTCTCATTTCCTATATACACCCAAACAACCTCCCACTTCTCTTCACCCAAATATAATTGGAGAAAATACTTATTGTTTTATCCCCTATCTATAATCTTCCTAAGGTTCCCCAATATCTTAATAATTCCCCCTTTAAACTTTTTAATTCACACACTCAAGAAAGGGTGCCTTCAATTATCATTTTCATCCTAGTTGACTTATATTTTTACACCATTTTATTTTCATTTAAAAATGATATATAATGTTTTATAACAATTACCATAATTACATTATTATTTGTTTAATGATGATATACCCCTTTATGTCTCATTAATCCCTCCCGTGTACACTTGTTACCATGCTGAAATTTCGTAAGAGTTATTCCATTTCTCCTCTTTCTTCAAGTTTCTTTATTATGTCACACCTTATAATTCAAAATTAATTATGTTGTTACAAGTATTTATATGACCCTATTACTATCTTTTTCATGTAAATATGATGAGGTACCCCTTTCTCTCTCATCAAACATTTTTATGAATTTTTAAGTCACGCTGTTAGGCTGCCAAAATTGCACCACAAATTTCCATTCCAAAACAATTGTGTAATGAAAACCATACCCATTACCTATCAAGGGTGTTCATTTTTATGAACATGTACCTTTTTATTTAGGACTTAAAAGTATTTATTCCACACCCCTTTATCATGCAATAAATTATGTTGTTGAATGAATCCATGTTTTTTGATCTATGTGTCACACTTAAGCATGAGAATGAAATGAAAGTGATAGGTGAAACTAGAATTATATATCACTCCAATTCATTGGATAATGTTTAGAATCATGATATATCATGTTTGGAAAAGGTTTTACCTGATTACTTTATGAGAATTTTTCCACTATGATGTCTTGGCAGTTTAGCGTTGTCCTATGATGCAGTGTTTTATCTTGTTTCCACATTTCCATATTATTAATATCATGTTATATCATACTTTATGGATAATGTTCCTTTATTAATCACTAATATTCCTTTACAATATTTTATTATTATCATAATTTTATTTCACGTTTACTCCCTTACATAGATTTATAGATTACCCCTTTCTTATGTATGTCCACAGGTTATCCCATGAAATGTTACGTATGAAGGAGTGTAGTGATCATGTAAAGGAAGTTTTAAATAATGATGGTGTATTCCATTTTTTAATTTGTAATTTAATGTTCCTAATTTACCAAAAAACTATTCCTATTGATTTTTCAAGTTGTATTATGTGTAATTTTATGTCATTTAATCATGTATGAATGTAATAAAAAGAACAGGGTTGTTTTAGTTTTCATCCTAAGAAAGTTTAGTTATTTTTGGAATTAGGAATAGAGAACTCTAGTGAAAGCCTTAGGAATAGAACTATGTATAAGAAAAACATACCTAAATCTTGGTGAGTATAGAGTAAGTTTCTTATAAAGAGAATAAATCCCAATATGTATACGAACAAGTGGATGTGGCTATGACATATATTTATTTAGGGGTAATGGCCGAAAACACCGCTTTGAGCTAGACTCAAACAATAACTAGTGCATGATAAAATTCCATTCTGCACTTCTACTTTGACACTACAAGGGGAAATTATTTTGTAAATTCATAAGCTTAGTACAAACCATTATTAGAAGCACAAAACCCCCATAAGAATATACGTTAGGAAATAGATCATGGATAAAATAGACTGAAGCCTAGAAATTCATAAGTAAAGGAAATAAATGTAATTTATATGTTGTCCCGTTAATGTCATTAGATCCCCCATAATGTATTTAATAGTCTAAAATACTTACCACTAACTTTTCATTTATTATAGCCAATGGCTGGTAATAGGAGGAATCATGCTAACAATGGATGCGAAGATCAATGAAATAATTGCTCTAATGAGTTTCCCAATCAAATGGGAGAGGGAATCAAAAAAAATTCCTAATACACTATCAGTTAGCTCATGTTTTGAATAGAAACCTCGATCAAGAGGAAATTGTAACCCCTCTAAGAAATAATAAGTCACAATTGATAGCTTCGTGAGAAAAGGCCTCAAACTTTAAATGAATCATCTGATCCCTCAATTAACAAAGAATGGATTAACTTCATTTAGAAAATCATATCCATCCATCAATACTTAAAAAAAGATAAGTTTTATCTGGCTGTATATCATATGGAGAGTGATGCTGATCAATGATTGGTAGTGATAAAAAATATTAAGCATAGAGAAGTGATCGAGGTGATGGGATGGGAGGATATCTGGAAAATGTTTTTCAATAAATATTTTATTTACACCCTAAAAATTATGATGGAAAGAGAATTCCTTTCCCTCAAGAAATAAGATGAGAAATCCATTAGGGCGTATGAGATAAACTTTACTAGGATTGAATGATGGGCCTTTGGGATTGTCATTACCTCTGAATTCAAGGTTGATCGCTTCTTTGGTGAGCTAAAACCTAGCCTCTAGAAAGCCTTGGAAATTAGTAACTTTGATAAAAATGAGGAAATTTGTAGATGATCCCTCAATATTAAAATAGAGATCAGATAATCTCCAGGGGATCACAGGGATAATAAGTGCAATTGGAGTTAAATTATAGAAAACCGATAAAGCGATCTAATGGTGCCAAGAAATTTCAACTCCCCAATTTTTAAAGGTGAGTAAAGAATAACCCAAGAAATTTCTTTAAGGGGATGGGGAAATGATTTAAGAGTGGTAAGTAAGGGGACCTATCCAGTGATTTTTTTCAAGAAAAGATGGCCACTGCAATGGAGGAAAGGAATGCTGCAGTAAATCCTTAGCGCACTATACATTATTAGAACTACAAGGAACCGATGAATTTCTCAAACCAATGCACTGAGCCAAGGGATTTTGGAGGAACCAAAAACCTCCAAGGCAACAAGGGAGAAATTTTCCCATCGCTACTACTGAAGTGAATACCAACAACAAAGTTGTGACAGATACACTAGTACTTCATACAAGAATAGAAAACGTACTTGTTGATTATGACTCTACGCATTCTTTTATATCCCAGAGGTTTAGTAGAAAAATACAAACGCCAAAAGAAATCATGGAAGTGGATATGTTGGTGAAAAACGAAAATGGTGAAATTATAGCTTCCCATGTATATAACTCCTCCCCGATCACAATTTGTGGATTGAACTTTTTGGTTAACCTTAACATACTCTCCTTGGAGTAATTTCATGCAATAATTCGCATGGATTGTCTTTCCCAATATATATCCTAATTAAATTTACATTATAGGGAAATCAATCTCTATATGGAAAATCAACCCCTGATTATATACAAGTGAAGGGAAGAGGATTAATCTTCTTTAGAACCATAATCCCATGAAAGGATATTACTTCCATATAATCACGAATATCTTGTTCAGATGATCGAGTATAAGGAAGGAACCATCCTTGAAGACAAATATATTGTGAGGGAATTCACTTTTTTGTCTACCAAGGAATTTCCTAGTCTTCCTCCTAACTGATATGTTGAATTCTAGATTGATATTATATATAGAGAATTTCAAATATGAAATAATCTATGTAGAATGGATTGTTTTGAACTTGAGGACCTTAAGAAAAATCTACAAGAGAGTATGAATAAAGTGTTTATATGCCCAAGTGATTCATTATGGGGTGAAATAGTCCTCTTCGTCAAGAAGAAGGATAGATCAATGTGCCTTTTCATTGATTATCACGAGCTCAAAAAAACCACTATAAAGAACAAGTATCATTTTCCACTAATTGATAACTTGGTGAATTATCTACATAGAGAACAATAATTATTGAAGTTGGATCTATGGTTGTGATATTACCAAGTAATGGTGAAGAAGGTAGATATCCCCAAGAATACTTTTCGTACAAGGTTTGGGCCTTATGATTTCATAATGATTTCATTCAGACTCACTAATGCTCCAGTAATATTCGTGGACTTTATGGATAGAGTATTTAGATATTACGTCGACATATTTTTGGTAGTATTTATAGGTGATATTCTAATATTCTCCAAAAGTAAGAAGTGGAATGAGGATCATTTAAGCACTGTTCTAAGGACCTTGCAAAAGAAAAATATTTATGAAAAGTACAAAAAATTTGAGTTATGGTTGAAGGAAGTATCTTTATTGGGGAATATCATCACAATAAATTGGATATATATGGACCCTTCAAAGACTAAGGAAATTGAAGGATGGCTGAAGACATCATATGTGACAGATATCTGTAATTTACATGGATTACCTGGGTATTATCGTCGATTTGTGAGAAATTTCTTGCGATTTTTAAACCCTCTAACCAAGATAACTCGTAAGGGAGTTAAATTTTCTTGGAATGATGAATGTGAATATAGATTCATGGAGCTAAAAATGAGGATTATCACTACACCCATGATCACACTAGCCATAAGGTGAGATATTTTTGTGGTATTTATTGATGCTTCAAAGAAGGGCTTGGGATGTGTGTTGATGCAAAATGACAATGTCATTGCCTATGCTTCAAGGTAGTTAAAAGTTACAGGGAGGAACTATCGAACACATGATTTGGAGTTGCCTATAGTGATCTCTGCTTTAAAAATTTGGTGACATTACATCCTTAGGAAGAAGTGTGAAATATATATGGACCACAAAATTCTTAAGTATATATTAACATAGAAAGAGTTGAATATGCAGCAATGAAGGTGGTGGGATATGATCCATGACTATGACTATTCAATTCACTACCATATGGGGAAAGTGGATAAAGTGGTAGAGGTGAAAAGTAGAAAGGATCCATCAACTCTATCATTGATGAAAATTGAGAAGGGTCAATTCTTCCAAGACTTGAAGAGGATGGGAATGAGAATCATAAAGGAAGCAAAATCATTAATCCTTTCACAAATGGTTGCTAAAAAATATCTTTTAGAGAAGTTAATGGGTGATCAAAGAGATGATGTGGTAATTTAGAAGAACATAGAAACTATTAAGAAAAGTAAATACTTAGAGTTCAATATTAATGAAGAAGTTTTTGTATGATTTGGGTCAAGACTATGTGTACCATCAAATTCTAGGTTAAATAAGTAGCTATTGGATGGTGCACATAGGTCAACCTACTCTATCCACCATGGAATCAAAAATATGTATCGAGATCTCTAGGAACACTTTTGGTGGGAAAATATAAGGATTAAGATCATAGAATATACATTAATATGACTTGTATGCCTTCAAGTCAAGGAATAAAGGCCCAAATCCAAGGGGATGATGAAAACATTACCTATAACTACATGGAAATGGGAAAACATAATAATGGACTTTCTCACCAGGATTCTTAAGACATCTAGAGAAGACAATTCTATCTAGGTTATGATGGATTGTATTAAAAGTATAGCACATTTCATTGTGATTTGAGAGGATTTCTCAGTGGATCCACATGCATAGATATACTTCAAAGAGGTGATGAGGCTGAATGGTGTACCACTATTTATTTTATCTGATAAAGATCCAAGATTCACCTTTGTGTTCTTGAAGAGTCTCCAAAATGATCTAAATACAAAGTTAAACTTCAACATTTCCTATCACCTTCAAACATATGGGCAATCGGAGTGGACTATCTAGACACTTGAGGACATGTTGAGAAAATGCTCAATAGACTTAAAAGGGGGATAAGATCAATATATTCTTCTGGTTGAGTTATCTTTCCACAACAGTTTCCAATCAAGCATCCAAATGTATCCCTATGAATCCTTTTTGGAGAAGTGGTGTAGAACACATGCATGTTGGGATGAATTTGGGGAATGATAACTACTTGATCTTGAAATGTTTAAGGAAACAGTTGATAGTATTAAGACCATTTAGCTTCACATCAAGGATGCTCAGAGTCTACCGAAAATCTATGACGTGAATCATCAATAATACCTATAGTTTGATGTTAGGGATATGGTATTCATCCACATATCTCCATGGAAGAGAGTAATTATATTTGGGATGAAGGGAATGCATAGTTAGAGGTACATTGGCCCTTTGAATCATTGATCACATCTGAGCATTGGACTACCGACTAGCAGTACCACTTAACCTGTCTCAAGTACATGATATATTCCTTGTATCCCTCTTGAGAAAGTACAAACTAGACCCATATCATGTACTCGATCTAGATGTGGTACCATTGGATAATGGCCTCTCTTCTGAGGAGAATAAAATGAAGATCTAAGATCATAGAGAAAAAAATCTCTGGAATAAGACGGTGGACCTGGTCCAAGTGTTGTTGAGAAACCAAATGTTTGAAGAAGAAACATAGAAACCAGAGGGGGTGGTGAAATAGAATTACCCTCATCTATTTTAATGTGGGAAATAAAATTTCATGGGAAAATTTTCATAAGTGGGGAGGATTAAAACAACCTGAACTGTTATAAGTGAACTTTCCCTTTTTATTTAATTAAATATCATATTTTGAAAATTTTTTATAGAAATCACATGCACTCTATTTATTTTATTATATCCATTTTAATTAAAATGACCACTATGTATCTTTATTTTTGATAATATAGCTGTTGAATAGTGATCACCTAACAAGTATAAATATTTGATTTTAACAAATCCTTTCAACATAGAAAAAAGAGCAGCTGGACTCAACCAATAAGAAGTTTCCCTATGTAGAATATTTAACAGATCTTCTAAGGGAGATAGGATTTCTGATATTTTTACTAGACCAAGACCAAGCCGAGATCTAACAACATAAGCATGTACTAAATTGTTTACAGGAGAAGTTCAAGCTCATCGATATCACTACTCAAACAATGATCATTGGGTGGACCCAAAAAATCCCCACCATCGCACACATGATTCTTTGGGAGAATGTTGGTGTAATACAGGGATATGTATCAATACCCTAGCTTTATGGTTATGTATATTATTATTTAATAGAATAATGAATATACTTTCATTATATTATTGTTACTTTGTAAATGTTTTTTAAAGCACAAACAATTTAATTGGTTAATATTCAAATTCAATTAAGAAATATATTTTGGTGAATTAATGGATATTTAAAATAAATAACATTTTAAAAAAATATTATCATCAAATTAATTTTATTAAATATAAATGATCATATAAATTTTATCAAGTCAAATGTAATCATTATTAAGGATTAAAAACTAATTTTTGGTCAAAACAATTCAATAAATGTCGGTTTTCATTTTAAAAGTGGAAATTGAAATATTTATTGAATTATTTAGATAAAATTAATATTATTTTTGGAATCAGGACAAGAAAATTATCCAACGTATAATTTTTCATAATTTTCTGAGACTTTCCAATTTTTTGAAAAAAATTAAATACCATGTAAATATATATGGTGTTTTATGAAATCATAAAGTCCCAATAGTGATTTAATAAACACTATAAAATGGATATTTAGTCAAATATGTGTTTTAAATTTAAAATAATATGATTTTATAGTTTTTGACTTATTTTATGAAGCCTTAGTGAATCCTCCAAAATATATAATAAATTTTATAATTTTAAATTAATTTCATTAATAATGTGACTCACCTACACATAAGAAAGGATAATATTTTAATATCTACATACCTTGGAATTATAAAAAAATGTTTTTAACACCTCTTGGGAATAAAAAAAGTGAAAAAATAATGGAAAGGTTTGTGTTTTTTAATATTTAATTATATAAATTCCAAAACCTAAGTTTGTGAAATATTAAAGAAATCCCCACTCATTTACTATATAAAACCACAAAATTTCCCACTTATCTTCACTCCAAAATCCTGGTATCATGTCCTTACTCTTTAATCCCCTCTCTATAATTCTCCCTAGGTTCCTCAATCTCTCATTAATCCCCTCTTTATGTTTTTTAAGTCACACACTAATGTAAGAGTTCCTTACATTGTCATTTTTATCCAAGTTTCCTTATATTTTGAGACCATTTTATATTAATTTAAAAATGATTGGGTATGTTTTGAACCTCCCCCATAATGTCCATATTATGTTTTAATGATGATATACCTCTTTATCTCTCATTAATCTCTCCCATGTACACCTGTTACCGTGCCAATACTTCGTAAGAGTTATTCCATTTCTCCCCATTCTTTAAGTTTATTTATTATGTTACACCTTATATTTCCAAATTCCTTCTGTTGGGAAATTTATTTCTGTGTCCATATTAATGTCCATTTCATTTACATATGATCAGAGACTCCTTTCTCTCTCATAAACGCTGTTTATGAATTTTCATATCACAACATTAGGCTGCTGAAATTGCACCGTGAATTTCTAGTAAAAAACAATAATGTTGTGAATTCCGAACCCATTCCCAATCAAGGGTGTTCAGTTTTATGAACATATAACATTTTATTGAGGTCTTACATGTATTTATTTCACACCCCATTATCATGGACCAAATTATGATGATGAATAAATCCATGTTTTATGATCTCTTTGGAACACTTAAGCACGAGAATGAAATGAAAGCGACGGGTGCACCTGGAATTATATAGAACTCTAATGCATTGGTAAATGTTTAGTATGATGATAAGTCATGTTGGGGAAGGGTTTTATCTGATTAATTTATGATAATTCTTCCACTATGATTTCTTGTCTGTTTAGCCTTGACCTATGAAGCATTATTTTAAGTTGCTTCCATTTTTCCATGTTATGAATATCATGTTATATCATGCTTTATGATTCAAGTTATTTTATTCCTCACAGATAAGCCTTGCCTAACATGTATTATTATCTCCATGTTATGCCATGTTTACTCCATTACTTGGATTTATATGTCACCACTTTCTTATTTTTTTCCTTAGGTTATCTCGTGTAATGTTATGTATCAAGAAATGTCGTGGTCAGGTATATGAATTTTTCAATAGTAATGTTGTATTTCATGTCTTAAGTTATTTTGTAATGTTCTTAACTTCCCAGGACACTAGTCTTATCGAAATTTCCGGTTGTATTAAGTGTAATTTTATTTCATTAAATCATGTATAATTGTAACAAAAAGAACAAGGTTTTTATAATATTTCCTAATTTTATGGGGAAGGTTTTTGAGAATTGTTGAAATAGTGGGAGATTAATTAAGATAATTAAATTGTTATGACTAAAATACTATGGTAATAAAGTAAAGTAATAATTATATTTTCTTATATTGTTGTAATAATGTGTAAATTTCATTGACCATCATGACCATATGATCAATATTTGGGAAGGAAAATATCCTTAACTATAGAAACTTTTAATAATGGTATAGGTGGTCATGCATTGTGTTTCACTATGAATATAATCTTTATGTGATAGAATTGCCAATTCCAGATTTTCATACTAAGAAAAAAAGTTATGAAGAGTTCAATATCCATTGATAATTGTAAATTTTTTCTATTTATGTTCAATTTTATATATATCATCCATGTAAAAAAAATCATGAAGTCATATAAGAACATGTGTTCATACATCATGCTCTAAATTCACTTTGATCTTTATTAGGAGACTAGTATACATGAAAAGATTGAGATCTATAAAGTTCAATTCATGATCAATAATATAGATGGTGTGAGAAATGAGACTGATGTAGTGAATATTATTGGCTATATTTATTTTCTAGAGATTCTATGGCTAAAATTACCCAATGAATTGGAAACTGATATTTTTTTCATCACTATAGTGAACTAGGATTCTCATATGTAGATATTATATATTTTTAGATGAATTTTCAATACATCACTAAAAAATACTCATGAGGACTATAATAGTTTGGTTCCATTGGAGACTAGGTACACAATATACTAATTTGGTGAAATATCTTTAATTTATTTTAAACTTATTTCTGTATTTTGTACTCTTTTTAGAAATACCATACTACATTTGTTTTTTCAAAACATGAGGAGTGGAAACATAAAAAATGGAGAGCTTAAATTCTCAGTATGTGTAAACAAGGGATATATCTATATAACATGAGAATATAGTAATGACAACATGAGAATAACATTATAAAACCATACCCTGCATATCATAGATCCTAAACATTAGGGATGTAATAAATCTCAGTAGTTCATGTGGCATGAATCATAGTGAAAGTAAAAAACACGAGCCATGAAAACATAACATTGGAATATGACATTGATATATGAAATACACACTAGATAATAGAATTTTAAGATTTTCAAATATAGATAGGTTCACTCATTATATTAATTAAAAGAAATTCGACCCTTACATAAACTTATGTTCATGCAACCACATACACACATAACAACATGGACATGAAATATAAGTCCATGCGTAACATTGTGAATATTTAATCAAGTTCACACCTAACATTGGGAACATATTATCAGGTTCATGAATAACATTTTGAACATGTAATCAGGCTCACACAAAAAATTGTGAACTTGTAATTTGGTTCACACATAACCTATTTACTCATGGTTTTTCTATATCCTCCCATTACATTGGTTTCAGATATAGGTACCACTTGTAAAATAATGAAAATAATATGTATGTGTGCCACAAGGTAGAAAGTTAATCATATCATAACCCATTAAATGAAATGGGTTTCTTCAAAATTTAATCATATCATAACATATAGAAAAGAGATAGATTTTATAATCATTTCATTATTTCAACATAGCACAAACCATGGAAAAATAAGCAAGGTTTATATGAATTTTACGATGGTATAAATTGTGGAAGAGAAAAAGGTTTCATAAAAATCATGTAAAGATAAAACATTCATAGAATGAATAATAATGGTATCCATGGTTTGTATCATCAACAAATAATAAGTAACACCAAAGGATTTAATCTTATATGGATAATTATTTTGAAAGATAACTTGAAAAATCTCTTGATAAAAATCAAATTTATTGAAAATAAAATTTTAAAACTAAAGGTTCATAATTTCATTTAATGTAATTTTATTTGAAAATAATAATGAACCTTATAAATAAATATCCAATTCAAATAATACTTATGATAGTAGAAACTTACATTCATTCCATACATGTTAAAACAATTATTCATTCAAAATTTTCAGTAAAATTCAAATGAACATTGTTTAGAAAAAAACATGAAGATTACTTTGAAAAAAAATTATAAAGAATTGAAAAATGGGTAAAAATTTATTTAATAAATAGTTTTAATAATATTAAAATATTTTTATAAAACATGGTTTTGGAAGAAAAATGGTTTTTGATCGAAGAAAAAAATGATGACAATTTTTATTAATAAAAATTTATTAATTATTTTATGTAAACAATTGTTAAAAAATGGTTATATTACATGAAAATATCATGAATAACTATATGAGAATAAAATTCAGGAGAATTATTGATAGATATATCATGATATTTCATCTTTGGAGACTTAATCATAAACAATCCTGATATATGATGAGATTGTAACATAAATCCTTTTCCATATTGGTAACATTTGATACACCGTACATATGAAAGAGAGATATTAAAATGGATATGTAATCATTATAATATTTAGGAAAATAATTATAAAATATATTCATGGGTAGTATATACATCTCATAAAATAAATATGTGGTGAATATGGCATGTGCCTCAGCGAAGTAAAAAGTGATATGGAAATCCATTACCTTAAGTCTCGACTTTCTTCGTACACATTCAAACATAATTTATAATCAATATAATTTTATTATAAATCTATTATAAAAAAATAATTTAATATATTATAACATATATTATTTACATATGAACATTCACTACCCTTTTAGTACAAATTCCTAGTTAAAATTACGTTTTGAGTAATAACTGCATTGTTTTTCATATATGTTTTCATTTTTTATATTTGGTCTCTTTACTTTGATCATGGTTAGATAATATTAATAAAAATAACATTAAATAGTTATCATATTTATAAATAAATTATGCTTCAAAGTCCAATCACTAAATATTTGTTTGATAAATGATGTATGTTACGATCATGGAGACGATAGGTCGTACATACGCATGAGTAACGATTTCATTTTTCAATGATCATTACTAAAAGGAGGTAAGTAATATTTTAAATTTATTTACTGATAATAATATAATAAATAACATATTATTATTTATATATTTTTATAAAAATCATCCATTTGCTGGGGTGATGAAAATAGAGAGTCATATTGCTTGGTTAATGTGGTTGTCCACATATACACGAACAATGTAATCATATTTCAGTGAGTGAAAAGTTAAGAAAGAAAATGGTATTTCATATTTTCAGAATGATAAATATTAAATTAGAATTTTAATAATTTTATTTATATCACATATATTCAATAAATTAATCCTTATTTTTTCCATGAAATTTTATAGTAGAAAAGAATCACGTTGATTCACGAGGTGGTAGTCTATCGTACAAATGAAAAACGTTATCATATCCCCTATGGAATGGAAAGTAAAAAGATATATTTGATATAATGACTCTAGATATAAAATTATGGTATATATATAAAAAATATATACTTTATATCCATCATCATACCCACCAATAAGAGGTTGTAATGTTAAAACAAATGGCATTGCTTCAAGACATGATTGTCCACTGTATACATGAATGATGATTTCATATCCCATTTGATAAAAGTGTAGATAATTTTAGGCTATTAACTTATCCTAAATAAATTATTAGTGTATAAAAGATTCTGTTTTTATTATATCATAATGGTATAGTAATAATTTAAGGAGGTGGATAAATAAATAACATAAAAACACTTATTGAATAACTTTACTTATTCATCGGGTAAGCTCTTATGGTTTAGACCAAAAGACGTCCTAAGTAGTCTTTATGACAAAAATAAGGATTATAGTATGAGAGTAGGTAATTTGGTAAGTTATTTGTGTATTTATTTTCTATAAAAATTGTTTTATGGTGTGAATAAGAGGGGAGATGAGCTGGCCTTTTATAAGTGAGTTGAGTGACACACTTGTTATTTTTGAGAAGAAAAAGGTGTACCCACATTTTTCATATGAAAAAGGGTCCAAAAGGGTTTATTATTGATCATTAGTCATGATAAGGTCAATATATGTCCATAAAATGTATTTTAGATAACTATTATGTCATTTTATTCCTTTATCTTTTTAGTTTAACCCCTTTGTAAACCGATTTCTACCTTAACCACGATAATTTATTTTTACTGTTTTCACTATTCACTTTTTCTACAAATTAAGTTAAACTTATCATATAATAAAAATTATTATTATTCAAAATATGGATTCTATTTTTTGTAATTAAATTCATATAAGTAGAAATAAATTAATTTAGAATAAATCACATAGATGTGACAAGAATAATTGTTTTCAAAGAGAAAATATCCAAAAGTTTACATGTGTTTTATCAGAAATTAAAAATTAAAATGATTAAAATGAATTAAATTGTATTAATAAATATATATATATATATATATATATATATATAATTCCACTAATATCAATTTTTATAAAATTTAAAACCTAAGTTAATGTTACAAATAATTTAAATGAAAAGGCAGTTTTCAATTAAAATTTAGTATCTTTTTCTATTTGTAAAAAAATCACCCTAAGATAAATTCGACATTCTAATTTCAAAAATTAAATTTATTTTTTCAAAGAAGTTCTTTAAAATTTTGAAAAATTATTTCTGAATTAAGTTCTCAAAAATTCAAAAAACTTCTTTCTATAATATATATTTTTTTGGACATAAAATTTATTTATTTATAACTCTTATCTTGAAATAAAATAGGTTGAATGTTAATCTGTTGATTGAATATATACTATATAAATTTTATTAAAATAATTGAAAAAAATAGGTTTGTTTAATTTTTTTTGGTGAAACTCATTTTTTACCAAAAGATTTTACTTTATTTTAAAATCATTTTTCTTTTCTTTTATAATTAATTATTCCCCAAAAATTTCATTTTATTTACATTGGTAAATCATATACTTTCATAATTAAGTTAATTATATTTATTCCCATCATTCAAATGGGAAAGGGATAAAAATCATTTTGTGTAATAATATTTTAATAGTTTGTTAAGTTTTATTTAAACTAAGTGTTGTTTGTATCACAAGATAAATTAGTGATTCATGTAATGGTAAAATATTAGAGAGAATAAATAAATTTGAAATTTTTTTCATAAAATATCATTGTGTTATATTACACCCCCTTAAAATTAATTTTCACACAACTTTCATCACTTTATTACCAACAATTTAGGGTAATTATGCCTCATTACATCCTCAAGTTCCCACATAATTTTTTGATGCTGGTGGATACACCATATATTTTTGATTAGGTGAGTAGTCTTTTTCATAACACTTTCTCCATTTGACCCAGAATCATAACAGATTGTTCATTATAAGAAATATCATGCTCTATTGGTTTGAACTATGATTTCAATACATGTGATGGATTAAGTATTTGCTTCCTCAAAATAGATACATGGAACACAATGTGAACCTGAGGGATTTTCCTTACAAGTACCAAACAATAATCTACTATTACAATATGATCAAGAATTCCAAAGGGACTGATATACCTAGGGATTATTATTACCTTATTTCATCTGGGGATAAATTCATAGGAAGACCTTATCCCCAAATTTAAATTCTGTATCACACTCATGATTATCTGCATAAGATTTTTGTTAAGTTTTCTAAGTTGTGTTGCTGAATGTATGAAACCTTATCTTCATTTTCAATATCTTTCTCAGGTCCAAATATTTTTGTTTCTATAAATTTCTTTCAGCACATTGGAATTATACACTTCTTCCCAAAATGTTCTTCTTAATGAGCCATATGGATACTCAAGTGAAATGTATTTTTGTAAGAAAATTCAACTTCAGGAAGTTATTGATCCAAAAATTATTTGAAATACATGGAAAAATATGTTAGCATATCTTATAGGGTATGAATTATTCTTAAAGACTGAAAATCTATTTTTTGATGATATGCAATGCAGAAACTCAACTCTATTTCAAGATCTAGCGAAAGACTACACCAAAACATCGAGGTAAACTTCATGTCTTAATCGGATAAAATTAAATGATGACCCCATGAAACATTAACACTTGCATAATATATATTATGGGAAGAGGGTATCGAGAGAAATATTCTCTAATTTCAATAAAGTATGCTGACTTCACAAGGTGATCAAGTACAACCCATAATTACATCAATATCAAAGATGAGATAAACCCTAAAGGTTACTAGTGAATTTAATAATATGTCTAGAAGGAGAAAAGGATGTTCTCAAATATTTTTCCTTAAAACCTATAAAAAACCAATAAGCTCTATTGTAATAATTTTCTCTTAAAATATCCTTAAAATTGATAAAATACCATTGTATAAAACTAAAAAAGGGTTTCAATGACCTTGAAATTATGATCAGCCTTAAACTCATAAACCCATGATGTTATTTATAACTCTAATTTTAATCTTACATGGGTACATGTACACTCCCAAATATTAATTCATCCATTATTCCTTATATAAGATCAGATATTATGTAAAAAAGTTTCATTTTAATATCCGGTTCATCTTTACATGGATAGAATATAAAATGTTATTTCATTGTTCCAGAATCCATGTAGAGGGGGTTAATCACATAAAATTTCACTAAAGGATAAACAATACAATTTTCATAGGGCTCAATCATACTAAATAAAATATAAAATTACCAATGTAGGAGGGGAGTATAAATGTTCCCTAATTATCATGATTCACTTTATACATATTATGATTTTAACATATTTCCCTTTTCCCATTTTCTTAAGAGGTTTTTGTGGTTTATCATCCACATTTTCCCTTTGATTGGGGCATTGAATAACATAATTTTCATACTCTATGCACTAAAACCATTAGAGTGTGGGCGGTGTAATATTTTGAGCTTTCTATATATTCATTTCATTTACTATCCTCATCAAACTAGTTCTACATTATTTTTCATGATGGCTAGGCTTCCCACACTTGAAACACCTTCTTTTTCTTTCTAGGAAATGCCTGTGTTATCCTTCCCACAGTTTTGAAAAGTAGGAGTTTAAACCTTTTCTTTCATATATGTGATATAACATTGAAATTTATATGGAACCATATATTCCATTTCCAATCACTATATCCCAGAGGGGTTCCAAATTCAAATTCCACTTTTAGTTTATATAGAGAAATTTATTTATTGAATCCAAAGTCCCTTTTAGATGATTCCCATCAGATATTTGTTTTTAAGACACTAAAGAATCAGTAAAACCTGCTTTTAAGATGAATGATAATACCTACTAAGAACCTCACAAGTCTTGAAAATTTTTATTCATTAGTACCAAATGATTAATCCTCCTCCTAGTCAATCTCATGTAACTATATCTCTATTTTTGTCTTAAGAATACAAGGAAACTACTTGTAAAGAACAATATTTTAGACAAATACCACTTCATGGAGTCAATGTTTTCTATTTTACTTGTTTTATTAGTAATACTACATCATTTATATGCCTAACCTTTCAAATATTGTATATCTAAAATTAAGTTTTCATGATCAAAACACTAGATAATGGAAAATATATTTTTAGTGGTTCTAATCCATTGCTCAGCAACTAGAGGATCATCAAAACCACTAAAATAAGGTGGTTGTTGTCTTATTAAGGCCACAACAGAACATTGTTCCCCAATATTCTCATTAAGAAGATTATAATGAGTCATAACTTGACAAATTGGTCATATAATAGAAACATGGTTTTTCATTTTATCTCTCATAACATTGGATTTCTCAAGGGGACAATCATTGCATTGTTCATTGCATTCAGCATTGACACAGTTCCTTCTTCTTCCATCCATTGAGTAAAACTAGAAATCATAATATAAGGAACAATAATCATAGAGGGAAACCAACTTATCATGATAAATACCTTATAGAGTGTCAAAATCATCACACTATTTTTTTAATCTTTGAAACCTTAGGTTTATCATAGTTCATTCATAGTCATAAACTATTTAAGTAATTCATGATGGATTTTAAAGAGTTTTTTTAATTTCCAAATCATATCCCCCTGGAATTTCATTCCAGGTGTATAGTAAGGCCCATTTTCATTCAGCAGGTGATGATTGAATCCAAGTAAATATATTATTTTCATAGTTATTACCCCTAGTTACCTCTATTCTAGATCCATATCAATCTTTAGTATCCAGATGGGGATATAATATCCTAGAAACCACTAACTCAATCCCTTTACCGAACTCAATGAAATTGTCCTATAATTTCACTCATTCTTATACTTTTCATAATAAATATCCCAATAAATATCCTAAAAATATCCCTATGAATGTCAATAATGTTTTTTCATCCTAGTTTGCAAAGGTTAACTAAATGTTTTCCATGATAATAGCTATATTGACATATTATTCTCATACATATATATTGCATCTTTTTAGGTGACCAGTCAATACACTATAAAAATACATGTCTGGGGACTGTAATAGTTTAATGACATTGAAGACTAGGTATGAAATATTCTAATTTGGTGAAAGATATTCAATTTCTCAAATAAAGATCCTTCCATTTAGAAATCTTTATTGACATAACCTACTTAAAACATTTATTCATAACCTAGGGAGAGGAAACATAAGAAAGGGTGAGTTAAGATGCACTGAAAGGGTTAAAAAGGGACATGTGAATATAAAATCAGTATATAGTTATGAGAAAATTAGAATAACAGTTTAAAACCATACCCATTATATCATGTATCATAAACATAAGTCATGACATAAATCTTGACACTTCATTAGACATGAATCATAATGGAATCAAATAACATAATCCATGTGAACATTACATTTTCACATGATAAAGATATGTGGCATACACATCACCTTATAGCATTGTGAACATATATAAATAGATATAGGTTCACTCATTAATTTATGGATATGAAATCACACCTTTTCATAAATTTAAGAAAATGCATACAGATACACACATAACAATATATACACAAAAGAAAGATCCAAACATAACACAGTGGACATGTAATTAGGTTCACATATCATATATTGAACATGTAATTAGGTTCATGCATTACTTATTTACCTATGAGTTTTCCAAATTTATCGAATGCATTGTAGGGAGATATAAGTACCACCCATCACATAATGAAATCATAAGTATGTGAGCCACAAGAACATAAAAAATTAATCATATTATAACCCATGTAATTAAATGGAATTCAAAAACATTTCATCATATCATAACCCATGGAAAATAGTCAGGTTTTATAATCATTTCATCATTCCACAATAGTATAACTCATGGAAAAAGAAGCAGCTTTCATAATAATTTAATCATGGTGTAACCCATGAAGAGAAATTGGTTTCATAAATATATTTTCATGATAAACCATTCATAAAAATAAAAATACATATAATCTTGTTTCATATCCTAAGAAAATCATATGTTACATAAATAGATTTCATATTAGACAAATAATGATTATAAAAGAATGCTTTGAACATTTATTGAGGAAAATAACATTTCTTTAAAAATAAAATCTTAAAAATAAAAATTCTTAAAAATATTGGAAATTATTTTCTTTGAAAATAACCTTGAATATTTTAAAGTAATATTCAATAAAAATGAAGGTCAAGATGGAAAAAAATTCCATTCATGTCGTATATGTTAAAATAAAGATTCCTTCAACATATTTGAAAAAAAATTCCAAATTGGGATTATTTGGAAAAAATGAATATTTATTTCAATTCTAAATAAAATAAAACCTGGGTAAAAATATATTTATTAAATCATTTCAAAAATGTAAGAAACGTTTTTGAAAACATTTTTAGAGAACATGGTTTTGGAAGAAATTGTTTTTGACCGAAGAGAGAAATATAGACGATTTTTCATAAATAAAATTATAAATTATTTTAATAATAAAACAGAGAAAAATGGTAATATTACTTAAAAATGTAATGGATAACTAAAAGGGAAGAAAATTCTTGGGAATTATTAATATATAGATCATAATATTTTAACATCAGAGACTTAATCATAAACATTCATAAGAAATGATGATATTGCAACATTAATCCATTACCACTTTGGTATCATTTGAAACCTAGTCCCCATGAAAGAGAGATCATAAAATTTATATGTAGTCCCCATTATTCTTAAGATAAGCATAAAAAATAATGGAAATTATATACACCACATAAATGAAATAGGTGCTGAATATGACATGTGTATCATAGAAGTAAAAAGTGTGATGGACATCCCTTACTTAATTTGTCGAATTCTTTTGTACAAGTTCAAAAATCTGGAATAATTAATATAATTTTATTATAAATATATTATATAACCATAATTATATATATTATACCATATATTATTTACTTATGACCATTTATTACTCATTTAGTCCCAATTCTTTGTCAAAATCATGTTTCTCATCATAATTGTTTTTTTCGTATATGTTTCAAATTTTTATTTTCTATACAATTAATTTGATCATAATAATATCTTGAATAATAATAATAAAATAGTTATCATATTTATTCATCAATTAAACTTTTAATATGAATCATGATTGATAGTTTTGAGAAATTAAGTACGTTATGATCATTGGAACAGTAGGTCGTACATATACAGAAGTAATGTTTACATTTTTAAATTACCATTATGGAAAGGAGATAATTAATATTTTATATTTATATAACGATAATAATATCATAAATAACATATTTTTTAAATATAATTATAAATATCAAGCATTTGGTGTGGTGATGGAAAGAGAGAGTCCAACTGCTTTGTTAAGGTGGTTGTCCGCACACACACGAATGATGTGATTATAATTCTATGTGTAAAAAGGTAAGTAACAAATGACATATTATATTTTAATAATGATAAAAATTTCATTAATATCATAATTATTTATTTTATATCTCATATATTGATTAAATTAATCCTTGTTATCTTCTTTGTAATGCATTATTGAAAAATGAATCACATCTCTCCGTGTGGTGGTAGTTTGTCGTAAAAATGAGAGACGTTATCATATCTGATATGTAATGTAAATTAAAATATTATATATTATATTAGTAATCTATTGGTATAATTTTTTTATAAATATCCCATATATAATTTTTGGAACTGAATTCCATTTGAGGCCACATATAGCCATCTTTGAGAAACATTGAGCCACAATTTGACTTAGCAGAAAATTCCAAACACACTAAGGGAGCCGTGCATAAGTTTGGATGATTTTGCATAAGATGGAAATCCATGCACAATGTTATCACATTCCCAATGTGATTTCAAAGGAATTATATCAGGCTGGTACTTCCAAAAAACGGCCAAGGAATAGTCACGAAAGAAGATAGGATGATGTAAAAAATACTGCCTCGCAGGTAATGTTTTTACACTCCCAATGCTACATCGACGGACCACTTCCATCCTGAAAATCTTAAGTGGGGTGACCTTATATTTATAAAAGAAATTATTGGAAGTTTCACTTAAGATTTTCAGGATGTGTCGTCTTCCTTTTTTGGGACACATCCCCTGGATATACTTCCATAAGGCATGTTGATCCATCCTTTTGGGCTACTAACCATATGAAAACCCCAACGTATCTAATGGTACATTGCCATGTGTAAGCCTTGATGACATCCAAAACTACATGGACTTGGATCCATGTGTCCTATATAGGTTATGTAGGAATAATCCTAGAGGTTCAAGCCCTTCATCCGCTCCCACATTGGTCCTTCTCTCGAGTCCCTATATCTTAACAAGATCATGCCCCAGCCTGGAGGTTGCATTTCCTTTAGGCCCCTATCCAGGAACTCCATTTTCATAGGTCACCTACTTAGGTATCTCATCGCCCCATCCTGAACTATGTGGACTTGGATTCCTTTCCACTGAGATATGTAGGAATCCTCTCTGAGGATCAATCCCATCAAACCTCACACATTATTCATTCCATCATCACTTCCCCAATTTCCACCCCAATTCTTACCCAAGCTGCCACATCCCAGTGAGATCATTCCATTCACATCACTTCTGCTTTTAGTAAAACCTAAAAATCTAACCATGCATAAGTCCCACAAAATTGATATTCATCTAACCAATAGAAATCCTCGTATGAAGGTTGTATATCCCTATGTAATCCCTGAATCACCCCTTCAAACTATGTGGGTTTTGTTCCCCATCTCTTAAATTGGGTACACATGAAGCCTCCCTGAGGTTCAATCCTTTCCAATGGTAAACCTTGGTGTGTCCCCCCCCCCATCAGGGACCAACATCCCTAATCTTCCTTTAGTGGTGTCTAGATCAACCTTCATGGCTTGAAATTTCCCTTTATGGGACTCACAACCTCAAGTCTGTCCTCATTGGGTGTTACGATCCACCTGTTTGGAAAACATTCCAAGTGCTCCCTCTTAAGGATGTTCCTATATGAAACCCCTCTATAAGTGTTTTGATCAGTCCAATCGATCTCCAAAGGATGTTAAAATCACATCATACCCCATTTTAAACATGGGATGCCAAAAAAATCTCAGATATATGACTTTGGCATAAGATACCCTATGATCGTAGTGGGAAGCCTCGGGTTTCAACACCCTTGAGAATCCATATGATGAGGAAGAATACATGCATTCTAATGTTTATTCATCCAAACATGCTTAGTGATGCCCAACATGACTACTCTCACGACCAAAGTTTTTTTACCTAACCTGACACATTGAAAGATCTTGACTGAAGCAACATCATTAATTGGCATCTACAAAGTGATGGCACCTAGAATGAGTTTCATGAACAACTTCTAAATATTTACAGGACACCTAGACTAGGTGACGAATTCAAAAGAAGAATCCTTTGAAGGATGAACCGACATCCCATCATCCCATTTCAATCAAGGAGAATACATCTCTGAAGAAGTGATGAATGCCATCCACCATTGGAAAGAGTCAATGCAGAAGAACAGCCAACACATCACCACCATGATGCGTGACATAGTAGAAAGCATTGGAAATAGAAATGGTGAACCCGACGTGAAATAGTTAAACTTCAACTATGGGTATTTGTAGAACTCAGGACATCGACAGTTGATAATGTCCCTGGATGCAGTTTTCTGGTGCCCTGTCCTGCAAAAAAAATAGTGGGCCTGACGCGATACTCACCAGAATTCAAGGAAGTTAATTATTGAGAATTCCGATATATATCATTGTCCAGATTGATATCTCTTTATCCAACAGTGTAATACTGAATGACGTTGGGGAGGTGGGAATTTCTTTCCTAGTATCCATACTAATGGCTGGTTCTTCTTACTTTGCAGGCCCCAAACAACTAGAAACCAATCAACTCCTTCTCACCGACATAGGTGCAGGAAAAATGATATAGCAAAAATCCAACACGATTCCACCTTCATCGTGACATCATCTTTGAACACAAATACCAGGTGCCCCAACCCTGCCTAACCATAAAAAATTGTTCCGATGAAGGTGATTGACATTCTCATCTGACAATAGTAGTATGAAGGAGTCATTTACAAGAGGGATTTGTCCCATCAAGACCTGGAGTATTTTGTGCCTCTCCATCACCGCTGCCCCCAAGGGTCGCATAGGGAGCCATTAAACCCCACTCCAATATTCAACCATTTTGGGAGCCTCTCCTTGGAATGTTTCAATGACTCAGTCCCCTATGTCGATGAGGTAAGGTATTTCTATGTCCTCCCAGCTATGAAAACCAACTTGAAGATACTATGGAGGGATCCCACCAGGTCATGGCAATGTTACCAGTTAATGATCCCTTAGACCTAATAATAGGTGATTTATGCCCCTACTCCACCGGACCAAGTCCAGATGACCCGACACCAACCTCAGATGCAAGATCAGGAATATTCCCATTAGGATGTGTAATCTTCTAATGCTTCATTGGCCCACACCACCCCTAGTGCATCTTACTAGGTCCCCACTACTATGAAGCATGGGACCACTTATGCATCATCAAGATCACAACCTCAGCCACCACATGGGCATGACAGGTTGACTCTTTTGGTCACCTATACAGTCAATAATTATCATGGTTCGACCCATAATGATGAGATCTCGTACGAAGGTCCTCCTTGAACCATTTCCATCCATAGTGGAGTTCCCCCTATTCTCACACATAGCATAGAGGTCCTCCCCATGTCACCGACATCATTCCAAGTGGAGGCCCTCCCCATATTGTTGAAATCCAGAACAAAGGTCCTCCCCTTGCCTATGATTCTATATATGGAGGACCTCCCCAAGTTTACTTCGATCAGTACGAAGTTCCTCCTCATGCTACCACATCCAACAAACACAGAGGTTCTCCCCATATTCTCACCAGCTCCAACAAAGGTCCTCTACACTCTAGCACTCCCAACCATGGAGGACCTCCCCATGCATCTATCAATAAAAATAGAGGTCCTCCCCATGTTCTATTTGAGATATGCCCAAGTTCTTCTCGCACCTTGTCTCATCATAGTGGAGTTCCTCCCCACTCTAATGATAGCCTATACGAAGGTACTCCTCTTTTCACAACTAGTTGAAGTGGAGGTCATCCCCACTCTAGCACCAACCCATGTGGAGGTCCTCCATATGGTAAATATTTACCCTACTGTGAAGAACCATCCAAGGGAAGAAGGGTGAACTGTCACTGTCAAAGAAATAACTCTGAGAAGCCCCAGATCGTTGTCAATGTTGTCTATTATTCATATTCAGAAGTAGCATGTGACTCGATGGTGGAGCCTTCACCATGATCCTCTATATTAGGGTGTTGGGTAGAAACATGACGTATTAGTTTTATTCTTCTGAAAATTGAGATGTACCAAATCCCTAAAACCCTCTCTAGGTACATGTAAGAAGAGGAATATTTAGATCCCTTCTACTGTCTGGTCATGAAATCATCTCTTCCATCACTAGAATTATTGTCAACCATGACACAAGATCACATAATGTTATTTTAGGGTTTGGTAGATGATGAGAACCAGCCTAATCCAACCCAAATGACCACCACCCCCACACATGAAGTGGTGGTCGACAACTCATATTATAGTGAAATGATGATGCGATCAATAACACCCTCAAGAGGTGACCTAATAAGCAACAACCTACCATCTCATACAACATTTTATTCACCAACCAGTCAACCAATGAAACAATCTATATCAGTGATGCTGCCAGTTTCTTAGCCACCCCTATTTGAAGAGTAGGGAAACCAAGAGATGGATCGCACTTATAAGCAGATAAATTTATGGGAAACTCTAGCCTCTAACCATTTATCTGAGATGTTCTAGATGATCATGACTACAAACTTTGAAATTTTGGGGTCACTCACCCAGGATAAGGTTGTATGCTTTCGAAAAACCCTATGGGAAACTCATTTCCACCTATGGAACTTTCTGTAGTCTTATCCAAAGTTCCAGTAATATCATGATGATATTATCCAACAATGATGCATGGTCCACCTAGCATCGCTTATAGTGGCTCATCACCCTGCATTACTCGGATTTCACTAGACTCTTTAGTGCAGATGAGTTTAGAGCTTTCATGTGCTCTGTATAATTATCAATGAGGCATCAACATACATTAAAATATGAGGTTGGGGGAAGTATTCTACTCTCTATTTTAGCATGATACTATGAAATATGGACCTACCTAACAATATTGAGGATATGACTCTTAGAACTGTCATGGTAAATATGGATGTTCATGAGATATACCCAAAAAGAGGTGTTGACATGGTATCCAAGGAGGATAGCCCATCCCTTTGGGTATCAAAACACCCAGAGGACCCTAAATGTGTCCAATCCCTTCTGTAGAGACAATTAATTCACCTTGGAGACTTCTATGCATCATTTACCATCAGTGTAAATGCCATCAATGGTAAAGGATTGACTGGGACCTCTAAGACCTCTGACCCATCTGGTTCAACATTGAATATGTAGGTTAATTCTAAAAAGGTCTTATTTAACCAACAGATTGAAGTGAAAAAAAATCTCATTGATGATCTCCTCATCGAGAACCTTGTAGAATAATGTTTGGACTATGATGATCTTCAGTATGATCTAATCCTTCCTCCATTGGGGCAGTTGGGGAAACCATAGGTCCTTCTCAGTGAGTTTACTCCTATTAACTCGATAACCCTGTTCACTCCGGTATGTTAGAGATTATGGATTAATGCATGCTACCATGGTATGTATCACCCAATCTGCCTGAGTTTTGTGAGAATCATCCTAATGACCCAGCTCCGGCTTTCCCACTAGCAGATTCTCAGGTTATTCCTCCAGTAGTTCCACCAGCTTCTCCACAATCTCTTAATCTTTCATACCATGATAAAGAACCTACTAACACAATGTAAGTCTGGAATCATCACCATCTAAGGAATCCCCTTCCATAGGATCCAATGGACTCTCTCATTTCTCACCTCGAGGCCCTTAAGACACAGTAGGTGGAAGTCCCACCTGTTGGAAAGTCGTATCCTATGTGGTTGGATGATATGTCAGAACCACCAAATTTTGGGAATCCTACAGTATCCTCATTCAATAGGATGATAGATACACTGTAGTAGCTGAACCACTTTATTTCAAGGTGTGTACCCATGTTGGGAACTCAAGCACATTAAGAAGCTGGCAAGATCCATTTTTTGTGCAGATATTGGAAGATCCTACATTTATCTGGTACAACCAGTTATCAATCAGGGACACAGAAGGTCTAGAAGAACTTTGCAGAAAATTTCTTTATCATTTCATTTCCACCACTCGCAAGCCCAGTATTGACGGCCTCTTCAAGTGAAAAAAACAACTAGATGAGTGATTCACAAACTATTTTCACTAGGTGGAAGAGCCTCACATATTCACTTGATATAAAGTTGAGCCAAGAACACCTACCAATAATATCCATGTTAAATTTTGAGACTAAATTTCTTTCCTCCCTCATCACTCATAATTCCCCAGGAGTATTCTAGGGTTTTTATGAAAATGGCTCAGTGCCTGGAGGAAGCCTTGTAGCAAGATAAATAGTCATGCCTATTGCCTTCCACAACCCCTATAATAAGGGAATACAAAGATGAGACTGATGTTTTTACACAGGTAGAGGCTCCCAATACACAAGAATTGTTAATGGTAGAGCGTCTTCCATAGCCTATCCAAGTACAACAACCTTAGGCCCAGCCTCAGGCTTAGCATCACTTGTCAAAGAATCAGTCTACACCACCCCATCAAGCTCAGCCACCAAGGGAGGACAATCAAGCTCCATCCCCCATCAGGTTCAAGAAACTCATCAGGGCTAGGATCTGAGAGTCCCTTTCTTAGAAAAGGGAAAATAGACTTACTTGTTTGACAAGGATTAGATCCCTAGTTATTTTTGAAGTTACTTTAGTCATGGAATCCTAATATTTATAGAATGTAGGAGGCCCCAGGAGGCTGATCTCACCAATCACCCCAACTTATCCCCCTATCATTAGTTCCTTAGACATACCGTCAAGAAGTTCTATATATTCAAGGACTAGCTCTAAAATAGATTGAAAAAAATGTGTCTAGATTGGTTCCTTCTCCAGCATAGTTGGTGCGTATCTCTATAAAACCTGATAGCGATAGTGTAGGTGAATGACATAAGGTTTCCAACTATGAGCCTCAGATGTATGACTATTGGTTGTCCCAAAAATAATTTACTCAGCCCATGGGGGTCATTCATGCTCGTTTGAATTATCTATAATCTCTTAAAGTCACCACGCCTTCTCATACTAACACTTCTTGATCCACATCATAGCCTTATAATTTTAAAAGTGAAGGTGCCAACATCACAAGGGAAAGAAGATCTTCCCATTGGTGCTAAACCCATCTCATATAATCGGTGATTTCATACCCCCAGAGATTAGATTTACCCCCAAAATTCACCAAGTATTGGAGGTCTTCTTAGGTGATGATCATGAGTATTCCATAGTAAATATTGTCGAGTGGGTGGACCCCTACATGGTTCCCAACAACAAGGAGTGTCATGATGATCCGCTCAATGTTCCTAGTCGATTCCATCATCGATAAGGTTATATATATGTGAATATTCCCAATTCTCATGGAAATGATTCCTTCTAAGCTATAAATTCTACTTAAACCAGGCAATAGAATTAACATAGATCTGAACATGCACAATCCTCTCATCCAACAATGTCAGATTCACCGTGATAGCTTGCAGAGCGTCATTAATTATTATGGAGCTAACCAAAGGTATGGATCATATGTTCTAAATTATTTAAGAAACTGAATCTATATGTGTTTGATATGGTTTAAAGAATAGTAAAATAACAACAATAATGATTGGGTTTTAATATCAAGATAGAGAAATTATAGGTTTAGTGACTCTGGTTTTTTGTTCTAGGTATTTAATTGATTATGGGTTTGTTTAATGTTTGTGTCAAAATTAAGTTAGAAGGGATCCTTGGTGTGGGTACCCTTTCCTAATAATATGACTAAACATTTGGAATCGTCATCTACTTGGAAAAAACGAAAAACTAGGTGACCCAAAACCCCGTTTAAACATACCAGAATTAGATCTAATAATTTTCATATGAAACATAAAGTGATTTAATTGTTGTAACAAAATAGAACTTCTTAATTCATAAGAAATGGCCATTTGATTGAAAAATAAAGATATTTGGATTTAATAAAATGATTTGCTGAAATCCAAAGAATGAATAATAAAATAGAATTAATCCATATGCATCACATCCACCTAAAATCAATCACATGACACTAAAGACACCACTTTCTCATTCTAGGCATGATATGAATGAGAAGGATGGGTACTCGAAGAAGAAATAAAATGAAGACTGAAGACTAATTGGGACTTCTGATCTCCACTACATGTTCTGCAACCTCTGTTGGTGTCAAAATTTCTCACTTTGTTTCCAGAGTTCTTTGTAAGTGTGGTTGAGGCATGTATTTATAGGAAAAATCCTGTAAAACTCTTGTAGTTTCATATTTAGTTTTTAGTGTGTCTCCATCTTCACAATGTTTAATTGGGTTACATGATGTGTAATCCCCCGAATTTCAAGCATCGTGAATCTTGGAAAAATGTTCTCTAAAATTTTATCCCAAAAAAGGTCACACCATGTAAGGTGGCTACATGATGTGTAATTGTGTTTCACAGTGTGTATGGAAGTCATGACTTTTCCTACTCAACCAATTCCTTTTGAAAACTTAACTACATGTAGTGTCATTACACAACATGTAATCATGTATCTCTATTATTTAAACTCCGCTTTGTTCTTAAAAATCAGGTGTTGCACCGTTTGGCTTCGCTCATAGCAGGAAGTGTATTTAATCTCATATTTATTCCTCTTTTCATTTCCATTTCATAAATCACTAATTCCATCCATAAAAACATAAAAATTCAAAACATTAAAAATTTGGATATAATATTCCTTTAAATAAAAAAATAATTACATTAAAACACTATAAAATGCATGTATGAAATACAATTATCACACCACTACTCTTATTCATGCTACTTGACAAAGATGATCCACCGTGACCGCATCACGATCGGTTGTGTTAAGCTATGGCTAGACCTTATTCTTCCGATAGTCATTCAATAATAATTTTTTATGGTTTAGCTAGGGATAAATGGGATATCCTCAGCACCAACCAGAGTTTACCAGTTCGACCAACAACACTTATCATAATCATACCAAAGTGAAACCTCTTCCTTGAAGAAATGTTCACATGACATGGAATTATGATGTGATTAAACATATTGCTAACACACCCATAAATCTCTCAGTCCTCAATTCCCTCTACCTATAAGAAGAAATTGTTGATGACCTCGTAGAGGCTCTAAAAATCCCTCCCCAATTTGAAAAATAAGTAGAGGCTGTAGACGAAATACTTTTTAGGGAAGTTGAGAAAGTAGAGTTCCCATAAATAATATCATTTATAAGAGAATATGAACGATTTCCTATGTGTGGGAATATTCCTCCTCTATAAATTATAGGCCAGCTCAGTAGTGTGGAAGTCCACCATGGTCTCGTCGATGTAGGTTCTGATATCAATCTCATTCTAACCCAAATGCTTCACAATCTAGGGATATCTGAAGTAGATATGTGTCCCTCTTACCTGAAGATTTTGGGTTATGATTGGATTGAGAAAAGGTTGTGTGGAAATATTTTCTTGAAGACCTATATTAGTGCTCGGGTTTCTGTCATTTAATTCATGGTCTTCTCATAGGACACTGCCTACAATGCACTGATGGGCAGACCCTGACTCCATATACATGAAGTGGTTCCCTCCTCATATCACCAATGCCCCAAGTACTCCCTCGATGGTCGAGTGGGAATGCTCCATGGTGATGCATCTCTTTTTTCCTCTTTTAAATCCCATTATTTAGATATAGACTATTATAACATCGTTGGAAAATGGGTTTAGGCCAACGAGGTTGATCATACTACTATTGTGGCTGACCCGTCGGAAAATTTGGGTGATTCTTTCATCCTATTGATTCACTAGTTTGAGGGTACAATTATAGACTTGAGGCACTACTTCATATTCTTTGAGATGAGTGGAAGAAAAATTTCCAAGTATAAGTAATTTCAGATGGTTTTCTTATATTCCTATACATGTTGGGCTTGATTGATAGAAGAGCCTCTTACCCCTATGAGGTATCAGGATGTTCGCCCTATTGCCATAGTAGTACACCATACCTACTTGTTTCAAAGTTCTGGGAGAATTTGAAATGGACCAAAGCGTCACAACTACTTTAATATCATCAAACATGGTCCCTTTAGTTGAAGGCTTGATGGAATTAGTTCAACAATGTTTTTTCCATGTTTTCAAAAGTGCATGATTCTCCTTGTGATGATTCCACCACCGCTCAAGCCGACACGTATATTCCACCATGTTCAATTAACTTTGTAGAATTTCCTCCCCTGACGATCTTCTCCCATTAGATAATAAATAGTATTTGGAGGATAATCCTATTGTATTTTCATAGGGAATATCTACCACCATCGATGATTTGGTACTGGTGAATCTTAACACCAAGATAGATTTGTGGCCGATGTAGATCCACCCAGCTATGATAAAAGAGGAATAAAATCATTATGTGGAATCCCTAAAGTGACATCATGATGTGTTTTCCTAAAGTTATGAAGCGATTCTAGCACTAGAAACTTATGTCACCATCCACAGTCTTGGTCTACCAGTAAGTCATCACCGTTTCAAAAAGCTACCCAGGAAGATGCATCCTTTCCATTGTGTCGTGGTCGAGGATGAAGTTGATAAACTCATTAAATCAAACTTCATCAAGGAATTATAGTACCCCAAGTGGTTATCCAACATTGTTCCCATTAGGAATAAGAACATAGGGATCATATTTTTCATCGACATCTAGTATCTAAACCACGACTGCTCGAAGGATGATTTCTCCCTTCTCGAGATAAAGTCATTGATCATTGCTACTGCTAGATTCTATCCCCACTCCTTGATGGATGGATATTCTAGGTATAATCAGATCTAGATGGCCCCCAATGTTGTGGATTCCACAACCATTTGGGCTCCACTGGGTACCTTCAACCATTAGGTAATTCCCTTCAGTTTGAATAATTTAGGAGCCACCTATCAGCATGCCATGCACCATATATTCAAACCGATCCAAGGGACACTAGTTGAATACTACATAGATGATTCTGTGGTCAAATACATCTTCTTCCAAGACCATATTAGAGAACATTAGATAATTTTTGGATTTCACAGCTCCTGACATATGAATATGAACCCTTTTAAATGTGGTTTTGGGGTTACTTTTGGGAACTTTCTCAGCTTCATCGTCAGATACATAGTCATTGAGATCAATCTATAGATGACCAAGATTCACTCTCCAAGTAACCTCCAGGATCTTCAAGTCATTCAAGGCCACACATCCTATTTACGTTGATTCATTGCAATTTGTTCGATAAGTGTAAACACTTTTCCTTAATCCTGAAGAAAGGTTCCACATACAAATGGGAGGAAGAGTTTCAGACTTCTTTTGTGAAGATGAAGTGGTATCTCTTGCTTCCTTCCGTTCTGATTCCACTTTACTCTAGAATGCTGCTGATCCTTTATGTGACTATCCCATAACAATAACTTGATTCCCTTCTTTCCCATAAGAACAATGAAGGGAAAAAGAATAGTTTTTAAAATTTCATCCGCATGCTCATCAACATAGGGGACATATATTCCTCCATTGAGAAGAGATTCCTTGTGATGGATTTCACTGTGCAGAATTTGCAGCATTGTCTAGAGAATCATGAGATAAAACTGGTTTCTACCATGGATCTACTAAATTATATTCTGAACCTCCCAATGTTGACATGCCATCTAGATCGTTGGGAAGTGATCCTTCAATAGTTCAACCTCAGTTTAATCTCACAAAAGGAAGTCAAGGGTCAAGTGATGGAATATTTTTTCTCCACCCATCTAGGCCTCACAGGAAATTCCCTAGATATTGATTTTCTATATGAGATCATTCTCTCAGTGGATTTGGCTATGACATGATGGAACATTCATTTCGAAAGTGCCTATCGAATCCCAAATGGAAGAAGGCTCAATGATCACAGACTCGATAGAGTGGGGCTAGGGATTGTCTTTATCACACACACATAGGTTGTATTGACCTATTAATTCTCTCTTTTAGAAGAATTATATAACAATGAGGTGGAGTATCAAGCTCTTGTAATTGGTTTCGAGTTGGCTCTCAAGATTGATATTCCCCACCTACCAATGAAGGGGGACTCTTAGCTAGTAACCAATAAGATCAATGGTGACTATATCATCAAGAAGACAGAGTTTATACCCTTTCTCAAGCTTGATTTAAATATAATAGCCCAACTACCTTCTCAACAAGAGGTCAATCTTGTCCCCCAGTTGCAAAATGGTCAAGTTGATGCCCATGCTGATTTAGATATTTCTCTCGCAGAGCTTGACTAGGAGGATCTATTCATTCATGTGGCGCATTGATGAGTCATCAACCATATAAGAGTGGATAGTGATGAAAACTAGTAGGTAAACCACTTTATTGTTGATGCTTCCATATTGGGTCCCCTGGATCCCCACTTCCATAGTTGAAGAAACCTCTGATTAGACAACTCCTTTAATCGAGTATCTCTAAAATTACAATCTCTTAATAGATAGAGTCGATTCTAAGAGAGTCTTTCAATGTGTAGTGTGGTTCACCCACTAGAGAGGTCCTGACATTGAAAATATCTTCTAAAAACGTGTGTTTCATGGAATTATTTTTCATTTTATTCAGGGAGATGAGATTCCCTAGGTTATGAAGGAATTTCACACTAGATCCTAAGGTTCCCATCCGGCAAGGTTGAAACCCTATCACCAGATTCGAAGGCTTGGCTACTTCTATCCCACCATGGTCTATAATATTATTGAATTTTCCAAGAGGTTCCAAACAATTCATACCCTTGCCAAATTTTTTAATCGACTTCCAAATCCCCTCCATACAACCATGTATTTTTGGCCCTTCTTGGTCCTAACATTCGATGATGTGGGACCATTTCCTCTGAAAATAGCTCACCAATGCTGGTTTATTTTGAGTGAAATTGATTTATTTTCTATGTGGGAATAAGAAATTCCAATAAAGGTGGTCAAAGCCTATTATTTTGTTGAATTTGTAACCTCTAATATCATCCAACAATTCAATGTCCCACATGATTTTCTCACTGATTATGACACAAAATTTAGAGTAGTTGATCTGAAGAAATTATACATCAAGTACAACATTTGGTATACCTAAACTTATCATTACCATGAATAAGAAAATGGATATATCAAAGCATTCTAAAAGACCCACTGAAACATTATGTAGAAGCTGGTGGGTGAAAATAAGAAGTGTTGACTGGATGAGATCCCCAACACTCTATAGGATTATTAGATGACAACTCAAAATTCTACCCTGGTGACCCCATATTACATGGTGTATAGAACAGAGGTAGTCCTTTCCATTGATATTTAGTTTCCATCACTCCTCACATCTTTCTATGACTAGTAGACGTCAGACAGAGTGGCAAAAGTTAGTTTAGCTAAGCTGTAAGCCCTCGAAGAGAACAGGCTCTAAGACATGCATAATCTAGAGAGGGACTAGAACAAGATATCCAGAGCATTGAATATGAAATTTATTCAATGATCATTCCTTCAGGTAGAAATAGCATCGGATCTAAGTACACTAATGATACCTGGTAGGAAGCCATCGATGTTGGACCCTAAATGGGAAGGGCCTTACATCATTCACAAAGTTTATCCCAATTGTGAATACAATTTGGCCACTATGGATGGTGAGAGATTTACTCCTCCCACCAAATAAAAGATACTTAAATATTACTTTTCATAAGAAAGATTCAATATTTTCCTATATTACATTAAACTATTTCATCCTATGTGATGTGAAACTAAATAAAACTTCCTGATAATTCTACATGATGATAAAATTCACACACATCATCCTTTGTTCTGAGCTATATGACCCTAAACTAAGATCACATTAGTCCTTACCACATGATGTTAAAATTATTTTAATATAATAATTATACAAGGACGGATTCCAATACTTATGAGATACTTAAGAGCACCTATATAGTTCGTCTTGGGGACAAACCGTAGATTCAACTTTTCATCCCCCGAGCCTGTGTTTTTTATGGAGAGTTTGGTGAAGTGTTGATATCTCATTAGTACTCATTCACACTATATTTCTTCATGTCAACACAATACACATCGCATTGTTGGTAGGTTTATTCAATGGTCCAAGCTCTATGACCTTAAAATAAGAACTCTTTCATCCAGGAAACATTATGTTAAATTATGCTTCCCCACCCCAGATGACGTTAAACAATTGCGTCATACCTGCAAGATGTTAAACTGCATGAAATTTACTTTTCCTTCTGAATGACCTTAAAAGGAAAGTTTACTACTTTTATTTATGATACTAAAATACCATGTCCCACATGACATTAAAATGTTTCCATCTACTTATTTTATAATGTTAAACTATATACTATGCATCATGTACATATGATGATAAACTGCACAACGTCCCAATTTACTCATCTGAGAGAGAATCACCTTTGGAACCATTCACTCGCCCTTCCATTTTTATAATTATGCATGGATTGATTCCCATCCTTATGGGATACATAGAAATACTCTAAAATTTTCTATTTGGGTCAAATCACTAGTTTAAAAACCCTTTCTCAAGAATATGTGGTATGGATACGGGCATGTTTAGTCCTAATTGAATCTAGGTACATCACCTCAATATACTACATATATCTATTAGAAAGGCCTCATCTCCCTGTCCGATCTCTATGACCTAAAACTAAGACCCCCTTAGTTTGAGCTGCATGATGTGAAAATGCCTAGCACAACCATCTTAACCACATGATGATAAACTGTTCAATGCATCATCCTTACCAAATGATGTTAAACTACACAGAATACAATAACTATGTATGGATTGATTCCCATCCTTATGAGATATATAGGAAGTATTATAAATATATTCTTTGGGGATAATCGTAATTTCGTTCTTTCATCCCCTTCTCCTGATATCTCTCTAGGGAGAGAATGGTGTGGTGTAGATTTTTATGATCCTCATTCACATTGGGTTCATGTTGCCACACCTTGCCCATCCCCTTGAGATACATTTCCCCCCAATGTCATTGTCCCATGACATTAAAATGCATCCCAAACTTTTTCCATATAAAATGATGTTAAAATGCACAATATTAAATAAAAACATGTGAATTGATTACCATAATTATGGGATACATAAGAATGCCCAATATTTTTTTCTTCGAGTCCATCCCCTGGTTTATTAACCCTCTTTTATCCCTCTTTTTATTCATTCAAAAGTAGTATATTACCACCCCATATCCAATATTTCTATCATGGATTATTCCTTTAACAAGTTGTTTGGATCCATATATCTGATATGCCTCATTAACATTCTCAAAAGCATTGTGGAATAGAACACAGAGTGTTGGATTGTACAAAAGCAATATCTCATTTAATCACCATGCTTCATGCATCCGTTTGTTTCGGTCTCCATCATATTTCAAATCCGAAGGCACCCCATAACAGCAGTATGTCTAGATATATGGTTTCCTACTATCCTGGTCCAGTACCCCGAAAGATGTTGAATAACATTTTGAGACAAATCACATGTTTTGAATATTCTTAGAGGTTGACGCTCATTTGTCTGTTCCAATTTTAGGTCACACGATATGGATACTTTGTTTCGAATAAGGCTGATGATTGTACTTAATCGTTACACCACCCTCATTATGTCCCAAATATCTTATGTTGCAAATCACATCCATTTCCACATCCCTGTTTTTTGGTGGAGCTTCAACAACATCACGGTTACCCCTTCGTGCACCTTTTCGTGTTGAGTAGGTAGATCAAAATTGTTAGGAAATCCTTAACCCGAATTCCCCATTCCCATTCTATGTGTTCCCATGTGTTGTAAGAATCCTCTCCACCCCTTGTTTCCAACACCAATCATGAATCACACAGGAGTAGGGGTCTCTGTAGGGTTTTCACCAATATAGAAGAATCAAACCATTCTGTGGTCCAAACTCTGTAACCATAAACTAGGAGTTCACCTCCCAAGAACATGACGTTAAGGTAAGCATTCTTGTCCAAGACTTCTTACTTTGAATTGTGAAAAAGTTTAATTTGAGGTAGTGTATGGTGTGGTGTTGTGACTTCCTTAGTGCTCATTCATATTGGGTTACTTCATGGTGTTCACTACACATTTCCTCTTTGGATGCCTAACCTTATGGTCTGAGATCTATTCCCATAAACTATGATCCGTAGACTCCTTGTTGTATAATGGTAAACTAGATAATACACCTCATCCTTGTCTAATGACATTAAACTATGCATCCTTCATCCAAGATGTATGGTGATAAACTACAAAATGCTATGGTGTCTTCACCTGAGAAGACATATCCCCTTGGCATTGGACATCTACCATGCCATTTTCAAGAACTATGTTTTTATTAATTCCTGCCTTTGTAGGATACGCAATGATGCCTGAATATCCTATCCCCAGACCCATCCACAAAACCATAAGCTCATCCCTTTGAACCATTGTCCTGAGTATCATTTTGGAGTGTGTGGTGTTGTGTTGAGACCTACTTGGTTATCATTCACATCGGGTTATATTATGCTGCCGCACTGCACGTCTCCTTCCTTTGCAGAACAAACTCGGAGAGCTTAAACTAAGATTTCTAGTGTCTTAGTAGCATGAAAATAAACTTTGTGGCAACCATGATATTCTCATTTTAGAGAAAATTTCACCCTTGTTGGAACTGTCCATTTGACATACCATATTCAACCACTATGTGTGAATTGACTCCAATCATTATGAGATATGTAGGGCTTCCCAGACATCTTGACCCCAATCCTAGCCATGGAAGCATAAAACCTTTCACCCTTTATTGTACTAGGTTCCCTCATTGATAATGTGTGGTGTGGATCTCTTTGGTCCCTATTCACGTTGGATTATGTGTCACACACCTCACCTCCAGCTTGGGAAGCATATATCCTAGTCACAAGATAATAAATTGCATGCCATTTTCATTATCACTCCACAACGTTATACTGCATAGGTACGTCCCACACACACAATGTTAAACTAGAAACCTATGGTATAGACTCTATTAACATAAATCGAGATATTTTGGTCCAAGAAACATGATCTTTAATCTGTTCTCAACACCCCTCAGTAACCCAATCCTTGAGGATACATTTGATCTTGCCTACGGGTGTTCCACACCAACATGTTGGAATATGATGTGTCATAGAACCTAGAGTATTGGATTATTCATGGACATTATATCACTCCTTCTCCATGATTCATTTGTCCCTTTATTTGGTTCTCTATCATCTTTCATGTCTGAAGGGACCCCATAATTGAAGGGTTTCTATCCATATAGCTGGCTTACAATCCTAGGCCAATGCCCCATGAGATTTCGAATAAAATTTTGAGATAAGGCTTGCTTTTAGAATATGTTTTGTGGCTGACCCTAATTTTTCAATTTCCATTCCAGACATTGGGACAGTGATTCAAATTTTCTTCCCCCTTCTATTCTTGGGGATCTCCAACATCCATGGTGTTGTCCCTCCATGCATCCTCACACATCCAGTGGATTTGTTAGCATGGTTTTAATTTTCCCACCCAATATTTCCTTTTCATCATTGTGTGTCATCATTTTATAGGGAAGCCTAACATCACTCTTTATTAATTCACATGGTATTAGAAGTGTTGGTATGATTATGCCCACATAAGGAAGCTGCAAAACCTTATGGTCTAAGTTATATGATCTAAAACTATGATCGATTTCATCCAGGGAACGCGATGTTAAACTATGCTCCCCCTCCCACACCCAGTCCTTTCATACGACCTTAAACTGAAACATAATTGTCCTGGATGCATGATGAAAAATGGCACAACATTGTAGTTTTATCACTTGAGAGGGAATGAACCTTGGAACTGGTCATATACCATGCTCTCAGTCAATACCTGCACACAGATTGATTATTGTAGGGACACCCAAAATATTTATCCAAGTCTATCCACTGAAAAAAAGGAACAAACAAGAATTATCTAATACCTCTTCTCTCGATGCACGAGTATGACCTGCACGGTAAAATTTCCCTTCAAGAACTATGTGTGGCTTGATTCTTATCTTTATGGAATACATAGTGTTTCACAAAACTCTATCTTCATGATGAGGGAAGGGATAGTAAAGTGTTGGGACCTTCTTTCTTTAAGATGAAAAATATATAAGGACCCCAAGAGTCCCGCCTTCAGTAGGCCCTAGGGTGGAGGCCAGCACCAAGGGTATAAAAATCTCACAGAATAGGTGGCATTACCCCTTTTTTAGTAAGCAATATTAGGAGATAATATGTATGAACCTCAAAAAACTCCAAGGAATATATATATATAAAATAATCCAAACCAAAAATCAAATCCACATGCCTGTTTAAAGTGAAACTGATACAAAAGTTAGAGTATACAATGTTAATTCCAAAAGAGCAATGCTAAGAAGTGACATGTCAACTGTCCCAACATCTAAACTACTAAGGTCCATCATGGTCCATGTAATCTCCATAGAAACAAGAACAAGGTTTCATATATGTAGGGTGAGAATACATGTATACAAAATAAGAAATCCAAAGTCACCCATGCTAATGTGGGAGAAGCATACTAATTCCCCCGTGAGAAAACAATAGAAACTAAAAAGAACCTAACAAGGTATACTATCCACCACAACCTCACCAAGGCACAATCAGCTAATAACGCAAGTCAGGAAAAGTATAATAGTAAGAACATCGATATTTGGGTACCCTGCTCCACTTCCTACTAGTTAACTACTCATTTGTAACGACAAATGTCATAGCACTACCCTGATCTTCCACAATCCCCACTATCACAACATACCTGCACACACCTAGGCCACATACCACATCCATACCCCAAAACACTTGGGCCATAACCACATCAAATCACACTAGTAGAAACATGGGCCAAGAAACAACCACCTCATTCTGAAAACACCAAGGAAAGAACACCTCACCTATAGACACTTGGGGCTCACAACTGCACCAAAACCTACCAGTAGAGTCTTTGGATACCAATTCCTAGAAGGGGGAGAAGAGAAAGAACAGTAACCATCCATACATCCTCTCACCAGGATGTTGGAAAAAACAACCTCCCCCATAACGATGTGGGTGTTCGGCAGGTAGTGCTCAACAAGGGTGGGGTGCTTATATAAATCACACGGAACTACATGTATATATATAGGTACCAAACACTTATCCCAACCTATGAGTTTTTAAAACAACAACCATCCCACACAAAAAATTCACTTACTACCAACTCTAAAAGCATTTATCTACACAAATGATGTTTACCTCTAAATTCTATAATACAAATCCACATGACATTTATTCATTTTGAAATTTTTACAAATTTACTTTTTTCCATCCTCACTTGGGAAACTACCAAACACAACACACCACAAGGAACATCATAACCCACACTCACTCTACAAAAGTCTCTAGAAACTCTTGAAGAAAGGAACACAAAAGGAAACACTATCCTTCTTCAAAACCATCCCTCATAAATCATCCTCGGAAGCCCCACTTCATGAAAAGAACCAAATCTAGACAAAAAATGAAAACTCAATCATCTTGCAGTCCCAATGTACACTCCTCTTTCTTGAACACCCATTTGACCACTTCCACCATCATTATTCAATGTCATGACAATGTTTCCTTCCTCTAAAGAAGAAAACCCCCCATCACACCTCATCACAACCACACTCAAAAGCCCCACTGCATAACAAAACCACACCTAGCACCACCAAAATAAAAATACAACACAAATCGAACCTACAACCCCACTTCCAAACATCTACCCAGATTTAATACAACTGCATAAAAAGTTCTCCCATTCCATAATCAACCAGAATCTGAAATTGAGATTCCATTACATCGCCTGTACCCCCCATACACATAGCCACACTCCTAGACACAACACCAAAAAAGAACTACATGAAAAACACTAACACAAGTCCAAATATAACCACACACAACACACAACTACACAAACATGGAAAATTTTATTCAGATTTAGCAAGAACTCATGCTTTAATTCCATTTTTATAAATAATGGGCTATCACAAAATAAATTTGATCCTGGGGAATATATTTATTTAATCACATATTTGTTTTTAACCGATTTCATAAAAATATGGTCTATAACACCCCAAACATCCATGGTATGCTTCTTCTTAATAATTGAATAGCTTGCGCTACACGTAACACTGAGTTCGAGCACACTATGACCTATCAAACTATCCATTTAAAAAGAAGTTATGAATATTATTAACGAAAATTTAAACTTTATATAAACCCATATAATTTTAACATTCAATTTCTATTTTTAATATACTTAATATAAGGGAAAAAACCAATTTTTCAGATAAAATAAGTATTTTTCAAAAAAGCTATTTTTCTGCCATTTAATGGTGAACCTTTTTTAAATCCTATATTTGACACTTTTATATATTAAATATTTTGAAATGAAATTATTCATTAGAAGTGGGAAAGAAATTTATTTTGGATGAATTTTTGGTACTTTTCTGATAACTTTTATATTTTGATGAATAATGAAAAATACTAAATTTTAATTGAAAAAAACTTCTTTAATAAAAATAAATTATTATGATAAATAATAAATTTGTGTGGTCTTAAATTATAATTAGATTATAATTTTATCATTTAATATAATTTAGTTCATTGGAAGTAATTTTATAGTTAAATTGTATATAAACACTTGTGTGTCTTTTGATAGTTATTACTTTTCAGAACTGAATTTCTTGTTTTGATATTGTGAATTGATTTTAAATTAATTACTTCCAATTATGTGTTTTGAATTTGGAAAAATGGATTCCATATTTGAAATCATAAGGTCCAAAACTTGTAAGTAGGTACCTTTTATTTTTGGACATTATGAATAGTAACTTCTGTAATTATATTTATTTACCCTTATTAAGGGATAAATCATGTAAATAAGGGTAAAAAATAATTTTATAATATTATAAAAATATTCTAACAAGTGTCTTAATCATATTTTATGAAATATTTTCGACCATGAGAATCTATATGATGAAATTTAGGTATTTGGGAACCAATTGGGTGGGAAAATGACATTTTAGAATATATAATTTAAAGAAAAGGGAAATATAAATTAAACATGTATATTTTACTAAATGAATTTTAATATAAGGTTATATAACTGATAAATATGACTATTAATATTAATTAAAAATATAAAAGAATTTACTACATCATGGTATTTTATTTATAATTTTTATAAATTAAATAAATATATTTATTTAGGACACAATGATGATACAATGATTACCTTATTAATGACCACTACTTGAAATTCCATCCTTCCTGATGGTTTTAAAAATTTAGGATAGTATTTCCAAATGGTTTCACAACCCGTTGGTATGTGAGGCATTGAAGTAGCTTTATACCAACCGTTTCTAGAGAACCGTTGGCATATATGGTCTGAAATTAATCTATACCAATGGTTCTACTTAAACGATTGGTATATATATGTACCGACAGTTGATGAAACATTTTACTGGTGGGTATACCAATGGTTTTAAAACCATTGGTATACATTTTATTCCAAACCATAGTATACAAATGGTTTCAGAACCGTTGGAATACCTGTATACCAGCGGTTTTAGAACCGTTGGCATACTCTGTATACTATGTCCTATATACCAATGGTTTCAAAACCATTGGCATACTCTGTCCATCATACTCTGTATACCAACGATTTACAAAACCATTGGTATACATCTTATATCCCCAAAACTGGATAGCCTGCATCCTATGTAAACAACATGCATCCTATGTTAACAGCATGCATGTAAACCCCTGATTCCAAAGATGTAAACCCCAACCTGTAAAACTATAAAACTGCACCTCTCCAATATATTTCCCAACCTGTAAACCCCAACCTGTAAAACTGAAAACATGCACCTCTCCAAGATACAAAATTATTGTTAAACTAATCTTTATGTTAAATAAAAAGTGGTAATTGTTTAAAGACAACTATTTACAAAAAGTTTGATAAATGTTGAGATGCCAGTAGTTGGAGAGATTGAAAATCCCAAGGAAATTTTGGAGATATATTAAAGAAACTGGTTGGTTAATAGAGATTAAAAATCCAAAGGAAATTTTGGAGATAAATTAAATAAACTGGTTGGTTAAAAGTAACTAGGAAATCATCAAATTTAATGGCCAATTTCGTTACTTTATTCATTCCATTCTAGTAGAAAAATTTTGGTTTCTCATCCTCTTACTCTAATAAAATCTGATAATTTTTGAAAGGTTCAATTTCTCATTCTTGAATCCCTAAAGATTTCTCCTTTTTAAAATTCCCAGCCTTCTTGGGATTTCTATTACCAACCCTTTTCCAATTCATGAATCATCATCATCTAAAGGCCCTTCACCTAAATCTAAAAATCTGTTCTAAAGGGGAAATCCCTTGGAAATGGCTCTGCCGACATCACCCTCCTTCTAGGCCTCCGTTACTTCCATGTTCTGTGAACATATATGGTATGCCTCTTTTTTCCAATGATCCAAGCCAAAAATAACATATCTTTAGGTCAGAGATGAAGGAACAGATATCTAATCCACTGGTCGACCTCAAGCCACAAAAAAATTGCAGAAGGTTTCAAAACATCCAAAGTGAAGCAGTCAGAGGATCTTGATTCTAGTGAAAGTCATTGGACCACTAAAAGAAATGGATTGAATCTCATTGGTGAGTTAGAAACCACTAAGAGAAATGGATGCCACAGAAAGGGGGAAAACCGATTTCTCCCCAACGATTTCAACCGTCTTCAAATTGTCCCAAAATCGGGACAATTTTCGTTAACATACTAACTAGAAGTCACACACTTTACTTTTTAAGGTTTTAAAAATACCGAGAATATATGGTCATCAAAATATGAAGAAAATAAAATGATCGAAAGAATATAACACCTTAACAAATTGAAAATTCCCTTAAGACTGATTCGATAAGATTGATTCCAGAGGAATGTAAGGTTAACTTCACTTTATGAAGAGAGTTTAAATAAAATAATATGGAATAAACATGGTGTATTAATCACCATAATAAATTATGAAATGTTAAATTGAAAATAATTTTCAAGAAATAAAAGAAAATATGGTGTTTAAGGCTCTAGGTGCAGATGCGAAAAAGAAAGGAATAAATGTGTGATTACTTCAGAAGTAAAGTTAGTCTTAGATAAATTCATCATAAGATGAGATAGGTCAACACTACTAGAAAGGGGACTTTTCCCAACACTTTTATACCAACGTTTCAAAGAAACGTTGGTATATATTGTCTTTACCAATGGTTTTCATAAACCATTGGTAAAGACCTTGAACAAGTGACTTTTCCCAAAGGTTTTATGAAACCGTTGGGAAAAGTGGGGAAAAAAATCACTTTTCCCAACGGTTTGAGGAAACTGTTGGGAAAGATGGGGAAAATTTTAGTTTTCCCAACGGTTTTATAAAACCATTTGGAAAGATTGATTTCTCCCAACAGTTTTTAAAAACCGTTGGGGAAAAATCCCTAAATTCTCCAAATGCAGGCAGCGGCCTCCCCACGATTCTAGAACCCTTCCGCTGGTCTCCAGAAGTGATTCGTTGGTAGAAGCACTTTTGAATCCCCACCTCTTCCATCAGATCACCGGATACCGGGTTAGAATCCTTGCATATTTTATCAAGGATATAGTTCCACCACTTATAAATCATATTCTTCTATTCTCAACTATTTCTTTATTCCCATTTTTTAGGGTTTTTGTAAAATTTTATGATTGTTCCATGAATTGTGTACTCAAATCCCTATATCGGTGTATGTCCAATTAATGGTTTCATTACACATTTACATTTATAAGGGCATGGTGTCTCTTTATTGTGTTCTAATTTTGAAGATTCATAGTTTTTTTTAATCTGAATGCTTCAAATATTACAGCTTCATGTATATGAACTAATAGGAAATTTTTTGTAATATTTATTGATATTATTTCATGAAAATAACTCTTTTCATTAAGATCATGCCAAACATGAAGATCTTCTTCATCTTAATTTTTGTACCCTATGTGTATTACATAACAAGTATGTATCATGTTTCTATAAAAATCTATATATATATATATATAAAATGACACACTGTTCACTTATCCTTTGAACAATAGAACATATAGAGTATCTTCTTGAACTTTTCCAAATAGTATGTGGTCCCTAATTAGTACTTATTCCTTATTCATGAAATTAATTCACAGAATGTCAAATTCACAATATTAGTGAATATTAGTTTTTCTAATATAAAGATTAATCATTCTGCCTTCGACATCACACATGTGTTATTCAATCACCTTTTTTAAACACAATGACCATTTTCACTGATTTGGGGTTCCTCAAAATGCTTTGGAAAATCAGAAAAATGCATGTATTGAATCGTGCTTCTCATATGGTTTCATGGATAAAAGTTCATCTTGAAAATCATGACTGCGTGGTTCAAATATCATGAGGACCATGAGATTATTATTCTTCACAAAAATGAAGTTTTTTTCTACAACTATGTTTTTTTGTTTTCACTTTTGATTTGGCCGAAAGGGGAGCTTTGTGGTCATTAATCATGGTTGTGGGTGGTCATTTAGGATGTAAGATCGTATGACATAATTTTACTTGATATATCCAATATTATTATTTATTTATGTTCAATTTGATTATCTTTAACAGATGATTTTATTTAATAAGTTGTTATTAATGGTTGTAATAATGACGATATGGTATAAGGGTTCATATGTTGTGTATAGAGGTTCACATGGTCTGTATAACGGTTGACATGGTATCAGTGAACTCAAGTCATTAATTTAAGCCTTAATTATCACTAGCATTTAAGAAATTGAATGATGTAAACCCATCCTCACATGATTTCTTACCATAGATAGTGTCCAACATATAGAATATGAGCTTTTGAATTCATCAGTTAACCAGGATCATATATTTCATTTCCCCTAAGATGACTGTACTAATATAACTTTAGGGTCAACTAAATATAGTTCTCATTGTACGTTGTATATTATGTGTCCTTCTTGGCTAATAATCACTTTTATGAGGGTGGGGTGCTTTTCACTACCCATTCTGGCATGTGTAGACAACCATAAAAATGTTAGATAAGTCACAAGTTTAATATAGTAATGTTGTTATCATTGACATACTTTATTAAGAATTTCAAATTTAAAAATAAATGTTTTTGTCTATACTTAATGAAATTAAATATTTTTACAGGCCATGAACAACCTATTAGTGTAGAAGCCTAAAATTTATTCACCCATGGGGTGCGCTTGACTTGGGGACGTAATTGGGTAATGAAAGGTATGGTCAGGTGTCAATAATGTGTTATTAAACATGAGTGAATGATTTGGGATGCCTATAACACATGATGGGACCTGAGGCATGTGCCTCTTATAGACCTAATGAAAATAAATATAAATAAATTTTAATTTAATTTATGAGTACTTGTTCTTTACATTATTTTAATAGTTCACTACGTCGACTAGAAACTTCTTCCTTTATCGTTTACTTAAATGTATTTTTTAATAAGTTCAATCCTATTGAATTGTTTATGACAAAATGACTTATATAAATTATTTTTACAGAATGGACCGAAGTTGGATGTATGAAAACGATCGGATCTCAAGCGATTTTCAAAAAAAATTGGAGATATTTATAGATTTTTCATTTCACAATGCTTTAGATAGTGGTCCCATACACTGCCCATGTTCCAATTGTGTTGGTATACCTTGGTTGAGCCGTGAAGAAACCAACTACCACATAACCAAAAATGGTTTTTGATTAGCCACTAAAATAGGCTAATATTAATTGTTAATATACATAATATTCATGTTTTTTATTATTAATAAACACCATTTTAGTGCATTTTACACTTTGAACATCATTTCACATTATGATTGTAATACATTCTTAAAATGCACTATTATGTGATACATTTTTTAACATCATTTGAAGTACCCAATGATTCATCTGATTATACATATTATAATTTACTATTTTTGGAAATTGGTCTACACTCCAATATTAACATGTTCCATTCAGGTATCAATGGGGAATTCATGGAAGAAGATGGGGATATTTTGTGATGAAAGGAAGCAATTCTAGAGAAAGCATATTGGACACCAGCCCAATGATGAGAATGTGGGACCCAAATTACAAACCCAATGAAGTCCAAATATTTGGGAGGCTAGAATAAATATAGAGGAACGAATCCTTCTTCAGAATCTAGGGCTTATTCTGCCTCCATTGTGGTCATATAGGCTTCCCAAATTAGAGATAAAATTCTGGGCTAGATTCTGCAGCCCAAAACAATAGTCCAATAATATGATCATAACGTGGAATCCAAAACTCCAAATGGGCCCCAATTTTACAGGAGGTTATGAGATATCCTTGGATTCATTTTCTTCTTCTATGGACCACTCTGATTCGGCCATCTAGAAGGTATTTTAAGCACTTCCGCTTGGTGCATGAAAGCTGGATGCCTTTTTGGGTCAAGGGTGGAAAGTCTCCTTTCCACAAAATTCCACCACCCTATACCTACCATACTCAAGTGGGATGACTTGTAGTGTTGGAGTCTCGACCCAAGGGCTCAAAAATTCATATTTAAGGATGTGCTGTTGGAGGATTTAGGAATATTTGGTGCTATTTTCAATTGTAATGTTATGTTGTAATTTCGTTGTCTCAAATTTGTCTTTCACATGTAAGTTGTCCAGTTCACTTTAGTTTCTTAATAAAAGTTCTTCATCTACTCTTGTTATGTTGTTCTTTATATAACTATTATACTTTTGAATGAATGCATGAATTTATTCACTCCAAACCTTGTGAAATTATTCACACAACGGTGGAGTGATCATTTTATTTTTTTTGTTTTCATTACTTCTCCATTTCCTCCATCATGAGTATACTTTCCGCTTCCATTGAAACCATGGGATCATTGGAGGGCTAACCCACTTATGGGTTGATACAAGTAAGTATCAAGGGGCTGTATTGGATGTTATTTATCACCCCATTAATGTATAATCACTTCTTTAATTGAGATTTTTATTTGATGATTTTTAAACTCTATCATCCTTGTTGTATTTAAGGCCACACACTTCAAGTGAAAATACAAAACTTTACCTTGAAGTGCTCAAAACATTGATCCTTCAAGTGTATGTGTGATTAGTATTAAAGGGTGTAGGCATTAAACCAGTAAGTGATGATGTTGTTTTATCTCCTTAAATGAACCCATCTCAAATATAAGTAATTGAAATCATTGAAAAGGAAATACGTCCAATCCACCCCGAGAAATAACCTAGGATCAACTCATTATTCTAAATTGAATTTTCTTAAGTCTCTTAGAGTTCCTTTAAAACCATCTAAAATCATCCCAAGTTGGCCACTTCATAGCTAAAAATAGTCTATAGAATTTACATGTCTATAGGTTAATCGTAGGTCTCTGAGGATTCGACAACCCAAGATAAACTACATGGACCGTCCTACCTTATTCTCTTGGGTAAATTTGAGCATGAATCAAATTTTGGCACCATTTCCGGGGACCTAAGTAAGTTATCTTAGATATTATCATTCTTTTTCTTCATCCCTCTTCTCTTTTCTCACCCCTCACTTGTATGGATGTCAATTTTGAACAAGTCCAAACATGGGAAACCTATCCCCATTTTGATCACTCAACCCCATGTGTGATGTATAATGACCATCCTAATTTCTACATGTGGGATCATTAAATACCTAATGAACCACATTGTTTTTACCCCTATTATCCACAAAACATCTCAAAATATAATGTGTTTCAATCCCCATAAAGCCAATCTGAACACCCTCTTGTGCAATTCCAACAACTTAATTATCCACCTAGAATAGACCATTCAGATCAACCCCTTATCCATACTAATCCACATCCATTACTTGAAAAACTATGTCAACAAATGGAGATAATTAATTTTTAGGTTTCATCATTGATTTTAGAACTACAAGTCATTAAAACTTGTGAGCAACCCATCCCTACACAAACTATCCTTCCATAACCTTATGTGAAGTGTCTAGTTTCCCACAAACCTCTCATGAATTTACTGAAGAGAAAACCTTTGGATTTGGGGAAGATGAAGAGGATCAAGGAATTATTTATGGGTGTTTGAATCGTGATGAAATTGAATTTTTGGATTCAAAAGAGGAGAATTTGACATCATGGATTGAGTCTCCTAAGTATAACCCCATTGATGAATGTTTGAAAACACCAACCATTGAACCATTGAGAGAAATCACAAACATTGAGTCCAAATCCGTTCCTAAAGCTAATATGTCCAATTTGGTGGATGAATATTCTTTTCCAAAGGAACCGATTCTGTTGAGAAATTTTGAAAATGAAATTGTGTTTAATTCAAAGTGCCAACCGATGTTTGAATATCCTATCCAAACCGTGCTCAAAAATAGTATTCTTCCTTCCTCACTCAAGTATCCCTTCATAGTGTATAACCATGACCTTTATGATGGAATTAATTATTATCTTCAAACTAATAATGTAGGAATGATCATTGATGTCTTAGGAAATACTGTAGAGGAAACTAGATCAACCATTTCTAATATTCCTTGGATTTCACCACTCATTTTAGAACATAGGTTTGTGCATGAAACAAATTCTAAAAATAGAATGAATCTCAACCTAGTAGAAGTGGTGAAACATGTGGTCCTTAAAATGTTGAAATTTGGTATTGGGTAAGTTGTAGGGTTCAAGTCGGGCTAAAGATGTTAAACAAAGCGCTGCATGGGAGGCAACCCATGGTTTTCAAGTTTCTAATAATTTTGTTGTTTTAATCAACTTTATATTTTAAATATGATTAATGATTCATTTTGATATTTAGAAATAAAAAAAATAAATTGTTGACCTGTTCTTCTATAATGAGTATGGATGGGTATGAAAGGGGAGCGCCATATTCGTCCCTGTCACGTGGTGTGATCCTTGAGTAATACCTTTCCCAGAAATTTAAAAAGAAGACAATGTATCATCAGTTTATTTTATATTATATATATAATTATATTTTACTTATATATATATATACTATTTTGTTTTTTTTATCTTGTATTCATTTTTCCACAAGGGAACTCTGCAAGTGACATGGATATCAAAGTATTCAAAGGGAGCAACAAGAATTTCAACTTCAACCACTAGGCGACTTCATTCCATGATCCTCATTTTCAATTACCTTTTTTTGAACTTTAATTCTCTTCCTCTAGTCCCTTCTAAATTTTCATTTCTTTAAACACTGGGAACAGTGTTATTTTATGTTGGGGGTAGATAAAATAAAAAATGCTTTTGTGTAAAAAAATGATAAATGATTTGAAAAAAAATTGTGAAAATAGAAGGAAAAATTCCTTTAACTTTGAACATGGTAATACACATTGCACACTTTGGAACTAAATATCAAATAATTTAGCATACCATGATTCTGATTCTTATCCATGTATAATTTGTTGAGCATAGTTTTTGGAAAGTGTGGTTGTCCAATGTGATATTTCATCATTTATATTTTCTTCCAAATAAAAAAAATCACAATGGACGTCCTTTGGATATTGGGGTATTAGTTTAAGTTCATGGGGTCCCCTAAATAAATAGAATAGGTTTTCCGATAATTTCAGTTTAATATGAGTATTCAAGAAAAATTAAAAAAAAATGCACGTAGAGAAATGAAATGACCTAATGCATAGCTTTTGACACTTGGGGATCGTGACTCTATAGTTGTCTGGCCCAGAGTTAGTAATGTTATCACTATTTTTGGTAATTTGAATTTGTTTTTGACTGGGTTAACTCAAGATGATGCCCGAGTATGTGGGATTCACTTGGTTCCCTAAGGTCTTTGAGCTTGGGAGTCATCAACAAAGTCTCACTACAAGGGTTGACTCTTTTGAGTGCAACTTCAATTACCATGTAAAAATTGCAAAAAAAAAACAAAAAAAAAATAATACAAAAAAAAATATGAATACTCATCTTAATATTGAAATGTGATTCCACCTATATCTTCCATCATTACTCCCTTGAATAAAAATGAACCCCCTTGTCTATTGTGATGCACAACACATTCTCATACTTAATTGACATTGGATGAAATATGGAAATGAATTTGAACAAATGAATGGGATTGGGATTAGGATCTGCTTAAGAAACTATCTTATATTAAAATATTTTTATGGGTTTCATGATTTTTTGGTATAAGGGTTTCTGGTAATCATTGTGTATTAAAATGTTTTTGGAAAAGAGAATTCGAATTTCATATTGTTGAGATATATTTTGGTGAGGACTAGCAAAACTCCAGTTGGGGGGAGTGATTATCCACCAAATTATGCTAAATTCGTTGATAATATACATAACATTCATGTTCTTTATTATTCATAAACACCATTTTAGTGCATTTTACACTTTGAACATCATTTCACATTATGATTGTAATACCTTCTTAAAATGCACTATTATGTGGTTCATTTTTTAACATCATTTGAAGTACCCAATTATTCATATGATTATAAATATTTTAATTTGATATTTTTGAAAATTAATCTACAATCCAATATAAACATGTTTCATTCAGGGATCAACGGAGAATTCATGGAAGAAGATGAGGATATTTTGTGATGAAAGGATGCAATTCTAGAGAAGGAAGATTGGACACCAGCCCACTGATGAGAATGTGGGACCCACATTATGAACAAAATGAAGCCCAAATTTGGTAGGAGGATAGAAGACATATATAGGAACAAATCTTTATTCATAAGACAGTGCTAATTCGGCCTCCATTGTGGTCATTTAGGCTTCCCAAATTAGAGATAAAATTCTGGTCCAGATTCTGTGGCCCAGAAAAACAGTCCAATAATAGGATCATAACTCGGCATCCACAACTCCAAATGGGACCAAATTTTACAGGAGGTTAGGATCCATCTGGGTATCCATTTTCTTCTTCTATGGACAACTCTTATTCAGCCATATATAATGTCTTTTAAGTGCATCTGTTTGGTGCATGAAAGCTGGATGCCTTTTCGGGTCAAGGGTGGAAAGTCTTCTTTCCACAAACTTTCCACCACCCTAGACCTACCATACTCAAGTGGGATGACTTGTACTGTTGGAGGATTGACCCAAGGTCTCAACAATGCCTATTTAAGGTAGTGTTGTTGGATTATTTAGGAATCTTTGGTGCTTTGTTCAATTGTAATGTTATGCTGTAATTTTGTTGTCTCAAATTTGTCTTTCACATGAAAGTTGTTCAATTCAATTTAGTTTCTTAAGAAAAGTTCTTCTTCTATTCTTATTATTTTTTTCTTCATATCACTTTTATACTATTGGATCAAGGTGTGAATTTATTCACACCTAACCATGTGAAATTATTCACACAACGGTGGAGTGATCATTTTATTTTTGTTGTTTTCTTTACTTCTCCATTTCATCCCTCATGAGTCTACTTTCCACTTCCATTTAAAACATGGGATCAATGAAGGGCTAACCCACTTATGGGATGATCCAAGGGAGTAGCAAGGGGTTGGATTTGATGTTTTTTATCACCCCATTAATGTATAATTGCTTCTTTAATTGAGATTTTTATTTGATGATTTTTAAACTCCATCATCCTTGTTGAATTTAAGGCCACACACTTCAAGTTCTAATACGAACCTTTTCCTTGAAGTGCTCAAAAAATTGATCCTTCAAGTGTATACGTAACACCCCAAGCTTCCACGGTACACTTCTCTTTGAATAATACAACAGTGTGTGTTGTACGCAACTTTGAGTTCTAACACACACCACAACCAATCAAAGCAGCCGTTATGAATAGTAATACTTAATTTTTGAAATTTTATAAATTTTATCTTTCAAAATGGACTTCATTTTTGGATTCATAGTATTGAAATTAGCCTATGTGGAATTTTTGGTATTTTTCTGAGAACTTCCAATTTTTTTATAGTGAAAAATACTTAAAAACAACTTTTTTAATCAAAATAATTTATAATGATAAATTATACTATTAAGTGGTTTTAACGTATAATTAGAATATAATTTTACTATTTTACCCAATTATGGTCATTATAATTAATTTCACTTTGAAATTGGACATAAATAATTGTCAATCTTTTAATATATATTGTTTCTTAAAAACACGCTATTTGTTGTGACAGCGGGAATTAATTATTAAACTAATTAAACCAACTTATATGTTTCGAATTTTGTAAAATAGACATAATTTTTGAATTAGGAATATCAAATATAGCTTAGGGTGAATGTTTGGTATTTTTCTGAAAAACATCAAATTTTGATGAATAGTGAAACCATTAAGTTGTAGTTTAAAAACTGATTTTTCGTGTAAATGAAACATTACCACTTCTGTGAATTTATTTTAAAAAATCCGACATACATGGTTTTAATTAGGAAGAAAAATGTGATTCAATGGGATTAAATTAATTTTTTGGTGAATAGAAACTTCTACGTTTTATTAATTGCGATTAAAGGTAATTAGTGAAATTTTAGGTAAAAATGATATTATAAAAATATGAAAATACCTTTACACTGGTCCTACCCTTATTCGATGAGTCTTGTCCGACCAATAAAATCCATGGGTCAACTTGGGGACCCCATGGATCCACTTGGGTAAGAAAATGACATTAATAACTTTGTATTCAAAGTAAAAATAAAATTATCACAAACATGTGTTGTTTTACTAGAACAATTATTAAATGGGGTTATATAAGTTAACTTTTCGACTATAAATATTCATTTGAAAGCTCAAAACATTTCCTACATCATGGTAATTTTTTTTATAATTTTTAGACATTATATAAATTAAATTTTTTATGACACCATGATGAAGCAGCGATTACCTCATTAATTTACGATTTAAGTAAAATGAAAAGATAATGTAAAATCTAAGACTTAAACTTATCAAAAACCTATTTGATGATTATATTTAGAACCCTTATGACCTTATCCTAGAAAGATAAAATTGTGGGACCTTTGGAATCTGAAAATCACTTCATAATAAAATAACATTTCATGACTTTCCAAGAGTGCCCCTCCTGTCCTCTTATAAAAGGCCCCCACCTATACCACCTTATTCACACCATAAAAGCCATTTGGCTCGGGAAAACTCTTCCAAAATACTCTCTAAACTTCCCTCTATTACTCCTAGAAGCCTTAATTTGGGCATAAGACTTCCCAATGAAGCCTTTGGCTCAAATCAAAAAGAGTTACCCGATTTTAAGGTAATGTCTTCTCTTATGTTCTTTTGTTTTATTTTGCTTCTCCAACCCCTTAAACTCTTTTTATTCCTTTACTTTGTAACAACAACAGTATCTTCAATATACTAGGATTTTTTTATGAGAAGTATTAGATTTACACTTACACACACCTTCATCTAATGGTTAAAGAAAATATTGTTTCTGTGGTCGGCGAATTTCTGCCTCATGAAACGATGAGTGTTCAATATTATTTTAACAACTCTGATGGTGGAAATTAAGATGTCACTATATTTATATATCATATATATTATGTTTATGTTTTCCTTATGATTCTGTATTTATAATTTATGGCATACCTTTATGATTTCCATTATGGGTAAATGCGATAATTTCATTTTAGGATGTGCGGACTACCACACCCTCAAAGTGATTTTAATCGTTAATGCCATATGTGGGATGTATAAAGGATGGAGTAAATGATATTATATATGATATTATACTGGAATTATAATATACCTTTATATAATTATGATTTCATGCCATTAAATATGAAATTGAAATGAAAGTAGCGTTCATGCGTACGTACAGCTTACCGTCTCCATGAATGGTGCATTTCATTTCTTACCTCTAAATGTTACATAATATTATGAATGAATTTATATACTGGATATATATGATATATATGATATATACATCATGAATATAATTATGGAGATAATGGATAATTTACCATATAAACAACTTGTAATTATAAGAAGTTTATTGTTGACTCAAGTACCAAAGATCGACAAAACGACCGTTATTAACTTATATGACTACATAATTTTCGTAACATTGTAATAAGTGATATAAAAGGGATAATGAACTTGGAAAATTTTATTAAGCAAGTAGATATTAACTCTAGTTTATTATTAAGGAGATTAAAGAATGATCAAGTCAAGTCAGACACGAGATTAGGGAACTTCTTAACCCAATTTCTATTCTTTAGGTTAATCTTCTATTTTCAAATTATGTCATGATATTATTATGTCATATCTTGTATTTATACTTTCTTTATGTGTAAATATAGTGAATACACATAATAGATCTATTTTATTTAAAAATTATCTTTATAAGGACTTCGTCTCAATCTCCTTTCATTGAGGCATATTTTATTTTATACACAACTTTCATTTATACGGTGTATAAACCCCTTTGACATTTATGTTTATTCAAAAGGAATCTTTTTTATATGAAGAATTTTACTAGACAACAAAAGGTAATGTTCTCTTTGTTGTACATATGTGGCGACAATGACTTCTCCGCCGCCGTGACCATTATTTGAGTTTCGGCTTCCTCTACAAGCCATAACTTTTTTTAAATGAAAAATAAATACCAAGTTTTAATTTTATTTTATTTTGGTATTGAAAATAGTTTTGACAGTGTTTTTATTATTTCAATGTGTTGTATTGATATCTTGTGATTGAAATGTGGAAATGTTATGTTTCCTTTATGCATGTTTAAGTGATACGATTATGTTATGGTTTATGATATGTTTAAACTTGTTCATATGAGGAATGCCGTATACTTAATAAGTGATGGGTGGAGCCCGCTATAGATCCTCGATGCATCGGCAGGTCTCATGAGACAAACTAGTGTCTTGGCACGATTCCTTGAAAAAATATTATTTGTAGTCTTGGCACGAGGCCTTGACTACGTGGTTATGATAGTATGACATTATGCATTCCATCATTATGAAAGTGGTTATTGATATTTCATGTGATTATTCGACTAGTAGAATATATATGTGAATAAGTAAATGGCATTATTTTGTTTTATTTTGCCATATTATACTGAAATTCAAGTTTAAAATGCTATTGTTTTAGTTATCCATTACCTTAAATGTTTATGTTTATTTATGAAAGCCTCCGCTATATTGTTATCCTTACTGAGCATCTGAGCTCACCCCTTCCAATGTTTTAATTTTTCTAGGATGTGAAGAAGTATATTATGAATGACCTACAGGGATAGTATGAGGGGATATGAAGACAATATGTTGTTGTAGTTTTGTTTTACTTTATAATGTAATGTAAGAGTTATGAATGTATCTAGTGTTTCCAAGGCTACTAAAATAATCGTCTTTCGAGACTTGATCTTTTGTGATCAAGACAATGTTACTCAATAATGCACCGAATCTAGGTAATTGGGGTCGGGGAATTACAGTTGGTATCAGATGCAGTTTAGTAATAACATTGGAAGCTAGATTTAGAAAAAACTCTGATTAGAGCACATATTCATAAGATAGACTTTGAGGTTTAGTATAGAAGAACTTCCTAGAATTTTGGTATTATAGAGATTTTTTCGGGTTTTCCAAGCAATACGTCCCTGTTTGGATACGAGAAGGTAGAGGCGGATCTGGCACAGATGTACCTAGGGGTAAAACCCAAAAACACCACTTTGAGCTAGACTCGAACATAAACTGGTGCACGACAATGGGCGTTACTGCATTCTTGGTTACGACACTCCCGGGGGATATGCTTAGGATAATTCTCATTTTCTTTACAAACCATTATGAAGGGTTTATGAGTATTTACTTCCTCAAAGAAAACATTTTTATGATTATAGTTCACTTTATGTTAAGTGTTTTACAAGTATGAAATTATGTACTTTGATTCATAAACTAATCTAGTTTATGCCATTATTTAGAAATGGCGCCTAGTGGGAGGAATGGAAACCGTATCAATGCACGCACTCCATATAGGGATTTTCCTCCTGCTCAAGATAATTATAATGGAGATGGAGATACAACTCGTGCTGATCAACATATCACCATACTGGGAAAACTCACTCAGGTTTTGAATAATAACCTTACTCGTATGGAGCACCCTGATTCGCAACGTGGAGGATCAATGTTAGAACGCTTAATGAGGCAACAACTGCCAACATTTACTGGTGGTACAAATCCATTAGTAGTTGAGCAATGGATAAACTCCTTAGAGAAAATATTCCACGCCTTGGGGAGTAGCAAAATGGAGAAGGTCCTCATGGCAGTTTACTGCCTCACTGGAGATTCCGATCAATGGTGGTTGCTGATTCAAAACACAAAGGAAGATGAACAAGTATCAAGTATGGAATGGAGGGAGTTCAAAGATATTTTCTTAGAAAAATACTTTCCTCGTGACCATTGAGCAGATATGGAAGGACAATTTTTGAGTCTGAGGTAGAAGGAGGATGAGAATGTCGCAAAGTATGAGTCTAACTTTACACGGTTAACGAGGCATGCTGCATATTATATACGTAACCCAAGAAGTAAAATTAATCTTTTCTCTTGATGGGTTAAAACCATTTCTCCGTCGAGCATTAGTCTCAACAACCTTATCGTCGTAAAAATATATTGTCTTGTGTGCTATCAAGATGAAAAAGGAATTCTCTAAGTCTTATGACTTTAAAGAAAAGCAAGAGAATAAGAGATCTTATGATCAATCTAGAAATGGAAATAAGGGGAAGAAGGGAAAAGTTGAATATCAGTCCTGTAGTAAATGTGGGATGAAACACCCCGGTACTTGCTTGAAGGGAATGTGAGTATGTTATAAGTGTGGTGAAAAAGGCCACCAAGATCATGATTTCAAGGGAAAGAAAGTTGCTATCAATGTGGAATGATATAATTGTAGAGAGATGGGACATTATGAAAATGAATGTCTAAGTGTCAGCAGAAATTAACTCAGAAGAGGCCAAGGGATCAAGGCCAAGCTTATGCTATCACTACTGATAAGGTTGAAGCTCTGAAAGACGTGGTGGAAGGTAATTTAATGGTTTCCTCAAGTTCAGAAAATGTATTATTGGATTATGGATCATCGCATTGTTTCATATCTTCCCAGTTTGCTAAGAAAATTAGATATTTCCAATTTTAGAATTGTCTGTCAAAACTCCTAAAGGAAGTATCATTGCAACAATGTTTTGTGAATCAGTCCCCATTAGAGCACATAAATGTTCTTTATCTGCTGATCTCATTGCCATACCTATGATTGAGTTTGGTATAATCCTTGGTATGGATTGGCTTTCGGACTATGATGCAAAGATTTATTTTAGGAAGAAGGAGGTTACGATTTTTGATGATGATGATAAGGAACACCTTATCTTTAGAGCATAATTGTCACCACCTAATTCTTATTTAGATCCACCCCTAGTAGCTCAAATAAATTCAATTAATGGGGAAGAAGAGAATGAAATGACTAAGGTCAAGGAAATTAATGTTCAAATAGAGGATGCACCTATTGTGAAAGAATATGTAGATGTGTTTCCGGAAGATTTACCTGGACATCCTCCAGAACAAGATGTTGAGTTTTCCATTGTAATGCCTTTTGGATTGACTAATGCACCCTCTGTATTCATGGATCTAATGAATTGAGTTTTCAAGGAATATATTGATGATTTTGTAGTGGTATTTATTGATGATATCTTGGTATACTCAAAAAGCGATGAAGATCATGAAAATCACTTGCGCATTATCTTGAAGACTCTTAGAAGGAATGAATTATATGGGAAGTTTAGCAAGTGTGAATTCTGGATTCATGAGATTTTTTTTCTTGGCCATATTGTCTCTAAGGATGGAATTTCCATTGATCCTTCTAAGACCAAGGAAGTCCAAGAATGGCCAGCACCGAAAATTATAACTGAGGTACATAGTTTTATTGGTTTGGCAGGTTATTATCGATGTTTTGTCTAGAATTTTGCGCGATTAGCTAACCCATTAACAAATCTCACACGTAAAGGGGTTAAATTTTTCTGGAAAATAGTGTGTGAAGAAAGTTTTGAAGAACTGAAGAGAAGATTAGTCAATGATCCTATATTGACTCTACCATTGGGGAATGATGGGTTCATTATTTATAGTGATGCATCAATGAAAGGACTTGGTTGTGTCCTTATGCAGAATGATAGAGTTATTGCCTATTCATCACGACAGATAAAAATTCATGAGAAGAACTATCCTACTCATGATCTCGAGTTAGCTACTGTAATCTTTTCCTTGAAGATATGGAGAAATTATCTCTATGGTGAAAAATGTGAGATTTATACTGATCACAATAGTTTGAAATATATTTTCTCACAAAAAGAACTCAACATGAGGCAAAGGCGATGGCTTCAATTACTCAAGGATTATGATTGCATGATACACTACCACCCGGGGAAGGCAAATAATGTTGCAGATGCTTTGAGTAGAGAAGATCATGGAGTTTTGAACATGATGAGAGTGGAAAGGAATCCTGTTTTCATGGATCTAGTAAAGATGGATATGGGAATCACCATAGAGGGTGAAACATTAAAACTTTTTCAAATGGTTTCCAAACCATCTTTACTAGAAAGGATAAAGTGTTCTCAGGCCGATGATGAAGAGTTGAAAATGAAGATTAAAGCTGTGAATGATGAGAGATTCAGTGACTTTATGTATGAAGATGGAAATTTGAAATTTGGGAGGAGACTTTGTGTTCCCGATATACTTAATTTAAAGAGGGAATTGTTGGATGATTCTCATAGTTCCAATTTCTCTATACACCCTGGGAGCACCAAAATGTATAGAGATTTTAAAAGGACATTTTTGGTGGGACAACATGAAGAGGGAGATTACTGATTTTGTGTCATGATGTATGGTTTGTCAACAAGTGAAAGCTGGAAGGTAACTGCCTGGTAGAGTGTTTCTACCTCTTCCCATATCTGAGTAAAAATGGGATAATATTACGATGGATTTTGTAATGGGACTACCAAAGACTCCTAGAAGGAATGACGCAATATGGGTCATTGTTGATCGTCTCATGAAGTCAGCACATTTTCTTGTTATAAGAGGAGTTCTACCACTTGAAAGTCTAGAAAGACAATATATTAATGAAGTTGTGAGACTTCATGGAGTACCCCTGTCAATTGTCTTGGATCGTGATCCCCGTTTTACATCAAGATTCTGGAAAAGTCTTCAGAAGGCCTTGGATATTGATCTTCGTTTGAGCACTGCTTACCACCCTCAAACATATGGATAATAAGAATGAACTATTAAAACCTTAGAAGACATGTTGATATCATGATTACTTGACTTTCATGGTATGTGGGACCAATATTTACCTCTGGTAGAATTTTCCTATAACAATAGCTTCCATTCAAGTGTTCAGATGGAACCATATGAAGTGTTATATGGAAAGAGATGTCGCACACCAACCTGTTGGGATGACGTTGGTGAAAGAAAACTTGTAGGCCCATAACTGGTGGATGAAATGATGGAAAATATGAAAGTAATCCAAAACCACATCAAAGTAGCTCAAAGTAGGAAGAAGAGCTATACTGAAAACTGAAGGAAGGATTTGGAATTTCAGGTAGGAGATCATGTTTTCTTGAAGTTATCTCCATGGAAGGGAGTTATACATTTCGGTAAGAAGGGTAAATTCAGTCCGAGGTACATCGGACCCTTCGAAATTCTAGAACGAATTGGGCTGTAGCTTACCATTTGGCAATGCCGACAAGTCTCTACAAAGTTCATGATGTATTCCACATATTATTGTTGAGAAAATACATGCCTGACCCAACACATGTACTCACCTATGAAAAATTAGAACTGGAACACGATCTGTCTTATTGCGAAGATCCTGTCAGGATTCTTGATACCAGAGAACAAGTGCAGAGAAACCAGACAACTCGTCTGGTAAAAGTTCTATGGAGAAACCATAAGATGGAGGAGGCAACGTGGGAACCCTAGGAACTTATGATGAAGAATCACCAGAGCCTTTTTATACAATTATATTATATAAAATTTCGAGGACGAAATTATTTGAGGGAGGGGAGAATGTAACACCCTAAGCTTCCATGGTACACTTCTCTTTGAATAATACAGTAGCGTGTGTTGTACGCAACTTCGAGTTCTAACACACACCACAACCAATCAAAGTAGTCGTTATGAATAGTAATACCTACTTTTTGAAATTTTATAAATTTTATCTTTCAAAATGGACTTCATTTTTGGATTCGGAATATCGAAATTAGCCTATGTTGAATTTTTGGTATTTTTCTGAGAACTTCCAATTTTTTTATAGTGAAAAACACTTAAAAACAACTTTTTTAATCAAAATAATTTATAGTGATAAATTATACTATTGAGTGGTTTTAAAGTATAATTATAATATAATTTTTCCATTTTACCCAATGGTGGTCATTATAATTAATTTCACTTTGAAATTGGACATAAACAATTATCAATATTTTGATATATATTTTTTCTTAAAAACTACCTATTTGTTGTGACAGTGGGAATTAATTATTAAATTAATTAAACCAAATTATATGTTTTGAATTTTTTAAAAGAGACATCATTTTTGAATTAGGAATATCAAATATATCTTAGGGTGAATTTTTGGTATTTTTCTGAAAAACTTCAATTTTTGATGAATAGTGAAACCACTAAGTGGTAGTTTAAAAACTAATTTTTCGTGTAAATGAAACATTACCACTTCTGTGATTTTATTTTCAAAAATCCGACATACATGGTTGTCTTTAGGAAGAGAAATGGGGTTCAATGGGATTAAAATATATTTTTTGGTGAATAGTAACTTTTAAGCTTTATTAATCGTGATTAAAGCTAATTAGTGAAATTTAAGGTAAAAATGATATTATAAAAATATGAAAATACCTTTACACCTGTCCTACCATTATTGGATAAGTCATGGACGACCAATAAAATCCATGGGTCAACTTGGGGACCCCATGGAGCTCATTGGGTAAGAAAATGACATTAATAACTTTTTATTTAAAGTCAAAATAAAATTGTCACAAACATGTGTTGTTTTACTAAAAAAATTATTACATGGGGTTATATAAGTTAAATTTTAGACTATAAATATTCATTGAAAATATAACAAGATTTCATTTATCATGGTAATTATTTTATAATTTTTAGACATTAAATAAAATAAAAATTTTATGACACCATGATGATGCAGCGATTACCTCATTAATTAAAGATTTAAGTAAAATAAAAATATAATGTAAAATATAAGACTTAAACTTGTAAAAAACCAATTCATTCGAACCCTTATCACCTTATCCTTGAAATATATAATTTTGGGACCTTTGGAATCCGAAAAGCACTTCATAATAATATAACATTTCATGACTTTCCAAGAGTGCCCCTCCTCTCCTCTTATAAAAGGACCCCACCTATACCACCTTATTCACACCATCAAAGCCATTTGGCTCGGACAAACTCTTCTAAAATACTCTCTCAACTTCTCTATAGTACTCCTAGAAGCCTCACTTTGGGTAGAAGTTTTTCCAGGGATGCCTTTGGCTCAAATCAAAAAGAGTTACTCGATTTCAAGGTAATGTCTTCTATTATGTTCTTTTGTTTTATTTTGCTTCTCCAAACCCTTAAACTCTTTTTATTCCTTTATTTTGTAACAACACCAGTATATTAAATATACTGGGATGTTTTTATGAGAATTATTTTATTTACACTTACACACACCTTCTTCTAATGGTTAAAGAACATACTGTTTCTGTGGTCGGTGAATTTCTTCCTCACGAAACGATGATTGTTCAATATTATTTTAACACCTCTCATGGTGGCCATTAAGATGTCACTATATTTATATATGATATATATTATGTTTATATTTTCCTTATGCTTCTGTATTTATCATTTATGGCATACCTTTACGATTTCCATATGGGTAAACGCGATAATTTCATTTTAGGATGTGCGGACTACCGCCCTCTCAAAGTAATTTGAATCGTTAATGCCATATGTGGGATGTATAAAGGATGGAGTAAATGATATTATATATGATATTATACTTGAATTATAATATACCTTTATATCATTATGATTTCATTCCATTAAATATGAAATAGAAATGAAAGTAGCGTTCATGCGTACGTACGACTTACCGTCTCCATGAACGGTGCATTTCATTTCTTACCTCTATATGTTACGTATTATTATGAATGAACGTATATACTGGATATATATGATATATATGATATATACATCATGAATATAATTATATAGATAATGGATAATCTACCACATAGACAACTTGTAATTATAAGAAGTTTATTGTTGACTCAAGTACCAAAGATCGACAAAACGACCGTTATTAACTTATATGACTACATAATTTTCCTAACATTGTAATAAGTGATATAAATGGGATAATGAACTTGAAAAATGTTCTTAAGCAAGTAGAGATTAACTCTAGTTTATTATTAAGGAGATTAAAGAACGATCGAGTCAAGTCTGACACGAGGTAAGGGAACTTCTTAACCCAATTTCTATTCTTTGGGTTAATCTCCTATTTTCAAATTATGTCATGATATTATTATGTCATATCTTGTATTTATACTTTCTTTATGTGTAAATATAGTGAATACAAATAATAGATCTATTTTATTTAAAAATTATCTTTGTAAGGACTTCTTCTCAATCTCCTTTCATTGAAGCATATTTTATTTTATACACAACTTTCTTTTATATGGTGTATAAACCCATTTGAATTTTACATTTAATCAAAAGGAATCTTTTTTATATGAATCATTTTACTAAATTACAAAAGGGAATGTTTTTTTGTCGTATATTTGCGGCGACAACGACTTCTTCACCGTCGTGACCATTATTTGAGTTTCGACTTCCTCTACAAGCCATAACTTTCTTTTAAATGAAAAATCAATACCTTGTTTTAAATTTATTTTATTTTGGTATTGAAAATGGTTTTGACAGTATTTTTATTATATCAATGTGTTGTATTGATATCTTGTGATTGAAATGTGGAAATGTTATGTTTCCTTTATGCATGTTTTATGTGATACAATTATGTTATGGTTTATGATATGTTTAAACATTTTCTAATGAGGAATGCATTAGACTTAATAAGTGATAGGTGGAGCCCGCTATAGCTACTCGATGCATCGGAAGGTCTCATGAGAGAAACTAGTGTCTTGGAACATGGCCTTGACAAAATATTATTTGTAGTCTTGGCATGAGGCCTTGGCTACGTGGTTATGATAGTCTAGAATTATGCATTCCATCATTATGAAAGTGGTTATTGATATTGCATGTGATTATTCGACTAGTAGAATATCCATTTGAATAAGTAAATGTAATTATTTCATTTTATTTTGCCATATTATGCTGAAGTTCAAGTTTGAAATGCTATTGTTTTAGTTATCCATTGCCTTAAATGTTTATGTTTATTTATGAAAGCTTCCGTTATATTGTTATCCTTACTGAGAATCTGAGCTCACCCCTTCCAATGTTTTAATTTTTCCAGGATGTGAAGAAGTATATTAGGAATGACCTGTAGGGATAGTATGAGGGGATATGAAGACAAGATGTTGTTGTAGTTTTGTTTTACTTTATGATGTAATGTAATAGTTATGAATGTATCTAGTATTTCCAAGGCTACTAAACTAATCGGTCTTTTGAGACATGATCTTTTGTGATCAAGCTAATGTTACGCAATAATGCACCGACTCTGGGTAGTTGGGGTCGGGGCATTACAGTATAGGTGATTAGTATTAAAGGGTGTAGGCATTAAAAAAGTAAGTGATGATGTTGTTTTATCACCTTAAATGAACCCATCTCAAATATAAGTAATAGAAATCATTGAAAAGGAAATACGTCCAATCCACCCTGAGCAATAACCTAGGATCAAGTAATTATTTTAAATTGAATTCACTTAAGTCTCTTAGAGTTCCTTTAAACCCAACTAAAATCAACCCAATTTGGACACTTCATAGCCAAAAACAGTCCATAGAATGTACGTGTCTATTGGTTACTTCTTAGGTCTCTGAGGATTTGACAACCCAAGATAAACTACAAGGACCGTCCTACCTTCTCCTCTTGGATAAATTTGAGCATGAATCAGTTTTCAAGAAAACTACTTTGTGTGGTATCACAATGGGGAGAAAATGAAATCTCAAATTGGTGATGATAGAAATGAAAAGACTGGAATGGAGAATTTGTTAGATGATCGGTTTCCGTTTATTCATCATCATGAAAAATAATGGATTTCGACTCAAGAAGACGTCGATATGAGCACAGCTAATGCATCTAGTGAAAATGAGGATATTGATAGGGTGAAAAAATTGAATGATGCTACTACGACTCTAGTATATCGACAATGCGATAAAATGAAAAGGCTATAATTTTTTATCTGATTGTTTCATGGGAAAACCATGTATGTGATTTCTAATAAAGAAATCAATTACATTCTTACCCTCTTGAAGGATTTACTTCCAGATGATGCAGATATTCTCTCAAACCACTATATGGCATGGAAGTTAGTTGAGGAACTAGGATTTTTAAGAAACAAAATTAATGTTTTCCCAAAAGATTACAATTTATTCTGGGAGGAAACTGCTGAACAAAATGATTGTATAAAATGTGGCACATCCCACTGGAAGTCAAAATCTAATGGAACACCATCTCGCGTTCCACATAAAGTAATGTGATACTTTACATTGATCCCCAGACTCCAAAATCTTTTTATGTCTGATGAAATATTAATAAAAATGAGATGGCATGATACTGAGAGAAAGAAGACTAATGATGAGTTGGTTCATCCTGCAGATAGATTTGCATGGCAGAGATTTGATGCTCGACATCCTGATTTTGCTGTTGATGTGCGTAATGTGAGGATGGGTCTTTCATGCGGTAGTTTTAATCCATTTGGGCAGATGCCTACTTTGCACAGCACATGGACAGTTTTTATACACATTTATAATCTTCCCCCGTGGTTGTGTATGAAAAAACCATTCACTTTCATGAGTATACTCATATCTGGTCCTTCTGATCCCGACATTTATATTGATGACTACATGAAACCTTTAATAAAAGAGTTGAAACTTCTTTGGGATGTGGGTGTGCGCACATATGATGCATGTTCGAAAGACATATTTCTGATGCGTTCTGCGCTTATGTGGACGATCAATGATTTTTCGCATTATGAAATGATATCTGGATGGAGCACGAAGGGAAAATTGTCATGTCCAGTTTGTATGAAGAATACATGATCCAAAAGACTGAAACATCGCTGTAGTTTCATTTTTATGGGACATCGACGATTCTTGGCAAAGGATCATCCATATAGAATGAATCGTCAAAGATTTGATAATACCAAAGAGACCGATGGTCCACCTTAGAGGATGTCTGGAACTGACATGCTTAATGAATTGAAAGATTTCAGTTTTTCATTCGGGAATGGTCAAATGAAATCTAGAAAGAGAAAGAATGTTTCCACTAAAACCTGTTACAATTGGAAGAAGAGGAGTATCTTTTTTGATTTGCCTTATTTTTCAACCAATTTGTTACGTCATTGCTTAAACGTAATGCATATTGAAAATAATATATGTGAAATGTTGCTTTCGGTTCTTCTAAATGTCAAGGGGAAGACAAAAGATGATTTACGATCTCGGCGTGACTTGGTGGGTTGGGGCATCAGACCATAATTACATCCTATGCGTATCAATGAAAATAAATGGCAACTTCCATGTGCTTCTTATGTGATGAACCTACGAAAAAACAATTTTTGGAAGTATTATTGACTATTAGAGTTATCGATGGCTATTCAAGAAACATATCTAAACGGGTCAACAGAAGAGAGTTGAAGCTAAATTTTTTAAAGACTCATGATTATTGTGTTCTACTGCATGAGTTGCTTCTAATAGAAATCCATCATCTTTTTTCCAATAATGAAAGGGTGGATTTTATTCGGTTGTGCCATTTGTTTAGAGATCTTTCTGCTAATAAGTTGTCCAAGTCTTTCTTGCAATAAATGTTGACAGATGCCCCATTAATTTTGTGTGAGTTGTAGAAAATATTTCCTCCATCATTTTCACATGCATGTTGCATCTGACTGTCCATATTCCAACTGAAATAATTCTCGGAGGACCTGTTTCTTTTCATTGGATGTATCCAACTGAAAGAAATATATTCACATTAAAGTCTTATGTCTGAAACAGAAATAATTCCAAAGGTTCTATCGTGAATGGTTACTTGGCTCAAGAATGTATGGATTTCTGCTCGATGTATTTGTATGATCTTACTACAAGATTGAACAGACCAATGAGAAATGAAGAAGAACAATATGAAAAAATTGAACCCATTTTTCCATCACTTCCTCAAACAAGAGGAATTCTTGGATCATATGCATTGAAGACATTAAGCCATGAAGAGAGGGAGATGGCGCATCATACATTTTTGTTAAAATGTGATTTTTATGATTACTATATCAGGTAACTAAGTTTATTATGTATATATTACATATATATCTGTTAAACTATACATATTTTTTATCTACAAGGAACATTAAACAATGATAAATAGGAAGCATTGTTCTTTATATTTGAGAAGGAGAGAGACTTTGCATAGCAAAGAGTTTTCTGCTTGGTTAAAATTGAATGTATAAAAAAATTAATGTTTAAAATAATTATATCAATATTTAATTAAGTTTAATTGTCATTTATATTGCAGGTATTGAGTTTTTCTGCTGACTATATCTCTGAGGAAATAAGAGCTTTGACTTTTGGTCCTAATACCGTGGTTCGTGACTGTAAATCAATTGTTATCAATGGGTAAAAATTTATTGTCACTGAACGAGCAAAGAACATGATAACACAACATGATGGTGTTATGGTTACTTCCACAATAGATTTTTATGCCAATGCATCAGATAGTAGACCGCAATTTGAAAATGTGGGTTATTATGGAGTTGTTGAGAAAATAATAATATTGGATTATTACTCTCATGGTTGAGTCACAATGATGAAATGTCATTGGTTTGATTCGATGATGAGACATGGAACATTTATTGATGATTTTGGATTTCGTGTAATTAATATGACTCGCACTCTTGCTACCGAAGAACCATATGTGTTGGCATCAATGGCTAAACATGTTTTTTATGTCAAAGACCAACTTCGACCTGTATTTGGTGTCATAGTTTAAGTAATTCCAAGACATATTTTCGAGGATAGTGATGATAGAATTGACACTGTCCCTAGTGCCATTGGAACCAATCCATTTATTTCTTTTGATGAATCAAATAGATCAATTGTTAGAGTTGATTGTGAACCTGAAGTTGTGGTTGAAAATATATAGAATCATTCATCCATGTTCTCAATTCTTTTTTTTACCTCGAGTTGGGTTGTTAAGGTTGGTAATATTCAAATTGATTTAGTATTGATCACAAATATGTTTTTGATGACTTGACCATTATGTGAATTTTCAATGTTTATTGGTTGCAGTTTTATTTGAATTGAATTTTCTAATTTGGAATTGAACTGTATTCAAACATAGTCAAACAATATTTCTAACTTGGTAAAAATTAAAACTTGTATGATTTATTAAATCCATTCAGGCTCTTCTAAAAAAATTGATATCCGACTTGACCGTTATGTGAATTTTCAATGTTTATTGGTTGCAGTTTTATTTGAATTGCATTTTCTAATTTGGAATTGAACTGTATTTGAACATATTCAAACAATATTTCTAACTTGGTGAACATTACAACTTTTATGATTTATTAAATCCATTCAAGCTCTTCTAAAACAATTGATATCTGACTTGATCATTATGTGAATTTTCAATGTTTATTGGTTGCAGTTTTTTTGAATTGCATTTTCTAATTTGGAATTGAACTATTTTCAAACATATTCAAACAATATTTCTAAGTTGGTGAACATTACAACTTGTATGATTTATTAAATCCATTCAAGCTCTTCTAAAACAATTGATAGCTGACTTGACCATTATGTGAATTTTAAATGTTTATTGGTTGTAGTTTTATTTAAATTGAATTTTCTAATTTGGAATTGAACTATATTCAAACATAGTCAAATAATATTTCTAACTTGGTGAACATTACAACTTATATGATTTATTAAATCCATTCAAGCTCTTTTAAAACAATTGATAGCATAATTACCAATGAATCCCCCTATTCCCTCATATATTTAGTTTTTTGGGTTACACATTAGTTTCCTTTTTCTTATTAATAACTTATTTTTTTTCAAAAGCAGGAAATGAAGCCAATTGAAGAGAGATGAAGGAAAAAAATGATGGAGAACAATCGTCGAATGAAGGAGTTGGGAATTCCATCATTAGTTCCTATAGTGAGTACTTTATTTGAAATTGATATATTTAAAGAATATATAATGTCATGTGATTAATTTTTTTGTAAACATTTTTGTAGGATCCACCTATACGTCGATAGTTATTCGACGAGGAGCCTAGTACTGGTCCTAGTGCTCAGGCCGGTGGTACGAGGAGGGTTCGTACTAGAGGTGGACGAGCAGCTATGCGTACTCATCTAGACCCTACCCCTCCCAATGACATGTCATCCTTCCCACATTCTGATCCCGGTGTGTCGTTAGGGACAAATGGGATATTTAGACCTCCCATGTTTTCTCTACCTTCTGCATCTTCTGGCCCATCATTTTCACATCCCATGTTGATTCCCACTCCCCAGTCAGCATCCGGTCAGACAGCTATCTCATATTCTTTTCCTTCTACTTCTGTCTCTCCAAGCTTCTATATTCCATCGTCTTCGACTCCTGTTCCACCACAAGGTGTTCCATTAGTTTCTGTGGATCTAGCGGCACTCAGCAATCAGACCGGCACAAGTATATTTATAGAGCCCTATCAAAATCTTTATAGCAATATTTCTTTTCATTATAACAAGTTTTGATAAAGTATCTGTTTTTCATTCATGACAGATACATCTACTGACAGGAGGCGTGGGTGGGGGCGTACATGCATGCGTTCGGTGTGGAACTGCCGCACACAGGTTATGGTGGATTATAATGAAGAGAACCAAATGGTTGAGAAAATAGGGCAACAATGTTGGAGTTTTTTGGCGACGCTAGACAAATACTCCAACATCATTCCCATCACCCCGCTATCATGGAGACATTTTCCACATGAGGTCAAGGATAGAGCTTGGGAAGAGATATGGGTTAAAAATTCTATTCTATTTAATGCCATGAATTATTTTTCTATTTATATGAATTAATATTTTGATTTCAGCTTCGATTTAATTTTCCCGATGGTGAGGGTGCACGACCGGAACGTCTAAAGGATTTAGGTGAGCTTTGGAGAGCCTACAAGCATGAGTTGTATATTGGCTGGGTTGCTAGAGTTGGCACTGAGTTAGAGGCGATACCAGTGGTGGATTATTGTCCTATAGAGTAGTATCGTTAGATGATTACTCATTGGACGAGTACCTAGTTTAAGGTATTAATAACATTTGAGGGATTTAAATAATAACTTTCATGTTTTGAATTAATACTATCTGTTTCATTTTTAAATTTTATTTAGGAATCATCTGGAAAAAATAAAAAGAACATTGATGCAAAAAATACCTCCACACACTGGGACGCACTACGATGCCTGATCATGAGAGGAAGCAGGTATGACAATTGTTTATAAGTTTTCTTTATGACTTACACTTTATTTTGTTTCATCAATTATTTAATATTTCTCTAATGTTTTCATATAAATTTAGTTTTCAATGTCATTGTAGAGGCAAATACAAAATATTGAAGGACATGTGCCTCGAGCAAAACTGTTTTTCTCGAGTAGACGGATAAAGGATGAAAGTGCCGTCAATGAAGTGACTCAGCAGAAGATTGTAAGTTTTAATCTATTGAATTTATATTTTAATATCTATTTTGTAACTTAATGATACATTTATATTTGTAACAGGCTGCTTTAGAGGCCCTCGATGCCCAAGAACCATAAAATTTTGGGCCAAAAGATCACTTACATCAGGTGTTGGGAGAGGAGCATTCTGGCAGAGTACGTTGCCGACCTAGGATAACCCCAACGAGGTATTTGTCCTCCTCAGGTACGAGCTTTAGTACCACCGAGCTATAGAAAGTTATGGCACAGGAAGAACAGGCTGAAAAAGGGCCACAGAGATGGCAGAACAGTCTGCTAGGGAAAACAGTACGTTTATGAAATTTATTGATGTTCTACGTCCAACACTTACAGCAGAGGCCAACCCATCTTTTGATGAGTATATGTCGTCGATACGTTCTATATATGGTGCACCAGGTGGCAATTATAGTGGTGTTCAGGAAGATTTCCAACTTGCCGATGATGATGGTGAGGAGTCTGATGCAGAAGAGGAGGGAGAGGAGGAAGGCGAGGCAGGTCACGAGGGCGAGGAGGAGGGCGAGGGCAAGGAGGAGGGAGAAGTCGAGGAGGGAGAGGACGATGAAAGGGACAAGGACGAGGGTGATGATGATGGTGATGATGGTGATGGTGATGTGGGAAAAGTTGATCCATTACATTTTTGACTGATATTACTGAGATTTTATATTTAATTTATTCTAGTTGTTGATTTTATCTATACTTGTAGTATAGTATTGGATTCGAGTTATTTTTATATATTATCTGTTTTTATGGATGTTGTTGTCTTTTAGTGGTTGTTTGTTTGGGAACCCCTCTCCTTTCTGAACCCTGGACAACCCCCACCCTCCTCCCTGGACCCCCGACAGCTGTGTCAGACAGCCCCCCAGATATCCCCCAGATAGCCCCCCCACCCTCGTCCTTGGACCCCAGACAACCCCCCGAATAGCCCACAGACAGCCCCCCGAACAGGCCCCCGGACAGCCCCCCCACCCTCTTCCCTGGACCCTGGACAGCCCCCCAGACAGACCCCTGGACAGCCCCCCCACCCTCTTCCTTGGACCCCGGACAACCCCCGAACAACCCCCCGAATAGCCCCCCGGACAGCCACCCCACCCACCTCCCTGGACCCCGGACAACCCCCCAGACACCCCCCCAGATAGCCCCCCACCCACTTCCTTGGACCCCGGACAATCCCCCGAACACCCCCGGACAGCCCCCGGACAGCCCCCGGACAGCCCTCGGACAGCCCCCCGAACAACCCCCCCAGATAGCCCCCCACCCTCCTCCCTGGACACCGAACAGCCCCCCAGACAGCCCCCCGGACAGCCCCCCTGACAGCCCCCCACCCTCCTCCTTGGACCCCGGACAACCCCCCGAACACCCCCCGTACAACCCCCCGCACAGCCCCACCGGACAACCCCCCACTCTCCTTGATTTCATTTAATACTAGAAAATATACAATATATATTTTATTTATTTTCTTCATGATAATCAATGTAAATCACATTTACATATCTAATCAATATCATAGATTCTTAGTTTGTTATAAAAGAGATGTATTCATTGGGCATGACATTTTTAGCTCCGAAATGTTTCATAGCATGATAAACTAAAATCTAATCCATACTAAGAATGATATAAAAACATTTTATATAAATTTCCACAAGATTTTAATTAAACACCATTCCACTAATAGACACATGAGGATTCTCATAAAATGGACAACATTTTAAGTACATACAGAAAACTGACCAAACACATTCGGTTTCCATTGAAACTTTAGGAGAACGATCCATGAGTCATATGTGAGGTGTAAAAATCATCCCCGCCTCAATCCGAGACGCGGTGTGGCCACCACCACTCAAAGTGTCTGCCTTTTGTTTCAAAAGGACGTCATTTTAATTGAAAAACATCACCTGGCATATGGAAAACCGACCAAATGCATTCGTATTGTGTCGATAATTTAGCACAACGATCCATGGTTCATATGTGACATGTATGAGTCAACCCTGCATCAATCCGAGGCGCGGTTTGGCCGCAACCACTCAAAGTGTCCGTCTTTTGTTTCAAAAGGACGTCATTTTAAGTGAAAAACATCAACTGGAATACATAAAACTGACCAAACACATTAAGATTGTATCTATACTTTAGCACAACAATCCATGGGTCATATGTAATGTGTACGAGTCAACCCTGCCTTAATCTGAGGCACGGTGTGGCCGAAATAACTCTAAGTGGCTATCTTTTTCCTAAAATGGACAATATTTTAAGTACATATGGAAAACTGACCAAACGCATTCAGTATCTGTTGAAACTTTAGGAGAATGATTCATGGGTCATATGTGATGTGTACGAATCATCCCCACCTCAATCTGAGTTGTGGTGTGGCCGACACCACTCAATGTGTCTGCCTTTTGTTTCAAAAGGACGTCATTTTAATTGAAAAACATCAACTGGCATATAGAAAACTGACCAAACGCATTCGGATTGAGTCGATACTTTAGCACAATGATCCATGGGTCATATGTGACGTGTATGAGTCAACCCCACCTTAATCTGAGGCGCGGTGTGGCTGCAACCACTGAAAGTGTCTATCTTTTGTTTAAAATGGACAACATTTTAAGTACATAAAGAAAACCGACCAAACGCATTCAGTTTTTTTTTGAAAAAATAGGAGAACGATTCATGGGTCATATGTGACGTGTTAGAATCAACCCCACCCCAATCTAAGACGCGGTGGGGCCATCACCACTCAATGTTTCTGCCTTTTGTTTCAAAAGGACGTCATTTTAATTGAAAAACATCAACTGGCATACAGAAAACCGACCAAATGCATTCGGATTGTGTCGATACATTAGCACAACGATCCATGGGTCATATGTGACATGTACGAGTCAACCCCGACTCAATCCGAGGCACTGTGTGGCCGCCACCACTAAAAGTGTCTGCCTTTTGTTTCAAAAGGACGCCATTTTAATTGAAAAACATCATCTGGCATACAGAAAACCGAAAAACACATTCGGATTGTGTCTATACTTTAGCATAATGATCCATGGGTCATATGTGATGTGTACTAGTCAACCATGCCTCAATCCGTGGCATGGTGTGGCCGCCACTACTCAAAGTGTCTGTCTTTTGTTTCAAAAGGACTTCATTTTAAGTGAAAAATATCAAATGGCATACGGAAAAGTGACCAAACACATTTGGATTGTGTCGATACATTAGCACAATGATCCACGGGTCATATGTGACGTGTACGAGTCAACCCCTCCTTAATATGAGTCACGGTGTGGCCGAAATCACTCTAAAAGTCTCTCTTTTGTTTAAAATGGACAACATTTTAAGTACATACAAAAAACAGACCAAACGCATTTGGTTTCTATTGAAACTTTCGGAGAACAATTCATAGGTCATATGTGATGTGTACGAATCAACCCTGCCTCAATATGAGATGCGGTGTGGCTGGAACCACTCAAAGTGTCTTCCTTTTGTTTCAAAAGGACGTCATTTTAATTGAAAAACATCAACTGGCATACGGAAAACTGACCGAACACATTCATATTGTTTTGATACTTTAGAACAATGATCCATGGGTCATATTTGACGTGTAAGTGTCAACTATGCCTCAATCCGAGGCATGGTGTTGCCGCCACCACTCAAAGTGTCTGTTTTTTTCAAAAGGACATCATTTTAAGTGAAAAACATCAACTGGAATACGGAAAACCGACCAAACGCATTTGGATTGTGTCAAAACTTTATCACAACGATCCATGGGTCATATGTGACGTGTACGAGTCAACCCCGCCTTAATTAGAGGCACGGTGTGGCCATAATTACTCTAAGTGGCTGTCTTTTGTTTAAAATGGACAAAATTTTAAATATATACGGAAAACCGACCAAACGCATTCGGTTTCCATTGAAACATTAGGAGAATGATTACTGGGTCATATGTGACGTTTAAAAATCAAAACCGCCTCAATCTGAGACGCGGTGTGGCTGGAACCACTCAAAGTGTCTGCCTTTTGTTTCAAAAGGACATCATTTTAATTGAAAAACATCAAGTAGCATACGGAAAACCAACCAAACGCATTCGGATTATGTCGATACATTAGCACAACGATCCATGGGTCATATGTGACATGTACGAGTCAACCCTGCCTCAATCTGAGGCACAGTGTGGCCGCCACTACTCAAAGTCTCTACCTTTTGTTTCAAAAGGACGTCATTTTAATTGAAAAACATCAACTGGCATACGGAAAACCAACCAAACGCATTCGGATTGTGTCGATACTTTAGCACAACGATCCACGAGTCATATGTGATGTGTAAAAGTCAACCCCGCCTCAATCCAAGGCCCGGTGAGGCTGCCACCACTCAAAGTGTCTGTCTTTTGTTTCAAAAGGATGTCATTTTAAGTGAAAAATATCAACTGGCATACAGAAAAGCGACCAAACGCATTCGGATTGTGTTGATAATTTAGCAAAACGATCAGTGGGTCATATGTGACATGTATGAGTCAACCTTGCCTTAATCTGAGGCATGGTGTGGCCGAAATCACTCTAAGTGGCTCTCTTTTGTATAAAATGGACATCATTTTAAGTACAAATAGAAAACCGACCAAACGCATTCGGTTTCCATTGAAAATTTAGGAGAATAATTCATGGGTCATATTTTACGTTTACGAATCAACCCTACCTCAATCTGAGATGCGGTGCGGCCGGCACCACTCAAAGTGTCTGCCTTTTGTTTCAAAAGGACGTCATTTTAATTGAAAAACATCAACTGGCACACGGAAATCAAACCAAACACATTCGGATTGTGTCGATACTTTAACAAAACGATCCATGGGTCATATGTGACATGTAAGAGTCAACCCCGCCTCAATCCGAGGCACGGTGTGGCGCCACCACTCAAAGTGTCTGTCTTTTGTTTCAAAAGGACGCCATTTTAAGTGAAAAACATAAACTGGCATACGGAAAACCGACAAAACACATTCAGATTGTGTCGATACTTTATCACAACGATCCATGGGTCATATGTGTTGTGTATGAGTCAACTATGCCTTAATAAGAGGCACGATGTGTCCAGAATCACTCTAAGTGGCTCTCTTTTGATTAAAATGGACAACATTTTATGTACATACGGAAAACCGAACAAACGCATTCAGTTTCCATTGAAACATTAGGAGAATGATTCATGGGTCATATGTGACATGTACAAATCAACCCCACCTCAATCTATGATGCGGTGTGGCCGGTACCACTCAAAGTGTCTGGCTTTTGTTTCAAAAGGACGTCATTTTAATTGAAAAACATCAACTGGCATACAGAAAACTGACCAAACAAATTCGGATTGTGTCAATACTTTAGCACAATGATTCAGGGGACATATGTGACGTGTACAAGTCAACCCCGCCTCAATACGAGGTGCGGTGTGGCCGCCACCACTCAATGTGTCTGTCTTTTGTTTCAAAAGGATGTCATTTTAAGTGAAAAATATCAACTAACATATGGAAAACTGACCAAAAGCATTTGGATTGTGTCGATACATTATCACAACAATCCATGGGTCATATGTGAAGTGTACGATTCAACCCCGCCTTAATAAGATTCACAATGTGAACGGAATCACTCTAAGTGTCTATCTTTTGTTTAAGATGGACAACATTTTAAGTACATACGGAAAACCAACCAAACGCATTCGGTTTCCGTTGAAAGTTTAGGAGAATGATCCATGGGTGATATGTGACGTGTAAGAATCAACCGTGCCTCAATACGAGATGTGGTGTGGCCAGAACCACTCAATGTGTCTGCGTTTTGTTTCAAAAGGATGTCATTTTAATTGAAAAACATCAACTGACATACGGAAAACCGACCAAATGCATTCAGATTGTGTCGATAATTTATAAAAATGATAAATGGGTCATATGTGATGTGTATGAGTCAACCCCGCCTCAATACGAGGGGTGGTGTGGCCGGTAGCACTCCAGGTGTATGTATTTTGTTTAATATGGACATCATTTCAGGTAAAAATATATGGTATACAAAAAACCGATCAAATTATGAATTGACTTCTGGATTCCACATATAATTGTCATCTAAATTTTAAAATGAATTCTAAATGAATTATGTATGTTTATATTTACATTATGAATTATAATTTAATTATGGATGTGTATAGTTCCAGCATTATATGTTAAATGTGTATGAATTTGTTCTCTATATGTATTTGTTAGTTGGTTATTACAGGTAGAATAATTGTATATGTATGTGTTAGTTTATTGTAGGTACAATAATTAGATTGAAAATTGGAGGGAACAAAATGAGGCCTGTTGGGAAAATTGCAGACCTGCTGTGCAATTTACATAGAATAGGCTAGGGCAATGGTTCAAAACCGTTGGCATAGCATCTTGGTTCATTTTTTTTTACCAACGGTTCATTGAACCGTTGGTAAAAATCCATTCCCAACCGTTCAATGAGCTATTCGGAAAGAGGGGAATCCTTGGGATTTCCCAACGGTTCAAGACAAACCGTTCGGAAAAACTATCCCAACAGTTTGGCACAACCGTTGGGATAGGTTAGGCTTTCCCCACCCTATCCAAACGGTTCATAGTAAACCGTTGGGAAAAACTTTTCCAATGGCTTACTTCCCTACGGTTTGTAGAACCATTGGTATAACATATACCAACGGTTCTACAGCCTTTCCCAACGGTTCAGAACCTTTGGGAAAGGCTGTATTTCTAGTAGTGCAAGTAGGCTATGTTTGATTTTGGGTGTCTGACATCAAGATGGATTTCTTGGACCTTTTAAAGTAATACATAAATGGTGAAACCTGATATGGGTTTTGGAATGTAGGGTGTCTTTGGTTTTGAGGAAGATAACTTTAGTGCTTGTGGTTTACCCTTGTGGTTGTCTTCTAGAGGGTTGGACATGTTTGGGTGCCTAGCCCGTTTAATGTATATTAAAATGGGTGGTCCTTATACTTATAAGTTTGATCATGAGAATAATAGGTGCTCAAGGAATTGTGGGTTGATGTGGTTTTATGTGAAAACTTTCTCTTTGGGTGGAGACTGTGCATGCGAGTTTTGGTTTTTGTAGGAAGCACATGGAGGATCCAGGTTTTCATTAAATGAGAATCACTTGGAGTATTGGTGTTTTTCTAGTGCATGTGGTTTCTAGGGGTAGGACCAGCTAGAGGGCATAGGATGAGTTTCCTGAGTAGGGAAGAAAACTATGAGTAGGTGGATGAATGATTTTGATGTGATGATATTATCATTGGTAGGGATGCCCAAGACATTTAAATGACTTTGACATGTCCATATAGCGATTGGCGCCATCTGAAATAGATGACTGTTGATGGTATTCATCGATAAAATCATATCAAACAATAATTTAGTGATGATCATTCCAAAAACAATAATATATTCGTTAGAATAATGGGGGGCAATGGCTATATTTATAGATACCCTATTGTATTTTGGATAGATATGAAACATCTTAGGGGTTATGATCATGGAAGGTTTTTGGGAAGCCACATGGTGGAAACAACACCATTGACTATTTATGGGCGAGGTCCTCATAATGGACCAAATGTTGAATAATACCTTCAGTTTCATTCAAGAATGTAGGGAATGAGTGACAGTTGATGTTTCATTTGGATGATCAGGTGTAGGAAATATAGAAACGTCTAATTCTGTCTTTAGTAGTGCATGGAGAGTTCGACCAAGTGGTTGAGGTTTTTTGGGTGAGTTGATGATGATGAAACATCTAGGGTGGGGAGTGATGTATTTGTTGCAAAGATATAATCCTTATTCTGGAAGGCTCATAGGTTTGTAAAACTTGATTTGGATTGGTTGGGTCACATTTTGATTAGATTGGTTGGGGTGGAATTGTGATTCTAGTGAGGAATACTTGATGTGTGCAATTAGTTTTCATAGGGTGTTTAAATAGAAAATCATTTAGGGTATATAATTGTGCCGATAGTGTGGGTTCTTAAGGTATCCTGATACATCTATTGTGTGGTTTTGGTAATGATAGGTGCGTTTTGAGTTTGATACATGTTTAACCTTTTGGGGGAGTGATCTATAAAAGGGAAGCATGTATTTAGAAAGAGCTGCTAAACGAGATAAGCTGTGAATTCAGCAATGTGTTGGGTTGTCAAAATCTATAATTTGTTTATAGAAAACTGAAAATATGAAATATGTTTACAAAATTAGGAATCTGTGAACTGTTTTTGTAACCTGTGAGCTGCTCTAAATGTTTTTAGAGAATGGTTGTAGGAAATCTGAAATCGGTTTAAAAAATTAAGAACTTGTGAACTGTTTTTTTAACCTGTGAACTGCTCTAAAAGCTTTTTGATCATGGTTGTAGAAAATCTTAAATATGTCTACAATATCAAAAAACTTGTTAAATGTTTTTGTAACTTGTGAACTGCTCCAAAAGTATTCTAAGCATAGTTTCATGAATATTTCATTTACAATTTCAATGAATGATTTTGAGATTGAAGAAGTATTGATTCCCTACTCATCTCTCATGATATTTCGAAGTGGTATCAAGAGATTCAAAGTTTGTGAAGTTATGAATGTAAATCACTATCTTTGAGTGGTGTCGGCCACACCATTCTTCATATTGAGGTTTGGTTGACTCGTACATGTCACATTTGACCCATGAATTTTTTTCCTAAAGTTTGAACAAAATCCGAAAGCATTTGGTCATTTTTCTGTAGGTTAGTTGTTGTTTCACTTAAAATGATGTCCATTTTAAACAAAAGAGAGACACATTGAGTGGTGTCAGCCACACCGCGCCACATATTGAGGCAGGGTTGACTCGTACATGTCACAAATGACCCATGGATCATTTTCCTAAAGTATCAACATAATACGAATGTGTTTTTTTGGTTTTCCATATGCCATTGGTTGTTTTCACTTAAAATCCTGTCCATTTCAAATAAAAGTGAGAAAGTTTTAGTTGTGTCGGCCACACCAGCTCTCGGATTGAGGTGGGGTAGACTCGTACAAGTCACATATGACCCATGGATCATTGTTATAATGTTTCAACAGAATCAAAATGCCTTTGTTTGGTTTTCCATAGGTTAGTTGTTGTATTCAAATAAAATGATGTCCTTTTGAAACAAAAGAGAGACACTTTGAGTGGTGTCGGCCACACCATGGCGTGACCACAGCGTGACCGCGGTGTGACCGTGAAATGACTACAGCGTGACCACGAGGTGATCGTGGGGTGACCGCGGCGTGACCGCGACGTGACCTGAGGGTGACCGCGGGGTGACTACGACGTGTTGGCCCGATCCAGCAACATTTGCGGGGCATAATCTTCCAGCCAGGAGCGAAGGTAGAAGGAGGAATCAGGGAAAAATTCTGGTTGTTGCCTCCCTCCCCATTAACTATGGGTGGATAATGTACCTAAAACTCTATCTAGGTATCATACATCAAATTCTGACAGGACTGCAAACCACCGTGGGGTGTCATCCTGAATCAGGGCCAAATCACGGCATGACTGCGGCATGACCATGTTGTTATCGTGAATTGTTGGCACGGTCTAGAGACATATGCGGGGCAACATCTTCTAGAAAGAATAAAAGGGAGTGGGGGGAAGCAGGGCAACATTCCTGCCATCGCCTCCCTCCCCATTAACTATGGGTGGGTAATATATCTAAAACTATATCTAGGTATCATACATCGAAATCCAATAGTATTGCGAACCACCACGGGGTGTCATCCTGGAGTAGGGCCAAATCATGGCGTGACCACTGTGTGACCGTAGCGTGTTGGCCCGGTCCAACAACATCCGCGAGGTAGCATCTTCCGGCCAGGATTCCAAATAAATTCTATGTAGTTTTCCTTCACATTATAGAAACCGATCTTATGTTATAAAAGACATAATCTTGATTCAGGATTATGTTATGGTAAAGATATATTTCATATTCGTTGTTTTTAAAAGTGGTTTTATTATAAAGAAAAGACTTTATTTACCAGATGGAACAATTATATTAAAGAAAAGTTATTCAATATATGAAAATCAATATAATTAAGCAGAATTAAGAAAGAATATAAATTCAATTTAAAGCATTCTTAAATTAAACAGGCTAAGAGAGGGACTCTACCTCAAAGTGGAACCAAGCCGTCTACTTCGGCTCTTAGAGATTTCTAACTAAAAGCTGCTGCTCCCCCACTGGGTTTACTCACCTTCACACACATGCAAGGACACCTAGCCCCTATGCACACACCCGCATGGCCATGAGCATGTGTTTGGGGATCCTTACACATATGCTTTTATGCATATACCAGTCTCCACTGACCCGCGTATGCATGTTTATATATATACATGGGCACACCTAGCCCCATACGTGTATAATCATTGCCATGGTTGACTATACACGTAACGGGGGAACCCACATACATATACTTACATACCTATGCACACGTAGGTGAGTCAACCTTTACTTGGTGACTCGAAACCAATGGGCATGGATCAGCGCACTGCACAAAGGATATTAAGAACCTTAAAACACATAATGGACCCTACATAACCAGTGAAAAACCAACCAACAATATTAAATCATTACCTCAATTGGAGAGAAACAAATCCACCCGAACCAACACAAAATGATCCAAAACCCTACCAAAAACATAATATGGAGTCAAAAAAACTGAAATCGCCAAAATATATAAGGTGTGAGACATGTAGTAATCATAAAATCTTACCTCGGATCAAAGCCGATAGACTGAAACAATCTGAACCCCTTCTAGCCTCTTTCATAGAATATAACTACTCATTGTCCATAGAAACCAGTAAAATACCTAAGTGGCCAATGTGTAACACCCCAAGATTCCATGGTATGTTTCCCTTTGAATAATGCAATGGCGTGCATTGTACGCAACTTTGAGATTCTAACACACCACAACTAATCAAACTAGCCGTTATGAATAGTAATACCTACTTTTTGAAATTTTATAAATTCTATCTCTCAAAATGGACTTCATTTTTGGATTCGGAATATCAAAATTAGCCTAGGGTGAAATTTGGGTACTTTTCGGATAACTTTCATATTTTGATGAATAGTGAAAATTACTAAATTTTAATTAAAAACAATTTTTTTAATCAAAATAATTAATATTGATAAATTATGAATTTGAGTGGTTTTAAAGTATATTTAGAATATATTTTTACCATTTAATTCAAATTTTTTTCATTGGACATAATTTCACAATTAAACCAGAAATAAACAAGTGTCAGTCTTTTGATATTTATTATCTCTTAAAAACACGCTTTTTGTTTTGACAGTGGGAATTAATTTTAAATTAATTTCTGCCACTTCTGTGTTTGGAATTTGGAAAAATGGATTCCATATTTGGAATCATGATGTTAAAATTGTGTAAATAGGTAACTTTTATTTTTAGACATTTTGAATAATTATTTCGGTAAATATTTTATTTACCATGGTTAAAGGGTAAATCTGGTAAATAAGGGTTAAAAAATAATATTATAATAATAAAAAATTACCGAAAAACGTGTCCTAAACTTATTGGTTAATACATGTCATACCATGGGAATCTTTGGATCGATTTCGGGACACCATGGTGCCACTTGTAAGTGATAGGGACACTTTATTTTAATTTAGTTAAAATGAATACAAAAGTGACACAAGCATATATCTTTTAGAAAAACAATTTTTACATAGGGTTATATATGTTTGATTTTCGAATATAAATATTAATTATAAATCTAAAACTATTTCCTACATAATGGTATTTTATTTATATATTTTAAACATTAAATAATTTAATTTATTTATGACACAATGGTGATGCTGTAATTACCATAATAGTGAAGAATTAAAATGATTGATATTGTAGATACCCAAATAAATATAATTTTAGACGTTTTATGAATTAAACTAATTTTATAGGTTAATATGACATGTTATAAATTATTTAATTAACTTTTTTTGAGGTAATAATTTTGTTATGATTTTTACAAAAATAAATTATTGAATAGTGTCAAAATTGACATGAAAGAGTTTTTAAAAACAATATTATATAATTAATTGATATTAAATTCCTAAAAATCTAAGGTTCGTCCAAGAGACTTATATCATGATAGGTGTATCATTAATGGACCACTTGGGGGTATCTTGGATGTATATAGTATGTTTATTTACCATATAATATAAAAATACAAAGAGACATTGCAAAAGTGAAACTAATTAACGAAGAGTTAATACTTAATGATAAGGTTAATATAATGACCCAAACCTGTCTAAATTCTATTGGTTGAGTGTTTTTAGAACTATCCTCACCTTAAACTCTAAATAATACAATTTTTAGCCTTTAGAAAACCGAATATGAATTTATTATAAAATAATATTTTTAGCTTTTCCAAAGGTGCCTCTCACCCCTCTTATAAAAGGGCACTCCCCCTTCTCATTACTTCACACCTTCAAAGCCTTTTGGTTTGGCCAAAACCTGCCCAAATACTCTTTAAAATTTCCTTACTACAACCTAAAGGACTTAGTTTGATCATAAATCCAACCTAGGGAGGCCTTTTGATCAAATCAAAAGGAAGAACCCGAAGAAGAGGTAATGTTTTTACCAACCTTTTTCAAATTCTTTTCTTCTTCAACTTATTCTTTCTTTGTTATTACCATTATAAATTAATGAACCCAGTATCTCCTATATACTATAATATTATTATAAATATAGTACAACCATATTCATTATTCTATCCATCATTTGAATGACATGTCACCATACGTGCGTACGTACGACTTACCGTCTCCACGTCGTGGTGTAATTGTCATTCAATAAATTTTTATTTGGATGGGTATAATAATGATGTGTAATTCATTTAAATAATAAATATAACATGATAATTATTCTTTCTATATGATATACCATCCAATTATATATTATTTTAAAATCAAATGAATGATATTGTTGCTCATGCGTACGTACGGACTACCGTCTCCACGAACGCATTGAGATTCATTCTCCATCGTATACATTCAAGTATAATTATCATTTCATTATTTAAAAATAATTTTTAAGGACTTGATATCATATTGGATATGAATAATATACAACCTATAAATGAAAAACATGGCTTACGTAACAAAACGTATAAAAGAAAACGAGTATGTTAACACCCGAAACAACGATAATACAAAGATATTATTAACAAATGAATGTTAAAAGATCATATATGATATCATATTAATGTAAATTATTCTTGTATAATTAAATAACAATTATTTTACCATTATACAGGAGGTTAAACTACCATCGACCAAAGAAAAAGTACAAAGTAAGGGGTTTCTTATCTCACTTTTAATTTCGTGAGATTTCCATTGTTCACCACTTATTTATTGCATGTGGTGTGTGTACTGCCAATGATTGTATTCATTGTGTAAAATAATTTAATTTATGGACTTTTACATCATCATTGTATGATCCATCTTTCATTGGTGTATGTTTCGTAAGTAACCAAATTGATAAGGGAATTTGAAATTTCAATTTCCACTCATTCAGCTTTACGCGTACTTCATTGATTATTTTACTCCAAGATTATGTGTAGAATCACTATTCATTTGATCATGTAATAATTTCCACTCCCCTTTCTGTGAATATACTTTTTATACACATAATCACTCCATTGATAAATTCTCAAGTCATTGGTATGAACTTGATAAGAGTAATTTTTACTCAATCTCGATTTGTTGAGATAAACATCCAATTCATTGGTGTTGTTTTTACTAGAATATGTGTGAATGTCCTTTGATTGTTTTACACTGAATATACAATCATATTTAGTGTATTTTTATTTGTCATACATAATTATGTCGTTGATTTATCCTTAACCTAAGGATACGGCCTTTATGAGAGATTTCATCTCAATTTACATTCCATTGAGACTTCTTTGTTGTTATACACCAAATCATTTTTATGTGGTGTATATAATGTACTTTGACATAGTATATAATTAATCACTTTATTCTCATGATATTAAAAAGTTTTGATTACCTCAATTATTTGTATTCAATTGTCCCTCTTTTGGTTAGAAACTCTAACTAAAATACCATTTTTAAATGTTTTAAAGACTTATTCTTCTAAATCTTGCTCATTAATGTCCATGTTTTAAAAATGGTTTTAAGGATTTATTTATATGGACATTAATGTTTTAAAATTAAAACTCCTTTTAAAAGTTTCAAAGTGATATGGGACACTTTGATTCAAAAATCTATTTTTAAATGGCTTCTTGACAAATAGTGTGAATTTTAAATGATTTCAAGAAAAAGGGGGATATTTCTCTCAAATAGTTTTGATGATTATTTTCATCTATGTCAATATCCTTCATTATTATCTATTGAGGTTAATATGATACAATACAATCTTCCATATTGTATCGAATGAGTTATGTTTGACTGTGGATGTGCTATTTTTATACCATTCATGGTTTGTGGAAAAAGTTTTGACATTTCGTATACTAGTTTTAATATGAATGTTTATGTTATGTTTAAATCTTTTCATATGAGGAATGCATTGGACTTAGTAAGTGACGGGTGGAGCCCGCTATAGCTCCTCGATGCATTGGTAGGTCTCATGAGACAAACTATTTTCTTAGAACAAGGCCTTGGCAAAATCTTATTTGTAGTCTTGGCACGTGGCCTTGGATATGTGGTTATGATAGTCTGGCATTATGAATTCCATCATTATGAAAGTGGTTATTTATATTGCATGTGATTGTTCAACTAGTAGAATATCCATGTGAATAAGTAAATGGCATTATTTCATTTTATATTTTCCATATTATGCTGAAGTTCAAGTTTAAAAGGATTTTTTTAGTTATACATTGCCTTAAATGGTTATTCTTATTTATGAAAGCTTCTGCTATACTGTTATTCTTACTGAGCATCTGAGCTCACCCCTTTCAATGTTTTATCTTTTCCTAGGATGTGAAGAAGTAATTTACGAATGACCTGCAGGGATAGTATGAGGGGATATGAAGACAAGATGTTGTTGTAGTTTTCTTTACCTTATGATGTAATGTAAGACATATGAATATATCTAGTTTTTCCAAGACTACTAAACTAATCGGCCTTTCGAGACTTGATCCTTTGTGATCATGCAAATGTTATGTAATAATGCACTGACTCTGGGTATCTAGGGTCGGGGCATTACACAATGTGATAAAGAAAATAAAATAAAAACTAATCTATAACGTACCGGTCTTCTGTGACTATACATGTCACCACCCAACATATAAGAACAAGAATGCCACATGGGTCTAATCATGTTCTTGCAAGCAAGGGAGAAACAAATCCTTGTTTCAAAATGATACTATCAAAAAGTAAATTCCTATTAATTAACAATTAATCTTCCTATAAATGGTGTATAACTAGTTTGGCTCAAGTTTAAGCTTAGTTTGGTTTTGTTCAATACAAGTTTGATTTTGAAATTACATGGCTACACCATTACTAAAGGGTCAAGATAGGTTGTGGTGTAATGTTATTGTGGAATGGAAGGATGAAAACATTATTGGAAGTGATTCCAACTAATCTTCAATGAAAAAAACATCTTATATGAGCTTAAATAAGCTAGATCTTGAGATCTCTTATGTATTGAGAAGGAAAAATTGTTAGTGATTGAATATGAATCAACATTCACTAATTTGGTAAGTATATGTCAATTCATATGATTAATATATGGCTTAAGGCATGATGATTTGTGACGAAGCTATGACCAATGATGTGATCATGGAACGGTATTCTGATTTTTATCACCTATATATTTGTGGTTAGTATGATGTCTTTTGAATATAATTGTTTAACATGAAAATGTAAGGGGAGTTATTTAATTCCTCATTTAGGTGGAGGGAATACATCTTTTAGTAATTAGAAGATGAAGTATATGCACCTCCATGGGTGATCAACCATTACTTAAATTAATTGTTTCTTTAGATAAGAATTCTTATATATATAAACATTGTATTAAGAGCCTCGATAGACCCTTAAACACTAACTTGATTATTCGATCATAGATTTCCAAGGGATTGATTATAACTGTGTTCCATGGGAGTCATGGAGTCTAAGGAAGGTAAATGAAAGTAAATAGATTAACATTGTAGACTTATAGATGTGGAATTCACAAGACGCCTAGGTTTAGATAAAATTATTTAGTGATTTTAGGAGAATGAAATCACCCTATCACTAGGTCTCCAAGTGGATAAGATATCGATTGGGATATGAGTGGTCTAACATATGTCTTATAATTTGGATGATATGTTTATGGACTGGATGAGGGTTTAGATCAAGTAAAATATTCCTAAGAGGAATGGGCCTTATGGTGATAGATGTGGAAATTGTATATCTTGTGTTTGATGATATTAAAAAAGCTATATCTTGAGATATCTCATGTGATATGCCTCTCAAAAAAGGGAAAATCCATTAAAAATCATCACATCAAAGAAGATAAACGATCTCATAAAACAGTATAAAGTCCAACACATTGTATCAAGAGAAAGGAAACAAGAAAAAATCTAAATAAAGAAGATCACCCCTCAAAAAAATTGGGATACTGATTATAATACACATGTACTGTAGTTATTGGGTTTCACGTATGAAAATGTGGAATCAAAAAACAATGATTCAATGTAAAGGTGAACTCAATGATGTACTGTTGAATCACCCTCCTTTGGATAATTTTGTAAAGGCATGAATCATCAACAGATCTAAAATAAATCATATAAAACATTGGAAATGACTGGTATATTGCCTGAATGAATCATATAAATACTAATAATAACTCATAATTAACCTGAATTCATGCTTACGAAGAGTTATAATTGATGATTACAAAGCAGATGGGGGATTCTCAAGCGACCATGAGTGGGGAGCTGCGAGCGGCAAGCGGGAGTCGGGATGGGAGGAGGGGAACTCAAGGTGGATGAGAGCGGTGACAATGACGGAAGGAGTAGAGCGGACCTGTAGGGTTTGGATAATTGTGTCTTGAAGGGGGATGGGTGAGTGCCGATGATTGGGGAGTGGCGAGTGGAGATCGGCGAGCGGCGAGCGGTGAGGGGTGGTCGGGATGGGAGCGGCGATGAGCAGTGGTCGGTATGGGAGTGGCAGTGAGGATGTGAAGAGTATTTGAGTGGCGCCGAGGGTTTGGAGAAGTGCGCCATAGGGATAAGAGAAATGTCCTGATGGTGAAGTGATTTTAGATAGATATATCCCACTGGTTCATATGAACCATTGGCATAGTTTGGAAAAAAGCGTTGGTATAGGTATAATTTCTACCAGTGAGTTCAACTAAAGAGATGAAGTATGAGATTCTAGTGTGGGTATTGGGTATTATCGGACAGATTGGCATTATAATGCCAAGATGCTTGGTGTGATTTAGCTTAGGATGTTACCTGGTTAGTAGTGATGGGTTATAATACATGATTTTGATGAGTTTCTTGACCGGATTATTGAGAATATAATGTATATGGGTTCTACATGGTGTGCTTTTTTGACTAGGACAATCATAAGGTGAATAATCCTCATTGTCTAGTTGCATGATGAGATGTGCATTGAGGAATGAGATAATCCTCAGGAGATGAATCTATACTATGTGACTGAGAGGATAGACAATGATAGGTTTTATAGGATTGGGTGAGTGTCCAACCAATGAAAGGATGATATGATTTATGGAGACACTTGGTGACCCTTGGGGTTATTTATGCTATCTCATGGTGACACTTGGGGTTATTTCATGACTCTAACATACTCTAGAAATGTTCCCACAAAATGTTTTAGAAAAACAATTTCATCTCATGGAAGATGACAACACTCATGTATCTTCCAATTTTTCCTCACACTCACACCTCATGGTAATACAGAATACAAGTGATCTACATCAAGGATAGCATCACTACCCTTCGTCCGTAGAAATAAGTAAAATACCTAAGTGGCCAATGAGATAAAGAAAATAAAATAAAAACTAAAAAAAGATACCTATGTCCTCTGACTATACTTGTCACCACCCAATATATAAGAACCACATCTCCCCATGGGTCAAATGATGTTCCTGCAAGCAAGGAGGAAACAATTCCATTTAATAATCTCTTCATTTTTCATTATGTTCTTTATATAGCATGTTGTTGGAAACACTATTCTAGTACATTTATCCATTGAATATGCACCTATGATACATTAGTTGAGTTGAAGATTGTGAAAATAAACCTCTTCACTATGGAAAGAAACTGATAGGGACCACAATCAATGTTTAGTAGTTGATCATACTCTTGAACCTGGTTGGGAATCAATCCATGAACCAGATGGTCTACTTGGTCATGAGGGTGTAAACCATTTCATCATAATATACTAAGAGTAAAGTTGTTGGTATCTTTTCGACTAGAAATTGTAATTAATCAAGGATTGAGTTCCAATAGACTTCAATTCCTAAGTTAATGGCCCCTTAACTATCTGTATATGTCAAGGGGTGTCTCCCATAGGTGTCTTGTGGTGTGTATTGACTATCTATGATTTCTGTGGTGCTTCTGTATTGTGGGAAATGTGCATTTCATGGTCAGTTTAATAACTACATTGGTCAATTGGAAAATACACCCATATTCAATAGAGATATAACCACTTTTGATATAGAATACCATCCAAATAACCAACTCCGAAATCCGAGACCAACATTTTACTTTACCAATTCCAATTACATAACATATGCAACACCGACATATGTTTTATTAACCAATAAATTAAAGGGAAAGAAACTCCTCACCAATTGAAGATATTTTTGAATGTATAAGATCTATGAGACAAGTCTAAGATAAGACATAATATATGTATCATTATTTTAATCATATAGAATGTGTTCTAGATAAATTTTCTAATTTGAACATTATTGGAATATTTATTGACAACTCACAGATGAAGATAAAATGGTTGATGAAAATGGATGAGTTAAGTCATAATGCAATACCAAAAAGATTATATTTATCAACATGAATGGTTTTTAAATAAATGTATCAAAAAAACATGTATTTCATCATTTAAAAATTGACCTTGAGAGTAAGGGAATAAGAAAACCTACCTCGAATCAACAACACTTGACCAAGACTACGTCTCCTATGATGTTGGATGGCCAAACGACCAATAATAAACTATCATGAACCCTAAACACCATAGAAACAACAAAAATCGAGTTGGCCCCTTAAACTTGGGTTTGACCAAACCAAAAATTACAACAGGGAAGAAGAAACCCAAAAGGAAAATAAGAAAAATAATTGGAGACCTATGAGTTTACTGGAAATTTAGCCACACACATATATACATAATGCAATATAATTGCTAAAAGACATGAAGACCCGCCCAAAATCAATCCACCCATTGATCTAATTTTTCCAGATCGATCAATCTACCTACTTTAATTAGTACTAATTATATGCAGAATATGTTGAACAAGATAATGGATTAATTAATTTGAGATGAAAAGGAAAGATCAGATTGTGAGTAGGGATTTTATGGAAGGGCCTACAAGAGAAACTCTCCAGGAGAAAGGATTTGATGGAGGGGAAGCGATTCCAAAGACAGAACCTTTTCCATTTCAATGAAGCAATTATAAAATAGGAATAATTAAATAGAAATATATGTTCACCCAATGCATTGATTTTCTATATTACAAGTAGTAAAATCAAGTGATATATTATATGAGTGATGCATTGAATTAAATTAGTATATACCTGCTTTTGATATTAGTGGTGGCACCTGCTGAGCAAAGGATATGGAGACCCGGAAGAGTTATACATTAAGATGCCATAGTAAAATCTCATCCGGGATTTGGAAGAGGGAAACACCACAGAAAAGAAAAGATATGGGAGCACAGGGGAAGAAATTGAACCCTAGTTATGCGAGGTGCGTCGGGTTGAAACCGATTAAAAACCTTAAAATTTTAAATTAAAAAAGAAACGTGATCTTGCCTGATGGAAGCACCGAGTCTACACGAGTGAGCGATATCGCTCCCAGTCTGTGCGTTTGAAGATGCATAAAATCGATTCTTCTGTCATCTAAGGGGATAAGTCAATCCGCAAACTTATACGATTATACCAGTTGCCTCGCTAATTCGACTAAAATGGAGGATAGAGTTCACGAGATGAGTGTGATAGATAATCTGAGGAAAAATAGTGTTGTAGGGGAGATGCACTCACCAGATAACCGCCAGGGGAGAGTCACTCACCGGATAAGTGCCAGGGGAGAGGCATTCACCAAATAAGTGCAATGATTAATCAGGGGAGAAGAGGGTTGCATGGACGAAGAGGGTTGTGGGGGTGAGGAGAGATTGCGGCGGGGAGTGGCACGTGGGGATGATCCTGACAGGATTGATTTTTTAGGATGGTATACCTACAATTTCTTTAAAACCATAGGGATAGACATTCCTACCACATATATACCAACGTTTTTCTTAAACCTTTGTTATAAATGAATTGGTTAAAACCTATTTTCTAGTAGTTGAAAGATTCAGATAAATGTATTTATAAATATTAAAATAAATATAATTCGAAAATTTTTATGTATTCAATTAATTTTATGTATGGAATTGACATATTAGGGGTGATTAAATTCCTTTTTTATAAGAAATAATGTATTTAGGACTTCAACAAAAAATCAAGTATTAAATAGTTTCAAAATTGACATAAATGATATTTTAAAATAAATAAACTTTTATTAAATGATATAAAAATATTAAAAATTTTATAGTTCGGCTAAATAACATGAACAGTGATAAAAATTTCATAAATGATCTACTTTAGGTTCTATTGGCATTTTATAGAAAATATATTTACCATGTAGTTTAAAAATACAAGAGGACATGGTAAGAGTTAACTTATTTTACAAAGGGTAAAATCTAAAATATAAGGTTACTTTTATAACCTAGACATGTATAAAACATATTATTTGAGAGGATATCTACCAATAATCATATTATAATCTAAATAAATAAATTATGAACTATTAGAAACCGAAAATATTTTTATAATAAATTAATATTTCAAGATTTTTCCTAATGTTCCCTTTACCTCTCTTATAAAAGGGAATATCCTTTTCTCTTTAACTCACACCTCTAAATCCTTTTGGTTCGGTAAAAACACACCCATTTCTCTTCCCAAAATCCCTCAAATCAACATATAGGCCTAAGATTGAGCAAAAATCCAACCTAGGGAGTCCTTTTGTGCAAATAAAAAGAAGACACCCTATGAAGAGGTAATTATTTTACGAAACCTTATAATGTTCTTTTCTTCTTCTATTTATTATTTATATGTTGTTTCTATATCAAAATAATAACTCCAGTATCATCAATTTAATGATATGTTATTATAATTATGGTATAACCACTTCCTAATTTTGTCAATCTTTTGAATAACATTATCACCAAGTGAGCGTACGTACGACTTACCGTCTCCACGTCGTGATGTAATTTGTTATTCAACACTACATTGTTTGGATGGGTATAATGATTACTATAATGGATATAAATATTTAATATAACATTATAATTATTCTTTATAATTAATATACCATTCAATTTCATATCATTTTACTGTCAAGGGAACGATACCATCTCTCGTGCGTGCGTACGACCTACCATCTCCAAAGTGCAGTGAGATTCAATCTCTATGTTAACCATTCAATAATGATTATAAAATTTATATGATATGTAAAAAAGATTAATTATGAACTTAATTTAATTATTTATATGAATAAAATATATCCTATTCATAACAAACAAGACTTACATGACAAAGCAGGAATGTGAAAACAAAGCACTTAACACCCAAAACAACAATATTACTGAAATATTATTACAAAAGTGATATAAGAGGATAATATATGAGATCATAAATATGTATATTGTCCTGGTATAATTTAATAACATGTTGTAACCCTTATATAGGAGTCTAACTCACCCTCTACTAAATAAATGTATAACGTAAGGGTTAAATTCACAATCTCATTATTATTCAAGGTTGTTGATACGAAAGTATCTTTGGGATATCTTTATCATACAAGTCCATGTTTCTAAAAAGGTTTTCATGAAATGTTTTACTATTATCCTGTGGATGTAAAAAGTCATTTTTAATTTTTTTTAATTTATATAAAATGTTTTTAAAGGAATCTTTTGGTCATTTTCAAAGTGAGGTACTGATGACCTTTTCAAAAAATCAAGGAAAGATTGTTTTTTAACTTATATGGCGTGAGTAGCTATTTTTCACTGTTATGTCACCTTAAAATTTTTCAACTTCTCTCACAAGATTACAAGGTTAATTTCAAAATAAATGTTTGATTTTAAAATTTCACAGATTTTAAATGATTTAATGTAAATGGGATATTTTCCTCAGAGAGTTTTAATGAATTTATTAAATTATTTTCATGTATGTTAACATACTTTGTTGGATTTTTTACTTGTTTGAGGTTGATTTATTTTGATACAATATTCCATATTATATTTAAGGTTTTGTGATATGTTTGACCATGGATGTGATTTATTTTATACCATTCATGGTTTATGGTTAAAGTTTTAACATTTCTTATTATAGTTTTAAAAACGAATGTTTACATTATGTTTGAATATTTTCATTTGAGGAATGAATTAGACTTATTAAGTGATAGGAGAGGCCCTGTATAGCCCCTCGATGCATTGGAAGGTCTCATGGGAAAAATATTGTCTGGGAACAAGGACGTGATAGAATTTTTTTGAATGGTCTTGGTATGATTCCTTGACATAGTGGCTATGATGTCTAGCATTATTCATTACCTAGTTATGAGATTAGTTGTTTATTTTACATGTGATTATTATACTATTATAATATCTATGATAATTTTAATAGAATAATTTTATTTATTCGTTCCATATTATGTTGAAGATAATTTTTTAAAAGTATTGTGTTTTAATATTGTACCTTTCCATAATGGTTTATGGTTATTTGTGATAGCTTCTGCTATATTGTTTATCCTTACTGAGCATCCGAGATAACCCTTTTCTTATGTTTTATTTTCCCAGGACGCGAAGAAGTAGTTTATGATTGATATAAAGGGTTAAGAATGGGGAATAATGGAATTATAGAAGGATTATATGTGCCCTATTTTATGTTAGAAATTGTAATGTAAATCTCATGTATGTAATCTATTTTCCAATATTTCAAAACTGATCACTCCTTTGGGACTTGGTTCATTGTAATCATGATAATGTATTAAAATAATGAATCAGATCTGAGCTTCTAGGGTCGGGGTATTATATTTGGTATCATAGGAATATTAGGGACAACATTAGAAATAGATTTAGAAAACATATATTAGAGATTATAACCCTAAGATAGAAATTGAGGATTAGTAGAGAATAACCCCCTAGAATTTTGGTAATTATCATGGATAACCTAGGATTAAACCTAAGATATTATAGATTTAAAGTAACCTCCCTTGATTTTGTATTTTTCATCAATATGATGTGTTTGTCACGCTGTACGTTTTGGTCTTAGTTAATGAAGGAAACCTAAAGGAATTTTATTAACATTGAGATTTATGGAAAATTAGGTTATTTTGATAAAAAAATTGGATAATGACTGGAGAGAAAGATATTGTGATTATGCTAAATCAGTTATCATGATATATTATTAAAAATGTGATCTTTGATGAATTTCGTATCATATTGCGTAATAAGAATATGAAGGTTTGTAAATGTTCAAATTTAAATAAGTATAGAGGAATGGAGATTCGACTTCCTATATGTGAAGAGGAAGGGAAGAAAAACCTTGAGGAATATGTCAAATGTAGGGGAAGATGTTATATCTGCAGGAAAAAGGTCCATAGAGTGATCGATTTTTATGGAGTTCAATCTCTCATCTGTGGTAATCATGGGCATTACCCAAGTCAATGCTCAGACGTAAAAATTTTCATATAAACCAAGGAAGGACCTATTTTATGCCAACCATTAGATTAGAAGTATTGATGTATTTATGTATTTGGATCCAAGAATTATGAATAAGGAATTATATAAGGATTATTCACTTTCTGTTTTTTCCTAATAATTTTCAAGAATATTTTGTATATTTATAATGATTAAGAAAATTTATTTTTAAGTGTAGGATTGTATTTGGAGAATATATGATTAAGTTAAAGATAACCCTTAATATATTCCTTATATTAGGATAATGATGTTTGGATAAATATATATTGGGGTTGAATAAGTAAATTGGATAATGCTTGTTTCTTGAGAACTAATTATGGATTTTTGGACACGACGGTTATGCTATCTTGGATGAAGTGTAAAAAATTTTGGGACTTAAGGGATAATCCACTATATTTTGGAATAGGGAAACATGAATGTTTTCAATAAGGATATCTGATAATTTAGGTTGTTACTGTAACTCATGAGAATACTAGATGAAGGTGTTCACATGTTTGGAATGTGGCTACTAAGAATTGCCTTATGTGATATGGGAGAAAAATACTAAGCCGTTTTGGTTCACCTCTTTCTAAAGATGTAGATTTTCAGTTTTTGGAAGGATTGTAAGGTTATGCATTTATGGATAGTATATTTCTTACTCTAGTTGAAGTATGTTATTTTAATGTATTATCTCTCCGTAGATGGACTTATGAATATGTGATAACCTTTGCTAACGTTTTTTTTGAGACATATGTATTGACCATAATTTTATTTATGGATCAAATTCTCTTTCAACACTTCAGGAATGACAAATTCAACTTCTTTTCCTTGAATAAGAGATGGAGTGAAAATTATTCAAGGCATGACCAATTTTGAGATTCTACTGAAATAAAGAAAGTATTTCTTCTCATGTTCTTCAACTTTAGAGAAAGGATCAAGAAAAACAATTTTTTTCCTAATATGTTGTTTTGCAATGAATCAAATGGTCCCCAGGATTATCACAGATTTATGGATTTTAGATTGTTAACTTTCTCCTAATAATATTCTCCATCACTCTTCATCAGAACTTTATGGTTAAATTTTAATTCATGTCCATGTTATCTTATATAGAACCCTAATATGTGTTATTTCTATTAACCTTCTTACATAGCTTTCATTATTTTAATGTGAATGTTTTATGGACCATTTTTCTGATGTGGGATTGCAATAAAGTTATTTTGAATAATCAGACCATTTTTACTAAACCCAAGTTCAAAAATTGTGTGGACACAATTTATTTAAGGATTGGATAATTTAACACCTCAAGCTTCCACAATATGCTTCTTCTTAATAATTCAATAGCTTGCGCTACACACAACACCGAGTTCGAGCACACCATGACCTATAAAACTAGCCTTTTAAACAATAGTTATGAATAGTAATAAGAACCTTTGGAATTTTATATATATACGATTTAATTTTAACATTAATATTACGTGTTTGTTATACATAATATAAGGACAAATTCAATTTTTCATTTAAAAGAAGTATTTTTCAAAAAAGCATTTTTTTTAATTTTTTACGGATAACCATTTCTAAATCCAATATTTGAAACTTTTATATATTAAATTTGATGAAATGAAATTATTATTTATAAGGGGGTCATAAATGTTTAATTTTGATGAATTTTGGGTACTTTTCTGATAACTTTCATGTTTTGATGAACAATAAAAAATACTACCTTTTAATTGAAAACAACTTTTTTAAATAAAAATAATTTATAGTGTTAAATTATACATTTGATTGTTTTTAAAGTATAGTTAGATTATATTCTTATCATTTAATATAATTTAGTTCATTGGAAGTAATTTCACATTTATATTGGAAATAAACACATGTCAATCTTTTGATAGTTTTTACTTATTAAAAACCCGCTTTCTTATTTTAACAATGGAAATTAATTTCATATTAATTTCTAACAATTCTGTGTTTTGAATTCAGAAAAATTGATTCCATATTTTGAATAAAATGGTTCATATTTTGTAAATATGTATCTTTTATTTTTGGACATTAAGAATAGTAAATTTAGTAACTATATAAATTTACCATTATTAAAGGATAAATCAGGTGAATATGGGAAAGAAATATTATAATAATAATATAAAAAACCCTAAAAAGTGTAATAATCCTATTTTAGGAGATAGTTTCTACCATGAGCATCCTTACTCAGAACCTTAGGAATTTGGGAGCCACTTGGGTGTGAAAATGACATTTTAGAATTTTTAATTTAAAGAAAAGGGAAATATATCATAAATATGCCTATTTTACTAAATCAATTTAAATATAAATCTATATTAATGATATATATAAATATAAATATTAATTATAAATATAAAAATATTTCTTACATCATGGTATTTTATTTATATTATTTATACATTAAATAAATATCTTTATTTATGACACAATGATGACGCATAGATTACCTTATAAATGAATGATTAAAATAAATTAATTTATAAATATTAAAATAAACATAATTTGATATTTTTGAGGCCATAAAATAATTTTATGTATGTAATTTAAATATTATGTATGATTTAATGCCTTTGGTTTGAAGGAATAAATTTTTTATGACTTTAAAAAACGTATGTATTAAATAGTGTCAAAATTTACAGAAATGAGATTTTAAAATAAATACTATTTTATTAAATGATATAAAAACTAAAAAAATATAATGTCCAGCCAAATAATTTTTATAGTGATAAAATTTATATAAATTATCAAATTTAGGTACTCTTGGAATTTTATAGTAAATAAATGAACCATGTAGTATAAAAATACAAGAGGACATGGTAATAGTTAACTTATTTTACAAAGGGTTAACTCTAAAATATAAGGTTAATTTTATGACCTAAACTTTTATAAAACCTATTTTTTGATAGGATTTCCCCCCATAATCATCTTATCCTATGAATAAATAAATTTGGAGCTATTATAAACTGAAATTATTTTTTTACCACGAGCAACAAATTTCTGCCTTTATATTGCCTTACCATTTCTAAAATTCCCTTAAAATATTACAAGGTTACATTCAAAATAATTTTTTTTATTTTAAAATTGCATGACTTTTAAATGATTTAAAGTAAAAAGGGATATTTCCCTCAATGAGTTTTAAAGATTTTATTAAATTATTTTCATCTATGACAACATCCTTTGTTGGATTTTATGCTTGATTGAGGTTGATTTATTTTGATTCAATCATCCATATTTTATTGATGTTTTTGTGATATGTTTGAGTGTGGATGTGTTATTTTTAATCCATTCATGGTTTATGGTTAAAGTGTTAACATTTTGTAAGCTAGTTCTAAATATGAATGTTTATATTAGGTTTCATCCTTTTCAAATGAATAATGCATTAGACTTAGTAAGTGAAGGGTGATGCTTGCTATATCCCTTGTATGCAGTGGTAGGTATCATGGGACAAAAACGTTTCTTGGAACAAGGCCTTGATAGAATATTTGTGTTTAGTCTTGGCACAAGGCCTTGAAGTAGTGGTTTTGATGTCTGACATTATGAATTCCCTCGATATAAAGTTAGTTATTGATATTACATGTTATTATTCAACTAGTAGAATATCCATGAGAATGTATAAATGACATCATTTTATTTATTCTTTCCATATTATGCTGAAGATAATGTTTTAAAATTCTTTTGTTTTAATTTTTTACATTTCCTTAATGTTTTATGGTTATCTGTGAAAGCTTCCACTTTAGTATTTATCCTTATTGAGCATCTGAGCTCACCCCTTTCTTATGTTTTATTTTCCAAGGATTCCAAGAAGTTTTTTATGATTTATATTCATGGATAAGAAAGGGGAATAGTGGAATTCTCAAAGGATTATATATGCTTTGTTTTATATTTGAAATTGCAATGTAAAGTTCATGTATGTAATCTATTTTCCAAGACAGCTAAACTGACCGGTCCTTTGGGACTTGACTCCTTGTAATCATGACAATGTATTAAAACAATGTTCCGACTCTGGGATTCTGGGGTTAGTAAATTATACGGTCGTTTATGGAGTTAAAAAACAAGTATTCACAAACCAAGAAGGTTCAAAAATAGATACCACCAATGGAAATAACATTCAAAAGGCATAAAACCCTTACAAAACACAATATGGATCCAATGTAAAAAATAAAAGAAATGAAACCATTATCATCATCTTCACAGCCCATAATTTATTACATCATTAAATTTGGGTTCAGATATTTTCCCAAGGGGAAATGAGAAAACCCACCACACATGATACAAAAAATAAAATAGGAATGAAGGAAATCCCTACCTTAAAGAACATATTATCAAAGACTCCTCATTGCACAAAAAATAGTGGGGTCGCGTGAGTAGTAAGAAGGACTCAAAGGGAAAATTAAATCTAAAGGCTACAACACAACACATGAATCCATGGGAAAGAAAGGTTTATGGGATAGTCAATATCCTAAAAAAGGGAACAAACAAGGAAGAGATATCAGCTTAGAGTAGCTAGATCCTATATTAACGGAAGGGAATAGTTTCAAGGGACATTAAATTCGTATTGTTGTCAATACCACATAATTTGTCTATTTAAAAGTCTCATGAGCATTTAGATATTGAAGATAAAATTAATATCCTTTGAAACACCTTTAAAAATGGTCATACAAGGCATTTAACTCGATTTACATCAAATAAACTATAGGAGGGTGAAACTAGAAAAACTGGAAATGACTCAATGATGGGTGAGTCATTAACATGAGTCACTGATAGTGAGTCACTGACACCTGACTAAGAAATGTGAGTCAATGACATGACCCACTGATAGAGAGAAACTGACACCACTCACCGATGCCCCTCACTGACACCACTCACCTACTAAGGCCTCGACCTACCAATGTGTCGACCTACCGATGCCTTGACCTACCAACACCACTACCTACCGATGCCTTGACCAACCAAAGTATCAACCTATTGATTCCCTAAATAACTGAATACTTATATCATGAATGCCTCGACTCATCGATGCCCTGACTTACCGATACAAGCTACCAACACTGACTACCGAGGCCAACCTACAGATGGAAAAATAGAAATTTTGGAAAACTCTTGAAATGAGCTACCTTTGCCTCCCAGAACACACAAAACACTAGACTATTAAAAGTTAATGGATTAGGAAGGTCTAAGACATTACATTATACACCTCTCAAACTATTATCACCCTCAATAATTCAACACCAAACCCAGAATAAATAGTGGTCTGAACAACCACCCCCTAAGATTCATCTCATGGATAAGCCACCTGGTGTTGTTTGAAAGTTGGAGAGAAACCTCAATATACAAGAACACTACCTACTAGATATGCTAATCCAAAAATACACAAGATATCTCACACAAGAACCAATTATCCAGACACATGAATTAGGGAATTCCTTCCAGCATGTCAATATACTATCCACTCTAGGTGGCACTAACTCGCCCGTACAGGTTTAATCAGATCTCAATTAATGCATCTCAATTAGGAATCAAGTCCCCCAATATTACATGTTATGAAATCATCTCACACTAAAAAACAAGGAATCAACTCATATCATAACAAAAAAATTTCAATCACTACATCATGAAGAAAAACACACAATGAAAAAATAAATCAACTCAGGGTACTAGGAACACATCTGCATCTACCTCTACCATGTAGTCTCCTCCCGAACAACATTCCTCTACAACACATGAACCAAAAAAATGGTCCATATACATGGAACCTTCTCCTGATGATCCTGGATCTCAAATAGATTCTCCAAAAACATTTTGTCTTCCTCTATTTCTAACTCTCCCCATTCATTGAAATGGGATTCATTGTTAAGATACCAATGAAGTTGGGAGACATGGAAGAGGTCATGGATCCTCCTCAATTATGGTGGAAACACAAACTGGGTTTCCACCTCACTAACTAGCCTCAACACCTTAAAAGGTCCAATGAACCTGGGAAAATGTTTTTCCCCTTTACCTAACCTCTACTACACATGCCAAGGGGAAACCTTCAAGAACATGTGGTCCCCAACATCAAACTCCATGGGACTTATCCTAGGATCGACATATGACTTCTACACTTCATGTTCTATATTCATCCTCTCATAGAGAAGATGAACTTTTTCTGTTATACTCTACACCACATCTAGACCAAGAATTGCCACCTCACTAACTTCTTTCCATCCCAAAGGTGAATGACACCACCCTCGGTATAATGCTTTGAACTGATCCATACCAATGGAAGAGCGATAAATATTATTGTAAGTGAACACAACCAAGGGAAATTATTATAACCATGATATTAAAAAGTCTAGAACACATGCCTGCAACATGTATTCCAACATATGGATAGTCCTCTATGTCTAACCATCTATTTGAGGGTGGAAAGTAGTTCTTAGGTGTAATTGAGTCGCAAAAGCATACTTCAATCCCTTCCAGGATCATGAGGTAAAAAATGTATCTCGATCTGAAAAATGGATCTTGAAATCCAATGCATTTTCACCACCTCATCCACATACCTATGCACTAAGGCATCCCCTATGCGTGACTTCTTGATCGCTAATAAGTGAGCTGCTTTCATCAGCCAATCCACTACAATCCAGATTTCATCATATCCTCCCAGAGTCCTAGGTAAGACTATAAATAAATCCATTGATATTTCAACCAAATTCTACTCAAGGATATAAAAGGGATGCAAAAAACCACTAGGAACATGGTGATCATCATTCAATTCCTAGCATAATAGCCACTTTTACACAAACTCTGCTACATCTCTTTTCATCGAAGCCACTATAACTATTCCCTAAAGACACGATAAATCTTGGAAACCCCTTGGTGTGCCATTAGGGGTGAGGTATGAAACTAATAGAGAACTCCCTCACACATAGTCACTGAAAAAAATAGTATCTCAGGGAACAATATCTGATTCTTACCATCCTCCAACCATCCCTTTAGAGCATAAACCTAGTTAAAGTGATCATGCATTACATCTACCTCCATGTATCCCCCTGAGACTTCTACACCTACTACCTTAGAAATGACTACACTATCATCTGAAATAGGCAGCCTCTTCTACCCTCCATTCCGGTATCTAAGTACAGAGCATCCAACTCCTCCATTACTCTCCAAGAATCTAAAGATTCACCAACCACCCCCTTCTACGACGTACTGGTCAAATCATTGGCTAGAAAACCCCCCATTAATGATGTGTAAGAGATCTAAAAATCATAATCCTGAAGAAACTCCATCCACCACCACTGTGGAAAGTTCATATCTCATTGGGAAAAGATATACCTCCGGCTCTTGTGATTCGTGAAGACCACAAAGCACTCCCCAATAAGGTAAAATTTTGTGTGAACACGACCGATGTAAGATCCCAATCAAGGGTGGCATAGTCAAGTTCATTGGGAATTAACTACTTATACCCATAAAATATCACTCATTTTTATTGCATTAACACACACCCCAAGCCCATACAGGAAGCATTGAAATACACCTCAAAGATCATCCCTCCCTTTGGAAACATGAGCACTGGGGCACTGACCAACTTGACCTTAAAATAGCCGAACACTACCATGCAATATTCCCTCCACACAGAATATTGTCCTTTTTTTGTTAGAGCCCTCAAAAGTGATTCTACTTAAGAAAAATTAGGTACAAATCTTTGGTAATAGCCTACCAGACTGAGCAAACTGAGATCCTCTTCCTCATTCTTTGGTGGTCCCCAAGGATCCACAACCTTGACCTTTAACGGTCCACTACTACACCCTACTAAGACACCACATGTCCAAGGAAGTGGGCCTATAGTGTCAAAATGAGAACTTATAAAGCTTACCATAGAGATAACGACATTTAAAAACCTCCATGATACTCTTGAGATGCTTGGTATTCTCCTCCTATGACTTCGAGTAGATCACTATTTCATCGATGAATATGATGATGAACTGGTCCAAGTACTTATGAATGGTGGATTTCACAATCCCCATGAATATGGTTGGTGCCTTTGTGCACCATATCTCATAACCATGAACTCAATGTGTCCATAAATACACCTAATCATCCTCCCGCATATGGTGTACCCTCCGTCAGTTGATCAGGCCAACCTGTTGAGCCTGCAATACTCGATCTTATCTTGGATGATGTCAGGGTTCCATTTCTAAAAGTAAAACAAGGAACTATTAGGCCATAGTATTATAGAATTTATTTAGGATTTATTTTGTCTCATTGATTATTTAAATTTCCCGAAACACTAAAAAAAATAAGAACACAAATCATCCTAATGCGTGTACCTTTGCTAGGGTCTCTACCACCAAAATAGTGTAACCTCACTTAATCGTTCGGTAAGTTCAGAGTCCTTTCATTAGATCACGGGGGCCCTAAAATCTGGTGTTCTGGTCGGTGTTCCCTGCCCATGTCCCACACCAAGATTGCATAAAACTATTTCCCTACCAACTGATGAAATCCTCAGGGTTTTTAACTCCAAATTCCATCATATCTCTCAACCATTTCCTCTGATACCATTTTATCATGACCCTCCTACGTCATGATGAAAGTGGGCATGGAAAAGTTCCATGACCGTCTTTCTTTAAGATGAAAATGAGATAAAGACCCCAGATTCCCACCTGCAGTGTGCCCTGGGGTTGTGATAAACACCAATGGTATACAAATATCACAAAATGGTTGGAATTACCCTTTTTTAGTAACCAAGATTGGGATATAAGATGTATCAACCTCAAACAACTCCATGTCAGATATATATAAAAAATAAGCTGAACATAAATCCAACCCACATGCTTGTTTAACGTGTAACTGATACAAAAGTAAGAACATACAAAGTAAATACCAAAATAAAAAAGATACATAGTGAAACGACAACCATCCCAATATCCAAACTAGTATGGTAAAACATGGTCCAAGTAACCACCCTAGAAACCTGAAAACAGTTTTATATACGTAGGCCGAGCATACCAGTATACTCTGTAAGAAAGCCAAAGTCACCTGTGCACATGTGGGGAAACATACTAATTCCCCTTTGAGAAAATAGTAGAAACTCAGAATACATAAAAAGGAATACTATCCACCCCAACCTCCCTAAGGTATCCTCACCAAGTAACTCAATTTAGGTAAAGTAAAATTGTAATCACATCAACATTTGGCTACCCCGCACTACTTCTCATTGGTTAACTGCTCATCCCTAATGGTGAATGTCTGGATGCTGCCAGACTCTTCTATAATCCCCAATGTCACAACCAGCCCACACTCACCTAGGCCACATAACACTTCCCACTCACAAACGCCTGGGCCACAACCACATCAAATACCACCCACAAACACATGAGGCACGAAACCATCACCTCATCCCAAAAACTCCCAGGAAGGAACACCTCACCTGCATACACCTAGGCCTCAAAACCGCACCACCACATGATTGAAGAGTCTTGGGCTAACAATGCCTAGTATTGGGATAAGAGAAGAGCCAATAACCAACCATCCATCCTCCCCACCAAGATGTTGGAAAAAACACCCTCCCCCATATAAAATGGGGGTGTTCGACATGTAGTTCTCAACCCAGGTGGTATGTGTATGGAAATCAACGGCAACTACATATATATATAGGTACCAATCACTTAACCCAACCAATGTATTTTCAAAACAATAGCCAACCCACAATAAAACCACCTTTTCTACCAGCTCTAAATGCACATATTAGAATGAAAAATGGTTAATTACCAATTTGATACAAGAAATATACATGACATTTAATCATTTTGACATTAGTACACATTTCCTATTTTCAATCCCTACCCAAGAAACTACCAAAGACACCATACCATAGGGAACATCATAAACCACACTCACTTTACAAAAGTCTTTGGAAACTCTCGGAGGAAGGACCACATCGGGTTACACTATCCTTCTACAAAAATCATTCCTCCTAAACCATCCTTAGAGGCCCCATTGCACAAAAAGCAGCACATCTAAAAAAATAACAAATCATTACAAGCTTGCAATCCCACTATACACTATGCTTTCTTGAACACCCGTTAAACCAATTACACTATCATTATTCAATGTTATTCTACCTTGTCCTTCCTATCAACAAGAGAAACCCCTACACACCTCAACATAGCCACACTCAACATCCAGGATGCATAAGAACACCACACCCAACACCCCCAAAATTAAAACGAAACACAACAAAAACATTAAACCATATTGCCCAACCACTGTCCAGATGAAGTTCCACAACATAAAAAGTTCATCCATTCCACAATCAACCAAAATCTCAACCCAAGATACCATTACACCACCCATACCACCCCATACACACAACACACTCTCAAAGTCAACAACACATGAACATTGAATGAAAAAACACAAACAAAAGGGTAAATAAAGCCACACAAAGTAGATATCCACTCCCACAAGGAAAAGTTTATTTAGATTTAGCAAACACCCACACATTAATTCCACTATGATTAAATATGGTATATCACAAAACATTTTTGATCTTGGGGAATCCATTTATTTTATTAGTATATGTTGTTAACCGATTTCATAAAAATAAAATTGTTTATAGAGTATCAAAAAAAAGTATTCACAAACCAAAAAGGTGCACAAATAGAGAGCACCAATGACCATGATTTTCAGAAGGCATAAAACCGTTACAAAACACAACATGGGTAAAACATAATATATAAATACAAATCAACCATTATATTCATATTACCATACTTTCATTTATTATTTTGTTAAATTTGGTTTCCTCCATTTTCACAAGGGGAAATGAGCACACCCACCCTACATGATACAACAAATAAAATAGAAATGAATTAAATCCATACATTGTTAAACAGTCGATCAGAAACTCCACCTTCCGCAAAAAACCAAGGGTTATGAAATCAACATGAAGGAATATAAGGAAAAACTAAATCCAAAGGCCAAAGAACAAAAAATAACTCCACAGGGAATAAAGGTTTTAGGTATGCTTGGTATCCATAAAAAGGAAATACACAAGGTAGAGATATCAGCTTAGAATATCTAAATTCTATATCTACAAAAGGGAATAGTTTCAAGGGCCATTAAAGTTGGATAATGATTAATTCCACACTATTTGACTATTTCAAAGCATAATAAGAATTAGGATTTGAATGATATGATTATTATACTTTTAAACACCATTAAAAATGAACAAATTAGGATTTAAACTTGATTTACATCAAATAAAATGTAGGAGAGATGAAATTGGAAAAACTAGAAATTACTCACCGATGGGTGAGTCACTGACATGATTCACTGATAGTGAGTCACCGATGCATGAATCACTGTTGTGAGTCAAAGACATGACCCACCAACAACAAGTCACCGACACCACTCACCTATCGATGTCTTAACCTACTGACACTGTAGAGACCCGTATCTTGACGTACATGGACATTACATTACATTTGCGGAATACTTAGTACATAACAAAAACACACACTAAAGGATCGTAATAGTTTAGTGTCTTTGGAAACTTGGAACGTAATCTTCTAATCGTGGTGAAAGATCTTCAATATCTCCCATAAAGATCTTCCCCTTTTTTTTTTACCTAAAACCTTTCTTTATATCCTGGGGAAAAGAAAACATAAAAGGGTGAGCTCAAATGCTCAGTAAGGGTAAACAAAAGAGAAATCAATCACATCATATTCATAAGAACATAGCTTTTGGAAATCTTAACCTGCAAAAGAGATCATAATATCTTATCATGGGATAAATCATAGAAGTGAAAATGAGATCCCCATAATCATAACATAAAACTTGAAACTTTGTGGCATGCACACATAATCATGGAAAATCATTTCTTGTTAGTCATGACTCATTTCCAAGACTATCTTAGTGGACAAAGTCCCTTTCTGAACCGAGTTCACTCCTCGTTTCAGTCCTGTATTACTGAACCGAAATAACCTTCCGTTCCAGCCATGTCTATCTCATGAGATATAAAATCTTTACCCAATGCATTGGAGGGAGATATAGGTCCCACCCATCTTATAATGAATCCTTTCTTATGTGTGCCACATAATCATAAAACATACATCATCGCATAACACATGTAACAAAAATGGGATTCTTGAAACATCATGACATCATAAATCAATTCATATAAGATAAAGGAATTCATAAACATAATTCCATCACAACATAGTCAAATCAATGTAAAAATATGGATAGAAACAGAACACTTTATTATCTTAGATGGAAAATAATTTTGATAAAACACTTGAATTGAATTCTTGAGGAAAATATCCTTTCTTCTTCAAAATCAATTTCTTTTCACAAAACATCATGCAATTTTAAAAGAAAGAGATTTTATTGAAAATAGTCATGAAATCTTTTAGAGGAAGCTTCATGAAAATAAGGCTTTATAAAACAGTAGAAATCCATTCGTGCCGTATAAGTTAAAAAAAACATTCTTCGTACTTTTGTCGGAAAAGTCAAAAAGTACCTCGTACGAAAAACGACAAAAGATTCCTTTCATACGTATTACTAAAAACTCACCGAAGGGTAAAAATGGATTTAAACAATTTTAGGTGGATGGAAATAATATTACATATTGAGTAAACATGGATGTGGATGATAAAATACACCCCAGTAAATACTTACAAATAAACAATCTCGGATAAAAATGAGATTGTGATATTTCCCTTACCTTAGGTCCGACTTGCTTTGTAAGTGTCCGAACCTCCTGTATAATGATTTAAATCATGTTATTGACTTATTACAGAATCATATTCATTGTTATGATATCATATATGGTTCACTTATGACATTATATTACCCGTTCTTTTGTAAATTCCATGTTAAAGAAAGGTTTTGGGTAAAATCGTTTCATTTATCGTAGGTGTTTTGACTTGTTGTTCTTGACATCATTATTACTTATATCATGATTTACTTACTTCCAGAATATAAAATATGATTTATATATAATATATATTCAGTATATATATATATATATATATAATAGGTAGATAAATAAAATGAAAAACTACGTTCATGGAGACGGTAGTCCGTACGTACGCATGAACGCTGTTTTCCTTTCCTTATTTTCTTGAAATGGAAGTAAGTAGATGACATACATATGTATATATATACATAAATCCAGTAGCTTTATAATGTCATATATTTAATTATTATTTCTTATATATACATTATAATCATTCTTAAATGGTTAACATGGAGAATGAATCTCATCGCATCGTGGAGACGGTATTCCGTACGTACGCACGAGCGATGATATCATTTCTATAAATATTGAATTGAATTGGAGTGGATTATACAATATATCAGAATCAATATGATTTTTTAATAACTATGTATAGTTATTCTTTACACCATTATACCCATCCATGTAAGGTGGTGGTGGAAAATAGATTACACCACGGCGTGGAGACGGTATTCCGTACGTACGCACGCGCGGTGATTTCTTTTTCCGTAGGATGGATAGATGGTGAAATAGGGTTGTTTCATAATAACATATCAGTATATGAGTGATACTGATGTTATTACTTCATAATGAAACAACCTAAGAAGAAGAAGTGGAAGAAGAAATAAAGATGAAAGAATTGGTAACGGTAATTACCTCTTCTTTGAAGTGCTTCTTTGAGACCTCCTCTTAGGGCACTAGAATTGGACTTTGAGGAAGACCAGAACCTCTAGGATGTTTCTAGGGAAGTGTAGAAGGGATTTTGGCAGGGTTTGGCCGAGCTTGAGTGCTCAAATTGGTGTGAGGAGGAGGGGGAGGAGGTGTCCTTTTATAAGGGAGGAGAGGGGCACCTTAGGAATATCTCAAAATATAATTTTATATTAAAGTAAAAATCGGTTTATAATGGTTCCAAAGGGTCTTATTTCGAAGATAAGGTGGGTAGGGGTCGAAATCCTATCAACCAATAGAATTTAGACAAGTTTAGGATATTATTTTAACCTTATCAATTAAATTTAACTCTAAGTTAAATAATTTAACTTTTACCATGTCTTTTTGTTTTCTTTCACTATATGGTTAATAAACGTACTATAACATGCCAAATGAACCCCAAATTGTTTATTATTAATATATATATCATTATCTAAGTCATTTGGCCGAACCTTAGATTTTTAGGTATACAATAACAATTAATAATATAATATTTTATTTAAAAACTATTTTGTGTCAATTTTGACACTATTTGATATATGATTTTTGTGAAAGTCATAAAAGAATTAAATGTTCGAACCAAGTTGATTAAATCAACATTAATATATCATAGTAACCTAGAAAATTAGTGGAATTCATAAAAAATCTCAAATTACATTTATTTTGGTGTTTATAACATCAATTATGTCAATATTTCATTAATAAGATAATTACTGCATCATCGTTGTGTCATAAATAAATTAAATTATTTTATGTCTAAAAATTACAAATAAAATACCATCATGTAGGAAATCTTTTTAGCTTTCTAATTAATATTTACAATCGAATTTATCTTATGTATAACCCCATATTAAAAATGATTTACTTATTAAACTTTGATTTTAACTATTTTAACCTTTCTTTAAATAAATTAATAATAAATGTCCTAATCTAATACAAGTGGGCCTAAATGGTCATATTTTATTCCTAAGTTTGTTTTTGGTCGAATTACACTTGTCCAATAGAATTAGGACATGTTTTAGGGTAATAGTAATATCATATTTACCCTTAGTTACCCTATTTACTATTAACCGCGGTAAAAAAAAGTAAAAAGTTACTATTCACCAAAAATTATTTTCATCTCATTGAACCACATTTTAGTCCTTGATATTAACCGTGTCTCTCGGATTTTTGAAATTCCATTCACAGAAGCGGTAAAATTATGTTTTATGAAAAATTCAGTTTTTAACCTACCACTTAGTGGTTTCACTATTCATCAAAAATTGAAAGTTTTCAGAAAAATACCAAAATTTCATCCTAAGCTATATTTCATATTCCGAATTCAAAAATGAAGTCTTTTTTACCAAATTCATAACATAGAAGTTTCATTAATTAATTTTATAATTAAATCCCGCTATTAAAAAAAAATAGCGTGTTTTTAAGAAACAATATCTATCAAAAGATTGACACTTGATTATGTCTGGTTTAAATGTGAAATTACATCCAATGACCAACATTGTATTAAATTGTAAAAATATATTCTAAATATACTTTAAAACAACTCAAATTAATAATTTATCACTATTAATTATTTTGATTAAAAAAGTTGTTTTTAATTATAATTTAGTAATTTTCACTATTCATCAGAATATGAAAGTTATCCGAAAAGTACCAAAATTTCACCTTAGGCTAAATTCGATACTCCGAATCCATAAATGAAGTCCATTTTGAAAAATAAAATTTACAAAATTTCAAAAAGTGGTTATTACTATTCTCAACAGCTAGTTTTAATAATATCTTAATAGCATATCATTGTTTAGCGAAACTTGGCGTTGCGTACAACACACGCTATCGAGGAAGGTCGTGATTGCGTGTAATGCAAGGCAAGTCAAGGATGTGTGTTGTGCAAGCTCCTTTTGGTGGTGCGTACAACACCAGACAGAAATAAAATTAAAAGGAACATTTTTCATAAAATCTCGGGCTGTTACATTCTACCCCCCTTAAAATGAATTTCGCCCTCGAAATTCGTCGGGGTTATAAATGGTTTACTATTCGAAAGTTTCTTTAATTGAAACCCACATCGTAAAAAGGAATACCAAAACTTGGATTTAAAAAACTAAAGTATGAAATGTAACGATTACCCAAATAAACTAATCACTGGGTTTCCACATAGGTGAAAATATGGATATGGAAGAGAAATCTAACCATCATGTTCTGATGGAGAGTGGTAGAGAACATGGCTATGGAAAAGCCAGTAATCACAAATACATAGATTTTTGATGATATAAAGTACCATCTGATTCATCAGGTATAAGATCACTAGGACAATATTTTTGGTTTTCAAGATCATTTCCCCTAAAGTTGAAAATTTGAATTAGAATAAATACTTACTTTATTTTGGTACAATCTCACTGTTGTTCGTGCTTTGAACAATTTCCACTTCATCTCTTAAATAAATGAAGTTGAATTTGTTATTCGTGAAGTGTTAGCAGATCATGTGATAGAATGACAGGTCATTCCATCTGTCTCAAACAAAAGGTAAGCAAAACTTATATACATAAGTCGATCTATAGTGAGATTAATCATATATGGTTCCTAAAATGGACTTATATTTCATATATCATACTGCTTAATATAATAAAACTAGTTTCTACTAAACAGGGACTTCCTGTAGGTCAGTGGTAGGCGATAAAGGCCAGTCGCACTTCGGTTGTGGGTTCGATTCCCACAACCTTGTCCGAAGCGATGGGCTGTCGCCCGTCCTGCAGGTTGTCCTTTTTCCAAAACTATATTACTATAACATCCCATCAATAATATCGAAAAAAAATTTCTATCCTTAATCAATACTAACTTACGTCCAACACAATCCATTCCAATCTTTAGGCTTATCCATAATACTACAGTCCACTCTCATAACATAGTGAAAACAATTACCAGAGATTTAATATTATCGTTGATCCCCATATATCATAAGATATGTTTTGTTGGTCACATTCCAAACATTCAAAGTCCTTAATCGTGTATTCTCTTGAATACCTTAGTGAAAACATGAGTGCAGTTAAAAGTTAACACTATCCACATACCAAAATCCTCAATATTCTATATACTCAAACCATGATATCACTTAGTCCTTAAATCAATCATGAGCTCATGAATACAATCAAACATCTCATTATCGTCTTATCCCTTCATTATGCACATATCATCTACATTCCAAAAATATCTGAATAACCTTTCATGGATACTGGTAACATTAATCATACACTTTCAAAACACAAGGAAAGACAACAGTGTAACAATCCATAGATGTCTCTTTATTCCAAAATTACACATGATAAACATGTAATCATTCCACTACATTCTCAAACCATTGACCGAGCTTCAAAAATTCTTTCATCTCACATATCATTTGTAGTCTCTTCATCATCATCCACATAAATACTACCCATATGACCATACTGATTCTCTTCATGAGTCTTTCCCTTAGGGCATTTGTTTGCATAATGCCCATACATTCCACATTTAAAACACTTAACCATTTTTGATGTCGTAGCAATACCATTATCCTCATCCATGGTGTTAACCGACCCTTTTCCTTTGCACTTACTTGCGTTGTGTCCTTCTTTTCCACACCCAAAGCATCTTCCAGTTCCCTTGAAACATTCTCCTTGATGCCTCTTCCCACATGATTTACATAGGGGAAATTGAACTTTCTTTCCTCTATGATCATCATGGAACTCCATCTTTCTCTTATTAGTCGAGTCAGGAAACTTACCAAATTTTACTTTATTGATCATATTATGAGATTGCTGATTCGGCATAATAATGATGTTTGGACTTCCAAATCCCATTTCATTTGGTTGCTCATGAAGGATATCATTCCATTGTCCATCATATCCTCCATTATCGTGAATCACCTTGTTTCCAACCATTTTCTAAAACCCAAAAAGAATAGTGTTAGATGAAAAAATCATAATAAAGGGGGAGTAACTTAAATATCTATCATCTTTGGTTTAATCTAATATCGTTACCATAGTTCTAGGACTATATCCTATACATATACTTATCCTTAGGGGCATCCCTAGACATACCTTAGAAATATCTCTAGGGATCTCACTAACGTTTTCGCATCCTAGTTTCCAAAGGTTGACTAAACCTTTCCTCTGATACCAACTGTAGAGACCCGTATCTTGACGTACATGGACATTACATTACATTTTCGGAATACTTAGTACATAACAAAAACACACACTAAAGGATCGTAATAGTTTAGTGTCTTTGGAAACTTGGAACGTTATCTTCTAATCGTGGTGAAAGATCTTCAATATCTCCCATAAAGATCTTCCCCTTTTTTTACCTAAAACCTTTCTTTATATCCTGGGGAAAAGAAAACATAAAAGGGTGAGCTCAAATGCTCAGTAAGGGTAAACAAAAGAGAAATCAATCACATCATATTCATAAGAACATAGCTTTTGGAAATCTTAACCTGCAAAAGAGATCATAATATCTTATCATGGGATAAATCATAGAAGTGAAAATGAGATCCCCATAATCATAACATAAAACTTGAAACTTTGTGGCATGCACACATAATCATGGAAAATCATTTCTTGTTAGTCATGACTCATTGCCAAGACTATCTTAGTGGACAAAGTCCCTTTCTGAACCGAGTTCACTCCTCGTTTCAGTCCTGTATTACTGAACCGAAATAACCTTCCGTTCCAGCCATGTCTATCTCATGAGATATAAAATCTTTACCCAATGCATTGGAGGGAGATATAGGTCCCACCCATCTTATAATGAATCCTTTCTTATGTGTGCCACATAATCATAAAACATACATCATCGCATAACACATGTAACAAAAATGGGATTCTTGAAACATCATGACATCATAAATCAATTCATATAAGATAAAGGAATTCATAAACATAATTCCATCACAACATAGTCAAATCAATGTAAAAATATGGATAGAAACAGAACACTTTATTATCTTAGATGGAAAATAATTTTGATAAAACACTTGAATTGAATTCTTGAGGAAAATATCCTTTCTTCTTCAAAATCAATTTCTTTTCACAAAACATCATGAAATTTTAAAAGAAAGAGATTTTATTGAAAATAGTCATGAAATCTTTTAGAGGAAGCTTCATGAAAATAAGGCTTTATAAAACAGTAGAAATCCGTTCGTGCCGTATAAGTTAAAAAAAACATTCTTCGTACTTTTGTCGGAAAAGTCAAAAAGTACCTCGTACGAAAAACGACAAAAGATTCCTTTCATACGTATTACTAAAAACTCACCGAAGGGTAAAAATGGATTTAAACAATTTTAGGTGGATGGAAATAATATTACATATTGAGTAAACATGGATGTGGATGATAAAATACACCCCAGTAAATACTTACAAATAAACAATCTCGGATAAAAATGAGATTGTGATATTTCCCTTACCTTAGGTCCGACTTGCTTTGTAAGTGTCCGAACCTCCTGTATAATGATTTAAATCATGTTATTGACTTATTACAGAATCATATTCATTGTTATGATATCATATATGGTTCACTTATGACATTATATTACCCGTTCTTTTGTAAATTCCATGTTAAAGAAAGGTTTTGGGTAAAATCGTTTCATTTATCGTAGGTGTTTTGACTTGTTGTTCTTGACATCATTATTACTTATATCATGATTTACTTACTTCCAGAATATAAAATATGATTTATATATAATATATATTCAGTATATATATATATATATATAATAGGTAGATAAATAAAATGAAAAACTACGTTCATGGAGACGGTAGTCCGTACGTACGCATGAACGCTGTTTTCCTTTCCTTATTGTCTTGAAATGGAAGTAAGTAGATGACATACATATGTATATATATACATAAATCCAGTAGCTTTATAATTTCATATATTTAATTATTATTTCTTATATATACATTATAATCATTCTTAAATGGTTAACATGGAGAATGAATCTCATCGCATCGTGGAGACGGTATTCCGTACGTACGCACGAGCGATGATATCATTTCTATAAATATTGAATTGAATTGGAGTGGATTATACAATATATCAGAATCAATATGATTTTTTAATAACTATGTATAGTTATTCTTTACACCATTATACCCATCCATGTAAGGTGGTGGTGGAAAATAGATTACACCACGGCGTGGAGACGGTATTCCGTACGTACGCACGCGCGGTGATTTCTTTTTCCGTAGGATGGATAGATGGTGAAATAGGGTTGTTTCATAATAACATATCAGTATATGAGTGATACTGATGTTATTACTTCATAATGAAACAACCTAAGAAGAAGAAGTGGAAGAAGAAATAAAGATGAAAGAATTGGTAACGGTAATTACCTCTTCTTTAAAGTGCCTCTTTGAGACCTCCTCTTAGGGCACTAGAATTGGTCTTTGAGGAAGACCAGAACCTCTAGGATGTTTCTAGGGAAGTGTAGAAGGGATTTTGGCAGGGTTTGGCCGAGCTTGAGTGCTCAAATTGGTGTGAGGAGGAGGGGGAGGAGGTGTCCTTTTATAAGGGAGGAGAGGGGCACCTTAGGAATATCTCAAAATATTATTTTATATTAAAGTAAAAATCGGTTTATAATGGTTCCAAAGGGTCTTATTTCGAAGATAAGGTGGGTAGGGGTCGAAATCCTATCAACCAATAGAATTTAGACAAGTTTAGGATATTATTTTAACCTTATCAATTAAATTTAACTCTAAGTTAAATAATTTAACTTTTACCATGTCTTTTTGTTTTCTTTCACTATATGGTTAATAAACGTACTATAACATGCCAAGTGAACCCCAAATTGTTTATTATTAATATATATATCCTTATCTAAGTCATTTGGCCGAACCTTAGATTTTTAGGAATACAATAACAATTAATAATATAATATTTTATTTAAAAACTATTTTGTGTCAATTTTGACACTATTTGATATATGATTTTTGTGAAAGTCATAAAAGAATTAAATGTTCGAACCAAGTTGATTGAATCAACATTAATATATCATAGTAACCTAGAAAATTAGTGGAATTCATAAAAAATCTCAAATTACATTTATTTTGGTGTTTATAACATCAATTATCTCAATATTTCATTAATAAGATAATTACTGCATCATCGTTGTGTCATAAATAAATTAAATTATTTTATGTCTAAAAATTACAAATAAAATACCATCATGTAGGAAATCTTTTTAGCTTTCTAATTAATATTTACAATCGAATTTATCTTATGTATAACCCCATATTAAAAATGATTTACTTATTAAACTTTGATTTTAACTATTTTAACCTTTCTTTAAATAAATTAATAATAAATGTCCTAATCTAATACAAGTGGGCCTAAATGGTCATATTTTATTCCTAAGTTTGTTTTTGGTCGAATTACACTTGTCCAATAGAATTAGGACATGTTTTAGGGTAATAGTAATATCATATTTACCCTTAGTTACCCTATTTACTATTAACCGTGGTAAAAAAAAGTAAAAAGTTACTATTCACCAAAAATTATTTTCATCTCATTGAACCACATTTTAGTCCTTGATATTAACCGTGTCTCTCGGATTTTTGAAATTCCATTCACAGAAGCGGTAAAATTATGTTTTATGAAAAATTCAGTTTTTAACCTACCACTTAGTGGTTTCACTATTCATCAAAAATTGAAAGTTTTCAGAAAAATACCAAAATTTCATCCTAAGCTATATTTCATATTCCGAATTCAAAAATGAAGTCTTTTTTACCAAATTCATAACATAGAAGTTTCATTAATTAATTTTATAATTAAATCCCGCTATTAAAAAAAAATAGCGTGTTTTTAAGAAACAATATCTATCAAAAGATTGACACTTGATTATGTCTGGTTTAAATGTGAAATTACATCCAATGACCAACATTGTATTAAATTGTAAAAATATATTCTAAATATACTTTAAAACAACTCAAATTAATAATTTATCACTATTAATTATTTTGATTAAAAAAGTTGTTTTTAATTATAATTTAGTAATTTTCACTATTCATCAGAATATGAAAGTTATCCGAAAAGTACCAAAATTTCACCTTAGGCTAAATTCGATACTCCGAATCCATAAATGAAGTCCATTTTGAAAAATAAAATTTACAAAATTTCAAAAAGTGGTTATTACTATTCTCAACAGCTAGTTTTAATAATATCTTAATAGCATATCATTGTTTAGCGAAACTTGGCGTTGCGTACAACACACGCTATCGAGGAAGGTCGTGATTGCGTGTAATGCAAGGCAAGTCAAGGATGTGTGTTGTGCAAGCTCCTTTTGGTGGTGCGTACAACACCAGACAGAAATAAAATTAAAAGGAACATTTTTCATAAAATCTCGGGCTGTTACAGACACCTCAAACTATCGACGCCTCGACCTACTGATTCCTAGACCTACTGATTCCTCAACCTATAGAGGCTTCAAACTACCAACACCCTGATACAATGACACCCCAACCCACTGACTCCCTAACCTAAAGACTCCCTAAACTACCGATGCTAACTACCGATGCCAACCTACCGATGGAAAAACTCTAATTTTGGTAATGTATTGAAATGAACTACTATTGCCTCCAGTAGCTCCCCAAACACTAGATTTTGACAAGGTAATGGACAGAGGAGGTTTGATCCATTAAATAGTGACACTGGGATCATCGATTTTGGGTCCAGTTGAAATATTATTTCACTTTTCATGCAAAACCACCATTATCATTACCACATGACATTAAAATGAGACCCTACACTAAACATGTTCAAGATTACTCATGATAGTTTTCATATTCTTCAGCTTCTTCTACAGAGAGGATTCCCCCCCACCTGTGTTGGTCTCTAACCACACTCATTTCAAGAACTATACATGGCTTGATTATCATCCTTTTGATATACATAGTGATGCTCAGACACATTGTCTCAGGCCAAGACACATGTTCATTAACCTTTTTGTCCCTTTGTCCCCGATTATAGTCCAACTCTTGGAAATTAAACTAAGAGCCTCATAGGGATATTTGGAATGGCATAGGTCTCCTTGGCCTTTATTCATGGCTATTTTTGTCCCTCTACACATCTCATATTCCAATTTTCTTTCAATTTTTTGGTACTTGTATGGTTGAAAAGCCTCCTTTGGCCCGATAATGGCTCAGACCTCTTCAGTCCTATACACTGTCAAAACATAGTGATTAGGGGTGTTATGGGAGGTAATGGTAGCTCATTTAAGAGTTTTCCAAAATTTCAATTTTTCCATCGATAGGCCAGGGTGTCGGTAGGTCAGGGCATCAATGAGTAAGGGTGTATGTGAGTCTGGGTATTGGTAGGTCGAGGCATCGATAGGGTGAGGCATCGGTAAGCCCAGGCATTGGAAGGTCAAGGTGTCGGTAGGTGACCGACACTGGTGAGTGGTTCCTGTGAGTGGTGTTAGTGATTGGTGTTGGTGAGTGGTGTCTGTGAATACCTATTAGTGGGTCATGTAAAAGACTCACATCAGTGCATCAGGTGTCAATTACTTGATGTCGGGGACTCATGTTGGTGACTCATCCATCGTTGAGTCATTTCCAGTTTTCCCAGTTTTTCTAATTTCTCCCCTCCTATGTTTTATTTGACATAAATTGAGTTTAAATCCTTTTTAGAGCATTTTATTAGTAGAATCAAAGGATATCAATCATATATTTAATATCCTAATTTCCCTGAGGCTTTGAAATAATCAAAATGGATGGTCTTGACCCCGATCCATCATTAATGGGCCTTGAAACCTCCCGTTCATTTATATTGGATATAGTTCTTCTATGCTGAGATATATTCCTTGTAGGTTTCTTAATTATAGATACAGAGATTCTCCAGATCCTTTCATCCTTCTGGAATCACGTGTTGTGTTGTGGCCTTCGATTTAGTTTTCCCTTGGAGTCCTTTCTACTTCTCATGAAACCCCTATTTTTGGCATAAGGAGGATTTTTAGATCATATATTCTTCAAGGTAGGTATTTACAACATCTTTATTTTATTTGTGTATCATGCGGGGTGGGTGTGATATTGTCCCCTTCTTAAAATGGATAAAACCAAATTCAATGAAGTAATAAATGATGGGATACGAATATCATGATAATGGTTTCATTGTATTTATCTATTATATTTGATCCATGTCATGTTTTGTACGGGCTGTATGCCTTCTTAAAATAATGGTCATTAGTGGTGTCTATTTGTGAACCTACATGGTTTTTGAATACATGTTTTTTAAAATCCTTAAATGAACATATGTTTATGAAATCATTTAATAATGTATCTTCTATTCAATAAATTTATTCCCTGGGATATAACTTCTTCCATGATAACCCCTATTTTATCAACGTAGAATTAAACCAAGAGTGTTTTCTAAATCTTAATATAAATTGACTTGTTGGTGTGGATGTGTTATTTGTATGGTTTAGTTCGAAATTGTTTCTAGGTTGTTATTGTCGCGCATATGTGGTGCTGTGGCTGGGAGTGTGGATGTGTTTATGGGGTGGTATAGGTGGTGTAATAGAATATCAAGTTGAGAGTATGGTCGATTTGGGAATGGATGAACTTGTTATGTAGTGGGACTACATCTGGGCAGTGGTTGGGAAGTGGAGCTGTAATTTTCGTTAGTGTTATGTTTTTGTTGAAGTGGTGTTGGGTGTGGTGTTATTAAGTAGTGGGGCTGCAGAGGGTGGTTGTGATGAGGTGTGTTGGGGGTTTTCCTATTGAGAGGATGGGAAAGGCAACATGACTTTCATGAATGATAGTGGAAGTGGTTGAATGAGTGTTCAACATAGGGGAGTGTGCAACAAGACTGCAAGCTTGTTGTGTTTTGTTATTATTCTGGATGTGGGGATTTTCGGGCAGTCCGTCTTCCAAGGATGTTTTTGGAGGGATGATATTAAATAAGGATAGTTTTACCTTGTATGGTCCTTTCACCAAGAGTTTCCAGAGACTTTTGTGAAGTGAGTGTCGGTTATGATGTTTCTTCTCGTGTGGTGTGTTTGGTAGTTTCCTGGGTAGGTATTAAAAATTGTAAATGTGTACCAACATCAAGATGATTAAATGTCAAGTAGATTTTTTTTTCAAATTGAGAATTAAGAATCATTTTCTCTGATATGTTCATTTAGTGCTAGTAGAAAGGGATGTTTTGGTGTGGGCTAGGTGTTGTTTTGAATACCTTTTGGTTGGGCTGAGTGTTTGGTACCTATATATATACATTTAGATTCTTGTGATTTTTATACTCACCACACACATGTTGGGCACTATATGATGAACACCCCTTTTATGGGGGTGGATGTTTTTTTCCAACATCATGGTGGGATGATGGATGGATGGTTATTGGCTCTTCTCTACTCCCTCTTCTAGGAATTGGTACCCCAAGACTATTTGTGCTGGTTGAGGTGCAGTTTTGAGGCCCATCTTTCTGTGGGTGAGGTGTTCTTTCCAAGGTTTATTCGGGATGAGGTGTTGGTTTCATGGCCCAGGTGTCTATGGGTGGGATGTGATCTAGTTGTGGCCTAGGGGGTTGTAGGAGGTATGTGTTAGGTTTATTAGGTGTCTGTGGCCAGGTTGTGATAGTGGGGCTTGTGGAAGAACGCGGTACCATCAGGACATTCATCATTATGGATGAGCAGTTAACCAGTGGGAAGTAGTGTGAGGTACCCAAATATCAATGTGCTTACTATTTTACTTTACTTGACTTGAGTAATTTGGTGTTCATTTTTTGGTGATGTTGGGGTTGATAGAATACCTTGTCAAGAACTTACTTTTTATTTTCTACTAGGGTCATTAGAATGCTTATCCCACTTATTCATTAGTGAATTTGGATTTCCTATTAAGTATAGGTTTATTCTCACCCTATGTACATAAATCTATTTTCAGGTTTCTAGGAAGATTATGTAGACAGTGCTGGACCTTACTAGCTCAGATGTTGGGACAATTGTTGTGTCACTTCTTATCTTTGTTCTTTTTTTTCTTTAGAGACACATACATTTGTATCAGTTACACTTTAAACATGCATGTAGGAAGTATTTTCGTTTGGAATATTTTTTATATATATAATCGATGGAGTTTTTGGAACTGGTTACATCTTATCTCAAAATCTTGTTTAATAAAAAATGGTAATTCCTCCCATTTGGAGAGATTTGTATACCCTTGGTGCCAGTCCCCACCTCAGGGCCTAGTGGAGGCGGGACGTGGGGGGTCATTATCTCTTTTTCAGTGGTAGATTCTGGGGAAGTATGAAGGTAGTGTTTAAGATATATATATATATATGGAGGAATATATTGAGGAGATGTTGAACAATTTCATCTTGATTCGGGCTCCGATAGAGTACTAGGTTCCATTTGTAGTTAGCTAGATGAGGGGAGTAACGTGTCATTAGTGGATACTTTACCTCGGGGATAGGAAGGAGACCGTTGTTCTGTGGGTTGGCTTTGATAAGGAGTTTCGGGAGGAATTCCTTTATTCAATGATGAAGGACAAGAAGAGGCAGGAGATACTCTCCCTCTAGTAGGGGAGTATGTTAGTGAGGGAGATGGGGATCATGTTTAAGGATCTCCTTCACTTTTCCCTGAACCTCTCTTCAGATTTGAAGTCTTGAGTGAGACGCTTAGAAGAGTAACTTTATCATTCTCTCTAATAAGTAGTTCCTCCCATCACCTTGCCTACATACATAGAGGTTTATAAGAAGGTCGAGGTTGTATAAAGGATTCAATTACATGGAAGTTTACTTCAAGAGGGGAGTCAATCAAGTTCTTTAAATGGAAAGGCTATCACCGGTAGGTCTACGACGTCAGGACCTTCTATGTTTCTTCATGTGGGGAGCCGACCCCAATACTTTCATTTTTGAAATTGTGGTCCTCATAATTTTCTAGTAGTCTTGGGACCGAGGCATTTCAATTTTAGTGGCTACTGGCACCTTTAGAGTCAGTTCCCTATTCAAGCTCAGTATGGTGGTGATGGGGAGGTTCAACACCCGCATCAGTAGTAGTTGATAGCCAAGCTATTTCTGCAATCAGGACTATAGGATCCCTCTCCACAGAGAGGATATAGATTAGTAGGAGACTGACCTCAGGGTCTATGCATGGTCAGGGATGCATTCGATAAAAGAGGGGTAGAGGAGATGAGTGTGGTCAGTTGCACACCATATAGGTAGTCGTTCCAGTAGAGCTGAAGAATGTTTGAGGTATAACCCGCTTGTTTAGTACTCTTGTTTTCCCATTGTTTGTTTCAGGAGCTTCAGACTCCTTTTTTTCACCCATTCTATTCCATGCTCTAGTATTGGACATAGAGAGAATTTCTATTCCCCTAGTTTTTATTACATTAGTTGGAGGTTAGACCAACTTATTTGATGTTTTCTAGGGATGTAGACTGATGTTGGGGCCGCATCAGTTCAGTGGGGATCTCTTTCAGCTAAAAATGCATCCATACAGTGTTATCCTTTGATTGGATGGTTGTAATCTATGGATGATGTTATCGACTGGTATAGTGGAAGAGTTTTGTTTTTAGACATGGGTGGAAAACATGTGGCTTTTGTTGGAAACTGGTGTTGTGTGATAGGCAGTCAGTGTGTGGAGCTTTTTCTTTCCTTATTGGCCAAGCTATTAGTGGAATCAGTTTATACTAAGATGGAGGAAGTTTCGAGCGTTTTCAAGAAGTTTTTACATCTTTTCTTCAAGGAGGATGTGACTCTACCCCCTCGACGCGATGTTGAGTTCATGATAAACTTACAACCTAGTGCTATCTCGATTTATATGCCTCTTTATTAGATGGATCCTTTTGATATACGAGAGTTGAGGATCCTGATTGAAAATCTGATGAATAAGGGTTTTATTCAATGCATTGTAGCACTATAGGATACTCTAATATTGTTTGAGAAGATGGATGATAGTGGTCTGAGGCTGCGTATAGACTACCAGAGGATGAATTAAGTATCAGTCAAGAACCATTACCCTCTCCCAAGGACAGACAACCTTTCCGACAAACTAAGTGGAACAAGTTGATTTTTTATGATCAATTTGTGGTCTGGGTATCACCAATTGTGGGAGAAGTAGGGTGATATCCCAAAGATTGATTTCATGTGAAAATATAGGTACATTGAGTTCATGGTTTAGCTATTCAGTGTTACAAATTCACTAGCCAAGTTCATGTGGATTATGAAATCCGTCTTTCATGAGTTCTTGGACCAGTTTTTCATCATATTCATTAATGAAATCCTGATCTACTTGAAGTCAGTGGATGAGCATACCGAGCATGTTAGGATTGTCCTAGTGGTTATTCGATGACACCTGCTCTATTGGAAGTTGTCTAGGTGCAAGTTCTAGACACAGGAGGTCCACATTATGGGACATGTGGTGTCTCAGTAGGGTGTAATAGTGGAACTGTCAATGGTAGAGGTTGTATTATTTTGGGCATCACCCAAGAATGTGGTAGTGGTTCACAGTTTTCTCATCCTTATAGGCTATTACTAAGGATTCATACCTTATTTCTCTATATTAGCAGATCTATTGATGGTACTAACCAGAAAAGGCCAATATTTTGTGTGGACTGACCAGTGACAGACATCATTTGATTATTTAAAGGGGAACTTGGTCAATTACCTTGTGATCTGGTTTCTATAGGAAGGGGTGATGTTTGAGGTGTTTTTCAATACTTATATTCTAGGTTTGGGGTGTGTGCTGATGTGGTAGTGGGAGGTGATCTATTATGGCTCTAGGTAGTTACATCCCCATGAACATAACTATACCAACCATGATCTGGAGCTTTCAGCGGTTGTGTTCACACTAATGTTGTTGTGACATTACCTCATTGAAGAGCACATTATGGTCTTCACGGATCACAAGAGCTTGAGGTAGATATTTTCTTAGTGAGATATAAACTTGATATAGTGGAGGTGGATGGATTTTCTTTGGGATAATGATTTTGAGATCTCCTACACCAAATTAAAGGTTAATTTTTTGGATGATTCTTTGAGTAGGAAGTCATAGAAGGAGGTGGTTCACGAATCTATAGACGCTTGAAGAGAAATGGAGGATTTGGCTACCTTGCACTTAGATGCAGGAATAGATGACATTAGAGTATTTCTCTTTCAGCTAAAAATGCACTCATCTGTGAGGTAGAAAGTGGAGGATTCTGAGTATGGAGACTTGGTGTAAGGGGAAATTCATGATAAATTTAACCAGGGTGATGCTCTAGAGGGATGGTGGGGGGATGTTTTGATTCATATTCTATTCCATGGGAAGCTATTTTTTATAGAGGAGATGCATGAGGGAGTTCAATATGATTTTCATACCTCACCCCTAGAGGTATAATCTATAGTTTACAATAGGTATTGTGGCTTGAGGGAGAAATTATGGTGGCCTGAGATGAAGCATGCTGTGGCGGAGTTTGTGAATAGTGCATACTGTTCTAGTAAGTGAAGGATGAGCACCGTGTTTCTGGTGGTTTTTTCCATCCCTTAGATATCCATAACTAGAATTGGGATGGCATATCAATGTATTTTATCAAAGGATTACCCAGGGCTATGGGAGGATGTGATGCAATCTAGGTAGTAGTGTACCAACTAGAAAATTCAGCTCACTTCTTAGCGATCAAAGAGTCGAGTGTAGTGGATGCCTTAGTGTAGAGGTATGTGGATGAGGTGGTTCGACTGGATGGGATTATGTGATCCATTGCCTCAGATATGGATACGTGTTTTACCTTATGAGTCTAGAAGGGGTTTCAGTATGATTTTGGAACTCAGTTTGGACTCAGTACATCTTTCAAACCTTAGACAGATGATTAAAAAAGAGGACAATCTAGACGCGGGAAGACATATTTCTGGCATGTGTTCTAGACTTTGTCAGATTGTGGGTACACCAAATTCCCTTGGTATACTTCTCTTATATTAAGAGATATCCCCCTAACCTTTTCGTGGGTCTATTCGAAGCTTTTTATGGAAGGACATTTTTTTCACCTTTGTGCTGTACAAAAGTTGGGGAGGCAACTATCCTTGGTACAGACATAGTACAGAGTATGATAGAGAATGTGAAAAATTTCCATGAGAGGATAAAGGTATCACATGATTGATAGAATATGTATGCCAGTCATAGGAGAGGGCCCTTAGAGTTTGAGGTTGGGGACCATGTGTGTTTGAAGTTTTCTCCTCAATGTGGGTAGTATAGGTTCAGTAAAGGAGTAAAACTTTATATCTAGTTCATCAGAATGTTTAGGGTGTTGGGAAGAGTTGGTGAGGTGGCACACCAGTTGGAATTTCCACCTCAGTTGAGTAGGATCCATGATGTCTTTCATTTCTCACAGGTTCGTCTGTATCTTCCCGATGACTCCCATGTCATTTACTAGGGAGAGTTAGATATTGAGGATGACACAATGTTTGTGGAGTGGCTAGTAGAGAACCAGGATCATTAGGTAAAGGTGGTGTGTGGATGGACCATTCCATTTGTTCATGTTTTTTGGAGGCTTAGTGGCATGGAGGAGAGTACATTGTTGAGGGAAACACAGATGCATGCCCAATACCTAGAGTTGTTTTCAGTTTTACCTATGTATTTTTCATTGTGATGTAGTTCTTGAACCATTTTTTCTATGATATTAGTTTCTTCCTTATTCCATAGTATGTGACGAAGTCCTAACATGTGAAAAGGGGGAGACCTGATTTCTAATCAAGATTAATTAACTGAAATGATATTAAAACTATGTGGGTGAGTTAGTGCCGCCAAGAGCAGATAATATCTTGACCTAGAGGATAGAATTATATAATTCATGTGTCTAGATTTTTGGTGATTTTTTGGTTTATATTGTTGATGTTTGGGTTAGAATACATGGGAGTAGGTGTTCTTGTATGTTGAGGTTTCACTCTAGCTTTCAAAAAAGACAAGGAGCTTTATCCTTGAGAGGTATCTTAGGGGGTGGTTGTTTGGACCCCTCTTTCTTCTGGGCTTGGTTTTGAATACTAAAGGGAATGAATAGTTTTAGAGGTACCTAATGTAATGTACTAATCCTCCTTGGTCCATTAATTTTTCAAAATACAGTGTTTGGGGTGTTCTGGGAGGCAACTGTATCTCATTTGAAGAATTTTCCAAAATTCCAGATTTTCCATCTGTAAGTTGGCGTCGGTAGCTGGAATTTTTAGATTGCATTAGTAGGTCTCGGTATCAATGAGTTGTGGTGTCGGTGAGTTAGTGGGTTGGTAGGTTCAGGTGTCAGTTGGTGGAGGCATCAGTAGGTTGACTTATCAGTAGGTCGAGTCATCGGTAGGTGAGTGGCATTAGTGAGTGGAATCACTTAGTGGTGTCGGTGACTCAATGTTAGTGGGTCATGTTTGTGGGTCAGGTTCCAATGAATTAGTATCAGTGACTCATTTCAGTGACTCACCCATCGGTGATTCATTTTTATTTGTCATTGTTTTTCTGATTTCACCCCTCCTATGCTCTATTTGATGAAAATTGATTTCAAAGCCTTGTTTGAGCCTTTATAAAGGAATTTTAAACATTATTAATCGTATCATTAATATCATAACCCTCTTGAGGGTTTGAAATAGTCAAACTATGTGGTCTTGACCATGATCCTACTTTAATTTCCCATGAAATTGTTCCCTTCCATTGATATAAGATCTAGCTCTTCTAAGTCGAGATCTCTTCCTTGTGTGATTCATTATTCTGGATACCGAGCACCCCTAGAACCTTTCTTCCCTGTGGATTATCCTGTTATACTATATCCATCAGATTTTTCATTCCCTTGTATTCATTACTATTTCTCATACAGCCCCTGTTTTTTGAGCAAGGAGGACTTGTTGATCCTCTACTCTTCAAGGTAGGGATTTCCTTTTTCTTTCTTTTATTTGGGAATCATGTAGGGTGGATGTGCTCATTCCCCCTATGAATATGGATGAATCCAAATTTAAATTAGTAATAAATGATGGGCTCATATGATGGTGACAAAGGTTGCACTATTTTTTTCAGTAATATTTGATCCATGTCGTGGGTTTTTAAGGTTGTATTCCATCTGAAAATCGTGGCCATTGCTGGTCTCTATTTTCACACATGATTGGTCTATGAATACTTGTTGATGATACTTTGTAAATGAATGTAAGTTTATGAAATCAGTTTACACTGTATATTTGGTTAAGTTAGTGGATTCCCTAGGATTGAACTTGTTCTGTGACAACCACTGTTTTATTGAAGTAGAATTAATGCACGGTTGTTTCCTAAATATGATTTACCTTTGACCTGTTAGTGTGGCTATGTGATGTGTGTGGTTCCATTATTCGTTGGTTATTTTCTGTTTGTGTGGTGCTAGGGATGGGAGTGTGGCTAAGTGAATGGGGTGGTATGAGAGGTGTAATAGAATATCAGGTTGAGATTTTGGTTGATTGTGGAAAGGATGAACTTTTTATATAGTGGGACTGCATATGGGAAGTGGTTAGGGAGAGGGGTTATTGGTTCGGGTTGTGTTATGATTTTATTTTGGGGGTGTTGGATGTATTGTTGTTATATAGAGGGGATGCCATGCGTGGGTGTGATGAGGTGTGTTCAGGGTTTTCTTATTGAGAGTATGGACAAGGAGGTATTTCTTTTCCAAATGATGGTAGTAGTGGTTGAATAAGTGTTCAAAAAAGGGGAGTGTTAAGTGGGACTACAAGCTGGTTGAGTTTTTTTTGTTTTTCCGGATGTGGTAATTTTTGTGTAGTGGTGCTTCCATGGATGGTTTAGGAGGGATGATTTTGAAGAAGTATTGTGTTACCTTTTGTGAGCCTTTCTCTAAGAGTATCCAGGGACTTTTGTGAAGTGAATGTGGGTTATGTTGTTCCTTGTTGTGTGGTGTGATTGGTTGTTGTCTGGTTAGGGATGGAAAATTGCAAATGCATACTTATATACAAATGATTAGATGTAAATAAACCTTATTTTATTTAATTGGTAATTAACCATCCTTCATTCTAATACATGTATTTAGAGCTTGCAGCTAGGGTAGTTTTAGTGTGGTCTAGTTATTGTTTTGAAAAACCATAGGTTGGGTTAAGTGTTTGGTATCTATATATATACATGTATTTCTTTGTGATTTCTATAAATACCCCACCTATGTTGAGAAATACATTCCGAACACCCCCATTATTATGAGGGAGGGTATTTTCCCCAACCTTCCAGTGGGAGGATGGATGGATGGTAGTTGTCTCTTCTCTTCTCCCTCTTATAGGCTTTGGTAGCCTAAGACTCTTTAGGGGGGTTCCGGTGTAGTTATGAGGCCTGGGTGTTTGCAGGTGAAGAGTGATCTCCCTGGTACTTTCAAGATGAGGTGGTGTTTTCGTGGCCTAGGGGTCTGCAAGTGGTATGTGATGTTGTAGTGCCCTAGATGTTTGTGGGTAGGTTGTGGAATGTGAACTAGGTGTGTGTTGGAAGGTTGTGACAGTGGGGATTGTGAGAGAGCATGATAACATCAGAATGTTATCTGTTTGGGATGAGCTGTTAACTAGTGGGATGTGGTGTGGGGTTCCCAAATATCAATGTTATTACTATTTTACATTACATGAATTTCATTATTTGGTGAGCATGGATTGGTGAGGTTTTTGTTGGATAGTATACCTTGTTAGGTACTTTTGAGTTTTTTCTATTTTCTCACTGAGGCATTTGTATGATTCTCCCACTTGTGCTCATGTGACATAGTTTTCCAACTAAGAATACTTGTATGATCAACCTATATATATAAAACTATTTTTTGGTTTCTAGAGAGATTAGACGGACCATGCTGGACCTTACTAGCTTAGACATTGGAAAATTTGTTGTGTCACTAAATTTATTTTCTCTTTTGGTATATACTTTGGAGACTCTTACTTTTGTATCAGTTACACATTAAACATGCATGTGGGTTATAATTTGGTTTTTCATCTATTGTATATATATCTGCCTTGGATTTTAATAGGGTGGATACATTTTATCTCCCAATCATGGTTACTAAAAAAGTTTAATGCCTCCCATTTTCTGAGATTTTTATGTCTTTGGTGCAGTTTTCCACCCCAAGGCCTACTAGAGGTAGGAATTATGGGTTATTATCTCATTTTCATCTTGAAGAAGGAAGTTCAGAACACTTTTCCATCCCTTTCCCCATCTTGATGAAGGAGGTTTATGATAGGGCCATTCACATCAAATTCATCCCCTCCATACCATGAAAACTTTATATTAATAGAAATCATAGATCATATAAGATGACTTGAATCTGTTGTATAGTGTCCAAGAAGTATGAACTTAATCTATGTGAAAACAGACTAATCACATGGTGTTAAACTATGGGATGTCCTGATTATTTGAAAATTAATTACATAAAAATAAAAACCATTTAGACCCTCATCCAAGAGGTCCTCTCTCATGTGGATGGCTATCTACTACATCGTTCACATCATAAATTGTCGTTTAGCATTTGAGAGGACACACACCTGGGTGATATGTTTGATATTTTTTCAGACCAATGTTCCCACACTAATGTGTTCCAAGCCAAAGTAGGGTAATTAAAAGAGTGTAGAAATCCTTTTCAACATTCCATCACTACACTTCTATGCTTTCCATACCTCTTATTTGGATCCTTTCCTTCTTTCATGTGTGAAGGGATCCCTTAATGGTTTGGCTATGTTTGTTTGTATCACCTACCACTCTAGGCCAACACCTCAGATGATATCAGACAAAATTTTGACTTTGGTCCCGTGTCTCAAATACGGTCTACAGTTGGCCCTTGTTTGTTTGTCTACATTTTAGGATAGTGGTATAAATATTGTGTTTTGAATATAGTTATAGGTTTTCTCATATTTGTATTCCATCATCATTGTGTTCCAAATTATTGGCTTTGTAATTTCCACTTCTCATTCCCCTTTGTTCATATTGATTCCAACACCCTTGGTTTTATCCCACTCGTGCACTAGAGCACATTAGGTAAGGCATGTTGGATGATCTAAGTGCCATATTCTCTATTAAAATCATCTCTCAGCTAGAATACTCTAGGTTATCAGTAAATAATAGTAGAGCCTGAGTATTTGGGGACTAGACGGAACTCTCATGTAAAATGAACGATTATGTGGTTGTCCCTTGTTTTTCAAACTAAGAATGAACCACATGAGCTTAGGTGTTGATCATTAGTTGATTAAAAGATATGATCTATGTTTAGTGATTGAAGAAAGTATAAAATATGATCATGTAAAAAATTCAAAGAATGTCAGAAGAGGAGATAGTGTGTTTCATATGTGTGGCCAACACACAACCCTTAGGGATTTCTCCCTTCAATAGAACGCTTCAATACCGCCTCATTCTGGCATGTGGATTCTAGAGTCTCTTTCCACTTCCTGAGCTCCCTCTCTTTGTCTATAACCAAAGAACGAAGCTCATTATCCCTAATTTGTATTCAGTTTAATTCTACTCAGAGATCGGCCAATTGAGGGATTACCTATTCTACCTGCTCTTGGGCTTCCAAATATTGGACCTTTAGTCTTTCAATGAGTTCTGATTGATGGTAGATGAATTTATAATTATCATGAGTCTGTGCTCGATTTCTTATTCATCCTGATGGAACTTCTGGATGCTTTTTCATTAATTTTTTTTCACTAGGATGCATCTTGGTGTTAACTTCTCTGGCATATTTTCCCTGATAGATATTAAGGGATCATCACATGAATATTGTATGTGTCCACCCCTCCAGCATAGAGACTACACATCCAGGTGGGAGTGATCCTATTCTAATTATCCATTCTTCCTCTAGGGAATAAATGGAATGTTTTATAAACATCCATGCCCAACAATGTGTCATGAAGCTCTTCTCAAGTGTAATTCGATCATAGTCATCTTGCTCCTCTTGGTCAACATGCCTGTATTCCAAGAATTTTTCCAAAAGATTAGTGGCAGGATCTTTCTCCAGCATCCTCTCCAAGGGACTGGGATCTATGACATGCATGTGACCCTCATCGTTCATTTCCTTAGCAGCCTCACCCTCGCCATCTTTAGGCTCTTCCCCATCAGTGGAATCACCTGTTTCTATAACTTTCTACTCACCAGGTTCCATGATTAGATCAACATGAGTGGTCAACTACTCATTGATATTTACAACCATCAAGAGAGCCCCTGCAGATGTCACAGACTATTAGGTTTTTCGGGATTACAGTCCTCATAGAACTACGTGGAATGGACACCTTGGTTAGATTGATTCTCAGATAACAGATGTGGGTTCATGAAAAGTAGATAATTATAAGAGCTAAGTGCAGTTGGATGATGTGCCTGAGTCATCATGGGATCTTCCGTCATGAGATACCCCTCAGTTCTTGTTACACAGAGGATTGGAACTAGTGTGGGAATGGTTTGGGGTTCTGAGATCATCACTTTGACCCCTTCATCTAGCTAACCTCCTGTTATTTTGGCCAAAAAGTCCCACCACCTAGCTCATCCCCATATACAGGCACCATGACACATCCCCAATGTCTATCAACTCATTTTCACCCCCACAATGGCAGCCCCTTTATCATCACCAATGTGTTCTTGGAAAAAACAAAATTTGGTTAGTAGATCCGATTTATGGAAAGAGAAGGAATCAAGTGAGAAGTAAGTTGAGACTTACTTTGAGACATTCATCAAGTTCCTCATTAGATCCTATGATCCCACTGCTCTCTCATGGACTCTTTTGATGAGCCACTATCCCATTATATTCCTCACCTCCAAGATCTTCATTCTTATCTTCCTATTCTTCTTCTTATGCTTCTTCCTTCTCTTCATATTCCTCCTCCTCCTTTTTTTATTCTTCATCGTCTCCATCATCCCTAAGTGTAATTTCATCAGAATCATGCTCTTGACTATGTATCAATTTTACCAAGATATTTGGTTTCTCATATTTCCTTCGTTGGGATTCATAGACATCCATGATTGTTTGGTATGCATTTCGGGGATGGAATTGCACTCTATTCACCACCTAAATGTGCTTGAATTATAGAAGATCAAGCCCAATGTACTTCATTTCTCCTCATAGATCCTCAGTTGAAAATGATTGTCCCAAATCCTCCACATAGGCCATAGGGTTTAAAAAATGGTGTGAGTAGTCAGTTGTAAAAGATACCTTATTTTTTCCAATGGGATTCACTGAATGTTCTGTGAGGTCTCCTTTGGGACTACCTCTCTTCAAAAGGAGGGGGTGTGGATGCACCTTTTGATGTTCTTATCACTAATGTTTCATCTCTTCCTATCCTTTCCGTCTAGGTTGAATATGGTCTTACATCCCCTATAGAATAATTCCCACTTTCTCTCCACCAAGACTCTGCACTTTCCTCCCTAATTTGCTAAATGCACTTTATTAGAATTGCTTCTCGATATACCACCATGTAGTCATCAACATATTATTTTGATATGCTGATATCAATAAGAGTAGGGTAATTGTGACTATTTCAAAAAAGACAATAATTTTAAACATGAGACACAACTAGTGAAGGATATGAGGGTGTTTCTAATCTCGGACCTCAGAAAACAATTCCTTTTACATTATATGAATGTTCTCGAACTTTTTGGAGAAGGGGGTTTGAACATATGGATCAAAAAAGATCTTTCCATCGATATGGGGTACTAGAAAACTACCCCTAATGCTCTGAAGATATTCCCTCTTCTCTAGTGGACCTCACAATTCATCAACCATCTGGCCGACCAGGGTGCAGAATGGGAGGGAATTGATGTTTTCGTAGTTATCAATCTAGAGCGTGACCCCTTCCTCATTTATCATCAGTGACCAAACCCTGGAAATCTTCAACAATGATGGTTATAGGCCATTTCCTGGAAGAAAGATGACATGTGGGATGTCATATCCATAGAACAAAGCTACAATCCATCCATGGAGGATCTTGAATGGTCCAAAGATTATTTTGGTTGTGCCTACCCTTGAAATTCACTCTAGAATACGATAGGACCTTTCTAATATAGTAACATCAAGATTAACCTTGTGGTGGGATTCCATGATCATATTAATTACCAACATACCTTGAAGGACCCCCATCCTTATGTCCCTCACTATTAGTAGCCATTGACTCATGAAGGTTGTAAAAAAGCATCATATCACACCTATGGATCCTGAGTCTCTTTCACACTAAATCCCCATGACGAATATACTCATGATTCCTGGATCACCCAATATAACAATGCCTTTTTCCTTTACAACATGTTTGGAAATTTCACCCCTCTTCCTAACATCCTCGCCTTTGTATCTCTGTTGAGGAACAGACTGAACTATTCTTGGTAGGAGATGTCCTTCTGAATGTAGGCGATCTTAAACCTCTCACTCACTATGTCTAGTAGTTTCCATGTTAGGATGGGGGTTTGTGCCCGATCTCCCCAGATATTGTTTTATTTTAGGAACTCATTAGACTAAAGTCCCTATAAAATAATTCCTCTGATACAATGGATGTTCCAAATACTGATATCAACCTCCCCGTGGTGGAGGTGGAATGTTTTTGTGTAAGGTGATAATCATCTAAAAAAGTTTGGCACTAGTTCCTATTTGCGGTAGAGGTGGAATTGTGATGTCTACATGAGTTCAAATAGAGTTATGTTTAAAAACTCTTATATGAATTATTATCTTGAGTGGAACTCCCAAAATTCCCATTCCCATTCACTCATAAAATTCCCCTCAGAACTCAAATCCCAGTCATACTTCCAGCAGTTTCTCTCGTCAGGGATGCTGCTTCGGAAGGTGGTTGCATAGTGGGCGGGGAATTCATTGGCCCTGATTTGAATCCCCATGGAAATACTAGTATTTTAATCCAAGATTTTTATGACCATATTTTTATTATCCCTAGTAGGGTTTCCATTGTTTGTGATGTTATAATGCTGAATAATATCTTCCCGTGTCACCCACAACCGCAACAAGTCTGTCTCGAATCATGGTATGGAAACTTCCTCTAGAATACCAAAGTTCCATAGTGGCAGGCTATAGATCCAGAAATAATCCATCTGATCCCACTTCAACATGACTAAGAGCATTTGATTTTCCAATAGTAACCCTATTGCATGAATAAAATTTTTATTTTCAATCTCCCTAGACCTCCGTTCAGTAAAGGCACCCTTCATCTCAGTAGGGGTCTGCTCACCTACCATGTCTATCATTCTGTGAAAGTTCAACGGATATGACATGAAAGATTGAGATTTTTCATGTAAAATATATGGTTCTTCTCAAGATCAGATGACGACCATGAAAACATTGGCTAAGTCTAAAGCACATAAGATTCACAAGTTTTTCCTAAATCAACGACCAAACATGGGGTCTTTTATGAAGGAATCAGTAAATTATGCACCCATGAGAGACCGCTTTTCATATAGAATGTCAAGGTACTGTTCCTTGGGACCCTATACGTATTTATAGGGGTGGAACATGTCTTTGACAACTGCACAAGGCACCATATGTGGTGGTCTTTAGATTTTTCAATCACCTATCTGAACGCGTCATTCTCTTTGGAATTTACCTCATAACCTAACCTTATGGTCCCCTTTCAGCTCATATTTCTAGGGGTTGGGTGCATCAGTTTACAAAAAATTCATATTGAGGCCATAAAAAGACATATTTGAGAAGCTTTAAGCCACTATTTAACTCAATGGCAAATTTCAAACACCCAATGGGAGCCAAAAGTAAGTATTTTTGCTTGCTCGGAAGACATAAATCCACATTCAAGGTCTATTTTCACCCAACTAGACATTAAAGTAATTATCTCACCTTATCCCCCCAAAAAAAACCAATGAAATATGTGTGAAAGAATATTGTCTTGTGCACAAAATGATTTCTCACACGTAAAGATTTTACTCACCCGATGCGGCGACAACTAGCCACTTCCACACCGACCTTCTTATGCACTCCAACAAATAATTACACCTATAAATAGAAGGGAACCCTTCACTTTTTGGGGTAACTGGGTGAAAGTTGAACTATCTCTCTCATGCATGTAGGATGACCCCTTGCACGACCATGTACCATTCATGGATTCATGGTATATGATCTTGCGTGATATGTCCCCCATTGGGTGTCCTACAAGGGCTTGAACCTCTCTAATTTTCTTTTTTTCCTAAGGCAGGTGCACTTAAAAGACCCTTCTTGCATGCATCAATTGACTAAGGCTGGTTCACATAAAATATCCTTCTTGCATGCACTATATACCCTTGTGCAGTAACTCATTCACTCGAATCCCTCCATTTTGAACTCAAGCCCCTAATATTTAATGCACACTTTCCTTTAGTCTCCATGGGTTTACTTTACTTTGTAACCCCATGTTTGATCCCCTATTGCATGAAACACCCACATATTTCATGAACCTCCCCTATGGGGCCCTCCAACATTGTGTGTAGTGATTTTGTGGCCCCTCATATGGTGTCTCATGTTGTGTTGCTTTGCCTAATGATTCTTCCCATAGGTATGCTAATAGATATTTCTTCTTCACATATCTATACTAACTTGGAACCCTTGACTAAAAATTCATCCACCCCTTTGTGTCATGAAAAGCACCATCATCCACAATATATGACGTTAAATTGTATCCTCACCCCATGAAACACATATGGGGTTCCCCGCCTCAGGCATTGTCCATGCCCACACATCTCCACATGAGTGAGATCTTCTTCGCCATCTTGGTAGGGAATGATATCCTCCTCATGTGGAATGATATCTTCCATTGGCATCCCTTCTAGTTCAAGATTTAATCTTCATATAATTTTTTCACCTCAGTGGGTGGGCCCCATATCACTTCTTGTGGTCGCACCTCCTGTGACACAATCATCTGGTCTAATCGTACTAATTTTTCCACACACTGAGCACGACTCACGTAGGATTAGAGATTAATAGTGACTATGACTCCACAAGGACCACCTCATTGTGTACGCCAAAACCATACCGAATTACATGGGTTTTGATCCCTATCATCCCAACCGGGTACGTAGGAATCATCTCCGATGTTTAATCCTAACCAATGGGAAAATATAGTACCCCCTCCTAAGGATGTACTCTCGGGATATGACATATTCCGTTTTTGGGGGAAATCCCATATATCGTCCTCATGGATGCGTTCTGATCCATCCATTTGGGCTACTAACAATGCATAAGTCCCAACATGTTAAATGAAATCTAGCCATGTGTAAGCCTTGATGACATCCATAACTACATGGAAGTTGAACACTATCACCTATATAGGGTATATAGGAATCATACTTAAATTCAATACCACCATCAACTCCCACCTTCGTGCTTCCCTCAAGTCCCAGTATCATGGAGGATCATGACCCAGCCCATAGGTTACATTTCATTTGAGTCCCTATCCATTCAATCCATTCTCAAGAGTCTCCTCCTTAGATATCTCATCACCCCATCATGAGCTATGTGGACTTTGATTCCTAGCCACTGGGATGTGTTAGAAGCATCATTGAGGTTCAAGATAATCACCCTCCACACTGCATCCATTCCATCATCACTTCCTCTATTTCAAACCTGATTCTTACATGAACTGCCACATCTCGGTGAGATCAATCCATCCACATCACCAATGCATCTAGAAGCACCTAGGTAGCTAACCATGGATAAGTCCCACACAATCCATATTCATCCAACCAAGATAACTCTTCTTGCAAAGGGCTTCTAGCCATGTGTAATCCCCATATCACCACTTTGAATTATGTAGGTTTTGATCCTTATCTCCCAAATAGGGTACGTAGGAAGCCTCTATGAGGTTCAATTCAAGATAATAGAAAACCTTTGTATGTCCCACTCATTATGACCCACATTCCCTAATATTCCCTTAGCGGTGTCCATATCAGCCTTCGTGGCATGAAAATTTCCCTTTATGGGACTCACCACCCTCAGGTTAGTCCTCATTGGGAATTATTATCCACCCATCTGGAAAACCATCCAGGTGCTCCCTCCAAGTTATGTTCCTATCTGATCCATATTCATAAGTGATCTTATCAGTCAGATCTATCTTTGTAGGATGCTAAACTCGTGACATACCCTGTGTTAAACATGGGATGAAATGGTGAGCCTCATAGATATTCCTATGGAAGATGATACCCCGTGATTGACATTGGATGACTCAGGTTTCCACACCCTTGATAAGCCTTCCGATGAGGAATAATAAAGGTATCCCAATTTTTTAGTGTCTATACATCCATATAGATTCCCACCATGACTACTCTCTTGACTGAAGGTTACTTCTCTGACTTGAACCTATGAAATGTCCTAATAGAAGCAACAAAATTAACTGGAATTTATAAAGAAATAGAAATAGGAATGAGTTTCATGAAAAACATATAAATCTATAAGGCTGACCTGGATTGGGTGATAAATTCTAGGGAGGAATCCATCGAAGGAGAAACCGACATCCTGTCGTCCCGTTTTGATCAAGGAGTAAGCATCTCTGAAGAAGTGGTGAATTCCACCCGCCTTTGGAAATTAAGAATATTGGGAAATGTCCACCGTGTCACCATGATGATGTGTTCTCATATGAAAAACATAAAAATGATACTATATATATATCATCATACCCAACCGTTAGAGTTAGTAATGGAAAAATTAATGACATTGGTTCGTGATGCAGTTTGTCCACCGTACACAATAATAATGTTTTCATAACACATTTCATGATAGTGGATATGGTTTTCTGTCATGAAATTGACATAAAAACATTTCATAATTTGTAAGATACTGAGGTTATTATTTTATCGGGGTCAAATAAAAATATAAGGAGTTGGAGGAAGAAATAAAATAAAAATATTTGTTGAATAAGTGTACCTCTTCTTCAGGTAACCTCTTTAGGTTTACATCAAAATAATTTGTAGGTTTAATTTATTCACAAAATAATGCTTCTAGTATACTAGTATAAAATTTTTTAAGTTATTTTTGAATGCATCTTTTGAACCAAAATCCTTTTAAGGTTTTAAGAGGTGAGGAGATGGGGTGACTTTTTATAAGTGAGGTGAGTGACACACATAAAATTTATGAGAAGAAAAAGGTGTACCAATGTTTTTCACATAAAGAGAGGGGGAAAGTGGAGTATTCTTGAGACTTATTAATGATGAGGTCGATATATTTAAATTTAATAGATATTATACAAGTTTTTTTCATTTTAATCCTTATCTTTTCAGTTTATCCTATTATAAACCCATTTTACAATAACCACAATAATTAATTTTTACTATTTTGAATATTAATTTTATTAAAAAATTAAGTTAAACATATTTTATAATATAAAATGTTCTTTTTTACATTTATAAAATCAATTTTTCAAAATTTAATTCATAAAGGTTGGAAATTTCAATTGAAAATTAATTCTGCCAACTTGACAAGAAAGCGGGTTTTCCCCAAGCAAATATTCAAAAGACTAAAAGGTTTTTATATAAATATTCATTATGAAAACATATATAAGGAATTAAATTGGATTAATAGGCATATAACTGATTTTTTAATTTTAATCCAAATTAAAATACAATTTCACTTTATAAATAATTTAAACAAATATGATGTTCTCAATTAATGTTCAGTATTTTTCATTGTACATAAGAAATTCACACTAAAATAATTTTAACATGGTTATTTAAAAAAAGAGCATTTTTTCCAATAAATATGGTAAAAGTTTCAAAATTTATTTCTAATATATGTTTACAAAAATGTGAAAAAATTTATCTCTAGAAAAAATACAATTTTTAAGAATAAAATTGGATTTATTCATATCTCTTTTCTAGAAATGATATAAGATGAATTTTAAATAGTTAATTTAATATATACTATCTAAATTAAATTAAAATAATTCAAAAAAGGGGTTTTTTAATTTATTTAGGTAAAACATGTTTTGTTCAAAAAAATGGATTTAAAGAAAATGATTTAATTTCTTTTCAAATAGTTTTTATTTTTATTTATAAGTAATTGGTAACTAAATAGTTCATTTTATATACATGGGTGAAACATATTTTCAAAATTTATTTAATAATATTCATAACCATCATTACAAAATATTTGGATATAACTACCATTTTAAATATTAATTTTTTAATATTAGTTCATTATTCATTTAGACATAGTGTTATGTGTAATGCATTATAAAATAGTGTCGTGTGTACTGAAAAATGTTGAAATTATTTAATTTATTTGAAAACAAATTCAAAAAATCCCAAGGTGTTACAATAAATCCATCAGAGTTTATTAAGATTTATTTTTAATTTTAATGTGAACAATATTTAGAAGCCTCCGTTATTTCTCGTCACTTAGAGGCACTAAGATTCTATTGAATGAAGTGTGAAAATCATTCTATTATTATATTGAATAAGAGGAAGGAAAAATTTTAAGCCTCTAATAATAACACAGTGTCTAAGTATTCTCCAAAAGTTAATTATAAGTAAAGGAAGATATGTGGAAAGCAAGGTAAACATATTTTATCTATATTTCCTATGGAAAGGAGAGACATAAGAAGAAGAACCATGCAACAAATAAGAAGAAAGGGGAATCTTTTGGAGTATTTGTTATCAAGTAAAATCTATCTATTTCAATAAATTGGCTATTAGATACAACTTTTGGTTCTCACTTTTATATCCAGTTATAAGAACCATGTAGATTTGGAAGAGTTTCATGAGGTTTGGTAAACCTACAATCTGACAATGGAGCTAACTCAAAGACTAACAACTCACATTACCAATTGGAGTGATTTTTTTAATAAACTATCATTTTTTTCAATCTATTACGAAAAACATAATTTATTCATAGTATCTTTATATGGATTCTTTTATCATCAAATTTAGAAATAAAAATTGATTATTTTATAAATATATCATTTGTTATGGTAAATCACATATGAATAACAATATTTATGTGTTGTATTACATGAATCAACTAATCAAAATCGATAATGAATCTAGTTTGCACGAATCTTATCACTCCCAAATGCGACATTATCTCATTATCCATGTAAAAATATCCATTTAATTAATTATAAAAATATGTGTATTTAAATTCTTTTGAACTATAACTACTTAGAATATGTCATTCTTGTTTTCATGGAAAAACAACCATAGATTCACTTGGTGGAAAAGATATAGGGGCTATAGAGCTTCTGAATTTTGTTTGCACCTTTGTGTGTGTAACATTTATAGTTAAAGGAAATGGTTGATACTCATATATCATAACTTATACTTATGAATTTAATAAATATTGATATATCTAGTTAACAATTTATAAGTTATATTTCATTAAACAATTCAAAGAATACAAGATTGATGTTGAGAATCATCTTGGAAAAATATATAAAATATTCACACCTTACATGGATGAGAATACATTAAGAATGACATCATTGATTATTTATGAGAGTATGGGATATTATATAAACTAAAACCTTTTTATAAACCATATTGTAATGGTGTAATTATAATAAATAACATCACCTTGCTTGACATAATGAGATTAATACTGAGTTGAGAAAGTCTATCATTGTCATTTTAGGGATATTCTTTATGGACAATAATATACATAATAAATCAAGTTGCAACTAAACCAAAAAATGATATTCCATATGAACTTTGGTGTGTAATGATATTTTTATTGACAAATTTTTTAGTGTTGGGAAATAAATCATTTATTAGGGAATCCTTAGGTTAACAAAATCCACAATCTGGAACTAAGTTTATATTTATAGATTACCCTAAATAAATAATGGGATATTAATTATATGACCCCTTAGAAAATAATTTCACAGTTAATAGACATCCTAAATTTCCTGAGAGGGATTATATCTCTAAATGGTACAGTAGGAGTAAAATATAATTAGTAGAATTTGTGGATAAAGATATGTAATTATTTTCATAAGAATAGATTCTACAGTACCATATGGTAGAAGATGGTCTATAGACATAGGTACTGTAGACAAAAATAAGAGTGGTTTGAGAACCTAAAATATATAGTTTTCTAGTCACCAAGGATGGTGAATCATCATTAGATAATAATAATGATCTTGTGACCTATAAGGAAGACGTATATGGAATAAAATCTACATGATGGAAAGAAGCGATAAATTATTTAATGGATTCCTTGTACCAAATACAAGTATAAATTTTGGAAGATCGTTTAGTTGATGTAAAGACAATTAGTTGTAAATGGATATTCAAGATGGAACTATATGTGGATGGTGACTTCAATACCTATAAGTATAGACTGTTTACAAAAGGTTTAATCAACATTGTGATATAGAATAAGATGAAACCACTTCACTAGTTGAAATGATAAAATAAAACATAATTCTAATTTCCCTCGATGTATTTCATTACTATTATATTTATCAAATTGATATCAAAATACAATTTTATAATCGGAACCTTTGGAAGATATCTATTTTATATAAACTGAAGGGTTTCTAATTGACGGGTCTTATTCTTGATGTACTTTTACACACCAACTATGAGGAAAATAATGGAGTAATTAATATTGAAATGTGTTTTATATAGGGATTTTTGAATATCTTGTCATTTTTTGTTGGAAGTATACTTCCTTGAATATCATTATTAACATAAGATTTTTGGATTATTATTAACATTTTTTTGGTTATATATTTTTCATAAAATATTAAAACAATTTTTTTTTGTGATTGTGGTGAATAACCCTTAAAAATATATTTCAGTTTATTTTGATTAAGATGATTAATTGGATTAATTGTTTTATTTTCCTTGTTTATTCCTTAAAAAGTTCTTTTTTGGAACATTTAAATCCTTAGAAGCTTGTTTTTTTTGCAATTTATTTATATTTATTAATTTTTATGATTTTACCCTTTTAATTATAATTTGAAAATATTTTTTTGGGTACAGAACTAATGTGTCTGTGATGTATAAATTAATTCTCTAAAAAATTCATTAGATTAATCATAAAAATTTGTTAAAGAATTAATTATTTTTTGAAAATTAAAAATAAGATTGATTTTTTTATTTCATTATTCATTTTCATTCACTTAATGTTGAATTATGTGTTTTAGGTCCTTTTGACCATGAAAGGTGTTACCATGAATGTGTGAATGCGCCTGATGTGCGATCATAACTGAGGTTTGACTATGCCATAAGTTCCACCATTTCTAATAAAATTTAGTAAAAGGGTAGCTTCCATGAAAGCTAATGTGCTTGCATGAGTTTTTCTACCATGAAGTGAAACTATTTCATCTTCTTTCATGGGTACTCTGCAACCATTCTCTACATTAACTGTGCCCCAAATTTCTACTACCTTTAATTATGCAACAATGAGAAGAAAAATTATATGACCATGCTTCTTCTATAATTTTGGGTTCGCTGTGATCTTGGATCTACCTCGGAATATGGACCAACATTTATCTATAATTTCTCATATTTACCACTAAGAATTGGATCCTAATTTAATTATATAACAAATTTGAACCTCCTGTAATTGAATTTGAATTTCCACCAACTCTGTTAAACTATTGGAAACCAAGATTGTATGAATCCACCTAGTCATGAACTTGTACCCCATGAATAAATTAAATCCTGGAAAAAGATAAAGTATTTGTTTAAATATTTCATGGGGAAGATTCACATAACCAACAAAATCAGGTTAAAAGTGAAGATATAGAAAAGTGGATTCTAATAGCTTTATGACCACTGAGATGAACAATATTTAATGCCACAAATGCATCTATTATTGACAGATAACATTAAAAAATCATGTTAAGATAATGCTCAAGATCATCATGGGTTTGAAACACCATTTGAGGAGGATGAACCATGAAACCACATGTTATCTCATGTTACTGGATTCAGGATGAAGGTGGAAAATTTACCTTGTATACATTTATGATCCCTGAATTTTTCATTTTTTAGTCTTATTAAATATAAAATTAAGTCACCAGGATCTTGTTCAATCAATACTAATTGTTCTCTGTGATTCATTCTAGGTGTTAGATCATTTTAATATGAGTTTTTTTGTAGAATTTTTATTTTAGTATTTTGAAGATGAGAATTTTTTTTGAATAAAAACTGGGAATCATCAATAGAAAATTTAAATGTGTTTAGATATATGATGGTGAGTCTGGATGATGATGATGATTGGGGATTATTATTTCTAGTTCATACATATTTTTGGTTCATATTACTATTAATTCTAATGAATTGGTGGAAATTCAAATTAAAATGGAGTTGATACATACTACGGGTAGGCTTAAAGTTGATCTTTCATATTATATCTTCATCCATGACCCATGAAGAATTTTAAACCATGCTAGATGAGAACCAACATAATTCCACACAAAATAAGACCATAAATCGCTATTTTGTTCAATGTTCACGTACTAAATGGAGAGGATGATGGGATTCAATCCTCCCTACTAAAAGCTACATGAATAGGGTGGAAGGAAAACCATGTTTTTATTAGATCACTTGAGAGGAGATCATGTAAGAATTTGAGTGACCCATGTTTTTTTATTTTGTTTATAACTTCAATGAGAAGCTCAAGGATAGTCAATCAATTATTAATGTGGTAAAAATTCTTGTTCATACTTGGTTATTTCAATATTTTAATTTTTGATAAGTTGTGGCTGAAGACATTTGGGGATTTTTTTGGTGTCAATCTACAGCTTTAGAACTTGGTTGATGAAATATAAATAAATATTAATGGAAGTATAAAGTATTCATTATTGATGTCTAGACTGGAAGAAAAGAATCGATTCCTTATAAATTATATTAATCTCAATAATTTAGTTAGTGTGTAATCAAGGGTGATATATTTTATTGTTATGGTAATGATCCGTTATTTTCTGTCAACACTAACCCCAGTTAAGAACATAGAAATTTTTTGAGAAAGCCAAACGCACTATCCCATAAAATTATAAGATCTATGAATTTTAAAATTTATAATTAAATAATTTTAATGAAGTCATCATTGGAGAAGGAACACACCATTTTATGGAGTTATATAGTTGATGTATTGGAATATTTTAGATTTTTTTAAATATTGGAGACATTCCCACATAGAAAGGAGTATATTCCTTTGAAAGAGATTTACTTGTATCCCATTTAAGGATGATATATGGTGATAGGAACACCATTTGAAAGTAGTGGAGAAGATAAATGAGATATGAATAAGAGCTCATGGGTATATTTGGCATGAAAATGATTATTTATATGTGAATAATAATCTAAAATATATGTGTTAAGATGAATTATAAAAAAGAGTATAAAAATTTGGATCATGATTAAGTGATAAGGGGACATTACTTGATAGTTAGGGGATAGATCTCAGAACATATGGAGCATGAATAGAAGATTCTCAATAGAAAATATCTTCATACTTTCTCACTTATTACAATTTCATAGTTTAATGGATTTTTTTGGAATAAAATTTATAGATATTGATTTTAAAAACATGATCAGCTAAATTACATTTAGGAAATGAGACTATTCTGGTAACTATTATTTCATTATTCATGTATGTTCATATGGATGGTTCTCTCTCAATCATTTTATATTGAACTAATTTTTAAAAACATTGAGAGTTAATGAAAACTGGGCTTGATTGAATTTTATAAAAACTATATTTTCAACTAGGACACCGATATTGAGAGAAAACTATAATACAAAACGAATAATATGATTTAGTAAAAACTAAATCATAATTTTGTGATTGTGTGATATATATAGCAGGAACTATATGATTTTCTAAGTCACTATTTAAACATCTGAAAAAATTGATGAACCTCCTTTGAATTAGTCCAATAAGCCTAATTAAAATGCATGGATAAAGTAAAAAATATAAAAAAACATCCAATCATGTTATCCATATCAACACTGATTGTTTTTATGATTGTTATTAATATGGTTTCCCTCCTTTTCTTTTACAAATATTTAATAAATATCCATACTCTCCTACCACTTTCACTCAACAAAATACATCAGCCCCACCACTTTCTTCCATCAACGATTCTTTGTTATTGTCTTATTGAGATATTTTTATCCTCTTGGTCACATATACTATAACACCTTGATATTTTATATTTATATATTTTATATTGAAACAAATATGCAGTATTTGATAGCTTGTTCTAGGTGCAACCTCGAGTCCAAATAAACTGTGGTATAGTATACAAGTATAACTTAGCTATTAAATTGGTGTTATGAATAAGAATAACCATATTATGAAAAAAATATATCAAGGGTTCATATAAATAAAATGTATTTATTAATTAATAATAAATAAATACTCAATTTTATGTATAATAATTTTATATTTCAAACATATGTTTTGTTTAAAATCTATTTTTATTGTATTTTATGCATGATTATTATAATTATTTGATACCACATTTAGAAATTTGATTTTATATAAAGGATATAATTTTTTAAATTAGAAAATAAAAATTTGGTTAAATATAAATAAAGGTATTTTTTATGAAATGAATTCTTTTTTCTAGTGAGAAGTTACAAAATACTGATTTTATAGAAAACTATCTTTTACATTAAAGTATTTTCAATGTCCCATTTTCAGTTAAATTGATTTTAAAATTTAATTAGTTTGTTTAGTTTAATAGAATACAATTAATTTCAATGTAATCTATATTATTCTATATTTTTCTATAAAAACAATTTTCAACTTAAAAATTCATTTGTCTGAAGAAAATAAAATTCATCGCATTTTGTGTGACTATTTAAAAACAAATTCACAGTGTATTTTAATTGAATGGATAAAATTAAATCCATATTTGGAATCATCTATTTAAATTTTTTAAATTTGTCTAATTTATTTTTGGTTATAATGAATATTAAAAAGAGTGAAAATGTATTACCTTGGTAAGGGTTAAAATGAGTTTACTCGGGGTTAAACTATGAGATAAGGGTAATATTTCCTCTTAAACATTTAAAAAACATATTTCATGATCATATTTTTACCCCATGTAATATTCTATTTGAACATGAGTCATTTGAAATCACTAGGATTGATTGTGAAATTCTTATATTTTAATCATTTGAAAATCTCAAACTGTATCCTCTCCCACCCTTATAAAAGGATACCAATTCTACTCAGTTCCTCACACATTATAAGAATTGTAGCATATAAAATCCCTACACTGATCCATTATTTACATACCTAACCTTGTCTTAATGTTTTTAGTTTCTTCTTAATACCATATTTTTATGTATTAAATTGTAAACCAAATGAGGTTTCTCAACAGAGATCCAGATTGAACATGTATGAAGCAATACACGACTTGAGGTATGGGATTTATGTTTCAATAAAATTTTAATTAGGATTTTTTATACTTAAATTTACATTCAAAAATTATTTGATATATATCTAATAAACCCATTTCATTTTTAGTATCCTCTATTTATTTATAAAATTTTTAGGTTTTAGAAAAGTTTCCCTCTCTTTGGTACTCAAAATGGTTCAATGTTTTTAAGAAAATCATACCTTATTTCACATACTTCCTCTGAAAACACTTTTTATTCTATATATATGTTTTATAAATTTTTTTATAATGTTTTTTATATTTTTAGTGAATTTTTAAAGTCATTTACCCTTTTTTATCTTTTATGAAAAGGATTGAAGGAATATTATTACAGTTTTCTAAATGAGATAATTTTTACTGATGGGGTGAAAATAATCATTATTTTAAATGATTACAAAATGAATTTTATTTTTCTCCATCATTACCACTCAATTATTTTAATATTACATTAAAAGTTTACATATTTATTTTCAATGAAAACGTTTCATATTTTTTTTTAAAATTTTTATATTTTAAATAAGATATTTCGAAATGAAAAGGGTATTTTCTTCATGAAATATTCCCGTGATATTTTAACATAATTTTCATCTATAATAACATAATTTTATTTTAATTATTATTTACTTGGGATATGATCCAACTATACAATTCAGATTATTTCTCTAGATGGTATGTGATTATAACGATGAGATGTCTAGGAAGACTATTTATTTTCCATGGGTTATGCTATGATAATAAGATGAATGTTTTATGGTCCTATGTTATACTAATGAATATATATGCGATGGAGGTGATTGAAATTATATATATCTCGTCAATTAAATGGGTAATGAGATATTGATATGTTATGAGATCATGAAGATAAGCCAGAATATGATTGTGAATGGATATGTTCATATTTTTATTTGTGATTATAACCACTTTCTAGATATTCCCAAACAATTATGCATGGGAATGATTTTTAGTAGATATGTTCAAAAGATTATGATTTACTATGATTATGATTCCACATGCCTATGTAATAACTCTATGATGCTAATTACTTATTTGAAACTACTATTGATCATGCTTCTCCATATGACTTGAATATATAGTATATGATGAAATATTTTCTGAGTGTTAATATTTATGTGGAGAACATGAACATAATTATATTACAATATCCATATAATAATCTTGTGATATCTTATGATTTATATCTCCCATTTTTACCATTACTGAACATATATTAACCATTTATTATATTTTTCTTTCATATACTTTGATGTAAGGATTTGCGTATCATGAATCCAATAGTGCACCTTATGTAAAGAAATATATCTGAGATGATGAAGATTATACTGAAATAAGATGTTTATGCTTATAGTTTCCATGTAAACTAAACCATTATGGTTATTGGTCATGTTTATTTGGGTGACATATTAAACATTATAAAAATATGTAATATCTATTTATTTTATTCTTGGGTTGTCATATATGAACATGCAAGAGTCCTCATCGATGGATCGACAAATGATCAACACTAAACTATTGTTAAATAGGTTTATAAAAAATTAATATAACCCATTATTGCGCCATGAACATATAGTTCCAATGTTTACATAGTTATCGTGGAAGGTCATGTGTAACCAAAGAGTTAAAAAATAAATATAACACATATATGGAAAAAAATTAAAATATATTTATGTGCTTCTTGTTCTATTAAAAATTATGTCTGTATGTCCACAACATCATTTTTTGGAAATCTTGAGACGTTCATCCCAAAAATTAACATCCAATTAATTTTTCATAAATTGTTCAAAAAAGGTTAAAATGAAAGAGGATAGGGATAATATGAATAAAAAAATGTCTATCACCCACCACATAGAATTGAGATGATTGAGAGGCATAACAATATATAATTTTAGATTCCCATAGTTTTATGAAACCCATTATGAATTAGGATCAAAACTCATTTGAGAAACTATATGATGAAATAGTCAATGTTTTATACACTACCACCATTAAATAGAATGCCCAATTATGAATCACATGAATTTATTGGGATATCTACTATATGGTGTAGTAGTTTCTATTGAAAGGAATCACCATGGGTGAACATAAATTGAGAGTGTTTCCATTCTACATAAGGGGTGATTTTAGGACCTAGATTTAAAATATTTAGGATGACATTTTTGATACTTGGGATAAACTAAATAATGATTTTTAATGAATTTATAATATAGAAGATTAATTCTTGAATTAACTCCCAAAATCATTAGTTTTTTTCATGATGAGGGTGAACTGTTCGATGAAACTTGGGACTAATTTAGGGGTTTACATTGGCTATTTTCAAAAAAATAATTCAAAAATAAATTAATAATAATTTTTTAAGGTTTTCTAACCCCATTTCAACAAACATGAGAGAATCTATCATCTGGTGGAAATTAAAGTGACAAAACTAATAAGGGATTAAAATGTTTTTTTAGTAGAGTGGCTCAGGATTCAAATACATAAGTGTTTAAGAAAAAAAAATTATTGGAAAGAATCTGGTCATATCTAACAATATGAAGTACATGCTAGTAGATTTTATTAGAAAAATCATAAAAATACTCTTAGAGTGTAATATCACCACTGTGGCATGTTTGGACATTCTAATTCATGCAATCAAAACATTAATATTCTAGTGAAAACACCTAAAAATTTCAATTTTTCTATATATCGAACTAAGATGAAACTTTTGATGAAATATTCTAAAAGACAAATAATATGGGATATAGGAATCATCAAAATATCTTCTACAGTGACAATGTAGTGCTACGACCTGCTACTCCACCAATATATTCATAGAACCCTAGGAAAAAATTCTAGACCCAATAGACAGATAAATATACTAATTCCCAAGGGAGTTTAGATGGAATTGATTATTTTATGCTAGATCAAATTTCAAGTAGAATGGACTCTTTTGAGAAAATACATAATGATCAAATAGAAAAAATTCCAAATATGATGTTAAAATAGCCATGAAAAATGATAGGATGAAAAAACATGAATATAAAATGGGATAGGTTGGAAGGGGAATGTACTCATGGAAAATAGGGTTGTTTCCAAGAACTAATAAAGATACTAAAAGGGATAATCTAATGGATTTTACAACTAGTATTGGTATTGAAATAGAACAAGAAGTTAAAAAATATTTAAAAACCTCTTATAATGAAAACCTGTATGAACATGAAATAGAAAATATTGAAAACCAAAAATCTATATATATATATAGAAAACCACACTAAAGGTCTATTTAACCCTTCCATGTCAGCTAAAAATCACACGGGAAAAGAGATTAGAAATAATGGTAAAAATTGGAAGAATATTCTTAATGATAAAAATGAAGGAACATGGACAATTGATATCCCACCTAACCATACCCTTCTCTAAAAGAATAAATAACACGAGTAAAGAAACAAAACCTCTTCAATAAACTAGATATTAATGTTAACTTGAAGTATTAATTCAAGAACAATATTATTTAAAATCACTGATGAAAATATGTAAAAATAATAAATCCCTAGATTAGTTTGAAACATACTATCTCACATAAGTGTGTAATTTTTTCTTGTAAAATTAGATACCTATTAATCTCTAAGACCCAAAATAATTTTACAACACATGTTCCTTCGGAGAGAGAAGCCTATAAAATTTTCTCTATGATCTTGGTGTTAAAATTAATTTTCTTCCTTACTCATTATTTCAATAGTTTAGGTGAGTAAAACTATGCCCAACTGTAGTTATCCCTCTATTAGAAGACCATAATTTTACCCACTGTATCTAGAGGGGGGATGAACTACTTGTTTTGGTTTTGAATGTATTTCCACACTGTGAATTTATCATTTTTTATATGGAGTGTGATATGAATGTTCCAATAATTTTGTTAGGACACTTCCTTTCCACTGGTGGAGGTTTCATTAATATGTATAAAGAATTAAATTTATAATCTTGGGGAGAAAAAAGTGTAATTTACTGTCTTTAAAAATGACTAAGATCTGCCAATTAGAAAAAATTGTTCTAGAGTTAATATGATAGAAATTAATGACACAATTGAACATCTTAAGGATGAATTAGATAAAAAAGGTTTAGTTCAAGAAACTTTCATGGAAGATGAAACTAATTTTTTTCAACATTGTGAGTATTTTAGAGATGAGAATCAAGAAATTTTTAAAAAAATATATGTTAGCATTGTCCCTACTGAGATGAGATCCTTGAATGATCAGTTTTCAATTACTGAGATTAGGGAATTTATAAAGGAGATTTTGGACACTTTAGCATCTTCAAAGATGGTGGAAGAATCTTCTATTAAGTGTGAGGAATAACTCATGGAGTAATTGGATAAAAATTAAATGAAAATTATTCTCTATCTTGATTTGGAAACTGAAATTAGTTTGCATCTCATGTTGGAAACCATTGAGGAAAAATCTAGTTTTTTTGAAACTATCCATTTTTCACACTCACTTTAAGAAACACATTAAATTCCTTAGGATATTTCAGCCTATTATTTTACCATATATCCAACAAGCACCAAAAATAGAGCACAAAACCCTTCCAATTCGTCTGAAATATTCATTTTTAGGAAAGAACACTGAAATTATAGTTATCATCTCATCTAGTTTAGAGGAAAGAATACTAAATGTATTAATAAAGTTATAATATATCATTGGCCAGTCCATATTTGTTATAAATGGAATTATTCCTTTATACTACATGCATAAGAGACCCATGGAACATTACCTTAAACCAAGAGTTAAGGGGAAGACAATATTGATCCCCAACATGAAGGAAGTGGATATGGATGAAGTTAATAGATTACCTAATTTTGGGAATATCTATCCCATTTATAAAAGACCATGGTTCAGTATTATTTAGGTGGTCCCTAATAATATTGGAGTGACTATAATTTTAAATTAGAAGAATGAGATAATCTAAATCCAAATGATGAACAAGTGAAGAGTCTATATACATTATAGAAAACTAAGTGTTGGTAAAAGTAAGGAACAATTCCCAATTCCGTTTTTAGACCAAATTCTTGATAGATTGGTTATTAATGGGTAATTATTCTTTCATGACAGATAATATAGTTGAAACTAGATTTTCATAGCCCATGAAGATCTGGATAAGACTGATTTGAGTTGTCTATTGGGACATTTTCTTGTAAATAATTCCCCTTGGATTATGTATGGATACAAATAATTTTTAGAGATTCTTGGTTTCCATTTTATCTAATTTGATTTATAGGATAATTAATTTTTTAATCATTTATTTATCAATAGATGAATGTGAATTTCATATCTTCCTTAATAATCATTAATTAGTTTTGGAAAATTATTAAGAAAAAAGAACTTTTTAAACTAGAAAAAGTTCCAGTTCATGGTCTATGAGGGAATTTTTTTAAGATAAAATGTTTCTAAGAGTGGCATTGAATTTTATAATTCTAAGATAGAAGTGATTTTGATGCTTCTACCAACAGAAAATACTAATGTAATTAGAATCTATTCAGGTCTTGGTGGGTTTTAATAGAGATCCATCCAATAATTTTCAAAACTCACTAGGATTTTGTGTTCACTACTCATTAATTACACACACTTTTTGTTTGATGGAAAGTGGATGGAGTCATTGAAACTAACAACAAAACTCACAACATCAACCATTATCATAGACCCTAGTTGGAAGCTACTTTTTGAGCTTATTTGAGAAGCTAGTGATGTTTCTATAGGTGTTGTTTTGGTATAGTGGAATGAAAAGTGGTTTCATGTGATTTATTATGTGATTAATATCTTGGATGTTTCTTAAAAAAGTAATCTTCCATATTGAAGGAGTTGGATGTTGTGATGTTTTCCCTAGAAAAGTTATGAAAATATCTGGATAGATTTTAGATCCTCATTTTCACCTACATTCTAGTCTCATATTTTTTCTATCCTAAAAAGAATCAGAACCATGGATTATGGGTGGAAAACTTCAGTTATAGGTGATTTACTTGAAATTCATGGATAACAAAGTATCCATGTACGTGGCCTCTGACCAATTTTCTAGGTTACCCAACTCCCAATATGATGAACCTAAAAAGATAAAAACATATTTCCTAGAAGGTCAACTGTTTCCACCTCAATTAGGAAATATTCTTTGATTGCACATGTTTTTATTTTTTTGATATAGGTATCAATCCAAATGATGTTTTAAAAAAAGAAACAAATTGTTTCTAAGATAAAATATTATTTTTTGGATGAACCCTTTCTATTTAAAATAATTTATTGTGGTATACTAAGGAGATGTGTAGCTCAATAGGACATGCTTACCATTTTTAAGAGCTATAATTTTCACTATAGGGTGGAAACCATGGTGGTGACATGAAAAACTAAAAATTATCGTTGGATTGTTTCTACTAGAAAACTTTGTTCAATGATTCATGAAGTGTTATGGTAGGCTTTGACTAGTTTCAAATGTTAGGAAATGTTGGAATGAAACAACGACTACCCCTAAAAATAAATTTATACTTATAAGTTTTTTATGTATGATTTTTGGACTTTATGGGACCATTTCCATCATAATTTTGAATGATTATATACTTTTGGCTATTTATTATGTGTTTATGTGGTATGACGTAGAAAATTTTAAAAACATTCTTACTTTTAGTATCGTCATGTTCATCAAAAATAATATATTTCACTGTTTTTTCGTTCTTAGGTAATTTATCATAGACAATGACACTCATTTCATGAATTATAAGTTGAAGAATTTAATATATATGTATGTGTGTACTCACAGAACTGGAACAATCTCTCTCCCACAGTCTAGTGGGCATGTTAAAATTTATGATAGAGAACCAAAACAAATTCTAGGTGGGGTAATACTTAGTTTAAGAAAAGATTGGTTTGTAAAGTCTTATGATGCTTTTTGGGTCTTTATTACTACCTACATGACCCCCATAGAGATTTCACTATTTAGGATACTATTTGTAAATATATTTCATCTTCCTATAAAATTATATCTAAAATATTTTTGGGTAGTGAAAGACATAATCTATGATTACAATTCTTCCAGAGATAGAAGGTTTCTAGATTTTAGTGAGATGTAATAAATTGGGAGAGAATATTATGAGAATGTATAAATTTATTAATAGAGAACAAAATATTTTTACAATTATATCATTTAGAGTAGGAACTTCAATGTTGAACAATGGGTCATTCTATTTAATTCTTGGATGAATCTTTTTCCAGGGAAACTCAAAACTAAGTGGTATAGACCTTTAAACATTCTCAATGTTCTATTAAATAGAGTTGTTGAGATAGTAGTAGAGGATAATAAAATATTTTTGTCCAAATCTCAAAAAATAGGACAACACTTTGAGGGGTAGCAGAATTTATTAACTACAAACTCCTTACTTAAAAGATGGATCCATCACTAAGTGTAACTGAGGACTATAATCTTAGTGTTTGATGGGAACTAACCTATAGTTTTTTTTTCTCTTTTTCCTTTATTTTATTGAAAATAAGTCATACTTTTATGATCTATTTTTTTGAGGTCCATCAACTGTTGAAGTGCATAATAACTAACCCATGTTTTGGAGTGGCAGTAAGAAAAAGCTTCATCCTTTAACTTTTTGGAATTTTTTTTCCAAAACTCAAACTTTAGTTTTTATTCAATTTCAGATTTCATCTTATTGAATATTAGTGGTAATATATTTAAATTATACATATAATTGAAAAAATCATAGGTATTTCTAAATTATAGAAAGGATTATATATCGAGCTTAACACAAATGATAAATTCTCCTAATTGAGGGGAGTATTCTTCTTAAATGATTATTTAATTATTTTACTACATGTTATTTATAAATTTTATGGGAGAGTTTACCTTATTATGAATTAGAATGTTTGAATCCATTTTCATGGATGGGTGTCTATCTTGCTACTATCTAATGTTTTGAAAAATCAATTTCGACCATAATTTATAGACCTTTATTGCACCGTTAAAGTGTGTTTAGATTCAAATAATCTTGTTGTACATCAAATTTAATTATGGTTACGATTGATTTGAATTGAGAATGATAGTTTCTATTTACTATAATTTAAGCAAAAAACCATTAAAATATGTTTTAATCATTATAGATGTATGGAAAATGTGATGTTTTGAACATTCTTATCACCCATCATAGAATCTTGGAATTATTTAATTGCGAACCTATTTTGCAAAAATATATTATTATTCCTTAGGATTCAAATTTAGAGAAAATTTTGGTATTTAAGTTTGGGGGATAGTGTAATTTATTATTTATGGATATGTGATTAAATGGTTCTACACATCAAATTCCCCTGATTATTATAAAAAATGGCTCGATTTTTTTTCAATTTTTTTGAAATGTTTAAAGAACTATTGGGATTCTATCGGAACTATAATGTTACCTTTCCTTTTGGTTAATGACCTTAAAGTTACTGAGTCTGAAATTAAGTATGAACGTATTAGAAATTTATGATTTATGAGTTAGTTATTCCTCTATGTAAATAGATGTTATATATAGTATCTAGAGAAGGGAGTGTGATAAGATAGATCTTTCTGGAAATAAAATTATAACCTGAGGGAACATAATCATTAAACATGAACCTAGGGGACTCAACCTTCTTCAATGAAGCAACTCATGGAGTTAAATAAATATACAATTATAAAAAATGATTTCATTAAGTTGGGGTAATATTGAAACCAAATTAATAATATGAATTTGAATTTTAATATAGACAAATGAGTGGTCTCAATGAATTGAAAAATGGATCATTGATTTTTGTAACCTATGGGTGGGTAATAATTCTAGGTGATTATTTTTAAGATGTTAATATTAGTTAAATTTAACATAAAAACACTCATAAAACTATATGTTGAATTGAAATTTAACTAGGAATGTGATTTATTTTCATATTGGAGGAATTAAATTTTCTATGGTGGATAAATATTTTCTTTCTTTATTTATGGTATGGATTGTTTTATTTAGGAAGGAACTTTTTTTTGAATTCAAAAAAATTCCCACCCCATCTCAAAAAATTATTCCTATGAAAATTAACATTTAAACATGATACATTGTGAGATGACAGTGACATTTTGTTCTCCACTTACCAAGAGAAAAATCATGGATTATTTGACGATAAGATAATGGTCAAGTATGGGGTTTTTTGGTTTGTCATGTATTTGATTCACCTTTACACACCAATTTTTATGGAATTAGTGAATTAAATAATTCTATTTTTTAAAAGTTTTTGATTATTAAATATCTATTCATTTTATGTTGAAACAATAATTCAATGAATATCATGAGAAAATTAGCATTTTAAAACCATTATTACTCCTTCTATGGATCTTGAATTCACATATAATTTTGAAACAAACATTTTTTGATTTATATGAATAATCAGTCAAAATAATTTTGAATTGATTATAATTAGGATGAGTCCTTGGATTAATATTTTCCTTTAAAATGTTTTTTTCTTTTAAATAATATTTTTGGGACATTCAAATCCTTGGAAGTATGTTTTTTTGGAACTAATATTTATTTATATATTTTGAAAGGTATGAATCTAAATAATTGTAATTGAAATTTTTTTTTTGATATAATTAAAAAGTATTCAAAGAATAAATTCATTCTATTAAAAAAATACATGGTTATTTATATTCAATTATTTGGAATTAATGTTTTTTGGGGACTTATAGATTTTATTGATTGTTTTTTATTTCATTATTCTCTATCGTTCTCTCAATTTTGAAGTCTATGTTTTATGTTCCCTGTGGCCATTCGAGGTCTAACCATATATAATGTGTAACCATTCATTAGGATTAATAATGATTGATAAAAATTTAGAAAATGGGAATATTCAGTTATCATGAATGTATTACCATGGGGTCTGCTATCAAGAATGTGGTACCATGAGATGCCAACATTCCACTTACTACTGTAGCTGCTTTGTGACTGTGCCACACTTCTACCATGACCTTTATTACTACTAGTTTTGAATTAAACTATGATAAGAGGAAGTATTTGTGATGGTTCTTCATGTACCACCATGGGTTCTCTACGACCGTCGATCAACCTCTAACTATCGATGAACTTTCATCTAATATTTCTCATGTTTCCCACTAAGAATTAGATCCTGATTGAATTATAGGTTGATGATGAACCCCATGAAACCAAAGTTTAATTTCAAGGAACATAGTTAAAATATTGGAATATTAAATTAGATGAATATACACAAGGTCACACATAGATCTACCTAATAATTAAAAGTACAATAAATACATGAGATTAAAATGATTAATTAGAGGAGAATTACCACATTACTAAGAAAACTAGGTTGTAGTTGATGGTACACCAAATTAGATTATAGGTGATTGATCATATATGATATTAACGCCATTTGATGAAAATAAGGCATCTGATATTGATAGGTAAAATGAGAACTTGATTTAGAATGAAGCCCTTCCTCATTATAGGATCAACAAACAATTTAAATAGGAAATCCCCTTAACATAGTTTGATCTCATGTGCTATTAAAGTCAAGACGAAGTTGAAATCCTTGTCTTATCGAAATTTATGATCTTTGGATTTTTCATTTTACAGGCTCATTGAAGATCCTATGGGGCCTCATCCATATCTTTTTACCAAGCTTTGTTGATTTTGGAGGATTCATTCCAGATGTTCCAGATTTTTATTGTGATATTTCTTGAAGTTTTTGAGCCTAAAATTTAATAAGGATGAAGATGAGAGATAATGTCAAAAAAAATATACAGAATATGGGTTCAATTTGGATTCATAGGAAATTGGTGGAGATAAGGAGGGATTAATATTTTGATCAAATATTTATGGGTGTATAAATAAATGAAGTCAAACCTTGATGACAATGAAAAGGGATGATTATTAGTAGTTTATGATACTTACCAGTTTAATGGAAAATGGATATTGAGGCTGCTGGGGCCATGATACAGAAAATGGTGATGAAACAATATATGTGGAGGCCTAAAGATAAATTTATAGAAGGTAGATATAACTATGACCTATGAATAAGTCTGACTCGTGATAGATGAGAAAAAAATGAACACCACACAGAAGAAGACTTGGAAATATAGTTTGATTCACTATACAAGTATAAACTATTTTGAAAAGGGGATTTTACTCCCATTTTGTGTCTATAAGGGAATTTTGAAGGCACACCATGTTGTTATTGAATCGCCTGGGATTCGTGTAGGTGTGAAGTTGTGTGAACTGAGTTTTTTTGGTTTATTATATGAGAAGCTCGAGGAAATTTGAATGAGTGATAAATTAGTAGAAATTAATTTTCATGGATGATTATTCTATGATACTAATTTTTGAGAAGTCAAGGAAGATGACATATAAGTTGGATTTGAAGTTGATATATTTATTTTGAACTCCGTAGATAAAAATTTGAATAAAGTTCAGTGGTGGTCCAAAATCTGGGTTGTGGATGTCGATACTGGGTAAGAAGAACCAGTTCCAATTAGTTTAAATTAAACTCAAAATTTAAGTATATTAGTATTCATGGGAGACATAAAAGAATATTATGGAGGTGCTCCAATAATTTTTAATGATACTGAACCAACTCAAGTACTATGTCTAATTTTGAGAAAAACCAATGCACCATCCCATTGAATTACATGAGCCATGAATTATAAAATTCCTAATCATTGAATATTAAAGTAATATATGAATGTTAATGAAAATTACATTTATAAGAGTTATCCTTGAGATGAATTACAAGATTCCATATTTTTTTGAAATATTGGAGACATTCCCACATGTGTAAAAAAAATTAAATTGGTAGATATTTTCATGTGTGACATGTGAGGGAGAATTATAGTATAGGGAATTCCACATAGACTATGTGGAAAAAATAGAGTTATGACTATGAGATGAATGCCTAAATTTTCAGTTGAATGTTTACTAATAAAAGAAAAAGAATATAGGATAGTATCAAGGAGTGGAATTATCATTGAGTGTAGAAAAATTTATATTAGAATTAAGAGGTAGGGATGAATTCTGGAATAGCTAAGGGATTGATCTTAGTGCATTAGAATCATGTTAGCATGAAAGATAAAATCTTTATCCTTTCTTTATTCATCATGTTTTGTTTTTTAGTAGGTTATACTAGAACCAAATATGTGGATATTATTGTTACAAACATGATAAGATAAATTATATTTTGGTAATGATATTAAACTATTATATATTGTTATTTCACTTATACTAATTTTATTAGATGTTTCCATCTCAATAATTTTTTATTGCACTCATTTTCTAGAACATTCAATGTTAATGAAAATTGACCTTGATCACACTCCTGTCACTTGCACATGCACAATTGAATCTCTAGCATCACTTTCTAACATCAATACAACTCTATTACTATTTTATGTAGTTATTTTTTTCCTAGTTGTCACAAATACACTCAAAAGATTCCTCCCCAATGGACCGACCCTGGATCCACACTGAACTTTTCTTATATAGGGTTATTAATAGTTAATATGACCCTATGCGAGTCAATGACCATGGTTCTAGATTTTTCATGACTCAAATGTATCATAAAAAGGTTTTCAAGTTAAAAGGATCCATTTATGGATTAGAGAAATTACTCAGGTAATTGAATATTCATTTTTATAAATCTACTATATATTTTGGTATCATTAAGATTAAATGTGAGTCGTGTATCTTTTAGATATTTTTAGGAGTGCAGTTGTTCTCCAAATACAATATATTTTTTACATACAAATTTTTGAATAAAAAAATTATATTCCATTAAAACTTGGTTAAGATCATTCTTATCCATAAATTAATTAGGTGAATGTGCATACATTATTGGGAACTATATCCATCTAGATAGATCTAAGAGGAGGCTTGGATTAAGTCAAGGTATATACAATGAAACATAGTGAAAAGATTCAGTAAGAATAAATATAAGTTGGGATTACCACCCATGTATGATGGAATTCATCTCTCCATGAAAATGATTCCTCTGATACATGAAGATATATATAGGATATAAAGGATCCTATATGTATTAGAGATTTGGATAAACATGTATTCTATGTTATATACCAGGCTAGATGTTACATATTCCCTTAGTGTGGTAGGAAGATATCATGTTGATCAATGTGAACACAATTGGATGGTAGTCAATAATATCCTAAAGTAATTTTGGCATACTAAGGTTATGTTCTTCGTATATAGAGGATATGAGGATATAATCACCAGGGGGATTTAATATTCTAGTTTCAAAATAGTTCAAGATGATAAGAAATCATAGCCAGGATATGTCTTACATAAAATGGTGGTGCTGTTAGATGGGGAATCTCAAAGAAATAAATTCTTAATAATTATATATTGGAATCCATGTATATTTCATCTTCTGAAGTATCAGGGTTTGTAAAATTCTGTAGGAGCACGGTGTATTTCCTAGTAGTAAATATTCTATCAAACTCTTTTGTATTAATACATTCTTAGTGTCTTCTAAACAAGATACAAGGCTATATTATCAAATGAAGTATATAATATGGAAGTATCTTCTTTCAATACTAGTTTATAAATGGGTTATGAAAATTAGAATGAATATGAACTTTTCCTCTTGGTGGAGGGATTGTTTTGAGAACTGGGACTCAAAATGAGTTTCTAAGAGAACGGAAGACCTACAATGTATTTTTTTTAAATGTAGTGAGGATTGAATGAGTGTTTGGATTCTTGAGAGAGTATCAAGATAAAAAAGGTTATAAGGGATGTTGAATTTTAGTAATAGACTACCACTGGCCAACTGGTTGGAAATGTTTTTTTAAATGGGGGATATGTTGATAATTGACCAAACCCACCCTCATATTTTAACTCAAAGAAGGGGGTGGAGGAGACCATTTTGGATGATGACCCCTCCACTTTATCTACATTGTTTCCCCATTTGTGGTGATTTATGGTGCCCTTTAGCAGTGTTTTAAGGTGTTATCTTCTATTGTTCTTCGTTATTGGTTCCCTACTTCAAAACCAAAGATTCTTGGGTAATTTCATTTTGGATTCTAAAAATGATTTAAATGGAGGATGGTGAAACAATTATAGAATGACGAGTTTTTCTTATGATATATTATAGTGGATTAACCATAATTATGTCCACATAAAATATCTTAAGGTTTCTATTTAGGTATGTTTCCTGATGGATTTTTGAAGGGTTTCCATTTAACATAAAATAAATAACCATTTAAGGGAATATTTATCTTCTATAAATCATGGTGGGTCATCCTCTAGGTTTTTGTCTTTTTATACCAAGGTGGGTTATACTCATAGTGGTTTCCACTTATATATATTGGTGAGTTATCCCATGAGTGATTATATTATGTATACAATGGTGAGATTACCCTTAGGGTTTTTTTGCATGTATTCTATGATGGATCATCCCATGGGTGGATATCATATATATTTCAGGTCCAATCATCTCTTAGGTGATTACATTGGTTGGCATGATCACAAAACATGCTCAAAGACACTCCGAGATTGGCCGAAGAAGGTTTGAGATGATCAAGGTTCTATAGTAGAACCTAAGGATCGAAAGTGGTTTCTTGTTTATGCATTCACACTGTATTTTATTTATTTATTTGATCATGATAAATTCACATTGTATCATCCAAAACTGAATCATAGGGTTTGACCTTGAGTTCCAAATAACCTCACGCTCCCCTCCCCATACTCTTGAGGCTTCCAACTTGAAGTGAGGATAAAAATTCTATTATGGGAACACTATACCCTCAATAAGAGTGTAAAATAATAGATAAATAACCAAAAATTCTAAAATATACAATTAATTTACACATAAATCAATAATAATTCCATATATAATCAATTAATGTGGAAACAATAGACTTGACTTTCATAATTGATTATAGGAAACTGATCACCCGCTAGGCGAATCACCGGTATAAAAATAGAAAATAATAAATGTATGTAACACCCTGAGATTTTATGAAAAATATTCTTTTTAATTTCATTAATGTCTTGTGTTTTAATCTACACAAAAAGGATCTTGCACAACACGCATCCCTGACTTGGCTTGCATTACACGTAAGTGCGACCTTCCATGATAGCGTGTGTTGTACGCAACACCGAGTTTTGCTAAACTACGATATGCTATTAAAATATTATTAAAACTAGCCTTTATGTATAGTAATATCCACTTTTTGAAATTTTATAAATTTTATTTTTGAAAAAGGACTTCATTTTTGGATTCGGAATATTAAAATTAGCCTAGGGTGAAATTTTGGTATTTTTCTGAAAACTTTCAATTTTTTATGAACAGTGAAAACACTGGGTTACTATTTAAAAACCGACGTTTTTATTTAAATAATTATTTATTTTATTTAAACTTATTTTGGTCAAAATTTATACATAATAACTATATAAGTTCAATGTAATTCATTGGAGTCATTTTATAATAATTTTAGATATATAAAAATTTTATTGAACTTTTGACCGTCTTTTACCCACCTCCTTGGAGAATTTGCAAATTTACATAAAACTTAATTTTACCACTTCTGTGAATGGAATTGAAAAAATACAAGAGACACAGTTGATTTCAATAAGTAAAATGTGTTTCAATGAGATGAAAATAATTTTTGGTGATTAATAACTTTTTACTTTTTTTTACCACGGTTAAAAGTAAATAGGGTAATTAAGGGTAACAATGATATTATTATTTCTATAAAACATGTCCTAATTCTATTGGATAAGTTTTATTAGGCCAAAAACAACCTTAGGAATAAAATATGACAATTTAGGCCCACTTGGATTAGATTAGGACATTTATTATTAATTTATTTAAAGAAGGGTTAAAATAGTTAAAATCAAAGTTTAATAAGTAAATAATATTTAATATAGGGTTATATATAAGATCAATTCGACTATAAATATTCATTAGAAAGCTAAAACAATTTCCTACATAATGGTAATTTATTTGTAATTTTTAGACTTTAAATAATTTAATTTATTTATGACACAATGATGATGTAGTAATTATATTATTAATAAAATATTGACATAATTGATGTTATAAATACCTAAATAAATGTAATTTGAGACTTTTTATGAATTAAAATTATTTTATATGTTAATATGACATGTTAGTATTGATTTAATTAACTTTTTGCGAACTAATATTTCTGATATTATTTTCAAAAAAATCAATTACCAAATAGTGTCAAAATTGACATAAAAAAGGTTTTAAAACAAATATTATATTATTAATTGTTATTTTATTCCAAAAAATCTAATTTTCCCCCAAATTACTTAGATAAGGTTATATATATTAATAATAAACAAATTGGGGTTTGTGTTTCATGTTATAGTAAGTTTATTAACCTTAAAGTGTAAGAAAACAAGAAGACACGGTAAAAGAAGAATTATTTAACTTAAAGTTAAATCTAAATTATAAGATTAAAATAGAAACCAAAACATGTCTAAATTCTATTTGATGAGATTATTTCGACCCAAACCCACCTTATATTTGAAATAACTCAATTTGGAGCTATTAAAAACCGAATATGACTTTATAATGAAATAATATTTTTAGTTATTCTAAAGGTGCCCCTCTCCTCCCTTGTAAAAGGGCACCTCCTCCCTCTCTTACACACACCACATTTAGCCTTCATGCTCAGAAAAACCCTGCCAAATTATATTCTCCACTTTCCTAGAAACATCCTAGAGGTCCTGGTCTTCTTCAAAGACCAATTTTTTTTTCCCTAAGAGGAGGTCTCAAAGAGGCGCTTCAAAGAAGAGGAAATATCTGTTACCGATTCTTTCAACTTTATTTCTTATTCCACTTCTTCTTATTTAGTTGTTTCATTATGAAGTAATAACATTAGTATCACTCATATACTTATATGTTATTATAAATATGAAACAACCCTATTTCACCATCTATCCATCCTATGGAAAACAAAATCACCGCGCGTGCGTACGTACGGAATATCGTCTCCACGCCGTGGTGTAATCTATTTTCCACCACCACCTTACTTGGATGGGTATAATGGTGTAAATAATAACTATATATGATTATTGTAAAGTGATATTGATTCTTAAATAGTGTACATACACTTCAATACAATTCCACGATCATGAGAATGATATCATCGCTCGTGCGTACGTACGGACTACCGTCTCCACGACGCGATGAGATTCATTATCCATGTTAACCATTCACGAATGATTATAAAGTGTATATAATAAGTAATGATGAAATATATGAATTAATAATGATACTGGATTTATGTGAATATATGTGTATGTCATCTACTTCATTTCATTCAATTTAATAAGGAAACGAAAACAGTGTTCATGCGTACGTACGGCCTACCGTCTCCATGAACGGTGTATTTCATTTAATCGATCTATAATAAATATATATGTATATACTGAAATATATATTATATGTAAATCATGTTTTACATTCTGGAAGTAATTAAATCATGATATATGTAATAATAATATCAAGAACAACAAGTCCAAACACGTACGATAAAATAAACAATTTTACCCAAAACACCACTTTAACATAGAATTGACAAATAAATGGGTAGTATAAATATATAAGTGAACTATATATGATATAAAACAATGAATATGATTCTTTAATAAGTCAATGACATTATTTAAATCATTATACAGGAGGTTCGGATACATACGAAGCATATCAGACATAAGGTAAGGGATAATTTTGAAAATCTCATTTTTATCCGAGATTTCTTATTCTTAGTATTTACTGGGGTTATTTCTATCATCCATGTACAGGTATTATAAAAGTGTTTTCATGTATTTTTAAAGTCCTTTTTACCCATTTTTGACTTTTACTACATGGTATGTACGGAATCGTTCTTTTTTTTACATTACATGGTGCTTTTTTGACTTTTCCGGAAAAAGTATGAGAAGAATGTTTTTTTAAATTATACGGCACGAACGGATTCTTATGGTTTTATAAAGCCTTATTTTCATGAATGTTCCTTCAAAATATTTCATGAATATTTCAACAAAATCCTTTTCTTTTAAAATTTCATGACATTTTGTGAAAAGAAAATGATTTTGAAGAAGAAAGGATATTTTCCTCAAGAATTGATTTCAATTGTTTTTATCAAAACCATTTTTCATCTAAGATGAAATTATTTCATATGTGTATGTTCCAAGTATAATGTATCTATGATTTTCATGGATTCAATTTCTTATTATGAAATTATATCCATTTCTTTTATATGGATTATTTGATGATGGGATGATTTTTATGAAACCTATTTTATTTATTTGGTTTTTATGAATGATGTATGTTTATTTTGTGGCACAAGTAAGAATGATTTCATTATGAGATGGGTGGGACCTATATCTCCCTCAAATGTATTGGGTAAATATTTATATCTCATGAGATAGACATGGCTGGAACAGTAAGTTAATCCGGTTCAGTGTTACAAGAGAGAAACGAGGAGTGAACTCGATTCAGAAAGGGACTTTGTCCACTAAGATGGTCTTGGCAGCAATGCCTTGGCTACTATGGAAATCATAACATGCGCTTAATGGTTGCCACAATTACATGTTTTATTCCCATTATAATTTATCACGGTTGATGTTCTATTATGACATATGCCTTACGTACTTCCAAGATTCATGTCTTTGCTCATGATTTTGATGTTTAGATTTTATGTTCAAGTTTTTGCATTCAAATGTTTATGGATTGTTTTATGTTCTCTATTTTTACCCTTACTGGGCATTTGAGATCACCCCTTTTATGATTTCTTTTCACCAGGATATAAAGAATGGTTTTAGGTAAGAAAAAATGGGAGGATCTATATGGGAGATGTTGAAGATCTTTCACCACGATTAGAAGATTATATTCTGAGTTTCCAAAGACATTAAACTATTACGGTCCTTGTGTGTGTGTTTTTGTTATGTACTAAGTATTAAACAAAAGTAATGTAATGTCCATGTACGTCAAGCTTAGGGTCTCTACATTTGGTATCATAGGAAAGGTTTAGTCAACCTTTGGAAACTAGGATGCGAAAATGTTAGTGATATCCCTTGAGATATTTCTAACGTATGTCTAGGGATGTCCCTAAGGATAAGTATACGTATAGGATATAGTCCTAGAACTATAGTAACGATCTTAGAATTTAACCTAAGATGTTAGGTATTGAGGGTACTCCCCCTTTACTATGTTGTTTTCCATAGCATGATTTTTTGCCTCTCACACTATTCTTTTTGGGTTTTAGAAAATGGCTGGAAACAGAAAGATTCACGATAATGGTGGATATGATGGACAATGAAATGATATTCTTCATGAGAAACCAAATGAAATGGGATTTGGAAGTCCAAACATCATTGTTATGTTGAATTAGCAATCTCATAATATGATCAATAAACTCAAATTTTGTAAGTTTCCTGACTCGGATAATAAGAGACAGATGGAGTTTCATGATGATCATAGTGGAAAGAAAGTTCAATTCCCCCTATGTAAATCATGTGGGAAGATGCATCAAAGAGAATGTTTCAAAGGAACTGGAAGATGCTTCGGGTGTATAAAAGAAGGACATAAAGCTAGTAAGTGCAAAAAAAAGTTCAGTTAATACCATGGATGAGGATAATGGTATTGCTATGACATCAACAATGGATAAATGATTTAAATGTGGAATGTGCGGGCATTACGCAAACCAATGCCCTAAGGGAAAGTCTCATGAAGAGAATCAGTATGGTCGAATGGGTAATATTTATGCTGATGATGATGAAGAGACTATAAATGATATGTGAGATGAAAGAATTGTTGAAGCTCGGTCAATGGTTTAATGATTATCAAGTGTAATGTTGTATAAGTAATCTCCTGGTACTATGGAATAAAGATACATCTAAGGATTGTTACACTATTGTATTTCCTTATGTTTTGAAAGTGTATGATAAATGGTACCAGTATTTTTGGAAAGAAGAATATATGCGCATAATGAAGGGATACAGACAAAATGAAATGTTTGACAGTATTCATGGGCTCATGACTGATATAAGGAGAAGATTATATCATGGTTTGAATATATAGAATTTTTGGATTTTGGTATGTGGAAAGAGTTAACTTTTGAAAGAATTCATGTTTTCACTAAGGTTTAATGGGTATTCATTTTTCAAGAGAATACATGATTATGGAATTCACATGATGGGAATGTGACCAACAAGATAATGGGGGTTAAATGAGGGTTGGTTAATGACATTTCATGTAATCGTTTTCTTTATACTATGAGCTTGGACCGAAGTATTTTAGATAATGATTAGAATGGATTATGTTGTACATAAGATAGTATTTTTTAAGGATAGAACTTTTTTCGATATTATTGATGGGATGTTATAGTAATGTAGTTTTAGAAAACGGACAACCTGCAGTACGGGCGACAACCCATCGCGTCCGACAAGGCTGTGGGAATCGAACCCACAACCGAAATGCGACCGGCCTTTATCGCCTACCACCGAACTATAGGAAGTCCCTGGTTAGTAGAAACTAGTTGTATTTTATTAAGCGGTATGATATATGAAGTATAAGTTCATTTTTGGAACCATATACGATTAATCTAACCATTAGATGGACTTATAACTTTTGTTATGCTTTTGTTTGAAAAAGATGGAATGACCCATCATTCTATCAGATGATCTGCTAACACATCACGAATAACAAATTCAACTTCATTTCATTAAGGGATGAAGTGGAAATTGTTCAATTCACGAACAACTGTAATCATGTAAGTATTTATTTTAATTCATCAACTTTAGGTAAATGACCTTGAAAACCAAAAATGTTGTCCCAGTTCCCTTATATCCGATGAATCAGATGGTACCTTAGATCATCACAAATCTAGGGATTTGTGATTATTGGCTTTATCATTGCTATGTTCTCTACCACTCTCCATTAGAACATGATGGTTATGTTTCTCTTCCATATCAATATTTTCACCAATGTTCTCCTATGTGGAAACCCAGTGATTAGTTAATTTGGGTAACCGTGATGTTCCATACTTTAGTTTTTAAATATTTGTTTTGGTATTCCTTTTTACAATGTGGGTTTCTATTAAATAAACTTTCGAGTAGTAAACCATTTATAACCCCGACGAATTTTGAGGGAGAAATTCATTTTAAGGGGGGTAGAATGTAACACCCAGAGATTTTAAGAAAAATATACTTTTTAATTTCATTAATGTCTTGTGTTGTACGCTACACCAAAAGGATCTTGGACAACACGTATCCCTGACTTGGCTTACATTACACGCAAGCGCGACCTTCCACGATAGCGTGTGTTGTACGCAATACCGAGTTTCCCTAAACAACAATATGCTATTAAAATATTATTAAAACTAGTCGTTATGAATAGTAATACCCACCTTTTGAAATTTAATAAATTTTATTTTTGAAAATGGACTTCATTTTTGGATTCGGAATATCGAAAATAGCTAAGGGTGAATTTTTTGTATTTTTATGAAGACTTTCAATTTTTTATGAATAGTGAAAACACTGGGTTACTATTTAAAAACCGACTTTTTATTTAAATAATTATTTATTTTATTTAAATTTATTTTAGGTCAAAATTGATACATAATACCTATATATGTTCAATGTACTTAATTGGAGTCATTTTATAATAATTTTAGATATATAAAAATTTTATTGAACTTTTGACCGTCTTTTACCCACCTCCTAGGAGAATTTGCAAATTTACATAAAACATAATTTTACCTCTTTTGTGAATGGAATTTCAAAAATCCAAGAGACACGGTTGATGTCAGTATGTAAAATGTGGTTCAATGAGATGAAAATAATTTTTGGTGAATAGTAACGTTTTACTTTTTTTTACAACGGTTAAAAGTAAATAGGGTAATTAAGGGTAAAAATGATATTATTATTAACCTAAAACATGTCCTAATTCTATTGGATAAGTGTTATTCGACCAAAAACAACCTTAGGAATAACATATGACCATTTAGGTCCACTTTGATTTGATTAGGACATTTATTATAAATTTATTTAAAGAAGGGTTAAAATAGTTAAAATCAAAGTTTAATAATTAAATAATTTTTAATATAGGGTTATACATAAGATAAATTAGACTATAAATATTCATTAGAAAGATAAAAATATTTTGTACATAATGGTATTTTATTTTTAATTTTTAGACTTTAAATAATTTTATATATTAATGACACAATGATGATGCAGTAATTATATTATTAATTAAATATTGACATAATTGATGTTATAAATACCTAAATAAATGTAATTTGATTCTTTTTATGAATTACAATAATTTTATATCTTAATATGACATGTTATTATTGATTTAATTAACTTTTTTCGAACTAATAATTCTGATATGATTTTCACAAAAATCAATTACCAAATAGTGTCAAAATTGACATAAAATAGTTTTTAAAACAAATATTATATTATTAATTGTTATTTTATTCCTAAAAATATATGGTTCGGCCAAATGACTTAGATAAGGTTATATATATTAATAATAAACAACTTGGGGTTCGTTTTTCATGTTATAGTAAGTTTATTAACCTTATAGTGTAAGAAAACAAGAAGACAGGGTAAAAGAAAAATTATTTAACTTAAAGTTAAATCTAAATGATAAGGTTAAAATATAAACCTAAATTTGTATAAATTTTATTGGATGAGAGGATTTCGACCCATACCGACCTTATCTTAGAAATAACTCAATTTGGAGCTATTAAAAACCGAATATGACTTTATAATAAAATAATATATTTAGTTATTCCAAAGGTGCCTCTCTCCTCCCTTATAAAAGGGCACCTCCTCCCTCTCTTCCACACACCACTTTGAGCCTTCATGCTCGAAAAAACCCTGCCAAATTCTATTCTACACTTTCCTAGAAACATCATAGAGGTCCTGGTCTTCTTCAAAGACCAATTTTGTTTCCCTAAGAGGAGGTATCAAAGAGGTGCTTCAAAGAAGAGGTAATATCTGTTACCGATTCATTCAACTTTATTTCTTCTGCCACTTTATCTTCTTTAGTTGTTTCATTATGATGTAATAACATAAGTATCACTCATATACTGATATGTTATTATAAGTATGAAACAGCCCTATTTCACCATTTATCCATCATACGGAAAACGAAATCATTGCACGTGCGTACGTACGGAATACTGTCTCCACATCGTGGTGTAATCTATTTTCCACCACCACCATACTTGGATGGGTATAATGGTGTAAATAATAACTATATATGATTATTTTAAAGTGATATTTATTCTGAAATAGTATACATACACTCCAATACATTTCCACGATCATGAGAATCATATCATCGCTCGTGCGTACGTACGGACTACCGTCTCCACGACGCGATGAGATTCATTATTCATGTAAACAATTCATGAATGATTATAAAGTATATATAATAAGTAATCATGAAATATATGACATAATAATGATACTGTATTTATGTTTATATATATGTATGTCATCTACTTAATTTCATTCAATTCAATAAGGAAACGAAAACAACGTTCATCCGTACGTACGACCTACCGTCTCCATGAACAGTGTATTTCATTTAATCGATCTATCATATATATATGTATATAATGAAATATATATTATATGTAAATCATGATTTACATTCTGGAAGTAAGTAAATCATGATATAAGTAATAATAATATCAAGAACAACAAGTCCAAACACGTACGATAAAAGAAACAATTTTACCCAAAACAGTACATTAACATAGAATTGACAAATGAACAGGTAATATAAATATATAAATGAACTATATATGATATAAAACAATGAATATGGTTCTGTAATAAGTCAATGAAATTATTTAAATCATTATACAGGAGGTTCAGATACATACGAAGCATATCGGACATAAGGTAAGGGATAATTTTGCAAATCTCATTTTTATCCGAGATTTTTTATTCTTAGTATTTACTGGGGTTATTTCTATCATCCATGTCCATGTTTTATAAAAGTGTTTTCATGTACGTTTAAAGTCCTTTTTACCCATTTTTGACTTTTACTACATGGTATGTAAGAAATCTTTCTTTTGTTTATGTTACGAGGTGCTTTTTGACTTTTGCGGTAAAAGTATGAGAAGAATGTTTTTTTTAACTTATACGGCACAGATGGATTTTTACAATTTTATAAATCCTTATTTTCAGGAAGCTTACTCCAAAATATTTCATGACTATTTCAACAAAATCCATTTCTTTTAAAGTTGCATGGCATTTTGTGAAAAGAAAATGATTTTGAAGAAGAAAGGATATTTTCCTCAAGAATTGATATCAATTGTTTTATCAAAACCATTTTTCATCTAAGATGACATTATTTCATATGTGTATGTTTCAAGTATAATGTCTCTATGATTTACATGGTTTCACTTTCTTATTATGAAATGATAACCATTTCTTTTATATGGATTATGTGATGATGGGATGATGTTTATGAAACCCATTTTATTTATTGGGTTATTATGAATGATGTATGTTTATTTTGCGGCACAAGTAAGAATGATTTCATTATGAGATGGGTGGGACATATATCTCCCTCCAATGCATTGGGTAAATATTTATATCTCATGAGATAGACATGGCTGGAATGGTAAGTTAATCTGGTTCAGTGTTACGAGACTAAAACGAGGAGTGAACTCGATTCAGAAAGGGACCTTGTCCACTAAGATGGTCTTGGCAGCAATGCCTTGGCTACTATGGAAATCATAACATGTGCTGAATGTTTTCCACAATTACATGTTTTATTCCCATTATATTTTATCACGGTTTATGTTCTATTATGATATATGCCTTACGTACTTCCAATATTCATGTCTTTGCTCAAGATTTTGATGTTTAGATTTTATGTTCAAGTTTTTGCATTCAAATTTTTATGGATTGTTTTATGTTCTCTATGTTTACCCTTACTGGGCATTTGAGCTCACCCCTTTTATGTTTTTCTTTTCCCCAGGATATAAAGAAAGGTTTTAGGTAAGAAAAAAAAGGGAAGATCTTTATGGGAGATGTTGAAGATCTTTCACCACGATTAGAAGATTATATTCCGAGTTTCCAAAGACACTAAACTATTACGGTCCTTGGGTGTGTGTTTTTATTATGTACTAAGTATTCTTCAAAAGTATTGTAATGTCCATGTACGTCAAGCTTAGGGTCTCTACAATGTACAAATATGATATATATCCAAATACAAGTCTCACATCCTATAATTATCTAGATTAATAGAATGTTATAACACTCAATAATCATCCCCAGCCTCATCCCAACCTATACCTACATTAAATGAGGGATACATGGGTACCCAAGTGTCATGGATTTCGAGTTGGGTGTGAGTGACACTTAGTAGATCACTGACAACATGATGGAGTTCCTAATAAGTAAATGTAGTGTATGTTCATGCGATAATATCTACAACAATGAAACATGGAATACATAACTGGACAAACATACCACATAATCACCAATGCAAAAGTAAAATAACTAACACCCATATGTTGAGTGGTCGTGTGCTTACCAGGCCTTTATGAACCATGACCGCACAATCTTCTGCACCTTGGTGAAAGGCTACTCGGTAGTGTATATTCAAACATATAATGTTATATTACTCTTTAAATAAATTTAATTTCTTTGATAGCTTACATTACATGAAACACCGAGTTAAAACAAACTGTGATATTCAATTAAAATATTATTATTTAAATGTGACGGTTAAAACCTAGCTATTAAAATTGGTCTTATGAAAAGGAATAACAACATAATAAAAAATATGTATAAATTATTTATATAATGAAATCATGTTGTTTAATTTATAATAAATAAGTACTCAATTTTTTGGTGTAGTCATTTTGTGTTCAAAAAATATTTTTTTTTCAAAAATGATTTTTATGGAACATTGTGTACTAATTTATTATTAAATTTTAAAAAAATTTAAAAAAAAAATATTTTAAAAATCCGATATCACATTTTTATTCATCATATATAAATTAACATACGGTTAAATGTTGGGATATTTTTGAAATTATTAATTTTTTTAGTGAATAATAGAAAATACCAATTTTATTGAAAAAAATATTTTATTTTAAGGATCCTCATTGTTTAGTATTTTTTAAAATAGTTTAAAAGTTACATTAGTTAATTTAAATTTTGAACGAAACCATTAATATCATTAGATCCAATTTCATTCATTATTTTGGTATAAAAACTTTTACAAATAATAACAGATTTCTCTTGAAAACTGATTTTCTTCTCCTAAGTTATTGTTATTATGAATATTGACCCTGATAATGATTTGGGAACTTGCTAAAAGAATTAAAATTGGGTTAAATCCATTGTGTAAAACATTAAAAATCATTTTAACTCTTGATTTTATCCTATTGGATGACATTTTTCACCCAAATATCTATTTATAGAGTAAAATAATTTATTTTAAAAAGTTATTTTGAAATTTGATACCCTTGAATGACTTTTTAGAAGAGAAGTTATATTTTAATAAAATTGAATTTTTTTGAGCCTCTAAATTTGATGGAATGGTTGGATTATTCCACTCTGTTTTAGATTTATCAAAAAGTCTAAAACATTCCATTTATTATTATTTAACAAATAATTTTTTTAAATGAATTTATTACTTTATTTGAAGGTAGAAATTATTTTTACTCTATAATCAATTATTTTCCAAAAAACTGATTTTCATGATAGTTTGTTCTTATATTAAAAATAACTTCCACCAACAATAGAAATTAAATTTTGTAAAATGGATTAAAAAATTTAGAATAATAAATTTTATAATTTTCAAGGATCCTTTCATTTAGGTCAAACAATAATGTTATCCTAGATAAAGTGAAATTAATATGACTAAGGTTAAATGGGTTTAAAGTTGTTTAAATAGAAAATAATGACTAAAATATTTCCAAATACATACAAAATTTGATTATTTGAGTTTATTTAGATCCTTTAACATCTTATATTTTATTTTTGGGTTCCTTGATTCCACTTTACATGATTATGATATATATATATAGTATTTAATATTTTTAGTCATTCCAAGTGTGTCATTTACCTCCCATATAAAAGGATCCCACAAATCCTTTCTTCTCCATACTTCATGAGCCTTATATCTCAGTGAATACATAAAATAACACTTCCATAGCATCCTTACCGATTTCCAAGATCTTTTTTTTGTTTCCAAAATTCCTTCCATTTAAGGATTAATATTTAAGCTAATATAGTGTTCTCAACAACGTGGTATAAATCCTAACCTAGTATATTCATTTTTATTTATTCTTGTAATTACTCTAAATATATTACACACACCCTAAAATAACGACTCTTGTATAATAAATAAATAAAAATTATTAATAATATTAATGTAAACCATTTCCAGCTCTTTTCCATCATACAAAAATCGAATACATCACTCGTACGAATGTGTGGCTTACCATCTCCACATTATAGTGTAATTTATTTTCACTAACATATTTGTTAGAATATAATAAATATGTCACTAATGAATATAAAAGATATTTATTACATAAATATGTTTATGTAAATATAATATATAATTTTCCTTTTTACCCATTCACTTGTTAAAAAAATGTTAACATCACTCGTGCTTACGCATGGACTACCACTTCCACATAATGATGTGATTCAATTTTCATGTTTTTCTTTTAAAGAGTAATTAAAAATATGTATGTAGTGAATAAATTTGATTTTTATATAATGATTAAAATTTTATAGATGAATTAAACATGATGAATATTTTAGGACCAAAACTATCAAACAATAAATTTAATGAAAAAATTAGTCATCTCATAAAAAAGAAATTTTAATGAAGAATTATTAAGAAATAGAAGATAAGATACTATGAGAATATAATATATGGTATGATATATATGAATAAGTTTTTATAATAAATTTATAATAAATATATATTTATTACATGAGAGGTACGAACTGATATGAATAAAGACGATACTAGAGGAAAGGGATTCCCTTCTAACCTTATTTTCATGAGACATGTGCCATATTCACCAAAAGATTCTTTCATATGGTGTATATAATAACCCTTTTATATAGAATATCATGATTCCATATATTAATGGTATTTAACATTTCATTTTATGATACCTCTTTCATGTGCGTTTTTATTAATAAATTACTAAAGAGAAAAATGTTTTTTTTACAATGTTATCCTTATTTGAGATTTTTAATGTTTATGTTCATTTTAGAGTACTTATATGATATTTAAATATTAAACCAAATATTTTTTTTATTATAATCCATGTATTTACTGGGTTTTAAAATATTTTTTCCCTTTTAAGATTATTTTTCACTCAAAAATACCAAATTAATATTTTTATTGAAAACTAACTTGTTTTTCTACTCAATTTGGAATATTTTTTCCATGTTCATATTTTCGTTAAAATGATTTCATGAATATTTTCTTACACTATATTTATTTATCATAGTCATTTTTTCTATATTTTACACACTATATATTGATATAAAATAAATCCTTTTTTCGTCTTTCAAATAATGGATGTTTTACCATAGGTGAAAAAATATTCTTTATTTTAAACAATTATGGCTTGAATGCAATTTAACACAGTTATGTATGCTTAATGTTTTGGTGCTCTTTTTATAAGTTTACATGATTATTTTGAAATAAAATGTATTGAATAATATTCTTAATTTTATATATTTTAAATAAGTGATTTAAAAATGAAAAGGGTATTTTCCTCCTGAAATCATGCAGTGATCATTTAAAAGTATTTTCATCTATGTAAATATACTTTGACGAATTCTATGATTTACTGAGGATATTATATAATGATTCCATTCAGCTTATTTCTTTGGATGTATAAATATAAATATTTCAAATTATAGTATTTGTTAGGTCCACAAGGCTGAATACCCTGAGGGAGGGGGGTGAATCAGGGTATGACTAATTTAAAATTAACGCCCGTTCTGATCTTGTTTCGCTGTTAAGAAAAACACTCTTCTCTCTCTTTACTTTTGAAAAAAGTAAATAGAAAGTAAAGAATGCATAGGACACGCCAATTTTACTTGGTTCACCGTAAAGGGCTACGTCCAAGGAGCGTACGCCGACAAGTTTCCGGTTATACCAATTCCACTAAACTTCACTATCTGTGGATACAATGTTCGGGCTAGATCACTTCTATGCCCAGGCTCACTGCCTTTACAATGTTTAGGGTCAGCTCACTGCTTTCCCAAGGGTCACTCCTTGTTTCTCTCTCTCTGGCTCAGTGTCGGTGGAGAGGATCACCTTCTTCCTCTTCCTAAGCTCACTTATCTGTGAAGGGATTCACTCACAGTTTATAGACCTATAGGTCTCTTCATTTGCATGAAATAATGCATCTTCAACTGTTGATAGATGCTCTGTTGAAGTCCAAATTTCATCCACTGATGAATAACACTTTGCCTCTGAACACTGGGTAACTATATTTTGAAAACAACTTCGCAAAGCACCCTACTTCGCGAAGCACCCAATTTCGCGAAGCTCAAACAAGCCTTCACGAAGCTCCTGCCTTTTCGCGAAGCACTTTCGCGAAGCACTTTCGCGAAGCACTACCGCGAAGCTCAAGCCGTCGCAAAGCAACTTCCCTTGCGAAGCTTAATAAGCCAACATGGAGCTCGCAGGTTTCGCGGAGCTACAATAGCCGCCGCGAAGCACCTCTTTCGAGAAGCACACTGGCTCTGCGAACCACCTTTGCAAATCGAGAGCGAATGATCTTCTCTGAAAATTCTATTTAATTCTCTCGAGGAGGTCAGCCTCTATTTATAGGCGATTCCACAAACCCTCGTCCCTTCCGCGCGAAGTCAACGCCACGTCATCTCAAATCACAAAGCTCCAAAGTTTCAGCCGGAATTCTATCCAAATCGCGAAGCACCACAACAATTTTCCATTCGTGGAGCTTGACGTAATCGCAAAGAATCACCGTCAACATTCTTTCGCAACTTCTCGGGAACTAGAAAATTCTCCATGGAAACCTTGTTTGTCAACAAACACAATCAACCCAAAAATACTTCAATGTTACCTTGAGGGATTTTTGCCCAACAATATTAAATTTCTTTATTTAATTCTTTCAAATACGAACAATTATTCATTATAATGGATCTTGATTGTCTTTTACAATTTATTCATATGATGAATGAATTGGACTTATTAATTGATGGGTGGGGACTAAAATTACATATTCCATAGATGAATCGATATATCCCATGATATAAACTAGTTGGATAGACTTATTAAATGTGTACTTGGTGTATGCCTCCCATCGATTAAAATTATTTAGTACGAGTCCTCAATAGTAAGTATTAGAAGTCTAGTATTATTCATTACATTATTATGAACTCAATTATTAATGTCCATGTGATTATCTAAATATTTATTATATCCATTTTTATGTTTCATGATCATGTGATTACTTATATGGAACTATTTGTTAATCACTTATTCCTACCAAAATATTTTTCAGGATAAAGTTATTGATTAAATAACACATTTTTTCAGTTATTTACTTTGACATATTGAATTTTCATTATTTACTCAAGATATATTCCACTGTATGTAACCATTACAGAGCATATGAGTTCACCCATTTCTTATGCTTCATTTACCTTGGTTTTCAAAAAGTTTACAACTATTGATATTCAAGGATATGATATTTTATATTTCAAATGTATGGTTGTTTCATGTATATATATATTTTACCAAGACTAAAAAACTATTTGTTACATTAAAATATAATCACTTATATCTAGTGTAAAATAATAATGGAACAATCGACTATAAGATACTTGGGTCAGGATCATTATAGTTGGAATTAGAGGAAGGTATAATAGAAACATTGAGAACTAGATTTACGAAAACATATATTAGGAAACATATCCCTATAAAATAATTCAGGGATTTTTCTAAATAAATAATAAAATCCTAATGTTTTGGTAAGGTAGATATTTTTTGGTTTTCCTAGAAATATATCACTATCTAGATACTGAAATTGGTAATGGTTTTAGAAAAGATACATATAAGGGTAATAACCTGGAAAAGAGTTCTCCAAATATATCTCAACCATCATTTTGGTGTGTGGTGAGTGTTCCCTTATTGTGAATGTAGTTTTACACTCCCAAGGGATATATTGGTGTTAGTTTACATTTTCATTATGAATAATTATTTTGAAAGAGAAAATAGAACCTATGGAATCCTATGATATGAGATAGTGATATGGGATAAACCAAATGTTCCTTGGATTGATAATTATAAGTTTGAGTATAAGTTAAAAGGAATATATACCCATTTTTAGGTTTTATGTGATGAGAGTTTAACTTGATTAAGTATATATTTGGAGATATTTATGTGAAATAATCACTTTGGTTTAGTAAATAGTTTTGTAATAATTTTATTTTTGGAATAATGATTTTATATTTTTTTGGTCATAAACTTAAAGTTATTTATAACCATTATGGTTAAGATGATCATTGATATCAAGGTAATTATGGTTAATAGAGACAAATAAGTTATTAAAATTTTAAACAAAAGTTTTATTGAATAAAAACCCATGGGACTTAAAATGTATTTTTTTAATATGTTACAATTTTTTTGAAGAAGTTAACTATTTTGGGTACATTATGAGATTGAGGTAAATAAAAATATTGTAGGATAAGATGGATTTTTATTTGAGGAATATGGTTTGATTCATATTTTGGAAGAATATATTATTTTGTTGTAGATATCTTTTTTCAATATGAGCCTTGAATATTTTAATAAATTATAAATTTATTTGTTTATCGAACGAATTAAGTTGAATATTGGGTATAATTATTATGGATTTAGAAAAACAAATGTTTCATTTACTCATAAAAATTTTCAGTCTAATTCTCTAACATTATGCTATTTTTTTGGTTTTGTTTAATGTATAAATATAATAGGAATTAATTATTATATTTTTTTGGATCTTGTGATCCATTTTATATTTATTTAAATGATTGAGGTATGAAAAACAATTCATCTTCAATACTCATCATTTAGAGAAAAAGATGCGATTGTACAGGAAATTGAATAAAAGAAAAAATTATACTTTTCAGGTAAGTGTATTTCCTTATGTTCTTATTCTATATAGTAGTGTAATTCTTCAACTCTAGAAAAAATATATTTAAATAATAATTTTATACTTTTACCTTTATTTTTGATGAAGAAATCATCTTTTCACCTCTCATAGTTTTATGTTTTTCTGGTCATTATCATTCTAATGACCAAGTTCTCCATCTCTCTCAATTATTCATTAGATGTCATTTCTGTCATCCATGTATATAATATAAAATTACATAAATTTTATTCTTATTTAGGATCCCAATTACATGTTATTTTAGGTAACCTTTATCTTGAACACTTCCCCATTTTCAAAAAGATTAATTATCCCTCTCTATAATGAAGGTTCTCAAGAAATATATTATCAAATATTGAACCATTGATGAACAAGATAAAACAACAAGGGAATATTTTTATAGTGGTATAATGCAACAAAAAAATATTTTATTTATATTAATCATTAAATTAATTTAAATTCTTCGATATGTTGTATTACAAGCAAAATCGAGTTAAAAAAACTGAAAACAAATATTAAAAAACTATTATTTAAACATGACCAATTTAACATAAGAATTAAAATTGTTGGTCTAAATTGGAATAAAAAATTAAAAATAATATCCATAACGGTCTTATATAATGAAAATACGTTGATTAATGTATAATAATTAACTAATGAGTTTTTAAGTAATGTCATTTTTTGTTTCAAAAATAATTTTTCTTCAAAAATTTTTTTATAATATTTTGTGTGTGAATATTATAATTAATTTAAACCAATTAAATAAAATTTATTTGAAAAAATGGATATATTTTTTGGATTAATAATATTAAAATTAACCTATGATGAAATATTCAGATTTTTCTTAAAAGATCAACTTTTCAATGGATAATAGAACATATTTATTTTTTTTAAAAAAATGTCTTTTCATTTTAACCACATACCAAGTTATATTTTATTTTTAAAATATTTGCAAAAAAATTTTTTTTTCATTAATATTATTAATAATAATATTATTATTTCTAGAAAAAATTTATTTCTTGATTTTTTAATCAAAAAGTTTTACATATAAGATGAAATTTTTCTAGGAAATCAGTTTTCATTATATTTTGAGGGTTTAGTTTTAAATAGAACTCGGTCACATATATGAATTGAGTTTTATTAAAAATATTATATATTTAGAATAATCATAATTTATATTAGGTAATATGTTTAACTAAAGTTTTTGTCATCATGAATAGTGACCCTGGTAAGGATTTGTCACATCGATAAAAGAGGTAAAACATGGTTAAAACCATTTGGTAAAACATTATAATATCTTTAAAACATGTCTTTATCCTAATGGATATGTGTTTTTTCGAGTAATATCTATATAAGAGTTAAATAATTCATTTTAAAAATTTATTTAGAAATTCGATACCCATGCTTGACTTTTGATAAAATAAGTTATATTTTATTCAAAATAAATGTCATGGTTAGAAGATTCCATTCGGTTTTTATTGCTCCAAAAGTCTAAAAATACTTATATTTTATTATTTAGCCAATAAAAATTATTGAATCCAATAGAATACATTATTTCCTGGTAAAGTGATTTTTACACATAAATCGAGTGTTTTCTTAAAAACTAATTTTCAATAATTTTAGGTTATAATATTTAAAATAATTTCTACCACATATATAAATTAAATATGATAAAATAGTTTTGAAATTCATAATTATAATGTAATTTTTTTTATAAAAGTACCATTTTGTTTTTTTAATATAGCTAATTTATCATGTTAAAAAGTTAAATTTTCATGATTAAGGTTACAAAGGTTTTGAAGTGGTTTAACTAGAATATATGGCTTAAAATATATCCAAATATTTACCAAATTAGATTGGTTGATTTTATTGAGGCCATATCAGATATTATTTTTTAATTATGAGTTCCATTGTTCCACTTTACATGATTGTGATATATATTTTATTTAATCTTTTTTGTAATTCACAGTGTGTACTTTACCTTACATGAAAAAGGATAACACCTCTACCAAATTTTATACACTTCATAAGTCTTATATATAATTCAATACTAAAATAATAATTTCCTACATTCTTTAACAATTTAAAATAGATTATTTTATTTCCAAAAAATCATCCTTTCAATGATTAAGGTGTATTCCAAAAGTGGTTTCTCAATGAAGAGGTATAACTCTTAACTAAGAACATTCAATTTTATTTATTTTTCTAATTCCATTAAATATATTTATAGTGTAATAAAACAATCAATATAGTATCATAAATAAAAAAATATTTTATTATGATTATGGGGAAACAATGTTACACCTCATTTCTAACCTACAGAAAGTCAAAACATTGTTCGTGTGTGTGTACGATTTACCATATCTAGGTGGCGATTTAAGTTGTTTTCACCACCATTTTAATTGTATAGTTATAAAGAATGAAATAATTAATATATATGATATTTATAAATTAATCATGGTCCATTAAATTTAATATATCATTTACTTTTTGACCCTTTAACTTGTAAATGAAATGATAACATTCCTCGAGTATACATGCGGAACACCACCTCCAAGAAGTGATGTGATTCGATTTTCATGTTATAATTTAATGGATTATTATAAATATGTTAATAGTGAATAAATATTATGTTTATATCATTTTATAATTATGAAGATGATGTTACCATGATCAAGATGTAGGGATCTAAATATCAAAGTGAAACATACCTGAAAAATGAAGCAGTTATCACCCGGAACATTGATTTTAATGAAGCATTTTCAATAAATTGGTGATAATATGTTTTAAGTAAATAATATTTTGTAATATATGTTTGCATAATGTTCCATAAAAAAATTATATTAGATAAATATTTATTATACATGTTTTTACAAAGTTTTATGAAGAATGATGTGACTTGAGGTTAGGGTTTATAATCTCAATTTTGTTTTTGTAGGATATATGCCATATTTAACACTTATTTCTTTCTTATGGTTTATATATTTTCCATTTAATATGGTATATAATTATTTCATTTATGTTAATGGTATTTAATATTTCATTTTATATTATTTATTACATGGGGGGTTTGATTCAAAAATTACCAAAGTGGTATGTATTTATTTTACAATATCATCCATATTCAGAATTATTTATGTTTAAGTGTTCATTGGAAGAAATTTATGATCTTTATGTATTAATATTAATATATTTTGTTATTATAAAGTTATTATTATGTATTTCAAGTTTTATTTACATTTTTATCTTCTTTGGTGCTCAAAAATACCAAATGAATGTTTTAAAGGAAAGATGACTTTCTTTTTCTAATATGGCTGGGAATCTTTTTTTACATATCCATATTTTTAAAAACATTTATGGAAAATGTTTTTAGTATTATCTAATGATTTATTAAATTAATTTTTATCCATGTTTTAATTTCTAAATATAGTTTAAAATGAATCTTCTTGTAATTTTATAAATAAGGTAGATTTTACCAAATTTGTTAAAATAATATTTTATTTTAATAACCATGACATTAATAAGAATTTTACACCATCATGAAAACTCAATGTTTTGAATCAAGCTTTATATTTTTCTGTAAAACCCCAAATATTTATAAATAAATTTTATATATAGTGCATGAAACATTTATTCTTTATGAAAAAAACACTTTGTTGTAGGATATAGTCATAACCTAGCCATTAACCACAATTTTTCTGCTTCTGTGTTTTGAATTTTAAAAAATGGACATACACGGTTGTGATCAGTAAGACATTTAGAGACTGATGTGATCAACTTACATTTTTAGTGAATATTAACTTGAAAATTATGAATATTAGTATACCCATATGAATAATATGACCCTTAACCTCACCCATGTATTTATAAATAAAATTTGGACACATTATAAATGAGAGTGAATATTTTAAAAATTAATAATTATGTGTTGAATTTTTGTGAGTAATGAATATTTAATTAAAATTTTAAGTTAATTAATAGATTTTAAAAAATAATTTTTGTAAAATTCAATCTTAAATAAATATATTGTTTTCTTATGATTTTAGGACAAATTAATAAGTCTTAGTTAGTTTTTCACAGTGTCATAAAATCATTTTTTTTGTTTTAAAAACTATATTTTTTGAGTAAATGGTGATTTTATTTTCATGTTCATTATTTATTTATTATTTTCTACTCATCCCCATCTATAAAAACAGTCATTATAACTCCATTATCATGTATATACAAGAATCAAAACATGTTAATGGTTTCTATATAATCAATATCATTACTCACTCTATTTTATTGCAGAAAACAAAATCATCATCTAGGAGGTTTCAATTTACAACCTTCATAGATGAAGAACCTTTATTCCTCAATTTATCCTTCAAGACTGGACATGAAGCTATTTTGATGGTTGAATGAGATTCTAAAATATTAATTATATCTTATGTAATTATTCTAGAACCATCATTTTATTATGATACTAAATATTATAACCAAACAAGTTCTCTGTGATTGAAAAACCGTCATAAAAATATAAATGACTGTCACTAAATAAATTATATAATGATTCATCGCCATACCTTGTAAAAAATGATATATATATATATATATATATATAACTATTCAAACTTATTCATGTTCATTAATAATATATAAATTCACTACTACAAAATTATATCAATTCCACATGATCTTCCATTCTTATAATGAAGTGAACCGATCATGAATATGAAGAAATGAACAGTCTAGAACAACAGAATTAAATATTATAACATATCCAATGGCCAAAAATGAACTAAATAAAATTATAATAAATTATATAAATTTATAATATATTCTGAATTAAATTATTCATTGGTCTAATTTCATATTCCATGACCTTATGGTTAAGTGCAGAACACATTCAGACATAAAGAAAGGGGATTTTACCCGAATCTCCATTTCCATTCTTGTTACTCTTATTATCTACATAACTCAATAAAACAATTACTTATTCTTATGTACTACTTATAAATTCTATTTTAATTTTCTATATAAATATATGTACCAATCCGAATTATTCTTTTATTTTATAAGGAGTTACATGTTTTAGAAGGATCTTTTAAAAAATTCTTCCCGATAAACAAGCCCATTTCAATTGAACTTCTCTAATTATTACCTATTTTTAAATAAAATCTATAATACGTTGTAATAAAATTTTAATTTTAAAAAATCATTGATTTTTTAAGAAAAAAATACCTTGATTAACTTTTGTTTTTATACAATTATTGTTTCAAAATAAATCTTCTTTTCAAAGTAAAATAATATGTCTATATTTTTCAACACTCTTTTTGATTCTTATGTTTAATTATGATTAATATTTTATGATAACAAGTACCTTGTTTTATTGAATTTTTTATGATTAGTTTGAATATGGATGTGCTATATTGAAACTATTCACTATATTACTCTGAATGGTTTGTGTTATGTATAATGATGGTGGAATGTGATTTACATTTCATATGTTAGTTTATATATGAATGTATATGTTATTTTTATTCCACCTATTTCATATAAGAAATGAATTGGACTTATTAAGTGTCAAGTGTGGAAAACTGTAGCCCCTCTGTGCATCGGTATGTCTCATGAGACATACTAGATAGGGTTTTTATTTGTTTATGTATCATCTTGGCATAAGGCCTTGAGATAATGGTTATGATGACCTAAATTATGCATTCCATCATTATGAAAAAGTAAGTGTCGGTACATGTGATTATTAGAATAATAGAATATATATGGTTATGTTATATTTTTTCATTATTCATTCATATTTTATTCCTTCCTTATTAGGATCAAGTATATCTTTAAAGGCATGTTATTTTATTTTCTCACCATGCCTCATGTTTATGTTTATGATTACTTCTGTTGTATTACTCACCCTTACTGAGCATATGAACTCTCCCCTCACTTATGTTTTAATTTTCCCTAGGAAGAGAAGATGTATCTTATGAATGAAATGCAAGGATAATCTAGGATCTGTGGATTATTCCAATGGAATTTTTATGTTTTATTTCATTTAAAGTTGTAATGGTGAAGTTATGTTTGTATCTAGTTTTCCAAAACTACAAAACTTTTCAGTCCTTCAAGATGTGTCTTTGTTTTAATATGCTAATGTAATAAAATAAGGCACCAAATCTGCGAAACTGAGGACTTGTTTTTATAGTTGATATCAAATAAAGTTTAGTAGAAAAAATTGAAACTAGATATATAAAACATAGATTATGGAAGAAATTCTATAAAGTTGATATTGAGGATAAGAATTCAAGAACATAATAGATTTTTGGTACGAATGGGATTATCTAGATATTAGCAGATATAAATCTCTTTTTGGATACTACAAGTGGACATGGTTCTTTCCCAAATGTACCAAGGAGTGACTACTCCATTAAGGTGTTTTGAGCTCGACTCGGGATAACCTTTTACACGACAACAAGCCTTACCATTCACCTGGTTTGACACTCCTTGAGGATATGATTAGTATAATTCAAATTTTTATTACAAGACGATATGAATGATTTAAAATTAAACTTTTTCTCAAAGAAATAATGTTTATTATTATTAGATTAGCTATGTATAGGATTTCAATTTATATTAAGTATTTTTCAAGTTGAGATTACACATTATGATTCAGAACATAATCTAGTGAATTACATTAATATAAATGGACCCTAGTTGATGGAATGGTAACCACATGAATGCACATATCCCATGTGGGGATTTCCCTCCAATGAAGTATATTGATGATATTACTGGTGTTGAGAAACTAATAAAAATACTGTGACAACTTTCTTAGATTATGGAAAATAAGCTTACCCATATAGAGCATCATGATCTATAACATAGTGGATCGATGTTAGACCAATTCATGATAAAACATCCTCCATAATTTAATGAGACTACATACCCATTCATAGTAGAGAAGTGAATAAGCTCCATAGAGATGATATTTCTTGCATTGGGATATAATGAAAGGGAGAATTTTATAATATTAGTATTTCATCTACTAGGGGAATTTGATCAATGGTCATCATTGATTACAAACACAATGGAGGAGGAAGATATTGAAAATATAGAATGAAGAAATTTTAAGGAAATTTTAGTAGAAAAATATTTTTCCCACAAACAATGAGTAGATATAGAAAGGAAATTGTTTAATATGGGGAAGGAGGATGGTGAAAATGTTTCCAAATATGAATCCAACATTACAAGGACTTCAATTCATGCCACGAACTACATACATAATCCATGGAGAATGTTTGATTGATTTTTTAGGGGTTTTAATCCATTCCTATGAAGGGAACTAGTCGCTCAGAATTTCTCATCATATGAAGATATAATCTCACATGCTATCAAGATAGAAAAGAAATTATCTAATTTGTATGAATTCTGAGTAAAGAAAGATAGAAAGATGGATTATAAACACTATAGTAAAGGAAATAAGGATACATGATTGAAGGGAAGAGTTTACTTTCCACTCTGTAGTAATTATGGGAAGAAACACGCTAGTACTTGCCTACTGGGAAAGGGTGTTTGTTACAAGTGTGGAGAAAAAGGCCATGATTATCCATATTCCATGGGAAATAAGGATGTTTCTAGTGGTAAATGCTATAATTATAAAGATAAGTAAATTATTCACATGAATTTCCTAAGAATCAGGGAAACTTTACCCAAATAAAGCTGAGGGAGGAGGGCCAAGCTTATGCAGTCACAACTGCTGAGCTTGATGTTCCTAATGATGTGGTGGCAGGTACATTAATCATTTACTCAAAGATAGAAAATGAAATATTTGATTTTAGATGATCGAATTCTTCCATATCTACTAAGTTTTCTGGGAAAATTAGGCATTCACAATTTGATTTAATAATTTAGATTTCAGTCAATAATCCTAAGGGAAGAATCATTGCAATTAAGGTGTGCCAATCATCCCCCATTATGACACAAAAATGTGATTTATGTTCCAATTTTATCATCATACCCCTGATTTACTTTGATATAATTCTAAGTATGAATTGGAATTGAGATTAGGATGCGAAGATCTATTTCAAGGATATGGATGTTATGATTTTTTATAATTATGTTGAGTGCCTTATCATTAGATAAGAAACCTCACCATATAATTCTTTTCTAGATCCACCCACAGTAGTTCTATTGAATTCAATCTTGGGGGAAGAAGTGAATTCAATATCTATGGGTAAGGAAATAAATGTTCAAATTAAGGATGTACCTATTGTGCAAGAATAAATTGATGTATTTCTATAGGATTTACTGAGACACCCTCCAGAGTGTGAAATTGAGTTCTCTATTGATTTAATTCATTATATCAAAGACTCCTTATAATATGGCCATAATAGAATTAGTAGAGATGAAGAAACAACTAGAGGAATTGAGTGATAAATGACTTATCCACCATAATGTTTCTCCATGGGGATCCCATGTTCTATTTGTCTAGAATAAACATAGATCTATGAGGCTATGCATTAACTGTAGGGAGATCAATGATATTATGACAAAGAAAAAGTATCCTCTTCCTCACATTGATTATTTATTTGATCAACTTCACAGAGCCCAATATATTTTGAAGGTCTAACTTCGATAAGGATATCACCAATTGCGTGTGATGAAAGAAGATATTATAGAGAGAACATTTAAAACTAGGTATGGGCATATTGAGTTTATATTAATTCCTTTTAGAATGAGTAATACACCCTTAGTTTTCATTGATCTAATGAATAGATTTTTCAAGGAACATCTTGATGACTTTGTTATGATATTTATTGATGATATCATGGTATCCTAAAAAATCTACGAATACCATGAGACTCACTTTCAGAATATTCTAATGACTCTTAGAAGAAATGAATTATATGGGATGTTTAGACAATGTGAATTTTTTCTTCAATCAGTTTCTTTTTTTGGCTATATCATCTCTAAGTTTGAAATATTATTTAATCCTTTAGAGAAAAAGTTAGTTTTGGAATTGCTAACACCAACAAATATAACTGAGTTATGTAATTTTATTAGATTATCATGTTATTATCGACATTTCATTCATAACTTCACCTAATTATCTAACCCATTAACCAAGATTACACGTAAAGAGGATAAGTTTTAATGGAAAAATGAATGTGAAAAGTGTTATAATGAATTAAATAAAAGGTTAGTGAATGCTCTAATCTTGACTCTACCATCAGAAAATGTTGTATTTTTGATCTATAATGATTCATCAAAGAAATTACTTTTTTTTTCTTATGAAGAATGATAAAGTTATTTATTATGCCTCAAGGAAGTTAAAAAATCCTTAACATAACTATCCAACTCATGATCTTGAGTTAGCAGCTGTATTTTTTCCCTAATGATATAGATAGAACATCTATATGGTGAATGATATGAGATATAAATTTCACAATAGTTTGAAGTTATATTATCACAGAAAAAACAAAACATGATGAAAATTTGATGGATTGCGTTGCTTAATGATTATGATTGTTCCATACATTATCACCCAGGGGAGGGAAAAAATGTGGAAGATGCCTTAAGAAGGAAGGGTCATGGATTCTAAACAAAACAAGGGTTGAAAGGGATCCACTTTTCATGGATCTAGTAAAGATTGATATAGAAATTATCAAAGAAGGTGATTAATCAATACTTTTTCAATTGGTTTCACTACTGTATTTATTAGAAAGGATTAAATGTTCTTAGCATAATAATGAGAGTCTTCAAAAGAAAATTAATTCTATTAAAGATGGGTAGTTGGCAGAGTTTGTGTATAAGGATGGAATTATAAAATTTGGGAAGTGGATTTTTGTTCCCACTATACCAGAGATAAAAAGTGAGTTATTGGATGATGCCCATAGTTTGAATTACTCTATACATACTATTATCACAGAGATGTATAGATATTTGGAAGGACATTTTTGGTGGGATAATATGAAGAGTGAAATTGAAGATTGTGTATCAAGATGTTTAGTCTGTCAAAAATTGAAGGATGAAACACCACATCCTAAGGGAGACATGAAACCTCTTTATATTACAACATGGAAATGGGAGGAAACCATTATAGATTTTATCACTGGATTACCCAAACATCCACGAAAAAATGATGCAATATGGGTGATTTTTGATCGACTTACCAAATCTACACAATTTCTCTGTATAAGGGAGGAATTTCCACTAGAGGGTCTTGCATGAATCTATATTAATGATATTTTATAAAATCATGGAGAGCCTATCTAAATAATTTCAAAACATGATTCATGATTTACATAGAAATTATGAAAATTATTTTGAATTATTTGGATACTGAGTTTCAATTGATTACTGCTTATCACCCTCAAACTTAAAAGATTGAAGAAAGAATGATCCAAACATTTGAAGACTTGTTGAGGTCGTGGTCATTTGATTTTCAAGGTATGTGGGATCATTATTTACCTTTTGTGGATTTTTCCTAAAATAATACTTTCCATTCTTTATTCAAATGGGACTATATGAAACATTGTAAAAAAAGATATATCATACAACAACATACTGCGATGAAGTTTGTGAAAGGAAGTTTTTGGGCCTAGAGATTGTGGAGGAAACAACGGTGAATGTAAATAATATTCAAACCCATAATCGAAGGAAGGTTTTAGAACTTCAAGTGGGAGATCACATTTACTTGAAAGTATCTCCATAGAAGGGTGCTATAATATTTTGGATGATAGGGAAACTGCACCCCAAGTACATTGGTACTTTAGAAATTATAGAGAGTTTTGGAGTAGTGTCTTATCATATAGTGATGCCACCAAGATTTTATATGGTACACAATGTGTTCCATGTCTCATTGTTGTGAAAGTACATTACATACCCAAAACATGTCCTCACTTACTTTGGAATACTCAAAAAATTTAAGAGGTTACATGGGATCCTGAGGAGCTTATGATGAAGAACTACCTAAATCATTTTACGAGGTAATATTCTGGTAATTTCAGGGATGATATTTTTATAAGGGGGAAGAATGTAACAACACAAGGATTTATAAATAAATTTAATATAGAATTTATGAAACACTGAGTCTCAATGAAATAAACACTTTGTAAATGGATATAGTTAAAACCGAGCAGTTAAACCTAAATTCTATCCTTCTATGTTTTGAATTTCAAAAAATGGACATACATGGTTGCGATCAGTTAGATATTTAGAGTCTAATAGGATGAACTTACATTTTTGGTGAACTGTAACATGGACCATATGAATAGTAATGTACTAATATGAATATTAAAATGACAATTAAACTCACCCATGTAATTATAAATAAAATTTAAGCACCTTATAAATCAAAGAAAATATTTTAAAAACTAATATTTAAGTACTTGTATTTTTGTGTGTAATTAATATTTAATTTCAATTTTAAATTAATAAATTGATTTAAAATAAAATTCATCATCATAAAATTAATTTTTATAAAACTATATTTTTTTAATTTGATTTAAGGATAATTTAATAAGAACTTAGTTAAATTTTCATGGTGTTATAAAATAAGTTTTAGTTTAAAAAACTGTAATTTTCGGGAAAATGATGTTTTTATTTGAAAATTAAATTTCACATATTTAGAAAATTATATTGATAAAAAGGTGTCCATTTTGAAAATATACACATTGAAAAATGGTTTTGGTGAATTTTTTAGATTTCTCTGAAGTACATGAATTTATTGTTAATAGTAAAATACACTAATTTATGGTATAAATAAATTATAAGATAAGTACACTATTCCTTGCATCATGGATGACATAAGAAACATTAGTTAGAAATAACATGAATATATTACTATATTTAGTAACAATAAGAAACACTATTTATTGTATTGATCAACAGAATAAAATGATGAATAAGATTTTCAAATATCACCCATCTCATCCACTATAAAATCCACCCCTCACTCCCTATTCTACTCAAATCTCTAAGACTTTAACATGGTCAAAGCTCTGCCCAAATACTCCTATATAGACTCTACCAATTTTAATTAGCACTTGGTATTTACAAAAGACCAAAATAAATCCCCATAAGGAAATTCTCATGGAGGAGTATCCAAGATATAAAATCCTCTTCCATTTTCTACTATTTTCTGTGCAAGTTCCTTATTTATTTATTCCTTTCTCATCATCCCTATAGAAAAATTATAATTATAACTATATTATCATATATATACTAGAATTATATCATTTTAATGGTAGATACATCATCAATCTTTTTTACTCTATCTCTCTCTCTTTTATTTAAAAAGATGAAATCATCGTCCGGGAGGTGCCAATTTACAACCTTTGTGAAAGAAAAACCTTTGTTCTTAAATTTATCATTGAAGGATGTTCGTGAAACCATTTTTATGGTTGAAACATATTATAAAATATATATTATATATTATTTAATTATTATAGAACGAATATTTTTACATGAAACTAAATAATAGATCAAAACTAGCTCATTGTGATCGAAAAACCGCCTTAAAATCTAAATGATTATCATTGAAGGACTTGTCTAATGATTCATCCTCATACCATGTAACCAATGATATATATAAACATTTAAACTTCTATATTTTAATTAATAATATATATATATATATATATTATATCCTAGAAAATTATATCCATTCTAAATGATCTTTCATACTTATAATCAAGCGAACCGATCATGAATATAAAAAAACTATCACTTCTGAATGATTAAATTCAATCTTATAACATTTAAAAAGGCCATAAATTAACTTTTTAAAATTATAATTTTTTTAAAAAATGTCTAATATTTTCTGAATTAAATTATTAATGTGTCTAATTTCCTATTCTAGGTCCATAAAGTCAAGTGCAGAACACTTTCAGACATAAGGTAAGGGTTTTCTATCGGAACCTCCATTTTAATTCTATTTACTCTTATTCTATACTTAGCTGAATAAAATATTTACATATTAATATTTACTCTTTATAAATTATGTCTTAATGTTCTATATATATTAACCAATTATAATATTTCTTTATTTTGTTGGGAGTTACATGTTTTACAAGAATCATTCAAAAAATTCTTCCCTATAATCTATCCCATTTGAAATGATCTTTTGAATTCTAATATTTTCAAAAGAACTCTATAATATATTTTAAGAATGATTTTTTTTATAAAATCACTAATTTTATTATGATAAAACTACATTAATTTAATTCTGGTTTTATACAAATATTTTTCCAAAATAACTCTTATTTTTAAAGTAAATGATTATTTCTACCTATTTCAACACTCTTCTTGATTCTTATGTTTAATTGGGATTAATATTTTTTGATATAAACTACCATGTTTTATTGAATGTTTTATGATTATTTTGACAATGGATTTTCTATCTGGAATCCATTCACCATATTACTCTGAATGGTTATTATTATATTTAAGGATTGGGGAATGTGATTTGAATTTCATATGGTAGTTTCAATATGAATGTATATGTTGTTAATGTTTTCCCCCTTTCAAATAAGGAATTAATTGGACTTAGTAACTGTTAGGTGGGGCCTTCTATAGCCTCTCGGTGCATTGGTAGGTATTATTAGAAAAACTAGTTTGGATTTTTACTTATTTATATACGGTCTTCGCATGAGGCCTTGAAAGAATGGTAATGATGCTCTGAATTATGCATTATGTCATTATAAAAAAAGTAAGTGTTAGTACATGTCATTATTCGTCTAGTAGAATACCCATTGTTATGTTTTAATACAGAATTATTCATTCAGACTTTATTCCTAACATATTATACTAATTTATATGTTTAAAGGAATGTGTTTTTAGTTTATCACATGCACAGTGTTTATGTTTATGATATCTTTTTTTGTATAACTGTAAAGTGCCATGTTTTTGAACCGATTTCAAATATGATGGTTTTCGATTTTTTTTCAGTTTATCAATGGGTCATTTTTTTAAACCAAACTCTGGAAATATATTCCGAGTGTTGGAACACCTAAAGGTGTCATTTTTGGACTTGAATATTTATCTGATAATTTTAGAGGGTGTCCTGATGAGTCTCGGGAGCACCGTATCCGGAAATGTTCACATTAATGGACATGCATGGGCAGTGCACAGTTGCGGTCAAAACTATGTAATTTACACTACTTAATAAATTATTTAATTTAATTAAGATTTTACAAGAGATCATGATTAATTAAAAGAATGTTTTAATAATAATAATAATAATAATTTATTATTATTATTATTATTGTGTCAGTTTCATTAAATGAAGGATAAAGAATTAATTGAATGACAATTGAAGAAAATAATGTGGATTTTGAGTTATTCGAAGAGGCATTTTGATTTGATGAAGTATTGTTATTAAATAGAGGTTTTGGGTTTATCAATGGTTTGAAAAATAATGATAATGAGACTATTATTATTTAGTTTTATAAAGATGATAATTATTTGTATTATTTTAATTAAATGCAGGGTTTTAGATTTAATGAAGTATTGTTATCAAATAGAGGTGTTGGGTTTTAAAATGGTTTGAAAAATAATAATAATGAGACTATTATTATTTTAGTTTAATGAAGGTAATAAGTATTATTATTATGGAAATTAAATCAGGGGTTATGGGTTAGATTTTTTTATCATATTAATGATGTTGTAATAAATTTGGGGGTTTGGGTTTTAAATAAATGAAAGTTGGAATAATAATAACAATTATTTAATTATTATTTTGGTTATATAGTTAAATAAATGTTAAATGAATTTTATTAAATGATCAATAGGGAGTTTCATAATGAATTATGAAATGTTTATTAAGAGAATATTAAATGAAGAAGTGTTTTGAATTAAATGGTGAGTTTTTCACTTATTAGATAAATTTTTAATGTGTATAATACTAATAATAATACAGGTTTTATTATTTTAATTATTAAATCCAATTAATAAGATTAATTTTCGGGGAAAGAGAAAATAAAAAGGGGAGGCATGACCTGTTGGTGTGGCGCACGACCCCTTGTTTTCTTTTTCCTTAGGTGATGCACCAGGTGTGCAACACCCTCGTGATCTAGCTACTATGGATCCTTCCCTATGATGAAACCTATATCAGTGCATGGACCCTTCTCCCTACCGTGCAACCCTCGGTCAGACCCCCTCGCAGCAGCACATGACACTCCCAGGAAGAACCCGTAGCTCGCCACCCCCTCTTTCGTACAACACTTTGTGCGTGGAGATTCCTCTCAGACTCTTCAAAAAACATTTCTACCTTGTCATGGTGTGTCATTATTCATTTAACTCATGATTCTCATAGGCCATTGGATCCTCTCTCTCACCTTATTTTCTCAACCAAAACCCTATTGTTCGGTTTTACCAGGTTGTCTCAGTCTTCTAATTTTTAGGACATGAGAATATTATTTAGGGATCCGTTGGTCCATGTTCAGGCATCCGCCGCCATGGGAGAGGCGGATGGGCTTGATTTTATTTGGAGTTGTTGTTTTGGGTAAGCTCTTAAAGCCTGTTGTTTGGTTTTTCACCGGTTAAATTAAGGTCCATTAATTTTCTATGAGTCTCCAGTACCATGTTAGAGGTGCATTGTTCATTATTTATTCGATTCTGGGTATAAATTTATTATATTAATTTTTTTAGAAATGAAAATAACACTCACATGCACACGCAGACACACACAAAGATATGTATATGTATATGAAGGTGTGCACGCGTGCGATTGTGGACCAGTTGTGGACTGGTTTCTTTTAAGTAAATTAAATCATTGCAGAATAAATATTTCCCAACCCTGAGGAAGGGTCCCAAATCTCTATCACTTTATTTAAGAATTATAGCTTCTTTAAATAAATTTAGAATGAAAGTTTCATTGATAATGGAACTCCTAAGTTTTCTTGAAATACTAATTAAAGATAAACTTCTATTTAGTGGTAATTCCATATCATGCTTGCAGTATTTTCACATTTCTTATGTATTCTTGCTTGTGATGATATATGATATTTCTATGGATGTCACTTTTGATGTTATTAAATAATGTCACCCACGTGAGATAAATGAGGACTTGATCATGTGTTGGTTTTAGGCACGTATTGCTAATTTGGTTAAAGTGATATGATTGAATAGTTAAATGATTTTAATGGGGTGAGAAGGGTAAAAGGGTAATTAATCAAGTAATTAATTATCAAGTCACATGTTGGAAAAATTGTTGCATTTTATAAATATTGCGAATATTGAATATTTTAAAATTTTTGGAATATAAATTGGAAGCTGGTAATAATTAATGGATGGATTAATTAATACATGATAAATTGTAAATGTATAATTATTTGATGTACTGCTTAAAGAGATATGATTTAATTAATTTTTTGTTTAATTAATTAATTTTCATGCATTAATTTAAGATTTCAAATTGATTGTTTTTTACGACAGTTGGCCAAGAGTACATTTTGATGCATGTTTTCTTTCTATGACTTAAGATGTTTTTGGATAGAGTTATATAAAAATATTATATGTTGTGTGTGATGGGTGAAAAATATCTGGTCCTTTTTCAATATGTTTGACTTGAGATATTTATGACGTGCATGTAAATTGTTAAAGTCCAGGACAAATCACTATTTGAGTGGACATGTTTAGAGTTTTTAAAGAATTTGGATAATTAATTGTTGAGTTAACTATTTTGTTGGCTTACTAAGGATAATTAATTGTTAATAAATTATTAACTATTGAGATGTTGAATGGTTAACTAATTGTTGACTTATTTGATGGGTGATTTATATTTTTAATTATTTGTTAAATTAATTAATGAATTGGATTAATTAATTTATGAATTAATTAATCGATGATTTTGGGGGGTTAGACATGGCGTTCTAAACCAATGATTAATATATATGCGTGATTGGTGAAAGGTTAGTGATATAGAGACTGATGCACCAAACACTCACGGGGTACTAGATATAACATTCTACACCCATATTTCCAAAGAACATTATTTTATGGGACATGGAATGATGCTCCAAATACCCATGGGTTGTGAGACAAGGATTGATGCTCCAAATACTCACGAGGGTGCTAGGAATCATGTTTCACACCCATTAATTGGAAATGGACTGTGGGTCCAATTATCCATACATGAACTGAATTAATTGGTTAATGAAAACTGTAGTGACATAATGATTTGGGATTTGAATATGAGAAAAGGTTCTGACTTATAAATGAATTGGGTGAATCACTATTAGTGGAAAAACCCAAGAACGAATCACTATTTCTAGTGGATGGGCTCAGACATTGTAAATGAAATAGATTGTCTTATGATAAATTATCCAATCCAAAGCAGAATCTTGGATTTAGTCTTTGTTTTGTTTACTTAGATGGTCTTTAGAGACATTAATGGTGAGTGACTTATATAGGAGATGTCAGGCTTATGCCGGATCATGAGAATTTTGTAATTTATAAAGTTTTTAATAAATGGAAAATGAAAATGAATGTGTGATTACTGTTGGGTATACATGAAAAATGTATAATGCAGGTTCAGACACCAGCTGAGAGCTGAATTATGTACTTGGGTATATAGTTACATTATTATTCTTTCTTTCACACTATTTAAATTATTTATTGATTTTCTAGATTTGGTGTAGAAACCAGTGGTCCTGACCTATTGATATTTATATCTCACACCATACTCAGGCCACCATTACACAGGGATACCCGTGTAGATACTTTTTGGTTGTAGGATTTTGCTGTTAGAAAATTCCTGGGAGATTGATGCAGAGGACCATGCGGGAGCTTGGGATGCTCGAGTTGAAATATTATAGGGCTTGGTTGTCTTTAATTTTTGTTGTACCTAATTTGAAAAGAATTTTGTATTGTTAATTTCTTTCAATTATGTATCCATAACATGTCACCCAATCATATGTTTTATAATTGGTGTTGGTCACTTTTATAAAATGAGTACTATTTGTCTTCTGCTGTTTTGTCAATTATGTATTATTTCATCCATTGTTGTTTGTTATTGACTCTGATATACTGTTGTGCAACTTTGATAAGAGGGTATAGTCTCCCCACTAACTATCCTTACACCCTCGTTTCTAGTCGGTAGCCTGTGGCGTATGTGGAGACACGCTTGAGTTTAGGTGGCGACCAATCCAACCACTAGTTTAGGGGTGATCCAGGTCGAGATGTTACAATTACTCACCCTTAATGAGAATCTACGCTCACCCCTTCTTATGTTTTATTTTCTCCAAGATGCAAAGAAGTATATTACGCATGACTTGAAAGGATAATCTAGGAGTTGAGGATGATTCCATTGATATTTAAATGTATTTCATTTCATGATGTATTGTTGAACTTATGTTTGTATCTTGTTTTCCAAAACAACTAAACTGTTCTGTCCTACAAGATGTTTCTTTCATTTTAATATGCTAACATAATAAAATAAGACATTGAATCTGGGAAATTGGGGTTGGATATTTAGATTTTGTATCAAAGGAAGTTTAGTAGAAAACATGTAAACTAAATATAGAAAACTTATATTAGGGAATAAAACCCTAAGGTAGACATTGTGGATAAGCATTCAAGAACATCGTTTAATTTTGGTAAAAAAGATATTATGTGTATTTTCCTAGAAATACATCCCTATCTAGATACTAAAATAGGATGTGATTATAACACAAATGTATATAGGATTAACAACTCTAAAAAGGGGTTCTAGGATTGACATGGGGTAACCTGGTAAATGAAAACACACCTTACTACATACCTGGTTAGAAACTCTTGGGGGATATGCTTATGATAGTTCACATTTTCTTAAAATCCATTATGAAAGATTTAAAAGTAAATTTGTATTCAAGGAACCATGTTTATGATTATTATATTTGACGTGTATAGGATTTATAAATATGTTAAGTATTTTTCTAGTTTAGATTGTACATTATGATTAATAACCTAATCTAGTGTATTCCATTATATAAAAATGTCACTTGGTGGAAGGAATGGGAACCACATGAAATGAGATTCCATGTGGGGATATCCCTCCTATGTATGATAATGACATAGTGACTGTGGATGAGAAAATTATAATTATACTGGGACAAATAACTATGTTAATAAACAAAAAACATACCCATATTGATCATCCTGATCTACAAATATCGTGGGGTGATGTTGGACCCCATTTTGTGACAACAACCTCTATAATTTAATGGGACTACAAAACCATTCATAACAGAGAATTGGATAGACTACTTAGAGAATATATTTCTCTTTTTGGGAAGTAATGAAATGAATAAGGTTGTCATTGTAGTGTATTGTCTATTAGGAGATGCTGGTCAATGCTGGTCGTTGATTCAAAACCCAAAGGTGGAAGACATTGATAATATAGAATAGATGGATTTTACAGAAATTTTCCCAGAAAAATATTTTCCCCATTAACAATGAGCTGATTTGGAAAGGAATTTTTTGAATTTGAGGTAAAATGAGGATAATAATGTTTCCAAGAATGAAGAATACTTTACAAGGATTTTAAGGCATTTCGTAGACTACATATGTAATCTAGGGAGCGTGTTTGATTGACTCTTTGATGGTTTAAATACCATTCCATGAAAGATAACTCGTCTCATAGAATTTCTCCTCATATGAAGATATTGTCTCATGTGATATCATGGTGGAAACCGAATTCTCTACGTCATTTGACTACAAAGTAAAGAAATAGAAGAAGAGTTATAGTGACCTCTATGGAAAAGGAAATAAGTTTATGGGGAAGAAAAGAAGAATTTACATTCCACCTTGTAGTAATTTTGGGAAGAAACACCTTGGTACTTGCCTAAAGGGATTGGGTGTTTGTTGCAAGTGTGAAGAAAAATTCCACCATTCTCGTGATTTCAAAGGAAAGAAATAATCTTCCAATGTTCAGTTCTATAATTGTAAAGATATAGGATATTATAAACAAGAATATCTTAAGTTTCAAGGAAGTATCCCCCAAAGAAGGCCAAGGGAGAAGTGCCAAGCTTATGTGGTCATAACTGATGAGGTTGAAGATCCTAATGATGTGGGGGTAGGTACATTAATCATTTCCTCAAACATAGAAAAAGATATATTGAATTATGGATCATAACATTATTTCATATCTTTCCAGTTTTCCAAAAAAAAATAATCATTTTCAATTAGATTTAATAAAGGGTTTTTCAATAAAAACTCATAAGGGGTGTATCATTGCAACATATATGTTTCAATCAGTTCCCCTTATGAAATAAAAATGAAATTTAGTAACTAAAATTATCATATTACCCATGAATGACTTTGATTTAATTCTCAATTTGAATTGGATTTCAAATAATGAAACAATGATCTATTGAAAGAAGAAAGAAGCTATAATTTTTGAGAATGATGTAGAGTGCCATATCATTAGAGAAGAAAACTCAACATCTAATTATTATCTAGATCCACCCATATAGCTTTATTGAATTCAATTCTTCGGGATGAAGATAATGCAATAACTATGGGTAAGGAAAGAAATATACAAATCAAGGATGTACCTATTGTGAAAAAATAAATTGATGTATTTCCATAAGATTTACCCTGACACCCACCAAAAAGGGAAATTGAGTTCCCTATTAATTTAATTCATTTTCAAGAAAAATATGAAAAACTACTATATAGGATGGCCATTGTGGAATTTGTAGATTTGAAAAAATAACTAGAGGAATTGAGTGATAACGAATTTATCGATCCCAATGTTTCTCCATTTGGAGCCCATATTCTTTTTGTCAAGAAGAAAAATGGATCTATGAGGCTGCGTATTGACTACAGGGAGATCAATGCAATTATGATAAATAAAAAGTATCCACTTCCTTGCACTGATGATCTATTTGATCAAATTCATGGAGGCCAATATTTATTGTAGATTAACCTTCAATCTGGATATCCCTAGTTGCGTGGGAATAAAGAAGATATTCAAAAGAAATTATTTCAAACCAGGTATGGGAATTATGAGTTTATAGTAATGCTTGTTAGACTCACTAATCCACCCTCAGTTTTCATGGATCTAATGAATAGAGTTTTCGAGCAATATCTTGATGGATGTATTGTGGTATTTATTGATTATATCTTGTTATAATCCAAAATCTGTGAATACCATGAGAATCACTTTTGTATTATTTTGAAGACTCTTAGAAGAAATGAATTATATGGGTTGTTTATCAGGTGTGAATTTTGGATTCAATATGATTCTTTTCATTGCCATATTGTATCTAAGGATAGAATCTTTGTTGACCCTACGATGAAAAAGGTAGTTCCAAAATGGCCAACACCAACAAACATAACAGTGGTATGTATTGTTTTTGGGTTTAAAAGGTTATTATTATTGTTTCATTCAGAACTTCACCCAATTAGCTAACCCATTAACCAAGAATACACATAAAAAGGTTTTGTTTTTATGGAAAAAGTAATGTGAATAATGTTTTTAATAATTGAATATAAGGTTAGTGAATTCACTAATCTTGACTCTACCATCGAGAAATGATGGATTTTTTATCTATATTAATTAATCAAAGAAAGGACTTGGTTGTTTACTTATGCGGAATGGAAGAGTTATTTCATATGAATCAAGCCTGTTGAAAAATCATGAATAGAACTATCATACTCATGATCATGTGTTATCAGATGTAATATTTTCCAGGAGGATATGGAGACAATATCTATATGGTGAATGATTTTAGATATGTTCCGATCTCAAGAGTTTGAAAGATCTATTCTCATAGAAGGAACTAAAGATGAGGAAAAACTGCTAAACTATCCAACATATGTATATATCTTGTTTTGTAAAACTACTAAACAATTAATTCATTAAGAATGAATATTCTTTTTTAATATTCCAATGTAATAAAATATGGCATTTACTATTGGAAACTTGTTTTAGGTCTTTACAGTTTCCATGGTTATTTAAAAGAAAACGTTTCCCGTAATATTTTGTAAATTTTTATATTTTATATAATTGATTGAGAAATGAAAAAGGTATTTTCTTCAATTAATCATACAATAATATTTTAAAATCAATTTCACTTATATAAAACTATTTTTATGAATATTATTATTTATTGAGGATATAGTCTAATGATTCCATCCAACATATTTTTATGAATCTGTTATGATCAATTTTACTAGGGAATGTATTGACATTTTTTATTTAGTACATTAAAACACATAAAATTAACAATTATAAGTCATATTTATTATATTGTGTTGTTTATTCATGTAATTGATGAATTTTATTTATTAGGTTATAGGTCAGGCCAATAATTGCATATCCCATCAATGCAATGATAAATATCATGTGTAATGAACTAGCCTGGGTCAACCTGACAAGTCACTAAATTAGTCCCACTGTAAGGTATATTGAAATAATGAAATAAAAAACATTCTCATGATGAACTATAATAAAGAAAAAAATAAAGTAAATAGCGTAAGAAATAGTAAAAATCCATGATACTAATAAGTCAATCCCAACGAGATAAACCTAAATGTAAAATAAGAAATATTCATAAGCCAAAACTATATGTGAACATCCATCAACACCAAAAAAACTTACTAAGTAGGAAATTAAACTCAAGGGAAGTTGAAACAAATACATTCCACCCATCCCTTTTCCTATATCCTAAAAAACACAAAAAACATATAGAGCCATAAAAAATGATATCACATGGTTAGTATTAACCATGTAACAAGAATGTTTTCTTACAAAAAATATTTTTTCAACCCTCATCTTCTAGAAACATCTATAATGACTCCAAGGATAAACCATGATCAAACTAAATAATACCTATGACATGGATGGAATCACAATTCTCCCTAAAGTGAAAACTTTCTTCCCCAGAAAGTGCTCAATATCATAGACTCATAAAACGAGAAGGACACTGCTACCTCACCAATGATTTTATCCACTATGTCTCATTGATGTACCGTATAAAATTCTATAGTACATTAACCAATGGAATTATTTTAATGTACAACATATTTACTTATAGATCCATAATATGCACCAATTGATCAACCAGAGTGGTTTTCGGTTAGAGATCAACATCCACCCTTTAGACCACATGGTAAGGGTTCAGTTATTAACTCCACAGATGGGAAATGTGAAACATGATGTAAATAAATGTCAAATGATATATAAATCCAAACAATATTCCAGGTTTCTAATTCCTTCAATGATATTAAAGTTAAAAAAACAGCAGTTCCAACTTATATTTCTTAACCAACTCATGGTGACTCAAATGAGTTGAAACTCGTAGAAAAACATGGAAACCAGCCTCAAATTCTAGAATTTTAAATAAATGATCTACCTAGTATTTATAAGAACTTCTTTCCATGAACAATCCCTTCCGAATCTAGTGCACATTTTTTTAGTCTCATAAACAGGGCTCATATCAACCAATGGCAGTTATCCCATGATTTCCCAACACAAGGCATATCTACATGACTGACCATACAAAGATTATAAAAGTTATATCTTAATATAATCTAGATAATTATTATTATTGAAAAATTATACCAAAGTAATATGCTTTTCCTAAGAACCACAAAAATCAAGAACCCATGCTCAAACAATATCCTCATGAATCTAAATAGATTGATTGGTCTTCCAATTGGTATGTGAATGATATGTGATGACTAATTTCAATGGGGAGACCACCCCCTCTTGAAAAAATTTCAAAAAAATAGAAGTAAATCATGGGTACCTATTAGAAAACATTGTTGAGGGAACCATATGAATCTTTAAATATTTTCATAAGAACAAGTCCTCAAGCTGATCTACATTTTTCAATCACTTTGATTGGAAATAAACGAGATGAATTCTTAAGTTGATCAATGATCACCTAAATAAAATCATTCCTACTATGATTCTATAGAAATATAATGATTAATTACTTGGAAGTTTTATCCCACTACCCAAATAGAATTTTCATAGGTTGCAACAAAATAGAAGATCTCTGGTGATCTACCTTTATTATATGTTAAGTAATTCACCACTACATGATGTCTATAATAGATCACCACATCCACATACACCAATAACGACATATCAGATCATGATAGATTTTGGTAGTCCCATGTTTTATAGAACAAAATGTCCATTGTCGAATATCCAACAGCTCCTGACTTAGAGATATATGAATAAAATTCCCTCCCTAGAAACACTAATAAATCATACTAGACTATGACCAATCACCTAAGGTCTCCCCACAATTTAGTATTTTACATAATAACATAAAATTGTTATATAATTCTTCCTCAAGATGAACTCGATTATCAAATGATGATTCAATATTTATAGAAGATAGGAACAGATACCCATAAATATCATCCATTCAAAATATCATCTCAACAAACAAACTCTATAGAGAGTACTCCTCCACTATTTACATCAAGGATTCAATCGATAATATTTTTATGTGTGCATTAGTGACCACATTCTCTTTTACAAAAGTATAAGAAATATAAAAACAAAAGTGTGTATACACTTAACCCAACATCTCCTTCACTAGTTAAAATCCCAATAAGTAAAAGTATAATTTAGTCTCTTATGATCAAAATATACCATTAACCATTCCCTAAATATATAGTGATGCCACATTTTCAGCACAATCATAACTTGTGACTTCCCAGACTGGGGTGCCACTCAGAGTTGTCTCGAGACTAGTTGGAATCATGGCCCCAAGAATGCCTCCTCATATGCCAAAATCTATAGTATAGAAGAAAGGTCCTTGGGTGTTTCCATGGTGATACTAATTCCTCCTTACTAGAGTGGATCACAAATGATAAACATTGTAACAAGTAAATTTACGAACCATATATAAATTGATGGAACACAAGAAACATTAAATATGTCACGAAACTAGTAAAACACCACAGAGAGAGCATATATCAGTAATCAAAAACTGAAAATAATAATAAAAAATGAAATTAATTCATATACCTTGGATGATAATGTCATGCGCCTAAAAAATAGGGTAATAGGTATACCTAGTATAGGAAAATACATGCTATACAAAAGACTCAAAAAGAACAAATATATATCCATGAATACCATGTTTTAGACTAGTAATCTTCTAGAAAACTCCCATCCTAAAACATAAAAGAAGACACACATCTCTTATACGACACTAACCCTTATTTACCCATTCATGCGTATAGTCTTCCAGGGTGCCATCAATGACCCATATAGAATGTGAGATAAACTACGTATTACAACATAAATGAAATCTATAATTATGTAGTATGTGTATAATACATGAATGCTTTTAGATATGATAGTTGAAATTAGTAATAAAAATGTTAAATGTGTCATCTTTGTTTTCTAAAGTAAACTAGTCAGACCCTTTCGACTTCGATCCATTCAAGAATATCTCAGAAAAAGTAACATGGGACTCAATGCCATATGTCACAATATTAGGGGATGACATGTAACATCTCAGGTATATATAGAATAATACTTTTTCATATCTATTAATATTTATGAATAATATATTAATTTAATGTATAATGGGATACATTTACTGATAGCGTACTCGACAGGACAAAACTGGTTTCTATGAAATCATACATTGCACACAATATAGAGTTATTCAAAAAAATACAACAATAATTCTATTATTTTAAATGTTAGATAACATCTAGCTATTGTATTAGCATGAATGAACTGAACTAACTATAATATGACTACAAATTTTTGTTAAATGTTATTACATTTATCCAATAAATTTAAGTGGCTCAAAATGCGAATGAATAAAATTTTAAGTATGAAATACTCTAATATTTTTAATAGGTTATTTTACCGCCTTTTGATGGAGAAACCTTTTTGAAGAAAAAAATTTAATCACTTTTATATATTCTGTTTGATAAAATAAACTTATTCTTTAGAATAGGGATATCAAAATTAACATCAGTTGAAATTTTGGTATTTTTCAGATAAAACCCATATTTTTATGAATAGTGAAAAATAAACTTATTCTTTAGAATAGGGACATCAATCTTTTTATAGTTTTTACTCTTTAAAAACTGGTTTTCGGGTTTGGACAATGGGAATTAATTTTTAATTAATTAATACAATTTCTATGTTTTGAATTTAGAATAATGGGTTCCATATTTTTAATTATAAGGTCCGAATTTTGAGAATTGGTACCTTTTATTTTTGGACATTATGAATAGTAACTTTAGTAATTATTTTTATTTACTATGTTTGAAGGGTAAATTAACTAAATAAGGGTAAAAAATAATATTGTAATAATATAACAAATACCCTAAAACATGCACTAATCCTATCAGATGAGATATGTATGACCAATATAATATTTTCGTTGAGATTTTGGCATTTTGGAGCCACTTGGGTGTGAAAATGACATTTTATAATTTTATAATTTTAATAAAAAGAGGAATATAACATAAACATGTTTCTTTTAACAAAACTATCTTAAAATAGGGGTATATAACTTATATATGGGACTATAAAAAGTAATTATAAAGTTAAATATATTTCCTACATCATGGTTTTTAATTTATAATTTTTAGAAGTTTAATAAATAAATTTATTTATGACATAATGATGATGAAGTGTTTACCTTATTAAATAATTATTCAAATAAATGATATTATAAATATAAAAATAAATATAATTTGAACATTTTTATGCCATACAAGAATTTTCTTGAAGAATATTACATATTATCTTCGATTTAATGCCTTTATTTTAAAGTAATCATGTTGTTATGACTTTTTAAAAATCAATTACCAAATAGTATTAGGATTTAAATATATGAGTTCTTGAAAGAAATAATATTTTATTAAATGATATAATAGTCCAAAAATTCTACAATTTTTAAAAATATCATATATAATGTTAAAAATGTCATTAATGATCCACTTTTGGTTCTATTTTCATTTAATAATAACTATAATAACCATATATTATGAAAACACAAGAGGACATGGTAAGATTTAATGTTTTTAACTAAGGGTTAAAGTTAAAAGACAAGGTTAATTTTATGACATAAACATGTCTAAAACAAATATTTTGATTTAATTTTGACCCATAATAATCTTATATTAGAATTATATACCATTGGAGATATTATAAATCTAGAAATAAATTTTTAATAAAATAATATTTCAAGGATTTCGTAAAGTGCCTCTCCTCCCTCTTTTAAAAGGACACCACCTCCACCCACTTACTCAAAACTCTAAAACTCCTTGGATCATTCCAATTATAATCAAATAAGCTTCAAAAATACATCCAATCCTCCTATATTCCTTACCTTGGGCTGAAGGATATTCAAGAAACCCTTTGGGCTCAAATCAAAAGAAGTTAACCGATTTAGAGGTAATATCATCTCTTATGTTTTTTTCCTTTATTTTGATTCTCCACTCCCTATGCTCTACTTATTGTTTTATTACATAAAAAACCAGTATCCACAAGATAATATAATTTTTTTTGATAAGTATTATAACTACACTTACAAACACCTCCATATAATGGATACAGACATACTGTTTCTGTGTACAGAGAACTACTGCCTCACAAAACGATGATTGTTCAATTTTCTCCTACCACCTCTCATAGTGAACATTATGTGGGAACTATATTTATATATAATATATGTTATATTTATATTTTCTAAATTCTTATGTAAGTTTTGTTTACAACATATTTTTATGTATTCCATGATGTGTAGATACGATAATTTAATTTGAGAACGTGTGGACTACCACCCCGTCAAAGTGATATGACTCATTAATTCTATACATGGAAGATATAAAGGATGGTTTTATTAAACATACGAGACATAAATGACATAAATATAATAATGGTATTGTAATAAACATTTATATCATTTAATTATTATTATTTTAATATGAGAAATAAAGGAAAGTAGTGTTCATGCGTATGTATGACCTACCGTCTCCCTGAACGTTGCGTTTCATTTCTTGTATACAAAAAAATGGAAATTATAAATATATATATAATTGATATACATGATATTTAAATTATGAATAATATTTTTTATATGATGGAATTTTGACTACATGGACAGTTTACATAAAAGGAGTTCATTTTCGACTCATGTACCGAGCATCAACAAAATGACCCATTTGAACTTAAATATTAATATAATTTTTAGAAAATGATAATAAGTAATAAAAAATGAATAATAAATATGAAAAACGTTATGAATGAATAATATTTTAACCTTAGTTTATTATTAAGGAATGTAAATAATGAATGAGGCAAGTCAGACTCAAGGTAATAGACTTCATCTCAATCTCCTTTAATTGAGAAATATTTTTATGTTATACACTGCCTTCTTTTATATGTTGTATAATAAAACCCTTTGAATTTTAATTTCATTCAAAGGGAATATTTTATCAATGAAGAATTTACTAAATGATAAGAAGAATTTTTTTTAAAGTATGCGGTGACAAAGACTTCTCTGCCACCCTAAACATTATTTGATATTTGGATTCCTCTATAAGCATTAATATTTTTACAAAGAAAAGAAATACCTTATTCCCTTTTTGGGTGTTCTGGAACTGAAAATGGTTTTGAATGTGGATTTACTATTTCAATATATTTAAATGATATCTTATGATTTCAAATAAAATTTTATGAGTGAAATGTTGATAATTTAAATCATTTAATTATTATGATTATATAATGGTACTTGGACATTTGATGGGTGGTTACATGATAAGGCAAAGATAGGTGCTTATGTGATAAAAAAATACAATTGGTTTTGTGATAAAATAAGGATGGGTGGTTACATTATAACCTCTAATGAATTGGGTATGGAAGTCGGTTGTATGACTATTCAATTTAGTGATATGTGTGGAAGAAAACCATAAGATTATTCCATTTAAGTATGCTTCTGTCCAAAATTACCTATATATAAAATATGATGATTTATATGGGTTTTATGTTAATATTTTGGATACAAACAGGGAATGAAATGATCTTATATTCGGTGAAGTATATTTACTATTTCTTTAAGGTGAAAAGTATTACATTACGATAATGTATTCATAGTTTTCATGTTTTCCTAAGACTAGAATTTTTCCTACTTTGTGTATACATTACTGATATTTTTATTCTCATAAAATGTTTTGATATATTTTTTTATTGTAATAAAATAATAATAGAGTCAAGGATGGGATCAAGGAAAATTTATTTTGTAAAAACATGAAATGATACAATGTTTGTTTTTAAAGAATTTGTTTTTATGAAAAAATAGATATTGAGTAGAAGTGTCTACTTGTAATTTTAAGTTGTTATGTATGATTTATGACCTAATTATATAAATCTCTAAACCTGAAAAGATCTTCAATATGAATAAAGGTCAAATAATTTCTAGATTAAGTAATGCTTAATGTCCGGGCCTTATAGTTGGCATCAGAGGTCCGTTTAGATAAATTTAGAGGTTAGGGTGTTATTTGAGCATAAGTGAAATGTTTTATATGACCACAATAGATAGAATATTATAAATAGTCATAGGTATTTTAATGAAATTGAATGAGTTTTAGATAAATTTAATAATTATATCTTAGTGTTTACCCTCATCATAAGATAGTATATGATGATTTTTCTAATATACTCACACTGATCGTTTTGTTTTTAGTAAATTGATGGATCTAGTAGGCACCAAAGTAAAAATTGATGTTGAAGAAACTTTATTTTATTTATGAATAATCTACCAAATGAAATGGGAGATGTAATGAGAAATCTGGTGGTTATTCTAAACCAACTATATGGAGTCATGATTGAACTCTTGTAACTTGGTTATTTTTCTAAGGCAACATACATGCATGAAATGAATCCCTATAGATGATTATGTAATTGTAATAAAGGAAACTATGTTCAATGAACTTTGTGTCATGTATTTGGAAAGAAACAACTAATAAATAATTTCAAAGGGATGTGAATATCTTATAGATTTTGTAATGAAGGTCATAAAGTAATAACCTGCCATGAAAAAAAGGAGCCCTCAGTGGACTCCTGAAAAGGGAAAGAAGTTTATTTTAAGGGAAAAATTGAATGTTTTAAATGTGGTGTTCATGGTCATTATGAAAATATATTTCTTATGAGGAAGGTTCAGGAATGGTATTAGTATGACAGTAAAAATATATTTTTAGCAATACCTAATTCAATTCTAATTGAAGTGAGGAAACTAAAATTGTCTAATGAAAGTTATGAATTATTTATTAACTAATGTTTTTACATTATTGAATCTCAGAACATTGTTCATGATTTTGTTTATCAGAAATAAGTATTAAAGAATAGGATGAAAAAACATGTGTAAAGAATAATGAAGAATGTTTGAGGATTAATATGTCTATATTTTCCGAATCTAAGAGTGATGTTGGATCTATGGATGATGATATGTTTAATTGTATTAATGATGGCATTACTTTGGAAGATTTATAGTGTGTGTAACCCTAACGATTTTTTATTTAAAAATTTTAATTGAGTAAGAATTATCTTTTTTTTGTGGATGTAGTAATAAATACCCTCTAGGGTTTATATGGTCTTTGAATTAGAGGAAATTATAGGTTATTACATTTCGAAAAGTCATGAGATAATCTTAAGGTTAAATAATGATTTTATCTCATGTTGGGAATGTTATAAGAATTATATAGTTTTAGAAAGAGGACAACACACAATAATGTTGATAAACCATCACGTAAAACAATGTCGTGGAAATTAAACCCACAACCGATGTGCGACAAGGCTTTGTTGCTTACCACTGGCCTATGTGAAGACCCCAGTCAGTATGAATTTTACTTTTTTGGTTGGCGAGTTTATGGAATCAGAATATGCTGATTTGGGGAATTATATTTCCTCACATGGATATACTTGTTATTGGAAACATGAATTAGGTATTAAGTGATAAATGTTATTTTCGGAGACGTTCTCTATTTTTAGAACTTTATATAATCAAGTTAAATTGAATACCATGAGATTTAATTTTAGAATAAAAGTTGAATTTTATTTTAGGAAGAATCTAGGATTTTAAAAGTGGACTTATGGAGAATTAGTGTATTTAATGAGATGATAAATATATATTGTAGAATATGTGATTAGGTCAATTATTTTTTTGTATGATATATTAAGAGTGATTTATATTACTTCGAGATAACTGTTAAAATTTACCTTAGAAAACCATGTGATCAAATCCTTCTGAGTTTTGTGTTTCAATTTTTTTTGTACTATTTTAAATAATTTTAAGTAATTATGTCTCTTGAATGGTCTATATTGGACTTGGGAATTTCTATTTAATCATTTATATTAGAGTTAATATTTCTTCTTATAAAGGATTATTCTTTTTTGGGGCCAATCTGATCTTTTTTCTAACTATTTTTTATTTTGGCTAATATTTCAAGACCTGATTAATAGATAGTTAATATTTTATGATTTAATTGATTTTCTATAAGATGATTCTAGTGATTTCGGTGTGTCCATTTCATCTTCAATACTCATTTTTTGGATAAAAGATGAGTTTGTGTTAGATATTTGTTAAAGGAGGAGATTCTACTTGACAAGTAAGTTTGTTTCCTTATGTTATTATGTAATCTAATAAATTAATTTCTCAACATTATGAAAAGTATATTAAAACAAAAACTTTTTACATTTACTTTTCCTAATGGGAAATCAAGGACTATTTAACCAATCACAAGTTTATGGTTTTCTGGTCATTATCATTCTCCTGATCATTTTTCCATTCACTCTCCATCAGAACATGGAGGTTAGTTTTCTCTTCCATATTCATGTTTTCTTACATGGAATTATACATTGTTTTATTTCTTATTACCTTTTTACTTCCATTTCATATTTTTAAATTGGAAGTTTTATTGATTTTTTTTGATGTAGGGTTTTCAGTGATGTTTCTGAGCCCAATTTTAAAATTGTTTTAGACATAATTTTCAGAAGGGTGGAATGATGTTATATACAAGGTATTTATAGAATAATTCATTTTCATATCTATTAAAATTTATAAAAAAGATATTAATTTTACATTAAATGGGAAGAATTTTCGGATAGCGTACTCGACACGGAACAACTGGTTTCTCCAAAATCTTATGTTACACAGAAAATCAAGTTATACAAAAAATTAATAATACAATAATAATATTATTATTTTAAATTGTAGTTAATTCCTAACCATTGTATTATAAAGAATGAAGAGAACAAAATAATATATTATTACATATGTTTTTTAAATTTTTTTATATTTATCCAATAAATTTTAGATGCTTAGAATGAGAATGAATCAAATTCTAATCATAAAATACTCTAGTATTTTTAAAACGATGTTTTACCACCTTTTAATTGGAAAACCTTCAAAAAATAGTTTTTATCACCTTTATATGTTAAATTTGATTAAATATACTTCTTCTTTAGAATACTAACCTCAAAATTTAATTTGGTTGATATTTCGGTATTTTTCGGATAAAATCCATATATTTTTGAATAGTGATAAATAATGCATTTCAATTCAGAACTACAATTTGATATTATTTATTTATATAGTTATAGTTTTAATTTAATTTGTTTTAAAGTGTAAACGGATTATGTTTTTACCATGTAATACAATTCTTGTCATTGGAAGTAATTTTATATTTTAAATTTGACATAAACACATGTAAATCTTGCGATAGTTTATACTTTTAAAAAACATGCTTTCTGGTTTTGACAAAGAGAATTAATTTTAAATTAATTACATAAATTTATGTGTTTTTAATTTTAAAAAATGTATTTCATATTAATAATCATAATATCTAAATTGTGTATATATGTACCTATTATTTTTGGACAATATGATTAGTAACTTCAGTAATTATTTTTATTTACCTTGGTTAAAGGATAAATCATGTAAATAAGGGTAAAAAATAATATTATAATAATATCAAACAACCCAAAAATGTGTAATAATCCTATTTGATGAGATAATTTCTACCATGAGAATCTTTAGGCTTAATGTTTGACATTTCGTAGCGACTTGGGTGTGAAAATGAAATTTTATAATTTTTTATTTAATGAAAAGGAAAATATAACAAAAACAAGAATATTTTAATAAAAAAATTAATATAGTTTTATATAATTGATATCTTTGACTATAAATATTTATTATAATGATAAAAATATTTTCTAAATCATGATATTTTATTTATAATTTTCAGAAATTAAATAAATAAATTTATTTATGACACAATGATGATGCAGTGTTTACCATATTAAAGAAAGATTCAAATAAGTGATATTATAAATATCAAATTAAATATAATTTAACATTTTTATTATATCAACTAATTTTATGGATGAATATTAAATAATTTTTTTGAGTTAATTCCATTGTTTCTAATTAATGAAATTGTAATGACTTTAATAAACATCAATTACTAAATAGTGTCAAAATTGACATATATGAGTTTTTAAAACAAAAATACCATTTTATTGAATCATATAAGAGTCCTAAAAATATATGATTCGTATAAATGACTTATATAATGTTAAAAATGTAATTAATTATCCACTTTTGGATTTATTGTTATTTTATAGTTACTATAGTAACCATATATTATGAAAATAGTAGAAGACATAGTAAGAGTTATTATATTTAACTAAGGGTTAAAGCTAAAAGATAATACTAATTTAATGACATAATCTTCTATAAAACCAATAGGTTTAGATTATTTAGATCCATAATCATCTTAGTTTCTAATTATATCACTTTTTAGATATTATAATTTAGAAAATCAATTTTGATTAAAATAATATTTCCAGACATTCTTAAAGTGCCCCTCCTCCCTCTTATAACGGGCCACCATATGACAACCCTGCTTTTTATTACAACTTAAACATGCTTTATTACATAAAACTTCACTTGATACAACAAAGAAGATCGAGAGGTTTAGTGTCTTTGGGGCTTAGGATCATTACATAAAAACTTTAAACTTGAAATACAACATCCTTATTGAAAACTTCCTTTACATGACCACTACATTCCTTCGTACTTAGCATTGCATGGGATAACCTGAGGACATGCATAAGAAAAGGGTGAGCTATAAAGCCCAGTAAGGGAGTACACAATGAATAACATGAGGAGTCCAAAACATGTTAGGCAATAGGCATATCAATAGAGCATAAGAGAGACATGAACATAAAGGCATGATGAAGCATGATAATCATAACATGGAAATGTGGCAACAACACTTAACATTGAATTAGCATGAGCCAAGGCTCATTGCACATGGAGCATGAGTAAACCCTCATTGCACTTGAAGCACGAGTAAACCCTCGTTGCACTTGAATTAGAATGAGTCAACACTCATTGCACATGACGTATCATGATACTATACTTTACCCAATGCATTGGAGCGCTATCAGGGCGCACCCTTCTTAAACATTTCATTTCATGCATAAGTGTGCCACATGGATCATAAAACATGGATTCATAAAACATAATCATTTATTCCACGATAAAGGAATGTGGAATTCATACATGAAACTTTACAATCAATAAGTAAACGTGCATAAAGGTGAATACCCTTGATGGAGAAATGGGCATGGTATTCACTACACAATGATATTGGCTTAGAAAATCGGTGTGATTTCGGCAGCGTAACGGCGTGACATAAGAATTCATAAAAAAGGCTGATGAGAGAGAAAGGGGTTCCTCATCATATTTACATGTAATGGACAGTAAGAAGGTCATATAGATACATGTCCCAACAATTGAAAAGGAATTTAGATTCATGATACAAAAGTATTGCTTGAATATAGAAGAGGAGAAAAAGGTTCCTTTCGGAATTTCGGCATAGTAACGGGTGTACATGGGAGGCATTTAATGAGAGAGAAAGGGGTCTCCCATCATTCAAACAATAATAGGGCAGTATGGGAGAGGTGCGAAACCATACTCCAACATTCATAAATGAAATTAAAAGGGCAATACAACTTAAAAAAAAATTGACAAAAATGAGAAAGGAAGAAAAAACCCTTACTTGGAAGTGTGCTTCCAAAGGATAGAGAGAGGCTTGTGAGAGGATTCTTGGGAGCTTGGGGCACCTTGAGAGGATTCTAGAGAGAGTGGGGCAGAGGTTGGACGAACTTCAAGGGCTTTGAGTGAGGAGGAAGTGGGAGCTTGGGTGGGTTTATATAGGAAAGGTGAGAGAATTCTTTATTATTTAGGTTTGGGACCCCTTATATTAAAATAATCCAAACCACAAACCATCCCATGGTATTTGCCCATGGTTTCTGGAAAAGGAGAGAGGAAAATAATATTTTATAAGGCCAAGGTCCGAACTTATTAAAAAATTAGAGTTGCTTATGTGGAGGTGAGTCACACTCCCATGGAAATTAATTTAAAAAGGCAAAGTGTTGAATAAGTCTTGAGGGCTCCATTAATGCTTTGAAAAGTGAGTCAAACAAACCCAAAACCTCATTATTTTAATGATAAAACACATATTGACCGAACATAAGGATTATGGTATTTTATTACTTCACCATTGGGTCATTATGATGTCATAAAACACATTATATATTTAAATGGTATTTAATTTTTACCCAAAAATTTGACTGTCTCAGAAAATTATGAAAAATTCACCGTTGGATAATTTCGACGTCCTGATTCCAAAAATAATATTTATTTTATATAAATAATTTTCTAAATATGTGAATTTTCACTTTTAAAATAAAAACCGATATTTATAAAAAAATTCACGGGTTTTGACAGAAATGGCTTTCAAACCTCAATAAAAATTTTAATTGCATTCATAAAATTATAAGATCATTTATATTTAATAAAAGTTAATTTAATATTAATAATAATATTTTATTAAAATATTATTTAATTCAAAAATCCTTTAATTTAATAAAATATAATTCTTAATTAAATAATAACTAAAAACATCATTTGTACTATAAAAACTAATTACAATGCATCAAAAATGACTAGAAATTATATTCATTATTATATACAAAAATAATGTACATGAACATGGTGCTACTTATTTGTTACATAACCCCTTAAAATAGCCGCATAAGACCTAAGGGTAAGGTGTGCGATGGTGACAGACTCTTGGGGTTGCTCGGATAACATCGCTCGAGTGGTAATCTCTATCAACTTCCATTTTTCCCGTAGACGATCACGTTCGAGCTTGACTTGATGAAGCTCAGCTTGGTCTTGGTCAAGGGCAAAGCCCAAAGACGCCACCTCCTTTCCGAGCTCCGACAAATGGGCTTCGTAAGGGGCAATTCTACTGGATGAGGCCATCGCTTCCTTTGTCTGAGTAGAAAAATTGGTTCGTTAAAGCCTTATATTTAAACTACCCAGATGATCACTGTTCAACGGCTATAAAAGTAACGGTCACAAATCTTGACATCATATAAAAACATAAAGGAACATTTAACTGGATCAAGAGGGATTTTCCATTAATGAAATTTTGGGTCGTTACAACATTCCCCCCTTAAGAAATTTCGCCCTCGAAATTTTCCTTTTCCCACACTAAAAAAATGTGGGTAACTTAGCTTCATCATATCCTCCGACTCCCAAGTTGCTTCTTCAAACTTGTGGTTTCTCCACAACACCTTGACGAGGGGCATTGTCTTATTTCGTAGAACTTTTTCTCTACGATCTAAGATCTTCACTGGTTGCTCCTCATAAGAAAGATCGTCTTCTAATTGTACCACCTCAGAAGAGAGTACATGTGAAGGGTCTGGTATGTACTTTCTTAAGAGGGATACATGAAAGACATCATGCACCTTGGCCATAGTAGGTGGAAGTGCTAGTCGATAGGCCACAGCCCCAACACGATCAAGAATCTCGAAGGGGCCGATGTACCTTGGACTTAACTTCCCTTTCTTTCCAAACCTCATGACCTTCTTCCACGGAGATATGCGTAAAAACACCATGTCTCAGACTTTAAACTCAAGGTCTCGTCGACGATTATCTGCATAACTCTTCTGTCAACTTTGGGCTGCCTTGATATGCTGCTGAATGGTTTTCACCTTCTCCACCATTTATTCGACCATCTCTGGTCCAAGCAGCTTACGTTCACCAACCTCATCCCAACATGCCGGTGTTATACACCTTTTCCCATACAGGGCTTCATATGGTGCCATTTGGATGCTTGAGTGGAAACTATTATTATAAGAGAACTCAACCAGAGGAAGATGCTGATCCCATCCTCCTTTAAAGTCCATTGAGCACGCTCTCAACATATCCTCAAGTGTTTGGATAGTCCGCTCGGATTGGCCATCAGTTTGAGGATGATAGGCCGTACTGAAGTTCAGTTCAGTATTCATAGCATGTTGAAGACTCTTCCAAAACTTAGAGGTAAATCTTGGATCTCGGTCAGACACAATAGATAGTGGTACCCCATGCAACCGTACCACTTCCCTGATATATATCCGTGCCAGTTGATCCAAAGAGAAATCCTCTCGAATAGCAATGAAGTGTGCAGTCTTTGTAAGACGATCCACAATAACCCAGATTGCATTGTTGCTTTTGGATGTCCTTGGAAGTCCAGTGACGAAGTCCATGGTGATGTTCTCCCATTTCCATTCTGGTATGGGCAATGGTTGCATCATCCCCTTAGACTTCTGCCTCTCTGCCTTCACTTGCTGACACACCAGGCACTTTGATGTATATTCGGCGATCTCCTTCTTCATATTATCCCACCAAAAGTTTTCTCGGAGATCTCGATACATCTTTGTGCTTCCTGGGTGAATAGAGAAATTTGAACTATGTGCATCATCCAAAAGTTCCTTCTTCAGCTCCGAACTTGATGGGACACATAGTCTTTTCCCAAACCGCACAATTCCTTCTTCATTAACATTAAACTCTGAGGATTTTCCCTTTTTGATAGCTTCCACTTTTTCTTGGATTCTCGCATCATCCTTTTGAACATCCTTTAACCTTTCCAAAAGAGATGGTTGAGCAATCATTTGTGAAAGGATTGATGATGTTCCCTTCTTTATGATTCCCACGTCCATCTTCATCAAGTCTAAGAAGATTGGATCCTTCTCAATTCTCATCATTGATAGAATTGCTGGATCCTTTCTACTTAGGGCATCCGCCACCTTGTTCGCCTTCCCAGGGTGGTAATGTATTGAACAGTCATAATCCTTTATGAGCTCTATCCATCTTCTCTGGCGCATATTAAGCTCTTTCTGTGTGAATATATATTTAAGACTCTTGTGGTCAGTATATATCTCACATTTCTCTCCATAGAGATAATGCCGCCAGATTTTCAAGGAAAAGATCACCGCCGCCAACTCCAGATCATGCGTTGGATAGTTTCGCTCATGGATTTTCAACTGTCTTGAGGCATAGGATATCACTTTATCATTCTGCATCAGCACACATCCTAAGCCCTTCTTCGAAGCATCACTGAATACCACAAAAAGCTCCCCACTTGTGGGTAAAGTGAGCACAGGTGCAGTGATAAGCCTCCTTTTCAACTCCTTGAAGCTTTCTTCGCATTCATCACTCCAAGCAAACTTTACTCCCTTTCGAGTTAGCTTGGTAAGAGGGTTGGACAATCGTGAGAAGTTTCTCACAAATCGTCGATAATATCCAGCTAACCCCAAGAAGCTACAGATATCAGTTACCGATGTTGGCCTCGGCCATCCCTCAATTGCATCTGTTTTGGAGGGGTCCACAGATATCCCATTGCTTGTGATGATATGGCCCAAGAATGAGACCTCCTTCAACCAGAACTCACACTTGCTGTACTTGGCATAGAGCTTCTCCTTGCGCAAAGTCTCCAGTACAGTTCTTAAATTCTCCTCATGGTCCTCCTTGGTTTTGGAGTATATTAGAATATCATCTATAAAGACTACCACAAATTTATCTAGGTAATCTCTAAAGACTCTATTCATCAAGTCCATGAATATTGCTGGAGCATTGGTGAGTCCAAAAGGCATTACTATGAATTCATAGTGCCCGTACCTTGTACGAAAAGCCGTCTTGGGGATATCTTCCTTCTTCACCCTTACTTGATAATATCCCGACCGCAAGTCGACCTTGGAGAAGTATTGTGCTCCACGCAGCTGATCAAACAAGTCATCGATTCTTGGGAGAGGATACTTGTTCTTTATCGTGATTTTGTTAAGTTCACGATAATCGATGCAAAGCCGCATTGACCCATCCTTCTTCTTGACGAAGAGGACTGGTGCACCCCATGGTGATGCACTTGGGCGTATAAACCCTTTATCCAGATTCTCCTGTAGTTGTTTCTTCAGTTCTTCAAGCTCAACCACAGCCATTCTATATGGAGTCTTGGATATTGGTAGCGCCCCAGGTATAAGTTCAATTGAGAACTCAACATCTCTTCTTGGAGGAAGACCAGGAAGTTCCTCGGGAAATACTTCAGCGAATTCCCTCACAATAGGCATTTCTTCAAGGGTGGTTTCTTCCTTGGACTCAATCATCTGGGCCAGATATGCGTGCTCATAAGGCAGTAATATCCATGCTTGAGATGATGGAGTTAAAGGAGATTCATCTTCCTCCTGACACTTGTAAAGAATCGGGGGTCGATTCTCCATATGGAGTGTGATTTCCCTCTCCCGACAATTTATGTTGGCTCTATATAAGGAAAGCCAATCCATGCCAAGAATTGCATCAAATTCCACCAAAGGGAGTATGATGAGGTTCGCCGGGAAATTAAATCCACAGATTATAACAGGGGAGGACTTATACTCATGGGATGCAATGATTGCCCCATTTGCTGTACTCACCGACATATTTACTTCCAGGATTTGTGGTGGTGCAGGGATTGTTCTACTAAACTTTTGAGATATAAAAGAATGCGTAGAACCTGAATCAAAAAGTACGTTCGCTATTCTTGAATGAATAACTAGCGTACCTGTCACCACTTCGTTGTCGGGGTTCACTTCGGCAGAAGTGATGGCAAAAGCTCTTCCTTGCTGTCTTGGAGGTTGTTGATTGCCTCCGATAACCCTTGGATTAGGGCACTGATTCGCAAAATGACCCGGTTCTTTGCATTTGAAGCATTGAACAACGCGTTGAGGTTCGAACGGAGCGTTCCTCCCCTCCGTCGCAGCCGCGGGTCCTTCTTGCTGACAGTTAACAGCTAGGTGCCCTTCTCTTCCACACTTGAAGCATTTTCTTGTCCCCCTAAGGCAATTTACAGGGTGCTTTTTTCCACACTTTTGGCAAGTGGGGTGCGGGAATTTCTTAGCGCCGTTGGATTTATCCATCGGACCACCAGCATTGAAGTACACCTTCCGCTTCTTGTCCCCATGATACTCCTGTGATTCTCCGATCTCCATTTCAACCTTGAGGGCACATCAGACAATTTCCTCATAGCTGTCGAAGTCACGGATCGCTAATGCTTTCCGCAAGCTAGGCTTCAGCCCACCAAAGAAGCGGTCAACCTTGCATTCGGGGGTAACGACAAAGCCGGAAGCGTATCGTGCAAGCCTTGTGAAGTTTGCCTCGTACGCTCCCACAGATTCCTCATCTTTCTGCTTGAGGGAAAGGAAGTCCCTTTCCATCTTAAGACGGAGGGTGCGTGGAAAATATTTATCAAAAAACATCTTCCGGAATACCTTCCATTCCAAAGCCTGGATATCCTCCTCAGGCTTCGTATTTTTGATCAACGTCCACTATTGATCAGCTTCACCCTCCATACGATAAGCCGCCAGGAGAACCTTCTCTTTTTCAGAGCATTGGAGGATGGAGAATATCTTTTCAATGGAGTTGATCGATTGTTCAGCAATCGTGGGATCGGATGATCCACTAAAAGTAGGAGGCCTTTGTCTCATGAAGCTTTCAATAGCGAATTGTTCTTTCTTAGGGGGGGGGGGGTTGAACGTTCCTCTTGACCAGTGTTTCTATTCAAAACTTGAGTTAACTGAGAGAGAAGCGTGAAAAAGTTCGCGATTCCCGCTCCCATTGGATTGGGCATCTCATTGGTACAATCATCACAATGATCTTCACAACGGTTGTTAGCCCGAGTTCTCCTATTACCGGCCATTGGCTGGAATAAAAGGAATGTTAGGGGTAACACATAAAGGGTAATCCAAAGACAAAAGTTGATAACTTATAAATAAACTTTAATCTCATTAACTCATGAGTCTATAGGATTCAATCCAGGCTTTTCATGATCTTCCTTCTAACATATATTCTTAGGGGCATTTTTCCCTTAATAAGGGTTCATACTAAGATTGTGAATTTATCAAAACATATCCCCCGGGAGTGTCGTAACCAAGAGTGCAGCAAGGCCCGTTGTCGTGCACCAGTTCCCGTTCGAGTCTAGCTCAAAGCGTTGTTTTCGGGTTTTACCCCTAGGATACATCTATGCCAGAGCCGCCTCTACCTGCTCGTATCCAGACAGGGATGTATTTGTTTGATAAACCACTCACTTAGTATTTACCAAAACTTAGGGATGTTTTTATTATGATTAGTCTTGTATCTAAGGCTTTAATAGGGTTTCCTAATCCCAAAAATAACTAAACCTATCCTCTGATACCAACTATGACAACCCTGCTTTTTATTACAACTTAAACATGATTTATTACATAAAACTTCACTTGATAAAACAAAGAAGATCGAGAGGTTTAGTGTCTTTGGGGCTTAGGATCATTACATAAAAACTTTAAACTTGAAATACAACATCCTTATTGAAAACTTCCTTTACATGACCACTACATTCCTTCGCACTTAGCATTGCATGGGATAACCTGAGGACATGCATAAGAAAAGGGTGAGCTATAAAGCCCAGTAAGGGAGTACACAATGAATAACATGAGGAGTCCAAAACATGTTAGGCAATAGGCATATCAATAGAGCATAAGAGAGACATGAACATAAAGGCATGATGAAGCATGATAATCATAACATGGAAATGTGGCAACAACACTTAACATTGAATTAGCATGAGCCAAGGCTCATTGCACATGGAGCATGAGTAAACCCTCATTGCACTTGAAGCACGAGTAAACCCTCATTGCACTTGAATTAGCATGAGTCAACACTCATTGCACATGACGTATCATGATACTATACTTTACCCAATGCATTGGAGCGCTATGAGGGCGCACCCTTCTTAAACATTTCATTTCATGCATAAGTGTGCCACATGGATCATAAAACATGGATTCATAAAACATAATCATTTATTCCACGATAAAGGAATGTATAATTCATACATGAAACATTACAATCAATAAGTAAACGTGCATAAAGGTGAATACCCTTGATGGAGAAATGGGCATGGTATTCACTACACAATGATATTGGCTTAGAAAATCGGTGTGATTTCGGCAGAGTAACGGCGTGACATAAGAATTCATAAAAAAGGCTGATGAGAGAGAAAGGGGTTCCTCATCATATTTACATGTAATGGACAGTAAGAAGGTCATATAGATACATGTCCCAACAATTGAAAAGGAATTTAGATTCATGATACAAAAGTATTGCTTGAATATAGAAGAGGAGAAAAAGGTTCCTTTCGGAATTTCGGCATAGTAACGGGTGTACATGGGAGGCATTTAATGAGAGAGAAAGGGGTCTCCCATCATTAAAACAATAAGAGGGCAGTATGGGAGAGGTGCGAAACCATACCCCAACATTCATAAATGAAATTAAAAGGGCAATACAACTTAAAAAAAATTGACAAAAATGAGAAAGGAAGAAAAAACCCTTACTTGGAAGTGTGCTTCCAAAGGCTAGAGAGAGGCTTGTGAGAGGCTTCTTGGGAGATTGGGGCACCTTGAGAGGATTCTAGAGAGAGTGGGGCATAGGTTGGACGAACTTAAAGGGCTTTGAGTGAGGAGGAAGTGGGAGCTTGGGTGGGTTTATATAGGAAAGGTGAGAGAATTCTTTATTATTTAGGTTTGGGACCCCTTATATTAAAATAATCCAAACCACAAACCATCCCATGGTATTTGCCCATGGTTTCTGGAAAAGGAGAGAGGAAAATAATATTTTATAAGTCCAAGGTCCGAACTTATTAAAAAATTAGAGTTGCTTATGTGGAGGTGAGTCACACTCCCATGGAAATTAATTTAAAAAGGCAAAGTGTTGAATAAGTCTTGAGGGCTCCATTAATGCTTTGAAAAGTGAGTCAAACAAACCCAAAACCTCATTATTTTAATGATAAAACACATATTGGCCGAACATAAGGATTATGGTATTTTATTACATCACCATTGGGTCATTATGATGTCATAAAACACATTATATATTTAAATGGTATTTAATTTTTACCCAAAAATTTGACTGTCTCAGAAAATTATGAAAAATTCACCGTTGGATAATTTCGACGTCCTGATTCCAAAAAATAATATTTATTTTATATAAATAATTTTCTAAATATGTGAATTTTCACTTTTAAAATAAAAACCGATATTTATAAAAAAATTCACGGGTTTTGACAGAAATGGCTTTCAAACCTTAATAAAAATTTTAATTACATTCATAAAATTATAAGATCATTTATATTTAATAAAAGTTAATTTAATATTAATAATAATATTTTATTAAAATATTATTTAATTCAAAAATCCTTTAATTTAATAAAATATAATTCTTAATTAAATAATAACTAAAAACATCATTTGTACTTTAAAAACTAATTACAATGCATCAAAAATGACTAGAAATTATATTCATTATTATATACAAAAATAATGTACATGAACATGGTGCTACTTATTTGTTACATAACCCCTTAAAATAGCCGCATAAGACCTAAGGGTAAGGTGTGCGATGGTGACAGACTCTTGGGGTTGCTCGGATAACATCGCTCGAGTGGTAATCTCTATCAACTTACATTTTTCCCGTAGACGATCACGTTCGAGCTTGACTTGATGAAGCTCAGCTTGGGCTTGGTCAAGGGCAAAGCCCAAAGACGCCACCTCCTTTCCGAGCTCCGACAAATGGGCTTCGTAAGGGGCAATTCTACTGGATGAGGCCATCGCTTCCTTTGTCTGAGTAGAAAAATTGGTTCGTTAAAGCCTTATATTTAAACTACCCAGATGATCACTGTTCAACGACTATAAAAGTAACGGTCACAAATCTTGACATCATATAAAAACATAAAGGAACATTTAACTGGATGAAGAGGGATTTTCCATTAATGAAATTTTGGGTCGTTACACACCAACTCCACTCACTTACTCACACCTCTAAATCCCATTCGATCATCCAAATCCTAATCCAATAATTTACCAAAATCCCTCCCCTACTCCTAGAACCCTTACCTTGGGCAGAAGTCTATTCAAGATAGCCTTTTGGCTCAAATGAAAAAAGTTATCCGATTTAGAGGTAACATATTCTCTCATGTTCCTTTCCTTTATTTTACTTCTCAACTCCATTTTCTCTTATTATAATTTTATTAGATAAAAAACCAATATAAATAAATATACTGTGATGATTTTATTGGATTTATTTGAACTGCACGTACACACACCTACATCTAATGGATATAAACATATTGTTTCCGTGTACGACAAACTATTGCCTCACGAAAAGATGATTGTTCAATTTTGTCTTACCACCTCTCATGGTGTCTATTATGATGGAACTATATTTATGTATGATATATATTTTATTTATACTGTCTCTATTTTATGTACTTTTTCTTTACAACATACCTTTATGCTTTCCATGATGTGTGAATACGATAATTTCTTTTAAGGAAGTGTGGACTACCGCCCCTCAAAGTGATATGACTCATTCATGGTATAGATGGAACATATAAAGGATGGTTTTATTAAACATATTATACATACATGACATAAATGTCATATTGGTTTTATAATATAAATTTATATCATTTGATTATTATTCTTTTAATATGAAAAATAAATGAAAGTAGCGTTCATGCGTACAAAGGATCTACCATCTCCATGAACAGTGCATTTATTTTCCCCAAATATTATGAAAATTATAAAAACATATATACTAGATTTATATGATTATTAAATAATGAATAATATTTCAGAGATGATGGCATTTTGACTACATAGACAATTTATGTCAAAACAAGTTCATTTTCTACTCATGTATCGAACATAAAAAATAGACCATATGAAATTAGATAATTATATAATTATTTTCCATGATAATAAGTAATAGAAAAAGAATAATAAACATAAAAAATGTTCTGAAGAATGTATAAATTAACCTATGTTTTTAGTCATGAATATAAAGAATGATCGAGACAAGTCAGACCCAAGGTAAAGGACTTCATCTCAATATCCTTTCATTGAGGATTATTTTGATGTTATACACCATCTTATATTATACGTTGTATAATAAAACCCTTTGAATTTTAATTTCATACAGATGGATTCTTTTTTATATGAAGCATTAACTGAACTTCTAAATGTAATGTTTTTAATGTATGCGGTTACAACGACATCTCCACCACCTTAGTTATTATTTTATGTTTGGATTCCTCTATAAGCCTTAATATTTTTAAAAGGAAAATAAATCCCTTATTCCCTTTTTTGGTGTTTTGGAATTGAAAATGGTTTTGAAATTAGATTTACTATTTCAATATCTTGAAATGGTTTCTTATGACTTCAAATGAAATTTTATGAGTGAAAAGTTGATAATTTCAATATTTTATGTGTTATGATTATTTAATGGTACTTGGACATTTGATGAGTGGTTATGTGATAAACCAAATATGGGTGGTTATGTTATAAACTAAATATGGGTGGTTTTGTGACAAACCAAGGATGGGTGGTTACGTTATAACATCCAATGCATTGGGTATGGAAGCTAGCCATATGGAGATTCCATTTAGTGATATGTGTGGAAGTCAATCATGTGGTTATTCCATTTATGTATGTTTATGTCCCAAGTTACCTATATATTTCATATGTTTCGTTCTATGGGATTTATGGTAATATTTTGGTTACAAAAATGTTATGCAATGAGATTATATTAAGTGAAGTATGTTTAATACTTCTTAAAGATGAAAAGTATTACTTTATTATAAAGTATTCATGGTTTTGATGTTTTCACAAGACTAGTAGTTTTCATTCTTTGTGTACCCATTTTTGGGATTTTTATGCTCATCACAAGTTTTGAATTGTTTTCATAGGACTTAAAGAAGAATAGATTGAAGTATGGGTTCATATAAATGTTATGTTGTTAAAACATGAAACGATAACATGTTTCTCTTTAATGAATTTCTATTTTATAAAAAAAATTATAGCTACTAGATATTTCGACTTTTAATATTTAAGTTGTTATGTAAGAGTTATGACCTAATTCTCTAAATATCTAAACCTGAAAAGATCCTGAATTTGAATTAAAGTCAAATTAATGACTTATCTCAATATTATATAATGTTTAAGGCTGGTGACTTATATGACATGCCTAGAATCAGAATGGTAAAAGGGGATTCCATTACCAATATAAAATTTATAAAGGTATCTATTCCTTGTATCACATAATAGGGTAACCATGACCAATATCACATAATAGGGTCTCATGTACAGTATCACATAATAGTAAGGGACTCCATTTCTGATATTAAGTGTAGGGATGCGAAGCATGGTATCACATATATGAACTCCATGCCTGATATTACTTATCCGGTCACCATACACCTATCAAATATATATGTAAGGCGTGTCATTCCCATTTAGTGTTATGCAGAAAGGACATCTAACCATTTATATTTAACATGAATAAGGGTCATCATACCCAATTACCATATTGAATGAGGGTCTTCATGCCTAGTTAAGTATAACAAGGGTCTTCATTTCCCTATAATTTAATAACGGTCTACATGCCCATAAATCAATAGTGATAATAATCATTGGATATAATACATGCAATTGGGAAAGTCATAATTTATTAACATTTAACTATAACAAGGTTTTAAGCATTGATCCATTTAATTCACATAATGCGGTCATACCACTCAATTTTAATTAAATGAATTATAAATTATAAGGTATTTGTGTATGACACACCACTACATCCATCCATTTTCAATATGGTATCATCATTTTGGAGTAGAACAAAACACACCAAATGTGATTCGGGTATAAGTGCTTGAATGGAAATTTGGAATATGGAGAGCACCCCCAAGGGATTCCTCACTCTATGGTATATAATCTCTAGTTTTATTTGGGTTCTAACAGGTGATTTGGTTCCAAGAAAGGTAACCGATTTCATATATATTAAAATTAGGATTAATACTTGGTGAAACTGGCATGAGACATATATCACATATTAAAAAACATCAAGACATGAAGGAATAATTAGTAGACCACCTACCTCATGATCCTAAAAATATCCTTATCCAATATTAGCCTTTAGTTTGGCCTAGATCAGAAGAAATATGAGAAATTTAGGAATTCAATGGAAATAGATCCTATGAGATTGTATCTAAATAGAGAATTTGATGGAAAGAATAATGTCCAAACTAGACTAAGGATTAAAGAGCTCACCTGGAAAAATCTAATTATCCCAGCAGATGATGAATCATACATCAATTGGAGGAGATATTTAAGAACCTAGGAGGAGCCAAGGTGAGAACTCAATATGTGAAAAAAACCATTGTATGCTAGAGAATGGAATAAAAATTGGATTTGGTGTGAATTTATTATATTTAAAGGAAAAATGGTAATTTTTACCAAATATTTTCATCCCATGGTTTGATCGCACAAATGGACGAAACATGCACCAATTGTGTGATGACCACTTACTAAAGAAGAGACCTGGACAGTTGGGCTGCATAGTCTAAGAAATCATGTACCAAACATGCCATTCTACTCTACTAAAAACAAAAGTGTTTATTCATGGCCCTACATCCCTGGTTGGATGGTTTCATTATACCATGCATCCCCCCTTATTTTCACTATCAATACTTACATGGTTAGGGGAAACTATATGACCTTCCCCACACATTTTCTCTTAGATGTACGACCAGTCTATTTTCCCAAAAAAGTCAAGCTCTGGGCTCCGAAAAATCCCCAACCCCCCACCAATACTTGTGACTTTATTATGTGTCCATATTAGGTAAACAAGAGTTTGATTGAAATTTAAAGGATATTTACATCGTATAAATACTGGGATCTTACAGTATTCATCCTTAAAGGAACTCATCCCCAAGTTCAACTTCAATGTGAAAATAACTTCATCTGAGAAAAATTTTGACAACTGAGCACACACACTGGCCTCCCACTCTCAATTTTCATATTATACCTAGCCATGATACCATAACACCCACACTAAATAGACATATTGGACTCATTGAGACTTTATGCTCTGGTAAACTTTTTGCATAATATATAACTCAAAAGAATCATCAATAACTAGCTCAAAATCATTAGGATAAAAAGTATGAGACAAGTCAGTGTGGTATCAGCGAAGGTGTGAAACTATGTAGACATCATGCATGGCACGATACCATTGAGATAATAAAAACTGATAGGCTAATAGCCCGACTCTCCCCAGAATCTCAAATATACAAAAAAAATCATGGTGAAAACTTTCATTGACTCTATATATGTCAATACCCATGTTTGGGTGATACCTATAAGAAAATAGGATCCCTGACCTTGAACTCCAAGGTCATTGACGATGATTACCATAACATTTATGTCTACTATAAGAAATATACATATGATTCCAGATTATCTATACCTTTTATGAGGTATCTTGAACAAGATGAGGCCCCAGTGGAACTGCCTCTCCTAACTCTTTCCAGCACAGGGGTGAACGACATGAACTATTAAATGAGGCCTTATATAGATATATCCGAATCATCGTGTAAAGACCCGTAAAATTCAAGGGAAATTTTTTATTAATTTTTTTTGGAATTTTGCAAGAGCGCGGTTTCTGACGGCACCTGATTCGGAGGCCCGGTGTGCCCGGAATCAATTTCCGAAGTTTGGCTCGGGTACGTTCAGTGAAAAAACGAGCGAGAATTTCTAACTTTTGAACCGGTGCTCGGAATCGAATTCTGAGGGCACCGATGAACCCGCAGTGCCGGTAATTGCTCAGGAACGCCTTTTTTGGAGTTGCGTTTGGTTAGGAGGAGTTTTTTTTAAAAAAAAGTGGTTAAATGAAGAATGAAATAAAAATTTGTGTTACAATTTTTATTTCATATCTATGTGGTTTAACCCTAAGTGGGGGAAGTTGGGGTGGGACCCATGAGCTCCTAACTACCCACTTAAGGATAAATGTGAGGTGGGGCCCACACGAGCCCCCAACCTTTCACTTTCCCTAACTCACATAAACTCCTATCTTTAATTGAGTAACTCTCCCTCATTTATTTTTTTTGACAACCCTTGTTATTAATTAGGTGTTTTAAGTTTGAATTTAAAAAGTTAAATTGCATGGCTTGAGTTATAAAAATAAGATGGGTTTTATTTTTATTGGGTTGGAAGCTTGCTGTGTTAGGAGGTGTTGAGGGAGAGGTCTCCACTTGAAGAGAAATCTACCCTCGACGAAGAACGTGAAGGACATCTCCAAACATGGAACAACGTCTTCTCGACGAAGAATGTCATTTCCAAAGATGAACGTGAAGTTTCCAACGTCGATCCCTTCTTGGATGCCTTTTTCCCACTCCTTCTGGAATAAAGAAGCGAGCGCCATTCACGAAGAACGCCGACGTCGTCAACGACTTCTCTTTTCCGATGTCGACGAAACGCCGCCGCCTTTCCGAGACTTCATCAACACATAACAGAAAGCGATGTAGGGGTTCTTGAGTTCGTTGTTTACTTTTTATTTTGGCATTCCACAAACATTTCTAAGCCAATTGATAACAAACTAACGGGAGAAGGCCGGACCGCACGAACACGACCGACCCTCCTCCCATCGTGGTTTAGTATTATTGTGGATTGAAACGGGGTAACGCGGTGCCATTTCAACACGCGGAAAATAAATAATTAAGGCTGGTTTGGGTCACAACGAATAAATGCAGTGCTATAATGTTGCGCCACTGAAATCGGATGAGACCGCGGCCGGAGTCGGGCCGCGGCGGAGGGGCGCGGCGCCGTCACGCTGCGCAAATCGTAAGGGCCGAGCAAGAAGGGGCGGCCGGAAAACCGGCCGCCGGTGGATAAGGAGGAGCCGCGGCACTTCGGCCGCGGCGGAGAAACCAGGGGCGGCCGGCTTCGCCGGCCGCCGCATAATAATGGAAGGCGACCGGCCGTGTCGGCCGCCGGCTTACAAAGGAAGCGGGACCCGCAGGTCCCGCATGTGATGAAAATGGCCGGCTTAATGCCGGACGTGATCCATTAAATCCGGGGGATTGAAACCCCCGGTAGCCTATGAGTCAGCCCCCCACCTGCGGTGGGGGCTGTTTAAAACAAATATAAGGGCGCGGCATATTGCCGCTCCGCCCCCCCCGTTTCACACGCTCGACCGGACAGCCAAGCTTCCTCCGGCCACACGGCCAGGCAGTGCCGCGCAGGCCGAACCGGGCTGGGTCGCTGGGCCGCCAGACCGGGTCGGGCCGGGTCGCGCCTGCCGGGCCGGGTCGTGCCGGGCCTGGTCGACCCGGACCCCCCGTTTTCGGATCGTTTCAGTCAAATACTCATAACGTGAGCTACGGACCTCCGATCGACTAACCGTCTACGGAAACACGATCCTTGGATCGAGACAGTCGTTTTGGTATATCGCACTCAAGGTTTCGGAGAACTTTGGGTTCGACCGGGTTGGTTCGTACACGAAGCCAACCGGGCCCTTGGAGCGGAAACGCTCATATCTTGAGCTACGGACGTCCGAATGACGTGCCGTCAGCTTTGTTGAGTTCCTCTTAGTGAGACGGATCTTTTGGCATACTCCGCCCAAGGTTTGGACGCAGGTGGGGTACGGTTGGGTTGGTTTTTCCTTAAAAACCAACCGGGTCCCTGGGACGAAAAAGCCAATAACTCTCAGACCGGGCGTCCGATCGACGCGCAGTCTGTTACGTTGAGTTCCTGTTGGCGATACAGAACTTTTGGATACAACAACTCTAGAATTAGTGACAGTTGATGTATCAGCCTCTCGGCTCGTGGAGCGGACACTCCCGAACGAGCTTGCTGTGTGCGGAAACCCTAGTGCTGGCTGCGTTTGTTACTGCGACTGTGACTGCTACTGCTACTGCTACTGCTACTGTGACTACGATGACGACAGTACAGAGATCCTGTGTGGATTCGACGACGACGACTACCGCACTCAGCGATCCTACGTGGATTAGTGCTACAGGTCCTGTGTGGGCCCGATCCTGTGTGGGTCTGATCCTGTGTGGGTCTTTGCGCTCAGCGGTCCTGTGTGAACCAGTGCCTACAGATCCTGTGTGGGTCCGATCCAATGTGGGTCCTTGCGCTCAGCGGTCCTGTGTGAACCAGTGCCTACAGGTCCTGTATGGGCCCGATCCTGTGTGGGTCTTTTGCGGGGGTTAGTTACCTATCGATCCTTCGTGGGTCCGACGACTTAGATGGATCAGAGATAATCTTTATCGTCTTTCGAAGAAGTATACCTGTGTGAGGTGAATCCTGTTGCTTTCTTGTGTGGATTGTGTTGTGCTATCCGGTGTGGATTACATTTTACTTTCTGTGTGGAATACGTTTACTTTCCTGTGTGGACTGAGTTGTACTTGGGCTCGGAGGTTGGAGCGTTTTTGAAATTGATGACTTAGGTATATGTATGGGCATATACCTATGCAGTGTCGGTTGTTACTTCGTGATTGTACCTTTCTTTGTAGTTTATCCTTTGTGGATTTTGAGAGACCTTCAGGAGTCTCGGGGTCCCTACTGAGTAGCTTATACTCACCCCTGCACGGGCTATGCCCACACTACGTTGTGTTGGTTGCAGACGACGGACAGCGTTGATCTTGGCTGAGGCTTGCAGAGCAGGACGGTACCTGGAGGTGGACCACTGGGCGGGATGTGCTCGGAGCGGACGGCGGGACCCGAGGAGCAGTGGAGATAACTGTACCCACCCTTCAGGTGGGATTTCCAGTGGACAGCTCGGTGTAGCGGCTTTACTTACAGTTGTTGTTTTCCCTTTCGAGTTGTACTTTACTTTCAGTTTGGGTTTGTATACTGGCCCATTTAATTTTCCGCACTTTCAGTTGTACTCTTCTTTTGCTTAGTGTTTACTTTCCGCTTGCTTACTATGTGGTGTTTGTTTACTTTACAAAGGCAATGCCTTCCCTTTTTACCGGAATTTACGCCTTGGTGCTAGTCGCCAGCCCCTGGCCTATGGAAGGCGGGCTTGGGGTAGTCACGGCACGGATCCCGAGGGCAGGTCGTGACAAATTGGTATCAGAGGAGTTCAGTTCTACCGCGAAATTTGATCTTTTCTATGTGAAGTAATAATGTTTAGAATATTGAGTGTGGTTATCAGTCCAGGGAGTCCAGTGTTGGTGCGGCGGCCGACGTATCCGTACACCAGGACCCGGACTTCTGATTTCCGACTTAATGCACGAAAACATTGATTGCGTGTGTGTTTCAAAGTTTTCTTTGTGATTTCTTTGTGTCAGCTCACCAGGTATACTGTTTGACTGTGGCGCACCTATTTCCTATTTAGGATGGCCCCACGACGGTAGCCAGCTAGGGTTCCGAGAGTCGAGTGTGACGACAGCCCACCGAGCGACGAGGCCTCGGTGTAGGGACCTTTGTCATCAGTGGCACCGGCGGTAGCACTACCCGCCGAGCCCCCGATGCTTCCAGCGCCAGCCACTGATGATGCATGTCATCTCAGCGCACTTCATGAGTTTCAGCGCCAGCGACCGCCCAGGTTTCATGGGGAGACGGATCCCCAGGCAGCCGAGGACTGGCTGGAGGCAGTGGTACGTGTGTTTAGGCTACTGAGGACACCACCAGACCTCATGATGATCCTCGTTGCGAGCCTACTACACGCAGCAGCAGGACGATGGTGGAGCTTGATGCTCCAGGTGCACGATGAGGCATCTCTACTTTTGACGGACTTTGAGAGCATCTTCCGCTCGGAGTTCGTCCCAGCCACCCTTCGTGCAAAGCGTATCCAGGAGCTTCTTCAGCTGCGACAGGGCAGCATGACGGTCGCTCAGTACTCGGCGAGATTTACTGATCTCTCGCGCTACTCGACCGACATGGTACGGGACCCATTATTCCGGGCCCGGACCTTCGAATAGGGTTTGATACATGAGATCAGGGCATCGCTGATCTCCCTAAGCATACCGACTCAGATAGGAGTACTGGAGCAGGCCCTTCTGATCGAGATCTTCCTTGCTGAGTCTACAACAGCACAGCGACCCACCGCAGGGCGGCACATGGCAGAGTCATCTGCAGCAGGCAGTCGACGGATGACTCAGGGGTCTAGATAGACCAGACCTTCAGGCAGATGACCTCAGGACACTAGCTCAGCAGTGCGGGGAACACAGCGCGGAGCCAGTCTTTCGAGTGGAAGACAGTGCTATGCATGCGGAGGGCAAGGCCACATGGCTCGTGACTGCCCGACCCGCCATGCAGAGGAGCAGCAGACGGTTGAGGAACCACCTAGGCAGTGGCAGAGGTTCGACCGTGGCAGTCCGCAGGGAGGAGGCGGATGAGGCAGGGGAGCTGGCCGAGCAGCAGGTGGTGGGCGACGTTTTGAGGCTCTACCACCACCACCACCTGGAGGTCCACCCCGACCTCAGGGGAGAGCACAGCTTCAGGCAGCTGAAGCTTACGATCATGGAGCTCCGGAAGCGGGTGGACTAGTGCGGGCCTAGCTCCAGGCATAGAGGCCTTTGCCCATAATGCCTCTAGCTTCGTAATTTTTGTTGCTTTGTGTCCTTGTACTTTAAGTTGAAGTAGTAAAAGACACTTTCCTTGGTGACATTTGTTTTCTTGTCTTTTGTTTGTTTTTACTAAGAGGTGCCGGTGAAAAACTGTTGACTTGACCCTCACTTTCGAGATTCTTACTGGAGGAAACCCAGTGACCACACACTGATGCCGACAGTGTGACTCAACTCTTGGAGGCAAGAGTAACGGTTGGATCACTTGGTAGCAGCGTCGAGGCCTTACGGCATCATCCATGCCATGAATTAACTAATCATGACGGGATTGACTGTTTTAGGCAAGGAACTTGGTTCATCCAGGGGATGAGACCAGATTTCACTTTTCGGAAAAGGAGAAATATTTGCAGCTAGCCTCTTTGAAGAAATCCTTTGTGGATAGAGATGGAGCAGCCTTCCTCCAGTCTCTCACAATCACCCCTCCTCTACTACAGCAGGTCAGAGAGGCATAGCGTGAGGATGCTGACTATGAGACACGGCGTGCACAGATATCCTCGGGACAGACATCTGATGGTTTCTCCCTTGGAGTAGAGCACGACATCCTTTTCAGAGGACGTACCATGGTACCAGTCGCTTTGCGAGAGGAAGTGCTGAGAGAGTTTCACACTTCTCCTTTGGCGGTACATCCTAGAGTGGCGAAGATGTACCAGGACCTCAGACGACAGCGCTGGTGGTCGGGCATGAAGAAGGCTGTAGTAGAGTTCGTTTCTCGATGCCTCACCTGCCAACAGGTGAAGGCAGAGAATCAGGTACCAGCAGGCTTGGTACAGCCCTTGGAGGTTCCGGAGTAGAAGTGGGACGACATATCTATGGACTTCGTGACTGGACTTCCACGCACTTCCAGAGATCACGACTCCATCTGGGTGATTGTTGACCGACTCACCAAGTCGGCACACTTCTTACCCATCAGAGAGCAGGGCTCAGTGGAGAGCTTGGGATGTCTCTACGTTCAGGAGATTGTGCGGCTCCACGGTGTGCCATCATCTATCGTCTCAGATCGAGATTCTCGCTTTACTTCCTGGCTTTGGAAGGGGTTACAGGAGGTGTTCGGGATGCAGCTATGTCTGAGCACATCCTTTCACCCTTAGACAGATGGTCAGTCAGAGAGGACCATTCAGACTCTCGAGGACATGCTCCACGCATGTGTCCTTTACTTTGGCCGTAGCTGGGAGGACCACCTACCCTTGGTGGAGTTTGCGTACAACAACAGCTACCACTCCACCATCGGGATGGAACCGTACGAGGCATTATACGGCTGACTTTGTAGATCTCCTTTGTGCTGGACAGACCCTGGGGAGTCAGCACTTGTGGGACCGGAGATGGTCCAGGCCATGACAGAGAAGGTCCAGGTTATCCAGGAGAGGATGAGGACAGCTCAGAGCCGGCAGAAGTCATATGATGACAGGAGGCAGAGGCCACTGGAGTTCGAGGATGGCGACCACGTCTTCTTGCGGGTCTCACCTCGACGTGGTATTTGGAGATTTGGCCGAGGCGGCAAGTTATTTCCGCGCTTCATCGGACCCTTCCAGGTCCTCAGCAGGGTTGGCGAGGTGGCTTATCGCCTGGCTATGCCACCTCATTTGCACCGGGTGCACGACCCGACGCACATCATTGACCATGGGGAGCTTGACGTTGACGATGGGGCGACTTTTACGAAGGTCTTGGTGGAGATAGAGGATCGACAGGAGCGGGTTCTGTGTGGGCAATCGATTCCTCTTGTGCGCATCAGATGGCAGCACGGGAACCTCCAGGAGAGCACATGGGAGTGGGAGGCTCAGATGCGTGCTCAGTACCCTCTTTTGTTTCCATAGTTTTTGTTGTATCTTTACGGGGACGTAAAGCCCTAAGATGGGAGTAATGTAAAGACCCGTAAAATTCAAGGGAAATTTTTTCTTAATTTTTTTTGGAATTTTACAAGAGCGCGGTTTCTGACGGAACCTGATTCCGAGGCCCGGTGTGCCCAGAATCAATTTCCGAAGTTTGGCTCGGGTACGTTCAGTCAACAAACGAGCGAGAATTTCTAACTTTTGAACCGGTGCTCGGAATCGAATTCCGAGGGCACCGATGAACCCGCAGCGCCGGTAATTGCTCAGGAACGCCTTTTCTGGTGTTGTGTTTGGTTAAGAGGAGTTGTTTTAAAAAAAGTGGTTAAATGAAGAATGAAATAAAAATTTGTGTTACAATTTTTATTTCATATCTATGTGGTTTAACCCTAAGTGGGGGAAGTTGGGGTGGGACCCACGAGCTCCTAACTACCCACTTAAGGATAAATGTGAGGTGGGGCCCACACGAGCCCCCAACCTTTCACTTTCCCTAACTCACATAAACTCCCATCTTTAATTGAGTAACTCTCCCTCATTTTTTTTTGACAACCCTTGTTATTAATTAGGTGTTTTAAGTTTGAATTTAAAAAGTTAAATCGCATGGCTTGAGTTATAAAAATAAGATGGGTCTTATTTTTATTGGGTTGGAAGCTTGCTGTGTTAGGATGTGTTGAGGGAGAGGTCTCCACTTGAAGAGAAATCTACCCTCGATGAAGAATGTGAAGGACATCTCCAAACATGGAACAACGTCTTCTCGACGAAGAATGTCATTTCCAAAGATGAACGTGAAGTTGCCAACGTCGATCCCCACTTGGATGCCTCCTTCCCACTTCTTCCGGAATAATGAAGCGAGCGCCATTCACGAAGAACGCCGACGTAGTCAACGGCTTCTCTTTTACGATGTCGACGAAACGCCGCCGCCTTTCCGCGACTTCGTCAACACATAACGGAAAGCGATGTAGGGGTTCTTGAGATCGTTGTTTACTTTTTATTTTGGCATTCCTCAAACATTTCTAAGCCAATTGATAACAAACTAACGGGAGAAGGCCGGACCGCACGAACACGGCCGACCCTCCTCCCATCGTGGTTTAGTTTTATTGTGGATTGAAACGGGGTAACGTGGGGCCATTGCAACGTGCGGAAAAGAAATAATTAAGGCTGGTTTGGGTCACGACGAATAAACGCGGCACTATAATGTTGCGCCACTGAAATCGGATGAGACCGCGGCCGGAGTCGGGCCGCGGCGGAGGGGCGCGGCGCCGTGACACTGCGCAAATCGTAAGGGCCGAGCAAGAAGGGGTGGCCGGAAAACCGGCCGCCGGTGGATAAGGAGGAGCCGCGGCACTTCGGCCGCAGCGGAGAAACCAGGGGCGGCCGGCTTCACCGGCCCCGGCATAGTAATGGACGGCGGCCTGCCGTGCCGGCCGCCGGCTTACAAAGGAAGCGGGACCCACAGGTCCCGCGTGTGATGAAAACGACCGGCTTAAAGCCAGCCGTGATCCATTAAATCCGAGGGATTGAAACCCCCGGTAGCCTATGAGTCAGCCCCCCACGTTCGGTGGGGGCCGTTTAAAAAAAATATAAGGGAGCGGCAAATTGCCGCGCCGCCCCCCCCGTTTTACATGCTCGGCCGGACGGCCGAGCTTCCTCCGGCCACGCGGCCAGGCAGTGCCGCGCAGGCCGAACCGGGCCGAGTCGCCGGGCAGCCGGACCGGGTCGGGCCGCCGGGCCGGGTCGATCTGGACCCGGGTCGGGTCGACCCGGTTCGGGCCGACCCAGGGGGGGTCGGTCCGGACACGGACCCCCCGTTTTTGGATCGTTTTAGTCAAATACTCATAACATGAGCTACGGACCTCCGATCGACGAACCGTCTACGTAAACGCGATCCTTGGATCGAGACGGTCATTTCGGTATATCGCACTCAAGGTTTCGGAGAACTTTGGGTTCAGCCGGGTTGGTTCGTACACGAAGCCAACCGGGCCCTTGGAGCGGAAACACTCATATCTTGAGCTACGGACGTCCGAATGACGTGCCGTCAGCTTTGTTGAGTTCCTCTTAGTGAGACAGATCTTTTGGCATACTCCTCCCAAGGTCTGGACGCGGGTGGGGTACGGTCGGGTTGGTTTTTCCTTAAAAACCAACCGGGTCCCTGGGACGAAAAAGCCAATAACTCTCAGACCGGGCGTCCGATCGACGCGCCGTCTGTTACGTTGAGTTCCTGTTGGCGATACAGAACTTTTGGATACAACAACTCTGGACTTAGTGATAGTTGATGTATCAGCCTCTCGGCTCGTGGAGCGGACACTCCCGAACGAGCTTGCTGTGTGCGGAAACCCTAGTGCTGGCTGCGTTTGTTACTGCGACTGTGACTACTACTGCTACTGCTACTGCTACTGCTACTGTGACTGCGATGACGACAGTACAGAGATCCTTTGTGGATTCGACGACGACGACTACATCACTCAGCGATCCTACGTGGATCGGTGCTACAGGTCCTGTGTGGGCCCGATCCTGTGTGGGTCTGATCCTGTGTGGGTCTTTGCGCTCAGCGGTCCTGTGTGAACCAGCGCCTACAGATCCTGTGTGGGTCCTTGCGCTCAGCGGTCCTGTGTGAACCAGCGCCTACAGGTCCTGTGTGGGCCCGATCCTGTGTGGGTCTTTTGCGGGGGTTAGTTACCTATCGATCCTTCGTGGGTCCGACGACTTAGATGGATCAGAGATCATCTTTATCGTCTTTCGAAGAAGTATACCTGTGTGAGCTGAATCCTATTGCTTTCCTGTGTGGATTGTGTTGTGCTATCCTGTGTGGATTACGTTTTTCTTTCCTGTGTGGAATACGTTTACTTTCCTGTGTGGACTGAGTTGTACTTGAGCTCGGAGGTTGGAGCGTATTTGAAATTGATGACTTAGGTATATGTATGGGCATATACATAAGCAGTGTCGGTTGTTACTTCGTGATTGTACCTTTCTTTGTGGTTTATCCTTTGTGGATTTTGAGAGACCTTCAGGGGTCTCGGGGTCCCTACTGTGTAGCTTATACTCACCCCTGCTCGGGCTATGCCCACACTACGTTGCGTTGGTTGCAGATGACGGACATCGTTGATCTTGGCTGAGGCTTGCAGAGAAGGACGGTACCTGGAGGTGGACCACTGGGCGGGACGTGCTCGGAGCGGACGGCGGGACCCGAGGAGCAGTGGAGCTATCTGTACCCACCCTTCAGGTGGGATTTCCAGTGGACAGCTCGGTGTAGCGGCTTTACTTACAGTTGTTTTTTTCCCTTTCGAGTTGTACTTTACTTTCAGTTTGGGTTTGTATACTGGCCCATTTACTTTTCCGCACTTTCAGTTGTACTCTGCTTTTGCTTAGTGTTTACTTTCCGCTTGCTTACTCTGTGGTGTTTGTTTACTTTACAAAGGCAATGCCTTCCCTTTTTACTGGGATTTACGCCTTGGTGCTAGTCGCCAGCCCCTGGCCTTTGGAAGGCGGTCTTGGGGTAGTCACGGCACGGATCCTGAGGGCGGGTCGTGACACATCGTTAGAAAGATATTATTTTTGGATCACTTTCCAAAAGGGATATGATTCACCCAAGGACCAAATATCAAGGATGCATGCTCATATCACATTTTCTAACACCTGTATAGTCTGTTCTGATTGGCCATCATTCCAATATTGAAATGATGTTCTCAAAATCACTTGTGTACCATATCCTTCTGGAACCCCTTCCAGATACTTCATGTAGAAGGAGTGTCCCTGTCTAATATGATAGTTATAGGGACCTTGACAAACTCTATGATCTCAAGGACACGCAATCTTTCTATCTCATGAATTGATAATGTCTCATGGATATTAAGGATGTGGGATAATTCCATCAATCGATCCATGACTACCCAAACCTGGTCCCTACCTTGAGGTGACCTCATTAAGCTGACGAAAAAATCTATCACAACATCCTCCCAGTTACATTACTAATTTCATAACAATTGTAACAAGATAGCTTGTCACTAATTCTCCACTTTCATGAGCTGATATGTGTACCACCTAGTGATAAAACATTCCATGTGACACTTCATCCCTGTCCACCAATAATATTGGCACATGTCAGGATACATCTTGGAAATACCTAGGTGTACTACGCATTGAGAATCATGGGACTCAAAAAATAAACTTCTATATCATATTTATGGGAACCTAGATATTACCATGTATATTTAGGATGTATTTACCATTGATAGTCCAATCCAGAGGTGGGTCCTCACTTGAAATACCCTCTCATAAGACCATTCCTTTAGGATCTGAAAAATTCCACATCTTCAACTTATGATGAAGTGAAGAGGTCACTAATAGAGATGCAAGTATGAAATATCAATGATGTTCATAATAATTTATATGCATATCATAAAATAGATCCATAAGATGCCATTTTCTACTCGCCTATAGAACTTCCCATGTCTGAGTACTCATACTCAGAGCTTCGGTAATTGTATTTACCTTCCCAGGTATAATGGAATGTTTTAAGTCGAAGGATTGTATATATTCAAAACATATTAACTACTAGAGATTTAATTCACACTATGTAATAATATTGAAATGGGTTTTATGGTCTGTGACCACAAAAAATTCTCTCCCAATAGGTAATGCCTCCAAAAATGAAATGGTGTGAAATAACTACTAGATCAAGATCATTCGTTATGTAATTAGACTCATGAGGCCTCAAATATTGTGACATATACAGAATAACTCCCCCTTACTTCTTAAAAAATGATCCTAGCCCAATACCAGATGCAAAACAATAGAATGTATAGATTTTTCCAGGTTCTAGAAGAATCAGGATCGGTGCTAAATTCAATCTCCCTTTCATCTCTTGAAATGTCATATTAGATGATTTAGACCATATAATCTCTACAACCATCATAATAAAGCTCTTAATAGGTGAATCTAAGCATGATAAGTAGTCTATGAAACACATTTATTAACTTTATATCCCTAAGAAACTATATATGTCAAAGGCGTTCTTGGGATGCTCCCAAATAACCATAGCTCTCACCTTCTCTAGGTCAACTGAAAGTCCTAACTCTACGATAATGGGACCCAGGATGTTTAAAATTTTTATCCAAAAATTACATTTTCTGAGCTTAGAATATAGGTCATTCTCTCTTAGTGTATTCAAAACAATATCAAGATGAGTGTCATGGTCTCTTTGAGTAGAGGAATACACCAATATTTCATCTATGAAGGCCATGATAAATAAATCTAGATAGGGATTGAAACCATTATTCATCAAATCTATGAAGAAGGTAGATTCATCAGTAAGACCAAAAAACATTATAAGACACTCATATAAACCATACCGATCAAGGGAAGTGGTACATGGAACATCTGAATGCCTGACTTGAACTTGATGATAACCAAATATTGGGTCGATCTTCTATAATCCCCTCAATCCAATGAACTACTCGAAAAGATCATCCATAAGTGGTATGTGATATCAGGTTTTCACTATAAGATAATTTAATTTATTATAACCCACACAAAGAAAGAGGGTTCTATCCTTCTTTTTGGTGAAAAAGACCTTTGAACCCCTAGGAGAAGTAATAGGTCGTCTATGACACTTATCCTCTAAATCCTTTAGCTGCATCTTGAGCTCTTGAAACTCTGTAGTATCCATCCTATATGGAATAATGGATACCTGCGAAGATCTAAGAAATATCTTGATAGTAAATTGTACCCCTATATCGGGTGGCAGTTCTTATAAGTTGTTGGGGGAAAACATCCCAGAATCGATCGACCATCAGAGGGAATTAAATATGATGTAGTCCCCGATCCTTCATGAAATGGCTAGAAATATGGCTAGTAAATCTACCAATCCTAAGATTATATAGTCTATCTCTACCCAATTTTACATCCTATTCCCCCCTTGTGAATATAATTTATTCCCTTTGGTGATGTGAACAACACCCTTGGGCAATAAAAATCCATACAGGAATTATAAGGGATGAATAAATCTATCCTGAGAATGAAATCCAATCCAATCATCTCAAATATTAATAGGTACCATAATATATGATGTATAACTACATAAAGAGGATAATCCTTTCACTGGTGTATAATCTCTTAACGTATACCCAAAGGTGTATAAAGAATAATTATGCCACTGGAGTACTCTACATGATTCCACAGGCTCTCCACAACAGGCACATATATGATAGAATGTGAGGAAATTATATCCAATAAGAATGAAATGAAAATATAGGATACTAGAAGAGTAACTTGAACAATATATTTACCATAATACAATTTCTCTAGTATAGGATGCATTGAATAAATATGGCCTGATCTATGGGCCTATGTTGTAACCTGACTACCTGGAGCATGTCCAATCAGTTGGCACTGTGTATAAGAAATATGGATACCTCAACTAGAATCTATTCATCAACCAATATGATAAGTATTACTCTAACTATCTTCATATAGAGGTGCTAATGAGCCTACTCCCAAAGGTAGAGCTTGCTTGTGGCCTCTACCACTCAAAACAGATGGGTAGGTCCTGTAGAAATGAAAAATCTTCCGCAATATTTCATAGCCACAACACATGATTGGGTTTTTGGGACATTAGGGATTCTAACTTCTAGGATACCCACATTGGTGAAATACCATATAAATATATTTGGGTTTCATATATCCACTCATTCATTTAGTATCAAAGCATCACTTTTGACCACTAGTAGAACCACTATTCTTTTTGGGTTCTAAACCACCCCAACTCACACCATCTGCTTCCCTCAAGTTTTTCTCAGTAATATGGGAGTGGTTGAAAATATTATATATTATAGTCATGGGGAGAATATTCCCTCCCTATTATAGTAGATCATGGAGATTAAATATAATACCCGGTAAATATAAGAGGAATATATAAACAGATGTCACAATAAAAATAAACACTATATCACTAGATCTGTAACCCTCCATAGCGGAAGCAGATATAAGAAATAAAAACTAAAAATGATTATAAAAATATTTAAAATGATTAATATACAGTGGATGATAATGTCATGTTTATAAAAAATTGGGAAACTAGTTTTATACTATAGCATGATATACATACTATAAAAAGTTTCAAAAAGGCCAAAAATGCATCCAAGAATCCCTAGATCCATCTCAGTCATCTTCTACCAACATTCCATCTTAATAAACTAAAGAACCCTTGAATCCATAAGGGGAAACATCCCATTATGTACACCAGCAAGCATACAATCTTCCCAGGGTCCATCGATGGCCTAGATAGGGTGTGATATAAACTCATGAGGCCACCGCCAATCTCATATATAAATACACATTATATTTATATAACATGGTATTGTGATGTTATAATAATGTAAACTAGTAACAACAACTATAAACGTGTTGGGACTGGTTCATAAAGGAATCTTGGCTGCCATTACCTACATCAACCCATGATGGAATATGTCTGAATGAGTAACAAGCGATGCAATACCCAGTATCACAAGTGTATGGGATTCCATAACGAATATCACAATATTAAAAGGGGATTCCATTCCTATTTTCAAATTTATAAGGGTTCTCGTTCAAAATATCATAGAATAGGGTCACCATGTCCAGTATCACATAACAGGGTCACCATGCCTAATATCAAAGAATAGTATGAGATGTTATTCCCAGTATCACTTTTAGGGATGCCATGAATGATATCATATATAGGGACTCCATTAATGCATCAATTATATATAAAGTGTTGTCATTTCCATTTAGTATTAAGAATAACAGTGGTATTTTACATTTATATTTAACATGCATAATGGTCATTATTCCCATATACCATAATGAAAGAGGGTTTTAATTCCCAATTAGGAATAACTAGGTTCTTCATTCCCATACAATTTAACAAGGTTAAGCATTCACATACATCAACAAAGATAAGTATCATTTTATTTAATATGATCCATTGTATAATTGATTATTATTTAAAATTTAATTATAACTAGGGTGTAATAATTTCTCCCTTTAATTCAAGCGACATTGTCATCCCACTCACATTTAATTCAATTCACTATAAATGTTAAGGGTGTTTCCCTTTCCATGCCACCACATCCATCCATTATCAATATGGTATCATCATTTATGAGTTGAACCAAACTCACCAAAGTTGTTTTTAGGTATACTTTCTTGATGAAAAATTAATCATATTGAGGGAACACCCAAAGGGATGGATCACTCTAAGGCTGAAAATTCCTACATGTATTTGGGTTCTAATAAGTAATTTTGTTTCAAGAAAGGAAAAAATTTAAGATAGATTCAAATTATGGGAAATGATTGGTGAAATTAGAATGTGTCCCATATCATAAATTATAAAACATCAAGAGATGAATGGATAATTATTATACCACCTACCTTGTGCTCATAAAAATATCCTCATCCAGTATCAACAAACAGTTTGGAATGTATTTGAAAGAATCTAAAGAAAATATTATTTCTCTAGAAATAGGGAATGTGATATCACATCTAAATAAAACATATGATAGAAAGAATAATGGGGAAATAGTCCTAAGGACTAAAGATCGTACCTAGAGGAATCCAGCAAGACCAATTGATGCTGAATCAGACATCAGAAGGAGGATATATTGAAGAACCTAAGAGGATCCAAGGTGGGAACTCAAAAGGAGAGAAGACCCACTCCACATTGAAGAATATGAGAAAAATGAGGTGGGGTGAATTTAATTATATTAAATGGAAAAATGTTAATTTTTTCAAAATATCTGGGTCGCACTATTTGGCTACATGGTTGTCCAAACTGTGTGCCAACCATATGAAGGAGAAGGCCTTAAGAGGATACCCATATGGTTAGGTCTCATGATATGAGAAACCATGCACCAACCATTCCATTCTACTCTGATTAAAATTACAATGTTTTGGAACGACTGTGCGACATTGGGTGCAATTTTTCCTTAAAATGTTCAGCCCTCTGCTGCTCACTGCCAAGCCTCTCACAGTTAGGGGAAACAGTATAGACTTTCCGCAAAGTTTTACCTAACCCTAAGGGAAGTCTGTTTTTTACAAAAAGGTAGTCTCTAGGATTTGAACAATCCCTAAAAACCCTCTAAACACTTATGACTTCATTAGGAATCCATATTAGGTAAAAAAGAGTTAGGTTAAAATTAAAAGGATATATGCCTCAAATAAAGACTAGGTTCTTACATAACTTGTACCAACTCGCGATCATGGGTATGATAGTTCTTCTCATGATGGAATTATTGGAGATTGACTTAGGCTACAATATTCATTCCCTATATTAGTACAAACCCCAATCCTATACCTAAAGCATCACAAAATATATCATAACCCAAAATCAGTTCCTATAGAATTATAATTGGACATAAATTAAACCTTACATTTATTTCTTCAAAATATATATGACATTTTTATTCCATTGGATTGTAATACCCTTAAAAGTTAAATCATTCATTAAAAACACAATATTGGAGAAGTCTTGGAAACATTCCCTGTAATAACCATTCAATGAAAATAAGCTCTATCTCTCAAACAAATTTCTACGATACTCTAAAGACTTAACCAATTGAATCTTATTAATATCTATAGAGATTCCTCTCTGTGATAAAAAATCCACTAGAAGCATGGCTTCTAGGATCAAAAATTCCCAATTGGGATTCCTACCATACACAGGTTGTTCATTAAAGATTCTAAGGATGATATTAGAAAGACTGATGTGTTCCTACTCTGACTTTAAGTACATGAAAATATCATCCAAAAACATGACTATAAAAGATTCCAAGTAATTATGAATGATCTGGTTCATCAATTCACTAAATACTATAGAAGGATTTGTGTTACTAAATGGCACAAACAGGAAATAAAAATGCTCATACAAGCTCCTAAATGATGTCTTATGTATATAATCTTCTTGGAATCCTAATATGTGGAACCTCAAATATAGGCCAGTCTTAGAAAATCAACAAGGTTCACAGGTCTGATAAAAAATATTACCAATTCATAGAAAGGGATACTTATTCTTAATGAAAACTTGATTTATCATTCTATAATCAATTACAAGTATGAGGATTATTTCTACCTTATTAGAAATTAGTATAAGTGAATCCCAATGTGACATGCTATGGAATATAAATCCCCTATCCTTATGTTTTTAATGTTGGTGTTCAATTAATTTTAAATACGTAAGTTCTATACAGAAATAGTGAATATAAATGGGCATTTACCATGAATTTGGTCAATATTACACTCTATCTCTCTCTCTATAATGGTAATATAATGAAATCATCCAAAATTTCATTAGGGTTTTCACTAACTATAATAGGAAGTGGACTTTTTAATAAAGATTCAATGATGTCAAAGAATATATTTGATAACTAGCATGGGATCACTCCAACATAAAGTACAACATGCACACATCTCCCCTATTTAGAATTCCTCTAACAGATAAATACACAAGAGACTCCATTGGGAGATAAAAAATGAACTTGATGATAGTAACAATTGATCTACACCATAATATCAATCATCTAATTAATTCCAATAAAAATGAAAAGGATATCAATATTGAGGATGAAGAAGTCCCACACCACTTCAATGTATGCTATCTCCAGCCCAAAATGTGGGAGATGTAAAACATTGTATGGAATAATTTTCCAAAGGTGTTAAAAGATACAACAACAATGTAATTATTTTGAAATTAAATCCCAATATTTTAATTATCATTGATGATATAAAATAATGAATTTCTATTATCTCAAATAAATCTTGCGTCATAGAGGAAAAAATAAACATTATACCTCTAATAGTTTCTAGCCCAACCTTAGATTCCTCTTGTGTATACTCCTATATGTAAATAAATTTGTTCTCAAACCCTCCTTGAGATTTCATATACATATGAACACCCCTTGTCATGATGATGATTATTAGAATGAACTTGTGAACCTCTCGCGAGAGTTTACAGTGCCTTACAGACTTGGGAAATCCTTCCATAAAATCAATTTAAATGGCCAAATAAACCACTATAATGAAAATATTTGTATGATTATATAAAATTATATGTGATATGACTATGTATTCCACATTGATACCAATTAACCTTCTGATGTCATAAAGAAACCCCTACAATTAGTCCTGAAAAAAACTTAGAACCATGGAATTTTTTTTCAATCTAAAATACATACATTGTATAAAAACTATTGGAACTGAACTTCCCCATAAACACAATTTTCCCACCTATGTACTCCACTAAAAAAGTGGCTTTATCGACTACCTCCATAAAGGTAGGGAGGTATAATTGAATCATAATTGAATCATAATTGACCGAATATCAGCCCTTAGACCCATCTCAAACATCTGAGCCTTAAGGTAATCATTGGTGACTATATTAGTTACTAACTATAACAGATCAATGATATTAGTGGAATCCTCTAAAACTGAATGTTACCCTTACTATGTGGTCTAGAATTCCTAGGTATTTTCTACCCATAAGATTTCATAAAAAAAATAATTGTTGAAGTGTTTCTTGAAAGTGGTTGTGGTAAGACCCTTATGCAACAAAACTTGAAAGATAGAGTCCCACAATTTTATTCATTTTTTTCTCAAAAATTAAAATTAAAAACTACAAAATATTTGACTAGAGTTTTCAAAAAAAGAAAGTTCATTTCGATCTTCTCAAGCCACTCTTTAGATTCCTAGGGTCCTTTGTCACGATGGAAGATATGTGGATTTTTCATCATAAATTATAAGAAATGATCCACCATTTGTCCCTAGTTCCCAATACTTACTTAACCTAGAGTATGAATAGTGTGGTTTAAGACTTCCACTAAAGAAAGTTGCACTGAATTAATTTTCTATAGTACTTTAATTATATCTTACTCAACTGGATTCATTATAACTTTTATAACATGCATTGTATAATTAACAAAAAATATAATAACCAATTACCTTCATATCAATTCTAGAATTAAAAAACAACATTAGGAACCCATATAAATGATTTTAAACAAGAATAATTTAAAGAAATAATATACCCTATTAATTAATTAACACACCTTAAGAAGGAAAATGTTCATTTAAATAAAATCCAAATAGATTTCATTAAAATAACATTAAACAATAGGAATCATGTTGGGAAAAAATTAACATACCACCCATGGTAACTAAAGTTATTTTCTGAAAGTGAGGTGACTAGGCACCATCATACTTCTATTAAATGAATATTGGTGGTCCAGAATAATATCTACCAAATACCCCAAATCAAACATAGATAGTTTCATTAAACTTTAGGTAGGGTAATAACTATGATACCATTCTGTAAGGAACCATCATGGGTGAATCAAACACACCACCGGAGAAGGACCATCGAATGGTAAAGATAAGTAAGTAAACCAAAAAAAGTCTCATGTATAACTAGAATGAAGAAAACTAAAAGATTGCACTAAAGAAGAAATATTACACATCCACTAGAAATAAAAATTCAATCCCATTAGGGTAAACCTAAAAGAAAAACAAGGAAATCCATATGATAAAACTGTATGAAACCCTAATTCACCACCAAACCATCTTAGAATTAAATGTGATGAAAATGAAGAGAAGAGGGTGAACTATATGATTCCCTTCCTTTTACCTATATCGAAAAAACCATATATAAAAATTCATTAAGGAAAAAGTGGGGTGTGATCATAAATCTCAGTAGGATTTTAAAAAATAATCTATAAAAAGTATAATAACATGAAAACATCAGCTCTAGGATTAAAAAAATCCTAGTTTATAAATAATTTTTGAAAGATAAATTTATTGTAAAACATTGTTTTTTCTTCATGATAGTATTTAATATTCACCAAAACATAGAATATGTCATGTACATGATAAAAAAAGTAGTAGTATAAGAAGAAAATAAAATTGATACAACATAAAATGTGTAAGTGAGCAACCAACCTTGAAATATACCATCATGTCAAAAATAAAGTATAAATGAAATGCCCAAGATTTGGGCACTATACTATTTGAATACATAATCAGAAATATAAATAAAACACTAAACTAGGAATCATATGAATCTAACCAATATTGTGTCCTATTAGAGTCTCTTAATATAAAACATGTACTTGTATTACAGACACTAATGTGAAATGTACATTTCTAGATGAACCTAAGGTTCCTAATGTTCTATGTTGGTCAAAATCCATTTGAAAACCATGTTCAATTTTTTGAAACATTTTGAAATGGAATCCTCCAAAATCCCTTGACTAAATACCCATATTAGACTAAAAATCATCCTTAAGGAATTTTACCAAACACATAGCATGCACAAATATATCATTAATGAATACATCATTTAAAAACATGAATCTCTTGAAAAAACCCCTTTTGAAATCAAGTCAATCATTTTCGTTAAATAAACCAAATTAACTGACAATAACATCGAGTAATATATGAGTTAGAACATTTTTATAGACACACCTACCTCAAGAATGGAGGAAAACTAGTCTCCTAAAAAAATAGATATTGGGAATGAGTAGATCGTGTCCTCATAGGTCTTGATCCAAATAAAACATAATTGAATCTATATCAAACCCCTTAGATCCTATAATAATATCCTAATGAAGTTTCAAAGAGACCAACCAAAAAGTGACTGGGAGGGGATATAAGAAGAATAGAAGAATCCAAATCCAAAACGGAACATACAATGAAGAGATACATTGAGAATGAAGGGAAACCACTATGAATCCATACGGAGAATCCTCTAGACCACTAGGGATGGTTTATTATGAAATAAATGAATATTAGGGTGTGTTTAGACATAAAAATCATGTAATATATAACTTTTTATAGGTTTTTATCAGGCCCCTTGTTTAGGCCTCATTGTTAGATAAACCATGTATCATCCATGCATGGCCTATGTCCACTAAACAATAGGGTTCACTGTTCCTAGAGATAATCCCCATGGTTTGGACAAATAGTTATCAAGACATGTAATCCACTGATACAACCACCTTAACCTCCACATGGTTTCTTTATTTAGATATATGGTTTTACTAATAATTCTTAGTCCATGAAAAATTAAACTTTAACCTCATATATCTATACTAATTGGTTAGTACCAAGGGTGAACCCTAACCATGTTCCTATCCTTATTTCTATAAAATACCATTTTTTTCATCCATCATCTCCTAGAAACATCTAGAATGACCTCATGGATAAAACAAGATTAAACTAAACCATTATTGTACCTAAAAGGCATCACATCATGATACAAACAGTTTTCTATCCTTATTATATTGGTTTTTGATGTATACCACCTATTGATTAAACAGTAATTGAAATGGAACACAATGACACGTTTTAGATTCCTAGTATTATACATTCCATAATAATAAAATATTTTATTGATATCCATGTTATTATTTGAAAATTTATTATATATATGGATAATCCTAAATCTAATGTGATTATTTATATAACATTATTTGATCATCAACTATTCCTACCAAGTTATTTTTCATGCTCATTTTATTCATTAAATGAAAATTTTTTGTTAGTAATTTACCATTGCATATTGATTATGCCTTATTTACTCATGATATCTTCACTATACATAACCCTTACCGAGTATATGAGATCAACCATTTCTTATATTTCATTTTCCTAGGTTCCTAAGAAGGGTAATATTATTAATATGAAAATATATGATAGAGATAATAATGATTTTCTCAAAGAAAAAATATGTTGTATTTTATATTTTTAAATTTTAGTGAGATTCATGAATATATAATGTTTATCAAGATTACTATACAATTCATCCCTTTGGGATGTGATCACTTATATCTGGTAATAATGTAATAAATTATCCACAAACAACAGGCTACTAGGGTTGGTGTCTTTATATTATGGAGGTTGGTTGTGATCAAGAACTGGCCACAAAGATGATGAACATACCTCTCAGAAGTCTCAAGGAATCTAATCTAATTAGGCCATATGGTCGTCTCATCCTGACTCCAATACATGCGATGCCTCAAGACCATTGAATAACATCATCGACCCTAGGTTGGGCTTCAAGGACATCATATCTTGTATATAAATTGGGTGAGGCTGTAAGAATGTGAGTTTTTAGAACGAGGCAAAATCCCAACCCTGATGGAATTTTTGACTTGTTTCTGAAGAAACTAGATAAAATGGGCAGTTTCTTGAAATTTCTAGACTACATGCCATGTACTTTAAGTAAACACAATGTTTATGATAACTGAGTGACCGACCGTGTGCTCTCCGAGTACATTCCTTGTGATGACCGCGTAGAAATTTCTTACTACACGACATGTAGTTTTAGAGACATCATGTACTCTTGACCGTGCGGAGGCCATACATGGCATGTGGACCTGTTGGATGGGTATAACTAAGTACAAACCATGTTCCCCTTGGACATTCCATGTAGTCTGGACATGTATGATGGATATATATGGCATGTGGGTATGTTGGCGAGGAAGAGAGGGGAAACCAAGTACATGCCATGTACCCCTAGGTACACGCCGTTTACTCATGTCGGTAGGTTCTAGAAAGTAACTCGACGGAATTCCAACTATCATATGAATAGTTAAATGATATACACGATGTGTAGCCCAAATGTACAAGCCATGTAGTTTCATTTTTTGCGTTAAAATCGGAAGTAGCCTCGTATTGAGGAAAAACCACATATGTGTCACCCAGTTCCACAAACCAAGCCGGTCAGACCATAATTCTCTCCTCGGATCTTCATCTGAAATCTGATTCAATCGCCGATAGATGTGTTATAACCCCCTATGTAAGGCTGCGATTCCCCTTGAGCCGTTTTGTATGATTTCTGTTCTATAATAAGTTATAGGGGTTTGAGAAGTTTTGATTCTTTTGTAGATTTACCATGTTTTATGCCAAATTGGAGTATGTTACTAGGGGAGTACCATTGTACGAGTCTCAGGTAGGTGGTGCATACCCCTTTTTGTGTTTTTGTGGTCTTTTGGGTGACGCGGCCTTTGACGTGTTTTCAGGTATTTTGAGCAGGACCCGTTTTATCTGATGTTTCATATTGCTTGGATTGTAGGACCTATGGAATGCCTTTGGGTATGCCATGTTACCAATTTTTCTTGATCGAGGATGGGTGAGTGGTCGTTTGTCATTGGGGAATTTTGGCTGGGGAATGACAAAATGGTTTAAATTTCAATATTAATGTTTTAAATTATTGAGTTTAATTTATTAAGCCAACTGTAATTTGTTAGAGGCATTAAAGACCTCATTGTTGTTGACTGATAACCATTAGATTAGGGAAATTCTACTGTTTGAATGTTTTTCCTGTTTATGTGTCCTGTTTAAATTTTTTATATATACAATTTCTGAATTGCACATGCTGGACCCTTTGGGTTCTATTTGGCATGGATCAAATATTCTTGAGTGATGCTGATCACAGGTTGGGCTTGGCCGGGTTATGCTGGGTGGTTCTGAACATGGGATTGGGAATCATGGATGTATGTTTGAGGCAGGATGACTGTCAGGTTGGGCATGGACTGAGTTAATGGGATGGCGATTTCATTAGACTTGAGAGACATGGTCACAGGGACACGAGGTGTTAGAGGTGTTGTGGCTTGTGTACTATTGTGGTGACTACCGCTCACCCAGAAACTTTGAGTAGTTTGCACACAAAGATACTCATTGGTGAGGTGGTTTTGACCCCTCATGGGGGTAGAGGCCCCTGTAGTTGCGGTTTAGGTATTTTGGTTGGGGGTTCTTGTCATATGAAACCACGTGGAAGGTGAGGAGCCTTTTAGGGATATCATAGAGACTATCGGGTTGGGGGCTGAGGCTTAATGTGATTTGAGGGAAGGTATCGTTGTCCCTTCAGTTGCATTATTTGAGGGTAGATATCGCTGTCCCTCTGATTTCTTATTGAGGACAGGTATCACTATTCCTTTGAGATACTTCTTGGGGGTGCCTTCGGGATGTCGGTACTTCAGACACGCGGTGTTGGGGGCTCATGGTGTCGGGTTACATGACAGAGATTCCGGCATTGGCTGAAGCAGGTGACACACCACGGTGGATACTAAGCACCTGTGGAGTTAGGGTTTATTTGTGCGTTGTACTATTTACTGCTATCCATATAAATGCCTAACTTCTTAGGCACTCGTATTAGGTACGCACTATTGGGTGGTATCCTCCTGAGATTTGTCTGAAACCCTGCAAAGGCCCTTCGGGACGCATGCAAACTCTGTGGATTTACGTGTAGGAAAGAGGCCACCTTCAAGAGCTGGGATGCGTTAGTTGTTGCATGGAGATTTTATGGATCTTGAGGTCTTACCTAACTGGGGTTACTCAGTTTTGTTCTATTTATTTGGATCAATATGATTACTTGTTTATAGCTACTGTTGGTTAGCCATTGGCGCCCCTTTTGTTTAGTGACATGCTATGGATGCATGTTTGGTTTGTTTAGTAGTTACCAATGACTATCATGCTATTGTGTTTACTTTCTACTGCTGTTGTTTACATTTATTTGTTCGGATGTTTATTGATATTGAATGTGCTTCTGCTCTACTGGCCTGGTTCGAGTCCGCTGAGTCTTTTATTCCGATGTATCTCTACTATTATACCTGTACCAGTACCATTATTATTATCCTCTGAGAGGGTATAACCTCCCCAATATACCTATCATAACCTTGCTGATAGTCACCAACCTTTGGCATTCAGGGAGGTGCGCCTATGTTAGTAGCACCCGACCCGTTTAGCGTTGTTTGGTTGGTTGTTCGGGTTCGGGTCGTTACAAAGTGGTATCAGAGGAGTTCTTCACAGGGATTTAGTAGCATCATTTTATTGGCTACTAATGTGATTGATACTTATCTTTTATTTCTTCTTGTTTACTATTTGGGATATGGTAGACTGGAGATATGTTGTTACTGGAACTGGGTTTCTAGCTTGTGCTTGGGTGCCTTTAGCCCCAGGTACGAGGGATGGACCAATTTACCTTGGGTGACAATTACTGTTTGCTTTCTGCACAGATTACAGTTTACATGATTTCCACCGTGGTGGCTCACATTGTGTGTCGGGTTATTGATTGTGATATGTAACCCTTGACCCAGTGTGGTAAGGAAGACATTGACCTTGGCCTGGTATGGCAAGGCTTGTTTGCTTGGATTTTTATAGGCACATTTTTATGGTATTTCAATTTCATAACTGCACACATGCTTTGTGAAGTGATAATACAATGTGAATAAAATAAATTTCCATTCTTGTATGCTATGAAATGTGAATTGGTGAAATTCCTAATAGAATTTATTTCTGTTGAAATGTGTTTTCCATGCTTTATATTTTTGTCTAGTTGCATGTGGCAGGATATTTGGGTCTGGCTCTTATACGAGCAGACTGGTACTATAGTTGAGGTGATTTTGATCACCAAGATTGGGAGAATCGGTCATCAGTTTAAGGCAACATTGGTTGTCAGAATGGTCATGGCCCGAGGTACTTTTGATACATGTCCCTGATCGGGGCGAGTAAGGAGGCCATGAGGATGGGATGTCGTGGGGCATGGGTTGCAGTGGGGGAGAGTAAGGGTAGTAGTTATGCACTACCTTTTACTACTTTACTTATTCTCACTGAATATATATTGTTCTATATATATGGACAGTCTGACCATTTATGGTATTCAGCGGGTTCCTTTTTTTGGAGAATCAGATAGAGCATCAGACGGGAGATGGTATAGTGTCACAGGTGCAGGATCAGGTTCAGGATCCAGTGCAGGCAAAGCAGGAGCCCCAGGTACAGCCTCAGGGATAGGATCAGGTTCAGGATCTGGTGCAGGCCAGACAATATCCAGGTTTCGCATCGTTCATGCCGTGGCTCGACGACCAGCTCTGAGCTAGCCTGGTACGTGTCTTGCAGGAGATCAATATAGGTGTGCATGGTACATAACCATCCATGGAATATCTGATGCGGGAGTTCCAGTTGCAGCACCCACCTTTTTTTTAGGGTGAGGGTGGTCCACAGGCAGTTGAGAACTGCATCGAGAGCATGAAGATGATCGTTGAGCAGCTCTAGGCACCTCCAAGGCAGAGTGTCAAGCTGGTGACGTGCATGTTGAGAGGACCGGAGAAGCATTGGTGGGATGTGCAGGTTTAGGCTCATAGGCACGATGGACTGACATGGAAGGACTTTGAGGATAGGTTCATTGATCACTTCTACCGAGATACACTAAGGGTACAGAGAGCTTGGGAGTTCTTGAGTCTTCAGCAGGGAGACATGTCCGTCATGGACTATGAATCCACTTTCACATAGTTGTCTCACTTTGCACCTAGTAAGGTAAGAGATGACACGACTAGGGTGAGTTGCTTTGAGGATGGCTTCCGACATGCCATTCGAGTCTAGGTGAATATTTTCAGGCTGGGATCCTTCTCAGAGGTGATGAATTAGGCGCTCATAGCAGAGGGAAACCATGGGGATAATCCCTAGGTTAGCCAGGGAATTGGTTCAGGTGAGGGTTCAGAGTGCAGGAAGCGAGGATGGGATGAGTTCCATCAGTTTAGTCAGGTCAGGGAATCAGCTAGACCACCTCATGGTAGTTCTTTAGTGATTTGATTTCACTGTGGGCAACCGGTACATGTTCGGACTCAGTGTGATAGGCCTCCAAAGGAGTGTCGGGCATGTGGATAGGTTTGACATCTAGAGAGGTTTTGCAGGAAACCTTCTGAAACATCCGGCAGGCAAGGACCCGGACAGACGGTGGAATCTAGAGTTGGTTCAGGTTTGGTACCAGGAGAGGGTATCCTAGGTTTAGCTAGACACGGAGGACGTTATCAAGACAGTGGGATCCAGCTGAGGGTTCAGGGCCCGGTGACTGGAGCAGTACCGCAGGGAGATCAGACATCAGGCAATCATACTTCAGGCAGGGTGAATGTTGTAGAGTTACTAGAGGATGAGTAGGCTGGGGAGCCAATGACGGTTATAGGTACACTATGATGTGGCCGTGATCTCCATGTTTCCTTTTTGGCATGACCTGTAGAGGCATGTCCGTTTTGAGTGCATGTGATGCACAAAATCAATGTGGACTGACTAGATGCTAGTTAGTGGGATTGGCACCAAATCGGGTGCGTGATATATATATGTATGTATATATGAGATGCATAGCATCAGGGGAATTGAGGATGTGGGTTACTTGAGGTGCCATGAGAATCAGGGCCTCGAGGATGTAGGTTACTTTAGTTGCCGTGGGAATCAGGGCATCGAGGATGCAGGCTACTTGAGGCGCTAGTCACCAGGTTCGTTTTTGAGCATCCTTGGGATGCAAGACCTCGTAGAGGCAGAAACCGATGCGGTACGGGATATGTTGGGTGACAGGGATGACACAAGAGCACCAATGAGGTGTAGGGGTGATTATGTGTCACAGAAGGACTATGCATCCAGAAAACAGGTTAGTAATCCTTGTTTTCTTTAGGTTTTGTTGGGTTGAGACCAGGTTAGGTGATTCCTAAGGTGGGGAGCCCCCGTGTGGAATTTAGTCGGGACCTCTAAGATTGGGGAAGTATGTGTTACGTTGAATGGGGTGGTATGTTTGGTTCCATCTTCAAATTTCATATGATAGCTCAGGGACAATCTATGTTAAGGTGGGGAGATTATAGGAACCCGGGTTTTTAGAACGGGTCAAAATCCCAACCCTGTTTGAGTTTTTGACTTGTTTCCAAGGAAACTAGATAAAAGGGGTAGTTTCTGGAAATTTCCAGACTTCATGCCATGTACATTAAGTACACACCATGTATATGTTAAGTGAGTGACCGACCGTGCGCTCGACGAGTACGTGCCGTGTGATGACCGTGTAGAAATTTCTTACTAAACAACATGTAGTTTTAGACACATCATGTACTATTGACTGTGCGGTGGCCATACATGGCGTGTGGACCTATTGTCCAAGTATAATTAAGTACACACTGTGTTCCCCTTGGACACATCGTGTAGTTTGGCCGTGTATGAGGGATATACATGGCGTGTGGGTAAGTCAGCGAGGAAGAGAGGGGAAACTAAGTACACGCTGTGTACCCCTTGGTACACGCCTTGTACTCATATCGGCAGGTTATGGAAAGTAAGTCAGTGGAATTCCATCCATCATATGAACATTTAAATGATATACAGGGCATGTAGTCTTAAAGTACATGTTGTGTAGTTTCTTTTTTCACGTTAAAGTGGGTAGTAGCCTCGTATTGAAGCAAAACCTCATATGTGTCGCCCGGTTTCACAAACCATGCTGGCTGCACCTTAATTATCTCCTTGGATCTTCACCTGAAGTTTGATTCAATCGATGATAGATGCGTTGGAACCCCATCAGTAAGGCCTCGATTCCACTTGATCCATTTTATCTGATTTCTATTTTAGAATGAGTTATAAGGGTTTGAGAGGTTTTGATTCTTTTATAGATTTACCACATTTTAGGCCAAATTGGAGGGTATTACTGGAGGAGTACCTTCATAAGAGTCTCAGATAGGTGGTTCATACTTCTTTTTGTGTTTTCTTGGTCTTTGGTTGACACAACCTTTGGCGCGTTTTCAGGTATTTTGAGCGGGACCCGTTCTATCTGCTGTTTCATATTGAATTGATTGTTGGACCTTTGGGATGCCTTTGGGTATGCCTTGTTACCAGTTTTTCTTGAGCGGGGCCGGGTGAGGGGTCGTTGCTCATCGGGGTGTTTTGGCTGGGGAATGCCAAAATGGTTTATATTGCAATATTAATGTTTTAAACTATTGATTTTAATTTATTAGGCCTGCTCTAAATTTTTAAAGGCATTCAAAACCTCGGTGTTGTTGACTGATAACCGTTGGGTTAGGGAAATTCTTATGTTTTAATGTTTTTACTGTTTATGTGTCCTGTTTAAATTTTTTATATATGTAATTTCTGAATTGCACATGATGGACCCTTTGGGTTGTGTTGGGCATGGATCGCATATTCTTGAGTGATGCTGATCACAGGTTGGGCTTTGCTGGGTTATGTTGGGTGGTTCTGACCACGCGATTGGGCGTCATGGACGTCAGTTTGAGGTAGGATGACTGTCCGGTTGGGCATGGAACGAGTTACTGGGATGGAGATTCCATAAGACTTGAGTGACATGGTTGCAGGGACATGAGGTGTCAGAGGTGTTGTGGCTTGGGTATTATTTTGGTGATTACTGCTCACCTATAAACTTTGAGTAGTGTGCACACAGAGATACTCTGTGATGAGGTGGTTTTGACCAATCATGTGGGTAGAGGCCCCCGTATTTGCAATTTAGGTATTTTGGTTGGGGGTTCCTACTATAGGAAGCCATGTAGAAGGTGAGGAGCCTTTGGGGGATAGCAAGGAGACTATCAGGTTGGGGGATAAGGCTCGCCGTGATTTGAGGGAAGACATTGTTGTCCCTTTGGTTACATTATTTGAGGGCAGATATCACTATCCCTCCGGTTTATTATTGAGGACAGGTATCTCTGTTCGTCTGGGTTACTTCTTGGGTGTGCATTCAGGACATCGGTACTTGAGACCCGCGGTGTCAGGGGGAACATGGTGTCGGGTTACATGATAGAGATTCCGACGTTGGACGAAGTAGGTGACACTCCGTGGTGGCTACTAAACTCCAGTAGATTTAGTGTTTATTTGTGGATTGTATTGTTTACTACATTCCTTATAAATGCATGACTACTTAAAGACTCATATTAGGTATGCACCATTGGGTGGTATCCTATTGAGATTTGTCTCACACCCTGTAGGGGCCCTTCGGGACGCGTGCAGACTTTATGGATTTACATGCAGGAAAGAGGCCAACTTCAGGAGCTGGGCTGTGTTAGTTGTTGCATGGAGATGGTATGGACCTTGAGGTCTTACCTAGATGCGGTTACTCTGTTTTGTTTTCTTTACTTGGATCAGCATGCTTACTTGTTTGTAGATACTATTGGTTAGACATTGGCGCACCTTTTGATTAGAGACTTGCTATGGATGCATGTTTGGTTTGTTTAGTAGTAACCAATGTTTAGCATGATGTTGTGTTTACTTTCCTCTACTATTGTTTACATTTATTTCCTCTGATGTTTATTGATATTGAATCTTATTCCTCTCTGCGGTGCTGGTTAGAGTTTTCTGAGTCTTTTATTCTACTGCATCTCTATTGTTATACTTGGACCAGTACCATTGTTGTCATCCTCAGAGAGGTCATAGCCTCCCCACTATACCTATCAGACCCTCGCTACTAGCCGGAAGCCTTTGGCATTTAGGGAGGTGCTCCTAAGGTAGTAGCACCCGACCTGTTTAGTGCTATTCAGGTGGCTATTCGGGTCCCGGTTGTTATAGAGGCCACATAGCTGTTGAACCCCCCAATGTTGCTTCCACAAGTATATCCTCAAGAATCTCATGTTCAGTTCCATCATTGTCATTATCATAAGTGGTCCACACTCCCCATCCATGAGGTTACAATATCATGATGGTAAAACTGTCTCGAGTACCAAGGAATTTACTGAAATGGAAATTTAATTACTCACAATAGTGTAGATCATATAAAAGAAGAACATATCATATCTGCATGATATTTTATAAGTAACATACAAATATGTGTGGCCATTATCAAATATGGTAAAAAAGGATACATAAGAATACTCATGGACTCAATCATTATATATGGGTCTCACTGGATTCTCACACCCACATATGTGATGAATCATCAATCATGGTCTCACAAGATACACACAAATGTGATCAATCAACATACATGGTATCAAGGTATTCACACACACACACAAGATATAAAAAATTGAAGATTATCTCATGGGATACACACACACATGTGATCATTCTTCAAACATGGTCTCATGATATCTTAGTATCATGTCTCACAAAAAAACATTGAAGGAGGGTCCATGAAATCCAGGCACTCAATAGTGATCAAAACTAATTAATTAATGGAAAACATCAAGCCAGTGCATAAGGGTCCATTGTGGCCCTTACTACTTTGTTCAGTTACATCTGGCATGGTTATTTTACATAGATAATACATGAGGATCATTATCTAATTAAGAATTACATTCTATTAATAGAACATTTTTGAGTTAAGGTCTATAAAAATAATGTGTAAAACCTCATATGAAATCCCATTAAAATTTTCATATTATCACAGGGTAGAGTACATGGGACCACTTTCCTTAAAAAAGAGCTAACTAACTTTCAAGAAAATTCAGGCTACATTATATAAGTTTTAAAAGTGTACTCTGAATCTATCCATCTTAATGAGGCTCTAAATATTTCCCGATCATTCCGAATAATTAATCCAAACTAGATTAACCAAGGTAGAAAGGCATAATTTATGAATTAATTATCGAGTAAAACATCCTAAATAGAACCACGGCTAACCTCCTATAGAAGTTCTGCATCACCATTTAGTAATTATTCTAGAAAAAGTCCCTATCACATGGAAATGAAAAGACTAAATTAATAATATTAAGTGAGAACCTCAAGAATAATTCAACTAAGGGACCTACCTTTGTTGTAACATCATCCAGTGGAGTTTAATCACTCTAAAAAAACTCTTGATTCTATGGAATACAAAATAACAAATTAAACTCCATGATATGCAGGACAATATAACTCAAATATTCCAAAAAAATAATGAATATATAAGAATAGGTAGATACCTTGAAGGAAACTCCAACTAATGATACATGTTCATCATCCTAGGGGATTCTCTAGCCATGCTGATCCCAATCCCCTTCAATCTCAGACAATTCCACCAATAACCATTGAATTTATCATCCCATTATCTATCCAAAATTAAACATATGTTCAATATATAACAAAATAATGAATAATAAGATGATCCAGTGATAATTTAGACAAAAAATAATCACAAGGTTCATGAATTATCTAGAGGAAATATCTACGATGAATGACACAATGGTCCCCCACCGTATAAGGATTAAGGGTGCCAATATCAATGAATAATGAAGGATATTTCCTAGATTCACAAGAAAATATTTCCTAGATCCCTATCAATATGGGGGAACTCATAGAGGTAGGGGAAAATAAGTTCACATCTGAAAAGACCTCAAAATATTATCATGATAGATAATTATTGGGGGGGGGGGATCTATAGCAAAAATGACCAAAAGTTCCTTAGTAATTGTATTACCAGTGTGCCCAACTGGAAACATGGTACATGTTCACCAACTATTGGAAACTACTACTGGGTAGTTGGGCTCTAACCTACACCACCATCTTTCCAATGTATTTATAATTATCCCTTGTTTCTTCAAGACTCCATTAATGAAAATCCAAAATCTAAACCACACACAGAGCTTCCTTTATTGTCCAAAACACATATTAAATATGTTTAAATGTGAAGCATATCATTTGATCACCTGGTTCTCGGAAAAATTGATCCATCAGATAAATATTTAATGTTCCCTCCAAAATTCTATATCTATAATGACACGAGTCACTACAATATTCCAACTATAGTTATCCTCATCCTCAAAAAATTGTGGAAGTTGATGAATCACAACTATATATCATCCAGGATCATCATCCACTAGGTGTTATCTTTGTTCAATACTTATTTGAAATGTCATCGACCCAAGACTATGTTCATTCAAAAATACCCATCATTCTAATTTAACATGATTCCAATCATGAAACCCAAAATCTATGCCAAAATCTTGCTATATGCGAACATCAAGACCATGATCACAAGATCTAGCTGACTATACACACAACGATTTCTACAACTAATTCCTCTCAACGAATCAGAGTTCTCCCCAATATAAGAATCTATATATGGGATTTTTTAAATAGATTACTCATATTGACGTTTAGCACCATCACACTCAATCCAATGAAGAGAACATGTTAAGAGTCGACACCCAAACCATGTTCTTGGTTCTGATCCAAATTGACAAGTCTCTAATGACCAGAACACCTTATCATTACAACCATTTATAAATTCTATGGATAATTCATAAAAACCAATGTGTTACTTGATACGTTGAGCTTGATATAGTTCCAACCCATCAAATTTAGGTCAATTAAGAAACAAAAACTAGAACTATTCCATTTGTGTTCCTATAATGGTACCCATTCATAACAAATAACACATCATGATGTCATTTTTTATAATTAATTAATCCTCAGAGGCATCATTTTATCAATAGTATATCCTTTCTAATGTTGGAACTATCATCAAAGGAATTTACCTAGTTGGTTTACCAACAACTCACACTAGCTATAAGGCTCCAAACTATGCACTAATGCACCACTGATCCAACTAACTATTTAATTTCACCAAAAAATGCTTTGACTGAGATAAAAAAATTTGGTATCCATCCAATTCGACCTCTAAAACAAACCTTATCCATTAAATATGGAACTGGAAACTCTTAGGTCAATCACACACCAGTCCTACAGAGTCACCACAACTGTCTAACGATTAGTCAACTCAAGACCGCACCATTTCCATTGGATTTCTATTGTACTTGCGAAGAGATCAATGCTCCCCACCATAAGATCATCCTTACTTCGTTTTTCTAGAACTTACATTGGTCTACCTATCTCATGACTAGTTCATCCCCAAAAACATTGAAAAAGACTGGACATCCATTTGTACCTATTTTCCAATAAAAATAGAAATCACTACACACATGGAAAACCTATAGGACAATCTACTATGTTAAAAAATATATTATTGATGTGAGGTACATTCTCCAAATCCCCTTTTGTAGATTATGACGTTTGATACCACTGGGTCTCATAACCTCATGGAAACCACTAATCCAAACCAAGAAACCTCTACACTCATCACCTTCTAGGATTCCAAACCCTGTGAGATTTACTCCAAAACAGTGGTTTATAACTCCTAGGGTGACCTTGAACCCAAATATTCTATGACCTACCACAACTAGATATTCCAAGTAAGTCAACAGAACCTAAAACATTCTAAAACGTTGTAATGTCCCGGACCCGGGTGCCACGCAACGGGTGCCCCGAGCCCGGTTCGCCACGTGAACTCAAGCACATTTCCCCAAATGCCAGAGGCTGCTGACTAGCAGTGAGGGCCCAGGTCTAATAGTGGGGAAACTATTCCCTCATTTATCAAAGTGTAGCACAGCGGAATACCAAAATAAACATACAACAAACAGCGGAAGCAGTAAACATACACAACTGAAATTACTATAGCAGTGGATATAACCAATAGTATATAAGTGATAATGCTACATGTTTCATGTTATAAGAAAACAGCTAGAACATGTTATACATCAATACAGTACAGCAGAAAACAGAGTACATCAAACAAGAAAAACAGCTAGCAGCGACATCGCGAGCCTAGGCTCAGTCCCATGCCCTCCTACTCCTCAGCAACAGTCAAGTACCTGTATAGGGACTAGTTCCCCTATCTACACCTGCAGCAACGTAATCTGTTTGGGCCGAAAAGCATGACCCAAATAGGGTGTGAGAAATATATCTCAGTAGGCATCCACCAAAGGCCCGGTCCCAACTGCGTTTAGCATGCAACAACAGTGTGCAGTAGTAAAATGCAATAAGTATGCAGTACTCAAAAGTAACTAATTACCAGTTATATTTCTATTTTATTATCCATTTAATCCATTTAAATATTAGAAACCACCACAGTGCATTTCTAAGTAAACAGTCCACATCCTCAGACAAACAAAACCTTACCCTCAGGTAAGCAGAATCCAACCCGCAGGTATAGCCCTCAAGCATAACAGAAATTTCCCTCAGGAGTAGGAAGTGTCTCCCTCAGGCACATAAGCCAAACCCTCAGGCACGAAAGGTTTCCCTCAGGGGAATTACTACAGCCCTCGGGCTAAATAGTGCAGTTCCCTCAGGCTAATCACAACAATGCCCTCAGGCCAAATACACCAATGACCTCAGGCTAAACAGGTAACCGGGCTATGCCCAATAGGTAAACAAGCAGTAACATGCAATTCCTCTCAAGGAAATTCTACAATTACTACATTTAAGGCATACCCTTGGGTATCTTGAAAAAATGGCTAAACAGAGGAACACACCCCTCGAGATGGTCCTGGATCTAATAAACGATCCCAAACAGCATTTTATTATCACAATTAAATACCTAATCAATTCTAGGTATTAAATATAGCAACAGCCTTAGCCACACAACACCCCGACATGGGTTTGTGGCACAAAAACGCACAAAACACACAATAGTTGGAAAACTAAACACAAAGCCACCTACCTTATATACCAACGAATGCTATACCTGAACACCAGCTCCAGAAATGCCCATGAACGGCATAGATCAGACGAAGAACAAAACTCATTAAAATGTAAATAACTTACGTTAGGAGAATAATTGGAAAGAACAGTACCAGGAGAGGAGAGGGCTTGCCTGTGCAGTTCCAACGAGATCGTCCGAAGCCGAATCAGATTCCAGATGAACGCCCGGTGGACCTTCAAAGATCTGGCCTCATCCTTTGGTTCCAAAATGGCTCAAGTGCCTGCTCTGCCAAATGAAGAGGCTACTGCCTGTTTTAAGCCGAAAAAACAAAGTACACGGCGTGTACTTCAAATTACACGGCGTTTACTCCTTTCATTTAACTGTTCAATTTGCGGCACCACCATACTGTTCATATGTTGACATGAGTACACGGCATGTACTCTTGAGTACACGGCGTGTACTGTTTCCCATATGGCGGTGATTCCACCGCCTTATAGTTCAATCCTACCGACTGACTACATGGCGTGTATGGTGCCACTACACGGCGTGTAGTCGGTTCCTACACCCCTTCTCCCTGACAAGGCTACACGCCCCATGTACTCATCCCAACACGGCCAAAAGTACACGGTGTGTGGATAAAGTACACGGCGTGTAGTTCCAAAATTCAGGATTTTCCCCCCATTTTCCATATTTTTTAAAAAACACTGAAAGAAAAGGAAAAGAAGAAGCCCGTACCTCTAAAATAGGAACTGAGTTCTTACAAACTTCCCCCCTTATAGCAATTTTTTCCCGAATTTCCCTTCCTAGGGTGGAGAAGAATAAGCTCAAAACAGCTCTGGCCACTGAGCACGTACGTCGGCCTCCCGCTCCCAGGTCTCGTCCTTCACTCGGCCATGCTGCCATAGCACCCGTATGAGAGGAATTGACCGGCATCGGAGAACATTCATGCTCCTGTCAATGATATGGATCAGATGCTCCTCAAAGGAGGCATAATGCTGAAGCTCAACCTCCTCTGGATGAAAGGTGTGAGATGGGTCTGAATGGTAGCGGCGCAACTGAGACACGTGGAAGACGTCATGCGTGGCTCGGTACCGCTGCGGTAACTGCAACCGATAGGCAACCATATCGACTCTCCCCAGAATCTCAAATGGTCCCACATACCTCGGTGAAAGCTTAACCTATCTTCTGATCTGTTTGTGTCCCAGCCTCGGTGAAACATGCAAGAAAACCTGATCTCTGACCACGAACTCCAAAGGTCGTCTGCGGCGATCAGCATAAGACTTCTGATGAGACTGCGTGGTAGCCATCCGCTTCCGAATCAACTGGACCTGCTCAGATGTCTTCTACACAAGATGTGGCCCCATCAAAGCTGCCTCAGCTGCCTCTAACCAGCACAAAGGTGATCGGCACGGCCTACCATATAAATCCTTGTATGGTTCCATCTCAATAGTCGCCTGAAAGCTATTTTTGTAGGCAAAATAGACTAATGGTATATGCATCTCCCAAGAGCCCCCAAATCCTAGGACGCATGCACGCATCATGTACTCAAGCACCTGTATCATATGCTCTGACTGGACATCTGTCTAAGGGTGGTATGTTGTGCTCAGAAGCACCTGTTTACCCAGCGCCCTATGAAAACTCTGCCAGAAATGATATGTAAAGCGGGCGCCCCTATCTGAAACGATAGAATAAGGGACCCCATGCAGACGTATGATCTCTCGGATATACATCCTTCCGAGCTCGTCGACACCAAAGGTCTCCTTGATCGACAAGAAGTGAGCTACCTTTGTGAGTCTGTCCACAACAACCCACACGACGCCATTGCCACGAGGTGACCTTGGCAATCCCGTCACGAAATCCATCACGACATCATCCCATTTCCATTCCGAAATGGACAACTGCTGTAACAGCCCAGCTGGTCTCTGATGCTCTGCCTTCAGCTGCTGACAGGTGGAACACCTCGTAACAAAACAAGCCATCTCTCTCTTCATACCCAGCCACCAGTACTGACGTCTCAAGTCTCGGTACATCTTGGTAACCCCGGGATGAAATTTCTAAGATGAAGCATGAAACTCCCTCATCAGCTCCTCACGTATATCCCCTAGAACCCATACTCGTCCATGGAAATGAAAAACCCCGTCGTCGCCTATCGCCCAAACAGGAGGAGGGTCCTCACTTGCCACCGATTTTCATAGAACTAGGCCTTCTGAATCAGATTGCTGCCTCATCCTCACTCTGTCCAGGAGGGTAGAAGTCACAGCTAACGAGGAAAGATAAGTCTGCCCCGGACTATCATGCACCTCTAGATGCATCTCAGAGAACAAAGCCATAAGCTGCCACTCACCACTAGCCTCTTCCTCTACCTGTATCTAAGTCTTCCTGCTCAGTGCATCGGCTACTGCATTACCTTTACCATGTGTATAGGCAAGCTCAAAATCGAAGGACTGTAGGTACTCGACCCACTTTCTACGCCTCAGATTCAGGTCACGCTGAGTAAAGATATACTTGAGGCTTTTGTGGTCGGTGAAAACCACAAAATGCTCTCCCAACAGGTAATGTCTCCAACAACACAACGCATGAACAACTACAGCCAACTCAATATCGTGCGTCAGGTAATTCCTATCATGTGGCCTCAACTACGGAGACCCATAAGCAACAACTCGGCCACCCTACATCAAAACGGCCCCCATCCCTATCCCTGATGCATCCCAGTAAACTGTATAACTTTTCCCCTACTCCAGGAGTATCAGGATCGGTGCTGATGTTAGCCTTCCATTAAGTTCCTGAAAAGCTATCTGACAAGATTCTGACCAAACTAACTTCACACCCTTCTTAGTCAGACCTGTCAACGGTGCTGTTAAGCAGGACAAGTCCTGTATGAAGCGTCTATAGTAACCAGCCAGCCCTAAGAAACTTCATACCTCAAACAAGTTCTTGGGCTGCTCCCAGGAAACTACTGCTCTCACCTTCTCTGGGTCCACTGCAACTCCTGCCTCTGAGATGATATGACCCAGGAAGTGAATATGGTCCATCAAAAAGTGGCACTTCGAGATCTTTGCATATATGCGATACTCTTTCATTGTACTCAATACGATTTCAAGATGGGTGGCATGGTCGTGTCGAGTATGAGAGTACACCAAGATGTCACCCACGAATACTACCAAAAATGAATCAAGATACGGATGGAACACACGATTCACCAGATCCATGAAAACTATTGGCACGTTCGTGAGTCCGAAGGGCATAACCGTATACTCATATAGACCATACCTGCTCCTGAAAGCTGTGAGAGTTATATCAGATGGTCTAACGTGCAGCTGATGATATCCGGATCTCAAGTCAATCTTTGAGAACACTCGTGCTCCATGAAGTTGATCAAATAGATCATCTATCCTTGGAAAGGGATATCGGTTCTTAACTGTCAACTGGTTCAGCTTTCGATAATCCACAGAATGTCTGAGGGTTCCATCCGCCTTCTTCGCAAAAAGGACCGGAGAACCCCAAGGAGAAGTACTAGGTCGGATAAAACCCTTTGCCTATAACTCCTCTAGCTGCCTCTTGAGCTCCTGCAACTCAGTCATGGCCATCCTATAAGGAGGAATGGACACCGGTGCTGCTCCTGGCACAAGCTCGATAGAGAAATCCACCTCACGCACCGGAGGTAGACCTGAAAAGTCGTCTGGGAAGACATCCCTAAAACGATCAACAACTGCAGGGAAATCTGTCTGACAAGTCCCCTGGTCATCCAGATATAAGCTCGCAATCTGGGCTGTGACTCCACCTCGTCCATGATGCTCTGGTCAAGCTCAACTCGCCTGAACATCCCACTCGCCCTTGTATAGAAACTCCCCGCCCTCTGGTGACATGAAATGCACCCTGCGACGATAGCAATCTACAAAGGCTCGAAATGGAACCAACCAGTCCATCCCGAGAATGACGTCATAACTCGTCATCTCCAGGACATAGAGGTCCCAAGGGAAGTGACACCCACCAACCTCAAGGGGGCACTCCTTCCACTGACGCACACCAACCGTCCTAGTCTCCAACGGAGTGTCTAGCGTCAAGATACCAGAAGAAGTAGAAACCCCGAGCCCAAGGATCTCCACAACAGGTACATATATAAAACTATGTGTAGCACCCATATAAAAAAGTACTGAAGACAAGATAGAAGCTACTAGAATAGTACCTCTGAATGTCGAAGGTCCATGATCCTTATCCTGCTGGGTCTATTGCACTGCATATGCCTACCCAGTGTTGTGGCCCTGCGACACAGCCTGGCTACCCTGAGCTGTCCAACCCTGCTACCTCTACGATCTTTGTGTCTGGCTACCACGTCCATGACCACCATCTCTGCCAGCACGCAATGATGTATTCTAGTTCCCTGACTGGTATGAAGCCACTAGTCCTACTCCCGCACGTGGAGTCAGCACAGAACCCCTCTCACTAGCCACTGGTAGAAACACCCTGCAAAAGCGCTGTAAATGACCCATCTTGCCACAAGCTTGGCACTCCACTGGGTCCCGTGGACACTACGGCCTCTTGTGCCCTTCTCTGCCACATTGGTAGCACCTGAACGGTCCACCTGAAGAAGTTTCCTGGCTGGTACTACCGCCCTAAGATAAGTCCATCGGTCTCTTCCTCTTGCTAGCAGAAATAGTACCAGTAACTGGTGCTGAACCACCCTGGCCCATACCACTCGATTCCCTCAGGTTCCTGTCTGTAATCAATGCCTAGTTCATAACCGCGTGTACAGTAGGAAACCTGAAAAAATTTACCAGCTCTTGGATGTCATACCAAAGACCATCCTCAAAACGTCTGGCTCTCAACGTCTCATCACCCACCAGCACGGGTGAAAAACGTAGAAGCTCTGTAAAACGAGCAGAGTAGTCCATCACCAACATAGTGCCCTACTGCAGATTCATGAACTCTCGAGCTCTATCTGCCCTCAGCGTCTCAACAAGAAGAATTCATAAGAGACTGCCTGAAAATCCTCCCACGCCATGTCCCTGTGATGCTCTGACTGGGTGGTAACATCCCACCACCTTTTGGCAGAATCACGCAGCATGTAAGTCTCAAGCTTGACACTCCGCCCTGGAGGCGTCTCAAGATGCTCGAAAATAGTCTTCATCGATCCTAGCCAAGGCTCTGCAGCCTGTGGTTTTCCATCCTCTGAAAACATAGGCGGATGTTGTTGCTGAAAGATACGCGTTAGCTTGGCCATAGATGTGGCAGCCTGCGGTGCTCCCTGAAAGGTTTGCATGAACTGAAATAAGCCTTCACGGAACTGCACCTCCGCGCCTGTGTCCGGTATAACAGCTGGTGCCGCATCTGGCTCTGCTGGTGGATCAACTGGTAGCCCATGGCCCACCATCCCCGCAGTATAATCGACGCCGCTCTCTTGGTGAACAACTCACGGTCGTCTAGGCGGCATGACTCTACAAGGTCAAAAGCACACCTCAGATTAAAGATTATTAAGACTATAACAAAGGAACCACAAGAAACAAGAGGAAGAAGGTGTTTCTAAATTTGCAAAACAAGACTACATGGCGTGTACACTGACTACACGGCGTGTACTTGACTTCCTTTCCCCTCCCAGTTCCTTCCACATGGCTTCCGTTCAACAATACTACACGGCGTGTATAATATCTACACGACGTGAATGGTGTTATTTTCCAACTGCTCGTGTCGTCTGTGACACGGTCGACTACTCGGCTTTACTTTACACGGTGTTTTACACTAGAACACAGCGTGTAAACCATCCCATTTCCCAGCCACATGAATAACTCCACACGGTCTGTCCTTGGACAAGACTACACGGCATGTCCCAAAGGTACACGGCGTGTTCTGGGAGAGGTGACACCGGCCCGTGTTGTTAGTTACACGGCCGAGTCCCCAGGTCTCACTACAGGGCGTGTCTATAACTGGAACTACGTGTTCATTCAAGGAGTTCACTGGCCCATGTTGTTAGTTACACGACCGGACTCCGGGTCAACACTACAAGGCGTGTACATAATCTACACGACATGTTTTACCCAACCCTTTCCCTACCCCGTGTTGCCGCCGACACTGTTTGTGACACGGGAAGAGACTACATGGCGTGTACTCCGGGTACACAGTGTGTACTCAAAAAGTTCATTTTTCTTCCCGAACTAAAGAACACACACGGCGTGTATGAGGTCCTACACGGCGTGTATTCTAGGTTTTCCGAACAGTATGCCTTAAAAACATTTCTAAAACCCAGAAAATACCGAAAACAACACCTAAGTGTCAAATTCCGACCCGTGGGGTCCCATACACCCCAGAAATCAAAGTTTAACATCTTATTTGTGTTATAACCAATAACAGTCAATGATCCACCAAATTCCGGTCAATGGGAGCCCATAATCCCCAAAAACCGAAGTTTGGCGTCCATTCTATAAACAAGCTCAAACAATAATACCATATCACAAGGCAGGTATTTATCAAGCAGCTATCACAACAGCATGCTCTAATAACATAACAACTATCACAACAACATGCAAATTCTAATGCACCTACATGGCATGGAAACTATGCATGGAATGTGATATCTATAATGTGCATATATGATGCATGAGACGGCATACCCTCATATCATCGGGTTGCAACTAAATAGAACCCATAGATAAAATATAAAAAGCACAATCCAAGAGCGCCCCCCAACGGTGAAAATATATCAATTGTAAAATTTGAAAAATCAAAAGAATGCAAAGTACGAGGTAGACTGGATTTTACCTATACATGGGTTAGCTAGGCCCGGGCACAGCTTATTTCCAACTAATGTTCGTCCTAACTCTGACTACGGCTCCAAATAGTAAGTCAAAGAAAAGAAACCCCTCTGATACCACTTTGTAACGTCTCGAACCCGGGTGCCACGCAACGGGTGCCCCGAGCCCGGTTCACCACGTGACCTGAAGCGCAATTCCCAAAATGCCAGAGGCTGCCGACTAGCAGCGAGGGACCAGGTCTGATAGTGGGGAAACTATGCCCTCATTTATCAAAGTGTAGCACAGTGGAATACCAAAATAAACATACAACAAACAGCGGAAGCAGTAAACATACACAACTAAAATAACTGCAGCAGGGGATATAACCAAAAGTATATAAGTGATGATGCTACATGTTTCAAGTTCTATAAAAACAGCTAGAACATGTTATAAATCAATACATTACAGTAGAAAACAGAGTATAGAAAACAAGAAAAACAGCTAACAGTGGCATCGCAAGCCTAGGCTCGGTCCCATGCCCTCATACTCCTCAGCAACAGTCAAGTACCTGTATAGGGACTCTTTCCCCTATCTACACCTGCAGCAACGTAATCTGTTTGGGCCGAAAAGCATGACCCAAACAGGGTGTGAGAAATATATCTCAGTATGCACCCACCAAAGGCCCGTGCCCAACTTCGTGTAAGCATGCAACAACAATGTGCAGTAGTAAAATGCAATAAGTAAGAAAAACTCAAAAGTAACTAATTACCAGTTATATTTCCATTTTATTATCCATTTAATCCATTTAAATATTAGAAACCACGACAGTGTATTTCTAAGTAAACAGTCCACGTCCTTAGACAAACAAAACCTTACCCTCAGGTAAGCAGAATCCAACCTGCAGGTATAACCCTCAGGCATAACAGAAATTGCCCTCAGGTGTAGGAAGTGTCGCCCTCAGGCACAGAAGTCAAACCCTCAGGCACAAAAGGTTGCCCTCATGCGAATTACTACAGCCCTCGGGCTAAATAGTGCAGTGCCCTCAGGCTAATCACAACAACGACCTCAGGCCAAATACAACAACGCCCTCCGGCTAAACAGGTAATCGAGCCATGCCCAACAGGTAAACAAGTAGTAACAAGCAATTCCTCTCAAGAAAATTCTACAATTACTACATTTAAGGCATACCCTTGGGTATCCTGGCCAAACGGCTAAACAGAGGAACAAACCCCTCGGGATGGTCCTGGATCCAAGAAACAATCCCAAACAGCATTTTACTATCACAATTAAATACCTAATCAATTCTAGGTATTAAATATAGCAACTGCCTCAGCCACACAACACCCCGACATGGCTTCGTGGCACAAAAATGCACAAAACACACAACAGTTGGAAAAATAAACATAAAGCCACCTACCTTATACACCAACGAACGATATACCTGAACACCGGCTCCAGAAATGCCCACGAATGGCGTAGATCTGACAAAGAATAAAACTCAATCAAACTTAAATAACTTACGTTAGGAGAAGAATTTGAAAGAACGGTACTAGGAGAGGAGAGGGCTTACCCGTGTCTTTCCAACGAGATCGTCCAAAGCCGAATCAGATTCCAGACGAACGCCCGGCCGAAAAGTGTGACCCAAACAGGGTGTGAGAAATATATCTCATTAGGCACCCACCAAAGGCCCATGCCCAACTACGTGTAAGCATGAAACAACAGTGTACAGTAGTAAAATGCAAAAAGTAAGCAGTACTAAAAAGTAACTAATTACCAGTTATATTTCTATTTTATTATACATTTAATCCATTTGAATATTAGAAACCACCATAGTGCATTTCTGTGTAAAAAGTCCACATCCTCAGACAAATAAAACCTTACCCTCAGGTAAGCAGAATCCAACCCGCAGGTATAGCCCTCAGGCATAACAGAAATTTCCCTCAGGCATAGGAAGTGTCACCCTCAGGCACAGAAGTCAAACCCTCAGGCACGAAAGGTTGACCTCAGGCGAATTACTACAGCCCATCGGGCTAAATAGTGCAGTTCCCTCAGGCTAATCACAACAACGCCCTCAGGACAAATACAACAACGCCCTCAGGCTAAACAGGTAACTGGGCCATGCCCAACAGGTAAACAAGCAGTAACAAGAAATTCCTATCAAGGCAATTCTATAATTACTACATTTAATGCATACCCTCGGGTATCCTGGCCAAACGGCTTAACAGAGGAACACACCCCTCGGGATGGTCCTGGATCCAAGAAACGATCCCAAACAGCATTTTATTATCACAATTAAATACCTAATCAATTCTAGGTATTAAATATATCAACAGACTCATCCACACGACACCCCGACATGGGTTCGTGGCAAAAAAATGCACAAAACACACAGCAGTTGGAAAACTAAACACAAAGTCACCTACCTTATACGCCAACAAACGCTATACCCGAACGCCAGCTCCAGAAACGCCCATGAACGGCATAGATCTGAAGAAGAACAAAACTCATTCAAATGTAAATAACTTACGTTAGAAGAAGAATTGGAAAGAACAGTACCCGGAGAGGAGAGGGCTTACCCGTGCGGTTCCAACGAGATCGTCCGAAGCCAAATCGGATTCCAGACGAACGCTCGGTGGACCTTCAAAGATCCGGCCTCCTCCATTGGCTCCAAAATGGCTCAAGTGCCTCCTGTGCCAAATGAGGAGGCTACTACCTGTTTTAAGCTGAAAAAAAGTACACGACGTGTACTTCAAAGTACATGGATTGTACTCCTTTCATTTAACTGTTCATTTGGCAGCACCGCCACACTATTCATACGTCGACATGAGTACACGACATGTACTCTTGAGTACACTTCATGTACTGTCGCCCAGCTGGCGGCGACGCCACCGCCTTATTGTTCAAGCCTGCCGACTGACTACACGGCGTGTATGGTACCACTACATGACATGTAGTCGGTTCCTACACCCCTCGTGGCCAACAAGGCTACACGCCCCATGTACTCATCCCAACACGGCCAAAAGTACACGACATATGGATAAAGTACACGGTGTGTAGTTCCAAAATTCAGGATTTTCCCCCCATTTTTCATATTTTTTCAAAAACACTTAAGGAAAAGGAAAAGAAGAAGCCCATACCTCTAAAATAGGAACCAGGTTCTTACAAAAGTATACTCACAACCCCATTTCTACTGATTGAAGTAGATCTACATGTTACCACATACATAAATGTTTATTAATTAATGATTTTCAACAAGTCATGATAATATCACTAGTTTATAAAAATAGAGTTTTTATACCCTAAGTTGTGGATCTCTATGTTTGGCTCACACACCTCATTGCCTGTTAACACTCTTCAAGGTACCAGCTCTACCAAAACATAGAAACAATGATACTCATATTTATCATCAAGAATCTCACTTTTTTTCTATCTTCATTGTGTCCAATTACCATCCCAGCATCACTCTTTATACAAAATCATAAACTTATGTTGTCACTTCACCTTGAAAGAAAACTCAAAACTAATAGGTTTTGGTGCTTAAAAAATATTTCTTGTCATCCTAAACCTCTCATCATGAATACTAGCACTAACGGTTATATAAAATAATTGGTTTCAAGGAATCTCTCAAGATATTTTTGTAATCCATCCCACGGTTATTCACATGTACATGTATTTTTTTTAATAAAATACCTCATGAAGCCCAAAAACTGACTATCTATTCACATAGAGACACTCACTTGATTTACTCACATGTAACGTGAGGAACCGAATCACTAGTAACCAAAGTCCCATCTCAATGGTCACTGGGGTTTCCATATAACCTATAACACAACCTCACTAATGGTCACAACTCTTATAATATCATCTAAGAACATATCCACTGATATGTTGTGAATATCTTTCCTTAGACCATCCATGGTGAGGTCAAAGAGTCCATGTTTTGTTAAATTGTATACCATAAGGTTCTATATAGATAAATTCACATAATATATTGTTGTTACCTTAATTTAACTAGTCCTATCTTTTATCCACTCATAAAAATTTATAACAATGTTAATTAATTCATAACGATGACCTAACAAGGTACACTACACCATCTGTGCATATATTAACTACATTGTCTTTATTACCAACATTTCCTATGTGTGACATACTATTGTTTAACATGAAATGATATCAAAAGTATTTATCCATCTGAATTAATCCCAATATAATTTAATTAATAACTCATATGTGCAGACATAGTATAAGTTATTGAAACTAATGTAAGAGAGTCCTCCTTCATCAATACCATCACACACAATGAATATATATGTAATGTAAACCCAACATGATGAACATGATGAATGAGATGCTTATTTTTTATATTGTTAAAACTAAATTACATATTAAATAAAAAAACTCAAAATCAATATGCATTACATGAGGTGATATCATATAATCATAACAAGATAAACCTAGAACATTAATCATATTCTATTGTAACCTTTAGTTACCTTGGAAATGGTGTTCTTTCTAATAAATACTCATAAACAAACATGCCTAAATTTTAGTGCAATATGACATAATACACACCTACCCATATGTAATAGGTCATGTAAAACTCCAGTTTGAACCTGGTGGTTCAACAAAATGTGTTACCTTTAATGGGAATCTTGTTATAGTTTCATGAGATTTTTGGTGCGTTTATTCATCTTGACTAGGAATTTAGGATCAAAAGAAGTATATTTACCTATTATTTTGAGGTATATTATCTATTTAATTAAATATATTAACTTGTCCTATCTATTCAGGTTGGTTTCTATGATGTATGATATGCCATGATATTGTGATATTTATTTGATTGGAATTCATTAATATAACATGAGAATTATATTATGTTTTTTGTATATATATGATGACTATGACTAAAATGATGGGATGGACAAGCACGGTTAAATCCAAGGGGATTATACCTTACATTAAGCATATACTAATAGGGAAACCTTTCCATGATCCCATAGATTAATTATGATCTTTCGAAAGAATTTGTTTCTCTTTATTTTTTTGAAGATTCCAAAACATAGAGAATTTGTGGGACCACCTTTTATGCATGTGGGAACTGTAAAAGCATGCTCCCAGACCTACTAAAGAATTTTAGATGGAAGAACCACTCAATCCAGCTGTATTCCACCATGTTCCCATCTAGGGTGGGGGATTCACTAGTACTATATTGGACTTTTATAGAGACTTTAATCTCTAGAATCCTCCATATTTATAAGGAACTAGAGGTCCTAAGGTTTCAGAGGACTGAATTTTGATTTTTGATAGTATTTTTGACTCATTAGAGACCCTAGTGAATATAAAGTGGAAGATAGAAGTGTCCATTCTATAGAGACCCACCAGGCAATTATGGAGTGTAGTGAACCGTACTAGATGTTATGAAGGTATGAATTGGAAAACCATCAAGGAATTTTTTTTCAAATAATTTATTATATGTATGATATAGTGAGACATTTCTCATGAACACATGGACACTTGAACGAGATTAATAAATTGTTTTCTTATGCTCACAACTCACAAAACTACTCCAAAATCCACTGATGGAAAAAAGTGTTTGGAGTAGTATTGAGTTTTAGGTATTCTTTTTGGCACTAATAGACCATCCAGTGATAATTTTAGGAGAAGGAAGTGGAAGGATATGGTTTTTCACTAGAGCGATGTTAGATAAATATGGTGGATCAAGGGATTTTCAACACCATTTGTGAAATAAAGGGGGTCTACAATACTTTAAATATGAAGAGGTTGGAGTAGTATTGAGTTTTAGGTATTCTTAAGTTCATTTAGTAGACAAAAATTTAGTTTTAAATCATGATTTCAAATTTTATGAATATACTTAGTTATGTATTCCATTTTATACGTTGTCTTGTATTTCATTGAAATTCATTTCATATGACCATAACATAAATGATTTTTAATCCAATGTATAACACTTAACATTTATTTATAGATTTCATCAATGATTGGATAATTAATGGGTTGATTAAGTGGTAAGAAATGATTTGTTATGATAATTTATTAAATATCATCAACTTGTTTTATTTTTAAAACTAAACTAAAAAAATTTCAATTAATAGATGTTTATGTTTTCTAAAATATTTATGTTTCATGATGTGCCCCCAAAAATGTGTACCCCACTTTAGTTGGAAATGGGAGAAGGGAGATAGTGACACCCAAGTCCCACCTCTAATAGGCCCCGGTTCGGCGACAAGCACCAAGGGTATAATAAACACACATATGGGATACATTACCCTCTAAGCAAACATGTTTCAAAGAGACAGATAAGATAGAAACCAAAGAAATCCTTCTCAGAAAAATGAAAACCCAAGTGAACATATCCAATGTAATGTAATAACTACTATAAATGAATGGAATATTTCATGTAACAAAATAAAAGTTAAAGATAGCAGTGTACATGAAGCAGCAAAATCTTTTGCTAAACCCTAAGCAAGTAGTTACCAGTATGATCTCCAACCCACTTCAACTGACCTAAAAATTAGTTTATATATACATAGAATTTGTATAAAAGCATACAAAGCAGGATCATTCCCAGATCCTCTCGTGAAAAAGTAAATAAATCATGCAAAAGAATAGTGAACAATAAGTGAAACTAACTCGTCACCTACAAGGTATTATAAGTTTCCTAAGTCACCATGGGTACTCCTGACAAGTGTCACATACAAGAGAATATAATATAATAAATAATATCAAGGGTACCTCACTACCACTTTCCCATAGGTTTGACGTTCTTCTCCGACATTGCACATCATGCACATCTCTCTCTTGAAATTCTTGTTCCGAGACACCTATACGAAGTATGAAAACATGGACATAATGAAACACACCACCAAATTCATGTAACCAAAAGCAACTAGGTAGAATCTGGGAACAACCACATCTGGGAAAATTTATATCATACGTTGAATATTATACCTAAATCATTCACAACCCATACACCATCTTATTATCCTCAAACCATCACAACCTATAAATTTTATACCTACAATAGTCCATAAAAAATTATATTTAGAATAAATGTGTGTGAAAAAATCACATTCCATTACAAACCAATAATCACATATTTGGGGAAAACCAAACGCCATACATACCATCACAAGTAACTACTGAAATAAGACTATAGAGATAAAGAGGGTAGTCAGTTATCCACCCACCCACTAGGATGTTGGGGGAAAACCCCATAGGGCTCAGAATCCCTGGGGTGTCAGTCACCCAAATCGATAGGGTAGAGTATCTTAGGAAACACAAAACATACATGATATACTCAAACAGGTTCAGGAACTAGGCAAGCCCATTCCTCAAAAATTATAATTAAAAAAAGAGAAAGTAGTGGTACAAGGGGGTTCACAAAGCCGAGAGTATGAAACCCCACACATGTCCAAATCGATAGATTGAGAACAAAATTTAGGGGAAATAAAAGACCATCTGGATGAGGCCTCCAAAATTTCCATCTTTGAAAGTTCATATGATACCTTTTTGTCCCTCTTATAGACATGGGTGACATCAAGATATATGTACTCAACCATCCGCATACATTCAATCCAGGTAGGAAGCATTTTCCATGGTACCGATCAGGACTGAGTCTTTAGGATGTGAACCGCGGTGGTGGAGTCGGATTCCACACAAATCTCCCTCCATCCAAAATGAGTGGAATACCTTATTGCTTTGATCATAGCCCATAGCTTTGCTTCGATCGCCATGCAATTTCCAATATAGTGGTGGAAGCATCCTTTAACGAAGCCCCGATGAGTGCGGAATACGCCACCACATCTCGAAGGCCCTAGTGCACTGGAAGCCGCCCCATTAACATTCAATTTCAACCATCCTGGCATAGGTGGAATCCATCTAATAGATTTAAGAACAAAAGGTTTTTTTCACTATCACAAAACTGGGCAAGGCCAGTGACAACCTTTATCAGCGCTAACAAAAAAGCGCTGATAAAGTTGGGTATGTTTATCAGTGCTAAAAAAAGCGCGGATAAAGGGTACCTTTATCAGTGCTAAAAAAAAGCGCTGATAAACATACCCCTTTAACAGTTCTCTTTTTAGGGCTGATAAAGGTACCCCCTTTAACAGTGCTTTTTTAGTAGCACTGATATATGGTCTACTTCCAAAAAAATTCATTAAAAAAATATAATAATATTTAAATATTTAGATATAGTTATATTGTAATAAATGTAATATATATTTTATAAATATAATTTTAAATATATTTTAGATAAGTATAAATATGCAGTTACACTTAATATATCAGATATTTAGTGAAAATGGCTTATAAAAAAACTAAAAAAATATTTTTAATAAATAATTTTCTAATTATTATGGAGTAATAGTCATTTAAAAAAAAATTTAAGACTAAAAAAAAGATCCAAAATATGTTGAAAACACAACTCAAACTTCAAACGGGCATAACTTTTGATTCGGGTGTCCGTTTGAGCTCTACAACAAATCAAATCGAAGCCTGCGACGAGTTCTACAGGATATTAATTCACGCAAAGCCTCTGAGACAATTTTTGAGTCCAAAAAAGTCCTAGAAGGCCTCCAAAACTGAGTTTTTAGTCGGGATACCCCGAATTTTTAAAATTTTGTGGATTTTCAACCATGTTTAAGGGAGTATTATTGGATTTTTTTGTTTGGGACTGAATTTATTCCAATGTATTAAATTCATATTGATATCATGTCTTTGAAATTTATTCATTTTTTATAATGAACTACTAATTATAATCAAATATATAACAATATATACATATTTTTTATATATTCACACATAAAAATTTAATTATAAATATAAATAATAAAATATATTTACATATAAAATATTTTAGATTTATCAAAATAATAACTAATATCTATTTTATTTAAAATACCAATATATAAATATTTATATACCTATATATTTATATGACTATATATATATATTAATATAACTACATATATATTGATATAACTATAAATATATATATTAATATCACTATAAATATATATATTAATATTAATATATATATATATATTAATATAACTATATTTATATATATATTAATATAAATATATATTACTATATGAATAAATATAACTATATATATATATATAAATAGAGATATCATGAAATGGAAAACAAATAAAAACAGAGGAGTGGTAAGGGCTTAGGCGCGCAGGGGGGAGGACTCGTGTTCAAAACCTAGTGGAGGCAGGGCCGCGCGCATGGGGTGGATTTTGGGTGCTAGCACTGATAAAGGGTGGAGGGGGTGCGTGCTGGCATTGGAGGGGCTAGAAAGGACTGTTAAAAGGGGGCTCAAGCGCTCCTCCGATTGGCAGGAATTTTTTTAATTTTTTTTTTTTTTTTTAATTTTTTTAGTTTTATCATTGCTATAAAAAAATCTATGATAAAAGGGTTCTTTTATCAGCGCTAAAAAAAGTGTTGATAAAGGACCCTTTTATCAGTGCTTCTTTTTAGCATTGATAGAAGGCCCCTTTTATCAACCCTTTTTTTAGTGCTGATAAAAGGGGTATTTATCAGCACTTTTTGGATCGCTGATAAAGGGGACCCCCCTTTATCTTCACTAGCTTTAAAGCTCTATTATAGTGCTTTTAAAGGCCATTTTTATCACTGATAAATGGCGTATTTGTAGTAGTGTTTGTTCTTCCAGTAACACCAAAATCTCTCAGAATAACCAAGTCAGCAATGTCATTTTTCATAGTGCTAGTATGAAATTTGGAGGCATTCAAAACATCCTGATAAACCGTGTACAATCTAGCTTGCAAGGATGGCCGCTGTCCCTTGAAAATGGTGGCATTCCTGGATTTCCATAACACTTTGAAGACAACAGCAACAACCGTGATGAACATCGCCCCAATCTGTTCACTAAGTTGTACGCACTGAATAGATACCATCCTTGACTCCATTCCATGAAGATCAATCTACACACTGAAGGCAGCTTGCAGGTACGACCAGAACCTGCAGGAGAAGCCACAAGAGAAGAATAGATGAGAGATAGATTCCTCATCCCGGAGGTATATGGTGCATTCATATGCCAATTGAATCCCAGTTTTTTAGAGCAGGTTGTGAACCAGCAACAAACATACACGATATAATATATCTCACAACGACACAGTGGTATAACTTAGTCTTTGATGAAACTATAGCTAGTATCATTCGAACTCATAACTTCCAATGCTGATACAAGATATCCTATAAGCACAAAAACATTTAATGAGATAAATTAAATTATCTTATTCATTTTATTTAGTTTAACTTTATGTTAATTATTTTTTTACCATTAATTATCCATTATCGTTTTCCATATTTCATGACATTAGTATCACATCAAATGTCCCTGCCCTCACAACATAAGAAAATCAAGTCCATGAATACTTAGAATTATAACGTCATCATTTCATCCAGTAAGATCCAACCCCATGGGTGAAGCATTAATTCATTTATTAACATGATCACTTTTCCATATTATCAGGTACTCTAGGAAAACATCATAAGCTACAAAACAAGGTATGCAGCCAAGCTCGTATATCCACCACAAGAAGTGGGGAAAGAGAATAGATAAATATGCAACATGACCATTAACCAAAAAACATATTCAAAAAAGCATCGAAATTTATATCAATAGGTAAACCCCACTTCTACCCATTCCATCATCTTTGGTGTCCTCCCCGACACCAACATGCATATCATGATGCTTCCCGCTCTCCCATCCATCAAATGCTGCCACAAAAACATGTTCTCCTTGCCCCACATACAAGAACATACCTCCAGGATTAGCCATCATAGGATCACATCACATCTACGCCTCCCCACCCCACATCACAAGGTTCTTATCCAGATCACATAACGGGTAGTAGGAAACAAACAGAGTAACCAGGATCTTGGCCCTAAAGCAAGGCATCCAACCATCACACACCACAAGCTCTCACCACACTATAGCATAAGGCACATGGCCTTTACATGAAAGTGGTAAACTCAAGCCCTACAAGGGAATTATCTTTTATAACACAAGAAATTAATATAACATATTAAATAAGATGATTAATTATACATAAGTTCCATCAATATGAAACCTAAGAAGGAATCTATCACATGATTTCAAAAATTAATTAACCAATTAATTCAACATTCCTTTAATTCCTTTACTAACAAGAATCAACATGATTTAGGTTCATTTACCAATTCAATTAAACATTCTTACATAAATCAATTTGATTGTCATAATATTTAAACAAAAACAAAACATCACATATGCCTCTTTAAACCATTAGGCAATTAATTATAAATATATTTTTACTTTGAGTTATTTACCAATTCCATATGGGAAACCAGACATAAGAAATCACAACATAGATACCACACTATCTAGAAAATCAAGAGGCAAGCCATTATCATGGTACAAATGACAACAATACCATGAAATCGATACCAATTCATTAATCTAATTCAATTTATTATTTGATTAATTTCATTTTGATCCAAGGGGATAAAACATGATAGTTATATGATTGAACACACATAAATAGAGAATAAATGAATCCCCTACCTGAAAAAATGTTTCAAAATTGGTCTCATGAGAACAGACCAATGATGCAGATCCTGATCCCCTCTCCTGAATGAACTACATCCACCCAAGGACTGAGGGCCACAACTATGCCAACAAAGAACCAAAAAAACTCATATAGAGACATGGATATCAGGTTCCACCACATTTAAAATTGGGACGGGAGGAAACAAATCAAATAAATAACAAGAACAGAGGTATTTAATACATTATATTGAAGATGAGTCACTAAAAATAGTTGGGGTGACAACAAGAAATTTATCCTTGATGAAGCAATCCCCAAAATGTCAAAGAGGGGGGATCCAGTTCGCCTAGAATGAAAGGGAGATATGATGAAGCTGTAGGGATTTGAATAACGTGAGAGGATTAAATTTCTTAAAAAGCTTTGTAGTGGGTAATTATTCAACACACAACCACCTTTCACATCATCTAATCTTTAGGGTTTGGTTTCCACCAAAAAATGCACCACCTCATATAATTTAATTTATTTTGAAACTGTGATTCATCCCACGTCGTGAAACCCACTTTATCTTCTTGAAGAACATTTACACATGAAAAAATATACCTACTTCTAGCTTCTTGCAACCAAAATACTATAGACTTCCTCTAAGCCCCCTCAAAGTAGCTCGGTCTTTGAAAAAACATAAAGGGTAGATCTATGCAGATCCAAGAACGTTCATTCAATACCACTAAAAACATTATCCTCCTTTAGAATTTAAAACCAAACCATAGAGGAAACAGTTAAGGGTTTGTCCGAACTACCACCCCATGAGATAGAACTCAAGGCTCCCATCACCATATGAGCTCAACTACCTCACCCAAGAACATGGTGATAAACATTGAGAGAGTATGATCTTCTAATCTTTTCTTTTCCACTTATATTAGGGGAGTAGAAAAATCCTACAATAGAAAACTAAAAAATGAAAAACACATGGAAAACCATGTGTGACTTCTCCTCCTATGGAATGATATTACACCATAAAAATAAATAAGAGAATGAAAATATCATAACCCATAAAATGGTATACAACCAAAAAACGAATTGTGTTACAATAGAAGAGATAAATATTAAAAATCTCAGGGTCCTGGGAGCATATTTTTGACTCAAATTCCCAGGCGCTCTCCTCCACACCGCCGTGCGAGCATAAGACACAAACCAAGGGGATAGAATATCCACATCACAACCTCTCATAGAGATTTTAGATCACTATATTCCCCTCCTAGAAGGGATCATCACCATGAAAATAAATCTCTCCCCAACTGATTATATGATAGTTATAATGAATATACCAACATATTTATGACACATGAAAAACATCATGTATCTTTCTCAATTACGAAGGAAGTGCTATATGATATGACACAAATCCAACATGATCCAACACCTCAAAAGTCCCAACTATCTCAGGAGAAAGATTACTTCCATGACAAATCTTCAGTTCCCTCAATGGTGTGTCACCTTAAGGAACACATGATCCCCAATGTTGATCTCTAGAGGTCTCCTCCTATGACCGGCATATGAATTTTGATGATCCTTCACCACCTTCATCCTTCCGAGAATCACCGAAAAAATATCTTTCATACTCTATACTAGTTCCGGCTTGGAAATTCCAGATTCTCCAACCCTAATCAAGCACAATAGAAAACAAAATGGTCATAAATACAAGGCTTCAAAGCCCGACATACCGATGGTGGAGTGAAAAATATTGTTTTAATAAAAATATACCAAGGGAAAGTGCTTTATCCATGAACCTCAAAAATCCATGACATAAGAGAGAAACATGTCATCCAGAGCCTAGATAGTCTATTCTATCTTGTTGCCCATTTGTGGATGAAAAGAAATGATACGGAATAATTGAGAACCAAAAGTTTGTTTGAGATATCTCCATGACCTAGAGGTAAAATAAGGATCTTGGTTAGAAATGATCATCCTCAGGACATTGTGAAGTCTCAACACCTCCTCCAGATAATACCTTGACAAAACCTCTATATATCTCTACTCCTTGATCACTATGTTGCTGGATAATTTCATAAAACTATCCACTACCACCCATATAGTGTCATATATTCCCATAGATCAATATAAATTGGTATCAAATTTCTTCTATATGTCCTCCCACTTCCACTAAGAATCATCTAATGGCTGGAGAAAACCCCCAGGGAGATGCTTCTCTTGCTTCACTTTTTGACAGAACAAACATCAAGTCACAAACCTTGAAAATTCACGCTTCGACCCAGGCCACCACTACTGACCTGTCAAAGATCATTATATCATTGTCACACTATGACGTACCACTATAGGAGAATTGTGGAACTCTCTGAGAAACATCTCACACATCAACAAAGGAATAAAAGTACTTCCCTAAAACAACAGTCGATGTTGTTCATCTAAAAACCAACCATCAAGGGCCTTGCCACAAAAAAAAAATCTATTTTTTCAGACCTCCACATCATAATCCCCCGACTGGGACTCCTCCACCTACTATACCAGTGATGAATTCCCCTTAATCTAAAATAGTCAAACTATACCCCCAAATACTACTATATCTAGATGTAATGATAACAGTTCTTCCACTACACTCTAGGAATCACCTGATTCACGAACTACATAAATACATTACTTCCTAATCAACACTTTGGTTAAAAAATTCCCCACTCTTGGTGTATAAATTTTTTTGATGTCGTTATCCTATACAAAATCCATCCACCGACACTAACACAAGTTAAAGTCATGTTTGGATAAAACATAACTCATGATCTTATGATCAATGAATACCAAAAAATGATCTATGATGTGGTAATATCTCCGCAACATTAGTGAAAACACAACCGCCTCCAACTCAAGATCATGGGTGGAATTGTTAGGTTCGTGGGGATGTATCTTCCCAAACGCAAAATAAATGATATATCTTTTCTACATTTGAACACATCCCAACTGTGAAAATAAGCATCATAAAAAACATCTAATTGAAATCTTTCTATTGAAAGAAAAAGAACAAGGGAACTGACCAAATTCTCTTTCATATACACAAATCCTCTTGAAACTGATCATCCCACTGGAACAACTGATCATTTGTTTCCACTGTTGTCAAAGGAGTCACATCCCAATAGGAATCAGCTACAAACTTCCTATAATAGCTTACACGACCATTGAAACTTCCCACCTCTGCCACTGTATTATTAGCTAACCCATAAAAAAACTACTCATAACATATATGGATCCGCAGCTTCTCCCGGCTGGGATACAACATGCCCCATGAAATTGATTTCTCGAGCCCCAAAATCACACATAGACAACTTCCTAAATAGATTTTCACAACAAAGAAGTCCCAAAATAGCATGAAGATACTCTACATGATCATCCTTGGACCGGGAGTACACAATGATGTCATTAATGAAAAACACCATGATATTGTGCATGAAATCATGAGACACAATGTTCAATAACCACAGGAACACAACTGAATAATTCATCAAACCAAATAACATCACAAAAAACTTATAATGCTCATGATGATAATGGAAAACAATATTTAGGATATCCTCATTATTTACACACATATAACAACATATTGACTAAAAAAATATCTTCAAGAACCAACTTTCACCCTTCATTTGACCCAATAAATCATCAATCTATGGAAGAGGATAACAATTCTTCATTATCACTTACTTCAAGTGACGATTATCAATACATAACCGTAAACTGACATAATCTTTATTTACAAAAAAAATTTGTGCACCCCATGGTGACACACTCGACTGAACAAAACCACAGTACAACAAACCATCAAGCTATATACGCAGATCTTACTACTCATAAGACACTATTTTGTATGGAGACATTAATATAGGAGACACGTATGGATGTAGCTCAATCCCAAACATGATCGCCCATCAAGGTTATAACGCTACGACCTCTTTTAGAAAGAAATTAGGGTGCTCTTCTAATACCCCAGGAAATTCCAACTAATATAATTCTGACAAACTCCGCATCATCCCAGCCATCATAGATGACATGGATAGTTTTTGCCTCTATCCTATCCGAGGGTCTCACTCGCTAAAAACACTAATATATCTCTATTAACGTCAAAGTACACAACCGGACTCATGAAGTAATCCATGATGGAATGCACATAGTACAACCAATCCATGTCAAGGATGATGTCATATAGTTGTATCCATAAACATAGGAAATGTTTCCAAGAGCAGTTATACCATAAAACTAGATCACATTCTCTACATACCTCAAATAATTTAGCTCGAACTCCATTTTTCATTGTCAATGCCAAGGGAACTGGAAGCCTCTCTGCCTTAATTCCCAAATCATGGACAAGGGTTGGTGATATGAAGGAGTGTGTCTCTCTAGGATGAAACACGGCATGCACCCATGCAGAAAACAAGTAAAGGGTACATCCAACAATTTCTGACTCACCCAATTCAAGAAACGCTAAAGAATGGAACTGACCACGATCTTCTCAATGACCACTATGACCATGTTTACAACAAAATCCATGGCCGCACTTGAATATTGGAGTATGAGGATCATCTTAGAGATATCCTCTACTTTACCCATGTTCTCTCTGATGATCCCAAATAAGAGAAAACTATTACTGAAGCCTCAGATGGAACTGCCGTAATAGTGGAACATGAAATAGAACAACTGGCGTACATTGACTACTCAAAAAGGTTGGAAAATCTATCTCCAGATGACCTCATAATCCTTAAAAAAACAAATCTAATCCCTTGGAATGGTCCTAGGATCAACCACCCGCAAAGAAACAATACACCGAGGGATGGGGCTAACCCTAGGATTATTGGTAGATCTTATGTCTTGAAGACATGGAACCACAGACCATAGCTCTATAGCATGAGGAATCATAATGACTCCCCTTTCGTGATGAACTGGTTCTGGATAAAATCCTCTCGATGACCTCTTCCTTTTCAAGCTCCTTGAGATACATCTTCTACATAAATGGGGTGACCTGACGTTGGATATTTGGATGCATAGCCTCCTTTAAATGCCACCCCAAGGCCTCCTCATCAAGAAATAGGTCTAAAGAATATGATATAAGGTTCCTAAAATGGATTATTCACTCTCACATAGTAGAGATCCCCTGCCGAAGGGTATGAATCTCCTAGAGATTGTCTACCATTATGGCCGATGAAGGAAATACTTTAATGAATTAGTCTTAGAACATTTCCCGTGAGATTTCCTACACCTCATGATCTATAAGGAATAAGAACAACCCCTACCTCACTGTCCCACACATCATCATTACAGCAAAAGATACCCACTCCTTCTTCTAAGAACAAATTGAACTAAAGGATATCTCAACCTCCTCTAACCAATCTTTTGTGATTGCATTTAAAATGGATCCCTCATACCTATATATAATATAGAATTGAAATTCTCTAAGTGACCTCATTTTTATTTTTTCACCATCAACCTATACTCTATGGTGATCTACTGCCACAACATGAGAAATATATTCTATGTGAACCTATTGAGGACATCGACGTGGAGCTATGCCTATAAATAAAAAAGAGTTAGTGCTCCTAAAATGGAACATCGAAGACATTAACATTAACATTAATTATTTCTTTTATTCATTTTATGTCAACCTATACCATGGTATACCAAATTCCAACACATGAACTAATAAGAATGATTCTCGATCCTTTCCTAGTTATCTACCCTAGAACTAGTATCAAATAATTTAGTAGCCACTATATGCTTATAGAACCATGCATCAGATCACAGGGGGTGATAAATATCCATGTCTCACCTGGTCTCTTATGTTCACATAACATTCTAAACATAGTTGACAATATTTACCTACCAACCCATGAAACCTCACATGTGCGTAAATCCAAACTCATTCCTATCCCTCAAACAGACCTCTGATAACACTCTTTCATAACCCCTCTCCACAATATATACACCTATTGGGTTAGCAATGGGATAAGAGAGATAGTGATACCTAAGTCCCACCCCCCAGTAGGCCCCAGGTTGGAGACTAGTACTGGGTGTATAATAATGAACAATATGGGAGGAATTACACTTTAAGAGAACACATGCGAAATATAGAGATAATACAGAAACCAAAGAACATCTTCTCAGAAAACAATATAAAAGATTACCCAAGTTAACATATGTAATTTCAGGAAAGAACTGCTACAATTGAAAGGAAAACTGAAAGTATAAAAAGAAAAGGTAAAGACTACAGTGACCACAAAGCAAAACAACTCCTATTAATTAACAAGTTATAAGTAACTGATCTGATCCCAAACCAACTCCAAATAACCTAAAAAAGAGTTGTATATACATTGGGTGAGTATAATAGTATACTCAGTAGGATCCTCCCTGGCGCCTCTTTTGAAAAACTAATTAAATCATGCTATAGAAAATTGAAAAATAAATGAAACTAACTTGTCAACTAAGTAATCATACTAAGTTCCCAACCTCACTATTGATATTCTCACCAAGTATCACATACAAGAGGATAAAATATAATAACAAATATCAAGGCCACAAAACACCACTTATCCATTGGTTTTTCACTCTACATCAACGTCGCTTGTCCTAATCATCTCTCTCCAAAAAGTCTATCCCACATACACCTAGGTAAAGCACCAAAACATTCACCTCGTGCAACACACCACCACTTCCACATAACCAAAAGTTACTAGGTAGTTTCCATGATCCACAATAACCTATATAATGTGTATCATACATCAGGTATTATATCTAAATCAAACACAACCCATACATGGAGTAAGAAAACCCAATTCATAAAAACCTATAAATGTTATATCGATTTTAGTCCATAGGAAACTATATCTAGAATAAATGTGTTTGAAATAACCAGAAGACATTATATTCATCTTCAAACATATTTGGGAAAAAATAACCATCATGTATACCATCACATGTAACTACCAAGAGAAGAGTGTGGGGTCAAAGAGGGATGTCATCCATTCATCCTCCCATCAGGATGTTGGGGAAAACACCATGAGGGCTCAGAATCCTCGGGGTGTTAGTCACCCGAACTAAGAGGATAGAGTAGTGTATGAAACAAAAAACATACATGATATAATATATCTCATAACAACATAATGTTAATAATATTTTCTTTGAAAAAAAACAAATAATTTCTCTTAGAGTCTTGGTTTCGATTGTTAAGACCAGATATCATATAAGCACGCAACCATTTAATGTGAAACATTAAATTATCTTATTCATTTTCATCAATTTAACATTACATTAATAATTTAATTACCTTTAATTAACCATTATCATTTTACAAATTTCAACACATTAGAATCATAGAAGAGTTCCATGCCCCCTGACATTAGAAAACTAATTCCATGACTTCTTAGAATTATAACACCAGCATTGCATCCCAGTAGGCTCCAACCCCATGGGTAAAACATTTATTCATTTATTAACATTATCTCTTTCTATATTACTTGTTACTCTAGGAAAACATCCTATGCTATGAAAAAAAAGTTTGAAACCACACAAATCTATCTTCCACAAGAATTGTAAAAAGGTAAATATAAAAACAATAAACCTGGTGGTCGACCAAACAATATATTCGAACAAGAATCTGGCTTTCATAACAATAGGTAAGCCCAACTTCAAGCTGGGTTATTCATCTATGGTGTCCTCCCCTACACCAACATGCAGATTTTGATGCACCCATCTATACCAGGCATCAATTACTTCTATAAAACCCAGGCCACCATGCCCCACATACCATAAAATCCTTCTAGGCTCAGACATCTTAGGATCATGTAACATCAGGGCCTCCCTACCCCATGCCACAAGGATCATATCGAGAGAGCATCACAAGTAGTAGGAGAAAAACATAGAAACCAAGATCTTGGCCCTAAATCAAGGAATCCAACCATCAAACACAACTAGCTCTCACAAATCCAAAGTACAAGGCACTTGAACTTTACAATCAAGTTGTCAACTTCGGACTATAGAAGCTTTATGTTTTATAACACAATTGATTTCAATTCCATCTGGAATTAATCGATTAATTATTCATAAGTTCCTTCTATGAGAAACCCAAGAATAAGGCTATCACATGATTTAAAAAATTAATTAAAAAATTAATTTAACATTTTTTAAATTCTTTTATCTACAAGTATCGACATGGTTCATATCCATTAACCAATTAAATTAAACATGATTACTTGAATCAATTTTATTATAATCAAATTTAAAGAACAACCATATTTTTTAAACATGGCTCTTTAAGCCTTTAGACAATTTAATATTAATTAATTTCATCTTTATGCTCTTTACCAACTCCACAAGTTAAACAAATCATAAAAAGAAAAATCTACATACCCTACAATCTATAAAATCCATAGGCAACCTATTATCATGGTACAACTAAAAATATCGCTATGCGATCAATATAATTTTTTTAATCCGGTTCAAGTAATTTTAAGGTTAATTTCATTATAATCTAAGGGGATAAATCTAGTTAGCTCGATTGTCACATATAAATAAATAGATAATCAATTAAACCCCTGCCTTAAAAAGAGTGTCACCATTCTTTGCATGACAACAGACCAACACTGCAGATCCCGATCACCTTTCCCACACGAAATTCATCCTCCCAAGGATGTAGTTCCAAAACCAATCCAAAAAAAAATAAAAAAATACTTTATATTCAAAGAGATCAAGTGCCAACACATTTTCAAGAGAAATGAGAAGAAACAAATCAAAGGAACTAGAAGAATAGATGTAGACATTTCCTTGGATTGAAAACAGATTTTTATGGATCGAAAGGGGAAATCTAATAATCGATCCTTGATAAAGGAATCTCCAAAACATCTAATAGGGGGACTACAGGTTTCCTATAATGAGAGGGATATACACTTTAGACATATGGTTATTAATAACCTGAGTGACTAAAAATGTTTAAAACAACACTGCAGTAGGGAATTACATGATGTGTTATCCCCCTTAACATCATGTAGTCCTCAAGGATTGTTTTCCACAAAAAACGTGTCCCATTTTTTTGTTTTATTTATTTTTAAAACTCAATAAATTACATGTCCTGAAAACGACTTTCACATCATGTAAAACCATTACATGTCATGAAATCTCCCACCTTCTAGCTTCTAGAAACTGAACTTCTCCCGACTTCTTCTAAGCCTCCTATGAGCACCTCGGTCTTTGAAAACATGAAAAGGGTTGATGCACATATATCTAGGATGTTACATTATATATGGATTTTATTTTAAATTAATACCTTAAATAAATAGTTTGTTTTCTTGAAACCAAATCCTTAGGAATTTTCATTCTTTAAATAGTTTTACTTCTCATAATTCTACATTACTAACAGGACATGTGATTCTAGTAGTGAAAGAATGATGGTATCAATATATATACAATTGGTATTGATTTCACCATTTAAAAACACTAAATAAGAATTTTAAATGTTTTTGAGTATCTATCATGGTGTGTCTATATGTTATAAATTCATGGATATAAACTAAATAGTTAAAAATAAATAATTAAAATAGTGTATTCATAATAAAAATCACTAAAAATTCACTTATTATATAAAACAGTAGACTAATAATTAATTAGGTTTTTATGTAAAGGGAAAAAGAATTTAAATAGACAATATTTCTAAATTTTCCATTATAATAACATCCCCAAAATAGACAACAATCAATCCATAGATCAAACATCTCCATGTGACCCATGGTCAAATACCTCTAGAAAAATCTTGATAAATAGACTAAATTAATGACTAAAAAAACTAAAATCATAACCTTAGAACATATATGAAGAAATAAAAGCTATATATACCCATATGGGTTTGTATATTGGGTGTGCGCTATACAGGCCTAGTAAATCTTCACTAAACTGCCAATTAAATTTCATTTATAAAAAATTTCACAAAAAATATTTTGAACACCATTTAAAATTTTTTTTCAAAAAATGAAAGTATAATGGAATGAAATATCATACATTTATATATTTTGAAAAAACAAGGTAAAACCTTTTTGTGAAACAAAATACAACCATATTTAAGACAAACACAATTATATTCAAGTAGATAAAAACTTATTTAAAATGATTACTTCAAAATCCATTTTTTACCAACCAATGGTTGGAATCATACATTTCAATGTGAAAACACATTAAAATATTAAAAATTTCTACTTCATATCTCATGAAAATAAATAAAAATAAATTTATTCATTCCAAAAAGTTCTCAAAACATATTTTATAATATAAAAAAAGTAAATTAAACCATAAATTAAGGATGGAATATAGATCAAATGAGATATATTATAATAATTATTTATAATAATAGAAAATAAAAGTAAATTGTTGCAACATGTCCATGAAATGTAAAAAGGGATGAAAGAAACATGTATAACATGGATCTATAAGATAATATCATCATATAAAAAACCATCATGGGAATTTTCATTTTATCCTACGGTGTGAAAATATTACTCATATACAAGTAGAATCAACAAACCACGTGTTACCATCTATAATAACACCATCGGAAAAGAAATATGTCTATAACATCACTGACTCTATTCACTATGTAACATATTTATGATATCACTAATTGCACAAGAGGTGAAATAATAAAATCAGGTCAAGACACTATGACACACAAAAGATCACTAACCTAGTAACTGTGGGTTCCCATGTCATTCAAAAAGTGGATGTGAGAAGAAAATGTGAATATAATCAATTTATAAACCAATAATTAATCATATTCCATAATCCTCATATCACCTCAAGAAACCTATCTGGAAATATCTGGCTATCACATTATACAAGAATCACATAATAATAATCATTACAGATCCCATAAAATAGAAATATCCAATAGAGAACACTAACCTATGGGGTATGTAATAAGGGTGATAAAATAATAATGAAAATGTTTTTAATAAAGTGACAACATGACTCTAATAAATAGATGGGTGAAAATGCGGTCACAAATCTATCCTTTTTATAAAATAATGATACCATTTGTCCATCCAACAGACTAAAGGCCTTTAATTTTTTTATTATATGATAGTTTCCCATTTTATGGGAAGAGGTGGGAAACCCAAATAGACTTCCTCGATAGAGGAAAAATCACATCGAAATGAAAAAAATAGAAAAAATCAGAATGAAAAGATGAAATTGCCCCTCCCCACCATTTGATCAAGGAGAAGAACCCCACCATTCCAAGGCTATTTCGGAAAGAAAGCGTGTTGTGTCAAAGCACAAGCGCGATCTGATGGTTGATTCTATACCCTCTCAACAAAACAAAATCAATCAAAATCAGAAAAGATGAATTTTCGGCACAATATTCTCCTCTAAAGCTCATTCCATGAAGTGAATCCTGATTGCACAAACTTCCCTCCTTTAGAAACAACATCCACCCGTTCACAAATTGACAATTCACCAATTCACCAATTTAACCAAATCAACTATTCAAAACTAGAGGATTCACACTCCAAAAACATCAAAACAAACAACAAGAACCTCCACCAAGAATCCATCAAAAAATACATCCCATTTTTGCACAAAAACCCGCTTACAAAGACCACGACAATCCAATACCAAACTCCAGTCAGATCATGATGCTGGCAACTGGTCCCAATCCCTTCGTCTTGGAATAGAATCATGACCCAGATACAGAAGAGACCAGGACGAAACCCCAAACCTCAAAAGAGCTGATCTGACCCCAAGGCCATAGGAGAAAGATTCACAACCTTGAGAGGATGAACAAAGACCAACCCTAACCCTCAGATGAACAGGTCCTGACCTCGATGCTTCACCAGTTCTCCACCCCACGCCGCACTGAATCACGATCCCAAAACCTCCTAGAAGTATGCCCCAAATTCCTCGAAAGAAATAGATATCGCACCAACACACATGGATAAAAAACACTCCCTTATAGATAACAAGACCTCAAACCTGACACCATTCCAGATCCCGACCACGGTGCACCTGATCGAAACCCCTTCGCCGCACTAGATCCTAACCCCGACACTCTATAGCGACACCCATTTTCCGTACAGAAGGACCGCGACCCCAACGCCACACCAAAACATCAACCCATGCCACAGAGGAACTGGAACACTGAATACCAGACCGCCCACTCTAAGGAAGAATGACCCTGATCCACCAAACGAGAACCCTCTTCACCGTGGTGGAAGCCATCGCACCACAATCTCTCTGGGGAAAACCATGGAGGAACTATAGCCAAATGAAAAAGAGGAGAGGCAGCAACGAGAGAAACCCTAATTTGTTGTGCCCCTTACCGTCTCATCCATCACTATACCATTTTCCAATTACCTAAAGGCCTAAAAAATCATCTTGTAAAACTATGTTATAAATATCCTTTAAAATCATAATAGGCATCGACACATTTAAAACATATCATTCAACTCATTGGAGTCACTAATAATTATATAATTTTTTTTAAACCCCTTAAACGATTGGTTTTATCCTTTTGAACTAAATATAGTATCAAAACCATTTTGCATTCATCTTGTTGAATTAAAATATCCTCTTATGCATTTACAAAAAAATAAAAATCAGAAATTAATAGTCTTATAAAATAAGGTTATAATTCCCATTAAAACCATTTGTGACCTATATAGGAAGCATTTATTTTTTTGAACCTATAATGGGTATCAAATAATTATTTACCATTAAGAATCCATTTAAATAAATGGGAATAACAAATAGAAAAATGGTGCAAAAATAGAAAAATCCATAAGAGATCTCCTCTAAATTTTTCATGTGATATAGGGTGTAGAGGGGATCAAAATTGAGTTAAACTGAGTGGATGACATTTTCAAGTGGCTATTGAACATAAGAAAAAAAAATGAAAATAGAAATGGATAGACTCCTAAACTGCCTCGCTGCTAGAAAATATATTTGAAAAACCACCTTATGGGGAATAGAAACAAGAAATCAATGACTGAGGAGGAGAAAATAATACCTAGGATTCGATCTTTGATTCACCTGAGAGAATGTAGATATATCATGAAATCATGGATTTTTTTTATCATTGGATTTGTTCGTGCCTTGAATTTGAGGAGCAGTTATGATAATAGAGGACTTTCCCAGAAGTTTGAGGTATCACGACTTAAATCAATGCACTAAGGTTCATTAAATATATCGAGGAGACTTTTATCACCAATTTCTAAAAACCAATGATAATGATACCTTTTATCAGCTCTAAATTAATAAGTGTTGATAAAATATTTCTTTATCAATGCTGATAAAAGACATCTTTTTCAGCATGGATAAAATCCATAATTTTCAGCGCCAAAACATTAGCATTGATAAAAGAATTATAATTACAATTATAAAAAAACATTTGTTAATATATTTATATAATTTTATATTTATTTATTATAATTGTATTATTATTTGAATATATTAATATTTATGTATAATTATATAAATATTTTTTTAAAATGGTTTATAATTTTTATTTATAATTACAAATATATAATTTTATAAATATTGTAAATATAAAAAAATATATATATATATATTTAATAAATATATTTATAATTATAAGTATACTGATGTCAGTATATATATTTAATAAATATATATAATTATAAATATATTAAATATATTCATTATTTAAATATATTTACTATCATTTTATAATTATAAATATATTTATATCACTATATATATATATATATAATTATATATATAAATATAACAAATAAATATAAATATAAATATAAATAGAGAAAATATATTCTTTATTTCAAAATATTTATTAAAATTTTATAATCATAAATAAATTTATATCATTATATATTTATTTAATATAAATATAAATATAAATATAAATATAATAAATATATTATTTAATTAAATAAATGAATTATAATTTATCATTATTTAAATATACAATTATTAGTTTTTAATTAAAGAAATACATTTTTAAAAAATATTTTTTATTTATTTGTAATGATAAATATATAAATGTATAAATATAGTAAATATACATTTAAAATTATATATTTATATATATTTATTTAAAAATATTTTTTAAAGATATTGATGAATATATAATTTAAAATGCATTCAAGTTAAAAATGAGTGAAATCAAATAGTTTAAAATGATTAATCTTTTAAAATATTGAAAAATCGATATGTTTTATAAATTAAATACAATATTTTTAAAAAATAATGGATATATTATTTAAAAAATATGAATATATATTCAAAATATTAAAAAATAGTAAATAAATATATTAATAAATAATTGAAAATGATTAAATTGGCAAACATAATAAAAAAATAAAAAATATCAAAATTGAATAAATAATACGTAACTGTAATAATATAAAAAATAAATAAATAAATTTTACCTATTAAAAACATAATATTTAAATGTATCTTATTATAATGAAATTCCAAATTGAATACTAAAATTTGGGTAAATTAAATAAATATTAGGTCTTCGTATTTCAATATAAGATTTCATTTATTACATTAATATTTGTGTGCGTGCAATGTATATAAAAATTCATTAATTATATATATGTGTGTGTGTGTGTGTGAAATCAATGTACCATGATTTTGATATACGTTAAATTTAAAATTTCAATAAAATTAAATTATGTCCATTACTGAATGCAACTAGTCACCATTTTAATTAATATTAATTTTTAATTAAAAACCATGCTTCCCTAAATATATGACTTATTAAATGTGTGAATAAATATATTGTATTATTTAAATCATATTTTAGGAAATATTATATACATTGGTATATTATAGTTATTCATTTTTATTAATAATTATTTCATTAATATGTTTTTTAATAATTTTTCAATTTATTCATTTTTAATTTTTTTTGTTCAATTATTACAAGTGTTTCATTTTTAGTTTTTTTGATTAATTATTAAAATTTATTCACCTTATATATTTATATTTAATATATAATATATATTAATATTTATAATATATATATATATATATGTGTGTGTGTGTATAGGAAATTTATTTATTTTTATCAACAAATAATTAATTAATAAAATGTTTAATAATTTTCTTAGTTTTCTCATTTTTATTTTTAATTTATTTAATTATTTAATTTTATTCATTTTACATATCTATATATTTAATTTATACTATTTATTAATATTTATAATTTATAATTATGTATATTAAATTTATTCATTTTTATCAATAATTATTTAATTATGTAGTTTCTATATATTTTTAATTAACACGTTTTAAATTTAAATTTGTTTTATTTTTTCAATATATTAGAGACATTTATCAGCACTTAAAAAGCACTAATAAAAGATAATGTTTATTAGCATTAAAAATAATGCTCTAATAAAGGTTACCCTTTATCAGTGCTAAAGAAAGTACTGATGGACTCTAGCACTGTTAAAGGCTTGTTTTGTAGTATTATACCCAACCGTTCTTCCATAAAACCCATATTGAAAGGATAGATCCACCTTAGAGAGAATTCATGATTTGATCAACTATGAATATGTGATAATATCCAAAAGAAGCATCAACATTTTACTCAACATCCTCAGGAACAAAATTATGAGACAAGTCGACATGATAACTATGAAGTTGGGAAATGTAAATGACATCATGTATGGAAAGATACCTTTGAGGTAATAACAACTGATATACTATCATCCAGACTCTCTCTAGAATCTCAAACGTCCTAACATAACGTGGGGACAACTTTCCTTGCTTCTGTATTCTTCTATGCCCACATCTGGGTGATACCTATAAGAAAGCACGATCCTCAATCATGAACTCTAGATACGGTCAATGGAGATCAACATAAGGTAAATATCTTGAATGATTTGTAGACATACAATTCTTAATAATTTGAAGTTATTCCAATGTCTCCTGAATGAGATGAAGAGCCAGTTGCCCTACCTCTTATACCTCTAACCAGTATAGGGGTGAAGAGAACGACCTACCATATAGGGTCTCATAAAAAGCCATCAGAATCACTTCCCAAGAGCTATTATTGTTTTTAATCATGATGGGAGGGACATAGTTCTCCCAAGAACCACAAAATTTTTGTACACATGTCCATATCATGTCATCAAAAACATACATCATCCGTTTTGATTGGCCATCAGTGTGAGGGTGAAAAGATGTGCTCATAAGCAACTCTGTTCCCATAGTTCTCTATACCCATTTAAAAAATGAGGATCTGAAATGAGAATAATTGTATGAAATGGAAGTATGAGGGGCCCCATGTAGCTACATAACCTCACTTACAAATAATAATTTCTTCTCATCTACTGGGAAAGTCTCCCAAATTGGAAGGAAGTAGGTTACCTTTGTCAATCGATCCACTACTACCCAATCCACTTTGCAACCTTGAGGCGACCTCAGTAAGAAAAATATAGAGGCCATCTATGAATATTCCCATTTACATTCAGGGACTGATAATGTATATAACAATCCATTGGGCCGATGGTGTTCCGCCTTCACTGGCTGACCTGTGGAACACCTGATGATACAAATTTCTATCAGATGCTTCATCCTTGGCCACCAATACTATCAGCACATATCACGATTCATTTTGGAGATACTTGGGGTAAATACCCAAGAATAAGATGGTGACTACCACGTTATCTCGTATATATTTTCTCTAGGGACCTAGATACTTCCATATATACCCAATATTTCATCCCCATCAATAGACCAATGTGGAGGTTGGTACTCACCCTAGAAACTTTCTTGTAGGACCAAGCATTCATGATCTAAAAAATTCATCATCTTCCCTATCTCTAGATGTGAATAAGACACTGATAGTTATGCCAGTACAGAATATCCGTTATGGCCCTGAACCTCTATGAACATCTCCGAAAATAGGGCCATAAGTTTCCATTGGCTACTAGTGTCACGACCTGTACCATGGGGCCCTTTCCGTGACTACCCCAAGTCCGCCTTCTTTTTGCCAGGGGCTGGCGACTAGCACCAAATACGTAAATCTCTAAAACTAGGAAGGCATTGCCTTTATAACCTGAAAACACACACAACCAAGTATGAGATGGAATCAAAACACTAAGTAAAACTATATAAAAAAAGGTTGCTGAAAAGTATAAGGATACAAAAATACAAGCCCAACTGTAAATTACAAGAACTAGAAAAAAGGAAAACAGCTCCTAGATTGTCCACCGGGAAATCCGACCTGAAGGGTAGGTATAGATAGCCTCCACAACACTACTCATCTGTCGGTCTTCTCCATGTACCGTCACGCCGTGTGGTCCACCTCCGGGTACCGTCCAGTCCTAGTACACACAGCCTCGGTCAGCGCTGTCCGTCAACTGCATCCAACACAACGAGGTGCGGGCATAACCCATGCAGGGGTGAGTATAATGATACTCATTAGGGACCTAGAGACCCTCAAGGTCTCACAAAATAAAACAAGGTTAAACCACGAAGTAGGAAATCAAAAGATAACCCCACTTAGGTATATTCCCATACATATAACTATGTTATCAAGTATTCCATCTCAATCATGAGGAAAACAAAAAGGTTATTGACTCTGGTCACACAGGTATACAAATTTTGTAGAGAGTTAGAGATGATTATATGTAGCCACTAAATCAACTATTATATCGAACCCACATAGGATCATTGAACATAAATCAGTCGTATCGAACCCACACCGGACCCATGAATTATAGACAGAGCTGTCGAACCCACATAGGATCCAGGAATAGTAGTCAAAACTGTCGAACCCACACATGATCTAGGAACAGTAGTCAGAATTGTCGAACCCACTTAGGATCCAGGAACAATAGTCAGAACTATCGAACCCACACAGGATCCAGGAACAGTAGTCAGAACTGTCGAGCCCACATAGAATCCAGGAAAAGTAGTCAGAACTGTCGATCCCACACAGGATCTAGGAATAGTAGTCTGAACTATCGAACCCACAGAGGATCCATGAATAGTAGTCAGAGTTGTCGAACCCACACCGGATATTGGAAGAGTAGTCAGACCTGTCGAACACACACAGGATCCTGGAACAATAGTTAGAGAGCAGCCATCTACATGGTTTCTGCACAAGCACGCTTGATTCCAGGAGGGTCCACTCCTCAAGCCAAGTGTCGATATATCAAATTCCATGATGTCCCACGAAGAAAAATACTGATGGTCCGTCTTGTCATAGGGGTCTCAATGCAATAGACGGCGTGTCTATTAGACACATGATCTGAGCGTTTTTAGCCATTTTGTCCCAGGGGCCCGGTTGGATTCCTGAAGGATCAGACCTGACCATATCTCAACTATACCCCAAACTCCAATGGGTTATAATCTAAGAGACTGTTATGCTCCAATATTTTCAGCACCACTGACGGTTCGTAAAACGGACCTCCGGTGCCAAAGATATGGCTGAAGGAGTGTAAATGGGTTGAAGTGGGCCTGGGTCTGGTCCGACCCGGCTCACCGGACCTAGCCTAGCAGGATGCATAGTCCGCGAGTAGCGTGAGGGCGTGGACCTATTGCGAGGGCATGGACCGGCCCCGCATTGGTGTAAGGGAGGGTTGGCCCGGAGGTGTCGTGAGGGCAGCAGAAGGCTAGCTCGGCCAGGAGCACGTGGGGCACTACTCGGTGGATCGGCCTAGATGGTCGAGGCCAGTTCGGCCAACAACGTGAGGGGCGCGGCTTGGGCGGCTTGGATCAGGATGTCGGAAGGCTGTCGGGGGGGCCGGCAGGCCTCCGGAAGGCCGGGAGACACACATGAGGCTGACGGTGGCCGAAAGCCAAGGGGTCGGGGGCCGGCAGACGCATGGGAGGCCGGTGGGCGACCGGGAGGCCAGCGGGTGCACGGGAGGCCAACGACGGCCGAAAGTCGGGAGGCTGGAGGGAGGTCGGGGGGCCAGCAGGCGGCTGAGCATCCGATGGGCGCATGAGAGCCCGAAGACGACCGAAAGATGGTTCGGCCGAAGCGCCCCTAGGGTGGTGTAGGTTGTAGAGTCTGCGGGTAGCGCGATCGTTGCCTGTCACCTCTGTCGCCTCATTGTTTCATCACCATGCCAAAGAACATCACAAAGAGATTTGTTGAAGGAGTCAGGAAATGTTAGTTTGGCCCACACCCTCCGCATTTAGGAGGATAGAAATCGGTCCATCATGAAAAGAGAACGATGAACATCAAATTCTACAGCCTCCACAATGATTCTTTTCCAATCCGCAAAAGAAAATCATGGAAATAATTAATATAAAAATAAACCCCTACCTTTGTTCAATGTTTTTAAACATTGGCGCCGGGAAGAAGACATATCATTGGGAAAAGACGGATGTCGGTGTCATCGGCGTTTTCCTCGATCGTCGGTTTGTGCACTGGCTCTTCGTAGTCGAAGACGTCCTACGTCAAAGTAGGTTATGAGGAAGGAAGTTGAAGTCGCTCTTCGCCAGAGTTCTTTGTTGTAAGGATGCGTTCTTCGTAGAGGAAGCATAATCCTCTAAGTGTTGTGTGTCGTGTCACTTTACCAGCGCTTCTTCGTGTGAATTCGTCCCAAAAAATTCTCCCAACCTTCATATATAAAGGAGAGGGATGGAGGTAGGTAATGATCATTGGAATTTATGGCAGATCATTTATTAGGAACCTTCCTAAATTCCAATGACACAGTTATTTAAAATTAAATGGAGCAAGATAATTAAAAAATATGCTAGGGAAATGTAAGAGGTGTGTTGGCTATAAATATTGGGAGGATACCAAGAGGCTCCTTCCATATTTAATAGGGACCTTAAAGGTTTCTCCAAATTAATGGGAGGTTTCAAGGTGGATTTAAAACCCGGGTGGTCCCCACTACCATAACCTCTCATGGAAGGTTATGGTTCAAGTGGTACCCACCACCATAACCTCTCATGGGAGGTTAAGGTCTGGTTGTCCCCACATCCAAATTCTATGTGGAGGTTTAGTTCCGGTGGACCCCACCTTAAATATCCACATGTAACCTCAAAATAAAATAATTTGAATAAAATTTTATTTTTTAGTTTCTATGAAAAACCCAAAAACTAACTTCCATTCTCGATCTACTGTCGCCAAGGTGAAAGTCTCCTGAAGTGAATACTGGAACAACGAGTTCAACAGTTCCCTCGTATTTAAATTCCGAGCACTACTTCCAATTTTATAAAACACCACTCTTGCATTTACAGAATGAAATTGAAAAAATGTTCAGAAAATTATTATCAGTCACCCTTGACCCGCACCGGTCGAGGTTAGGCTCTGCCTAGGTGAAAAACTCCCCAACGAACCCAACTGTACTCTCAAATTTTCAATACGAGTTGCCGTTTAGAAGTTACGAATTTTATAATAAAATAATTTTCACTTAATTATATTATTTGTGGCCAAAAACTAACTTTCTCTGGTGGCTCGCGCCGAACAAAGTTCGTATTTGGTTAAAGAATGAATACCCTCACGAGTTCAGCAGTGTTCTCAGATATTTTAGTCTAAGTTACCATTTGTGAGTTATCGGCATTTGAAAAATAAATTATTTTATTTAATTATTTTATTTAAGATTATGCCATTTTTGGGTTTTCTCACAGGAGGCCCACGCCGACTAATCACATGTTTCACCTACGGTAAACCCACCATCCTGAGCGAAATGGTGACCTTAGATTTCGGATCTGTGTAACCATTTAAGAGTTATTCCACTTTTTTAGGAAAATTAGTTATGCGCGTTAACTTAAGCTTAACAAAACTTCGACGGATCATTCCGGGCACTCCGGGCCTCAGAATCACGCATAGTCAGATTTTATAGACTCGTAAAATTCCCATATATTTATAAAAAATTACATGGAAATTATAGGTCTTTACATTCTCCCCACATCAAGGCTCTACATCTCCGTAATCCAAAACTCAAACTAAGGGAACAAGTGGGGGTACATAGAACGCATCTAAGCCTCCCGCTCCCATGTGCTCTCCTGAAGGTTTCCATGCTACCAACGAACGTGCACCAGAGGTATAAACCATCCATGAAGGACCTGATACTATCGATCCTCAATCTCTACTGGAACTTCCATAAATTTCGCCCCATCGTCGACATCTAGCTCGCCATGGTTGATGATGTGGGAAGGGTCGTGCACGTATCTCCTAAGCTAGGATACGTGGAAGACGTCATGCACCCGATGCAACTGAGGTGTAAGAGCTAAGCGGTAAGCCACATCGTCAACTCTACTGAGGACCTGAAAAGGACCGATGAACCTCAGAACTAACTTGTCACCTCATCCAAATATCCACAATCCTCATCATGGTGAGACCCGTAACAATGTGTGATCGCCATCCTCGAACTCTTGAGGTATCCATATTCTATCAGCATACGACTTATGCCTACTCTATGTAGTCTTCAACCGCTCCTGGATGAACTGTGCTTCTCTATGGTAGCTCGTACCATCTCTAGTCCCACTAGTGCTAACTCCCCTGGGTCAGTCTAGCACAAAGGTGATCTGCAAGGTCACCCGTATAACACATCAAAAGGTTTCATCCTAATGGTGGAGTGATTGCTATTGTTCTATGAAAACTCCACCAAAGGTATGTGATCATTCCAACTGCGACCAAAGTCGAGGAAATAAGCACACAACCTATCCTCGATTGTCTGAATAGTCCGCTCAGTCTGACCATCCGTCAAAGGATGGAAGGTGGTGCTCAAACAAAGCTACGTCCCGAAAGCCTCCTACAACCCCTTCTATAGCCGAAAAGTAAAACTTTCATCAAAATCAGAGACAATAGTCGAGGGTACTCCATGTAACCACACAATATCATGAACATTGAGGCATCCCAAGCTCTCTACTGAACCCTGCTCTCTAATCGGTAGGATGTGGGATGACTTGGGGAGTTGGTCAAAGATCACCAAAAATGAGTCATGTCTCTGGGATGTATGTGGAAGTCCTATCATGAAGTCCCCTGATATCCCATACCACTTCCACTCTGAGACCTCTAAATTATGAACTAATCCTACTGGTACCCAACGCTCCGCCTTCACTTGCTGACAAGTGAGGCACCGAGAAACAAAATCTCCTACCGATTTCTTCATTATTGGCCACCAGTGTTGTCGTCAGAGAACCTGGTACATCTTCGACACTCTTGGATGTACCGCTAGAGGGAAAATGTGGAACTCCATCATCACATCCTCTTGAAGTGACAGTAGTACCATGGTATGTACTCTAAAGAGGATGAAGTGCTCCCCACCATCAGAATATCCATCAGTTACCTTTGCTGTGGATATCTGACCTCATCGAGTCTTGCAATCATCATCCCTACACTGTGTCTCCCTGACTCGAGGAAGAAGTGGGGTGAATGTAAGAGACTGAAGAAATGCTGCTCCATCTCGATCCACAAAAGATATCTTCAAGTGGTTAGCTGCTCTGTCGCCTCACTCAGTAGCTGCATGCCAGACCTCATGCTGACTGCATCTGCTACCCTGTTCCCCTTCCCAAGGGTATAGACTATCTTTAAGTCATAATCAGGGATGAACTCTATCTACTCTTACTAGGAACTGAAAACACCAAACTTCTGTTGCCACGAGGGTGAGGCTGGCCGACTCACGAGTGATCATCCACACCCTCTTATGCAGATGTTTATCTTGTGCTGCATGGGTTTCCTTTTTTGACGACTATGGAAAACCTCATACCAATGCTGTAGATAAACCAGAAACCTTTTTCCTAATATAGTCAATATGTGTGTGAACTGTGGATGTCTAGTCCAAACCCAAACTAACGTCGTAAGGACTCGACGCTGCCACCAAGAGGTTCCAATTGAATCTTTCACCTCAAGGGTTAGATCACACCATTGGCATAAGTTTTATTATCGAGTATCCTCCCAAAGGAATCTCCAGACGCAAGGGTAAAGTCAACAGTTTAACAAGAAACTCTAGGTCTTGGATAAGATTCTTGGAAGGAAGGACTGGTTGGAACCTATGTCTATTGATATGGTAGCTAGTAGTAGACACAGATCATACCTCGAATAATTCCAAGAGCCCTTGGGTTTCATTCCTTAACCGCATGCAATAACTCTCTTCCCCTTTCCTCGAGCTCCCTGTACCTGGTGGGGTCCACAAAAATAGGGTGGTTGTAACATGTAGAAAAGTACACCACCACATGACACTATCCTAGATCTTCTACCATGTCATCAGCCCTGAAGATTCATCTATACCTAACATAGCCTCTTCTTGAAACATTTTACAAACCCAAGTCTCTGAGATTGGCGCCAGTTCCTTGCATTCCCACTGCTAACATTCATTCGATGTATCCACTCAACCAAGAAATATTCAACCACAAAGGTTCTCTCTAGAACCCAAACATGAGTAGGAATTCATAGAGGAATAGTGATAGCTTTTATGTCCCTAAAGAAACATCGCATAGAGGTCCGAGCTCTGAAGCACTAATAATATCGTATTCATCGAGTACCAGGAATGATCAGTACACCTCGATGAATGCTCAGCTATCGACATGTTGTCCTGCCGAAGCTATAGAGGCTCTAGAGAACTCTCAGCAACCTCCTCAGGCCAGTCGTCATCCACCTATGAGTCAGGATCACCTCTGAGGCTGAGGGGTATTTGATGCTGAAACAAGTGTAAGTCACTAAGCCTACATGTGTCCACTACTAGTACCGCTAGTTGTAACTACAGACCAACATGTAGTGATATAACTGGCACACTACCTAAAGGTACTAAATCAGGAAATGGTCCACATACCAAAGCCTCATCACTATGCGGACCATCCTCATGGCATCTCATCAAAAAAGACTGGTAGCTAATATCACAGAATGCTCTATTGGTGTCTCAACTAGACGAGAAACTCTTGCAATCGCCTCCAACCATCCCTCAACAGTGTGTGAATCTGTCTCAACTCGAAACCACAGAGTCCCCTACTTCTAGAACTTGTGCAACGCGCTTAGTCATTGTTCACCATCCTCCAATGTTGATGGTGGTATATTCTACCCAACGTGTGGTGGTGCAGCTAGTACACCACCCGAAGGTGCCAACATAGTAAGAGAGACCTGCACCGGAGCCTTGTCACTCGGTGGGATATCAGTGCATACAAATCTTTAGAACAATAGTCCTCTGTCTACATGGGGGCATCCTGAAAGGAATCAGATGTTCCATAGTTAATAGATTATACTTAGTGAGCTGACTTAAAGAAATTTTTTGAAAACACAGATGCAATCAGTGTTTTCATGCACTGAGTCGTAAATTAGAAGTCAGGGTATTGGTGTATGGATAAGATAGCCTTCACACTAACACTGGACACCCTCAAATGAAAACCTCACTCAGTACCCTTAACACTATTTCTTCATATAAAATATCAGAGTCCTATGTTCTGCAGTAGAACTGACTACTCTAATATAAATTAGTCACGATCCGTCCCCCGAGGTTCGTCCTGTCACTACCCGTAGCCCTCCATCCATAGGCCATGGCCTAGCAACTATCACCAAACGTGTAAATCCCTAAAACGGGGAAGGCATTGCATTTATAACCTAGAAAAGAACACAATAGAGTAGAAGAAGGTACCAAAACACTAAGTAAATGTGTATAACAAAAGGGTGGTGAAAAGTAAAAGGGGATGGAAATAGTAGCCTAACTGTAAAGAACGAACTGGAAAAAGGGAAAAAACTCTTGGATTGTCCACCGAGAAATCCTACCTGAAGGGTAGGTACAGTTATCCTTCACAGCACTCATTGTCCATCCGTCTCCTCTGTCTACAGTCAAACCATGTGGTCCACCTCCGGGAACCATCCAGTCCTGGTACACTCAACCTCGATCAATGTTGTTTATCATCTACATCCAACACAATGAGTTATGGGCATAGCCCACGTAGGGGTGAGTATAACGATACTCAGTAGGGACCCTGAGACCCTGAAGGTCTCACAAAATCCAACAAGGTTAAAAAACTAAGTAGGAAATCAAATGATAAAACCACTTAGGTTTATTCCCATACATATAACTAAGTTATCAAGTAATTCATCTCAATCATGAGGAAAAATAAAAGTTACTGACTCAGGTCACATAGGTATATGACTTTTGTAGAGAGATAGAGATGACTAGATGTTGCCACTAAATCATCTATTCTGTCAAACCCATGTTGGATCCTAGTACAGAAATCTGAGTTGTCGAACCCACATAGCTCCAGGAAGAGTAGTTAGAGCTGTCGAACCCACATAGGATCCAAGAACAATAGTCAGAACTGACAAACCCACATAGGATCTTGGAACAGTTGTCAGAGCTGTCGAACCCACACAGGATCCAGGAACAGTAGTCAGAACTATTGAACCCACATAGGATCCTGAAAAAGTAGTCAGAATTGTCGAACCCACACAAGTTCGAGGAACAGTAGTCAGAACTGTCGAACCCACCCATGATCTAGGAACAATAGTCCTAGATTTCGAACCCACACTGGATCCATGAACAGTAGTCAGAACTGTTGAACCCACAAAGGATCCTGGAATAATTGTCCGAGAGTATCCAACCACAATGTTTCCGCACAAGAATTATTTATTCAAAGAGGTTCTACTTCCCAAGACAAGTGTCGATACATCAACTTCCAAAAAGTCCCATTTAGAAAATCACGATGGTCTGCCTTCTCAAACGGGTCTCAACGCAATAGACGATGCGTCAATCAGACGCCCAGTCTGAGAGATATTAGCCTTTTAGTCCTGGGGGCCTGGTTGGATTCGTGCAAGATCCAACCTGACCGTATCTCAAATATAACCCAAACTCTATTGGGGTATACTCTCTGGGACCATCATGCTCCAAGATTTCTAGCGCCACTGACGGTTCGTCAAACTGACGTACGGTGTCAAAGATATGACCGAAGGAGCGTAAATGGGTTGAAGTAGGCCCGGGTCTGGTCCGACCCGGTCTGAGTTGACCCAGACTGACCCGTTGGGTTTGGCCAGGCCTAGCATGCCGTGAAGTCCACGAGTAGCATGAGGGTGTGGACCGGTTGCGAGGGCCCAGACCGGCCGACCATCGGTGTAAGGTAAGTTCGGCCTGGAGGCGCCGCGAGGGGCGCGGAAGGCCGTCTCGGCCATGCGCAAGTGGGGTGTGGCTTGGCGGGTCATCACAGATGGCCGAGGCCGGTTTTTCCAACGCCGCGAGGGGCGTGACCTGGGTGGCTCGTCCTGGGAGGATGGAGGGCGGCAGGGGGGCCCACCGGCGGCTGGTTGGCTGGCGTGAGGCTGAGTGGCCGACGGGCGCACGAGAGGCCATAGGCGTCTGGGAGACGGGAAGCCGGCGGCCAGCCAGGAGGCCAGCGGGTGCACAGGAGGTTGGCGGCAGCCGACAGTCGGGAGGATGGCGGGTGCACGGGAGGCCGACGGTGGCTGGAAGCCGGGAGGCCAGCGGGAGGCTGGGGTCCGGGAGTCCAGTGGGTGCACGAAAGGCCAGTGGTGGCCAAGAGCTGGGTAGGCTGAAGCACGGCGAGGGCAGCGTGAGTCGAGGAGTCCACAGGAAGCGTGGTCATTGCCTTTCGCCTCATCATTTCATCGCCATTCCAAAGAACATCAAAAAGAGATCGGCGGAGGGAGTCGGGCCATGTTAGTTTGGCCCGCACCCTCCGCATTTAGGATGATGGAAATCGGTCCATCAAGAAAAGAGAACGATGAAATTAAAATTCTACATCCTCCGCAATGATTCTTTTTCAATCTAAAAAACAAAAACAAGGAAAGTATTAACATGGAAATAAACCCCCTACCTTTGTTCAATGTTTCTCGATGTTGCCGTGGTGAAGAAGATGAATCGTTGGGAAAAGACAGACGTCGGTGTCATCAGCGTTTTCCTCGATCGTCTATTTGTGCTTCGGCTCATTGTAGTCAAAGACGTCCTACATTTGATTAGGTTCTGAGGAAGGAAGTCAAAGTCGCTCTTCACAGGCGTTCTTCGTTGGAAGGATGCGTTCATCAGGGAGGAAGCATAATCCTCCAAGTGTTGGGCGTCGCGTCACTTTACCAGTGCTTCATCGCTTGGTAAAGCCATCCCAAAACATCCTCCCATGCTTCCTGTATATAGGAGAGGGAGGGAGTTAGGTAACGATCATTGTAATTTATGACGATTCATTTATTAGGAACCTCCCTAAATTTCAACGACGCGGTTATTTAAAATTAAAAGGAGAAAACTAATTAAAAAATATGCTGGTGCAATATAAGATCTGTGTTGGCTATAATTATTTGGAGGATACCAAGAGTCTCTCCCCACATTTAATAGGGACTTTAGTGGTTTCTCCCAATGAATTGGAGGTTTCAAGAGGGTATAAAAACCCAGGTGGTCCCCAAGACCATAACCTCTCATGGGAGGTTATGGTTCGGGTGGTCCCCACCACCATAACCTCTCGTGGGAGGTTAAGGTGTGTTGGTCCCCTCTTCCAACATCTGTATGGAGGTTTAGTTCCGGTGGACCCCACCTGAAATATCCACATGGATGCTCAAAATAAAATAAAGTGAAGATCATTTTATTTTATTATTTTCCACGAAAAACCCAGAAACAAGCATTCAATCTCAACCCGCTGTCATTGAGGTGAAAGTATCCTTAGGTGAATACCGGTGCTGTGAGTTCAACAGTGCCCTCAAATTTTAATTCCGAGCTCTGGTTCAAATGTTATAGAATTCCGCTTGTGCATTTACTGAACGAACCCGAAAAAATATTGGAAAATTATTATCAGTCACCCTCGACCTACACGGGTCGAGGTTAGGCTCTTCCTAGGTGAAACACACCCCAATAAACCCAAAAGTACTCTTGGATTTTCAATCCGAGGTACCATTTACAGGTTATGAATTTTACAATAAAATAATTGTCACTTAATTATTTTATTTGTGGCCAAAAACAAACTTTCTCTAGTGGCCCGTGCCGACCAATGTTAGTATCTTCTTAAAAAAATAATGTATACACATATTCAGTGGTGGTCTTGGATTTTTAATCCGAGTTATAGTTTGTGATTTATAAGAATTTGAAAAATACAATAATGTATTTAATTATTTTATTTACGATTATTCCATTTTTGGTTTTTCTCATAGGAGAAGTACACCGACTAATCTGAAGTCATGCCTAGGGTAAACCTTCCATCCTGAGTGCAATGGTTCCCTCATATTTCTAATCCCAGTAACCATTTAAGTGTTATTCCACTTTTTCAGGAAAACTTCTTTTGCGCGTTAACATAGGCTTTAAAAAACTTTGACAGATCATTACGGGCACTCTAGTCCTCGGAATCGAACGCCGTCAAATTTAGCGGACTCGTAAATTTCCCATATATTCAAAAAAATTACGGGGTAATTCATGGTCTTTACAACTATCCTCTTGAACTCCCAACGTCTGAGTCCTCTAGCTTAGAGAATCGATAATAGTATTTCCATTTCAGGGCGTATAAGAAAGATAGAAGATGAATTACTAAATGTATTAAACCAAACATAGTTTACCATGGTTAAATTCACACTGTTTAATAATATATCAGAGTATTTTGTGGTCTTGAGAATCCAAAAAGCACTCTCCTAGCAGGTAATTCCTCCAACAACGCAAGGCATGTACAATAGTTACCAACTCGAGATTGTGTATCTGGTAATTCCATTCATGAGGCCTCAAGTGTTGTGACCTTTATTCAATGGCTAGATCTTATAACATCATAATTGATCATATCCTAATTCCTGATGCATCACAATATACATTATAGCTTCTATCTAGCTCTGGTAGAATGTGGACCGGAGTTGAAGTCAATCTTCCTTTCATAACCTAAAAGGTTTTCTTATAAGATTTTGAACATATAAACTTACAACCCTTACTATTCAAGATCTTACGAGGTTATTATAAGTGTGATTACTCATGTATGATGTGACTAAAATACCAATATATCCCTAATAAACTTTTTGTGTCAATAATGTTCGTCAACTGCTCCTGGATAACTACAACTCTCACCTTCTTTAGGTTAACTGAAACTCCAGCCTCCAAGATAATTTGACCTACTAAGTGTACCGTATTCATTTTTCATATAATATTACATGATTTTAAGAATAATTATCCATGAAATACAGTTGAAAGACCGAGATTTCTAGTGTCTCTGGAAGACTAGTTATATAATTAGAAAATATGAAACTAGAATAATTTTTTTAATTAATCTCCATAATGAGATCCTAACTCCTTTTGAGCTCTTATAAATACATTGGATCACATAGGGAATACATAGAAAAAGGGATGAACTAAATATCCTATCATGGGAATAAATCTGGAAATAAAAAATAGTACAAGAGTTAGAAGGCATAATATGATTACATAAAAGGTATGGATCAAAAATAAAAATATAAAAGAATAACATATACAACATAGAATTATTGATCAATATTTTTTTTGTAATATTGGAGAAACATATAACATTATATATACATGGGTCAAATCTAACTTCCAAGACTATATCACTTGGTCAGAAAAGCCCAATATTGGGTTAGGTTTACTCTCTAACCCCATACAAGTTGTCTCATGAGACTAAACATTACCCAATGCATTGGAGTGATATCGGGGTTCACCCATCATAATATTTTTATGAATATGTGTTATATAATAAGGAGTAAATCAAAAGGAATAAACATAATAATTACCCACGGAATGAAATTCGTATCGTAAACATGTCATATGGCATAACCAAAGGGTGTATCATTATAGTATGCATGAAAGAAGGGATTTAAAGTATTCATGGTCATTAATAAAATAAAAATTATAATGGTTCATGAATAATGATATCCAATTATATTTGAAACAATAAATAGAGTGGTTAGGTAAGATTAGAAATGTTCCACTCAAGTGAGGTTTCAAGGAAAAGAATAAAGAGTCTCTAAAGAGGAAAAATGAATAATTGTTTTCATAAATCTAGAAATGAACTAAGATAGTTTTTAATGATAAATTTTTTTATTTTAGAAAAATATTGGTGTCTTGAAATTGTTTATTAATTTTACATGGAAATGGGTACGAAATGGAGAAGTTTCCATTAATTGGGTTTTAATATTGAGAGTAATTAAGAAGAGAACTTTTCAAAATATTTATTTCCATATAAAATAAATATGAATTTATATAGATACATATGTGTGGAAAATTTTGAAATAATTTAGGAGAATTATATAATGATAATGGATAATTACATTGGGGCAAAGAATGAGAAAACGTAACCCAAAGGAAAAATAGAGGTTTTTGATAGATCTGTTACCTTATGTTTGAATGAAATTTTTACATAAACCTAATGTCTCGTATAATAAAATAATATTCATTAGTTTCATTATTAATAACCTATTATACATTTATTTTATTTATGATAAATTTATTAATTTTATTTATGACCATTTAAATGAGGTATAAAGTGAAATTTCATCATTTTGGGAGCATTCATTTCATTGTTTCATGGTCTGTTTGATTGTGTTAAATTATAGATGTTCTTGTAAAATGGAAATAATTCTAAAGAAGTTAAATTATATAGTATTTATTAACTTCTATAAGTTTAAATGGTCCCATATATAATTATTTTCTATGATGTGGATTATTTATTTGATAAAATGTTAATGATAAATGTTTAGTTTAATTTGGTAGTTTCTGAATCATCCAAAACTAGTTTCTTTTTATTTAATATTACGAATATATATTAGTTACATAACATTAAAAAAGTTATAATATACATATTTGAATATATTTTAACAATAATAATTGTATTATGACCATCCTTAAAAGTGTTAATTGAAAATAAAAATTTTTTATCCATGGAGATAGTAGACCACAATACTTTGGAAAACAATATCATTTATTTTAATATGATGATAGTAGAAAATGGATGGAAAAAATATATTCCATTATAAATATGAAATTCAAATATATAAATGAGACAATAGTTTTAATGGTTTGATGGATGAAGGAGGTGAGGAGAGGTTAGAAAAAATTAATGAAATTGAAAGGGGTGGTATGAGTGGGTTACGTCTTGAATATAGCCTCCTTGATGGACCCATTGAGGAACATGTAATGAATATTATTTTGAGATCATAAGATATCAAATGTGGGGAAGAGTACTAAGAATTTAATTTGTGGTAATTTTAAAATTATACAAATCACAAAAGGTGTGATGATAAGGGGTAGCATTTATAGGCGGAGGAGGGGGGTTGATTATTGTATTCATTAGTTTATTATTTTAGATCAAGATTATCAATAGTTTTGATTAATATGACTAAATAAAGTAAAGATTTCAAGATTGTTCTAAACAATGGGTTCTTACATCATCCATGTCTCAAATATTCACATACATTCTTATAATGATAAATAATAAAAATTACTGAATTTCACTATTCACAAAAAATTCAATAATTTTAGACAAATTGAAGAAATTAACCGTAAATTTTTATTCGATGGATATATTTAAAAAATGGTATCCATTTTTGGAAAATATTTTTCTATATATTATAAATTTATTTTTTAAATAAAATCAACATTCATTCAAGAAATATTGATTTTATTATTATTAGCAATTTTTAGACAATTTCAAAAATATATTAAGGTTATGTAAAATTATCTTATAATTATAATAAAATGAAATAATAATTTATGAATGCATTTCCTAAAAACGTATTTTCTTTAAAATCATTACATTAAATAAAAAATCATTAATAAACATTTATATGTTATAAAAAATATCGACACTTAAATAATAATTTTTAAAACATTAATTTACTTGTACAATGAAATAAACATATAATTTTATATTTATCAGATACTTAAATGTTATTTTATACTTTTATAGGTGTGGTTACTATTACAACGACTATATTACTATTTTTAATGATTAGATTACAATTCCAACTATCAGATTTATAATGGTCATATAAGTAGCTTAATTTATATAAATACAAATTATTTCATTCGTTATTCATTAACATATACTTTCTATAAATGTTATATATTTTCATCACAAAAATGAATATTATATTATTAACATTATTTTTTATTTCAACCTATTTGTTCTTGAGTGTGGTCATTCAAGTGGATCGAGCATATCCAAAATTTTCAATTCTTATTATATTATTTTCTATTTATTATCCAACTATAATATTTGGAATTATTGTTGGCTTATTTGATAACTAATATATAATTATTCATTTATGTTAATAATTATTTTATTAGGTTTTCCATATTATTTATGTGTTTTATGACATAAGAAGGGAAATTTTATTGATAAAATCACGAGTCATTGTATTCTTATCCCCATATGAAATTTCATTTTACATACTATAGTGGAAAAAGTGAGAGTACTTTTCCATAATAACTTATTATGGTTCCACTATCAACATTTCATACTTATAGTATTTCTATATTCTCGTGACTAGGTGAGCAGTCTTGTTACATGGAACATTGTCTCTACGATCTAAAATTTTCAAAAGCTACTTCTTATAAGAGAGATCATTTTCTAATGGTACCACCATTGAGTTCTATGAATGGGAGGGATCTACCACGTACTTACTAAATAGGGATACATGGAGTACATCATGTACATGTGACAAGGCTGGTGAATGTGATAGAAGATAGGCAAATACTATGACCCAATCCAGAATCTTGAAAAAGAAAATGTACATGGGACTTATATTTACTTTCTTAAAAAATCACATGACCCTCTTCTATAGTGATATGAGGAGGAATAATTTTTCACTAACCTCAAACTCTATGTCCCATAAACAATTTTATACATAGCTCTTTTGTCAAATTTTGGGATCATAAATATGATACTAGATGGTCTTTACATTTTTTGTGTTTTACTCAATCATCTCGAGTCCTAATAGCTAAGATTCACCAATATAATCCCAACATGCATGCATTCTACATATTTCCCCATAATCGTTTTCATATGGAGACTTTTGGATGCTTCAATTTGAATCTATTTTTCTAGGGGAAATCAACCAAGATAATATTTTGATCCAGACCTCCTTTGAAGTCCATCGAGCATAGACTGAACATGTCTTCTAATTTCTAAATCATCCATTCCGATTGGCCATCAATTTTGGGTTGGTAAGCCCCAATGATGTTTAAATCAGTATTTAGTACATGTTTGAGAATTTTCCATAATAGGGATGAAAATATTAGATCCTAATTTTATATAATAAACAATAAAACTACATCAAGACTTACAACTTATTTTTTTATATCCATTCAATTTGGTTGAGTGATAATTTTCCTCCAATAAAAATAAAGTGAGGAGTATTTGTAAGATAATCCACAATGACCCATCCTACCTTATTTTCTATGGATGTCTTCAAAATTCTGGTGACAAAGTCTATAGTGATATTTTTCCCATATCCATGTTGGTATGGGTAATGGTTGCATCGTTACCTTATAATTTTTCCTTTTAGAATTCACCTGGTGACATACCATACACTTTTATGTATATTATCCGATCACATTATTCATTTTGTCCCACCAATAGCGCTCTTGAAGATTTCTATAAATCGTTGTACTACCTAGGTGAATAAAGAAGGTTGAGATATGTGAATCATTTATAATCACTTTATTTATCACTGTATTACATGGTACAAATAGTCATGACCCATATTTTACAACTCCTTTCTCAACAATTTTAAATTTGAGGACTTATCCTTTCTTAAAGCTTCACATTTTTTTTGAATTTGGACATCACCTATTTTAGCATATTTTATCATATCTAAAAGGGACAACTAAGAAATCATTTTTGAAATATATGATGATGTTCCTTCCTTTATAATTCCCATTAACATACTTTTCTTATCTAAGATTATTAGATCCTTCCCAATTATTATCATTTATAAAGCTACACGATCCTTTATACTTTGAGAATCCTCTATTTTATTTACATTATTAAGATAGTAGTGAATTGGGAAATAATAAATCTTGATGAGTTATAACTATATTTTCTGGAATATATTATGAAATTTTTTTATAAATTTTATTTTATACTCTTTTTATCAGTATATATCTCACAATTCTCTTTATAGATATATTTCACCTAGATTTTCAACATGAAGATCACAACCGCCCACTCTAGATAAAGGGTGGAAAATTGTTTCTCATGAACATTCAACTACTTTAGGTATTTAGATATCAAATTATAATTTTAATCAATGTATAACCTAATACCTTCTTTTAAGAATCATTTTATACCACAAATAGTTCACAACTTTTTATTAGTTTAATTACAAGTTTAGTGGTAAGCCTTTTTTTAACTATTTGAAACTTTCTTCACATTCCTTGGTCTATAAAAACATTACTCCCTTCTATGTTAGCTTGGTTAGTGGGTTTGAAAATCATGATAATTTCTTCACAAATATTTAGTAATACCCAACTAGACAAAGGAAACTTCAGATCTCTGTTATAGATGATGGTCTAGTATACTCCTCTACTGCCTTTGTTTTAGAAGGGTCCATATATATTCCTTTGCTAGTGATAACATAAAACAAGAATGATACTTTCTCCCTTAATAACTCACATATATCATTTTATCTCTTCAAATAGTCTTTATCATAATATTAAAATTCTATTTATCCTTATCTTTCCTCTTAGAGTATATTAGAATATCATCTATAAAGACTACCTAGATTTTCTCACCGTAATATCTATATACTCACTTCCTTAAAACTACGAATATTTCTGGAGCATTAGTGAGTCTAAAGGGAATCACTATGAAATATTGATATTTGTTCCTCATTCAAAAATTAGTGTTGGGAATATATTCCTTCTTCACATTTAATTAGGGATATCCTGACCGAAGGTCCACCTTATAGAAATACTTGGTCTCACATATCTGATCAAACAATTTATCTATCCATGGTAGGTGAAATTTTTTCAATATTGTGATCTTTTGGAAATCACAATAATCAATGCAGAGGCACATTTATCTATCCTTCTTATTTAAGAAGAGGACTGGTAGGATGCACAGTGAAGCAGTCAGGAAAATCAAACTATTGTATAGATTTTCTTTGAACAAATTATTCTGTTCCACCTACTCAATGGTTTAAATTAATGACTTTTTGAAATGGTGTGAGATCCAGGTATAAGATCAATTTAAAATTCAACCTCTTTTTTAGGTTGAGGACTATGAAATTATTTAGGGAACACATCTGTGTTGTCCCTCATAATGGGAACATATTTGGGAATGCTCTTCTCCTTCGTCTCAATCAATTGAGATATATATGCGTTCTCATAAGGAAATAATATTCTTAATTAAGATGATGACTCTAAAAGAGATTCGTCCTATTCCTTACACTTGTACAAAATTTTGGGATTCCTCATGATTTATAGAGTGATTTTCCTTTCCAGATAGTTGATGTTGGATTTTTTAAAGATATACAATCTTTGTGCAATATAACATCAAACATTATAAAAGGATGAAAGTCTAGATTTTCTATAAGGCTAATCCCATAAAAATTAATCAGGGAGAAGTTATATACGTTATATGGAATAATTTCCCCATTGACTATTCTCATAGATTACTCAACCTTAATATTTTTAGGTGGTATTTCCATATTTATTATAACTTTGCATGATATGAAATAATTCATAGAACTAGAATAAAATAGTACATTTTCTACTCTTGAATGAATAACCATCATACCTTTGACAACAATATTTTTAGGCTCCACCTCAGTAGTAGTGATAGCATATTCCATTCATTGATGCCTTGGAGGTTACTATTTTTGACTTTCTATAACAATAATTATCTTAGGAAATTGTTTCACATAATGACCATGCTCTTGGTAGATGAAACTCTACCATTATCGTTGAGTGTTGATATGAACATTTCTTTATTCTTCCACATAATTAGGCTTCTTCCAATCCATTTAGTAATAATTTGAAAGATTCCCTCTATTCCATATTTGGAGAACCTTTTGGTACCCATTAGATAGTTCCTAAGATGATTTTCCCACACTTTTAACATGTGGGATGTTGTATTTTCTTTCCTTTATGGAATTTAACTGTTGATCCTCCCAAAATAAACTCGATTTCCTCTATTTATAACTGAGACGATGATACCACTAAGATTCACAATCTGTATCTCAACCTTTTGGGAACATCAGAAAATATCCTTTTAGCTATAAAGTCTTTCATCATCAAGTCTTTTTATATACTTGTATTTAATCCAAAAAAGAAGTGATCCACCATACTTTCAATGTTCATGGAAAACACATAGGCATATCGTGAAAGCCTTTTAATGTTTTCCTCAATTGTAACAATTGATTCATCTTCCTTTTTATTCAACCCAAGGAACTCTCTCTCCATTTTATGATAGATAATTCAGGGAAAATATTCGTTGAAAAATATTTTATTGAATCCTTCCCTATCCATGGAATCAATTTCCACCTTAAACTTTTTTTGATCAGTTTCCACCATTGATTAACTTCCCCATAAAAAAAGACCGCCAATATGATTTTATCTTCTTCTGAGAAATTATGGACATAGAATATGTTCCCATTGGAGTTAGTCCACTCTTTCATGCCGACGGGATCATAATATTCACCAAATAGAGGAGTTATTTTTCTAATAAAGGAATATACATCAACATTCAATTTTTTGGAGAAAGTTTCCATTCTCTGCAACTCAAGTTATTATTCATTACATGATACATTTAAGCCACTATTGTCATTATGTTATGGGATCCTGTTCCCATCACGATTAGAATATCATTTGGATAATAATCACATTTCTCAACACATTTATTATTTTCACAAGTTATCATATTTCCTATCATTTACTAATAAAAAGAAACAAAAATCAATCAATAGGACTAAATACTTAGACAATAATCATATAAAAAGGTAACTATGAACATAAAATGAATAATATATAAATTAATATTATATCCTAACTTAATATTACCTATTTTTTCTATATAGGTTATCCTTGGTGATATAATTATCACTAGGGTTCTTAGTAATTTTTTGTGTGCTAATAAATAAAAATAACAAGATAAGGCTCTGATACCAAATATAGATACCTATATATATATATTTACACATATTATTAAATTATTTGGAGAATAATTATTCATGAAATAAAATCAAAGGATATAAATTCAAGTGTCTTTGGAAGACTAGGTACATAATTAGAACACATGAATCTAGAATAAAATATATATATTTTAATCATCATAATGATATTATAACTTTGTTTGAGCTCTTATAACTTCATTATATAGCCTTGTGAATTCATATGAAAATGGTATGATTTAGATAAACCATTAAAGGAATAAAAATGGTAATAAAACATAGCACATGAGTTTTAAGTCATAACATGATAAAATAAAAGGCATAGATAATGAATAAATATATAAAATCATAAAATAAACAACATGGAATTATATGATCTATGTGCACCCACTATAATAAGTTCATGAATATGTGTTCCATAATTAGAAGTAAAACATATGGAATAAACGTAAGAGTTACCCACGAAATAAAATGGGTATCTAAATAATGTCATAAGGCATAACCGTATGGAATATGATAGTGGTATCAATGGAATAAGATATTTAAATCATTAATGGACATTAATAAAATAAAAATAAAAATATATCAGGAATAATGATGTCTAATTGTATTGGAAACAAGGAAGAGAGTGGTTTGGTTACTTTAAAAATTTCCCACTTAAGTTTAGTTTTAGGGAAAATAATAAAGAGACTTTAAAGAGGATAAATGAATTATAGTTTTCAGAAAACTAGAAAGGAACATAAATAGTTTTTCATGAAAAAATATGTGATTTTAGTAAAATATTTTTGTCTTAAAATAGTTTATGGGGTGTACATAAAAATGGTTAAGAAATAAAGAAGTTCCCTTTAATAGGATTTGCTTATTGATGGGAATTGAGAAGAGATACTTTGAAAACATATATTTACACTTGAAATAAATATAAATCAATCTATATACATATTTTTGGATCCTTTAAACACAATTTTATATAATTATATAAGGGTAATGAATAATGTTATCAGGGAAATGAGAGAGAAAGTGTAACCTAATGGAAAATGGAGGTTCAAAGAGACCCCTTAACTTATATCTGAATGTGATATGCACTTACACATAATATTCTAGGTGAATGTATTATATTAATTAATCAATCAATTAATTACAAACCTATTATATTTTATTTTAATTATTATGATATTATTAAGATCATTTAATCACATTTCAATGTGTTATAACATTCAATTTCGATGTTCTAGGAGCGTTTGTTTCATGGTTTCATGGTCGATTCAACTGTGTAAAATTACAAAAGTTATTGTATAATAGATATAATTGTCCATAAGTAAAATTAAATAGTATTAATGCACTTAAAAGGGTTTAAATGGACCCATATATATTTTTTTGGTAGTAGTATGATTCATTTTACAAAACGTTAATGGTTAATGTTTTGTTTATTTTAGAATCTTTTTGATCATCATGAACAAGTTTCATTTTATTTAATTTTATGCTTTTATATTCTCTACAAAACATGAAAAAAGTTATAAGATACATATTAAAATATCATTTATACATTGTAATGTTTTTATGACTAGCCTTGAAGGAGGTAACGAAAAACAAAATCTCATTATCCTGGGAGATAGTAAACCATCAAAATTTGGACAATGATTTAGTTTCCTAGAATAAGAGGAGAGGAGAAAAGGCGTATACATAAGATATTCTACTATAAATACAACATTAAAATATATACATGATGCTGGAGTTGCAATAGTTTTATTGATTCTTGAGGCGATGATAAGGTAGAAAAAAATGAAATTAAAAGAGAAGATTTGAGAGAGTTACCCCTTGAATGTCACCACCTTGATGGAAATTTTAAGGGACTTGGAATTAGTATTTTTGTGAGACCAATATCTATAGGGCACATGGAAGAAGATTTGGAAGGGAATTTTTTAGAATTTAGAGAAGATAAAATCTTTATAAGGAGTGAAGAGTAGGGGTGGTATTTATAAGAGTATGAGAGGGGTGTTTATGATTATTATATTCATTAGTTTATTATTTTAACTCAAGAATATAAATTGTTGTGATTACAATGACTAAAAAAATAAATTTCTTAGAGTAATTTATACAAATGTGTTCTTACATCTTCCATGACTCAAAAATTCTTATATTTATATTATAATGGTAAATACTGAAAATTAGCATATTTCATTATTCAAAAAAATTCCACTATTTATGAAAAATAAAGAAAATTAACCCTAAATATCTATTCACATGTAGATTTAAAAAAGTTTAATCCATTTTTTGGAAATAATTTTCTAAATATGAGAAATTTAATTTTTAAAGAGGATAATCATATGTTTAAAAAATAGCGATTTAAATATTATAATTGATTTTTTATCCTTTGAAATTTTAATTAGGTTCAAATATAATTATCTTATAATTATAATACAATGTGATATTAAAATTTTAATATAATTTATGGAAATAAATTTTGTTTTAAACCATTGTGTATATTATAAAATTATAAATAAATATTTTCACATTACACAAAGACCAACACATAATTTATCATTTTTAAAACATTTATTTACTTAAAACATGCAATTAATATCTTATTTTATTATTTATAAGTTACCAAAAGTTTATTTTATACATTCATGGGTGATTTTACTATTCTAACAAATATATTACTATTCTAAATAGTCAAATTACTTTTCTAATAGGTAGATTTATAATAGTCACATATGTTTCTTAATTTCTATAAATATAACTTATTCCATTCATTATTCATTCACTTCTACAGTTTTTTTCATCTTTATATGTTTTCATATTAAAAATTGATATTATATTATTAACATTATGATCAATTTCTAAATATTTTTTCATGTTTTGAGTCTATCTAGTGGATCAAGAAGATCAAAATTTTCACACTCTTATTGTATTCTGTTTTTTTTTAATATTATAAATATTCATTGGTTTATTTTCTGAATAATGTATATTAATCCTGAATAATAATAATATTTTTACTGGGTTTTCTATGTGATGTATGTGTTTTATGACATAATAAGGGAAATTCCATTGATTAAATTATGTGTCGTTATATTTACTAAAAATAACATACAGTTTATTCTCTCTTAGTGTATTCAAAATGATCTCAAGATATGATGTATGTTCGCTTCATGTATGGGAATACACCAAGATTTCATCTAAAAATAAAACAATGAATGAATTCAAAAATAGGTGAATAACATGATTCATTAGAGCTGTGAAAATTGAAGGCACATTCGTGAGACCGAACAACAGAACTAGATACTCAGACAAACTATATCTACAATGGAATTTCATACATGGTATATTTGAAGGTCTAACATGCACTTTATGATATCCATATCTCAAATCGATATTCAAGAATACCCTCACTCCTCTTAGCTGGTGCAAGAGATAATCATTTTGATGTAAGGGATACGAGTTCTTCCCTATAATCTATCTCAACTAATGATAATCCCCAAAATGGATGAAGGTCATACCTTCATTCTTTGAGAAAGAGGACCCATAAGAAATTATGTTCGTATAACTCATGTGGGAATTACTTAAATTTTCTTATACGCTCTGAATGTATACTCCATGGTGTATCAAGCATCATTATGCCAAAAAATTACTGAAAATAATGGTCAAGGATTTCCAAAATACCCACATAGATAAAAGAGTGTGATGAACCTGTATCGACTATGGACGATACTATAGTGAGGCTAATATAATAGTACTTTTTACAATAGATGTATCGACACCCTGATCTATCGCGAAATGTGATACTGAATAAATATAGCTTGATCCACGACCCAATGTTGTTACTTGACAAGCTAGATTGGGTCGGCTTTGATGAAATTATTTATCTGGAGCATAGAAACCTCATCCATGACCTCATACTCTACATTTATAGACGGTAGTAATCTAGATACCTATCTAGTGAGGTGCTCATGATCATGATTAGGAAGGCGGTGCTGATATGGATCCTGTTCTACTAGGAATAGATGGGAAGGTCCTACAAAAACACTGAAGATGACCCATTATTCTGCAACCTCGATACTCAAAACAGTCTTTGGAAAACTAGGTATTCTAATGCCTAGTATTCCCACAATGGGGAAAAACCACATAATTTTTAGTGGGTTTCACATGGATTCCACTTCTCATGTGATCAATCTCCAAGGCTTTCTTCTGGCCACTAGTTGAACCTCTACATTGTCTAAGTTTTGAGCTACCCTATATCAGAATGTTGTCTTACCTCATGTTATTATTGGTTGTGAGGGAGTGTTTCAATATATTAGACTTGGTATTGAACCAGAAAACATTCACCTAAGAATGATTATGATGCCTACGACCATCCTCCAATTTTATTGATTTTTCTAGCTGATCAGTGGTACAAATAGGTGCAAAGTGATAAATCTATATAAAACTATCTGAGTAGTCCATATCTATCATTCAAATCGATTATTTGTTCATAGTATCCCTCGAATGGAAATCCCCTTGGGTCAGAGGGAAAAAGTAGTCATATAAGATAAATTATAAATCCCTCCAAGTCACTTCAGATACTGCCCGACCAGGTTCAAAATACCACACTAGTGTTTGGATGATTTACAGAGAATATAAGTGGTAATTTTCAATCTCACCTAAGGAGGTGTCTAAAGATTCTATAATAATGATATGAATATATCAATCCATAAATATGTAGCCCGGGGGGACCCATCCCCTAAATGAAGTTGGTGGATGAAGCTAGTAAAACTCTAGTGTAAGATATCTGATAGAAGGGATAAGTTGAAGAGATCCATAGATATTCTGCATAAGCCACATAAACTCCCCTTGAAACTACACATCATCAAACATATCCAAGATTACAAGAGGATCCACAAGTGTCACAACTCATGGTAGACATGGTGTCTTTGAGCCCACCACATCTGAAGCATGGTCATCAACACTCTCTCAGTGCATGACTAGGGGATATCATGGTGACATATCTCTACAAATTCCAAACACATGACTCATATTGGTTTGATGCTATTAAAGTTTTAAGATACACAAATAGGATAGGTCCAAGACATATTATTTAACAATAAAACCCCATTTATTTCTCATAAATCTCGGTCGGGGTGATAGGAACAATTATATAGAACATAAGAGATGCTACCTACTTCCAACTACTAAGGTCGGGTCTGGGTCAAGTTTTTTCTTCACTATATGGGCCTTGGTACACATAGTTTCAACTTCATTTTATAGAGGAAAAAACCCATTAAATTGTGATTGGAATACCTATTTAATTGTGACCCCTTTATTTTTTATTTCAATATCATTTAATATCATTCTAATTTTTATATTGTTTCTATTTAAAAGGTTGAACTATATGGATCACCACTTCCTATTTATAAGGGCCCATACTCGTTTTAAAATGATGTGTGACATCTATTCATTCCTAACCAATCAATTATCATGTAACTACATGAAATTTAAGAACAATTCATAGACTTATAAATAATCACTAAAACAAGATTCAAGTGATACAAATAGTAATGTGGACATGGTACGACATATTTCAAGACATATAAATCCTATAAAGTGCCTGAAATAATGAATGACTGATACTTCCATTGCATATTAGGCCATGGATAAAATATAAAACTCAATCATAAAAACAAAAATCCCACATAATGTGTGTAACCCGATGGTGGAATAAAATCAATTATGATAAGAAGAATATAGGACAAAAAGTCCCATCCAAGGTAATTTGGCCTTTCCCTATACATGGGTAATCTACTCATAGGAACATATAATTAACAAATTCTGATACATTCCTAATCTCCTATATAATATTACCAAATGAAAAGACCAAAGATAATAAATAATTTCTAATACCACTTTGTGACACCCTGATCCAGAAGCCACTGAACGATGCCACAAACTGGTAGGACACAAGGCCTCTATATCGGCTCCCTATAAACAATAGGATACCAACTAGAACTGAGGGTCAGATGCAGAATAGTGGGAAGACTATACCCTAAGGACCAGAGTATCACCATGGTGAAATAACAAATAAATACCTTAATAATAATAAATATAACTAAAAATAGAAGTTAAATCATCCAATAATAATACAAAACAAACTTCCAGTACGATATAAAAAGTGATAATATGTCATATGTTTAAAAAAAGGAACTGAAAAATAATTCAATACAACTCATATATCAAAATGGAAAAAAAGGACTATCCTCAACAGCATCATGAGTCATAACTTGTTCCTACGTTTCCCCACTCCCAGGTTATAAGAAACTCATGTGTCAACCACCTGTCAGTTTCCCCTATCCCAACCTCCATGCACATAATCTACCAAAGTTCCATTTGTGGCTGTTGATGTTCCTTTTTCGTCAAATTGTCTAAAAGAATGGAAAGGTAAATACCCTAATCCAAATTGACTCATCCTATGAAGAAACATCAAAAATCGACAAAGGGATGAATAAGGAGAACATTTCCCATAGGTTGTGCAAGTTCCCTCATGGTCGTGCAAGTATAAATGTGTGCCTCCTAATGGTCGCACAAGTTACTTGCGTAACCTAAGTGATATCCACCCGGGGTCTTCTCCAGCCTATAAATAGACCCTGTGGGCCCCCATTTCGGGAGGATTTTTTTTTCCGGAAACTCGGATTTGAGCTCCCGGCGTTGTAGTCTCTCTTCAAAGCTTCCAAAAACACATCTATGGTAATTTCTTACCTAGAACAAAAGATCTAAAGAGGAGGAGGAAGGCCTAAGTGTTGAAAATCATCAACACTTGTGCGCCTGAGTGGCCAGCCCTTAAGGGAAATGGCCACAATTGAGCGCCACCTAAATCCTTCAATAGAACTTTCGCGCCACTCTTCTGGAAGAACCTCAAGATGATTCTAAAGGCTTGAACCAAGAGTCGCTCAAGTATTACCCTGCTGGTTAACCATCATGCAAGTACCCATGTGTCGTGCAGGTATACCTGCGCGACCAGGACTTGCGCACCCATGCAGTACCTATGCGCCTGCCACGACTTGCACGCCCCTACCTTTTTGGGTGCTCTTATTTCCTATTTCACCCCTCTTATGCCATTCCACATCTCCTATTCAACATTCAGTCTTCAAGACACTCTTCAAATCCATTTATGGCATGATTTCTTGATTTAACTTCCTTATCTGAAAGGAATTCTGTGGAATATCTCTCAAAACCTAGTGATATACACATCCTTATGTCACTAAAGATTGAGATTTCATTCATTTAACCTCATCCTTTAAGATGAGAGAACTCATTAATTTGGGCCTCTTTTCCAGGAGTAAGCCCCAGTCATAATTTCCAAATATGGGCCTCCTTCTCAGTAGTAAGCCCCAAGTCCCCTAATTTGGGCATCCTCCTCAAGAGTAAGCCCCAACCATAATTCTATTAACCTGGGCCTCCTTTTCAGGAATAATCCTCAGACATAATTCATAACCTAGGCCTCCTTTTTAGGAATATTCCCCAGTCATATGTCTAAAATATGGGCCTCCTTCTCAGAAGTAAGCCCCAAGTCCCCTAACCTGGGACTCTTTCTTAAGAGTAAGCCCCAGTCTTAATTTCTCTTAACCAGCCCTAATTTACCTTTGATCTGGGATTCCTTCCTTGGTGTAAAACCCAATCATAAGTCCTCTCCTAATTTGGGCCTCCTTTTCAGGAGTAATCCCTATGTTAGAGTATTCAAATCTCCAAAAAGCACATATACCTTTATGGACCCTATTTCTGGATTTCTTCTCTAATGTAAATCCTAATCTTCATTTATCTGGGCATTCATACATACATATGCCCCACATTATTTCTTATGATTGCATCTTTCATGGACCAATTGTCTGGTTTCACCAATACCTCTTGTTTGTCACACCGAGCATGACTCATGTGAGCTTGGAGTATAAAAGAATTCATGACTTCTTTCATTGAGCCATCAATCATGCATAAACATCATACTCCCTTACATGAACTACGTGGGTTTTGATTCCTTTCCTAAACAAATGATACGTAGGTATCCCATCTGTGGGTTCGATCCCAACTCTAAAATAATCCATGTCCTTCTGAATGACAATAAACATCAAGTGCCCCACTAAGTGGCTTTAAAACCAGCATGGTCATTATAATGACGAAGAGACTTTTATATAAATGTGTTGAAGGATACCATTGACCAAGAATCTATAATAAATACAGATGATTCTCTATCGATGAAGAACCTCGAATACATATAAAAGATTCTCTAAATGTCCAACATATTTAATCATTGATTATCATATCTGAAGTAAAGATCATTTTATACTTGGTATTGAAATAAGGATTCACGAACATAACTTAAATCTATAAAGAGAGTCTCGGAGTAGACAATAATTCCCCTCAAAAAGGTGTGATGAGTCCGACCTCCTATCCTATCGACCAATGAAAATTCCTAACCATCATCAGTCCACAATCTAATGAGAGCCTACCTTTGGAAGGTCGGTCCAAATGCATGTGGAATCATTGGATGTTTCTGGTTCTACGAACAAACCTGTTAGAAACCAACAGGAATGTTTGAACCTTCAATCAAGGAGGTCATCCCCAAATTCTGAGGGAAACAAAAAATGGTGAACCCGACGTGAATCCTTAACCAAGTTAAAATGACGTTTTACCTATTTGTTAGGACCCTATTTAAAACTCAATGAGAGGGCCAATAAAAACAATCATTGACATATGTGCTCATCCAAAAGATGTAGTGGCTGAATTTATCTTGATTACGTCTGTTATATCAAACAGGAACTCTTTTCCAAGATCTTATGTATTTCCAGAATGGATTCTCTCATGTTCACACCTGTGAATACTACTTCTGCAAATGCCACTGCTGCAACTCCTGCTAGATCGTCATCAGCTCTAAGGATGACATCACCTACTCTGCATCTTCAACACTGGGTATCAAATGCGATGGTTAAGGAGTACCATCAACACGGGACCATCCCAACTCTGGAGGCTGCCCGACAAGCCCTCCAAGTGAATAACTCACACCGGTCATCCAAACAACGACGACCCGTGATCAAGAAGCAGGCAGTGCTAACCAACGTCTCCAACCGTTTCGGGTCATTATCCACGGAATGCAATCACCATTTACTCCCATATTCTTGGGAGGTGAGTGAGCAGGTCCCTCATGGCCATAATTCCAAGAATCCAGATTCCTCCCTGAGGGATCCTATTAACAATCACCGCCAGACTCGTGTGGCAGTACGCCCTCAAAATGAGGAGGGTACCGACTCCAGGCATTCGGCTCAGGTTCCTCAAACCCGGGAAGGCAAGACGAACCTCCAGAGGAGGAATCTTGTCAACAGTGAGTAGGTTCTCATCTCTGCCATCTTCAGAGAAGTCCACCAACCTAACTTGGTGGCAAGCAACAAGCGGGCACACATACCTGCCCGTTTTAATTCTGTTGTCCAACAGACTCATCTGGCAGCATCACACCAATCCAGCCAGGAAATTCCCGCAGAGTACTATAGGCAGGAACATACACATGTTTATACATCATCAGCTAGTCAGCAGGCTCGTCTGACTACATATGATGTAGCTCATCAACCATGTTCGGCGAAGTAAAATCAGCAGGCACATACACCTGCTTGTATTAATCAGGCCTACCAACAGGCTCGCTTGGTAGCTCACGGAGAAGTCAGTCAGAAAGAATCGATGAAAAACAGGAGGTAGACTCAACTCTCTGCCCCCACACATGAGTACTGTCAGGATTCAATGACAGGAAAAGGAGGACAAGAGAAGGAACATACACCTACTCCAAGCACGGAATGGATGTATATCCTCATTCCAGCAGCTGAAGTCACCAAGAATATTTTATCAATGGTGAAAGAGCAGAAGGAAATCCCTGCTCATATTCTTGACACTTGCCAGGATATTATAATAGCTTCAATAAAATCTCAGGGAAAGACACATAAATATATTCCTACCAGTGGTGTGACACATCAACAGTTCACTCCGGAACAGACACACACATTTGTTATAGTCCAAGAGGGTTGTGGGGAATAATCCCCCATATCATACGGACAACCAAGTCAGGAACATACACCAGATTTGAGTGGAGATCGTCAGCCTAACCTGGCCATATTTCCTATTCAGACACATACTCCTACTCAGAGCAGCCACTTTAGTCAACAAGTGGTTTCCAAAGCAAGTAAGAAGGCGTCTAAGAAAAATACCTTCCCAGCACAGTCAGGAGATCCAAATCCAATCTGTATCAAGGCCTTGCTCGATGCTGGAGTTCTTGAAGCCCTCAGACAGTTATCGGTTGGAATTCAATATTATACTCCCTCATTTCCCAATAGTGGGAACATTAATTCTGAAGGTCTTCAACAGACACTTCCTCATGAAGTCTTGATTCATAACAATTCAGTCGATCTTGAAGTTTCATCTTCAGATGAGAGCCACAGGAACCCTATGTGTGGTCAGAAGACCAAGGAGAAAGAGATCTCATCTTTTTTTGTAACCCACCATGGTGGTCCTCCCCATGATGATGAATTTTGCTACGAAAGTCCTCTCCGTAGTAGTAATGCACATTTCCCGGAAAATGCTCCAGTGGACAATGTAGTGCCGAGAATGCCATCTTATCTTGAGGAACATGCAAATGCAAAACCAATCATGTCTGATGCTTCATCGCTAGCAGGTGAGATAATTTCTCAAGCAGAAGATAGCCTAGGGTGTAGGTCATTCTCCGAACCACCCTAAGTCATGAATCTTCTAGTTTAATCAGTGATCTATCTACCAATCTTGTTGAATCCGATGAAGTAACAAGGAAGCACCAGCTCTGGTCAAATCAGGTAGAAAAATATTCATTTATTGATAAATAGGAAATGATGAACATGGGAAAACAACTAGAAAAAGGTGAAGTACCAGTCATGTTTTGGCCTCTGGCTGACTCTCAGTATGACATTCCAAATATGTTGACGGAAGATGGAATCCATGATATTCATCTCAACATATGGAAAACTCTTTGTCAGTTGAAGAAGAAAGTATTATCTTATGACGAATATGAAAATCATCTTAATATAATAGAAGGGATACAATGTCAGATTGATTTGGCACCTCTATCAGTCTCTCGATATCCGAAGGCTGAAAAGTAGCAGAGAGCCCTTCAATGTTCATGCCTTGGCACACTAATAAGATTGCGTCAGTTAATTTCCAATGCCCCGTCTGGTATTCATGTCAGAGGATGGGGTGTTCATGGAGCACTACATTTCACTGTGCTCTCTAGTCTGCAAAGCCCAACCAAAATGGTCTCATTCAATGTTATTTCCCATCGCCGGCCACAGTCAATGAGCTTTGTTTGTTATCAAAGGCTTGCCCAAGAACAGGCTTCAACTAGTTCCTCTCAAAATCAAGCATATAGAAAACAAGTTGTTGAATTACTCTTGCATCAAGCAAACGAGAATATTGAACATGCCTCTCGTATGGAGCAAGCACATCATCAAGTGACAGAAGTGTCAGAAATCATCCAACAGTCTTTTGAACCAGGTGATAAAAGTTGATACAGTTTAATGCATCCAGCTAATTTCCAGACTAAGGTTCTCAAGATTGGGAGAGGTTTTAAGAAAGTCTCAAACATAGCATGTCAAGAGCCACCCCAACTTTCTAGACTGGGGAATCATTCAAACCAACCCTCAGAATCAACAAATAGGATTCAAGGAGTTGAGTAGGAATAGCAGGAACAGCCCCAGTCCACCGGACTGGGGACTTTTTCAAATCATCAATCACCTCCTTAGAGAAAGTCGGTCTTTTCTCGATTGGGGATGAATCCTCAAGAGGAATGAAGCTCCAAATTATCAAGAGATTCCCTCCAAATTATAGCTCATCAAGAAGTTCCTAATGGATCGAATCAACAAAAGGCAATTTCTCATCAAATACATGGAAGAAGACAATATCACAGAAATTATGATAGAAGGGATGCGATGTGTTATGAATCAATCAATGTCATCAATGTTGTTGTTGTTGATCCACGAGATGAGGCTCACTCAGGGGTCTCAGATGAAGATGTTCCTGCTCAAGAATATGTACGCACCGACACAAATAAAGAAGGTGTGCATACATGAAATCAAAGGATTACTCAGAACCTAGGTAATCCTTCGAGTAACCCACTTCCCCCTCTCCGAAATGGATCCAACAAAGGGAGGGGAAATAATCAGGTTACATATCCTTCCTCTGGAGAAGGCCAATCGCTCTCACTAGAGAAAAGGTTTGCACAACAGGAGGAAGAAATGAAAGAATTAAGGAGGTTGAATGCAGAACTACATCAGGGTAGTCTTCTTCTTAAGCGTGCTAGAGTAAGTCAGCCAAGGGAATTTGTTGCAGCTACTGAGATGTATCAAAAATATCCTCCTATATCAGTACATCCTAACAGGTATAATCCTACTGGTCAAGTGCAGAAATAGTTGGTAGTGATACCATCAGTTGCAGCACTAACCACCACATCTGTCCAAGCTCCAGTCATTGCACCTACCCAAGTCCAAGTTCAACCAAATGTTTCTCAAATGTTAATAACTACCATTGAGTCATTAACAGCTCGGTTAGAGACTATGGAGGAGAAACATGCACAGGTTCAACCAGAAAAAAAAAGTTTACCCTAAATGGGTATTTTCAATCTCTCCTCCATCCAGTTTTGGAAACCATGTATTCCCTATTTTCAATGGATTAGGTGACCCTGAACATCATTTGACGCATTAAGTGTCTTGTTGTGATCCTATGATGGGAACTCCGGAGCAGCAAAAATCAGTAAAACTCAGATGCTCCATACGGACCTTTCAAGGATCATCCATTCCCTAAGCTTAGCACTCCCTCAAGAGGAATTTTTGCCAATCTATGTGGAAAATTTGCGTGACGAATTACGCACACCGTTGATCCCTATGAAAAACACAAGAGGGTTTTGAGACCTTACTTCAATCGCTCTACAGATTAAAGATTCCCTTATACATGCTAAGGCTAAATCTCGTGTAATTCCATCAGCTCCCGGAAAGAGAATGGTTAAAGAAGAAACTGCTTTAGTTATGCTTAAACATGCACCTGTACCTATTTCTACTTCAAAACCCTCATCTTCTCAAAGGTCTCCACCTCCTGAGCACCAAAAACAAAGGCCGTTTCGTCCAAATGATCAAAGAGATCAAGGAAGAAAACAATTTCAGGATCTGAAGAGAAAAACATACCCTTTCCGAAATGAACAAGTTCCTGGTTACTTCATTACGGCTTTGGAAAATAATCTGGTTCAATTTCCAAGTCCTAAGAGGTCAAACAAGGAAGGAGTTGACGACCATCCCAATTATTTCCCTTTTCATCAAATGTTAGGGCATCCCATCCAGGTGTGTTTTGTCTTCAAAGACCTCCAGCAAAAGATGGCTGACTCGGGACAAGTCAAACTGAAAGGTTCTTCAGCTTAGGTAGCATGTGTTACTACTATAGTTCCAGAGGAGGAAGTATAATAGAAAGAAGTCAAAAGAAAAAATGCACAAAAGTATGATGATTGGATAGTCAGAAAGACAATCAACCAAACTCATGCTATTTTGTGAACACAATTAAAGAAACCGATTGTGTCTTCAACCATGAATGTTGTAGAAAAACCCTCTTCATCAGAGGGAATGTCCACAAATAAATGGTATAATTCAAAGAAAGAAAAAGAATTAGAAGAAGATGAGTATGTATCAAAGCCTAAGTTGTCTTTGACTTTGGAAGACTTCATGCCATCTACTTCAAAGCCACGGGCACCGCCCCACCAAACGACACAGCCTAAACAGGCTAATTAGGAGGAGTCTTCATCAGACGAAGAGTTAATCTTCAGTTCTATTAATATGATAAAATTAACAAATCCATATGCTAGTCGCAGTTTCAATTTAGATGAGCCTAAATTCCCTATATCAAATAGGGGAATCAGTGGAAGTTCCAGAGGCTCAAGATACATGGGAAGATGTGGATCTTTCAGAAGCTACTATTCCAATTCTACTTCTACTAGAACTGTGTACGCAGTAGAAACTCGTGGTAGAGCCCTTCAGCGAGCTCAACAAGAACAAGAAATTCTTCTACCAATAGAAAATTCAGTCCTGGCACAGTTATTTTGGAAGACCGGTTGAAGGTTCCATATTGCTCCTCTCAACATCTAAATGGATCTAATCAGTCTAATCTTCCAAAACCAGAAATATTGCCAACTCCTATCCCAATACAAGATGCATCAACTTCCAAAGCATTTGCTTCCAAGGTACCTGTTAAACCACATATTCCTATTGGGAAACACAGACCTCTAGATCAAAAGTATGATGTATTGAAACACTTGGCCCAAGTACCAGCCAAGTTATCAATTCTGGATGCTCTAAATCTGTCAAAAGATCTTTGGGAAGCACTCATCGAGGCTTTGTCAAGTCCTCAGGAGTTTGAAACTGAAATTGCTGCAGTTGAAGTCTATCACATAGAGAATAATCTTGAAGAATGCCATGAAATAATATCTTTTACTGATGAAGATGATGATGATGTTGTGCATGGGCATATTAGACCTTTGTACTTATCCGGCAAGGTCAATGCCATAGATGTCTGAAGAGCTTTCATTGAAAATGGTTCAGGAGTCAACCTCATGCCCATTCGTACAATTCGTTGATTAGGCCTCACAGAATCTGATTTATCTCCTTCTACCATGATGTTACAAGGATATGATAAAAATGAACAAGAACCACTGTGCGAAGTTACACTCAGAACTCAGTTTGGAGATCTTGTATCCAATTCGGATTTCATGGTTATTGATCAAGAATCATCTTTTAACATCTTGCTTGGAAGACCCTGGCTACATCAACATGCAGCTATCCCTTCATCATACCATCAATGTCTCAAATATTATTTCGATGGTCAAGTTGGGACATTGTATGGTGATAAGGCCCCGTTCAAGGCATGTGAGTCTCATAAATTGAGGCGGAATTCTATCACATGAAGGGAAGGGAGAAATCCACAACAAAAGAGATTACCAAAGTTAATGCTCTATATGGTTTGGAGAAGATCCTAGTAAATCCATTTACACATGTGAGTACAGATTATGTGTTGACTATCAGTCAAATTGACAATATAGACCCAAATCAAAATACACTTATGGAAATATCCATAATGTCAGTTACAGAAATCGAGCCAGACAACATGGGAGAAATTAGTAACCCACCAAGCAGTGATGAAAGGACAAATGGCGACGTCTTCATTTCATCTGCTGAAATCCAACAAGTCTATACATTGGTAATTAGGCTATAAGATGTTATAGAAACATCGGAGGTGAACGATGATGTCGATTCTCAATTCATCATCTCTTCTTTATTACCCAAAGAAGACCCTTCATCATCAATCAGGTCGGAAATGGATGCTTCTTCTTCAAGATGTGCAAATTTTGACATCTCTTTTGATCATGAAAATTCTTATTTATCATCTACTATGCAAGTAGAAACGGAAGAAATAACTCAAGAAGAAGAAGAAAAGGAATATCTCAGAGATTCTCCTTCAGCATTTGAAGAGGGTATCTCTACCATTGTGGATGAACTCAGAGAAATAAATCTAGGTACAAAAGAAGATCCACGTCCCACTTTAATCAGTGCGGCCATGACTCTTGAAGAGAAAGAGATGTATATTTATTTTCTAAATAGAAATAGAGATATATTTTCTTGGAACTATACATAAATACCTGGGCTTGATCCTGATGTTGCTACTCATCATTTGGGTTTACCAGAAAAACATTGAGTATTTACACAAGCCGCAAGAAGAACACACCCAACTTATGCTTCCAAAATTGAGGCTGAATTGGATAAGATTATCAAAGCTAAATTCATTAGAGAAGTTCAATATCCCAAGTGGTTGGCTAATATTGTCCCTGTAAAGAAGGAGAATGGACAAATTAGAGTTTTCATTGATTTCAGAGATCTTCATCGGCATTGTCCTAAGGATGATTTCCCAGTTCCGATTACGGAACTTTTAATTGATGCAACATATAGCTATGAAGAACCTTCCATCATGGATGGATATTCTGGATATAATCAGATCCAAATGGCCCCAGAAGATGAGGAATCCACATCCTTCAGTGCCCCTCAGGATGTGTTTTGCTACCGGGTAATGCCCTTTGGCTTAAAGAATGCAGGTGCAACATATCAGCGTGCCTTGCATCGTATCATCAAAACATTCATAGGGAATTTTTTTGAATGCTTTGTAGATGATTTGGTGGTTAAATACAAACAAAATTCTAATCACTTGGCTTATTTGGAATTCATATTCCGCAAGCTTTGACAACATAATTTGAAGATGAACCCCTTAAAATGTGCTTTTGGGGTAACCTCAGGAAAATTTCTCGGCTTTGTTGTACGCCATCGTGGTATTGAATTCGATCTTGAGAAGACCAAGTCAATCCTTTTTATGTCACCACCTCTAAATTTGAAATAATTAAGAAGACTTCAAGGACATTTATCCTATAATTGGCGTTTCATCTCTAATTTGGCAGGCAAAAGTTTACCCTTTACCAAATTGATGAAGAAGGGAGTCACTTACCAGTGGACTGAAGAATGTCAAGAAACATTCGATATTCTCAAGAAATACCTATTCAGTCCACCGGTACTCATGCCACCTATTGAATTAAGACCACTTATCCTCTACGTGACAGCTCTAGAGCGATCAATGGGTGCCTTTCTTGCACAAAAGAATGATGCTGGGAATGAAAACAGCCTCTACTATCTCAGTCGAACTATGCTTGAAGTAGAAACCCATTATTCAAGTACTGAGAAGTACTTCCTGGCATTAATCTTTGCAGTTCAGAAGTTGATACACTACCTGCAACATCACGAGGTCCAATTGGTATCTCATAATAACCCACTCAAATTCAGCCTTAGTCGTCCAATGCTTACATGTCATCTGGCAAGGTGGGAAGTTATTTTGCAGCAATTCGACATTCAGTATGTGTCTCAAAAGGCAATAAAGGGCCAAGCTCTGGCTGATTTCCTGGCTGAACACCCTTCACTGGAAGGCACCTCTTCAGATATTGAACTCCCTAATGAGGAAGTCTTCTCTATTCAAGAAAGTCCTCAGGCATGGGAAATGTATTTTGATGGTGCTTCTAGAAGTCCAATAGGGAGGAAAATAGAAAATCCTAAATTCGTGAAAGTTGGCTTAGGAATTGTGCTCATTTCTCCAGAAAAGGCAGTGTTACCTTATTCCTTTTTATTGTGGGAAGGTGGTACCAATAATGAAGCAGAATACCAAGCTCTCATTGTAGGCTTGGAATTACCGCTTCAAGCACAAGTGAATCACTTAAAAGTGAAAGGTGATTCAGAACTGGTAGTCAAACAAGTCAATGGGGATTATGCCATCATAAATGAACAACTAATCCATTTATTTGATTACGTTAGAGAGTTAATGGTGGAATTCCCTTCGGAATCAACATTTTCTTATATCTCAATATCACAAAATGCTCAAGATGATTCACTGGCTAATATAGCCACAACTCTGGCAGATCCAAATCGGGACGAGAAAACCATCAATATTGCCCACCGTCGTGCAATTTCACCTTATGTTTGAATCAGAACAGAGGAAATTAATGAAATTAGTCCCATTCCAGAACCGTATGGTCATACTATAGGATAAATGTCACCTATCAGATAATACCTTCAAAATGGAACAGTTCCACTTGATATAGCCGAGAAAGAAAAAATCTGGTGACGTGTGGTCAATTTTACTCTTTTTTATAGCCCAGAAAACCTAGAGATAATTCTCTACAAATGTGGTTTTGATGGAGTTCTCTTCAGATGCATTGATGGTGAAGAGACAGTGGCTGTCATGAAAGAAGTTCATGTAGAAGTCTGTGGTGCCCACAAGTCTGGACATAGACTGTCTGATTAGATTCGAAGTCCTGGATACTTTTGGCCTTCAATGATACAAGATTGTGTTGATTTCACAATGAAGTGTCATTCATGAAATGTAAATGCCAACTTCATTCATCAACCTCCATATTTGTTTCATACAGTTAAATACTCATGGCCATTTGCCACATGGGGAATGGATGTGGTGGGACCTTACCCTTCGGCTATGGCCAAACAGTTTAAGGACATTCTTACTGCTACTGACTTCTTTTCCAAATCGGCAGAGGAAATACATCTCAAGGAAGTCATTTCTAAATGCGTTGTTTGCTTCATCAAGTCTAACATCATTACCAGATTTGGTGTCCCTCATACCATATTGACAGACAATGACACCAACTTCTGTTCATCCAAGGTGAAGAAGTTGCATCAAGAATACAACATCAAATCCAACCATTCATCTCAGTATCATGCAGCAGCCAATGGCCAGATAGAAGCCTTCAACAAGACTATTTCAAATATACTGCAAATGATGGTGGATAAAGATAAGTGATCATGTCCTGAAAAACTCTTTCATGTTTTATGGGCTTATCAAACTACCACCCTCACTACAACGCGGTCAAATCCATATTCATTGGTATATGTAATAGAAGTAGTCTTTCCAATTGATGTCCAATTACCCTCGCTCAGAGTTTCCATTTGTGATCAATCAACAACAGATGAACAATCTCAAAAGCGATTGAAAGAATTGGAACGGTTAGATGAGAAAAGATTGTGCACTTTTCACCACTTGGAAGTCTATCAGAATCGAATAGCACAATATTTTAACAAAAAAGGTCTCTTCGTTCATTCACTTAGGGAGAATTGGTATTAGTTATCAGAACTCCAATGATACTAGGAAAGAAACCTACCAAGCTTGAGCCAAAATGGGAAGGACCTTACTCAATACATAGGGTCTACTCCAATGAAGCTTATTCTTTAATCTCAATGGATGGAGAACTCATCACTACTCCAACCAATGCCAGATTTTTTAAGAAGTATTTTGTATAAACACAAAATATATCATCAATGGTCCAGTATGACCTTAAACTGCACCTTGGTCCTGGATGACCATAAACTGCACCTTGGTCCAGTATGACCTTAAACTGCACCTTGGTCCAATATGACCTTAAACTGCACCTTGGTCTAGTATGACCTTAAACTCCACCTTGGTCCAGTATGACCTTAAACTGCACCTTGGTTCAGTATGTCCTTAAACTGCACCTTGGTCCGGTATGACCTTAAACTGAACCACCATCTAGCAAGACATTAAACGACATCATCAACGATCCATGCATATGACCCTAAACTATTTTCATTTCCCTTATGTCCAGCAAGATGTTAAACCGCATCATCCACAGTCCATGCATATGACTTTAGACTATTCGTGTTTTCATCCAACATGACGTTAAACTGTGAAAAATTTCCTAATTTTTCTTCACTACATGACATTAAACTGCACAATCCCCCTTCCATCCAGCATGACGTTAAACTGCACCATCCGCAGTCCATGCATATGACTTTAAACTATTCGCTCTTTCATCCAACTTGACGTTAAACTATGAAAAAGACCCTAATACATCCAACATGATGTTAAAATGTGTCCCCCTTCATCGTCTTTTCTATATGACGTTAAACTATATAGAATTACCTTTTGTCCAACTTGACGTTAAACTTTATAACCAATGGTCCATGTATATGACCATAAATTATTCGCACTTATGTCCAAAATGACGTTAAATGGTGTACTCTTTTGTCCTCACTACATGACTTTAAACTACACAGTCCTCTTTTTGTCCAACATGACATTAAACTATATTGTCCACATCGTCCTAACTACATGACGCAAAACTGTTCAAAAAATCCTTTAATACATCCTACATGACATTAAACTGTACTTTTTCCCTGCTACATGACATTAAATTATGCAACACCAATAGTCCTAACTGCAAGACCATGAAACTACATAGTCCCTTGATATTTCCTACATGACATTAAACTGTGCATCGTTAAGGTTGTTGTTACCTCTTGTTTCTCACACCGAGTATGACTCACGTGAGATTAGAGTAAACCTCAACCATAACACTCTCTCTGGGCTACTAACCATGTGTAAGTCCCAACAACATAATTTTTTAGGTGGTTGTACCCAACAACAACTTGATTATTAATTCATTCTTTAATTGAACTACACAGACTTTGATCCTTGCCTTCCAGGCTAGGTACGTAGGCAACCTCCTAAGGTTCAAGCCCAAAACCAATCTCCTCACATCGGTTCACCTCCATCTCATACGATTTTGATTCGTGAAACTGCCCTTGGAATCAATATCTTTACATTTGTTCACTTTCATCGTTGTTATATGATGTTAAACTATACAACACTTTTGTCCAGTATGACAATAAACTAAAATATTCTTTGATATCCTCACCTGAGAGGGAACCATTATTTACATTGATTTTTCAATCATGTTTCATTTCAAAGACAACATGCATACATGGCAATGCCCAAACCTTTTATCTTGGGTTAAACCATCATTGTACTAAAGTCCCCTTTCACCCTTCACATGTACGAACCAAATTTGTACAGAGAGTATTTCTAGAACTATGTGGGCTTGATTACCATCCTTATGGGATATGTAGGAATGTTCCTGTGTCCCTCGAATCCAGCCCCAAGTCTTTTGGGCCTAACCCCAAATTCCACTTCCAGTCCCTTGGCTGAAAAGTCCCCATGAAAACACAAACTATGTATTTCTTATAATAGTCCAAGATCTATGATCCTAAACTAAGATCACTAATCCTTTTGTCCCACAAGTTATTAAACTGTAGTTCAAGAACTATGTATGGCTTGATTCCCATCCTTATGGGATACATAGTGAAGTCCAACATTTCCATTCAGGACCCAACCACAACATGATTATGGTTAGCATTGATCTGTGTATCTTTGTATACATTGGAAAATACCCATCTTTATGTGTCATAATCATAACCTTAAATATTTTCAGATCTTCATAATCCTTTTCATGACTTTTAGTCACAAAAATGTCAAATTTCTGAGAGTTCTTTTACCTGACTATGCAGCACGTTCCCTTAGGCGACCTTGCATAAACAGTCCACATAACAGACTTGTCAGCCAAAAAATACTATTATTTGACCTTGCAGCCAATGCCCTTAGGTGGCCCTGCATAATTAAACCCCCCTAACGGGTTTGTTAAATAATGGAAACTTCATTTTTGGGATGAAAGCCTCTTTTGCCCTTGTCGGTCTTAAATGACAGTATGTAGGGATCCGCAAAAATAGCCATCCTTAACATATTTGTCCCATATCCATTTTCATGATCTGAAAGTATTCAATTTTATGGTTTATATTCTCCTTCCCTACATTTGGGTCAGACCTTCATAGAAGTGATATCCATCCAGTTCTTCGATAATATTTTTTGGAAATATCTTCTCCATATTCAAGTACCTCTTTCCATACAGAAAACTCTATACATTGGAAAATTCAAATCTCCATAAACTTTCACTGGCTTTTAGCAGTAGAAAGTTAAATTTCTGAGGGTTCTTTTGCCTGACTATACACCACGTGCCCTTAGGCATCCTTGAATAAACAGTTTACATAACAGACTTGTCAGCCAAAAGAAGATATTTATTTGATTATGCAGCCAATTCCCTTAGGTGGTCCTGCATAAACCAACCCCCTAATGGGTTTGTTAAATAATAGAAACTTCATTCTTGGAAACTACTTCATCTGATGCCTTTTAGCTCTTTTTCATATCAATCCTCAGATTCCAATATTCTTAAGCCATAGTTTACATTTTTTCCCTCATACTTGTGTATGGTAATATGTTTTCAAATAAATTTTCAATGAATTGAGTCAATTATAATTCATTCTATCAAAGCTATTTTCCACCTTAAACTTTAGCCTTTGTATGTCCGATGTGCATGACTTTAAACTGCCCACAAAAGACAAAGGAACTCTAAATAAAATTCAAGTTCCAACTCAATAAACACACATTTTGTATGATTTAGGTATTATTGAGCAATTAAAAGTTTCAAAGTTTGTAGGGTTATTTATATTAATCCTAGTAAAAATCAAACTATGCTTACTAGTTCCATTGGCTTAGGTAAAATTTATAGTAGGTAGCGAAAAATTACATGCATAAATGATTGAAGATAAAAATATTCTCTATTAATGCACAAGAATTAGAGGGACATCCACAGATTGGAGCCTCTTCTCTTTTTCAGAATATTACAAAAGACTGTCAACATAACTCTTCATTTGATTTACGACATCCCGAGATTCATCAGAAACCACCTAGAATTCATTCATTCAATTGGATACAATAAGAGATGCAGTAATACCAGCTCTTCTTGGAACAATTTTAAAAGGATGTTCTTGAGTGCGGTTTGAGAAAATTTTCTACAGATCAAACAATGACTCTGTTTCTGTCCAAGATACTAGGAAGTTGGATACATGGATTTGAGAATGGAGCATTGGAAGTAAAGATCCATTTAGAGAGAGTACTCTTTTCAGATATTGCTCTAATTCCATGTTTGTATTCTCTCCACCAACCGGTAGTGGAAAACATTTCAGTCCATGGGTTTGCCATTTTCATATCGGCAAGGAAATGGCATGGAAGGAAAATTTGAAAGGTCACACCATTATTGTTTCTATTAATGCACAGCATAACCGAAATAGAGATGTAGCAGTGCAGCTGCATTTCAGGTGTACAGTTCTTTGCATCTGGAATATTGACTCCTGGTAGATGACCATTACCACACAGAGGAATATAGATGCTCTGTGGGAAATTAAGTTGGTATTTCTTCAAGTACTTAGTGAAATCTGGTAGAGTGCTATCATAAATATCATAGTAATCATGGCCAACAATGTTAATCATGTCATCAATCCACTTTCTTGCATGTTCATCAGCTATTCCAATTCTCTCAGGAGCCATTGAATCTGCACAAAAGTTGAATAAATTAACTCTTAAGTAAGTTGATTTTTCATAAAATTTGTGAAGGAATTAGAAAAAATGGCTAAGGCATTAAGGCGCGCAAGTTTAAACATGGAGCACAAGTATGGATGTGCCATGCAAGTAATTGGAACGCAAGTATCACCACGCAGGTCCAGATATCTTGACAGCAGCGCGACATCAAGGAAATAGCGGGAAATAAAGCAACTTGCACGGCGAGAGCTCGAATGTTTCAAATCCATATGCTTTGTATGGAAGTGAGGCCCTCTATTTATATATGCGGCCAGATCCCTGTGCATCGTACCCTGCGTGACTAAAGGCCGTACCCCTGCAAGCCAGACCCTGCACACCCAAAGCTCATTTGCGCGCCCCAATTTTCTTTGGTTTTCTTCTTTTCCTCAAAGTCACATCCTTATTCTTTCGGATCCAACTCTGATGGGGGAATTTTGTTGACGCTCCTTTTTCGTCACATTTTCTAAAATAATGGAAAGGGAAATACCTTAGTCCAAATTGATTCACCCTTTAAAGAAACATCAAAAATCGACAAAGGGATGAACAAGGAGAACATTTCCCATAGGTCTCGCATGTTCCCTCACGGTCGCGCAAGTATACATGCGCGCCGCCTAATGGTCGCGCAAGTGACTTGCGTGACCTAAGTGATAACCGACCGTGGTTTTCTCTAGCCTATAAATAGACCTTGTGGGCCCCCATTTCGGGAGGAATTTTTTTTCCAGAAACTCAGATTTGAGCTCCCGGCGCCCTAGTCTCTTCTTAATGCTTCCTAAACACTTCTAAGGTAATTTATTACCTAGAACAAAAGATATAAAGAGGGTAAGGAAGGACTAAGTATTGAAACTCATCAACACTTGCACGGCTGAGTGGCCAGCCCTTAAGGGAAATGGCAAAACTTGCGAGCCACCTAACACCTTCAATAGAACTTGCACGCCACTCTTCTGGAAGAACCTCAAGATGATTCTAAAGGCTTTAACCAAGAGTCGCTCAATTATTACCCCACTGGTAAACCATCGCGCAAGTACCCATGTGTCGCGCAGGTATTCTTGCATGACCAGGACTTGCGCACCCACACATACCCTGCGCGCCTGCCAGGACATGCGCGCCCCTTCCTTTTTGGGTGCTCTTCTTGCCCATTTCACCCCTATTATGCCATTCCACCTCTCCTATTCAATATTTAGTCTTTAAGCCACTCTTAAAATCCATTTATGGCATGATTTCTTGATTTTAATTCCTTATCTGAAATGAATTCTGTGGAATATCTCTAAAAACTATTGATTTACACATCTTTATGTCACTAATGATTGAGATTTCATTCATTTAACCTCATTCTTTAAGATGAGAGAACTCATTAATTTGGGCCTCATTTTCAGGAGTAAGCCCCATTTATAATTTCTAAATATGGGCCTCCTTCTCAAGAGTAAGCCACATTTCCCCTAATTTAGGCATCCTCATCAGGAGTAAGCCCCAACCATAATTCTCTTAACCTGGGCCTCCTTTTCAGGAATAAGCCCTAGTCATAAGTTTCAAATATGGGCCTCCTTCCCAGGTGTAAGCCCCAAGTCCCCTAACCTGGGCCTCCTTCTCAAGAGTAAGCCCTAGTCTTAATTTCTCCTAACTAGTACTAATTTACCTTTGATCTGGGATTCCTTCTCAGGAGTAAAACCCAATCATAATTCCTCTCCTAATTTGGGCCTCCTTTTTAGGAGTAATCCGTAAGTTAGAGTTTTCAAATCTCCATGAAGCACATATACCTTTATGGACCCTGTTCCTAGATTTCATTCCTGAATTAAATCCTAGTCTTCATTTATCTGGTCAGTCATACATATATAAGCCCCACATTATTTTTTATGATTGCATATTTCACGGCACAATTGTCTGGTTTCACCAATACCTCTTGTTTCTCACACCGAGCATGACTCATGTGAGCTTAGAGTATAAAAGTAATCATGACTTCTTTCTTTGAGCCATCAATCATGCATAAACATCATACTCGCTTATTTGAACTACGTGGGTTTTGATTCCTTTCCTAAATAAAGGATACGTAGGTATCCCATCTGCGGGTTCGATCCCAACTCTGAAATAATCCATGTCCTTCTAAATGAGAATTAACTTCAAGTGCCCCATTGAGTGGCATTAAAACCAGCATGGTCACCATAATGACCAAGAGACTTCTATATAAATGTGTCGAAGGATACCATTGACCAAGAATCTCTAATAAATACAGATGATTATCTATCGATGAAGGACCTCAAATACATATAAAAGATTCTCTATATTTCCTACATATTTAATAATTTATTGTCAGATCTGAAGGAAAGCTCATTTTATACTTGGTAATGTAATAAGGATTCATGAATATAACTTAAATCTATAAAGAGAGTCCCGGAGTAGACAATAATTCCCCTAAAAAAGGTGTGATGAGTCCAACCTCCCATCCTCTCAACCAATGAAAATTCCTAAGCCTCATCAGTCAATAATCTAATGAGTTCCTACCTATGGAATGTAGGTCCAAATGGATGTGGAATCATTGGATGTTTCCGGTTCTACGAAAAAACCCATTAGAAACTGATTGGAATGTTTGAACCTTCAATCAAGGAGGTCATCCCCAAATTATGAGGGAAATAGTGTCCTGAATATTGGGTTAGGTAAACTCAGTAGGCCTCCACATGGGAAATCAGTAATATACACTGTAATGGGTTTATCTCTGGTTCGTGAAAGATACCAGGATAACCCTACCTACTTCATCCCTTTCCAGATAATCTCTAAATATGTAACCATGTGTTTAAAAATATATGAATTGTATACATAGTGTCCTATATAACCATATATGTTGCTACTACTGCTAGACAATCCCCATGGTGTAAACCTGGTGTCCATAAGCAATATCACGAGTCTTAAGAGCATCAATGGATGTAATAACTAATATCATAAGAAAATGGGATTCTATGAGCATTATCATATTAGTATGGTATCCATGCCCGAATCATAATAGCAGGGGTCATCATACCCATATCATAACAACCTGGATCACCATTCCCATATCATATAATTATGGGTCATCAAGCCCATGCATCATAATCCATAGGGTTCTCCATGCCCAGGTCATAACACCAGGATATCCACGCCCCTATCGTACTTGCAAGGGATTTAATTCCCAAGTGCCATTATATAGGGATTCCATTCCCATATCATAGTACATGGATTCCATTACCATATCACAATACTGGGACACCATGCCCATATCACAATTTAGGGATCCATTCCAATGCCAAAACTGTAGTAGATGAGATTCCATGCCCATATCATAATGCATAAGGTTCCCCATTCCCATTTATTATAGTTAATAAGGGTCTCCATTCACATACATCATAAACTATAATAATTAGTCAAAGATTTAGGAATATCTAATTAGATAGTTAATAATGAAATTTCACTTCTCTTTAGACAAGGTGTAACTGTTTTACTATTTAATCAAGTGACATGGTCATACCACTCACTTTCAATTTAATTTTATAATATTTGGTACGTTTTACAGCCCTACTACACCATTAAATTCATTAATTTCCAATTGTGATATAACCATTTAGAAGTAAATTCGAACACACTAATAGGTGTTTTGGATATATGACCATGAAATCCAATTAGGAATATAAAGGGAACACCCAAAAGGGTTGTAATACAATAAGGATTATGACTGTAAATGATTCTTGGGATCTATATAGTCATTAGCTTATAGAAATTGGAATGAAATTTAAGAAATATTCAATTTTAGGGAAACTAATGGTTAAACTCGCATGTAGCACAACAACAAATAATATAAAGAATCTCAACCTTGAGGGATATATATTAGAACACCCACCACATTTCAGAAGAGAATAACTCATCCAGTATAGACCTTTGGTATGGTCTAGATAAAAAAAATATAGGAATATATGAGAACAGCTTGAAAATAGGGCATAATATACTGAACCAAAATAACTTCACTGAGAGGATGAAAAATGATGAAGGGTGTAAGATGAATAGAGTACCAACTGTCGTGCATCCAACAAGATGACCAGAGATAGAATCAGAGTTCATATGGGAGTTTTTTCTAAGAGCCTAGGATGAGTAGGAGAGATCTCAAATGGGTGATAAAAGTTTGATGTCTATAGGAATTATGAATAGAGGATGTTTGTTTGAACATATAAGTCATTCAGGGAGAATTTGTCAATTTACCCAAAAATAAAAGGTCACATGATTGGAAAAACCATGGGCCAACCGTGTTTTTGATATTATCCATTGGGTGGAATGACATGATTCATGTTCTTGGTTTGGAAAAACATTTGTATACCATGCCACTTTCCTTTGTTAAAAATTTCAGAGCCCTCTATATGAGAATGTTTCCCTGGGTGCATGCATTGGGAAAACTTTACACGGTATTCTGCTCTATAGAAAGCCCCACATAGTTAGGAGAAACTATGTGGTCTGGTTTTCACGATTTCTACTAACCGTGTGTCATAGTGAATACTTACACTGCCTAGGGTTTTGAGCTCCAAAACAAGCAATGGACACCCCTGTTTCCTCCATATCCACACTAGGAATCCATATCAATTAAAAAAATATTTAAAGTTAAAAGTAATGCATCTATACCTCATATAAAAAGTATGTTCTTTACTATCCAAAACCATCCAACCTATATATAGCCCAATACAACTACCATAAAAAACACCATTTCCCCAAACATTTGAATTAGATAATTCCATCCTTCATGTGAAGATAATATCTACTCTGGGCAGCACCGAATCCCACACATGGGTTTAATCTCATTGTGGTATAATGAATCTTGATAAGGAATCATTTCCCCTCTTTTCATATGTTAAAACATTCCCACACATCACACATCATGAAAAACACATCACATCATGTAAAAAAACACACCTCAAAAGACATCAAGGTATAGACATCACATCTTAAGAAAAAAGGAAAATAAAAGCTAAATACTGCCTAAGGTAATGGGAATGAATCGTCACCACTCTCTGCAATGTACTCTCCTCCCAACCACCACGTATTGACAACACACAAACCAAAAGAATGGTACATGTATGTAGTGTCATATGATTGAAATCCTAGATCTCTACTGGCCTATCTACTGATGTAACACCACCCTCAATATCCATCTCTACATAGTAAATTACATGAGGGTCTTTACGAATATACAAGTGAAGCTGGGATACAAGGGAGATGTTGCGGATTCTCTCCAGATGTTTTGGAAATTCCAACCAATAAACCACATTTCCAACTCACCCCAACACCTCAATGGGACCAATATATCTATGAGATATTTTACTGCCTCTACCAAACCTCCACCACCCATATTGAGGGGAAACCAACATGAATAGTAGTCCCCAACATCAAACTCTAAGGGCCTTGTCCTATGATCAACATAAAACTTCTGCTGGTCCTATATTGCTCTGATCCTCTTATGAACAAGATGAACCTTATCTATTATGCTCTTCACAATCTGGGGTCCTAGAACTTCTACCTCCCCAGCCTCTGTAAAAAACAATAGATAATGCTAGGGTGATCCATTAAAATATTCAAAAAAGGCCACACCAATGTATGAGTGATAGATTTTTTTGTATACAAACTCGACCAAAGGCAGGTATCAGACCCAATATCCCAAAATGTCCAAGACACACTCCCACAATGCATTCTCCTAGGTCTGGATGGTCTACTCCATATACCCAACCATATGAGGGTGGAAAGTAGTGTAGAGGTGTAATTGAGTTCCAATAGAAGAATGTAATCCCATCCATAATCATAAGGTAAAACAAACATCCTTATACAAGAAAATTAACATAAAAACTACTTTATGTTGGGACCAAGTTGGATGGATAAGGAAGTATGAAAATTTTTCTATTACAGAGTGTTGTCTTTTGTTGTCAAAGAAGCTAAATCAATTCACTTTGTAAAGGACTTTTATACTATGACGATGCTTTGATAATTTGTATTTCAAAAATATCATAAGTTTGGTGAATTTGTGATGCAATCCTTATGAAGAGTAAAGAGATTAATGAAGTGATTTTGGAAAAGAAAAGAATGTGGCGCACAATTCAAGAGTGGCATGCAAGTGTAAGTGGCGCGCAAGTCATATTTCAATATCATCACATCAAAATTTGAAAAAGGAAATAAAATGGTATGTAAGTTATGGATTGGCATGCAAGTCAAAAAGTGGCGTACAAGTATAAGTGGTGCACAAGTTTGGCGTGCAAGTGTGGTGCGTAAGAGTATATCCTACTCATTGTATTCCACATCAAAGGATTGTTTTCTAGTGGATTATGTGGTACTGTATTGTTTCTGTACTATACCAAGGACGTAGCTACTCTTATTGAGTAATGAACATTGTAAATATTGTGTTCTTGTGGTTGTGTGTGTTCTGCAGGGATGAAACTCTTTAATAGGAGGTGAAGGTTGTTTCAAAAACCAGGAAACATAAAAAGAAAAATATATCACTGATTTACCCCCTCCCCCTCTCAATGATACTTGGATCTTGACTGGGAACTTCAATTGATATCAGAGTGACAGGTTCCCTTCGATTATTCTTTTTTGAAGTGGTTGAAGAGAAGTTGTGATGGAGAACTTAAATTGCATGAACAGTAAGGGGATTCTGATTTTTGATGGAAAGAACTATCAAATCTGAAAGGAAAAAATGATTCCTTATCTTATGTGTCTTGGATATGATGTTCTTCAAACTATAAGAGATGGATTTCCTTCTATTTATGACAAAGTTCCTCTTACTTATGTTGATAAGAAGAACCTTTAGAATGATGGAAGAGCTAAAAATGTGTTACTCTCATCTCTTTCTGAGAGTGAATTATTAAGAGTGAAAGTTGTTGCTACACCCAAAGTAATCTGGGACAAACTGAAGAACATATATGAAGGAAATGAAAAAGTGAAGAAGGATAAACTACCAATCTGGAGACTGTAGTATGAAGATTCGAAAATGGGAGAATCTGAATCTGTTGGGGATTTATTTAGCAGGATAAATGATATTGTCAGTACAAAAAGATGTTTTGGTGAAACGTTGCAAGATTCTACAGTTGTCGAAAAGATCATGAGAATTCTACCTGACACGTTTGATGCTAATGTGTCTTCATTAGAAGATAGAGACCCTGAAACATTATATTTGGATGATTTTCATAGCACTCTAATTACTTATGAGATGAGAAGGGAGGAGAATATGAAGTAAAAATCAAAATCTAATAGAGAAATGTCATTTAAGGCTACAAATAGATAGAAGTCAAAGAAAACTCTTATTGAAGATGATGCTGGTGAATCCGATTCTGAAGATGAGGTATGTAAAAATTTTGATGAAATTTTATCCTTGTTTTCTGAGAATGTGAAAATAGGTACAAGAAAATACAATGGTAAACTACCCTTGAAATGTTTTGAGTGTGGATCTATTGGTAACTTTGCGGCTAACTATACTCAAAGGAATAAAGAAGAAGATTGTGATGATGATAACAGAATTCCAAGAAGGTTGTGGAAGAAACAAGATGAAAAAGATAAATATTTTTCAAAGGGGAAGGATAAAAAGTTCTTCAAATAAATAAGAAGAAGCTTTTTATCTAAAGATGAAGATAAAGAAGATAGTGAAGATGAATCTGAGAAATTATTTGCTGAAAAAACTAGAGATAATACCTTTATTGCTGAAGTGAATACTGAAGAGTACAGGAGCATCAGTTCAGAAGAAGAAGAAAATCAACTTGAATATCATCTGAAAGAAGATTTGAAAGAATTCTTGAGGAAGATCAGATGACTTGAGAAAGAAAACAACAAGCTGATAAATGAAAATTCCACATTAAACAATCAAAGAGGTTTTACTAATGAGAAAATCAATATGGAAATGGATATTGATGATCGGAAAAATTCTATTGAGAATACAAAGAATCGTAATGATCATCTTGAAGTAAATATGAAGTCAAAAAAGAAGAAGTGTTGGAACTTGTCCAACAGAAACATTATAAAGCTAATGAAATGAATATCAGTTTCAAAAATTCTTTCTCAGAAGTTGGTGAATGTTCCAGTAATAATGAACAAAAAAATGATCCCCAAAAGTTACCTTCAAAGGTTTAAATGAATGAAAGAAATGGTTCTGATAAGAACAAGGCTGGAAAGACCAAGTATGTGATCAAAGTCATCAATGATGAAAAATCATAAGTGCATAAAATTATGAGTCAAGAAAGGCTTCTAATACTTCTGGTACTATTAAATCTGAAATGAGAAATGGAGTTACAAGTCAAAACATGAAGGTTGATAGTAATCATAGTTCTATTAAGAAGGTTGTTGAGAAGCGTGTTCACAAATCTGGTTAGTATAGAAGTTTTAGAGGAAAATATTCCTTCTATGGTTATTGCTGGTATTGTGGTGGATTTGGACACATGGAAAATATGTGTCGGTTCAACAAACAACATTACAACTATTCCACAAGTTTTGAAAGAAAAGGAATGAGGGGGAGTCAATCCTTTCAAAATAGAAAGTCTAAAAATAAAATTTAGACGATATCTGAGAAGACTAGTGTGAACGTTGAGAATAGGTTCCAACCACTGGAAACTATTTGTGAAAGATGTGATCGACCTGGACATCTTTTCAAGGGTTTCCTTAGTGTGTTACAAGAGAAACAAATGATTCTTAATAATTCCCAAAATATAAAGTTTTTAAAATCTAGAAGGGACAAGTATAATAAGTCTGAAAAGAAAGTGTACATGGTTGTCTGGCCAGAACACATTGAGTTGGCTAAAAAAATTGGAGGAAGCAGAACAGAAAGTGATGGAACAGGAAGAACAAAAAGCTCTTCTTGTCGAAACAGCTTTGAAATCTACAAAAGGAGAACATATATGGATTATTGATAGTTGGTGATCTTATCATATGACATGAGACTTAAAGATTCTAAAGAATGTGAAAGACTTTAAAGAAGGAACCATTAAATTTGGAAATGTGGAATTTCTGGGAATCAAAGGTGTTGGATCAACCATCATCGGAAAAGAAACAATGAAATCTAAGAAAACAGTATATGTTGATGGGTTGAAACATAATCGTCTGAGTGTTTCAAAACTCTGTTATGAGGTCAACAATGTTATATTTATAAAATATGGGTTCCTTGTGAAATGTGAAAATGATTTAAATATAGTTACAATAGGCCGGCATACAAAAGGAAACTTGTTCCAAGTTGGTGAAGTAGAAAAGTCATGTAACATGGGCATGGTGGATGAAAATAATTTATGGAATAAATAGCTAGGAAATATGTGTTAGAGAAACATATGTAAGTTATCCACATGAGATAGTGTATGAGAAATGGCTAATTTATCAAGAAGAAGAGATTGTTGCTGCACTATCTAGGAAAAAGGAAACATTACAAACTCTTTTCATAAGAGAGTTAAAGTTCATTCAAAACAACCCTTGGAACTTATACATTCTGATATATGGGACTAATGAGAAAGCAATCAACAAATAGAGATAAGTACTTCAATACTTTCATTGATGAATTTACTCAAATTACTTATGTTATGTACATGAGATATAAGTCAGATGCTCTGAAAATGTTTAAGAGTGTCAGGAGGAAAGTAGAAAAGAAGTTTGAGTATTCAATGAAGAAGATGAGAACTGATAATGGTGGCGAGTATAAGAATGAAGAGCTTAAATTTTACCTTGAGAAACATGGAAATCAGCATGAGTTCAGTTCACCGTACACACCTGAACAAAATGGGGTTGCTGAAAGAAAGAATCAATGTCCGGTGGAAATAGGGAGAACTATGTTACTTGAACATAGTGTTTCTCATTATTATTGGAGGAAAGCCATGAGCACTGCTATTTATATTCTGAACCAATGCTTTTATAGGCCAAACATAGATATGAATCCATATGAAATGTTCTATGGACAAAATCTAAGTCTGAAAAATTTAAGAGTATTTGGGAGTCCATGCATTATAAAGAAGAATGGTGGAAACCTTGTAAAGTTTGAGAAAAGAGGAGATGATGGAATTTTTCATGGGTATGCTCTATAAGGAAGAGGATATAGATGTATTAATAAATATATAGGAATAAATATTTATTCTTTAGATGTAAAAGTTTTTGAAAATGTTGAGAAAGAAAAGCAGTCATATGTTGATGTGGAAGTTGAGAAGGATAAAGAATATTTTGTTAATGATTCTGATAAATCTACAGACTGTGTTAATCCAACCAGTGAAAAGGAATCTGACTCAGAAATATCGATTGATGAAGATGAAGTTCGAACAACTCATCCTAGGTTGAGGAAACAAGTGAAGGCTCGGAATATTATTGGAGATATCATCGGAGGGTTCAAACAAGAAGAACAACGAATGGTATATCACATACTTCTCTTTATTCTAAAGTTGAACCAAATGATGTAAATAAAGAATTTAAGCATCCAGAATGGGTTCATGCAATGAATGAAGAGCTTGATCAGATAGAGAAGAATGATACTTGGGAACTTGTACCCAATTCGGACAACAAGATCATTATTGGTACTAAGTGGGTTTTCCGGAAAATGCTGAATGAAGAAGGTAAAGTAATAAGAAACAAAGAAATATTGGTTTGAAAATGGTATTCACAAATTGAAGGAATTTATTTTGATGAATCCTTTTCTCTGGTGGCAAGATTAGAAACAATGAGAATCTTTCTTGCAATTTCTACACAACGAGGCTACAAAATCATTCAAATGGATGTAAGATCTGCATTCTTGAATGGTGACCTTGATGAGGAAGTTTACATTGATAAAACCTATGTATTTTTATTGGAAAGGATGAATGTTATGTGTGTAGGTTGAAGAAGGATTTGTATGTGCTAAAATAGGCATTGAGAGAATTGTATTCTAAATTAGATACTTGCTTAAAGAAGATGAACATTAAGAAAAGGAGAGTTGACAGTAATCTATAAATCAAGTAATGTCATGAGTTTTCACCGATCATTATTGTTTATGTTGATGATATTATATTTGATGGAAATGATTAATGATCATATGAAAAATTTGTTGAAGAGATGAAGAAATTATTTGAGATGTCCATGCTAGGATAAATGAAGTACTTTCTTGGGCTACAAATTTCACAAAAGATGAATCACATTAATCTGTCTCAAGAAAAATATGCTAAGGAACTTCTGAAAGAAGTTTGGAATGGAAAATTCAAAACCAGATTCAAAACTGATTTCAGTGGGAACCAAGTTGTCTAAGGATGGAGAAGTCAAGGAAGCTGATCAGAAAGAGTTTTGAAAGCATATTTGAAGTCTATTGTATTCGACAACCTCAAGATCCGGCATCATCTATGATGTCACTTTTTGTGCAAGATTTCAGAGTGCTCCTAAAGAATCACATTTGATTGCTAGAAAAATAATTCTCAGATACATAAAAGGAACAAATTTTTTTGGAATTAGGTATGATTACTGAGGAAATATTTATCTCTTCAGGTATTCTGATGCTGATTGGGCAAGAAATGTTGATGATCAAAGATCCACATCTAGTGGAGTTTTCTTTCTATGGAAAAGTTGTTTTGGTTGGAATACCAAGAAATAGAATTCAGTAACACTTACCAGATATGAATCTATGTATGTTGCTTCTACTCAAGCTGCAACTCAACTAATTTGGATGAAGACTCGGTTAGAAGTTCTACTTGTTGAAGTAAAGCTACAATTTCTCTTGGGGTGTGATAATCAGAGTACAATCTATCTTACAAGAAATCCGGTACACAATTCTCATTCAAAAAACATTGATATAAAGTACCACTTCATCATGGAGAATGTGGAAAAGAATGAATTAAGGCTAGAGTATGTTCCTACATCTGACTAAGTTGCTGATATATTCACCAAAACTTTACTGAATGTACCATTTAAAAAATTGAGGTTGAACATGGGTGTCCACCTCCATATCATCAAGGATAAGGTATGTGTTTCTGTCCCCACTCTCATCTAGCCTTTGGATAGTGTTTTCAAGGGGGAAAATTGTTTAATAAACCTTTCCTTATAGATGCATGCATAAAGGGGGAGTTGTGGGTAAGCTGTGAATCCAACATGTATGTCTGTGAACTATTCTAATTGTTTATTGGAGTGGTTGTAGGAAAAAATGTTGTTTTCCAGGAAAATTGAAGAAGTGAAGAATGCCGAGGTAGAAGCTTGAAAGATGATCTGAAGAAGTCTGAGGGGGTATGCTCATGAGATTTCATAGTCACTGCTTTTGGACAACATGGTTTTGGTTGTCCATAATTCTTGTTTCCTACACTGAGTTAGCTCACGTAGGCTTAGAATTGTTGATACGTAATCCATTGAATAAGGTTACAATGTTTAGTGATTTATGAATCATGGTTGAAAAAAAAATCTAATGTGGGATATTTTTGGGACCAAGTTGGATGGATAAGGAAGTAAGAAAAGTTTAATGTTACATAGTGTTGTATTTTATTTGCAAAGAAGCTAAATCAAGTAACTTCTTAATGGACTTGAAAAATATGATGATGATTTTCTGATTTGTATTTCAAAAATATCACAATATTGGAGAACTTTTGATACAATCTTTATGAAGGGTAGAGAGAGTAAATAAGTGATTTTGGAAAATCAAAGAATATGGCGTGCAAGTCAAGAGTGGCACACAAGTATTGGCCAGCAAGTGTAAGTGGAATGCAAGTAATATGTCAAGATAATGACTTCAAAATTTGACAAAGGAAATATAACGGCTCATAAGTTAAAGATTGGTGCACAATTCAAAATGTGGCACACTAGTATATGTGGCGTGCAAGTGTGGCGCAGAAGTATTAGTGGAAGACAAGTGAATGTTGCACACAAGTCATATTCCAACATCATCATATCAAAATATGACAAAGTGAAGAAAGTGTCGTGATACTGATGGAAGAGCATGCAAGTGATGGAGTGACACACAAGTTGGAATGACGCGCAAGTGTATGTGGAACACAAGTCACCAAAATGCCTATAAATAGACGACTAGCCTACTCATTTTTCTATGAACAATAATTAAAATAAAATTAGAGCTCTGATCATGCAAGTAGTAGAAGGTGCTCTGATCACACAAGTAATAGAGGGCATCATGCAAGATGGAGTGGCGTGCAAGGTGAGGGTTATTTATAAGGCACGCAAGTAGGTTGTTGTACAAGTTTTGTCGTGCAAGTTGACAGAGGCGCGCAAGAAGGGAGGTACTTTTAAGAAGTGGGTATTGTATAAGCCAAAGGTAGTGTGAAAGTTGTGAGTTGGGCTCAATGGTGGCGCACAAGTATTGAGTAGGCGCGCAAGTATTGGGGTGCACAAGCAGGGAGGCGCACAAGTAGGAAGTGGCGTGAAAGCTATCTGCACCAGGAGGTTCTTAACAGCTTCTGGGTAGGAAAGTAAAGAATTGTTTTGAGAGATTTGATTTTTGAATGTTCATTAAGAAGCACAGAATCATTACATTACCCTATTTGTGCTAAGAGGTAGCACACACACAAATGGATTGTTTTCAAAGTGCTACATGAGTGTAAGGGTATATCATACTCATTGTATTCCACATCAAAGGATTTTTTTCTAGTGGATTGTGTGGTACTGGATTGTTTCTGTACCATACCTAGGACGTATATACTCTTGTTGAGTAGTGAACCTTGTAAATCTTGTGTTCCTGTGGTTGCGTTTCTTCATCAGGGAAGAAACTTTTTAACAGGAGGCGAAGGTTGTTTTAAAAAGTAGGAAACATTAAAACAAAAAATATCACTGATTCACCCCCTATCCCTCTCAGTGGTACTTGGATCCTGACTGGGAACTTCACTTTAAACTACACCAACCCGTCCACAAGCCACTTAGCCAAATAATCTACAATATATTACTCCTTGATCACTATGAAGAGGGACAATTTTATAAAATGATCCATTATCACCAAGATGAAATCCCAACACCCCTGACCAATGGGAAACCATATGATGAAATCCATTAATATGCCATCCCATTTCAACTGAAGAATATCTAATGGCTTTAAAAAACCATTTGTAACACAAAGGCCGACCTTTACCTCTTTTATAACCAATATAAAATTACACAAACTTTTTCACCACCCTTTTCATACTGGGATACCAAAATTACATCCTTAAGACACGGTGTATCATCTTTACTGCTGGTTGTAATACCAATAGTGAGCTAGGAAACCCATGAAGGACTCTCTCATGCATCACTATAAGAACAAAAAACCTCACATGGAAGAAATTTTAGTTCTAACCATCCTCCAACCATCCCTTTAGAGAAACACTATGAGAAACATGACAACACATCACCTATGGCTTTGAGTCTCACCACTAAGACTCCTCCACCATCTGCCTTAGATAAGACTACACTATCATCTAATATAATCATCCTCTACTACTATCCACCCATGCATCTGAGTGATAGGTATCCAACCCATCCTTGGCACTCCAAGAATCCTTATAATCCTAAAAAAAATCCTTCCACATATTCCTTATCAAATAATAGACCACTAAATTCCCTAATCACTAGGTGTAAGAAATATCAAAATCGTAATCTTGAAGAAACACCCCCACCTCCACACCCTCAAATTCAGATCACATTGGGAAAAGATCTCTTGTGATCTATGAAGAAAACAATGAACCTCCCAATGAAATAACTCCAACAAAACATCCGCACAAAAACAATAGTTAACAACTACAAATCATGGATGGAATAGTTACAGTCATGGGGATATAATCTCCTATCATATAATAGATCACCACTATCTTCTACATCAACATGAATCTGAATCCCATATTTTAAGCATCGAAAAACCACTCAAACCAAACACCCTCCTTTGAAAACTAAATAATTAGTTCACTAACCGTCTTTCCCTTCAGGTAATCAAACACTTCTTGGAAATGACCAGTCCACTAAAAAATCTAGAGACTTTTTTTGTAAACACTCTCAACTAGGTTGCAACTCAAGATAAATCGACCATAAACTCCAATAATATCCTACAAGACCAATGAAACTCTGAACATAATCCATGTTCATGGGTTATTTACAAAAAATAACAACTTCTTACTTCAATGGGTTTATAAATACACCCTACTGATACACCACAAGATGGAGAAAACACACCTCTTTTGTCCAAAACATACACTTGGGAAAACATACTTAGATCTTTTTTAATAGATTAACCTGTACGAAAGCTCTAATATTATAAAAATTACCCTCTTACGACTTCTAGTAAATCAATATGACATCTATGAATATGATGATGAACTTGTCCATGAAATCATTATACAAAAAGTTCATAAGACCCATGAACATAACTGGTGAATTTGTAACACCGAATGGAATGACTACAAAATCAATGTTCCCATACCATTAAGAGTAAAATATGATCATTTAGGTCCACTTGGATTAGATTAGGATATATATTATTATTTTATTTAAAGAAGAGTTAAATGTGTTAAATTCCACATTTATGTACTAAAACATTTTTAATTTAGGGTTCTACATAAGATAAATTTGACTAAAAATATTCATTATAATGATAAAAATATTTCATATATAATGTTATTTTTTTAATAATTTTTTGAGATTAAATAATTAAATTTAGTTATGACACAATGATGATACTATAATTACCTTCTTAATAAAATATTAAAATAATTGATATTATAAATATCCAGATAAATATAATTTGAATTTTTTGATGAATTCCAATAATTTTCTAGGTTAATATGACATTTGGGGGTTGATTAGATAAATTCTCTTTGAAGTTACAAGGTTTTTATGACTTTCAAAAAAAATATAGTGTCAAAATTGACATTACTTAATTTTCAAAACAAATACTATATTATTGGTTGACATAATATTTCTAAAAATTTAATGTTCGGTAAAGGGGATTAAATAATATCATATTTTTCATTAATGAACCACTTTTCGTTATTTTTGATGTTTATAATATGTTGATTAACAATATAGTGTAAGAATACAAGAAGACAAGGTAAAAGTTAAACTACTAATTAAGAGTTAAATCTAACAGATAAGGTTAAAATGCTAACCTAAACTTTTTTAAAACCTATTTGTTGATAGGATATAGACCCATAAGAACCTATGGGTTGATATAAATTCATTTGGATCCATTATAAATAGAATTTTATTGTATAATAAATTAATATTTTATTCTTTTCCTAAAGTGACCCTAACCCCTCTTATAAAAGGGCACTTCCCCTTCTCCCAAAATCATACCAGAAAATCCATTTGTCTTAGCCAAAACATGCCCAAATATCCACCCAATTTCCCTCACATCAATCCAGAGTCCTTACTTTTATCAGAAATCCAACCTACGGATCCCTTTTGATCAACATCAAAGGAAACACCCGAAGAAGATGTAATAATTTCACCACCCACTTTCAAGTACTTTTCTTATTCCATTTTCACTTTAGTTGTTGTTTCCATACCAAAATAATAACTCTAGTACCTCCTACATACTATGATGTTATTATAAATATGGTACAACAATATTCATTATTCTATCCATCCTATAAATGACAAAGTCACTATACGTGCATATGTACGGCTTACCGTCTCCACATTGTGGTGTATTACTTCATTATTTGGATGGGTATAATAATTAGTATAACTGAAATTATTAATAAATATAACATGTTAATCATTCTATATATATTATTTATATATGATTTTACCCTCAAAATAATGATATTGTCGATCTTGCGTACGTATGGCTTATTGTCTACACGATGCGATGGGATGCCATTACCCATCATAACCATTCAAGAAATTTTCTCATTTGATGATTAAAAATAATTTCTAAAGAATTGATATCATTATGGATATGAATCAAATACATCCTATCCATAATAAACATGACTTACGTGAGTAAACAAATAAATGAAAATGAATCAGTTAACACCCGAAACAATGATAATACTAAAATATTATTAACAAATCAATATTTTAAGATCATATATGATATCATATTTTTGTATGTGGATCTTGTATAATTGAATATAAATTATTTAAATATTAAACAGTAGGTTAATGTACCCTCTACTAAGAAAAATTACAAGTTAATGGGTTTCTTATCTCACTTTTAATTTCATGAGATTTTCCTTTATTCAAAACTTATTTATTGCATGTGGTGTATTGTGAACTGCAAAATGATATATATTAATAATGATTCTATTTATATTCATGGTATTCTATGATTCATTTGGTGGTTTTTAACTTTTGGTCTTGCGAATCAATTGATTACAACGTGGTAATGGGTTTTCATCTCACATTTATTCCTGTGAGATTCATGATATATTTTACACTATTAAATTTTGTGTGGGGTATGAAATTTCCATGATTGTATTGTTTGCATAATATAATTTAATTTATGGGTGTTTAAATAATCATTGGATGATACTTCTTTCATGGGGTGTATGTTTCGGAAGCTACAAAATATGTAAGGGAATTTCAAATTTCAATTTCCACTCAGTCCATTTTAAGCAAACTTCATCGATTACTAAACTCCAAAATTATGTGTGAAATCACTATTTATTTATTTATTTAGTTATTTAGACTCCCCTTTGTGTGAAAAATCTTTTAATACACATAATCAATCCATTGATAAATTCTCAAGTCAATGATATAAACTTGTTAGGAGTAATTTTAACACAATTTCTATTCATTAAGTTAAACATTCAAGTCATTGGCGTTGTTTTTACAAGAATATGTGTGAATGTCCTCTGATTGATTTAAACTGAATATCCAATCATATTGAGTGTATTTATATTTTTCACACATAATTATTTCATTGATTTATCCTTTATCTATGGATACGATCTTTATAAGCTATTTTGTCTCAATTAACATTCCTTTGAGACCTCTTTGTCATTATGCTCCAATTCACTTTATATATTGTTTATACTATCCTTTGAAATATTATATCACGAATCCATTTAATCTCAGGATATTATAATGTTTTGATAAATGTTATTCCTCAATGACTTTTATTCAAGTGTCACTTATTTGGTTAGGAACTCTTTAACTAAAATATTGTTTTAAATGATTTAAATATTTATTCTTCTATGTCTTTATCATTAATGTCCATGTTTTAAAAATGGTTTATGTATTTATTTATATGGACATTAATTATTTGAATTTAAAATTCCTTTTAAATGTTTCAAAATGGTATGGGACACTTGGATTCAAAAATCTATTTTTGAATGACTTATTTGATAAATAGTGTGGCATTTAAATGTTTTCATGAAAATGGGGATACTTCTCTCAAATAGTTTTAAAGAATATTTTCATCTATTTAAATATTATTCAGTGTATTTTATTCTTCAATGAGGTTGATTTATCATAATACAATCATTCATATTGTATTTAATGAGTTATGTTTGACTGTGGATGTGCTATTTTCATGCCATTCATGGTTTGTGGCTAAAATATTGACATTTCAAATCATAGTTTTAATACGAATGTTTAGATTATGTTTCAAACTTTTAATATGACTAATGAATTGGAATTAGTAAGTGATGGGTGGAGCCCACTATTGCTCTTTGATGCATCTCTAGGTCTCTTAAGACATACTACTGTCTTGGCACAAGGATTTGGCAAAATCTTATTTGTAGTCTTGGCACAAGGCCTTGAGTATGTGGTTATGAATTCTGGCATTATGCATTCCATAATTAGGAAATTGGTTATTGATTTTACATGTGATTATTCAACTAGTGTAATATCCTTGTGAATAAGTAAATGGAATTATTTGTTTTATCTTTGCTATATTATGCAGATGTAATAGTTTATAAGGGTTATGTTCTAGTCTTATACGTTACCATAAATGTTTATTCTTATTTATGATAGTTACCTCTATATTGTTATCATTACTCAGCATTTGATCTCAACCCTTTATTATGTTATATTTTTTCCAGGATGCAAAGAAGTATATTACGATTAACCTGCATGAATAGGAAAAAGGATATAGGAGTATTCAAAGGGGACACACTGTTGTTTTTTTATTTCATGATGCAATGTAAAACTTATGTATGTATCTAGTACATACAGGTATACTAAACGTATCGATCTTTCGGGACATGATTCCTTGTATCATGCTAATTTTATGTAATAATGCACAAATTCTAGGTAATTGGGGTCAGGGTGTTACACAACTATCATCCTCATAGACTCATATCCAAGACATTTATCATTGTATTTTTTTTGACACAGATCCTCCATCACTTGTCAACATGAACCTATGTTGCTTGAAATACTCTAAGAAATAATCATCATTGGTATGAATAATGGTTTGATTAGTACAAGCAACACAAAATAGATGTGGGATGAGTCTGAAGAAAAATAATTACAATAATAACCATTATATAGATGAAATTGATGAGGACGATAGTTGTCAATAAAAGAGTTTGGGGATGAGTCTCAAGTAAAAAATTTCAATAATAACATTGTTTTGATACACATGAAGTCTTTCATAAATCCCCTTAACAAATGATAATATAATAGATGCAGTTAAGGAGTAATAAAAAACCCAATTATGATAAATAAGAATAATAAGTTCACATTCGATCAACAACATGATAAAAAATGTATTGATAAAATATTTAAACAAATAATGAGTGATTTCATATATATGGATGGAAATAAGAGATTAAAATGGGTGGAACCAATAAATGTAGATCTAAAATGATGAATACCTAAAAATAATTTCTAATATTTAGAATTTGTTGACTTCCAATATTTTTTTAGAATAAGTGATTTAACAACCTATGAAATTATTACATTTAATAATAATGGTATATCAAATATTTGAAAGATCTCAAAAATATTGGGATGTTATATCCCCACACCGATCTATCCCAAGGATTCTAGGGAGGTCATCACATCATATCTACCAATCTGAAGGACTCTAGGGAGGTCATATAATACACATTGAACAATCATTGAGATTCTAGGGATGTCTCTAAAAAATATTTCATAAAGAAATGACACACATGGAAATGATATATCACTGTCAAGGTATAATAACAAACAATCCCTTGAAACATATATACCATACACACCAGCCTATACCGAGTTGGAATAGCTCCCATGAGGTCACATTTTCTAAGAAAAATACCCTTTCTTCACTCAAAAATATAAGTAGAATTAGAAAATTAGCAATTCTATAAATCATCACTTCCCATCTAAAGTCTCTTCAACAAAAATACAAAAATAACTAGTCAGTTTAAAATTCCAGGAAGCAGAATCATAAGATACCCAACCACCATCATGGAAATTGATACATAAAAATTATATAGATGTTATAAAATTTTATAGGACTTATACCATATGGTTTATTACACTATTTATCCAATTAAATTGAAGCATAATTCCTCCAGACATTCAAAAAATTATGATTAGCTCAAAAATCTCATAAATTAATTCACAGCTACAATTGAGAAGGAATGGGATTCTATTATGGCCATGGAGGGAAGCTGGGAAGGCTCACAGTATAGGAATTTCACACTCTAAAAATTCCATGAATCAAAATGGACGATTTCCACAAACAAATTTACCAAATGGATAACTCAACACACTCAAAATTGCAAAAAATCCTTCACCATAACTAGATCCATTGATGTTTAACACCACGAGTTCCCTATGAGAAAGTAGAGAATGGATTACAATCGAGTGAATGTTGGGAAATACTTACATTCAAGCCTTGGATTCCATCAACCCATATATTGTTCGAGAAATGAATTTCATCCTGGGATTTTTTTTATCCTTGATTCAAGCTTTGATTTGTGCTTCAATTCACTAAGGAGGAGCACCGATAGTGGTTGTCTTCCACATAAAGCTTATGATATCGTGAATGTTTCATGACTGGTTAGGGTTTTTTTAAATAGATCGGGTAACATTTATCAGAGCTTAAGAAATCCATTGATAAAGATAACTTTTATCATCTATTAACTATTATGTTTTGAAAAATGGAATCTTTAACAATTAATTTTTAGCAGGGATAATAATAGTGATTTATCAGTGCTAAAAATAACTGATAAAATTTATCTTTATCAATGTTAATGTTTTAGCGCTGATAAATTATCCTTTTATCAATGTATATTATTGAAGAATTGATAAATGATTTATTATTATAGTTATAAATATTCAAATATTTATATATATATATTTAATATATATATATAAATATAAATATAGTAAATATATTCTTTATTTAGACATATGTATTATAATTTAGTAATTATTTAAATAAATTATTCTATGATAAAAATTAATTAAATATTTTTTAAAAATTAAATTTATGTCATTATATATATTTATATAATTATATATATTTAAATTTATATTAATATTAAATATATAAAAATATAGATATAGAAAATATATAGTCATTATTTAAATAAATTTATTATAAATTTTATAGATGTGTAAAAATATATATATATATTTATTTATATTTTTATAAATACTTTGTTTTAAAAATTATTATTTTTTCTTCTATAATTATAATAATATAAATGTTTAAATATTGTTTATGGAAATTTATAATTATAAATATTTTTGAATTTTTTTTACAAATAGTATGTTTAACATTATTAATGAAGATCTAATATTAAGTGCAGGGATGTTAAAAATGTGTGAAATTGAATAAATAAAAAATATATACACTTTAACAATATTGAAAAAATGGATATGCTTTTGTGTGTGTGTTTTATATAAAAATACATTAATTACAAATATGTAAAATCAATATAACACACTTTTGATCTATGTTTAATTTAAAAATCAAACAACATTCAATAATGTCAATTTCTCTATACAAATGGCCAGTATTTGTAACTCATATTAAACATTAATTATAAACAACTATTCACTAAATATATGACAATTTGATGTAAATCATAAATATTTTTTATTATATAAATAGTATTTATAAACATTCATATATATCTATATATTTAATATATACTATTTATTAACATAATTAATAATCATCTCATTAATAAAATGTTTAAAATTTTTGATCAATTTATTTATTTTTAATATTTAGTTTTTTATTTTTTATTTTTCATATACCAATACATTTAATATATACTATTTATTATTATTTATAATTTATATATAGTATAATCAATTTATTCATTTTTAGCAATAATTATTTAATGAATATAATTTGTAATTTTTTAGTGATGTCATTTTTTAGTTTTTATTTATTAAAATATTTCCTTGTATTCAGACCTTTATCAGCACTAAAAAATTGATGATAAATGATCCCTCTATTAGCGCCAAAAATATATCATTGATAAATGGAATCCTTTATTAGTTCTAAAAATAATGCACTGATAAAGATTACCCTTTATCTGTGCTAACAATAAATCACTAATAAATGATAAATTTTATTAGAGTTAAAAAAAGTATTGATAAAAGTTAAAATTTATCAGTTCTTTTTATAGAACTGATAAGGAATGAATTTATCATCTCTTTTTTTAGCACGGAAAAATACTAGTACTGTTAAAGGCCTATTTTGTAGTAGTGAATTATGAAATGTGTGGGATGATGTTAAGAACTGATAGTGGAGGAACATGGACCGGGAGAAGCGGCGCATGTGTGTTATTGTAGGAACCTTTTGAGGTTTCCCTTAATGAGTGTTATAAGGAAAGATAGATGGTGGGAAGTGCACCATTGGCTATTGAAGCTTGTGCCCCTCATTGTTGATAATATTTTAGTGCATGACGTGGATGAAAAACCTATGATCTAGGGAGGGGTGGTGAGTGATGTTTCAAGATAGAGATCGGTAGGGGGGGGGGGTTGGCCACATGCAGTTATTATAAACAACAATAGACAGATTATAGGCAGTGTGGACTTCTATTTTGATCTAGTGAAGAGATGATGGATGTACCCTCATAGTGGGAAGGGTCATATTGGTTGTGGGTGTATAAACCCAATGTTAGAAGGGTCTTATATTTGTTGGAATGGTTGGTGGATGGTTTTAAAGTAACCGAGAGTTCTGGTGTGATATTGAATATTAATTTATCTGATTCCATGATGAATTTAATATTTTTTATTTAGATGTGGAATTGTATAGAGTCCATGCATTTTCATTGGTATCAAGTTGAATTTATTATTATCCAAGGGTTCTTCATCTTATTGGTGTCTCATTTCTAATGGAGGGGAATGATGTTAGGTTTGGTTAGTTCTGGATGATAACATATAATGAAACAAGAATTTGGGTTAATTCACTTGTGTATGAAATTGTATGGTCATGGGATGCCCTAGATATTTGAGGCATCATAACCGAGAGTTTTGATAGTTTTTCAGAGGAGACACGATATGTTTTCGAGAAAATTCAACAAGAGAAGACCTGAATACTCTTTCTGTATGTAATTGGATATTGTGTGGTTATAAAATGAATCAGGTACCATTTTTAGATACAGTATGCTTTGATGATATGTCAGGGATTTTAGAGAGAAGCTGACACATTAGGGATTATTTCTCGGATGGAAGATACTCTTCCGATTTATGTAGAAATCAGGAAGGAATAGTAGTACATGTGTTTGAATGGATATTCAACCCCTGTTTGGGTGTAGTTGTATGGGAACCATGACGATTTCCTATGCGAACCACAAGAATATGGTTTTTATAGGAAATTATAATGTCACATGGCATCATGGGTTATAATTAGTCATTATAAACTAATCTGTATAGTGGGCAACACCATTTTCAGAGAGATGATTCATATGATAAAATAGTCATGTATTGGTATATGTAGGTGTAGTTGATGATCTGTCATAGTGATTTGAGGGTGGTTACGAGTGGTCAATCATACTTTGATAAATGAAGTTCCATGGTTTGGAGTTTCAAAAAGGAATCATGTATCAATTTCAAAGAGGTAAAATTGTTTTTGGATCATTAATTGATGACAAACATATGCGAGGAGTAATTGTCAGAATGTAGATAAGTCTTCTTATGGTAAATGAGTTTTATGGTGGGGAAATTGTAATACCCATGTCTGGATGGGTTATGAAAACAAAAATGAATTTTTCACTTTTCATTTTAGTGGATGGTTTCCTTTTAGAAGCACAATTAAACATTAGTTTTAGAGAGTTCGAATGACCCTAAGACATGTTTTTAAACTAAAAATGATGCTCAAATGAGAGTCAATATTCTCAGGAGAGAATTATTATTGTACCGGGGGGGTAGGGATTATAAATCACAGAATTATTCCACCACTATCATTCGATTGGGTAGCCACTGAATCTCTATTGAGCTTTCCTAGAGCCTAACCTTCTATTAAGAGACACCATCTAGCCAGTGAACCTTGAAATAACTATTTTTCTTGGAACAAGTAGATTGTGGGGATATATTGGGTTTTAATTGGGGTAGGGTGGAAATTTAATGACCCACCCCTTATGTTGTAACCGAAACCATAGGATGATGGAGAATTTTTTTTCTCTGTTGACCCTTCTTATTTTTCCTAATTAGATTCCCCTTGAAGGGGGTTATTTATAGCAACTTTTAATAGTTTTTAGTTAATATCCTCCATTCTTATTCATTAATGGTTGCGAAATTTGTCTTCACTAATTCTTGGGTGTTTTTATTTTGGGTTTAAATGACGATTTCACTGAAATATGGGTGAAATAATCCATGAATGATTGGGATTTTTATCAGCTTATATATGCGATGCCACAAAACAATGTCTGCATGATTTCCCTCTTTGTTTCATTAGAGGTTACGTTCACATTGTATTTTTCAAGGCTTTATCCATAAATTTAACTAAATTAGAATTTAACTATATGTTTATCTTCTATATGGAGCAGTTGCTTATCCCCCTGGTGTTTATCATCTATATACTGAGGATGGTCTTCCCATTGGTGTTTCTCTTAATTATACCATAGTGGGTCATTCTTCTGTTTGTTTGTATGGGACATCCCACCCTTTTTATCTCATTTATACTAGGGTGGGTCAGTTCATAGGTCATTATATTATATATAATGGGAAGAGTTAACCCATGGGTGATTACATTTGTTTTCATGATTACTTGACATGCTCATAGGCACTTTGAAACTGACTATGTAAGGTTTGGGTCGATTAGGGTTCTATGGTAGAATTTTATGATCAATGTTGATTTTTTATTTATGTATCCACACTATAGTTTAGTTATTTAATTCAGAATGTCACATGCATATAAAATGAATTTAATTTTTATATACATGACCAAATTCTTGTTTCTGTACTATTTTTTACTCACACCTCACTCAAGTGGCCATGATACCCTGGTACTGAAGAAGTCTTTAGTGATTACCTGTTCAGGTTAGGCAGAGGCCTAAAGTAGATTTATTGAGAAAGATAAATAAAATTATATTGGAGTTCGAGATGGGGGTGGGGGGAGGGGTCATTGACTATAGAGGATCGAGATACATTTTTTATTCTATAATTTATTTGTATATGTGACTGACCCAGTGGGATACTGTTTCATTTTGAATATTCTTCTACATTAATTTATTATTATTTAATTTTTTATTATTTCACTACTAGAAAATTGGGCTACAACCACAGTTTGAAATAGTGTCTATAAGCCCAAAACTGTGGCTATAGGTTATAGCCATGGTTCGATGAACTGTTGAGGGTATTTGTGTAGCTATAGGCCTTGGCCTATGGCCACTATTTCAAATGTGGAAAAACCCATATAGACAGGGTTTAAACCATGGCTAAAATCCTATTTCCATGGTTTGAACTGTGGATAATGGTATTTATCTACAGTTTGAAACAATGGCAGAAGATCATGCCACACATTTCCTATAGCCACAGTTTTGAACCATGTCTATAGGTCTTTAGCTATGGTTTCAAACCTTGGATATAGGTCTTTAGCCAATGTTCAAACCATGGCTATAGGTCTTTAGCCACGGTTGGAAGCCGCGGAAAAATCCCATCCCATTTCATAAAAAACCCACCCTCCCCGACATATCCCCACCCCCTTGCAGTGTCAAACCACTCCCCTTCCTTGAACCCCCCCCCCACCTCACACACACACTCCCCTTATAGCAGTCCCCACCCCTTGTAACAACCCACCAATCCCCCTCCTAGACACCCCCTTATAGAAGCCCCCACACCACCCACAGTAGCCCCCACCACTTGCAGTATCCCACCACTCCCCTTCCTAGACAACCCCAACCTCCTTACAGTAGCCCACCACTCCCCTTTCTAGACAGCCACTACACCCCCTTGCAGCAGCCCCCAACCCCACTGGCAGTAACCCCCACCCCCTTGCTACAACCCACCAATCCCCTTCCTGGACATCCCCCACCCCCTTGCAAGAGCCCACACCACACTTGCAGTAGCCCCCACCCCCTTGTAGCAGTCCACCACTCCCCTTACTCGATAACCCCCACTCCCCTAATAGCAGCCCCAACCCCCTTGAAGCAAACCCCTCCCACCTTGCAGCATCCCCCACCCCTTCCAGAAGTCCCCCTTGTATCATCCCACCACTCCCCTTCCTAGAAAATACCTATGGACACCCCTCACTAGACACCCTATGGACACCCCCTGGACCTGCTAGGACAGCCCCTCGGACACCCCCATTGGACCCCCCACTAGACATCCCCTGGACAACCCTTGGACCCCCTGGACACCCACCAGACAACCCCTAGACACCCTCCACCGGACCCCCCAGACACCCCACCCCTTCAGACACCCCCTTGGACACCCCTTGGACCCCTCCCCTTTGGACACCCCCTGGTACCCCCCAGTGGACACCCCTTGGACCCCTTGAACACCCTCCACTAGACCCCCTGGATTCACCCACCCCACTTGAAGCAGCCCCCACCCTCTTGCAGTAACCCACGACTCCGCTTCTTATATAGCCCCACTACCACTTCCCCTTAAAACATCCCCACCCCACTTGCAGTAGTCCCCACCCCCTGCAGTAGCCCACCACTCCCCTTCCAGGACACCCCCCACAACCCCCTTGCAACATCCCCCACCCCACTTGCAGCAGCCCACGATTACCCTTTCTAGATAGCCCCCCCACACTCCTTGCAGCATCCCCACACCCCCTTCCATCATCCCCCACCCCCTTACTTCCTACCCCACCCCTGGAAGTAGCCACCACTCCCCTTCCTCGACATCACCTCCTAGACACCCTACACTAGAAACTGCCATGGACACCGCTGGGACCCCCTAGACACCCCCTTGGAGACCCCCACTGGACACCCTCCTGGACACCACCTGAAACCCCTGGACCCCCTAGACACCCTCCACCGGACCCCCCTGGACACCCTCCACAAGACCCCCTAGACACCCCACCCCTGGACATCCCCCTGGACCCTTATACACCCCCTGGACACCCCCTAGTGGACACCCCCTGGAAACCCCCCTAGACACACCCAAAAAACTCTCCATTGGACCCCATAAACCCCCTTGGACACCCCATCCCCTGTAGACACCCCCACTAGACACCCCCTGGACACCCCCTACACACCCCTCTGACACCCCTAAACACCCCCCTTGGACACACCCTGGGAACCCCCCTTCGACACCCCCCTCTACACCCCCTGGACCCCCCCCACTTGACTCCCCCTCCCCCTAGACACCCCCCTTGATTCCCCCCTGGACCCCCCAGACTCCTCCACTGGACCCCCCCCCCCACTTAACTCCCCCTACCCCTAGACACCCCCCTTGATTCCCCCTGTACCCCCTAGACTCCCCACTGGACCCCCTTGGACCCCCCGGACACCCCTAGACTCCCCCACTAGACCCCATAGACTTTCCCCACTAGGCCCCCCTGGTACCCCCTGGACTCCTTCCTGGACACCCCTATCACTGAACTTTAGTGGCCTATTAAATAAAAATCTAATGTAGATGATCCTAAATACTCAAATAATCTGACTTGATGAGATTTATATGCTAGGATATCACCTTAGAGAATCAAGAAACTAGACCAATAGATATTTGGAATACATTCTCAACTATATATCTCAGATCACTACATGTTGGAAATAAAAAAATACTCTAAAGAACACACTTTATCAAGGAATTTACTCCATTGGGTAATATCATTATTCAAATGCTAATGGCTATACCCTAAATAATATTATGGGACTAGAATTATCATATAGAGGAATTGGTTGATTTTTCTCCCACCATTGGTGAGAGCCATAAAGTTTAACTCCTAGATGTATCAATTTTAATGTGTATACTCACTGGATAACCTTATAATGAGTGTTATTTCATACCTCAGTCCTACATAGAGGAAAACAATGGTTCTCTCTCGAGAATTCTCTCACATGCACCATTAAAAATACAAAATTTTATTCCTTTGATACACCATCCACATATGTAAGATATAGTTAACATTACTTGAGTACTTAGATAAAAATTTATATGCCTTTGATCCACTCACCATGGATTGGGGTATCACTCACCACTATAATGTTCATTACCATATCAACCAAACTCCAATTCACATCATAATTATTTCAAAAGGTATTCAATATTTATTATTGGTTATATGATTGGGTCTCATCACCATGGAAGGTGAATATCATAAATTATATCATCATTAATCATGATCAAAATCACATAATCATAAACCATTACCTCATGAATTTTATATTCACATTAATCCCGATAGCAAGTCATGGAACAAAATCAATTGAATCGACTATGTTCTGTTGCTGGTTCTCTGCATAACATGCATCTCTATACTGCATACCAATAAAAGTCATCAAAATAAACAAATGATCAAAAAGGAAAAATCCATAAAGAAGACAAAAACAAGGAAATTAAATAGAGATTACTACATGAATTGATTAAGCATTCTGCAACTAGGAAGAGAAATTTTTCTTGTGACACATCCACCATGTCGGAGTTCGAATTCAATTTGTTTCTTAGTAGTAGAACATTACCTATAAAAGGTCGCAATAAAGTAATTAAAATGAAAAAATGAGTAACATTTTCAATGGATAATATGGGAGAGGAGGGGTTTACAGATTGCGAGGAGACCCCCCTGGACACCCCTGGATTGCCAACCACTTGAACAACCCCCTCCCCCACACCCCCACACCCCCTGCCCCCTCCCTACCCGAACCCCTTTCAGGACAACCCACCTCCCACAACACCCCAACACCCCCACACCACTAGCCCCCTCCCCCATCACCCCCACACCCCTTTCACACTGCCCGAACCCCTTTCACACCTCCCCCTACAACCACCCTTGAACCCCTACTGGGTAGCCCCACCCCCTTGAACAGCCCCCCATGACCCCCATACACCTCCCCCCCTACATACCCACATTCACCCCATGCACCCCATCCCCCTACCCCCTCCCCTTGCACCCCCACACCCCCTACACAATTCCCCCAACCCCCTTCACCCCTCCCCCTGAAGACCCCCATTACACCCCTCCTGGATAACCCCCCTCTTGGACTACCTCCCTTCCCCATGAATAGCCCCCCAGACCTCCATTCCCCTCCCACTATAGACCCCATTCACCCCCTCCCTCATGGATACCCCCTCTGTTGGAAAGCCCCCATGGACCCCCCCCCCAAATCCTAAAATATCTCCCAAACTAGAAGAGAATGAAAATATGGAACCAAAAAATTAATGAAAAAAGAAGGTTGAAAACGTTATCATTCTTCTAAAAATAATCAATATTCAACCCTTTTGAATGAAACTTCTGTGTGAACATTCATTAATTCATGATTTCTAGTCAAACACACATAACAACATGTAAGACAACTCTTTTCAGTTGGATAAGAGACAAATAAAGTGAACATTTAACATTAAAATCACCCTGAAATATGTTTTTATATTACCACTCTACCTAATTAATGAATATTTGACTTATTTTTAACGAAACAATCACGAAATATAAATTTGACAATAAACATCATCATACATTAAAAGTCAACACTCAACATGTTTTATAATAAGAAAGAATATTTTCAATAACCGTCATAAACATATTCTGGTCAATAACACCAGCATGAAAATTATTGAACATTTTAAGCACAAACAGTTAATAAAAAACATCCTAAAGTAAATAATTTTAAAAGAGTTACAATAATTTGTTGCATGAATGAATTTTTCATACAAGTAAAAACAAAATTAAGCACTCCCCTGTAATGATATGATGCAGTTTTCTTCCTTTTAATGAGCTAACCATCCTCTTATATTCTTCACTCAACCTGGATATTCTAATTAAATTACCTAAAAAGAAACAAAATAAACTTTAGATTCAATAATTTATGTTAAACCAAAATAAAACAATGTCTATGGTGAGAAAGGAGTGTCCATCATGCTCTAATTCCAAGGTGTTTGTGGTTTTGCACTATGGTGAGAAAGGTGTAGCCATAAAAAATGATATTTCTATTGAATCATTCCAAATAATTTGAATTTTCAAATATTATGGTTTATCCATAGATACAATTTTTTGGATTAAACTACAATTATGTAAATGGAAGGCCACTTATGGAAACATATAAAATTAAAGACAACGTATGTTATGAAATAATAACATAAAATATTAAATAAATGGATAAGTTAACTAAATTGCATGACATAGCATGCTATGAAATAATATAATAAAATAAATTGAAGACAATTAATGAAGTATTTGTCATTACATATCTAAAATGTACGAAACTTACTGTTTTTATTAAATTAAAGCATATCACAACAATTTTTTCTAATGTATGAAGATGCATACCTTTTCTTTCAACTATAATAACCATTAGAAAATCATTTTATTCTAGAATATTATCATCAGTGCAACACATTAAGGTTTATCATGGTCTCTTAGACCCATATATATTACAAATCCACGCTTGCAAGCATTCTAATAAATTCTGAAAGCAATGCTTGTAAGCATTCACTAACTTTGAAAAGGCAAGAAGGAAAAGAAAAAGGAAAAAGGAAAACCGCCACTAGACCCGCTAGACCCCCTGGAACCCCCTGAATACTCCCACCCCCTAGGTACCCCCATTCGTGCAAATACATGCATATTAATAAAAGGAAATAAGAAAAAGGAAAAATGAAAACTGTAAACATAGAGAATATATAAAATATTTCTTCTAAAAAAATATAAAAGTTCAGGATTCAAAAGTGCATACATGGGGATAAACTATCCAACCAAGATACAGAGTAATGTCCAAAAAATCAAATATTACACACTCAGTAGTAAACTTAGACCATAAATTCAGCAAGTATGGTGTATGCCAAGTCAATTTTATTAAAAACACAACAAATGGTTACTAATGTCTTGAAAAAAATGGTTTAATAATTGAGGTGGAATTTTTTTTAGTTCTTATAAACTAATATTTACCCCTTGTAATAACACTTAATGGGTGTTTTTCTTCAAATAACCGTTAAAAAAAAGCGGGAAACCCCCTATAGGGCTATAAGAAGGGTCAAGTATGATGTGTGCTTTACGACAAAAAATGACATCAGGTATAATGAAAACAACAACACAATAATGTCAATCACGGTGTACCACTATGCGTTTTTGCAGAGGGCACACCTCCATTAGAGGGGTTTTATTTCAAAACCAAGACTTGTTTATTAAATGAAACAATTATCTTAACAAACACTTATTCATGAATTGCAATTTAATATAAGCGAAATCAAGAAGGGACATAAATTAAATTTAAATAATTCTTGAATTAAAGATGCTTGGAGAGGGACCCTACCTCAAAAGAGCCATCCCCACTCAGCGTTTGGCACTTTTATCAGTGACAACTCTAATATCCTTCATCCATCCTCCAGGCATATACGCCTTTTCATATACATATAATGAGAGAAATTATTATATATATGATTACCTATGCATACGTGGTGAGTTGACTTTGACTCTGGTTGCTGCAACACACACAAACGGGTCCTGGGAGACTTCAACAAAATTCTACTGATCTGATTAATCATCATTAATTGAACCTAAAAATTGAAGTGGGAGGAAAATTATTAGTGAGTGAGGAAATAATATAATAGATGATGATGATAAAAAAATCAAGACTTTATGTGATGGTTTCTTATCTAATGAGGAGCCAACATATCATGGAGTTTTGATTCATGCAATATGGATGCGGAACATTTAATTTAACATCACACATCAATGAAATTAAACAAGAAATTTACATTTTACACAATTATAACAAAAATATATGTAATACATGTACACCACATTATGGTTTCTAAAATGGTAAACAATCATTAAGACAAACATTACATAGTTTATAAAACATCATGAATTGAAAATATTAACACATGTTAAAATGGTCTAAAAAACACGACTGATCAAAAAAATATATGTTCTAATGGTCTATAAAACTATCCACTAATCAGATTAAATAAATAATCCACTACTTGATAAGATTACATGCAATCTAAAAAATGAAGAAAAAAACATATTTAATACAGGTAAAAGAAAATATTAACTGAAATAGAATTAAATAACCCACTGCTTGAAAATATACAGTTGCTCTAATCATTCATGATGGTGTATTTCTCCAAAACCAAATATTAGTCCACCCTGTCACCTTGTATGAAGTGTTGAAACCCTGCATGAAAATTTATTATACTTAATATATTAAAAATGATAAATTTTTGGTATATAATATTTCAATAAAAGTGAATTAAACATGAGTAAGCATCAAAACTTAAAAAAAAATTAAATTTGAATTAATGAAAAAAATATCACCAAATGCAAGAATCAATTTAAGACAGGGTGCATGTTTACTAATTACACCATGTGGATAGACATTAATTGTACCATAGGTGATATGTCATGTATTTTTACATGGCTAGACAATATGTGTACATAGAGTGAACAAGAATATGTGATAATACACAAGAATTGATTGATGTACACAAGCATACCCCTGTGAAGATAAGATACTATATGTTCCACATGTAAATACCATGTAATTTCACAGGGATTACCTTGATAGTTCAATATGAGGACATAACCCTCCCCAAAATTCACCCTCCCCTCCCCAGTAGACCCCCTTATAGACATCTTCCCCTCTTAGACACCCTATGGACAGCCTAGCCTAGTGACCACTTCCTCCTCACCCCTCACGTAGTCATGAAACCTCTTTTAGGCACGACACCTCCCCTAAACCCTGAACCAGTGCTCTTAACCCCCACCCATACAACAGCCCCCTAACCCCCTACCCCATACACCACCCTCCAAAACCCTAGCATACACCACCCCCCAAAAAACTTGCCTACACCCGCCCCTAACCCCCCAGAATGCACCAACCCCCAACCGCTCCCCTTCCCTGTACTAGCCTCCCCCAAACCATTTACCTCCCCAAAAACCATCCCATACCCCCCCCCCCCGCACCACCCCCAACCCCCTAACCGAAACCCCCATCTTTACTAGCCTCCATTCAAAAGAGATACAGAACCACAAGTGCATGGAAGGATATAATCATTCATTATCCTCACACCTACACTAGTATACCACTTTTAATTTTAAAATAATGAAATAATGGAGGAGGGAACCACAAGTGCATGGAAGAAATAAAATAAATGTGAAAATGATAAATATAATGAAGGATTCCATTATATAAATATCTCATTAATTATATAATAATCTCTTATAATAATCTACTACCCATATAGAAACAATCCTATTTAATGATAATTACCATAGAGAAATAAAAAACAAATACATTTAAATCCATGTATTATAATGGGGAAATGTCTCCTCAAGTCCACCATATTAGTCTAAAAACCATCACCATATAAAAAAATTAACTAATAAAAATCCATTATGATATATTATAGTTTTTTGAGATCAGTATATTTATAAGTGAGAATGAGGTTATTTATCTAATGGCCACATCAAGGCCATTTCTACCTATTATTTCAGCGGTGATAAGAAAGTTAAATTTCATTATTCACTGGATGGGTTACATGTGTCTCTCTTTTAGGGTTGTTATATCTTTATTTAAACTGTTGAATATTCTATATTTTCTTTACACATAAATAAATAATATAATCATATTTTAAAAAATATTTCTAAGATGTAATATTTCTCTCTTTTGAATATAGAAAATAAATTTTCTATAGATTTTAACACTCATAAAGAATTTCCCCATGTTTCTCTGGTTGTATTTCAAGATTCCCTAACCAATTCACTCATTATCAAACTCTGATTTTTCAGTTTATATTGTTGGTTATTCAGTTTTTCCTTTGATTTTTACGTCTAATGTTTTAGAAATCAATTTTTTAGGTTTTAAAATAGGTTTTCCCACTCTTGGGAATAGTCACGACATTGAGTTATTCATGAGAGGTTTGTGTGTAACAAGATTCTTCTAAGATATTAAAGAAGGGTAAACCTGAATGGGAATGGGTCCCATAACCATTTATATGTTTTATATATCTAATCCCAAGGATGAAAATTGATAATTCATTTTCAATATTTTTTTTAAAAATTATTCTTATAATTTTTATGGAAAATATTGGATTCATTGTTGAGATGATTAGTATTGAAATTGATCATGGGTTGGAAAATTTTACAGATGGTTAAGATTTGTAACATGTAGTTGATTGTTTAATTGATTATCCAACCAATTGAATTTATTTTTTTCATTGTACATGTGATGAAAATTGTTTTATTCATAAATCTCTTGAGTTATTCAGATCATTCACCACCATTAATGGTATCCCTTGAAGAACATCCTTAACTAATGTAATAGTTGGGAAATTTCCAATCACACAAGAAGAACCCTTTATTGAAAAATCGTGCACATTAGGAGTCTAAGGTTATGAATACATTGTGTTTCACCACTAACCATAATTTCATAGTAATTTAAAATATCCCTGATTATATGATATATAACAATAATCTCACACGGTATCTCTTTACTGGATAGATTTTTTGCAAAAAAGTTCCCCTCCCACTTAGTATGAATGATATTTTTGCCTTGATCGATGGGGCTTCTACACATCCTAATATTATAAATCGAATACCAAGGAAAAATTGCATCATTATGTAGGAATATTAAAATAATCTTGGAGTTATACTCAACCATAAAAATATTGAGGTTATCAATCCTCCTTATTTAAAGGACGTTGAGTAAAGATATTTTCTCTACCCAGATAGGATTACCTAGACCATAAAAGGAATTGTATTCGATAACCAAAGATACCCTAAATTAATGCACAATCCCTCCTCATAACTCCATATTTTCAAGACCAATTCACATTATTTTTTATTCCAACATTGGGGGGTATCCAATTGTGCACCATCCTAGAGGAGCTCTATCATTTGTAATCACATCCATAGGAAGGATCCCCTTAATTGTTGCCATACTATTTACAATAGGAATAAGGGAACCTAGTTTTTCCAATAGATATATCACATGGACAGGAATGAAGAGAGGGAGTTATTATTCACTTCACGACCCTTGTTCCTTGTATCCTAAATCACCCAACACACCACTGAAAGCGCTGTCACATAACGATTAAAAAAATATGAATGTTTCTCAAAACTTTTAAAATAACGTAGACAAAAAGTCTTAGATTTATCCCCCCTAAAATTGAAACCCCATAGGTTTCTTAAAAAGGGGCCAAGAAAAGTGGGCCCATTATACATCGAAAAATAAGTTCTAGAATAACTCAGATTTTAGCCTCTCACAACACATACATGGTGAGGGTATCTAAATTACTTTTCTGTGGATATTAATTTGAGTTGGTATCCCCTTATTACAGAAACTATAGAAATGTTTGTTCAACGTAACTGGGATTTATTATGACAAGACTTTTCTCACCTACTCATCATGCTCCTGGTTGGATCTTAATAACAATTGAAACTACAAACCATTAAATTAAACTAAGGTAAAATATGATAATGTTCACATATCTTGTTCATCTAGCATATAATTCCTATCACAATAAATCTTACGATCCTCATTGAGTGATGCTGATATAAACCTAGGGTTTATTCTCACATTCCTAAAGTAATTGTGAGGGATTTAGAATCAAGGGATAAATTAAAAGTGTACTAATATGTTTTTTATAGTAATTGATGTCACCCCACCCTCAAACCAACACACTAATTGTGGGACCCCCTTTGAATTTTTTTTGAATAGCAGGAATGGGAATTCATTTTAGGATGATTTTCAATTTTTGGGTATTCAAGATTTTAATCCCCATGATCAACTATTCCTAAAAACTTTTCATAGTGTGGGATCAAACCTAGAGAGGATATCAATGAAATAAATACAAGATAAATATACACTATTCATGGATCCATTACATATATGATTAGGATCCTGGGAGGTGGGGTGGCTGCGTTAGAACCGTACCAGAGCCGCGTCCGTACCATGACAGAGCCGCGTTAGAGAATGAGTGTCACAGGGATGAGGGGTGGCCACGTCAGAGATGTCAGGAGTGGAGAAGGATTGAGGGGCGGGGGGGGGGGGGGGGGGTTAGGAGGTGGACGTGTCAAAATCATGTTGAGGCTTTGCCAGAGAAGGAGGGTCTCAGGGTGGTGAGGTTTCCGCGTAGGAGATGTCGGGAGAGGAGGAGGATCATGGGAGGGAGGAGGATCAGGGGGTCCGTGGGGATGGAAAATCGCAAGGCTAGGGGAAAAGGGGTTGTGTGGGGCTCTAGTTATACCTATAGAAAAAGTGGCATGGTTATAAGTGACCTATAGCTACAGTTTTTATTGTCTGTGGTTATACACCCGTGGCTATAGGTCCAAATTCTAGTAGTGTTTCATCAGAGTAATATGACGGTTCTTAAGTTAGATGATATACAATTTATTTATCTCTTATTTCAAAATTTCATATATAGGTATAGATTCCCCATGATACAACCTTATACCCACACTTTAAATCATAATATTTGGGTGTACAAGGAGGATTTCATAAGCTGATGTGATGAACCGGTATTGTTATTGTTCATAGTGAACCAGGGTGGGGTTTTTACACATATCATTTGGGATTTTTTTTGATAGGTGAGGTCGTAAAGAGAATTATTTCTCAAAAATACAACATGGAGTACCCAAGGACCAAATCCCATTATTAGGAGAAGCATAAACATAATGTGGTAGATGGAGAAGTTAATGTTGTTAGTAGTTGGATCTAGTCCAAGTGAGATTTTGTTTGAGTTTGTGTCTCGGGACCATCATATTTAGACTTTATATTTCTTTTATATTCCTGGATTTGAATATCAATATTTTTATTATCACATATTTATTATTCTTGTATGATACTTTAATGTGATATTATTCTACAATATCAACCTTCTTGATAATTTCAAACCTTTTCCCCACTATGATGAGATCCCTAATGTGATTTGAAAATATTCTTAAATAGAGTTTTATGGTTATATAACATTCTATAATGAGACACACATCATGTTTACTAAAAGGCTCCTTATACTAATATATGTAGAATACTTATTTTAAGGAAGTTCACACTTGGTAATTTCAATGATGATAGACTTTGAGAATATACATGCCAACCATAATTCTACATGTTATGCGCCATTGCATATTCTTGCCTGTTAGAATTTGTAATAATCCTTAATCTTGATATTATTATTCATACATATTCTAAGCAACATACTTTTATGTATTGTCTTAAACCCTTATGAAATATGTTCACATCTATGTTGGTTATGTCAGGTGTGTTATAAATGGAATGTTATTATATAATATGTGAAGAAAGGATTTATTCATTCTATATTTATAGTAGTTTATATCTCAACCCTTTGATTGTAATTTAACTTTAAAACTGATGTCCATGTTCGTGGAGTATTGATGAGTTCATTTTTTTAGTCAAGGAATGATGTTTTGAGAATATTACTTGATGACACAAGTATATAACCTACTTTTTAGATTTCATGAAAAATGACTGTATCATCCCATAAGAATTTGTCCTTGGTTGTCATCATTGTGAGATTAACTTCTTCATATTTAATTCCACTATTTATTGCAAGATTCTGATACTAGACTTCAGGAAAGGCCACCTAATTTTACTTACGAAGAATTCTAAGGGTCACAAACATTGTGTCTTGTATGGTCTATGTTAAATGTTATTAATATTCAACAATTGGGATAATTATTTTTTATCGAGAAACAATATTTTTTGTGGATTTATTGACCACATATATTCATTCATAAGTTAATAAATTATATTTAATATTAAATTAATATTTATTAAGTTACATGAATATTTGGATAAATATTTGTTCGCAAGACTATTCATATAATAATTATTTATACATTGGATGAATAATATATTTATTAGTTGAGGTTCGATAAATTATTTGGAAGGTAGAGAATCTAATATGGATATGGTGATGAGAATGTTGTGTTGGGAGAATATCATTAAATAAATATTATTTTATTTATGTTATAAAATGATATTTTATAAATTATCAGGTTAGTGCATGCCATGTAGAAAAAATAATAATAATAGTTAGATGTGAAATATTTATAATTTAATATTTGATAATTACCTAATGTGAAATTATTAATATTAAAACATTGACTATATATATTAATCATATGAATCATCTATATGGTTAACTAAATCTTGGTGTGTACAATGATTTATCTCTTTAGAGCTTCCTTTTAATTAATAATTCTTTAGTGTTTTTTCCCTCAAACATGATAGAGTTCCACCACCACTTTCTCATCCCTCTTTATAATGAGAGACTAGAAATACAATATTCAAATCATAATTGATTTGAAAACCATTATTTTTGAATATGAATTCAAAGGATTGTGTTGCGATTGAGGCGAATGTTGTATGTAGACCGGTTCTTCTATGATAGATCACAGATATCTGATAGTGATGTTTTATTAACAAAATTTAACATGTAGATTACTACTAGTGGTGATTTATGTGAGGTTCTTTGGGAGAAATTACTACAAGTTTCATATGGGGTCAAAAGGTCACTAATTTAGTAAATTTTCTTAATGGAAAATGTATTTATATTAATAAATTAATTATAAATTTAAATGTGAATAGATCCACAACCACGGTTCCCTCTAACTATTTCAATTTCATTAAGGTTTATTCACTAGTCATGATGGTTTCCATCATGTAAATTTTGAATAATTCATACATTTAGAAAAAATGAGTTTCCCATAGTCTTAATAGAGACTTCCTCTTCATCTAAAACCTTAACTAAGGATAATCTTCAACAAAATTTCAATTTCCACCACATTTAAAACATCTAAGTGTAATACTTCCTATATTTTTACCTTCACCTCTTTTGGAATTTTTATATATAAGGTCCACAATTTGTTTTTTATGATTATATCAATCATTAACATCACATGAATCAAATGAGGGCTCAAAAAATTACTCAAAATTGAAATTCATCTGGTTCAAACCTCTGAATTTAATTACTTCTCTAACATTTTTTGAAAAATAGATCTTTTTTCATGTCACAATTTATTAGAGTTCCATGTAACTCAACATGGGAACTTTTTTACTTTCATCAATGGTTATGTTCTTAAAATAATAAGTATCAAGAAAGTACCTCATAAATTTTTAATGACTAAAAAGTATTAAAATTTATTTTCAAAACATTTTATGTAACTGATTATCTCATTTACCATTTTAAAATAGTCATCAATTATTTCATCCTCACACATGCTAATGTATTGAAAATTTTCCCTTAAAATATTTTTTCATTCTCTAATTTGGATTTCCCCTCATAGATATTTTTATCCTTATCCCATATATCCTTATATAAAAAATATCCGATAACCATGGTGTAGACTATATTTTATAGAGATGATAAAATCTTATTTCTATCTGTACCATCTACTTGAAATTTCCTATTTTCACCAAATTTATTATATCCATGAATCCCTCTTAATGGAATCCTTATCTAAGAGATAATTTCTTTCTCTATCCTTTAATGGTGATCACTATAGCAATTGCCACGCATCAGGTGTATGAGGTGGGAATCAAAATTATTTAGATCTGGTAGGGCACAAATATATATTTTATCTCTTATAACCATGATTTATGAATGAGTTTCTTATTACTATTTGTGATATAAGTGTTGGTTACTACAACCATGATGATGATTAGGGGTGTGATTTGTTTTCAAGAGATGAAATTTAAAAAATAGGTGTGGTTTTTTGGGTTTCCAAAGCTTGATCTCTCTTTGAATTTTGTGATGGCACGAATGATGAAGATGACCACTGAGAAAAGGTAGGATGAGGTGAGATTTTCTGGTGAGAAGTACCAATGAGACAAGAAATGGGTTTCCGTGTTTGGAGACAAAAATTGATGAAATGAAATGTGATATGTGGTGATGGAAATCATAAAACCCAGATGGAAGAGTGGCACTGGAAAGGGTGACCTGATGGTGAAGATGGAAGAATCTATGGTTTTGTGTTCTGAGGTGTAGCCTTTTTCCAAATGGTATCATGGTAGGGATTCTTGTGATGGGTTATGTGGGGCTAGAGAAGCTGCAATAGATGGTTTCAGTGTGTTGCGGTGGGGGTGGGACTCGTACACAACCAATATTGTCAGTGATTTTTTGGAAAATATCATTTTTATGGACTTTTAGTGTGGGGATTCAGAGAGACACTAGAATCATGACTGGTTGTGATCTCAAAAAATGTGACTGTGAAGTCCCATCTGGGTCCTTAGATAACCTAAGAATGCATGTTTCCACCTCTAAATGCATTTTTAATGATATGCTTCCAAAAACCTATTCTCAAGTGTGTATTTGTCGATATAGATGTGTCCGAAACCATAGTAAGGGGCTTTAGTTTCCATGTGATTTGCGTGTGACTATTGAAAAAATAGAGTAGTTGGAGTGACCTTTGGTAGTAGACAACGTGGGTCCAGTTGTTTAGATGGGATTGCTCGCAAAACATGATCATGAGGTGGGCGTGTGGATTTGCGAAGATGTGCATTTTTTTATTTTGTATGGGTTTTTGGACCATGTTCTATTTGGGTGACAATACTTTTCCATTTATATGATTTGGTGGTACTTTTTTACCACATGTCTAATTGTCTCTACATCTACAATTTGATTTTCAATAGAAATTTTAGGACCAAGTACGCTTAGTCCTAAACATTCTTTATCATAGATCCAGGAATAATGATATGTCGAACACCAATAATTTCAACATTTGGTACATATTGTCCTTATATGAGAAGATATTCCATCTTTTAATTTTTCTACCCATCGTTCTGTTAAAAAATGAAGCACTCTTACTATTAAAAGAATTATTATTCTCCATAATAGACATTATTTGAGTAGAGTCATTTGCTGATCGTAGTTTTCAATTATACCACTTGTAGAGACCATATCCTATTTGGTAACACTAGAGGGGATGGTGAATCCATAGTACCAAGTTGTTTTCTAGAATTCAATTTTGAATTTTACCCTTATGACTTGTTAAATTATTTATTCTCTCAATGAAACCACATCTCACCCATATATAAGAATAATAAAGAAGAACACCACACAAGAAACTACCCATTCATCAAAACGTCTCCCTTATATTTAAAATGAATTATATCTTTAATGTGTATCAATATGATTCTTCATTAAATAATAGATCTTTTTATAGATGTTATTTTATTTATATAAAAAATTGAGGGAAGCAGTAGAAAATAAACATTCTTTTCATGATTTCTGAAGAAACAACCCATTCAAGAAAACATGCATTAATGAAATGATATTACTCCTCTTTAGTAGAAATAATCAGGAATAATGTAATTAGTTTTTTCTTTCCTTGACCAATTAAGAAAAAAAATCCATAGAAATCATTTTTTCCCAAATTCAAACTCTTAGATACAACATAATTTAATCCTATCTCGAAATTCACAGGTATATTCTAACATATTCTTATATTATTCTATATTCTCACAATCAATAAGAATATTATTTACCAAATTTATTTTTCGAAACTCTTTCTTTTCCAATTATATAAAAATTATCGATCAAATATTTTTAAACAATAGAAAAAAAATTAACTAGAATAATTTCAAATATTTGAATTCAAAATCTCCATAAAAATTTCATGATATTACCATTTAATTATAGTCAAAATACACATTTAAAATATTTATTAATATCATGATAATTATCCCTTAAAACCACCATGAAAAACATAGCATTAAAGTCATATAAATTAATACAAACATGAATGTGAATCATATTTAAATGTGGCACTCTAACTTATGACATGGAGTTACTATTTATTATTATGAATCTACTTTGGTTTGATCGCTTAAAATCATCTTGAATCAAAACTTTTTGGGATATTTAGTTTATGAAGAATTGTAGATGATCATTTCCTTAAATAAATCCTCACTTCTTCTGAATTTATATGTTTGTAAAATCATCATTTTTTGGTTTATCACATAAATTTTACTGTGATTTGATTAGTCAATTCATACCAAATTCTAGAAAGATACTTTACATGAATTTAGAATTCATATGCTTCCTCATTAATTCTTTCATGAGTTGAAGTCGTATTCCATCATATGTTGAATGAATGTCATATGTTTTTCTAAATATTTATATTAAATGACATTGAATGTCAGAAATTTTGGAGTGGAACCAAGTAATATCTTAATGTTATATGATAAATTCATACATTTTACTAAGAATATATATGATATTCTAACACCCAAAAAAATACATACTTACTCAAATGACTCAAAATCATCCATAAACACTTTAATCTATTTACAGACTCATCAAAATAACTCCTCTAGAAACCCAACATAATTATCATATGTTGTTGACATGAAGTACTACTTCTTCAACTAATATAAAGACCCATCACTTTGGTTCAAAAACTAGGACACTAGATAGTCCCATCACAAGTATATTATTCAATAAAAAAAATAAATAAAAAATAAATAAAATATATCCACGAATTCAATATACACTTGTCTTTAATATTTTTTAACTCTCTCAATTACTAAGGATATGTATTTGACATAAATTCTAGTAAGATATATGTAGAGGGGGGGTTTGAAATATTGGTCTTCATTATTTATGGGATTGATAATGGTTCCCTAACTAATCATGATATTTTTCAACCTGATCTATCTATGAGAAGGGGCTCAATATTTTTGATTTTTTCTTAGTTCTATTATAATATCATGTCAACTTCATGGTGAAAATTTTACTTTTCATTTACTGTCTTGATTAAAGATCCATGTAATTTTATGTTTTTAATATTTTCCCAAGAAATGATGTTTTTTGGTATTTTTTATCCTTACAATCTATGTTCATGATGAATAGTTTTTGCACTATTTCATAGTACAGTAATCCATTTTTATTTCCTTGTTATATCTCATAATATCTTATAGAATTCATTTCTAACCTTTATATTGGTTGGTGGTTTGATAAACCATTGATACGATGATTCATGTGTGATATTTATTCTTACAAGATTCCGTTTCATGATGTAGAAGAAGAGAAGGGATCAACTGGGATGTGTGGTGGGAAATGGTGAAGACATTAGAGACTCAATAGTGTGAGATCAATTGGAAAGTGACATGAATCATATTTGGGGTGTTGTTCATAGGCATTTAGGGTATATCTTCATTTAGGGATGTATGGAATGGGCATGTTAGAGAGAAATGATAACCACAAAATGTGATTTAGTGATGCTACTAGATGATATCACTAATTCATACATGAATTTGGGCAAAAATAGTGGTTAATGTAGAGATTATTGATAAAAAAATTATGTTATAGATTTTTTAGGGGAATAAAAATATCATATGACATGTAACAATAATGTATATGTTTTTTTGGTTACTAGTGATGGATAAGGTATTCATTTAATTATTTAAACAAAATATATACTATAATCTATAAGTAAATTCAATATAGTGAGAAACCACTATATTGGTATGTGCCTGTGTATACAATCAACCTATACTTGGTGTGTAAGTGAAAACTATGTACTATCTGATAAGGAGTGTATTAGAGGACACACCCAAGTATCCCATGAGAAAATTAACAAATTATTGAATGTACATATTATTTTGTTTAACACCACATGTTCTGATAGATTTAGTACAATTCTTTTGGGATTAAACAATGTGTATTAAAAAATACATGCGTTGTACTATGTGTCCTTTGTGAATTTTAAAATCTTCTCATCAGAGTGCCAGAATCAGAAGTGTGAATTTTCTATTATGATTTTAGCATATAAATAATGATGGTACAATAATTTTAAATGTTAGAGGACATCTAAAAATTTATTATGGATGTTCAAGGAACTTCGAACCTGAAATTTTCCAACATGTAACTGGTGAGATGATTTGAGTGGACACAAGGTTTGGTATTCCCCTGAAGGCATACTAATGATAGGGAATGAGTCCCATGTTCTTTTTAATGTCTATTAATTCCTTAACAATAGAATAATAATATGGAACATGTACTCCACATTCTTCTTAAGAGCTAGATACTCCCCTACATACATGGTGAACATATGCTCTATTTTTAGTATGGTATTAATCCTCACCTGGGAGTTACAAAGAATTGGTCCTCTATAAATTTAGGAGATTTATGAAGTCCCCCAAAAAACCTAGATAATTAGTCCTCTATATATTTTATATGGTATTAAATTGTTTAATTTTGTTTTCTTAATGGGGAACAAATCCTTCACGAGGGTTCAAAACGCCCTCAACTGAAACACATGATTTAAAGATATATGGATATCACATTTTATATTCTATGAGGTGTTTGATTTTTCTCATGGTTGGGTAGTTACAGATGGTTAGTTTTAGTATTCTATTAAATTACTTGTATTCTTTTACAAGGTGAAGGTTTCCCAATTTATATATATAGAGTTTACGTAGTAGTTTTGGATGATAGCATGTGATACTTCCTTAAAAAATAGAGATACCTCTACAAGGCATTGGTTCTAATTGTGGTTCATAGTGGTGGTATGAAAAGGATAAATAGTGTAGATATTTTTAGAATAATGAAGCCTCCAAAATTCTCATTTTTTATTGAGATGTGAATTACAAGTGGGCTATCAAGTTTATATTTTTTGAGCATTTGGGTACCTTGTGCATCACTAGCTTCTAATCAATTATGTTCGTCCGTTGAATATAGTTGATATGAATATCAATAGCCCTTTATCCCATAGGATTTTAGATCTAGATCATATCTATATTCTTACAACTTTATAGATCCTCTCTAATTTTTAGTTTGGAGTTGGCATGTTGTTTTGTATTTCATTTATGTTATTAGGAAATCAAACTGAATTTTCTTATACTCACTTAGGAATATATATCATGCCCAAAAATGTTGTATATTTATGGAAGACAAATAATTTGGGGATATTAATTGTGTAAATAGATATACTATGGATTTTTTGAATCTCAGGCTTTGTGAAGCTTGGTGGTTCGTGGTGGTGGAAAGGACACATACAGTTAGAGGTCAAATTAAGAGTGCTTTTATAAAGGAGGATCTTTTAAATGTATAATGTTTTATGGATTCAGTGAAATTTTTAGTTAGTATTTCCAATGATTTATTTATATATATTAATTGATACTCCACATGGATTGATGTAGCCTCATTGCGGGTGGGGGGCTGGCGAACAAGTGTGGGATATTTTTTACCAATTTTATACCTTTTCTCTTTACCCAGACACCAACTTAATGTATTGATATCTCATTATTTTCTAAAATTGGGATTTCATGAAAATAGTTTATTTAGGGATGAAAATAAATAAGCAATACATGGATTTAATAATTAGGTTCACATAAAATGTAGATGACTACATAAACGATGAATGAAAGTTGTTTCCCACTCACACACAACATATTGTTTATTATAAATAAGAAGCTAAGTCTGGGGTATATCCTAAAACCTATTATCCAAGAACAAAAAAGGTATAATAAATGGATCCAAATTAGAAATAAATCAAAAATTCATTATCTTAAGACTATGGACCAAATAGAGTAATCCTCTTCAAATAACCCATTCAGTTAGATCCTCTATAAGTATAATCAATACCGTAGGATCATGTCACTCCTAGAAAATGTTAATCTCATTCCCTTCATCAACATAGAAAAATTAAAAAAGTTTCCATCTTGTAAAAAAATCATGAATGACGTTCTCAATATTATTTAGTACATATGAGGTTGAGATATCATATACGGGTCTCTACACTATTCTTCTTCATTGAAAGGTAAGATTTTCAATATATAATATACAAAGTGGTCATAGTATTCTATTCTTTTTTTTCAATAATTCTTAAGGATATTATTCATTCAAAAATGTTTTCTCTTCCCATTTCATGGACGTGATGAATATTTAGGATATCATTAGTGTTACATCTATCTCCCTATCTCACTATTATATTCTCTTTAATATGATCCTTATAATTTCAAGATTATTAAATGAGTTATTTTTCATATATTTATATGAAAACTCTATAAAATAATAATTGTGATATTATAATTTTCAAACACCATAATCATTATAAAATAATTAGTTAATAAATATTATTAAAAAACATGTAAATTATTTATCTAACACTCCCATAATTATTTTCATTTTACTTTTTAATCTCTATAAATTATGACAACATATTCTCTAATTAATTTTTCTTGAATCATATATAATACTAATACCATTATATTTGTATCAATTAGATTGGTACAACATTATCAAAATTACTATTGTGATACGTTCGTTCACATTTCACCCTTACATATTCTCAAAACTCTAGTGCCACCCATATATATGAGTGTATAACACTTGTTTATTATATTTTGACCTCTTTTCATTCTATAAAAAAAATTTATTCCTTGAAACCCTTGAGGTAACCTTGTGTACTCATTTGAGAACCAATTAAATTATTTTGTATTATAGTGTAGATAAATTTTTCACAAGATTCTAAACCTGTAACATAGAAATAATCTTATGTATGAGTAAATTACTCAAATGATTCCTTTAACATTTAGGGGTGACTATTACATATAGATTGAAAATCCATAGTGACTCTTATATATCCCTTTGTAAATCCAAATAAAGTATTTTTTATATAATGAGGAAATTTTTAAAGTCTTACATATCATAGTGAAAAAATAGTATTTTTTAAATTTTAAATCATGAATGCATATAAAATCCACAAAAATTTTATTTTCCAAATATTCCCCTCTATGAAGACTTACATATTCCATAAAAAGTTTGGGTGGCTCTGACTTACAGAGTAGTTTCCCAATTTCTCTGAAATTAAAATCTTTCTAATTTCTAGAACATATATCAAGATTCTCCAAATCAACTACAAACACATCTAATTAATTTAAAATAACATAAAATATTATTTAATCATCAATTAAAAATTCCAAATATTATGAATCATATAAATTAATTTTAGATTATTTCAATGGATTTTTCACTATATCAACCAACTTTAGCACTTATCCAAATACCATCCATGTTCCTTATTCATGAAAAATAAATCTTAATCATATTATAGTAATTATAAGTGTTGATATTAACTAGTATTCTTCAGAACCTCTGTGATATATAGTATCCACCAATAACCATACTCTTTTTAACTATTCCTATCACATAAAATTCATTTAGTCTACTTAATTTTTTTTTCACATTATCCTTTAAGAAGAATTTTTCTTTTACATTCAACCAAATTGTGAAATATTTCATAAAACATCAGTCTCCATCAAATATTTGAAGTAACTGAATCCATTTTATAATGTTTAATAAATCACCAATAATATCAATAATTGAAGCATCTCCCTACAAGCCTCAATTTACAATGTGTCAAAAAATTTATTATTCTCCCCGTTATCTATAATCGTATTTAGCAGGAAGAATAAATCATGTTTCTTTTAAAAAATCAAGGATTTATGGTTTTATCCAATATGATCACCTAAATAAAAGTAGAAAAACTTTAGGACATTTTATCTTTATCCACTCAACACATATTCTAGGGCAATTCAATAATTTTCCAATATTATCTTCTAAAATCATACTTGTATCTTTATAATTAATAAATAATAAAACTATAAAACAACTGGGGAAAAAATATACCTATTTGGATTTTTTATCAATACACATACATTAAATTTATGTCTTTATTTTATAATTCATTTAAATCTCTATCTACTTGTTTATAATAAATACAAATAAACTTGATGGATGAGTTGGGGGGGGGTGGGTTTATTTAATTAATCCTACATTCCATTAATTATTTAAATATAATTTTATATGAGACATGTTGGGTGTGTTTAAAACCATAGGGAATAATTTATAAAACAAATATGTCTATAATAAAACCAAAATATGTCACTAAATAGATACAAATTTCTTTTCATGAGTGTATCAAATGTAAATCAAGGATGAAATAAAATTTTGAAATTTTTTTGATAGATTTTCACCTTAAATCCTATCACTCTACATAATAATAGATTAAAAAAAATTTCAAGGTAACTTACATTTTATGTTTCTTAAATCATATAATAGATCACCTTTTTTATATATGGTTATTATATCATTTAATGATAAAAAACAAAATAAAAATTTTATTCTACAATATAAAGGATTAGTTTTAATAGAAAATTTGGTTAGTAAAACATAATCATACATAAAACATTAAACATTATTCAAATCCATATGAATGGTCGTATAATTTAATTTAAATTCCTCTTTAGTATTTTTATTAAGCAGATTATATAAATCAAGTAAAGGGTGAGGTAAAATCCCCATATGGGTAGAAATTAAAGGGAAGGAACATGAGACATGAAACAATATAGTATATTAGTGAGCATAATCTATATCATCATATCATAGGTTTAGGATCATCATAAAAAGTAACAGGTAATAATTTTAATGTGTCATGTAATTTGGAATATGAATAATAATGAACCATCATAACACTATTTTTAAGTCCCACACATTAGTTGCTAACAATGATGGAATTAGGTTCACACAAATTTTTTGTGTACCAATCATCATTTCATAAAATTTAAAGATACCTAGAATCATGTTCATGCATAATTAGCAAAATATTTTTTGATATCTCATATTAATAAACTAATTACATGTATTTCAAATTTCTATACCTCTTATCACATCATATTATGCCCGTTATAATTAATCAAACAAGGAAATAAAACATAAAACTATCATACACATGATATAAATCAATGAAAAATGGGTTTCATTTATATTAATTAATGAATATTTCACTGAATAATCTTTAATGTTACTAAAAAAATATGATAAACATGTATTTGGACGTTTAATTTTAGCATAAATTGATAATTTGTCATAGTGAGATAATAAAAAAATCAAGAATATTTATTGTGGGTGTTTTTGAAAATAACTCCCATTAAAATCATTATAATTGGAATAGAAATAATATAAATTAAGTAAAATTGTGTTTATCAATCGAATAATAAACTAAAAGAAGTGAAAATGGAATTTAAAATGGATTTTGAATACTCATATTGAAAATAAAGAGAAAAATTGAAGAACCCAAAAAGGAAAGAGTTGGGTTCAAGATTCCCTTTACAAGTTTGGTAATGTGTGAAAAGCACATGGAAAGAGATTTTAAAATATACTTTTAAAATAGATGACCAAAAAGTTATTCCCAATATAATTATTTAATGGAAAAAAGTATATCCTATAAAATAATAAGAGGAGTTTAATTTGGATTATGTCTCAAGAGATGGAAATTGAGAAAATAAACCCTTACCTTAGAACCTAATTTATTTCATCACCTTTACAAATCCCTTATAATAAACTATGTTTTTTAAAAAATAATTTTATAAGGGAATTGCATTCCCTTTCTAATAATTATTGATTAGTTATAAACATTTTATTTCATTAAAAAAATATTTCTTATTAAAAGTTAATTTGTAAATTATATGTTATATTTTAAAATATTCCTTTTTTATTTAGATATCAATATTTTATTTAATTTTAATTTATCATTTTAAAAATTATTTTCAGATGATTATGACATACAAAAAAAATTTAAATTACCTAATATATATAAATATTATTTTTATTTGGTGATATGTAAATCATTTACAATGTCTTATTTAGTGGAAGAACCGACCAACATTAGGATGTGTCAAAAGTTAATGTCCAAAATAGATAAAAACCAGTTATAAAAGTATTATAATAACATTTATATGTTATATACATATGAATTAAATAGTTTATAAAGGTATAAAAATGATAATTTATTGGGATAGTATAAAAAATAAGATGAAGAAAATAAATAAAGATAATCAAGGTTTTCCTTTTATGGGTGATTTTCTCTTTTGCTAAAATATTGAAGGATTAGGGCTTCATTAATCCAAAACACCACTAAGTGTTGTAAGAGACATAGTAGTGAAAAAATATGTATATTTTTGTATTTTAGAAGTTAATAGGAATGGATTTTCCAAATTAAATGAGATGGTGCATTTATACATAAGGAGAGTAATGATATGCTATTTACTAAGAGAAAGGGGATGGGCGATTTATACGCTTGGAGACTTTTATTTTTGATTTAAAATACTTTTTATTTTATCATGTAGGGAAAATAATTTTGTGTGTTTTTGTTTCTTAATATATATTTTTGGTTTATTCAAAAAAAGTGGTTTATTTGACATTTAGATCCTGCCAAAACCAAAATGAAACTTCCAACCATTTAATTTTATGAAAATAACCGAAAATTGTTTTCTGTAATGATAAAAAATAATTTTTGATAAAAAATATAAGATATAAAATTGTATATTCAATTTAATGTTTAAAAATTCATTATTTTATTCTTAAAATACAATTATGGTTGGTAATTTCTTATCATATTTTAACATCATACATACATCATGATGACGTCATGAAAGGTGTTGTATTTGTAAAAAAATTATTTTTGACTATTAACTAAAAAAATTAAATTTTAGGGAAAAATCAAGAAAATGATATCTACGCTAAATTTGATTCACTGATTTAAAAAATTACATTTATTTTAACAAAATAATATTCTAGATATGATAAAATATTATTTTAAATAAAAATCATTTATTATTAAGAAATAATAATTTTTATGACTCGATCTAATTTTTTGTTCTCGGAAAAAATATATATGATTCCATAGGAATATTTTATCATTTATATAGAAATATACAAAACCATTTGGTGAAAAAAAAAATTTATTTTATGTTTTTAAATTAACTATAAATATATTTTTTGACCAAAATAAATCACATCTCTTTTGATAAAATGTAATTATGCATTATTTGTATCGGAAATTTGATATGTAATTTTGTAAACCTCATTTAATTATTCTATAATGATATGAATTTATTTTATAATATCATTCCAAATACGACACACATGTTAATTGATAAGAAAAACTCCATCTATAAAATCCTGTGTCATCACATTCTCCCCCTTTAAATATTTTTTTTCTTCAAAATTTAAACATGTATCCTTGGATATTAATAGATGATGCTACTTATATTTGAATTTAAAATTGGGTTCCCTTGTTTCTTATTCATATATTTGGTTCCAATAAAGTAATCTGAAAGTTTCATGGTCCAAGTGATCCTGATCCAAAAAAAATATTAAAAGTAATTAACGAATAAACATTTTAGGTGTTATAAAGTAACCTACAAATATGGAGTGAATCTCACCACACATATCCACAAGCATTAGGGTTGTGAAAATTTACGGTATCCAAAATGACTATAATGATCTTATGTATATAATTTTACTCTTTGATAAGTCTTTAAAAAATAGATTAGCTTACCTGTTTGTATATGAGAAAACCAATTCATGATAACTGGTGGCCGGAAGAAAATCAATCCATCGATGAACCACCTTCCATGGAAAATATTTGGTTTTTTTCCAAGGGAATAATAAAATTAGAGCCTGATTCAATCCAAAAAATCTTCCTTTATTGAGTGATAACATTGTCAATAGCATGAATCCTAGACATTAATTCAGCATTATATGTTATTTCAATTCCAATAATGATATAGAATAATCCTTTGATGAAGTGATGAGGGCTACAGAAGTCACCACCACATTTTTATGGTCTAGGAATGCCATCATCCACTCCATCAACATTCACCATGTTCTATAAAAGAATAATGGGATCCAACAAATGGACATCAACACCATGGGTTTTTAGACCTCTAAGTCTCTCCCAAAGCCTTAAAATCATCATATCAGAAGTAATATTATCCATCACACCATTTTAAATTTATCAATCAATAAAAAACTATTTATACAAAGCCATAATTACCTCAATGATATATGGGTCATACTTGTCACACATCATCTCAGTTTGTACTATCTACATGAAAACAATGATGGATGTGGTGGATTCTAGTAACAGGTTGTGTACATATTTACATATAAAAGAAAAATTGATCATTACAAACATGTTATAGACATGATAATTTTTCTAGATATTGGTTCTAAATAATGTATATTGGTACTCTGTTAAACATGATGAAAATTGACGTTTGAAGAAGATGTTTTTTGAGTTTACAACATCCCTCATACATAGCTGACAAACCAAAGAAATATGAATGCCAATTCCCTTTATATGATCCTGTGTAGGCATTCCTTCTCTCTGGATCATCTTGAGAAGGATCCATTATGAAGGCTTAATGAATGGGATTCTATGTTTTATTACCCATGAATGTGTTTTTATATTTAGATCATAGTTCAACATGCATTCTTTTCTGGTTTGGAAGTGACCATTTCCAATTTTTTTCATGATGAGGATGCCCCTGTCCTGAAAATCATACCTTTTAAATTCAAGTAAGATTTAATATTGAACTATCACAATAATTTTTTGTTGCTTTGTATGAAGTCAAAAATCAGCATGCATTTTATATTTGGTTGTACATCCATAGTTTCTCAAAGGGGCCATTTCGCGAAAGTACATTGACACTGTGGGTTGTATTGATATGTAGAACATTGTCTCTATTGTCCAAGATCATCATTTATTTCTCCATATAAGAGTTATTATTAACCACAATACCACCATTGTGTTTAGTATAAGTGAGGGACCATGTATGTACTTCTTAAAGAGAGATAAGTAGACACATCCTTTAATTTATCAAGGTTTTATAGAAGTTTTAGTTAACATATCACAAATCCTATGCGATCAAGGATCTAAAAGGGTCATGGATGTCAGTTTTATCTTTATCTTCTCTCCAAAACTCATAAATCTCACCCAAAGTTAAATTTGATAGAAAATTTTATCCACGATTTCAAACGACAATTGCTTTTTATGATTATATATGTAACTATTTTTTCTTGTCAAAGCATCATTAATATGAATTTGAATAGATTGAACCTTATCTGTTGTCTCTTGAACAATATTGGGTCTTATCATCTTTAATTCACCAAACTCATGTAAGAGTTTTAAATCCTTTCTCATATAGACCTTCATATTGGACCATATGAATACACTAGTGGAAACTGCTGCTTCATGAGAACTCTACCAATGGAATATGTTGATCCCATACTCCTTTAGAGTCAATTGATCAAGCTCTCGACAAGTCTTCAAAAGTATGAACAGTTCGTTCAGATTGGCATTCACTTGGGGGGTGATAGGCGGTAGTAAAATTGAAATTAGTATTCAAAGAATGTGGATGACTCCTCCAAAACATAAAGGTAAACCTAGGATGTTGATTATATATAGTCAAAAGTGTTCCCCATGTAGAAAAAATATTTTATATATATCTTTAAAAATTGGACATGAGAGAAATTTTTACTAATAGAATTAATTTGTGTAGTTTGGTGAGTCATTCAACCACACTAGATATCATATTATTTTAATTGGATATATTTTTATGTTCCATGATAAATTCAATGGTATCTTTCTCCCATTTCCATATTGGAAGGGGTAATGGTTGCATCAACCCTTTGGATTTAGGCTTCTAGTTTTTAACATATTTACATTGCAAGAACATTGATATTTTCAAAAATATATCATTCTTCATTTTATCCCACATAATATTTTCTAGAAGATCTCATTATATATTTGTACTACTAGGATGGATAGATAATTATGTGATATTTGAATAATGAAAAAACTCTTTCATTATCTTCAATGATGATGGAACACAATGTCCATTAAGAATTATAATTAATCCATATTTATCAATATTTCCTTCATGAATATTCCCTTATCATACCAACCTCACCTATTCTAAATATCTAAGACATTCCTTTATGACTCACCAATCATTTCATAGATAGAATTTTGGGAAATAATTTATGAGAGGCATGATATATTTCATTCCAATTTTATTTTTAGATGTATCCACTGCACATCCATGATGATAGGGTATTCTTCAATTATCATCATGGATAGTGTAGTGGGTTTCATTCTAAAAAATGAAACAACTACCATATTAACATTTCCATGTTAGTAGTGAATTTAGAAATCATAGTCTTTGATTAACTCTAAATATCTTCATTGATGCATGTTTAGTTCATTGTTAGAAAATATATAATTTAAACACTAATGATCAACGTGTATGTACAAATTCTCTCAATAATGGTTCTGTATTAAATCCATCATTATGGATATTACTATATATAACTCTAAATCATGAATATGATAGTTCTAATCATTAATATTCAGTTTTCATGAGGTTTAAAATATAATTATATCATTTTTAAGACTATGAGAAACCGATAATATTTTATGAATTTATATATATTTCAATCCCTTATCAACTTAAGGTATAATTAACCATGAATAACATACATAGATATGGAATATGTAGATTAATATTCAATATATATCCCAAAAAAACATGCCTGGGAACAATAATTGTTCATTATAATTGGAAATTAGACACATAACCATATTATTTTAGTATACACATGATCATCTCAAAAATACTTATTTTTATAAGAGTCGCCAAACTTAGTACCCTTCTTTGTAGCCAGGGGAGAATTCAAAACATAAGATGGTGTGTTCTTAGATACTCTCTAAGGGTATACATAGGAGATATCAATCAATGATCCTATATAAGAAAATCACTATCATTATGGTATGAGAAAATGTGATTATCATTATAAAATTATACCCAAAACTTAATATATAATATTCCTAATAAATGACATAAAACATTAGAATGTCACAAGATATGGCAATAAAAAAACCCAATCATGATCCACAAGTTCATGTCATTAGAATATTAACATTTCATTAGTGTGTGTCACCATAATTTATATTGAATCTGTATCATTTGTCTAGTTAAATTTTCAAGAACATCATATCATAGTGTATAAACCATCACCACCCATTTTCCACACCACAATGGATCATGAATCCCTACATATTTACCATAATGTCTCAATCCCATTAACTAATTTACGGTAATCATATAATCATAACATAACCCATGTAAAATAAACAGGTTTAATAAACATCTAATTATCATAATAATATACCATCATGAGAAAATATAAATATGGTATAATTAAATAATATACCTAGTAAATAATAACATTCTATAAAGGATGAATCAATTGATGAAAGCACTTATAAATATAAATCAAACACTTTTTTGATTAAAAGATAAAATATCCCTTTACATTGATAAAATTTTGACTAAAAATGACCTAGAATAGCAGGAAAATATTTTTCACTGAAAATGACCAAATAAACTTTTAATGTTACATAAAATTGAATTAATAGTAATTAAAATTAAAACAATCTGTTAATGATGTATATGATAAATGGAAAACAACTTTCATACTTTTTTAAAAAGTCAAAAAAAAAATTTCTGGAAAAATTTTAGAAATATTTATTTTTAAATAATTATAAATAAATTAAAAGGGAGTAAAACTGATATTTTAAAAGTATTTAATCATTGGATAAAAACATTCATAAAAGTTTTTTAAAGTGAATGGACACGGAATAAAAATTCACTAACCAAAGTGGAAATAAAGTTTCCATTTATTTAAAATTGTTTGTCAATAATTTTAGGAAACAAATAATGAAAAATTGACTAATAAAATTAAATTATGGAATTAACCATAGGTAATGAAAATATATTAGTTTTAAAGTATATTATTGAAATTTTTTCCCTTGATGGAAATGTATGAGGGGAAACAATGAACTGAAATTAGATTATAACATAAACACTTACCACATTGGATATTTTGGAATCATAACCCACAAGAATGAAATAACATCAAATTGAAAATTATATAATTTAAAAATAAGGATATTCATGATATGATATATCAAATTGGAGGTCACTATAGGTAATAAATATAAATAGGTCCACAAAAACAAACATGTCTCAATGAAATAACACTGATATTAAGAACCCTTACCTCATGTCCGATTTTCTACATAAGCACTCTAAAATCCCGTATAATATATTTAAATTTATTATAATTGTATTATATAACTATAAATATACTTATAATTTCATATAATTTTGAATTATAATAATTAAACACCAATTTATTCATAATTCTTTAATAAAATCATCATTTTTTGTTGTTAACTATTTCATTTTTTATATAAGTTTTTGTTCTATAGTTTTAATCACTGCATGTTAATCATGGTTAAATCATATATAGAGTTTTAATCATGATATAAATATTCTATATATCCATTATAAACAATTTTTAACCATATTCTAAAGGTTTAGATATAAAAATTTGTTACATGTTCATGGAGTTTATGGTTCATATGTGTACAGGAACATTGTTTTCATTTTCTAATGCAAAGTAAAAAATAAAGATAAATAATATTTCCTCATTATATAATCATAATTACATCATAAATATTATATATTCATTCAATAAATCTTTATAAACTTCCATGTCAATAGATGATGAAAAATGAAACATATCCATGTGTGGAGGTGGTTGTCCACACGTATGCATGTGCAATACATTTATTTCCCATTTGGTGGAAAGGAGGCGGAAAATGGGTATACAATAATGCTAATTAAATATTATTATATTAAATATATTTTATAAATCATTTAATTATCAGAAAATCATGTTTAGAGAATGTGTGATAAGAAATAAAATTGAAATAAACAAATTATATATATACATCTTCTTTGAGAGACCTCCTTTAGATTACATCTTATGACTTGAAATATTGGTATTAGGAAAAGACTATGGGGATATATGATAATGTAAAGTAATATTTTGGTACATGTTTTCTGATATAAGAGGCATATTAAGGTTATAGAATATTGTATAGGTGCTATCCTTTTATAAGTGAAGAAGATGACACACTTGAAATGTTTTGAATGATTAAAATGTATTAATGTATTACAAAAGATAAAAGGATCCAAAATTAATCAAATAAAAATATGAGATGATTAAGAAATTAATTTGTAACATAAAGTAGTATTAAAATAATTTTATACCCTTTATCTCTTATCATTAATGTTTTAACCCTTTTAATCAATTTTAACACATATAGTGGTAACACATTTTTTTACAAAAGTTATAATTCAAAATGAACAAGAATGAATATTTCATAATTATAAAAATAATAATTTTTGATTAAAAATGGATTCAAAATTATCAAATATAATTTATATAAGCTTTAGAAATAACATTTAAAAAAACCAATAAAATGAAATGAAAAAACACTTTACAAAAAAATGAGTTTTAACAATAAAAATGTATATATATAAAAAATAAGAAAAATTTAAATTATAATTTAATTAATTAGAATTTTTTAATTAAAAAAACTAAACAATTTTTAATATAATTTCAAAACAAAAGGGATCTTTTTAAATAGTTGATTGGAAGGGAAAATTTTCTATAAAATCTGAATTTATCATTATTTACTAAAAAATATATATTTTTAGAAAAATAAAAACATTAACCTCAAGATAATTTTGATATTTTAACTATAAAAAATTATAACTTTTTAATAAGGTAAAATTCCAAAAATATGAAAAAATTAATAGTAATATCCATGCATAAAATGCAATAAAAACCATTTTTGAGGAAAATGTATTTCTGAAGCATAAAATGACCTTATTCACATTCCTTTACTAATAGACACAATTGTTTTAATTTTTAAAATTTTTATTCAGTTTATAATCTATAAATTTTAATAATAACATTGATAAATATATATTTATTTTCAAAAACATATTACACACTTAAAAGTAATTTTACAGAAAAAATTACTATTATTTGATGTTATATTGATTTATAGATTTTAGATAACTAGTTTTTCGATAATAATTAATTAATTCATATAAATTAACAATATATTAAATTTAATTTTTTTTAAAAATTTAATATACATTTATTAGATAAAAATACATAACATGTAGGAAAATATATTTCATAAAAAAAGTACTTTTAATCCTTAAATGATTTTTTAAATCGACTACATAGAAATACTTTTTTATTATTTTAAACTATTATTAATATATTTTTTAATTTTTATAATCTTATTAATAACTTCCAATATAATGTGCATGACATAAATTTATACTCTTTTATAGTTTATTTAGATGCAGGGTTGCATGTAATGTAAGCTATCAAATGCTTTAAGTTTATTTCAAGGGAAATACAATTAAAACGATGGGGTGTTACGGGATTATACTTAAATGTGTATTGATTAGAATATTACCCTGATTCATAAAATTTTAATCACATTATCCCATTTGTATATTCATTGAACCTTTCCATTTTAATATAATTATCGGGATATACTATCAGGTGATGTTTATTTAAAAATGTTAGTAGTATCCCGCTAATCTAAGAAAACAATGATTCTCCATGACACCGGTGAGTCTTCACTATTAAAAAATCAAATTGATTTAATCGTACATAGATATTCCTTCAATAATGATAAAATTCACTAATAAGGTTAATTTATTCAACTAAAAGTCAAATTTACTGAATTTAGAATACAACTTATCCATCTATAATGTTTTTAGAAGAATTTATTGATTCTCTTAAAGTTCTGACATGAACATGGTGTGTACCACAATATAATTAATAAATACCACAAAAACATTAACAAAGTGGTATCTAGAGTCTCTATTAATCAATTAGATGAATATTGTAGGGACATGTTTCGGTATGAATGGCATCACTATGAACTCATAATTTCCATATCAGGTACAAAGAGGATATCATCTAGATAACATCTCCCCTAAACATTAGCTAATGATATGTTTATAAAATATATATATTTGAGAATTAATAAAACTTAATGATATCCTAATGATCATAATTATCCAATAAATTCATTCTCATCACCATTAATTTAAGGTGGCGATGAAAATAAAAATAGAAACTAATCATCCCATGTAGGCGGTAATCCACACAAACTCATGGTTAACGATTTCTTTTTTTTTTCCTATATAATGGGTGGAATAGATATTATTTTTTTATAATTTTAAAATTTAAAATATTTTAAAAATATAAAAATTTATTTATTTAATTAAAAATTAGGATAGTCATTTTAATGTGGTTAGAAAAAAAGAAAGATAGCATTTTAGGGAGGCATTAGTATGCGTACACACACCTGTCGTCATCAACTATCTTATGGAAAAAGGGAAGGGTGATTAAATATTTTAACATAATTATAATAACATAATAATATAATTATAGTACTAGTTATAGAAAATTGATATGGCAAAAATAATATGTATAAGTAATACACACATATAATGAAAAATATAAGAGGAAGAAGTAGTTAGAAATCAATACCTTACTACATGTGTTACAACCTTTTGAAAGGGGGTAAAATCATTTAAAGAGGATATTTGGTTAATAATATAATTTAAATAATGTGTATATAATTATTTAAGAGAGGTTTGGGTATATTTTGGTAAAAAAATAAAGGGGTTTTGGTTTGAGATGATGTGAGGTGATGTGTACCCCTTTTATAATTGAAAATGAGTGACATTTTTGTAAATACCCAAATAATTTCAATAAAATAATGTCACTCACATGGAAAATAAACAAAGAGAGATAATATATAGGAAAATAGACAATTTCCAGAAACACCTCAACCGATCAATTATAACATTTTTTTTAACATTTTGTCCCTTTACCTATGAGGGTGGTCATTTTAACCACTTTAGTTTTCACCAAGGTAACTTGTTATTATCTATGTAATTTTTAAATTATTCCCAAATAATGATTATCTCTATATAATTTTTAAATAATTATTTTATATTTTATATTTATTTTATATGATTATTTTTTAAAAAGTGAAAAAAAATTATGAAATACTAAATTTACTATTAATTAATTTTTTTTTAAAAATATTACATAACTTATAAAATGTCAAATATGGATTTATAAATTATGAAAGATTGTATAAATATTATATTCAAATATCAAATACATATTTGGTCTTATAAAATGGTATTATAAATTTAAAATTCATACTTATACATTAATAATGTCATAAAAGTCATGTTGTTTATAAAAAACTATATTTTTCACTATTCACCTAAAAATAAATCATTTTATAAAAATACGGTTTTCTTGTGAAGATAATTTTGAAATTATATATTTATATATATATTTAGTTTTATCAAATATATATTCTAAAATTTTCAAAAAAAATTTAGATGAAATCTACAAACATAAAGAAAAACCATATTTATTGAAAAAAATGAACTTTTTAAACAAAAAGTGTTCTTAATATTATTTTTTATCAATATTATAATTTAAAATTTATTGATAACTTAGTTAATTTATTATTTTTGTATGTTTTTCAGTTTATTATTTTAGGATAAAATTTATACAAATTAATAAAAATAAATTTAAAAAAAGAAATTTTACGTTTGTACAAAATATGCTTTAAAAAATACCATTGATTATTTTTTTCCAAAATTTTATTTTATTTTTCTATTGAAATGAAAATATTTATTTCAATTTTTTATATACATAAAATGATATTTTAATAATAATAATATTATTATTTTTACATAATATGTATATATATACGTATTAAGTTTTATTATATTTTTTTATTTTATTGTGGGTTATGTTATTTTAAATTTACAATCATCATAGCTATTTGATATATGAAAAATAACCACATTTCGAATGAAAATATTTTTAAGGAAAACATTTTCAATGACCATATATATAACTAGAACATTTTATTCTTATGTATAGACTATCTAAATAATTTAATCATTCCAATCTCACTTCACAAAGAACAATTTTTTTTCATATTACACATTTTGAATAATTATTTGCCTTTTAATTGTTATATTACTCTTTACAGTTTTTTATATTGGTGATAATCAAGGTTGAAAATGATCCATTATATTTTTTAGTTGTGATGATTTTATTCATTGCTATCTATTTTCCCCTATTGATTTATGCACTTTTAATGGGATTACTTCATCTATGAAGGGTAATAATTTATGGTGTGCTGTAATTATTTTTCTGTGATTTTTTTGTAATAACCCACTTATGAATTAATAATGTATCATTAGTTTGGTTCATATCATAAAGGGCACATTTTATTATCATGTTTCAATTATTTTTAAAGAATAGATAAAGTTTCTTCAAAACTGGTCAATAATAATAATAATAATAATAATGGATCCAAAAACCCAAAGAATTACATTACCCCGTTTATAAATTTCATAATAACAATTTTAATATTCACATTACAAAAAATAGCTAAGGTAATATCGGATATAAATATTACTGAAGATATAATTTCTAGAGAGATATCAACATTTCAAACTTGGGAAACATATATCTTTCTATAGAGTTCGATTATCGCTAAATATTGAGTTTTTTCAAACTATTTGGGACAGGATTCTACCATTATTTAGTATCATGACCCACATTGTATAATTCATTTCTAGAGAGTATTTATTATTACCCTTTAATTGATACAATATTATAAGTTAATATGAAATCTCTCTCCTTAATCAAAATAATTTTTCCACTAAGTGGAGGGAACCAATTCATCACTATAACAGAATTAAATTTTCTTAATATAAGGATAATAATATTTTTTCACAATAAAAATTTCAAGAAATATAAACTTGGAATACCATAATTCTACCAATAAAATATTTCTTTGACATTGAAGTCATCACTCTAGTGGTTAAATAATCTTCAAAAATAATTAGATTAACTAGATTTCCTAGAGTCAAATTCCAACAAGACAAATATAACTACATATTGGAGATTAAATGTACCTTAAATACTAGGATCCACTTCTAGAGTAGTTCTTTCAAAGACATTCCATTTTCATCTTGGTCTTTGAGTATTTTGAAGTTTGTTATCTTGGTTAGTCCTTGAATTAGGGAATTGAATTGGATAATTCTGAAGTTCCCCATATTTATAAAATTGAATTATTAATGGTGCCATATGATTAACTCTATTTATTTAATTAATGTCAACCAACATATTCATTTTCCTATGGATATTGATCCTAGATGACCCCCTCTTCTTAAAATAATGCATCTTCTATTCCCTTTGATGCAATCCCATTACTGTTTCTTTCTTCATTATTGACTTATATAAATCGAAAAGTCATTCCTTTATCATGAAAACAACTTTATCTTTTTTATACACCATAATTGTCTTATTTGGTGTGTTCAGAACTTTTACTATATTAATATTTTCATCACCTTTTGTGATAGATGGTTTGACAAAATTACATGATATTTTTCTCCATCTCCCAATATGATAGGTTATTTATCGAGGTAATCTATGCATTGTCCCTTGTTCCCATTGGCCTTTCTAGTTCCATCCATTACAAAAACACAAAGTTTTTACATGAATGACAAAACAATAATAATATTAAGGAATTTTAATATCCCTTCTAGATCCATTGGTATCAAATTGGAATTTCTCATGAACTCACACACACCTCCCCGTATGCAATAGGCAACAAAATAGCTACAAGAGTGTATGTATATCAGTGGGGATACTATACCTACAATGTCAAGTCCTATAACAAATAATAGTAAATTAATATAAAAAATTAAAATAATCATATTAAAAAAATGATAAATATTTTTCTATAATATAAATCATAAAAATTATTTATTAGGGTTCCTAGAGTGGAAATTAAATCCCAATTTATAAATTCATACAAACAAATAAATAATAATGTATTCCTAAAAAGATCATCTATATTTTCTACTAGATTTATGATCCTCTTCTCAACTATCACTAATAATACTCTTTCCCTTACTTAAATCCCTTTACAAAATGTTTTGATGCACATCGACATTCCCATTTGTGTTTTGAAAAAATGTGACATAGTAGGAAAAAAATACATGCTTGATAATTAATAATTTGTATATTAGGTGTTTTATATGAGAATAATAAATGTGAAAAAAATAAAATAAAATATACAATCATATACTAGGTGGTTGTGCACTGACCATGATGCCAAATCCCTCAAACATACCTAGTTAATCTCAACAATGGAGCAATACAAATTGGATGTCAAAAGTGAGAAGGAAATAGGCACAAGTATCATAATCACATATCTTAGTGGTCACAAGGCATCAAGTCAAATTAAGCACCTATACCATCTTATATCACCTCAATAAATGTTAATCCCACTAGTCCATCATACCCCAAGTGATCCATAGCTTTGGCCACCATGCCATCATTCCTATAATGTTGCTACTTCATTCCAGGCCCCTAGGCCTCCATAAACCAACCCTATACTTAGGTCCTTCATTGCCATTTTCTTGAGTTGTGAAATCTCCCCCTCTAAGGGATAATCTTCACAGGATGGTCCAACTAAACCAAGTACCTAGAAAACATCCAAAGGTATAGAAATAAAAATAATATGGTTGATCCTAGAAAGAGAATATTTCATATTATCATGAGAAAAGATATAGAGGAAATAATATATTTGATCAATCATCAATTTTTTTTATATAATACAGTCATACCCATGTAATAACAATCTATAATTTGGTATAATTGGATATGTACCTACCCACATGAAAACACAATAAACCTTTCTCAAATATGGTATTCCATCACAAGAATTATTCTAGAGAAATATGGGTTTATGAGATCCCAAAATGCTAAGGACCATTCTACCTCATGTTTGTTGAAGAAGAATTCAGTGGTTCGTCATGTATCAAAGACTGACCATGTCATAGACCAACACAGAATGAATCACATATCAAGGATATCTATCTCGGGTTCTAATTCATAATAGAAGAGGTTTATAATGGAGGCTCAAACAGATTCTGGTCAAAAAGTTGACTTCAGTATCACAAACCATGTGGAATATTCTAATAGAGTCAATTTTGAGGTATATTATTGGATGGAACACCAAATCACCAAATCAGTGTTAATCAAATGAAATATTTTTAATTCTTGGTTGATTTTATTAGTGGTATTGGTTTTATCCTATATTCATCAATCCATTATCATTCCTTTAATGAAACTGATATTATAGTAGGAATACGTCTCATACTGATCATTTTCTGAAATGTACCAATAAAAAACCATTGTTAATGAAGAATCATGATATGGTAAATGAGACATTATAAATTCATTGAAACCTTCTTCAATATATCATGTAATTGTAAACGAATTAAGTTTATGTCATTAAAAATCTATCTATAAGATGCATAAGAAGATGATTCTTAAACACTTACCGAAAGAAAACTCATTAAAGATGGTAGATCATGATTTGATCAAGAACTAATGTCCACATGATAGATCCTCCACCAATATATGAATAAGGGGATAAAAATCAATGTAAATTCATATAATTCATGGATCAGACAAGATTTGATTCTCTACTATCAAGGATTAAGGTGTATTTGGCCTTTATCTAATTAGTTATAACTATTCTATCAGCATTGTGTCATTTGAATAATGAATGAACATAGGGAGGTTAATTGGAGAGTTATAGAGGCAAGTGGGGTGGTTATATATTCTAATTAGCTACCTAGGTGTAGTAATTGGGTTATTAAATGAAAGGTACACCATTAGGAATTAATAATAATTGAGGGAATTTAGTGAAACCACAGACTACACACAAGATTAATAGGAGGTGCACAGAAAATGTATTCCCATTGGAACTACACCGACTAGTCAGTGGGTTCCAATAGGCCCATGGTGGATGTTTTCTCGCCACCATGAGTCCATTAACCCCTAAATTATGTCACGTTTTGATCCAAAACACATTATCATTAAAAACAGTTTTCTTTATAACCCATTTTATAGATAAAAAAAGGAGGAATAATAAATTTATAAAATGAAATTATATCATGTAGTTAAATAAAATGAATTTGTTACATTTATTCCCCTCTAATAAATAATCTTTATTGATATGTTACTTTAATGATATGGCACATAAAATTTAGGAAATTGACCCTTAATGTCAACCAATCACTACCACGTCTCTTCTTGGATTATTCCATGATGCCATAGAATCTATAATAGTTCTTCTATCTTCCCTCAAAGATGTTTTTCTCTCCAATCTATATTCAAAAAATGGGTACACAACATATGATGTTTTAGGCTCAATATAAACATCCTCATAGTTGATGACATGCATAAGACAATGCATGTACCTCGGGAGATAATACACATAAAATTATCATTCATAGCTTGATAGTGGGAAATAAGATTCATATGATAATCCACTATGCCATCCTACTCGATGATCTCAAAGGCATCAACAAAGCATGATGATATCTTCCCATTCATCTTCAAATTCCAATGGAATAAAAAATAATTCACTCTAAGGAAGCCTAATCACCTAATGAAAAATCCAAAATTATTCTAATTTAGTTATCATATGTCTTATGTTTACTCTGATTTAGGATCGACCACTTCAAGATCATCTTTAATCTCTCGAAGGTCTTCTATACCATAGTGCGTCCCATAACTGTTGTCTCTCCATCATTGTGCCAACAATGTAGGGAATGACATGGCATATCGTAAAAATAATCACAATGATATATCTAAAAAAATAAAGAAATTGTGATTATATGTGAAATAAACCAATGATGGGTGATCATCCCATGCTTTACTAAAGTATAAGGTGCAATAGAGAAGCGTATCCTCTATTATGAAAATTGTCCAGTTAAACTGTCCATTGCTTTGGGGAAAGTAGGTATGACCAATCTGTTTTGATTGTCTATGTAATTCAGTAATCCAATAAAAATCACTTTTTAAAGATATAGAATCTCATGGATTTGATTTTTAATAGTACTCCATGAATGAACACTATCTCATGAACACATAGCTTTATCATATCATCACCTGGGTGAGTCTCATAGATAGATTAGTAATGAGAATGTATATTTACCCAATTATAAATCACCTAGAGAGTGTTTCTGATTCCCAAGGGCCTATATAACCCCATAAGAAATCCCGGTATGTTGTCCTCTCACTTCCAAATGGGAATTAAAAGAGATATTACCCCGTAGGATGATGGGGCTCGACCTTTATCCTATGAAAATCAAGGTATCCAGAGACAAGTCCAGCAATGCCCTTCTTCATCCATGGCCATTAGAAATGATACCTAAGGTCATGGTATTTATTTTTTTCTCCATGATTTACATCTCGCCTATAGGTATAGAATTCTCTCATAAGCTCTATCCTGATGGAATCTGCTACTATAACTATCCCACACACAAGGATCACGTTGTCACTGTTCAATGACCACCCGAGTATTGAATAACCTCCATCTTGCTATTTTCGCATCAAATAACACTTTGGTACAATATAATTTCTATACATCAATCAATATACCTAGTATTATGTGATTACCAAGGGAAAACATGTCATAAATACCTGATCCTAAAAAAAATCTATCATCCAGTTAGCCAATAAGCTCATCAGGTGCCACTATTCCTATGAAGGATATTCAACATGATCTAGAGATAGCTGTTTCTTATGGGTAATAGAATCTATAATGATATTCCCTTTTCCTGATGAATAAACCATATCAAAGAGAGACATCTACAAATACTCCAACACATTCCTTTTCATCATGCCTATGTCTTTCTTTATGAAGATATAGTGGAGTCTCTTACATTTAGTGCTGAAAAAAATATGTCATTGAAGAGATAGTGTATCAAACACATCAATGTGAGAACCATTGCTTCTAGATCTGTGTAAAGGGAATGACAGTTCCACTTATTTTATCATAGTAAAAATAAACCATAAGCTACTACCCGGTTCCTTTGCATCAATTCTTCTCCCCAATCCAATACCATATGCATTACAATATATAACCTAACTGATCCCTAACATTGGCTGTATCAATACAAAAGTTGTAGTGGACCTATTATTTATGTTAATAAATTCATCTTCACACTATAAAAATCACTAGAACCTTAATCCTATCATTATTTGCATAATTATAGGTTTTGATAAACCAAATTAGTCCCGGAATAATTGTTCGTAGTATCTAGGTAAACCAGAAATTCTCTTGTTCTCGAACACATTATGAGGATGTTTCCTAGACATCACTACCCATAATTTCTATGGTTCCATGGGTATATATGTCTCATCAAACACATAAACCGTGAATCGCAATTTATGAATAAAAATGATATACTTCGACAATATGGGAAAAATATGATGCACTAAAAGTGTACTCATGAAAATTTGAAGATGTTTGAAGTTCTTTTCTACGGTCGGTGAGAAGTTAAGGATGTATTAAATGAACACTACCACAAAAAATTATTGATATGGGTGGAATATCTTTTTCATGAGATCCATTATGTCTTCCAAAACATCCTTCAATAAAAATAGTGTCGCCAAGTACTCATATAGCCTAGACCTACTCAAAAATTCCATCTTCAGGATGTCCCCCCTCTAACCCACAAATAGTGATACTCCAATATAAGATCAATCTTAGAGAAACATAGGACTCCACATAAATAATCAAAAATATCCTTTATATTGGGTAAATTATATTCCTCACTTCCTACTTTGGGTAATCTATACAAAATCAAAGACTATTTTACACCTTCTTTGAGAATAAGACATGTGAATCCCATAGTGATGTACTTGTCCTGATTAATTTGTTATGCTCCAATTCCACACCTAGCTCCTTGAAATCCATTATCTATGTTGATTACATATGTTAAGGAGGGGAATAAAAATTGGATATTCACCTAGTATTATATCTATCTAAAATTAAGCTCTTCTATTAGGTGTAAATACTATGATGTATTCTATAAGGACATCCAAATGGAGATCCGAGACTAGAGGAAAATATGAGGGGCCTACCATTGATCTTGTTGAATGATACAATCCCAAAATCTATGTCATAATCATCCATGTATAACTAAAGTTTTAACCAATACTATCTAGTACTAGTTCCCATTATCTGGTTATCACTTACTCATTAAATGATACCCATCTCTGATAACAATCAATGTGATCTCTGAAGCTGTTCAGCTTGTCCATTCTGAGAATCGCATCGAAGGTCTTCATCTCCAGAAACATGAATCCTCACAAATTTTAATAAGAGGAAAATACTATATAAAACCGAGGTCATCACTGAAGACATTCCACATTGATTCCCAAAGGTTGATTTAGGAAAAGTAACTAATAAGACAACATGACCGGTATGTCAAGTCTAGCAACAAATTTTATAGAAATAAAATAATTAGAAAAAATAGTATCTGAAAAAGTAGTAGATAAAGTAGAGGTGGTAAAAACTACATTGAAAAATATATGGTCACTATAAACTATCTGTTTGAGTTTGATCCAGTATTTAAACATGACCTACCTCAGCTCCACGACCTAGTCCGGGAGACACTTGACTAATCAGATTCATTATCACGAGATACTACTGGTGAGGCCCCACTCTAGATACCTAGTTTTTGTAACATGTATACCATGATCCCTTATAGAATAATAACCTCAATGCTTTATAGTAGAACTATTGAAGGTGTCCAGTCTTGACACTTTTTGACACTTTCTATGAGGTTATGAACATGTCCTCTTGTATTGTTTGATATTTCTATGGTTGAAGCACTGTAGAATTTCCCTTGGGGAACCGAAGTAGAAATACTATATTCCCTTTACATTCCAATGCTCATATACATGTCTGTAGACTTCAAATTCCTATTACGTAAAATGGTACTCAAAATAACAGTTTGAGGTATACTCACAAAATCCCAAAAATATTGAATAATACCAAATGATCAATACTTCTATAAGAACTTATCAAGGGTTAAGGTCTTATATAAATTATTTTGGTATATCTCTATGTAAAAAATTCATACTTACCATCTGATATAATATAAAAGTGTAATATTTAACTTCATGTCCTTTCATTACTTATTTTTTTTTAATAGTGAAGGAAAGTTAGTACAAATTGTAAAATGAGTGGAGTATACTGATACCATAGTAAACCCCTTACTATAGATCTATGAACTTCTGGGATATATCATGTTTCATCATATTAAAAAATAATTCCCTAAATAATAGGCCACCGGTGTAATCCCAAGTGAGACCCTCACGTCTTCCTGCCTATCCCATGATGCCCCACCACCTCATGGATGGTCTTTGCAGCATGAATGATTCTAGATTAGCCCCTTGGTCCCCAGGCGTCTTAGAGTGGATGAAGACTGCCTTGATGATATCTATTCCGACCTCTACATCATTCATTCATTCATTTCCCTAAAAGGATAGAGGTTGATGAAGGTAGAAGTATATTTCATAGTTGACTAAGTACCTTAGTTCCCATCCACCATGTGAATAAATAAGTGGAAGGACACATTGATAGAGTGATCCTATAACATATTCTAAGAGAGTAATTATTAAGTAATTATATATAGCATCCTACCAAATTTTAGGTGGTGGAATAGAGGAATCAACCCTAGTGGGAGAACACCAACCAAGGTTAGCTAGTATTCCTATAATTTTTCTATGATACAACATATTCTATAACATGATGGGAAATGATTATAACATTTAATACAAATACTAATCTGTCTATGTGATTTCATAATGGTTTCCAAAAAATTTTCACCAAAACATGATGTATATCCATCCTAGAACTAACCAAGGTACTCCGTCACTGTATGTTAGTCACAATCACACACACACACACATATAAACATTAAAAACATAGTCAAGTTCAACTAATTAATTCTAGAATAGTTATCTCACAACAATTTGGATAACCGATATATCAAAAAATCATAAATAAATGTCCATCTCGGACATATAAAACATATCAATTAATTGATTTAAAGTACTAATATACTTCATAAAAAACTATTCATGGAATTTGATCTTACATGCATATACATGATGCATGAATCCACCCAAAATCATCTGAAAAATATAACAACAATCCCATCAATGTTAATTTGGACGTTTGATACCCATTACCTGGATAGGAACATGGTTACTCCCCCACCAAAGTCCTAAAAAATTTTATCTATTCTACCATATCCCAAAATAGTCAAAAAATGAAAAGAAAAATATTCTACAATGCCATGTTTTAATGCCCCAACCAAAACCATCAAGTTTAAACTAGAGTGCCACATGACCTCATTAATGCCTCCATGTACACAAGAGGATGTTGAATAGATGTGAGTTTCAAAGTCCCTTAGTGTGGATATTATACACTCAGTAACGTTTCTATGTAAAAATAATAATACATTAAAAATACATAGATGTTTTAATATTTAAAAATATAAGTAAACACAGATCTCAATGTGGAAATCCAATACCAAATTACATTTATAATCATATAAAAATAAAATAAAAACTAAAAATATTTAGATCCCTCTAGATCCTATCCTAATCTTATGTCAGATCCATACTCATCTACTCAAATATCATCCATGATCTCCTTGACCCTTACTTTGATCCCAATTCATGAAGTCAGCACATGCATTAAGATTCCCATGCATTGTATGAGAAATAAAACCTATTATGACACCAACAATGTGTCCTTAACAATTTTACATTGGTATAAAAAACGTATTCCATAATAATAATGAATGAGAAACAGGCATAAAAAACATGAAATCAAAAATAGTTTGGTCAGGCAGTCACTAAGCCACCATAATCCCATGGACGTACCATATTTAGCTCCAGGCTAAAAAATATCCATAGGATGGTAAAAGTGAGAATGAACTGACTATAATAATCATAAATGTATCTCTATGTGGTATCAAGGGTTCAAGACTGATCAAGACCCTATAATATCCTATCACAACATCGTTGTGGGTCTAGCCACTAGGATATTTTATCTTTCTTTTCCCCGTGTTAGGCCTATAAGATGTCACTCCCCTAACAATGATACCTTTGGTCTAGCCCCCAATCTGTCATACACCTACCTTATACTCATCCCATTGTATTATCATCTAATGTTTTCCTCAATCCAATCTAACTGATTATCATTACGTTATTGTACAATTATCCTACATCCCAATAAAAATCATAAAAGGCATGGTAACACACACAACATGTTATTATATATATGGAAAACATAGCATATCATCAAGAGAAAAATATTACGACAACATTTCCAGTGATCAATCATCTAACATAGCCAATAAGCTATAAGAATACTTGTTGTATCTAGTAGAATCAATTGGTTTCACGGGCTATAAAAAACCCACATGTGTTTATAATCAATCATTTCCAAACCAGACAAGACATCAACAAAATTATAACATGGGAAAAAGAATATACAACATCCCGAAATAATAGGAAATATCAAATTAAACATTTATTAATGAATAACTATAATCTTCATCAAGGGTTGAATACCAAACACACCTCAAACCCTCACAGGATGGATCACCTATCAAGTACTTATAAAACAGGTTACAGTTCATCCAGAAATAAATATATAAAATAAACTCAAGAATATTCAATGTCAATATTGTGATTCTAGAATAACAAAACTTACGTACTCCATTAATGTAGTCAATTGTGATGTTTTCAATGGAATGAATGCTAATTAACCAAATATTTTTCTTTATCATAACGGATTTTTAATTCCTTGAAATTTATAAAACAGGACATGGGTGTAGAAAATAATAAATGATCCCTCAATGGAAAATAAATTAATGATTAGATTCAAGAATAAAGATTTATAATGACGATAATTCTTAGAAACTTATTTGAAAAAATCATCATTCTTTAAGAATCATTCTCAAATCAATGAGATTATATTGAATCATTGAAGCCTATATAAATATATCATTGAATAATCAATTAATTGATTTTATATCATAAAATAACTATTAAGAAGATTTATAGGATAATTATTTCTATACACTTGACTAAATATATCTCATTTTAGATGATAGATATTGATTCAATCAAGAAATACATTCAACATGCTAGATATTCAATTGATTTATGAATAATGAGAGAAAACATCATAGTAACATCATGTAATTCGCTGATCTAACATTGATCCCTGGTCATTTATCAATGAAGAAGAAGGATATGGAATGATTCTTAGAATATATTACCACTCCATCATCATTAAGTCATTCCAATGTTTACAGAGCAAGGAGTGGTGAATGAGAGAGTAAAAGAGGTAGGTGGAGGGATTTTATATCATTATTAGGTGCATAGGGTTTAGAATTAATTGTTAAATGATGGTTTAATTTTTTTGAATTAAGTTCCATGGGGTGAGTGTGATTCAACCCTAGACATGGAACACTAGAAGGCTGATGCTTGGCCACTAGTTGTATGTTGATCCTAGAAGAATGAAGGATATTCCATTTTATCCATCAAAAGGCTATTGGATCCCCACAAGTTTAACGGCGGGGTATATAGAAAAATTGTGACCCACTAGAACCCCACATGTTGTCCGCTGTGTTGTATAATCTATTAAATGACAATTATTTATCCACCCCAAGGATATTCCCTCATCGAATTTTCTGGTTTTAGTGCCTTGACACTCAATCACAAAAAACTATCCTTTTGATATCCCAGAATAGATAAGATAAAAAACATAAACGAGAAAATTATAAAGTCAAAATTGGTTTCATTTAACTCTTTATAAATAAACTGAGGGGAAAACAAGGGGTTTCATATGGACTCAGAAAAGGAAAAAATAATAATTCCATCAATAATCATGATAGATATACCTATGGAACAGAAATGGACATCTAAAAGAATTATGTAATGTTCTAGGAAAATAAATTTTATTCAAGATAATAATGTTTTTGGTATTTACAGTTTATAGATAAATTGTTTATGATTATGTAAATAATTACCCAAATAAATCAATTAGTAAAACCCAGGTGAACACCCTTCAATCAAAGGAAAAAAAATTAAGGTATTCATAATAGAATGGAATTGACTGAAAATTTAGGGTCACACCTAGTGGATGATTAGGTATGACAAAGGAATTAATAGATCATTCCTACAAAATAAAATGACCTTACATAAGTCACCCTAAGAAAGAGGTGGATGTGTACATTAGAAGAACATACTTAATCAATCAATATTCACATAAATGGATATGGATTTATATGAAACAATTTTAAGAGAATGTGGAAAAAACAATTTGAAAATTAGCAAAATACATGATATTTCTATTAATATTTTTGAAAAAAATATTTTTTAAATAATATAGATTAGTATTTTATTCTCAAAAACTAGAACATATTATAAATTAAGTATCATTTGAAAATGAAAAATATGGCATGAATAAGCATCAAAATGTAAGATGTTAAGAAAGATTATTTTTTAGACATTGATGAAAATAGCATAAAGAAAACCATAAAATTTTATTTAAAACATTATTAAGAAGATAAAGTAGTATAAAATTACCTATTTCAATTATTGAGGTATAAATAAGGAAATTTTTAAAACAATCCAATGAATTAAAATGTAGAAAAGGGAGGTTCCCAACTATAAAGAAGTGGTAGCATCAGTTTAACTTATAAGAAACGATTTAGAAAAAATACGAGTCAAGGGGAAATGAAATATTTAGGACACATATAAAACTATAGGAATAGAAAATAAGAATTATGAGAGGCTATGTAAAGTATAATGATTCTCTAATGACCTAGACTCTAATATCCTGGATATGGATCCTTAAATTATTACATCCGTAATGATACAATATTAAAATACCACAGAATGAATAATTAAGATGTTTTGGAAGGCTATATTACATACATGATACCCAAATTATATTAATAATAGAAAATAAATTATAATACCAAAAAATGTTAATAAAGATCATATTTTGAAAAACTCATTTAAAGATTTATTCTTTATAACGCGTGGAATGGAAAAAAATATTGGTCATCTCAAATTATTATAAGGAGTTAAATATGGTAGAGCCTAACTTGAAATAAATTATGAATAATTGATATGTAAAGGTAAAATAACTGAACATACACATTCCATTTAATCAATAATCTGAGAATGACATCAATCCATATATTTTGTTATAGTGAAAAATAACTAGATAATAGTAATTGAATTATTGATACATGAAATGATTAATTATTGTAGTTAATGTATCTGACACATGAACCACTACCATTAAGAACATTCATTATATCGTTTAATCTAATGGTAAAAACAAGTTTCATGATAGACAATTTGTATCGTCTCATCAGAATACCAATGCATTGAGGGGATATCTATAACCATGCCCCACCTATTTCTTCCAATCTAATAGATTACTCAAATATAGAATAATTAATTTAGTTATTAAAAAATTTTAATTATCATAAAATATATATCTTTCATAATTGATACAGATTTAATATTATTTCCCTAGTTAATAAAATTTATTTCAAAGTAAACTCTGTATATAAAATGGTATACTCCTTGAGTAATAACCATATTCGTGGTGTAATACACACACACATATATATATATTTAAGATAAATTACATTTATAATGTATAATTATAATAAATAAAACAAAGGGTAAATATATACACCTATGAATATAAATTAGGTTTATAATATTAATATATGTCTGCATGAATTAAAACTGAGATGAAGTCCCTTAGAAAGATCATTTCATTAACCAGATGAGTAGATTATGTGTATTCACTATAAATAGACATAAAAAAGTGGAAATAAAAAATTGTATAATCAAAATTAATTTCACACATAACATGAGTGTGTCATAATCAATTAATTAGAAGTTTAACCCACTGAATGAAAATTGAGATACGAAATCCCATACCTCTGTTAATGAGTTGAAATGCATGCATGATAAAAGTAATATTTATCAATTAAAAAATTTAATAACATGAAGATAATGATATTCATGATATGATATGTCAAAATTAATCATAAACTTCACACCAAATAAATAAGTGATGATTAAAAAATATTTCTCACAGAAGTAGATATGAGAGGATAAACCCCTACCCCCACTTCCCTTTAGTGTAGAAATATTTAACCTCCTACATAATGGTTTGGATAATTTTATTAACTCTGTATAAAAATTTATCCATATATATGGTTCCATATGGTATGATTTTATGACATATTATGACCCATTCATTAATAATATTACATTATTTTCATGGTTTTAGATGCGTTTGTTTCATGGTTTCACGATCAGATCATTTGGGTATAATGATGGTTGTTCTTATAAATTATGATTAAAAATCTAGAATAGTAATGAAATTTTATTAATGGACTTCCAGAATTTATAAATTTCGTATATATAATTACATTTCTTATTTTGGTAGAATAATTTTAAAAAAATTTAATGATAAATGCTTAGTTTATTTTTGGTGGGTTTTCTAAACATCACAATCTAGTATCATTTTATTTTATATTATGAGTACATATTAGTTACAAAGCATGAAATAGGTTATAATATACCTATTAAAATATTATGTAACCAGAATATATTTTTATGACTATCCATGAACGTGGTAATGAAAAACGAACAGAATCATTATTCATGGAGGTGATTAACAGGTGTAATTTTGACAACAGTTTCATGAAATTAAATAAGATGAGGTAATTAAATGGATAGGGAAAATATATTCCATTATAAAAATGAAATGACATTATATAAATTATTATAGATTTATTATTCCTTTATGGATAAAATTTATGACGATAAAATTGATGATGAAAATAAAATAAGAGAGGTGTTTTATGAAAATTACCCCTTGAATATCACCTCATTGAAGAACCCCTTGAGGACCGTATATATGGAATTTTTGTTAGTCAAAATGAACTTGTATCTAGAGGTAGTGTAGTGGAGATATTTTGGAACACATTTGGAGATCTTAAATCATAGCAAGGATAAATGGGGTGGTGAGGTGTGTTATTTATACATGAGGAGGGGTTCTTTTAAGTGATTTAATAATGATTATATTATGTTTAAATCCAGCATCATTTGGGTGGAATTAATTAAATAGAATTATGTTGATGATTAATTTTTTAATGGATGGTTATGTTTCATAAAAACCAAAACCACCCACTAAATGATGTAGTTTTTTAGGAATTCTATACCTTTACTTTTTAACTTTAACCAACCTCATTAGTTTACCCATACCATGATCCATCTTTCTTTTAACAAAGTTAAAATTTTTCTTCTACAAAATTAAATTATTAATAATTTTAACCTTATGACTCAAAATATCGAATCAATCTTACCTAAATAAATTTATATAATTGGAAAAATTAATTTTAAAATTATTCCGACAAATGATATTAGAACACATGGTTTTAATGTGAAAATCTTCAAAAGCTTAAAATGTTTTAATTTTCAAATTCAACATTAAAATTATTAATATTGACTAATTTTTATTGATAGGTGTATTATTTATCTAAATTAACATTAAAACAAATTAAAAATATAACTTATCATTATAAAATATTTAAATGGAAACTCAGTTTTCAATTAAAATTCTGAATTTTTTAATATTTAGTAAAAAACGAAACTTATCAAAAAAATACCAATGAGTTAACCTATGATAATTTTGAAAATAAAATTTCCAAAATAAAATATATTTTGTGAAATTAAATTCATAAAACTGTCAAAATTTTGTTTTTAAATATGTGCGCTATCAAATGGAAGAAAAATTACGTCAGAAAAATATTTGTTTTTATGCTTAAAATTGGATTTATTCTTATATAAACCCTATCAAAAATATTGGATGAATTTAATTTTTTTACTGAATGTATAACAAAAAAAATTACATTTTTACCTTTCCCTATCAGTGATTAATTAAATTTAATATGATAATATTTTATTGTGGGTAATTTTTTTTTATAAAAACACATCCTTTATATTAATTTTTTTTTTATATTTTCATTTCTAACTAATATGTATCCAAAGAAAAATTTTATAAATACATGTAAACTATATTTTCATAATTTATTTAATCTCATTCATTCCCTTCATTCCAATAGCTAGGTGGTAACGGTAATTGTAAAATAGCAATATTTAGTAGTATATCACAGTTCAATTAAGTTTGGTATTGGGTGTAAAATAAGCTATCAAAGAGTTTAAATTTAAAAATTTACAATTCATAAAATCATTGGGCCTTAAAAATTATTTTGGTAAATTATTTTTCAAGAAAAATTCTAACATGAAAATATTTTTTAAAACTAAACACTTAGTGTTCGTGTAATATTTTGCTCAAAACCACATTCATGTTGGGTATCCTTTGAATTGTTGTCCATTTAAATAAGGAAAATGATATAATTTCTAAAACCCCATATATATGGAAAAATAAATTCATTAGGTATTATCCAAACCATATTAAAAATATCATTGTGCACGTTACGAAATAAGTGTCAGGAAATTAAATTTGAAACAAACAACCCATTACATTATTTCATTACATTGTCATATAGACTCTAAGATCCTATATAAAAAACATAAATATCTTAATAACTAATTTAATAACGTTTTTAATATAAATAACCTTATATAAAATTCATTTATAATTATTCCCTACATTTATATGGCATATACATTACCTTTTTTCTTTGTTGGGTGTGGTTAATCTTGATCATTTTACAATAGTTTCGTAATAGTAGTGTTGTTATTAATTATTCCACAAAATTTTGTCACTAAAATTTCATTAAATTTACTTTAATTTAATAATTATAATTATTCATGAAGTCAAAATTTCATTTCATGGTTAATATAGTCTTTATCATTGAAAATGAAATAGACAATGATCATTTTTCTGCGATTTTAAACTATGAAGGATTTTTTCTTAGTTAATTTGTTTTATATTGATTTTTATTTTCTAAAAATAAATAAATAAATAAATAAATATAATGTATTATACCATTAATTAATTTTTCATATTCATCCACGATATAATTTCATAGCATTGTTCCAGTGTGTGGTTAAACTGACCCAAAAATGGACATACCCTACTTAATGGATGATTATGAGGTGATGTAGTAAAAATATGATTTCATTATTAGTATAATGATAAAATTTTGTTTTTATTTCAGTGATATATTAAGTGGTAAATTTATTTTAAGAATCAATGGATATAAAAATATTATAGAATTTGAATTAACGATTTTCGTATTAGTATGCTTGTTTTGAAAAATTGAATTATCTTTAATAATTTGATGATATTATAATTTATTAGTTATAAAATTTTTTATAATATAACCATAATTATATTATAAAATTATATTTATTTATTAAACACATTCTAATTTCCATCCATGTAAGTCGTCGATGAAATGAAAAATGAAATCCAATCACCCCGTTGGATTGGTAATCCACACATACAAATGGATGATGATTTTCGCATAAAACATGTGTAATTAATAATATTTTTTATATTTTATGAATATAATATATGTTATAATTATTAAAATCATTTATTAAATTCAATAATAATACCATACATGTATGGTGGTCATGGAAAAAAGGGAAATGTTTTATGGAGGTGGTAGTTTTTTTACACAAAAATGTTGTTTTCTATTTTCTTTGGGAAATAATGAAAGTCTGGTTGAATCATAAGAAATTATTATAATAAAATTCAAGAATAAAAAGGATTCTTGTTTTATTATTTTGATATTGTGATAATATATTTTTGAAATAATAAATTCACATAAAGAAAAAAGAAAACATGAAGAAGTGGTTAAAAATATATACCTCACTTCTTAGGATACCTCTTTTGCGAAGGGGTTAAACAATTGAATAATAGTATTTTAGGAATAAAATAACCTCATTAATGTTTATAGGAGTGTTTAGGACAGTACTTTGGGGAGTATTATGGTGATATAAGTTGGATTTTTGTGCAAGGGGAAGTGAAGAGAAGAGTGTCACTTTTTTACCTAAAAATTAGTGACATTTTTGTAAATACTCAAAATGTTTCAATAACGGAAAGTCACTACCAAGGAAAATGGACCCAAAATTGAAAAATAATATAGATTAAAATATATAAGGTTTATCCATGCATCAAAAACACAATTAAAACATGTTTTTATCATTCCCGCCCCTTTACCTCATAGGATAGTAATTTTTACCAATTTGGTTTTCAACACTACAAATAGTTTTTTTATCTCATATTTATAATTTATTCCCAAAAATGATCCTTATTATATAATATGGAAATAATTATATGGAATATAAATTAATTTTTTTCCTATTTTTTTAATTTATAAAAATTAAATTTAAAATTTAAAATTTATATTGTATTTAAATTTTTTTTAAAATAAAACTCATGTTCATAAATTTAATATATTGGTTTATAAATTAAAAAATAGTTATATATATATAAAGTCACATAAAAAATAATATAACTAGTTTTAGATAAATTCTTCATAAATTTCTAATTCATACTTATATACAAACATTGTCAAAACATTCGTGTAATTAGAAATTTTTTTTTTCACTAAACACCTAAAAAATTATATTTTTTAGAAAAATATAATAAATTAATTCTAAGATAATTTTGTAAAATGAAATCAAATAATGAATTGTTTTTTTCTATTTTATATACTTTAATTTATAAATTTATCATTTGAATGAAAATAAAAAAAATCATGAGAATATTATTTATTGAAAATTGTTGTTTTTAAACATTAAGTGATCTTAGTATTATTCCATATAAATATGAAAATTAAAAGATGTTAATATTTTAGTTCATATATATTATTTTAACATTTTAAAATTTAATCTACTAGAATAAAATAGAAAATCCTTTACAATAATCTCTTTGAAATAAATACCACTTTTACTTAAGTATACATTAACAAATACCATTAATTATTTATCTTTTAAAATTTAATTTTACTACCCCATTGATATTAAAATATTTATTTGAATATATATATATATATATATAATATCAAAATTTAATTGTAACTCCCTAAGATTTCATAGTGCATTATTTTTTAAAAGTAATTCATTAACTTGCACTACACGCAACACAGAGTTTAAGCACACAACGACATACCAAACTAGACGTTCAAAAGTGGTTATGAATAGTATTAACTGAATATTAAACATTATAAAATCCTTATGATTTTAGAATCCATATTATGAGTTTCTTATACATAATTTAAGTGGAAATTCATTTTTTTCAGATAAAAGATGTATTTTTTAAAAAATGCACCTTTACCGACTTTTAATGGTGAACTATTTTTAAATCCAGTATTTGAAACCTTTATATATTTAATTTGAGAAAATAAAATTCTTCTTAGGATCTGGACATAACAATTTAGTTAAAATAAAAGTTTGGTGTTTTTCTGATCACTTTCATATTTGGGTGAATAGTGAAAATTTCTAAATTTTAATTAAAAAAACATTTTTAATCGAAATAATTAATAGTGATAAATTATGAATTTGAGAGATTTGAAGGTATAATTAGATTTTATTTTTACCATTTAATACAATGTTGGTTATTGGACGTAATTTCACATTTAAACTGGACATAAGCATGTGTCAATCTTTTGATAGTTATTATTTCGTAAAAACACAGTTTTTGTTTTGACAACATGAATTGATTTTAAATTAATTTCAGGAACTTCTATGTTTTGAATTCAGAAAAATAGATTACATATTTAGAATCAGGATGTACAAATTTTATAAAAAGGTAACTTTTATTTTTAGACATTTTGAATATTACTTTGGTAAATATTTTTATTTAAAAGGGTTAAAGAGTGAATCTGGAAAATAAGGGTAACAAAATTATATTCTAATAATATTAAATTACACTAAAACGTGTTCTAACCATATTGGATGATACATTTCCGACCATGGGAATCTTTGGGTCTATTTTGGGACCCCATGGAGCCACTTGTAAGTGATAATGAAACTTTATATTAATTAAGTTAAAGTAAATACCGAAATGACATAAGCATATATCTTATTGAATTTTTTTTACATAGGGTTATATATGTTATATTTTAGACTATAAATATTAATTAGAAATATAAAATGATTTCCTACATAATGGTATTTAATTTAAAATTTTTAGACATTGAATAATTAAGTTTATTTATGACACAATATTGATTCAATATTTTCATTATTAATGAATGAATCTAATAATTGGTGTTACAAATGTTGAAATAAATATAATTTTAATGTCTTGATGACATCCAAAAATTTTATTGGTTTATATGACATGTTGTAATTAATTAAATGAATTTGGTTTGATTTAATAAAGTTGTTAAGACCTTAACAAAAATCAATTATTAAATAGTGTCAAAATTGACATAAATGAGTTTTTACAACAAATATTATATTATTAATTGATCTTATATTCCTAAAAATCTAAGTTTCGGCCAAATAACTTATATAATTATAGTTTTATAATTAGTGGAACACTTGGGGGTCTCTTGGAATTATATAGTATGTTTCTTAACTATATAATATAAAAATAAAAGAGACATGGTAAATGTCAAACTATTAAACTAAGAGTTAAATAAAAAATATAATGTTAATATAGTGACCCAAACCTATCTAAAACCTATTGGTTGAGTGGTTTTCTGCCTATCCCCACTTTATAATTTAAATAAGTCACTTTGGAGACATTAAAAACCGAATATTAATTTATTATAAAATAATATTTCTTGTTTTTCCTAAGGTGCCCCTCACCCCTCTTATAAAAGGGCACTCCTACTTCTCACTAATTCACACAGTCAAAGCCATTTGGCTCGGCAAAACCTGGTCCATATATCCTTTCAACTTCACTCACTTCAACCAAGAGTCCTTAGTTTGATCAGAAATGTAACATCCTAGGTAAATAATGAATAATACATTTTCCTATTTAATAATATTTATGAATTAAATATTAATTTTACTTTAAAGGGGTTGATATGTTCTATTGTGTACGCGATATGCAATAAAGAGTTTTTTTTTGAAATTTTACATTGCACACTAGTAATATAATAATATTATTTTAAATGGTAGTTAGCACGTAGCCGTTGTATTGGCGGGAATGAATAATAATAAATAAAATAGGATTATATATGTTTGTTAAATGTTTTTATATTTATCCAATAAAAGATAAATGCTTAAAATAAGAAAAGAATTCAATTTTAGGCATAGATACTCAAATATTCACTAAAAGGTCGAACTATAGCCTTTTGAAGGAGAACCCTATTTAAATATAGTTTTTCTCACTCTTATACATTCTATTTGACCAAATAAAATTCTTCTTTAGAATTGGGACATCAAAATTTACTTTGTGTAAATTTTTGGTATTTTTCCGATAAAGTTCATTTTTAATGAATAGTGAAAAATGTTGTATTTTAATTCAAAACCTCTTTTTAATCTAATTTGTTTATATAATTATATTATCGTTTTAATTGGTTTTAAAGTGAAATTAGAATATATTTTTACCATTTAATCTAATTGTGGTCATTGGAATTAATTTCATTTTGAAATTGGACTTAAACCAGTACCAATATTTTGATATATATTGTTTCATAAAAACACACTATTTGTTTTGACAGCGGGGATTAATTATTGAATTGATTAATGAAACTTATATGTTTTGAATTTTGTAAAATAGATATCATTTTTTAATTCAGAATATCAAATATATCTTAGGGTGAATTTTTGGTATATTTCTGAAAAACTTAAATTTTTGATGAATAGTTAAACCACTAAGTGGCAGTTAAAAATACTGATTTTTCGTTTAAATGAAACATTTCCACTTCTGTGATTTTATTTTAAAAATTCTAACATACATGGTTGTCATTAGGATAGAAAATTTGGTACAATGGGATTAAAATAAATTTTTAGTGAATAGTAACTTTTAAGTTTATTAATCGCGATTAGAGGTAATTAGTGTAATTTAAGGAAAAAATAATGTTATAATAATACTAAATTACCGTGAAACATGTCCTACACTTATTCGATGTGTCATGGCTGACCAAAAAAATCCATGGGTCAACTTGGGGACCCCATGGAGCCACTTGGGTAAGAAAATGACATTAACAACTTCTTATTTAAACTTAAATTAAAAATGTCACAAACATGTGTTCTTTTACTAAAACACTTTTTACATGGGGTTATACAAGTCATAATTTTTACTATAAATATTCATTGAGAATATAAAAATATTTCCTAAATCATAGTATTTTTTTTAATTTTATACATTAAATAAATTAAATTATTTATGAAACAATGATGATGCAGCGATTACTTCATTATTTAACGATTTAAATAAAATGAAAAGATAATGTAAAATATAAGACCTAAACATGTCAAAAACTTATTGTATGGGTGGATTTATAACTCTTATAACCTTATCCTATAAATATATAATTTTTTGACCTTTAAAATCCGAAATTCATTTTATAATAATGTAACCTTTTATAACATTTCAAGAGTGCCCCTCCTCTCCTCTTATAAAAGGCCCCCACCTCTACCACCTTACCCACACCTCTCAAGCCTTTGGCTCGACCAATATCTTCTCATTTTATCTCTCAACATCCCTCTCCTTATCCTAGAGGCCTTACCTTTGGCAGAAACCTCTTCAAGAAACACTTTTGGTTCAAACCAAGAGTAGTTACCCGATTTAAAGGTAATGTCTTCACTTGTGTTCTTTTGTTTTATTTTGCTTCTCCAACCACATAAAATCATTTTATTCTTTTCTTTTGTAAAAAAACAACTATCTTAAATATACTAGGATGTTTTTATATGAAGGATTATAGCTACACTTACACACACCATCTTCTAATGGTTAAAAAACATACTGTTTCTGTGGATGGCGAATTTCTGCCTCACGAAACGATGATTATTCAATATTATTTTAACACATTTCATGGAGGCCATTAAGATGTAACTATATTTATATATTATATATATTATTTTTATGTTTTCCTTATTCTTTTGTATTTTTCATTTTTGGCATAGCGTTATGGTTTCCATTACGGGAAAGCAAGATAATTTCATTTTAGGAAGTGCGGACTACCGCCCCCTCAAAGTGATTTGATTTTTAATGCCATATGTGGGACACATAAAGGATGGAGTTAATGATATTATATATGATATTATAATGGAATTATAATATTCCTTTATATCCTTATGATTTCACTCCATTAAATACGACATAGAAATTAAAGTAGCGTTCATACGTACGTATAGCTTACCGGCTCCATGAACGGTGCATTTCATTTCTTAACTCTAAATTTTATTTACTATTATAAATACACGTATATGATGGAAATATATGATATATATGATATCCAAATCATGAATACCATTCTGGATATAATGAACCTTTGACCACGTGAACAACATGTAATTGTAAGAAGTCCATTTTTGACTTAAGAACTAAATACCGAAAAATAGTATTTATTAACTTAAATGATTACATAATGTTTATAACATGGAAATAAGTTATATAAAAGGAATAATAAACTTGAAAAAGGTTCTTAAGAAAGTATAAATTAACTTTAGTTTATTATTCAGGAGATTAAAGAGCGATCGAGTCAAGTTGGACACGAGGTAGGGGACTTCGTCTCAATCTCCTTTCATTGAGGCATATTTTGTTATAATACAAGAATTTCTTTTGTACAGTGTATAAACCCCATTGAATTTTAATTTTATACAAAAAGAATATTTTTCTACAAAGTGTTTTACAAAATGAAAAAAAGGAATGTTTCTTTTAACGCACGCGGTGACAACGACCTTTTCCGCTGCCGCAAGTGTTATTTGGACTTCGGCTTCCACAACAACACATAATGTTTTTAAAAGTAAATAAATACCATATACTCATTTATGTATTATGGTATTGAAAATGGTTTTTATAATGGATTTTTTATTTAAATATATTTAAGTGATATATTGTGATTAAAATGTAGAAATGTTTTCTTTCCATTATATATTTTTATGTCTTATGATTTTATAATGGTACTTGGACATTTGACTGGTGGTTACGTGATAAAAAATATTAAGGGTGGTGCCGTGAATACCAGGATGGGTGGTTACGTTATAACCTCCAATTCATTGGGTATGTAAGTCGGCCATATGGCTATTCCATTAAGTGATATGTATGGAAGTTGACCGTATGGTTATTCCATTTAAGTACGTTTATGTCCCAAGTTAGCTTTATACATTATGTGTTATATTTATGGGTTTTATGTGAATATTTTGATTAAAAAAGGGTAAGTAATGATCTTTTATTCAGTGAAGAGTTTTTACAACTTTATAAAGGTGAAAAGTATTACTTTGATAAAGTATTCTTGGTTTACTGGTTGTTTTGAAAAACTAACGGTTTTCCTTCTTTGTGTATCCCTTACTGAGCTTTTTATTCTCACCCCACATTTTTTGAAATGTTTTTCACAGGACTTAATGTGGAATAGGGTCAGGGATGTGATCAAGGAAAAGTTATGATGTCTAAAACATGGAACAAGACATGTTTCTTTTTAAGAGTTTTTATTTTATGGAAAATTCGTAGAAGTGTCTACTTTGTAATCTTTTAAGATGTAATAGTTATGTATTAATAATCTAAAACTCTAAACCTGAAAAGATTGTCAATGTGAATTATTCATTTAATTCAATATTAAGTAAGGTTTAAGGTCGAGGCCTAATAGTTGGTATCAGAAGTCAGTTTAGACAAATTTAGGAGTTAGAAAATAGTTAAATTATAAATTAATTTATGGTATTATTGAAATTATAAAGCATTTAAAGAGTACCATGTTGCTTCACCGAAGATATTTCTACGTTCAGAATTGTTTTCTGTAGAGGAAACAAGGCACCTATGTTGGGACGACATCAGGAGGAAGACAAACTTCCAAATCAGCAACCTGAGATGGTCAGAATTGGAACTGGACAGTTTGTTGTAGGGATGACAGAGTTGACTTAGGCTATAAACGGTGGTGGTATCCATGAACGAGGTCAGCCAGTTCAACCGCAGAGGAACATGTCCGTGGTGGAACATTTTACGAGGAAACATCCCCCATCATTCAGAGGATCATCTGACCCTATTCTAGATGAAGGGTGGATTAAAGCACAGGAGAAGATTTTTGATGTCTTGGGGTGTTCAGAACATCAAAAGGTTCATCTTGCTATTTACCATTTTGAAGTTGAAGCTGATCAGTGGTGGTCGATGGTGAAAAATATCAGGGATAGGGATGAGATTGATGATCTTCATTGGGACGAATTCAAAGGTATGTTTCTTGAGAAATATTTTCCTAAGGTGGTTCGTCTTATGATTGAAAAACAATTCCATGAATTGAGGCAGGAGGATGAATCAGTGGCTACTTATGAAGAAAAGTTCAGTCGACTGGAAAGGTATGCTCCAAATTTCATACGAGATCTTGATAGTAAAATCAACCATTTTTACTCATGGTTAATGAAAAATTATCGAAGGGAATTAGCTTTTAGTGAGTTCAAAAGTTATGAGAAACTTGTTCGATGTGCGGAGAAGGTGGAAATGGAGTTTTCCGATGATCAGGTATTCTTTGACAAACAACAGAATAAGAGGTCCAGTTGGCAGGCAAAGGGGAAGAATTCATCAAAGAAACAAGGAGGTAAGAAAACCAAATATCTATCCCATGAGAAGTGTGGTAAAATGCATCTTGAATATTGTTTATCCATGTAGGGAAAGTACTTTCGGTGTGGTAAGTCTGGTCATATTGCTCGTAACTGTAAGGAAGATTATCAAGTAGGCAATGGAAAGCCAACGGTAAGATGTTTTAAGTGTAATGAAATGGGTCAATATGCAAATGAGTGTCTAAAGAAGAACTCAACTGGGGGAAATCAGCCAGACTACAAGCAGAAAGGGGTGGTGAAATCCCTTGCAACTACTTCAAAAGATGTTGGTCCATCGAATGAAGTAGTATCAGGTACACTGTTTAGTTGTTCAGATTATGCCAATGTGTTGTTTGATTCTGAGCTACACATTATTTCATTTCTGAGAAGTTTTCTAGTAAATAGGGAATTCCATCTCAAGATATGAATCCTAAACTTATGGTAAAAACACCCGGAGGGAACGTTGAGACAAAAAGAAATTATAAGAACCTTACTATCCTAGTGTGCGGAAAGAATATATCTGCAAACCTTATTGTTTTGCCTCTATTAGAGTTTGATATTATTTTGGTCATGGATTGGATTTTTGTTTATCATGCTAGGATTGACAACAGTTCTAAAGAAGTTTCTTTTCAGAATGATTTTCAGATTTTGTACAAGAATTAACCCTTGATTTTGATAACATATCAGGATGTTGAGAAACTAGTAAAATATGGAAATGAATGTTACCTTGCACATATTGGTGAAAATAAAGGAACTGTTTATATTAAAGATGTTCAAGTGGTAAATGAGTATCTTAATGTTTTTCCTGATGAGTTTCCTGGTATTATTCATGACCGGGAAGTTGAATTTACTATTGACTTAGTTCCTGATTCTAATCCAATTTCAAAACCCCCTTATCGAATGGCACAAGTTTAAATTTTAGAGTTAAAGATGAAATTGCAGGAGTTATTAGATAAAGGTTTCTTTCAACCTAGCACATCATCATGGGGTCCTTCTGTCTTGTTTGTTAAAAAGAAAGATGGTTCAATGAGACTTTGCATTGATTATAGAGCCTTGAATAATACCACTGTAAAGAATAAGTATCCTTTGCCTCATATCGATGATTTTTTTTGATCAGCTCCAGGGAGCTCAGTATTTTTTGAAGATTGACTTGAGATCGTGGTACCATCAGTTGAAAGTAAAAGAAGCAGACATTCTGAAGACTGCATTTCATACTAGATATATCCATTATGAATTTTTAGTTATGCCTTTTTGGTTAACCAATGCACCTAATGTATTCATTGATCTTATGAATCAAATTTACTATGAGTTCTTGGATAAGTTTGTGGTTGTTTTCCTTGATGATATTTTGGTGTTTTATAAAAGTAAATAGGAGAATGAAAGTCATTCAAGGGTTATCTAGAAAAACATAAAAGAAAATAAACTGCATGAAAAATTTAGTAAGTGTGAGTTTTGGTTAAAACAATTTCTTTCCTGGTTACATTTTTGCAAAAAAATGGCATAATTGTTGATCATGCTAAAACAAAAGTTTTTGAAGAATGGACAAGACCCACAAATGTAACCGAGATCCGTAGTTTTCCTGGTTTGTCCGGTTACTACCGAAGGCTTGTTGAAAATTTTTCATGGTTATCTAATCCAATGACTAAGCTAACTCAGAAAGGTGTTAATTTTATCTGGACAAAAGAATGTGATGATTGTTTTCAGGAGTTGAAAAAAAGATTGGTGAATTCTCCAGTTTTGGCACTTCCTTCCAGGAATGGTGAGTTTGTTATCTACAGTGATGTTTCGTTGAAGGGACTTAGTTTTTTCCTTATGCATAATGATCAGGTAATTGCATATGCTTCACTTCAGTTGAAAACTCATGAGGTAAATTACCCTACACATGACTTGGAATTAGCTGTTGTTGTTTTTTCTCTAAAAATTTGGAGGTATCATTTGTATGGTGTAATGTGTAAAATATATACTGATCAAAAAATGTTTAAATTATATATTAACATAGAATGAATTGAACATGAGACAGAGGAGATGGCTAGAATTAATCAAGTATTATGATTGTACAATTCATTACCATCCTGGAAAAGAAAATAAAGTGGCTGATGCTTTGAGTCGAAAAAGCAATGCTTCATTAACCATGCTACGTTTGGAACGAGATCCATTAGTTTTTGATTTGATGAACTTTGTAATAGATGTTGTTGGTGCAAGAAGTTATTCTATTTTGTTTCAGGCTTCAGTGAGATCATCTCTATCAGACAAAATTAAGCAAGCGCAGAAGAAAGACAGTGGGTTTCAGAAAAAGGTAGAGCTAGTTCAGAAGGGAAAGTTGCCTGAATTTAACGTTGATAATGATTGTTTTTTGAGGTTTGAGAACAGATTATGTGTGCCTTGTGATTCACAGTTGAATAATGAGTTGTTATGTGAGGCTCATAGTTCCCCATTTTCAGTTCATTCTGGCAGTACTAAGATGTACATAGATCTGTGGGAGTATTACTGGTGAGATGGAATAAAAAGAGATATGCTGATTTTACTGTGAAGTGTTTGACTTGTCAACAGGTTAAAGAAGAGTGGCAGTTAACAAAAGGGATGCTTTAGTCATTACTGGTTCCAGAGTGGAAATGGGAAAATATAATCATGGACTTTGTTGTGGGATAACCAAAGACATCTCTAGGTAAAAATGAAATCTGGGTTATTGTTGATCGATTGACTAAATTTGTCCATGTACATCCTATTTGAGATATATTATATCTAGATTAACTTTCTTATTTGTATCTTAAAGAGATAGTCTGGTTGCATGGAGTTCCCCTCTCCATTTTATCTGATGATGATACCAGGATTACTTCTAACTTTTGTAAAGGCCTTCAAAAGTCATTGGGTACTGAATTAAATTATAGTACATCTTTTCATCCTCAGTCATATGGGCAGTCAGAACGAACAATTCAGACATTGGAGGATATTCTACATGATTTTTTGATGGATTACTAGGGAAGTTGGGACCAACATCTTTCTTTGGTTGAATTTTTATATAATAACAGTTTTTATTCCAGTATACAGATGGCACCGTTTGAATAATTATTTGGTAAACGGTGTCGAACTCTAGCTTTTTTGGATGAAGTAGGTAAAAGGAAGTTGATGGGACGAGAATTGGTAGAATAGATGGCAGAAAAAGTTCAGTTGATTCAGAAACACATGAGAACAGCTCAGAGCAGACAGAAAAGTTATGCAGACAACAGGAGGAAGGATCTCTCTTTTGAGGTTGGTGATCATGTTATTCTCAAAGTTTCACCTTGGAAAAGTGTGATGCGATTTTCTAAGAAAGGAAAGTTGAGTCCAAGGTTCATTGGACCATATGAAATTCTTGAGAAAGTTAGATCAGTTGTATACTGAGTGGAATTACCTCCGATTTTATCTCAGGTACACAATGTTTTTCATGTTTCGATGTTGAGAAAGTATATGCCAGATCCGTCTCATGTTTTGAGCCCAGAGGTAGTTCAGTTGAAAGAGAATATCTCTTATAAAGAACAACCAGTCCAGATTCATGACCATAAAGAGAAAGTGTTGAGGAATAAGGTAATTAATTAGGTAAAGGTTTTGTAGAAAAACCATATAGTTAAAGAGGCAACGTGGGAATCTGAAAATTCTATGAGGGAAAAATACCCCCACTTATTTTGATAAGTGAATAAAATTGTGAGGACACAATTCCCAAAAGGGGGGAAGGATGTAACATCCCAGGTAAATAAAGAATAATACATTTTTATATTTAATAATATTTATTAATTAAATATTAATTTTACTTTAAAGGGGTTTCTATGTTCGATAGTGTACCCGATATGCAACAAAGAGTTTCTTTGAAATCTTACGTTGCACACTAATAATATAATAATATTATTTTAAATGGTAGTTAGCACGTAGCCGTTGTATTGGAAGGAATGAATAGAAATAACTAAAATATGATTATATATGTTTATTAAATGTTTTTATATTTATCCAATAAAAGATAAAGGCTAAAAATAAGAAAAGAATTCAATTTTAGGCATAGATACTCTAATATTCACTAAAAGGTTGAACTATCGCCTTTTGATGGAGAACCCTATTTAAATATAGTTTTGGCCACTCTTATACATTCTGTTAGACCAAATAAAATTCTTCTTTAGAATTGGGACATAAAAATTTACTTTGTTTAAATTTTTGGTATTTTTTCGATAAAGTTCATTTTTTATTGAATAGTGAAAAATGTTGTATTTTAATTCAAAACCACATATTAAACTAAATTTCTTGTATGATTATATTATCTTTTGAATTGTTTTTAAAGTTAAATTAGAATATATTTTTACCATTTAAACCAATAGTGGTCATTATAATTAATTTCACATTGAAATTGGACTTAAACTAGAGTCAATCTTTTGATATATATTGTTTTAAAAAAACACACTATTTGTTTTGACAATAGGAATTTATTATTAAATTAATTAATGCAACTTATATTTTTTTAATTTTTTATAATAGACATCATTTTTGAATTTGGAATATCAAATATAGCTTTGGGTGAATTTTTGGTATTTTTCTAAAAAACTTCAATTTTTGATGAATAGTGAAACCACTAAGTGGCAGTAAAAAAAACTGATTTTTCGTTTAAATAAAACTTTACCACTTTTGTGATTTGATATTCAAAATTCCGACATACATGGTTGTCATTAGGATGAAAAATGTGGTATAATGGGATTACAATAAATTTTTGGTGAACAGTAACTTTTAAGTTTATTAATCGCGATTAGAGGTAATTAGTGTAATTTAAGGCAAAAATTAAGTTATAATAATACAAAATTACATTGACACATTTCATAACCTTATTGGATGTGTCATGGCCGACCAAAAAAATCCATGGGTTAACTTGGGGACCCCATGGAGCCACTTGGGTAAGAAAATGACATTAATAACTTTTTATTTAAAGTTAAAATAAAAATGTCACAAACATGTGTTGTTTTACTAAAACATTTCTTACATGGGGTTATACAAGACATATTTTAACTAAAAATATTTATTGGAAAGATAAAAATAATTCCTACATCATAGTATTTTTTTATAATTTTTAGATATTAAATAAATTTAATTATTTATGACACCATGATGATGCAGCGATTACCTCATTATTTAACGATTTAAATATAATGAAAAGATATTCTAAAATCTAAGACCTGCACTTGTCAAAATCCTATTGGATGGGTGGATTTCGAACTCGTATCACCTTATCCTTTAAATATATAATTTTGGGACCTTTAAAATCCGAAAATCATTTTATAATAAAGTAACCTTTTATAACTTTCCAATAGTGCCCTTCCTCTCCTCTTATAAAAGTCCCCCACCTCTACCACCATACCCACACCTCTCAAGCCTTTGTCTCTCCCAATATATGCTCATTATATCTCTCCACATAACTCTCCTAATCCTAGAATCCTTACCTTTGGCCGAAAACTCTTCAAGAAACTCTTTTGGTTCAAACCAAGAGGAGTTACCCGATTTAAAGGTAATGTCTTCACTTGTGTTCTGTTGTTTTATTTTTGTTTCTCCAACCCCCTAAAATCTTTTTATTATTTTCATTTTTAAAAAAAGAACAGTACCTTCAATATAATATGATGTTGTTATGTGAATTATTCTAGCTACACTTACACACACCTTCGTCTAATGGTTAAAGAACATACTGTTTCTGTGGATGGCGAATTTCTGCCTCACGAAACGATGATTGTTCAATATTCTTTTATCCCCCTTAATGGTGGCCATTAAGATGTCACTATATTTATATATTATATATATTATGTTTATGTTTTCCTTATGATTCTTTATTTTTCATTTATGGCATACCTTTATGGTTTCCATTATGGGAAAACACGATAATTTCATTTTAGGAAGTACGGACTACCGCCCCCTCAAAGTGATTTGATTCGTCAATGCTATATGTGGGACGTATAAAGGATGGAGTTAATGATATTATATATGATATTATAATGGAATTATAATATACCTTTATATCATTATGATTTCACTCCATTAAATACCAAATAGAAATGAAAGCAGCGTTCTTGCGTACGTACGGCTTACCGTCTCCATGAATGGTGCATTTCATTTCATACCTCTAAATGTTATGCACTGTTATAAATACATTTATACGATGGATATATATGATATATATTATATCTAAATCATGAATATCATTCTGGATATAATGAAACTTTGACGTCATGAACAACATGTAATTGCAAGAAGTCCATTTTTGACTTAAGAACCAAATATCGTCAAAACAGACGTTATTAACTTAAATGATTAAGTAATGTTTATAACATGAAAATAAGTTATATAAAAGGAATAATAAACTTGAAAAATGTTTTTAAGAAAGTAGAAATTAACTTTATTTTATTATTCAGGTGACTAAAGAGGGATCGAGTCAACTCGGACACGAGGTAAGGGACTTCGTCTCAATCTCCTTTCATTGAGGCATATTTTGTTCTAATACAAGACATTCTTTTATACAGTGTATAAACACCTTTGACTTTTAATTTTATACAAAATTAATCTTTTTCTACGAAGAATTTTATAATACGACAAAATGGAATGTTTCTTTTAACATATGCGGTGACAATGACCTTTTCCGCCGCTGCGAGTATTATTTGGACTTTGGTTGTAACGCCCTAACCCCAGCTACCCATAGTCGGTTCATTATTGTGTAACATTGGCATGATCAAAAATGATCATGTCTCGAAAGACTGATTAGTTTAATAGCCTTAAAAACACTAGATACATTCATAGGTATTACATTACATCATAAAGTAAAACAAAAATAAAAAAACATTCTGTCTTCATATCCCCTCATACTATCCCTACAGGTCATTCATAATATACTTCATCACATCCTGGAAAAATTAAAACATTGAAAGTGGGGAGCTCTGATGCTCAGTAAGGATAACGATACAGCAGAAACATTCATAAATAAACATAGATATTTAAGGCAATTTATAACTACAAAAAAGCATTTTAAACTTGAACTTCAGCATAATATGGAAAAAATAAAATTAAATAATGTCATTTACTTATTCACATGGATATTCTACTAGTCGAATAATCTCATGAAATATCAATAACCACTTTCATAATGATGGAATGCATAATTCCAGACTATTAAAACCATGTACCCAAGGCCTCATGCCAAGACTACAAATATTATTTTGTCAAGGCCTCGTGCCAAGACACTAGTTTGTCTCATGAGACCTGCTGATGCATCGAGGAGCTATAGCAGGCTCCACCTGTCACTTATTAAGTCCAATGCATTTCTCATATGAATAGGTTTAAACATATCATAAACCATAACATAATCGTATCACATAAAACGTGCATAAAGGAAACATAACATTTCCACATTTCAAGCACAATATATCAATACAACACATTGAAATTATCAAAACCATTTTCAATACCAAAATAAATGAAAATTAAAACTTGGTATTTATTTTTCATCTAAAAAAAGTTATGGCTTGTAGAGGAAGCCGAAACTCAAATAATGGTCATAGCGGTGGAGAAGTCATTATCGCCGCATATGTACGAGAAGAAAAACATTCCTTTTGGTCATTTAGTAAACGCTTCGTATAAAAAAGATTCCTTTTGAATAAATGTAAAAGTCGAAGGGGTTTGTACACCGTATAAAAGAAAGTTTTGTATAAAATAAAATATGCCTCAATGAAAGGATATTGAGATGATGTCCTTAAAAAGATAATTTTTTAAATAAAATAGATCTATTATGTGTATTCACTATAATTACACATAATGAAAGTCAAAATACATGATAGGACATAATTATATCATGACATAATTTGAAAGTAAGAGATTAACCCAAAGAACGGAAATTGGGTTAAGAAGTTCCCTTACCTCGTGTCTGTCTTGACTCAACCTTTCATTAATCTCCTGAATAATAAACTAGAGTTAATTTATAATTCCTTAGGAACCATTTTCAAGTTTATTATTCCTTTTATATCACTTATTACCATGTTACGAATAATATGTAATTTTTTATGTTAATAACGGTCGTTTTGTTGATCTTTGGTACTTGAGTCAAAAATAAACTTCTTATAATTACAAGTTGTTCATGTGGTAAAATATAAATTATGTACAGAATTGTATTCATGATTTATATATCATATATATCCAGTATATACATTCATTCATAATATTATGTAACATTTAGAGGTAAGAAATGAAATGCACCGTCCATGGGGACGGTAAGCCGTACGTACGCATGAACGCTACTTTCATTTCTATTGCATTTTTAATGGAATGAAATTATAATTATATAAAGGTATACTATAATTCCAGTATAATATCATGTATAATATCATTTACTCCATCCTTTATTCGTCCCACATATGGCATTAATGATTCAAGTCACTTTGAGGGGGCGGTAGTCCGCACTTCCTAAAATGAAATTATCGCGTTTACCCATAATGGAAATCATAAAGGTATGCCATAAATGAAAAATAAATAATCATAAGAAAAACAAAAACATAATATATATCATATATAAAAATATTTTCATCATAATGGCCACCATGAGAGGTGTTAAAAGAAGATTGAACAATCATCGTTTCGTGAGGTAGTAATTCACCACCCACAGAAACAGTATGTTCTTTAACCATTAGACGAAGGTGTGTGTAAGTGTAAATAAAATAATTTCATAAAAAAATCCAATTATATTTAGGATACTGGTGTTGTTACAAAAGAGAATAATAAAAAGAGTTTAGGGGGATGGAGAAGCAAAATAAAACAAAACAACGTAAGAGAAGACATTACCTTTAAATCAAGTAACTCTTTCTGATTTGAGCCAAAGGCATCCTTGGGATGAATTCTGCACAAAGTGAGGCTTCTATGAGTAAGATAGGAAAGTTGAGAGAGTATTTGGGTAGAGGTTGTCCGAGCCAAATGTATTTGAAGGTGTGAATAAGGTGGTAGAGGTGGGAGCCTTTTATAAGAGAAGAGGAGGGGCACTCTTGGAAAGTCATGAAATGCTACTTTATTATATAATGAGTTTCGGATTTTAAATGTCCCAAACTTATATATTTCTAGGATAAGGTGATAAGGGTTATAAATATACTCATCCAATAGGTTTTTGACTAGTGTAAGTCTTAGATTTTACATTATCTTTTAATTTTATTTAGATCGTTAATTAATGAGGTAATCGCTACATCATCATGGTGTCATAAAACATTAAATTTATTTAATGTATAAAAATTATAAAAAAATATCATGATATAGGAAATATTTTTATCTTTCCAATGAATATTTATAGTCTAAATTTTAACTTATATAACCCCATGTAATAATTGTTTTAGTAAGACAACACATGTTTCTGACAATTTTATTTTCACTTTAAATAAAAAGTTATTAATGTCATTTTCATACCCAAGTGGCTCCATGGGGTCCCTAAGTTGACCCATGGATTTTCATGGTCGGAAGTGACTCATAAAAAAAGTTTAGTACAAGTTTAAGGGTATTTTCATATTTTTATAATATCATATTTACCTTAAATTTCACTAATTACCTTTAATCGCGATTAATAAAACTTTAAAGTTACTGTTAACCAAAAAATTATTTTAATCCCATTAAACCAAATTTTACATACTAATGACAACCATGTATGTCGGATTTTTGAAATTCAATTAATTTAAGTGGTAAAGTTTCATTTAAACGAAAAATTAGTTTTTTTAACCACCACTTAGTGGTTTCATTATTCATCAAAAATTGAAGTTTTCAGAATAATGCCAAAATTTCACCGTAATCTATAATTGATATTCCGAATTAAAAAATGATGCCTATTTTAAAAAATTCCAAACATATATGTTGCATTAATTAATTTTATAATTAATTCACACTATCACAACAAATAGCGTGTTTTTAAGAAACAATATATATCAAAAGACTGACAATTGTTTATGTTCAATTTCAAAGTGAAATTAATTCTAATGACCACCATTGGATACAATGGTAAAAATATATTCTAATTATACTCTAAAACCACTCAATAGTATAATTTATCACTATAATTTATGTTTATTAAAAAAGTTATTTTTTATTACTTTTTACTATTCATAAAAAATTGGATGTTCTCAGAAAATTACAAAAAATTCAACATAGGTTAATTTCGGTATTCAGAATACAAAAATGAAGTCCATTTTGAAATAGAAAATTTATTTAATTTCAAAAATTGGGTATTAATATTCATAACTTCTACTTTGATTGGTCGCGGTGTGTTAGAACTCGAGGTTGCGTACAACACACCCTGCACTATTATTCAAAAAGATGCGTACCATGAAAGATTGGGGTGTTACATTCTCCCCCCTTCAATAAATTGTGTTCTCGCAATTTGAAATTTTTTTGAATATAAAAGGTTGAAAATTGAAAATACCTTTGTGGAAAACCCACATCGGAAATAAGGTTAATAAAAATATAAATTTAAAAGAAAGAAAGAGAAGTACAAAGGTCACCCGAGATAGCCCATACTAGGATTATATAAAAATATGGATATGGAGGAAAAACAAACCATCAAGGTCTGATGGAGAGTTGTAGAAAACAAGATTAGGATAAAGTTAACCACAAGAAAATCACAAACTTGTGATTGGTTAAATGGTACTTCAATCCCCAGTTGGAAAAGTTAACCGAAAACGTTTTTGTTTTAAGTTACCTTTTATAAAGTTGAGGAACTTATTTAAGATATTTACTAAGAACGTAATGAAATATACTTACTTGTCATGTAGAGTTTCATTCTTTATTAATTTTTTACCACAATCCCATATTTCACTCCAAATGGTAACAGAACTCAAAAATATTCTATTTATCCTAATTGTATAAGGTTCCAAATATTACTACATTCCATTTAGATTAGGAAAACTATTTTGTAATAACCAGGGACTTCCTGTAGGCTAGTGGTAGGAAATAAAGGCCTGTCGCACTATGGTTGTGGGTTCGATTCCTACAACATTGTCCGAAGCGATCAGTTATCCCCCAACTCGCAGGTTGTCCTTTTCCTAAAACTATAGTATTATAACATTACAAAAATAATCTTTAGAAATTTTTTAACTTTAAACAATACTATACAAGGTTAAACTTAATCCATTCCAACTTTTATAGTTATCCAAAATACATATGTCCAGACTTTCTCTAAAAGGTCTCTAAATTCCAAAATCAATTGTAACATCAGATTCCCCAAACAAAGAAAAGTTTCTCTTATTGTCACATACTAAAAATATGATTACCTTCATCATATTAAAATCTTAATGAAGACAAAAAGTACTATAGTACAATCCTTATATATATCACATTATTCCTATAACCAGAATATAATCCTTGAGTCCAAAAGAACCAATACATTAATTATTCCACTTCAACTATAGAAACAGCATAATATTTTCCTTGATCCCTTGGCCTTTTCTGAGGTAAGTTTCCCTAACACTTAGGACATTCATTTCCATAATGCCCCATTTCCCTACAATTGTAGCATTCAACATTGATAGCCTTTTTCTTTCCCTTGCAATCACGAGCCTGGTGACCTTTTTATCCACATTTATAACAAACTCCCATTCCTTTTAGGCATGTACCGGGGTGATTCTTCCCACAATTATCACATAATGGAAAATCCTTCTTTTCTGTTTTCCCTTTATCTGTCTCTTGTTCCACCGTTCTCTTCTTCTCTTTCTTTACTTTGTTGTCATAAGACTTAGAGAATTCCTTTTCTTTCTTGACAACAAATGAGACAATATCTTCATACGTTGAGAAATGTTGTGATACTAAAGATCGACGGAGAAATGGTTTTAACCCATCAAAGAAACTGTAAATTTTACTTCTTGGGATACGTATATAATCTACAGCATGCCACACTATCCTTGTAAAGTTATCCTCATAATTTGTGACATTTTCATCCTCCTTTTGTCTCAGACTCAGAAATTTCCTTTCCATATCTGCTCGATAGTCACGAGGGAAGTATTTTTCTAAGAAAATCCCTTTGAAATCCCTCTATTCCATATTTGATACTTCATCATCTTCCTTTGTGTTTTGAATCAACAACCACCATTGATCGACATCTCCACGTTGCGGATCAGGGTTCTTTATATGAGTAAGGTTATTATTCATAACCTAAGTGAGTTGTCCCACTATGGTGATAAGTTGATCAGCACCAGTGGTATTTTATTCTCCACAATAATTATCTTGAGTAGGAGGGAAATCCATACATGGAGTGTGTGCATTGATACGGTTTCAATTCCATCCACTAGGCGCCATTTCTAAACAATGGCATAAAATAGATCAGTTTATGAATCAAAATACATAATTCCATACTTGTAAAACACCTAACATAAATTGAACGGTTTATGGATATAGTACTTAATCATAAAAATGTTTTCTTTGATGAATTATATACTCATAGATCCTTCATAAATGTTTATAAAGAAAATGAGAATTATCCTAAGCATATCCCCCGGGAGTGTCGTAACCAAAAGTGCAGTAGGGCCCGTTGTCGTGCACCAGTTCCCGTTCGAGTCTAGATCAAAGTGGTGTTTTTGGGTTTCACCCCTAGGTACACTTGTGCCAGAGCATCCTTTACCTTCTCGTATCCATACAGGGATGTATTGCTCGGAAAACTCACAAAATATCTATAATACCAAAATTCTAGGAAGTTCTTCTATACTAATCCTCAAAGTCTATCTTAGGGATATGTGATCTAATCAGAGTTTATCTAAATATAGCTTCCAAGGTTAGTACTAAACTACCTCTGATACCAACTGTAATGCCCCAACCCCATCTACCCAGATTCGGTGCATTATTGCGTAACATTTCCATGATCACAAAAGATCAAGTCTCAAAAGACTGATTAGTTTAGTAGCCTTGGAAACACTAGATTCATTCTTAAGTCTTACATTACATCATAAAGTAAAAATATAAATAAAAAAACATATTGTCTTCATATCCCCTCATACTATCCTTGTAGGTCACTCATAAAATAATTCATCACATCTTCAAAAAATTAAAACATTGAAAGGGATGAGCTCAGATGCTCAGAAAGGATAACAATACAACGAAAACATTCATAAATAAACATAGAATTTTAAGGCAATGTATAACTAAAACAAAAGAATTTTAAACTTTAACATCAACATAATATGAAAAAAACAAAATTAAATAATGTCATTTACTTATTTACATGGATATTCTACTAGACGAATAATCACGTGCAATATCAATAACCACTTTCATAATGATGGAATGCATAATGCCAGACTGTCATAACCACATAGCCAATGCCTCGTGCCAAGAATAAAAATAATATTGTGTCAAGGCCTCGTGCCAAGACACTAGTTTGTCTCATGAGACCTGCCGATGCATCGAGGAGCTATAGTGGGATCCGCCCGTCACCTATTAAGTCTAATGCATTCCTCATATGAACAGGTTTAAACATATAATAAACCATAACATAATCGTATCACATAAAACATACATAAAGGAAACATAAAATTTACACTTTTCAATCACAAGATATCAATACAACAAATTGACATTATAAAAACCATTTTCAATACCAAAATAAATGAAAATTAAAACTTGGTATTTATTTTTCATTTTAAAAAAGTTATGACTTGTAGAGGAAGCCGAAACTCAAATGATGGCCACGACGGCGGAGAAGTCATTGTCGCCACTTATGTACAACAAGAAAAACATTCTTTTTTGTCATTTAGTAAACACTTCATATAAAAAAGATTCCTTTTTAATAAACGTAAAAGTTAAAGGGGTTTGTACACCGTATAAAAGAAAGATGTGTATAAAATAAAATATGCCTCAATGAAAGGAGATTGAGACGAAGTCCTTACAAAGATCATTTTTAAATAAAATAGATCTATTATGTGTATTCACTATAATTACACATAATGTTAAAATATCAGATAGGACATAATAATATCATGACATAATTTGAAAGTATGAGATTAACCCAAAGAACGGAAATTGGGTTAAGAAGTTCCCTTACCTCGTGTCCGTCTTCACTCGACCATTCTTTAACCTCTTGATTAATAAACTAGAGTTATTTTATAATTTCTTAAGAACCTTTTTCAAGATTATTATTCCTTTTATAACACTTATTACCATGTTATGAACATTATTTAATTATTTATGTTAATAACGTTCATTTTGTCGATCTTTGGTACTTGAGTCAAAAATAAACTTCTTATAATTACAAGTAGTGAATGTGGTAAAATATCCATTATGTCCAGAATTATATTCATTATTTAGATATCATATATATCATATATATCCAGTATATACATTCATTCATAAAATTACGTAACATTTAGAGGTAAGAAATGAAATGCACCGTTCATGGAGACTGTAAGCCGTACGTACACATGAACGCTACTTTCATTTCTATTTCATATTTAATGGAATGAAATTATAATTATATAAAGGTATAATATAGTTCCAGTATAATATCATGTATAATATCATTTACTCCATCCTTTATACATCCAACACATTTCATTAACGATTCAAATCACTTTGAGGGGGCGATAGTCCACACTTCCTAAAATGAAATTATCGTGTTTACCCATAGTGGAAATCATAAAGGTATTCCATAAATGAAAAATACAGAATAATAACGAAAAAAACATAATATATATATCATATATAAAAATAGTGTCATCATAATGGCCACCATGAGAGGCGTTAAAAGAAGATTGAACAATCATCGTTTCGTGAGGCAGTAATTCACCACCCACAGAAACAATATATTCTTTAACCATTTGACGAAGGGGTTTGTAAGTGTAAATAAAATAATTCTCATAAAAACATCCAAGTATATTGAGGATACTGTTGTTGTTACAAAATAAAAAAATAAAAAGAGCTTATGGGGTTGGAGAAGCAAAATAAAACAAAACAACGTAAGAGAAAACATTACCTTTAAATCGAGTAACTCTTTTTGATTTGAGCCAATGGCTTCCTTGGGATGAATTATGCCCAATGTTATGCATCTAGGAGTAAGAGAGGAAAGTTGAGAGAGTATTTGGGCAGATTTTGGCCGAGCCAAATGGCTTTGAAGGTGTGAATAAGGTGGTAGAGGTGGGGGCCTTTTATAAGAGGAGAGGAGGGGCACTCTTGGAAAGTCATTAAATGTTACTTCATTATATAATTATTTTCGGATTTTAAAGGTCCCACACATATATATTTCGAGTATATAAGGTGATAAGGGTTCTAAATATACTCATGCTATAGGTATTTGACTAGTTTAAGTATTAGATTTTATATTATCTTTTCATTTTATTTAAATCGTTAATTAATGAGGTAATCGCTGCATCATCATGATGTCATAAATAATTTAATTTATTTAATGTCTAAAAAATATAAAAAAATATCATGATGTAGGAAATATTTTTAGCTTTCCAATGAATATTTATAGTAGAAATGTTAACTTATATAACTCTATTTAATAATTGTTTTATTAAAACAACACATGTTTCTGACAATTTTATTTTTACTTTAAATAAAAAGTTATTAATGTCGTTTTCTTACCCAAGTGGCTCCATGGGGTCCCCATGTTGACCCATGAATTTTCCTGGTTGGACATGACTCATCCAATAAGTTTAGGACAAGTGTAAGGGTATTTTCATATTTTTATAATATCATTTTTACCTTAAATTTCACTAATTACCTTTAATCGTGATTAATAAAACGTAAAAGTTACAATTCACCAAAAAATTATTTTAATCCCATTGAACCAAATTTTAAATCCTAATGACAACCATGTATGTCGGATTTTTTTAATTCAATTCATCGAAGAAGTAAAGTTTCATTTAAACAAAAAATCAGTTTTTTTAACTACCACTTAGTGGTTTCACTATTCATCAAAAATTGAAGTTTTTCAGAACAATTCCGAAATTTAACCCTAATCTATAATTGATATTCAGAATTAAAAAATGATGCCTATTTTACAAAATTACAAAAATATAAGTTTCATTAATTAATTTAATAATTAATTTCTGCTGTCATAACAAATAGCGTGTTTTTAGGAAACAATATATATAAAAAGATTGACAATTGTTTATGTCCAATTTCAAAGTGAAATTAATTTAATGACCACCATTGGATAAAATGGTAAAAATATATTCTAATTATACTCTAAAACCACTCAATATTATAATTTATCACTATAATTTATTTTTATTAAAAAAGTTGTTTTTAAGTATTTTTCACTATTCATAAAAAATTGGATGTTCTCAAAAAATTACAAAAAAATCAACATAGGTTAATTTCGATATTTGAATACAAAAATGAAGTCCATTTTAAAATATAAAATTTATTTAATTTCAAAAAGAGGGTATTACTATTCATAATGGCTACTTTGATTGGTTGTAGTGTGTTAGAACTCGAGGTTGCGTACAACACACGCTGCTCTATTATTCAAAGAGAAGCGTACCATGGAAGCTTGGGGTGTTACATTTGATTCCTCAAAAAGCCATAATGTTTTTAAAAGTAAATAAATACCATATACCCTTTTATGTATTGTTGTATTTAAAATGTTTTTTATAATGTATTTGTTATGTCAATATATTTAAGTGATATATTGTGATTGAAATGTAGAAATGTTTTCATTCCATTATATTTGTTTTATGTGTTATGATTTTATAATGGTACTTGTACATTTGATGGGTGGTTACGTGATAAACCATATGATGAGTGGTGCTGTGAATACCAGGACGGGTGGTTATGTTATAACCTCCAATGCATTGGGAATTGAACTCAGTCGTATGGCTACTCCATTAAGTGATATGTGTGGAAGTCGACTGTATGGTTATTCCATTTAAGTATGTTTATGTCTCAAGTTACCTTTATACATTATGTGTTGTTTATATGGGTTTTATGGTAATATTTTGATTAAAAAAGGGAATGTAATGATCTTTTATTCAGTGAAGTGTTTTTAATACTTTATAAAGGTGAAAATTATTACTTTGATAAAGTATTCTTGGTTTACTGGTAGTTTTGAAAAACTAACAGTTTTCCTTCTTGGTGTATCCCTTACTGAGATTTTTATGCTCACCCCATGTTTTTGAAATTTTTTTCATAGGACTTAATGTGGATTAGGGTCAAGGATGGGATCAAGGAAAAGTCATGCTATCTAAAACATGGAACTAGACATGTTTCTTTTCAAGAGTTTTTATTTTTTGGAAACTTAGTAGAAGTGTCTACTTTGTAATCTTTTGAGGTGTAATAGTTATGTCCTAATTCTCTAAAACTCTAAACCTAAAAAGATCCTCAATGTGAATTATTCATTTAATACAATATGAAGTAATGTTTAAGGCCGAGTCCTTATAAGAAATCCTACCTAGGAATCCCTTTTGATCAAATTAAAAGGAAGAACCCGAAGAATTAGTAATGATTTCACCACCCTCTTTCATGTTCCTTTCTTCTTCCACTTATTCTTTATTTGTTATGTACATTATAAAATAATAGCTCTTGTATCTTATATATACTGTGATGTTATTTAAAATATGGTACAACCATATTCAGTATTCTATCCATCTTTTGAAAGACATGTCACTATACGTGCGTATGTACGACCTACCGTCTCCACATCGTGATGTAATTGTTATTCAATATATTATTATTTCAATGAGTATGATAATGATGTGTAATTGATGTTAATAATATATATAACATGATAATTATTCTGTATATATGATATACCATCCAATTATATATTATTTTAGTATCAAAATAATGATATTGTCGCTCGTGCGTATGTACGGACTATCGTCTCCACGAACGTGATGAGATTTATTCCACATCATATCGATTCAATAATAATGTTTATTTTATGGTTAAAAATAATGTTTAAAGACTTAATATCATTCTGGATATGAATAAGATACCAACTATCCATAAACATCATGGCTTACGTGACAAATCATATAAAGGAAAACGAATCAGTTAACACTAGAAACAACTATAGTACAAAGATATTATTAACAAAGAAAAGTTAAAAGATCATATATGATATCATATTAAGGTATATGATTCTTTTATAATTTAATAACAATTATTTCACCATTATAAAGGAGGTTATCTTACCATCGACCAAGGAAAAGTACAAGGTAAGGGATAATTTCACAATCTCTTCATTATCCGAGGTTGATTATACCTAATTATTTACTGGGACCTCTTTATCATCCACATCCATGTTTCTCAAAAATGTATTCCAAAACAATTTTAATATTTACTAGACTATGTGTTAAAGTCATTTATACCCTTTTTTTGACTTTTTTTAAGATTTTTAGAAAGGAATCTTTCCGTCGTTTTCCAAACAAGGTCCCTTTTAACCTTTTCGAAATAATTAAGGTAAAAATGTATTTTTTTAACTTATAAGGCGGGTGTGGGTATTTACTGCCGTTATAAAATAATCGAATATTTCCTTAAAATCTTACAAGAATATTTTCAAAGTCAAGGTTTCTTTTAATTATTATGCGACTTTTAAATGATTAAAAAAAAGAGATATTTCCCTCAAATAGTTTTGTTTTCATCTATGTCAACATCCTTTGATGGATTTTAAGTTTATTTGAAGATGATTTATTATGATACAAAGCATCCATATTATATTGAAGGTTTTGTGATATGTTTGACTATGGATGTGTTATTTTTATACCATTCATGGTTTATGGAGAATGTATTGACATTTCATATGCTAGTTTTAATACGAATGTTTATGTTATGTTTAAACCGGTTCATATGAGGAATGCATTGGACTTAATAATTGGCAGGTGGAGCCCATTATATCTCCCCGATGCATCGGTAGGTCTCATGAGATAAACTAGTGTCTTGGAACAAGGCCTTGACATAATCTTATTTGTATTTTTGGCATAAGGCCCTGACTATGTGGTTATGATAGTCTGGCATTATGAATTCCATCATTATGAAAGTGGTTATTGATATTTCATGTGATTATTCAACTATTAGAATATCCATGTGAATATGTAAATGGAATTATTTCATTTTATTTCTTCCATATTATTCTGAACATCAAGTTTAAAAGGCTTTTGTTTTTGTTATACATTGCCTTAAATGATTATGCTTATTTATGAACGTTTCCGCTATACTATTATCCGTACTAAGCATCTGAGCTCACCCCTTTCTATGTTTTATTTTTCCCATGATGTGAATAAGTATTTTATGAATGACCGGTAGAGATAGTATGAGGTTATATGAGTGTGGTCTATGGAGACAAGATGTGGTTGTAGTTTTTTTAACTTTATGATGTAATGTAAACTTTATGAATGTATCTAGTGATTCCAAGGCTACTAAAATAATTGTTAATTCGATACTTGATCTTCTGTGATCATGGAAAAGTTTTTTAATAATGCACCACCTCTAGGTAACTGGGGTTGGAGCATTATGGTTGGTATCAAAGGATGTTTAGTACAAACCATGGTATCTAGATTTAGATAAACTCTGATTAGATCACATTACCCTAAGATAGACTTTGAGGATTAGTATTGAAGAATTCCTAGAATTTTGTTAATGTAGATATTTTTTATGTTTTTCGAGCAATACAAACCTTTCTAGATATGACTAGGTAGAGGCGGCTCTAGCACAGATGTACCATGGGGTAAAAACCAAAAATACCACTTTGAGCTAGACTCGTACGAGAACTAGTGTATGACAATGGCCCTTACTGCACTCTTGGCTACGACACTCCTAGAGGATATGCTTAGGATAATTCTCATTTTCTTTACAAACCGTTATGAAGGGTTTATGATGATTTACTTCCTAAATGAAATCATCTTCATGATTATGGATTATATCCATAAACAGTTCAATTTACATTAGGCACTTTACATGTTTGGAATTATTCATTTCAATTCATAAACTGACCTAGTTTATTCCATTGTATAGAAATGGCACCCAGAAGAAGGAATGTGAACTCCAAAAATACGTAAGTGGGATCATACCTTTCACGGTATTATGAAAATATTTAGAAGGGAAATAATATCCCATGTATTCTCAACATATGAATGAATAATATCATGTGTTAATAAGATAAGTAAATAATTCTATGAGTCCTATGGCTTTGAAGGGAAGAAAGAGAAGAAATATATGGAAGAGAGAAAGATGGATAAAGGGATGAGAAAAAAGAAGAATTTTCTAATATGTAATAACTGTGGGAAGAAACACCCTGGAACTTTCTTAAAGGGAATGGGAGTTTGTTATAAGTGTGGAGAAAAAGGACACCATGTACGTGACTGCAAGGGTAAGAAAAAGGTTTCAAATGTACAATGCTTCACCTGCAAGGAGTTGGGACACTACACAAACCAATGTCCAAATAATAATAGTATGCCCCAAATGATGCTATTAGATAATAATCATGTTACGATACTACCACAAATGAGGAGGAATGATTTGATTTCTTATGTTGTTATTAAAGAATTATGTCATTTGAGTGTTGTATCAATGATGAACTGGTTATAATAATTATGGAGTATATAAGGATTGTAATGCAGTACTACTTCATTAAGGACTTGAGATTGTGTGGAACAAAGAAATGTGACTCTATAACAGGTTATGTTTTTGGAAAATATATGATGAGAGAAGGATAAACCATAATATGGTTTTGATACCAGGGTTTTGATTTTGGAATAATACATGATTGATTTGGATAAATTATATTGGATATTCTTGACTACCTTGAAACTGATTATTGATTTGTATATTACATCATTGTTGGATTTTACAAAATTTTTGGATAGAAAGAGTGTATCCAGTATTCTATAAGGAATAAGGGATCATGAATGTAATCAAAAAGGTTTTATGGTAATTCAGGATGTTACAGTTTTTTAATAGAATACATGATGAAGGTGTTCACATGTTATTACACGGCAAAAAGGATCCTCATTGTGTTTACCTTCCTTATAAATTTTGGACGGTGAGTTTGTATGGAAGAATTTTGTATAATTCTAGTTTGAGATTAATTTTGGATTGCCAAAAAACGAAAACTAGGAGGTCAGGAGGCAACCCATCACGTCCGACAAGGCCGAAATACTAGAAACTGTAACCGAAGGGCGACAAGGGTGTATCACCAACCACTGGACCACGTGATGTCCTGTATTGAATAATGTAGTTTTTTGAATGTTCTGGTAGATGAATTAGAAATTAATTTTTTTGGAACCCTATATGAATAGGATATATGGAAATTTTTTTAAGTTCTATTATCTTTTAGAGTGAAAGATGAGTTTGTGGTAGAAATTAGTGAAAGGATGGAACTATACACGTTAAGTATATATATATATATATTCTTCTCTTATTCTATGAAGAAATTAATTCTTAAATGTTTGATAAGGGATCTTAGAACTAAAAAAGTGTTATCTTAATACCTTATGTTTTGTTGAACCGATGATATTTTAAAGCATCATAGATTGATGGATTTCATGACCTCAATTATAAAATTGTTTGTGACTGATGACCTCAATCAAACCCTATAAATATTTAAGTTTTTCCTCCAATTATGTGTCTCTAAATTCCACCAATGTTCTCATAATCGAGATTAGAATTTAGTGGTGACCCTTTTATTTCACTTTACCTCTTATTAAGACTAAATTTTATTAACCCAATTTTTGATGTGGGTTTTACCACAAAGATATATTGTATTTTAAAACTTTTATTTTCAAAGAACAATTTCAAATTCTAAGGACTCAGTTTATTGAAATAGAAATGTATGTAAGACCCCAAGATTTCATAGTGCGTTATTTCATCAAAGTAATTCAATAACTTGCACTACATGTAACATCGAGTTCAAGCGCACCACAAATTACCAAACTAGCATCTCAAAAGCAGTTATGAATAGTGTTAATTTAATTTTGAACATTATATAATACTTATAATTTTATAATACATATAATGAGTTTTTAGACATAATTTAAGAAAAAATTCATTTTTTTCCAGAAAAAAGAAGTATTTTTCAAAAAATGCTCCTTTACCGACTTTTAATGGTGAACCCATTTTAAATCCAATATTTGAAACTTTTATATATTAAATTTGACAAAATATACTTTTTATTTAGAATTGGGACATAATAATTTAGTTTAAATAAATTTTTGGTTCTTTTCTGATAACTTTCATATTTGGGTGAATAGTGAAAATTAATAAATTTTAATTAAAAACAACGTTTTTAATCGAAAAAATTAAAAATGATAAATTATGAATTTGAGTGATTTTAAAGTATAATAAGATTTAATTTTTACCATTTAATACAATGTTGGTCATTGGATGTAATTTCACATTTAAACTGGACATAAGCAAGTGCCAATCTTTTTATAGTTATTATTTCTTAAAAACACGCTTTTTGTTTTGACAACGGTAATTAATTTTAAGTTAATTTCTGCCACTTATGTGTTTTGAATTCAGAAAATTGGATTCCATATTTAGAATCAGGAGTTCCAAATTGTTTAAATAGGTAACTATGATTTTAAAACATTTTGAACAATTACTTCGGTAAATATTTTATTTACAGTGGTTAAAGAGTAAATCCATTAAATAAAGGTAAACAAATAATAATATAATAATATTAAAATACCCTAAAACATGTCTTTACCCTATTGTTTGATACAATTCCGAACATGATCATCTTTGGGTGGATATTGGGACCCCATGAAGTCACTTGTAAATGATAATGACACTTTAAATTAATTAAGTTAATGTAAATTCAAAAATGACATAAGCATATATTTTTTAGAAAATTTTCATACAAAGGGTTATATATATTATATTATCGACTATAAATATTACTTTGAAAGATAAAAAGATTTACTATATAATGGTAATTTATATATAATTTTAAATGTAAAGACCCGTAAAATTCATGGGAAATTTTTTCTTAATATTTTTTGGAATTTTACAAGAGCGCGGTTTCAGACGGCACCTGATTCCGAGGCCCGGAGTGCCTGGAATCATTTTCTGAAGTTTGGCTTAGGTACGTTCAGTGAACGAACGAGCATGAATTTCTAACTTTTGATCCAGTGCTCGGAATTGAAATCCGAGGACACCGTTGAACTCGCAACGCCGATATTCGCTTAAGGAGACCTTTTCCGAAGTTGCGTTTATTGCGGGACGAAAGTTAGTTTTTGGGAGAATTATAAAAAGTTGAATAAAAAATGTGGAACACTTTTTATTTTACTTTTGTTGGTTAACTTCTCTCAAAGGAAGTTAGGGGTGGGACCCACACCCACTTAACCTCCCTTGAGAGGATTAAGTGTGGTGGGACCCACACGAACCTAAACCTTCCATCTTCTCTAAAACTCCCTTTAACCCCTCATTAAATGACATGAAAAATTGTTATTTAATTTTGGAGTTATCTTATTTGAATTTCAAACCTTTGAAATTCAATTTCTTAAGTTTGTGAATAAAATAAGACTCTATCTTATTTTATTTGGTTAGAATTGTTTAGCCATCTTGAGAGCTTTTGGGTTCTTCTCCTTCTTCTTCAATCTTTGACGAAGAATGCTAAAGATTTGACGAAGAACGCTCAAGCTTTGATGAAGAACGCTCAAGCTCCGACGAAGAACACCGCTCCTCTCTTCTTCGTCTTCCGTGTCAACGAAAGGGAACACCGCTTCCTCCTCGGACTTCCTTCGTCGGCATAGGAAGATTCGCCAATGACGTACCTTTTCGGACGTACCTCTTCGTCATCGGATCTGACGAACGACTACCGAGACGCCCGACCTCCGCGACGTTGTCTTCCGCAGGTCGTTGACGATCTTCGAACTTGAACCCAAGGTAGGGGTTGTTGTTGTTATTTGTTTATTTATTTATTCTTGTTCGTGGTTCTAGTATGACTAATGTGAGGATATATAAATATGTGTTATCATTTAACGTGAGGAGGCCAGACCACATTAACACAGCCGAACCCCCTCCTTTGTTCTTGATGATTTATCTTGCGGTTGAAACAAGATGGCGTGGTGTCGTCGCACCACGCGGATATTCTCACGATTATATTGCGCGGCGCCGTCGCGCCGCGCCGTGGAAGGATCATCAAGAATGCGACGCCGTCGCGCCGCGTCGAAGGGAATCGAAGGCGCAGCGGAGGGGTGCGGTGCCGTCGCACCGTGCCGGACGACGAACACCGCGGCTGGTTCTGGGCCGCCGGCGTCGGAAGCCGGAAAGGGGACCGGTTTACCGGTCCCGTTGAAGAAAAACCGGCCGGCCAGATGGCCGGCCGGAAGGTCAAAGGCCGGGGGAATTTAATTCCCCCGGTCAGCACTAAACCCCCCCCATTTATGAGGGGGGGGGGGGTTTCGTTTAGGGGGGCAGGCGGCCCCCCGGTTTCCCTCAAGCAGGCCCCGTAGAAGGGGGGCCGGTTCACAAAATGGCGCGGCTAAAAGCCGCGCCGCCAGCAGGATGCGGGGGCCATGCCCCCCGCGCGTGACCCCGCGGCGCCGGGCCGCGCCGCCGCGCCCGACCGCCGCCGTCCTGGCCGGGTCGGACCCGGGTTGGGTCGACCAGGTTCGGGCCGACCCAGGGGGGGGGGGGGGGGGGGTCGGGCCGGGTCGGCCCGGACCCGGACCCCCGTTTTCGTGTCGTCTTCGGTATTTTCGCCATAACTTGAGTCACGGACCTCCGATCGACGAACCGTCAGTGGAATTGCGATCCTTGGATCGAGACGGTCGTTTCGGTATATCACACTCCAAGTTTCGGAATATTTTGAGTTCGGACGGGTTGGTTCGTTCACGAAACCAACCGGGCCTTTGGAGCGGAAACACTCATATCTTGAGCTACGGACGTCCGATTGACGTGCCGTAAGCTTTGTTGAGTTCCTCTTAGTGAGACAGATCTTTTGGCATACTCAGCCCGAGGTTTGGACGCAGGTGGAGTACGGTCGGGTTGGTTTTGCCTTAAAAACCAACCGGGCCCCGGGGACGAAAATGCCAATAACTCTCAGACCGGGCGTCCGATCGACGCACCAACTGTTGTGTTGAGTTCCTGTTGACGATACGGAACTTTTGGATACATCAACTCTGGACTTTGTGACAGTTGATGTATCAGCCTCTCACCTCGTGGAGCGGACCCTCCGAACGAGCTTGCTGTGTGCGGAAACCCTAGTGCTCGCTGCGACTGTGACTACTACTGCTACTACTGCTACTGTGACTGCGACGACGACAGTACAGAGATCCTATGTGGATTCGACGACGACGACTACAGTACTCAGCGATCCTATGTGGATCAGTGCTACAGGTCCTGTGTGGGCCCGATCCTGTGTGGGTCCGATCCTGTGTGGGTCCTTGCGCTCAGCGGTCCTGTGTGAACCAGCGCCTACAGGTCCTATGTGGGCCCGATCCTGTGTGGGTCTTTTGAGGGGGTTAGTTACCTATCGATCTTTCGTCGGTCTGACGACTTAGATGGATCAGAGATCATCTTTTTCGTCTTTTGAAGAAGTATACCTGTGTGAGCTGAATCCTGTTGCTTTCCTGTGTGGATTGTGTTGTGCTATCCTGTGTGGATTACGTTATGCTTCCTGTGTGGAATACATTGAATTTCCTGTGTGGACTGAGTTTTACTTGGGCTCGGAAGTTGGAGCATATTTGAAATTGATGACTTAGGTATATGTATGGGGCATATACCTAAGAAGTGTCTGTTGTTACTTCGTGATTGTACCTTTCTTTATGGTTATCCTTTGTGGATTTTGAGAGACCATCAGGGGTCTCGGGGTCCCTAGTGAGTAGCTTATACTTACCCATGCACGGGCTCTGCCCGCACTACGTTGTGTTGGTTGCAAACGACGGACATCGTTGATCTTGGCTGAGGCTTGCAGAGCAGGACGGTACCTGGAGGTGGACCACTGGGCGGGACATATTCGGAGCGGACGGTGGGACCCGTGGAGTAGTGGAGCTATCTGTACCCATCCTTCAGGTGGGATCTCCATTGGACAGCTCGGCGTAGCGGCTTTTACTTACAGTTGTTGTTTTCCCTTTTGATTTGTACTTTACTTTCAGTTTGGGTTTGTAAACTAGCCCATTTACTTTTCCGCACTTTCAGTTGTACTCTGTTTTTACTTAGTTTTTACTTTCCGCTTGCTTACTCTATGATGCTTGTTTACTTTTCAAAGGCAATGCCTTCCCTTTTTGTTGGGATTTACGCCTTGGTGCTAGTCGCCAGCCCCTGGTCTATGGAAGGCAGGCTTGGGGTAGTAACGGCATGGACCCCGAGGGCGGGTCGTGACATTAGATATTTAATAAATAAATTTATTTGTGACACAATATTGATGCAACATTTTCTTTATTAATGAATGAATCAAATAATTGGTATTATAAATGTTAAAATAAATATAATTTAAATTTTTTATGACATCCACTAATTTTATTGGTTAATAGGACATTTTAGGATTACTGAAATAAATTTGGTACGAATTAATATTGTTTTTATGTCTTTAAAAAAATCAATTATTAAATACTGTCAAAATTGACACAGAGGAGTTTTTAAAAAAATATTATATTATTAATTGATATTCTATTCTTAAAAATCTTATTTTTGTCCAAAGGACTTATATAACGATAGGTGTATCATTAATGGATCACTTGGGGGTTTCTTGGATGTATATATTATGTTTATTTATTATATAATATAAAAATACAATGAGACATGGTAAATATCAAACTATTTAACTCAGAGTCAAATAAAAAAGATAATGTTAATATAGTGACCAAAACCTATCTAAAACATATTAATTGAGTGTGTTTCGACCTATAATCACCTTATCCTTTATATAAGTCACTTTGGATCCATTATAAACAAAATATGAATTTATTATAAAATAATATTTCTAGTTTTTCCTAAGGTGCGCCTCACCCCTCTTATAAAAGGGCACCCCCTTCTCACTAATTCTCACCTTAAATTCTATTTCGATCGGCCAAAACCTGCCCAAATATCCTCCCAAATTCACTAACTTCAACCTGGAGGCATTATTTTGATCATAAAGGCAACCTATGGAGCCCTTTTGATCAAATCAAAAGGAAGAACCCGAAGAAGAGGTAATGATTTAACCACCTTCTTTCAAGTTCCTTTCTTCTTCCACTTCTTCTTTCTTTATTATTTCCATTCTAAAATAATAAATCTAGTATCTCAAATATAATTGAATTTTATTAGAAATATGGTACAACCATATTCTGTATTCTATCAATCCTTTGAATGACATGTCACCATATGTGCGTACGTACAACCTACCGTCTCCAAGTCGTGGTGTAATTGTTAATCAATACATTATTTTTTGGGTGAGTATGATAATGATGTGTAATTAATGTAAATAATAAATATATCATGATAATTATTCTATATATATTTGATATGCCACCCAATTATATATTATTTTAACATCAAAAGAATGATATTGTCGCTCATTTGTACGTACAGACTACCGTCTCCACAAACGCGATGAGATTCATTCCCCATCGTATCCATTCAAGAATAAATTTCTTTTGATTGTTAAAAACAATGCTTAAAGAATTAATATCATTCTATATATGAATAAGATACAAACTATCCATAAATAACATGACTTATGTAACAAAGCATATAAAGGAAAACGAATCAGTTAACACCCGAAAGAACGACAATACAAATATTTTATTAATAAAGAAAAGTTAAAAGGTCATATATGATATCTTATTAATGTATATGATTCTTATATAATTTTAAAAAAATTATTTCACCATTATAAATGAGGTTAACCTACCCTCAACCAAGGAAAAGTAAATGTTAAGGGTTAATTTCACAATCTTTTCATTATTCGTGGTTGTTTATACGTAATTATCTATTGGGACCTCTTTATCATCCACATTCATGATTTTTAAAAATGTATTCCAAAACATTTTTACTATTTACTAGACTATGGGTTAAAGTCATTTATACCCTTCTTTTACTTTTAATAAGATGTTTATAATGGAATCGTTCCATCGTTTTCCAAACAAGGCCCTTTTTAACCTTTTCGACAGAATTAAGGTAAGAATGAATTTTTTTAACTTATACGGTGGGTGCAGCTATTTTCCACCATTATAAAATCATCGAAGCCTCACATAAAATCTTATAAGAATATTTTCAAAGTAAATGTTTTCTTTTATAATTATTTGACTTTTAAATGATGAAAAAAGCTATTTTTCTCTCAAATAGTTTTGTTTTCATCTAGGTCAGCATCCTTTGATGGATTTTAAGCTTATTTTATGTTGATTTCTTATAAAACAAAACTTCAATATTATATTTATGGTTTTGTGATATGTTTGACTTTGGATGTGTTATTTTTATACCATTCATGGTCTATGGAGAATTTTTTGACATTTCGTATGCTAGTTTCAATACGAATGATTATGTTATGTTTAAACTTGTTCATATGAGGAATGCATTGGACTTAATAAGTGACGGGTGGGGCCCGCTATAGCTCCTTGATGCATCGGTAGCTCTCATGAGAAAAAATATTTTCTTGGCACAAGGCCTTGATAAAATATTATTTGTAGTATTGGCACAAGGCATTGACTATGTTGTTATGATAGTCTGGAATCATGCATTCATCATTTTGAAAGTGGTTATTGATATTGCATGTGATTATTTGACTACTAGAATATCCATGTTGATAAGTAAATGGAATTATTTAATTTTATTTCTACCGTATTATGCTGACGTTCAAGTTTAAAAGGCTTTTGTTTTAGTTATACATTACCTTAAATGTTTATGCATATGTATGAATGTTTCTGCTATATTGTTATCCTTATTGAGTATCTGAGATCACCCCTTTTTATATTTTATTTTTTCCAGGATGTGAAGAAGTATTTTACGAATGACCTCTAGGGATTTTTTGAGGGGATATGAGTGTGGTCTATGGAGAAAAGATGTTGTTGTAGTTTTTTTTCACTTTATGATGTAATGTAATCTTTATGAATGTATCTAGTGATTCCAAGGCTACTAAACTAATCAGTCATTGAAGACTTGATCTTTTGTGATCATGCCAATGTAATGTAATAATGCACCGACTCAGGGTAACTGGGGTCGGGGCATTACATTAATAATAATAATATTTATATTTATAAGTAACTCATAAATAAATATATTTATAAAATTTTAATATTATATATTTATTTCATTGTGAGTTAGATTATTTGAAATTTATTTATGTAACATTGCAAGCCTTCAAAATACTTATTGGATTTTTGAAAATTAAAAACTTTAACAATTAATATATTTTTAATGATAATATTTATAACCACCTGATTTCATTTTGATATATAGACATACTAAATCATCTTTTCATTCCACTACAACTTCATATGGCGCAATTATTATTTCATATTATAGATTTTTCATAATATTTTCAACTTTCATGGTGCCCTTGAACATTATAGATTTTTTTTCATAATTTTTGATCCTCAATGTTGATGATAATCTTGGATATTTCATAGTCATCAATATTTTATTATTTTCTATCTATTTCCCTTATTGATTTATACACATTTTATTTATATACTTCATCTATGGTGATTTAGTATCATTGTTGTGAAATACTTAGTCTAATGTGGTTTTGTTTTAATGTCCTAATTATTAATGAATAATGTGACTTTATTTTGGTTTATGTCATATGGGGAACATTTTTAACAAAATTTAAATCATTTTGAGGATATTGAGAAAAAATTTATAAAATAATTGACCTAAATAACAATAAGGATAGTTTTTGTTGTTGTAGTAGTAGTACTAATAATTATAAGGGATCCTAAAACCCTAGGAATTATAGTCACTATGTCATGTTTAGTAAATAACATTATGAATATTGCACCAAGGTCTATACATCACAAACAGAGCATGATAGTCAGGGCCTCATCCACCCACGACTAGGGAAACAAGCTAGTACCAAGGTTCATTAGGTCCTTGATATCAAGTGAATCCCATTGAAGGAAATTTTGTTACCAAAAAGTGAATACAAATTTGATTAAAATTCTTAATTAAAATAAAAAATTTAATCATAACTTTTATGTGGTCAATAACTTACTGGAATGACCACACATTTATGAGTATAAAATCATGAATAATACCATTGGGTGAGTAATGAGGACCATCTTTCTTCTGGGGTAACCAAAAATATATTTAAAGTCTCAAACTATCATCTCTTCCTAGGATCATCAACACCCATCCAAGACCGACCAATGTCAACCAGACACTCATAATACACATGAGGTCCTAACCCATGAAAAAATACCATATTAATTAACCACAATCACATTATAATTAAATAAATTATTACATTTATTTCAATTTAATTATATTCAAACATTCTAAACTATTGAAAAGTCACTTGTTTGGTAGTTTCACCGAAATAATGACCAAATACACAATAATGATCATTGGATTACCCCAACTTCAATTTAGAAAAAATCTTTAAAGCACACTACTGATCCCATAATAATTTATTTTCAATTTAAAAATAAACATATTAAAATTGTCCCATTAATGGATCTTCTTAAAAACAATTAACTATAATGAGATGACATCATCTTAGGGTCGTCTTGTAGCTTTGAATCAAGAAACCCCATGAGAAATAGAATACTCCACCATGATATAGTGAAGTCACAAAAAAACTGGTACATTGGAGAGGAATGAAATTATAATTAAGGGTATATATGGAGAATAAAGGTTATCATAGGTGATGATACACAATAAAATGTTTGAAAAACTACACAAAGGAGGATTCTTAGTCCAGTGGAAGAGGATAAGTAGGGGGATCGATCCATAGTAAGAATGGGAAGGTAAAGGGAAAGGAAAGGGGGATCCCCGTTATTAATTTTGTGGGTATAAGATATTTTTATCCTACTTTTAGACTATAGGGTAGTTGGTGGCCCCTTATAGAGTACAGATTCCACTATCAAGACCACTGGTCAGCCGATGGTTCCAACCTATTGGTTGGTTTTTTACAGTAGTTACAGTGGTACAAGAAATTCACACCTCTCTTGACTCTAATTATCCCATGGGACACCTCTTTAGATCCATTACTCATCCAAAAAATTTATTTATTGTATTAAAACCAATGAATATTTATTCTGAAGCATGGATCTAAAAATGAACCATCCACTCAAGTCAAAAATTCAAATTCATTTTAGAATTTTAATTTTTATTCAATCACATGAAATTATATATTTCACTATGGGATTAATCATGTGAGGATTGAAAATCTATGTTAATTTTAACGCCTTATAGTAATTTTCCATATACCTTATGCATATGATATATTAGTAAATGTATGAATATATTTGGGTGAGTGACACAAACATGTGGTCCAAATAAATAGGTAAACATCAATATGGATTGAACATATTAATTTTGTGGAGGGAAAGGGATTTCAAAACTAAATCATTATTGGTATTAGTAAATAATTTTATTAAGACAAGATAACATTGTGTGATTAAATTTCTTCTAAATTCTAAGTGTCAGATTCCTTCCAAAGTGGCTCCATTCAAGACCTTGATCATTTTACAATGTAGTTTCATGATAAATAAGGGCACACATGGATTATCTTTTGTAAGAAAATTAGATAATAGGTAACACTTGATCATACTTTGGTATTTCCATGTGAAATCTGTGTTCCCATTTATTATCATTATTTATCATATTTTCATGTTTGTTTTAGGATACAAATATTCAAAAAACCCTAAAATTTAGGATACAAGATGAATGGAGTGGAGTGAATGCATATAATGTATAGGAAAAATATTTCTCCACTCAAATATCCATGAGTAATATATGATATGATTGGGATGATTCCCTTTCTAAATAAACAACCGGTGATATCATTGCATAAGATGACTCATTTCATAGTAAAATATGGATTTGATCCCACTAATGGGTTGATGATTTTTAAAAGTGGTCATCATATTAGTGGGAACCTATTTTATAAACGTATATATTAAATGGTATTAAAAAACACTCATTTTATATATTATTTGGTAGTAGGTATCAATAACCTCAACACAAAACCTAACATTAAAATATATCTTTTAAAATAAAGGCTTAATATAAGCACAACCCTGTACTTGTAACCTACGAAATGTTCTAGGGTTAAAATAAAATCTACGAGTTTATGTAATTTCTTTTAGATTAACCATGAAGTGAATTATTTCAAATAGGTGAATCTTTATGCGTATGAGAATCACAGAGTGAATCAATCATGGTTTCAATGGAATTAACAACAAGATTATGTATTGAATTATAATATCTTATCTAATGAATTCGAAATGAATAATTTTTCAAATAAAATTGTGAGATTAGAGGTTTCCTATAAAAATGGATTTGGTTATGGAATTAATTATATTTTCTTGTAGGGATATGTAATGAAAAAAATTATGAGGTCATGAAAAGGATTCATTATATTCGGAAGAGTTAAGGATGGATGAATTTGACATATGAGGTCTATTTTTTGGTGTTATAAAGACAACACAAGTGGATAAAAGATTCACAATGAAAGAAGAAAAATAATTTGGATATCCCAACGTTGTTTATTAGAGTATAATTTTAATTCATTGTAAACTAAGATAGTTATCCAAGAGGAGTAATGATTCAAAATGATGGATTTTTTCAGATACATGAAAGGGTTTGATATAAATATTGGAATGTCGATGTTAGGTATCCATGTTCTAAAAATTTATTCATAGGGTTTTAAATGGTATATGAAAGAAAATGTATACTTTACTATTGTTTTAAATTAACTAGTGTTAAACATTAATATTAATTATTGACTGAGCATGATGTTTTCCTTCAAGTAGGAAAACCAAAAGTTTTTACAATAGTGATTTGGATATAAAGGATTGTTTCATGATAAGGAATATGAAATCATAGTATTCTTATATAAATAAAATTTTGTTCATATAATAATAGAATTTACTCTTCAACAAAGAGTTTATAAAATTTGAAAATTAATTGAATACACATGGTTTACGATTCACCATTTTCTATATGTATCTTGATAAGAATAAAAGGATAAAAATGTTTTATCAATGATAAAGTGTTTGTTAAAATATTTATGAAAATTTATATGGAATAGGTTACCACTATCAAGAATTGACTTATTTTAATATATTAGGTGATTAGGGGTACAATTAAGACTAAACACACACACACACACACACTACACCAGCACCAATCAGAATGGTAGGTCATAGTACCCTCAATGGATAACCAACCCATAAAGCCCTTTATTTATTTATTACATATATATCGTCTTAAAAAACAATATTAGTATGTGGAATGAAGTCCCAATAATGGATGTCTTGAAGGACCAATCGTTTGTTGGCCCAAATTCCATGCATGCATCAACATGTGCATTTGTCTGCACCCCTCCCTGCTTCATGCCAATGTCCTCATCTTCTAGCATTAGGCTTGTATCACTTCCACCTATGCCAACACCTATGTTAGTTCTGGGATAATAATTCTATAAAGGGGCATTCTAGGATTGAAACCCTCATAATTTGGATGTACGGTTATACGGTTTACCACTCATGCACTACACCTAATTCATGGAATATTTTAGTAAACATTTGTTTTTTATTGAAAAATTATCCTATAACATAGAATACCATATATATATATAAATGTTTATTTTTTACATATTTCTATAATAATGAGAAATAAGTGTTATTTTAATCCCAATGGTGTTTGTGTTGGCTCTTAAATAAGATATTATAAGAATATTATAGTGTCTAAGAATGTAATGTATGGTTTTTTTGAACTACGATATGTTTAAAAATAAAAAAAATAAAATATTGTATCTATCTAAATTTAAAGAGTTATTTCACTCAATAACATAATGTGTATAAGATAATTAATTTTAGATAAAAATTTATATAGATAATTGTTTTCATAATCATTGCATTTCACAATAATTATACTGGATTATTTCTAAGTGGAAATTTACTCAATATCTTAAAAGTGTTTTATATAATGTTGGTAAAAGAGAGATGTAAACAATTACATTTAGTTACCATATAAATTTAAATTTCACTTTATCCTAAATAAGTATGGTCTGAGATATAAAATTGAAATTTAAATAATAAAATTGTTATTCAAGGAAAATTTATATTGGAAAATTTTCTAATGATGATGATGAATATAGAAAGTGGCCTAAGAAGATAATTGAATTTTACATTATAAAATATGATGTTGTGAAGTTATGGAATATGTATAAATCCAAGAAAGGAAACAATAGAAATAAAATTCCAAAATATTACCATTATTTAATATTGAGTTCTTAATAGATGTTACTCAATAAAGTGTTAGTTGGAGGATTTTATCACATGGTCACAAATATATGTTTCAAAAATTACATATTGATTTAAAAAGTTAACAAAACCCCATAAATTATAGAATAAGTATGAATTATCTAGTGGTTTATCATATTTAATATAATAAAATGGTTATTTTTTTGGGTTTATTATATATCCTCAAAAGAGTTAAAGAATATAAAATGTATCACATAGAAGTTTATCTCAATTTTATTATTCTTTTACATTGGATAAAAAATGTACACATCGATATAAATTTCATGAAGTGTAATGATTATTTAAATCCAAAATATGAATTGTAGTTGTCCCAAAACAATTTTCATCTTAGATTATTATATTCTGTGATTAATTTTTAATGTTAGCATAGTAGGGTTCTTGTATAGATACATATAATATTCACATAAGACACAAAATAAGAGAAATTATATTCTTGTGCTTATTGTTTAATCTATGAAGTACACTATTTGGAGTGTCACACAATATGTATATAGTATAAAGGGGATGAATAGATCATATTTCAGTCCTTACTACCTATTTCTAGAATATACCTTAATACCCTTCTTATTGAAGTCAAGAGTGACTTAGATAATCAATGTTTTTTAAGGTATATTACAAATCATGTTTTTGGTTACAGATCAAAAAAGATGTGATTTATTTATCTCATATGATGAGTATAATATCTAGGCCCTCAATTGAAATATAATGGGGATTGTGTATATAAAAATAGACCCTACATATGATGTGCTAATCAACATGTTTATGTGAAATATGTTTTCATTTTCTATAATAATGAATGACATGTGATGTATTCATAATCTAATACAGTCAAAACTCAATCAATCGATAAAATTTGATTTAATTATTTGGAAATTAAATACTCAATGTACTGTGATCACTATATTTTGTATAATGGGAAATTATGAGAATGAACACTTAAAAATGATAAAAACTAGTGTCAAAATTTATATAAAGACATGTTTTGGATAGAGATCATTCCCTATCCATTTGTAGATTAAGTATTATCGATTCTTTTATAGATGATGATATTTGATTAAATTTATAGATATTGTGATTCATATTTTTTTTGGCAATTCTATGAATGTCAATGGGATTATTATTTTTGGTTTTTGAGTGGGGATTTATTTTTACTTGGATATCTTCTCTAAGATTTTTTTAGATATAATCTAAAAGAGATTTGGATAGATATTAGGAATGAATTACATATAATTTGATATAAATTGATTTCGATGATAGCATTTCTTAGGTGTATTGGATGATATCAAATGAATTTTTAGATATGGATTCACATTTTATGTATATGATACAATATAAGGTGAAATTAAATGTATTCAATTATGATTTAGTGAAAGTGTGATATTTTAAGAGATATCAAATAAATACAAGAAATATTTTTATATAATAGAATAGGCTATGTTGGTATAATTATAATATGATGTAATTAATTGAACATATATTGGATGAAGGATAATTTCAAGAAGTTATCTAAGAATATGTTTCATCCAACATAATATTATATAAATATAGTACATATATTATGTTTATGTTACACCAATGTAACTGAATCCTATTTGAATAAATCACCTCACTAATGGTTGTAATAAAAAACAAGTTACCTTATATAAAACACATATGGGGATTAATGCACACAAACCATTTATTGACCGATGTATTAACTCATTTTTTATTACAAATAAGTTAATATATAAATGAAAAATGAATTTTATGGTGGGTTTTTTAATCAGCCTCTTCCATGAAATGGAATATATATACGAATTCAACAATCAAGGTAGACACTTTTTAAAACATTACAAGTCCCATCACCTACTATCTTATCCTTGATCGGTTCTTCCATGTAATTGGGGTTTGTTATTCTTAATTGTACGATGATTGATTCATGAAGAACTTATAGATATCGTGGAATTTTGGAGGCCAACAACTATCATCCTTGTGATCTTAATAAAAAACATTAGATGAATATCAAGATATATTAGCTATGTTAAAAGTATAAGGAACACATGTTCCTTGCCTTTTTCATTTATAGTTTACATTTAGAAATTATCAAAGCATAGATATCAGGGGTTTATGGTTACAAAATTTCTATATTATCATGAATAAATGTTAATTAGTCTCTTATAAGTATAAAATATTAGTCATTCATGGATCACATTTTTGGTGTCATTAAATTTAATTACATGTGATTAAAGTGCATGTTTTCAAATTAATAATTATATTTTATTATAATACAAGCATCACAGGCTGAAAAACATGAGAATGAGCTCAAATTAACATGAAATTAAATTCAATTAACAATAATTTTTTTCATCCTATATATATGAACGGTACCCCATTTAAAAATGTTGTGTGATTATAATGTCTAAAAGAGTATTTTTCTCAAATTATTCTTAAAAATGTTGAAAACATGTGCCATGTGCACAAAAACATGGAAAATGAAATATAGTTTTAGTGAAAATTTATGATTATGATAAATTATTCATTTAGAATATATAAAAATAAACAAATATTTATTTCATTGTGTTGTGTGGTGGAAAAATTATAATTTATGAATTTTGAATTTGATAGCCGTATTTTTGTTCAAAACAAGATTCAAATACTAATAAAAGATAAATATAGACTTTTAGAAAAATATATTTTAATAATTTAAGTTTAATTTAAGACATTTTGGAATAAACCACATCTAATTCTATAATACATTGTTTTAATATGACATAAATTCAATGTTATCAATATGAAATAGATATTATAGTTTAATATATGATTCTAATTCCCAAAATGGTGATAATTATCACATATTGTCATGAAACATTAGGATAATAATCAATAATAAATATTTAATTTAAGGAATTAACAAAATTTTCCTGAAACACAGGGAACTTTATCATGTATTCCTTTGAATCCTATTGGAAAGTACCTCATGTCATTTCAAAGAGTGTTAAATTTGAGATGACTTAAAGTTTATTATTTCTTTTTTTTTTTGTTTTATATATGTTCATAATACATGATACACACTCAAACTAGGAAAACATGATCAATTTTTTTTGAAACTATACTATAATAATAATTATTATTTCAATTGTGACATTTTGGAATTAATTTCAAAACATTATATTTAACATTTTTGTTATAATGTACTAATAGTTATGTTTCAATTTTTAATTATTCATGAATTTGATAAATGTTATTAATAAAATAGAAATTGTTTATTACTATGTAAATATTACTTATTTATATTATAATTATATTTATTTAATTAGTTAAAATTCATAGGACTGTTGATTCATTGTCAAACTCTTTCAGATGTGTTATATTAAGTAATTTTTTCATTCAAAAATGTTATAACAATAATTATATATACAATTATAATGTTAAATAATTAAATTTATTTAGTATTTATATTCTGTCTATTATTCTATTTAATATATTTATTCATATAATGATTATACAATATTTCTTTACATTTTTTTTTGATTTTAGTACAATAAGAAATAGAATTCATAGAGGCAAATTAATGGATTTATTATTGTTAGAAAATAAATATAATGAGAACTTTCTTAGCCTTAAAATTATTAGTGATTTTATGGCACTGAGAAATAATTTACTAACTACTTTAAAGTTATTTTCTATAGTAGTGTATAATTTTATGAAAGAAAAAGGTTGAGTAAGAAATTATAATTTTGGATTGAATTAAAATAAAAAAAATATGTGGAAGTCATATTTAAAAAACCATTGCTGATACTGGGATTTAAGAAGCATAAGTCAAATCTCTATTTTTAACCACCTACCACAACTTATGAAGGTTTTTAATAACCCCACTCTTCATATTTAATAATTATTAAAATTTTCAATTCATGTACCTTAATGCTATACCATTTGGGTTTATTTTAAATTTGGTAGAAAGTATTGAAATTTTTGGAATAGAAATCGGAGATATTGGTGATATAAATCAATAAGTGGAATCATAGTTTGAGAAGATTAATAAACCCAAACAATTAATCAATGTGTATCTCTCATATTAAAGATGAATTGAGGGGGATGTTTTGTTATTATTTGAAGAGGATATATAATCAATGGTGTATAATATTTTGGACGGATAAATATATGGGATCTATATGAATTAAGTGTTTTATAAGTGGATTACTTTGAGATGAAGGTCAAAGTTGAGTATTAAGGCATAAAATAATCTCTTGAACTATATAAACATGGAATATTTTTTATAAAAATTACATTCCATATATATTTGTGTGATATATATATTAATTTAGTATAGTATAAGTCACAATAATAACACCATATTTCATTAATTTAGTACATTTTATTTAGTCAACAATTAAGCCCCATATAATGAACTATATTATAAAGGGAATCAAAATAGAAAAAACTAGAATATGATAATTTAGGTCATCTAGTTTTTCTAATTTATCCCACTATTTAGAAACTCTATAATTAGAGAAAATAATATTATTTATTTAATATTATTTAAAAAAATCAGAAATATTTAATTTTGATAGAAATTGATAAATTAACATATAAGTTATTTATTGGAAGAATAAACTATTATGAGCATTGAGAATTGTGTTTCATGGGAATTTTGACAAGTGGGAATTATAACCATTTGGAATTATGACCATTGGAGGTGTAGATGTCATAAATTAAACATTTATATTAGTATATATTGGTTAACAATAAAAGATAATTTATGAAAAAAAAGTGATATCTTAAACCAGTAGGTTCATGCCTTCTAAATCTCATTTATCAAAGATTTTAAGGGATATGTCATCACTAGGTTTAATCCTTTACCAAACTAATTCCAGGATTCAACAACTATAAAAATGAAGTAAAATGATAGTAATGTAATATTCATTTCGAAAAAAATTAATTTGATCCTTGATTTAAATTGAGTTAATAAAATATGAGGTATTTATATGGAGTGCAAAAACATTATCACCTTTGGTAATTATGACCATTGGGCATCCTGACCATTTTGTATTCTCATCAAAAGCATTATGTATATTAGGAATTATGAACATTGAAAATTATGACCATTGGAAATGTATATGTCATAAATGTGAATTTTGAGTAGTATATATAGTTTTATAATAAAATCTAATTGATGTATATGGAAGATGTGATATCCATAACATATAGGATACTGTCTAATAAAGCTCATTTATTAAAGATTCCAAGGTATATAACATCACTTCTATTTCGCATTTATCAATACCAATATGAGATTCCTCAATAGAATCTTATGTAGAACTAGTTATAGTACAACTTCAAGATTATAGAGATCAATAGACAATAAATGTTCATATAATTACCCTATAAAAGTACTAGTATCAAAAATCTTACCCTTTGGGCCTATTCTAATTTAGTAAGGGGTTATTTATCTAGACTATAGTAGTTGAAATGTGTAATTTAACATTTTAGAAATAAATTAGTTTTTTCCTCAATCCAATTTTCACCATTCTTTTATTGTTTAATATAATACACATTATTATACGATGAAATTAATAATTTTTTTAGATAGAATGAAAAAGTACCTGTGTTTTTGGAGAATATTGAATTTAAGATAAAATAAAATTTAATGATAAATTCATGAAATTTAAATAAAATTTATTTTCCCAAAGTATTCTTATAGAAAACTATTTACCTAAATTCAAATGTTAAAATAATTTTATAATTTCCAAGGTAATTTTTACAAGTGTGAGATTGTTGATTGTGTCAAAATACTATTGTTTTTTGAAAAATAAGGATTTTTTATTCAAAAGCTATGTATCCAATATTTGGAAAAATAATTTGATAAATAATATCATTTTTTAAATCAATATGTCAACATTATCCAATGCTGAATTTTTCATAATTTTCCAAACACAATATAATTATTGGTTAATAATTAAATATTGTATGAATATATAGAAATTATTTTTAAATCATAATTACCTAAAAGTGGTGAGATTTATTCTATAAAGAGTTTTATTTGAGAAAAAATAGTTTTTTATTAAAAAATATAAGTTAATGTGATAAAATTATTTTTCCAACACTATAATCAACATGAAAAATATGAAAGGTTTTTTTATGGTTATAAAACAAATTCATTGTGAACATGAATCAATTCCACATCTTCAAAAACATTACATTAAGTATTTTCATTAATAAAATAAAAAAATTAAAATTAACCCCTCATTAGAATATAACATTAGAAAATCAATGGGAAGGACAACTGTTTTGTATTTCTATATTAACTAGGTGCCCAAGGAATTTGTTTAGAAATTAATAAAAAATCCCCTCAATGTTTCCATAGATACCATCCCCTTATCCCGTTAATCTTCACACCAAATACATTAATGATGAAATTCCTCTCACTTTCCCTCTCTACATCCCTCTCAAGGAGTTTTAATGGTTATACAGAGCTCCTAATTATCTTTAAGAAGAAATATCTCATGGTTATGGTTATCTCCTTCTTATTTTTAATAAAATCACTTCCATTATTTTATGGTTTTTTTTCCATGTGTTTATATTCTCATGTCTTCGTAATCATCCCTTAATATCCTAATTATTTTTTTATTAATGTTATACTTCTCTTCCCTCTTATTAATCCCTTACATAAGCTTTTATGTACACCCATTATACTGCTAAAATTATTACTTATGTTTCAATATAATTGAAAGTTATTAACAAAGATATAAGTATACTTTATTTACTTGGAACATTCACATACAAAACCCACATTCCTTATTCATTAGATTGAGATAATGAAATATTTTCTTATGTTAGATGATTGATGAGACATAGGTAACATTAGATATATGAAGAATGTTACTTGACGACACCTCAACGCATTGGATAATGTTAAAATATCATTAGATATAATATACGAAACATGGTTGGTCAGCCTATGAATATTATGTTATGATGTATTTGTGGATAGCTTCAACTTATGCTTATTATTTCAGTTTTATTTTTTTTTTCACATTCATAGGGAAACATTATTTTTTTGATGTCATTTTTGCATGCCATGCCCCTATGACAGTATGTATTATAATTATATATTTCTGTTTTAATTATTTTCTTATTGAGTCTCATATTTTATTTATCATCATTCTTTAATTTTATTATTCTTTTATTGATATTTATATCTCACACCTTCCTTTTGTGTGTCCCCATGTTATCATATGATGTCTTAATAGTGTGTAGGACACTTGGAGTAAATTACATAGTTTTAAATAAAGATATGGAATTTTATTTTCAAATAATGGCTTATTTCTCTAATTCAGTATGGAAAAATGGAATATCAATTTTTTGGAATTTTATTATAAACACATTTATCTTAAAAATCATGATATAAAATTCATTAGAGATACAGTTCATTATATGGAATCTTTTTTTCTACATCAATCTATACATAGGAAATCATATAGTGATAGTTTTGATCTATTATTTATAATTGTATTTTTGGAGAATAATGTGTCTTAAATTTAATTAATATATACAATAAACACTAAGGGAGAGAATTGTGGAAGCTAATCTAGTTAATATTGAATTAGTATAATGAAAGAGTAGATTGATAAACCATGACTGAATATTAATATTTTATTGTCAATCATTAAAAATATAATGTTAAAATACGTAATATAACATTGTTTTAAGGTAGTATAATTATATAATTTTATGCTTTATGTTTAAGTTAGTTCTAATTAAATATAGCTATACCACACTATAATGAATTTTACAAGTTTTTGATTATAAGAAAACCATAATGTATTATAGGAATTGTGGAGGTCATGCTTTTGGAGTTGAATAAATGAATAAATAATTTGAGGAATAATGGAAACCATGAAGGGAAGGAAATTATAGATTATACTAATCATGTCATAGTGAGGAAACTACTACCATAGCAGAATCCATTTTAATAATTTTATTTTAAAAAAATCCATAGAGTCTATGAGATAATAAAATATGGAATGGTTTAGGTCATGGTTTAGTAAAAAACAAGAAAACCATCATATTTTAGGGAGGTATACTGGTATTTATATCATATATGTCTTTAAAAAATAAATATATAAATAAAACCATGTATTAGTAATCAGGCTTTCAAAAAAATTATCGATTTGGAGTTCTTATTTAAAATGGATTATGATGCCATATATGATAATTTTAGACTATTTTCACAATGATAAGAAAATAATCTCTGTGGTTTCAATAACACAACTCTTTTTTCTAGTAAGAATTTATGGAATTGTGAATATAGAATCGACATTTAGTTTTTTATTGAGTATAAAATCATGGTTTAGTTTAGATTGAAATTTTATTGAAATAAAAAACTAATCTGTTTCACTGATATGGTTTTTAAGGCTATGGTTTTGGGAAATGAACTATTTAATAACGAAACAAAAATGTGTAAGACATGTATAAACCATGGTTTCATTATTTTTTAATGTTATTGAAGATTTTATTCAATTTAAATTTATGGGGAGATATGATTCTTCAATGGATATTTGAATATACCTTAAGATAAATTTTTTAAAGTTATGAAATGGTGATTAATGGAATTCTAGGCAAGATAATTTTGATAGAAGGGATTAGAAGATTTAATAAATATGATAATTAAAAATGAAAAAATATTCTTAGTGAGAGATTCTAATAAAAATTACCCATACGTCTTTTTATAAGATACATCATTATATGAAGACCATATATTATAGATGTTGACTTGATAAAATGGTAATAGTAGATGAAAAAACAACCTTTTAATTTTGGAATTCATAATATTCATTGATATTCAGTCTAAGAGACCTGCTTATTTTCTTTTATTGATTTAGTACCTTTAAAAAGTGATTGTATTTTTTTAAAGATTGTGTGACCCATGGTTTTAGTTGCGATATTAAAAAGAGAAATTATAATCAGAAGTATGCATATAAATTTCCTCAAAACATTGATACAACATCAGTGTATGCTCCTTAGATGTATCATTTTTTTGAGACAAATAAAACACTTGTGTCATTAATTTTTTTGGATATTATTATTAATTATAATATTTTGATATATTCGAGTGTTCTTCATATCAAGATAACAAAACATTATGGGAGATGATGAAATTATCAACACTAATTCCCCACCTTATAAGGTGTTTGGATATATGTTGTTGAAATATATATTTTGATAAAATAAATGATTTTTATGAGCCTATAAAATATGGAAATAATCAATTATACTATCCTAATAAGGATATGAAAAAAATCATTGGTTCATGTATGTAAATCATAGCGATGTAGTTTTTATTTCCTTATGAGTACTTGATAATAAATCAAGATATTTTTTCCTCACTTGATATGCCTGTATTAAAACATAAATCGGTAGAAATAATTTTACTATATAATAAACTTGGTGAAATTTAAATAATTTAACTCAAAATAAATAATTAATGGGAATGAATATATATCTATTTTATTTAAGAATTGTCACATAATAACGTAAACCAACATTTTTTCAAATAACTTTTTAACTGAAATATTGCCTAATATATTGTGTCATAATGAATTTTTATATCATTAAATATATCACACTTGAAAAAATAAATACACCACATTCCCTTTCCATATTCTTCCATTAGTAATACGCCCTAGTAAATATCACTTATATCAATTTCTTAGACATTTTTTTCTATATTTATTGATTTTAATGGGGTGAAATATTTTGAATGATTCTTAAAATATTTTACATTCATTATGACCATTTTAATCAATGTAAGAGAATTAATTTATAACTATATAAATAATATGATGTGATATCATATAAGGTTTTTGAAAATATCATTTTGACTAGAAATATAAGGTTGATGTTTATAGTGAATTTTTAAGATATGTAATCCAAAAAAATAAATTGCTATTTGGAAAGTTAATAACATTTTCTTAGATAAAATTACACAACACTCTTAAAGATTAATGAACCAAATTTTGAAAACTCTTGGTAGGTTCTAGGAATAGAAAAATGATGGGATATGGCATTCCCAATGAATATTTTTTATTTCATGATTGATGATTAATCTGAGTCTTACAAGATGATAAATTCCATGGTCAATGTAATTAAATAAAATAATATACACAATAGATCAATGATGGAAACAAAATTGTAGGATCATCACATATCATTGATAAGTAATTTGAGAAACTAAATAATTTACCTATTAGAAATTATTTCATTGTTTATGGTTCAGAAAACATCTCTACATCATACCATAATTTTGTTTTTGGAACGAAGAATAGATCCCTTCCAATAGTGATCCACACATATTCCACAAACCACCAAACATCTCCATAAGAATCTCTGGGTTCTTTCATGGAAGATCCAAATGCTTTGATGTGCCCCATTGATCTCCCCAGGAACAACATCAATTAAGGGTTTTCGTTGATATCTTTAGACATGGATGTGGTGGAGGAGGAATATTAATATTTTCTCTTTAGTGTCTTCTTGGGCAAGGTTCTCTCTCTGTATTTAAGATGATTCTCTTCAGATCTCATTTTGAACCACAATAAATGAAAATGATCTACCAAGAAAATAATATTTTTTCGTTTATATGCAGCTATGGTTATAAAATAATAATTTCTCATGTTCTCTTTAATATTTCAATAGTACATTTAAAACACCATGTCTTTAATAATAATAAGTTTACTACTTTTTCTTGAAATGTTCTGAAATTGTGAATTTAATAAAATATTATTTACTTAAATAATATTGAATAGATATTTTTTCTCACTAGTCCATTAATCTTGGTCTTCCATTCCTCTATAATATTAATCCATCCACAAATAATAACTATTTATTTAATAAATAAACACCATGTCATTATTAGCCAATATATAAAAAACATTATCTTCAATAAATAGTAAATAAATATTTATTAAAAATTCTTCTCACACAGTATTCTATTGAATAAATGATGACAAAATATATATGAGATCAATTAAACATGGATAATAATTAAACCATTTTTTAGAATAATATTACTCAAATTCATAAATAATAATATTTTTTAATGGAGATTATTGATACACTTAGCATGTGACACTCTTGTCCTCTTTCTATGTGGAATTTGGGGGAGTAACTTAAAGTATATGGTTAGAATCTAGTATTTTTAAAGGCACCCATAGATAATTAAATCAATGTTCTAATGGAATAATACCTAATACATATACTTATTATGTAATATAACCCCTTTATCACGACCTCTCTAATCAAGAATGCTACATGCTGGAGCAATAAACTTATGTGTTCGATGTATATTTATTTGAATTTCCTAAAATAAAAAATTCATATAAAACACAATGTAATTGGATTTATTTATTCCATATAATTTCCATCAATGGGACATAGATATAAAATTCCCTTAATGAACTGTAGGTACAAATCATTTCTTGCATAATTCTGTATTGGAATATTACTCATGACACACCCTATGTATCTTACTGCGACGTAGACATATATTGTAAAGGGTTTTCAATACCTCAAAGTAATAAACTTATAATAATCCTTAATAATAATATTATAGTATAAGGATAAACACACACATCATTATATAGGAACATCCAATGATACATAAAAATGTGGGTTTTCTACTGGCAGGTCTCATTTTCAAAATACCAAACACTGGATATTAGCAAGGGTGTACACTATGAGAAGGTTCCTCAATGTCCTATGAGTCTTCAACACTAATATAATACATAATTTGTTTATTGAAAGAGTTTTAATTATACAATATAATATATATTTAAGAATATTGTTGTGGAACTTCTGGGTTCTCATCATAGCTGGGAGATGGTATGACTTTCCAATGGGACAACTAGTATTAAGACAATATCACATAATATATTACATAGAAGAACAAACATGCTGTGATAAAGAGTTTTTTAATATTAAAAATAATGAAAACATGTTATTATTATGTACACATTATTTTTTAATGATACTACACCAAATAGACTCCCACTATAACTTTATCTAACTATAAATAACCTTCAGTCCAGTATCATTCACATGATACTCATGATTCTATTGTGATAAGATGTCAGTCAAGGGGTCAACAAAAATTACTTTTTTAGAACTATACATAGTACCGCATCACCCATATAAGAAAAATAAGTCATAAGATGATACTTCTAGAGTAGGTTCTTTGTCTGTTGGTGTGACCATGGATACTTTCAATGACCCCCCACTATATTATTATCACAATACAATGTGATTGGGTATTTTGTGATAGGTACCACATCAATATTCTGGGAAATGTTTCATTTTCAAAATGACTGCCTGGTTGCATCAAAATACTCTATATAATCACACTCCACTATAGAATTAGAAACTACTGGATTCATAGAACTCTTCTAGATAACAACACCTATGTTGAGATAGAAAACACATCCTGACTATGAAATCAGATCATTCAGATCTTTTTGAAAAATAGAATAAGTATAACCCCTGATGAAAAGGTCGACATCTCCAATACACACTAGAAATATATCCTTTGTTATTATTAGATACTTATGGATTTCAATAATAGTAGACCAATTATTCTCTTCTAGATCAACTCGATACTTTATACCATGATCAATGCATAAGAAATATCATGTTTAGTACATTAATTTGCATACATGGTTGATCCAATCACTAAAGAATATGGTAACACACTCATTCTCTCATCAATATGTTATGTATGAGGATATATTCTTTTAGAAATATAAATATTATGTGAAATGGGAACTAATCCCCTCTTGGGATTACTATGAAAAGTCTATTTAATATCTAGAAAATTTATGTACTTTGACTTATTTTAATTTGTTTATTAGAGCTATCAAGAATGATCTTTATCACTAGAATATAGGATTCTCTACCTTTTTTTTCCGGGATAAACACTTTTTTAACCAGTCCTTAACAGTCTATAAAATTGGTACGTTTTATCTAAAAATTAACATGTAATCAACATATATTACTAGTATAATGATCACATTCCCACTAATTATATTGTGAAAACATGGATGAAATTCTTTCCTAATGAAACCAAATGCATCTTTAGCTTCATGGAATATAATGTTCCATGACCCTGATGACTTCTTCATTACATAAGTGGATCTATGCAATTTTCATATCTTTTTGGAATCAAATTGATTAATAAACACTTTTGGCTGTGTCATATATAAATATTTCTGATGTTTTCCATTATGGAAAGTATTTTTGACATCCATCATTAAAATTTCATAGTCATGGTTAGTATATATATCATGTAGAATTATGATGGATTGAAATATGGAAACTGGATAACGGTTTCATCATAGTTAATTCCTTAACATTATAAAACCTTAATCCACTAGCCTTTTTTAATGGTATTTACATTACATTCCATGTCCATTTGTCACATGAATATACATTTTCACCCTATTTCCTTTACATCAACAAGAACATAGACCATACCCCAAACATTGATCCGATACATGGAGACCTTTTTTGAATTCTTGGATTACACCCATCTTGTTTCTTTTAGGATCTCTACTACCTCTTTATATGATATATGTTCATCTTTGATAACCAATAATGAATAACCATATTCAGTGACTAGAAAACCATATCTCTCTTATTCTCTTACATCTCTTGTTCTCCTATACAGTACTTGTGTCTCAAGAACAAATTTTTTCAATTAGACTGATGAAATCTATTCTTTTTTCAATTCTTCTGTATCTTGAGTACCGACTTAATCGAAGTCAATGTTTATCCCACTATCCTTTTTTACGATTTTCTCTCATGGAAGAAAGATGAATTTTATGGTGATGATACCTTTTTTATATTAGGGTTTATATATGTAGTATCCATTTATTTCCTACAAATACCAAATAAAAATATACTTTGGGCCATTTGGTGTTAGTTTTTCTCCTTATGAAGGCCTAGACTAATGTCTTAGAACCCCATACACATGTATGTGGAAAAATGGGTTTCGTTCCAATCCATAACTTGAGTAGAATTTTGGTTTTTACTTTATCTATTGATTAGTTTAATGTATATACCACATTTTGTAATGAATACCACAAATTTGGTATTGTAATTTCTCTATAACTCATCATCAACCTCACCGTGTCTAAAAATATGTAGTTCCTTCTTTCACTCACACCATATACAAATGGTGTGTAAGGTTGTGTGAGTGAAAATTGAATCCCAAACTCCCATAAAAGTTTGATGAACTCTTGGTTATGTTACACAACCCCTCAATATGATTTAAGCTTCTTTATCTTATTTAGAATATGATTCTATCTTTCACTGTTTAATTATTTGGACATTTAAACAGAATAAGACATATACCACATCCAGTATACATATCCATATTTACTCAAGACATTAGTAAAAGTTATAAAGTACGAATATAAACCTATATATTTTACTAGAAATGGATCTCATACATCAGTGTGTAACTATAATAAAATCATTATGTCCTTTTTACCCTATCCAATAAATGGTGGTTAGTTAATTTTTTCTTGAAAACAAGCTTTCTATATTTCATGTGATTTAATCATGAGTAGTCTAAATAACCATCTTGAAAAATCCCCCTCAAGACACTTCTCATTTAAATTACAGAGATGATGATTCTATATCTGGGTCATAAATGAATCATTTGAACATGATTTTTTGTCTTCTTCCCATACCTTTTTCCATAATTTTAAACAAAATACCATTATTTAAATGTGTCATCCCTGAAATTATGTTTTCTTGATAAAATATAATACATTTTTTTTCCAAAGATAAAAATAAAACTTTCTAAATTCTTGAATGATACAAAAACATAATTCTTTGAAACAGTTGTAACATAATTGAAATCTCTCGAACCCAATATAATTTCCATAGTAAATGAATGGTGGTTGTCACTAATAGAAAGAGCAGGAAACCTCATACCATTGGCAGCTCGAAAATTCACATCTTCAATAGAAATAATTCAGAATATACTTGGTTCACACATCTTGATATATATGTGAACACTAGTATTTGTATCTAAAACCCAATGTGTAGATATTGAAATATTCCACTTGAAAAAACTCACTTTTGGCTTGTCCTTAATTCTAGGTATAATTACACTTTTAATGGCCTTGATTTCTACATGAAACACATACTTCTACCATTTATTATACATGTATATGGATCTTCCTTTTTATAGAAGGATGGTGTTTGAAATATTAATATCTTATGAGTGTTAGGCCCATTCCACTTGTTCTTTTTTTCTTACTCACCATAAGTAATATGTCCTTGTCAACTTGGAAAATCATAGTAATACATTCTGATTGACAATTATCCATACTACTCATATTATTATTAACATTAAAACTGTATAAGTACTTTGATATTTAGGAATGTAGTAGATTTGTGTTCAACTCATCGAGGAATTTAATATAATCAATGTATCTAATCAGCTTGGTTACATAAGGAACAATTGGGGTAGAATATCCATGATTAGATTTAAATAGAGCATTGAAGTTCACATATATCTCTTGTCTCTCCTTCTAATGATATAGATAACAAAGGTAAAACATTATGCTATAAAAATCCATGTCCTTATGTTGCTTCAAAATATAATTGTTCAATAATGATAGCATGAACACATAACATATATAGTATTGTTTAAATGTTTCTTATAGAGAGATAACTATTTCTCAATATTCTTTTTACTAGGAACAACAAGAATAGGTAATTATAGAAAATATAATTTCCTTTTAATACGTCAGAAGACTTATAAGTTTATTATCCACTCTTAGAAGTTTGTTCTGGTGAGAAGGTTATCTTAATAATGTGTGGATCATATTGATATTCTTAAATTAAATTTTATTTCTGTTTTATACAAATAAGATAAGTATTATATTAGTACTCTATCTTATATAATTTAGATATATAAATAAGTTTTATATTCATTAATCTACCAATATTTTATTGAAACCCAATAGCCCTCTCCCTTGGGTTCAGAATATCTTGTTTCTTGTATATTCTAGTAGAAATGATCCTAATTCCCCTTCTCATCACCTCAATGCTAGTTTATCAAGAAATGTAAAGTGTTTTAGTTAGACATTCTAAATACTAAGTAATTTAACTCATAGTTCAACGACTTGTTGAGTGGACTTCCTAATATTGAAATCATTAAATTTTATTTCATTATACTTTTACTCTCTATTAATCCTTGACCTGCTTTGGTTTCCAGCAATGATGTGAACTAAGTTAGGTAAACCCCAATCCAAAAGTTAGAATTCCCCAATAATTGAAAGCACATCATCTTTGTCTAGAAAATCACTCAGAACTATGATTCAATTTTAACTAAAGTAGTGGAAGAATATACAAAATTAATCTATATAAATGATGTATTCTATCTTTTATTCATAGATTTACAATTATTATTTTTATTTAATGATTTTAAATATTAAATGTATTTACTCAAATGATTAACTATGTCTTAGAAAATGTTTACATATAAGTCAGTTTATTTTATTTTTATCTTGAATGAAATATAATTCAGTAATTAATTAGATTGTGGAAAAACATATATAATAAAATAAAAATGAAACATGATATAAATAAAATAATAATTTGGTATGATTATGATTTTCTAATGATGGTTAATTTACTTATAAGATTATGAAATAATTTTTGACTTGGGGGGAAACATATTAAACCATTTATGGTTCATGATGTAGCTTTCCACTACACCAAATCTGTATAACACTTTCATTTGTTTCACCATAGCACCAAACATGATCCACCTCCAATATTTTTGAGATCCATTTTTTACATATTCTTTTACTCACACACATGTGAGGGAACCAAATAATTTTTATGTTGTTTACATAAAAGAAACCATGGTTACACATGCACCTACATAATGAGATGGGAGATGACAGACATGCTAAAAATTTAATTTAATAACAAATTAAAAGTAAAAATAACATAAAAATGTATTTTATAGGATCATGATCATCCACATGATTTCAATGAATTACATATTAAATAGAATTATCATTTAATTCTATTAAATATTATTTAAGAAAAATCATAATCGATTCAATTCATTATCTTCTTTAATTAATCAATTAAATTTTTTTAATTATCATCTTAATTTTCATGAGATAATTATCCAAAAAAATTATAAAAATATTAAGTAAAATTATTTTAAATAAGTTGTATACAAAAAATTACCTTGGGGGAAACATGGTGAGACCCATCTAAACTACCCAACAAGTATTATACTTATGTATTGTTAACTATTACGACATGTGGAATACATGACATATCATGTAATTTCAATCCATTTACTATCAAATTAATGACCACATGGAACACGTGGTATTTTTATATCATGTTATTCTCTAATAAAAAAAGTTTAACAACTCTAATATGACTTTTGCATGATATGAAGATGCTATCATTATACAAAAATTAATTGGAAACACACCTATATCTAACCCATCACATGGTGTGTACTATCAACATAATTACTACACGAAACACATGATGATAAGGCTTGAACAATACAATGAATCTATTTTCAATTCATCTTAATTTTGTATGTTTTCATTGTATATGCATTGCTGTTCACATTAGGTGTAGTATTCTCAGAGTCTATCCATGGAACACGAGCAGAGACTCGACATGTACCCTTTCCTTGAAAAATATTTGATTACAAAATATGTACATGGCCTTCAAATTGTGTTGTATCCAAGTAACATGAAAACAAACTATGTAGGCTATATATGAAGAAATATTGACCATCTATGAATAACAGACTATACATCATTGAAAAAAGTTGCACAGTGTGTACCCTAGATGATTATGCACCAGGAAATCCCAAAAAAAACATGGTGTGCAATTAAATTCACTATATATAATAAATAAATAGATCTTGAAAAAATTCCAAATTAATTCGTGGTGAATTAAAAACATTTTCAGGGAAGGTACCTTTAGGTTTCATAGCATCTCTTCTTGTGTTTTCTAGCCAGACTCTTGGACACCTCCAGATGAGATCTTTAAATTTATTTTGTTCATAAAATTTATAGATTTATTTATATTTTAAAAATATAAAGAGGAATAAATAAGATATCATAATTCATATTAAATAAGGATTAAAATGTAATTAAGAACTATTAGAAAATACATAGTCAATCAATTATCTTTAAATAATTATAATCAATTATGTAATCTCTATGATACCACTTTTAGGTTTTGAGTGTAGTGGAAGTAGCATATGGTGCATTTAAAATATGTATTTTTTATGATTAATGATTAATATTAGATTTAAATGATAGTAAACAATGTGATATATATACTTGAATCAATGAATATATGTAATAGATAAATACCATAACGAAAGTTCGAGATAAATTTTTTTTTGTTTATAACTTATTTAAGAAAATAAATAATTACCTTCTGAGAAATTATTGCTCCATTGATTGATATTAAAATGTCTCAATTTTACACCATCATTATATTGTTGGAATAAATAATAGATTCCTTCCAATGGTGGTCTACATGTATTCCACAAACATCCAAACATCATCATAAGAATTTATGGGTACTAGCATGAAAAATCCTAATATGGGCATCATTTTCCATTAATCACCCTAATAACCACATCAAGAAAGGGTTCTCAATTATATATCTAGACATGAGAGTGGTGGTAGAGGAGGATTGGTCTCCTTTCTTGAGAATATTATTGGATAGGGATCTCTTTATGCCTCTGAGAGGATTCATTATGGATCTCATTGTGAACTACACTAAATGAAGAGGTTCTACTAAGAAAATAATATTATTGTATTTATATACTATATGGGTTAGAAAATTGTAATTTTACTTGTTCCCATAATTATTCCCATAATACCTTCACAACTCCATGCATTTAGTAATTTTATCAATAATAATATTATTATTCATTGACATGCACTAAACTCATGAATGAAATTAAATATTATTTATTTAAATAATTCCCAATATATATTATTTCTCACTAAACCATTAAACATGGTCTTCAATTCCTATATAATATTTATTAGGATATGAATAATGGATTATTATTTAATAAGTAAATATCACTTCATTATTAAAAATTAAATAAATAAATATGATATACATTGAGTATAAAATAAATATTTATTTAATATTTTTATTATATATTATTCTCTGGAATAATTGGTGATGGAATATATGCGATAAGGAAAACATGAATAATTATTCTACCATGTGATGGAATAATTTTTATTCATATTTCTAAATAATAATATTATTTAATGATATTCTAGATACACTTAGGGTTTTAACCTTTAGGAATATTTTTAAGTGGAATTAGTCAAAACACCCTAATTTCCAATGTTATGTTTTTGAAACACCCAATGTCACCTATATAGACAGAATTTAATTCTACAACAACATGATACCTCAAAATAGATTATTATGATGTTATATAATCCATTTATCAAGATATCTATAATAATAAAGGTAGCATGTTGGTACCATCGAACTATGTGCTCAATGTTTTTTTCCTTGACTTCCTAGAAATTCCACTTTCCTATAGAACAACATAGAAAAAGATTTTTTTATTCAATATCATTTCCATCAAATGGCCTGAAATATCAGTGTCTATTAAGTGATAGAAGGAAAAATCCTTTCTCACGTTACTCATTAATGGAATATTAATCATGACATAACCAATATATCCAATCTCACAACAAACATATATCATCATGGCTTTTATAAATTCATCAATATATATATCTTGTAAAACTCGTTAATAATAATCAAATATTTTATGGATAAATAAACATGTCCTAAAATTTGAAAATATAGTGACACATATAATGATAAATTTACCACTGGGGATTATAATTATTATAGTATCCTACACTATATATTACCAAGGGAATACAAAATGAGAAGGTTACTAATTTTATTATGAGTTTCTAACCATAATAGTCTATATAATTTGTGTCCCTAGAATTATTCAATATTGGTATAGAACAATATATTTAGGAATACTTTTGTGTAACTTTTGGGTTCTCACCATAGTAGGGAAATATTATAACTTTTATCACATTCTATGTTACGTAGAAGAATAATCATGATGTGATAAGGAGTTTAAAAATAATGAATAAATTTTATCATAAAGTATATAGAATTTGGGTCCAGGGTACCACATCAATCACAATTATGGGGAAATAATCAGAACAACGGAATAATATTCTAGTGAAAATGATAACTTACAATATTTAAAGCTATCATGTACTTAATTTTTTCATTAACTCTTTATTTCTAAAAACCCACCTTGAGACTAGATGTTTAGAAATTGTTGGCATATGGTAATATTTGTAACACTATTTCATATATTATAAGTGGGAATTGTTTATATTCAATATAGTGATTCATATGTTGATGATTAATTTCCCATGTAAAATTATGTTTTATGTAACCACATATTTTTGTTGAAATAAATTGCTTCATATTCCATTTTTTTTGTTTTCAAAATGAGTGTCATTATTGATGATGCTTTGAAACTTCATTAAGAAAAAGAAAATGAATTAAAAAAATCATTTCATTGTGAATTTCAAATATTTAATTGAAATCTCAATTTCATTATAAATCATGTATAATAAATAATTTTGGATTTCTCTACAATTTATGGCCACAATTCTATATAAAGTACATGTAAGATTAAAAAAAAGTTGTCTTTGAAATCCTAGATTTTATAAATTAGAAAAGTAAAAATAGATAAATTTTTGGAATTAATATCATTGAAAAAAATATTATTTCCAAGAATAAGAAACTTAATATTCAAAGAAAACATATTCTGAGAATATTGAACTTTAAATCCCTTAAAAAATCCATTGGATGTATGTTTTGATCCATAAACATGATATTTGAAAACATAACTCACTAATATTTGGATGTACATATTTTTAATGAACCTTATTATGAAAATTGATTTCTATTTACATTCATAAATTATATAAAAATTATTTTCATTAATTATATGAAATAAATATTTATATTCTTGATGTTTGATTAATACCAAATATCAAATAATTATGTAAAATGATATGTTTATCCAATTTAGATGAAAAATATATATCCATTATAGAATAATTGGTTAAGATTATATAGCCATATTAAAATTTTGAAAATCATTATTGTTATATCTACATTAAAAATATTAATTATTCAATGAATGATTAAACTTATCTAGATTTTTTTAGTTATTATCCCAATATATTATGATGATTATATTGTATTTCCACAAGTAATTTGTTTCAATGAAGTGGTGATGTTAATATATGTTAGAAGATATGAAGATCCCAATGGTTTAATATATTGATGTATCCCACTATTGATGTAGTGTTTCATGAATAAGGTAGATTTAAAAGTTCATTGGGAAGTGATAAAGCTTGTAGTTCATAGTTAAATAATCTACTACTTATATCCTTGGATAAAAATGTTCATAAAAGAAATTATTTATATATATATCCATGATGATAATAATACATATCATTAATGGTTTTAGGAAAATTTTAAAAATTTTAGTGATTGAAAAATTACATTTCACACCTTCTATCTGAGTTTCAAGGATAATTATGCTAGATGTAGTTACGATAAAATGTTTTTGAGTGAAAAAATTGTGAGGGTTTATAGGTCCATTATATATGATGATTTTTTTCCGAAATTAGTGATAGTAAATTATAAGGGTAGATGTAATATTAAATAATTCTCTAAAAAATGTTATCTATAATTTTGTGAAGATTGATGCAAGAGAAGATGATTAAATATAGATAATATTTGAAGTGAATCCCCATTAATTTATACTTTGGAATGAGAAAATTATGAAACATTCACATGGATGATTGTTGAATAATTCAGAGTTTGATTTTGAGGAATGATTTTTATTTATTATTAATTATTAATGTACTATTAGATTGATGATATATGATGATTTTCAAGATGATAAATGGCAAGGCATTGAAAATACATTGAAATTGACAAAAGTAGTCATCAATATGACATAAAATAATTTAAGGATTGATTTTTATAGTTCTAAGAGTACTTAATATATTTATAATACCATTTGATATGTTTTAAGATGATTTGAAGTTACTAGAGATGCTTCATGAATATTTTAAGTTATTATTTTTGTATAAATTTTATTCTATATTAATGCCATTTCATTAAGAGTATCGTACTATTGTTTCTTTCTATTAAACCAAACTCAGTAATATAATCACACATTTTGATTGACATAGGAAATAAATTCCCATATCCATATAATTTTTGTTCCATAAATTATAAATACCATATACAATATTATTATTTTTAAATGGTATTTACCTAGTATTCCTATTTCATTATTCAAACATGTCTTACCTCATGAATATGTATAGGTATCCCATTTATTTTCACTAGTTAATTATGATATCAAATTTTATTATTTCAGATAGTGCACATTGTTTGGTCTATCATAATTTGAAAGGAGGTTATAATATAGTCCAAAAGGAAATGTGTAATTATATATCATGAGATGACATGTAATGGAAAAGGCAGTGAATGAAATCAACCATGATTATGGTAATGGAATGTGAAAAAATATTCCATGTTTCAAGACTATGTCTAATATGAAATGATTATCTTGGATGTGACCCCTATAATAGTATATTATTTTTAGGATTCTTTTTATGTCATATTTCTATGATAACCCACATTCATATGTTATTTTTCTACGTATTATGATAATTTTGATATGTTTTCATATTTCTATTCCTCATTTATTATGTTATTATTAAATTCATATATCTAGATTCATGATTTTCGATCTATTGTTTATTGGGTACTATTTCTTTATGGATTTTTCATGTACCTTGTCTATGGTCTCATGGGAAAATTTTCATATTATTCTCACATATTTTATGGACATCTCTTTCTTCCCCCCTTACTAATCATTTGAGATCACTCATTCTGATGTTTATATTCCATAGGTTATGAATAAGAGAATAACATTGGATGTGTTTATAAGTTAATCATCTATGGAGGTAATTAATGGGAGATGTTGAAGAATGTTTGTAAAATAATTTTGTTATCTATCAAATCTCCAAATAAAATAAACATATAGGTCATATGTTATGATCCCTTATGAGGTTTAATGACGAATAAAATGAAATGATGTAAGATCTATAAATTAAATGATGTAATACCATGGGGTATACCTTATTTCTGAGTATTGAATCTTTTTTCTACTAATAAATAAACTATTTTACAAAATCTTCATCACATTTATTCATAGTTAAGCATTATTGTTCACATTATAGGTCACAACATGCAAGATAAGGTTCACAGTGACACACAATCTTCCTAATTTTATATGTATTTAGTTCTTATAGATTCTTAACCAATATTATTTTTTATACCCTTCCATTATTATTATAACTATTTATTGAGAGAGAACATATTTCATATCATAGGATTTACACCCATCAATAGATCAAAAAAATCCCCCCATCAAAAATATATAATATATATACAGGTTTTCATCCTCCATATAAAAAGGTACATAAATGTGATCCCCACACTTCAAAAAATTCGTTACACCTATGTTTTGTATATGCCATGTTTAATTTGAATAATTTTAGTATTTTATGATATTAATTGTCTCAATAACATTAAGGCCTCATGATTCTTTTATTATTATAGAAATTACAATTTTAAGACGTCATTGTAAATTCTTAAATATAAATAATATTTTTTATGATGGTATATTCAGATCAAATTTTTAATAATATATGAATAGTTTTCAATTAAAATCATTGATGATAATTATATGAATGTTGTAGATATTTTTAAGCACCTTGTTATCCTTGTACATCTTCAAAATTGATTAGTTAATATCTATATTGAAAGATATTAATTAATTTCAATACACCCGCTACTAAATTATAAATTTATATCTTACTCTTAGAGGTGTATAATATTTCATGTTATTATACTTATTTTAATACAAATAACAACTAATCATAAATACTCACTAATGAAACTAATAACTGATTAATTTCCAAATATTTTTTATATCCCAAAATTAAATTTTACACATGGGAAATATTGTTGGAGAATATAATCCAGAAATAACTCTCATTATAATTGAAGAAGGATTTCAGAATATTCAATGAATTTTGTTTTCTATTGCTACTTTTTGTTTTTAATACATATACCATGCATTTGGTGGATGTTTTCTCCATATGAAAAATGTTTTTTTCAATTTTAAAATAGTTATAGATCTATGTAGTAGATGGTGACACACATGGGATACCAAGCCCAAGGAAATAATGTTATGTTTAGTGAAATCATGTAATGGTTGGTCAAATCACTCCATGATGTGGAGTAACACAATATGGTTTAATAGTATTTTAAGGTGAAGTTATTGAATAAGGATGACAGAAATATCATAGTTAGAGAAAGCATGCCTTGGAGAAAGTCATAGAGGAGAAATAATTCTAATGAGTCACTATTTAAAATCGGGAGATAGGAAGGTAATTATGTGTTGAATAGAAATTTTTAGAAGATTAATTAATTTATTTATTATCTAAATTTGGGAAGATAAAATTTCAATGTTATTATGGAAGTCGTAGTTTTATAATTTTTTGAATTAAATTTTTTGGTAGTAATTTCATTGATAATTAATCTAAATGAAATAAATATGTTAATGTTGAGAAGAAAAAAATAAGTGATATTATAAAAAATGGAAATAGTGAAGTGATAAGGACTAATTTTTTGTTTTATAAATGAATAATATACAAGTATGGTAAGAATATTACACTGTAATTTGCAGAGCCAATGCATCACCACAATATACCACATCATGGTGAAGGGATATTATTTTGTGAATATGGTGATGATATAAGATAATGAATATTTATCTCTAAAAAAATATTAATCTTAGAGATATTAGGTGTTAATTAACAAAATATTTAATGAAAAGTAGGCATAATATTTTTTAATATTCAAATGTGTAATGGAGATAAAAAACTAGGGGAGAAGTAGTGATCTCTTTTAATTGATCTATTAAAAATGAAAGATAGTAGATTATGGGTAAAAAGTTTTAATGAAAAAAAAGATTTTATGAATTCTCCAAATAAATCTATTTCTATGGATATTCTCTACTTGTAGAATGTTTTTTCAAGAAAATGTATATTTTCTCTCATATTAACAAGGATAAAGAGGATGTAGTTCATCATTATACCTATAAAAAATGCGTAACAATTATTTAATATTGAAATATTTTTTATAATATATGTGAAACAATAAAAGTATTTGGAAGTGATTCAAAAGGGAGAGTTAGTCTACTCAAATATATTTTGATATCACATTCCAATTATAACAATTTTGGTGGTATGACAATGTGTGTATTTCCCTCCACTGTATATAGTCTCTTCGGTGTACGTGGATCATGATAAATTCATGAAATAATAAATTTATTTTATTATTTACATGATAATATCTAGGTTTATAGAGATATTCATGTTTGAAATAATGGGATTAACATGATTTAAAGGGAATCAAAATAAGGAAAAATAATAAATAAAATTATTTGATCCCCCACATTATGTATTCAATTTGTGGGCCTAAAAATGTTGTGATATAATTTATACTAAAATTGGTTGATTTTCTCATAGCATGTAGATCATTTTAAATTCAATAAATCATAATGGTTCTCTAATATTCAATTGAAAAAACATTCAATTATAAAACAATCATCTAAAACATACTTCTTGATATATTTATATAACAACTCTATTTTTCGTGTTAGATACATTGGAAATATTTAAATGGTATTTTAAGAGTAAGGAAATAATTAGATATGGTTTCTTGGGCAACTTAATTACTTTTATTTGACTAAGTTGGTTTTTGGAAAATTTTGGTTCAATACGAAAAACAACATACACCAGTGAAGGCCACGTTGGACCCTAGTGAGCCCCCTGTTGGCAACAAAGAAAAAAATTGTTTATCCTTGGGTGTAGAGTGATGTAGGATGACCTGTGGTCCATAATCAAATTTACTTATCCACACCTATGGTGAAGTATTTGTTGATAGAAAATTGGCTTCCTTTTTTCAAATATACTTGGTGGCTCTCAATGTAAAGAGTGCTGGCTTAGTGAGATCAGTGTCACCAACATTGTGATATAGGCCACCATGATAGTAATTTTTCAAATTCATTATAGTTGAATTTACCGCTAGTCTTATAGAGATTTATGAATAATGATTTAAAATCTTGATACCTTCATTACATAAAATTTTTATATGTTTTTATGTCTACCTGTGTCTAAACATTTTATATTCCATATTCTTCTTTGTAATATGTTCAATCAGGGTGTTTTCAAAACATTTTTTATAAACATGGGTGATAATGATATTCTATTTTATTTTTCATAAAAATGTAGGTTCTTCTAACATAGATAGAAAATAGAAGTTATGGAAATGGCCTTTTGTTCTATTTAATCAATGATGTAGAGGATTCAAGATCTAAGAAACCAATAGTTAGCCAACGAGCCCGTACCCGAGTGTTAAGGTCTCCTTCTTGGTATCCAAGAGACCCGAGTTCAAAACTGGGGGGAGTGGAATTTCAAGGTTACTGTAGCAGGCACTGTAGCAGTTACTATTCAGTATTGTAGCATCTGAAACTATTCACCCGATTTTGGCCTTCGGGCCACCGGTTTGGGCCTACGGGTCTCCAGGTCCTTCAGGTCATCAAAGGCCTTCGGGCCATTGGGCCTTCGGGTCACGTGGACCATGGAGAAGCCAAGTTCACACAGAACATTCCCCAGAAGATGATCATAGTAGTAGGAGTAACAACCACCAGATGTAGAGCTAAACGGATTGGAAGAGTGAGAGGGTATGGCAGCAGCCATTAGGACCAGGCACCGTGTAGATTTTTATGGGGAAATGCTAGCAGATTAGCAATACAAGGTGGGGAGATAAGGAGATCAATGATGCAAGATGCTGGTGAGGGGCAGTTCTAGTGGGCTAGGCCTCCGGGTCTTGTAATGGGCATGGTATGCCTCTGGGCCTTTGGGTCATGTATTGCAAGTCATGTTGGGCCTTGTGCCTTGGGCCTACTGTTCATGTTTGGGTTCCCCTTCATCCCTTAAAAGGGGGTTATCTATAATAAAAAATAAAAAATAAATCCTTCAGGCCATTCGGGTAAAAGAAACCAATAGTTAGAACAAAAAGTTCTTATCTGATGATTATAGATGTTTTATCCTCTAATGATCAATCCAACCTGAGAAATGAATTTTTTATTGTATATTTCCCATTATATACTTATGGTGTAAATGGGAAATTTTTTTTTTAGAAAAACAAATTCATGGATTGTATATTATCAATTTACTGGTTTAATATTTCATTTTCCTAGAATTAGGAATTTTTGGTTAATTTTGGAAATTTTCATTATTATCCCTATTATTTTTAGCCCATATACACTGAAAATCAAACATGACCCTCATTGAATGATCTCCTTTATGTTATATGGTTTTACCCAAATTTTTATATCAATGTCGATGTTCAATTTATCTATTATTTGGCTATATCTGGGAACCAATTTTTCAATGGGTTTGATTCAAATTTCTTATGGTTTGTTTAGGTGGGTTCAGTGTTGGGATTAGAGATGTGATAAAGTAAAGATAGTGACAATAAAAATCCAATTAGGGTCTATGTGATAGTGGGTTTATGAGAATGCTCATATGAATGTTTCTTCTAGAAGAGAAATGATGATAAATGAGAAATGGTACTCATAATCTATAGGTGTTTTTGATGAAACTCATGGGGGAAGTGTAGTAGAAAACAATGTGGGTAAATATGTGTCAAAATATCTTGAGCTTGTTGGAAATTATGATATAAACTATATATTTATTAGAATAACTCATGCCACATGGACCCCTCCATGAGATTACTAACATTTCGGGCTAATAATGTAAAAAAAGGCGATGTAATTCGTCTACATGTCTTGTGAATCCTAAGATAGATTCATTATTTAAATGTTATCTTCTCTTCAAAAATTTTAGTATGGGTGTGTTAACTTGAATTGGTCCTCCTAAGGGTATAATGTGTCATCCCATCCTATATTGAGGGTGAGAAATCCCCTCTATAGTCTATTACTAGATAGAGTTAGGCTTGAAACCACATAGCCTGATGTTTGATTATCTATAACCATCTTCACTATATTGGGCTAGGTATCTCATAATAGATGTCTAGGATGTGCCATCCACTTTATACTAGTTTTTTCCAAAAATTGGTCTAGGCATCACACATAGGCCTTTCATGTGATCCCATACCCATGTAACATAATATTGTGAATTACAACATTTTTTACAAGACCCTATGAGTGATTTCTCTTGGAAAAGGTTTACCAGAATGATCCAAGTATAATCCCAAGAATGGTAGTGAGAACATAGCTCACCATAATTCTTGGATTCTTCCAAACAGTATATCTGGGTTTAACTTTTGTATTCCTCTTTCCCAGTGATATAGAGCAGACTGTCTCTTTGTTGCTTTGTGTTGGTTGTTTTCCGTTCTTCCAACTAGGTAATATTATACTCACCAACACATGGTATTTTCCTACATGTGCCCTATATTATATAGAATACATGAAATTTGTTGAAGTCATAGGTGGAATAAGAGCAGGTGGAGCTGATTTGGGTTAGCGTTATTGTAGTTGAATCCCAAATGTTCTATTTGGATGAATTTTAAATTTACTAATAGGCCAGGATACTTTATAGTTTTGGTTTATTTTATTTGTCCCTTTGTATCTTACTATACAATTTTTTCATACTTTGATGTGGTATTAGATGTTATACATGAATTTATAGCATCAGTTATTTACCTTTCTTCATTATTCGAGTTAATGGATATTTGTGTGTGTGTGTGTGTACATGTACATTAGACTAGAGCCTCCCATGTGAGTGATTTGGAAACTCAGTGCTAGTCACCACCCCCTTAATCATTTGGGTGGTGGCTTGTGTTGTCACTCTTGGATTACACCCAACCAGGTGGACCCTAGTGTATTGGCTCCTAAATGTGACATATGAGAGGAGTCTATCATAAGGCTATTGTTCAGGGATATTCTAGCTGTGAGGTTTGGTTGGGAACTAAGGAAAAAATGTTTATGTGTCTTAAGTTCTAATCATAGGTTTGGGATACCAGTTGTATCTTCCAACATATCCATTAAATATTACTCCCATATCCTTCTTGTTGAATCCTTACATATAGAGATTAGTTGCGTGGAAAACAGCAGTACATGCATCATATAGGAATGGGTTGTTGTTTCAATGTTTTTATTTAGTAGTATCTTCTTATATTCTTTTTTGACCATGGTGAGTCTGGACTATTTTAGGATGCATCCATGACCACAACCATATAGGATTCTACAGTAGGATCAAGATAATGAATTGATTTGTGATGATGTTTCTATCCCACGACCATACATGTGATGGTTTATCCTAATGGATTTCTAATTTTACCACGATCCATTAAGTTGTAGGTTGTTTGATATGTACTAAAAGATGATACATGTTCGCTTAGAATGATTCATGAGTTCTAGAGAAATCTAATGCTCAATTTTCAAGAAGAGATTGACCCCAAAGAAGTAAGATAGTGTCTTTAGGTAGTAGAGTATGATTCTAACATTGTAAGGATCCATGATGGCTTGCTATTTGTTCTAGTGGATAGACATTTTGAAGACCCATCCATGATATAGTGGATATTGGTGATGCATAAGCAAGGTGAAGAGACACACTCTCAGTAGTAGTTTGAGTGAAAATTTATAGGGTATTTTTATATAGTGATATTATGGGAAGTGAATATGTATGATATTTTGGAACTCTATTATGGTAGTATTATAGTCATTGAGTATGAATCCTGGTTCTATAACATCTCAAAATATTCTATGGATACGAATCAGGATTAATATATTTGAGAACACATATTTTATGATGGGGTTTTATAAGAGATAAAAGATTTAGTTTTATCAATTTTCCTCCCCTTATTATACCAGTGTGATTAGGGGTTCCTTGGTTATGAAGAGATTCTTATCTGTGTAGTCTCTGGCCAAAAGTTATAGTAGGGGGTACCTTAGAGATGAGATATCAGTAATTGGTATTTGATGACAGACATATGGATCGAGGTTCATGTTGTGGTTTTAGAGGTATTCTCAAGACATAGGTTCATCGACTTAGGGATTTTAAATAGGTTATATTTAAACAAGGGAGATGATGATTCACTTGTTAAGGGGAGTCCATATATCATGGTATTTCAGAACTCTCCATTTAGTATATAGGGATACAATCAATGGGACACCAATAGAGAAGAAAAAGCTTTAAAATGGAGGTATTTATGGTGAATGATATGGCCGAAGGTTTAGGAGAGTTACTGGGGGTGGCAGCTAAAGTTAATATCAATTTACATTGCTACCACATCCAGGATTCCATTTTTTGACTTAGGGGGTTGGTGGTCTTGGTCATGGATAATATCCATTAGTGGAGACATACTACCCTTATATTGAAATTTTGATATAATTTATGATAAATATATAATTCAAATTAGATTTATTTTTGACAGAAATAGTGTTATCCATATCTTCATTTTTTATACATTTTTTAAGACATGGTGGTCGCTGTAGAACCTTTGTCTTATCCTTTATTCTTAGTGAATCCCAGCGAGGGAGATTTATAACTCGCACACTTATGAATATAGTGTATACTTACTCTAGGAGAAGAGAGCATTGTATATGATCTACTTATAACTATGATGAGACACCATGATGTCATTCTAGGTATGGTCTAGATCTATATAGTGTATGTGTTAATTTTATATTTGAGAAATAGAATGAGGTGTGGTAGGGAATATGGGATGAGATTTTCCTTTATTAACAAGATTTAATCTCAGTATGATAATTCCAGGATTTCATGTAGAAGGATACAACTAATTTGTAATCAATTGTCTAGAATGACCCCTAGGATAGTAGATTCTATGAGATATCTATTCTAGTTAGTGGTGGAGGAGTACGTGGAAGTGTTTCTTGAGTGTGTTCGAAGAGTACCTCTCAATAATAGGATTAAATTATATATATACTAGCTCCCTAGGACTAACTTGATATATATTTCAGTATATTGAATTGAATTTTTAGATCTACAATAGATGATGATGAAGTTGGAGGATTTTTAGAGGAATGATTTCATTAGTCTAAATGTATCCCACTAGCAATCCCCAACATTGTACACTATGAAGGTAGATTTGAGTTTGAGGTTATACATAGATTTTCATTGCCTACAACTTATGACTAACAATAATAAATATCCACTATTATTAATCAATGTTATTTTTAATAGTTTAAAGGGGTGAGGCAATTCTCAATTATTTAACATAACTCAAGTTATTAACGGTTCTATTATTTGTAGAGGATGTCATGAAGATGGTGTTCAAGGGATACAACAATCATTATGAGTATTTAGTGCTTCCCTTTGGTGTGATGAATTCCCTAATTGTGTTTTTTGGGACTCATGAAATTGATATTTCAGACCACCTAGGTCCATTTCATAATAGTAATGAATGGTTACAACCTCTTCTACTCAACATCATAGAATTATCTCCCATGTAATTTGAGGGTTGTCTTGGAAATTATTTTAGAGAACTAAATATGTGGGAATATATCAATGTTTCATTATAGGATTCAAGAGGTTTACTTTTTGGGGAATTTCATATCAGCTGAGGGAGTGGGAGTGGACTTGAATAAAATTGAGGATATTTTAACTTGGGATCCATCTAAGGTTCCGTATGAGGTGTGTTGTTTTCTAGGATTGACATGATATTATCAGAGATTCATACCCAATTTATCTAGGATCCGGGCACCTATGACTACCTGAACCCAAAAGTGGATGTCCTTTATGTGGTGGGAGGTGGGTCAATAGGATTTTAGTAGATTTTTCTAAGTTTGATAGGAACCCCCACTACAAAATAATTCAATTTTAACGTTGATGGTTTATCTATTGGTAAAATTTTATTTTATATTGGAGAAATGTTTTAGAAACATTAATATACCAATCACTAATCTATCGTTAAAAAACTGTTGCTAAATGTTATTTCAATAGATAAAATTGTTCTATTGTAATTATAATAATTACAATAGATAATATATATGTCAATAAATGTGTTAGCTATAGGGTCTAGTGACAAAATTTTCTCGTGGTAACAAAATTACCAATATATAATGCTTGTTTATAAATTACATTCAAATAAAAACTATAAATTTTTAATTTCTAGTATAATTTCATAATATAATTTTTATGTTTTCATATATAATAAATCTATTTTAATTAATAAACTAAAGATGATTTCCACACATGTTCAATAAGAGAAATTAATAAATTATATTCATAATGAATTATTACAATAAAATTAAATACAAATATGATCCCTAAAAAATGCGGGATAACCCCAGCCCCAGCCCCACAACATTATGGATTCCCCCAAACAGGATCCTCTACCCCCACACTCGATCTGCCCAAATAAGAGGTAGACTCCCCCAAATAGGTTCTGGATCTAGAACCATGCAAACAAGAGATGGATCACCCCACAGTAGAATCCACCACCCCATATCCACCACCACCCCCAATGAACCGACCCCAGGGAGACAACTTTTGTACCGAAAACTCTAGCACATCATCGCTAGTAGGGTAGCTACAGCACCAGCAGCTCCATCCCCATCCATGTCGGTGAGCAACCTTTAGCTCATCCTTGCTTGTGGGACAGCTCCAGCAACCAGTAAGAACTAGCAACCCATCCCTGGCAATGAGCCTACTCCAACACTAGCCCATCCATGATAGCAAGACACCTATATTGACCAACATCCCATCCAATCACCAAGACCAGTAATCCAGCTCTAGAGAGACCTATTTTCAATAAAATACCATGTCCTTCAGATATAAGATATCCACCATATTCAAAAAAAGATGATAGTCTAAAAAGGATCCATCTCTATTACAAGCAAGACAGAAATCGAGCCAGCTCCATTCTATGACACACCTTTCAACTCTAATATCTACATCACATTTAACAAAAGAGAATCATTGAAAAACATATGCATGAATTGAATACAAAATAGAATTAAATGGTATTTTAAAAAATTATTTGTGTAATGATAATTTTTCATCATCCAAGTTGATATATCTAGTATTTAAGGAAAGAATAGAACTTTACAAAATTGGTACTTGAATACATCAGGTACTCAAAAGGACCATCTCATTTCACAGGATCTTTTTTCTCCCATGGGTACACAAATACATGATCGCTTAAAGTACAAAAAACACACCATTTCTTCACCCTGGCACTTTTGATTGTTTTTCATTGTACAACCTAAGGAATTATCCAAGAATCAAAAAATTAAAATAATAGTTGAAAAAATATCCCTCAATTATATAGATGACTTAGCCACTCCATAGGACATTCCATGATGTAGCAACTGAAGGCAGCTATTAAATCCCACCCTATTTCATTGGCATGAGAGAGAATAGAAATGCTTCTTTGACATAACCAACATTCCCAAAGCACTAAAGATTGTATGTAAATGTCGAGGGTTTTGAGAAACAACGGGGGAACAATTTTCCCTTGATTCAAAACCAACCAACCAAATGATCCACTATCGACAAACTACATGATACATGTCAGTAAAAACAACCAACCATACATTACCAAAAAGGAATCACACTATTCCACAATACAACCAAAAAACCAATACAACCAACACAATATCCGAGTACTATGCGGTGACTAAACAAGAGACCCAAAATAAACCAAGACAAACTCCGTGAATCAACATCAAGATCCATGCTCCACGCACCACCACATCTCCCAAGAATTACCACGAACCACTAGCAATGAGATTTTTACCTTTACCTGTATCATGGAATACGAAATCAGAAAAAGAACTAGAGTTCATAAGAAGTGGGTGAGTAACAATACATAGTATTTTTTCACCAAATGACTTCCCTACACATTCCACTACTATTAAACCATTTTCACATTAATATAAAGTAGTTTATATAAAATAATCCAAATTGAAATCATTACCAAAATCCAAACACACCCTTAACAATTCACCTCACCCAAAAAAAGAAACCAAGGGAAATCCCAAATAACAATCCACAAGACATTTCGTCATTTACACATTATCGAAATAATTACCATGTTGAAAAGCAATGCAAAACGAGGAAAACAAAATAGTGGGACTTCCTCCCATCCTGTTCACCCTATTCTCAACTAACGGTACTTCTGGACTAGTACCCAAAATGGTGGTTCTTTGGACCTCTATCCATCAACTTTTATAGTGATACTTACCTCCTACTTTTTTAATGGTGGTTCTTCTGACCAATACCCATCAACTTTTATAGTGAGGCTTCCTGCCCAATTTTTTAATCGTGGTTCTTCCGATCACTGTCCCCCACATTTTATAGTGAGACTTCCCACCCAAATTCTTAATGGTGTGTCTTCCAACCACTATCCACCACCTTTAATAATGAGACTTCCTGCCCAATTCCGCAAAACCAACACAATCCATAACAATCAATCAACCAACAATCACAAATCCCCAAGGCCACACAATAGGCACACAACCTTTTCCAACACATGGAATTTCACTTCAATAAATCACTCGTTTATTTAAACCACCCTTAAATAATTTTCCATGCCAAACTAAATTTCAAAAAAAAATCCTTATTAAAAACCATTTTATTGAACCATTTTCCCATATACATTATGGAAACCCTATTTAAAATCTCTATTTTAATATCGACAACAAGATCATTTCACCACAAATCCCCATATTCCCAAAAATCCCCCCAACATCACCAAGGGGTTTCCAAAAAATTTTAAACAAAAAAGTAATTAATTTTAGGGAAAAAAATTATTTTTAACTAAGATTCATGTTCTAGAAAAATTGTGTAGAGATAGAATCCACCAACCTTTAGGGATCTGGTGAAATCGACCCACAAGCAATCACACATCAAATCTAATGAACGCACCATCAATACCGCTCAAGATCACATTTCCTAACATCCAGAAGTCTGAAAATCAACACCCAAGGAAAACCCAACCCTATATATACATGAAATGAATGTAGATCTATAAATCTGAGAGAGATAGAGATGAATATCTAGAAGAAACCACAAAGAAACCCATGGAAGAGTCTTACCTGAGAAGAACCACATTCAATCCACCTAGAAACCCCTTCGATTTGCTTCCAAAATGAGAGGGAGAGCACCTTCAACCTTTGAGAACCCAAAATCTCGAGTGAGGGTCGAGTGTGAGAAGAATTGGAGTGAAATTGGTCATGCCGGATAGAGAATGAATTTTAAAACTATTCTTTAAGTGGCTATACAGTTATCCCACACATTTTGAAAAACCGTGCACAACCTGTGCGCAAGACACTTCCTCAAGAGCAAGGTTCCACATGGTTACCTTTCATGGTTTTACTTGCCATGTGCAGAACTTCTAAAGGATATTGTATCCCCCCGAATGGTTTCCTACAGAATCCGAACAGTTTCCCTTAATTGTGTTTAAATCGCAACCCTTTTGAAAATCCTCCAAACTTTTTCAAAACCATTGAAAACACTCCCAACCTCATACCAACTCATCCAATGAACATTAAACACAAAAAAGGCATAAAAAATTCTATATATCTCAAACTGATGGTGAAACATTCTCCCCACACTTGGAATTTATATTATCAGATAGTAGGGAACCATTGTTTTTCTGAAAGAGTTTAGGCCTTTTCTCGGTCATCTCTTTCTCCAACTCCCATGTTTACTATTGAATTTAACCATGCTACCAAAAAATACGAACTAAAACGATGCTTTTAACAAGAAAGTATTTCTTTGGCCTATCCAAAATCTGCACTGGAATGTGCACCCATGAAGCATATAGCTCTAGCTCAACAAGATCCCAATGAATCACATAGTCATGATCCAGCTGATATTTTTTCAACTGCGACACATGAAACACATTCTCCACCGCACTAAACCATGGTGGCATATCCAAATGAAAATCTCCTTGTCCAATATTCTCAAGTTTCTCTAAAGGACCAATATACCTCGTGGTTAACATACCCTGCTTCCCAAATAGACAATGTACCAACCTAGGATAGATTCTCAAATACACATGATCACCAACCTAAAACGACAACAATCATCAGAAATTGTCACCATACGTTTTTGATGACTTTGAGAAGTCTCCATCCTCGTATGGATAAACATGATCTTTTCCATAGTTTCTTGGACAAGTATTGGTTCGATCATCGAAGTCTCGCCTTTTTCCACCCAACATCGCGGAGAACGACAAGGACGCCCATACAAATCCTCAAACCGATCCATATTTATTGAAGCATGATAAATGTTATTATAGGAAAACTCCACCAATGGAAAGTGCTCCTTCCATGGACTGGGAAAATCCATCAAAAAATCGCTTAATATATCCTCCATGGTTTGTATCATATTATTGGGTTTCCCATCCGTCTTAGGATGATATGTCGTGATCATAGTCAACTATATTCCATGGGCTTGCTATACGGATTTCTAGAAACAAGATGTGAACCTAAGATCTCTATCTAATATAATTAAAACATGAACACCATTCCTCTTTACCACCTCTCAGATATATATTTTGGACAGATAGTCCATCATATAAGATTCATGAATTGGGATGAAATGGGATGATTTTGTGAGCCGATCCACTATCACCCATATTGCATCATGATTCCTTCCGAATCATGGGAGACCTGCCACAAAATCAATTTCTATCTACTCCCATTTCCACACTGGGATTAGAAAAGACTGCAACATGCCTGCGGGTTTCTAATGCTCTGCCTTGACATTCTAGAAAGCCAAGCATCTCGAGAAAATCCCAACCACATCCATTTTCATATGAGCCCATGGAAATTGCACCTTCAATGCTTTAAACATCTTCCAAATTACAGGATGGAAAACTGACCTCAATGATGATAATCCATGAGATGTTCGTCTCAATAATCCACTGATACCACTATCAGATTCTAAAAACACAAGACTAAATTCCCATTTAGTTCCTAGTTCTCAATGATCTCCCCACCATTGAGTTTCAACCTCATCTCCACACATTCAGAATCTGATGTCTGTGCCTCTTTAACGAAACCAACCATGTCAGGGACCAACAAAAATAGAAAGAAGACCTCTCTTCCACCCCAATCCTCTCATTACAACCACATGTCTACTATTAGTGACATCATAATCCACTGATCCTAAGCTTGTTTCACCACTTGAGAATATGATTTCCTACTTAATGAATCCTCTATGGAATTTCTTTACTTGATGTTTACATTATGTCAAAATCAAACATCTGAAGGTATTCCATCCATCTTCTTTGCCTTAGGTTCAAATCTTTTTGTGAGAAGATATGCTTTATGCTATTGTGATCAGTAAACACTATAAATTTCTCACTGAAGAGATAATGATTCCAAATTTTTTAATGATGAACCACTCCTACCTACTCCAAATCATGTGTTGGGTAGTTTTTCTCATGAAGACTCAACTATCGTGAGACATGTGAAACTACATGGCTGTCATCGGAGAAGCCAATCATGAAATGGAACATTCTCCCTCGTCAAATATGTCATTGGTGAAGCCAATAATGAAAAATCACAAACAAAATGGCAATAATACCCTGCTACAACTAGGAAGCTCTGTATCTCGAAATCATTATTTGGATGTTTCCATGATATTACAGCTTCTATATTTTCCAGATCAACTAAAACACCCCTGTGAGAAATAACATGTACAAGGAAATGAAACTCTTTTATCCAAAAGTCACACATTGACAATCTGGAATAAAACTGTTGATCCCTCAAGATCACCAAAACGATCACCAAGTACTTCTCATACTCTACCCTTGTCCTCGAATACACTAGTATATGATCAAAAAATACCACAACATATGAATCCAGGTATCCCTAAAATATCTGATTCATCAATGGCTTGAACACCGTTGGTGCATTAATTAGACCTAATGGAATAACCACATACTCATAATGGCCATATATACTTCTGAAAGTTGTTTTTGGAAAATCATACATCCGCACCCATAGATGATGATACTCTGATCGCAAGGCAATCTCAGAGAACCATTAAGGTCCCTTCAACTGGCCAAACAAGTCATCAATGTGTGGAATTGAATATCAATTATTAATCATAACCTGATTTAGTCTATGATAGTCGAGGCATAACTGCAACATTCCATCTGCCTTCTTAACAATGAACACCGGCACTACCCATAGAGATGTGCTAGGCTGGATGAACTATTTTTTTCTAACTCTTGCAACCACACCTTGAATTCTCATAATTCTGTATGTGCCATTCGGTATGATGAAAGAGAGATAAGACTGGTCTCCTAAAAGACATCAATCATAAACTCCCCTTCCCTCATAGGTAGAAACCCTGAGAATTATTTGGAAAATACATCCATAAACTGATCCACATCTTCTGGTGGAACACTCTACTAAATAACTTCAACAATAGCCAATGACAATGCCACTAATTAGTATGATATCGGGCCAACCACTGGTGCCAACAAGCCAATTCTACCCTACTTGTCACTCTTCAATAATATAAAGTGATGTCTCATGCCACCCTTCATCACAATACTAACCGTTTGGGCATAATAGTCAATTTGGGCCTTAAATTTTTTTCATCCAATCCATTTATAGGATTATGTCTTACACATCCATCTCATGCACTGAGAAGCCTCACGTCAACTCAACCTCATTCAGAAGTAGACAACATTCTCCACACAGGAAGGCTCGATACTCTTTTTCAACTAGAAGAGTTTGAAGTTTGTTAACCATATGCATCATTTCTATAGTTAGACCCAGAATCACCAAGATGGAATTCAATTTTCTAACAAGGCATATACTGCTACCCTCTTCCTGTCGAGGCATACAACCCCTATGATCCCTGAGGAATGTACCAATCAATCGATGTCAGAGCATTACAAAAATACCCTTGAAGGTGCCCCATCTTCTTACAATTCTGACATGCTTAAGGTTGTTCCATAAAATCCCACTTGATGTGGATCGTATAACCACACTAAAAACATCTCATATTACTCCGAGGATTTGGAGGAAGATTCTCTTATCCTGTAGTTGGATACTGATTCATACTGCCACCATGTAAAGAATTGTACCTCTTCTAATTGAACATAGTCTTTGTGTTCCCATATTTTTTCACTGGTACTAATACACTTCCTCCGCTTGCATCCCCCAAGAGTTCCATTTCGACCACAAAGGATCTATTCACTATCTCCATATAATCATCTATTCACAACACTTCTATCTTGAACTTAATGTCCTACCTCAATACAGCTTTGATGATACGAGCTTTCAACAATGTATTACCCACAACCTCAGGTGAAAACATCACTAAGATCATAAACATATCTTCATACCCTGTTATCGAAAGGTTCCCCTATTTCAAATGGATGGAATCTGTTCAAGGCTGAATTCTGAATGTATAAGGGTAGAATTTTTTGTTAAACAATTTCTCAAATATGTTTCCTGTCATACCTTGGTCCGTTCCATCTTGGAACACCAACTCCCACCCCTGAAAGGAAATATATTGCAACCTATACATGTGAAACTTCACTTTCAACTCTACCAGTGTTCCTAAGAATTCAAAGATCTTGTTCATTCTATTCAACCATGCTTCTGCCCTCTCTGGCTCAAAATCCCCCTAAATATGGGTGGATTCTTCCTTTGAAAATAAACCGCATGATCCTCATGCCTTGGTTCATCCTCTTTATTTTCACTTCCTACTGCTCAGAAATATTTCACTATAGTCTGCACTAGATTTTGGTTCACATGTGGCTCAGGTGCGTCCACATTTTCACCAGCCTCCTCCAGCTGGTCTCTACGGCGCCTACCCGGTGCCATATCTATCAATACAAAAACAACCATAAGTATTTCTATTTATGAAACTGATGATTCAAAAATTCTAGTTCAATTACACTTCAACAATCACAACCTTGATTTCCATAAGTTCGAAATTTTCATGTAGTACTATTCTTAAAAATTCACCATGTTTTGAAAATGAACCCATTTTCCAAAGACTACGAGTTTCCATGTTTCAAATCCTTAAATTTATAAACCTAATACAAATATTCAAAATCAATACGTCTACTACAATCCATATATCATTATACCCTAATGAAATATGCATCCTAGTGGGAAGTCATTTCTACCTTTCATGCCATGATCATATCATTGTCTAGACCCACAAAAAATTGGATATCCATTTCCTATAAGTGTCTCCACACACTTATGTGCCCAACTCCCTAGCAACAAGAAGTTAAATATAAAAGGGTTAGATACATCCTTTTATGCTATACATTCCATGTTATGATAATTCTATAGCTTTCCACCAACCTCACTCAAGGAATTTGCCAAGAACCAATGCCAACACCATTACCAACGATCTACAACAAGGGTCAAATAACTGCTCGCACTTGATAGATAAGGACCAAACAAACTAATACCACTATTAACACCCCACCCCATCTCATTGGCTTGAGAGGGAGGAGAAATGCTACTTGGCCTTAAGCGATGTTCCTAATGTGCCAAAGGCTGGCAATAAATGTCAAGGGCTTCTAGAAACAACTGGGGAATGATTTTCCCTTGAGACAAAACCAACAAACCAAATGATCCACTACCAAAAAACTACACAATGCATGTCAAAAAAACAACCAACTTATACATTACCAAAAAGAATCACACTATTCCACAATACAACAGAAAAACCAATACAACCAACAAAAAATTAGAGTACTATGCAGAAGACTAAACAAGAGACCCAAAATAAACCAATACACACTCCATGACTCCACACCAAGCTCCATGCATCAAGCACCAACACATCTCCCAAGCATCACCATGAACCACTTTCAAAGAGATGTTTTACCATTACCTGTATCTTGAAATACAACATCTACAAAATAACCAAAGTGGCAAAGCATGGGGTGAGTACTAATACTCAGTAGGTTTCCCCCAAATGAATTCCTTACACAAACCACTAGGATAAAACTACTAGCACATTGATATAAAGATGTTTATAAAAAATAATCACAAGTGAAACCTTTACCATAATCCAAACACTCCATTTTCAATCCACCTAACCCAAACCAAGCAACCATGGGAAATCTAAAAAAACATTCCACACACTATTTCATCATTTACACAATAGCATAAAAATTTCTATCTTGAAAAGAAATGAATAACAAGGCAACCAAAATGATGGGACTTCCTCCCATCCCGTTCACCCTATTTTAAATTAACATTACTTCCCGACCACTACCCAAATAGAGGTTCTTCTGACCACTATCCATAACCTTTTATAGGGAGACTTCCCTCCCACTTTCTTAATGGTGGTTATTCCGACCACTATCCATCACCTTTTATAGTGAGACTTCTCTCCCACTTTATTAAGGGTGGCTCTTTCGACCACTATCTATCACCTTTTGTACCAACACTTCTTGCCCAATTCCATGAAACCAACGTAAGCCATTACACTCAGTTAACCAACAAGCATAAAGCACCAAGGCAACACAATAAGCACACAACCATTTCCAACACATTCCAATTCACTTAAATAAATCACCCATGTGTTTAAACCCCACTAAAATCATTTTCCATTCCAAAACAAAATTAAATAAAACAAAACCATTATTAAAACCCTTTTTCATCATCCATTTTTTGAAATGAATCTCGGAAACACATTTTAAAATCTCTTTTTTAAATTCCACATCAAGATGATTTCCCTACAATGCCCCCTTTTCCCAAAAAATCTTCAAAACATCACCATGTGATTAAAAAAAAATTTAACATAAAAAACAAAATTAATTTTAGGCAAAACAAATTAATTTTAACCAAGCTAAAATATATAGCAATGTGTACCTGAGGAAGAATCCACATACCTTTTGGGTTCTGGAGAAATAAACCTAGGAGCAATCACACCTCAAATTTGGTGAACACACCACCAAAACCACTGTAGATTCCCTTTCCTAATATCCAAAGCCTCAAAATCAACACCCAAGACAACCCCAACTATAGATCTATATTCAGCAGTTGTAGATCAAGAAAACCAAGAGAGGGGGAGATGAAGATCTAGTGCAAACCACAATGAGACCAAGAGAAGTGACTTACTCGAGAAGAACCGTCTTTAATCAACCAAAAAAACCCTTCAATTTACTTCCAAAATGAGTGGGAGAGCACATAAAACCATTGATAACCCAAAATCCCAAGTGAGGCTCAAGTGGGAGAAGACTTAGAAGAAAATATTCCAATCCTAAGGGATCCCAATTTTAAAATCTCTTCCTTTAAGTGGCCACATGGTTAGACCGAACAGTTTGGAAAACCGAGTGCTAACCTTGCGCAAGCCACTGACTTGAGAGAGAGGATCTGCAAGGTTTCCACACACGGTTTGACAAATGGTGTGCATGCCATGCAAAAGAAAACTATCTTTCCCTACACAGTTTCCTGTAGAATCCGTATGGTTTCCCTTAACTATTCTCAAACTAGACACCCTTAAAAAAGAAACCAAACTTATTCAAAACCATTCCAAACACACCCAACTTCATCAAAACTCATCCCATGAACTTTAAACACATAACAAGGCATAAAAAGGCTACTTATCTCAAACCAGGTGTGCTACAGTAGATTATAAAATCATGATCCACATCTTTATTTTTTAACCTTCTTCAAGTTATGAAGAACCCTCAATTCATTACAGTAGATAAGCATCTTATGAATTAATTGATTTAGGACCCTTAAATGTCCAAAATTCTTGAGTGGTTTAATGATTCATCAAAAAAATATTAGCTTGTGCAATATATATCTCCCATGAAAGAGGATCCGTCCATTATGAATATTTTAGAAGATATATAGAATGGTGGTCCTATCTCTTTAATGAGTTATTGGAATGAAAAAGAGTTTCTACTAAAAACGAGTAAAGCAATGGGTCTTGTAGTTCCTGGTGGAATTGAAGATATTTTAGAAATTTATAATGTGGATCATACGTATGATGTTGGAAAGGTTGTTGAAAAATCATCCAATTAGTATATGTCTATGGTTGGTGATGGGGTGGGTTTTAAAAATGCACTAGCACAAGTCCATGCCATGCAAGATCTAATGGACATGTTGGTGAAACATCAAACTCATTCCATCACATATATATTTGATGTTTTGAAGGCTGATTCATTCTTTAATTCAAAGGTAGGTATATAAGTTATTAGTTTTTTTCCATTAAATTGAATCTAAAGAACATGAATAACCAAATATATGTTTTGTATATTGTATACATGAAATTTATTCCCAGAACATAAATCAACTGGATTTGAAAATTTCCACCAATGGAGTGTAAGGATTGTACATTAATTTTTTTAAAATCATAGTTGTAGTAACAATAAAAGAATCTGCAAAATAGTATGTAAAAAAATAAAATTGAATAGTGATTATGATGTGTGATATAGATTAAAATAAATGAAACATTTTTATTTATAGAAAAATACCACAATCTCATTTTCCATGAACCAATTGAATTGCTAAAATAACTACTGGATATTAATTATCATTCAAGAACTCATTCATTCAACAAAATAATTCTACAGTTCTGGATAAGTGTGATGCCAGTGAGCATCAAAATTGATATTCACAAATATTATGTAATTAAATTAATAGATCTGGGGCATACTAAAACCAAAATAAGAAATATATATTTATGCATTCAATGAGAGAGTGAAATGAGGTAAGAGTAAATGAAATAATTAAATTATACACTCAATTTTTTGAATCATACGCTAATAAAATTTAAAATTTCGTGAAGATTGCGGTTACCACTAAACATTCATTGATATCGAGAAGATGTTTTCTTGATCTATTTTTTCTTCCACCTTTAAGGCGTGAAGAACATAATTTTTTACATTTCATAAAGTGATAAATGTTTTGAAGAACATAATATCACATTCATTCACATCACATCACATCATTTCATGCATGATAAATGCATTAAATATGGAAACATTGAAACATAAATCTTATATGTATTGAACTGAGGACAGTTTAAAAGTGAATCCAAAATATAGAATCTTGCAACATGAACCTTATATTCATTGAATTATATAAAATATAAATGCATAATCATAGTAAAATATCGAGATAAGGACCCTATATGACTTGAAAAGTAGAATATATCAACTATCATAACAATCATTCAATTCATATGATTTTACAGCTTACAAACTACCATCCATGAATATAACTCCATCCATATTGATAGAGCATTTTGTAGAACAAATAATAAAACAAGAAAAATGAAACATCCAGCCTACTAACCCCACACTTTTACATAGTGAAGTATTTAAAAGAAACAAAAAATTCAGCCTATTACTCATATTTAAAAAATAATGGAATAAACTATAAATATTATCATAAAAAACATTTTCAATGAAAACATTTCAAGAAAGGGATGAAAACATCAAATTTCATCCAATCAAATAAATCAATAAATTTCATGTAAATAAAAACCGAAGAGACACTTTATCATAATTTTCTTCATGAAAACCATTAAATATATCAACTTCATAATCATTTTCCTCATCATAAAGTAGTATTTGAATAGCGAAACCCATATTAAAAAAATAAATTTTCATAAATTACATTATATCTAATAGAATTTGATTACCACAATGTTGGTCAAGGATGGATAAAACCAACATGACTAGAAAATAAATGAAAAAAAACAAATTTTCAAATAAAAATAAACCTACTAGCATGCATAACTGGTTAATTAGAAGAACTTCTACTGAATCTGAAGAATGTGATATTTTTCCAATAACTTCATCAAGATGTTTCTCAATGTTCTCAGATTTTTACTTACTATTAATCATTCTAGTTCACTCTCACAAAAAATGCACATCTCATTGCAAGATCATGTGGTAAATTAGTATCTAGAATTTTTTTTAATAAATATCCATTTTCATCCTCACTGATACTTTTTTAAAATCTATTTTTTTAATATTAGAGGTGTTTTTTGGAAGAGAAGATAACTCAATATCAATTGATTTGTATAAAATAAAATATTAAAACGTCTAAAAAATCCAACATAGAATATTAAAATATTTTTGAGGTATTAATATAATCTTAACATTTATTTAACTACCATAAATACCTCATCATGTTTTGAACTATTTTTAGGTTCATGGGTCTTCATCTATATTTGATGATTATCAGCCAATTTACATTAATTTTACTAAAAACATATGTGATAAATTAAAATAAAAAAAATACAATAATAGGAAAAAAATAAAAAAGTGTGTAGAAAAATTTAATACTTTTATTTTAGTATGTATACATGATTCACTATTTGTCCCTATATAATGTGATATTTTCAAATGTAAATGATTTTTTAAACCCCTCATAGTTCGTGCCTATTAAAAATTTTATATTATATTGGGTTCAAACATATTTTTTTTTTAATTAATGATTATTCATGAACTATAATATATAATAGTTATTAAATATTGGTTAAATACATAAAATATGGAGAAAAATATTAATTGTCCATATAAATATTCCCAAAAATCAACCAAATTTTTCTATGTGTATTCATGAATATGTTTTCCCCCTTTTTCATATCATTAATGTAAGTAATATTGTCATAATAAGCTACCTTTAACTCAGATGTTTACGACCACCATGCATAACCCATTTTCTTTATTCCCAAATGATTTGGTTCATGACATTCAGGGAATTAATATGATAATTAACACATAAAAATGACACCATGTTTATGAAAAATATATTATTGAAATAAAAAATATAATAACAACTAAATATTTACCTTAATTTCATCCAATACATTATTCTTTTTTAATATATACTAATCTACAATAATGACAATCTAGTTGTAATCGCCCAATGTTATGATCTAAAAAACCAATGAGTAAAGAGAATAATCTTGTTGAATTACCAAGTCATTAAATCATGTTGTTGACGTCTACAAAAACACCCTCGGAAAATTTTTCAGCCTTTCTAAATCTATGACCCTTTTCATTTATCACATGACATTCTTAAGCCTTTCATATGCTCATAATTGCATAATAATAAACAGTTGATTGTTTAGTCAGTCCAACTAGTATTTCTTCAGTATTTAAAATTTATGACTCTATTATTTGAGAAATTTAATTATTTCAAACATGTTGTGATTGTAACACCTAAAATAAAATCAAAATTTTAAAATCTATTTAAACATATAAAATTGGTACAAGAAAATGAATAATTTGCATAATATGGAAATCCACTTACCAATAATCTGTGTTTCTTATCATAGAGATTCCATTGTATAATTAAACATAATTATTTTATAATTCAGGTAATAATAAAAGAAATAATTTATTAAATTTCATTAACTTACAAATTGTTATAAATAATTTTCACAACTTATTGAAGGATATATTTTCAGATGTTTTCATAGGTTTTATCATTTAATAAAATATTTAAAATGAATATTATAAATAAAAAATTATATTTCACTTAAAGGTATCCTAAAAAAATATATTGTTATGTTTAATAGTAAATTACAAGAAACAAGCTAGTTAAATAATGAATTTCTTCTTCAACTATCAGTGAATTTGGAAGTTTTTTCAGAGGAAATTGGAGTGTTCTCTATGAGAAATAAATAATTATTAATTTGTTTATTTGATGTCATTTGTCTATTTTTTTCTAGAACATGAAGAAATATTTTTTTAGAATGGAAAAAAGGTTATCAATAAATAATAATAACAAATAGAAGAAAAAGAAAAAAGTATTAAATTTAAATAAAATTTTAAAATTAATAACCTTTATTAATTTCTTGAAACCACCTTTATCTTGATTAATGTGTTCTCAACAGATGTCATGAAAAATCAATATATCAAATAAAATAACTAATTTAGAAGATAATTGTTGAGTAAATAGTTGTTCCTTATGAGTTTTCAATTCATCTATGTTTTGAAAATCACAAACACTTTACCATAAGGAAATTTTTTTCCCTACGGATTTTTTCATAAGAAACATTTCCCTTATCTAAAGAAATTATATTCTTACCTTAGTTTTCATTATCTCATTAAATAATATCTAAAAATTAATTATATTTTATTAATATGTCAAAATTCGGATCATTATTAAAATCCTCAGAATCTTATAGTTCCTTGGATATTGAGTCTTCTGGCCTTAGACTTTGAGTTTTCTGAAATTCAGACTCCGAATTCTATGAAATTAAGACTCCAAATTTTCTAAAATTCAAACTCTGAATACCACTAAATTCATAATCTGAATTATTCAAAATTAAGACTTTGAATTCATGAAAACTAAAACATTGAATTCATCAGAATTCAGTCTCTGAATTCCATGGAATTTAGACACTCAATTCCTTATAATTCAAACTCTAAATTCCTCAAATTTCAGACATCGAATTCCATAAAATCTAGACACTAAATTCCCCAGAATTTAGACTCTAAATACCTCATAATTCAAACTTCTAATTTTATAGAATTTGAAATATGAATTCCTCAGAATTCTAACTCCTAATTCCTCAGAATTTAGACTCCGAATTCCTCAGTATTCAGATTCTGAATTATTTGGAATTCCGACTCTGGAATCTATAAAATTCATAATCCAAATTCTTTGAAAAATAGAATCCAAATATCCATGTTTTCTAGACTCAAATTATTTATATTATTATTCTCCAAATTCTAATTTTACTTAGACTCCAGATATTGAAATTTTTTTAAGATAATTCAATTTTTCCTTACACATTCTTTTGTAAGTATAAAATGATGTCATACCTTTGGTTTCTAACTAACCATTAGTTGAGTGACAATTGTACAAGTCCCTTTCAAATTAGAGGAAAAATATGACCATTGGAGGAAGGATCCGACCGTTGAAGTTTTTCCTATAAATAGGAGCTTATTTGAGAGAGTTCAATATCAATACATATGTTTATCAACCTAGAGATTACATGATGGGATTCTGTGAAGAGATTTCTAGAGAGAAAAAGACTCTCATGCTTTGTGCATTTCATGATCATATTGTTTAGCTATGAAAATCTTCTTCATCTTTCTATGTGTGACTACAATTGTTGATGCGTAAAATCAAGGGAGACCAGGGATAGGAAGTCAAGGGCAGAAATGAGTTTAAATATTGAGGGATTAGTGGGATAACAAGGGAGATTACGGTATTCTTATTGAGGGATTTTCTTAGTGTGGATAAGTCATACATTCTTGAATGTAAAAATCATGGGACCCTTATCCAAGGTTGTTGGATACCCTACTCTTTGGGTAAAAATATTTTTTACTTGTTACGTGTTTTTGTTTCACATTTTATTTCTTCTTTATTTTGATAAATGAACACATTATGAATTTTTTATACTTTCTTGTACTTTACATAATCTAATAAATAATATTCTATATTCTTTAAGGTATATTATTCTTTTATAAAATTGTTTAATTAAGTTTCATTTCTAGATTCAGATTTCAAGAACCTAATAATGTTTATAACATAATTAAAATCTTACAGATTCCTTTTTAATTTACCATGTTAAACTTTTTTAAATACACTTTTACTTAATGTTAAAAGAGAAGGGTTTTAAACTTACAATTCACCCCATATTGTAATTGAGAAACTACATACACTATTTGATCCTACAATTGGTATTATAGTAGGTCTATAAAATACTTATACTCACAAATATGGGTTCTTTCTCATGTTTTATTTTCTTGCTGAATTTTCCTTATTCTAGTTTTGCTTAAAAATTTAATCTTTATTTTTAAACTCATACCCCAAACATGTTTTTGTGGAAAAAGATATTTTCTAATAGAATATAAGATATGAATATTGGTTCCATTGACAACTATAATCCGACAAGACCAATAATTTTTTATGGTAATGATTATGATTACTAGAGAGATAGAATTAAGACCATTGTTAATAACATTAGAATTGACAATTTTTTATGCTTACTGTTGATTACAAAATTCCAAAAAAGGAAGCCATATATTTCACCAACCAACAAAAATCAAAATAGTAACTAAATTACAAGGTACACAATACATTGGTGTGTTCTATGACCAGGAACATATATATTCAAATATATTCTTGTGAAGCTTACAACTGTATTTGGATTAAACATGATGTTACACATTTTGGAACATATAATGTAATCGAGACTAGAAGAGAAATTTTGAGAGCTGAATATCATGGATTGTTGTTTCCCAGTGGAAGACCTGTGTGCAATGTGAAACAAATATTTATGACTATTGTAAATAGTCTTCAAATTATGGGAGAAAAATGTTTATATGATGAAGTTCATGTGGATAAGATTAGAGATATTATACCCAATGAGTGGGAATCCAAATGAACAACCATTGATTTGAACAAGAATGTTTCCAATATTACTCTTGATGAACTTATTGGAATCCTTCTTCAAACTGAGACATGAATGAAAAGAGATGACGATACGAATAAGAAGAAAAATTACAATTGAATTGTAGCCTTTACTACTACTAAATTCAATACTCTAGAAAGGGTTAAAAGATCTAAGTGTAAGAAATATATTTTTCTATCTGAGTCTAGTGAAAGTGAACATTATGTAATTGAGTTATCTAATATTTCTCAAAGGATGAAATGGATAGTTGGGAAGAAAGACTTTCTGTATAGATATAGAAGAAAGAAACAAAAGACAATAATGACCCAGAAGTCACTTGTTGTGAATGCAAAAGATCCAGACACATCATGCTAGATTGTTCCCTGAAAAAAATAACAGAGAAGAAAAGAATTCTATGAAGAATAGAAATAAGTATTACAATTTTAATGATATGTATGTCTTGAAGGATAATGATACATGGAGTTCCAACAGTGGCGACTCATCTGATGAATTTTCAGAATATGAGTCTTCTAGAAAAAATAATATTGGTGTACATGAAAAACTACCCATTGAAAATAATTGTCTAATAGCCAAGGTATATAATTATGAATGTATCATTATTGTATCTTTTAATGAAAATTATACTAATGATAAATATTATAAGTATTCAGATGAAGAATCTTCTTCTAATGAATTTAATGCTTTACCTTTTCTAAATAAGTATCCAGGTTTTCCAATATTATTAAAAATAAAAATTATAAGATAATAATGAAGATAGAGAATGAAGATTCTAGAATTTCAGTTTTAACTAAAGAAGTATCAGATCTTTCAAAGGATCTTTATTAAGAAACTTTGGATTTTGATAGTATTTAAAAAAACCTAAGGAAATCATTTCTGAGAAGGAATAAATTTCTAAGGATCTTAAAAATGCTCTTTATAAGAAAAATATTTTACAGGTTAACTCTAGTTATAGTTCTCATAAATTTGAGGATACAAATTTAGTCATTAAACTAATATACAAAACTTTTTCCTCAAAAAACATATATCAAATTTTACCTTATGAAGGAATGAATTTGATAAAATGTATTCGGAAATTCATCTTCTAAGGAATAGTTCAAGAATAGGATATACTCACTTCAAACATATTGTTAGTAATAATTATTTTGTTCCCTAAAGTGATCCATTTTTCACTAAATATGAATGTGGTGGAAATTGAGAAAGAAATTATTCTTTAAACAATACCCAATCATTAAGTTTTCATAATGCTTTTTTTTCTAGAAAAATGTGGATTCTAAAAACTTAATATCTGAAATTTTTCGATCCAAGAATGTTTGGATTCTGAAAGTATAACTCTATTTTTTGTAGAATATAAAGAAAGTACCAAAAAACACCTAGTACATGGATTGTGGATGTTACAAGCATATAACTAGTACTAAAAACATCTTTGTAACGATTATCAAGGTGAATGGAGGAATAATAGTCTTTGGAGATAATGTTCAGGGAAAAATTGTTTGTATAAATTACATTATTTTTCATGGAAAAACATTAATTTCAAATGTTTTATTTGTCAAGCTTATTACGGAAAACCTCATTAGCATTAGTCAATTATGTTGTGAATTCTACCTTGGGAATTTTTGGAATAATAAATGTTCAGTATAAAATTCCAAGGAAGAGTTTATTCTTTTTGCCCATAGCCATGAGAATATATACACACTAAACTTACAAGACCTTATAAGAAAAGATCTACCTTTCCTTAGTGCAATAAAAGATCAATCATGGTTATGTTATAGGTGGTTAGGACATTATAACCTTAGTAACCTATGAAAAATCTAAATGGAAAGAATTTTAAGGATCTATCGGAGATTAGATTTTATTCTTAGAATTTTTTTATTCTTTTCCAGGTGGAAATAAACAGAAATCAAGTTTTAAATCAGTCAGTGAAGTCTCATCTTCTAATGTATTACTATTAGTTCATATGGATATTTTTGGTCCAAAACAACTGGAAGTATTGGAGGAAAATACTATATATTTTTTATGGTTGATGATTACACTAGATTTACATGGGTTTATTTTCTAGAGAATAAATATAATTATTTTTCTTATTTCAAAACATATGTAGCCCAGGTTAAAAATGAGAAAAACCTTTCATTGATTACTATCCATTGTGATCATGGAAGAGAATTTCAAAAATAATATTTTGATTCCTTTTATATTAAGAAAGGCATTACTCATAATTTCTTAGCATAAAGAACTCATAAATAGAATGGTGTTGTTGAACGAAGAAATCGATTTTTTCAGGAGATAACTAGAACCATGTAGAGTGAATATTCTATTGATAAAAAATTTTCAGATGAAGCTATTAGTACTGCTTTTTATACTATAAATCAAGTTTTAGTCAGACATTTTCTTAACAAAACACCACATGAAATGTGGACTGGTGGAAAACCTGAAATTTCCTAATTCAAAATACTTGATTGAAAAGTATTAATCAAGAATAGTAAAGATAACTTTCATAAATTTTCACTCAAATATGATGAAGTAATATTCCTAGGATACACCACTATATCTAATGCTTATAGATTTGAAAAAACACTTGTACTATTGAAGAATTGGCACATGTAAAATTTCATTAAAACGATCTTTTTCTTTTAAAAAAACCCCAACATACATCCTCAGATTTGTTTTAAAGAGGTGATTATAAACCATCTATAGAAGATTATTCTAATAAGGAAAATTATCAAGATATTATTTCAAAATAATTTACCCCAGTAAATTTTCTATTATATGTTGATGAAAAGGTGTTACAAAACCCAAATTAGTTGTTTTTTAAAAATCATCCCAGGGATTGTATCATTAGCGATGTAAATCGTCCCGTTAGAACTAGAATTTCCTTATGAAATGATTTATATCATCTATAATTTCTTTCCCAATTAGAACAAAAAATCACAAATTATGTTTTAGGTAATTATGATTGGATTAAATCCATACAGTATGAGATAAATGAATTTGAAAATAATAAAGTCTATAATTTTTTTTGAAAAACATAATAAATATTTTGTAATTGGGGTAAAATAGGTCTTCATAAATAAGGGTGATGTAAATGTAATCATAGTATGAAATAATGATAAATTAGTTTCTAAAGGCTACAGTCAACAAGAAGGAATAAACTATGAAGAAACATATTCTCTATTAAATAGACAAGAATCTGTTGACATTTTACGTGCATTTGCAGCATTCTTTAATTTCAATCTTTATCAAATGAATGTAAAGTGTTGTTTCCTTAACAGATATGTTCAATAAAAAGTTTATGTTGAACAACCTCCTAGTTTTGAAGACACAAAACATCAGGAAAATGTTTATAAACATACCACTTATTTATGTGGACCTAAAAAATCCCATATACTTACATGATTTTGGTTAAAAAACAATTATGTTAAGGGAACTCTTGATCAAACCCTTTTGATGAATAAAAATAATAAAAATATTTTAATTGATCAAATTTTTGATGATGACATTATATTTGGTTCTACTAAATAATCTTTAACTAATTAATTTTTGAATCTAAGGAAATCTGGGTTTCAAATGAGTATGATGGGCGAGTTTACATTCTTCCATGGTTATCAAATGTCTCAAAAGACCTAAAGAACATATATATCACTACATAAGTATATTGAAGTTCTTCATTAAAAATATGGATATGAAAACACTAAAAATAGATGCAATATAATTGGAACCTCAAATTATTTTGATCTTGATGAAGTTGGGAAACTAGGTGATTTAACATCATTTAGAGGTATTATAGGAATCTAACTATACATGAAAGGTAGTCATCTAGACTTAATGTTTTTAGTATTATTATGTGCAAGATATTAATCTAATCTAATGGAATCTCATTTAAAATAAGTTAATATATTTTTTCTCTATTTAAAGGGATCCATGGATTCATGGCTTTTCTATAATTTTAGAAATGAATTTATTTTGAAAGGATTAATAGATGCTTATTTTGGAGGATGTGGAATAGAAAGAAAAACTACATATGGAACATGTCATTTCTTAGGAGATTCATTAGTTTCTTTGTCATGTAAGAAGCAACAATCAGTATCACTTTCCACTGTTAATCTGAATATGTAACAGCTGGAAGTTATGGTGCACATGTGTTTTGGATGCAATACACAGTCATAGACTATAGCCTGAGATTTAATTAAACACATATATTTTGTGAAAACACTATTTCCATTTCCCTTATAAAAAAAACCTTCACATCACTTCTTTGAAAAACACATATATATTAGGCATCACTTTCTTCGGGATCACACATTTAAGTAGATATCATTCCCCAATTTATAAAAATACAAGATTAACATGCTGATATTTTTATAAAATCATTAACCTTCCAAATATTTTAATATATTAAACAAAAGATAGGAATGTCAACCATATGGTAATATTCTATATAAACTTTATATTGTAATCCATCTCCTGACATTAAGAAAATCCTTTTCCTTGGGGGCGTACATTGGCTTGGCTCCCAAAATTATTCTTAATCAAAATTATTCATTATAAAATTTTTGGTAATAATAATTTTTCCTTCATCAAAATTTTATTAGTTGAAATTTTTCCTTCATCAAATATTTCATAATCTAAATTTTTACTTTGTCAAAATCTTTCATTACAAACTTTTTTTTTTCAGAACTCAAAATTTAGGAACCAAGATTTTCTTTCCTTAATAAAATTTTTTGGAATCTAAAGTTCTTCAAGAATAATATTTTTCATTACTTAATTTTTTGGGAAATCTAAAAGGTATGATTCTTTATAGATATTTTAATAATTTAATTATTTTTACTTGTTGGTATTTAATTTTTTTGGAGATTTTTTTCCTAAATCCAAAATTTTCCTTAAAACTTCAAAATATTGGAAGCTATCAAATCTTTCGTTGGAATTCATATCAACCATCAGATTAGTTTGAGCTCTTTTAAACTGGTAGATCCAATCTGGAATTCGAACTATCAACTGGATGCCTATATAAATTACCACCTATTCCTCGTCTCACATCTGTTTTCAATGAATTATGTGTTGAAGCTCTACTTATCTTCAAAGAGCTCCTTCCTCTTTTCCACATTTTCATAGACTACAAATGTCACTGTAATCCTCCCCATAGAAACATATATCTTCCACTGAATAAGTCAGCGAATGAAAAATATACAGGGAAAGGTTTTCTGATCCAAAATTCTTCTCTATGTAGCATTCCTTAATTATGATAAACATTTGGGTGAATGGATGAGAGAAATTTGGGGTACCTAAGATTAAAATATAGTATTTGGTTTATCTAAGGTTTCTTATAGAATTTTATGATACAGTACGGTTTTTTAATGAAGGTGGAAGAGACAAATTTTTCTTTCAAGAGTTATGGAAAAAACTATTCCCTATAATTCAACGTGGTAGTAAATATAACTGGAGTTACTTATGAAGGAGAAGTAATTTTCTATATTCAATAGTTCCCAGAGTAGTTAGGATGTTTTGAGAAGGAAAAGGAAATTGAGTGCCTTGGACTCAAAGGATTAAAAACACCAAATATAAATCATCTCTTGATGAATTTCAGGATGCAAGAATTAACGGTGCAGGGCTTCCTCATTCTGAGAAAAGGTGACAAATACACCTTAAAGAAAAGGGACATATATTTATTATATTTTTTGGTTAACCTAAGAAAGATATATATGGTGTAGTATATCTTTCTAACAATCACCAATATGAGAAATGGAACACTCAAATCATAGATCATAATTTATCCAAAAAATTTATCTAAGATCATTATGCTATGATTAGAAATGTTCAAAATTCTCTGAAACTCTATCCCATGAAATTTCAAGATCATTTTAATAAGTTATGAATCCTTGAGAAGGATGAAAGACTTCTTCAATACCATGTATGGAGAATTTTATGAACTTTCAAATAGTATGATTGAAGCTCTAGCTAAGAAAGTGGAAGTATGAAAGACTTTGAAGAAATCATAGAAGTAGATAAAAAAATGAATTGGAAACAAAGAGAATCCTAGATATCTAGAAAAAAAGTCACACCTGAAAAATTGAAAGAAAAAAAAGGCTTTCCCTGATGATTTAGTAGCAAAGTGGAGGGAACTTAAGAAGGATAAGAAATAAAGAGATCGTAGTTTTGGCCTAGACACTACGGAAGCAAACTCCCTAAAGATTTAAACTTTTTATGATCTAGAGAAGAAAGAAAAAAAGATGAAACAATAGGTGATTATGTTTGAAGCTGAGATTGTTCAAGAACTTCTCAAGGATACTGATAATGTATATGACCCGATTCATGTACTAGAATTCTTTCCCAAAGAACTTGAACTAGTAGAGACTCCATGAAAGAAATTCATAATTAGGGACCCTCAAGTGGAAGAAGAAAAAGTTCAGGAAGAACATATATTAGAAGAATTAGAAGAAAAAGATGATAGTGATGATGATATAAAGAAAGATGAAGAATATAATGAGAATGAAATTCCTTCAGAAAATCATTCAATCCGGTCTTCCAAAGATGAATCAACTAATATTATTTCTCATGGAAAAGAGGATGAGGGACAGTAAGGGGTTAAAAAACCTTCCCATGATGAAAGTAACCATCATGAATTCATCCTACCTCACGATCTTAAGGAAGATGATAAGAAAAAAGAGGTTGATGAAGATAAAATTGACCCCTATTTTGATAGTGAGCACGTATCTTGAATGGCTGCAGAGACTATTTCCAAAGTTGACTATGGAAAATAGGTGATTAATAATACACCTAAGAAGGTTTTGGTGGTTATGAAGGATATTTATGGATCATAAAAAAGGAAGGATATAGTGTTAGAAAAATTATCTTCACCTGCAAGGGAATCTGATTCCAAAAAATCTTCCATGGGTTATGATTTTTTGGTATAGTCTCTGAAGAATTTAGTAGAAACTATTCCTTTGATTTCGAGTATTGATTCAAGATTCTAGTTTCTTCAATACTTCTTTAATTAGGAGTTAAATTTCATAATCATGTTCGTGGAAAAAATAATGAAACTTGAGGTTGATTATAAAACCATCTATATAGATTATGATGCGCATAAATGATATTTTAAGGAAATTAAAAAATGATCTAAGAGAACGATTTATGACATGATAATATTTGATGACATAGAATAATCAGTGAAATATGGCTTTGATAAATATTATTATAAGATGAAAAATCATACAAAAAGTTTTATAGAGAAACTAAAACTTTAAAAAGTTGCCCGAAACTAAGAAGATAAAGATCTGTATGGAATGTTAAACAAAATTATTTGAAATTTTAAGAGAGAAAGGGAACTCAGGTAAGAGTAAGAAGAAAAATTCAACTAGAAAGTAGAGATATTTATGTATCAAGTGGGAACTCTAAATTCTCAGGATGAAAAAAAATCAAGGCTCTGGGAAGGAAAAGATAGGATCAAGAAATATTGCTCAAGTGATATTAGGATGACCGTAAGGTGGTCAGAAGATAAAGTCTATTGTGTAGAAATCTTTTAAAAGGAAAAGAAGGATGAATAATTTTTCTTCTCAATTCTAATCTTTTGTTGTATTTCCTTTGTATAAATGTTTTCAATCATAATGAGAATTTTATTGTCGTTCATTTGTTTTGTTTTGTATAGTTCAAATCTTATACGTACCATTTTTATATTCCAACTATTCCTTTCTAAAAACCACAAAGAGGGAGAAAATTATGTTCAAAAGAATATAGAGTATAAATAAGAGAATTCCCAATTTAAGTGGATGTTTTAGTAGGGGGGGTTACATAAAATAATACTTTCTTATGAATGAAAAAGTAAAATCTCTCAATGGAAGTAAATAATACGATCCTTAAGGATTTCAAAACCAAAGGGTGAATTATTCATATTTATCATAGTTCATAAGTAATAGAAGATAAGTTTTATTTTGATGTCTATAAAGAAAATTATTATTCTTTATATTCTTTTTTCGAAAGGTTGTTTGTGCTTCCTAAAACGGGGGAGATTGTTTAGTTAATAAGGTTTCCTTATGACTTTTACATTTCTCTGTGTTTTGAAAATTACAAAAACATTTTCTTATAGAAAATTATCTTTCCATAAGGATTTTTTTCTGTGAAAAATTTCCCTTAACTAAGGAAAGTTTTATCCTTACCTTAGTTTTCATTATCTCATTTCATAATCTATTGAACCTAAATTCATTTTGTTACTAAGTAAAAAAATATGATCCTTATTATAACCCATTGAATCTTATTATTCCTTGGATATAGAGTATTCTATTTTTATACTATGAATTCTATGAAATTAAGACTCTGAATTCATCAAAATTTAGACTCGAATTCCATAAAATTCCGAGCCTGAATACCTCATATTCCAGACTCAGAAATCCTCAGAATCGAGATTCTGAATTCCATAGAATTCAGACTGTTAAATAATTAGAATTCATACTATGAATTCCACTGAATTCAGACTCCCAATTCCTTAGAAATCAAACTCTAAATTACACATAATTCATACTATGAATTCTACAGAATTTAGACTACGAATTACTTAGTTTTCAGATTACAAATTCATTGGAATTTAGACTCTTGAGACTATATTAATTAGATCCCAAATTCTTTGTATAATAGAATCTGAATATCCATGTTTTCTAAATATGATTATTTATATAATCCTACTCAAAATTCTATTTTCCTACAGACTTCAGATATTCATAGTTTGTTATTTTAACTCCTTTTTCCATACACATGATTTTGTAAGTATAAAATGGAGGCGAACATTTTGTCTCTAAATAACCATTAGTTGAGTGAAAAATATACATGTCCCTCTGAAATTGAAGGAAAAATATTACCATTTGAGGAGAGATCCGACCATTGATGTTTTTCCTATAAATAGAAGCTCATTTGAATAAGATAAATATCAATCCATTTGTTGTTTGACCTAGAGATTACTTGCTGTGATATTGTGATGTGATTTCTAGAGAGTGAATGACTCTCGTGATTTGTACATTTCATGAACATATTGTTCAGCCATAAACATCTTGTTCATCTTGCTATGTGTGACTCCGGTTATTGCTGGGTACAATAGAGGGCTTCTGGGGATAAGAATTCATAGGTTCCGACTACCATAAAGATCTATGGCTTATGAGGTTAGCAAGATAGATTCTGATATTACAATGAATGGCTTACCCTAGTGTGGGTAAGACAGAATTTCTTCAAAGTATAAATCCAGGGACCTTTATCCAAGGTTATTGGATACCCTACTCTTTGGGCTAAATGATTTTCTACTTGTTACATGTTTTTGTTTCAAATTTAATTTTTTTTGTATTTTAATAAAAGAAAAATGTTTAACATTCTTATACATTCTCATACTTTACATGCTCTGATAAATAAAAATATATACCCTTTATGGTAGAATCATCTTTTATGAAATTTTTTCTTAAGCTTCATCTTCAGATTCATATTTCTAAAACCTAAGAAAGAATATTTAATAGTTATGAACTTAAAAAGGCTTTGTGAATTTACATTATTCATATTTTTTAAACATATATATATTTAAGGTTAAAAATGACTATTTTAAAATGTACAATTCACCCCATCTCCTCTTGTAATTTAGCATATTCATAAACTGTTTCGATCCTTTAATAATCATATAATGGTGTCAAATATAAATTAAAATCTGTAAACAAAATAAAATAAAAATATTAAAAACAAACAACAGAATAAATTAATAAGTTTCAACAAAAAATATAACAATCAAAATCATGAATCATGTAATTATCATGATCCTGGTAACAAACATCATGTTTCTATAATATCTTTATCAATCTTCCTTGTCTTAATGTAATCCTTGAATGATATTATGTGAATTATCATTCATTTAAAATAAATCCTCATCTTATATGGACTAATTTTCCACATAAGAATTTATTTAAATGTTGTTTTTTAATATGTACTCTTCATGTATAATATCTTCCATAATATAAAATAAGTGTCATGGTTTAGTGATGGTTTCCACATACCCGATTTTCTCTTTATATTTGGATATGTAAAACAAATTTAAGGCTTGATATGAATGTAATAAGTGCCCATTGGTGTAATCCACTTACATTTGAAGAGAGTGAATAATAAATTATCATCCATGATGTGTTCAGTGGGACATTCACGATAACATGAAAATAAAATAAAACTCTTTTCAACAGGATAAATATACTCAGTAATTTCTCTAGACACACCATTATATGATAAATTTAATTTATTTATTTTTACCCTCAAATGAACCCCATAGTTTTGGGCCACAATATTCTTATCAGTATATTTTACACACTACCGTTATCCATTACAAGCAACGTTGGTCATCATTAAAATCCACATGTTAGGAAACTGGCATAAATTTGTTAAATCAATTGCAATAGAAATATCGTGAGTTAAAAAATTTGAATCCTGAATAATTAATCAAAAATAGGAATGTGTGAAAAAAATATATAATTTTAAATTAAAAGTTTGATATAAACCCCACATTATCCTTAAACCATTTATAATACACATTTTTGTGGATGACATAAATTATTTTCAGTCTGTGATGAAACTTTCTACAGATAATTTCATATCACTACATGAAAAAACGTAATAATTTTAAAAACAATGAAAATATAACCAAATTTATGTGTATGTATCTTATCGTACATATACTTGATCTTCATCATAGTTTTCCAAAACATAATTATATGATAGAAATATCATTGAAAATACTGGATGGATATCTTTCTTTTTTTTGACATTTCATGATATTTTAAAGAGAATATCGATATCCTTTTATATGTTTCATCAAATTCACCATCATTTTTTCTTTTAGAACAATTATCATTGGTTTTATTTTCATGAAAATATCTTGAATAAAATGTAATACACTCTTAAATAATGTACCCTTCAACAATTAATACTTCTAGGTGAATTTTGTTATGAACAAACATTTTAAATCTTCAAAAAACCATTAATTAAAAATGTAAATAATTTAAATAAATTTAAAAAAAAGATAAAAAAAATTAAAACATAGATTACATACCTCTCAATTTGATACATCCTATGATAATAAATAGGCCCAAAAATCACCGATTCATGTGCTAAATGAATTAATAAGTGTACAATGATGTCAAAAAATGATGGTGGGATGATGTACTTCAAATAAAAAAGTATTGCTGCACCATGATGTTATTTCCATTAAAAATATTCATATGTTTCTAATTTTGAGTATAAATCCTAGAAAAGTTACTCCGATCAAGAAACACACCACATACCTCCTTAATTTCCTTTTTAACTAGAGCCAATGGCAAAAAAGTTGCATTAAAACTTGCTGGTCATGAGATTTTAAACCACAAAATTTTCCATCAATAAATTTCTTCTTAGTGTATAGAGAATACCCATCTAGGAATTTGATAGAGGACTATACACTTATCATTTCTTCTTTTTCTTTGTCCATCAATATAAAGCATGCATTAGGTAAATATGTTCGACCATTATCCTCTCATGGGTGAAGATCAAGTCTTAAATTTAAATATACCAAGTCAAGTCAAAATTGAAATGTATCTTTAGTTTTCCCCTCAATACCAAAAAAAGTGTTCTAATCAAACTTTTAGAGACATTTTTTTTCTACATGAATTGGATCTAAATTTTGTTTGTTGCAGAATTTTCTTCCAATACAAGAGTTGATAGAAAATAATTTTCTTTTTTTTCAAGGAATTTCAACTTCTGTCTTCTGTTTATTTTATCATTGAGCCTCTATATTTTTTCCAAACATGAAATCCAATATGTTCAAATGATATAATAATTATAATCCATTTTTAGATTTAAGCGGAATCCTTGTTTCTTGTTCCCCATTAAATGTCTTTTATTGAGATGAAACTTGTTACATTGATCCAAGAATCATTGATGGCCCATGTAATACATTTTTTACCATTTCTCAAGTACAATGACCATGTTTTAACACAACAACATGTACATCCATTTCTACACCTGGTCTAACAACCAGATGAGTTACCATATGTCAGAATGTCATTAATTGTAAGCATTAATTATCCATTTAATACAAAAAAAATTGTTTTTCAGTGAATTAAATGTTTCTATATGAAACTCCCATAATAAATTCAACTCATTAAATAATGGTTCTAAAAATACATCAACATAATTTCCAAGTAACATCGAGCTAATTATCGACAATTAAATAACAAAATATGATGGATTCATAAATAAACATGGAGGTAAATTACAAATATTTGAGAAAACAGTTTATATGCTATATTTTATAGACATAATTTCAAATGTATTAACCCCATCAATATCATATATTATTAAAATAGTTCTTGGACAACTTGAAAACTCAGCATACATATCATAAAATGATTCTAAACATATGAATCAACTAGGTACCTTATCATTTCATCTTTAACTCGCTCATTCGCATGCCATTTCATGAGAGGGTCTATTTTAGATGACATTAATTGAATTTTAAGCATGGGTGTTGAGGGGAAGTGACACAAAATAATTATTGGTATATTTTTTTACCATTTCTCAATTTAATAATACGTCCATCATCGTCAATTTTCTATCTCTAGGTTCCACAATTTGGGAAATTTTCATGAAAATGTTTTTCCTTATGAAAAAGAACTCAATCATTCAAGAATGCAATAATATTATTATAATAAATCACATGTTTCATGATAATCCCATTAAACTACTTAATTGAGTTAGGTGATATTGAATCATTGGGAAGAGATATCCTAAAATGTTTTATAAGTACATCAATTTCCACTTTACTGATCCCATGTAATATTTTCAGATGATACATTTTAACAATAAAAGATAATTTTGTAAATTATTAATGTCCGGTGTGTAATTTTTTCCTAGAATCATCAATCAATTTAAAAAATATTGGCACCTCCTTATAATGTCATGATGAGGTGTTGTTTTGTTTCTAAAATTTTTATGAATCCACTAAAATGTCAATCATATCATCTTCCAAATAAATATCATTTTAAAAACTAAAAAAATAACCATTCAATGTGAACTCCGTATAAAAATTCCAAAAATATTTTTGATAATTTTCATCCATTTCATGGATAATGAGATGATATTTTACAACATATAAATGAAAATAATCTCGATTAGAAAAATTCAACATGAACACACAATCTTATAATCTATTTCCAAAATATCAAAATAAATATAGAGTAATAATTACCCACCACATAAATAATATTGAGATCTTCTCCTTAACATTTACAAACTCTTTTTACTAAATATATTCATTATAGATGGCCTAATGTATTAGTCAGTTTTGATGAAATTAGACAAAATAAAAAAGAAATTTTTGGATAAGTCATATTACCATTTAATATAAATTATAAAATTAATTAACATGAAAACTAAAACAATAAACTTCATCCCATATGATACAATATTACAAAATTGAATACTTCGTCTTCATTTTTTTCAACAATTTTATAGGTAAATGGAATAAAATAATATATCGAATAATAAAAACCAATATTTTTATAAAATATGGGGAAAGAGTGTGGTGTTTTAGAGGAATACATACAGAAATGAAGAAGAGGATATTAATTGAATCAAATTCAAAATAAATCTAAGGTTTTGGAAATGACTAATAAGAAAAATAAATAAGAGTGTTTGGATTTTTCATGGTACCTTGTAGGGTTCCAATATCGATTGTGGGATAGAATGTATAAATTGATGATTTAAGAATGTGGGATATTTTTCATGTGTCTGGTGGATTTAATTGGTGGAGTAAAGAAGAATGTTGATTCTAGATAGATAATCCAACGTTTAGGATTTCGGAAAGTGGTGGATCGACCATACGCCAGAGAGAATTTGAGTTATACTGAGAAATAGAGGAAACCATAGGTGTAGCGTTAGCGAGGGTGGCCTCTACGGGTGTGGGGGCGGTGGGGGCAGTGAGTGTGAGGGAGTCATATTAGGTTCATGTAGAATGTGTATAAACATATCAAATTATAAAAAAATTACATAAATAAAAATAACAATTATATGTAATATTTTAATAAAATAATTATCAATATATAGGAATATATAAAATTAATAAATTTTGAAATATTAAATATATATAATATATAATAATGTTATATATATAAAATTCAATGTGTAATTTCACATTTATAATTACTTAATTTAGGGTTTTATGATGAATATAAAAATTTATAAAAATTACTATTTTTTCTTTCAAGTATTTTTTTTTCAATCTGTGAATATCCATTATTAATTAATTAAATTTCAAATTTTTTATTTTTTTATTGATTACCATATTTTTATTTACTATGTTTATTATGCAAACATATCGTAATGATTTAATTTTTTTATGAAATGTTTTTAATTGTGAATTAAATAAAAAACATAGGAAAACATTATCATTATATATGAGATTTTTTTAACAAAAACATTCTATTTGAATATTGAATTGGGACCTAAATATAATAATCAATATCAAAAACATGGTTTATCATAATTGGTTATTATCATTGAATGGTTTATTTTAATAGATTTTATCAATTATAATTGATTTTCTGGTAATGGTTATTATTATTTATATATTATAGTGTGGGTTAAAAAATGATGTTATTACCATGATAAAGAAATAGATTTAACAATTGGAGAAAACTTTTTTGGTGTCTAATGATCAATACCAATAGATATATCTATTGATAAAAACATATTTTTTACTTAAAATCTATATTAATAAAACATTATATCTACTGGAATTGATCATTTTTACCAAGATCTAGGATTGTATGTGTTATGATGATGTGGTAGGCTATGATTTCTTACATGTCCTGAAAATTGAGACCACATGAGAAAACATATGTGACCTATAATATGGAGTTGATAGTTGTGATGTTCATCTTGAAATCATGGTGTCACTATATTATGGGAGGGTTATTCATTAACTATTCTGACTATAAGAGATTAGGTATATTTTATCACTGAAAGACGTAACCTAATGTAGATGCGATGGTTTTAGTTTCTGCCAAGTTATAATTTTGAGATTCACTATACACTTGGGAAGTTGAAAATTGTGGTAGATTATATAAGTAGAAAATCATGTTTATTGTAATTGATATAAGAAAAAAATTATCTAGCCTCCTTAAAATTAACCCTTATGGATTACAACAGTTCATCATACATTCAAACTATCTTTTTTCAGTTGATTAATTCTTCTGCGCATTAGAGAATCCCAATTGGGTGATACTATTATAAGGTCTTTCATGATGAGGTATTCATGAGAAATGTTCTTGAGGGATTTTTTAAATATGAGGACCACCCATTTATTTTTTGGGTAAAAATAATAGCCCTATTCAATCATTGGTAGGATGTATTGAGGGAGTTTCATACATACCCCCTAATGGTGTATCTAATATAATAGAATATGTACTCATACCATTGAAATTAGTGTTAATGGTTGGGGATGAATGTGAGTACTATTGATTTTATCTCTATATTCCTTCCATTCCATGAGGTGATGGACATGCATCAGGTACTCGCTGGTTTGACCCAACCTTTTTAGGTGAATGAAAGAAGTGGGATGATATCCCTATATTATTTCATAATTATGATTCCTAGATCTCATTGGGGTCAAGATTATATATAGCTGATCAAAGAATGACACAAAAAATTGGTCCACCTTCTATCCATCCCACCGCAGAGTTCATTTGACTATTTGGGAAGCCTATACATGGTAGAGATAGTGTATCTACATAGAGTCCCATCGAATAATGTTTCATTATTTGATGCCTGATTCATTTAAATATTTTTCAGAGTGTCATAATAGGCTTTCATGACTCAGTTTATGATGAGTGGAATGTTCCACTGCCAGAAAGACATCAACATTGTGGAAGCTATTCAGGTCCTAAAGGACATAACATAAGATTGCGTGTTGGATTCTTTATATAGTAGAGAAAATCATATAACCATAGATTAATTTTCATATAATTATTGTTACCAATCCAATATATTTATGACACAATTCAGTTCCTTTTATAAGAGACCCTTCTGGGCACCATTGTGCTAGACGAATCTAGGGAAGCAACACTTATGGGTATAAATTTGTGCGAACAAAAACATAGAATGTTCATATCATTTGGAGAAAAAAGAGACTTTTTGATGTAATAAAATACCATATTAAGAATAATGATGAGTTCTTAGAGGGAAACCCTAACTTCTTAATGGTCCCACCTCTATGAGGATAGTGGTGATTTTGTCAATGTGACTATCTATCTGTGAGCTTCAGGGGTTGATTCTAGATACTGCAACATGTCTGAATAGTGAATTACCTCTTCGATTTACCCCCACAATTAATCAATGTATATCATTCCATTCACATGTATCATATAAGGAGATATATTCACAACCCATCACACATTATTTTCTAGGGTGATCTAGACTTTGTGGATAGATATACCTTCTTGGTGTACCTAGAGTAAATGAAATATCAAAAGGAAAATATCATTTTTTGGGTATATAATTCCCTTAGTGTATATTCATTGGTCTCATAGGAAGTCCCATGAGTTATCATGGGACTAGAAGAGCTATATACGATTTTAGTACGATCACATGCTTTATTAGGAGTTAGTTTTTTGAGACAAAAATATCAATGGTTGGAGAATGCAATGAATTTGTTTTTACAGTTCCATACATTGGAATATTTAAAATTTTATTTTTGTATTAATTCATTGAGTCAAAATGGTCTTCTAGTCCCTGTGAAAGTTGTTTGTGTCTTAAGTGGGGTTTTGGGAGTTTTTAGTTCATCTTAGCCTATACCACCCCCTTATGCAGGCCATTTTAGAGCATACTTAGCCCCACTATAGCTCATGGGGAATTGAAAAAGGATTCAACTCGATAAAGAAGTGTTATAGGATATTACATTAAAAAAATACATATCGGTGATCGTGATTGTGGCCTCTGTGATTAAATATCCTAAATTTTGGACAACGATCATGGTGGGTCACTTTATCAGTTTTCTTGGCTCGATGTGTTCACTTTTAGTATAGGCATGGTTTGGGGCTTGCTGTAGGCCATCATGACTATTTTTTAAAAAACATTTAAAGTAAAATTCATCCGCTCATCTTTTGAAATGTTATGAATCATGATTGAAACACATGTTACCACAATTATGAGTAATTTTATTGTGTTTTGAAGTCTTATCTTGTCCTACAAATTGATATTCCCTCTTCTTATTGAAAATTTGTTTGATCTTGAAATTTTTTAAACAATCTCAATGAACCTATTTGAGAATAAAATAAACAATTATTATTGCAAAAAAGGGATGGTTATAAAACCTAGATGGGACAAAAACACTAAGGATATAGAGATTTGTTCATATTGATCAATGATGAATGATATTGACGATGCATGGTGCCATTAGTGAGAACAACTAGTTCTTATTGTTTAATGATGGCAGTCTTTTTCTCCTCTAATTATCTATTCTACATGATTTAGGTGTTTTTTTTCTATTCCCTATTACTGATTTTTGTTACAAATAATAATTAATTTAATTATAAATTAATTCATAAACCATTCATTGCTGATATATCTTTTGAAAATTTCCATTTTCCTAAAAATTTGTGATTTAATGTTTATTTTTATCATTTGGATCATTATCCCCATTCTTGAGTTCCCATCAATGTTGGACCAATATACATGGTGCTTATTAAATTATCACCTTTGTGTTCGATTCCTTTCTCCCCCATTATTTGTTCATCACTATTGTTTGATTGGGAAATTATTTGACTATATTTTAGGACCCATTTTAGGGTTTGATTGATTCAATGTTACTAAATTTTTTTAACATGCTTAGTGTTTGGATTAGAGATGTGACAGAGGCATACAAAGAATGATCGAAATTTGATTGTAGTGTGTGTGATGGGGGTTTTTGAGCCAAAAAATGTGGGTGTTTCTTTTTATAGAAATGATAAATATGAGTCATAAACAATCCCCATAATCTTCCTTATTTTAATACAATAACCAAAAAAGAAGAAATGTAGACATCAATGTGATCGATGTTGGTTGGAAATATCATGATTTTCTTAGAAATTCAAAGCAAATAGTGTGATGTTTGGAAGAAAACATACCACATGGAACCCTCCTTATGAAATCTGTCCTTTTGAGAGGAAATGTATCACATGGACGTGTACTTAATACACATTACATGGGTCACATGATTTGGATTCAGTACTATCATATGTGTGTTCAACTGAACTATTTTAGTATGGATGTGTTCCCTTGATTTCATCTCCCTTAGGGTACAGTATGGAATCCCATATTGTGTAGAGGATGAGTGATCCTATCCATAGGCTTGTACTAGATAGAGTCAAGTATCCCTCTATATGTTCCAAGGCATGAAATTCTAACTATTTCTTCCCAACTCTGATTTAGGTATCCAGTAACCAACATCTAAGGATTGTACTATCCTTCATAGTATATTTTTTCTAGATAGGTCTAAGACTCACCCATATTCCATGGCTGTGATTCCCATGTTTTATAACATTTTTTTGGTGAATTCCATCAGTGATGGTGAGACTCGAAGACTGAGTTCTCTCAGACGAGGGTTACCTTGGAGATTTGAGAAGAATCCTTAGGTTTATAGTGAGGACAGATCCAGCCATGATACTAAGAGTCTTCCAATGAGTATAACTGGTTTTAACATTTTTATAACATTTTGTTAGTGATATAGAGAACCCAAACTCTTGTATACATTCTAATTTTTTTAATGTGTTATACATGTCATGATTTTACTAACCCCTGCATGAGTTCATCCCATATGTGTCATTCTTATATGAATGAGGGGAATTTCTATGTATAATTATGTGGTCCAAGAGAATGTGGAGTTTCATTGAGATAGAATAATCATATAAGTATCCCATTGTTTCATTTTAGTATGTGTTTCCTATAACATTTAGATTTGACTCTTTTATAGTCTAGTAGCTCATATTTCACCCTTTCTATCTTCCCACACTCATTTTTACAATACTAACGATGGATTAAAAGTTTTCCATGTATTTACAATATCCATTATTTAACTTTTTTCATAATACATTAGAATAGAGATGCTTAGATGTGTACAAGTACTTTAGGATGAGACATAAATTACATGTGATATTCCTACACAACACTGGTCACTGGCCCATGGCTTATTAGAGGTGGGATTGTTCTATTACACACAGATTATTAATAGGTTTGTAGGACACAATAGGGTTTTTCATAGAACATTATGTGGTTATTAATTTTTCTTTGATTAATAAAATCAGTGATTTAGAGATAAATTTCATAGATCACACAAAAAAGGGCGCAAGGAGTTATATGAAGATAATAATAGTTTTCATGATTTATGATGAATTTATAACATGTTTTGAGTAGTTTATTCCCTGAAAATTTCAAAAGAATTTGTAGGATAATTTTTTGAACAAGTATAGGGGTGATTCAAAAGTAAAAAAATATATGTTCAATTGAACAATTATAAAGATAGGGGATTCTAATAAAATATAGTGGTGAAACTTTATTTAATTTCATGATTGATATATTTGGAGATAAATGAGGAACATGTGATGTTATTGAATATGTGAGCATTATAAATTGAATCTTTTGAAAACAGTCCATTTATTTTAATCCAATATTAATAGTTAGTATGTAATGAGATATAAATATATTTCATTATCTGATATTTAATGTATCCTTATTGAATATAAAATCAGGTTGAATGGGGGATGTCAAATAATAGAGATAAAGGAAAAAGAGATGAAATTAAAGTAAAAAAACTCATTATGAATGATGACAAGGATGAAAATAAAATAACATGGTAATGAAATTTCACTTCTATACTCTCAACTCATGGAAAGTAAAATTCAGTGAAAAACATCTAATTACTTTTTTTATTGCATAAATTTTATATATCTCAAGGGTAAGTGAGTAATAAAGCACCAAAAAGAAGAATGAGAAGACAAATCTACAAGGGGATTCTTTAGGAATAATGAATATGAAATAAATAACAAATATGTTAATTTTAGAAATAGAAACATTATTTAAAAATTTGAAGATTACCATAACGATTCATTTTTTTTGGAAATTCAATATTTTAATGGTGGGTATTTTGTTTCTATGATAGTTTAATAAAAATTTGAAGAGGTCAATGTTGATATAAATTATGGTTGGTAAGTTGTTGTCAACTAAAATATCATGTTGGAATAATCCTTGGATTAAATTGATTACGAATGTTATCAAGAAAATAAAACAATTGGGGTGGTCAATGTTTGAAAATTTTATATAAAATATAAATTTGAAAAGAATAATTGTAACATCCCTAACCCAAATCATTTAATCAATAAATAGAGTATTGGAGAAACAAGGCCTCATGCGTATCTCCCCGCATACCAGGGGACACCAACAAATACTGCGGTTCCAAAGGTGGTCATAGAGGGACTATACCCTATTATATATATATTCATAAATAACAGTGGAAGAAATATTAAATAACTGTAATCATAGAAACATACATAAAAGTAGAAATCATAGCTACATGTCATCAAAAACCAAAGAACAAAACCCATGAAATAATGGATAGATTAATAGTAATTTAATATAGGAAAATATATATGAAGGTTCTTACATATGATGTCAATGAGTATGATACCAAAATGTTAAATAAATAATATAAAAGAAAATATAACAAAACTATGCCCTTAGTCTCTACCCAATCCCATTTCTTCATTTCATCAAGAATCTACCTTCTCTACTATCAATAATATTATAAATTACCATACCAATTCTTGAAGCTAATAATATTTATTGTTCAACAGATTTATTCGGTACAGTGTGAGTATAACTTAGTAGGATACCAAAAAATTTTGTTCAAAAAATATATTTGTATAAGAATGTACAGAATATTTTCATATGCTCGTTATAAAGGAAAATATTAGGTGGAAGTAACAATAAAGTTTTACCAACAACATGTACTCCACTAAAACCCAAGCATGATTATAACTTATTTGGTCATTTACAGGGTTTCCGTAAATATTTCAAAATAAATATTAAGGATGGATGGGTAGTACGTTTTTAAGCTAATAAGGTCTCATCGCAAAGAATCTTGACCATAATACAATGATACAAGGCCAGGTGGAATGTCATTCCCTACCGGTATGATCTTATCTCCAATGAATATCTATCATTCTTAAGTGAGTGTAAGCCCAGTGAAAAGGAATCTTGTGGCTATAAGGATATAAAGCCAACTATATGTTGATATTAACAACAACAAAACTAAAAAAATGGTAGAATCGAACACCCTTCCAAAAGATTTCCCCAAACATGCATCTCTACTACACAAAAGTAATATCATATAAAAGCAAAAACGAGACATTGTATTTCTAGTATAACCCTATGGGAATCTCAACCATAGAAAAAAAAACATCATACAAAGGTAAAAGGAATAAACTATCAATAATATGTAGCACCATGGATATTTCATCCCTCTGTACCAATATCATAAAAAAATATCTTGATCACAATATATAAATATAGGTCAAAGATAAAAGAATTTCCCTATGTATATAGTGTCACACCATAATCATATCAACCCCTAATTGAGAGAACAAGGAGCCTATTGGGATGAATAACCAATGTATATGATGATTTTTTCTAAAAATCAACATGATCAATATTAGAATAGTCATTAGACTAAGGGAAGGCTTCCCGTGTCCATTATAATCACACCCCATTGATGAATTGATCAGAAACTATAGAAATAGAATTATAATGAGGGAAGGAGTCCCCATCCTATAATGATAAACAATCAAAAGACTGGTTATCCAATGTAAAATAGCAACAATTCCATGGGATATGTCACCAAGGACTATATCAATCCCAAAAATCACTTTTCTTAACCCATCATAAGGAATGTATGATTTAATAATGTACATAGTGTGGGCTATGACATTTATTCCTCAAAAATATAATTCTAGGTCAATACTCATTCTCTAATAATAATATCCTAATTCCAGACCAAGGTATAAACCCCTTAGTAAACTCAATTAATGATTGATTAACATTTTCATCATATATAAAATCGAATAAAGGTAGAAAAAATAGATGAAATCCAGAAAAATAGTCTACCCAAGGAAACATTGTTGATAAACACACAAAACCACCATCAAAGGATGTGAAAAGAATAAAAAAGGTTCTGTTGTACTAAAATAAAACTCAATAAACCTATTTTTGGAATCTAGACATAAATACAAACAATCTTATACTAAGAGAATGACCTTCAAAGACCATATTTCGAATGTATATAGATACAAGAGTCCATTAAGTTTACAAATAACCTTACCTAACTCAAGGGATTGTAAGTGAACCTATAATAGTTTCAATATATAATGTTCTAACCACTAAAAAAACATTTAGCGATTGTTATTTATTGGATTAGTGGTGGTTTCAACCACTTCCTAATTGTATATTGACTGTTCTTAGAACCACCAAGTATTTCACGATCTCTAGTCAATTCGCTGTAGTTTATTTTATTTTGCGATGGTTTTATAAGTTTCATTTTTGGAAAATCTAGTGGTTGTTTGATTTTTAAATAGTTATAATTACTTAATAAAAAACCATTGGTAATATAAATAAAGATAAATTAACCATCGCAAATCATTTACTAGTGGTTATTTTTGGGGACAGTTATTCTGAACCACCCCTAAATACATAAAATAATATATGTTTAGAAACAATTACAACAAATTGATGCAAGTTTTTTATATTTTTTTAAAAATATTTAATAAAAAATAATTAATATAATTAAAATGAAATTCTATGTACTCAAACATAAATATATGATAACTCCATCTTTTATACATCACACATATACAATCATATAAACAACCACAATCTTCATAACCTAAGTCTTAGTCTCCCCATACATCAACAAATACCTCAGTTATCAATACACACACATATATATACATACACATATATATAATATGTCCTAAAACAACTCATACCCAATATAGATCCATTTAATGACCTCAACTACATCTTTCTGCCTCCATATAAGATAATCAGCTAAAACTGACTACATCATCTCATTTCTTGTAACAAAAAAATATAACTAAATTAAATCTAAAAACAATAAATCAGAATTACAAAAGAATAATTGATCAAATTCTAACATAAAATAGAAACTAAGAACATCCCAAATTCATTATAAATTAGGCCACGGATTGAAACAGTTATCCCCCGCCTATTATTGGAATCTACGAAATTAAATGAAAACTGGAAAATATAGGAAAAGAAATGAGAAAGAGAAAATACACCTAATATATTAAGAATGATGCTCATAATTTATTTATTTTTTAATAAAACAGAAAAATAATTTAATAGAAAACAAATAATATATAATGAAAAACACATTTAAAATTTAAATATACCTTTTTAAGACAATATTCAACACTTGTAACTAAAAAGAGATAAGTAAATATTGTATTTTTTTATAGTGATGTCCAGTGTGCTTAAAATTTATTTAAATTTTTTTTAATGTATTTTGATATTAATGAATATCCTATTATTAAATAACATCTATGTCATGATTGTCACATGATTTCACATCAATATGAGGTTGTTTTATATGGTTTTGATAATTCAATGCATGTTTTTGTTATTTAAAAAACTAAAAACACATTTACCTCCATAATGGGAAAAAAATTCTTCAGAGTGACATGTTGTTTGTTCCAAAATTTAAAAATTATATTGTTTTCCGATTTCAATAGATTTCAAGAAAATCCAAAGATTTTTTCCTTATTTTGACCATTCCATGAATATTTTAGAGTTTTAAAACTATAAAAATTCATTTATGATCATAATGAGAAAACCATCACATAGAGTGATGTTTCATCAGTTCCTACATTTAAAAATTAATTATATTGGGCATAACCTCATAATTTAGGACAATACGATGTATTTTTTCTAGTTTTTACCATTCTACTCACTTTATAGTTTATTAAAATACTAAAAACATGGTTACCACCATAATAGTAAAAACATTGTTTTCAATAATGTGATGTTGGTTACAAAATTTTAAAATTAAATCTACCATTATTTCCCCAATATTACAAGACAATCTACTATTGTTTCTGGTTTTGAATACACCATGAACGTTTTAGTGTTATAAATCTCTAAAAACACATTTACGGCCATAACAGGAAAATCGCCACTCAAAATGATGTGTTTTGTGTTACTAAATATCCAAATTAAATCTATAGTTCCCCCACTATTTTAGGACTGTCTAATATTGTTTGCATTTTTTTGACCATTCCATGTATGTTTTAGTGTTTCTAAACACTAAAAATTTTCTTGCCTCTATAACAGAAGTACCATCACATAGAATAACGTGTCGTCGGTTCATAAATTTCAAAATTAAATCTATGGTCTTTTTTCATTGTTTTTAGTACAATCTAACATCATTTTCTTGGTTTGACTATTCCGTGTGTGGTATAGTGTTTTAAAACTCTCAAAACATATTACAACCATAATAGAAAAACCGTCTTTTGGAATGAAATGTCGTCAGTTCCTGTACATCAAATTTAAATCTTTTATAATTATATAATGATATCAGGACAATATGATGTTGTTTTCATTGTTATGACTATTCCACACATGTTTTAGTATTTTAAAAGACTAAGAACACATTTACAGCCATAACATGAAAACAGTAATTTGGAATGACATTCAATCAGTTCAAAAATTTCCAAATTAAATATATGTTCATTTTCCATTGATTTTATAAAAATAAAATGTCATTTATATTTTTTGACCTCCCTACAGTTTCAAAATAGATTTTTAACCTTTTATATGTCTTCACTGAATAATTATAATCACACCACACATTAGATTGACATGTTTCCTTGAAGAACTTGTTAAAAAATCATAGGTCATTTTTCATTTATTTCATAAAAATAAAATGTAGTTTTCTTGGTTCCAACTATTTCACACATGTTTGGGTGTTTTTTAACAAAAAAATGAAAGTACAACCTTAATGGGAAATCAATCATTTAGAATGAAGTTTCATTTAGTCCTAAATTTGAAAATTAAATATATTGACAGTTTACATTGATTTTTGGGAAATATATGGTTGTATGTCTAATTTTGACATATCCACACATGTTTTAGTGTTTTAACACAAAAATAACATTTAAGACCATAATGGGAAAACCGTCTTTTAGAATGATCTGTCGTGAGTTCCCACATTTCATAATTAATTTTTTTCTTCGAACCCTGATTTCACGACAATTCAACGTATTTTTCTTATTTTTGACCCCCTAAGACCATTTTAATGTATTTTTATACCTTTCATAAGTGTTATCCATGTCATAACAGAGGAAAAAATCTCATATTAATTTTAAAAAAATATAATTATCAATAAATTATTTTTTTAGGTTTAGAGATCAACCACACATAAATCTAGAAAAACATGTGGCCTGTATTACTCAAAATGTGTGGTTTTTATATAAAAATTTCATTATAGTATTTATAGATGTTTTATGTGTTCTTTGAAAATTACATGGAAAATAAATGAAGTTAGGGATATCTAAATGAAAAACATCTAGAAAGAAACATTATAACACATTATTTTTATATAAGAATAATTACTCATGTATTTTATATTTGCTCACACGTAATATAATATTAAAACTACCTTCACCTGAGTTTCAAAAACCTCACTTTTCCATGCTATATGAATTCAAATTCATGTTTATAATTAATTTAAATGATCACTATCTCTCAATAATGATTCCCAATAATCTTCCCCCATATTCTTGGAGGGTCACTAGTTGGGACCCTGAACTCATCAAATGGAAGGATAATCTTGAAGTCCTTTAGGTCCCATACAATTGTTTAGTGCATATTTTATCCCTTATGTGATTGTATTTATTTTTATGACAAATGTATTAAAAAATTAATACAATGTATTTTTTTTTGAAATATTTAATTCATACTTGTAACAGTAAGCCACTGATATCCCTTAGATATACGGGTAACCAACCAATCCGTCACAAGAGGTGAATCGAGTAGTGTACTACCAAAGAGAAATGGTAAAAAAGCTACCATATATCCATATCGGGTAAAATATAATCACTAGAAAGCATGGATAATGATAGTTGTGGTGGTGTGCACTAGGATGTTGATTAACAAAATGATGAATTCTTTTATCGACATTACTACATTTCAAATTGTTAAAGTATATTAAATATAAAAAAAATTAAAAACAAAAAATGTTTTTACAATAAAAGAAAAAAAAACTAAAAAAATGTATATATGTATGAAACACTTATAAATAAGAACATGAAATATAATTTAAATAATAATTTAAACATTTAATTACCCTCATGTTCTTTATCTTCATTGTTATCAACCTCCATTATGACGAGTCCTTCATTTTAACCCTCTCTTGCAAGCTCTACTATTTTTATATATTTAGGAAACTATTTAGTATTTTATTGTTGATGATGTTCACAATCACAAATCACCATTTTATCTTTATCTCCCATATCATATAAGTCACTTTTTCTTTGAGTGTAAAAAACATCCAATATTCTTTTATTTAATCATCCAAATAATAAACCATATTCGATTGTGAGGAAAAGATAAATGGATCATGCTCTACATGCTCACCTGTATCCATCAAGAGAGAGTATTTTAGAAAAATAAAATTTAGTTATTATATCATTATACCCCTATCTATGTTGAACCACATTCTTTTGAATAAGTAAACTGAAAACTGTCCATAATTGTTTACTTCTATTATATTAACATCCTTCCCATATTATCCCACCTATGAAAATTTAAATACACTGCTATTCTATGTTTTCATGTCATCTTGATGATAAATTGTATAAAACAAAAATCTATGAATATTGTGGTCATCTAATCTCTTACCTTTACATAGATGTCCTTAAACTAAAAACATAAAATCATTCGATATTTTAGATCAATTGTACACATTCATTATCTAAAAAAATAATATATAAGCTGTTACATTTAACATAATAAAATAACTACACATCAATAATATGAATATGAGTATATAATTACTTTATGGGACAACCATTTGGAAAGCTCTTTATTAATATATTTTGTTAATTCTTGGTCATTTTTATCTCAACCCCTTAGTCGCCTCTTTATTTATAGTTGGAATTCATCAATAAATGGATCTGAAATAATAATCTTGAGTATATGAAATCTATATGCTTATAACAAATCCAACACATAATGTGTAATTATTGACCCCATTCTAATTGGTCATCTAGTAGTTGGAAATACCAATGAATGATTTTCAAAACTAGAAATAGAGGAGTTGTCATTATCATATCCATCATGACTGAATCTAGTCTTAATGATACCCAAATAACTAGAACAGAACGCCAAACACTCTTAATCAATGTAAAAATCAACAATACATCTTTCTGGTTGAGATTTATTCTGCACATTTGAATTCAAATAACCTATGTATTTTATGTAAAAAAGATACATGTTAAAAAATTTACACAATGATTTGATAAAATTGAATTCATCAATGAAAAATAAAAATATCAACCATCTTCTCAATTGGATACATCAGTCAATAGTGTACTAATCCACGTAGTTTAGCTTCTTCAACCAAATGAATCGTCAAATGAATCAGGTATATAAATAATTAAGGGGGAAATAAAATCTCTAAATTAAATAGTGACAAAACAATTCTTTCTTGAATTTTATCAATCTGGGTTCCATTTATTGTTTTTATAAAATGATTTTTGAAAAAGGAACATAGATCAACTAATAAAAACTAGTTAATTTTTCAAGAAACGTATTATGCATTGCTAACGAAAAATACTACTCCATCGAAATATATGAGTAATAACTATTCAATTCATGTAACTTTCTATGTTTCAAGTCATCACAAAATGATATGTGATTTAAATATCCTTCAGACACCTTTACCCTTTCTTAATGATTTAATTAGTATGTCTTTCTCATGATTTTTCATTGTTAAATTAGTCGAAGGATAGTTTCCATTCACATTTCCCAGTAAACTATTTTTATATTGATTGACTCCAAATCTAAATAATCATTAAGGAGGTCCTTTAATTTACCCTTCTGATTAATAATTATAAATATTAAATTTTAAATAATGTTATTTTTAATATGCCTTACATACAGATTATGAAATATTAAATTAAACTCCCAATAAAGATGTTTGAAAAAAATAAACTTTTTATTTGATTCTTGTTTTCAAGATTCTTCAAATATTGTACCTCATCCCCCTTTCCCCTTCTTTAAACTGACAAATTTTACCAAATTATACAATAAAATTCAATAATTATCCTATGATTTAGGAACCAAATAACACATTCAATGAATTTCTTATTTTAATATCTCCATTGAATCATGTCTATTTAAAACATGAATTTATAATAAGAATCAAGATATATATGATGACACATAGAACACCATTTTCTATTATGAGGTAATCATTTATTTTCAAAAGAAAAAATTACAAACTGGTCAAGCCAAATGATATGAGTGTTCCAGCCATATAAAATTCATAGTACAGAGATGTCACTAATTGTCCAAATTAAAGAAGGATTCGTTTTTAATAGTTTTCTCATTGAAGCATCATATGTTTCTACACCGTAATACAATAATTCATTAAACTAACTGATTAGTGGTTAAAGGTATATATCAATAAAATTTTCAAGATTTATATTTCCAAGAATAAGTATTGAAATAATGAAATTAGTATTTTTCATACGAATCCATGGAGTTATATTATAGGGGATCAAAACAACTGACCAAATGATTTGATTAGTATTTGAAGTTCCAAAAGTGTTAAAATTATCAGAATCCAATTACAAAAGTACATTCCTTGGATGAAAAGAATAATTTGGAGATAGTGAATCAAACATCTTCGGTGATGTCAAATCTTCTTGATATCTCATCTATCCATTTTTATTATCTTGATCTTGCAACTTCATGTCGTCTGTAGTCTTCGTTTCCATGAATAATCATTGCATGTTTGGTTTCAAATGAATGTAATGGAATACCTTTACAAGATTTTTCTTCTTCTATTTCATTCTGGGGTTGCATTGATTTATACTCTCACTTTTTCTCATTGACCACTATCTTCTTGAATGAAATATTTCATTTTTCTTTATCCGAGACTTCTCCCCATTAAAGCATTAAATCATTAGGAAAATCATGTATCTATGTGTAATCAAGTACAAATTTTTTGTTGATTTTAATAATCCTATTGAATTATGAAGGGTCTATAGAATCGCAAAATGACTAATTAAGAAACTTTAAAATCATGTAAATTTCATTATAAATAATTCCACAAAGACACATGATATGATAAAACTAATGTATCAAGGAAAACTTCGAATAATTATCACAACCTACATACAATTATTGCTATGCATATTAAACCAATTCCTAAAAATTAATATTTTGGTCACTGATGTTATGAGAAATATTATACTATTTAGAATCAACTAAAGGATCTATTGATCTATTATACTCAAAGACACTATATTCTGAAAAACAAAAAACTGGATTTTATAAATTTCGATCTAAATTACCCTCTACCAAGTCACTTTGTATTTCATTGAAATTATTATCATTGCTTTGAATTTCCATGAAAATTTATTTTCCATTAAAAATAAAACAATCATATCAATAAGGAATATTTTTCATTACAAAATACTCATATAGTTTTTTTCTATTTAACCTTCACATGAAATTACACTTAGGAACCACACATTTTTCTCTATAACCCACTAATCAGTTCGCAATTGCATAATCTTAAAATTATTATAATACCTTGGCATACCTAGGTGTGTTTCGAGGTAAATTAATCCAAATTATATCAATAGGTATTGGATTGTATTCTCACTATAAATTCAAATATAAATATATAAATTTTTAATGAAACAAGTGCAATCAAAATTAATGAAGAATCTATAACGTTTAGAATATGAATCTTGAACATGGTATTTGAAGTTTGATACTTGTTCGAAACAATTATTTTTATTTATGGAAGTGTAGAAAACATCCTCCACATTAAAGAAGATTAATATGTATCAATTTTAGAAATTTTATATGTATATGTTATTATTTTTATTGGGAAAATGATAATGGGGGTATTCTACATTAGTGTTGTAACTAAGTATGGCTCATTCAACTAAAAAGTTAGCTGCATTCATCAATGTATAAATGATTTCCCATGGCCTTAACATTAATAAGAGAACTCATTTAAAAATATGAATGAAAATTACACATTCTTTGGATATAAAACACTATTGGATATATAAAACTGATTTAAAAAATGTTTTTGGTTGTTATATATTCTTGTACTTCATTATACCATTTAAGGTCATTTTATATATGCACCCATGTTTCCTATAAAACTTGCCAGGGATAGGAACGTTTTACTAGATGTTTACCACACATTAATATTTAGTGATTTGAAAGAAAAATATTAAAAATATTAAATTTTCTCAATAATGGTAGGTAATGATTCTTGAAACATAGTAATGATTTCTAATTTTTACCATGTATATAGTGAATATAATGGATGATTATATTTAATATATTAACACATTTATTTTCTCAGCCCATTTTTTTACTCTTTGGGATTGGTATTACCATAATGGGAATAACTAATTATACAATGTTGATGCATGAATATTCTACTTAGAAGAAAATTTTTAAATTAGGGAATAAAATTTCAACTAAAATCTAATGATTAAGAATTTATCACAAAGGAAAAGTGATGGAAGACTAAATAAAAGTAGTTAATCAATCTCATGGGGAATGATAATCACCATAAAGAAAAAAATGAGGTAAAAAAGACCATGGGTGTAAAATTTACATTAAAATATAGGGGTATAACAAAGTGTCATTATGAAAACAATTATTTTTAAAACATTCAAGATAAATAGATATATTCTATTTTTGTACATGGTAAACAATAAAATAATTATTAGGGATGGATCCGAATATATAATACACTTTGAGAATCGTCTTTATAAAATTTCCTTTGAAAAATCAAATACTCAATAATTAAAAATTCAGTATATTGAAGGTATCCCAAGAATGGTTCTTAAAAAACCATGTACACCCATGAAAGTCGTGAGTTTCAACTAAAAATTATTTTTAAAAAGGAAACAACTTTTAAGGTTAAGAAATCTGGTAATCAAACACATTATACTATTTATTAAAATGTTAGATGTGCATGGTAGTTTAAAAATAAATGTGAAATACTTGTTTTTAAATAAAAACCCTTTCCATTCAATAGAAAAAAGGGAAACATGATTTGCATTTGAAATTTATTTATATGAACACAAAATAATTTCATTAGGAATATAAAACTTAGCTTAAATATAAAAGAGACCAGTGTTTATTAATTTATTTAACTATTCAATAGGGAAAAACAACTTATTATATGACACTTCCATAACATGGGACACTAAATCACAAAAATAATTCCAAAGAATAATTAAGAGGCTAGGAGGATGGTTACCGAGAATGGGAGAGGGAAGTTGGAGGGGGGTCATCACATCTGGGAAGAGGGAGTTTTGAGGGGGTAGGGTTTTGGGGGTTGGGGTCGGTGCTAGTGATAAGGGGATTTTAGGGGGGGTCACATTGCTACTATTGAGAGGGAGTTCAGAGGGTGGGTGGGTGGGGGTCACAGGGCTGAGGTGTAATGACCGAATTATTCTCATTGGATTAAGAATACAATGAATCATTGCTGGGCCATAAGTGACATTCTCTAGATTCTGAAGGCTAGAAATAAATTAAAAAGGGTTTCAAATATAAGTTTGAGATTATTTACCCTTTAAATAATAAACTACAATCCAAACAACCCACAACCCACCACGACTAAATGTTGCGTGATAATAAAAACAAGCTCAACAATTTCTGTTATTCCTAACTGAACAAAATAAATCTGATAAAGCAAAAGACAATTAAACACAAATGAAAATAGAAGAAGATAAATAAAAAATACACCAAAAAAACATAAGATTCCATGTTATAATATATCTATTATCCACAATCACTAAACATCCCAACAAATCATTAAGTAGTGCTAATAACTTGTAGTACTCAACCTTTTCCCACATCCCTAAATATAATATCGGCAAAAGAAATATGCTCCGATGAAAGTGTGATTATAAAACATAGTAGGTCTTCCCCAATGACTTCCCTAATCACTATACATGGATTAAGAAGTTAGAGACATTTAAATAAAACAAATGAAAATTTATTTCCAAAAATATTTTATAAACAAATATAAAACTTCCCAAAAAAGATTGTAGATAAATTTAATCAAAAACCAAGGCCATATATTTTCAAACAATCTATTTTCAATGTAATTAAATCAAACAATTAATTATAACCCTTTTCAAATATCTATCTTTTAATATTCATTTAAGTCTATATATGTACAAGTACTACAATGCATGCTTCATTATAACAAATCCATACTCATGACCAGTTTCTCATCGATCTAACATGTCACCACAAGTTAATTAAATACCATATTCCATTACACATTTGGTTCAAAAAACAAGGTCCTATTTCAACCATGTCTCATAATGAAATATGATCATTCACACAATTTTTTCAAAAATCCATTTCTAATTTCAACAATTTTATTAATTTCCATAAAACCATCTGTTTATTGATACTCTCCAATGAGACAATTTAAAACCCAATTAATTTAAATAAAATTATAGCTTTATTTAAATCATTTAAATTAAATAATATTACCAAAATTCCCAAAAAAATCCCATCTTAATATCTCCATTTTAAAATCCGGAACAAAATCCAATTTCACGAATGCTCAATTTTCCAGAATTTCATAATTCCCCAAACCTTCACTAAACATGGTTACCAATCAAGGTTTAACATCCAATTTATAAATAATACGACATAGAAAACTAAATATTAAAGTATTACTTATCATTTCTAGCAAGGGGAGTTGAGATAGAAGCCACCTACTTCGATCGTTTAGAAAAAAAAAACATAAATAGGATGAAGAACACTTAAGAATATGGGTTAAGATTCCAAGAAACCACCTTACATCCCCTATCCTATCATGAAAAAAACAGTATAAAACCTAATTTGGATGGAAGGATATTATATCTACACAAAAAGGATTTAGATCTATGAAACCAAGATGAAAGGAGAAGTATATCTATGTAACAGTTGGGAAATGATGAAGAATAGGAACTTACCACAAGATTCAGCCTACAAATTGCCAGGGAAAGCCTTTCGATCGCTTCTATATTGATGAGAGAACTTTATTTGGACTTTGAAGAAGAAAAATTTCATGTTAGTTGCATTATATAATGAAATAGAGTATATAGAATATCAAAACAAATGAAATTCTCTTTTTAAGGAAGTCTTTTTTGGCTACACAACGTATTTTCACACATTTTGGGAAAATAGTGTGTAGCCCATGCACCCCATTTTCCCCCGAAACACTCTAAAATAATATTAAACTCATCCCATATTCACCCATAACTTTTATACACATAATAATCACAATGAAAGGGTTACATACCATAAATGGGGGGTGCTACATTCTATGCAATGTTGGTCTTTCCGTCTCTAGAGAGTAGAAATTGATCGATACCCTGAAAGAGTTACAGTCATAGATCATTCATTTGATTTTCTTGTTCCCTTGAATCATATTGAATTTTAACTTGTTGACATAAAACATAAACTAGACTAAGGATTTTTACATGAAATAGTTTCACTTATCCCTCTAAAATCTGCATTGGGATATGCACGAAGGAAGAATCCGACTCCCGGTCAATGTGATAACTTCAAATCACATGATCAGGATCAGGTTGATACTTTTTCAACATACATACATGGAAAATATTATAAACCTAACTAAACCATGTTTTAAATTCTAATCAATATTCCACCTGTCCAACCTATTTCAGTATCTCGAAACAACGAATGTATCTAGAAGATAACATGCCCTAGTTCCAGAATTGATAATTTCCATGACCTAGAGAGATCTTTAAAACACCTTATCACTCACTATAAATGAAAAAACACTTCATAGATGATCTAAAAATGATTTCTGATTAATGAGATCCATATTTATCCTCTTTATGATCAACTAGATCTTCTCCTTCATTTCATGGACAAGGCTCGGCCCAACTAATGAGGTCCCACCTATTTCCACCCAAAAAACTATAGAACAACAAGGACACCCATACAACGCATTGAAAGGATCCCTATATATGGTGGTCTGCTAACTATTATTATATGAGATATCCACCAATGGCAGGTGATCTTCCCTGGAGGCACAAAAATTTGTTACATAAATTCTCAACATATCTTCCAAAATATGTATAATCCTTTTGGATTTCCCATAAGTCTGAGGATGATACACCATACTCATAGTCATCTGAGTCCTAAGGGATTTCTGTATGCATTTACACAAAGGATATGTAAAAATAGGATTTCTATTTGAGACTATAGAGACTAGTATACCATGTCACCTTAACACTTCTCGAATATTGATTTTGGGATGATCCTCCACTGTATGAGTTCCACATATATGGATGAAATAAGTCGACCTTGTGAGATGATCCACTATTACCAGTATGAAATCTTGTTTCTGATCCATTCATGGTAGAAATTTAACAAAATCCCTCTCGATAGGGTCCCATTAAAAAACCAGAGTCAGTAAAGATTGCAACATACCTTCTGGTCTTTGATTCCCTTCCTTAAATTGATGATAAGTTAAGCACTTTGAAACAAACTCATCCACATTCTATTTCATACTAATCCTCCAAAAGTGCACCTTCAAAACCTAATAAATCTTCTGTATTCTTGAATGTACAAACCATCTCGAGTGGTGGAAGGTTTGAAGAAGATGTTCCCAATAAGAGATAGGTTCAACCATTTGATTTTTGTGCCAAAAAATAGAACCCCCATCATATTTGTATCCCTCAATGGTTTACCCACCATTGAGTTTGGAAATTATAACCAAGAATTCTACATCAAATGTTTTTACCACCTTTACCATCTTCACCAAATTAGGCATCATTGTAACTAAAAAGAAAACTGTAACCTCACCTCAGTATTCAAATACCACTTGCATAACTTCTATGACTAAAATCAACTACCCTGGTTCTGAAGCTTCGTTCACTAATGGAACAAATGAATTCCTTCTTAATGCATCAACCGATGAATTTCCTTTTTCCCAGTGTATACATAAATTGGAATTCAAGCATCTGCAGATACTTCATCGATCTCCCTTTTTGAAGATTCAAATCTTGTATGAGAAAATAATCTTCTTAGATCATATGATCTGTGAACTTAGTGAGTTTATCCCCAATGAGATAATGTCTCCATGAATTGAAAGCATGGATGACCACATCTATCAAAATGTCATTTGATATGTAATTTTTATCATGACTCACATCTTCCTTAAACCATAAGAAGCAACATGGTCTCTTTTCATGAAAACACATCCCAACATGGATCCTGAAGCATCATAATAGACCACATACCCCCTATCATAATTCAGAAAAAACTAAGATAGGTGTTGTTTTTAGATGAACTCTCAACTCTTGAAAATACTTTTTTCATTCCTAACTCCACTAGAAAGGACCATTTTTCTTTATAAATGATTTCATTGGAAATCCTGGTCATGGGAAGTCAAGAATAAACATATATAATAATAAGTGAGACCAAGGATGGTTCATATCTCAAAGTCATTTTTCTATCGTTTCAAATAGATAACAACTTCTATATTTTCAGGATCTACTAAAACAACTTTTATAGAAATAAAATGCCGACGAAATCATACCTATTGTATCTGAATGCCACACATTGAAAATATTGAATACTGACAATGATCTCTCAAGATTCCCAACATTGTCTCCAAGTGTTTCTCAGGCTCAACCCTTGTCCTTTAATACACAAATATGTCATCCAAAAAACACCAAAACACAAGAATCCATATATCAATGAAATATATGATTCATCAATTCCATAAATAATTATATTTCATTTAATAGACCAAAAGGAATGACTAAATATTCTTAGTGGCCATATCTTCTTTTGAAATATGTCTTCTGAATATCTTTTTTCCAAACACGCAATTGGAGATATCCTTATCAGAAGTTAATTTTAGGGAACCACTATTCCCCCAATTGATCAAATAGGTCATCAATGCGTGGAAGTGAATATAAATTCATTATTTGAACTTGGATAATCTAATGATAATCAAAACAGAGTCTTAATATTCCATATTATTTCGTCAAGAAAAAACCAGTGCTACCCATATAGACACACTTGGCTGAATGAAACCTTTGAATTCCAGCTCCTCCAAATGCACGTTAAACTCCCGTAATTAATTCAGTGTAATATATATGATGAAAGAGAAATAATACTAGTTCTTAGAAGGATATAAATTGAAAAATCCAATTCCCTTATAAGTGGTAACCTTAATAAGTTCATAGAAAAGAATTTGGAAATTGATCTAAGCTTTCTCAAAAAAATCTATCCTCAATATCTTGCATCAAAGAAATTGTTAATGCCACCACCTGATACAATATTATTCCAACTAATTGTTCCAACTATTATGTTTCACCTATCATTAAAACACTTTTTCTTTTGAATAGATTCTCGATGCCGTCTTTAGTTGTAAAAATAACCATTCTTCTATAACAGTCGATGTGAGGCTTGATTGTTTTCAACAAATACATACCTAGGACTCTATAAAATACATTCTTCTATGGAACGATGTATTTATATTTTAATATTTTATGAAATTTGAAGAGTGGAGTTCTCCTCTCATATATAATAGAACTCCTCGTATCTATTAATTACTCCGATTTGAGACTTCTAGAAAAACAAAAACATATAAAGGTATCTTGTAATCAAAATAAAAAAAATTATAAATGTTATGGTCTTCAAAAAATACAAACCCTATTTTCCTTGATAGGATATTTAAAGGAGTTCTTTCAGAGAAAAATTAATCCCCTTACCCGATCAAATTATTTTTTAATTTCTTCTTTTGACACATAAAACATATGGTATTAATAATAAATAGTCAATTACTTATACTAAAATTTTAAAATATTATTATAATTATGAAGCTACCATTTTTACCCAATTTCACATCAAATGGGTTGTGATATTATCACTCACGCGTACGTACGACTTGCTGTCTCCATGTAGTGTTACAATTCATGTTTTTTTTCCTTCATTTTAGGATAGATATTGTGATTGGTTTAATGTTTAAATTTTATATTTATTGAATAATTATTCTGTTATAATTCTAATGTCATACGTTACTTATTAACTTCCTATCCACTGGAAAAGAATAAGGATTCATCTGTGCACGTGTGGACTACCACCTCTTTAAAGAAATGATTTTTTTAATTTTTGATTTATATGGAAAGTAAAAATGATAAAAATGATAAAAATATATTATTTCTATGAAATTATTTATATTCTATAAATGTTAATTATTTTTTACCTTTACTTCATTCCTTCCATTGAAAATTAAAAAGAACCTCCATGCGTAAATACGACCGACCGTCTCCCCAAATAATATAATTCATTTTGCATCTCAAACATTAATGGATGTATATAAATATAAATAAATAAATAAATATAATAATAAATATAAAATTTATATCAATATTATCATTATGATGATTATTTGACAATGTTTAATGTATAATAATCAGAACTAGCAAACCAAAATTCTTATGAAAAACAAAAATATCTAACACCTGGAAATGAAAATTTTAATAAGGTTTTTATTAATAAATGAAATATGAAATGATATAAAGGAATTATATATGATATTATAAGTATGCAAGTTATTCTATTATATATTTATAATACATTAAATTTATTACACAGAATGATGTTATACTTTTAAAGAATGTGTAATATTAAGTACGGGGTTTTTTCTCACTATTATTTACGTGGGACACATGCCATATTCACAAAATATTTATTTTATTTGGAGTATATAATTATCATGAATTTATTTTATTATTCATACTATGAAAATTATTGATATATTCAAATAAAAAAAATGATATCAATTTCTGGGGGTTTTGAATTGAAATATATAAAAAATGGAAAGGGATTTATGTTATAATGTCATTATTAATTGGGATTGTTTATGATTCCATTTCAAATGGTGAAAATTTTTATCTCAAAAATAAAATTAATTCTCTTCTACTATGTTTATTTCTTGAGAATACATTTTTTTATTTCATTTTCGTCTTTCTATGAACTCATGCGACCAAAAGAATGTTTTTTTTATAAAAAATGTATTTATTTCTCTCTTCAGCATAAAATTATTTTTCTTCTGTATCCATGTTTTATTAAAAAATCTCCAAGATTTTCTTTAATATTATACTATATACCATTAATTTTATTTTTTATAAAATATTTTAAAAATAATATAATTTTCTTTCAACAAGATACATTTTTTTAACAAACGCATAATTTTAATGTTTTCTTTTAACTTATACAGTATGGAAAGAATTTATCCACTGAATTTTCTACTAATAATTGATTCCACTATTACAAGTATACATAGTTATTTTTCATGGAATATTTTTCCAGGATATTTAAATTTTTTAGATTTTAATGAATAGAATTCAAGGTGAAAAGGTTGGTTTCGTTTTGAAATGTTCTTAGTAGTCTATTAAATCCATTTTCATCTTAGAAGACATAATTTGATGTTACATAATCAATTCCTTGGATACAACCCAATGAATAAATTATTATTATTTCTACGTATTCTTTATGATTATGAAGAAAATATTTTTATGAAGACTTTTTTTCATTCCATGGGTTACACTATGATGTATTGATGAAATGATTATGAAACTAGTTTCTTTTCCACATGTTATGATAAGATTATGTGTTTATGAAAATCATTTCATTATATAATTTTCAATATGGGGAATGGTTTATGGTATCATGGAATTAATATATTATTTTAATCAAGTTATGGGTGAGACTAGAAATATATAGTCCTCAACTAAATTAGGTAATGGTGGATATATCATGAGATAAAATGGATTCGAATGGAGACCGAACATATATTAAAAAAAGACTATATCTACTATGAATGTATTGGTATTCAATCATGATTACTATGCTAAAATTGGTAGTGAATCCAATCCTCTATGATTGTGTTTGTAGTTATAACTTACTACTATGTCAATGATTTTATATACTTATGTGTATTCAAAGAAACATGGTATTCTACCAATGTTATTCTCTAGTAGATATGGATATTTTATTCTATTATGAATCATGTCCTTTGAAATTCTAATATTTATGCCATGAATCGTGATTATGTACATTGATATGTAGGGATTTATTTTCAAATTTCAATACCATGGTCGCATACCCTTACAATTGTAATATATTTATGAGATCAATTATGCATCCCTTGTTTAGCATCACCAAGCATCTGAGATCACCCTTTCAAATGTTTTCATTCTATAGGTTATGAGGAATGTTTTTAATCATGATATTTCTATGAATGGTAATGGTTATGAATAAATAATTGTGATCTAAACTATATATTATATTAATAATATATTTATGTATCCAAGTATCCAATGAAACTAGACATATAAGATTCTGGTTGAGATCAAAATTTTATTTAGTGAATATTGATAAAATGAGATGAGATATTTATGTATAAAATTAATGGGTCTCTATAGTTGATATAATAGAAAGGTTTAGTTATATTTGTAAACTAGGATGAGAAAACATTAGTAAGAAACTGTTGGATAACCTTATGTGTCAGAGAACATCCTAGGTAATGGTATATAAAAGTGTGCGATTTTTTAGGAATACATACTTATATATATTATATATTTAGATGTAGACATATTACATATGAATATATGTGTAATAAACTTGGAAAGTGTTTTATGATATTATCTCAACCATCTCTTTTGTCTACGATGTGTGTTCCCTTTCCATGGAATTACATTGACACACATAGGGGATATTATTAGGTAAATTTGAATTTTATTTCTGCACCATTATGATGAATTCAAATTGATTATGATCAAGGATGAGCTAGTTTAAACCTATGGTGATATAGATTAAGTGAAGGTGATATTATTTAGACTTCACATGGATTATTTTTTATTATTAATCTCTCTAATTTATGATGCATTATGGTCATTCAAACAATTTTTTCTATAGTATGGGATTGATGAAATACCAATAATGTTGAGGTTGTATTAGATATGATCCAATAATGAAGTACCCTTTTTGTGATTAGTTATATGAAATATACTATACCATGAAAATACGTTGGGAATGTTCCTTACCGTCCTAAAATATTATATATTAAATTTGTAGGTAAACCCCCTAATTCTATAAGACTGTATCAAAATTTTATCATTCTCCCACAATTGATGTTTGTGAGAAATTGATTCTTGTAGATATTACTATTTTACGTTTAGTTTAGTTTGATATTTCTTTGGGAATGTATGGGACATATTTTCATAAAGTGTACATCAATTATAAAGGAGGTGATTCCAAATTTTATTTAAGGAACCAACTTATGATCGTTTATCTGAGTGACGAAATATATTAACTTCAAATGGATATTTTATCCATTGTATGGGTCATGGTATCTATTTAAAAAGGATTTTTACCTAAATTTACTAGGTGGAAACTCAACATTGAATATGGGCATAATGTGTGGGAGTTTTTTGTTGTTCATTCAGAATATTTTCCAAGTAATCCTTTATATCATGAAGATAAATTTTAAATATAATTCATACAAGGTGCTACACCTATTTTTAACACTCCATATATAATGTCCTTAATTTTGTTTCAGGAATAAAAGAAACCACATGTGGAAAATGAAAATTATGTATTTATTTATACAACCATGTCACCTTGTGGAGAACCTATTCATTTAGTTAAGAAAAAATATGGATAAATGTGGGTATGTATAGATTATTGGGAACCTAACATGATCAATATCACGAATAAGTATCCTTTTCCACATAGTTTTGATTTGTTTGATCAATAGTGTAGAGTTCAACATATTTCAATGATTGGACTATATTATAGAGATCCTCAATTGAAGGGAAATAAGAATGATATACAAAGGGAAAAAATTCCATACATGGTATAAACACTTTGATTATACTGTGATTCTACTTGGTTTTAATACTTCTTCTTATTTATTCATATATGAACAGAGTCATTATATATTACCATGACATATTTTCAGTCGTATTTATTGAAAAACACTAATATATTCAAATATATATAAGATAATGAATATCACATTATGTTTGTAATAGAGACCCTATGGAAATTTAAACAATATGTTAAAAATGCCTTATTTCTTTATATAAAATTTTTCACCTTTGTTTAATATAATCTCATGTGAAGGTATATTAGTTGACCTCTTAAAGAGGGATGATATACAACACCATACCATACCATCTAATGTAACCAAGATCAATTATTTTCTTGGTTTGTATGGATATTATAAATACATTTTGGATAATTATTCATGGTTATAATCCACTACCCGCTTCAAAATAAATGGGAGCTATGTTCCTTTGTATAGATGAATGTGAGTAAAATTTTAAGGAACTGAATAGATGTTTATTTAACACACAAATTATTATATTAACCTTTTGTATAGAAGTGTTTTTAATCTAATTTAATGCATTGAAGAGGGGATTGTGAAGTGTTTTAACATAAAATGATATCATTATATATTATATCTCAAAAACAATTGATAGATTATGAGAAACATTACCCAACTCATGATTTCTTATTAACATTAGTAATTTTTCATTAATGATAATGATTCATTAAAATTATGGGTAAATACGATACATTTATTTTAATCATAAAATAATTATTTATATATACACTTTAAAAGGATTAATATGTTCAAAAAATATGGTTGGAGTTGATTAATGATGGAGATGACTCAATATAGTACCACTTTAGGAAATCAAACACCCTGGATGATGATTTGATTCAAAATGACCTTGGTAGATTATATTTAATGTGTGTTATAATTGATAAAATATCTATATATTTTAATATGTGGGTCCAAAATTTCTTTTAAAAGGGGGAAAATATTTTATTTCTCAAATGAGTGTTTATCTACCAATCCATGTGAGGATTAAACCACTATAAAAGGTTGACATGGAATTGTAGTAGAATGTTAGAAATATTCTAGAGGTCAACCAAGATTTTTATATAATGATAATTTATACGAATTTCCCATGTGTTCCATCCATATAAAATATAAATAATAATATTTTGGATAAGGTTCGTTGTTGATCATTCTATATTCATCATTGAAGTGAAAAGATGTATAATATTTTGAAATATTATTTCTAGTCCGATAACCTTTAGATATATATTATAGAGTATGTATCTAGGTGATTGGTTTCATAGAATCTCAAGGATTACATATATATGTTTAAGTTGTTGTTATTACCATTACAAATACCATAATGTAAATGGGAATACATTACCAATGTATTTTTCCATCAGACTACCAAAAATTCTAAATGGTATAAAGCTATTTGGTTATAGTTGGTTTCTATATAATGTCATAAAACATCATTCATATTAATAATTTGTGTCTCTTGATTATATTTCAATAATTTATATTGAGGAAGTGGTAATGTTTCCTGGTGTATACAATATGTTTTATCTGATTGGGATCTGAGGCTTATCTCGAAGTTATATTATGGTCGTTAAGAAATATCTGGATATAGAGTTGAGTTTTATTATATATTACCATCCTTAAAAATATTTTTAGATTTATAAATACATTTTAAACCTATATTATATGCTGGGATCTTATTCTTTTTATTTTTAAGGTTTTTGGGATCAATACCTCCCTATAGTTGAGTTTTCATACAATGGAAGTTTTCACTTGAGCATTCAAATGGCTCCTAATGAAGCCATATATAAAAATAAGTATGAAAATATAATATTATAATTTTACGATAAATAACATAATATATTTATAATTGAGATATCAGAGGAAATGAAAGAAAAAATATAAAGCTATTTAGAAAAACCACAAGGCACCTTAGAGTCGACAAAATAGTTATACTGAAAATCATCAGTGAAATCAAGAATTTAATGATTGTAAAATGGTATTATTAGGAATTTATCACTGGGAAAAGGTTATGTAATTAATAAATAATTAAAATCCAACTCAATGTATATTTATACCCCTGAATATAATAACTATAATGGGATGGTAGATTATTTTTCGTTGCTGACACTGAATCTCTCTTAATTTCTTGATTTGTTCAACATATCTATCATGAGGAAGTTCACAACTAATCTATCCCATGTTCTGAAATATGGGTAAATAAAGTAAGATAATGATATTTAATTTGAAAAAAACCTATTTAAATATTATATCATAGAGATAAATTGGTACACAATAAGACTACTCACCTTGTTACTGTGCCTTGGAGGAATCTGAAATTCAAACTATCTACTTGGAGACTCGATGATGTAATGAAACAGAGATATATATTTTCTCATTTACAGTGACTAATTTATTGGGGGTAAATTCATTTTATGTGGTGTGGTATTCGACAACCCATGCTGTTATGAAATAAATATACATAATTTTGGATATATTTGTTTATACATAACAACATGTTAAAAAACAGTGACATAATTTTAAAATATTATTATTTAATTTGACAGTTATCACCTAGCTATTTGATTAATGGGTATGAATATTAATATTTAAATTATGATGAATATATGATTTAAATAAATATAATATGGTTTAATTAGTTATAAATGAATTTTAAATAAAAATTAAATCATTTTAATATAATAGATTTGTTTTTAAAAAAACATGGTTTTTATTTATGTAATGTATTTTTATCATAAAACACTAAATTTATTGAATTTAGTGAATTATTCTAATTAAATATATTTATATATAATTTTTAATAGAAATTTAACTTTATTTTATTATATTTTATAGTCGTGGGTTAGGAATATATCATGTATTATTCATAAAAACATATCTTTTAAAATAATGATTTTCATCACATTTTCCATGTTTATTTTAAAATGAATTATACCATATATAGAAATTGAATCATGAAAAAAGGATACCATATTATAAATTAAGATGATCATATTTGGGAAATAGTACAATTTTAATTTTTTATTATTAATTGTAGTAAAAACAGTAAATTTTTTTCACCACAGTAAATGTAATCTGATAAAATACTGTTAAAAATTTTAGATAAGGATTTGAAATTTATCTAAAAATTTTCTTTATCATATTTTATGAGTTTAATTTGACTGTTTATATCCATGGCTCTAATATATGTCCAATTAATTCCATATTACATTTAATATGACCCTTATAATAATTTACGAATATAATAAATAAAAAATTTCACTCCCTTGACATTAATATCTCTAAATTGTTTTCATAAGGATAAAAAGAGGACAAATTCAGTGGAATTTTTTATTTTAAAAATAAATTATTAATTTTTATCATAGTAATTTACTTATAATTTTTAGTGATGTAATAATTTCATTAAACACGTATGCAACAAGGACCCAATATTTTTTGAAATAATATAATAATAATATAAATGATTTTAAAAATATTATAACTAAAAAAAAATTAAGTGAATTAGTTATTTCCAGGATATATTTAGATATATATTAAATGTTAGAGATGTTTTAGAAGATTAAATTTACTTTCCATCTTTTTCATGGTGCATTTTAACGAAAATTAAATAAATACCTCCAAAATGTAATTTATTGATATTTTGTAATAAATAATATTTTATTAAATGATTTAAAATTTATCTAAATAATTTTTTCATCAACGTGAGTGAAATGTTGCTGAACATGTCAACCATGACCCCTTTATGAATCGACTTTACATTTATGGTGACATTGCTAACCATTTAAGATTTAAACAGTTTTTTATATGGTTAATGTAAGAAATGATTAAAGAAGGGGTCAATAATTGATATGTTTTTTAAAAAACCACCTAATCATGTCATTATTTTATTGGTTGACGGTATTAAAAAAATTCTTTCCTTATCATAAAATATTTTTAAATTTTGAATCATTGGCTAGAGAATGACTTTTCAACATTTTATTCTTTAAAAAAATTCATAGAGTTCCCCTCCCATCAAATATAATGGTCTCCCCTCATTTATCGTTATAGACCACAATGAGACTTTTAACTTAAAAGGATCATTAATTGGAGATCTATATGAGTTTGTTCATACATGAGGTAATCACCTTAACAAATCAATTTATTTTTGAATTCATCTTTTACCGGCTTTAGTTTGTTCATATTTATCATATCATAATAAATTTTTTTTCATAAATATACTAAATATTTTTATTTATTATGAAACCACAATTATCCACACTCATTTCCCTTAAATGTTAACTGAAATTTTCACCTATTACTACATATAACTTACCGTCTCCTCATAGAGATAATTTGTTTCACCATCATTTATGGATGGATATTATTATGGTGTCAATATTTTTATATTATATTTATGTCTAAGTTATGGTTATTTACTATTAATGTCATATCTGCTATCATACATTCCATGTTTTTAGAAAACATTAATGTCACTGATGCATACATGTAGACTACAACATCTAAAAAGCGATGTGATCCATTTCTCATTTCCTCATTACATGGATGGTAGTAATTGTGTTCATTTTTATTATATATTTAACTAAAATGATATAATAATTATTCTATAATGTTTAATTATTATTTATCTTTATCTTGTTCCATCCATCGTGAAGTGGAAACAACTTTAATGCATATGTATAGATTACCTTCTTGATGAATTATGTAATTCATTTCACTATCTCTAAATTTTATGGATGGAGATAAATATTTTTATATTGAATTATATTATATTAATATCATGATTAATATATTGGATATTATAGAACCCAGATTAATGTACATCTAATTGAACTACTATATCAAAATTATGAAGAAAAAATGAAATAGTTAACACAATGAAATGATGAATGTAATAAGGAATTATTGGAAAATTGGCGATGTAATGTTTTAAAGGGATAATAATGAAGATTATAATTATATAAAATAGTTTTTATAAAATATTAATCATTCAACTTGTTATAATTTGTGATATATAACCATCAAATCAAGTTGAAGTTGATGTAATCTATTTCCCTCTCGCTGTTATTTCATTGAGACACATGCCATATTCACCACTTATTTCATTTATATGGTATATATATTTACTATGAATATATTTTATAATTACTCTAATGATATTTATGGTTATTTTAATATCTATCATATTTTCTATCTTTCATGATGTTTTTATTCAAATGTCACTATAATGGTATAGGATTTATATTTCAATGTCATCATTTAAATGATTTTTTATGATTATGTTTTCATTGATGAAATTTTATACCTTATCTATCAATAATAACATAAATGTTGTCATCATATGGTTATTTATTTATAACTAATGTTTTAATTTCATTTTCTATGTTTAGTAACTCAAGAGACTAAAATAATGGTTTTAAAAAAAAGACTCAATTCCTCTCTTCAGTCAAAAATCCTTCTTTCCTCAATGTCCATGTTTAATTGAAATGTTTTCAAGATTATTTTTATTATTATCTTATTAATATTTGAATTAATTTTTTATATAATTTTATAAAATTAATCTTCAGTTAGTTTTTCAAATGAGGTACTTTTTTGACATTCTTACAAAATAATGAAAGGAATGTTTTCTTTTAAATTACACCGCATGAATGGAATTTACCCATTATCTTAACCACCCAATACTTTAATAAATCATTTAAATGTTATAAATATTGTTTTCAATGAAATTATTTTCTAAAATATTTTTATATTTTTTAGATTTTAAGCAATTTATTTTAATGTGAAAAGAATATTTTCTTCATGAAATGTCTTATTTGATCTTCGAATGCCTCTTTTCGTATATAATGAATTTTTTTTATTAAATAATATTTAAAAGTGATATCATCATATGATTTGATAATTATTATTTAATTGTATGGTCTATGAATATTAAGAAAACTTTTTTATGAAACTCATACATTTTCAATGGATTTCACTATGAATAATTGAAGAAATATTTATGAAACCCATTTCATTAACAAGGGTTATGGTTTGAGGAAATGTTTATGAAACCTTCTTCATATCAACTTTTTTTTTCTAGGGAGGGATCCTTGAAAAATAATATGGAATTTTGTGTGAACCAAATCCACTATGTTTGTCTTGGTTGAGAGCCCTCACTTCTATGGAAGTGATTTTATTTGATCATATAAAATCCACAATCCTATGTCCTATGACAATGTTATGATCTCATGGCTCATGTTCTTTGATTCCCTTATGATTAATGTCTTATGAGATTATATTAATTTTTCTATGAATCATGATTATAATACTTGATATTAATTTAGGGTTTTCAAATTTTTATATCATATTTTCAGACCCCTCTACTTATGAAATATTTATGTGATCATTGAGGTCTTCCTTATTTACCCTTTTGGAGCATCTGAGGTCACCCTTTATTATATTTCCATTCCCAATGTTATGAAGAGATGTTTTATGTATGATATGTATAATATGGGTTATAGATATTAATAACTATGTGAATTATGATGTAGATAATATATGAACATGTTTTAATGTATTCATGTTTACAATGTGCTAGAACTATATGTTTATAAAATAATATGTGATATTTGTGTATGAAATGTATATTTTTCTATTAACACTACTTAAGAGACTCATACCCATGACAACATATACTATAAATCACATGACCTGACATAATGATTTTGTTGTAACATAATACATGTGTTACAGTGGTACATATCATTATCCAAGAATCCTAATATATTAAATCATAATGTATGCATAAGAATATGACATAATAGTGTGACATAAACATAAGAATAGAAATCATTACCAATATAAAGTCTGACTAATAATACATTCACTTGATAATGTAATTAAAAAATAACATATCCATAACACTCTGAACAAGGGTTAGCCACCAATATCCCACAATATGTTGAAATTGTTCTGACTACTCACATCATATATCCTTTTAGACTTGAGCTCACATCCAACATCACATAACCATAGGGACCTGGGATAACAAGCCACACCCCAAAACCATTTATCAAGTGAATCGATAGTTTTCCTAATTCATTTGATGGATTAATAAGATCTACAGAACACATAAATGAAAAAGTATACAAATAAGTTCTATAAGAACAGTAAAAAATTCATAACAACATCACAAATTAATTAAACTGAGTGAAAGTAATTTGGAGTAGTGAAAACCATCTGAAAAAATCATAACCCTTACAAATGTTGAATATGAATGATATAATTATATAATATCACTAGTGAAGCATATGAAACATTAATAAGTGGTTAATTGAAGGAAAATATATTTATTAGTGAATTAGAGAGTTTATTTTAAAAAAATTAAATGAAATATCCATTTCTTTTTTTTAATTTTTATTTGTAAAATTAAAAATTCTCAAAAAAATTTAATAAAAAATACATTCATGAAATATAAATATTAATGAATAATGTTTATTAATATTTTTTTATAAATATCGGAAAATGGTTTGAGAAGGAAAACATTAAAAAATAAAATGTTCTTAAACTTTTATAAAAAAATTAATAAATTATATATGTATTAAATGATTAATGATTAATTTTAAAAACATTTTAAACAATATTATAGATAATAAGAAATTACCTTAACAAATTACCACTTTATAGAAAATAATATTGTTTAAATAATATAAATAATATTGTCAGGAAGAAAAAATATTCCAAACCATAAATAGTATATAATATCATCTCAATAAAAAAACATCCTTAAATTCAAATTTTTTATCAAAGGAAAGTGAAATAAAATGAAGACATGTAAATACCAAAAATTTCATAATTAAAAAATATATTTCCGTTTTTAGAGTGAAATAAAATCAAACCAAATCAAATAGAAATAAAAGAAATAATTATTCTTCAATTCAATGTTAGATTGGAAAAGAAACCATTACAAGAGTCAAATTTTTTTTATTAAAACACATTAAAATATTAAAAATTTGATGGATTTGAAATCAAATTTAATATTATGATAATTATAATAAATAAATATCCATGGAATGTATATTCACCATATATAATAAATATTATGAATTATATCTTAATGGAGGGAAACTATGATTGATTATCTTGACATTGGACTTTCTCTTGGTTGGACACATTATAACAACTTTAAAATAAAAAAAACCACATTAATAATTTCTTTTAATACCTTATCCCACTATAATGAATTATATATAAATAATATATATTTATTTATTAATAGGTTTTTTATTTTTATTTTGAGTTGGTATGAATCACTATTTGTTATATGTTTCAACTGTTCATTGTTTTCATGTTATAATAGTCTCCATTATGATTAAATTTGATTTTTTTTCATCATCTACATAATATTCATGGTAAAATATGGAGTTCCATAATGATTTATGTTTATATAGATTCCTTCCCAAAGAGTGTTAAGTGCAGTTTCCAAAAATAAATTCCATAAGACATTTTTTTAGTAAATTTTATGAAATAAATGATCGTATATTAATAACAAGTATAACCAAATTTTTACCAACCTATAATAGAAAAACATTAATGATTTATTAATATCACATTTTACCATTAATTTTATTTACATAGTCATTCGTGATGAAAAAAGTGTGACATCATTCATTCATGTGGTAAAACCCACCAAAATTAGAACACATTACAATGACAGAATGAGAAAAAATAGGGGTTTTATAGTAATATTATCAATAATTATTGAAAAATAATGATTTTTATGATTAAATTGATAAATAAAACTAATGAAAATTAGGGTATATAATATATTGAATAATAATCAATTAGAACAGAACCCTTATATTGAAGGATTGACTCTGGTCTTAAATGAAACTCTTGAATTTTTGTGGTTTGGCACACCTTCAAGAGATCAAATGTTAACAAACCATTTATAGTTTTGTTATATTTGTTGGTATTCTCCATTTATCTAACAATTTTTTACCATTTTAGCCATTACTATTGGGAAAAAAATTTATCTTGATTTATTATTTTTACTCACAAAATTTTAATTTTCGGTATTACCTAATTTTTATTATAATGATTACAAATTTTAAATTTAGTTTATTCTATTAAATTTATATAATTTATAAGTATTTTAAAATAATAAATACATAATTCATAAATAAATTTTTAAAAAATTATATTTTTATGAAAAAAACAATTTTGGATAAAATTATGAATAATATTGATTCCCATTAAAATTTTGGATTTATAATTAAACAATAGAGTGTTATGTGACATTAAAACCAAGAAACCCCGAATAAAATATTGTGAATATTTCATTAAAGGAAATGGATCAAATATAGTTTTTATTAGAATAAAATATAACACAGGTTCCATAATTAAAAATGTAGGGTTTTGAATTCATTATATTATTTCCAAATATAAATTATCATCCTTAAATATATATTTTTTAAATCAAAAGTTTTCCTAAATTTTTCCATCATTATTATATCACAATGATGTCATGAAATTTATGATACTCGTAAAAACATTATTTTTATCATTCACTAAAATAAAAAATAGTTATAAATAATATAAATAATTCATTAGAAGATAGTTTTTACATACTGAATAAAAAAATAATGTTCATATATTCAAATTGAAATTCATCAATTTTGAAAATTTCGTTTTAAATGAAAACATATATATTATGTAATAAAAATATTTTTTGTTAATTTTTTATCCATGAATTGTCAAATTATTATTACATATAATTTATTAATTATTTATAATATATTATTAATTTATTTTAACAACTGTTCTATGAATTTAATAAATACATTATAATGATATCATTATATAAAAATAAAAACATTAACCTGAATTGATAATTTTTTAAATTAATTTTTATAAATTAAAAGTTGTATTAAAAATTGAATTTGAATATTTTTATCTTTTTGGGAATCTTTTATTTTGTCCCAAATAAATTTTTTTATAATGAATATATATTTATATATAATATATTAATGAACATTATTTATATCTATTATATAAACAAAAATGTGAACTGCAAATATTATATTCAGTTGTTGGATACACTTTTAGTTTCATTCATTTGATTTATGATATATTTACTTCTCTTATTAAAATATTTTAATAAAATATATTTCATATTTAATTAAATATGTTTCAAATAATTATTTTCTCACTAAAAACATACTTATTACACTTTATTTCCCACACTACGGCCTTCGGTGGCCATGGTATCAATCTATATAAAAAAATTAAAACACAGTAATATCACTTACTATACATAGTATCTCTCAAGTGGTTAATGGAACATACTGGGTAACCGATCTAACTATGCACCCTCATTTACACACCTCTCCCATATATAGGATTGATAAATACACTTAATCAATGTCCTCAAGTGTATAACTTAAATAGATGATATCCCAATTAGGTCTTGCATATAAATTTCAACAATCATTAATTAAAGATCACGTGCAATTGTATCCATATATGAAATAATAGATTTCATAGTGTCTCTGATGACCCTATATGTCATCACTAACTCATATGAGACATTACATGATACAATACATAATCCTATCTGGATTATTATGGATCTACCTCCCCAATCTGGAATTAACCCATCAATAAATGATAATCTACCATCACCTAAGATTGTTAAATCTCGATGAATCTCTATTTTCCATTTCCTATCCACTATCATCCATATCCCCACAAATAATCATTTTAATTAATGATTCAAAATTATAGCTAATCAAAATAATTATATCTAAAATGAATTATTTAGGAATAATAATCATGTAACTTACTAGATAAAATAATAATACAACACCCTTAATATTAAGGGTGCATATCACTCAAAATAGACCCCTTATATCATCTCCCTTAAAGTCCCAAAAACTATCCTTGATTCTTTAATTGATTCCTTTATAAATTAATTTAAAATCAAACATAAATTGAATAGGGTATTATCTAAATTAAAACATGAAAAAACTATACCTATTTATCCTATGAGGTCCTCTGCTCTTTAGTATACAATGAAGTACAATTATCCCAGTAAGATTAAACCATATTCTAAAGGAATTGATACTTAATGCTGATTTCAATACAAATAAAATTTGAGACAATAAAAGGGAAGGAGATAAGGATGATGAAATGGAGGAGAACTCACCAAAATAGTGATATATTTCACATTTGATTTACATTAATCAAGTGGAAGCGAAGGAGGAATAAAATATAAAGAAGTTTGGTGACTCCAATACTTATCATAATAAAACATGAATTTATTTTGACATTAGAAATCCATGAAAATGCATTTTTAATCATTAGAGAAAAACAATTTTATGATTCACTTGGTACTAGATGAAATTGTCCTTCCACCTGATGTCCTTTGGAGGTATGAATAAACCTCAAGAACCCTCACAGGTTAGTCGATCGAACCCAACTTGGAACTCTGCATCCCTCTAAGACCTCTAACTTGTTTCATCCATCATATTTTACTCATGAAACATGATCAAGGTGTCCTCAACTTTAGTCAACATGTTAGAAGCATCCTATTTTTAATTTTAAAAGTGCCGACAATTAAAATAATTAATATTAATATTTAAATTATAATTTTATAGATTTCAAACCTCATTTGATCCTAGTATTTCTCCACTTCCATAAATACAAATATTATAAGGAATTGTAACCTCCCCACCATAAATCTTCTTATTCCTAAGAAGTATCTTCTTTTAACTTTCACAAAACAAATAAATCACAAGAATCAGACCCTAAAACTATATCCATTTCATTCAATAGTAATGATAATCTCAAAACCACACCAAAACTAGATAAACTACCCAACACTGAAGATCACTCATGAATTTTACCATCACAAATTCTCATCATTTCTCAATCAAAACAAATATATCCATATCCAATTCATATAACTCTATCTCATGAAAAATGCATTATAAAATAACATATCCCACTAAAAAACCTTGAATGAACCAATTGACTGATAACCATAGAACCATATTTTACACTAACTCTATAATGATTCAAAACCTTAATAAATTTCCCTTGATTCCCAATTGAACAATTCCATAAACTGAAGAATGACATTTTTGGTTCCTCAATGACTACCACATGCCTAACACTATACCCATGTTCTCACCAAAACACTATCCCACTCTTAAGACATGTCCAAAACTAAAATACTTTATCTGTTTAATAGGATATCATACTCGGTATGAGTAATAACACTCACAAAACCCTTTTATAGAACAAGTTATCCCTAAATGTCACACTGGTCAATCACTAAATTCCATAACCTTCCCAAACATCATGATCTACAACCAGAGACTATTTCTATACCATTGAAAAGATATTTATATACATATAAGACACTTATACCAAAAAACCCAAAAAAATCCTCTAAAACTACTATTATAGGGTCCCTTTATATTTTACAGTGAACGCTCATCATATTCCACTCTATTAGGGGATAGAATAGAAGTAATCTCAATAGTGTATCAATGCTACTAAAATTTCTACATCATCAACCATTTATATTAACATCATTATATCATCTATTTGGATAAAAACTGATACACATAAAACCTTTATCATCACATAAAAAAATAAAACGCATAATATTTCTTATAGGGACTATGATAATGCAGTGATCCATCCAAGTTCGATTCAAAATACAAAATAATCCATTGTTTTGTATGAAACATTGATTGAAAAACCAAAAAAGGTACCGACCAATATTGCATCTATGTGACTCTCTTGTTCCGACCAAATATAAAAACTATCAAAATACTCTAGGGGAGACACCTTTCATGGGTTATCACTATTCATAGATAAGTTAAGAACTATGCAATTAATCCCCAATCAATCCAATATGATAAAAACATTGAAATCACATCATGTTAATCAGTCACCTCATAGGTTCTCACATCCTTGATGTGGAAATATCTAACTTGATGACGATTTTCAATTAATAATATTATTTCATGTGTTAGTAACCCTATACCATAGGTTAATATTACAAATTCCTCTATACATCTATAGCCAAGTATATTCTAAAGTTCATTTTTAATAAGGAATCACCATTTTTTGATCCAAATCGAAGATCTTAGGAAGGATAAGGTATCATATAATCCAAGTAACATTCATGAAGTTTACAAGGTCTTAACCCCATATAGGATTTATAGGAGTAGACATGCATCCCATTAATTCCTATCAATATATGAAGGAATCATTAAATGGAATTTAAATTTATAACCATGTAACAATGACATTACACCAGGAGTCACATGTCCAACATACAGACTCCCATTAATCTAGTGAGTATATAAATTTTATCCACTGCCATACTTAAAATTATATATATGTCATATAATTTCTATATTCAGAGACCAGTCATAAACTAAATCCATTAGGAAAATCCATATAATATGGTAGAAGTCCATATTTTAATCCAAAATCAGGTGAGGAGTAATAAGGCCATACCTATAATGGTTTCCATGAATACTATGGTTAATAAAATTATAAAACCAAATAGGTACAAACCGTAGTTCTATCCAGTTGACTACCCTACTCACATCATAGAGTGTGTTATCCTAATTATTCTAGGTTCATTATCAAAATCAGTAACAAAACATGTCTCAAATATATACTGGTCACATCACCATAGAGAGAATAACATATGCATCCCTATAAATTTACCACCTGCTATCCCTCAATCTAATAAAATAACTTATCAAATTTCTCTTGAATGTCATTAATATAAATTATATCACATAATCACTTTCCCATTCTCATTATCAAAAAGGTATCCAAAAGCTTGTGCCAAACCTCTCTCGGGAATTCCTCACATCATCATAACCCACTATAGATGTATATATGAAAATAATCCATATATACATAGAAAACATGAATCCTGAACATGCTAGGCTGAAAACAAATTCACTAGCCCCTACAACCTATCTGGTAGACCTCATCCCTTCAAATTCATAAAACCATGAAGAAAATGTCATACTTTGATCTAGAATGTATATGGTAACTCATGTTTGTTTTCCACATTCTGGGAATTTGTAAATATAAAATCTTCTGCATTGATACCAAACCAACCACTCCAGGGTGATAATACCCACATGTTACACCTTTACTAGGCTACCCCATCATGGATCACTATATAATCTATAGGTACGTCAATGATACTTGAAAAATAAATGAACCCAATGATATCCTAAAAAAATGAAATAAGAAATATGTAGCACTGCAATATAGTTAAGATTCACCAAATAAATTAATAAATAATAATAACATAATCAAAATATAAGTCTATTTAAATAAAATTGAATAATCATGTTATATATGAAAACAATATATAATTTAATACTGATTCATTAAAATACCATACTTTTATAATTGTTACTGTTCTCAACCACAACCAAAAATAGGAATTTCATGTTAAAAACTTTAAAGTATGATGTATGAATGAATAACTCTTACCATACGAAGCCATGTGTATTTTTCATAAAATGATAATTCCCAAAATTTATACTTGGTATTAATAAAAGAAAAAAAATAATATAATAAAATTCTATAAAAAGAATTCCAACTCCATATTTATTTGGACTTAAACTCATCCAATTATTGTCTTGGAACAATACATAAGAGACATACCAAGTTCTTACTAGTATTATCTTTGTCTACCATATCTTAAATTATTAGAAAAATAAAAAAGTTATATGAAACCACATTGAAACATTCCTGACCACTTTCACTTAATCATTAATCGTAATTGTTCTACAACACGATTTGAAGTGTTCCACCCCACGAGAAATATGTTTTTGATGAGTGGTTGGGGATTAAAATTGATCATGAGCAGACTATAACCTATACTATAGAAAAAAAATATTTAATGGTAGAATAAATATTAATAATATTTCAATGTAATAAAATAAATAAAAGTAGGCATTTAAATGACATGATATTAATAAGTAAATAAAAACCCTATGCTATAATATAATGGGTAATAATTTCATACATTCACTCTTATAGGAAAATTCACCCACATCATGATCCTTAACATGATAAAAATATAAAAATATATAAGATAAAGGTGTCAAAAAATAGCTCACAAGAATCCACCTTGTCTTATCTCCTGACTTGTTATAAAATCACCCTAATAAGCCACCTAATATGGTATATTGCGATGAATTTGTCTTATCACCATAAAGGCTGATCAGGTACTAGAGAACTCATGAAGAGTGTGAGTAAATCAAATATAGCAACCACCAACTGTGACTCTATGAATTTTAGTATAAGCATGAACATGTATTGTGTGATATTTTCATAGATACAAATAAATAGGTTATGAATTTAACAATTTGTTGTTCATATCCACAAGAACTACACGTCCAACCATTTGAGAAAATACATTTGCTAGCTAGTTCTAAGGTCTTTTAATATATTCTAGTAAATCTTATGCCAAATGGAAAAGTGTGTTCCCTTTCATATAAGGTCTCATGTCAATGTAACTTGATGGATTTATAATGATATAAGGGAAAGGGGAATATAGAACCATAACTATAACTCTAATATATCTCAATATAGATCATGTCAGTGTAGGCCCAATTGGAATGACAAATTGGGGCTATAAGGATCTCAACCAAATGTAATCTCTACCAAAAAATCATTAAAATGATAAATGTGAGTAAAAACCCCCCCATCTATAAGCTCTCACCCCATGAACTAAAAAACTATACAAAATAAAATCATACAATGGAGTTGAAGGATTATTATATATATAGTATCACCCATTTGGAATATTCACCATATAAATGAAACACTAGAAAAAACTATTCTCCCTATCTATATGCCCTTACTCCATGGGTATGTTAAATCACTAAAATTATCTAATCTCTTGATATATTAATTAGCATTGAATAATATAATACAAATTGGAAAGGTGATCCCTATCAATACATTATCACTCAATGAGGATCTTAATCCATAATCAAGAAAATGGTAAGGTGAATGGGAATAATGATCTTGGTATAAGATACCCCTGGGGAAAATAATCATCCATTTCAAAGTATCCAGAAGACCATAAGAATGTGAATGAAGCCCATAATTATCATTACCCTCAGGCACATTGATCCCTTCCCATATCAATAAATGGATATTGGGGAAAGGGGGCAATGGTCCATAAGGATTGTTTATCAGATGAATATAGATATAGAATAAAATTTATAGATGATCCATGGAGAGGAATCCCATGACTATATAATTCTAAACCCTTAGTTGTTTTGAAAAATTATATTGACCGATTAACTTATACATGACAAGACGATAAAATAAAAATTATTTAGTTGGTCACACAATCCATACCTTTTTAACACATTTCTCACTTCAACATTACTCACCATACACATTTGAGAATATGAGCCCATGGGTTATTCCCTTTAGGGATCATAGAAGTGGAAATAGACATGAATCCCTCTAACATCACAATAGGTAAAATTTTTCAAAATGAATTAAAATCTCACTTAAGGAATACCTAAGGAAACCACTAGCATAAAAATTCATCTCCACACTAAAATGAGAATAAATTAACCAATTCAGGTTTAATATACAAAAATAAAGTTGAATGAACCCCTCACTCAGTTACAAGAACCATAATCAATCAAACCATAGAATGAACATGATCAACATCATCCATGGTCCCATGTAATAAAAATAAAAGGGTCCTTTATAGCCCCAAATATCCTTACCCTACTCAATAAAGGATAAGGGAACCTGTTTTTAATTTAATATTTCCTATTCTAACATAGAGACATCCCTATTGGTTCAACTGTAATACTTTATAACAATTTTGGTCCTAACCAATGATCTTCATTTTCCATGAAATCAAGCTATGTAAAGACACTAAATTCAGTTATTACACAAAAACTACATATAAGCTATCATATGGTTAAAGAAACATTTTGGATACTACCTCATTCCTAAAACCTTCATTTTTACATGTATCCTATATCCAAGGAGGACAAAAGAACCAAATAAAGTTCATAAAAATTATAATATAACTTAATGATTAACCCATTTGGGTTTGAGTATAAATTTTAATACACATAAATTCAAACATGTGACCAAAACACCAAGAATTTCCTCAGACATTCCCTCACATCAAAATATTTTATCTCTCGACTCAAAAGGGTCATATAAAAATAATTTTTTTACATTTAGGAAAATAACACTCAATCTAAAATATCACATATCACACATTACATGAAATAATGAGTTATCCATTCAATGTGGGTTTGGGCTGCATACCTAAAAAAGTTATTGTCCCTTTATACAAAACTCGACCACCATTTTCAAGCATAAAACCGAATCATGATTTATCAACCATATTATATCCACAAGAGGCTATATACTCATTAATAATAATTGATATTTATCATATAAAAATATAATTAATTTAAATAATTATCTTATTAATTATTTTATTTAGGCATATTCATTACGAAACTCACCAATAAACATAGAAATCCTTATCCCAATAGAAAATGGGTGAATATTACTCCATTAACACTACACAACTCACTAAAATAAAAGCACAAAGCATCCAAATTCAATCATGAATATTCTATATTAAAAATTGGTACGAAAAAAATATATTGAGTATAGGATTACTTCATGTGAAACTGCATGGACCACTTCCTGAATGCCTATTTCTATGCCATATCAAAGCCCCATAATCCAGACCTAATTCCATTATATTCTTGTTCAATTTTTAGTAAAACAAAATCTTAGACCAGATTAAATTAGATATAAAATATGGTAATGAGATTAAGTGGATGAATCACAAGGTAGCTCAAAAAATTGGTGAAATATTTTACCCCAAATTGACAGGGATCAATGGGAAGTGATGGGGGAAGAAATGAAAAAGAATAGGGGTGGATCCCGCGAATCTAAACAAAGAAAATACAAAGGATTTTTAAAATATAAAACCACCAGAATACAATTTCCCATTATATAAAAAACATTTTTTATATCCACCGGGTAGAAGGTTCACCTGAATTAGCCACCCATTGGTCCTAGATAATGGTTCTACACCATCAAAACTATCACTAATTACACCATTTTACCCAGTTAAGTATAAGGTGGAATTTTCTAACTATTTTTATCACTACCGACTCTATAGAACCCTCATGACATACTCCAATCTCCCTACAACCATGCTACACCTTAGAAATATCCCATTTTTAAATTAAAAAACATATTGAAGATCAAATATAAATATGAATATATAAATATTAATTGTACTTAGTTCTATCATCAATATTGGTTAGTCATTCTCAGGTTTCACTCGAAAAAATATATGTGTGATGTTGTATGAATATCCTAAATAAATATGTTAAATCCATAGGATTTTAAAATTTATATAATTAAAATAATGTTTGTAAATTCAATCTTATGAATTTAGAAAATGATTGAATCATTAACTATTTCACCATAATATCTAAATAAAAAATTTTAATGGATTTATGAGGTTGTATCTTTTTACAAGAAGACTAGATGAAATTTTTATTATTAAATTTGTGTCCTAATTCATTTTATACACTATAGAAATATGATTGATTTTATAATTATATTTACTGATAAGGAAAAGGGAAATTCATTAAAATAATTGAGAAATATAGTGTAATTTATTATTAAATAATGATTATATTTGTATGGAAAAAATGTTTGGGGTATCATTCAATTTCATGAAAAATGCTAAAACATTTGGAAGAAAAAATAGACGCCACAAACGAATAAAAATATGGGAAATCCTAAATAATAGTGGAATCATCAAATAATACTCACCAAACACACTAACAATTAATATTTATTTAATTTAAAAAATAGTCATTAGATCAATGCTTCCAACATTATAATGAAAATAATGATAGATAATGTATTAAAAGGAAAGAAAAGTGTTATAAGATTTATACATTATTCTGGGATTGGCATTTTATAAATACTGATATTATTTTACAGAGGGTACTCCAAATCATTGTAGGTGATGTTTATGAGCCTTTTTTCATAAACTAAGGTTATAATAATAAGGGTTTCTTTATAATTTTTTAGAAATAACTTTTAAATATTCCAAATAGATGTTAAATAAATAATTTTCAATTAAATTTTTATAAATTAGTATAATTTTTTGGAAAAATGGTTTCCATCCCAATAATGATGAAGAAAATGTATACAGTATGAAAAATGGTATTTTAGGTTGAATGAAGTGTGAAAAAAGTAGTATATATGGCCAACTTCTTTTTCATGATGCCGATATTCACAGATAGTGAAGATTGACCTGACTTATATAGAGAATAGTCCCAAATATGTTCTTACAATATTGGTATATCTTAATAGAAATATATATTTATTGTTCTTGGAAATAATGTTTCAAAGAGATTTATTTTATTATTAATGGTGATTTTGAAATTTATAAGATTGGATAAATTAAATTTATTATTAAAATAATGGTTACCCAAATTATTTATAGAATAATGATATCTATATAATAATATTCTAAATAGTTGTTCAAAAAATTTCATTTAAATAATAAAAATTTCATATACATAGGTATTGCGACAAGGATAAAATTCTATAAGGATGAAGGATGAAATTCATTCAAAATAAAAGATTATTTTTAGATTATTTTATTTTTAATTAACTTTATTATGGAATGAACCTTGATTTTTTTCCACATTACTACAAAAAAATATATCAAATTGACCCCAGATAAGAACACTTTTTGTCCTTTGATCAAATAATTCAATTCATCAAAGAAACAATGACATTTATTTCCGGTTAACAAATGAGTGGGAAATTACTTGCCTTATACATAATTATTGGGATGGTTTGATGGATGAATAAATCTCATCCTCTAATAGATTATTCTATTTTAAAGGAATACATATATCATTTTATACAAAGAATGTATTATATTTCATTTAGTGTAGTGGATTCATTGCATATTCTTAGAACCTAAGGATACACCCAATTTATTTGGATGAAAATACAACTAGATAATATCAAATAAATGGTTATTTAACATATATCAATATTTTTTGAAAATAATTGTACTAAAAATAAAATATAAAGTATAAAATTTTGCACTCAGAACCAACACATATTATAATAATTCACCACCCATTGAATAAAAGGGTGGAGTAAATATTTATAATGTTATACTATGTAATTTTTTAGGTCAATGTAAATGTGATTAATTAAAAAACTCACACAAAATATGTGTGAGAAGTAAAAGTTAAACCTTGGAGTTCAAACTTCTCACTTACATTTCATAAATTAATGATGAAATAACTATTATCTACAAAGATTAATTTTCATTTTAAGATTTTATATTTTTTAGTTTTTTTATACCATTCTATTGAATTAGGATCCTTTGTGTTTATTTTCAATTGGATATATTTTTGGAAAGAACAAAAGGGGGATAAATTCGGGTTTAATTAGAACATTGGGTGGGGGTGGAAAAGAGATATTTGATTATGGAGTAGAACATATAAATAACATGACACTAGATGATTATATGGAAGTAAAAGTGAAACATAGTTTCATGTTATTATTGTTATTGTATTGACATTCATTACAAAACCTTGGTGTATGAGGAAACAATTAAGTCTAATGGTATTTCAATCATATCTACAGTTTCAGGATATTTTACAATGTTCAAAATTGAATCAATTTATTGTGATCCCCTGGTAGGTTGGTAATAATGAAAATATGATTTATTGGGACTTATAGCTATATGATAAAAAAGTAAAAACTAACCACTTCAAGATAATATATGCATTAAACTAAATTTCTTCATTTTAATATTTCATGCATGTAGACAAAAAATAGACCAAAATTTATCTATAAATATAAGTATTATTATTTTAAATATATTGAAGAGTTTTTTAAAAAAATACATTCCATTTATTTTTTGATATATACTTAATTATATAATTTTTTTAATTTAATTTTTAATATAAAAATTAAAAATTTTATGAATTTAAATGGGATAGCCTGTTATAAGGTATAACATGTTTTGTAAAACCAATGATTATTAGATCATTAGTCGTTAGAGTATAAAAAAATCCCATAATTTTTAAGAATATTAATTTTTTCCATAATTGAGAATTCATTATTGGTAAAAAATATTTTTAGAATGTTGTTTAACCATAGAGAATATTGAATTTTAATATGGTAGAGGAGTGTGTTTCTTGTAGATTTTTTTTCTTATTAGTTAAATATAAGTTAATAGGATAAGGTTTTTTGGAATATTATGTAACTAGTTTGTGTATTAAATTTATTTATTTATCATTCACATATTCTATGAGATATATAAAATATGTGGTTGATTATCAATTTAGTAACTCGAAAATTAATATGAAACTATGTGTATATACTATTGATGTTTTTATCATGTTTAGTTAATTTCATTTATAGTGGGGAGATTATTGATAATTATTTTTATAAAATATAAAATGAGGTCAATAATATTTCCTCCTATAAGTATTGTATTTATATTAAAAATATATGTTAGTGTAAATTTTATGATGGGATTTATCAAATTATAGTTTATAAAAAAAATTAAATTTTTCTTAAAATAAGATTTTGGGAAATATTAGTGCTAATAAAATAGAACATTTATTTGCATAGAATTTTAAATAGTGTTGTGATTTTATGAAAATGCTTTTTTGTTTTTATTTGATGGTTATAAACCATATAAATAAATTATTTAAATTATTATGAGTTATTATATGTCACCATGATAATATATTGTTTTTATGTATTTTCATAATTGAACATTCTATGTTTCTTTGAGGTAGACATGATACAGTAAAGTTGAAATATGGGTTGGATTTTGAAATGGTTAAATATTCAAAAATACCTTTGACATGGTGAGATTCTTATAAGAGTTTACACTATTAAATGAGGATAAGTTTAATATAATTTTGGTGATATTTTGTTTTTAGAATTCAAATATTATTTCTTTTGTTACTCATGTAGTGTCACATACATATATTCTAATTTATTAAATTTTATTTTCATTGGAGAAAGGGAAATGATTCAGGATAGATTTTGGCCTTTAGGAAAATATTTTTGAATAATATCTTATCAGTTAGTAAGAATAGCATTAGTGGTTACTGATGAAACCAAAAGAAGATATCTTCCTCAAATAGTAGACCAATACCCTCATATTTTCCATACAATTATGGTGGAAACCATCATTAAAGAGCATAATTTTACTATTTAACTTATTCCAAGAATAAGTTGTAGTTCAGTCCAATCATACATAATTAAAATAATTAAACAAAAAAATAAATTTTTTAGACACATGAGTTTGTAAAAAATATTCACCATTATTTATGAGAAATGAACTGATTTGAACATCAGAAGTATGTATTCCACTGTTTAGATTATTATTAGGATATATAGACACCAAGAAAATTTAATAGTATTGTGTGAGTAAGGAAAATGATCATTGATATAACATATGTTGGATTGTGATCAGGATACCACTAACTTAGGTTCAATAAGGTAGTTATTGAAAAGATGTAAATTAAAACACACTAGGGTATCTATAAATATTTGTTCATTAACATTGTGTTTATTTATTCACTAGTTCTCTTTATTTAATTTATGAACCATATATTTTATAGATTATTGGATATCCCATATCTTTTAGTCTTAACAATTTATTAATAGTACTATATTTGTGATTTTTCATGTCTTGTGTAACTAATGATTTCGGTAATTATGAATGAAATGTGAGGATCAATTAGGTAGTTGATACGTTAACATATAAATTTGGGGATGAAGTTATTAATGAAGTGTCATATAAATGCTAATTCACGAGTCAAATCATCGAGATATTATTCTATTCCACTCAGTAGAATGATGTTATAGATTCATTTCAAATGTATCTCATTCATAACTAGTATGAACTAGTATTTCTAGACAGAAAATTAGATAGTGGTTACCTTATTATCAAATTAAACCCCAATGCTTAGAAACCATTAATTTATAAAGAGAGGTTATTAATTGTCTCTATGTTATTGGTATTTAATTTTATATTTCCCTTGAAAAGTATTCACTAAAATTGGACCATCACTCTATATATTTTAATGATATATTTGGTAATGAGTAACCACTACTTTATGGTTGTCTATAAAATAAAAATTTAAATTGAATGGGGCTATGTATATTACTAGTTAATAAGTGAAGGAAGAACACTAATGGCCAGTGAGCATGTGAAACTATTACCTAATCCAATTGTAAGTGGGATTAATCTTACATGGATTTTATCATAATAAATTATATGATATTTTAGAATGATGATTATATTAATAATATTTTTGATCTACTAACCAGTTAAACATCCTTCATTCCTGTCTGGGTGTCTAATTCAGTATAATTATTTATAAAATCATATTTCCAGTAAGTGGTGAAGTTAAATTGGGTACCAGTTTATATCATTTATACTGAAAAATTAGAGTAATGTCATCCGCCTTATGGTAATTAAAGAAACATTTTAGGATATGTGTACCATGATCATGCAAACCATTTTTAAATTGACATTGACTTAAGGAAAAAAAATTAAATAGTTGTTAATATTCTTCATCACGTGAAATGATATTTAGGGGTACTTTTGTGGACCATAAGATTTTATTTGAATTTTCATATAACTAATTCCATTGATAAATACTTCACATGTATATATTTTAATTATTTCATTACCATATGTGTGCATCTACACTTTCAGGGATAGAGGTTTTGGAAAAGTATCATCCATGACTGAGTCCTATGATAGATATTACTGAAATTAATAGATTGATATAGATAATACTAATAATGGAACAAAAAATGATGAGATGTTATTAGGATTATTTTTATTATCTATCATCAATTAAAATTGGTGATCATATATTCTTAAATATATTTTCATGTTTTGGGAATAATATCCTAATAATGTTATGAAAGTTATCTCCTTCGTTTGTCAAGTTATATTATATTGTCATGTACATAAAAGATTTAAGTTAAATGATAGAATTACTTTAATAATTTTAACAATGAATGATGTATATTTATATACCATTTTTAGAAATGATATAATAGAATATGAGGATACTAAGGAATGATAGAAGTCTATGCAAGAGTAGTGTCATGATATTTTCTAAGACACCACTAAATTGATTTATTATGAGGATGGAAATCCCATTATTAGAAAAATGTAAAACCCTTTGTTTAAGGTATTTATATGCATTTCAATGACTTTTTAGAATATGGAGAGTTTGGGGTTGGTTAAAAACATTTACAAGGGGTCTATATATGTTTTAGATAGTCATTTAAAGGTATATGGTTTGGGAAAACCATGCACAATTCCAAAGAAAACTTTATCATAGAAATGTTAAATTTTATGTTTATTTACAATTTTCACCAGTAATTGTTAAACTATGTTTGAATCATTTGACACTAGTGAATTTTTGGGTATTAAATATTAACTTGACTAACATATATATTACCAAAATATGTAGCCAAAATATGTAACCTTAGGTTTTATGTAGTATCACCTGAATTGACAGCCCATAGTTTTCTAAAGCATCTATCCCTATGTTTCGGGAAGTATCAACACAATAGTTAGCACATGGTTTCCCAAACAATATCTCCAAACCATGTATGATGTTAAAAATCCCCATAATTTTTATTCTGTCTTTATTACACCCATAAAACACTCAGTTATTCTCCATTTTATATTGATCTTTATTTTGAGGTATTTCTTGGTGGATTTGGGAGATTCTATTCATTATAGATCTCCTTATCTTTGATTATTTGAGGTTTAGACCAAGGAATCGAATGTATGTATCCAGTATCTCCTTATCATCTCATCTCTACTTAATTTACTTAATGAGAAATCAAATTCCAAATATTTTATGCATAAATATCTTTTTTGGGGTGTGGTTTGCGGGGGATTTATTTTTAAATATGAAAAGAATGTAGTAAGAGCATGAATATACATGAGAGTGATCTGATTTCAACCTGGAAACTCTATTTAAGGGACGTATATCCTCTCTCTACATTTATATTAGGAATTTGAGAGGTTTTTTATCACATTTAGTGTGTGTGTTTATTTAAATTAAATTATATCAATAAATATTTTGTTAATATTCTATAATTATAATATGAGTTTAGAAAAATGTAGTGGGTGATATCCATTATCTGTTTGATGAAAATTAAAATTAGTATGTTTTTATAGAAATGGTTTTCTTTACATGATATAATGATGAATTTGGTTTGGAATTAGTGATATTTTATGTGCTCACTCATGGTATTAGTAAAATGTGATTTTTTGTGATTTTTTAAGGAAAATGTATAATAGGGGAGAATTGGAATGAGGATGAGTTTGTGTGTGATCAGGATGCTTATGGACGGGCCTCATTGAATCATAATTTGTTTCTGACACTAAATTCATGATATATAGATTTTATTTCAAAAATATGAATTGGAATGATGGGGGTGGGGGTTCGATTCTAATTTCAGGGTATTAGAAGGGAAAATTGGATGTGTGATTTATTGGGGTGGTATTATGGCTCTCATATGGAAGGGATTATTCTATTACATGGGATATTGAGTTTATGATATGGGTGTGTTATTATTTGTGTAGGTTTATTTATGGAAATAATGTGTTCAAAGGGTGGATTTGTAATTTTAATTTTTTATACACACTATATTTTTCTTATATATATATATATATTATTCTCTATTAATTGTTACAAAGTCTACGATACTTTTATTATGTTTCATGTGTTGGATGTTTTGGGGTTCTCTCTATCGCGTTTTTATAATCCTTCCCCACTTATATATATATATCATATTATATATATATATATGTTGTTTTATGTGTATTATGTTAGGGGAAGACCAATTATCTATCTAGTGTCGTATCATGATACTATAGTCATTATAGATAGAGTTCAGAGATTGGAGGTCAAATTTATGTAAATAGTTATGTAGTCACATATTTGGAACCATTCCTTTTCCTTTTGAGTATTTTGGTCATTTGGTCTTACACACAGATATTATTTGTTTCTGTTATTTTATACATGTCATGTTATGTAATATATTTTTTATTTTTTCAAATGAATCATTAATATATTTTCTTCGAGTTATTCAGTTGAAGGATAAACATTTTGTACGGGTAAACTATCCCCCCCAATGATATAGTTATACCCATGGTTTTATTACCATCCTTTTGTTTCATGGGGAAGTGTAACACGCAATGTGTCAATTTTGTTTAATTATTTTGAACTTTTATTTTAATTTATTTATTTTGGAGTTTCTAGGATTCGAAGATAAAAATAACATATTTTTTTTGAAAAATAGTCTATGAAAGATGGTTAACACACCATTAGTATATATTGTGTGCCTAGTTTTCAAAGAAGGGAGTTGTGAATCCATATTCTATTTTTCAATGTTAAAATATGGTTTTTTAAGAAATGCATCAACTTGAAAAAAAAACCATGATGGTCATTTTTTAATGGCGAATTGACCCACACAATTAGATCATATTTTGGTAAATACTATAGTTTTCCTATATTATTTAAAAAGAAAATATTAACAATTTCCCTCTATTATTCTAACGTATTGTTACATTCCATTCCACTAAATTCCTCTAATAACCCAGCTATTTTTATGGAGCTCTATCCCCTTACATCTTTGGTATATTAACTTGCTTTCATGGTGGATTTATTTACGGTAAGATTTAATTTATCTTGGTTTCCACCCTCCTCCACAAAATCATTTTATTTTTTTATTTAAGTTTTGTAACACGTGTGGGCCTTCGAGTTTGAACCATGAGATATGGGTGAATTTTAAATGTAATTTCTTGGCCGTATAATTGTTTTTGATAATCCCTTATAATTTGGCCTTGTTGGTTTAAATAGTGTCCACACATTTAATACTAGTTTTGTAGCAGGAGTGTCTACTTAATTGTTTTTTCCATTAAATAAATCATGTTCTATAATTTTCTCTGGTTTAAATTTGTTAATTATGATTGATATGGGTCATTTTGTGATATTTTGGAACCATTTCATGCAATTTTTATTTTATGTAGTTTCAAACTGTATATTCAAATGATTCTTCCCAGGAAGAAATATTTTTAACAAAAAAATCCGTTTTTCAAATAGTTTCCATGATGTTTTCAAATTTTTATATTTTAAAATAATTATTACTCCTAAACTATGCGAGGAAAATTATTACAGTGGATATGTTGACTCTAAAATGGTTTAAAATAAGGATTTGATTTGAAATGACTTTTAAAGGTATACATTAAGAAGGAACAAATTTTTTAATTTATTTTTTATTTATTATGGACTTGAAACAATGTGAATGCTTGTTATTGTTAATGGATGTTAGATATGATATATGTGAATTTTTATTGGTAGAGCATTGGGGACCTTGAAAATATGGGTGACAATATATGTGTTACCCAATCATTTGTGTTGAACTAGTTTTGGATCATTTTCAGTGAGTCTTTGAGAGGCTTTAAACTAAGATACATGCTTAGGATAAAATAATTCGGCTAGTGGTTTGTGAGTGATTCATAGTCTCCTTTAGAGAATATAGGTTTTAGGTTATACTATGTTTAATATATGGTTTTTGGTTATGTTTTATACTTCTTATAACCTGTTTGCTGATCTTGATATAATTTATAATATGATTCTCTCTATTTTACAAGCTATTCATTTATGAGTGTTATTTATGGGATTTTTATTATTTTAATTATGTACAAAGTATTTAATTAAAAAAATATACATAAAAATAAATTCTAATCAATTTTTCTTAACATGGACTTATGGTTTTAATAAATATAAGAAATATATAAGTTCATTGTGTTATCCTATTGGGGGTTTCCTCACAACTTTCATATGCCTCTGTGTGTATACAAACTTGTTAGGTAAGATACATATAAATGATAGACTACCATACATATGGATACTATTACAAATACTCATCATACATTTTATGTGTGTTTCAACTGTTGATCAACTATTATGTGGAGGTTAGACAAATATGAAATGTTCTAGGATATATGTTGGTTCTGGGTCTTTTGTATTAACCACACCAAACATTATTATACTTCGTTATATCTTTTTTTATACATTAGATATCTATATAATTTTTTATAAAATTATATATCATATTGTTTTGGATATAATTTCAGTATATTGACTATTATTTGTTGGTTAATTATTAGCCACTACATTATGATATATTTATTATTTCTATATTTTGAAAATAGTTTATTTGATGGTTTGAGAATCCAATTTATGGATGGGACACTATAGAAATTTTGGAGGAAATCATGTGCTCGGTTATTTGGAATCTAATGGGGAATCCATTCCCATATTGTTATATTTCAGTACGTTGGTGCCTATTAAGAACCTATTGTTATTGGGAACACACTTCATATTTATGGGGGGATGGCTTGAGTGATGTCCCTGGTAATCCTAGGATGATTCATTATAGGATGAACCTAATGCTAGTGGAATTTTTATCATATAATTGGTTTCATGTGGGGTTAATATATTATAGAGGTGAATTTCATTTTTCTTGGACAAATGGAGAGGGTCCAACCATGTAATGGGATAAAATATCCCGAAACCATGCTAAAAGAAAATATGTCACGTTTGTTAAATTCATGTCATAGTGTGGAGGAACGCACAATGGTTTAATGGAATTTGAAAATATTTTTTGATAAATCTTTTTAAGAATTGGATTCATAAAAAAAACATGCTCCATATAAATCCATGGTAAAGAATGATTTCAATTGAGTAACTTTTTAAAATCTAAATATAAGAGAACCATATCATGGTTCAAAGAACATTTGATATGATTCAATTAAAATAACCCCAAAGAAAATAAGAATGACTGGAAGACCACACCATGGTGGAAGGAATAGTTATTAATCCCTTTCTATATAATAAGTATGACATTAATTTCATTGAGAGTATACCAAATGAGGATAATTGTATATTGGAGTAAGAAAATAATTTTAGGGAAGTAAATAGGATGCTCATATTGATGTGGTGAGACTAAATCATATGATTTTTTATGGATAAAATATCAGTAAGGCAACAATATTAAACTATGGTCAGTGTTCTCAATATGAGACTATAATAAAATAAATCCCATGTAAGGTAATCCATATTTTTGTTTTAGTAATGATAAAAAATAAAAAAATTACATCTTACTCAAATATTTAAATATCATATATATCGTAGAATCACGCCACTTAAAATTTATTGATAAATATATTGTATATATAAGTGTAATGACATTTTAAAAGATGATAAAAACAAAGGTTGATATTTTGACATATTTTAATATTGTTTTTAAAAGCACAATTACCAAGAAAGTTATATAATATTGAAATTTAGAGTATGAATCATGATAATTTTCTTTGGTAGAAAAATATTTCCATAGTGAATCTCTTAAGAGAAAAATTCATTCAATGAAGACATAAAGAAGTTGGAAAATCACAATGTCGAAATAAAACAATTTTTATAATTTATTCTAAAACCAAGTTGAAAATTTTTTTTACGTGTTAAGAGATTTATTATAATTTGAGAGATCCAATATATGGAGTCGAAATACTATAATTATATAAACCATGTTTAATCATTTCGTTTTTGCAAAAAACTGTTTCTTATGGTTTATTAAGTGGGATGACAGTGAGTTATTCTTACTCCCTTTGATATATTCACCACATTAGGGGTGAAATCAGTTAATTTTTTTTGTGATTTACTTTCCATGATCAGTTTCATAAGAAATGATAGGTTTAATGGTATATATATATATTTAAAAAAATGAATCCATAAAATCAAAATGTTAACAAAGTGAGAAAAAAGAAAAAATTTCAATACCATAATTCCCCCTATTATGGTATTTCCATTATAATCTAAAAGTTTGTCATTTATAAGAACATGGGTGTGTAGTATTAAAACATAATCCATTTTGACATGTTTCTATTATTTTATTAACAAGATATGAATTCATTGTCATTGTAGTATAGGATGAATATTTTATCTTTATCCAAAAACTCAGTTTAATGTTGATAATACTATAATATATAAATAAATAATTTAAAATAAATATAATTTTTGATAAAAAGAACCATATCACAATATAATTGAAACTCTATTGTATAAAACATACTATATATGTATTAACCTTATATTATGGTTCATTGGTATATTTTAAATTTTATCAACTATAATTAAATTAGGTATATTTATACAAATATTGGTTGAATAAGGTCAATAAATTATTTTTTAAAGAAGTTGATAATTTGGATTCTTCAAAGTAGTAGACATCACCGAAGAGTAAATGATTTACCACTATATACTTGGTCTCCTCTCCCTTGGTCTCATTTCTCTTTTGGTAACCAATCAAATAATGGTGGTGTATTAGGGACTGAATATGCCTTTATTTTAATTTTCTGAATTGATATTTTATTTCCTTTTTCCAATATTTTAATTTAGGAATTTTCCATCATTCTTACTCTCTACATAGTGATAAAATGGGGCTTCCTTATTTAATTTCATTTCCTTAATACCTTACATCCCGATTACAATATTAATATCCGGATTTAATAAGGTTTAGGTAATAACTCCAACCTCTAGGGGGAATTTAGATAATTGAATACAAGAAAGAATATATCATTTTTATTTAGGTTAGGTATAACTGCACATAATAGTATTTATTCTTCCATGGAATGTAATATTGATAAGATAAGGAGTACTATATGGTATGTTTATAAATATTGAGAAATAATTGTATGTTAAGTGTAATAATTTGATATGGTCATAGTATTTTATACTAAAGAGGAAGAATATGTTTTTTTATTGATTCCAGTCGTGGGATGATATTCATGGGATGTTTTCTTATGTATGTATGCATGGATTAAGGTGGGAATGTTTTCCATTCAAACATAAAGAGTGAAGTACATATCATGGAGAAATGGTATTCTATTTTAATAGAAATAGTGTTCAATGGAAATATAATTTCATTGGAGGATTATTAAAGGATAGATCTTTGGACATGAGGAAGCTCCATGAATAACTGAATCTAGCTAACCTGATAATGAAAGTGGTGGTCCGTGATAAATTGGGCCATTGTTTTCCCTCAGTTTTAATTTAGGGATGATGAAGGTGTGAGGGGATAAATCTTACAGTGACTATTAATGGATAGTCTCAATAAAGGATATTATCCTCAGAATCAATCTCATTGTGGGAGATTGTTAATATATGTTTAGCAAAATTAAATATGGAGGAGCCAAAAATTTCTGTCTCATGGAAGGTAATTTTAACAATAGGAATTTATTATGTTCTATTTTCACATCATTAAAAATAATCTATGATATTGGAGTATGTGTGGTCTAGTTATACTGAAATCTTGGAATCTCACCACATAAAATAGTGTTTTATATATGCTTCATGGATTTAGGGTATTTTTCTTGAAGTACACTAATCTACGTGATCTGATTTTATTTCGGTTTATATATATATATATATATATATTTTTCCATTTCCAAAAAAATCTTCCCTATTTCTCATCAACCACCTATTCAATCATGGACCCATCAGTATTAGTACCATTAGTTGATTAAGGTGATGTGATATTGTAGAGGCCATTTTTTAATAAATATATATTATATCATTATATATGTAAACTCATCTCATTTTTCAAAAACATCATTGGGGACTATAATGGAATTTCTTATTTGGAAGCATAAATACCTAAAAAACTAGTTCATAAGTAAACTACATGATCTCCCACTATGTTTTTCACAACTAATTTCAATATTATAAATTTGATTCTTAATACATTTCTTAATAAACGAGCTATGGAAAAAAGAAATGTTGATCTCAGATGCTCATTAAGGGTAAAATGATAGATATAAATGATATAATAAGCATAACATGAGAAAAAGGGTATGAGAACATGATCATATCACTTGAAAACAATTACATTTTAAGTCATATATCATAATATTATGTCCTAACATAAATATTTGAAGTCTATAAGTCCTGGATCGTAAAGTTATCAAAGAATATTTACCATGATAGAATATAATTTCTATTAGACTTATATGTTATTCATACAGATAACTATATAAAATCATTTATTTAGTAGTCTAGTTTTATTTCTAAGGATATCATCGTTTATTGGGTTCGCTCTCAAAAAACTTATAGTTGTCAACGTTCAAAAAAATGTCAATAATAGTTGTAAAATTCCCTTACTAAACCGGGTTCACTCCACATTAGAGTCATAATTATCTCATAATATATCAATAATCACCAATGAATTAGTGGAAATTATTTTCCTAGTTATCAGATAATAAATATCATATAGAAGTGTATCAGAAGAATATAAAACTTTTACCACATCATAACCATTGAAAAAGAATCAGGTTTTATATACATTTTGTCATTGCATAACCCATGGAAATGAAATGGGTTTCAAAATAATTTAGTTAATTAATCATAATATAACCCATGTAAGAGGAAGATCATTAAAAATAACATTTCACAAAAATAATATACTATTATGGGAAAAAATAATGATGGTATCATTGGATCAATTCCCAATTAAATAATCATAAATATCAAATGATTCAATTTTATATGTAAAATTATTTCAAAATATCATGTGATACATTCATTTGGAAAATATCCCTTTTACTATGAAATCGATTATTTAAAGTATAAGGCCTGCTCCCCTTAATTAAATTCAACAATTATAAATTATTACACATTGAGGATCTTTTTAATTGTATAGATTTAGAGAATTAGTAAAAAAATGTATACATAACAACTGAAATATTAAAATGTAGACACTTGTAGACACTATCCATTTTTAACAAAATAAAATATTTTAGAAATTAAAAAGTATCCATTTCATATTTAATCACCATTACTTTTTCTTGATCCCATTGTTGACACTATACCCCTTTAACTCTTGTGAATAAAATTTCAAAACATGGGATGAACATAAAAATCATAGTAAGGTATACTCAAAGAAGGAAATAAGCAAGTCTGGTGAAAACATGCAAACCTATGAAAACATGACCAAGAATTTATAAAATTTGAAAATAATAATTTCCTCATATATAGTCTAAAATTTTAATCTTACCTCATGAAATAATAATATTCTTGTAAAACTCCATAGAAACCATAAATCATAAAGGTAATATTTTATCATCCATATCATTCTTACATTGTATCTTTCATGACTACCTAGGGAGTAATCTTCATGGTTACATTTAGTGTACACATCAAAGAATATTTTCTAAATCTCTTTAAATAAACCCTTCATTTTAACTAAATATCATTAACTAATGCATTTGAGGTTTATCATGGGCTCACATTCAATCAGTTTATCACAAAATCACTTGTATATATATGAAATTCCCATGAACAATAAAATATTCAGAACACATAAAACAAACATAGAGAAAAACATTTCCACCTTATAATTACAAGATATAATTTAAAAATATTGATATAATCAATATAATCTCAAAACCATTTTAAATTCCAAAATACCTGAAAAGGGAATATGATATTTATTTTTCTAAAAAGAACAGTATGACTTTTTGAGGATGCCAAATATCAAATATTTGTCTTGGAGGTGAAAAGTTATTAGCACCTTATACAAAAAAATCATTTTTTATTCTAGTAACATTATTTGAGGAAAATGTTTCTTTTTAAATCCTTTCAATTAAATAAATATTTAAAATTGTTGATTTTACCCAATATAAAATACGGTGGTGTATAACATCAAAATATGCCTTAATGAAATGAGATTGAGGTGAATTCCATTACCTTGAGTCTGACTAGTCTTATATGTTGTTTATATTCCCGAATAACAAAATTGGGTTAATTTAAACTTTACTGGGATCCATTTAATGTTTATTATTCTTTTTATATCACTTATTTGTAATATTATGACAATTTTCAATTATTTATGTTAACATTTGAGGTTTTGTCAATATTTAGTACATAGGTTTAAAAATGAACATTGTATGATGTAAATATTCCATGGGGTCATAATTTCTTCATTTTAAGAATAATATTCATGAAATTATACTAATTTTTATTTTAAATTTATACTTTTAAATCAAACCATTTTCTATGGTAATGAAAAATTAAAAATGTTGTAATCATGGAGATGGTAGGTTGTACTTAGGCATGAGTAACATTTTCCATTTTTCATTGATAATTATGGTTTGAAAGTAAGAATTTTTTTGTATTTATATAATTATCATAGAATCATTAATATCTTATAAATCATTTAAAAAAAATTATATATGTTATTCAAGTTAGGTAATGAAAAAAGGTGTCACACCGCTTTGTAGCGGTGATAGTTAACATGTAACCATGAAAGACATTATCATTTTTATGCACTTGGAACATAAGAATGTAATTTTTATATTATTATATTATAAGGTTTAATATTTCATTATAATCACATTATTTTTTTAATCACATTATTATTACCAGTAATGAGGGACGATTATGGAAAATGAATTAGATCAGCTGTGGAGGTGATAGTTCAAACGTACACACAAAAAACTAATTCCTTTACAATTTAATGGAAGCAGATATGGATGTTGGAGATGATATTAACATAATAAAAACTCATTATATTGATTATACTATAGTTATTATTTCATCATGGGTGAATAATATTAGTTGGAAGTGGGGTAAGAAATAAAATAGATATACTTAAATAAAAATGTTACCATTCCTTCCAATGACCCCCCCCCCCTCTTAACACCATTACACCTCTAAAGAGGCTGATATGAATTAAAAAGGATTAAATAATATGGGGAGGTATTATAGGAAGGGTTTTGGTATGATATTTGAAGTAAAAAATGGGTTTTTAAGTGTGAGTTATCGAGAGGAATAAGTGCCTTTTTTATAGGAGAGGGGAGGTGCACCCTTATAAACTCTTAAAATATTAGATTAATATAATTTTTTAACTACAAATGAATCTAAATTCTATTAGTAAGATGATAAGATGATGATAGTTCTAAATCCTTGAAAAAAATATTTTTTTCGATATGAATTAGTTTTATTTTAAACCTTATCATTTTGGTTTAAACCTTATATAAACTTTTAAATTCTTACCATTTTATAAAGTGATTTACACTTCGAAGGTTAAAAAATTACAAAATCAATTAAGACAACCCATAAATGAGTCATTAGTGATTTTAAATGACTTATAAAACTAGTTTCATGAATATTAAAATTTTAGAAATTTTACATTATTTAATAAAATATAAATTATTTTAAATTTTCATAAGTGTCAACTTTGACACTATTCAATAATTCACTTTTTAAAAATATTATGAAAACATTATTCTTTTTAAAAAACTATATTAAATAATCCATATTATGTAAATTGGAACCACAAATTTTTTGTATGGAATCAATTATTTCAAATTATATTTATTATAATATAATTAATTTCATTTATTTGTTCCTTTCATTAATTAAAAAATTACTACATCATCATTTTTTTTAAAAAAAATTATAAATGATATAATCCCAATCAAGTGCCTTCCAAAGGCCAAAATTTCAGTTAAATGATTTTATTAATTGAAAATAAATCATAAAATAACATTAGTACATGTTTTTGGGAAGTTTCATAATATTTATAATATTATTTTTACCCTTAACTTCCGGATTTTCCCTTAACCATGGTAATAAAAATAATTACCAAATTTACTATTCCCCAAAAATTAATTTGATCGTATTAGATATAAATATTCATACATATTACAGCCATATATATATATATCCATTTTTTATGATTTAAAACAAAAACATTTCTAAAATTAATTTCAAATTATATCCATTGACGAAACAAGAAAGCAAGTTTAAAAAGTAACACCGTTCAAAAGCTCACAAAATATTTATATCCAATGAAAATATGAAAATTATTCCAACTAGATATATTGGATTAAATGATATAAACATACTATAATTACACTTTAGAAAAAATTAAAAGGAAAACCTGACAATATAAATATATTATATAAAAATGTATTTTGGAATTAAAATGCAGTAATTTTCATTATTGATTAAAAAATGAAATTTATCCAAAAAATAAATAAAAATAACTCAAAGTAAATTTTTATATACTAATTCCAAATAAGATCCTTATTTTTTCAAATATAATTTATAAATGTGATGAAAAATATACTCAAAATGGGCTCTAATCAAAAAGTGGTCAAAATAATTTTTTGAAAAGTGCTCTTTTTATGGATAATAATGAATTTATTCTTATATCAAGTATATAAATCAAATATAAGAATGTTTAAATATCACATTAACATGATATTTAATTAATAAAATCCAACAATTTTGATTTAGTTATTTTATTAAGCCAATTTTTTTCACTTAAATAGTTTTTCATAAAAACGCTTTCTTTTTATTAAATTAGTTTTTATTTTTATTTTTCTTCAATTTTCTATACCATGAATCCTCATATAAACATGAGTAAACCCTATTATCATAATTTAGTTAGTATTCTTAATTACATCCATTTTAATAGCTATGAAATTACTTTAACTTAAAATAACCAAAATAATAATTTATTTTTTATTATAACTCAGTCCTGTGTGTGACGAAAGATTTCAGGTAAACCCATTATTGCGTGTCAGGAACACTATCTAACATAGAGTCCCATTTATTGTAAAATTACTATATAATTCATAAAAATTAATCAATATGTAATATTTATACTATATAATTATTGAGGATGTTACATAAAATCTACAAATTGTTTCTATATTAAAGAACAAAATTATTTTTAAAATAACCATCTATATTTTTAAATTAATATTTAAATTAATGTGAGCTCTTGAAACAAGGAAATTATGTGCATGTGGTAAATATTAAAAAAATGATTATTTTCACATTTTATTTTTGTGAAAAGTCAAAAGTGCCTCATCTAAAAAAAATAAAAAAATTCATTTCAAACCATTTTTTTCAATTCAAACAACGGTTAAATTTATTAAATGAATTAGTGGATAATATTAGAAAATATTTTTTAAAAAATTATTATAAATCATGGAAAATCAAGAGAACAAATTCTTGGATAAATATATAAATATAGTATATTATTTCTTAACAAATATTCATTCAGTATATTGAGTAATTAATGGGAGAATAATTAATGAATGACATATATTCTCTAGAAATAACCATATGATAAGAAAATTCATGAAATTATTAAGATGTATATCATATAATTTCATCATTAGAAGCATAATAATAAATCACTCTAGTGAAATAAAGAATTTCATGTCATGATTATAGTTTTTGTTTTGAAAATCACCAAGAAACGGTAAATGAGAAATTATTTTAGGGAACTTCTTACTAATGTCTTAAAAACCATTTTTAACTATATATATTTTTTATAAATTAATTTTTCAAAGGTTTTTCAAAAAACGTTGCTAAATTAATGGGGAAAATATTAAACCTTACATTTTTAGTGTATCACCCCGAGATTTTATGAAAAATATTCTTTTTAATTTTATTGATGTCTTGTGTTTTACGATACACAAAAAAAAACCTTGCACAATACGCATCCTTGACTTGGCTTGCATTACACGCAATCACAACCTTCCACGATAGCATGTGTTGTACGCAATACCGAGTTTCACTAAAGAACGATATGTTATATAAACTAGCCATTATGAATAGTAATAACCACTTTTTAAAATTTTATAAATTTTTTCTTTTGAAATGGACTTCATTTTTTGATTTAGAATATCGAAATTAGCCTAGGGTGAGTATTTGGTATTTTTCTGAAAACATTCAATTTTTGATGAATAGTGAAAACACTAGGTTACTATTTAAAAACCGACATTTTATTTAAATAATTATTTATTTTATTTAAATTTATTTTAGGTCAAAATTGATACATAATACCTCTATAAGTTCAATCAAAGTCATTGGAGTCATTGTATAATAATTTTTGATATATAAAATTTTATTGAACTTTTACCATCTTTTACCAACTTCCTAGGAGAATTTGGAAATTCAAATAATACATAATATAACCGCTTCTGTTAGTGGAATTTCGAAAATTCGAGAGGCATGGTTAATATCAAGGACTAAAATGTGGTTCAATGAGATGAAAATAATTTTTGGTGAATAGTAACTTTTTACTTTTATTTATCACGGTTAAAAGTAAATAGGGTAATTAAGTGTAAAAATGATATTATTATTACCATAACCTATGTACTAATTCTATTGGATATGTTTAATTAGACCAAAAACAACCTTAGGAATAAAACATGACTATTTAGGTCCACTTGGATTAGATTAGGACATTTAATATTATTATATTTAATGAATAATTATAATAGTTAAAATCAAAGATTAATAACTAAAACATTTTTAATATAGGGTTTTACATATGATAAATTAGACTATAAATATTAATTAGAAAGCTAAACCAACTTCTTACATAATTTTATTTTATTTATAAGTTTTTAGGCATTAAATAATTTACTTTATTTATGACACAATAATGATGCAGTAATTATCTTATTAATGAAATATTGACATAATTGATGTTATAAATACCCAAATAAATGTAATTTGAGACTTTTTATGAATTAAACTAATTTTATAGGTTAATATGAAATTTTAGTATTCATTTATCTAACTATTTTTGAACTATTCATTCTGTTATGATTTTCACAAAAACCAATTACCAAATAGTGTCAAAATTGACATAAAATAGTTTTTAAAACAAATACTATATTATTATTTGTTATTTTATTCATAAAAATATAAGGTTCGGCCAAATGAATTAGATAAGGTTATATATATTAATAATAAACATCATGGGGTTCTATTGTCTTGTTATAGTATGTTTATTAACCTTATAGTGTAAGAAAACAAGAAGACACGGTAAAATTAAATTATTTAACTTAGAGTTAAATCTAAATGATAAGGTTAAAATTTTAACCTAAAATTGTCTAAAATCTATTGGTTGAAACGATTTCGACACATCCCCACCTTATCTTCGATATAAATTAATTTTGAGCTATTAAAAACCGAATATGACTTTATAATAAAATAAAATTTTTAGTTTTTTCAAAGGTGCCCCTCTGCTCCCTTATAAAAGGGCACCTCCTCCATCTCTTCCTCACGACACATTAAGCCTTCAAGATCGGTAAAAACCGTCCAATTTCTCCACTCCACTTCCCTAGAAACAACCTAGAGGTTCTGGTCTTCTTCAAAGACCATCTTTAGTGCCCAAAGAGGAGGTTAAGAAGAGGCGTTTTGAAGAAGAGGTAATGTCCATTGTCGATTCTTTCAACATTATTTCTTCTTCTACATATTCTTCTTTAGTTTTTTCATTATGAAGTAATAAAATCAGTATCACTAATATACTGATATGTTATTATAAGTATTAAACAACCCTATTTAACAATCTATCCATCCTACGGAAAACGAAATCACCGCGCGTGCGTACGTACAGAATACCGTCTCCACACCGTGGTGTAATCTATTTTCCACCACCACCTTACTTGGATGGGTATAATGGTGTAAATAATATCTATATATAATTATTTTAATGTGATATTTATTCTGAAATAGTATACATACACTCCAAAACAATTCCACGATCGTGGGAATGGTATCATTACTCGTGCGTATGTACGGACTACCGTCTCCACGACGCGATGAGATTAATTCTCAATGTTTACCATTAATGAATGATTATAAATTATATATAATGAAATATATGACATAATAATGATAATATATTTATGTATGTATATATATATATTAATTTTATCTACTAAATTCCATTCAATTTGATAGGGAAACGAAAACAATGTTCATGCGTAGGTACGACCTACCATCTCCATGAACGGTGTATTTCATTCCATTTATCGATCTATCATATATATATATATATGTATATTCTGAATATATATTATATATAAATCATGTTTTACATTCTGGAATTATGTAAATCAGGATATAAGTAATAATATTAAGAACAACAAGTCGAAACACGTACAATAAATGAAACGATTTTACCCCAGTCGCTGCTTTTACATCGAATTTACAAAAGAACGAGTAATATAAAGTCATAAGTAAACTATATACGATATCATAACAAATAATATGATTCATTAATAAGTCAATAACATTATTTAAATTATTATATAGGATGTTCAGATACATACGAGGCATATTAGACATAAGGAAAGGGAAAATATCGCAATCTAAATTTTTATCCGAGATTGTTTATACTTCCGAATTTACTGGGTAATATTTATAATCAAAATCCATGTTTCTTGAATATGTAAAATAATATTTATCCTACTATAATTTTTTAAATCCAATTTTACCCTTCAGTGAGTTTTTAGTAAACGATATTAAAGGAATCTTTTGTCATTTTTCATACGAGGTACTTTTTGACTTTTTCGGCCAAAGTACGAGAAGAATGTTTTTTTTACTTATACGGCCTGAATGGATTTTTATAAAATTATTTCCAGGAAGATTCATTTACAAGGTTTCAAGTTTAATTTTAATCAACTTCTTATAGTTTAAAATTTTATGACATGTTAATAAAGGAACAATGTTTTTGAAGTAGAAAGGATATTTTCTTCATGAATGGAGTTCAAATGTTTTATCAAAATTATTTTCCATCTAAGATAATATTGGGTTCTATTTCTATCCCTATTTTTACATTGTTTTGATAATGTTATGATGGAATTATTTTTATGATTTTCTGTTATCTTATATGTATTATGTTATGATGGAATGATGTTTAAGATTCCCTTTTTTATTACATAGGTTATGCTATGATGTATGATTTATGATTTTCTGGCACACATAAGAATGGTTTAATTATGAGATGGGTGGGAGCTATATCTCCCTCCAATGCATTGGGTAATGATTTATATCTCATGAGATAGACATAGAAGGAATTGTATGCTAATCTGGTTCATTATTACGGGACTGGAACGAGGAGTGAACTCGATTCACAATGGGACTTTGTCCACTAAGATGGTCTTGGCAGCAATGCCTTGGCTACTATGGAAATCATAACATGTGCATAATGGATGGCACAATTACATGTTTTATTACCATGATAGTTTATCATGACTAATGTTCCTTTAGGATCTATGTGTTGTGTACTTCCATGATTTATGTCGTTGCTCATGATTTTGATGTTTAGATTTTATGTTCAAGTATTTGCATTCAAATGTTTATGGATTGTTTTTTATTCTCTATGCATACCATTACTGAGCATTTGAGCTCACCCTTTATATGTTTTCATTTCCCCAGGATTTAATGAAAGGTTTTAGGTAAGAAAAAAAGGGGAAAATATTTATGGGAGATGTTGAAGATCTTTCACCACGATTAGAAGATTATTTTCCAAGATTTCAAAGACAGTAAACTATTATGGTCCTTGTGTGTCTGTTTTCGTTATGTATCAAGTATTCCACAAAAGTAATGTAATGTCCATGTAATTCAAGCTTTGGGTCTCTACAGTTGGTATCAGAGGAAAGGTTTAGTCAACCTTTGAAAACTAGGATATGAGATATTTAGTGAGATCCCTAGAGATATTTCGAAGGTATATCTACGGATGTCCCTAAGGATAAGTATATGTATAGGTTATAGTCCTATAATTATGGAAACGATATTAGAATTAAACCTATGATGTTAGATATAGAAGGTACTCCCCCTTTATTATGTTGTTTTCCCTATCATGATGTTTGCCTCACGCTATTCTTTTTGGGTTTTAGACGATGGCTTGAACCTGAAGGAACCATGTTGATCAATGTAATGGAAGATGCAATGATTGTCCTCCTGAACAAACCAATGTTATGGGAGATGGAGTGCACAATCTTATTTCTATACTTATAGAAACTATGAATCATTCTGAACTTCCAGATGAGAAGAGAAAGGAGCAACATTCTGTTGAATCCTTCATGTGGCAGCATCCACCTTCATTTAGCAGGTCTTCTGATCCATTAGTGGCTGAACAATGGATCAGTACCACTTAAAAGATATTTTCAGTTATACAATATTATGTGCATTATAAAGTCATCTTAGAATTATATCATTTGGAAGGTGATGCTGATCAATGGTGTAATCTTATCAAGAATACGAGGCAAAAAGAAGAAATTGAGTCCATGGAATGAGACGAGATCAAGAACATATTTTTTAGTAAGTACTTCCCTCATATTCTTCGAACAAAGATAGAAAAGGAGTTTCTTGAGCTTATGCATAAGGATGATGAATCTGTTGGTATATACGAAGAAAATTTTAAAAGACATTCAAGGTATGCATATGGCTTTATCATCCAACCTAAAAGTAAAGTTGATCGATTTTTCAGTGGTTTAAAACCAAGTCTTCGAAGGGAAATAGCTATAAGAGACTTCAGTAGATATCAAAAAATTGTGCATTGTGCATTCAAGGTAGAACTAGATGTTGGTGTAACATATGCATCTCATGGTTTTGAAAAGAAAAGAAAGATGGAGTTCAAGGTGAAATCTCAGAATAATGGTGAAAAGAAGATGAATGTTTCCTTGTGCTCAAAGTGTGGAAAGAATCACGGTGGAGATTGTCTTAAAGGGACTAGAAAATGTTTTCTATGTGAAATTGATGTTCATCTAGCAGCTGAGTGTCGAAGTAATGGAAAAGGGGTTGCTAATGATGTGATTAAATAAAAGACTATAGAGAACGCACCACCAACACTTCAATGCTTCAAGTGTAATGAAATGGGGATTATGTTAATCTATGCTCTAATCCAAGGGTTAATGATGATCGACATGAGCAACCACTTAAGGCAAAGTACAAACGTAAGTCACATGCGATCACTATTGGCAATGTTGAATATGACAACAATGTGGTGGAATGATTATGTGTTTATGTAATGGGATTCCAAAATAATGTTTTATATAGTATTGTGGAATATTGGAATATTTATATATTGGTCTATTATGGTTTTCAATAATTTTATGGTACCGGTAACCATGGAAAGTGATTGAGATATTTTTGGAAAGAAGATGATATGTGCATAATAAAGGGATAAAGTGAAAATGAAATTGTTGACAGTATTCATGAGATCATGAGTGATATAAGGAAATAGTTATATCATGGTTTGAGTATATTCAATTTTGGGGTTTTGGTATGTAGAAAGAGTTAACTTTTGACAGCATTCATGTTTTCATTAAGGTTGAATGGGTATTCATTTGTCAACAGAATATATGATTAAGGCCTTCAAATGTTTGGAATGTGACCAACAAGAAATATCTTATGATATATGGGGATCAGTGATGGTATTAACATGCTTGTTATATGAACTCTTTGGTAATCGTTTTCACTATAATATGTGATTGAACAACATTATTTTGGATAAGCATAAATATTGGAAAGGATTATGTTGGACATAAGGATAGAAATTTTTAGATATTATTGATGGAATGTTATAATAATGTAGTTTTAGAAAAAGGACAACCTACCAGACGGGCGTCAACCCGTCACGCCAGACAAGGCTGTGGGAATCGAACCCACAAGTGAAGTGCGACATGCCTTTATCACCTACCACTGGCCTACAGGAAGTACCTATTTAGTAGAAACCAGTTTTATTATATTAAGCAGTATGATATAAGAAATATAAGTCCCTTTTAGGAACCGTATATGATTAATCTCACTATAGATGGACTTATGTATTTTTGACAACATTTTCTAACCTTTTGTTTGAGAGAGATGGAATAACCCATCATTCTATCACATGATGTACTTAAACATCACGAATAACAAATCCAACTTCATTTCATTAAGAGATGAAGTTGAAATTGTCCATGGAATGACCAACGGTGAGACTGTACCAAAATTAAGAATGTATTTCTTCTAATTGCAATTTCTTCAACTTTAGGGAAATTATCTTGAAAACCAAAAATGTTGTCCTAGTTCCCTTATATCCGATGAATCAGATTCTACCTCAGATCATCACAAATCTATGGCTTTGTGATTACTGGATTTTCCATAGCCATGTTCTCTACCACTCTCCATCAGAACCTGATGGTTAGATTTCTCTTCCATATCCATATTTTCACCTATGTGAAAACCCAGTGATTAGTAAATTTGTGTAATCGTTACGTTGCATACAAGAAGTTTTTAAATATTGGTTTTGGTAATCCTTTTTAAGATGTGGGTTTCTATTAACGAAATTTTTGAGTAGTAAACCATTTATAACCTCGACAAATTTCGAGGGTGAAATGCATTTTAAGGGGCGTTGAATGTAACACCCCGAGATTTTATGAAAAATGTTTTTTTAATTTTATTGATGTCTTGTGTTGTACGCTACACCCAAAGGATCTTTCACTACACGCATCCCTGACTTGGCTTGCATTACACGCAATCGAGACCTTCCACGATAGCATGTGTTGTACGCAATACCGAGTTTCACTAAAAACGATATGTTATATAAATTAGCCATTATGAATAGTAATAACCACTTTTTAAAATTTTATAAATTTTATCATTTGAAATGGACTTCATTTTTGGATTCGGAATATCGAAATTATCCTACGGTGAAATTTTGGTATTTTTCTGAAAAATTTCAATTTTTGATGAATAGTGAAAACACTATGTTACTATTTAAAACCCGACTTTTTATTTAAATAATATTTTATTTTATTTAAATTTATTTTAGGTCCAAATTGATACATAATACCTATATAAGTTCAATTTAATTCATTGGAGTCATTTTATAATAATTTTAGATATATAAAAATTTTATTGAACTTTTCAACGTCTTTTACCCTCCTCCTAGGAGAATTTGGAAATTCATATAAAACATAATTTTACCTCTTCTGTGAGTGGAATTTCTAAAATCTTAGAGACACGGTTAATATAAAGGACTAAAATTTGGTTCAATGTGATGAAAATAATTTTTTGTGAATAATAACTTTTTACTTTTATTTACCACGGTTAAAAGTAAATAGTGTAATTAAGGGTAAAAATGATATTATTATTACCCTAACACATGTCCTAATTCTATTGGATAAGTTTAATTCGACCAAAAAAACCTTAGGAATAAAATATGATCATTTAGGTCCCTTTGGATTAGATTAGGATGTTTATTATTATTTTATTTAAAGAATAGTTAAAATAGTTAAAATCAATGTTTAATAACTAAAACATTTTTAATATAGGGTTATACATAAGATAAATTCGACTATAAATATTCATTAGAAAGATAAAAAAATTCAAACATAATTTTATTTTCTTTATAATTTTTAGACATTATATAATTTAATTTTTTTATGACACTATGATGATGCAATAATTATATTATTGATGAAATATTGACATAATTGATGTTATAAATAACCCAATAAATGTAATTTGAGACTTTTTATAAATCCCACTAATTTCATAGGTTAATATGACATGTTAGTATTTATTTAATTAACGTTTATTAAACTAATCATTCTGTTATGATTTTCACAAAAATCAATTACCAAATAGTTTCAAAATTGACGTAAAATAGTTTTTAAAACAAATATTATATTATTAATTGTTATTTTATTCCTAAAAATCCATGGTTCGGAAAAATGACTTAGATAAGCTTATATATATAAATAATAAACAAATTGGGGTTGGTTTGGCTTGTTATAGTAAGTTTATTAACTTTTTAGTGTAAGAAAACAAGAAGACGTAGTAAAAGTAAAATTTTTTAACTTAGAGTTAAATCTAAATGATAAGGTTAAAATTGTAAACTAAACTTTTCTAAAATCTATTTATTGAGAGTATTGCGACCCATCCCCACCTTAACTTCCAAATAAATCATTTTGAGCAATTAAAAACTGAATATGACTTTCTAATAAAATAATATTTTTAGGTTTTCCAAAGGTGACCCTCTCCTCCCTTATAAAAGGGCACCACCTCCCTCTCTTCCTCACACCACTTTGAGCCTTCATGTTTGGAAACACCCTTCCAATTTCTCCTCTCCACTTTCCCAAAAACATCCTAGAGGTTCCGTTCTTCTTCAAAGATCATCTTTAGTGCCCAAAGAGGAGGTTAAGAAGAGGCACTTCAAAGAAGAGGTAATGTCTGTTACTGATTTTTCAACTTTATTTCTTCTTCTACTTATTCTTATTTAGTTGTTCCATTATGAGGTAATAACATCATTATCACTCATATACTGATATGTTACTATAAGAATGAAACAACCCTATTTCACCATCTATCCATCCTATAGAAAATGAAATCACCGTGCGTGCGTACGTACAAAATATTGTCTCCACACCGTGGTGTAATCTATTTTCCACCACCACCTTACTTGGATGGGTATAATGGTGTAAATAATAACTATATATTTATTATTTTAAAGTTATATTGAATCTTAAATAGTATACATACACTCCAATACAATTCCACGATCATAATAATGGTATCATCGCTCGTGCCTATGTACAGACTACCGTCACCACGACGCGATAAGATTCATTCTCAATGTTAACCATTCATGAATGATTATAAAGTATATATAAATAATAATGATGAAATATATGACATAATAATGATACTAGATTTATGTATATATATATATGTATTTTATCTACTTAATTCCATTCAAATTGATATGGAAACGAAAACAGCATTCATGCGTACGTACGGCCTACTGTCTCCATGAACGGTGTATTTCATTCCATTTATCAATCTATCATATATATATATATGTATTTGATGAATATATATTATATCTAAATAATTTTTTAAATTCTTTAATTAAGTAAATCAGGATATAAGTAATATTATTAAGAACAACAAGTCGAACCACGTACAATAAATGAAACGATTTTACCCAAGTCGCTGCTTTTACATCGAATTTACAAAAGAACGGGTAATATAAAATCATAAGTAAACTATATATGATATCATAACAATGAATATGATTCTGTAATAAGTCAATAACATTATTTAAATCATTATACATGAGGTTCAGATACATATGAGGCATATCAGACATAAGGTAATGGAAAATTTCGCAATCTCAATTTTTATCCAAGATTGTTTATACTTCAGAATTTAATGGGGAATATTTACCATCCACATCCATGTTTCCTGAATATGTAAAATTATTTCTATCCTAATACAATTTATTAAATCCAATTTTACCCTTCTTTGAGTTTTTAGAAAAAGATATGAAAGGAATCTTTTGTCGTTTTTCGTACGAGTTACTTTTTGACTTTTTCGGAAAAAGTAAGAGAAGAATGTTTTTTAACTTATACGGCCTGAATGGATTTTTAGAACATTATATCCATGAATATTCATTTACAAGTTTTTGAGTTTATTTTTAATAATCTTTTTTAGTTAAAAATTGTATAACATGTTAAGAAAGGAACAATGTTTTTGATGTAGAAAGGATATTTTCCTCAAGAATGGAGTTTAAGTGTTTTATCAAAAAATAATTCCATATAAGATAATATAGGGTTCTGTTTCTATCCCTATTTTTTCATTATTTTGATTATGTTATGATGGAATTATTTTTATGATGTCCTGTTATCTTATATGGATTATGTTATGATGGAATGATGTTTAATATTCCTATTTTTATTACATGGGTTATGTTATGATGTATGTTTTATGATTTTGTGGCACACATAAGAATGGTTTAATTATGAGACGGGTGGGACCTATATCTCCATCAAATACATTTGGTAAAGATTTATATCTCATGAGATAGACATGGCTGGAATGGTAAGTTAATCGGGATCAGTGTTACAAGAATAGAACGAGGAGTGAAATCGATTCAGAATGGGACTTTGTCCACTAAGATGGTATTGGCAGCAATGCCTTGGCTACTATGGAAATCATAACATTGATTAATGGATGCCACAATTACATGTTTTATTACCATGCTAGTTTATCATTTCTAATGTTACTTTATGATCTATTCCTTGTGTACATCCATGATTTATGTCGTTGCTCATGATTTTGATGTTTAGATTTTATGTTAAAGTTTTTTGCATTCAAATGTTTATGGATTGTTTTATGTTCTATATACATACCCTTACTAAGAATTTGAGCTCACCCTTTATATGTTTTCTTTTCCCCATAACGTAAAGAAAGGTTTTATGTAAGAAAACAAAAGGGGAAAATCTTTATGGGAGATGTTGAAGATCTTTCACCACGATTAGAATATTATTTTCCGACTTTCCAAAGACAATAACTATTACGGTACTTGTGTGTCTGTTTTCGTTATGTAGCAAGTATTTCTAAAAAGTACTGTAATTTCCATGTACGTCAAGCTTTGGGTCTCTACATTTAATTATAAATTTTATAAAAAAATTATCAGTTATTATTTATATTTTTTTATTTACAATTATAATTAACTTGAATGTTATAATTATTAATCATTTATAATTAATTAGTAATATTTTTTTCCAAACATTAATAAATTGTTGGACCATTTGAAAATAATGTTTCAACATCAAATGAAGATAATTTTTGACATGAGGGTCTGTTTTAACCATAATACATGTCAAATTGAAGCATATAAAATGTGATATAATGAAATTTGACAACTAAATTATACGAAATAGTGGAATAAAATATTTTGGTTTTAATAGAATTTGAAAAACGAACATAATGATCAAACAATCATAACATTAGATCTGGATGTCCATTTTGTCTATAGTATAAATCAAATTTAAGCTTGCGATATGATATAATATTTTTGTATCGTTAAAGAGCTAGTAATCATTTCTCTAAGGTAAAATGCCCTGTAATTTCTCAAAAACTAATTTTTTGGTTTAGATAACATTATTTTTGAACAATCAATGATATTTTAGCTTTATTAGTGAGTGTATTTATATTCCTTTTTTGGCCACATATGATTTCATTTCATGCATTTACTTTCTTATTGATTTTATATTGTTGAAATTATTGTAATTTTTTAAGTTTTGGTGATTTATTATTAATTATATATGTGTGTGTGTCCATATTTCTATATGTATCTGTACATTTCCTTAAAATATATTAATTTTTTTATATGTATTTAAATTTAATATATAATCATATCTATGTGTGGTTATTTATATGTATTTATTAATATTTATCTATATTTATATATATGTTGAACTATTAATATGTATTTATGTTTCTATTTTTCTTATATGGCTATATATATATTTACTAGTTTATCTATATATAATTACATTAATATAAAATTATATACATGTCTTTCTTGATATATATATTTATGTAACATTAATGTTTTTATATATATTTATAAAAGTTTCTTTTATATATATATATAGATATTTATAGCCATATAATTTTATTGTTATTTAATATTTGTTATTTAATATCTGGTCATTTGTTATATGTTATATTATATATATATATATATATATATATTAGTTTTTAGGTTTATTATATATTTATTATATTATATGTTATATATTATATAATACATAATATATATTATTTTTTAAGTTTATTAATAATATATTATTTATTATTTATTATTTATTCATTTAATATTTACTATATAGTACTAATTTAAATAGAACCAATTTATTATAAATTAATTTAGTATTTTTCTAATCAAATTATTTTTTAAATTATATTTATATTTTATTTAACAAATATAAATTTTTTTCAAAAATATTATTAAAATATTATTTATTATTCATTTATAAGTGACATTTTATTTGTTATTTTGGACTTATTGTTATTTTAATTGATTTGTCACTTCTTTATTTTATTAATTTATTTATAATTTATCATTATTTTATGATTATTTAATTTATTAATTTATTATTTTTTACAAATATGTCACTTTTTTATTATTTGACATATATTATTTTATTATTTATCAATTTTTTACTTTTTTTTTCATATATTAGTTTTATTTTATTTTACTATTGTTTATTAATTACTTATTCATTACTTATTTATTATTTATTATTTATTTATTAAAAATTTGTAGTTAATTAATTATGAATTAATTACTAATCGTTAATGATTAATGATTATTTATTTTTATTAACGAATTTAATTATTTATTAGCAATTTTTTTTGTTATTTATAAATCATTTAATGTATTTTATTAATCATTTTTTTTGTTAATTATTAATTAATAAATATTTATCTTTAAATGTAAAATATTAATTATTATTTATTCAATCTTTAGTTTGTAATAATTTGTTATCTTTTTAGTTTTTATTGCTTATTATAATTATTTTATGTTATAATATTTTTATAGGTATTTATGTAAATTAAATCATGTTTACTAATCAGAAGGTGATATTGCTGAAATGTTAATTTATTTTTAGAATAACCAAGAGGTATGGGGTTTAAATCTCACCCAACACATAAATGTGCAAAATTTTTTTAATGGAAGATAGATGAATGCATGCCATGCACAAAAGAAAATAAAAAATAAATAATAATAAATTATAAAATAATTATAAATAAATGTATTAAATAAGTAATAAGAAATAAAAAATTATAATAAATAAGAAAAAATAAAAATTATGGAAATAAAAATTTAAAAAATGGAAAAAATAATCCACCATGAAACAATTTAGTGGGGGTTGAAATCACCACTAAATTATTCCCTTGATTTTAAAAAACCCTCATCGAATCATTCCACATTAATTTTGGAGAACAAATTCTAAATGATTGGGGTCAAATTATTTAGGAGAGGTTTCTCAAAATGATCACAAAATGGTTTATCTACGATTTACATTACCATGAACATTATTTCTGTAATGTGAATAATCCAGATAATCAATGATATTTTAACAAAAAATATATACAACATTGTTAATTTTGGAATCATAATACCCCTGAATGAAAGACCTCATATGGATATATAAATCCTTATAATTATAATAAGAATGAACTTAATGTAATTTTTTGGTTTTTATATACACCACATAGAATAAATATGTGGTGAATAAGGCGTGGCTGTCCTGGGAATAAAAGATAGAATAAATTCCTTACATGAGATTCAAATTCATTCATATGTGTTTAAACATATTTTATAAAAAATATATATGTATTATATATATATTGAAGTCCTATAATTATTTATCATATCATATATTATTTACTTATAACATGATATAATTATTTTAGTAACAATTCTATTAAAATCACTATTTCGCGTAATAACAGCTTCATTTTTCATGTATGATTTGTTTCTGTAGTTTTGTTTCATGTATATTGATCACGATTCCATCATCTCCAAAACTTTAATAATTATATAAATATAATATATATTCAATTTTTTTGATAATGGAAATTCATAAAGGATATAAGTAGGGAAATAAATCTCTGTTTTTAGGGATTTGGTAGGTCGTACGTACCTAGGAATGCAGTTTCCATTTATTCAACAGATGGATTAAAAGAAAGGAATATAATTTTAAATCATTCCAAATTATTTATTATATCATATATAAAAAATATATTCATAAAATCTTTCTTTATTACCATCTATATAAATTTTAAATGAAAACTGAATCACACCACTTCATGGAGGTGATAATCTACACGCACGAACAAACAATGTCATTATTTACTCACAAGATGAAACATAAGAAATAATATATGGTATTATATTTATTCAAGTATAATTTTATCATAAATTTCTTATATATATATATATATTAAATTCATCATTATATCTATATGTGACAGGTAGTGACGGAAAACTAATTACATCGGTTTGCAAGGTGGTAACCCACTTTTCCCATGATTGATAGTTTCACATCCCATTTGATAGAAGAAGAGAGAGAAATAGATTATTACATTAACATAGTAAAATAATATTACATTTAGAATAATTTTGTTCTTATTTCATTATAGTATAATAATATTTTTATGTTTAAACCTATGGGTTTATTAGGATGGGTTATGATTGAAAAATGGGATCCAGCTCATGGGGAGGGAATTAAAAAAGTTTTTATATTGGTATTTTGAGAACATATTGTGTTTTTATGTGTGTATTAATGAGAAGAGAATGATCTCTTTTATAATTGAGGTGAGGGGTATACTTGTAAATTTTCAAAGTTTTACAATAATTCAATGCCACATTCATGGAAAAGGGGATTTAGAATTGACTCATACAAAACCTTATCATATATAAGGATGGAATATTTATAGAAAAAATAAATATATCAATTTTTTACGTAAGTTTATCCCTTATATTTTTATTTCGTCCCCCGACAAACCTGCTTTCAATAAAACTGTGGAAACAAATCATTATTTTTGTACAATTAATTTCACTAAAAATTATTTTCAAATGTAAAAATAATATTAATTATTGTTAGTGATTATAATGAATCCATTTTTTAAATTTTATTAAATGAATTGGAAAAAAATAATTAAAAATTAATCACACAGATGTGATGAATAAGTGTTCTTTTAAAGAATTTTTTTTGAATGTATAAAAAAAAGTATATCAAAATTGAACGTAATATTTATTACAATAAAATACATTGGATTAATAATAATATAATTTCACTAATTTTTTTCTTTATTGTTTTAAAAATAATTTAAATTATTAAATACTTGAAATCAAAAGAATGTTTTTAATATTTTTTTCATTGTTAATTAAAAAATAAAAATTTTCAAGGAATTATCAAAAACTCACTCTAATATAATATGTAGAAATTAATTTTTAAAAATAATGTTTATTTAATATTTTTTTTTTAAAACGTGTACTGCTAGAGAATTTATATTAAGAACATTTTTTTTATTGCATTTACGACACGCAACACCAAGATTGAATGTCCCAAAATATTTATAATCATTATAACCTAGACCCTAAATTTGTAGGAATGAATATAATATACTACATTATACTATACATATTATTTTCATACTCATTATAAATCTATTGATAAATTCTTGGAAAATAATAACTCAATTTTCAGTAATAACATTTTATTCCTCAAAAATACATATCCCCCCAAAATAAATTTTATTTATTTTTGTTGGAAAATAATATATTGGATTTATATAGATTTTATAAAAATTAATTGATAATGTGAAATATATTTTTTTCATTAGAGATATAAAAACAAATTTATAGTGACATTTTGGTTTTTTGTTGAAAATATTGATTTTTCATTGAAACGTAAAAAATATATTTTTTTTAAAATTTTTCATCCCTTTGAAATAATAATGAAATTAAAAAAATACCATTATTAATTTTATTTTATTTCATGAATCATAATTTTTATTTATATATATATTCAAACCAATTAATTAAATTTGAGTAATTGTTATATGATATTTTAGTATAAATTTATTTTTTAAAACATATTTTATAAAAAAATTATGGTACATTAGGTTTCTCCATATTAATTATTTTTTAAAAAAATAAATTTGAATTATTTAAATGAAAAATATATATTTTATGTCATAAATACTAAATCAAATCAATATAATTATTTTTTTATTAATCATTTTAATATAAGATCTACTTATGCTTGAAATATAACTTTCTTAAAAACTAGAATTTTCCTCAAATCTCGGAGATTAATTTTTATTTAAATTATTTCCCATATATGAATTTAAATTGGTAAAATTAATTTTATATTTCGAAAAAATTCATATATAATAAATAAAAAATTTTATTTTATTTTTTTTCACAATGAATGGTGAAAATAATAAAAATATTCTACTATGGTTATGGTTAAAACGAGTTTACAAGGGTGAAAAACTAAAAATATAAGGATAAAAATGACATAATATTTGTCTAATATTTATATTAAGAAAATATTTCTTCCTTATATCCAATTAGGATCTCGATTGGTCAATTTTGTATCCTTGTGGAATTTGAAAAACATGGGTAAAATATTTCCAATTCAAAAATTTCAAGTGTGTCCTCTCCCAACATTAAAAAGTTCACCCCATCTCATATCATATTAACAACAACTCCGAATTTTGGTTCTGAAAAAACCCACCTAAATGCATTCATTAATTCTCTCCCCATGCCCGAGACAACTATGTGTGATCATAAATCCAACCTACGAATTGTTTAAGTATAATATTAAAGATGTGGTCAGAAGAAAATGTATTATATTTAACCACATATTTTTTTATTCTACTTCTACATCATTCAAATATTATTTAATCATGATGATATAACAATACTGATATTTAAAAAATACTTATATGTTATAATGTTATTTTAGTTACCTACATGAATCTCTTGTCTTATCAAATGGTAAATAAAACCATCATTGACGTTTATGATTTAGTACTGCAACATAAACCGATGTAATTTTGTTCTGTCGTTTCCTCTCTAGGAAGGTTATAAATATTGAATTAATATTTATATATTAAAATCATGAAATATTTTTCATTCTAAAAAAACAAAATATCCTTTTATTTCTCACCATTCCACTAACTGAAAAATTATAACTTCATTCGTACAAACGTGTTTATTACCCCCTCCACAAAAAGATGTGGTTATTTTTCCATAACCACATCACATAGATGATATTAATATGTACATTTAAATGGAATATATGATATTCGTTATATTATTATCATTATTTAATTACAAAATAATACTTAACATCTTTCCATAAGGATCATCGAAAGAATATATAATTTGATCATGTGTATATATGACCTAACATCTCCATGATTAACCATTGTTCATTTATCATAATTGAAACATCCCAAGATTTTTTAAAATAGAACCACAATTTTCGATAGCGTGCACGATACACCACATCGATCACAAATAAACAACTAAATATTATTATTTTATATAGTAGTTATCCCCATTTCTATGAAATTGAGGGAATGATCAGTGTTAACTGAATTATAAAAATGTGGTTTCAATATGTTTGTATAATTATTCATTGGTTACCAAATTAAATTTTATTGAATCTATAAATTAATTTAGTTTAATGGAATTATTTTTACGAGAACCACTAATTAAATTTGAATAGTTTTGATTATAAAATAATAAAATCACTCTTGATTGATTACATTAATAAAATATAAATTCAATATAATAGTTTAAATTTATTGTATTTATTCTATATAAATGATATAAGAACAGACTAAATTTTATATATAAAATGACTCTTTTCCTAAAAATGTAGTTTTTTCTCCTTTTGATGAAGAACCCCTTTTAAATCTTTTTTTTTCAATTTTATATGTTATTTAAGGAAAAAATATTCTTATTTGGAAGTATAAAATAAAAAGTTACTTTGGTTAATGTTTTTTTATTTTTCTGGTAAAATGAATTTTTTAATGATTTGTGAAAAATACTACAATTGAATTAAAATTGCATTTTAGGACAATTTATTTATAGAGTTAATTTGTAATTTTAATTGGTTTTAAAGTGAAATTGGATTATATCTTTATAAATTAATAAATTAGTGGTCATTGGATGAAATTTTACATTAAAATTTGATAAAAACAATTGTCAGTCATTTAATGATTTTTACTTAACAAAACGTTTTCTTTTTCCATCAATGAGATTAGTTTTTTATAAATTTGCTACCAATTATTTCTTTGGAATTTGGGAAAATGGAATATATATTTTTAATCAGTAGGTAAAAATTATGTAAATAGGTCCCTTTTATTTTCAAACATTATGAAGAGTAACTATATTAATTGTTTTTATTTACCACAATTTGAGAGTAAATTAGATAATTAAGGGTAAAAATAATATTATAATAATATAAAACTACACTAATAATTTTAATAATCTTATTTGATGAGTTATGGATGACTGATACAACTCTTGGTATTATAATTATTTCTTTGGACACCACTTGGTTGTGATTATGATAGTTATCATTTTTAATTTAATGTAATAGAAAATATATCATAAACATGAATATTTTATCTAATAAAATTTTAATATGGGTTTATATAAATTATATATTCAGGTATAAATATTATTTGTAAATATATAAATATTTCCTACATCAAAATATTTTATTTAGTATTTTTATACCTTATATAATTAAATTTTAGTATAACACAATAATGATGAAGTGATTGCTTTTAAAATGGAAGAATCATATAAAATATTTTATAAATATTAAAATAAATATTATTTGACACAATTTATCTCTTACATGATTATTCACGGTTAATATGACATGGTGGAATATAATTTAATGATTTTTTTGAAGTTATATCTCTGTTTAGATTCTATTAGATATTATAAAATTAATAGTGTAAAAAATAGACATAATTGATGTTTTAGAAAAATAAAAATAAATTAAATTATTAAAAATTTCTAGAAATATTTTAGAATAACATTGTCAAAATTTTATGGTCTAATTGTTCATTAAGTTTATAATTATTGTAAATTTACCAAATATAAGTAAATTAATGGCCTCTTAATTCTTAAAATGTTTTCATAAAAATTAAATTTTAAAGATAATAATTCAGGGTAAACCTAAAATATTAGGTTTTAAAAAATCAATATATGTCTAAAAAATAATTAGATGAGAGGATTTAGAGTTATCACAATCTAATCTTTGACATATCTAAATTTGGATCAATTTATAATAAGAAAGTAATTTTTATTTATTTAATATTTTAATACATTCAATGGGTGACCCCTTCAACTATAATTAGGTACCCACTCTTCTCAAATATTCACACCTTTATAGCCATTTGGTTCAGACCAAACCTAACCATTTTTTCTCCCAACCTACCTCAATTCATTCTAGAGGCCATAATTTGAGAAAAAATCCCACCCATGGAGTCCAATTGTGAAATTTTAAAGGAAACACTCGAAAAAAAGTAATTTTTTACAAACTCTTTGACTATTATTTTACCCATCTAGTTCCTTTTATATGTTTTTTCCATAGTAATGAAATAAATCCAACATCTTCTATATCATGAGATTTTAAAATTTTTAAGGAACAATATTATTCCTCATTTTACACATCATATGACAAAACAATATCACCATTGGTGTATATGTACAGTTTACCATATCTACACTCTGGTGTAAAATATTTTTCATCTATAATTTATTTCGATGGATATATAACCGAATATAATGCATTTAAATTATGAATATGGATTTATAATTATACTGTATAATTATTATATCAACCAATTATTTACCATTTAACAATTATTTTAATGATATGATCACTCATGTATATGTACAAATTATTATGTCCATGACACAACGAGATTCACTCTCCACATTAAAATTTTAAGAATGATAATAAAAACATATATAAGCAGGTAAAATTCAAAATATTATATTAATGATGTTAGGATCATTATGTAAAGATAAAACAAGATTTACCTTATTTATATAACGATCAAAGAAAAATGGAAAATGATTCTCATGGATGTGTATGACTTACTATCTCCATGATTGAACAAGAAGATTACATGATGAAATTATTGAAGATGTGTCATGAAAAAAGATCATTTTTTCTTTCAGAAGGGTTTCCTTTGATGAAAAAAATGGTCAATTAGTAAAATTTTCCACCTATAATGTATGATTTTACAATGTTTTATATTTTCCTAATTCACTAATACAGTAGACATAAATGATATTTGTTAATTATGAAAAATAAATTATATTCAAAAGTAACTATAAAAATTTATGTTCAAGGATGAGTCCTTATATATTGTATTAGAGAAAGGTTTATAAAACATTGGATATTATGATGTGTTCTTGAGAGATATTAATATCGACATGGATTTATAAGTATAAGGTTTATTCTATGATTTATTTCGTAGAAACCCTTTTTAGGCTTATATTATGAAATTTCAATGTGACTAACAGTATTTATAGTGACATTATTTTTGAGGTATTTATGGGTTGTTAATTTTTTAGATGAAATATGAATGGAATAAAATAATCATTGAAGTTAAGAAATGTTATTGTTATGTTTTTTATATAATTTTTTTAATGTTATAATAATTATATAATTTTTTTAAAAGGACAAAAAATAGACCATGGGACAACCCATCACGTCAGACAAGGCTGCGGGAATTGAACCCACAACTGAATTGAGATAGGGGTTTATTTCCTGCCATTGGAAGACTATATGTCACTAATTACTATGGATTATTATTTTTAGTTAAATTATTTTATGTATTAGGAATAAATTTATTTGGTAGAAATATATTTTATCTAACAGATAACCAAGGGAATAAAGAATCATTTGGTGATTAATGTCATTTTAGAAGATGTTAAATATTTTGGGGAACATTTTTTGATTAAGGTAGAAAAAATAACATGGTATTTTTATTGGGGTGTAATGGTTTGACTATATTTTAGAAGAATGTGTTATTTTGTTTTTGTGGAGAAATAGAGATTCATCTTTTTTATAGAAATCATTTACTTATCTCAAATTTTTTTTATTAGGATACTTAATTTTCGATATGAGAAATTAAGAGTGGTTTATGTTATTTGGAGTAAAATGTTAAAATTTATCTTGGAAAATTATGTGATAAAATGCTTCTATGTTTTTTTTCAATTTTATTTTTGATTATTTTTAGAAATTTTAGGGTTAATTTTTTGTTGAGTGCTATTTGTTGAGCTTTAGATTTTAATATTTAATTTGGGACATTAAAATTAGTCCTTCTCTTTATAAAGGATTATTTTATTTGGGGGAACTATCTAATATTTTACTAAAAATTTTATTTTTGGATAATGATTAAAGGTAGAAGAATTATGTAGTTATCATTTTTTGGATAAACATAGTATTTATATTGATTATAGTGGTTCAATAATGAAACATTCATCTAATATACTCATTGTTTGGGGATAAGATTTGTTAATAGTAAAAATTGACTAAATGATGAAACAATCATTCAATGTTATGTATGTTTCCTTTTTTTCTAATTCTAGGAAGTGAATAAATTCCTCAACTCTATTAAAAGGATCTTGTAATAAAACCATTATTAGTTTACATTTTTCAATGTTCTTTTGACAAATCACATATTTATGGCTTTGTAATGGATAAACTTCCAATGATTATATTCTATATAACTATATTTTAGACTTCTTTAGTTAATATTATCATACATTTCCATGGTTTCCTATATGAAATCCTAGTATGTGTTATCTCGGGTGACCTTCCCACAATCCTTTCCTTTATTTAATATGGAAATTTTGTTAATCCTTTTTCCAATGAGGGATTTAAATAATGATATTTTAAAATGCCATACCTTAGTTACCGACCTTAAATTCTTATTGAGAGGATGAAATTTCTAAAAGGTGTGAGATTGTATCATCCTGTGTTTTTAAATGAAATGAAATGATCGATATTGTAAATTATAAGCCACATCGAGCTTAAACGAATAACTAAATATTATTATTTAATCTAGTAGTTATCACTTTCCCATAGAATGGAGGGAATAAATTGAGTAAAATTATTTTTTAAATTTTTTTAAATGTTTATATAATAATGAACTAGTTACCAAATTAAATTGCGTTGATACTAAAAAACAACTGAATTTAATGGATAAATTTTTTGTTAAAAATTATTTAAAGTTAATAATTGTGATTATAAAAAATTAAATTCTCTTTTTTTTATTATATTAATAAAATATAAATTCAAAATAATTTTTTAAATTCATCCTATGTATTTTCTAAACCTGATATAAGAAAAATGTCAATTTTATGGTTAAAATGAGTATTTTTATAAAAATGTAGTTTTACCACATTTTAATGAAGAACCCATTTAAATTATTGTTTTTTTCACTTTCATTTGTAACATATGAAAAAATAAACTTATTATTTGGAATTGGGAAATAAAAGTTTACTTTGGTTATATTTTTTTTTATTCTGGAAAAATTTAGTTTTTAATGAATAGTGAAAAACACTACATTTTAATTTCAAACATCCTTCTCATCCAATTTATTTATATAGTTTGGTTATCCTTTTAATTTTTTTAAAGTGTAATTATAATCTGTTTTAATAATTTAATAAAATATTGGTCATTTGAAGTAATATAACATTGAAATTTTATGTGAACACTTGTCAATCTATTTATGGTTATTACGTAAAAAAACTCATTTTCTTATTCCATCAAGAAGAATAATTTTTTAAATAATTTCCTCTCATTATTTGTTCTCAATTTAGAATAATGGATTCCATATTTTGAATCATAATGTAAAAATTATATAAATAGGTATCTATTATTTTTGGACAATATGAATTGTAGCATTGGTAATTATTTTTATTTACTATAGTTAAAGGGTAAATCAGATAAATAAGGGTAAAAATTATACTATAATAATATAAAACTACCCTAAAACTTGTCCAAATATTATTTGATATGTTATGAGACACTAATAAAATCTTTGGGCTTAATTTTTAGCCTTCGTATGCCACATGGGGGTGATTATGGAACCTACCACTTTTAATTTAATATAAAGGAAAATATGTTATAAACATGTATACTCTTAATAAATTTTTAATATGGATTTATATTAATGATATATTCAATTATAAAAATTTATTATAAATATAAAAATATTTCCTACATCATGGTATTTTTTTTATTATTTTTTAACATTAAATAATTAAATATTTGAATAACATAATAATGATGCAATGACTACATTATTGATGAATGAATAAAATAAATGATATTATAAATATTAAAATAAATATTATTTTACATAATTGATGTAATAAAAGATTTTTATTAGAGAATATATCATATTATAAGACTATTATATGGTTTTTCTTGAAGTTATCGCCCATTTTATATTTTTTAAAATTCAATAAAATGAATGGTTTAAAAAAAATAATTGATGTTTTATATAAATAAAAATTTATTAATTTTTTTTAAAACTAATAATATTTACAAATCCCAAAGTGACTATAATTTGGTTTAAAAGTTTATTATGAATATATTAATGGTAAATTTACACCATATATGTTAATTAATAGCCTCTTAATTATTAAAATGTTTTTACTGCAATTAAAAATAATTGAAAATAATTATGTGTAAACCAAAAAGATAAGGTTTAAAATAAAATAAATACATGTCTAAAAAATATTGGATGAGAGGATTTCAAAATATACTCATCATATCATCTAAATATCTCAATTTGTAGTTAGTTGTATTAAATAATTAATTTATATTAATTTAATATTTTAATACTTTCCAAGGGTCCCCCTCGCCTCACCTATAAAATGGTACCCACTCTTCTTTCATACTTACACATATAAAGAATTTTTGATAGGTAAAAAACTAACCATTACACCTCCTAACCTCCCTCTCTTAATCTTAGAGACAATAATCCTGTTAGAAATCCATTCTATGGAGTCCTTCTGTGCAATTCAAAAGGAGACACTCGAAGAAGAGGTAATTGTTTTACAAACTCTTTCAATGTTTTTTCCCCTTCTACATCCTTTTCCTTAGTTATTTCCATACCAATGTTATAAATCTTAAATATAAGATATTCTTAGATGTTTATATAGTTATGGGACAACCATATTCGTCTTTCCTTCCATCATATGAAAACAATATCACAATGTAAGCTTATGTATTGATTACCATATCCACGTCTTGGTGTAAACTATTTTCCATCTATATATTGTTTTGGTGGATATAAAAATGAATAAAAACGATGTAAATAATGAATATTACTTTATAGATATTATTTATGATTAATATAAAATCCTATTTCATACTATTAAAACATTAATTTAATGACACCATAGTTCATTTGAATTTATGACTTACCGTCAGCACAACACAACTAGCTTATTTCTCATTATAAACCATTCAATAATGATTCTAAATACATATATAAGTATGTTTAAATGGTTAATATAATATTAATTATTTTATGATAATTATTGGAAGATCAAAAATAATTCGCTTCTTTTCATAATGAAAAAAATAATAATGGAAATCATTACTCATGAGTACGTAAGGTTTACCATATCCATAATTGTAAAGTTGTGAAATTTTTCATATCTCTATTTAATGAATGTTTCAGAAAGTATAAATAACATATAAAACAGATTATTATGTCCTGAATATTATTCAAAAGATGATGGAATTATGACCACATGAACAATTTACATCATAACAAGCTAATTTTATACTCATATACAGAACATCAGCAAAACTTCTGATGTGATCTCAAAAAAATGGACTAATTATTATAACATAGAAATAACTGACAAAAATAAATTAATAAAATACTAAATGTTTCTGAGGAATGTATAAATTAACCAATGTTTACTATTAAGGAAGCTAAAGAACGAATTAGAAAAATCAGACTCAATGTAGGGGTCTTCTTCCCAATCTCCATTAATTAGGGAATTTTTTGTTAATATGTACCATTATTATTTTAAATGGTATATAAATCCTCTAATACATTTTATATAGATATTTTATCGCTACTAATGTATTTAATATTTTTCTAGATATTAAGATTTGAATGTTCAAAGTGGTGTGTGGCACCGTAAACGACTAAGTATTTAATTATCAAATATTTTTCTTCATGATAGTAATTTAAATATTTAAAATATAGATATAATGTTATTTTAATAGTGAATTTTTTATAATGTTAATTTAATTCAATGATTTTTAAAAGTAATCATTGTATACGAAGCATTTTAATTTCATTACAAAATGATTAAAGTAATGTTTTTAATGTTTGCGATGAAAAAGACTTCATTTTCACCAAAATAGTTTTTGATATTTGGATTACTATATAATACATAATTATTTTTAAAAATTGAATAAAAATACATTATTTTCTTTCTCGGTATTTTATTATTGAAATTGGTTTTGAATGTGAATTGAAAATTTTAGTATCATGAAATGATTTCATTTCATTACAAACAAAATTTAATGAATTAATTGTTGATAATTGAAATCATTTATGTGTCATGATTATATAATGGTACATAGAAATTTTACAGGTGGTTACACAATAAACCAAATATGTGTTGTTATGAGATAAACCAAATATGGGTTTATCATCGATAAACCAAGGACGGTTGGGTATATTATAATCTCCATTGCCTTAGTTATGGAAATCGGTCTTGTGGATCTTATAATACTAAGAGAGATATGTGTGGAAGCAGGTCTTATGGTAATTAAATTTTTATATGATTATGTCCCAAGTTACCTTTATATCTTATATGTTATTTATATAGGTTTTTTGGTAATATTTTGGATAAAAAAAGTTTAATCAATGAGCCTATATTCAGTGTTGAGTATTACTACTTAAGAAAGGATGAAATTATTATTTTATGATAAAGTATTAATGGTTTACATGTTTCCACAAGGATAACCATTTTAATTCATTTTCTTATCCTTTACAGAGCATTTTATGCTCATCCCATGTTTTAAATTTTTTTTCATAACTCTTAAGATTTGTAAAGAAAATGAAGATTCCTTGTCGAAAGTATTGAATATGTATCTTGAAAGGAAATAATGTTTTATTTTAAAAGGGTTTCCTTTGAAGAAAAATAGATACTATGTATATGTTTCAACTTTTAATATATGATTTTTTAGTGTAATAGTTTTTCCTACATCTCTAAATATTTAAACATAAATGATATTTGGAAATAATGGAAAAGAAATTATAGTCAGAAGTCACTAAGAGAAGGTATGTTTAAGGATGGGTAATTTTAATAACCAATATTCATTATTGGTTTTAAATGTATAATTAATATATAAAATTAAACTTATTTTATAATTATTATTTTTCTATATGATGTAATAATGATCCCTTTGACAACATTAAACATTGCATATCATTTTTGAAAAAATGGACAAAATTTCATAAAATATCTGTTGGGGAGTAAAATAATTAGGTATTTAAATATTTCATTAAAATGAAATTAAATAGATTATTTATGTATACAATATTAAACATGGACATTTTTCTTCTGAAATATAATAATTTATATGAGATTAATTTACATGAGTTTGAGGCCATAAATGAAACATTTTTTCTTCTTGTAAGGGTTTCTCATATCAATTTTATTTATATAATAAATATTCCATATTCACCACTTTAATATTTTGTATTATTTATATAATTTCCATGAATATATTTTAGGATTATTTTCATGAAAATTATGGGGATTTACAAATCAAAATTTGGTTCTCTCTTTCATGAGGTTTTTTATCCAGTGATTATGATAACAATATGGGAATCTGTCTTGATTTCCTATCATTTAGGGATATTTTGATATATTTCACCAATTTACTTTATATGGTGTATATAATTACAATTTGAAATGTAATATCAGGAATAATTAATACATCATTATTTTGAGATTCAATTTTTATTATTTCATCTGAGGTGTTTTGATTTAATGTTTATCAAGTGGTAAAGATTTTCATTACATAATTTCATTTCATTGGATTATATTAAAACATTATTGTCCTTGATATTCTAAGATATTTTTGTTAAATATAATTTTATTATATTATGTTTTATTTTTAGTTGTTCTATGCCGATGTAAATTTAATAAAAATAATCAATTCATAGATTAATTCTCACAACAATGTTATGTTCACTATAATGGTTTCTTATCTATATTTTATTTCTATATGAAATATGGTATATTCAGAATATATTTTTTAATTTTTGGGGTATATTCCACCAAATAATGTATTTTATGATTATTTTGATTGAACTTATTGGGAATTATGAAAGAAAATTTGGTCCTGTCTTTCATAAGATTTTGATCTAGAGACTACCAAAGCATCATATGATTTCTTCTCAAACATTATCAATAATGAATATATTAATTTTTTGAACGTATTTATTTTACATGGTTTAGATAAGGAACATTTTTAATATTATATCATTAATTGTTCATATTTCATGTTATTAAAAATTTTAATTTATAATATTTTATCCAAGGAGATTTTATATAAAAGTTACAATGTGAAAATATGTTTCATAACACAATTTTTATTCATTGGGTTATAAAACATATTTATTGATTATTTTAGGACGTTTAAATGTGTGAATGGATATATATATATATATATAATGTTGTATTACCATTTTTATGTTTTTACTTACACCTATTTCACACAGTCTTTCATTTGAGTATCTCTTCATTCTCTGATATGATCATTACAAGGGTTATTAGACTCAAATTCCATTTCTTTATAACATTGATTTATGATTTTCACCTATATTCTTTTATAATGTGTATATACTACCGCTTTGAAATGTTATAATATGAATATATATATATTCATGACATTTATAGTTTCATTTGTTGTAATTTATTAATGTAGCATACCATTAAAGAGTTTTTGATGTAAAAATGGATATATGTTATAGTCTCTATTATTTCCATGATTGTTTATGTTCATGTTTCCTTTAGTGGAAATAATATTCTCGTATTTTAATGAAACAAATATCATTATTCCTAATTTCTTATGACTGTTTTTGGAAGATTAACTTTCATTCCCTCCCTTATTGATTAAATAAATTTAAATAATGATATTTCAAAGTGAAACTGAGTATATATATTCTGTTGGATATAGAATCATTCTCTTCCATACCAATGTTTTTTAACATGTTTTTAAAAATGTTCTCTTATAAACATAATTGATTTCCTAAAACTACTTTTCAAAATTTTTACCATCTCCTAAAATGTTTTTAAAAGTATATTTCAATATTTTACAAATGGTTTAGAAAATCATTTCAAAAATCTTGTTTTATAAACATAAATTATTTTCAAAGAAAAGTGGTTTCACAATATTTTGTGAATTTTTAGAATTTAGAATTTATTTTTAATGTAAAATTTTATTTTTCTCAAGAATGTTTTAAATGACCATTAAACGGTGTTCTCACTCATCAATATGAACATCCCTTGATGTTACTTATCCTCTACAAGGAATATTTTGTAACGATAGAACCTACATTCATTACCTATATGTAATATTATTGATTGAAAGTGATTATCATTGAACCCATTTCTTTTCCATGTCGTAATAAATTTATGAAATGAATTGTGGTTATTCGTATCAAATTTTTGATGAGTTTTGATTCTATGTACTATTTTGTTTTTATGGTTATTTTAAATTGTTTTTGATGATTTTATCACCATTATAGATCTTGGGTTATATTGTAAGCGTAAACGATGGGTATGACTAGATATATATCCAACTCATTAGGTGTTGTCATGATTCATCTCTTATGACCCGTGCCATGACAAACCTCAAGCCTGCCTCATAAAGGAAAAGGGTTGATGACTAGCACTGAAAGAGTCATCCTCCAAATGGGATTCATTAGATGGATTACCTTTACACATGAAAAACAACCATGTCCCAATGATGGAAAAGTGATCATGCATTCCACTAAACAACTACTAGGTAAAAGAACAAACTATTAGTAAAAAGGGCTAGAATACATACCCAATAATAAATAAATTGATTACAGGAAAGTACAAGGGAAAATCTTATAGTATTCTACTAGAAACCCCACCTAATGTGTAAGTATATAGTATCTACTAGAAGCTGTTGATGTACGCCCCCCCAGCCTAGTCTCAATGGGAACCACCGAGTCCTGGGAATCTAGGTCCTCCATCCAGGTGGGAATCATCTTCCCACAACCCAACATGTGTGGGAGAATTCCATTCATGGTTGAGTAACAAGATACTCAGCAGGGACCCCAAACATTCAAGGAAATACCACAATGAAATCAAAAAACAAGCCACTATGCATGATCTTGAAGCATGATTATGAAGAAAGACATCTCACACCAGGTTTGATCCAGAGTATGAAAGTAAGATCATCAATAAAAACATAAAACACCCTGGGCTATTGGATAACTCCTCATCAATGGGTATAGTGGGCCTACCGTGTCACACCTAATCCACTTTCTACGAATATTAAACTACTCAAGTACTCATCCCTTATGAGTACCATGGGTATGCATGGTCCCACAGAATCCACTCCCCACCATTGGCATGCCGGGTCACACAAATGTTGCTTCCATCCTTGGATATACTAAGGTAATCCTCCTATAATGTACTATGGGATTTCAGGTCATAGAAAATCCACTCACCACCATGGGCCTACCAGTTCTCGTATAAGACGCTTTCCACTGGTCCATAGTATCAGATTTTTAGAAGGTCGCTTGTCGGAAGTCTTTATGTCTCAGCCTACTATAGGGTTTCTACATATAGTGCGCTGGATTTCTGGAGAACCGCTTCTCAATACCTTATTAGAATTTTTACATTCATTAAATCATCCGTAGAGTATTCCAAAATATTATCCTCTTCGTGAGGGTTCCAACTCCACAAAAGGCTCCTCAATCAGATTCCCAGTTTGAAAGATAATGGCATTTATTCAAAAAGATGATTGTTGGGTCTAGGTCCTATCTGACCCAGTCAGACCTAACCAACCCGGGGCTGCTGACCCAACTCGGACCAGCCTAGCCTGGGTCCGGCCTGATCTTCCATAACTAGACCCTTCTTGGGCTGTTCAAGATGTGGCTGTAATCCATTTCAGACACACACCTTTCCCTGGGGGTTGTCCATGGGGCCAACTCCTTAGTCGATATAGAGTCCGTCAATCTGCTCTGCTAGATTTCCCTTACGTGGCCTGGAGACAGCGTGCCACCTAGAAGCAGGACACATGGATCCTCCCACATCATGGAGGCCCAATCTGGCTATTGTAGTACCCTCTGAGAAGCTATCGTGGCACGCTGCGGTCCACTGTCGGTGTCGGCGCATCAACGGGTATTTCTGCAGTCCACCTGGTCTACACTGGTGGTCTGTTCTTGGCACTGATAGTGCCTCTTCCCTATATGGGGTGTTTCCTTCCGTTATAAGGTATCTATGTCCTCTTAAAGCTATTTCAAATTCTTATTCATGATGGAATCATAAGGTGGTGTGGATCAAGCATTGTTTGTGTCGTCCCGAACACTCTGCGATAGAAATATAAAATAGGGGAGACATGGGATTATAGATATATCAACAAATTAATTAAATCCCAGATAAGAAACCAAAGAAATACACTTTACCTCATGAATTTAGGCTCCACATATCAACCTGTTCATGGGTTGATCAACATTCAATATTTTTTGAATAAAGAATTTGAAAATAAAACACAATGAAAACACCAACATTGATCGACAATTGTATTTGAAGAACTTCACCCCCAAGATTCAATCTTCATTTTAATTTGTCACTTTCTAGTTCCATTCTTTCTAAAAAGTTGATGTTTCTAATGATCCACTAGAATTCTTCATTCTTCATTGTTGGGAATCCTTGCAGTAGGTTTTAGAGAATTTCCACAGTTTAATTCTCATTTCTCCAATCTGTTAGCCTATTAAAAGAAAATACACTATAGCGTTTCTGTTACGCATCAACATCACATCCACAGTATTCAATTAATTCATCATTACACTATTAATGAGATTCATTTAATGCACCTCATCGATTCACTAAAACTCCACCATCCACTACTCAAAGGTGAGAAAATGAAAGTAAATAAATTTTTTTATGTTATTTTATTAATATCTGAATAGTTTGAAAATTATCATTTCTATCTGACCCTAGCTGGCTGAGATTATGTTCTTTTTAGGTGAATCCCAATTTTCTCTGTTCAAATTTATCCTCATATTTTTTATTTGATCACCGATATAAAAGTTTAAAAATAAATCATGCACATTTAATTAAATAAACTAAAAAAGATCAAGATTCCATTCCATGTTCACTAATCCTCATAATCACATGCCATCAAAGTGTGTGGTCTGAAAATAATTCGACATAATTAAAAAAGTTAAAAGGAAATTATGGGATATTAAATTCTCCCCAACATAGGGATTTCCATCCCTAAAATCCAAAATAAAGGCTAATCAACCAATGGGGGTATTGAGAATGAATCTAAGCCTCCCGCTCTTATGTTCTCTCTTAGAGATTCTTGTGTTTCCACCAATTGTGCACCAGAGGAATCAACTGTCCAATAAGGAATCACTCATGTTGGTCCCCTATCTCCATTGGGAACTCTTCAAATATTTCATCGTCTTCAATTTATAGCTCTCCCCATTTGATGTCATGCGATGAGTAATGCATGTACCTCTTTTTCTAGGAGACCTTGAAAACATAATGCAGCCGGTGCATATAGGGGGGGAATAACTAGTCAGTATGCCACATCACTAACACTTTTATGAATCTAAACAGATCTGTTGAACCTCGTAGATAACTTTATGCCACAACCAAATATCTGAAATCCCTATTGGGGTGAGACCTCATGGAAAATGTGGTCACACTCCTCAAACTCCAAGGGCCTCTACCTATAGTTTTTAAATTATTTATTCCATCTCTATAAATTCCCAATCTACCCTAGAATGATCTTAATCTTCTCAGTGGTATCCCATACCAACTCTGAACCCTTGAGTGTTGAGTCATATGTGTCTGTTTAGCATAGTGGTGATATGAAAGACCACCTGTACAGGACCTCAAATGGTTCCACGAAAATGATGGAGTGATAACTGTTGGTTTATGAAAACTACACTAGTGGTAGGTGTTCCTCCAAATTGTGAAAAAATCTTGGACACAAGAATGAAGAATTTCCTCTAAGGTATGTATGGTCCACTCTATATCACCATATGTCTGCGGGTGAAAGGATGATCTCAAGCGCAGCTAAGTCCTGAATGCCTCCTGCAATCCCTTGCACAACCGGGATGTAAAGCATGCATCACGATATGTGATTATCATCAAGGGAAGCCCATGTATCCACACTATATCTTGGATGTAGTGGCATCCTATGACCTCTAACAATTCCTTCTCCCAGATGGGAAGGACGTGAGTCGACTTGGTGGGTCGATCAATGATATCCCAGATAAAATCATGGCCCCTAGATGGTCTGGTTAACCTTATCACGGTTTCCATTGAGATACAATTCGACATCCATTCTGTTACCTCATGTGGTTGTTCCATGCCTTCTAGGACTTTATTCTCGGTCGTTACACGCTGACAAGTGAGGCAGCAGGAAACAAACGCGACCAATGATTTCTTCAACTCTAGCCACCAATACTGATACCGGGGGTCCAAGTACATCTTTTGTACACTAGGATGTACCGCTAATGGGTATGTATTGAACTCTCCCAACACCTCCTCCTGTAAAGAAAATGGTACTATGATGTATCCTCTAAAAAAGATGACATGCTCCCAACTATCAAAAATCCAGCAGGAGCCTATCCTGAGGATATCTGAGCACGTTAGGCCTCATAGTCAACATAAAAAGATATGCCTTCTTTACTAGCTATAAGAGTGGGGGAGTGACCATCATTGGCAGAAGGTAATCTGCTTCATTGTCATCCATAAAGGATATCTACATCCCATCTAGCTACTATGTCACCTCACTCAACGACTGTAAACCAGACCTCCTATTAAGCACGTCTTCCACCATGTTCCCCTTCAATGTAGTGTATATTATCTCAATTCCATAGTCATGGAGGAACTCCAGCAATAACTGATGTCTCATGATTTATTCCTTCAATTAGATGATATACCTGGAACTCTTTTGGTCAGAGAAGATGGTTAACCATTCTCTCATCAAGTAGATTTACTATATCATTATGGAAAAGTCCCCTAATACTAACTCCTGGTCATGGGCCGTGATGTTCTGCTCATGCTACATCAACTACCATGACTCATAGGTGATCACGACTCACTTCTACATCAAGAAACCTCCCACTATGGTCCCTGATGTGTCATCGAAGACTGTATACATGAAACCATCTTCTTGTAGTCTTAAGATGGGGGCACTCATCAGTCCCAACCTCACCTCCTAGAAATTCTACTGACACTTCCTTGTCCATAGGATGTGTTGTCCCTTATTTTCTAAAAATTTAAAGGGTTCTTCTACTCTGGAAAATTCAACCAAAAATATCTGGTATTATCCTAGCAACCACAAGAAACTCTGTATATCAGTCACGCTCCTATGTGGCTCCCAAGAAAGCATCATATATATCTTCGCTGAATTCAATACATATCACCATCAAGGATGGAGTGTCCTTGTATGTTGACCTCCTATATCTAGAAATGGATCATATAGAGCTTACCGTAAAGATAGTTCTTTCAGAGTGTATCCAGGACTATGCATAGTTGTGTAGTATGCTCCTCCTCTAACGATGAGTCCACTAAGATGTCATCAATAAATACCCCAAAAAATGATTGATGTTTGGCTGGAAGATCCCATTCACGAGTCCCATGAACTCTTCTAGGTCATTGGTCATGCTAGAATGCATCACCAGAAATTCATAGTGGTCATACCGGCATCTAAATTCTATCCACAGTACATCCACATCTGGTACCCAATGATGATGAGAGCCTGAATTGAGGTCTATCTTCAAGAACCACCTTGCTCCCTTTATCTGATCGAAGAGTTTATCAATCCCTAACAATGGATAATTTTTCTTCACAATCACTTGGTTCAGGAACTGGAAGTCTACCCAAATTCTCAATCTCCCATTTTTCGTCTTGGAAAACAACACTGGGGCTCCCCTTGGTGAAACGATGGGTCCCAAGAATCCCTTCTTCTGCAAGTCCCCCAGTTGTACCCTCAAATAGCGAAGCTCCAAAAGAGACACCCATTATACCAGTGTGAATATTAGTGTGGAACAAGGGTACATATCAATGCATAAGTCCACCTCCCTACGGGGAGGTATTCCCGGAACATACTTGTGAAAGAAATTCTCTTACATGTCCACCACTATAGGAAAGATCATAATTTTCTATTCCACTGTACTGAACATGATGTTATCTAACTATTGAGTGATTGACTGAACCCTCCTTCGAGAAAATCTATGATGTGCGGAAAAATTTCCCCTCTCACTCTTGAAGGAAAATCCAGTCCCATCCTCATGGACACACTACATTTTATGCCTAAAACAATTGATTTGAGCATGGATTGTGGATATCCAGTCCATACACAAGATAAAGTCATAAGGCCTTGATGTCACTACATGAAGATCTCACCCGATATTCTGGACTCCATGAGTAAGCTCACACATCTAACACCAGTGTGGAATCATATAATCTAATCTTGTAGAAGTATATATCTTAAGTATTGATCCAACAGCTCCACCAGAATATCTGAGCCTTGAATGAGGTCTGTGGAAAGAAATTTGTGGCTTGAACCTATGTCTATTATAACTACAGCTCTGGTGGAAAAGGAACATATCACACCTAGATTCATCTCCGAAGAACGGTGGTAATAGACTCTATCACTTAATGATGGGCTCACCCTTTTCCTCTTCTTAGGGCCCATGGTGGACCACATCGGGTGGTGGAGGTAGTACCAAGAATCGTCTCCCACTGAATGTTACTCATATTTCTCCCCTACCATGTATGCTGACCTACGGACTTCGTCACTTGTTTCTCTACCTATACTTTGGCGGTATCTCGACCGTCTTCTGATCATTTACATGGAGGGTCGGACCGACACAAGCAATGTGTCCATGCCCGCCACATGAGATGCTAACCCTTGTTCCATACAGACTCTCTCTTCTATGGGAGCCCTTCACTACTGATCCTGAGTCATGTGGCCACCCCATGAATGTCCTAGCCCGCATGGGCCCCTTTGTCTACTTTTTGATGCTCACATCTGAAGACTCAATTGCCTAGTGTCTGCTGGAGACTCAAGTTGTCAATGTCCACTCTGTTAGGATGATATCCAAAAGAATGGATCGCTTCCATAGTCTGGCATGAGTGGGTTTGTAGAGAGACACATTGGATGCCCTGATCTCCCTTCTGAGTCTTTGGTCATTTGTGTGGCCCCAGAAGATGTAGGATCGAATATATAATGAGACTCTCAAATAGAAGGGGGGGGGGGTGAATTATATTCATTAAAAATTCCTTTAGAAACATTAATGTTTAGTTCAACAAAGTTTAACAAACATTCAAAAAACCACTAAAAGAAACTTTTTCTTAAACATTAAAAAATTTAGAAATAAACAAAAGAAATATTTTCTTAATAGAAATATTAAACCTTAAAGCATATAGAATATTTAATATAAACTGATTAATGGAATTTTAATGTACATGAATGTTATACTTTCTAAATTTAACAAATTTATGATTACATCAGAAATAAAACAACGTGAAATATAAAACTAGTAACAACAAGATTCTTTTAACCCAAAGAGAATGGTATCCAACAACCTTGGATAAATGTTCCTTGATTTATACTTTCAAGAATGTCTATCTTACCCAAACCCAGGTAAGACCTCATCCCGAAGATCGGTATCTGTCTTGCAATCCCCACATGCCCAAAATTTAGAATGAAATCAGAACCTCCTTCTTCTAAACCCAAAAACCCACAATCTACATGATCAGAGTCTACATGAATCAAGTCTGAACATGTTGTTCACACCCGAACTAGTTGTTCATGACATCTTCACGAAGCACTAAGAGTTGTAAGAGCCTCTCTCCCTAGAAATCACTTCACATAATTTTCTCTTTTTCATGAAATATTCTTCATAATTGATTACATTGTTCAAATGAACATGAATTTATAGGCAAAACCTCCAAACAGTTGGCTCCTCTCCAACAGTCAAATTTTCATTATATTTCGAAGGGACCTGGACATGTGTCAAACCTACAACGGTTAGTTTGTAACTGATTGTACGACATCATTTCAAGCATAAGAAATAATTCTAAGTTAATGATGAGTGTTATATAAGAAACATGGAATCCGATAAAATTGGAACGATATATTAAACAACTCTAACATTATTAAGAAAAACATATTCTATAGAAAAACATTATAAATAAAATGGGTTCATAAGGAAGTGAAAATTAGATTGTGAAACCAGTATCTCATTTGTTCCGGAATTAGAATCATAAAATTGGAATGACTTTTGCACTGAATTCAGAATCATAAAAAAAATCACTTTTGCACCAGATTTAGAATCATAAAAACGGTATCACTTATACACCAAAATCTGTATCACAAAGACGATATCACTTATACACTAGAATCGGTATCACAAAGATGGTATCACTTATACACCAGAATTGGTATCACAAAGACGGCATCAATAATACACCGGAATCGGTATCACAAATATGTTATCGTAAAACAGTATTAAAAATTTCTAAGTTTAATGGAAGGAAAAATCGTCATGATACACCAATATGTATAATAGAATGACCATTCCAGATCTGAAGGAAAAAAACAGAACTTAAGAAAGAAATACAATTCAAGAAATGGTGTTTGTGATTTCAAAACATAAGACCATAAGGAAAGAAGAAGTCATAATATTATATTATTGACTCATCAATCTCCCCCTTTTTTGAAAGAACAAACAACTTTACTGTGGATTAATACATTGAATTAGATAAAATAGTATGAAAAAATTATCTCCCCCTTTGAATGAGATTTTTGATGAATTCAACAAACCCACCCTTAAATTTTTTTCCCAAGGATCATATTCTTGATCATTAGTGTCTAATTTTATTTCTTAAGAAATTATCCTCCCCATAGATAAACATATATTCTTTAAAGTAAACTCCACCTTACTAGGTCATCATCCTTTCAAACCATACTATTCCTCAATAGATTCTCCATTTTGAGATCTTCATTAAATAACTCTTTTAAATAAATTTTCCCCATTTGTGATTTTCAAAAAGAGGGAAAAGAAAATAAATATAATGGGGAATTATAAGATGGTCATATAAAGTTATGCGAGCATACATTCGAAAACAAAAGAAAAAATAAGCACGAATAATATTAAAGAAATTTTGGAAATAAGGTTTAGATGAAAACAAAACATTGGAATCTAAAAATAATAATCCATTCTTCCACTTTTCAGACAAAATTTTCTTTATCAAGAATTTATGTTTCCTCACTTCTTTATGATCTTATTCAAACTTCTTCATCAATATCACCCAATCCAGATTATTCTTTTCTAATGACAAGATTATTTCTTCTTGATTAGCCAACATTCTCTCTAATTCATCTCTAACTTCATTCCCACTGCTTACAAATTGGGAAAAAAAATTGAGTTGACTATCCTTCTAAGAGATTTATGCCTTGAACATGTTGAAATTGATTTCTCAAGTATTGAAAGCACAAATTGTTGAATCCATGGAGCCACCAAAATCTATTAGATCATTATTGATATTTTGTGTGTGGTTAAAGACATTATTATAGGCCAACTTCTGAGATTTGTAATCAATAAAATTTTTACTGAAGTCTGCTAATTTCTCGACCTCCATGTCCATAAGAACATTGGTCGATTCTGTATTTTGATTTAGAGATTCGTGAATCATTTGACTCCGAGCATCTATATTTGAAAGAACCGGAATGGTGGTGACTAACTTTCATAAAGAAAGCTTAACAAATTCATGTCCAACAAACGATGAGGATTTGGAACCTGAAACAAATTTCCCTTTGTGATCCCCTCTTAGAGTTAAGGAAACTGATTTTTTTATTCTCATAGATGAATTATGAGGCGTTTTCTTTTTGGATGAGACAACCGAAACACTAATACCCTTGGAATGATTTCAAACTAAAGATTTTTTATCAGATACTTGGATAACATTAAGATCTACCTATTCATCTTCTTCCTCTTGAAAATATTCTTCTCCACCTCCTTGACGATCACATTCTTCTTTATCTTCTTTTTATACTTCAACTAAATTTTTTTATTCTTCTTCAAATTCTACCTCTTCTTCAACTTCTTCTTCAATTTCTTCTTCAACTCATTCTTCCAGTTGTTCTTCGACTTGTTCTTTTGAAATAGATTTAGAGAATGAACTCATTGTAGTTCCAATGTAGTCTTCCATTTCCATTAAAAATTCATCATTTTATTCTTGAACTATATGATCTTCTATTTATTTAATAGGTTCTGATAAAGATTGAGCATTCTTGGATTTCTGAATTTCCAGAGTACCAACTGTCTTCTTATGAACACCATGAGGTTCAGGAACTTATTGAGATTTCATTTCTACTGCTTTTAGTAACGACTGACAAACTTGAAATTCCTAGGATTTGTTCTTTAAATTCTTATCCTTCTTTTCATTATGAATATTTTTAGCTTTCTTGATTTTCAAGGCCTTATCCTCTGCATGATTTAAGCCGAATAAAGGATATACTTCATTTTTGGAATCTTCCATTTCTCACCATGGTGCATCTGTTGCATCAGAATACACTTTTAGTTTTTTTTGTAGGTGGAGGTGCTGATACCGGGATATCAGAAGCTGGTACTAGAAAGCAGGCTTCATTAATATTACTTTTCATGGGTATCGATTTTGAAGATTCTAGAACATCTCCCATGTTTTGGACAACCATTTCATCAAAACTTTTCGATTCATATAAAAACTATATCTTCATCCTTCATAGAGTTTCATCACTGGGCAATAAAATTTTAAAAGGCTTTGAGACTGATCGGCATTTGAAATTTAGTTCTTGAAGGCACAAAAAAATTATCCTGGAGATAGTTTCTAGGTACATAAAAATTTGAGATCTGATGGTCCACCTTTTATTTCACGGATGATGAGGAAGATGTAATTAACCAAGTTAATCTTTTTTAAGTTGACAAGAAAGTTTAAAAGAAATATATCACAAATTTTTAGAGATTCCTTATATACATTTCTATGGATAAGAAGGCCTTGCATCTAGAGAGCTACCATCTTGTGGTTTTTTGTAAGATTCATAATCTTTTGATTCATAACATACCAGAACCAAAGATAATCCAAAGCCTTGACTTAATCAAAAGAACCTTCATTCTCAAGGAGTTTTTGAGAGCATATAATATCTTCCCCTTCATATGGTATGTTGAGAAAATTTGATGCCTCTTTATAAGGAACAATATATGTCGTATCATAACCATTGAAATTAAGAAGATCCTTACCATCCTTTTGGAATAATGTTTCTAATTAGAAGAACTGAATAACCTGGTCATAAAAAACCGGATCCATACTCTTCTCATTAGCTGCAGAAACACATTCCCATCCGTTAGTTCATATCACCTTAGAAATAGGGGAGTCATATTTGGCATAGCTGTTAGGGCATACCAACCTTTCCCTAAAGATAGACCAATCCTTTATTTCTTAGGTACTCAATATCTGATCTGGTGAAGATTCAGGAGTCATTCGTGATAAAGGAGACAAAAGAATCGGAACAAGGGTTTTGATAGCAACAGTACATCCGCATAGAGGTCAGTAATATTATTGCAGAAAATATAAATTAGTAACCCCTTCTATAGACATAGAAATGACTTTTCAGTATCCATAATATAACGAAATGTCTGAACATAACCTGATTTGATATGACGGTTGAGGATGGATATACGAAATATAAATTCTGATTTTTTCTAGTAATGTAATCCAAAATAAAAAAATTTGAAACACCAAAAATTGAAACATAAGGTAATAAAATAAAGTGTATGAAAATTTACCTTTTGGAATACATTAAGGATTTTATCGATATTATAAGAATTTTCTTGGAAGTATTAGATTTTAGGATATCAAGAATGAAATTTCCAATACTGAAATATCCAAATCCAAATGTTTCAATACAGAAAATTCAAATTCCAAAAATTATCAGATACCAAAATATAAAAAAAACTTAAGCAAAGATAATATTCTACGGAGAAGATAAAAACATAAGGAAATAGGACAAAATTTGAACTCCCACTAAAATATAGACTAGTTTATTGTTAGGAGACGATTTAAACAAGAATTATATATAAATTATTAACTTATAGAGATCATTCCTAGCTTCTGTTTAATGTATTCAAATCTATCAGAATTAAATAGTATTGTAATAATATCAGCATGTCGTTCTTGCGTTCTAATGAATTGAAGAATAATATCACTTTTAAGTGTGTGATCCCTAAGAATTTGATGTCTAATATCTATGTGCTTTTCAAAATAATGATGTGCAAGGATATTAATTGGGGAAATGGAACTTGTGTTATCACACATTACTTGAATCTTAGAAAAACTCATACCATAGTTTGTGAGTGTGTGTTGCATCCACAAAACTTGAATACAAAAACTTCTAGCTACTACATATTATACTTCAGTAGTGGAAAGTGATACAGAATGTTGTTTCTTTCATGACTAAGAAACTAAGGAATCTCTTAAGAAATGAAAAGATCTTGATATACATTTTCTATCCATTTTACAACCACATTAGACAGAATCTGAAAAAAAATTTAAGTTCAAAATTATTTATAGAGGAATAAAAAAGGTCAAAATTTAATGTTCCATTTAAGTATTGAAACAATATTTTCACATCCTTTAAATGAGATTCCATAGGATTTTCTTGGAATTTTTTACATAAGAATACCGAGAACATTAAGTCAGGTTAATTAGGTGTTAAGTATATTAAACTTCCTATCATCTCTCTATAATATGTTTGATCCATAGGTTTCTCTAATTCATCAATATGAAGAGTATTAGAGGTTCTGATAAGAGTACATATACTCATATCATTATCTTACCCGAACTTCTTATGAAGATATTTGATATACTTGTGTTGAGATATGTATGTTCCCTCTAGTTTTTGAGAAAAATGGAAACCAAAAATAATGGTTCAATCACCCATCATACTCATCTCAAACACTGATTTCATATGATTTTCAAAAGAACTAGTCTAGGATTACTGAGTTGATCCGAAGATGATGCCATCAACATAAATGTGGACAATCAAAACATCTTTAATATTTTTCTTAATAAAAGGGTTGGATCAACAGTTCCCTTAACATAGTTATTTTGAATTAAAAAATCCTTAAAGTCCATCATACCAAGATCTAGGTGCTTGTTTAAGACCATAAAAAGAATTGGTATATTTATAAACATGGTTAGAATGTTTTGTATATTCAAATCTAGGGGGCTTACCTACATAGACTTCCTTCTATACATAACATTTAATAAGAGAACACTTTACATCCATTTGATTAAGTATAAAATTAAACAATTCTATACTGTATATAAGAATACGAATAAGTTCATGTCTTGCTACAGGAGCATAGTTTTTTTGTTGTCTATGCCTTATTGTTTGTTATAGCCTTTGGCAACTAATCATTCATTATTTCTAACAATAACTCCTTTTTCAACGCATTTGATTCTAGAAACCCATTTTTCTCCAATAATATATGTTTCTTTAGGTTTTCAACCAAGCTCCAAACCTAATTCATTACAGATTCATTGAGTTCATATTTCATTGCCTTTATCCAATATTCATCACCCAAGGATTCTTCAGAAGCCTTTGTTTCAAATTGAGAAAGAAAAGAAACATGCTCAACTTTATAACTTAATGAACCTCTGGTTCTTAGAGGTTGATTAACATTTCCAATGATATTATCACTAGGATGATTTCTAAGTAACAACTGACTTGGATTTTGAAAAACTTGTTCTTCAACATAGGGAAGAAAATAATGAGGCATAAATGTTTCAGAAAAATTTTCTTGTACATTATCCACGACTGAAAGATCTTTTATCAATGGTTGGTGATCAATTTTAGAATATATATCTGGAAAATATTTAGGTTTTTTGAAAATAAAAGGATCATTTTCATCAAAATTAACAAGTACAGTTTCATCCATAGTGCAAGTGTTTTTATTAAAAACTCTGTATTCCTTAGAGTTTGTAGAGTAAACTATGAAAATACTTTCATCATTTTTGGGTTCAAATTTATTTATGTTATCCTTTGTATTCTGGATAAAAACATTACAACCAAAAACATTGAAGTAAGAAACTTTGGGTTTTTGACCAATCCATCACTCATAGGGTGTTTTATTAAGGAAAGGTATTATTAAAATTTGATTTATAGTATAATAGGTAGTACATACAACTTCATCCCAAAATGGTTTATCTATAAAATATTTACTCAACATGTTTCTAGTCATCTCTTAAATAAGACAATTTCTACTTGAACAAAAATATTTTGTTCATGAGTTATTGGAGTTGAAATGTTGTGGGTAATACCTTTTTTACTAAAACAAGATTCAAAATCAGATTTTTAAAATTATCCTCCATGATCACTATGAATAGTTATCAATAAAAGGTTTTTATCATTTTTAACCTGAGATCTGAAAATTTTGAAATAAGAGAAGGATTCATATTTCATCGCTAGAAAATAGAACCATGAAAATCTAGTGTAGTTATCAACTAAGAAAAACACATAATATTTGACTCCAATAATTCCAGTTTGTGGTAGACCAAATAATTCCATGTGCACTAACTATAAAGCAATAGAATTTGTAACTCCACTTATATATTTAAAGGTAGATTTATGTTTCGTTCCATATTGACATAATCAAATACATTTAAAGAATCAATACTATGAACCAATATATCCTTCACAAGTTCTTTCAGAGAATGTTTACTAAGATTCCTTAAGTTACAGTGTCCTACTCTTCTATTCCAATGCCATAATTGTTCTTCAATTTCACTTAGGCATGAATGATCAGGACTTCTAAGGTATTCTAGGTTTAGTGTGTATACATTCTCTTACCTATGGTTTGATATAATAAACCCATCCTTGGAATTGTGTACTATGCATTTTTTATTCCTAAAATTCACAGGGTATCATTCATCACATAATTATCATATGATGATGAGGTAGTTCTTAATACCTTTTACAAACAAAACATTTGAAATTAATGATTTTCCAAGAAGAATAATGTTATCTATACTGATAATTTCTCGTTGAGAGGTATCTAGAAAAGATATTTTTCCAACTAATGTCTTTAAAATCGTTTTGAAATAGTCTTTGTTACCATTCATGTGTCGTGAACATCCACTATCGTTGTACCATATGTTGCTGGTACATCCTTCATTATCTTGAAAAAGAGATGTTAGGTTTCCAGAATCCAAACTTTCTTGGATCCAAGATTTTTAGATAATAAAATTTTGGGAATTTACATTTGTTTATAAAAGTATACATTATGAAACCCAAGATATTGAACCTTTTTAAAGAATAGTTCTTCTTCCATTGCCCGCCACATTGAAATTTAGTACAAAAAGGGTCTCTTGGAGGAAAAATATAATTGTTTCTAAAAATAGGTTTTTTCATGAGAATAATCTATTCCTTGATTATTACCATGATGTCAGATCTAAGAATACATCTTGTTAAATTATTCCTTAACAGAAGTAAAATTTTCAAGAAGTTTCTTACAAGAGAAAATTTCAGATTTTAGTCTTAGTACTAAATTTATATCCTCTAGAATAATAGACTTAGAGTAAAGATTAACCTATAAAACATATTTTTCAAAAAACAGATTTTTATGATCTTTAGAATGTTTATCCTTATCAGAATTAACTTCTTCATGTTTCATAGAAAGATTTTTTAAAACATCATTTTTATTATCAAGATAATTGGTAAGAACAAAAAATTTGTTTTGATAAAATAAATTCCCAAGAATTTTCCTTTTCATGTTTCTTAGAAACATTACAATTTCCTACATCTAGAAACATAGAAAATCTAGAAACTACCTCATAAGAAGGAAAATCACAATCATTTTCTGATGAAAAATATTCTTCATCTGAAGAAAAATATTTATCAGGAGTATTTTCACTCAATGACATATTGGTTAAGGATTCAATAGTTCATACTTTATACATAAGACATTTATTTTGAAATGGAGCTCGGGATATCAAACCAATATTATTTTTCTCAAGAAAATCATATTATGAAGAGTCATCTGAAGAATCACAACCACTGGCACTCCATGTGTCACTAGCATTTAGGCCTTTCTTATGCTTTGATCTGTAGAACATCTTGTTTCTCTCATAATTCATATCCTTCTTGTCTCTATTCTTATGTAAGGGTCAATCATGTTTGATATGACCAGTTCTTCTACATTCATAGCATGTCACTTCTCCATCATTCTTATCTTTTCCATATTTCTTCTTGTATCTATATTGAAAGTTATTATTCCCAAAAAATATTGTTCATCCTCCATTAAATATTAGAAAACTTATTTTTTGATGTTTTACAATCAATAGATTCAGATTGAACAAAATAAATCATAGATTTAGATCTTCTAACTCGCTCAAGAGTCCTGGATTTCATATGATTTGAAGTAGTTGTAAAAGAAACACCTATATTTCCATTCTTCTTCTTAATATTATCAAAATCTCTCTTCATTGTGGTTTCACGTGGATGAAGGTTTCTAAACAGTTCTTCAAGGGAAATCTGTGTAACTTTTCTATTTTCATCGATAACATTTCTCTTGGATTCCCATTCGTTAGGCATTATGTCTATAATATTTTCTATAAGATCTTCATCATCTAAACATTTTTCACCCCTTGATTGTAAGATTTTGACAATAGTCATGAATCTTTTTTGTACCTTACATACGAGATCTCTATAAGGAAATCTGAAACCATGAAACTCATATATGAGCATAGCTCTTCTAGTTTTGATAACTTTGGAAGTACCAAAGTGAGTTACTTCAAGCCTCTTCCAATTATTATTTTCAGCTTCATAGGATAAAAGTTGGATATATATATTTCTAGTTATTGAATGAATAAAAGTATTACGTACCTTAATGTTTAGTTAGTATTCCACATTTTCTGGATTAGTAAATGTTCTATGTTTCATATCCAGATTCTTATAATATCCAGTTAACAAAATGTAGTTGTCTATAACTACGTTTATCACAAAATCTTCATTCTATATCTCCAGTACTCAGAGTCATTTCCATCGATGATTGGCAGTCTAGTAGGATTGAGTTTATCTAGAGATCCAACATGAATGTCTTCCATACTAAAATGAATTTCATTCCACAAAACATGTTATAAGTAAATGTTTACAATCAGATAATGAAAAGAAAACTTGAAAAAGGAAACTTATATGGGGATATCAGAATTTTAGAGACCTCCTATGATACCAATTGTAGGATCGAATTTGTAATGAGATGCTCAACTACAAGAGGGGCTGGGGTGAATTTTATTCTTTAAAAACAGCATTGGAACCATTAAAGTTTAGTTTATCCATTTTAAAAAATCATTCACAAAACCTCTTAAAGAAACCATTTCATAAACTTTAAAAAATTAAAAAATAAACTAATGAAATATTTTCATAAAAGAATGATTCAACCTTATAGCATATAGAATATTTAATATAATCAGAGTAATGGAATTAGAAAGTATAAGAAAGTTATACATTGAAACATTAATAATGTTAAGATTACAGCGAATATAAAACAACTTGAAATAGAACACAAGAAACAAAAATATTCGTTTGACACAGAGAGAATGGTATCAAAAAATCCTTGGATAAAGGTTCCTTGATTTATATTTATGAAAAATTCTATCTTACCCAAACCCAGGTAAGCCCTAAAACTGATTATCGGTATATGTCTTGATATCGTCAGAAGCCCTCGATTTAGAGGGAAATCAAAACCTCTATCTTCCAATCCCGAAAGACCAAAATCAGCATGATCGGAGTCTGCATGAAGCAAGTGTGAACAAGTTGCTCACACCCAAACAAGTTGATCAGGACATCATCATGAAGAACTATGAGTCGAAAGAGCCTCTGTCTAGAAATAACTTCACATATTTTTTTCTTTTTTATTCAATGTTTATCATCGTTGATTGCATTGTTCAAATGAACTTTTATTTTTAGGAAAATAATACCAACCATCATATTCTATCCAATAGTCATATTTTTAGTAAATTTTGGATGGACCTGTACCCTTGTCAAGCATACAAATGTTATTTTTTAACTGATTTTACAACATCATTTCAAGTATAAGATACGATGTTAAGTTAAAGACAAGAATTATGTAAGAAAACACAGAATCCAATAATATTAGAATGATACATTAAACAACTCCAACAATATTAAGAAAAATATATTCTTAGGAAAAAAATTATTAAGAAAACTGATTCATATGTGAGAGTTAATCAGATTGTGAAACTCTTGTCTCATTTGTTCCGGAATCAGAATCATAAAATCATAATGATTTTTTCACCGAATTCAGAATCATAAAATAGAATCACTTTTTCATTGGAATTTGAATCATAAAAATTGTATCACTTATACACCAAAATCAGTATGACAAATACATTGTCCCTTATACATCAGAATTGGTATCTAAAAGCTGGTATCACTTATACACATGATTTAGTAACACAAAGATGGTATCACTTATACACCAGAATCAGTATCATAAAGAAGGTATCATAAAATAGAATTACTAATATGTAAGTATAACCGAATGAAAAATCATAACGATGCATCTGTAAGTATAAGAGAATGAAAATTCTGGATCTTTTGGAAAAAACAGAACTTATGAAGAAAACAGAACTTAAGAAAAGGTGTTTGTGATTTTCAAAACATAAGACCATAAGGAATAGAGAAGTCATAAGATAATGTTATTGGCTAAATAGAAGAAAGGGTCTCGCACAATATCTGTTGACTTGAGAGAGAGAGGTCTGTGAACCCTGCAGAGAAATCATCCACTGACATGCTGCACTTCTTCAAGTGACCTAGCTCTTATATGCATATAGAGCGGAGAGTCGTGGGAAAAAACTCATCCTGGTAAATCCACTCGAAGTCTGTCTAGGTAAGGGTTGCGAAATTGTGAAAATGGATTGTCATGCTCCACCATCTTCTTAACTTGTCCCTCTGAATGATCATTTAAATTATTTCCATCCGGACAAGCGGTTTTCTCACTAGGCAGAAGACCCATGTCACTGCTGCCAGCCAGTCCTTAGTGACATGATGGTTTGTCTCTCCTCTGAACAGGGGAGGTCTCTATCTCTGAAATATGTGCAAGGAACTGACTCTTCACACATCCTCTGCCGATAATGATGATTTTAAATACTTCTCATTGAGTTGTTGAAACACCTGTGCACCACCCGGTGGGGATATCTCTAGCAGTAGTCCGTAAACTGACTACTCATTGCTTGGAAGGCTATCCACAAGATCACGTATCAGAATCCTAGATGGCTGTCTACATGGAGGAATCCTAAAATAGATAAAGATTTACCAGATTCAGAAGATTATAGAAAGGGATCTCACTATTATTCTATAAGATCATAAAGAGACACTTTTGTAACCAGTGTTTTCATGTATAGAGTTGAAAAGTAGAATTCTGGGTCTCAGTGTACGGATACATCATCCTTCGCACCAACATTGGACTCCACAAATCTGAAATTTAAGAACGAAACATTCAATACTATTAACCCAAAAAAAATAACAGACTCTCAATAATTGAGGTAGAAAAGAACACCTATGAAATTAATTTTTCATGACCCATCCCCTAGGGCCTATTCTGTGAAATACCAAATTCCCTTCTCTTGAAGGCCAGGGGTTGGAGACTAGTGCTGAAGGAATCAACCTACAAGTGGGAGGGATTAGATTGAGTACCTGTAGACACGCACACATAACCACATCCCAATTTTGGAAAATTAAACATTCATTCCACTAATGAACCACTGAGTAATAATACAAACTATAGGTAAAATGGTCAAGAATACCAACACAACAAGAGATAAACTCAAAACAGGAAAGTACAAGGGGAACTATAAAAGATGTCTACTAGATCCCCCCCTGATGGGTTAGTGCAGAGTAGCTACTAAAAGATATTGAAGTACACATTTCCTGGCTAGTATCCCTAGGCACCACTGTATCCTGGACCACCAGGTCCTCCATTAAGGTAGAGGTCTTCTGCACTAGACACAACACATGTGGGAATATCCCATGCATGGGGGAGTAAAAAATATTCTTAGTATGGACAATAAAAAATCAATTAAAAACCACAAAGTAATCCAAAAATGAACCAAACTGAATGATATAAAAGAATGATCATGATGTAAGATTGATTACACCAGGTATATTATAGATTCAGAAAGTAATACCATTAGTAATAATGTTGAAAACCATTCTCTACTGGATATATCCTCCTTAATGTGTACAGTGGGCCTTCTGGGTCACAAAAAATCAACATCCCACTAACCTAAGACTGATGTGGTATTCATACATGATGAGTACCATGGATATACTGGGTCACATAGAAGATGCTCCCCATAATGTGGATGATGGGTCTCCTAGAAGCCTCTTCCCACCTTGATCGTATTGAGTACTTCTGCAATCGAATACCACAGGTATGTCTGGTCACAAAGAATCCACTCCCCATGGTGGGCCTACCGGGTCACACATGAAGATGCTTCCCACTGTTGGGTCCAGGACTGGTCCATCCCGACCCACCCCGAGGTCTACTACCCTGTCCCCAGTCTACTAACTAGACTAGGACCCGGCCCGCTGGGGCGGACCTGACATTGGCTAGTGAGGACATGGTATAAGTCCATGTTTAACCTACCCCTACCACACGAGTTGTACATGGGGCCAACTCCCTAGCCGATAGGTGAGTGGCCAATCTGGTCAGCCAGATTTTCCACATGCAGTTTGGAGAATGTGTGCCCCTGATATGCATGGCGCACTGCTACGGGCAGACCCCCGACGTGTGTGAGGGGACACATCATTTCCACTAGTTCCCATCCCAACTGGAGGCATTTCTGTCTTTAATACGACCCGAGATGGCCACAACAGTAACCACCGGCGCACCGCCACCCACCCGCGACCGCCGTTGTGCACCACCATGTCTGCACTGTTGGTTGTTTCTTCACACCAACTACACCTCTATCCTTCTGGGGGTTTCAAAATTCCTACGAAGTCCTTGAAGTCATCTTTTTTTTTTCAAAAGCTCATCCAGGATAAATACACAAGACATAGGGTTCAATCCTTGTTCATGTGGACCAACGCCTATCGCATTTAAAATTTAAAATAGCGGAGGTTTGGGATTGTAGTTCTATCAAAAAAATAATTAAATATGACATATATAATATATGATAGACACCCTCCCACAATAACACACAATTCGCCGATCAACATGTTTCTGAGTTGATCTGCATTAATCATTTTACATTTTTATAATGAGATAATAAAACATAAAAGAAACCCCTACCTTGATCGATATTCATTATTGAAGTGCTCCGCCCTCATGGATTCATGATCCTTTGGCATTTGTGGCTTCATGGTCACATTCCTAATAAATCATTTAAATTTATAGAGATCCTATAGTGTTTCTCATTCATTTTTAGAGGGAATAATAGTCATAGGATTATTAGATAATTTATGAGGTTTAATTATTGTTTCTTCAACACGGTTTTTGTCTTAAAAGAAAACACGTCGCATCATTTTGGCTGCGATGTGATATCTCATCATTAAACATCAATTAATGTTTTTTTATGCTACTAAAAAATATACCATTAATTATCATCATTTAATGTACCTAGTCTTCCTCAATACTACACTATCGTCCTCTGCTCAAAGGTGAGAAAAAAAATCATTTTTTAGTTATTTTATTATATTTTGAAAAGTCTGAATATTAACTTTTCCATCCGACCATTTTAAGTCAAAGTTAGGTCCTTTATAGTAAAATCCGAGTGTTTCAAGTTCAATAGTAACCTCATATTTTTTATCCAAGCGATAGTTTAAAAGATATAATTTTTTTACACGTTAATATTAATTAACTAAAAAGAGTTCAAAATTATGTTCCAGGAACACCGAGAATCAAAATCCCATACCGTTAAAGTGTGTGGAATTGAAATAATTCCATATAATTTTAAAAAATTTACATTTAAATTTAGGTTAGTTACAGGTTTGAATGAAGAAAATATAGTTATTATATTTATAATGGTTTTATAAGTTTTCTATAAAGGTCATTTTCCAAGGTAACCGAATATTTAATTTTTGATATCTATTGTTTTTAATGATTCCTTTCATCAAGATTAACATCACATAGAACCTGGTTATTTAATCTTCTAACTTTTTTCTTTTTTATATCCTTAGTCCATGTTTAATGATTAATGTTTCAATAATTTATGTGTACGAATTATCTTAGCATATTCTAAGGTAAATTGATTATGTTGTCATACCCTTATGATCATCCTTTTCTCATTTATGAAATTCATTAAATTTTTTTATAAGTTCCCATACAGATCATTTGAGATGACCCTTCTTATTTTCCTTTCCCTAGGTTATTATGAATGATGTTAAATGATTTTTGTCTTGAATGGTTTCGTATGTGAATCATTTTATGGGAGATATTTAAAGATTAATATGTAGAATGAAATGATGAGAATTTTGGAAAAAAATACTCTGTTTATGTCATTGGTATTTGTTATGTATGAATTTCCTAAATTCTCAAAAAATATAAGCCTATAATGGTTCTTGGTTATTTAGGTGATCCAAAATTTCCTTTTAATGTTTTTTAGATGAAAAAATGGGTTCCATTTATCGGTATAAAGCCATAAATAAAATGATTATATTTTTGTTCTAGATCTGAGTGTGAGGTTTTGGGGATATTATTATGGTAGAAAAAATGATTTCAAAAAAGTACCCAAAATGGGATGAGATTTCATTTTAGAAAATATAATTGTTTTTAAGCATAAAACTACATTTATTCATTTCCCATACACAAGATAAATAATAGATTAACGATAAAACATTTGATATAATATATAATATATAAATTTAATTAATATAATTCACTAATAGTGATTAATTTAATTTTTTAAGATGAAAACACATTGCATTCTTAAAAATAGTTTTTAAGATTTTTTTACTTTTAAATAATATTAATTTTCATTTATAGTATGTTTAGGAATAATGAATTTATTTCACAGATGTTTCAACCAACAATTTTTTATAATTTTTTCCGTCCAATTAAAACTCTCAAATCCAATAGCTATGAAATTACTGCAACATTACAATAATAATATTTTAATTGTATATTATAAATAGTTTAAACCCAGTGTTGATTGTAATGAATTCTATCAAAGAAATTAAATTTTCTGAACAAATTATTTTATAAAATGATATTGTGTTACATTATATATCCTTTAAAATTAATTTATCCCTTGAAATTCCATCACATTGACATAAAAAATGGGATTACTTCTACTTCCTCACATACATAGGTTCCCATGTATGTTCCTAAAATGTGTTGTTTCTCCACAAACATTTACAAGGTGAGTGATATTGTTTCATATAAACATAAATATAGAGTCTAGAATCTACACTAGTTGTTCCTCATTTGGGATATAATGCTCCTGTGGAAAAACAAAAGAGTTCAGTACATGTGAATGATTAGAAATGTACTTTTATTGGAGATATAAAAGGAACAAATTTTGCAGTGAAGATAGGTTTAGTATAAGCACTGAGAGATAAAATATCATCCCAAATAAATAAATAATCTTGAATATCCTAATATAGCTGTGTTATACATTTTTTTTTGTGAATATCAAAACCTAATTCCATGAATAAATTCAATTTTTTTTTTCACCAACTATAAATTCAATGTCACATAGAATATTTTCATAACATTTCTCTCTATTATGAGCAGGCCTGAGGTTCTGTTAAATTTATCAGACTTTATATTCCATTACATCATCTATCTAGGGCCCTAATAGATTTCATTTTTCAACTCCATCCCTATGCATTAGAGTCCTACACATCATTCCATATAGTTATTCATACTGTGACATTAAAATTATCAAATGAAGATATTGTTATTAAAAATAATTACTATAGGAAGGTGATGATACCAACCACCTTTATAATCCATAGAACAAGATATCAACATATCCTTTATGTTTTGAGTGGTCCTCTCAGAATAACCATCTATTTGTGGTTGATATGTTGTACTGAAACTCAACTATTTATGCACATCTATCAAAGACCTAACTAGAACATTTATGGAAATCTCATATCACAATCAAACACCACAGAATGTAGTATGTTTTACAACCGTACAATGTGAATAAAATATGTCACATAAATTTGGCCCAAATAGATATACTATTGGATAAGAATGTACTGTGTTGAATTCGTAAGGTGTTCGACTACAACCTAAATATCATTATGACCTATTAAAATTATAGGGTGTTTGATGAAAAAATCCACGTTAATGTCTACCCATTTAAATTCTTATATGGATAATTTTCATAAAATTTCATTTTACATTTCTACTAAGAATTAACTTAGTAAAAAACCAAGAATCAAGATACATACTCCAAAATATCTCTAATCTTATTGTCCCACATTCAAAATTCTTTGAAATATATATAAAATCTCGTAATAAAAAAATGGATTAATAGTTAATAACTATGAGATTCCTCTAATATGATATTTTAAAAAAAATGATGGTTGAAAAAAATTATTTTTCCGAATATGTTTCCTTCTATCACAATCAAGGTTAAACCCAGATACATTTATTACTTCACCAACGGTTATAAATCATTCATTTATTCTTATTTAATCTAGACATTGATTTTTGGTTGAACTCTCATTTATGAAAAATAATATTTCTCCTATTCCTTCATGATTTCTAGATCCATTTTTTACATGTCTTGAAATATTTGATATTTTTTTGTCCTTATCATTGAAAAGATAGCATGATCCTTTTGATTCAAAGAATATGCCACCGTTTTCCTTTCTTAGGGTGGTAATATAATTAACACTCCTAATTTTTAATTTACTTCAACATCATTATATGAAACGTATTCAACTATTTATTTTTAAAAATAAAATTTAAACATTTAATATGAATTTATATATCATAAAATTTTATATATGGATATTTTTTTTATATATTTATTAAAAATATTACCAAATCTAACTCTAAATCATGAGTTGGAAAATTTTTCTCAAGAACCAAATGTTTTTTTACAAAATAAGACATAAAAATCATATTTTTCATGAATATGATTTCCATTCCATTATTATTTGCATCAATACATGTTATAAAACTTTCTCCCTTGAACGATAGTGTAAGAACATGTAAATTGACTAAACATATCTTCAGTTTGTGGAAATATTCTTCACAATTACTTATCTAAAAAACATGGATCCCATTCTAGTTTACTTGTTGAGTTGATTAGGTTGTCATGATAAAATCTTGGAAACCCATTGATACTATTTTCCAAACTAAGAAAGTATCAGATCCTAGTCATTGTGTTCAATGTAGGCCATCATTAAATAAACTATATCATTGTTGGATCCAAAAATATTCTCGTTAATGAGATTATATGACAAAAAAATGAATCTATATATATCCAAAATTCAGACATGGTGAATTTTTCAAAAAACATCTCCTTCCTCAGATCCATCTGTAAATTCATAAAGTAGTTTTAATGCTCTTTCATTATCTTTTAATATTTAAGAATATCATCTATAATGAGTACAAAAAACATGTCAATGTAGTCTTAAAATACACTACACATTTAATTCATAAATATAACTGGAGAATTAGTATGACTAAATGGAATCAATATATATTCATATAGTCTATTACTAATATTGAATTCTTTCTTGGGTATGTATTCCTTCTTAACCCTCAATTATTGATATACAGAATGATGGTCAATCATATAAATGTATTGTGCTCCATGGTGTTGATCAATCATGTCAACAAAATAGGGTAGAATACACTTATTATTTATAGTGATCTTGTTAAATTCCCAATATTTAATGCATGTTCACAATGATCCATACATATTCTTAATGAAAAGAATAGGCTCACCCCATGGTGACCAACTTGGATGATCAAAACCCTTCTCAAGATTATATAGGAGTTTCTTATTCAATTATTAAGACTCAAGAAGGGACATTCTATAGCGAGTCTTTGAAATAAGTAGACCACTAGGTCTGAGTTATATTAGGATAAAAACTTCATGATTCTGTGTAATAATATACAACTATTACATAAATACATAAAAAAACTCTTATAAATTTGGAGTATCATTAATGTGGCAATTATCCCCTCACCATTTGAGACAAGCTCCCCTTTTTAATAAGTGTCAATACCCATATAATGGATTAAATTTACACTGGAAATTAATATTTATTTTCAAACTGATAGAAAATCATAGGCTGGTTTAGAATATCAACCATAAGTTATTTTGATGTGAGTTTTTGATAAATAAATACAATCAATGACTAATATAACATAAAAATGATCTAAATGGAGGATAAATTTTTTTTAGGAATCACATTTGCACAGACATCAACTATAAAAGAACTATAGACTTGAGATGTGATCCTTATTTCATTAGGGGATTTCACTATTAATTGAATATCTAACCATTTAGATTGTGTTGTGATACCCTTTGAAAATTCATTTGATATAAAATATGGGTAGATCCATAATCAATTATGACATTAGAAGTTATAGTGTGGATATTACTATTAAATTTCACTATGTATCTAATATATACCAAATTTAAATTATTGATCTCGTGGGATTTAAAATTAACCATGACTGAAGAATTTATTGACAATGATTATCATAATTGACCTTCATATTTAAGAACTTGTTAATATAATTTATATACTCATTGAATCTGAACCACTGTAGTGTGGGTGGTTCTTTTTTTTAGCTTTCTATCTATGAGTATCATTAGTAAACATCCTACCATCATATAAAAAACTGAAATCTTGTTGACCTTGTATTGAATAAAAAAAATATTTAAGACTCCCCATAAAAAAACTTACTCCATATTTTTGTATACACTTTCCACATAAAATAAAGCTCATATTCATTTCTCCATCAGTTTTGGAGTTTCCTTTGAAATCTAAATTTCTATTATTATGAAAATTTGGAGATTGATAAGTAACTACAATCTCCATTTACCCCTATCTATAGACATTGAATAATATATTCACATCTTATGTAGTAATTTAGGGATAATTCTCTTTGAAACATTGTTTTTGAGAAAATTAAGAATCAGTGAACCTTGCATTCAGGATTGATGGTAATACCATAATCTTACATTCAATATATTGTTAATGTTTCTTCAATGGAACCAAAAAATTCACCATGACTATGATTTATATCATGGAATCCCTTCAATATTTATGCGAATAATATGAGGAATGTACTTAATGAAAAATAATCTCTTAAAATTATCCCACTGTATGGAGTTAATTTTATTATGTTTCCTTGTATTCTTGATAAGATTTCACCAATGATTATGTTTACCATCCAAAGTATAGAAAACTAAAATGACTTTGTAGTGGTCCAAACACTAGATAATAGAAAATATATTTTTCAATGATAATTATCCACTTCTAAAAAACTATTGAATTAATGGAACCACTAAAAGAAGATGGATGTTACATCATGAAGGAGTCAGTTTAAAATTTTTATCTCTTTTTCTAGTTTGGATGTTCAAAATTATTCCTTTATTAGGAATTTTGATTTAGAGTTGAAATCATGTTTTTCATTCAAGATCCAATTTATTTTTTTCTCCCAAATACAATCATTTTATTTCTAGATACATTTATCTTTAACAATATTTTTTTATGTTACAACCATTTAATAAAACTAAAAATCAATTTTTTGGAAACAATATTCATATTGGGGAGAAATAAAGTCAAGAAAAATAATTTGTAGGATATCTAAATAAAAATAATTATTTTAAATCTATGAAACCTTATGTTTAACCATGCGCATTGAAGGACATTATATATTTAAATTTTTTTTGATGGTTTATAATGAGTTTGTGAATTCACCGAAAATATTCCCAGGAAGTGTCTAACCTGGTGCATAGAAATGTCCATTTTGATACACCAGGTGATTATTGAGTCAATAACCAATTATCCCTTTCTATATCTATTACCCTAGTTACATAATTTCCATATCATTATCAAATTTTAGTATATATACAAGGATTTAGTTTCTTAAGAACCACTCACTCTATCCTTCACTAATGTTATTGGATATTACCCTATAACTGGACCCGTACTGAGGCTTATCATTAGTTTTTATCATCCAAAAACTAATGGTTTACAAAACATATCATATTATACATGATATAATGACATATACCTTTCATACATACATATTACATCCAAATAGATGAATATTAATTTCATTTTACATGTTCATAAGTTGACTACATCATCACCCACTATGTTATTCATAACCATCAACAATCTTAAAAAAAATAATGTAATTAATGTATTCATAACACGGGGAAAGAAAGATAATAAATGGTGAGATAATATATTCAGTAAGGGAAAAAGAGAGATATCAATGATCAAATGATCATAACATGAGTAGAAAGACATGATAACATGATATTAACATTTTTTAATATTTATCTTTAATATTATATATCATAATGTTAAGTCATATAATAATTATTTGATTTTTACAAGACATGAATCATAATGTAAACAAATGAAATATATTCATATGAGCATTAAATTTGCAAAAAAGATAAATATTTGGAATACATATAATCAAAGAATATCATTTCCTTAGTAGTAAAGGATCACTTTAAATGATGTCATAGTAGACTAGTTTCACTCCACAAACCATCATAGCAGTAATGTTTTACTCCCAATACTATCATAGTGGATAAATTCAATTTATAAATGTTATCACTATATATTCCAATCCTATTTATCTCATGATATATTAATTTTTACAAACTACATTGCAAGGATATATTATTATAGACCACCCCTCATATAAATATAATCATAAATTAACATTCAAAAAGATCATATTATATTCATAATATCACAAACCATGGAAAAAATATGTTTTTAAAATAATTCAATATAATTTTACCCAAGGAAAAGAACTGGGTTTCATAATAATTTCATCAATTCATTCATAGCATAACCCAGGGAAAGAGAATGAGTTTCATAAACATATTTTCATAATAATCATAAAATATACATAAACATAATAAGGATGTTATATTGGATAATATCCCCATTACTGATTAAGAAACATGAAATGATACCACCATAGGATGAAAAATATTTTAGAAGATCACATGAATCAGTTTTAGAGAAAAATACCCATTTCAGTCTGAAATAAATAATTTAAAATCTAAAAATTTCTAAAATATTAATGAAAATACATTTTTAAAAATAGAATTTGAAAAATATAAAATAATATTTAATCATATATTGGTAATGATGGTGGTAAATTAATTTCATGAATAACACATTTAAATAACGATTATATTCAAATTTTCTTTAAAAAATAAAAAGTGAATCATGGATTAAGTAATAAGAAAAATCCATTTAAAACTATTATTAAAAAGTACAAAAAATTTAAAATTAATTCTATTCAATTATTGAAATTTATTAGAAATATTTTTTGATATCACAGATATGGATGTGGACAACCATTTTACTGAACAGATAAATAAAGTAGTTTTTTCAAAAAAAAATCATGAATTCAAGTCCCTTGAGTGATTAAATAGAGTAATGTGAATTTAATAAATTTATCCAATACAAATAAATATATTAAAATAATTTAATTAGATTATTTGGATTTATATCATGAAACATCATCATTAGAAAACAATCCCAGTAACAATGAGATTATTACAAAAAATCATTATCACCTTTTGAAATTCTTGAATCATAAGACATATAAAGGAAGGAAAAATATATCTATATTTAGATAACCATAATTTTTATAATAATAAACATAATATTCCTTCATAGGTAGTATATAGAAAACATAGAAAAAAGAAGCTGTGAATAGGGCTAGTGCCTCATGCGAATAAAATTGAGATGGAAATCACTTACCAATTCTTTAAATTGCCTCATATGTTTAGATCATAATTTGAAAAAAATATTGATTTATTATACATATATTATATAACCATACTCATATAGTATCTCATGTAATATTTACTATTATCATTGTAATACCTTTTTATTAACAAATCTATTAAATTCACCTTTATTGGTGATAACTACTTTGTTTTTTCATGTCTGTATCTATTTGGTAGTTTTGGTTCTTGAAAGTTGATCTTATAAACCTCATATATATAATTTTAATAATTATATAAATATATCTTATAGTAATTAGATGATTATTTTAGTCATCCATAAAGGATAATGAAATAAAAATGTATTAGACCATTCCTGGAGACGACATGGCATACATACACATGAACGTTCGTTCTATTTTTTGATGAATAGAAAAAATAAAGGTAAAAAATATATTCCATTTTCAGAATAATTAGTATATTATATATAAAACATATATTCATTTTATCGATTATTATTACCATATTTTTAAATTTGAAATGAAAAATGAATCACTTATCTTCCTGGAGGCAGTAACCTACACATACACATGACTAATGATAACATCATTTAATGAGATAGAATATAAGAAGTAAGATAATAAATTTTAATTAAATAACTATTATTATGTCATAAATATATTACATATACTCCAAATTCATAATAATATACATCCATAATAAGTGGTTATAGAAAACGAATTACTTCGGTTTTTGAGTCGATAGTCCAATTTACACATGATCAACATTTTAATTTCTATTATCATAGAATATGATATGGATATAAGTTATTACATTAACATAATGAAATATTAAAATATGGATGATTTTTTTTATTTCAGCATAATTGATAAATAATTGATATAGATGGAAGGGGAAAAAATTTATTAAGAGAGAAATATCATATAGTTCTATATAAGATACTTAGATGTAAATAATATCAAATAATGATGAGATTGTGAAATAAACGTTTAACGATATAGAATATATTGAATCATAATCCCCATGAACGATGTGATAAAAAATGAAACTTTAAACATCATAAATATAAAGATAATTTTGATATATCATTTAAATGAGAACTAGATACACATTATAAAATAAAATAGATGTATAATAGGTGATTTTTTTGATTGAAGACAATTTGAGAAGAAGACAACATTATGTGATCATAAAGATGAGGTGTGAATTAACGAATGAAGTGATAATTAAAAAAATGTAAATCCAAAAAAATAAAGAGTAAGTAAAACAGAAATGATACAATTTTCACTTCTCATATAAGCTTGACCTAATATAATCAATGGAGGGTTTATATATCCTAATAAATAAAATTGATGCCTGATGAACTTACAAAATAGTGAATTACATGTAATTTTCCTTTGGATGGAATAATTTGACTTGAAATTTAAAATATCATTATGTATGTATTATTGATTATATATAATGTAAATGGACAACAGATATAATATATATAATAAATTAGATTCATAAAATTACAATATACCTCAATGAAAGGAAATTGAGACAAAATTATTTACCTTCGATCCCACTCATCAAATATGTTATTAATATTCCTAAATATTAAATTTAATACAATTAATTACTTTATTAATATCCCTTGTGACTTATATTATTCCATTTATATTATTGATCATGTTTTATTTTTCTTAAAAAAAATTAAGCTCGCGTAATAAATTATCAGGCTACCCTACTATGTTTTAATACTCAAGCATATATTTATTTATTTTAATTCCTTGTACAGGTTTTAGGTTGAGTTCATTCTCTGTGGGAGAGAGTTGATCTCTATGTTGGAGTGTGACCCGTGGGGTCACATGTAGATAGTGTGGTCATCAGGATTTGTTGGTCTAGTAGTGATCTATTTGTGGAACCTTTCAGTTTCTTGTATAAATGGTATTTTGTTCCGTTTCATTTATATATTGTTATTATTGTGCATCTTAGATTGTTTAGTTTTAATTATTTATTTAATGGGTGAAATCATTCATGCTTGACACTAGTTGTAAGACCTTGGGGATCGAGATCACCCATCAGGCCACGCCCTGAATCTTCTCAGGGGACCGGTTCAGGGTTGCATAAGGTTGGTTTGTGAAACATTCTCATATAATTATGATTAAATTGATAAAATTTTTATAGAAATTTTTTAGTTTTATTTGGATGTTTTTCCAAAAATCATTATATAGTTTTATTTTATTTAATATTATGTCTATATAATAGTTCTAGTAAATTAAATAGGCTATAATATATTGATTGAAATATTACATAACAATAATAATTTGTTTATGACTAGTACTAAATTCATTAATGGAAAATGAACAATGTCATTATTAACAAAGGTTATTAACCAAAATAAATTGTATAATTGTTTTGATTCATTGAATATGAGGTTATTAGAAATGAAATAGTTATGATATTATCTATTAGTGACATGAAACTCTAATTTAAAATTATTATATTGTAATATTTCTCTTATGGATGAATTAGTTGAGAATAAATTATAAGTGGAAATGAAAATAACAGAGTTTTTTTACAAAATTACCTCGTAAAAACCACATCTAAGAAGTAACCCTTGAGAGCCTCTGGTTTTTTTCATTATATGATACCAACTATAATTGTACATGGGATGAGTTAGGGGGAGTGGGTTATTCTATTTTTTGAGAAGAATTGATTCCTAGGAGGAGAAATTTTGTGGCGAAGGGTGGTATTTATATTTGAGGAGGGGTGGATTTATGTGGTTAGATAATGACTATTTTATAATTAGAGAAACTCACATTGAGGTGGCATTAATTTCAAATAATTTGGTTGAAAATTAATGTTTTAATTTATTTTTTGGGTTTATAAACACCTCAACTGACCATTTAATGTTTTAATTTTTTAGCTATTTTATCTGTTACCTTTGAACAATAACAGACTACAATATTTTACATGTACCTCGATAAATTGTTTTTCTACAACATTACTTTTTTATGAAAAAAATTGAAAATGATATTACTATATAATTTTGAACATATGATTCAAAATATGGAATACATTTCACCATAATTAAATAAAATTATTTTCATAATTAAATTTAATTTTTTTTACACAGATGCAATAAGAAAGCACACTTCTATAGTGAAAAATTTTAAAATTATGAAATGTTCTTGTTTAAAATTTCATTATGAAATTGATTCCCATGACCTTAATTGGATTGATTGATATATAATTTAAATAATTATAGTTTTAAATGAATATAATTTATAATTTAACTATATAAATAATGTAGATTAAAAATCAATTTTCAATTAAAATTCAGCATGTTTCACTATTCATCAGAAAATGATACGAATTTTAAAAATACCAAAAAATCACACATAAATAATTTTTATATTATGATTTCAAAATATTTTTTTTATTAAAATAACAATAATAATGGTTTCCATTTTTTTAAATAGGTGGGCCATTAAAAGACAACAATATTTCCTTTTAAAAAATTATAGCTTTTCGTAAGCTTAAAATTTGATTTGTTTTTATCTAAAGCCTATAAATCTAATTGAATGAATTTTGGAACATTTTATTGAATATATAACATAAAATTTAATTAATATAATTAAATAATTGATATTAATTTATTTTGTTGAGAAAAATTTCCATTATGGGAAAAATAGTTATTTATCAAAACAATCTCTTTATGTTCAATTGGGTTTTTTATTTTTATTTGTATTTAATTTTTGACAAATTAATTTTTGTTATAAAAAATTGAAATCTATATTTTAAAAATAAATTCAATATCATTTATTACATCCATTACAATGGAATAGCGATAAATATCACAATCAAAAATTAATTTTTTTTTATTTCGTTTTAGCTCGATGTTTTGTACATTTTAAGCAACCGAAGAGATAAAATTTATTTAAAAAAGATGCACCATATTATATTTTGTTTCAATAGTCAAAATAAATTATTTATTCACATGACTATGTTATTCATATATATTTTTCTTAAAAAATATTTTTTCTTACATATCCACTATAACAGTTTCAATTATTTTCTCATATATTTGTGTCTTATAGATTTATTCTTCTATATCCTTTAGAATACTCAAAGGTAATAGAATTTTTTTTGTGAATTTTTAATAGTTTATGGAAATTAAAGACTTAATATTACATAATAGTTGTTTCATTAGAAGTTATTCTTATTCATTAATACATATTTTTCGGTTTAATCATCCATATCTACCAAGTTAAAATGATTACTTTTAACTAGAATAGAAACATACATAGTTTAACACCAAAAGTTTTAATTCATCTCAATAAATCTTCAAAAACATAAAATATTTCTAAATACATTATTAAAATATTTCTAGTTACCTTTATATAAATCCAAATACATAAAACTACTTGAAAACTTGTTATATTTTTATTAAAAAGTTTTACTGTAATCCTATATTTAATGTGTACACAATTTTGGGTAATTTAGTGAATCTCCGTAGCCTTGAAAATTCATCATACTTATTTTCTATAAATAACTTTAATAACTCTAGTAATATATTTATTCAATCAATACAACACCAAATTCATATATTTGTAATAAATTTTTTATCTTCACCTATGTATGGCTTCAACATCGATCAATTTTCTTCTTGAGAAATACTCAAGGATGAATTATAAATCTATATTTATTATCATTAGTCCCAACCAACTCCATATTCAATTAAAACATATAAATCTATTTTGTAAAATTCTTATCAACCTATAAGGTTAATTAGAAATTATAAAATTGGAATTTTTGTAACTTTTATCCATTCCAAATATTGGGGATTTTATTCTGATATATTAAATTTACTGTCTTCTACTCTCTTCATAATCATTTATATAATATTGAAAACAATTACAATACTCAAACTCTTTTGGAATTTCAATCTAAATGATTATATTTATTCTAATACGAATTCCAAAATCCATTTGAATTCGATGAAAATATTCACCTATTTTTATTACCCTCTCTTATTGAATATAATCCCAAAGGTTCAAAAGAACAGGATATTGACAATCATCTCAAATATTAATAATTATTAGAAATTTATCATCTCTCACTTTTTGAAGGAAAAACAAATTTCATGTGAGTAATGGATGTAATCAACTTTTTTTATAATATCCATGAGTTAATCAAATAAGTATGTATAATAGAATTTATATGTGTAAAAAATATAAGAAATTTTCTTAGAAATCAAAGGATTCAATAAAAAAACATATCATGTGATACAAACTAAAACCAATTTCTTTAAATAGACATACCTTAAATCCTCATAGGATGCTTCGTTTTTTCATCTAAAAAAATAGAATAAACTAACAAAAAAATATATTTCTCATATTCCCCCATTTAATTTTTCAATATAATAAATTATTAATTTCATTGGACAATAAAATATCCCCAAATAATTTCATAATTATTTTTTAAATTAATAGAATTAACAAAATAATTTTAAGAATAGATTGTCAAATAGATGTTCACAACTTTATATAAATTTTTTTGTATGTAAAATAATTATATCTAAAATATTAACCAAAATAAACATCCCCAGAATAGATACACTAAAATAACTATTCATTATATATTATATTAACAAAAAGTATTATATTTTAATATATTTGTTACATCACTTATGAATGAATCAAGGAGGCATCAGGATACTAATTGTACCACTTTCTGATGGATATCTCATATTACTATAAACACATCACAACAACCTATATATTCACATTAATAATATTCCAATTACATCCATTTAAAAAATAATATAAATAGATAAGAGAAAATATCAGTTTCTACTCTCATGGGATGAACTCCAACAGATATTTTTCATTGATTACTTCCCTTTTTGATGAACTCAAATAATCAATTTCAATAATAGTATTATGTAAATAATTAAAAATTATATAGATCTATCCAAAATGGATATATCCTCATTTAATAAAACTTTTTATTTATGTTTACCCACTAAATACATCAAATTTAATGCGATGTATGCATATAAAACACAACAAATATGTCAAAATGATGGTTTCTCCTTTTCCCTATAATGAGTGAAAAAGGTTGTGTGTTTATTTTAAAAAAATATTTTATTTCATTTTACTTTTTATTAATAGTGAAATAATTATGAATAATATTTTTTTTAATTAAATGGAGTAACCAATTAATGATTCATTGACTTCTTTCCTTATTTATAATTCTCATGTTGTATTTATTTTTTCACACCAACTAATAGGGGACATGTATTATATTGTGAATTTATTATCATTATTTCCATATCCAACAATTTTTTATATGATCTCATATTGATGAGAAATTTATCTTGTTTTCATGGATCATCAAGATGAATTCTCAGGATTATTTGAGTTACTCACTTATGAAAAATTATAATAACTTTAGGTGAATCCTTTACAAATGTCGTCCACTAAGAAAAACATTTTGAATTTTTTGAATGATTATATTATTATCTATCAGTTTTCATTCTTTAATATTGAAATTCATATTTTAAATTTAATGATCCATGATGCAGTGTTTTCTTCCAAAATTCAATGGCCTCTTCTTTGGCGTGACATATTCAAAATTTTATTTTATATTCATTGGTTAAAACTTTTATTTTTCTTATTCCACAAAGTGAAATATTTTTTAAATTTTTTTCATTTATTTTTCAACATTTATAGTATTATTTATTTTGGATCATTTGAAATATTATCATTCGGTATTTAGAAAGACAGAAAAGGATATAAAAAGCACTAACGTGGGGGTGGGGGTGGGGGTTAGTCGTTGATTATAAGATATTTTTTAATTTTTTAGGACATTAAACCATTTTAACTATAATTTCATCACACAAAATAACGATGAATAAATAATAAAATTAATAAGGTTTTTATAGATATTTTCCACTTTATGCAATAGGGCATGGACTTATACCTTAAATAAAATGATTAGAAAAATTAGTATAGTATGTATAGTTCCTAGTTCTACAGAAACATTTAGAAATATATTATTCCAGATGGAATATTGTGATCACAGACTTCTACTAATTTTTCAGATCTAGATCCACAAATAATTATCACCATATCTCTTCTCATTATACATTGATTGTTTTTTGGAATAAGTTGTTCTACTAATTAAAAATTAATTCATATTAAAAAACTCTAATGCACTATGTAAATTTGTACCATTTATATATTAAATAATATTTCCTTACATCACATTTATATTGGAATAATTTTTTAGAGAAAATAATTTTTTAGAAAAAATATTAAAAAATCTTAAATTATTGCAGATGATTTCTCAACATAAATCTCACAAAACCATTGATCCATGGCCTCTATTGAAAATCATCGAAGGGGTTAATTTTTTCCCTCATGTGTTATTTTAATATTACCACATTTATATTAAATAAAAAATCTATTATATTTTTTTAATCTTTCCATGTATACATGGATGAATACATTATTTTTATGTGACTTTTATCTTGGTGTCATTGAATACTACTCAGTATGAATGTTAATTTAATAGGGTGATTATGATGTTAATTTATTAATGGTCAAGTCACAATAATTATCTAAATTAAACTCCCTATATTATGAATATATATTTTATAAAGTCCCCATTTTCCCATTTTAATATTCATATTTTCTTCTTACATACATCAAACTCGATTTCATACGATTGGATGAATCTTATATGTTTTATATCCAACAATATGAAATGTCTTATGAAAATAGATGTCATAAAATACTCCTATATGTAATATGAAATCCCATATTATAAATACTATATCTTATACCACTTACACATCTTGTAAAATATACTTATTAAAAAGAAATTTATCATTTGATGATATATTATTGGTAAAAATCATTTCTTATAAACGTATCTTACACAACTGAACATATTATGAAAAATAAACATCTTTTGTGATCTCAAAAATCATATGAGTAGAAATATTTCTTATGAATATTTATTTTATTATGAAATTTTGTTTCACCTAATTATTTCATTCATAAAAAGTTATACATTTCTGTAATAAACTCATTACATCAATACTAATTTGATGGATTTATCGACCACTTTGTCTATAAAATATTTATCATATTGTGTTAATTACCTCAATATACAATATAACATGAATATTAAACCATAATTTAAAACTATTATAGAAAATAATTCCACTTTATATGTATTATTCTCTATCAGGACAGAATATATATATATATATATAATATTTAAAAGTAATGACTAGAAGTGAAATATAATGTTTAGGATTGTACAAAAATCTCATAGATATGTTTTTTTTTCAATAAAAATAATTCCTATCCAAATTATTGATAATGGAAGGAAATTGAAAAAATATTGATTCACTCATCTTTCTTAAATAATAGACTACTTAATCAATCATCTCTAAGTCACTATGAACCTTCTCAATGTTGAAAATAATAGTTATCAAGAAACACTTCAACGCTATCCCAAGAACATCTCATCATAAGAATATGAATTAATCTTGTTAAAAAAGGGAAAACTATAGTAGATTTTGTAGACCCTTCCCCGAATAAATCGATATCATAATTAAAATTGTACAAAAGGTGGATATTTATCTCCCAATATAGCCAAAATCTCTTCAAAAAGTAATCATGATGAAATAGAAGAGGATAATGAAAAAATTTCACTATTTAGTGTTGAGGTGTGAGTTATTATATGATTTTTATCCTTATACTTTTAAAAGAATCACATGTGAGGTATTTTAATGAATGTAAGTAAATTTATTCATTTAATAAAAAACAATCTTTTTTCATGTTCCCTTCAGCCACATTCTCATTTCGAAAATGATATTTATTTTTCAAATTATTTTGTATTGAAAAAATGTACCAGAATAATGGATAGAATTTTGACCATTTTGTTATAAAAACAAATAACTAATTATTATAAAATTTTAAAAATCATAAATTATAGGTATTACTACTACAAAAGTGACCCTTAATAGTGAAAAAAATAATAGAATACTACCGAGAGATTAAATGGCCAATCATTTATTATTGCTAGAAAAGTGATGATACTTGGGTGATGTGTATATGCTAATAATTTTGCTGATAAAAAATTCATTTATTATCACTTATAAATGTTATGATAAATGGACCATTGATTAGTGGATATAAAAGTGATAATAATGTATTCCTTTATCAACGCATTTAATTTCACTGATAAAGGGGAATATCGTAGTGTGATCGTACATCACAGCACAAAATAAGAAATAGGGCATACAACAATGTGTTGTAACTGAACACCAAAACACAAGAAACAATAGTAGTGTTTTTTTTAAAATCATATACAAATACATAATTTAATTTGAATAAAATTTACAACACAAATATAAGAAAAAGTGACTATTACAATAAAAAATAATTAACCTGTATAAAAGAAGAAGCTAACCATGCTCAAAAATAGACCTAATAATTTTATGAAAAAAAATTAGGTTAGTAATTATATAAATAAATAAATTTAATCGAATATGTTAATTTTAATCTAATCATTGATTGATACTAAAAAAACTATGTATTAGATTGCATTGCCATTTATTTTTGCATGTCACACTATTTATTGTTCATCTTAATGAATTATAAATTTAAAAATTAACTAGATAATTATAAGATAAAAATTACAATGAAATTAATTATGTAATAGTAGATAGAATTATGAGAAACAAATCATGTCTCGTTTCCTAGGTTTTGGCAATGTGATTTGTGTTTTGAACTAAAATGACACTTATATATTGAAGAGACACATGATAAGAAATAATGGTCACACCACACATAATGTTGAGGTGAGGCTGATTCCTATACGTCCTAAATTACATATGGAACAATGTCCTAAAGAATCAAAATAAAACTTATGGGATTCCTATGTTTTTAGAAAGTAACATTTGTTTTTTTACTAAAATATCATTTTATACTAGAAACACACACCATGAGTTATAAAAGTCTCATATTTTTTTGGTTTTACCTTAGAAAAATTTATAAAAATAAAAAATTAATTATGAACTACTTTCCAAATGTATCAAGACAGTCAATGTGTGTTTTCTCAGTTTTCAGTGAGTGATATTTTTTGAAATAAAATTACAATTTTAAATTATTAACAAACACATTATGTCATGTAGGGAACATCATGTATCATATTGAGGTGTGGATGATTCATACACATAAAACATTACATATGGATAATTTTAAGAAAGTATAAAAAAACCAAAACGTGTTTTATGGATTTTTGAGTATGATATTTCTCTTTATTACTAAAATTAATGTCAATTTAGAAGAAAAAGATGCAATTAGATTCATACCTGTCACATTGTTTGTCAGAATGAGGTGAGGATAATTCCTATACATCATAATTGACATAGGGATCAATTTTATAATGGATAAAAATAATATAAATTATTTTTATCAGTTTTGAGTGTGCTATTTTTGTTTTTTACAGAAAATTCATTATAAACATGAAACACACACTTTGAGACCTACTGGAAACACTATGTGTGGGTTTGATGTGATACTGATTCCTTTACATTAAAAGTTATTTTTTCGTCATTTTACTAAATTATCAGGTCATTATGAGTGTGTTTTCTTGGTTTTCATTGTGTCACAAATTTTTAATTAAATGTAATTTTAAAACTGATAACAAACACTTAGACTCTTACTGGGATGATTGTGTATCAGATTTATGTGCATATGATTCCTATAAATAAAAAATGAATTAGGGATCATTTTTTAATGTACTAAAATAATCTAAATTCATTTTTCCTGATTTGAGTATGTCAATTTTCTTTTTTTACTAAAATTAATGCCAAATATAAATAAAAAGACACACCTATAGTAATATCGGTAACACTGTACATCAGATTGAGGTAAAAATGATTCTTACTTATCAAAAATGACTTATGGATCGTTTTAATAAATTATAAAAATAATAAGAATAGATTTTCTATGTTTTCATTACATCAGATGTGTTTCTTAATAAAATATCATTTTAAAAAAGAACACACACTTTGAGTTATACCAGTCATATTTTCTATGGATTTGAATTGATACTAATTCCAAAATCTCAAATATTTATCATTAATAACTTTATAAAATTATAAACACAATACAAAATCATTTTATTGGTTATATGTGAGGGAATCATTTGGTACATAGGTGTCAATTTTAAATTGATAACAAATAATTTATGTTATAACACGCACACTGTATATGAGATTCAGGTGGGGATCATTCTTACACATAAAAAATTTCATATGTATCATTTTATTCACAAATCAAAACAGTCAATATATTTTTTCAAGATTTTAAGTAAGTGAGTTTTCCTTTTTTTTTCAAATATTAATTAATGTTTTGAATAAAAGGATGCCCTCATATTCATTCTAGTCACACTATTTGTCGAATTGAGGTGAAGATGATTTCTAAACATCTCGAATGACCCATATATAATTTTAATAAATTATCAAAATAAAATGATTAATATTTATTAGTTTTTACTAAGGCACTTGTTTTTTTACTGAAATGTCATTTTAAACTTGGTAAACAAAAATTGAGTTATACCTGTTACGTCGTGTGTGGTTTTGATGTGAGAGAAAATCGTATATGTCAGAAGTGAATTATTAATAATTTTTCTAATCTATCTAGATGATCTATGTTTGTTTTCTAGGTTTTTAGTGAAGTAGACATATTGAACTAAAATGAAAATTTTTAATAGATATCTGACACTTTGAGTCTTACCGAGAATATCATGTATCATATTTAGGTAAGGATGGTTCTTATACATCAATAATTACTCGTGGATCAATTTACTATTGTACCAAACCAATAAAAATGTGTTTGATCGGTATTGATAATGTTAGAATTATTTTTGACAAAAATTAATGTCAATTATATATGGTAGGAATAAAAAATATTTGTTCATTCTAATTTTTTTGATCAAACACTTCATGTAACTAAATTCTTTTATTATCAATGTCTTAATTTTTCATTGTATGGTTTTTCATAGAAGGTACATAGTAATTACTGTATCAAAATCATTATTAACGTGATATTACATTTAAATATTAGTAATATAAACTCATGTAGAGAATATGAATATTTATTAACATTAATTAACATAGTAGCTCACTATTTGGAATAATGAATTATGAAAATGTACCTTATGTATGTATTAACAAATGTAACCCCCAGTCATTTGTGATTGAATTATCAATTATATTCTCGGGACCCATTTCTTCTATCATGAAATATCCATATTTTTCTTTTTTGAATAGAATGTAGTATATATTTGATTCTTTAAAAGTGGTATCTCAATGAAGTTATAATGATTATAAAAGTTCATCTAGAAATTCAATGGAGAAAGTACCCTCAAATATACATTTTTTTCCTTTTTGATTCACAATATTTTCATAATCTAACCTTTCCTTTCCCCAATGCTTTATCAATTTTTTATTTCAAACCTCCTTGTAAAAATTTTTTATCAACCGTTAGTGGTTTTTCTTAGGAATGAATTTGTCTAATATATACCTCATGTGTATTTGTAATATATAGATAAACATGTCGAGAAAGGAAATCAATAGTTGGAACTTGATCTAACCCAATCCATACACTCATGTTGTAACCCGCCGTGATTTTGTAAATTATTTTTTTTCGAATTAATTTAATCTTTTTTGTATTTCTTGTATTTCTTGTACCAGAGAAAATATTTTATTTTATATGAAATATGTATGTTTGGAATGTGTTATATGAAAAAATATGTTAATCATTCACTACATAATACATCTATTTTAGAGTTCTATATAAGGAACATTGAGGTTAGATTTTGTTTCATGCGATAATGACTTTCCTTGATTTCTTTCATAACACATAAGATTGAGTTTTACCGAATAATAGTATATCATTAACTTTTCATTAGGTGATTTAATTAGATATAACCGAGAAGATAAATTAGAGGTTATAAAAAGTGTTATGTAACTTAGGAAAATATATGGTTTACAAAAATAAAATATGAATTCCGATGATTACAATTAATTGGAAATTAATTTGAAAACTGAATGAATTTAAAAGAAAATATTAATATTTTTATGGTCACAATATTTTTTTACCCTAATAAATTATATTTATTACAATTATTGAGTGATAATAATGAAATATATATATATTATACTGATTAAATTATTTTTTTATTATTGAATTTATTATATAGATTTAAGATATAAACAAACTAAATTTTCTGATTAAAAACCTATATTTATTATAAACATAGTGTCATATATTTTTAATGGGGAACCCATTTTATGTCAAAATTTTGGAACATTAATTGATTTTACATGTCAAAATAATAATTATTATTGGGAGAAGAATGAAAGAAATTATGTTTGGATAATTATTTGTAATTTTTTGTCAGGGTTTCATTTTTTAATGAATAGAAAAAAATTATGGATTTTTATTCAAAACTATTCATTATACTAATTTATTCCTAATGGTAAATTATATTTTAAATAAGATAAAATGTTTAATTAGATGTTATTTTTATTAATTAATCAAAAATATTTCATTTTAACCAATTTAACAATGAAATTGTATTTTAAAACATAGAAAACAATATATCATTTTTACGATAAAAAACTCAGATTGTTGTCCCTTCGGTAGGATTAATTTTAAATTATTTTATGCCAATTCTTTGATTATAATTTGAAAGAACAGATTCCATAGTTGGAATAATCATAATTTACAAATTCATATGAGGATAAATTAGTTTTTACAAAAAATAATAGTGAATGTAATTAAAATTAATTACATCATTTGAGTTAAAATTAAGCATAATAGAGAAGTAAACATTCAATATAAGACCACTGGGACCTTGAACCGTGTCCTAGAGCCATTATCTAGATATATTTTGACCATTTAATTAATTTTATATAATTGTGTCCTTTATTGGATACACTTGAAATGTTAAAAACATGTATATAATTCTCTGGTCAAAATATTACCAGAGTTCCTCTTCTCCTCCACCATAAAATGACTCCTACCCTCCCACTTCATCACACCTCTCAAACCACATTGGCTCACCCAACCTCATTAAAATTATTCTCCCATAATTTCTCCATTACTAATATAATAATACATTTTTTTAGAATGTATTCAATGGAACCCATTTGGTGAAAACCCAAAAAATACCCGATTAAGAGGTAACCTCATCCCCCAAAACCATTTGATTTATTTTTATTATCCACTCCATAATCTCATATTATTACATGATTTTATAATGAAAATATATCATAAATATACTATGATATTATTATGCTATGGTTTTGAAAAAAAATTCACACACATCCATCTAGTGGGTGATAAACATACACATTATGTGTAAGGTGATCTACTGCCTCACTAAACAATTATTGTTTATTTTTTCTTTACCACATGTCATTGTAGAAAATATAATGGAAACTATAATTATATATGGTAAATATTATATTTATTTATATTTAACAATCATTATTCCTTTTCTAACTCATATCTTTATACTTTACATTTCATATAAATACAAGAATTTTGTTTGAGGAAGTGTGGACTACCACCCCCTCATAGCGATATGACTCATTGAAACACTACATGGAATGTTTTAAAGATGAATTTAGTGGATTTATATGATATATATGATATAGTAATTATAAATTAATAATTATATAAATACATATACAAACATATATACATATATATAATTAATTTACGTTATTTTTTCAATTCAACAATTAAATGGAAAAACACTCATTTGTACGGATGACCTATCATCTCCATGAATGATGTATTCCATTTCACACTTATATGTTATATATATTATAATAAAAGAAATATATTGAAATAAAATGATATTTATATCTGTGTTTAAATTTTGGAAATAATTATATAACTATAATTATCAAAGATATTACAAATTAAAACTCATGTGAAGAACACAGAGGATATTACCCAAAGTGAAACCTGAACATAGAACTTTTAACAGGTGAGTAATATAATGTTATAATTAAATATTATATGATGAAAAATATAATAATATTTTTATATGAAATATATATGAATGGCATAAATTTATTATAAAGTATTATTGAATGAGTATGATGAGATTCATGTCACAAAATAAGCGAATTTCATCTCACTTTTTATTTCCTTGAGATTCGTGATTTATTTACCATCCATTCCTTTTATGTGGTGTATAAAATTTCCATGTAAGTATTATATGATTCCTATAATTAAATTTATAGTCATATATATATATATATTTTAAGTTTCTTTTATTGGGTTTGTATTTCAGATGTTAACATATCTGTAAATTAATTTTTTTATCAAATTTTCATTCATTGATACACATGCCTTGTTATGAAAATATATTTTTCCATGAGATGTCTATAATAACTATGAAATATTATATCATGAATATAATTTTTTAATGAAATTTTATTCATCATTTAATTTCATTTTATTACATGGGGGTATGGTTCAAATATACCCTGTGTTAAGAGTTTATTAATACAATATCATCAATTTTCAAGATTGTTTATGTTTGTAATTCCGTTTTTGAAATATTATGACCCATAACATAATAAATCTCATTTAATTTCTTATAATATGGATATTCATGATATATTCATGTATTGGTACCATTTTCCCCTCTTTATTACTTAATGTAGTTAATAAATAATGTTTATGAAATCCCACCTTTATATTCTCATTGGTCAGAAATATTTTTTAGTTCAAAACAATATTTTCTAAAAAGTGTATAGAATAATATTATATTATTATCCGGTAATCAATAGAATAAATTTTCCCCTTTTTAATTTTATGAATATTCACAATAGAATCATTTTTTCTCTTTTCAAATAAGGAATTCCTCCAACAATTTTCTCATGGAAAATGTTATTCTCACCTCATACAGCATGCATAGTTTTAACCACCATCATTTTTGTAATATTTTTTTACTTATTGAAATGGATAGTTTTTAAGAGAATGATTTTAAATATAATTTAAAATGAAATGGTTTTAATAAAAATTTAGTTTTCATTTTTTATTTTTCAATGTATTATTTTAACGAATTTGTTTTAAGACGGATTTGATATTCATTATTTTTTTTCAAATGAAAATGGTTTCTATAATTTTTTTAACCATTTAAAAAAATGATTCTAATTTTATTAAGGAATAATTATAATTTTTATGTCTATTTTCATCAATGTGGTTCTCAAAATATTTCTCATTTTCAATAAGTTCTTTTCTGATGAAGAATGATTATTTTCCTCATGAAAAGACTGTGAAATATTTTTAAAACTTCTTTTCCATATAATATGAAATCTTCTAATTTTACTCGCACCATTCCTAGAAATGTTCTTATGGTTCCATTCAAATTATTTATTTGAATGGTTTATTTTTTTTTGATTTTATATAGTTTATGAATCTTGATTCTCTTTCATAAGATGCATGTCTATGAAACCTATTTCTTTTCATGGTTTATGATTTGACTAAATGATTAAAAAATTGGTCTCTTTCCCACATGTTATGATAAGAATAAAAGTTGATGATTTCCATTTTTTTCATGTGTTATAATATTAGTGTTTATGAACTTTTGGTACATATAGGTATTATTTAATTATGATATGGTTGAGACCTATATCTACCTCCAAAAAAATGTGTAATGATAAATGATTTATGAGATCAAAGGGTACACATGAGGGCATTCAAAGACTAAAACAATATGGTGCACGATGGGACATGCCATGCATGAATAAGAGGGTACACATGAGGACATCCTCTTCCCAAAACAAGTAGGTTAACAAGTGGAGATACCAATCCCAAAGAAGGTATATGTCTGATTAACACAATTTTAACATGCTAAAAAGGCCTTGTTAGGCCACATTGGGATAAGGTTTCTATATACTTTTGTGTCTAACAAAATTAAAATTCATATAATTTTAGTATTATATCTTGAATATTTATCATTATTTAATTATTAATAGGGTCCAATGAACAAAAAATACTAATTCCAACATTAATGATTGTGATTTTTAATAGGTAGGGCATGATCTTATAATGATCATGATCATGTTCTCATACCCTTAGTTTCATGATTTGCCTTCATATTTCCATTATTTAACCTTACTAAGAATTTGAAAGAATCCCTTATGGATTTTATCTTATCTTGGTAATTAATAAATTTTTTATGTAAAAATAATAAGGGGATATCATTTTGAGAATATTGAAGATATTTCAATGAGTTATAATTTTTTCCATCTTTCCAAATGCACTAAACTAATATGTTATTTGGAATTGTTTTTATAAATTTTTATGTAGTCTAAACAAGTGATGTAATGTTTATTTATATTAATATTAAGTCATTATAGTTGTCATCAGAATTAAGGTTTAGTTGACCATTATAAACTATAATTAGAAAACATTATTTTTATCCCAAGGTATATTTTCTAAGGATATGTATAGGGATGTCTCTATGGATAAGTATAAGGATAACTAAAATTTTGTGAAAATATCATAGAATTTTGGTCAAGTATTGAGTGAGTGGTGTCCTAGAAATAAATTCATTTATGGATACTACAAGTGGATTTGGCTGTTGATTAAGTGTTTCTTGGTGTAAGAACAACCACAATTTTTTTAGGCATGAGATGTATATACTGAATTTGAAATTTTATTTTATGAATCATTTACTTTTAATGACAATTTAAAATTCATGTAATTCCATTTTATTAAATGGGGAGTTTGGTTCAAATTTACCAAGTGGTAAGAGTTTAATGATATAATATCATCACTTTTAGGTATTGATTATGTTTATGCTTTATTAGATTAATCATGTGATCCATCTTGAAAGAACATTAATGAAGATACGTATCCATTATTAATGATATATTTCTGTATTGGTAACATTTTTTTACTCCATGGAATACAAGATAATTAAGAAACTGTTTTAGGAGATCACAAATTTACCATCTAATGGGTCGGAAATACATGTTCCCTAATAACCCTGATTTCTAAAAAGAATTTACTCGAATATTCTATAATTATAAAATAAAAAATAAAAGGAATATTAACCACTTTTTTCCTTTTACCAAATTTTTCAAAGGAATCTTCTTATCACTTTCTGAAATATTAATATTTCTAACCTTTTTCCTTGCAAAATGATTTTTTTCTCCCATCGTACAACATGTAAGGATTTAACCGTCATCATTTCTACAATGATTAAGTTGCATGTTTAAAAATATAATTTTTATCAAAATATTTTTAAAATTAATTTTTGATGAAATAGATTTCAAAAGGATTTCAATATTTCAGTATATGTTTTCAGTGTTTTTTTCAAGGAATGTGTTTTTGAACAGGTTTTTAAGAATATTATTATTGTTTTAAAAAAATTCATTTAATCTTATCAACTTTTTTTAAATAAAAAAAATTAGTCTATAATTTTATGTTTCCGTGTTTATTTTTTAAAATGGTTCTCAAAAGGTTTTTTGTTTTTTTATATTTTTTCCCAAAGGAGAAAAGATATTTTCCTCCAAAAATATTTTTGAAATATATTTTGAAATCATATCTCATCTACCATTCCATCAATTGATGTTACTAATTCCTTTCTAGGAAATCATCTCAAGGTTTCAGTCATTATTGTTGCTCTAAATGGTTTATGTTTTGATTTTAGGATGTTTATGAAATATTTTTCCCTTCTACAGGATGTATATTTAGGTAGAAAACTTTTTTTCATGGGTTATTATTTGATGAAATGATTATGAAATATTTCACTTTACCATAGGATGTGATATGATTACATGTTTATTACACCAATATCATTTCATGGGCTGTGATGTGACTGTTTATTATTTTTTGGCACATGTATGTTTGATTTCATTGTGAGATAAGAGGACCTATAACTCTCTCTAATGAATTGGGTAATTATAAATGCTTTATTTGCTAAAAGGGTAGAGGACATGGATTTGAAAGCCTAAAACATGACTCTATATAAGAGGATATCCCAATCCCAAAACAAGACAGTACACTAGATGATATCCTATTCCTGAAAAAAGTGGGTTAACAGGATGTAATCCCAGTCTCAATGTAGGTACACTTATTATTAAACAAATCCATACATGTTAAGAAGGCCTTGGTAGGCCTCCTTGACATAGGGGTTCTTATATTTTTATGGGTGTTACATGATTCAAATTATTATTATTATATTATAATTTCGCGGATCATGTTAATTATTTCTATATGATTCATGTCTTACGAACTAAAAATATTTATTTCCTAATTCATGTTTCATGAATTTTTATATGCATGGTATGATATTATAATGGTTATGATCTTGTTTACATAACCTTATGTTCATAATATGCCAACACAATTCCTTTATTTACCCATATTGGGTATTTGAGCTCACCCATTTCATGTGTTTCCCTTCCTCATGTTACGAAGAAAGCTTTTTAGATAGAAAAACTAATGGGTTATCTTTTTTGGAAACATTGAAGACATTCCACTGAGTTAGAATATTGTTTTCCATGTTTCCCAAGGCAGTAAACTAATATGGTCTTTAGGAATCAGTTTTCGCTAAAGTTTATTGTTTCCCACAAACCTGATGTAATATATATGTAAATTTATATTGTTTATGTATACATGTGGTATTTTGGGTGGAATTAATTCTATATCTTATCTGTTGTGACATTATACATTGTACCCATCGCAATAAAGTGGTGTGTGGGTGTCGAAAAATACAAATCTTATTCAATTGTACCATGATGAATTTTAGTTCTGTAAACTTATCGGTAGTTGTATGATTGATATGTTTGGGAAATATGAGTGAAAAAATTGAGTACATTGGGTAATTTATGTGGTTGGGGGAAATTAATATCCTCAAATCTAGTGGAATTATTTAGTTCATGTGCAGATATTTGTTCCACCCTCAGTTCTATTCGATAATTTCTCATACATTTTTCTGCCAAACTAGATCAGACAATAATAAATTTTTGTGACTCTTTTTGTTTTTGAAATAATTTCACCATATTATATATATCATTATATGGTTTAGTCTTCTCGAAAAATGTTCGAGGAGAGACTCCAAATCCTAATCCTTTAATGTGACCATATTGTTCTTGTTTATACAAAGGTACTGAAATTCTATTTTCATTTGTTATGGTTGCTACTAATTCTTGTGTCTTATCTATATATAAAAATAAGAACATATATATATAAATGTATTTGTAATATTGTTATAAATAATAACAAATTTACATTATTTCATATTTACACGTGTTTAACATATTTCTTTTTTTTATTTTCATCAACAATTTTACCCTCCTTAATTAAATGAGCCACCTTCCACATCACGTGACATGAGATGGATGTGGATTCATATTATAATTCATCAATGTACATATAAAAAAATAATATATATTGTTTCATATCAAATAATTAGAAATTTATTGTTTATATAAAATATATACCAAATTCTTCTATAATGAAGCGTACCACATCCTTGATTTGCGATATTGGTACATTGGTTTTGATGAACATGTTCCTTCAAAAATATTTGGATGTTTTATAAATTAAAAATCTTGAATCTAGTTATATAAAATAAATAATGTAAAATAATATATTATTATCTAAAATTCACATGAAATTATTCATCATTGTGGAGATTGATGAAATAATTCCATATTTCCATATTTTTAATGTGTTCATAACTAAATTGAGGGTGGGGAGTTACATTACTCTCAGCATCCTAATGATGTAACTTCAGTTGAAGTTTCAAGGAGCCTCTATGGAATTTTATAGTGGCCATGAAGACAAATTTATTATGAAATATTCTAAATTAAATGAACTATGCAATTAACAATGAACATTAAATCAATGTTTAATTATAGAATTTTCTTGGTATAATTGAGAAAGTATATAAAAAAATACCCATTATATCCTTCCAAATGACATTATTTATTAAAATTTTTAAGTGGGACTCAGAATCAATATAATTAGGTACATCAATCATGTTGAGAAATTAAACAACTCATGAACATTGCCTGGTTGGGATCAATAGGTTTGCAGTGTTAACTCCAAAAATTATCATATTTTATAGCCTAACTTATTAAGTTGATAATTTTATTAAATACAATGTTTTTGTGTATTTATTTTCTCATCAAAATGATTTTCATATCCTTATTATCTATAGTTTCATTATCAAAAAATGGTTCTTCCTGGGGATTGGAAACACCGTTTTTCGAAGAAGACCTTTTCCACATTAGTATTAAAAATTTTAATTTGTCTGGAATAACTACAACCTAAATAAAAAAAATGGTTTTGAGATTAGTTTCATGCAAGCTCTATTGAAAAATTAATTAAATCGTTAACTCCATATCGATAATATTTTTTCAAACAACTATTGTGAATCCATATTGAATGGAATGATTAATTGAATTTAACACCATCATCATACTCGTTTACTCCTTCTTTACCTATGTTTCTTGAACTACTCTGAGAAGTAGTCATCCCATACTTGGTACTATTCACCATTTTGGATGGATAATAATTAGAGTAGTTCATGAATGAGAGAAAATATGGTGGATGATTCTCTAGAAACAAAATTCAATAATAATTGTTTCTGATATAATGTTTTTGAGTAAGATATTTTTCTACATAAAAAATTTTAAATTGGAAAATATTAACTTATTATTTCAAATATTATCTATAAATGATAAAAGGTCCCTGGAACTTCCAGAGTAACTTCAAATAATTCTAATTGAGCTTCAATGACAATAATATATGTAACATGTACTTTTACCTCACCTATATGTAAAATATAAGAGCTATACATCCATTGAGGTTCTTGTGTATGGTGTGAGTATAAAAATGAACAACTAAATACTAGAAGGACCCCTAAAATATAAAACAACACATATTTTTGAGTATATGATCAATAGTGTAAAACTAAATATTCCCATGTATTTCAATTCATTCTGTACTAACCATTAAACCATTATAATCAATTTTACCAAATTCCTTAGATAGGTACCATTAGATTTGAACTCAGAACCATAACATTCAATACTATCTTTTAGGGATAACCATCACATCAACTTATTGAATCCAAATCATGAAATATATTTTATATAGATGTTTTTATTATGATGTGAATTTGAAACATGGGAAAATCATAACATAATAGGTTCTCTAAAGAATGAACACCACAATGGGTTCCACAATACATTAGTTAAACATAACTTTTGAAAAACCATGAAAATGAAAAAACAATAAAAGATTTGTTACATATCCCTCAATGTAACACTATCTAATTTTCTGACATGTCTATTGTAACACACATTCTAACATACCACAGATATCCCTCATATAATACCCATCATTTTTTAATATATGATACAAATTATTTTTATCACATCTACATATGTATTTATGGTATAAAAATATTGTAATACTACATTATATGGTATATTAAAAATAATTTCAAAGAATGATAGGTGAATATTTTGAAGAAAATATTATAGGAAATGATTTATTAAAATTTATTAAAAATAGTTATATATTATATTTAGTAAAATTATTTTCTAGAAACATTACTCTAGAGAAACAAATTAATATACGATTAAACACCAAATAGTAGTCAAACAGTTGGTAAAGAAAATGTATAAAATATATAAATAATGACACACTATATAAAATTAATAAATGTTTTCAATTTTCTAAAATCATAATGTCTATAAAAAATTATTTATAAAATTGTATTGGGTGATTTTATAATATAAAGATTATGAATACCGTACTTTTGAATGGTTACAATAAAATAATTTGAATAATATATTTGTCCTATTAATATATATAGAATATGGACCAATCCATCTTGAAAATAAAATATCCAACTCATATATTAAAAATATATCTAATCTGGTATTGAAAAAATAAAATTTATTTTTCAAATAATAAATCTTGATAATCACTTAAATAATTTTATTTTAGCATGTAAAATATTTCAAATTTGATTATCATTATAGATATCCAATGTTTTCTGAAATATGAAATAAATATGTCTTAGAACATATTATTTTTAAAAAATATTTTCATTTTATATATACTATAAACCCACTCTGATTAAAAAATTACCTAAATGAAATTTTAATTATGTCTTTTATACTATTACATTTCAAAAATATAATTCACTTTCGATCACAAAATACCATAAAAACAATTTTATCCCACCAAACACTTTTCTAGTTGACCACCTTGAATTTATCAACTCATTTATGGTAAAAATTAACACAGACATAAATATAATATAATTGTGTTATGAAGAACTAATGTTTTAATATTTCACACAGGTTTAACTTGTCACCATTAATAGTTATTTTTTGTGGAATATCATCATCTCATCATTCAATAATATATTCTACATGTGAAATTATTTTTAGATTTATATTTATATGGGATTTGAACATCAAAAAATAATAAAGTAAAATAAAATACACATTAACCAACTTAAAATTGAATCATTTTTTAAATAGGAACATATTCTATTTATTCATCCAACTTCATCACTTATGTGACACTAATCATATAATAATAATTAATTAAAAATATGCTCCTATCATTTTATGAAAATCTATAAAGATGATTTTCTTACGAGATACAAATATATTCATAATTTATCTAATTATATTAAACATTTTACATCTTCATGAGCATTCCATACAATGGAAAAAAGATTCAAATAATGAATATACAAACAATATATAAGGTAATAAGAAATAATAATAAAAATATCCGGAAAATGGACATCAGTTTCAAAAGTAGATGGAGATGTTATTCCTAGTGGTCACATATGAAGATAAAGGGATATTACTGAGTAGGGGAGGAATTTTATAAGTATAGGTATGTAAGAGAGAGATAGATAGAGACATTGGGAGATTCAATGTAGGGGTATTCATTGTTTTGAACAATGAAGAAACACAAACATTAGAACCCAGGAAAGTAATCAACGAGAGATGAAAAGGGAAAAAATAAAACAACACAGATTATAGCCTAGAATTTTCTAAGAGGTTATTGAAGTGCAACACTGATAGTTGGGGTGTTCAATGAGGGATTGAGAATCACATCAAAATGAGTCACGGTTAGGGTTTTTTAAACAAATTGAGGACACTTTTATCAGTGCCTGCATAAAAAATCATAGTTAATGATCTCTTTTTATCAATGCTAAATTGAAACTCATGGATAAAATCCATTTATTCAGTGTTTTTAGTGTTGATAATGAAAAGGATTTATAAGCGCTAAAAATAGTTCATAAATGGAACCTGTATTAGTGTTAAATATTTAGTGCTAATAAAATATTTATAATTATAATTGTAAGAAAACGTAAATAAATTAATATAATTATATAGTTGTTTATTATAATTTTATAATTATTTTTCTATAGAATAATTTATTTATAATAATATTAATATATTTTCTAATTAATTTTATGTTATTATTTAAAAAAATATCTTAATTTCAGAAATATAGTAAATATACATTTATAAATATATTTATAATTTCATTAATACATTTTATAAACTATTTTATTTTATTATTTATAATAATAAAATCAATAATTTCATAAATATAGTATATATATAGTAATTAATATATTAATAATTATTAATATATTTATATCATTATATATATTTATATATTTATATATATTTAATAAATATATCTAAATATAAATATAGTAAACATATACATTATTAAAATATATTTATTATTGTTTTATAAATATAATTGTATATATACTTATATCCATATATATATTTAAATCACTATATAAAAATATATATTTCATAATTATATAGAAATATAAATATATTCATTATTTAAAAGTATTTATTATAATATTCTAATTAATTATTTATAAATATATGGAAAAAAATTTCAAAAAATAATATTTCTTTATTTATATAATTATATATATGTAGTCCTGAGTGTGTTGCTCAATGGCAGTTCCTCCTGTGGGTGTTGGTGAGGTCTCAAGTTCATGTTCTTCTGTGTATATCCTTGCATTGTATGTTGATTTATTTTCTCTGTAATGTATACCCATTTCCGATTAAGATAAGGCCTTGTATTTAACTTACACACAAAAACACACATATGTATATATATGTATAAAAAATATATATAGAAATATAAACATCAAATATTCATTTCTAAAAAATGTATTATAATTTTATAATTAATATAAATATATATAATTATTTATTTATAATTATTTAAATTCCTTCTAAAAACAATATTTAGTTATTTATAAAATAATAAATATATAAATTTATAAATATATAAAATATACACTAATAATTATATTAACTTATAAATTTTTATTTAAACATATATTTGTATATTATTATGTAATATACAATCTTAAATACATGCATTTTAAAAATTGGTGAAATTGAAAAATTAAAAATGTGTAAACATAAAAAATATTGATAAAATAGATATGTGTATTTAATTAAATATAAATTATTAAAATATACGGATATATATATTGAAGTAAAAGGCCAGATGGATCAATTTAGGTATAAAATAAAACTGAATATTCCTATTCCACTAGTGTTGTAGCTGCCCATTTCGATGGTGACTATTCTTTACATAAATGGAAAGTTGATCCTTCAATGAATTTTTGTTGCAATGCAAGGTAGAAATATTAGAGGTATAATTGATATATCACATCATTTTGAAAGTGCAGGGGAAAAAGGACACTAGAGAATGTGTTAGATCATCTTCAACATTCACAACTCTTATAAAACATTCCCTAAAATTTATTACAAAAAACATGTTTCTTATGGTTGTCTTTGGAAGTAGTGAAGAGGAAACAAAATGTAGTGATCATGGGCTTGATGCTAAAGTGATGATGGAGAACAGTGATGATCAATCCTCATATGATTTTGGTGGTCCATTGACACATGTCAAATCATTTTGAAGAGAAAATCATATTTGATATTGAGAAAGATATGACACTCATCCTCGTATGAGTACTAGGTCTACAACCATTTGATTTCTATTAGTTTTTGTAGAAAAATTTTATGTGTGTATGTTCCCACTCTTTATGAACTTTTAATTAATAAATAACCCTTTAATAATCAATATTATCAAATAAATAATATATATAGAATATACTAATTCATTTTTATTAATAAATTTTTCATTAATTAGTTTTTAAATAAATTTATAATTTATTTATTAATTAATTTTTCTTAATTTTGACAATTTATTAATTAATTTATTAATTTTTATAATATATTAATTTTATACATATATTTTTTAAATATACTATTTATAAATATTTATAATAATTTTATATGTATATTAAATGCATTTATTTTTATCAATAATTACATAGTTAAAAAATGTTTACTATTTTTCATTGCTTACTCATTTTTATGTTTAATTAGTTTAATTGTTTCATTTTATTCATTTTACAAGTCTTTATATTAAATATATAATATTTCGTAATTTTTATAAATAATATATATATATGCATATTCAATTTATTCACTTTTTATAAAAAATTATATAATTAATAAAACTGTTAATAATTATTTTAAATTATATTTTTTTATTATTTCATTTTATTTTGGAATTGGATTTTTATCTACAATTTCCATCAACACTTCAGTTCTAATTATATTTTTATTATCATAATTAGAAATTTTTTCAACTCGGTTCACATCTTCATTCTTATTAACGGGTCTCCCAAGGGGTACTTTAACTGCACTAGTGGTGTCATAAAAGGTGACCCCCTCTCTACCATTCTGTTATATATAATGGAGTATTATTTAATAAAACATCTCATTTATCCAATTCAGCAAGGGAAAATTAAACCTACCCATTCTTCTAGGAACATTACTACTCCCACACACCTCTAGTATGTAGATAACATTATACTTTTCTAACAAACAGGTACATGAAATATTAAAAAATCATAAGGCTTCTCAAGCTCATTAGGAAGAGATATTGGGTCAAGCCATTAGTTTGAAAAAAATACTTTATTTTCTTTTTAAAGTGGTTCCCTACACACAGAAAAGTCACCATTATTAATGATCTAGATAAATAACAATGTTCCCTCGTATTCAGCTACCTTGGTGTTCCTAGTTATTTTAGACAGACCTAAATGTGGTAATTTCTAATAAAATGTCGTCCAAATTACAAATAAATTTTCCCCAGGGAATGGAACATCACAATCTATACAAGGAAGAATATTTCTTGTCCAATCCAATATTGTCTTTAACATGGTTTACTCTTCAATGGATTACAAATGGTGTATTGGCCTCTGTAAAATATTTAATGTCTATATGAAATATTTTGTGTTTAGTTGAATCACTCTTGAAAAAAAACTAGGAAATATACCATGGTATAACTATTTTAATCCATTAACCAAAAGTTTTCTTGGTATCAAATACCATAAAATAGTCAATAGTTCTTTTCAAGATATATATTCTAGGAATTTCCTCAATAAAGTCTCAATTCTCCTTACATTTCTTAAAAATATGTTTAATTCCCTGGTGATGAAAGGTTACCTGAACTATATAGACTCATCCATCTCACCTCCCATTAAGAAATATTTCGCCAACATCAGTTGAAATTATATATTGATGGTTATAGAAGATTATTTTATGATCTATTGGTTAGGTAGTTGGACTGGATCTCCTCCGATTCAGACAGGTGATTCCAATAATTAACAAGAGCACACAATTTCTTCTATTAATGATATATTAAATTATTATAGTCTTGATCATCCTAATAATGATAATAATGTCATTTATAATTGTCCCTTTTCTAAAACAGATAATTTTAAATTTTGGGATCCAACTTACAATAGAATGATTGAATCTAAAGCCTTTACATCCACTAATATTGAAATTTATTTATTGTGTTTTCCTGGATAATTTTTTTTGAGAAGGATTGGATAAAACCATTAATATTCATTATTACATGGAGAATTTCTCACAACATGGTTCCCAATGATACGAGTCTCCACTATTTTGGGGTCTAAATTTTCTCTAAATATAGTCTATGAAATATCTATAGAGAATAAACTAACTATATTATTCTTCAATATTATACTCCAATTGCTCTTTGGAAATATATTATTGTTCACTTTGATTTCATATTATTACCTTTCAATTCAATTAGATCAAAATTTTAGCAATGATCTACTTCATATCACTATCATTTGATCAAGAAAATTTTTATGGATGTTATTTCTGAGCTCCAATATTGGTTTGGTCTGAAATATATTCTTATTTACATCATAATAGATCATTCAGTATACATGTCGCTCAGATGAGGATTTGTGCGGCCATTTTTAAAGGTGCTTTGAATCACCAGGGGCACTTCAACAACTCTATATTAGATTTCATAATCCTGTGGCACCATGATGTTGAATGTCTAAACATCCATCCTCCACCAAAATTTTATGTATTTTCAAAACCATCTCTATTAGACTAGGTAAATGTGAATTTTGGTGGTTCCCCTAAAGGTATCTCGGGTCTCTCGAGATGCTGACTGATGTACAGGGTCCACCTTCAGAAGGTTCTTGGTTACTTATGCGAAACATGTGGATTTTCCATGTCATTGGAGTCATAAAATGATGAGTGTTATAGATTCAATTATCATAAAAAATGATGTATAAATATTTGGATTGAATTGTACTCTACCAACATCATTCATGATCTTGAAAATATCATGGTACAACTTTCTTGGATTCTCACAACTCGATGGATGGATTTACTTCTCCCTCACATGGTGATCAATCATATCATAAGACATGTGGTTTGTGATGTGAACATGGTTGCAGATGGGCTCACCAATAAGGAGATCAACTATGAAATAAACTATTTTGAGAAAATTTTAATAGATTTAAACCCACTTAATAAAAATTATTGTAAAATATCGCATATTTTAGACTTTTGGAACCATTATTTTATTTAATTAAAATTCCATTGTTTTTTGACCAAGAAACCGCCCTTTAAAAAATATTTAGGACCATTATTAATGATAAAATAGAATTTCCAAATGGTACCATTTATTAAAGATAAAAATTAAGTGATGGTAATGTGAAACATTATCATAACTACATAAAATTATAGAAAAAATATATATTTTACCATCTCTACATAAATGCGCTAACAATGGTCAATATTTTCTTCACTTTTTTCTATCACTGATAAAGGACAATGTTATTAAGGGAATATTTATTAGTAGTGTATATTCCCATAAACACCATGTGGGTAGATTCCATTGAGGCGACCATATTTCTTGTCTAATTTGAGTTCAATGTAACTGCTGATTTTTTCATTAAAGGAGAAGATACACACATATCATTAATGGAGTACACTCCACTAAATTTAGGTTTCCTATTATCATAATACATTTCTAATCAGTATTTGTAAACCCTTTTAGTTTCACTTTATCTTCCTTATTATATAGAAAAAAATTTATAGATACTTGAGAAGTATATTATGATTCTCACATATGAATAAATATTTGATTTTATTGGATTAGACTAAAATCCGGCATCAAGATTGACATAAAATCTTTTTAAATCCTAAAAGTAGTAAAATATAGAAGTATTCCTCTACACTACCAATGAAATTTCTTATTCAAAAATTTTCTTCATTTTCCATTCCAACTATTATTCCTAATTGAATTGGGGAAGATACTTCTATTTAATCCACAATTTCAAACTTTTAAAAAAAATATTTAGAAAGTTTCTTGAATGAAATATATAAAATATTAACAACTCAAGTGAATTTTAGTTTGAGGGATTATTACATTTCCCAAAGAAAGATAATTTTAATTTTCATGTTTATTTAAGTTGAAAAATGATTTCAGATGTTCCCCTTATCACTAGAAAATTTAAAATTAGCAACACATTCTATAATAAAAATTTTTAAATGATGATTATTTTTATGTATAGAATATTTTCATCCTTCCAATATTTTAACTCCATGGTTCATAAATAACTATATTGATTAACGTAACAAGATGTTGGATATTTTTTAGGCCATAGAAAGCCATTTATAAAAATTACATACTCTACTTCCATTATAAACAAGTATAAATCCCTTAGTATATTCTATATATAGTTCTTCAAATAAATCCCCTTTTAGAAATATTGATTTTAAATTCATTTGAATGATTTTGATTTTTATTTTTGGAACTATTAATAGAATTATTATGATAGTTTTTTGAATCAATAAGAGGGAAATGACTCATAAAAATGAATACATCTAATTTGGGAGTTTTTATTGCATATAAGTCTTTCATTATTTCAATAAAAATTCTAATTCAAATTTATATTGTTCTAGAAACCTCTTTTTGTTCAAATAATATTTTTATCTTAGGTTATTGGAATAAGATATCATAAATCATTGTTTAATTTCTGATCAAACTCATTATTTAATTATTGGATCTACTACTATGGATTAAAATTCACTTCAACACTTTTTTGTTTAATTATATAGAGATAAATGGTATGTTTGGTTCCAAATATTATTCTTCTGGTTTGTATTCAAATATTCTAGTCCCCAATGACAATATCAGTGCATATATGATTTATTTTCCTTGACCCTAAACCTATAAAATTCAGTTTTACTACTTCATCTATTTTTTAATAAAAATATTCCAAGTCCTCTAAAAAACTAAACAATTTAAACGTTTTTAATATTGATGATCATCCTCTTTATCCTCCATGATTGGAATTTCTATATATTTTTAATTTTCAAAACAATAACATCACTATAATCCATGATCGTCTCTAAACACTTGTAGTAATAGATTTAGGTACTCACTATTGATATTATGAAGCATATGTTTCAAATAATTCCAACTATAGTGATATCCTTCAAACAAAAGATTATTGATATGTATTTCGTACTAAGTATAGTTATTTAAATATCAATAAGGCCTCTAATTTTATATTAATATACCCCATTTTCATGAGGTGTGTATGGAGAATTGAACTAATGTCTGATACAGATTTTTCTATGTACTCATAGATGTATCTATAGTAATTTCATTTACCATTATATGATCTCAACCACATTAAAGGATGAATATATTTTAATCATGCCTCTAAATGATTTAAAATCCATCTAGGTCCTCTGAAATTTGTTACATGAACATGATATATGTTATTTTAGTAAAATTATTAGTGAAAGTGATGAAATATGTATATACACTTACTGACTTCATTTTTATTGACCTATAAACATCATATTTTATTAGATCTAATGGTTTCAGGGTATTAATATGAACACATTTGTGTTTTTAGACTTTCTCTTATATTAATGTTTTTAAATTTATAATAATGACTTATTTTAAGATAGGAATGTTTCTCACAATCTCTTATTTTATTAACTTCATAATATTATTTTAACCATGATAATCAATCCTTCTATGTTATATGTAATATTAATCAGTTATCTTTAGGTAAAATTTTATACTCCCTGTAATATTTGATTCATATTTCCTTGATTACGTACAAACATAGAGATAATAAGTAATGTTTCATATCTCTTTACACTGTATCCAGTTTTTTGGAAATATAAATTTATTTTCATTAAAAATAATTATAAAAACAATAATAGAGTATTATTCAATAAATAAATAATTTGAGAGTCACTAGGATTGATATAATTTTCAAGAAATTTACATTTTTAGTATCTTTAATTTCAGGATTGATTTCTTCAACAAACATAAAAACACTCCTTCTTACATCTCTAAATCATTTAGGTTCATAAATTCTATATTGATGTGAGTGGGAAACCCATTATCCATTTTCAATGGATTGTTAGTCTTCCTTTCAATGAATATGGATTTGACAATAGTATCCCATTTGATTTGATTTTAAATAACTATATATTTTTAATGGTGACTAAATTGGTCTGGTGTAAATTTATTACATTCACATGAAATGTGTTCTTTATGAACATATCTTCCATAAGAATCTATCCAACATTAAAATGTACATATTATTTAAATTTTATTTTTTAGGTCGATGATTTTTGTAACTATTGTCCAATTGTTCCATTTATATCTACATTAATTCATGTTATAAGATTAATCTCAAAAGAGTAGTTTTGTACCAACAGTTTCATGGAGTGACCAAGAGCGCAAAATCTCTTTATTTTTTATTTTAAATATTATAATTTTATAAAAATAATATACTTTTATGGAGGTATATCTATTATTTGTATCTGGAATGCAATGATTTGTTTTCACCCAATCCTATGTAAGTCTTCTTTGTTTAATTATTGAGATTATTTGGGATATTTCATTAGGATTTATATATTTATAAATGGGAGTATATATTAGATTTTCTTAGGCACTTATAGAATTATGGTCACTTTTTTCCCATCAGATTCTTGTGAGAAGATAAAATCCTTCTAATATTGACTCTTAAAAATTTCTTTTATCTTATATTCATCATTTTGAGAAATTCTTTAACATGTTATTTACAAACTATATAATTATACACTACTATTATGTACTTTTTTAAGGAAAGTCATTCCAAATCTCACATTTTTTCAATCTCAATAAATTTTCACATTAAGTCATCCATGTTTATAGAAATAAAAATAATAGTGGTTGTATTATCATTGATATTTTTATTATTATTTTAGTTTTAATGTTTAATCCTTTTCATTTATTAAACCAGGTCATCTTTCGGAATTTGAGTTTTTTTATTATCAGGTATTTTATTTAAATGTTATTTATTATCACCCCACATATAAATTTATTATGATAACTTATTGAATACCATTTTTAATGTATATTTATTAGCAGATTCATATTATTCAGATAATTATAATTAATTTACCTATAAATCATATTTAATGAATCACACATATTTATATCCTTATATTTTAGGATCTTTTGAGAATATTTGACATCTCTCTTGTCTTCAATTTTTCTCTCATCACTATCACAAGTCCCTTATTTATCTAATATGAAGATTTCTTTGAAAAAAATGTGTGTAATTTTTGTCCCATTCAACTGTGATTAAATATTAATTTTCAAACATAATTTTTATAAGGAAACAGTAATAGTTAAATTTTATTCATCTTATTTTTTGAACTTCATTGGAAAACTGGATGAAAATTGACCAACTTACCCACAACTAAAGAATTTAAAGGAAACCTTACTTTATACACACCTTTTACTTAGGTGAAATTTATTATCCTAAGAGAACACATCTATGTATAATCTTCCATTTTCTCTTATTCATTTTAAAAAAAATTACCATGTTCAATTTTCAAATACATGGGATATTAAAATGAAATGTATTTATCTTTTTCTCCTTTTCATTTAGAGAATTTATTATTATCATCTTATAATTAATAATTTTATTGTTAAATTAATCCATATTTAATTAATCATGATATTTTTTTACAAGTATTAAATCATCGAACCCGATTTTTCCTGGTGAATTCTCAAGATTTTGTTAAACACAGTAGGATCATCAATATTTAGATCAAATTCAGTAATGGAAATTACAATAATATGAATTCTTGTAATAAGATTCATTTAGAGATTTAATTGACATTAATATTATATATTTATATTAATATTAATAAATTTACACAATATCTATTATTATATTCATTCTCAATTTATAAATGATATGATGTTTTTTCAAAAATATAATTAATACATTTAACCCCATAACATTAGTAAATAATTTCTCAGAAAATGATGAAAGTGGGGAAATCATATACATAGAATCCATTTACATATTCTTCTTGTTAATTTAATATTATGAATAAATATTATTTTACATTGTGGATCCTTAAAGAGATTCATTATGAACATTAATCTATGGGGAAATTTTTCATAATTATCTCCTTTTATAAGTGATATTTTTTTTTCTATGCAAGGTTGGAACTACTTTACGGTTAATTTATTTTTGATGTTTCACTATAAACCAACAAGTGATCATCAAGGGAAATCCATTCTATAATACTAATTGAAATGATCCCATATAAATTTATTAAAAGTGGAAGAGGTTGGGGGGTGAATCTGTGTTTCTACTATTTTTCAAAAACTTTTTTCACCTTATTTGTATTATATAATAATATTATCATGAAAAATAATATTGAATAATTATTAAAATAGAATATATTTTTGAATGATATTTTCCTCCATAATGGAATACTACATTTCTATTATACGATGGATTTTATGACACTCAAAAATAATAATTTATTGTTATCAAAAAAAGTTATTATAAAATCTATGATCGTGTACATTATATAAGTTTTTGGAACATACCATTGTAGTAAAAACACAATCATTATGAGTAGAAAATAATAATTCTAAAATGATAAATAAATAATGAGATAAAAAAAGATTATGTATTCACAAAATTTGAATCATACTCTTCTTCTAACCACAAATCTCTTTATCAACTATTCATTCTTCTTAGGAATCAGATTTACCATTCTTCATCTTCCTGTTTATTTTCAAAACTCTCACACATAGTTCCAAATTTGATTCTTTATATTTTCACTATTTTCCCTTCCTCCAAATTTATATTCACACAATATTCTCATGTATATTTTTTATATATGAAAATATTGAACATTATGGAATTGAAGTAGCATATTTTTCAAAATTAATCTCATAAAAAATTCATGTTTATGTCACAATTTAAAATATAATTAGGATTTGGATTATTTCCCACATGCTATATTTGAATTCCATTACATTTAAATTATCATAAAAATTTACTACACCAAATTCTACTCACATTTAATCATTTACATTTATGCATTCAATATTTCCATGGGGATCACTACTTTTTGTGGTGGGGAGCCCCTTAGCATGAATCACAATTCACATAAGTTATTGTAATGTTAATTACATGAATATAATATAACAAGAATAATAATAATAAATTTACATATGTATAAAAGTTATTCTCATGGAACTCGTCGATTTCTCATTCTTATATTCATATTTTCTTTTCCGATAGTTCTGGATTTGTGTTTTAATAATGTATCAATCTTATAAATTTCATATATTATAAAATTCCATATATTTTATACTATGTTCTCTAATATAGATTTTTTTCTTATTAGAGCACATATCTTAAGAATAAGACATCATACTTTGAATTGTCATATGATTAACTAGATATATTATATTTCACTATATCCTATTAATACATGTCATCATAAAAAAAGATCATATCTTATAAAATGTTCTAATTTTGTATAATTATGAAAATCATGAAAGAATATACGTGATATGAGCTTTCATTTTAGAGAAAATATTTAATATATGAAATTATTTTTATATGATTTTTCTATTAAATGATCCCATTCGTACAATAATCTCTATTTAATCAAAAAATTCAAATCCATTTTTATAATTATAGGGATTATTCAATTAATCATGTTAGATTTATTCTATTCTACTAAGAATTGTTCTTTGATGTCCCATTGATCAAAATTCTCCAATTCTATTTAAAAATTGTTATAAACAGCACATCCAAATCTTACTTGTAGTTATTATCTTGAGAATAAAAACATTAATTGTTATACATAACAAGTATAAAAAAATAACATAATCTTTAGGATGATAAATTGTATCACCCAAAATTTTTCATCACAATGAACAATGTTTTTGAAATTTTCATAGAAATTTTATATTATTTGAAATATGATTTTTCGATATAGATTCATTACCATATTATATGTACTTTTCCTCAAGATAAATGAATTTATCATCAAATTAGATCTAACCCTTGAAATAGACCATCTTACAATCCTGATAGATGAAATTTGTTGATAAAACAATAATCTTAAGTTCAAAATTTTTTTATCTAGAACACAATTGAATAATTATTCGTTTATTACATTTAAAATTAATCTCAATACATTATATCCACGTAGTTTTGAAGCTAAAAAATCTCGATGTTGATCAAATTTTGTAAATATAAAATCTATAATGTTTCATACATTGACTACTAATGTAATTTTATGTTTCTAAAATTCTTTTTCCATTTCCATTTATCAGGATTTCTTTCATTAATATTATAATAACTAATGAAAAAAATTTAAAAAGATATAGATAAAGTTCTATTGTTTTCATAGAGCATACTGTATATGAATCAAATGTTGTTTTCATACCCTTATTTCGTATCATATGAAATATTTTAGTCAAATGTTTCTCACAAAGAACCATTATGGAAACACATATTTTCATAGCGTTATGTGATTATTTAGATCTGTTGTCTTAAATATTTATCATTTTGACTTCATAAACTATATATTTTATATTGTTAATAAATTTATCTACTTAAATTAATTTCACTATACCTTCCCATTATCTCTTTATCTTCTCAATTAGATATTCATTTTTTATTCATTTTTTAAAATAATTTCAAAGATCATTCACTATTTTAAGTATTATTTATATTTGTGATTTGTTTAATTTAATAGTAATTTTTTTTTTCATTGAATATAGGTATTTTTATTTCTTCACTTTTCTCATCACATTATGAACATTAAATCTTTTTCCATGGATTACTATTTTATGGAGTGTTTTTATTAAATGATAAAAAATATGATCCATGGATTCCATATCATGGATATTCTTATACACATACATTTTATTAGTAATTTCCATATCTAATGAAAATTAATCTATATAAAACTATGTATTCTATTCCTATAAACCCTAGATGAACTAGATTATTTATGTCACAACATAAAATCATATCTTTTTAAAATAATATTTAATTTAATGGTAAAAATCCTCAAGTGCCATTATCACCACATAGTCTTCATAATCAGAACCTGACTCTTCATGAGGAAAATTATATAAATATATGATTTAAAAATTACTTCTTATACGACATTACACTACAAATGTATCCTCTATTTCAATCTTTATTGATGAGAACTACAAAATCATAATATATCTTATTTTTATTCTATTTTTCAATGTATTGGAAGATGAAGCCTTTATATTCTCATTGTAAAATATCTGAATTATTTACATATAAATTAATATATTAAAATATCAATAAAACTGGAAAGAAATAGGTAAAATATGGGGTAGATAATGGATTTAAAACTCCTTATGATTCCAATTTGATCTTGTAGCCAAACTGCGAGGTGGGTTAATCAATGTTTTTCTAAATTATATTTCAAATAAATAATTCAAAAATATTAATCTATTCCAATAAATTGTTATCATACATATCAATCAACCTATTCAAATCATGTATAATGAAATAATAAAGGGTTGTAGTGGATAATATTTTTACAAGTTATCCGCTAGATTTGGGTAACTACATATTTTATATTTTGAGGTTGAATCACATATATAGGTTCTTAGATTATATGCTAAAATGAATATATATGGGGAAGGTATTATCCTTTACCCCTGATGCTTTCTCCTAATTTATTCAGAGTCTCTTGACAAGTCTCTATATTGGATCCCTATAATTTAGAATAAAATAGTAGATGTCCTTTTTGAACAAGATATTTTTCATCACTCGAGGATATCAAAAATTCAAATGATAAGGTTTCATTACACAATAAATAACCTTAAAACCCAATTTTTAATTTGATCCAGTTACATGCAATTAGAAATATTCCTTAACATCATAATAAAGAGTACTTGGATTGACAGGGACCCCATTATTTACTATTTCGAATGTACAATCAATCCTTCTTCAGATAAACAATTGAAGAATCCATACATTATACAAAGGATAAATAACATTAGAGTTTTCATACTAGTCACATAAATTATTCCCCTACATTATTATTTTAGGATAATGTTATCCAGTAGTAGTATATCCTTAAACATTCAAACTCTCAATATTTATTAATCCATTACTCCTTTAGTGTAAAATATAATTAGATTTTGTTCTCCAGAGTATATTATTTTTTTTAAAATAATTATATTTTAAACGTAATATTTCATTAAGATATATCATTTTATTATCATTTTTTATATTAAATATCTTATAAAAAAGATTATGTGTGTATTTTTCATATTTTAAACATGAAAACATGCATGTATTACATTGTGCGACCTTCATTATTTTTAATCTACCTAAAATTATATCTCAAGAAACACATATATTTTATTTTCATAAATGGATTAAAATATATTTACATGAAAATCTAGAACTAATTCATTACGATACTCTTAGATATATCCACATGAATACTCTTTATATATTCTCTTCCCTATTAATAATTTTCTTCTTTAAACCAACATCATTCTCTTATTAAATTTCATCCAAAAAATTAATATTTCTATAATCAATGAATATATTCTCAAATGTATTGATAGTTTTGGTATAAAATATACTATAATATATGATCATGTAAACTATCAAAATGGTGAACCTTGATACATTTAATATCATATCACAACGGAATGACTCAAATCTTTTGTTATCACTTACCAATAACATGTTTTGATACGTTCAACCTCGTAGAATAATCTTATTATTCTGAAATACCCTATCAATTTTATCTATATTTGTGACTAAATAATTAATGTATCCCAATTTTTTTCATTTAGTAAAAAAACTACATCATAAATTTTCAATATCTTCTAGAAATCCAAATTGGAAATTTTGTACAAATAATTCATTATTTCAGGAACAATGTCAATATATAAACTCCATGTGATATTTTGGGACAATATAATTATTATGACATTTAATCAAATTAATTATATCACAATAAGTGTTATTATTATGTATAAATCATCTAAAAAAGTTATTTTTTGTAACTATTGTTACCTAGGTAGTCATTCTGAGATACCTTTGCACCATTTGGATTCATTATTACATGTCCTCTACATTACTATAGGACAACACTTAATCCACTAGATTTAATCTGACAAAGTTAATCGAGCATTTCGAATTATTCTAATACTATAATTAAAACATATTTATTTATTATTTCATTTATTCAATGACTTAATAATTTGTAGGTTCTCACATTGCCTGGTAATTGTATAATCGGATAAAAACATCATTAAATTAACTCTTTCACTTTTAATTCAAATAAAAATAATCATTTATAATAAATAATCAATCCTGATATATTGATAACATATCTTAATCCATATTTACACATCCCAATATACTGAGCACTGCATTATAATTTCATTATTATTCGATAATATTTTTCAGTGAATGTTAAAAGTTTAACACACCGTATATGTATTCAATTTTTTGTTTGTTGGTGAATCATAAAAACATTGATAAATCATCATTATTATCATCTCAATATTACTTCAATTATAGTTTTTAATTAGTTATAAATTAAATATTCCAACATTCTCTTAAATTAATACCTCAATTTTATCTATATCTATATATAACTTCAAAATCATGAATATTTATTCGTGTCAAAAACAAAAGGATGAATTCTCAATAAAAAATAATTATATTTATTCATAACCACGTACATTTTTCTTTTCAACATATGTATATACCACCTCAAATTAATCTCAACCTATATATCTAGTTTTTCAAAGGACTATGACCTCAGCATCATCTTCCATCTTTTCTAAATATTTGTTTCTACTTTATTATGCATAAAATTTAGCAGATTGAATGATCATCATCATTATTGATATGTTATTGAAAATAAATACCAGACACATAATATATTATAAACATCAACTGATAAATGGAAAGTCCCTATGGATTTAATTTGCATTGACTATACACAAATTCCATTATTTTAATATCATATTATAGATAGATTCAATTCTAAGGGAAGAAATATTTTTGACCCCTACCTCATTTAAGAGTTATCCCTATTTTAATTGATATACAATAAACTGTGCCTAATGTCAACCACCATGAGAAACAATAGACCACCAATAATCAATATCAAAAATCCTCTAAATGTTTCATAGTTCCAAAAAAATAATCACTACCCACATTTAATTTAGGCATTTTTATTATTAATTTATTAACCTAGATATATTCATGATAAATCCCACTTAGAAACACTAACCCATTATATCCTCTTACATTGATTTTTAAATCATCATCAAAATTCCCTTAAACCTAAAAAAACAATAAAAAACTCTAATTCCACTTCGCTGACCAATTTCATCATAATATAATAAAGAAAAGATGAATTGAATGTAATTTCCTATAACCAATAAATTAATTCACAACCATTTTTTAACCATTCCACAAATCAAACAGAATCCAAACAAAATGTTACCATTAATGTGTTTTGATTTTGGAGGAAACACAATAATTATTTATAACAATTTTATACCATTTTAGATGAACATTAAATATATATCATAATTATACACAACCAATAACAATAATTATTCAGTATATTTAGAGAATAAAAAATAATCATCTTATTTAGTGAATGATCTTGAAAATCTGTAGCTTATTCTTTCTTTTATTAAACACAAATTGCATATACCATACATAAATCATTTCTTAATAACCTTGGAAAATTAAAACCTAAGAATGAGTAAGGTTGTATTCTAATTAAGTGTTAATATATGAGATATATATCAATGATAATAATGTATAATTACATGAGAATATGTGTATCCAAAAATAATCATAACATATGAATTTCATAGAACATTAGGTAAAAATATTAGTCACGAGTGATGATATATTAATTTTTTATAAAAAATATTTAATTCTCAAGTGTGCATAATCATTAAAAATATACTGTGATACATGTGTATATATCATAAGTATAAGATAAATGTCAATTTAATTCACTTATTCTTATAAAATAATTTACTTACTAAAGGCTCAAATCCAAGAATACTTTTTAAAAAAACATAGAATAGTGGAATGGGTTTAAGACATATTCTATTATTTATCTATTCGTGGTTGACATCAATGAATATTATAGTGGACATTATTTCTCACCAAACTGGCTTCAATATGCATCCAAGACCATTTTATCTTATGGGATATCAATATTCACCTTATTAATTGGAGAGATATATAATTCCCAACCCACAAAAATCATAATTAAAACCACACATAAGTGTTAAATAATATTATCAAATTAATAATCAATTCATTGTAGCATAACCCATGAAATTTAAATGGGTTACATAATGATTTCATCATAACGTAGTTAACATGTGAAAAAATGGGGATTTATAAAATAATTCTCAATGTATCAGCATTATAATACATATAGAGAAATAAATTCAATGAAATGATAAAGAAATATCACTATAGATGCAGAAAAAAATTAATGATGTTTATACTGATGGAAAATGACTTTTAAAATATCATCTAATTTTTTTTTGAAAATAGTGAAAATATTATTTTATTTTGGAATCATTAAAAACTAAAAACAATTATAATATTTAGAGGAGTATTTTATTTGAAAATATCCATGGAATATTTTAAACTAGGATTAAAAAATAATAGTTGATATGGTAGAGGGAAAATCTATTCATGTCATACATTAAAAGAGAACATTATTGCCACCTTTTTATAATAAGTCAAAATTGAGTATTACATAAAAAATGAAAAGATTCATCTAAATCATTTTTATGGATATTAAAATATAGTAAATATTATGTTTATAAAAAAATTTCTTCATATTAAAATTCTCATAAATCATTTTGAATAAAATGGATATTGAGGAAAAATATTCCAATCCTAAAAAAGAAGAAATATGGCTGGAATTTCTTAAAAATAAATTCCTAATACTATTATGTAGAAAATATAGAGAAGTGGTAAAAAAATTATTAAATATTATTAAATAATAATATAAAATGAAAATATATTTGGTTTAAATTAAATGTATTAGGAAATATTCTTTAATATAAATTTAACATGGGTAATCCTGAAAATAAATGAAATCTAGACATCCACCATCACCACATGTAATTTTTTAAATAATAAACACATTAAAAGTTATAAAAATAAATGAAAACATAAATACTATAAATATAAATATATTAATGAAATGAAATATTAATTTGAATTTATATACTTCATCTGAACAGAAATAGAATTATAAATATTATAATTAATCAAAAAAATAATATTATGTTATAGAGCCCACATAGTTTTTTTGATATCAAAATAAAAACATAATAATTGGGATAAATAGGAATTTTTTGGTAAATCAAAATAATTTTTTATAAAAATAATCAAAATATACATTCATGGTCATTATATACACCACTCAAAAGAATCAAGTGGTTGATATTTCATATGTCTCACAAAAATAAAATAGAGATGTGAAACACTTACCTTAGGCACCATATATCTTATTATATATTGAATAAAATTATTTAAATAATATAGTCATTATAAATTTATTTACAAAAAAAATTAAAATACAACCTACTATATATCAATCGCTTAAAATTTAAAAATACCATTTTTTAATAATTGTTTATTTAAATCATTTTGCTTCTAAAAAATGATGTATTTTCCATGCATGTTTCTATTCAAAAGATCCTATAATTACATGTTTTTTATGGTTTCTTAATCTACATCGTCAAAATAATTTCATAAGTGTAATATTATTTTAAATTTTATCCACTTTTATTTCAATCCATATTGGGTGGTTATGAAAAATGAGGTAAATAACTTCATAAAGATTGTAGTCCATACATAAAAATTAGTGATGTTTCTTTTTTTAATTTATTTTACCGAAGAAAGTTAAAATATTATTTCACATTCATAGAATCACGATAATATGATTAATATCATATATATAATTTAAATATATACACATGATTATAGATGTAAATTGGAATAGAAAAATTAATGACAGCACTATATAGTGGTAGTTTTCCACATGTATGCATGAGTGTCATTATCTTGTTACAATATATGGTAAAGAGATAGAAATTTGATATAATATTGAATTAAAAAATGTATCTATATTTTAAATATAATAATTAAATACTGTAAACATTTTTATATATCTTTTTGGTCATGTTCAATATGAAAAAAACATGAAAAATATTTCTAGGAACATAAGCATATTCGTAGAATATTCTAATTTAAAAAGAACATTAAGAATTATTGGATGGTTAATTTTGGATAAAGAAACCTAAAATAAATTTAAAAGGATGTTTTAAGAGTATTTTTATAGATATTAGGTGATGTAAATGTCACAATGGGTCATAATATGTCTGAACACGATGTTCCATTTTATACATGAGGTTGGTTTCAAACATGTAAATATTCAAAACATAAAAATATAATAATGTGACTCTCATGATAATCTAACACCAAATTTAAAAATCATCTAATATAATGAGTTTAAGGTTGAGATATAATTAAAAAATCCAAATCATACATTTTTTGTTATATTTTATACTTTATATCTTAACATAACCCCACTTTTAACGCATTAGTAATTTTTTATGATAAAAGTATTTCCACCATGATTACCATTAACTATGTACAAAAATTAATTTTAACATTTAAAATAATATTAATTATGATGATTCCAAATATAGAATCCATTTTATAAGAATAAATTCTTATAAGTGGTAAAAATTAATTCTTAAATGTTCTCAAAATACAAGTAAAATGTAGTTTTAAGAAAATAGTATTTTATGCATGAAAATGACGTAATTCTCTTTACATTAATTATAACATAGATTAAATGAATTCTAAAAAATTTTATTGAATAAAGTATCTACACATTACATTATAATAAATTATAAATAGTGATTAATTTAATTCTCTAAAATCAGAATATATTGTGAATATAAATATTTTTTTCTATAGAATGAGTCTTTTTATGTTAAAATGATTTCTAATTTACTTATATCCAATTTATGATCAACTAAAGAATAATTTTTCTTTTTTTATAATTTCATCCAAAATATATATTATCAAAAACATTATTTTTTAGTGCTCGAAATACAAAATTTGTAAAACATAAAATATTTTGAAAAATATAATTTTTAACATAAATTGATATCATTTAAAGTAATTAAAAATGAGTATTTATTTCATTGGAATTAATAATTAAATTTTCATTAGGGGGAAATTCTATTCAAAATTTTTAACCATTTAGTTAGACCAATCGAAACCTTGTAATCCAACAACTAGGTCATAACAGTCACAATTATTAATAATTTTTAAAATTTTATTATGGTTTTTAGGCATTGTTTTTTATATATAGTAATAAATAAATATGATATTATTTATTTAAATATATATATCATAAAATCTCAAGGTATTACATTGTACAACCCATTTAATAATTTATCCCATTACCGTTTGATACTCTAATGTAAACAAATTATGATAATTCTATCTCATCATATCCCAAAGTTACCATATAAATTCATCAATTTTTTCATTACTAGAAAACTCAAAATATTTGAGTGATCATATTTTGGAACAAACTCTCTCCTTCGTCCCAAATATCAACTAGTTTTTCATCATACGAGTTATCATCCAATAAATGGAGCAAACATTGAGTTCTGTATATGTGAATGATCATGTATATAATATTTCATGTGATATAAATAAAAAACATCATGAAAATTAGTTGGGTTTAATGGAAGAACTAAGGTATACGATATCGTCATTATATGATCATGAATCTGAATGGGACTGATAAATTTAGGGCATAGATTTACCTTCTTCTTAATATCATAATCATCTTCCAAGGAGATATTTATAGGAATTACTGGTATCCAAATTCTTGTTCTATATTTCCCCGATGATAGTAAACGTAAATTTTCTTGAAAGTCATTGTCGCCCTAATATGCTACTGATTGGATTTAAACATGTCTTCAATTTCCCCAGATAGATTAGATACCTATATATTTTTTTCTAGATTCATCCAATTACATTTGAATTATTCACTTCCTTCCATAGTGGGAATCATAATGGGTGTTATAAATGTTTGAGTGATAGCTCTTATTTTAAAATAATTTAACATGTGGATGTCTTTAATCAATACCACTATAGAAAAATTTATAAAAATATTTATTCATACCTCGTATGTTTTTATTGGTCCTCCAAAAATAAACCATAATATGGGGATGAAATGAAGTGGTAATTTCAAATTACATACTCCAAGATTATTGAGAAATTCTCTAGAAGTTCAAGGTAATCCTTGTATTCTGTTTTGATATAATTAAATATATAACCCCATGAATCCTTACCACATCAATAATTTATTTCCTAAAAATTTGAACAACAGAAATATATTTTGAAATATTAATTAAATGTTATGATTTCAAAATACAATAGACTACAATAAAAATATAATTACAGAGTTTTTAATTTTGGGTGAGTTTTGTAGTGAAATATATAGTTCTGTTTTCACATTTCCATTATGATGTGGATAATTGTGTTGTAATCCTCTTAGGAATATATCTTTCAACCTTAACATTCTTATATACTAAAAGATGAGATAAAAAACTTACAATATATTATTTAATGTGGTGTGACTAAAAATACCTTTCCAGATCTTTATACAACATATTACATTCCCTATGAAAAAAGAATGATAAAATACTGCCATCATCTTAAAAATACTTCTACAAATATGGTATGAATGGGACACAGAATTACATCCTAAATATTATCATTCAATGAAAATAATGTATGACCTTATGTAAAATTCTTCACATTCTATTGTATATCCATATCATCCTTATACACCTATGTAATCCTCACATGGATTGATTATTGAACATTCTTCTAATAAATATTTGATATGTTACCTTTCCTCTAGATTTCAAGACTCATATTATACAATTACATAATTATCGGTACCATTACAACCCTTATCATTGAAAATCTATCATGGTACTTCTAGAATAGAGAATCATTCATCATTTTCACAATGAAAAGGTGACTGTTTATTGAGTTGTCATAATATTTAATCAACTCAAACCATTTCCTTTTGTGCATATTTAACTCTTTCTATGTGAATATATAATTGATCATTTTATGATTTTCATATGTATCAAACCATTCACAATAGTGTCAGTGAAACCATATATACATGTTTTGGTATCTAATGAACTATTTTTGTTAAATACCTACTATTAATAGGTTGTAAAACCCATAAAATGAATGTAATTTCCATTAGAGTTTCATGTTATTCTTTTACATATATATGATCATTGTTTGATTTAGAATATAAAATAAGTCTTAAATTCCACAAAAAGTTTATATGGGATCTATAAGAAGTAGGAATATCCAAGAATAATATATAATTAAAAGTTACAATAAATTGTAATCAAATATGCATAGAAACAACATTCTCAAAAACATCTATTTGAGTGGATCTGTACACTAGAGTTGAAATTATCATTCAATAAATTTTTTTAATTTTAAATACACGTATTTTCATCACAAGGGTGGGTGGATATTTTTTGTTATTATCATACACTCTTGGTATAAACTAATGGGTTTAATAAGGCCAAAATAATGAAAATACATGTTCTTTTTTGGATGATTAGTGCATCTTACCCCACTTCTTTTTTCCTGACCCACTTTAGTTGTTGTGTTTGAAATTGATTCCCCCTATTCCATTTGTAATTGGATTTGACAATTCAGAAAATTGTTGGTAACCCCCATATTATGTAATCTATATGAATAATTCCCAATCTTCCCACATTTAGATGATAAGACTCTCAATGTTAATATAAGATGGACATTGTTTCCGTTCATTTCCATTACTAAATAATTCTATTTCTGTCACTATTTTTCTATATTATTACCCTCTATTACACATATAAAACATATCCAATTTCCATTAATATATTATGATATGTTATTATACCCATATTTGTGACATGTTGGAAGTTGAATCTTCTTTTCTCCATTGTCTTTATAAACTCAACATTCTTGAAAATGCATTTTCTATTGTTTTAAATTTCAACATGGTTCTAGTTATTAATTAGAATTTGATACATTTGATTAAGAATGACCAAAATTAATTTTATTATAGGTCCTATTAAATATGTTTTCCCTTAAGTGAGATCATTTTATAGGCCATCACACTCACTATTCATACAATTACTCCTGGTTCTATCCACTATATAAAATGAAAATTGTTCATCTGAGTTTTAAACATAAGTAATCAGAGTTTGGAATAATAATTTATTAAAATCATTTTATGCAGCCCTAATTTATTCTATCGTCTTTCAACCCATGAAACATTAATTTCTTTTCAAATCACTATGGATTAACATAGGTTGTAATAGATTCTATCATCTAATTCACAATAATGTCTCATATATATAATGTAAAAAAATGAATATTGTAACATCCCAGGTAAATAAAGAATATTAACTTTTCATATTTATTAATATTTGTGAATAAAATATTTATATTACTTTAAATGGAACACTATACTCGATGGCGTACCCAATACACAACAATGAGTTTCTTTGAAATCTTACGTTGCACTCTAAAAATAAAATAATATTATTTTAAATGGTAGTTAATGCCTAACTGTTTTATTGGTGGGATTGAATAGAAATAACTAAAATATTATTATATATGTTTTTTCAATGTTTTTACATTTATCCAATAAAATATGAAGGCTTAAAATAAGAAAAGTATTCAATTTTAAGCATAAATACTATAAAATTCACTAAAAGGTTGATTTATCACCTTTTGATGGTGAACCCTTTTTAATATAGTTTTGGTCAATCTTATACATTCTATTGGACCAAAAAAAAAATTTATTTAGAATTGGGACATCAAAATTTAATTTGTGTAATTTTTTGGTATTTTTTCGATAAAGTTCATTTTTTTAATGAATATTGAAAAAATATTGTATTTTAATTCAAAACCTAGTTTTAGTAAAATTTATTTATATGATTATATTATCTTTTTAATTGATTTTAAGGTTAAATTATAATATATTTTTACCATTTAATCCAATAGTGGTCATTGGAATTAATTTCACTTCGAAATTGGACTTAAACTAGTGTCAATCTTTTGATATATATTATTTCATAAAAACACGCAATTTGTTATGAAAACATGAATTAATTATTAAATTAATTAATTCAACTTATATGATTTGGATTTTTTAAAATATATATAATTTTGGAATTTGGAATATCAAATATACCTTAGGGTGAATTTTTGGTATTTTTCTAAAAAACATCATTTTTTGATGAATAGTGAGACCACTAAGTGGTAGTTAAAAAACTGATTTTTCATTTAAATGAAATTTTACCACCACTGTGATTTGAATTTCAAAAATATGACATACATGGTTTTCATTAGGATGTAAAATTTGGTTCAGTGGGATGAAAATATTTTTTGGTGAATAGTAACTTTTATGTTTTATTAATCGCGATTAAAGGTAATTTGGGTAATTTAAGGTAAAGATAATGTTATAATGATATGAAATGACCATGAAACATGTACCAACATTATTGGATGAGTCTTGGATAACCATGAAAATCCATTGGTCAACTTGGGGACCCCATAAAGACACATTGGTAGGAAAATGACTTTAATAACTTTGTATTTAAAGTAAAAATTAAAATGCCACAAACATGTATTTTTTTTCTAAACCAATTTTTACATGGGGTTATACAAGTAATATTTATGATTATAAATATTCATTATAAAGATAAAAAGTTTTCCTACATCATGATATTTGTTATATAATTTTAGACATTAAATTAATTCATTTATGTATGACACTATAATGATGTAGTGATTACCTCATAAATGAACGATTTAAATAAAATGAGAAGATAGGGTAAAATATAAGTCATAAACATGTCAATAACCTATTTTAAGGGTGGATTTAGATACCTTGTCACCTTATCCTCGAAATATATCCTTTTGGGACCTTTAAAATCAGAAAATCATTTTATAATAAAGTAATATTTTATAACTTTCCATGAGTGCCCCTTCTCTTCTCTTATAAAAGGCCCCCACCTCTACCACCTTACCCACACCCCTTAGGCCATTGGCTCGGCCAAAATATACTCCGTTTATCTCTACACATCCCTATCTTCAATCTAGAAGCCTTACCTTAGGCATAAAGATCTTCATGAAGGCCTTTTTGTTCAAACCAAAGTGAGTTACCCGATTTAAAGGTAATGTCATCTCTTATGTTCTTTTGTTTTATTTTTCTTCTCCATCCCCCTAAACTATTTTTATTAATTTCTTTTGTAACAACACTAGTATATAAAATATACTACGATGTTTTTATGATAATTATTCGAGATACAGTTAGAAACACTTCCGTCTAATGGTTAATGAACATACTATTTCCATTGGTGGTGAATTATTGTCTCACAAAACAGTGATTGTTCTATCATCTCACACAACCTCTCATGGTGGCCATTATGATGGAACTAGTTTTATATGATATATATTATAATTATTTCCTCTCTATGATTCTTTATTTTATATTTAAAACATACCTTTAAGATTTTCATGCTGTGAAAATGTGATAATTTCATATGAGGATGTGCGGACTACCGCCCCCTCAAGTGATGTGACTCGTTCATGCAATACATGGAATGTATAAAGAATGAAATTAATGAACATATGTTACCTATATAAGATATATATTATACTGGAATTATAATATATATATATATCTCATTTAGTTTTAATTCCATTAAATATTAAATTGAAATGAAAGTAGCGTTCATGAGTACGTACCGCTTACCGTCTCCATGAACGGTGCATTTCATCTCTTACATTTAAATGTTATGTAATATTATAAATTAAATTATATACTGGATATATATGATATATATTATATCTAAATCATGAATATAATTCTGGATATAATGTATATTCTACCACATGAACAACTTGTAATTATAACATGTTTATTTTTGACTCAAGTACCAATAATGGACAAAACGACAGCTATTAACTTAAATAATTACATAATGTTCATAACCGGGTAATAAGTGATATAAAAGGAATAATAAACTTGTAAAAGGTTCTTATGAAATTAGAAATTAACTATAGTTTATTATTCAGGAAATATAAAGAAAGGAACAAGACAAGTCAGACTTGAGGTAAGGGATCCGACCTCCCTCTTTGTTTTTCATGTACCCTCTTTTATGTCATTTCATTTATGCTCCATGTTTGTATGTTGAAGGATGTTATTTTATATTAACCATACTGTGAATTTTATTTTAATATGATGAGATAACCCCTATAACTCTCATCAATTCAATTTTATAATTTTTATGTGGCGTCGTTAGGCTGCAGAATTTTCGTAAGGGATCCTACCTCTCTCTTTCTTTTTAAGTACTCTCTTTTATGTGATTTCTTTTAAGCTCCTATTTATTAGTTGGGGGATGTTATTTTATAATCCTATTACTTTAATTTCTATGTTAATATGATGAGATACCCTACTTTATTTCATCAATCCATTTTTTGGATGTTTTAAGTGGTGCCATTAGGCTGCTGAGTTTTCATAAGGGGTTTTTCATCTCCCTTTTATTCTCATGATATTTATGCTACATTTTCCACCATTTCCTTTGAGTGGTATATAAACTACCTATTATTCTACTCTTTGTGTAATATAAATTTTTTATAAGTATTTACATCAATGTTGTGTAGTTTTCTTTCATGGGGTGTAAGTTTTGAATGTTAACCAAATCGGTAAGGGAACCTTTCACCCTCCTCTTTTTAATATACTTATTTTGTTAGGTCATTTAATTTACATATTCTTATGTTGGGATATGTTATTAAATATCCTTATTTATGTTAATGATATGTACAAGTGATGATATACCCTTCTTATCTCTCATCATCACATTTTCAGAATTTTAAGGTGACGTCATTAGGCGATGGAATTTTTGTAGGGGAACTTCTCAACCCAATTTCAATTCTTTGGGTTAAACCTCTACTTATTGATTATGTTGTGCTATAAATATGTGTTAATGACCTATTATTGTTTTACACTGAGTATCCACATATATTTGGTGTATTTATATTTGTCACACATAATTATGTCATTCCTTTATCCTTGCTCTAATGGCATGATCCTTGATTGGGATTACATTACAATTTCTTCTCATTGAGATATTTCTTAATAATATGCACTTTTATTCTTTTATAAAGTGTATATACATCCCCTTTGACATTACATATCCATATTATGTCTATAGTAAAGTAATTTAAATGTTTTGAAAATGGTCTAATTTCATGTGGCTTAGAATTTAAAAGTTCAAAATGGAAAAGGACTCTTTTATTAAAACATTGTTTTAATTGGTTTTACAGATTTATTCTTTTAAACATTTATCATCCATGTCCTTGCTTTAAAAATGGTTTTAAGGATTTATTTATATGGACATGAATGTTTTAAAACCCTTTCAAAAGTTTCTAAGTGGTATGGGAAACTTTGATTCTAAAATCTCTTTTAAATGTATTCTTTTAATATTTTCAAAGTATAAAGTGATTTATCTGTCATAGAGTTTTAATGATTTTATTATATGTTTTTATTTATGATAATATCATGATGTGATATCTTGTGATTTAAATGTGGAAATTTTATATTTCATTTATGCATGTTTTAAGTGTTATGATTATGTTATGGTTCTTGGGAAATGTTTATGAAATTGGGTGGTTCCGTGATAAACTAATGGCGGGTGAGCCCGAGATATCTCTCTAATTCATTCGGTAACGTGAAGGGGTTAAACATTGGGGTTTCTATGAAGAGATTTAGGGAATATTTTGTGATGGGTATTCCAAACGTAACCATGAAGGTTACTCCTTAAGTAAGAATGTTATGAATGCCTCATGTTACTTTTATGTCTTATGATTTCTATGATTTATTCATGATTTGACGAGGTATGTTAAAATGCTTATGTTATATGATTAAAGTATGATTTCATACAAGGAATAATGTTTTCATTTTGTACTTTTATATCCCTTACTGAGATTTTTATTCTCATCCCAAGATATTGAAATGTTTTTCACATGTTAATGGAAAGGTACATGATGTGAAGATAGTGTCAAAGAAGTATCAAGAAAGAATCCATGTTTTATTTTAAATGTGTTTCCATTAATGGGAAAAATTAGCACTATCTTTTATGTAACCACTTTGTTTAAATGTGGAATGTAATGCATGATTTATGATCTAATTATCTAAAACTATAAACCTAAAAAGATCCTCAACCTGTATTATTGAAATAACTCAAGATTGAGTAATGTTTAAGGATGTGGCCTTATAAATATCTTCTAGTATTTTCAAACTAGTAGTGTAGTTTGGCTACAATCATGCACTAGGTGAGGATCTAGTTACAAAACTAATATTTTAATAGTTATTATCCCCCCAAGAATGTGATCCAGATCCTTCTTCCACATGTTTATATGAATAAATTGATTTAATTTGTTGGGAAATAAATAATTTGACACTTAGAAAACATTAGTAAGTAATCTTAAACACAGATATACAAATAGGGTTTTCACTAAAAAATTATTATCTAAATATCCTTAAATAACAAAACCCTAATCTAATACAAACCGAGGTGACAAAATATTTTCATGCAAAAATATTTCATCATATTATAATAATAATAAATATATCTCATAATTATTGATTCCCAAAACCATAAAGGATTTGTGTATTCAGATTGTAGATACACAATCAACTATTTTTATAATTGATCTTCAGTATCTCCAACAATATTCTTCTCAAATACCCATCTTATTAGACATAACCTTCTTATAAACATTCTTAATAACCTAGAGAAATGGTGACATAAAAATTCATGTGTTCAGATCATTAAAACTGGTATACATAGTTGATATCAATAAATGATCTAAATTGAAAAAAATATATTCATTAGGATTTTAGAACAAGATAACTACTTATGAACATCATATCCTGCCAGTTAAATATCTATACTCATCAGCAATGACATAGGTAATTACCAAAAAAATATAATTTTGAAAACCTTGAATTTTGGTTATATATATTTCTAAATTATTGACTTGTTTTATAGAATGTTACATAAGAAAAACTGAACCACAATGAACCACCAAAATGTATAAAAACAATAAAATTAGATTGTATATTTTTTGGGTAAAAATAGAGATAAAATATATTTGGAATAAATGTATATATAAAAATAATGTTCACTATTTGAAAATTGTTTTTGTGATCACAAAAATATTTTTATTATTTTTATGATTTTTATGTTTAATAATATAATTTTTCAATATAAAATTGATTAGTATAATTTTGACACAATTTTGGAAGGAACTACTTGTGAGATGAGTAACCACTAGCGTTGATCAGTGCCATCCCAAGTCACCATTTGGTTGAATAACCACTAGAGTTTCCTCATTGTTCACAAGAGTCACCATCACTATTGTTATCAATATGAATGAATTGAATCTAATGGATATATTATACAATTTAATATAGAGAATTTTTTAATGATTCTTATTATAAATTTGGTAGAGATTTAATAATGTTTATGTCAATCCACTAGTATGAGTAATAGTTTATCCAAATGATTATTCATGTATGCAGCTATTAAATGAATTAGAGAACCCCAAATTCAATAACATGTAGAGAGATACATATAAATAAAAAACTATTTACATATAAGCATTAAATGAACTAAAATCATATTATAAGAACCAAAAAGAGATGTTCTATATTGCACGTCATACATGATGATTCCTTACTAGTATAAAAAAGTACCAGATTGAATCTCATTAAACATTCAGTTAATTTTGATATATATGAAAAATAATTTCCAAAAACTATATATTACTGATATTTTTAGGAACGTGACTAAATCTCATGTTTGGTCTACATAATAGGATTTACAATCTTCATAGAACATGATATCGGGAAAAAATATATTATTTATTGTTGGATCGAATAGTTGATATAAAAGTCTATTAGATGGAACAATACAAGAGGGGGGGTGAATTGTAGGTTTAAAAACCTTTGAGTTTTAGAAACAAAGAGATTAGTTTAAAAGATCTTAAACTAATACAAATACAAACACCCACAATTGTATTGAATGTAAAAGGTATGATGTATTGTAATACTATTGTAAAGTAAAACAATTGTATTCAAGGTGAACACAATAATCAGAGTAATACAAAAATGAATGGTTCTACCTTTAAAAGCGTATAGAACCAATTGATACAATATGTAAAAGAATGATTGTAATTGAAACAATTACAATTGAATATGTAAAAGAAGAAAGGAAACAATACAATTCCTTTCTAATACAAACAGCGGAAATGTAAAAGTAATACAATTCTTTTAACCCAAAGAGAAGGGTTATCCTTTCACCTAGGATAAAAAGGTCTGTCTCACCAACACCTTGGTGAGCCCTCGATACGATGATCGGCACGTCCGTCTGCCTATCCCCGGCAGCCCTCGATACGATGATCGGCTCGTCTGTCTGCCTATCCCCGGCAGCCCTCGATTTTGCAGGTAATCGGCACCTCTGTCTTTCAATTACTTGAAAGCCCTCGATACGATGATCGGACGCACAAGGCTGATGAGAGAAGTCACAGCGTCTCTCTCTAGAATCTTCGTAGTTCACAGAATCTCTTCGTTCATCAGTTTGCTCATCGTTCTTCTCAGCTTCAAATGACCTCCTATTTATAGGCCTCGGGTTCCAACGGTCATATTGCCTCCAACGGTCAAATTGAAACAGAAAACACGACATCGTTTTGATTAGTATATAACTAACTCAACGACATCGTTTTGTTAGGATAAGAGATATAGAAAATGTAAAACATGAGTACGATTCATATGCAGAGAGAGTTTTTTTTTAACAAAGTACCAAAACAAAAAATAATCATTTGAATAACAGTCAGTACGATACGATCGACAGAGTCAGTACGATACGTTAGACAGAGTCAGTACGATACGTTTGACAGAGTCAGTACGATACGTTTGACAGAGTCAGTACGATACGTTTTGGTCGGTACGATCAGTCATCGTACGATACGATAGACACAACTTGTTATTTACAAACATATGATAGAATACATTTGAGATTTTCAAATCATGACAGAATATATTTGTGATTTCCAAAACATGATGTAAAAGCCAAAAGAAGACTTTTGACTTAACAATCTCCCCCTTTTTGGAAAGCACAAACACACAAAGTAAATGAAACAAGAAATACTTATCTCCCCCTGAGTTATTGAAAACTCTTCTGAATAAGAAATTGAATACAACTAACTCCCCCTTAGGTATTGACTTTCCCAAGGATTGTATTCATAGATTTTCCTTAAGAGTATTGTATTGCATTCTCCCCCTTTGTAAAACAATCTTTGCTTTGTAAATATTCTCCCCCTTTGTGATTTACAAAAAGAAAGGAGTAACCTCGAATTGTCTGAAAGAGTTAGTGAAGTAATACAAGACAATGGATAAAAGAGGTTTATAAGAGTTATTACAACACAAACAAGTTTCAAAAGAAACAAATACAACAATCATTTTCCTCTTTCCTTCTCTTTCTTTATAAGCTCATGAAGCACAGCTTTCATCTTCTTGATCTCCTTCTTGTCTTCAGAAATTGATTCACCTTGAGTTTTGAGGAGCTCTTGTTGATCCGCAAAAATCTGATCTTGATTTCTGATGGTTTCCTCCTGGACTCTGATTACCTCTTCAAGAGTATCAATTCTGCTTTGCAGAGTCTTGTTATCCTTGGCCAACTCAGAATTTTGTTTCTTCAGTAAAACCATTTCATCTTTGAAAGATGAAACCTTCGAAAAATCAGATTGGAAAGCATTCATTCTTTCTTGCAAGTCTTTCACTGAAGGGACATCGGCTCTTTGAGAGGATAAAAGATTCAGCCTTTCAACTGTTTCTTTATCAAGCTTGTTGAAAGCGATTGCAAGATCATTTGATAACCTTCTTATGTCTTCAATAGCAATCTCATGGTCATTGATTGAGCTCTCTGTTTTGTACGACCACTTAGTCATCTTATTACATGCCTTCTTATGAACAGCTGAGCTTTCTGAAAGAACTTTTAAATCGGCTTCAACAGATAAAACTTTCTTCCTCAACTCTTTCACAGATCCAAACTTCTTTCTCTGATTTTCAGTGATAAAATCAATCTTTCCTTCCAGCCTCGGGAAATAAGGAATTGTTTTCTCCATTCTCCTCAAAACATGAACAATGTAATCACTCTTCTTGAGAGAGATTGTATTCTCTGAATCAGTATCATCATCGTACGATGCTAGTTGATACGATCTGCTCGATTCAACAACAGGCTGTTTCCCTTTTACCTTTACTTTCTGCTTTCTTTCTTCTTCTACTCTATCACTGATGACAACAATTTTATCAGTCTGAGAAGATTGAGTATCTTCCTTTTCTTTAGATGACATCCTGTTCGGTGACCTTTCCTGATCGGCGTGAGGAGTTTGTTGAACTCCTTCGCTCAGCTTTTGAAGTGATTCCTCTTTACTCTTCTTTGAACTTTGAAGATATTCTAAAAGAAAATCCTCTTCTTCTTCCACTTCTTCCATCACTTGTTTCCCTTTCTCTTTCTCAGGCAAACTCTGTACGATAGGCTCTTGATGGACTTCCACGGTTAGTTGAGCACTAGCATCTTCAACTGCTTTCAAGACTTTAGAAATATCAAAGTCCTGAGCCTTCCTTTTCAAAAGAGACTTCTTTTTCTTTTCAGCTTGAAGGGTTTCTTCTACCCTTATCCTTTCTGCAAAGGCCTCAGCAGGGTCAAGTCCAAACTTCGGATCACCCTCTTTTCTCTGTTCCTTGTCCTTTCTCCACTTTGCAACAACTTCTTTGCTGTACTTCGGCTTCTTCTTTGGCTTTGAACTAGTCTGCGGATCAGACTTTCGAGTAACACCGGCCGATTGATTGTCCTTGGCAGGCATAGGTGCCGATTGATTTTCAGGCAATTCAGCTTCTTCATCTCTGACAAAAAGTTTTGAATTCGAATCAAAACAAACATTCAGCTTCTTCATCGTACTCTTATTAATGAAAGACGGCCACAAATCCATAGGTTTTCCTTTCAAAGGAATATTACAGAACTTCATACTCTCAAGAATGAATTTTGTGAGGATGGCCGGATACATTATTATCTGGGATTTAATCCCTCCTTTCTTGACATTCTTGATTGTTTCAAAGATATATCCCATGAGATTTACCTTTCTCATATTCACAAGGTAGTCAAGCATAAAGACATCAGAGACTTTAAGGGTTTCTCTATCCCCTTTCCTTGGAACAAGGAAACCTTTCATCCATAGAGTGACAAACCTATTGTCTGGTGAAAGATGATAAACTTTCCTTTTTCCCTCATTAACAACAAACAAAGACTTTTCAGCATTTTCTCTATTGAAAGTACCAACTTCCTCTGGAAGTTTGTGAGATGGGCAGAATGCATCACCTTCTATAGAAACATTTAGAAAATGCGCCGCTTGTTTCACAGACATAGATAACTTCCTATCGTACACAGCGAAGTTAATATTCATATCCTTGTCAAAAGAAACGGTTTTGTAGAATTGACACACTTCATCAAACAGAACTGGATCTTGAGTATCAGGCTTTTCCACACATAGATGTTCCCATCCTTGAAACAAAATAATCCTCTTGATCGTGGAATCGTACGTATCAAAGAATTCTCGGGATACTAACCTTTCTCTGTGAAAGTCTTTCTCAGTAAAGGTCTTTGAAGACATATCAGCGGGAGTGTTGGCAGAAGATTGAGACATAAAGATGATGCCGATTGAGAAGATCGTACGATTGATTATAGCCGGTTGAACAGAGCTTCGCCTCAAATCCTTGGACAAACGATGTGGGTTTGGGGAGGGGAGGGGGGTATTTATAGGCAAAAAGATATGACGGTTGATCTTCTACGGTCAGGATTAAAGAAAAGCAGATCAACGGTTAGAAATAAAAGAATAATAAAGAAAAAAAATGAAAAAGAATACCTGTCGAAGATCGTAAGGTGATTGCTGGTTTTGGTGACATTACGATGGAAAACAATCTCAATACTATCATCGGTCGATTCAAAAATTATTGAATGATACGATGGAAAAGAATTTCAATACCATCATCGGTCGATTCAAAAAAAAATTTGAATGGTACGATGGAAAAGAATTTCAATACCATCATCGGTCGATTCAAAAAAAAAAATTTGAATGGTACGATGGAAAAGAATTTCAATACCATCATCGGTCGATTCAAATAAAATTTGAATGGTACGATGGAAAAGAATTTCAATACGATAAACAGAAAAAAAATTGAAATAGTCAATACGATAAACAGAAAAATTGAAATAGTCAATACGATAAACAGAAAAATTGAAATAGTCAATACGATAAACAGAAAAATTGAAATAGTCAATACGATAAACAGAAAAATTGAAATAGTCAATACGATAAACAGAAAAATTGAAATAGTTAAATATCAGAAACATAAAGACATAAAGAAATGTCCTCCCCCTTTCTACGAGGAGTTTCTTATTATTAGGAGAGATGTAAAACAGGAAGTAGATATGAATGATTATTTTAATGTAATCATTCCTAGCTTCTGTTTTATAAATTCAAATCTATCGGAAGGTAAAGATTTTGTAAAAATATCAGCAAGTTGTTCTTGCGTTCCGATGAATTGTAAAACAATATCTCCTTTTTGTGTGTGATCCCTAAGAAAGTGATGCCTAACATCTATGTGTTTTGCACGAGAGTGATGTGCTGGGTTTTTACTAAGAGCTATGGCACTTGTATTATCACAAAGAATTTGAGTTTTGGAGAAACTCAAACCATAGTCAGTGAGTGTGTGCTGCATCCACAATACTTGAGCACAACAACTTCCAGCTGCTACATATTCAGCTTCAGCAGTGGAGAGTGCTACAGAGTGTTGTTTCTTGCAGGACCAAGAAACCAAAGAATCTCCTAAGAAATGACATGTTCCAGATGTACTTTTTCTATCCATTCTACAACCACCAAAGTCAGCATCTGAAAAACATTTTAAAACAAAATCATTTCCAGAAGAGTAGAAAAGACCTAAATCCATAGTGTCTTTTAAATACCGAAAGATTCTCTTTACGGCTTTTAAGTGAGACTCTTTTGGATTAGATTGAAATCTTGCACATAAGCATACAGAAAACATTAAGTCAGGTCGACTAGCTGTCAAGTATAGCAAACTCCCTATCATACCTCTAAAAATTGTTTGATCTACTGGTTTTCCAGTTTCATCAAGATCAAGAGTATTTGAGGTACTAATTGGAGTGCTAATACTTTTAGTTTTGTCAAATCCATACTTTTTGAGTAAGTCTTTAATATACTTATGTTGGGATATATAAGTTCCTTCTGGTTTTTGAGAAATTTGAAAACCTAAAAAGAATGTTAACTCACCCATCATACTCATTTCAAACTCAGATTTCATTAATTTAGCAAAAGACTAGGTTAAAGATTTCTGAGTTGATCCAAATATGATGTCATCAACATAGATTTGGACAACCAAAACATTTTTGTTTTCCATTTTGATAAAAAGAGTTGGATCTGCTGTACCTTTTGTATAATTGTTTTGTAAAAGAAATCCTGTAAGTCTATCATACCATGCTCTAGGGGCTTGTTTAAGACCATATAGAGCCTTGGTAAGTTTAAAAACATGATCAGGATGTTTTGGGTCTTGAAAACCAGGAGGTTGTTCGACAAAAACTTCTTCTTGAACAAAACCATTTAAAAAAGCACATTTGACATCCATTTGAAATAGTTTGAAATTGAAGTATGCTGCGAAGGCTAATAGAATACGGATAGATTCTAGTCTAGCTACAGGAGCATATGTTTCTTCATAGTCTATTCCCTCTTGTTGATTATAGCCTTTAGCAACAAGTCTTGCTTTATTTCTTACAATGATTCCATTTTCATCACACTTGTTTCTGAAAACCCATTTTACACCAATTACAGTTGTTTCTTTAGGTCTCTCAACTAAAGTCCAGACTTGATTCCTTTCAAATTCATTTAGTTCATCCTGCATTGCTTTAATCCAATCATCATCACCTAAGGCCTCACTTGGACTTTTAGGTTCAAATTGGGAAAGAAAAGCAAGATGTTCTATTTCATTTCTTAAGGAATTTCTGGTCCTTACAGGTTGATTTATATCACCAATGATGTTATCACTGGGATGACTCCTAAGAAACAATTGATTTGGGTTTTGTAAAACCTGTTCTTCAACATATGGTAGAAAATCTTCTGTGGTAAATGTTTCAGGAATAATTTCTTGAACATTTTCCCTATCAGAATGTTCTCCTACTATAGGTTGATAAACATTTTTAGAAAACACATCCGAGGATGTAGGATTGGGTTGGTTGAAAACAAAAGGGTTAGTTTCATCGAATTTTACATGTACTGTTTCTTCAACAGTACAAGTGTTTTTATTGAAAACTCTATAAGCCATAGAGGTTGTGGAATAGCCTAGAAAGATTCCTTCATCAGATTTTGGTGCAAATTTGTGTAGATTATCTTTTGTATTCAGAATGAATACTTTGCATCCAAAAACTTTGAAGTAAGAAACTTTAGGTTTTCGGCCAGTCCATAACTCGTAAGGAGTTTTATTAAGAAATGGTCTAGTTAAAACACGATTTATAGTATAACAGGCGGTACTAACAGCTTCAGCCCAAAATTGCTTAGCAATTGAGTATTCACTCAACATGGTTCGAGTCATTTCCTGAAGAATACGATTTCTTCTTTCAACAACACCATTTTGCTGAGGAGATCTTGGAGCTGAGAAATTGTGAGTAATACCTTTCTTACTACAAAAGGTTTCAAAAACTGAGTTTTGAAATTCACCACCATGATCACTATGAATAGTTATCAATGGTAGGTTTTTCTCATTTTTAACTTGGGCTCTAAAAGTTTTAAAATAGGAAAAGGCTTCAGATTTCTTTGTGAGAAAGTAGACCCATGTAAATCTAGTAAAGTCATCAACTAAAACAAATACATAGTATTTGCCACCAATGCTTCCAGTTTGTGAAGGACCGAACAGATCCATATGCACAAGTTGTAATGCATTAGAAGTTGAAACTTCATTAATTGATTTAAAGCTAGTTTTATGTTGCTTGCCAAATTGACAAGGATCACAAACTTTTGAAGAATCATATCTAAGATCCGGTAACCCTTTTACAAGTCCTTTCTTTGAGAGTTTTCTTAGGTTTCTCAAATTACAGTGTCCTAGTCTCCTATGCCATAGCCACGATTGGTCTTCTATTACACTTAAGCAAGGTAAGTTTTGGTTCCTAAGGTCTTCTAAGTTAATAGTGTAAACATTCTCTTGCCTATGGGCAGATAGAATGAATTCATCCTTGGAATTGTGAACTAGACACTTATCATCTCTAAAATTCACAAGGTAACCTTCATCACATAATTGACTTATGCTGATGAGATTGTGCCTAAGACCTTTAACAAACAAAACATTTGAAATAAGAACTTTTCCAAGAAAAATGATATTACCTATACCAACAATCTTTCCTTGAGCATTATCTCCGAAGGTAACTCTTCCACCTTTTGTTTTGATAACCTTTTCAAAGAAATCTTTGTTTCCAGTCATATGTCGAGAACAACCACTATCCATGTACCAAATGTTCTTATTGGTACACTTCTGATTTTCCTGAAAAAGAAACAATTAGATTTTCGGGATCCAAACTTGTTTGGATCCAGAAGGATTAGATAAAAGAATTTTAGGAATCCACATTTGTTTTGCAAAATGAGCTTTATGAAATCCTAAGGATTGAGTTTTGTTAAGAGAACAATCTCTTCTCCAATGTCCACCACATTGACACTTGGAACAGAAAATGGTTTTTTGAGGAACAAAATAGTTATTACTAAAAACAGGTTTGGAATAAGTATAACCAAGACCAGAACGATTTCTCAATGGTCTAATTTGAGAATACATCCTATCAAAGTTTTCTTTTCCATGAGTAAAGTTTGACAAACACTTTTTCAAGGATAAAATCTCTGACTTTAGTTTTAAAACCAAATTCTTGTTTTCTAAAACATTTGAATTTGAACTAGAGTTAGACTCTAAAATGTTTTTCTTTGAAATAGCAGTTTCAAGATCCTTAGAAAGTTTATCCTTTTCAGATTTGACTTTCTCAAGAGTTTTCAAAATACTTTCAAAATCAAAAGTTTTCCCATCAAGATCTTTAGAAAGATCTGAAACTTCTTTAGTCAAGATAGAAATTCTAGAATTCGCTTTTTCAAATCTTTTTTTGAGTTTAGAATTTTCATTCTCAAGTAACTTAGCAAATCTAGAGACTTCTTCAAAAGAAGGTAAAGTATCATCTTCTGATGATGAGGGTTCATCATTTGAAGATTCATAATATCTATTATCAACACAATTTGCATTTAAAGAGACATTTGTAACAGCTTCAGCACTATGTACCTTAGCCATGAGACAATGATCTTCAATTGGTAGTCTGGCTAGAAGTCCAATATTCCTTTGTCCTGACGTCTCATATTCTGAAGAATCATCTGAGGAATCACCTCCACTTGCACTCCACGTATCATTTGCTTTCAAGACCTTCTTTGTCTTATAAAACCTTTTCTTGTTTCTTTCAGAATGTTTCTCCTTTCTATCTTTCCTCTTTAGTAATGGACAATCAGGCCTTATATGTCCTGCTTTCTTGCATTCATAACAAGTTACCTCTGAATCTTTCCTGTCTTTCCTGTCTTTATTTTTGAATCTATATTGAAAATCTTTCTTTCCCACAATCTTGTTCATCCTTCGAGCAAGATTAGCTAACTCATTGTCTGAAAGATTACAATCACTTGAATCAGAAACAACAACTTTCTTGGATTTAGACCTTGTAACCCTTTCAGGTGTTTTAGCTTTAGAAGCAAAAGCTACACTTCCATTCCCATTCTTCTTCTTATTGAAATCAGCATCTCTTTTCATTCTTGTCTCGTGTTGTAGAAGAGTTCCAAAGAGTTCATCAAGAGTAATCTGGGAAACTTTTCTATTTTCATCAATAGCTGTTCTTTTCGACTCCCATTCATTTGGCATAATATCTATAATCTTATCAACAAGAGCTTCATCATCAAGACCTTTTTCTCCCATTGATTGTAAGCTGTTGACAATTGTCATAAACCTTTGTTGCACTTTGCAAACTGGCTCTCCATAAGGAAAAACAAAACCATGATACTCTGCTCGAAGCATTGCTCTCCTTGTTTCAATAACCTTGGATGTACCAAAATGAGTGACTTCTAATTTCTTCCAAATACAGTTGGCTGCTTCACATGAAGATATCTGACTATATATATTCCTGGTCATAGAGCATAATAAAGTATTGCGTACCTTGTAATTCAGTTGATATTCTTGCTTCTCTTGATTGGTGAAAGTACTAACTTCCTTGTCAGGAATTTTGTAACCCCCAGTAAGCATAATAAAATTGTCTACACCAGTATTGATGACGAAAGTCTTCATGCGATCTCTCCAATACTCATAATCATTCCCATCAAAGATTGGTGGTCTAGAAGGATTCAGATTATCAATTGATCCGATATTCATTCCTGCCATCTAATAACAAAAACAACTTTTCCACTCCACACGTTAGTGTAGTAAGTATTTAAAAAAAATAATAAGAAATAAAGCTAATAATACAAATCAGTGGAAAACCTCCTCTGATACCAATTGTTGGATCGAATAGTTGATATAAAAGTCTATTAGATGGAACAATACAAGAGGGGGGGTGAATTGTAGGTTTAAAAACCTTTGAGTTTTAGAAACAAAGAGATTAGTTTAAAAGATCTTAAACTAATACAAATACAAACACCCACAATTGTATTGAATGTAAAAGGTATGATGTATTTTAATACTATTGTAAAGTAAAACAATTGTATTCAAGGTGAACACAATAATCAGAGTAATACAAAAATGAATGGTTCTACCTTTAAAAGCGTATAGAACCAATTGATACAATATGTAAAAGAATGATTGTAATTGAAACAATTACAATTGAATATGTAAAAGAAGAAAGGAAACAATACAATTCCTTTCTAATACAAACAGCGGAAATGTAAAAGTAATACAATTCTTTTAACCCAAAGAGAAGGGTTATCCTTTCACCTAGGATAAAAAGGTCTGTCTCACCAACACCTTGGTGAGCCCTCGATACGATGATCGGCACGTCCGTCTGCCTATCCCCGGCAGCCCTCGATACGATGATCGGCTCGTCTGTCTGCCTATCCCCGGCAGCCCTCGATTTTGCAGGTAATCGGCACCTCTGTCTTTCAATTACTTGAAAGCCCTCGATACAATGATCGGACGCACAAGGCTGATGAGAGAAGTCACAGCGTCTCTCTCTAGAATCTTCGTAGTTCACAGAATCTCTTCGTTCATCAGTTTGCTCATCGTTCTTCTCAGCTTCAAATGACCTCCTATTTATAGGCCTCGGGTTCCAACGGTCATATTGCCTCCAACGGTCATATTGAAACAGAAAACACGACATCGTTTTGATTAGTATATAACTAACTCAACGACATCGTTTTGTTAGGATAAGAGATATAGAAAATGTAAAACATGAGTACGATTCATATGCAGAGAGAGTTTTTTTTTAACAAAGTACCAAAACAAAAAATAATCATTTGAATAACAGTCAGTACGATACGATCGACAGAGTCAGTACGATACGTTAGACAGAGTCAGTACGATACGTTTGACAGAGTCAGTACGATACGTTTGACAGAGTCAGTACGATACGTTTTGGTCGGTACGATCAGTCATCGTACGATACGATAGACACAACTTGTTATTTACAAACATATGATAGAATACATTTGAGATTTTCAAATCATGACAGAATATATTTGTGATTTCCAAAACATGATGTAAAAGCCAAAAGAAGACTTTTGACTTAACATTTATATCTTTTATTTTCTCAATTTGTATATTTTATTTACATTTTACGAAGTATTCATTTACTATATATAGTAAAAAAATCATATTGTTTCTTGTACATTAGTAGGAAGATACTCGATATCATCCAACATCTCTTTCCTTTCATTTACCGATAGTGATATGGAAGAGGCTCCAATGTTTCATGTGTTTATTTTATTCCTATAGGTTTGTGGAATATGTATTGTAAGGTATGGAAAAACTTTTTACTATTGTATACCCGATCCATGTAATAGATCAAAGATTATATTATATAATACAATTGGTAGTAGGTCATTTAAAAGTGTATATGATAATGTCTTATCTTGAGGCAGACCTTATTTTAATTATTCGGTTGTGTGTTTTGTTTGGTTTTATTTCAAATATTTAAACTGAATCTTTTATAATCTGAGATAACCAGTACATCAATATTTATAATTAATTAGTGTTTATGAATGGGTTTCTTTTAGTAAATTCTTATTAGATGTCCAATAAATTTTCATATATTGTTTTAACTCATTCTAATTCAATCATTGAAAAATGTTTTAAAAGTTAAGAATTTATATTAATCTATAATTTTTAATAACATGGATGTTTTCATTATTTGCAGGTTTTAAATTTAAACCTATTCTTAATATAAATTTTTATTGGGTTCTCAATTCACCCCCTCTCAAGATACATAGTCAAACAGACATTTGGTATTAAATATATTATTAGAATACATTAAACAATGATTTTAGTTTTGTTTTAAGGATCTTAATTTATAGTTAATTCTAAATTAGTTCTCTTAATGGATAATACTCCAGAAGTTTATAATACCATTATAAATCACTTTATTAGAGTCAATAACTATGGTCAATGGAAAAATAAAAAAAAATTATATTTTTTTGTATGGGATTTTAAATTTAGTAAGCTATAGGGGATAAATATGAATTACCTAAGAGAGCTATAAATACTATGGATGATGTTACTAAACATTCTTATAACAATTTTTGTGAGGATATAAATTCTCTTTACTATGCTTTATGATATGAGTAATTTAATATGATATATTCTAATAAACTACTAATTAAATTTGTGTTGCGATATCTATTTCTCAAGAAAGGGAAACATAGATAAAAGAAATGATATTAAACACTTATCCAATAATGTATGATACATTCAAAATAAAAAAATGATGAGTTTATTTCTGATATATATCTCCGGTTCAATGAGATAGTGAACACAAGGATTTCATTAGGGGATCTAGTGAGAAACAAAGAACACATAATGTGACTATTGAGATATATTTGAGAGATATGGAGATGAAGATCTGTTTCAATAAGGAAATTAAGTGAAAATTGTAAATTCGTTATCATGGAATTGATTTGAAAGGTAGTGATGTATAAGAAAGATCATAAGTTTAATCACAAATATGATGATGAAATAAATAGAAAATATTTATCCTATGTGGATAATAAATTTAAATATAAATAAAAGGAAAAATATAAAATTGAATGCTTTAATGATGAGGAATCATCATACTATAATGATGAAGAAGGGAAAACCAATCTAGAATGTTTAATAAATTCTATAAGAATAATAAATTCTTTATAAAACCAAGATATATGGGAATGTATGATAATAGATGAAATTTTCAAAAATGTAGGAAAAATGATGAAAATATTAATAGTATTACTTTTTTTGAGTGTAAGAGAAATGAACATGCTATGTTTGACTTTCTTTTGATGATATACAATAAGAAGAGTGAGTATAAGGTCAAAAAAATATAATAAATCCATGATATCCACATAGCGTGCCTATAAGGATAACTTATGTGATTTTGATCATTATGAAAATGAACAAAATGATAATGATATGAAAAAAGAGGTAATATTTAACTATTTAAATATTCGTGAAGATATATATAAAGAGATTAATAAAAATGAAAAATTATAAAGAATAAATATTCTTTTTATACTTATGTTATGTCTAATCATGTTGTAGAAAAAGATAAGAATGACCTATTACTAATAGAAAATACTATACTAAAATTCTTAAATGTGGAACTAAATTATTATTTAGATATTATTTAAAATATAAGAGAAAACATCACCCAAATTTGATATCAAAAATGGGAGAATATATATTACTAGTCTAGGTTACCATCTTTTCCAAATAAATGTTATTTAGAGTACTTTGGTTCCTAAATCTAATTCTAAAAATTAAACTCCATTATCTTTTTCAAATGTAATGAATAATTTTTTTATTTTAAAGTGTTTAAAATAAAATTTTAGGAAACCTATCATGAAAATATTGGTTCCTAATCCACTAATAACTAATATATCTAGACTGAAGAAAAATAGGTACCAATATCATTCTTGGATTAATTTTGTTATAGGAAATCAACATAAAGAGATATTGTTAAAATATGTAGTACATGGACAACGGATGTTCCAATAATATGAAAACATATCACTCAAGAATAAAGAACCTTATAAAATTTGATAGTGGTCATATAACCTATGGTTAAATTTTGAAAATAGAATCATAGTTTTTGAATTGGAGACTAGGTCACTGTAAAATTTTATTGCTTTCATTGATTACTCGGAACAGGTTAGTAAGGGATCTACCCAAAATTGAATTCCCAAATTAAAAATTCTATAACCCTTGTCAAAAATGAAAACAACACAATATTTATTTTAAATTAAATAAATATTTTTCAGCATCTCGTCCATTTTAGTTAGTTCGCATGGAATTGTTTAGACCATATAGAGTTTCTAGTTTAATGGGAAGCACTATGTCAATAAACTAGTTTATAAATTTTCTAGGTATAATTGGGTATTGTTTTTATCACACAAAAGTGAATCTTGTTTCTATTTTACCGAGTATTATAAATTTTTATAAAACCTATGCAGACATAGAATTGTTATCGTAAGAAGTGACCACGATTGTGAGTTTGAAAACAATACATTTGATTCAATTTTCCCAAAATTTTTCTATACTCATAACTTCACTACTCCAAGAACCCTTTATAAAAAAGAGTTATAGAATTTATAAAAAGAACACTTCATGAAATAACCCACATATTTCTTATTGAGAATGACTTACCTATCTACTGTTAAGAAGTCATTATGAATAAAGCCACTTATATAATTAATAGATTTGTAATTAAACCCATCATAAATAAAACTCCATATCAACATTGGAATAATATGAAACCAATTGTTAATTACAATATATTATTTGGTTGTATAGTCATTATTCTTAAAACTATAAATAATCATTAAATGGTTTCCTATATGTGTGATGAAGGGATTATCCTTGTCTATTAAACATCATGTAAATATAATAGAGTACCAAAACAATGACCTAGAATGTGGAAGAGTCTCTCAATATCACGTTTGATGATAGAAATCTACTTGATCCTAATAAATCTTTCTAGAAACATGATAATTATTTTCCACATAGAATTTAAATTCCAAAACACTTGATTCTATTGTAAAACATGGTGAAAAATAATCTAATTTAGAGGAAAGTCAGGAGATTAATCCTAAACCTATAGAATACGTTGAGATTACCTACCCATATTTTTCTAGAGTTGTTAAGACTCTTAAATACCATATTTTGGATGTTTTTATTGGATATTTATATAGTGGTATACAAAATATGGTTCTCTAAGAAACCTAGTGGAACATCAAGCATTCTTGTCACAACATGAACCTAAGAACATCAATGATATAAATAATTATTAATTCTAGTTAATGGATATACAAGAAGAACCTAATCAATTTTAATTGAATAATTGGTTGAATGATGTTTATATAGCCAATGAACCATTGAATAATGTCCATAAATGGGTGTTTAGAAACAAGGTTGATGAGTCTGGAATAACAGCTAAGATTAAATATAGACTATCTTTACAAGGATATAGTCAAGAAGTAATTATATATTATAAATAAACAATTTCACATATATCTAGACATGAATCCAGTAGATTACTTCTACCCTATAAATGACATCAATATTTAAAACTATATCAAATAAATGATAGAAGTGCAATATTGAATTGTTTTATAGTTATGTATGTTTTGGTTCAAAAATCCTCTATGTTTCAAAATCCTCATATCCCAAATTTACTTTTTAAATTAAAAAACTTGTATATGGTTTAAAACAATCTCACATAGTTTGTATGATAGAATCATTACTTTTATTATTTCAAATGGTCTTACCAATAGAATATCTAAGGAAAATATATTTAAAAATATAATTTCAAAAGTTTTTTTGTTGTTAAAATTTATGTAGATGATATTATTTTTGGATCTTCTAAAAATTTGTTACATTTTTATTTTTTAAAAATGGTATAAAATTAGTTTGAAATTAGTTTTATAGGTGAATTATATTTTTTTGTTTGTTTACATACTTTTCAAAATAATTAACAAATTATTTAAAAAAATTAATATACTAATGATTTTTTTAAAAGGATTTAGTTTGGATATGACAATGATTAATGACACCTGATTGAGTAACTCTTATAAATTGGGCCATAATGAAGCTAGGAAATTAGTGGATCAAATGTTTTATTGTGGTATGATTGGATGACTTCTCTACTTAAATGCCAGCCAAACTAACATTTTTCATTGTGTTTGTATGTGTGATAATTTTACTGAAATATAAAAATAGTCACACTTGGTATCTGTTAAAAGTATTTTTAAAAACAACAAGTATAAAACAAATTTAGATTTATTCAACGAAAGAGGAGAATAATTAGAATTAGTCATTCGGATTCTGAAATTGGTGGTTTCATGTCAGATAGAAATATCACCAATGGTATATGTAATTTATGTGAAAATATTTAGTTTACTGGTTTGTTATGAAAAAAATTTATATTTCAAAATCTACAACTGATGATGAATGCATTGTTATGGGAATATGTTTTGCACAAATGTTTATATGAAAAAATCAATACTGAACTATAATTATCAATTCTAAAATGTCCCTATAAATTATGAAAATCAACGTTCTATTAAAATTTATATGAACCATGTATCTCACTCAATTGAAAATAATATAGATGTAAGTAATTACTTTTTGAGAGATCATTTTTCATAAAAGTGATATAATTGTTGAATACATTGGAACTAAATATCATCTTGTTTATATATTCACTAAGCCTTTGAATTATGATAAAATTAACTTCACTAAAAAATAATTGGGCATGAATAATTTTCTTTGGATTTAATTTTATAGTACCCACCTTTTAGATTTACCCACAATGGATTTTTACACATTGTTGATTTTTCCAACCATTGAGTTCTACCCGCCATTGATTTTTACACACCATTGAGTTTTACACACCATTGAGTTTTACCTACCATAGGAAAGAAATTTACTTTTTCAATTTCATTATGATTTTTTTTGTGTTTTCATTTCTAATTTGTTTATATGAGTTATTAATAGAGACCACATCATATTTTCACAGATTATTAAATGATTTAAATAATGATTAAACATAAAATTAATATCCATGAATCATAATGTATAGTGTCTTGGATGATTAGGTACATAATTATACATCATAAATAACATCTTTTATTTAATCTTCATAATGAGATTGTAACTACATTTTATCCCTTTAATCTACATAAGATGAAATGGGGTGTACATAAGGAATATGGTTGAGCTCAAAAGCCATGTAATGCAGTAAGATTAAGAATAAACATAGGACAAGGTTTAGACAACATAATAAGATGACATAGGTGGCATCGAACATGAATAAACATAAGGAATAATAAAATGTACCTCACGGGAAAATATAATCATGACATCATAGGAGTTTTAAAAAAACATATAACATGACATAAATACGAGTCATGGAAAACTACCAAGAATATGTCACATAGTAGACAATTTCCCATAAAGTAAACATGTTCACTCCCTATCCCAAAATGATGTTACATGAGAATAAAAATTACACAATTCATTTGAGAACTATATGGGAACACCAATCATAACATGTTTATGAATATGTGTTCCACATTAACAATTAACATATCAGTTACACATGGAAATAAGTGGTTATCATAGTCATTTCATTAGAAATTAAAAAGAATAATATCATGAATGTGTCCATGAAAGAATGGATTCAAAACATTCATGGACATTTATAAGGGAAAATATTCATATATTATGTCATGTGATGTCCAATTTAAGTGGAAATATGTACAAGGAGTATTTATGTAACATTAAAAATGAATAATTTTAGTGTAGTTTATTTAATACATGTATGAGTATTTAAATTAAAAAAATAGAATATTTGTTATCATAAAACCATAAATGGAAGAATATAGTTTTTCAGGATATAATGAGCGATTTTATATATTTTTTGATTAAAATAGATTTTGGTGTACAATTTAAAATGTATAAGAAATATAGAAGTTCCCTTGAATTGGGCTTGTATACTGGGATGATATGAGAAATAAACCTTTTTAGAACATGTATTTCACTATAATACAAAGATGATCTTACCATGATATATTAATTTTGAACTTATGGAAATGTTGTTAAATAAATACAAAAAAACAATGAATCATTAAATTGGAGTGAAGATAGATAAAGAGTAACTTGACAAAATGGGGGTTTTGGTATAATCCCTTACCATATGTACGAAAAAGTTATGAAATTATAATTAATGTCTCGAATAAACTAATATGATTAGTTAATTAATATGAAGATAACAAAGTATAATTTATTTGATTTATTATAATTTTATTAAGTTAATTTATGGTCAATTTGATGAGTTATAATATACAACTTCATCGTTCAGGGGCATTCATTTACTTGGTTTTCATGATCATTTTACTTGTATAATAGTATTGAAGACGATGTACTGTGAGATTAGTTTTCATGAATTGAAATTATATCTTATTAATGATATTCTAGATGTTAAATTGTTATTATATATAATTTTGTTATATGTAAAGATAATGAATCATTAAATAAATAGTAAATGTTTGTAAGACTATCCTAGAAGGTGATAAGGGAAAATTAAAACTTTTCATCCTAGAAGGTGATAAAACCAAACCTCCCAAATGTTGTTTCCATTTTAGAATAAAAAGGCAACGATAAGGGTCTTGATGATCGATCATTCAGTCAGAATAATTAAATTCCATTATATTTACATTAGTGGATTATTTATACAATTTGTATGTAAGGAAGTGAGGAGTCAATAAGAAAAATAAAGGAATATCAAAATGAACTAAAAGATAAGTAAGAGTATTTACCTCTTGAATTCCTTCTTGTTGAGAATCTCCTTAGTGAAAGGTTCTGGAATTTTTATTTGATCAATACCTCCAAGATGTGGTGAAGTGTCTTAGTAAGAGTATTGGTCAGAACAAGGAAAATGCACAATGAATGACATGTGTGAGTAGAAGAGGTGGTGAGAGTTGGTGATTATAGTGGAGGAGAGGTAAGTTTTCTCATTATTTATTTCATTAGTTTATTATATTGGATCTAGAAAATTAATTGTGAGGATTACGTGAATTATTATAGTAAATAGAGAAGGATAAGTAGATACTATTGTTCTTATATCATTAATGAACCATGGAGTAGTGTATTTAACTTATGTTGTATATATATGGTAAATTATTTTATTTTAATATTCCAAAAAAATAAACTGTTTTAAAAAAATTCCAAAAAATTCACCTTAACAATTTTTTGATGTGTATGCTTACAAAATGAACTATCTTTGATGAAAATAATATTTTAAATATGAAAAATTTATTTTTTATTTAAAATCATCATTTACATAGAAAATTCCAATTATAAATTTATATCAAATTCCATAACACATTAAAAAATTAATTAATGTCTCATAAAATTACCTTCTAATAATAAAATAATAAAATAATTATTTATTAATACATTTAATGGAATTAAATTTTCATTTAAATTATACAATTAATTATAAAAATTAAAATAAACCATTTTGTATTATAAAAATTTCATAACAAAAATAATAATTTATGAAATTTGTTTTACATATATTATGATATAATTATATCATATTTTCAGATACAATATGTGAAAATTTTATTTATACATTCATGGGTGTGGCTACTATCCTATTGTCGGGTTTTCTATTCATAAAGGTCAAATTAATATTCCAAATGTGATGTTACTATTCTATTGGAATAGGTTCAATAACATCTTAAAATAATTTCTATTCCATTATTTATCCATTTATTAGGTTTGTATTGTGTTCTTAATGCGAGTTTATGTGATTATACTACATGGAAAAATTATAAGAAGGTAAATTTCATTGATAAAAATTTTGGGTCATTACTTTCTTCAGCCCTTATAAAATATCATCATTGAAATTTGGTTTTACATTCTATTTTTAAAATAGGTGTGGGTACTTCTCATTCATCACTTCCTCAGGTTCCCATGTTTGATCTTTATACTTATGGTTCTTACATATTACATTGAATTTGAGAGTAATATTTTTGTGTAAAATTTTATCTCTACGTTCCAATATATTTACTAGATTCTCTTCATATTTGAGATATCATTTGAACTGTACCCCCTCAGAATTTAGTAAATGTGTAGAATCTTATTTGTACCTTCACTAGAGGGATATGCAGAAAACATTGTGTTCTTGAGACATAGAATGTGGAAATTATAGTTGAATGGCCACAAATCTAACACAATCAAGAATCACAATGTGGATGGTGTGCTTGTGAATTAGATTTCCTTTCCTATGAAATATCATGATCCTCTTTCATGTATATATGTAAGGAATACCATGTATCCAAACATAAACTTCCTGGCTCATCAATGATTATTTTCATAACTCTTTAATAAAATGTGGGATGTGTTGATGTGTTGGAGAATTGTTTTAACCTTATCTACCATTTCTTATTCCATTCCAGGTCCTATTTGATTATGTTCTCCCATTTCATCCTAGTATTCCTTTGTTCTACACATTTTCTCATAAATATCATCATATGGATCAATTTGGATGCTCAAGTGGAAACTATTATTTTAAGAGAATTCATCTTATAGAAGATATTGGTCCCATACTACTTTGAAATACATATAAAATGATGACTATATTTCTTCTAGGGTCTATACCATTTACATAGATTTTCCATCTATTTGATGGTGATAGACCGTACTAATGTTCAACTCAATTTTTAGATCATGTTGGAGACTTTTCCCTAAGGTGGAGGTGAATCTTAGATCTCAATCAGATACGATCAATATTGGTAATCCGTGAATCCTTACAAATTCTAGGATGTCCAAATATAATCATGTTTATCTAGTCTTAAATTCAATTGAATTATAGTAAAGTTATCTATCTTTATAATTAGTTCCAAAAAAGCCTATATTTTGTTGTTTTCTATTGATTTCTTCATAAGTGAATTGAAAAAGTCCTTGATGATTTTTTTCCATTTACATTCTAGTGTGGGAAATTGTTGCATCACCCCGTTAGATTTTTTCTTCAAGGATTCACTTGAAAATATAACAAGCATTTTGATGTATGTTCAATGATATTTTTTTTATATTTCCTTACTAATAGTTCTCGTGAAGATCCTAAAACTTCTTTGTACACGCTGAATATAGAGAGAATTTAGAGCTATGTGCATCATTAAAAATATATTTCTTCATATCTGTATTGGATCATGAACATATTTGTTAACCAAATATCAGGACTCCTTCCTCATCCATTTTGAACCCTGATGACTTCAATTTTCTAATGGATTTGACTTTCTTCTATATTTCTACACAATTTCTTTGAGAGTAACTTTTCCACATAAGGGACAACTAGGAAGTAATGTGAGAAAGGATTGATGATGTTTCTTCATTAAATATTCCCTTTTATATCCTTTTTAAATTTAGGTATATTAGATCCTTCTCCATTTTCATCATTGATAGTGTTAGAAAATCATTTCTACTTAGAGCATATGCCACCTAATTTTCCTTACCAGGATAGTAGTGGAATATGCAGTCATAATCCTTGATGAGATCTAACAATAATTTCCGGAACATATAATGATCTTTAGAAGTGGATATATATTTTATAATATTATGATCATTGAATATATAACACTTCTAACATTATAGATAATGCCACAATATATTCATTGAAAAGGTCACAGATTCTAACTCTAGATCATGTGTGGGTTATATTTTCATATATACTTTCATCTTCCTTGAGGCATAGGCTATAAATTTATCAATTTTAATTATTATACATCTTAATAACTTCTTTGATGAATTATTATACATCACAAATAGTTCCACACTTGTTGGTAATGTGAGCAAAACTACAATGATAGGCCTCTTTTACCACTCATTAAAGTATTCTTCACCTACACTGGTCTAGGAAATGTTTCCCCCCATCAGAGTCAGCATGGTTAGTGGGTTCGAAAAACAAGATAATGTCATAAAAAATGGATGAAAATATTATGTTAGATCATGTGAACTATTGATATCTGTTAGTGATATTGTCATGGGTCACTATTTGATTACCTTTTTCATGGAAGGGCTCACATATATCCATTTTCTGGTGATTAGATTTCTCAATATTGATACATCTTCAATCATGAACTCGCATTTACTACACTTGGAACAATTTTTCTACATTCATAATTTCTTCAATAGAGTATTAATATTCACCTCATATCCCTCCTTTCTCTTAGATCACTTAAAAACATTGTTAATAACGACTAAAAATATTTTTTTTGATGTAATCTCTAAATACTACATTCATTGAGTCAATGAAATTGTATGGAGCATTAGTGAGTCAGAATGGAATCACTATGATCTCATTATATTTTTACCTCATTTCAAGGATGTCATGGGATTATCTTCGTTCCTCTTGATTAATTAGAAATATCCGGATTGAAGGTCCATCGTAGAGAAATAACTATACCCAAAAATTTGATCAAACTAGTCATGTATATATGGAAGGGGATAAATATTCTTTATCATGATTTTATTGATCTTATGATAATCATTGAAGTGGATCACTGATATATCCATATGCTTGATAAAGAGGAATGGAGCACCCTATAGTGAAAAACTCGAGTGTATAAAAGCCATCTCCGGATTCTCTTGGAAATGGGTACTTAGTTCTTCCTACTAAATGGTGGAAATTCAATATGATATATTTGAAAAAGGAAAATATCTAGGAATGTGTTTGGTTGATAAATAAACATCTCAATCAAAAGTAATATCGATAAATTTTTCAGTGAATATATTAGTCTAATCCCTCATAATGGGAATTTATTCGAGCATGATTCTCTCCATCGTCTCATGAATTTGAGCTAGAGATTCATTATCCTAAGGAAAATATATCCACAATTGAGATGATAATATTAAAATAGATTTATATTTATCCTTAAACATGTATATGATTAGAGGATTCTTTATGATATGAAGGGTGATATCCCATTCCCAACAATTAATGTCGGATTTATATAAATTTATCCAATCCATGAACAATATAAAACAAACTCTACCAAATTGAGTTAGAAAATATTTTTTGGTAAGAACATTATAGAAAAATTAACCAGGGATCATTTATAAACTATGGATGCAATAATTTACCCATTTACTATATTCATAGATAACTAAATGTCAAATATTTCTGGTGGTGATTGAATAGTTTTACTAAACATGAATGATTTAAATGAATTCTTAGAACAAGTATCCAATAGTACATTCACTACTCAATATTATTTGGCTCTGCCTTAGTAGTTGTGATTTCATTGTCCATTACCTACTTCATTAGAGGTTGTTTTTTATTTCATCCAACAAACATTTTCTTAGGGTAGTGGATCACATAATTTACATGTTCCATGCGGTTGAAACCTTAAACTACATGCTTAGTATTGATCTAAAAATTCATTTATTTTTTCACAGAAGTGGCTATATTTATATATCAAATTTTGTTATTAGATATATTCCCCTCTCCTATAAAATTTAAGCATCGCTTGGTTACATTTAAGTAGTTTCTAGTATACTTATTCCCACACTTTTGACATGTGGGACATTGGTTCTTCTCTACATCATGGCATTCTTCAATCAATCAACCCATATTAAACTCATTTTTCTTCTTTTTTTAACTAGGACATTGATATAACTGATAATATTGGATCGTTATTTCAATATAAAGATAAAAACATAAAATATAATCAAAATAGATGATGTCTCAAATCACTAAATTTTTTTAGAATCAAACATAGTCCACTAAATATGTGATCCATCTTGCTTTCGATATTCATGAGAAAGAGACATGAAAATATTGCAAGCCTTGTGATGTTTTCCTTATATGTATCGATAGATTAATATTCCCTCTTCTTCTATTAGAGGAACTCCTTTTCCATTTTATGATGGAGGGTTTGAGTAAAATAATAATTGAAACATATTTTCATGAAATCTTCATAGTATATGGAATCATTTTCCTCTGTGGATTTTTTTTCTTGATCAGTTTCTAACACAAGTCATCAACCCCATCAAATCGATAGATGACCAACAAAAATTTCCATTATTCTAAGAAATAAAGGACATATAATATCATTATAATGTAATTAATCCCTTGTTCATTAAGGATGGGATCATAAAATAAACTAAAATTTATATGTATTTTGAATGTGAACAATTTGAAGAAAACTTTATCTGTCTTAGAATAAGAAGGTAGTTGCACATGAATGATGTTATTATCCATATCTTGGGCCAGTTGAACAAGTCTGCAATATTGTTTTGAGAACACATTCCCATCACATTTGGCATATAATAAGGGAAACCATCACATTTCCGATTACATTTATTTTTGACATGAGTTATTCTATTTCAAGTTATTAACAATGAAAAAAGTATAATTTGGGGGGGTTGAATACCAAGATAATAAGAATATAAAAAATTAAACACAGAATATAAAAGGATAAACATATAAATTAAAATTATATCCTAACTTGTGATTCTCTAGGTTTCAATCTAGGATATCCATGATCTATAAGATATTATATATTCTTATGTTATTTTTTGTTCCCCTAATAATGTATCACAATGACCTTATGAATTTATCAAGGAATATCTCCCAAGAGTATCAAAATATGTGTGATTTAAGGCTCATTTTTATGTACAATGTTATCCTGATTTTGGCCTGAAATACCTTGTTGGGGTTTTTACTCCTAGGTATTTATGTTCGATAACCTTGTCTACTTGTAGTATAAAGACATGGATGTATTTTCTTTATTAATCACGTATTCTATACTGAAATAAAATTTAGGATAGTATAACATAATTTATATTATCCCTATACCATTTACTAAAGTTTTCTAATCCTAATCCTAGAAAGAACTATACCTTGATCTGATACCAACTTTAATAATAGTATCCTTTTTACATATATTATTACATGATTTTAAGCATAATTTTCCATCAAACTACAAGTCAAGAATCATAAATTATATTGAATTGGAATATTAGGTAAATAATAAATCCTAATTATACGAAAAAAACACTTATTTAATCATCACAATGGGATCCTAACACCATTCGACCCCTTGTAAATGCATAGGATAACTTAGGAAGTAAATTAAAAAAACCGATGGGTTAAAAATCACATTATGGAAACAAGTATAAGAATAAACATATATCATGAGTTATAAAGAAAAACATGAGGAAATAAACGGAATAGAAAATGAATAAATGTAAGAAATAGTAATATGTATTATGTGAGAATATATATTAATGAAATCATAGGAATCTAGAAATAACATCTTACATGACATAAACGTGTGTCAATGATAACTACCCAAACTCTATCACATGGTGGAAAATGTCCAATATAAAAATATGATGCACTCCCTATCCCGACATGATATATATTGAGACAAAAAAATACCCAATGTATTGTATTTATATCTGAGAACACCCATAAAATCTTGTTCATGAATATGTGTGGCACATGATGTACAAACATAAGGGTTACCCATGAAAATAAATGGGTATCATAATCATGTGACATTTAATAACAAATGAGCATATTATAAATGTGTCATTGAAATAAATGATTCAAAACATACAAGCACATTAATTATGTAAAATAGGCATATATAATGATAAGCGAGGTCCAATTAAAGTATAAACATGTGAAAGGAGTGTCCTACTTACAGTAGGAATGAATTATTTTAATGTAGTTTAGGAAAAAAATTGAAGAAAATTTAAAGAGGAAAATGAATATTTTTTTTATAAAATTAAAGATGATCCAAGATAATGTTTTAAGATAAAACTGATGATTTTATAAAAATAATGCGTTATTAAAATATATTAGAGTGTGAATGTGAAAATGGGTAAGAAATTGAGTTGTTTCCTTGAATCAGTTTTTCTTATCAAGAAGATTTGAGAAGTGATCCTTTTGGGAACCTATATTTCCCCATAAAAAAATTATATAATCTATATATATGTGTTTAGAACATATAGATATTATTTAGAATAAATTTAAAAAAAATGAACTATTACAGTGGATTCAAGTGAGACAAATAATCACCCAAAGGAAAAAATGGGTGTTCATGTATAATCCCTTACCTAATGTCCAAAAGAGTTCTTCACATGTACTTAATTCCCTCAATAATACAATTATATTCTTTAATTAAAAATTATAAAAAATCTTATGCATTTATTTTATATATTATAATTTTATTGAGTTAATTTACTGTATTTTTTATGAGTTATATGATACAATTTTATCGTTTGATGGAGTTTCTTCCGCTGTTTTTCAAGATTGGTTTACTGATATACGAGTATGGAAGATAATGCAATGTATGATTAATTAATAAAAAATTGAATTTATATTATATTAAGGATCTGAATTTTTTTTAAATTGGTTTTATATATAATTTATTTTTATATTATATGGATGAATCATTAGATTAATAGTTAATGATAATCATTTGGGTTAATTTTGGAGGTCATTGATCACAACAAACTCATTCTGTTTTATCATTTAATATTATGAAAATATTTTAGGTAAATAACATAAAAGTGTTACAAAAAAATTTTCTAGTATGTTTCAAAAATTATTATTGTTTTAAGAATATTTTGAAGGTAATAATGTGAATTTGAAACTTTTTTCCCCTAATGGCTATAAAACAATGCCTCACGAATGACATTTTCCTTTTTAGAATGATGGTATAAGAGATGGGGTTTGATGATGGATTATTCCATTATAATAATAAAATTATTATATATGTATTCTATATGAGTTATAATACCATTTTTATAAGAGGAGGTTAGTAGTGAATAAAAAAAATAAAAATATAATGAAAAGGAATTAAAAGAAAAGAAAGAGGATTTTTCCTCTTGAATATCACTTCATTGCAGACCTCCAGATGGAAAGGGTTTTTGTATTATGATGGTAAAAAAATATCCAAGATGTGTGGGAGACGATTGGGAAGGGTATTGGGAATAGATTTAATGAGGATAAAATATTTAATGGTGTGTGGAAAAGATGTGAAAATGAGGAATTTTTATAGTTGATGAGAGGGGTGTTTTCTTATTATTTTGTTAATTATTTTTTATTTTGGATAAAGGAAAGAAATAGTGGTTATTTAATGAAAAAATAAAATAAATATATAATTATAATCAGATATTATGGTAATGAAATTATCAATGACATGTGTAATAGTGTATTTAACTTATAATGTATATATATCGTAAATTGTGGTATTTCACTATCCACTAAAAATTCAAATATTTCAAAAAAATCCCAAAAATTCACCATAAAAATTTATCAATATGAAGATTTGAAAAATGGACTCCATTTTATGAAAATAATTTTATAAAAATAAAATTTTTAATTTTTATTTAAAATCATCATTTACTTGGAAAATATCAATTTTCAAATTACAACTAAATCTATTACAGTTTTAAAAATTCTGTAAGGTATAATAAAATTATATTATAGTCATACGATAAAAAATAGTAAATTATGAAAACATTTAATGTAATTACATTTTCTTTTCAAATAATATATAATTTATAAAATTGAATATAAAAAGTTATTTTTTATAAAAATATCAACACCAAAATAATAATTTCTTAAAAATATAGTTATTTATACATTAATATAATTATATCATATTTTCATTTATATGATGGATAATTCTTAATATACAATCATTGGTGAGGTTATTATTGTAATTTCTGATTTTCTATTAATTATGGTTACATTAGTATTCCATAGTTCAAGTTAGTATTTAATTAGTTTAGGTTCCATGACTTCTAAAAATACGTCTTATTTCATTGATTATTAATTGATCAAGTATATATTGTGTTATTAGTGTGATTTTTTTGTATTATACCATTATGTGTAATTATTAGAAGGGAAATTTAATTGATAAAAATGTTGGGTTCTTAAATTATTAGTTTAATTTTTAATTTGGTTTAAATGTTATATTGATTTTAATTTTATGAATTTATAAATAAAAAATGATATAAATTAGAAATTTTACTAATTTAAAGGCCCTCCACCCTCATGTATTTCTCTCATGAATTATTGCAACCCTTTCTATCTGGACTATAGAACTTCCATCTCTTTCACCCGAATCATTCAATAAAATATCTACAATTAGAATTATGAGATCTTTTTAATATTATCCATATGATTCATGTCCAACAATGAAGTAGAATGGAAAGTCAAATAGTCTAAATTATTTTGAGCCAGTGTACCAGGAGCTTGGGAAGAATATTTCATAACCCAAAAAATATGTTCATGTTCAAAGGATAATTTTTATTAAAGTATTTAGTGGTAAGAGTTCTGCATGAATAGGGATGGGAATACATAATTTATTCCAGTGATGGACCATTCTATCCTAGTTTATTATACACGTTCTACTACTCTATTGAGTTTATTTTTGAATAAGATGAAGACTGGGTAAGAAGTAGAATAAATGGATTTAACATTTTCATCTCTTACAGGCAAGGAGAAAATTGTTTAGGAGTTTCTCATGAAGGATTTTCAATTCAATATCATGGATATATTACAAGTGATAATAAAATAATTAATTTTTAAGAATCATTGGTAGATTTTATTGGAGATGCAATAGTCCGACAACCATTTTATACTAAGATTGATTGTGAATGACTCATTACATTCATGTTTATCCAACATATTTTATGCCCAAGTAATGGTTATTTTTACAGCATGAGGTAGCAATATGTTTACCTTTTATTTAATATTAAAATAGGTGAAATGATTAACCTATAAAGATACATAATTCTTCACATGAAGGTGATGTGGAACTCATATTTTAGATCGAATTCTCTAATTTAGTCTTTGTTTATATCGACCATTTTAGAGGCCATAGGACTTATTAATATAGGTTATGAATAAATAGTTTTGTCTGGAAGAATACATGAGAATTAAAAATATACTTCAATTCATTTTGGATGTTTATTCCTTTATATTTTAACCAACCTACTATATTTCTTATCAATAATGTTTTTCCCCATTTAGTGTATATTATTCTTACCATCTCAGGTGAATACCCAGTTCCCTATAATTTTCATTTATACAAATTTAGGTAAATACCTCATCCTCCATAATTTCATATAGTTATTAAATCTGTCAATATTTTTGTATCATTACTCTTATTATCTCAGGTGAAATACTCAGTTTTCCATATTCATCATTTCTATTGATTATGGTAAATACTTATTCCTCTTTAATTTTATATACTTATTAACTCTATAAATAATTCTATATCATTCAAATAAATTGTGGTTTGTTTTGTTTTTATGTATCTAAATTTATCTTTCATGTCATATTAAGATATCTATGATCATGCCATTCATCATTGAGTTGTATCTATTATTGGGATGGGGTATGTTTTTCATGCTAATAGGATCCCATGTTCTAGGTATTAAAAATCAATATTTTTTCCAATTAATTCATCATTTATTGGTTTCTTTGGTATCAAATCTAGAAACCATACTCTTTATTTTTCCTTTATTCATACACATCCTTTCTCTTTTCCTATGTATTATGATGCTTTTATTTTTTATTATAATACTTATGTTCTCTTTATATCCAATTATATTTTTATCTAAATTTTTTGGCATGCATCAAATCCCAATTAATCTTAGAACACCAATACGTTGATTGTAGAAAAAAATATATCTGTTACATCATTTATTTTATTTCTTGTCTTGATAGTTGAGAATTATGTTTTCGTGATCCAGAACTAATTTCATTAGGGGGCTTGGAGAGGATAAAATCACACTCTGCACCTTTTTCATTATGAATTTGTTCAATCACATTTTTTTATTAAAAGGAAATATTTTATTTCAGTGCAATTCATATTATTTTTTCTGTTCCATTACAGGATACCTTGTAACGACAAGCAAAATATTTTGATTGATAGATGTGCTGCTTTATTTTGAGGATTTCATACTCTGTGTGTTTATATTTAATGTTTACTGATTCATGTGTTCTAAACTTGGGTAACATTTTCCTTGCATCTAATCAGATTTGATGGTCGTTCTCTTCTTGAGTTGTTTTTCGAGATTCTGAATCCTGAAGTTTCGGTGTGCTTGAAAAAATAGTGGAAAAAAGAAGAGTTAGAAGAGTTTGTTAATTCTGATCATTATTGAGATTTAATTACACATCAACTTAGAAGATGTTGATACTTTTAGACTTTAATCCTATGTTATTTTTTTAAGATTTCTTTTTTTATCTCCATTATCAGTATCCTCCACATGGAAACAAGTTCACAATAAAGACTATATTTTGAGAAATGTTTTGTAAAGGGTCTTTTGCGATATAAACCATAAATTCAATGCTATGTGTCTATTGACTGTAACTAAAGAGGAAGCCTTGTAACATGTGAGTTAATATATGGATGAAAAAATATGTGCTTTATTAACATCTGACATGTTTTGTTGTTCCCTCCCTATATTTTTTTATCTTTCCCTTTTTATTTGAGTGCGCGTGTTACTATTATTGTGATTTAATTTGAAAATGAATTTAAATTTCCATTCTAAAAATTTATAAATTCATATACTTTTAAGATATATTTTATCATTTTCATCAATTTAAATGCTATCTCCGTATTATATTCACTCTTATTACATTATTAGAAACCTTTACATTCTAACTAAAAATTATTCAACATTATTTTTTCTAATAAAATTTTATAAATACTAATCTCTTATTAAAAGAAAAACCGTTAATAGAATATTCCATGGAATAGCACGGGTGAGTAATAGTTTTACTAATTTATAGGACCTCCAACCTCATGTATTTCTCTCATTAATTATTGTGACACAATCTATCTAGACTAGAGACCTTCCATCACCTTATCCAAAATCATTCAATTGAATATCTACAATTGGAATTACGAGATCATTTTAATATTATCCATATGAGTCATACCCATCAATGAAGTAGAATGGATAGTCAAAAAATCTAAATTTTATTGAGCCCGTGTACCTCGATCTTGGGAAGCATGTGTCGAAACTCGAAAATATGTTCATGTTAAAATGATAATTTTTAATAAAGTATTTAGTGGTAATAGTTCTGCAAGACCAGGGATGGGAATAATGAATTTTTTCTAGTGATAGACCATTCTATCCTAGGTTAGTATACATGTTCTACTATTTTTTGAGTTTTTTTTGAAGAAGATGAAGACTGGGTAAACAGTAGAATAAATGGATTTAACTTTTTCATTTCTTACAGTCAATGGAAAAATTGTTTTGCAGTCCGTCAGGAAGAATTTTCAATTGACTATCATGGATATATGACAATTGATAATGAAAGAATTAATTTTTAAGAATAATTGGTAGAGTTGATTAGAGACGTAATAGTCTGATAACCAATTTTTACTGGGCTAGATTGTGAATGTCTCTTTACTTTCATGTTTATCCAACATATTTTATGCCCAAGGAATGGTTATTTTAACAACATGTGGTATCAAGATGTTTACGTTTTATTTAATATTAAAATAGTGGAAATTATTAATGATTAAACATACATAATGCTTCACATGAAGGTGATGTGGAATCCATATTCTAAGTCCAATTCTCTCATTTAGTCTTTTTTTATATCGACCATGTTTGAGGCCATATGACTTGTTAATATAGGTTAAGAATCAATAGTTTTTTGTGGAGGTTTTATTGTTACCAATGGAATTTGAAAAATTGTGATGATAAGGTGTAACAACTTGAAGAAGAAGTGGATTGATGATGATGACATGATATATGTGTAATTGAATCCAGTTTATCACCCCTATAGATAGAAGAACCTTGTGGATCATATCTTGGAGATAGATGAGGTGGTTGAATAGTCTGATGAGGAAGAAACTGGATCCGAAGATGAGGAGAAGGTTTTATCGTTGGTGAGTGAAGTGATCCAGATCTTCCTTAGAGCTCTCTAGCAATTACATAGTGTTCTTATAGCCCTCCTAGATCTCACCGTGATAGTGAGACTCTCTTAAAAGAATTAAGTGAGGAAGAAGAGCCCAGTGTTTTTGGTGAGGAACATTTCAAAATAACTTCATATTTTTCTTAATAAAATGGTGATAATGGTGATGATGAAGAAGAGTAAAAGGGAAACGAAGAGGAATAAAATGGAGTTATAATATATGAGGGAAATGGAAAAGAAAATGGATGTGAATGTTATGGAGAATCTGGCCCTAATGGTTCTTTTTTCCGCACATGTGATAATGATGTTTAGATGCATTGGGTAATTATCTCTTCTATAAGAGATGTGGTATTCTCTAGATATAATGATATATTGAGAATAATAGAATATATTTATAGAAGAACTAGAGAAGATATTGAACCTTCAGTTGATGGGAAAAAATCCCCATGTCTAGAAAATCACCCGACTATTGGTGATCATATTGGGGATACTATTGATGAGAAGAAGGATGCTGATAACACTATTCTAAATCTGTTGTTTAATGGACAAATTGAGGATGAGGTTTTTTATTACTCAAGTGATTTTCCATACCCACCTTAAGAATTATTTAGAGAATCTATGCCTAAGAGTGACCATGTAAATATGGGTTTTAGAGAGTACATGATGGATATGAATACTTTTTTTGAGAAAATCTGAAAGGATAAAAAGTATTAACTATCTCAAATTTATAAAAATCATTAGATATATGATCATTTATAATTATATACTGAGAACCTGATGATGTATCTAGTTTCATAGGCTGTTAAAAGGAATGTAAATTAGTTGAAAGTCATGACTCTAGTGCTCAATCCATTAATTGAGGATATAAAATATTTCTTCAGGGATATGAAATGAGGAATAAACATTATTATTGATTTCAAAAGTTTTACGAAGCACATTCATCATGTTTCTTGAACAAATATAGTGGCATAGGATTCCATTACCACCACTACTCATTTGACCCCTCTAGTTACTAATATAAATTTTCTCATACCTGGTGACACCCAATATACAAATTCACTATTTATAGCTCATTTAAAACCCTTCAGTATGACTTCCAAGGATGCATTCAAAAATCACCAACCAATTATTATTAGAGAAACTAAATTATACCTAGTAGTACTATATCTATACATATTGTTTCCTTTATCTTTTCAAATGAATTATATAGTTCAAAGAAGAGGAACGTGAAATCACATATTGTTCTAATAACACAGTACGAAAAGCGATGACATTTTTTATGGGGATTTGAATATAACTTTTTGAGGAATATTTTTGGATTTACATTACATGGATATATTAACAAGAATCATCTTATTAATGTTCTATTCCAATTTCATTCTTTATTTAATTATCATGTTTTGATAATCCCAATGAATGAGAATAGTTTATGCCATTTTTTCCTCTAATAAATTCTTTCTTAATTATGCCATATATGATTACTTCATTATGTGTTCATCCTAGTCCTATTTTTTTCATTTATACTATCTGTTATTTGATAATATTTTTTGTATAATTACCTTTAATATTATTTGTCTTCCCTTTACCTTTGATATAATGTGTATAAAATTCCATTATTTATGATCATCAAAAAGGTGGATATTTTTTGGGCCCTTGTTTTATTGATCACATGATCAATTTTTTATATTATTAATGAGTTTTATATTTTATGATATAATTTAATAAAATAATGAATATCATCAAAATATTTTCTAAGTGTTAGAATGACCCATTTCAAAACATAACTCACTGTTAATGGTGAGTCACCACTATGGATGGGGCACTATTAGGATGAGAATTTAACAATGTGTAGAAAACACCAACCTTCATCAATAATTCATCATCAAAATAAATTTTTAGAAAAGTATGGGAAAGAACCATCACAAGATGATGACATACTGTGAGAAAAAAGAGACCATGAAATTTTAAAGAGTATAAAGATGACCTATGGCCCTAGGATGACTTACCATTTGAGAGGAAATTAGACTATGTGTTGGAATGAACTACCACCGATTTGAGTCACCATTATTGTAAACCACCACCATCCCAAGTCACTATTTAGATGAATCACCCCAAGATTTTTCTCAAGATTAAATGGAGTCACCATCAATTTTTATAATAATTTTAACTAATTTACTCCAAAAAAAATATTTCTAAATTCAATGCTGAGATTAATATTAGTAATTGTTCTTAAAATTGTTATAAACATGCATTAATGTTTGTGTCAATTGAATGGTAAAATAGTCAGAGGATATTGAGGAGTATTATTTCATGCTACTAATAAATGATGTAGAAACCCCCCTCATGTGATAAAATATACAAATATACATAGAAAAAAATAGGGATTTTGATGTACAATTCATGTATGATGAAGACATATTATAAGAACTAAAAAGAGAAGTGATGCGAAGTGTTCTGTACACAAATCATCCTAACAAGAAAAAAAATGTGGAGTATTGAAGCTGAAGGAACATTTAGTTATCTTCCAAAGATAGAAAAAAATTGTTCTCGACACTCTATATTTATATGATTTTTAGAAACCCAACACACGATCATATTCACTATATATATAAGGATTCACAAGTGTCAGATCACTTCAGACTGAGTAACATTATAATCTTTACATCATTGATTTATTTTTAATGTTTATTCTATTTCAATTATGAGAAATGGGTGTTTACTCTACATATTAAACATAAAAAATTTCTAATATACACTAATTGGAAGATACATGATATCTTATCATATCTATGTACAATTTTTTACCCATTTTGTTGGGGAGGAGGTCCATGTGTGGCTTATATTTATTTTAGTGCCAAGATTTTATAGAATATTAATCTTGAGGATGGGACAATGTTTTTATAGTTTTATTCCTGATAAATATTATGGACTAATGATTAATTATATAATATGATTGGTATCAGGTGGCTTATAGGATGTCAGTATTATGTATCAGCTTCAGTCAGAACCTCTTATATTTATTCCACTATTTTTTCAATTTGGTTCAATCTAATATTGTTATATTGAATCTATTTTAAAGTATAAAAAAACCAATACATTGGTAGATAGATTTAATTCCTTTTTATAAGGTTTTCTTTTAGTAAATTTAATTCCAAAAAATATTAATATTAATATTTTCATTTAACTAAGACATAATCAATATTTTGGAAATATTTTAAGAGATGAAGACTTATATCAATATGATGTTTTGAATAACTGGATTATTTTAATTATTTGGTGATTTTAAATTTAAACATGTTTTAAATATAAATTCTTATTGGGAACTCAATTAACCACCCTTTTTAGATAATAACTCTGACTGATAGTCAATATCAATGTGAAAGTAATGATAATTTCAATTTTTGTATCTAAATAACGAAGAATACTGATTTATGGATTGAAATGTTCCCCTTCTAATAATAGAATTCATTATTTTATAAGAAAATAAATACATTATGCATAAATTTTTTTTATATGCATGATATATTATCACTAATTAAGTTTTTAATTGAGAGAAAATAAGAATAATAATTGTTAATATTTTTTTTAAAAAAATCTTTTCCTAATAAAATAGTTTTCATTTACTATTTTATTTTCAATTACATGTTAAAATATTAAATTTTTTAATGTTAATTTAATGGAAAAAAATACATTTTTAGATTAATAATTTTAATATTATATTTAGATGATTTTCTAGGATTTTTTAAATAGTTTTTTTAGATGATTAGATAAAAAATAGTATTTACTAAAATAATAACTTTAATGGAATTATCATTATATAAAAAATAAATTGGTGTTTGTAAAAAACTTTAACTGATCAAATATGTATTTAATTGGGTATATTATTAGTTTTTTTAATACTATTCTAAATTTATTGCACACATGTTTAACAGTTTATGAACATAGGTTATAATTTTTAATAAAAGAAACTTTTAATTTATAGTTTGAATATATATTATATTTAAATAAATTAGATTTTATCATTTTAAATCCAAAAAAATTAATTTTATTTATAGTAAACTAATTTATTAGTTTACTAACAAATAAATATATAAATTTGTCTTAAAAAATAATTTTATTCCTAAAAATACACTATTTCGAAAAATATTGTTTTTTTCAATACATTTGGTAATATTTAAGTTGAGTTTTATTCCACATAAAAAATTTATCTCATAAAATTGATTTCATATTTTGAATAAATTTTATTTTAATTATTTAGTTAGGTCTAAATTAATTTTATGAATTAAACATTAATTTTATAGGTAAAAACTATTTACCATGATGAAAAAAATAGAAAAGTTGATATTCTATGAGTTCATGACTAAATATTTTTTTTAAAATATATGTGAAAATGAATGGATGATGGATTTGTGAGCATATATCATCCCCAAATATTTTTTTCTTCTTTTGGTACTAGATTACAAATGAAATATGTGATATATTTATAATAATTTGAAATATTAACTTAAATTCCACTCCCTACACATATAAATGGGCCTCTCACCACCTATTGAATACTACCATATAAATTAGGTTTCCTATTAATAAAATTATATTTAACTTCACCCTATAGTCATATTCATTATCCATCATCTAGTAGTCACAACACATTTCCTTAATATATATGTTTCAAATTATTTCTCTATGGGAACACACAATTCATCAACATTAGTACTATTTTTTTCATGAAATATTTTTCTTGTCATTCTTAAATTCCCTAATATAATTTAAAAATATATATATAATTAAATGGATATTATTTGTATCCATATTATTATAATTATAACTGAATAACTATTATCCTCTATTCCAGTTATCTATTATAAAAAATTGAAATGTTATTCATGAATTTTATTGACTACCTCCTGCACAAAGTAACATATATATTTTTTCATATATTTTCATTATTATTTATTAAAACTTATAAAATATGACAAAAAACAATAAAATAATCCAAATAATATCAATACTCTCCAATAATTGATATATTAATAAAAAATAAACAACTATTACTATCATAATCATCCATTATTTATGGTATGTTAATGTTTGGCTCAATCAATCCACCCACATGGACAATTAATGAATCTAATTTCATGGATGACTATGAAAACATAATTATAGATTATATATGATATAAAAAAAATTATTCTAGAATTTTTTAATTATTTTTGAATGGTATCATTAATATTAAACTCATTATTTTCTTAATCCACTTTCTATTAATTGAAAATAACTAAAACGTTATCACTACTGATTTCATCTTTTTGGAATGTAAAAAAACAATGATAGAATGAAATTATTCTATTAGAAATAATTAAAAAATAATAATTCTGTTTCAATTTTTTCTAGTAATAATTTACACCTTGGGATGAAGGATTAACAACACCACATTTATGAATCTAGTTCAAAAGTAGATGTTTACTCAAACCAATTTCCAAAAATAGATAAAAACTAAATAATTTTCCCCTATGAAATAATTATAAATGAAAATATTAAAAGTCTATTACATTGAATTTGGTTTTTAAATTTATGATTAAGATTGTTATTTTTTTTATTAGGGAATTCAATTAATTTATTATAATTCATGAGGTACAGTAGGATGTTCTTTGCTTAAAATTTATTTCCTTGAGGAACATTTCATATTATTATCCATGATAAATTTGATATGTTTTGATTAATGAATAATAAATATATTTGTTCATATTCATGAAATTCAGGGTTGATGAACATCCATATTATTTTTTTTTAAAATGTTCTTCGGTTAAAAAGACACCAAAGTTTTATGTGTTTTTCTTTACTCAACTACATTTATTAATATATAATTATTCTTCTTTAAATAATTTCTTCCATGATGTTATCCTTCTATCCATTGATTTTATTTCATGTTTCTTTCTATTAATATTTATGGAAAATTAAACTTTTTATTCAAATATCCCACCCTAATGAATTTCATCATCATAAAAGCATGAACTTATTAACAATAAATAACATTATCTATAATGGGGATTTTTTTCAATGTCCATATTTACGATCCCACCAATAATTTCAATTTTATTTAGAAACCCAATTATATTTTATCTGTTTTGACCTTTATATTTATATTAATGTTTTTGTAAATGATTTATTTTATTGTTTTTAAATTATGGGTTTTCAAATAATGGTATTTCAAAATATTAAAAATAGGTCTACCACCCTTTTAAAATAAAATATTTCATCTTCCTGCTCACATTTATTTTGATAAGCTATTATGTATTCCCATTGATATAATATTTAAATTTATTTTTTAAAAGTAACTGTTTTCCAAATAATTAAATTTATAGTTTATAACCATTAATACTTTTTTGATGAACAATTATTTATCATTATTTATAGTAATTAATTTTTTCTTTAACATCACCATTTTGAAGCCATTACATATTTTTAGGATTTATTATTGAGTATTTATTTCAATTTTTTTTAAAAATTACGACCTTTAAATATATCAAAAGTGGAAACCTAAAAATGAATCATCAGTGTTATTGTAATTTAATATTTTATGACAAAATAAAATGGTTTTATAATAAAAATTATTACTAAACAACAAATTAATCTTTATCTATAAAGTATTTATTTCATTATAAGTTGTTTTTCCTAAATTATTCTCTTAATTAAAATATAAGGTTCAATTTTTGGGTGACTAAGATGCAGGTATCAACCATTTAAATTCATGTGGTCAATTATTGTGATATAATATCAATATTTGTTCATACCCTTTTTTCTCTTGGATTATTTATATTCTGATAAATGAAACACTTTGTCTCTCACGAGGATTCATGTTATAGTGAATAATTGATATATTATGTCACACATATGTATTTTTTTCATTAAGTGAAAGGTTTTATTATATATATCTCGATCACATTGGTTAATGTTTTACATCTCAAGATATAATAGTATGTGATTCATGAAGATCCACACAAAAAGTGATGAAAGTGAGTAAAAATTGATCTCCTAGAGGAAACAATTGAGTGAATCCAAATCCTCTATAGAAAAAAGTGAGTGAAAACTAATCCACTATATAAAATAACTTATGATGTATTGTTCACTATATTATTATTTATATAGACATATTAGTGAAAATATATTATGTTGGTAAATATAATAATATTATGGATTTCTCATTAATTATTGTCTATGTATTATTTGGGTATGTTTTCCTATTTTTTTGTTCATGGATATTTATTTTTATCACATGCCCAGATACATAGTTTTTTATCTTATGATCATAATTTCTTATCTCTTATATTTCCCTTTATAGGATTTTAAGATATGTACTTTCTAATGATTTATTTTTGAATGATATGATGTTGGGTATTATTTATGTTATGTATTGAAGTGAAATCCGAGTAGAGTAGTTTTGATTAAATTTTAATGAGTGTTTTATAATTATTTGTTTATATATATAATCTTATAACACTGAACCATCACTTCTTTGACTTATGTTACTATTTGTGAGATGGAATTGATATTACTGTAAAATAATTAAATAAATGATTATATTTTTTTGGGTTTGTATAAAATTCATGATTTCCCTTGGAAGTAATTGATTATATTTTTTTGGGATTTCAAGAAACGTTTAAAAATTAATATTCCAATAATGGTTTGGGTTGACTACACATTCAATAATTTCTCTCATACTCGTTCATTTAAATGTATTTCATAGTGTTCAGAGTCCCTTACTAAATATATTTATCTCCACATTTGATCCTGTATTATATCATTAAATATCAATTCTAACCTGGTGTATTTGAGGGATATATTATTCTGATCCCATTAATGACATAATTGAAAACATAAATATGTTTTCAAAATATCATGAGAACAGTCATCTATTCATCATATAATAACAACAAGAAAAAAATGATTTTATAAATATTTCATCTTAACATAATTTAACAATGGAAAGAAATGAGTTTTATAAATAAATTCTTAAAAAATAATAATCGTAATCCATCAATAGATTTGATGTTGCAGGTATCATAAGAACATATACATAGTGAATAATATTATTCTTTAGAGGATGTTTACATAAAAGTTTAATATCTTGATAATTACATTTTATTATTCCTTTGAAAATATATAAAATATATTTTTAATTCATTATTTTGAAAATTAAAAAATTTATGGAACATTGAGAAAAGTATATTTAATTAAATTTATGGGGGAAAAAATATTAATTAATCTTCAAATCAATTATAATTTATGATGATGGTAAATTATGTTCATGTCATATAATGTTAAAGATAGTGTTGTTTTCATATTTGATAAAAAGTTAAAATTGAGTTTTAAATTATTATTTTTAAATGATTAATTTTATTAAATTTTAACAAATATAAAAGGTTTTAAAAATATTTTTTAAAACATTTATATATATATAACTATCCATAAAACATTTTAAAAAACATGGACATGGAGGTGAAAAATTATTGTCCCGAAAAGAATAAATAATTTCTTAATTTCCTAAATATATTTTTTCAATCAAACTATGTAACAAAGAGATGATAATGGTACTATTATTTAAAATTATAGAAAAAAAATTGGATGAGAATAAATTTGGTGTCTAATGAATAAAATTAATTTATTTTATCTTAATAGAAAATTAATAAAGAAAAGATAAGATATATGAACAAAAACACATAACGCTTTTTATCTTTCAAATCATAACCCTTAAGAAAAAAATATATATAAAATTTAATATTAAATAACAAGAGTATATTTATAATCATGGTATATCGTATAAATGTGGAATTATAAACACTATATAAAAAATAGATGAATGATATGAATAATCTCTCAATGAATCTATATTTTGATAAAAACACTTAAATTTGTTGTAATCAGAGTATCAAAAAATGATAAAATGGAGAACCTTAGATATATTTGTAAATACACATTATTATCAATAAATAATCATAAAATAAATTATTTTTATTTATTTAAACCAAAAAAAATGAAACAAGTGGTAAATGTAGCATACGTCTCTCTAAAATTAATATGAGTCAAAAAACCCTTTCCTCGTGTCCCATATTAGTTCATGCATGTTTCTATTTAATGGTTTTATCCTTGTACCTTGGTCTTGGTTACATTATATCCTAAATATAAATAATGTTATATATATATAATATTTAATAATTATATCCACTTTCATAACCATCCATGTAAGGTGGTGATTAAAACTGAACTAAATCACTTCATGGTGAGGGTAGTGCCTACGTTATAGTGATGTGTCCAATTTGAGATAGAAGGAATGAAAAGTTAGATAATAATTAAAAATTAATTAAAAATAAATTTATTATAATTTATTTATATAATTATTTAATATGTCTTTATAACCATCCATTTATATAGGTAATGAATAATCAATCACTTATCTTTGTGGTGGTGGTATTCCACACATACGAACGAGTGATATTATCATTTTATAACAATTATTAAGGGGATATATAATTTGTTGAAAATTAACATAATTACTTATAAGATTATTAAAAAGAATAATTAAATAGTTTAAGTATCCTTATAGTGTATTTAGAGGATGTTCAACAATAAATAAACATGGAAATGAATGGTGAGATTATATACCTATTTTAAGGTACACTTCTTTGAAAAACACCTTAAGGATTCCTAAATGGGTATTAAGGGAAGTTCAACACCAAATGGACTTCGCTAAGGATTCTTGGATAGTATTGGGTTAGATATTTTTCTACTTGAATATTTCATGAGTAGTTTATGTTATAATATGAGTTGAACTTTTATAATTGTGGTGGGTGGAAAACATGTTCATATTAAGAACAATTAAAACATAATAATGTCAAACTCATGGGAATATGTATCATAATTTTAAAAAACTGAATATATTAAGGATGGGTTTGAATTAAAATATAAAAAAAAATATAATATGTTTTTTGTGACATTTTAAACCTTATCTCTTATGTTAACTCCTATTTTAACCCAAATGACCCTTATCGTGGTAACTTTATTTTTCCATGGTAAATAAAAATATTGTAAAAATATATATTTAAAATATCAAATAATATTTAAAATTATTATTTTACAAAATAAATCAATTTTAATTGATTCAATTCTTAGATTTGATTGAAATTATTTCCCTGGTCCCTAAACAAAAAGGGTAAAAACCATTTTTAGAGGAAAATTATTTTTATGAAAAAAATGATAATATTCTCAATCATTTCATGGTAAAAACAATTTTAGAAATTTTTATATATTTTATTTCATTTAATAATTATAAATTACATTAAAATACAAAATAAGTATTGATTAATATAATTTACTAATATAGAAATATAGTGTTCACATAAAAACAATTCTGTGAAAAAATAACTTGTTTTGCATAGATATAATTTTTCCTTCTTTATGAACAGTTAATCATAAATGTATGAATAGTTATTAATTTGTTAAAATTAACCAAAAATATACTTCAACAAGATAATTTTTTATTAGTGATGAAAATAAATAATATATTAAACAATAAAATTCAGGGAAAATTTATCTTTTAACATAAAATGATAGAATTTGTAACATTTAAAATTGAATACTTTTTTTCTCAAAATTTGTCAAAATATTTTCATTATGTGAATATTTTATATATTTTTTAATAATTTTTTTTCATACTTAAAAAACACTAATCCAATGGTAGGTGGAAATAATCATATTTAATAATAATATTTTAATAGTATATCATTATTCATTTAAGTTTATTTTTTAATGCAACAAACAATATCAAATATATAAAATTTATTCAAATTGAAATTTTGTACCAAATATTATGTTTTTAGAATTACTCCATTATTTTTGTTAATAAAACATTAAACACATGGATTAACCATTTTAAATTCAATGAGTAGAAAAAAGAAAAATTTACGATGAAGAAAGAGGATACCATACCATTATTGGATGAAAAAATAATCATATATCATATATCATCACTCAAGAACTGTGGGAGGAAGAGAAAAATGGAGGTACCAATGTTAATTATGAATTAACCAAGAGAATGGATGAGAGAGGATTTAATTAATAACACTCTAAAATTTCAAAATTTCCTTTATATAATATGGGGGAAAAGATAGGACACTAGGTATCTAATAGGTCTCCACTAGAATTAAAATGGTCCTATTGTAGCACTACTGATTACACCAAGTCTCAGAATAGGGTGTTCAAAACGTCATCCTAGTTAAAAATATTCTATTTTCTTAAAATTATCCTTTTGGTGTCCACCTACTTGTAGAAAAATGAAAAACTTTATTTACTCGACACTCGAAATATCATTATGGTACTTCATCCAATAAAATTGTAACCATTAAATCATTTTTTTATTTAAATCACATGTAAAACATGAAAATACAATTGGAATAATTGGTTTAATAAATAAACATATTTCAAAATTCATTAGAACTATGTATCTATCTAACTCAATTGGCACATAATGGTGAATGGTTTTAAAAATATCCAAATAAACCACTTTTCATCCAAAGTAATATAACTCCTACATTTCTTGAGATTAATATAGTTCATTAAGACCTAAAAAAATCTTTTCGAATATATCTTCTATTTATAGCATATACAGACTTACATGAAGTAGTGAGATTATCAATTACCTGAAATTCTCTGACTCATATACATAATTTACACTAGCCATTCTTCAAATAAAATTATCTGATTATTTCCCATGTAATAACTCATAAAAACATATAAATCACACAATATAGTTGAAATATACAAAATATAACAATGCCAAATTTATATATTTTCCTATATTCATTAATTTAGTTACATTTTTAAGACATTTAGGTTAAAAAATTTATATCTCTTAATAATAAATAATATAAACCACACTTTATACAGACTCTAAAAATTCTTTTCCCCCTAAAACTAGTTCAAAAATACTTTCACTACATTCATTTCACATAAAAACACATAGAATAATTTTTTGCATTGATATAATTCATATTAATCAAAATACACAATAAAAATATTTAATAAAATACTGATTTAGCACATAAATCTCTATATGGGGAAAACGTTTATAATACCTTTTAGTCGCTGAAATACATAAAAATAGATGAATATTAAAAAAAATATCTTAAAAACATAAAATGATACATTGAACCCATACAAGATAATACACATACATTCTTTTATGAGATAAAAAATATTTTAAATTTTTATCCCACTGTAATGGAATCTATTGGGTATAAAAATGAATACCTGTATACAGCCATAATAACAAATGTCTCCTAGAACATCCTATCTATATCACCAATAATAAGTTATAATAATTCTTAATGGAATTAGTTACGCTATTAATTACAATGTAACTTCTTTAGATAAAAAATAATTACCCATTACATCAGGGGAATATATAATCAATGGACTACCTATCATCATTTATAACCTTTAAGAATTATATCATAAATTAAACCCCAAAAATTAATTCATTTATATCCATATACATAATTAAAAAATTTAATACTTATTAATCAATTAGAATGGGTTAATGAGTTCTACATTGATTTGAAAATGACTAATAATTACTTTATCAAATTGTGATGAACTTTTAAAGAACATAAATTTGTATGAAGCTTGTAAAAATATTTAAACATTATGTGATACTATAAATGCATATATATCCATAGAAAATGAATATTATATTTTTATAAGATAACATAAAATAAAATAGAACATAAAAGGAGGACACAAGATAATGGAATAATTTTCTGATAAAATCCATCTAAACTTTTTCATTAGTCCTGAATAAAAATTGGATGAGTTGGTAATCCATTAGAAATGGAATGTTGAACATTCAACGTATATTATAATGAAATCACCACAAGTAGAAAAACTAAATAAAAGGGTATATCAACATTAACCCATCAAGAAAATTGAAAATATTTCTTGGAAATTTTATAATCGATTATAAAAAACTATATAAAGAGTGGAAAATAAAAATTTAAATTCATAAATAAGAATTGATAATAAAAAAATTCAGTGTAATATCAACATATATAATTTTAGAAATTCTACTTATAAAAAACATTACACGAAAATAAAAAACTCAATCAATAAATTATTATAATAGAAAATTTTAAATCCCCCAAAAAAATTGAATTGAAATATTATATAACAAAAATGGTATAATTACATAGTATTTTATAAATATTTAAACCAATTAAATAAAAAAAATTCAATAAATGGAAATTGACTTGAGAATACCCCCACTTAGTGTTGTAAATCCATTCAAGAGTTATGTGTTCTCTTGAGGATATTCATTTTAATAAAACCTTTGAGATATAATTATTTAAAAAAGACTAAAAACATGCGAAATGATTATATTAATTAGTATTTTATAATTTTATATATATAAAACTAAACACAAAAATTAGTTTTAATATATAAATAATTTCCTTCTTATAGGCATGATTTAGTTAAATTTTTTAAAAATATTCATTCTTTAATATTTAAAAATTTTATTTTGAGTTGATAGAGGCTCATAAATGGATAAGAGAAGATTTTTTAATGAATTAGTGCGACACAGATGTCATTTGATTGATATTTTTTATGCTTTATAATTTTTATAATTATTCTTAATATGAAATACATTATATATAGATTTTTAGGGTTAATGTTGTAATTTGAACATAAAAATATTTATAGCAATTTTGAATTTATGTTTTTTTAAATAATTTAATAATTTTAATAATTATCCTTAATAATTTTAGAGCACCCAAATAATTTTAATCTTGATCACTTTATATTTTAAATCCACCATTTTAGACTTTTCATTTATAACCTAATAACTGCATTTATGTTTCTTGACAATTTTGGATCTTCAAAAGAAAATATATTTTCAAAATTAATGTCTTCAAATAATAATAATTTATTATTCAGTATTTTTATCTTCATAAACAATTTAAGAAATTATTTATTCAGATTTGTAGCTTGACAACATTCAACGTGCCCTATTTTTGACCACCCAAGAACTAGATATGTATTTTAAAACATTTCATGTTATATACTAATTATATTTAAGTAAATGAGTATATTATAATTAATATTAGTTATACTAATCCATTAGATATATATATATATATCAATTTCTTATCTTATTTAATTCATACCACTTAAGTTGTCACTTTTGACGTTTTCTATGCTACAAAAGTACTATATCATCATTTTATAAGATTTCAGATAATTATACGGTCATATAAATTAATTTATTTTTGTAAATTAATATTTTTATGACATTATAAGAGTATAATTCCATCATAGAAAATTTATATGTTTTTAAAATGGTTCTTCTCATTCATCATAATAAATTAACAATCTGTAGTATTATTCCATTTGAACTCAAACTCTAATTCTAAAAAGGACTTAAAATATACTAATCCATATTTAAATGATTCGAAATCACATATTGATATTTAAAATCAGGTTCATATTTATTATGTATTCTAAAATATTATTAAATTTTAGTATGATATTCATAACTTTTTAGATATAAATTTTATAATGGGATGTGTGGGTCATTTTAAACATGAACTCTTGTTTTTAAAAACAATTCATCAGTAATAGAAAACCTCAAATAAAAAAGATTATTTTGGTTATAATAATTCAAGAAAAATTATGATAAATATAATATATTATAAAATAATCCATATATTTCCCAATTTTCCAAAACAATTTTAGATACTTTTGAAATAATGTTAAATACTATTTTATTCGAACACAAATTCTTATTTTTTTTAATGCAAAAACAATTAAAATGAATTACTAAAGTTATAAAAAAATAAAATTTTAATATTTAGTTTATAAATATATTATTTGTTATTGAAAAATATAAACATAAATATAATATCATTTTTCTGATTTTACAATAATTTTTTAATAAAATATTGGAATATACATCACTTTTCATATTTATTATTATACATGAAAATTTTTAATTTTTTTAAATAATGTATACCTATTTTTTCTTAAGATAAGCTTAATAAAAAAATTCATATTTTTAAAATAAATATCTACCAATTATTTATTATGTTTTTAAATAAGAACTCACAATTTGTTGAATAATCTATATAATAATATATAAAGTAAACAAATATTTTTGATCAAACAAAAACCATATAAACGATTAATACTATTCTATAGTTATTTCTAATTTTAATATATTAATATGTATTAATATAAATCCTTAAATTTTTTATTAATGTAAAATTATAATATATATACTAATTAAAAATTTATTTAAATATATAAAATTAAGATCTAGGTTAAATATCTATTTTTCTCTTTTAAATAAATTATAATCATTGGAATGAAATGTAAATAATTATTTTTAGTGTACAATAATAATCTATTTTATCATATAACATCTATTGTGACACGATATATTCAAAGAATTAATTTATTTTATATTTATTATTTGTTTTATAAATTTGAAATTAAATCAATCCCATTAATATTAATAATACATAGAAAAAATTATTATTAAAAATAAAATATCTATTTTTATATTCCCCTATAATGAAAAAAGGTTTACATAATGTTAATTATCTCTCCCTTATGAAAATAGGTGATGAAATATTTGAAATAATTATCATATCAATTATAAGTTCTACAATGAACTCATCATTATTTTATAGGATGATAATGAGGATATTAAAATTTCCCTCATAATAGCATAATGTTGTTATTTAATTGATTATAAATATATAATCCAAATATAAATTTTTATAATGATATGGTACTCATACTTGTGACTGAGTTTCTAGTGGAAAATAACCAAAAATGATAATGGTTTTCTTAGTGAGGTTTTCCAAAATTGTCCATATTTTTTGAGAATCTCACAACTATTTGTATATGAAAAATGAAAAAAAATCTTTAAAATCCACTCATTCTATATGTAAAATTTAATATATTAATAATTTTTTGTACAACTTCTACAATTGATTCAAATCACATTTTAAACAAAGAAGGATAAAGATAGATATTTAAATCTTGATGCATGAGATACATTTATTTTCAAAAATTTAGATTCATTTTCAACTATAAATAGAATGGAAGGTCCATTAATGCGAAATTTATGTCACTCAATGTTTTAATTAATTATGATTACTTCTTCCTATTTTGACCCATTCAATAAAACTAAAATGGTTAATATGAGGAAATTTAATATCTGAAAAAAAACTTATCAAAACATGACATGGATATAAATTTTATTCCAAGTATATCATGATCTATGAAACCATTATTTCAAATTTTATCATCGATATTGGAATATATGATATTTCTAATTCAGCCATGGATTCTTTAAAATTTTTCTTATATTAATTTTAAAACAAAATCATTAAATATCAAAAAATGTTAATTTTATCAATAAATTAAATATTAAATTATGAACAATAAAATATAGAAAAGAATGGTAACTAATGACTCTAATAATTAATTAAACATATCCAAAAATTAATATAATTGTGCTCTAGAGGTACAACCACAATGTGGTGGTTTAGACTATGTCATAGTCTTTGCCTAGATAGAGGACATTATGGTGAAATCACTCATTTAAAGTTAATGTGAATGATTTTTTATTTTTTATGTGATAATATATGTTATATCTTTATTTTCCAAGTTTAGGTTTTTATTTTCAGGTTGAACGTCAGTGAATGATGATATAGAGTGTTTTAAAATCTAATGTTATTATTTAAATGTTAATAAAGATAATGATAATTGAAAAAAAATTATAAATAATTTCATGATTTAGAAATTGGATAGACACTTCATTTTTAATAAAAAAACATGTGTCTTTTAAATTGGGTCATTATAAGGATATATAAACATGTTTATTACTTAGGGGTGAGTCATGCGTTGAAATATTTTGAAGCAGTACAGAATGAAGCACGCAAAATTTATCTCTCTCTCCCTCTATTGAATGGTTATTAAAACATGTGAGTAGGGATGAATGCTTTTCATTAATTAATAGATTCATCAAACCCATGTATATACTTTAGAGAAAGAGACTATTGGATACTTCCTAATGATACCTATCAAGATGTTGTGTAACATCGTGGACCAGAAAGATCAATATAGAATAGAGGTACACGGTTCATAAATTATTTATTCAGTAAAAAACTATTGTAAATATCAAATGGTATATTAAGTTTTTATGTTTTATACTATTAATGGATATGTGTTGTCATACCCAAAACAAATATATGGTATTAAATAAACTTCCATACCATATGGATTGATTTTTTAAATAAATAAAAATAAAATTAATAGCATCTTGGACAACAATTTTATTGAATAAAATGGTTATGATTTTTATGTTTATTTAGAACTATACAATATTTAGTATGTAAAATTGGTGTGGTTTTGTATTTTTCATAGATACATTATTTGGAGTGATAAAAACATACATTATATAATTTTGAAAGAAAATATAATATTTTGATATTATTATTCTATTTCATGGTTTACTGGGAAAAATTTTACTAGTTTTTATGGAAAATGATTTCATATGAACAACATGATTTTTCTATCAAACAACCACACCATAATATTAAGAATTAAAATTTATAATATAAGACCTGAAAACATAGTTAAAATAAAACGACTTCCTAGAATAGACTTTTTATGGTATAAACATTAAAATTAAATGTGATGGACTTGTTAATATAGTTTTCGATTTCCCTTTCTTCCTTAGGAGAAAACCTGGAGATTTTGATATGTAAACAAATATAGTTGAAAATAAAACTGTCATGTCTTATCCATTTAAATATTTTTACACTATGGGAACCACCATAACATGGGTTGAGTTCAAAATTTCCATTGTTTGAATAATTCTAAGTAAAATTTCATTTTGTTAAAATTGAAAAAAAACATTCACAAATTGTTGTACTTCTTCCCACACGAAATCGAACTGAATTTAATAAAAATGATTTAATTTTTATGAAATATGTAAAAATAGACTAATAATGAAGAATAATTTATAAATATTTTAGAAATTAACAAACATATATAAATATAATTACCTTTATAATAAATTATGAGTAATTCATAAATTTGAATGGAAAATGGTTATATTCAATCTATTTATTAAAAAAAATTATTTAACCCATCTAAAAACAATTTTTTCTTAATTTTATAATTGGTGTATATAAACTGAAATATGTGAAGTATAGTTTGTTTGAAATTTCATATGTCTTTATTTTTTTAAATAGATTATAAATTCAAATTTGAAATAATTCATATAAAATTATTTCTAAATTGATTGTCTAATATGTTTAGTTTATAACAATTGTGAATTTCTCATATTTATTACTGTTAAAGAATGTTTATGAATATTTAAAATTATAAATTTTTTATAATCGTTTTCTTTTATATTTTTTATAAATTCTAATCTCGTGTATAAATTAATGATATAATTAATTATTTATAATTATTCTCATATTTATTCATATATTTACTTTCTTTTATATTATGATCAAATATATAGTTGAATTTTATATTTTTAAATTACATATTTATATTTGTAGACGTATTTAATGAGGTATATGTTGTGTATGAGAAATGATATTGTTTTCTTTTTACCATGACATTGTCTTAGAAAAGGGTGATATTGAATTTAAATGTTAATTATAGATTATAAAGATTACATTATAAAACTGCTATTAAATTATGGGTTCCCTTGTGTATTATACAACGGGTAGTGGAACATTAGGTCAGGCTTCTCACATGAATTGTGAATTTTTAATTATATAATAATTATAGGGATTCCATAATTTTTTAACCATTCATGCTTCATAGGGATTATTGATTTTATAGAAATCTACATATTTACATTAAAGTGACTCATAACCCTTATACATGGGATATATTTTAATATTTTTAATATCATTATTTTTTAATTTGTGTTCGTATTATATACTATGAATTGATTAAATAGTTACAAATCAATATGATTTGATCATATATATCTGATTGAGGGAATAGGAAATTAATATAAATAATTAGAATCATGGAATATATAAAATTATATTCATGAGATGATAAAACCACTTAAAAATATTATATGTTGTATTCCTTCCAATGTGAATACATTTTATGAATTCAATCATTTGAATGGGTAGTTTATTCCAAATCTCATTACCTCAAAATTATCTATTATATGAAATGTATAATATAAGAGGCCACACTAGATAAGTGTGTATACCTGGTGCGAGTTTTTTATATATATCTAGAAAATACATAATGTTTTGATACAAAAGGAATAGTATTGAGATTTTCCATTTGAGGGACATTAGACAAAGGATTTTCACCCCACTATAAAAAATGGAATATGTGATATGATTTTCTGGATTTTATACTAGATATTGTCATGGATTTTGTTATGAGATATTATGGGATTCTCCATATTGAAAGATAGACATTACCCCATAATGTACATGATGCAATGTGAATGGGGTCCTCATTTTAGTTGGAGTATGTATAATAAAATTCATTATTAAATGTAACATCATGAAAATTGTGGAGTTATTTTCTTGTTTAAATTTTAATTTTAATCCCTTAATGATTCCAAATTAATCGTTTTTTCAGGTGTGTGAGGAATCTAGGAGTATTTTCAGGGTACATGATAAGAAATAAAGGGAAAATCATGCCATCTATTTCCTATTGTAATGTTGGAACACGGTTAATGTAAACCCTTAAAGGGGGAAATCCTTACCGATCAACCTTGGATAGAGAAAACTAATGTGGTTGGAACATGGGTTTTCATACCATGAGTAATCCCTAGTAAACCAAGTGGCTTTGGCCCGTCTTGGATAGAGGAAAGCACACAGTTGGGTCATGGTTTGGAAAATCATTTGGCCAAACCATTCACCGATTTAGATGTGGGTTTTTACCATTTTCTTCCATTGGAATTTTCATCCTTTCACAGATCACTCACAACCCGTTATTTATCTTATAGCCATCATAATGATCCAAAATGAACAATAATTCCCAAGAGTTTATTCCTTTAATTCAAGTCCATTTGGAGTGCAATTTGGTGTAGATCGAAGCATTGTGTGAGTTTAAATCTTATATTGACTCCATTTTCTATATTAGGAAGTGTGGTTTAGTTCTTATTATTATTAATCTATAAAACCATATTTTTATCAAACAAAGCTACGTTGGGTCTTTAATGATTTCATGAATCCAAATATGAAGCAGTGGTTATGTGAGTGTTCATCTACTGATTTGAGGTAAGTTGTCTACAAGTTGTATACCATAGTTTTTTATTGATTTCTGAATGTGTGGTTGTGTTATTGCCTCAATATTATTGTGAATTTGTTTCCTTGAGTTTTATTTGGTAAAATGGATGGAGAAATGATAAATTAAACCACTCATGATTCATATATGATGCATTGTGGTTGACTAGACTACATTAGTGCCACCGAGAGGGCACAACAATATTTCTGAACATGGGAAATAGTAAAGTTATGAATGTAATGGAATTGATACAAAGTAGACTCCATTATAAAAAATTACATTTTATTTTAGAATATAAGGAGTAATTAATGGTAAATATGTCTATTTTTTTGATATTTTATAGAGGATTGTTTGAAAAAAAAATGTGAAAATATGTTAAATGGAATAATGTGAATATGTCAACCAACTTATAAGTTTTTAATTGACCATCATAAATGGGATAATTTATGTGTATTTATGAATTATGTAAAATGGGATAATATATGATAATTTTTGAATATGTTAATTTGGTAAATAAATTAAAAGGGAAATGGGAAAATGGTCTATGCTATAAATTGTAAATTTTCTAGTGGGACCCGACATGACATTGTGATGTTTTTGAATGAATATAAATTGTGAATGTTATGTGTATTGATTATGTATAGTTTAAGATATGGTATATGTGATAAATGGTTAGATATTAATGTGAAAATGGATTGGTGGTGAGTGATATATTGAACTGAGGATCCAACCATGGGTCGGGTTGGACTAAGGCTAAAAATCAATAAAGTTCATGCTCGACTAACCACTAAGATGATAGCCTAACCAATGGGTCAAATGGCATCAAGATTGCCTCACCATATTCCAGAGGCTACTGACTAGCCATAAGGGTCTAAGTGGTTGATAATTTGGAGACTATACCATCATTATTAGAGTAGCACAATGATATACTAGATAATAAATAATAGAAAATATAAGTAGAATCTACAATAAAAAAGGCATAGTAGAAGATGAATAATAATAAATTGAATATAAATATTGGCTAATGCCAATATATGATAGACACATGCATTTTTTATGATGATACATAACCAAAATAGTATACATACAGTATCATAAAAAACCATAGTTCTAAATAAATAAATAAATTAAAATTCACAATGTTGTTCTCCCTAAGAATCTTGAGATTTCACTTGCTCACGTTCATGAAATCTTCGGTAGATGGAATGAAACAAAATAATCCATCCAAAGTCCTATGATGATAAGGTCTATCACGTACTCCAGTTCAATGGCGGCCCATTAATGGGTAATGGATATAAATCCCAGTAAATTAACAACAATGGTGTCCATAAGTAAATCCATTCCATGAATAATAAAATATGCGGTGTACATGTAATAATAATAATGACAAAACTTAAAAAATAAACTACGGACTAATTATGTTCTAAAATGTGACCTGCCATCTCTAGCTTGTTCGTCTCATGGCCAGAAAGAGATGTCTGATCAGTATCCACACACACACATACATATTGATTTATATATATTGTTTTTTTATAAATCACATCCACCTATATGGACCAAGTGAGTTCCAACAATAATAGACACATATGAGGAGTACTAGTTCCTTGATGGACCGATGTGTAACTCAGACATCCATAACCAATCTAAACAGGCTAATAATCTCTAATAGAGGGTCCATACCCTACATCTCATATTGTGTGTGAGGTGTATTTCTTGTCAATTGAGATGGTGAGTGTGTAGTCCTGTCAACACTAGATTAGTAGTGACTGTGTGAACATGTCAACACTAAAAAGATAATTTTTGTTTCATACCCACCGTCTTCATGGTATCACAAGTGTGATATGCCATAAATCAACACCCGATATAAGGGAGTGTGATTATTAATTCCTCAACAAAACCGATAACAACATTCCACAACCTATATAAAGAAATGATTATATTTATAACATCAATCAATATTAAGTACCTCTCATGATTCACATTTAATAATACCTATATAAACTAGGTCATCACAATAAAATTATATCATGTACCAAGAATTAATGATTCTCATTTCCTTTCCACCCTATACAATTCATTTTATTTTAGGAAATTCAATTAATTTGTATAATTAAAACATCATGGAAACTCAATTCCATTTAATAAAATTCACTTAAACATTGATTATTTAATTATAACAAAAGGCTTGGTTGTACTACCCAATTTAAAAAAGATCAATTAACTGATTTTATAAAAGATAATTAATTTAAAAGGACAAGTGAATTTATTTATTAAGGTTCACGAATCCTCCTAGAAGTTACCAAGGTCAATTTGGAATTTATCAATAGGGGGAAATCTATAAATGAAGTAATACAAGAACATAGATTGATATTGGTAAAATATCCCATTACTAAGGAATAATCTAATCCATCAACATAGACGGTACAGTGGCTCTATTTAACATTAATAAGATGAAAGAAGTTTCAATATAGAAAACCAATGAGGCCACATAGAAAACATTCTATATATATAATCATTAATGAAATCATGATTCAACCTAAATTCCATAAATCCAAACAAAATGGAATAAACTAAATAATAGATTTCAATTTCGAAGATAGTTCCCCTCATCCAATGGGTTTTATTATAAAACATGTCATTTTTTATCAAAAATTCATTTAATACCAATTAGCCATCAATATAAAAATAAAACACAATATTCACAATTTAATTTATCAAACGAAATATTTATGAAGCCACTATACATTTAAATTTAATTATAAAATTCTACATGGCCCTTAGGAAGTGAAATTATCATTTGGACCAAATCCTAGAAAAGAAAATTTCCATTATCAATCCCTAGTTAATGCTTAGAATGTGTTCTAGTCATTAAATTAATTAATTTAAAAGGGAAAAATATGTTTCCACACCCAGTGGGTGTCTGTGATTGAGGTCGATTTTCTCAAACAACTACACAAAACATAACATGTAATACATTATCCATAAACTAAATTTTAATTAATATGTCAATTTTAATGAAATGTTTGACTAAGGTCAGTGTGTGGTGAAATGATGTTATTAATAATATGATGTAAATTTAAGGGAAAATACAAAGACTACCTTCCTCGTACCATGAAATATCTACTCATCCAAAATAAATATATCATTTGGTCTAGTTTAGATCAATTCTATGAAACTGATATCTACCTTAAAAATAGGGAAATTAGCTTGCACCATGATAACTCAATGGAGGTGATATTAAACAAATAATGATTCAAAAAGAATCGAGAGCTTTTTATATTTAATCCATAGAGTCCCACATGACTAAATAATGAATATTGATAGAGAAGAAAGATTGAAACCTTGGTTGGAAGAGAATTGGAGATCACATGTGAGGGAGAGGAGCTTCAAATACATACCATGAAGATAGAAAATTAAAAATGAAATTTTATAGATTCATTAAGGGAAAACTTTTAATTTCACACCCAAAAATTTTCACATAGTTTGACTAAACCATGTGCCAACCACGTGGATCCCATTCTTTATAAAACCCACCTCTCACAGTTGTGCAGCATGGTACACCATAACAGTGCACCAATAGTGTGATGAATCGTGTGAGGATACTGCCTAAATGAAACCAACTATATAGGTAGGTGTATGGTTTGGGAAAATTGTGTGCGGTCAATGCAGTGAACTAATGGTACTCAAATCAAGTCAAAAAATTTGATGATGAGGTCCATAGGGTTTCAAAGTAATCCAATACCTCTATCAAACCAATGAATCGAATTTTTTTTGGGGACCAGTGGTTTTGAAACTCAATGAAGCCTCTGGGGGATCTATGTTGCCTTTTCTAATGTCTAAAAACAACACATTAATGTGTAACAACTCTCAAAAGTTGGTTCTGATGCATGGTTTAGAAAACATTCCATCCACCAAATGATGAAATTAAGGTTCATTTAAATTTTAGTCTGGTTCTAAAGGACATGTCACTTCAACCTCTCACCCTTATAAATTTTCATCCCCTAGTAGCCTCCGTGAACAAAGAAAACATCACCTAACCAGAAGGGTCAGGAAGTCCCATCTAAATGGCCATGTTTCATCTGTATTCTCACAACACACCTTAATGTAAGTATTACTAACATGACTCTAAATACATCAAAAAACCGATCTAATTCTCATTTTTTCATTATAAGATTGTGAGGGTGGTTACCCGAACTTTTTTAACTAGAGACTCTATCATGTCATCTTTTCTACAAAATTATAGATGATGGTGCTATGAACCATAGGTCTTATAATTAGAAGGGTAAAATTCCACAAACAAGTACCTCTACCATTTCAAATTTTTACAAATCACAACCTAAGAGTTTTAAGGATACTTCCAGTTTGATTTCTTGAACAATGATAACCTGATTACTGCTGATGTCATAATAGGGACCTCTCAGTAAGAAAATAGTCTCATCCCGATCAGCCATACTGAAATAGGTCATAAAAACTTTACATGAATGTCATCTACAATATTTGGATCACAAAAACATATCCTAATGGAATGCTTAAAAATAATGGTTCCTGACCAACTGTATACACTAAAAAAGGACAACATGTTGATCTATCTTCAATTGAACTTTCTTAAAGTGCACGGATAAGAAGATCGAAATTTTTTCAACTACTCTATGATACGTTCTTACACGGAATCATGCATCCACCATAAACACATCTATCGAAGTCCATACCTAACATAATGTGATGTTCCATGGACAAACCATTAGCTGGCTTGTTAAACTATCATGCCTCAACACTAGAATGACTGTAGTCCCATTCTAGACCATTGGAATCAATACCCATTACACACCTCCTCCTTGATTGACTAAGAATCTAAGATAAACATGGATTCATTAAACCAGTGTCCAAGGAACAACCCCAAGCTGGTTTTTACTCCATGATTACAAGGGATATGATTGTAATTAGCTAAAACAACCACATTAGATCATTGATAGTGACTAAAGAGACATCCAAATGGTGGTCAGGTCAAAATAAACAGCTAGTATCCAAGAGTAATAATAATGAATTCCATCATGGGAAACTCAGAATCAATCTAGAATAACCCTGCCTCAATGAAAAGTATGTGTCTAGCATACAAATAAGTATATATCAAAAAATGAGGAAAAGAACTTTTAAAAAATTAGTGTGGATTAGGACTAATAATACCATAGTGCACCTAAGAAGATATAAAGATAAGGTACATTCTCATCACCAAGCTAGAATACACTAAGAGGATTTGAATAGTTTCCAACCAACCATACCAGACTTTTGGATAGAGGTGTAGTCGAACCCCAAATGGTTGAATCCCCAGAAAAAGTTTAGATTCACCTATCAATGCAAATTCATTTAGCCGAATAAATTCATTTACCCCAAATGAATTATATGATTTCTTGACCTAAGCACAAAAGTACTCCATAATAAATGGTTTTTCACTAGTGTTCCATACATTTCCATACACATCAACATCATGTTGTATAGAATGCACCGACACAGAATCTCAAGAAAGAATGTGATACTTTTAAACATAGGAGGTTCTAGTCATTGGAAAGAGAGATAAACTAACCACTCCAAGTTCTCTAGATCATATAGACCTTTAAAATACATGTTTCAATACTAAAATCCATAGTCACAATTTCTTAGAATTTGAGATGATTTCTGGAACCAATCTGAACAATCTTTTAAAACAGTCGATCCTCTTGAAATTCCAGCCTGGGAATTAGGTTGAATTAATTCCATTATATCCCAGACCACCCTACTAAAGTGATTATCCAATAACATTATCAATAGAACAAGGACAAACAATTACAATGAACTCGACCCATTCCCTATATAATTGAGGGAAAAATTATGTGCGGCACATATATGAATGCATAATACAATGTTATTTTGAGAAGAAAGAAGCATCCTTGATACTATCCATAGTATATCTTCCCGATGAATTGAAGTATCAGGCATTCCATTAATGGTTTATAACAAAAAATTGTATTTCACTATAAAAACATTAACTTAGAGTATAACTTATCGAGTCTTCCAACCCAATAAAGGAAAAGAGTTTCACAAGACCTACTAAGTGGTTAACCATACCGTTATCTTGTCTAACCTGGTGGAAGAAATCATTACTCGATACTCACTTCTGTATCAAGGGTAAAAGAAACAATGACCACTCATCCGAACAAGTGTTTCATTTGTAATTTATGTTTCCTACTTGTACAATCACACCTCAATGAGATCAATATTTTAGAAAAATCATAGTATTTGATAATGAATTTATAATATAAGGTTACTACCAACCTCTTGATAGCCTCTATAAAAAAAAATAATCGTCGAACCATTCACTGGGTCACACCAACTCGAAATTATCTAGGCTCAATAGGCTATTATATAATTGAATTCAATAAAGGATAAGTCATCTGGAAATCCCATAATGTTCTATTTGAAAGGAATTTTCATGATATGTTTAAACATCCCAAACATGAGGGTTTAAATGAATGAAACCACCTAAGAATCATTTTTAATACAATTATATTCAGTGAAATTCAATATTTAAACATTTAAAATATTTCCAATAGATCATTAAGTTCTAATTATAAAACAAAATATATTGGTAGAAGATTTAACGAACACCCCAATTCATAGCCAGGAATTCTTATAAAACATCCTTCCTAAACATCTAATATTCATCGACATACAATCTTAATTATGAAATTTATCATATAATTTCCTTTTTAGAAGCTAAGGTGACCTAAGAGGGTCCTGCTAAACCAACTTGGGTTCAACATAATGGAACCCAATAGAATTTTTTTATTATTATCTTTTAAAACAACCTAACTACGTTATCTCATATGAAACATTCCTCAACTGACCTACTTGTGTATAGTTATGTTTTTAGATGTTAACCAAAAAAATTTATATCAATATTATTGGCATTCCCATTTATAATTATTTAAAATTATACCAAATGTTCAAATATATAAATGTTCAATCATATGGGTGGCCACCTACCAATCCATAAAGAGCCCATTCAATTAAAAAGATGGATGTTTTCTCTGAATAAACAAAAACATTACACTTTTATAATTTAACCAATTTATAAAATAAGGTTCAATTATATGGGAAGCCATCTATCAATCCCTAATGTTCCTATAAACATTAATGATTTGAATTTGTGTCCCATTAAATGAAACTAACTCTCACAAAATAATGAACATTACCAATATTGTATTTTAAACAACAGTTTATAAATATATTTAAATGTTCAATATAAGGGTTTGAGTATATGTATTTCCATTCTCCAACTATATGGAACCCATACACCGTATAATTGAAAACTGGTTCCTATTTAATCACAACTAATAAATTTATCCCATGCAACAATTTGTATATATTCAAATCAAAACATTACATGCTATCAAAAAGATTAAAATTAGAAGAAATATTCTAAATACAAAGTCATCAAGGAATATAATGACATAATCATGTTATAAAAGTAAGCATGATAATGAAAACAATACATGTGATAACACTCAAGTCACATAATCAAAATCATCGAACATCCCTATAAATTCAACTACATGTATTGGCATATGCATGGAATATGAATTTCAATGTTCTTATTATTATGAATGTAGATATACATTTATCAATTTAGGGAAAAGCATAAAATTTCCTAAATTTTCATAAACCAGCAACAATCAGAAAGTACACCACTCACTAGTGGTGAAATCAAAATTAACTGTAATAAAAAACAAAATAAACAACAAACCCACCCATGTCTACTCAGAATTTTCCCCATACATGGGTCAATCACTCCTATATATATCTATTTACTACATTCCAGAGCAATCTTGTCTCATTTCTTCCGTATCAATCTAGTATGAAAATGTAAAAAAGGCTCTGATACCACTCCGTAACATCCCAACCTGACTAACCTCTAAGACTGTTGCCATGCTGTTGGGTTAGATGCCCTCAGCCATGCCTTCTATTATGCTAGAGTCTACTGACTGGTAGTGATGGTCTAATGAAGTGGTATAGGGGTATTAATCCCTCATGATTTGAGTAGAACAATGGTATAGTAGATATTATAAAACATAGAAAACAATAGTAGATATAGTAAAAAATGAAAGGCCGAGTAGAAACATAATAATAATAAAATCAATATTAAAGATGGTCAATGTCATTATATGACAGACATGTTCTCGTACAAATGATGATACATAAATTAAAATAATAGAAATACAGGATGATACAAAATAAAGAATAATAAAAAATAAATAAATAAATGAAAACCTCCAATGGTGATCTCAATGAGAATCCTGAGCTCTTTCTTTCTCATATTCTCTTAACTCCCAGGTATATACAATATAGCCCATGCCGTCATCCAGAATTCTACAAACAAAATTTATAATCAGGTATCGCAATGAAATTACAAACCAAGTAGGGTGTGAGATATAAATTCCATTAGGTTACCACCATGGTGTGAGAATCTAATCCCAGACCACATATAGTAAATAATGTAGTGTGTGTGTAATACAAATAATAAACTAAATAGAATAAATAAACAATAACCTACTCAGGTTATTAAAAACACATGGGGGCTCCATCTACTTTAGCTCGTGACCAGGAAGAGATGTTTGGTCAGTAACCATATATATATATTATTAATATACATATATATTGGTTATATATCACATCCACCTATATAGACCATGTGTGTGCTAACACTAATGGACATAAACCGAGAAAACTAGTTGCTAGATTGACTTAGGTTTAACTCAAACATCTGTAACCAGAATAAATGAGACTATATTATCCATCATAGGGTACATAACTTATATATCATATTGAGTGGGAGACTTCATTATTTTCTCTCATGATGGGGAGTATTACTTCATTTCAACACTTGATTCATAGTGAGTAACCCAACATTTGAACACTCACAAGGGACATGGTGTGTTATGTGCATCATCTGTGTGGGACTAGTGTGAGATGCCATGACTCAACACCTGATATAAGTGAGATTTATTTTTTTCATGATCAAAAAAACTCTTTCCATCATTATATAGCCTTTTCAAGGTGTAATAAAATTTATATCATTATCCATGAGGAATTACCTCACATGATTCACATTTAATAATCCCAATATAAAAACAGGAATCAAAATTAAATTATAACATGTATTATAAATTTAAGATCAGTTTGACCTTCCCACCCTATAAAATATACCTAAAACATGCATATTTCAATATAACTACAGATGTGGTCATACCATAAAATTTAAAAAATGTTAAATTAAACAATTTAATTCATGCCATTAAATTAAAAAATCCATGTAAATTCATTTATCAACATTCAATAAAAGGCATAGATTTCACCATGTTCAATTGGATGTTTATACACTTTTCAAAAACCATTTATAATGATATATAAGCCCTTAGGGTATGATTTATTCAATAACCAATTAAGTATGAATGATCAAAGACAATCATATAAAAGGGGAAATGGTTTCATTTAACATTTATATGAGGAAGGGAAATTCCATTTAGAATAACCAAAGGGGAATTCTACAAAACATTTTGTTTTTCTGATACAAAATGAAGGAATGAAAAGAAAAAAATTCCCTAAGTCCAAATGTGTTGAAATTCACTAAATACCACTTCATAATTTTGAAGACAATGCACCTCATCTGAGGTATTTTATTATAAAACATGTCCTTTTATTCATAAATTAATTTAAAACCAATCAATCATCAAATATAAGCATTATATTGAAAGATTCACCATTCAATTTATCCAAATAAATATTTAAGAATTCCCCATACATAGAAATTAAATTATAAAACAAAACCTTGAACCTGTGAGGTGCCATTATCATTTAGATTAATTCATATATGGGAAATTTCCATTATTATTCCTCAACATAATGCTTAGAAGGTGTTCATAGAATTTAAAAAATTAATTGTGATGGGGAAATAAAATCCAGCACACCCAAGTGGTGTCATTTTCTGAGTTCAACATCCTTAGACTACAACACAACACTCAACAAGTGTAATACATGTTGTCTAACCCCATTTAAAATGAATAAATCCTTTTTAATGCAATGTAAGAAAAATGACAGCATGTGGTGAAAAAATTCTATTAATAAAATGATGGAAATTTATGGAATAATCCATAGAAAAACAACCACATACCATTTATCATATACTCATCCAATACCTAGTTTTTATTTAGTCTAGTTATGAAGAAATCTATGAAACAAACCACAACCTTGAAAATAGATAAAATGATCTTGCACCCTAATAACTCAAGAGAGAGGATATTAAACAAAGAAAAATTCAAAATTAATCAAATTGATACCACTTTAGATCAATAGAGACTAATAAAACCTGATTCTGATGAAGAACAATGATGAAAACATGAATCCATGCTCAGAGGATCTTAAGAGCTCACATGTGAGGGGTGGAGAATAACCTGACTACTAGGAGGAAAAGTAAGAAAAAAACACAAAGACACTGTAGGAAAATATATTGTAATTTCATCCCCGAAACATGGTTTTAGGGCTTGGAAGCACTATTTTAAAAAACAATGCACCAGTTGTGTGACACCAATTCCCAATGAAACCCACCTCGCATAGTTATGTTACGCGATTTACCTTAACTGTGATCCAATCGTGTAATGAATAATGAGGGGATACTTCAAAAATATCCCTAACCATATGGTCTAGGATCACAGTTTGGGTAAGCATTGTGTGGAATGTGATGGGAACTTATTCTACTCAAATCACGTCACATGATTTGTTGTTGAGTTTTTTCACAGTTTCTGACAAACCGTTTTCCTCTTTCATACCACCCAAATAATTTATTTTCTAGGTTCGGTTCTCTTGAAATTTAATGAATCCTCCAAGGGATCTCTCAGGCCTTTATCCATTTATAAAAATAATAGTTTTAAGTATTTTTAGTAACAAAATAATTTTCTTATGCTTGGTTAAGAAAATATTCCATCCTGGAAAAAGAAAAATTCAAATTCTGTTGGATTTTCACTTGGATCGAAAACTCGTGTTAGTACAAAAACCCTCCCCTATAATTCATGTATTAGGGAATCTGAATGAGGATCTAGGCCTCTATTTTATGAATTTGATAAAACTAACTATAATGAGTCTATAAGGTATGTGTGATTTAAATTTAATGATTTTTCTCCCAAGTGAAATAGGGAACATGACATTCTTTATTGTGCATAGAGATTGATTATCTTTGGATGTAATGTAAATAATGTAAATCAGTAATTCTCGGAATGAAATTTAAAATGATTAAGGTAACTATTTATAACTAATAGAACCCGAGTTTTTATTTTATCTTTTCATAAATTTAGTACATTCATGAACTATATATTTAGACTATATATTTTTTAGGAACAATTGGTGGTGGCCTAATTAGTTGTACTGAAACCCTTTTTTGGCTACCATTGGGATGTTGAGAAATTTTTTTTTTATATATATGGAAATTGTAAATGGATCATATAAGTTGTTTGTGTAGGCATGGGGTGTACATGTGTGCTGAATCAAGACATGGAGTTGTAACCCATAATGGGGATCCTTCAACTCTCTTCATTCTGGATTTTCTTTACATTTAGCACTATATTAACATTCAATAGAATTTTATCTTTTGGTTATTTTATTGTACCAACTTTTGGGGAATGGTAATTAATTCAGATTTTTGTTAACTTCTTATTTTATTATATATTTTACTTGTTATCTGTTGTGGCTCACTCTAGTAAAAATGGTATTGTCTCCCCACATGATCTATTATATTGTAGATGTTATTCAGAATCCTATATTGTATGGGGAGTTGAACTTGAGGTTATGTAGCGACCAGAATCACGGAACCATTTAGTGGATTCCAGGTTGGTGATGTAACAAATTGGTATCAATGTTTTACCTTTTTGAGGTTTTACTATTTTGGATGGTAGAAGGGAGTTTAAGATGTGTCAGGCCATGTTAATGAGGTTGTTCATGTAAGTAGCTAATCCATGTATGATATAAAACCAAAAAACTCAATGTGGTAATTATTGTTCATGATATGTGTTGTTATAGTTTAATGATATTTATCCATTGGGTAATGCACTTGTGGAAGGATGTGACTACTTTATATTGTGTTTATCGTGGCCAGAATGGCACGAGGTTGTGTATTGATGCATCATTTTGAAAACTAGTTATGTATGTGGAATGAAACATGGTAGGAACACACTAGAAAAATGTTTGATCTTTGTGATATAGAAATAAATTTGGTTTCTATGAAAATTTGCAAGAAGTGGGGTCAAATAATTATAATGAAAATAAGTAAATGGAATGAATGTGAAATATTGGTTAAAATTAGTACTTAATAAAAATTTATAAATGGGTAAAATTTTCATTTTGGATACTTGTCAAGAGGAATGATGATATAAATTAAGACAATGTATGTGGGATGTGTTTTTTTACTAGTGTAGATCTTTTATTCTATAAATATGGATTCTTTGTGTTATTTATTATGAGGTGTGTATTTGGAATTATAGGAAGACACCACCATGATGTCATGTGCTGAGTAGGTGAAAAGGGGATATCATAAAGACTAATCCCCCACAAGTGGAGCAAGAAAAACTATAGAAGCAGAATAAAAGTGGAGAGGTGATGTTCCCTAATTTTTTTTGTCACATTATGAAAATGATGGAAGGATATTTAAGGTAGGTTGTACAGATAATTTTTGAACTGGATAGATATTTTTATCCACAACACCCTCATACTTTTTTAAGATAGGGTATACCTAATTCATATGAGTTTTGGATAGAGTGAATACAGATGATTATTGATTACTTAAAAACACCTTCGGAGAAGAGAGATAAATTGGCCACTTATATGTTGCAAAGTTATGAAAAGGACTAGTGGGATTCATAGGTCTAGACCCAATAGGTAAATTTTAAGTCATGAAATGATTTTGAAATTTTTTTTTAACATTTTTTATGGAAACATTGAGACAGAAGAAGACTATTGATTTTATGCGTTTGACCAATGGGTCTCTGTCAGTGATGGAGTATTCCGGCCACTAAAATGATTTTAGATTCATTGTTCTAGAATTAGTAACTCATTAGGTTGCCAAAAAAATATATTTCAATGATATACCTATACATGAGATAAATTACCATGTATATATCATCCATTTAAATAAGGTAGCTGAGGTATTGAATCATGCCCTTATTTCTGAAGGGAACCTTACAAAATCATATAGTTGTAGTCATGAGGTTCTAGTAAGGAAATCTAGTGGTGCATGTTTTTATCGAATGAAACACCAATTTTAGATTTTACACAAGGGGGTTGGTATATAGGGTAGGTAAAAAATGGAAATAGCCTCATAGGGGAGTGGCCAAGATTTTTGTTATCACTGTGGATGGGTGGGACACATGTAGGTTCAGTGATCCCAACCACTAGTTGTGTGATGGGAGCAAGGTAGAGAGGGACATGTGTAGAGGTTATGTAGGAATCCTCGACATCTCTGCATTGATGGAGGATTAAGGAAAACTCTATGTGAAGAAAGGGGGTTGGTTAACCTACAACAAGAAGGAAGTGGGAGCTTGACTCACTGTATCTGTCAAGGTGGCTGATGTGGTACTCTGGATGAGAGCATCCACATGAGTAGGGTTCTGAAACACTAAGAACATAGACTGGTTCCAAGGGTAGAGGGGTAGATCAGTTTCATGAATCATGCACCACATATTTCTTCCATTCTAAATAATTACTCAAATATTATATATTTCACATGATTAATAAACAATATTCCTTATAATAAAATATTTGTATTGAGTAATTGTTATAGATTTATCATTATTTTCCTAGTTAATCAATCTATATCCAACGTAAAAATGGCATCTAAAAATTGAATATGGCATATATAATAATAATTTTCATCATACAAGAAATAAGATATTTAATAAAAATAAAGTTTTCAATGAGTGATGAACATAAATAAATCAACGGGGTCGTATATACAACAAAATAAATTAGATGTGAAATATTAAAATATTCCTACATAAATTGAAATTGACATTAAGTACCATATAAATATCTTATCATTAACAAATTAAATTGATTATATCTATCCTCTATAAGTGCACATAAAAATTGGAAATAAAACATAATATGATCAAAATTCATTCCATATATAACCATAACGAAACATAATAAAAGAAGTATAAGTTGAACCATGTAATTGGAAATTGTGTAATGAAATCTCTACCCACTTTGTAATCAATCAAATCGAATTCCCCATTAAGGTAATAATAAGAAAAATCTAATACAATGTAGATAATTATATTCCTGATAGGATATATGAAAGGTAATTATACATACACCACTCAAATGAAATAAGTATTGAATAAGACATATAACACACATAATAAGCGTTAGATGAGAAATCATTCACTCACACTTTCCATTAATGAAGTATTTTTGAACTGCCTGAATTATTGTTTTAATAATTTTATTAGTTAATTAAATATATGTATTCATATTTATAATACCTTATATGATGCTTTTAGTAAATTTTACATCACATTCATTAATAATATTTCATTATATTCATTTTTAATTGAGCGCCCATTTCATGGTCGATTCATTTTCATATAATTATACATTTAATTTTAAAATGGAACAAAAACTCGATATGTGAAAAATGGTATTAATTTAGTTAAATATGATTAAATGGTCACATTTATATTTTTTCTTTCTACATGGGAATGATTCATCTGATAAAATGTTAATAATAAATGATTAGTGCATTTCTGTTGGTTTTCCTAAACATCATGAACTAGTTTTGATTTATTTAATATTAAGTCTATATATTAGTAACATAATATTAAATAAGTTATAATATAGTTATTAAAATATTATTTATTAAAAATTAATTTTTTATGACCATCAATGAAGTATTAGTGAAAAAAACAAAATCATTATTCATATAGATGATTAACCTGAATATTTTGGACAATAATTTAATTTCATTGAATAAAAGCTGGTAATAAAAGCGATATAAATATTATATTCCACAATAAAGATAATATTTTTAAAAATATAGGTCTCTATATTTAAAACTCATTGACTGATGAAGGAGGTTATGATAAATTTTATGAATCAAAAAATTAATATAGGTGCTTTGAGAAAAACACCACTTGAATATAACCACCCTGAAAAAACCCATGAGGACCTTTGGTTTATTTACATTAGTTATACCATGATTCATTTTATTTTGGGAGAGAAATGAGGATATGTTTTTTTAGATATTTTAGGAGATTTATGGAATTTCAGAAGGAATTTGGTGGTGAGGGGTGGTATTTATACCCATGGAGTGTAGAGACCCTAAGCTTGATGTACATGGAAATTACATTACTTTTGCGGGATACATAGTACATAACAAAAACACACACACAAGGACCGTAATAGTTTAGTGTCTTTGGAAACTCAGAATATAATCTTCTAATCATGGTGAAAGATCTTCAACATCTCCTATAAAGATCTTCCCTTTTTTCTTACCTAAAAACATTCTTTATATCCTGAGGAAAAGAAAACATAAAAGGGGTGAGCTCAAATGCCCAGTGAGGGTAAACATAGAGAACATAAAACAATCCATAAACATTTGAATGCAAAAAACTTCAACATAAAATCTAAACATAAAAATATTGAGCAGAGACATGAATCTTGGAAGTACGTAAGTCATATATCATAATAGAACATCAACCATGATAAAATATAATGGGAATAAAACATGTAATTGTGGAAACCATTCAACACATGTTATGATTTCCATAGTAGCCAAGGAATTGCTGCCAAGACCATCTTAGTAGACAAAGTCGCTTTCTGAATCGAGTTCACTCCTCGTTTCAGTCCTTTAACACTGAGCCAAATTAACATACCATTCCATCCATGTCTATATCATGAGATATAAATCTTTACCCAATGCATTGGAGGTAGATATAGGTCCCACCCATGTCATAATGAAATCATTCTTACTTGTTCCACAAAATAAACATACATCATTCATAATAACCCAATAAATAAAATCTGTTTCATAAACATCATCCCATCATCACATAATCCATATATAAGAAATGGATATCATTTAATAATAAGAAAGTGAAACCTTGTAAATCCTAGAGTCATTATACTTGAAACATAAAAATATGAAATAATGTCATCTTAGATGAAAAATGGTTTTGATAAAACAATTGAAATCAATTCTTGAGGAAAATATCTTTTCATCTTCAAAATCATTTTCCTTTCACAAAATGTCATGAAATTTTAAAAGAAAAGGATTTTTTTGAAATATTAATGAATTATTTTTGAGGAGTATTCATGAAAATAAGGCTTTATAAAACCGTAAAAATCCGTTCATACCGTATAAGTTAAAAAACATTCTTCTCATACTTTTGCCGGAAAAGTCAAAAAGAACCTCGTAACGTAAACAAAAGAAATATCCTTACATACTATGTAGTAAAAGTCAAAAATGGGTAAAAAGGACATTAAACATACATGAAAATACTTTTATAAAACCTGGAAATGGATGATAGAAATAACCCCGGTAAATACTAAGAATAAGATATCTCGGATAAAAATGAGATTTGCAAAATTATCACTTACCTTCTATCCGATATGCTTCGTATGTATCTGAACCTCCAGTATAATGATTCAAATAATGTCATTTAATTATTACAGAATAATATTCATTGTTTTATAGCATATATAGTTCAATTATATATTTATATTACCCGTTCATTTGTCAATTCTATGTTAAAGTAGTGTTTTGGGTAAAATTGTTTCTTCTATCGTACGTGTTTGGATTTGTTGTTCGTGATATTATTATTACTTATATCCTGATTTACTTACCTATAGAATGTAAAACATGATTTAAATATAATATATATTTCAGTATATACACACATATATATATATGATAGATCGATTAAATGAAATACACCGTTCATGGAGACGGTAGGCCGTACGTACGCATGAACACTGTTTTCGTTTCCTTATTGAATTCAATGAAATTAAGTAGATGAAATACATATATATACACATAAATCCAGTATCATTATTATGTCATATATTTCATGATTAATTATAATATATACTTTATAATCATTCATTAATGGTTAACATGGAGAATGAATCTCATCGCGTCGTGGAGACGGTAGTCCGTACGTACACACGAGCGATGATATCATTCTCATGATCGTGGAATTGTATTGGAGTGTATGTATACTATTTAAGAATAAATATCACTTTACAATAATCATATATAGTTATTATTTACACCATTATAACCATCCAAGTAAGGTGGCGGTGAGAAATAGATTACACCACGGCGTAGAGACGGTATTCCGTACGTACGCATGCACGGTTATTTAGTTTTCCGTAGGATGGATAGATGGTGAAATAAGGTTGTTTAATACTTATAATAACATATAAGTATATGATTTATACTTATTTTATTACTTCATAATTAGAAAACTAAAGAAGAAAAAGTGGAAGAAAAACAAATTTTAAAGAATCGGTAATAGATATTACCTCTTCTTTGAAGCGCCTCTTTGAGACCTCCTCTTAGGGAACCATAATTGGTCTTTGAAGAAGACCAATACCTCTAGGATGTTTCTAGGAAAGTGGATAAGAGAATTTGGCAGGGGTGGCCGAGATTGAAGGCTCAAAGAGGTGTGTGGAAGAGAGGGAGGAGGTGCCCTTTTATAAGGGAGGAGAGGGGAACCTTTGGAATAACTAAAGATATTATTTTATTATAAAGTCATATTCGGTTTTTTTAGCTCCAAATTGAGTTATTTCGAAGCTAAGGTGGGTATGGGTCGAAATAATCTAATCCAATAAAATTTAGACAAGTTTAGGTTTCTATTTTAACCTTATCATTTAGATTTAACATTAAGTTAAACAATTTTTCTTTTACCGTGTCTTCTTGTTTTCATACACTATAAGGTTAATAAACTTACTATAACTTGCCAAAAGAACCCCAAGTTATTTACTATTAATATATATAACCGTATCTAAGTCATTTTGTAGAACAATTGATTTTTAGGAATAAAATAACAATTAATAATATAATATTTGTCTTAAAAACTATTTTATGTCAATTTTTACCATATTTGGTAATTGTTTTTTTGAAAATCATATCAGAAATATTAGTTCTAAAAAAGTTAATTAAATCAATACTAACATATCATATTAAAATAGAAAATTATTGGAATTCATAAAAAGTCTCAGATTACATTTATTTATGTATTTATAACATCAATTATGTAAATCTTTCATTAATAATATAATTACTTCATCATCATTGTGTCATTAATAAATTAAATTATTTAAAGTCTAAAAATTAAAAATAAAATACCATTATGTAGGAAATAGTTTTATCTTTCTAATGAATATTTATAGTCTAATTTATCTTATGTATAACGCTATATTAAAAATGATTTACTTATTAAACATTGATTTTAACTATTTTAACCCTTCTTTAAATAAATTAATAATAAATGTCCAAATCTAATCCAAGTGGGCCTAAATGGTCATATTTTTTTACTATGGTTGTTTTTTGTTGAATAAAACTTATCCAATAGAATTAGGACACGTGTTAGGGTAATAATAATATCATTTTTACCCTTAATTGACCTATTTACTTTTAACCGTGGTAAAAAAAGTAAAAGTTACTATTCACAATAAATTATTTTCATTTCATTGAACCACATTTTATGTAATGACATCAACTGTGTCTCTTGGATTTTTTAAATTCCATTTACAAAATCAGTAAAATTATGTTTTATGTAAATTTGCAAATTTTCCTATGAGGTGGGTAAAAGACGGTCAAAAGTTCAATAAACTTTGTATATATCTAAAATTATTATAAAATGACTCCAATTAATTACATTGAACTTATATAGGTATTATGTATAAATTTTTACCTAATATAAATTTAAATAAAATAAATAATTATTTAAATAAAAAGTTCGTTTTTAAATAGTAACCCAGTGTTTTCACTATTCATAAAAAATTGAAAGTCTTCAGAAAAATACCAAAATTTCACCCTAGGATAATTTCGATATTCCGAATCCAAAAATGAAGTCCATTTTCAAAAATAAAATTTATAAAATTTCAAAAAGTGGGTATTACTATTCATAACGGCTAGTTTTAATAATATTTTAATAGCATATCGTTGTTTAGCGAAACTCGGTATTGCGTACAACACACTATCGTGGAAGGTCGTGCTTGCATGTAATGCAAGCCAAGTCATGGATCCGTGTTGTGAAAGATTATTTTGGTGTAGTGAACAACACAAGACATTAATGAAATTAAAAAAAACATTTTTCATAAAATCTCTGGGTGTTACATTCTACCCCCCTTAAAATGAATTTCGCCCTCGAAATTCATTGGGGTTATAAATGGTTTACTACTCGAAAGTTTCTTTAATAGAAAACCACAACGTAAAAAGGAATACCTAAACTAATCTTTAAAAACTAATGTATGAAACATAACGGTTAACCAAATTTACTAATCACTAGGTTTCCATATAGGTGAACATAGGTGAAAATATGGATACAGATGAGAAACCTAAGCATCATGTTCTGATGGATAGTGGTTGAGAACATGGCTATGAGAAATCCAACAATCATAAAGCCCTAGATTTTTGATGATCTTAGGTACCGTCTTATTCATCAGATATAAGGGAACTAGGACAACATTTATAGTTTTCAAGATCATTTCCCTAAAGTTGATGAATTAAAAGAAATACATACATGATTACTGTTGTTTGTGAATTGGACAATTTCCACTTCATCCCTTAACGAAATGATGTTTAATTTGTTATTCATGATGTGTTAGCAGATCATGTGATAGAATGATGGGTCATTCCATCTGTTTCAAAAAAAAGGATAGCAAAAGTTTTAAGTCCATCTTATGGTTAGATTAATCGTATATGGTTCCAAAAATGAACTTATACTTCATATATCATACCGCTTAATAAAATAAAACTACTTTCTACTAACTAGGGACATCCTATAGGCCAGTGGTAGGCGATAAAGGCCAATCTCATTTCGGTTGTGGGTTCGATTCCCACAGCCTTGTCCGACGCGATGGGCTGTCGCCCGTCCTGCAGATTGTCCTTTATTTAAAACTACATTACTATAACATCCCATCAATAATATCAAAAAAAGTTTTATCCTTAAACAATACGATCTTATGTCCAATTTAATCCATTCCAATATTTATCTGAAATACTTCGGTCCAAGCTCATAGTATAAAGAAAACGATTACTTGAAATGTCATCAACTAACCATCATTTATCCCCCATTATCTTATTGGTCACACTCCAATCATGTGAATACCTTAATCATGTATTCTCTTGAAATATGAATACCCATTAAACCTTAGTGAAAAAATGAATGCTGTCAAAATTTAACTCTTTCCACATACTAAAATCCAAAAATTCTATATACTCAAACCATGATATGACCTTCTCCTTATATCAGTCATGAGCCCATGAATACTGTCAAACATTTCATTTTCTCTTTATCCCTTCATTATGCTCATATCATATTCTTTCCAAAAATGCTGGTACCATTCATCATAAACTTTCAAAACTTAAGGAAATACAATAGTGTAACAATCCTTAGATTTCTCTTTATTCCATAGTACCATGATATTACTTAAACAACATTACACTTGATAATCATTAATCCATTGACCGATCATCAACAATTCTTTCATCTCACATATCATTTGTGGTCTCTTCGTCATCATCAACATAAATATTACCCATATGACCATACTAATTATCTTTATGAGACTTTCCCTTAGGGCATTGGTTTGCGTAATGCCCGTACATTCCACATTTAAAACATTTAACCATTGTTGATGTCGTAGCAATATCATTATCCTCATCCATGGTGTTAACTGAACCTTTTCCTTTTCACTTACTAGCTTTATGTACTTCTTTTCCACACCCAAAGCATCATCCAGTTACTTTGAAACATTCTCCTTGATGCCTCTTCCCACAAGATTTACATAGGGGAAATTGAAATTTCGTTCCTCTATGATCATCATAAAACTCCATCTTTCCCTTATTAGCCGAGTCAGGAAACTTACCAAATTTGAGTTTATTGATCATATAATGAGATTGTTGATTCGGCATAATAATGATGTTTGGACTTCCAGATCCCATTTTATTTGGTTTCTCATGAATAATATCATTCCATTGTCCATCATATCCTCTATTATCGTGAATCTTCCTGTTTCTAGCCATTTTCTAAAACCCAAAAAGAATAGTGTGAGAGGAAGAAATCATGATGGGGAAAAAACATAGTAAAGGGGGAGTACCCTCAATACATAAATTCTTAGGTTAAATTCTATTATCGTTACTATTGTTCTAGGACTATATCCTATACATATACTTATCCTTAGGGACATCCCTAGACATACGTTAGAAATATCCCTAGGGATCTCACTAACGTTTCACATCCTACATTCCAAAGGTTGACTAAACCTTTCCTCTGATACCAACTATAGCAACCCTAAGATTGACGTATATGGACATTACATTACTTTGGCGGAATACGTAGTACATAACAAAAACACACACACAAGGATCGTAATAGTTTAGTGTCATTGGAAACTTGGAATATAATCTTCTAATCATGGTGAAATATCTTCAACATCTCCCATAAAGATCTTCCCTTTTTTTCATACCTAAAACTTTTCTTTATATCCTGGGGAAAAGAAAACATAAAAGGGGTGAGCTCAAATGCCCAGTAAGGGTAAACATAGAGAACACAAAACAATCCATAAACATTTGAATGCACAAACTTGAACATAAAATCTAAACATAAAAATCTTGAGCAAAGACATGAATCTTGGAAGTACGTAAGGCATATATAATTATAGAACATCAACCGTGATAAAATATAATGGAAATAAAACATGTAATTGTGGAAACCATTCAACACATGTTATGGTTTCCATAGTAGCCAAGGCATTGCTGCCAATACCATCTTAGTGGACAAAGTCCCTTTCTGAATCGAGTTCACTCCTTGTTTCAGTCCTGTAACACTGAACTAGATTAATTTACCATTCCAGCCATGTCTATCTCATGAGATATAAATCTTCACCCAATGCATTGGAGGGAGATATAGGTCCCACCCATCTCATAATGAAATATTTCTTACTTGTGCCACAAAATAATCATACAACATTCATAATAACCAAATAAATAAAATGGGTTTCATAAACATAATCCCATCATCACATAATCCATATAAAAGAAATGGATATCATATCATAATAATAATGTGAAACAATGTAAATCATAGAGACATTATACTTGAAACATACACATATGAAATAATGTCATCTTAGATGAAAAATGGTTTTGATAAAACAATTGAAATCAATTCTTGAGGAAAATATCGTTTCTTCTTCAAAATAATTTTCATTTCAAAAAAATTCATGAAATTTTAAAAGAAAAAGGATTTTGTTGAAATAGTTATGAAATATTTTGGAGGAAGCTTCATTAAAATAAGGCTTTATAAAATCATAAAAATCTGTTCGTCCCGTATAAGTTAAAAAAATTCTTCTCATTCTTTTTCCGGAAAAGTCAAAAAGAACCTCGTAACATAAATAAAAGAACGATTCATTACATACCATGTAGTAAAAGTAAAAAATGGGTAAAATAGACATTAAACATAAATTAAAATACTTTTATAAAACATGGACATGGATGATAGGAATAACCCCAGTAAACACTAAGAATAAGAAATCTTGGATAAAAATGAGATTTACAAAATTATCTCCTACCTAATGTCGGATATGCTTCGTATGTATATGAACCTCCAGTATAAATATTTAAATAATGTCATTGACTTATTGAAAAATCAAATTCATAGTTTTAAATCATATATAGTTCAATTATATATTTATATTACCAGTTCATTTGTCAATTCTATGTTAAAGTAGTGTTTTGGGTAAATTTGTTTCTTTTATCGTACGTGTTTGGACTTGTTGTTATTGATATTATTATTACTTATATCATGATTTAATTACTTCCAGAATGTAAAACATGATTTACATAAAATATATATTTCAGTATATACATATATATATATGATATATCGATTAAATGAAATACATCGTTCATGGAGACGGTAGGTCGTACGTACGCATGAACGCTGTATTCATTTCTTATTGAATTGAATGAAATTAAGTAGATGACATAAATATTTATACACATAAGTCCAGTGTCATTATTATGCCATATATTTCATGATTACTTACTATATATACTTTATAATCATTCATGAATGGTTAGCATGGAGAATGAATCTCATCGCGTCGTGGAGACGGTAGTCCGTACGTACGCACGAGCGATGATATCATTCTCATGATCGTGGAATTTTATTGGAGTGTATGTATACTATTTCAGAATAAATATCACTTTACAATAATCATAAATAGTTTTTCTTTACACCATTATACCCATCCAAGTAAGGTGGTGGTGGAAAATAGATTACACCACGGCGTGGAGACGGTATTCCGTACGTACGCACGCGCGGTGATTTCATTTTCCGTAGGATGGATAGATGGTGAAATAGGGTTGTTTCATACTTACAATAACATGTCAGTATATGAGTGATTCTTATGTTATTACTTTATAATGAAACAACTAAAGAAGAAGAAGTGGAAGTAGAAATAAAGTTGAATGAATCGGTAACAGATATTACCTCTTCTTTGAAGCGCCTCTTTGAGACCTCCTCTTAGGGCACCAAAATTGGTATTTGAAGAAGACCAGGACCACTAGGATGTTTCTAGGAAAGTGGAGAAGAGAATTTGGCCGGGTTTTTCCAAGCTTGAAGGCTCAATGTGGTGTGTGGAAGAGAGGGAGGAGGTGCCCTTTTATAAGGGAGGAGAGGGGCACCTTTGGAATAACAAAATATATTATTTTATTATAAAATCATATTCGGGTTTTAATAGCTCCAAATTGAGTTATTTCTAAGCTAAGGTGGAGATGGGTCGAAATCCTCTCATCCAATATATTTTAGAAAAGTTTATGTTTCTATTTTAACCTTATCATTTAGATTTAACTTTAAGTTAAATGATTTTTCTTTTACCGTGTCTTCTTGTTTTCTTACACTGTAAGGTTAATAAACATACTATAACATGCCAAACGAAGCCCAAGTTGTTTATTATTAATAAATATAACCTTATCTAAGTCATTTGTCCTAACATTAGATTTTTAGGAATAAAATAACAATTATTAATATAATATTTGTTTTAAAAACTATTTTATGTCAATTTTGACACTATTTGGTAACTGGTTTTTGTGAAATTTATATCAGAAATATTAGTTCTAATGAAGATAATTAAATGAATACTAACATGTCATATTAACATATAAAATTATTTTAATTCATAAAAAGTCTCCAATTACATTTATTTAGGTATTTATAACATCAATTATGTCAATATTTCATTAATAATATAATTACTGCATCATCATTGTTTCATAACTAAATTAAATTATTTAAAGTCTACAAATTACAAATAAAGTACCATTATGTAGGAAATCTTTTTAGATTTCTAATTAATATTTATAGATTAATTTATCTTATGTAAAACCCTATATTAAAAATGATTTACTTATTAAACGTTGATTTTAACTATTTTAACCCTTCTTTAAATTAATTAATAATAAATGTCCTAATCTAATCCATGTGGGCCTAAATGGTCATATTTTCTTCCTAAGGTTGTTTTTGGTCGAATAACACTTATCCAATAGAATTAGGTCATGTGTTAGGGTAATAATAATATCATTTTTACTCTTAATTACCCTATTTACTTTTAACCATGGTAAAAAAAATTTAAGTTACTATTCACCAAATATTTTTTTCATCTCATTGAACCACATTTTACTTACTAACATCAACCATGTCTCTCGGATTTTTGAAATTACATTCACAAAAGCGGTAAAATTAAGTTTTATGAAAATTTGTAAATTCTCCTAGAAGGTGGGTAAAAGACGGTCAAAAGATCAATAAAATATTTATATATCTAAAAAAATTTAAAATGACTCCAATGAATTACTTTGAACTTATATAGGTATTATGTATCGATTTGACCTAAAATAAATTTAAATAAAATAAATAATTATTTAAATAAAAAGTCGGTCTTTAAATAGTAACCAAGTGTTTTCACTATTCATAAAAAATTGAAAGTTTTCAGAAAAATACCAAAATTTCACCCTAGGCTAATTTCGATATTCCGAATCCAAAAATGAAGTCCTTTTTCAATAAAAAATTTATAAAATTTCAAAAAGTGGGTATTACTATTCATAACGCCTAGTTTTAATAATATTTTAATAGCATATCGTTGTTTAGCGACACTCTGTATTGTGTACAACAAACGCTATCGTGGAAGGTCGCGCTTGCGTGTAATGCAAGCCATGTCAGGGATGTGTGTTGTGCAAGCTACTTTTGGTGTAGTGTACAACACAAGAAATTAATGATATTAAAAAGAATATTTTTCATAAAATCTCGGGGTGTTACATGGAGGGTGGTTTTATGTTATTACATAAGAAATATTTTATTTTTAATGCAAACAACATTTTAGAGGCCTTACATCCATTGAATTACGTTCTTGTTTAATGTTTTAATGTTTTAATGTTTTTAAATGGTCATAAATTACCTTATACAACCATTAAATGTTTTATATTTTATTTATTCTACACCTTTACATTTTAACATTTTCATGTTTCATTATTTCACCTAAACTGTTATAAATTAATCTTTATAACACGACCTATTTTTTATGGCTAAAAATAAAAATGACAACATGATATAATAAAGAACATATTATTTCAAATATAGAATCCATTTTACAAAATTAAATTCACATTTTTTGTAAAATTATATTATAAATTAATTCCACAGACGAGGACAGAAAGGATGTTTTTAATGTTAACATGTTCTAATGATTGAAACGTTTTTATATCCATTACCAACATGAGAAAGATTGAAATGAGATATATAATATAATAGGGGTATAATTAATCTAATTTGTCTTTATATTCAATAATAAATATAATTTAACATTATAAACTATTTAGAGTAAATGTTGGTTAAAAATTAAAATATTGCGTTTTTATCTATTCACCAAAAAAGAAAATTATCCCAAAAAAATAGAAATTCACTATACAATTATTTTTAAATTCTAGTATTAAAAATAAAAATTATTTTTTTATTATTAAATTTAAATTTGTGTCAACATGTTTTTTTAAATATGTATTTAATCAATGGTTTGGAGAACTAAGTTAAAAAATTAATTTTTTTTATTCTCAAAATTGGATTTATTCATATATTAAACCTATTAAAGGAATTAGATGAATTTAATATGAATATTATTGAATATATGACATAAAACATTCATTGATATCTTTCACTAATGGTGATTAATTTATTTTTTTGATATATAATGTAATTGTGGGTATACAAATATTTTTATAAAAAACACATCCATTATAATATATTGATTTTCATATTCATTTATAATTAATTTGAAAAGTAATAATTAATTTTATAAACATTTTTAAAATATATTTGTAAAATTTAGTCAATATCATTCATTCCCTCAATATCATTGGCTATCAAAAAATTATCATGTTAAAATAATAGTATATATCAGGTTGTTGATGATCAATTTTGTGTGGTAAATATTAAATAAAATATATTAAATTTAAAAATAAACAAACCATTAAATATTTTGTTATTACATATTTAGTGTCCCTTAAAACAATAATATTCTTATTTAGGTGATTTATTATGGATTAATGTTATTTAAAATCTAAAACAACTATGAACCCTGGTAAACATATATATATCTTGCCACATCTTTCTAAAACGTGTTTATTATGTACCCAAAAGGAAGACGGTTATAGATAATAAAGAGACATATGGACTAGTTTTCAATTAATTTAAATGTTATAAATGGCCCATTTTAAATTCTTTGTTGCCAATTTCCTAATAGAAAGATTTCATATGCCCACAACACAAGAAAATCAGAAAAGTTAATTTTTGATTTTTTTTCTACATCTCCCTGACCCAAATGGTGTGTCTAAAAACTACCCACTTATTCAACTATGTCATTATCACATCCTCGAACTGTTTCCATCCAACACCCCTACATGTGTAGTGTGTCCCCATAACAATTCCTCCCTTCATCCCCATTAATCTCCAAGGTGTCCCTTCTGACAAGATCTGTAAGAACCTAGTTCATCATTTAAGGTTCAGATCTTTTCTTTCCAGGTTGTACATGGAATAAAGGAGGAAAAGAGGTCAATGTCTAGATTCATTCCTATTACATGACATTATTGGGTTTTACATACCATTTATCTTCAAGTATGCGATGTGAAATAAGGGTACACGCAATGTACTTCCCTGTATATGACATGTCATGGTCTAGCCTGAATCTGTACACACATGGAATGTAGTTTCCAGTAAAAGCATTATACTTTTAATTTTATATCATAAATTGGGATGTAGTGTCATCTTGTCTTCTTTTTTAAATATTGGATTTCTTGTCTCACGTACTAGTAATTTGAGACCTAAATTCACCTCACAAATCACTATCTGAACACCGATTTGATCATCGTCGAAGGTTTTTGAACTCAATTAATAAGCTCTGTATTCCTATTGATCCATTCTTCATTATTTTTCTCTCAAAAAGTATTCTATACCTTGATATTTTTACAACTTTTTTGAGATCATATTCATTCTACAACGAATTTGACGACGATGCTGGATGATGAGACTCGGACGAGTACAATGTAGGTGGTCTTATGCCTTTTGTGAATTTTAATGTTGTGTATATGTTCCAGAGTGCCTTATGCTCAATTTTAAGGAGTCATCTTAAATGTAATTTACCCATGTTATTTTATAATGTGGATTAGGAAATTTATTAAGTGAATTAGATAATGTTTTATGTTTCTTGATGTGATTGAGGGCCACCCATTGGTGTGTCAACCTCGGATAACCAATGTTTTTTCATTTGGACATGGATTCCTATATGTATGACTTTTTTTTACCTTTTTAGGTTTTTAAAAAATTAAATTGTTTATTTAATGTTTTCTCACTTGAGATAAATAGTTTTTTAATCCTTGTAATAGTTTAATTCACTCGATAGGCATGTGATGTGAATTGACTATGTGATTTTATAATTGTTAAACCTAGTAATGGTTAGATTACATGAAATTCTTATGACATGTTTGATTTTCATGTGAGTTTTATTTTGTAAACTACGTAATAGTGTAAATTAAATGTAATTTTTATGATGAAATTCTTATATATCAGGTTTTACCCTTACACATGATGAAATGCTAATATACTAGGCTTTTCCATTATTATTTGATGATATGAATGCAGGTGAGTTTTTTCTATGCTTGTGAGTGATGATTATTTATGGCTGCGGGTGATGTATTTTTTATGCGTGAGGGTGAGGTTCTAAACTAAATATTGAAATGCTGAAATGTTGAAGTGTCTACTATGCCGAAGCACATGCTTGGATTCACTCATCTCTTATAATTATTTAGATGGGCTTTTGAGACAGCACCTATGCTTACATTATACTGGGGATTGATGGTCTAAGGCCAGATCTCGAGAATTTTATAATTCAATACAATTGAATTATCTAATGAAATTGGATGGAATAAATTGAAATTAGTATTTATAAGACCGTTGACATTTGAGGACTTCTCAATTTACTACGTTTTCTTTTCAATACCACGTGTTATATATATATTCACTGATAGATTGGAACAGACTGTGGGTGGTTTCATATTGCGTTTTTCCTCACACCCTATTTGGATTATGTTTTTGTGATCAAGAAGATTATATTGTTTCTTGTGTCAATAAGGGAAAAAACCCTTTTATAGGTACTTTATTTTTTTCTAGCAGAAGAAGATCATGGGATTAAGCAATGGATTGCGATGATTTTGAGTATCTTATATTCTGTTTTTTTTTAATTTTGGTACATGTATTGTGTATTACTGTAGTGTATCTTTTTTTGGCTATTTTCCTAGAATAGTTTACATGAAGCATCATTTGTTGTATGAAATGAAATCTGGTTATTTTTTTATCAGTCTTCCGTTGTTCATTTCTATTATGGTATTACTATTTATGCTATTTTATTTTTAATGTTTTCGTTTTGATACACTATTCTAATGAGAATACAGTTTCCCCACTATCACTCTACAAACCTTGTTACTAGAAGGGAGCCTCAGTTGTTTATGGAAATGCGCTTGAGGCGATGTGGCTAATAGTGTATGGGTTACCTTTGAGTGGTATTTGAATATGGGGTGTTATAAAGTGTTATCAAATTAGTTCTTCTCTAGTTTTACATAATATTGGGAAACATGAGGTTGGGATAGAATGTAGATGGACTTTGTAAATAAATTGTGCTCGATAGTGGCTACCCCTTATACAGGGAAAAGCCAAATTGCATTGAATTGAGTTGTGATTTTTGGATATTGAGCTATTACAATTTATTTGATTTCAGCGTTGGGTGATGAACATGTATTATGCCATTATTATTTTTATTATAGTGGTTCTATTTTTTACATCTAGATGATATGAGGGTATTCCATCTCATGCATCATATATGTGCTTGTAATAAATCACATTCAATGCATTTTTTCCTTTCCATCTAGAAAGAATTAATGATTTTATGTTGTTGTGATAGATTATATTCTTAGATATGCTTGTTGTTGTGATAGGAACCATGATAGATGTACTTACTATTGTGATAGGTGTACTAGGTCATGATAGGGTTAGAAATGGATGGACACCAATCTTTAGACCCTCAGATGTATGGTCCCACTTGGATCTAAATTTTGTGGATCATGTTTCAAACATTTATAGAATCATGTTATGATATGCAATGAATGAATGCCATGCTTTGGTCACTAAGGTGTATGGGACATCTTGGATCAGAATATAGTGCATCATGTGGCTATTTAAAATTAAATTGTGTAATAATGTGCTATATGTTAATGCCAAGCATTGTTTTGTGTGGAGTATAGCCCCCCAAGTATCAGAATTTGGCACTCATGTGGTTTACTATTCAAAGATGAGGATTCTGGGGTAGTTTCTTTGGGTTACTAGTTGGAAACCCAGACAACATGGTGTGTGGTTCTATGAACTCACACCATGTGTTCTTAAACTTGGGAAGGAAATAATTTTACAAACATGCCATATACTCTAATTACAATACACATGGTAGTTGATCCTGTGTCCGCCTTTGTGAAGAGATAAAATTATATAATGGTATAGAAAATGTACATTGCCTTGTACTCATGGTACACATTGTGTAGTTTTAGATAGGAAGTGCCCATGTGAATCTGTCCATGTAAATGTACATGGGTAGGAGGTGATGCATATGTACACAGCGTATAATGTACATGCATGTGATGTACCCAGGGTGTTTACAAGCCAAGGCCAGCGGAGGTACGCGTCCATGTGAGAGCTTGAGGGTATACCCAGTGTATGGGTTTTACATGTCATCTACTTCTATTCTGGTACCAATTGAGGGTATTTTCTTGCTGCATCCCTTTTTCTATTTTTGGACCTACAAGGAGTCCTTTCTGATTAGTTCTCTGCATAGATCTTGACTTTTAAACCCGTGGAGTGTTCTGAGGACTCATAATGGGTTTTTTATTGACTATATTTCTAAATGGAGAGGTTCTTCCTCTGTTTATCATTTATTGTGGACTGCTAAGGGTGAGACCATAGAATAATTGATCAGTTGGGTTTTTGGAATAGCCTAATTTAGACCTATGATCTAAGAATGGGATTTGAGCTGTCAATCATGACCTATGCTTTGAGGACATTTCCATATTAGACGTGCCCTTAGGTCCTATGAGGTCATGAGTCAAGTATTATTTGTCTATTATGGATCCCCTAAGTTATTCTTTCTCTTACATACTGATCTTGGGAGTCCCCTGTAGGATTCATCTCATGTGTATCTTCTAAAGGATCACTGTTATAGGATGCCTCAATTCTTTATCATTCGAGGATCCCATATTGGATTTTTCCTTTTATTTTAAGTTATGAAACCCATGAAAGATTCCATCACTTGTGTTTTCCTCGAGGATCCCAATTAAGATTCCTCCTAGTGTTTAGCCTAACCAAGCCCAACTTTTGTAGTTATATTTTGGTAGTATCCCTCATTGTTTGACTCATAGATTTGACCCATGGGGTATGCAGATGTGTGAGTTCTTGGAGGAAGGTGTTGACCTATCTTGTTTTTATATCTGCGCTTTAGAGGTGTAAGAATTGTTGTATCAATTTTTGTTTGTAGTTAGACATGCCTTGTCCATGGTGAGCTACGTAGGAGGTCATTTGATCCTCTTTTTCCCTACATAAAAGGAAAATTAGTACATTGTTATCTATGTAAATGGTTGGGTAGATGAAGATCTTTTGATCCAGTTTTTGTGTGAGCCATCCAGTATTAGGATGAATAGGGGGAAAACATAAGAATTGTTTCCAAGAATTTTTTTTGTCCTATAAACTCGGGGTAATATATGTTGAAATAAGTGGTACCCATCGAGTGTTAAATGTTAAAACGAACTGTTGAATTCATTTAAATCTTTGAGCTTTGAGGTGTTGTTTATGTTATCAGGTTATCTCTAAAAAGATGTGACCTGAGTGTTATGAAAAAATGTTCATCACAGTTATTGGGAGGACGTTATCGGGCATGAGTGTTTTGACATGCTGGTCGGTTTAATTCCCGGTTTTATAAACAGTAATAATATATGGTGACTGTGGTTTTTGGAACATCACTCATGCATTTATGTTGGTTCTGAAATAGTGCGTTGAGAGTGGCTGGTCCTATTTATCAATGTTTAAGACACTCTGAGGTTTGGAGCATCATGTTAGTTTAGTTTAAATCTGTCTTTTTAGGTATAAGAACCACAATCATGGACTATTTTGAAATGGTTGAGAATACTTTAATAACATTGAGACTTGTGATTCTAATTTCATGTTGTTTTTTTCTTGACAACGAAATGTGTTGCATTTTTGCTTCGTGCATAGTCCTTGGGAGGTACTGAGGATCATTGATGGACCTCAATGGTTAAACATGAACTATCACGAGAATTCCTTGGAATAAAGGCACTGTGGTCAGTAAAATCATGATGAATCGGCAAGTGAAGATGAGTTTCTTTTAGAAGGTCGACTAGAAGTGGTTTGACTATCCTTTTATGGTTGTCCTAAAAATCATCTTAGTGTGATATTAATTATTTGAAGAGCTTTTACCATATCTCGACATCATCCTAGATTCACTAAGAGAGTGTTAGTTATAAATTATGCTATAGTTGAATGTTGTTAGACTAGTTCATGATCATTTATGTGTTAAGAAATTATGTGTGGCTTTCAACAATGCTTGGTTAATCTTGAATAATATTTCTTTTATCGTGTAGTAATGCCTTCAATAGACTCTTCATACCTGATTTTTTCATTAATGTTACCTCCAGGAGGATGTCCATATGGGTTCAGTTGGTGTTCTTATGTGGACTTTTTCCTTATGCGAAAGTCTCACTTGTAATGGGTAGTATGGACAACCTTAGCGAGTTGCACGTACTCTGAATTAATGAATCTATGGTTATCATGGAATTATTGTTGGGATTTGATTTGATTCCTTAAAAGGATTTGATGATTCCAGTTGGATGGAAATGAAATTTTTCTTTTTCTTGTTGTGGATATGTGGTTCCTGGGGAGAAGACTTTGAGTTCTCTTGTAATACGCCCGCCTTCAAAGAGAGGAATTTCTAGGATAGGTCATCTGGTGATGGTATGACTCATTATCCTTCTTATTCATCGTGTAATGTTTCTGTGTTCTAGTTTGAATACTCCCCTAGTTTATAGTAAGTGTGATTTGAATGTCTTCAATTTCATTTGAGGGAATATTGTGAGACCTATATTGATATGGTTTGACTGTTCTTTTCAATGAAGTAACTAAAAAGACCACAGTTTTGTTTGGGTTCACCCAAATAATGAAAATTATGATGGTAGCATCACTATAATTCTCATGGGAATTAATTTTGGAGTTTTCCAATGGTGGAGGTGTCATGGTAATAATGTAGCATGAGTTGTTCTTGACCGGATCACAAAGGTTGGGCTCTTCCTACCCATTAAGGAAACCATTCAGGTTGATGAGCTTGAGTGGTTTTATATTCGTGATATTGTATGACTAAATGGGTTTATACATTCTACCATTTCATATATGTATTCTTGTTTTGCTTCTCATTCTTAAAAAGGGATACTAAAGGCTCTTGCTATATAGGTGCTTCTCATTACGGCATTCCACCCTCAGACAAATAGTAAATTTGAGAGCACGATTAAGTTGTTGGAGGACATGTTTTGGGCATGCGTCTTGGATTTCGGGGGTTCATCAGAGAGACACATACCCTTGAATGAGTTCTCTTATAACTATGGATTTTATGATACTTTTCATATGGTGCCTTATGATGATTTTTATGGTAGACGATTCTGATCACCCATGTGTTTGATGGAGGTAGGAGAGGAAGCTAGGCTGAGGCCTCATATTGTCTGGGAGATCACTGAGTAGGTTCTGTTGATTCAGAAAAGGATGGGTACTACACATTCTCATCAAAATTCTTATGTTGATCATAGTAGATGACCTCTAGAGTTTGAGGTCATGGTTTGTGTTTTCCTAAATTCGACACCAAGGTTGGGACACTGGAGGATCATGATACAGGGTATACTTTCACCAAGATATATCATGCCATTTGAGATTCTCGAGAGGGTCGGGCCGGTTGTATATCGGTTGCAGTTACCTCAGAGGTACATATCAATGCATGACAACTTACATGTTTTTTAGTTTTGGAGTCACCTTTCATACTGGTATAATGCTTTTCAACCTAAAGAGGATGAGTTTCAGGTAGATATGTCTTTTGAGGAGCATCTATTTCGAATTGTGGATCATAATATGACAATTCTCCATGGTAGATTTGTTCATTTAGAACTGTTGATATGGAAGCATGACTGAGTGAAACAAATGTCCTTGGAGTGTGAGGTCGATGTATGATCGTAGTGGATGGAGTTGTTCACATATATTCTTTCACCACCTATGGAAGGAATATTTTGGGATGAATTTTTTTAAGGGGTGGATGTTTTTTAGAACCAGTTTCATCATTTATGGTTTTTATCACATTTTTCCATGTTATAATAAGGTTAAAGGATAAAAGGATGTCAAGGGTTGTATGCAGGCCTGTTAAACGACATAACTGGGTTTTACACGCTGTGTATTTTCAAGAACACATCGTCTAATATGGGTACATGCAATGTACTTCCCAGTACACATCAAGTCATGGTCTTACCAGGATCTATATGGACACGATGTTTAGTTTTCAGTACATGTTTTGTACTATTAATTTTTATTCGTTAAATAATAAAGTAGCATCTTCTTTTTCATTTTGGATAGAAGGGATCACTAGTATCACAAAACAACATTTCCGTACCTAATTTCTTATCCCAAATCTTTGACCAAACTCTAATTCAATCATCATTAGAGGCACTAGAACCCAATCAGTAATCTCTCACTTCTTCTTGAGTTTTTTATCCAAATTTTTTAACGTGATAAATTTATCGAACCATGAGAGTTTTAGATCATTTTGTAGATCTAATACATTCTAGATTTAATTAGAGGCTCATGTTGGATAATGATACTCATATAAGTATGAGGTTGGTGGTCTTGTGCCTTTCATGAATTGTCTTCTTTCTAATACGTGTCTTTGTGTCATGCGCCCATGTTTAGGGTGCCACCTTGAATAGAGTTGACCCATGTTATTGCCTATTATTTATGAGGTAATGGATTAAGTTAATTAAAGAACGTTGGAGGTTTTTTTATGTGGTTGAGGGCCTCCCATTGGTGTGTTTCCCATGGAAAACAAAATTTTAGCTAAAAGGTCTAACATTCCTATGGGCATGCCTTTGTTTCCCTTTTTTAGTTTTGTAAAATGGAATTTGATAATGGAATGTTTTCACACATAAATATATAATTGTTTAAGCCTTGTGATAGCTTAATTCATTTATTAAGATTGTGATGTGAATTTTACATGTTTGTTTATAATTGATAATCCTAGTAATGGCTACATTACTTGAATGAATTATGACATGATTGATTACCATTTGAGTTTAATTTTGATAAACATGTAATAGTGAAAATTACATGTGTATTTTTATGCTGAAATGATCATATAATATTGTTTTCACTAACAGAAGTTGAAATACAGATATACCGGGCTTGGCCCTGATTGACTAATGTTATACTAGAAAGCCAGATTTTTCTATTCATGCAGATGAGTTTTCTATATTCATGTTGAAAGGTTATTCTATACCAACGGGAATGGTTATTTTTGTTCCTAAGGGTGAGGTTCGAAACTAAATACTGAAATGGAGGACTTACAATGCATCTACAAAGAAAAAGAAAAATATTAGACTCTCTATTCTCTTATATCATTTAAGATTGTCTTTTGAGACATCAGTCGTGTTTACCTTATATGGGGGATTGATGGGGAGATGTCAGATATCAATATCTTTATAATTCAATACAGTTGAATTATCTAGTGAACCAGAGCTAAGTAAATTGAAATCAGTAATTGTAGGGATGTTTACATTTGAATACATTCTTGTTTTTTTTCTTTCCTATTTGCACACTTCCGATTATATAAATATAAACATATATATATATATATATATATATTCGTTGACAGATTTTCACATAAAATGGGTGGTTTCATATTAGGATTTATTCTCACACCCTATTTTTCAAGTTTTTGAGCCCAAAAAAGAAAATGATTTTTTAGGTTTCAATAAGGGTAGGAACCATTTTCCATGTACATGATTTTCTGCTAGGAGAAGGAGAGAATGGGAACAAGTTGAGGCCAGAGAATCATCAATGTTTCTTGTGTTATTTTTTTTTACTTTTGGTACTTGTATTTTGAATTACTATAATGAATCCTATTTTAGAAATTTCCCTACAATATGTTACTTGATGAATTATCCTTTATAAACTCTGACATCTGGTAATTTTTATTACCATTATTCCCCTATTATTTATGGTATTATTGATTCATATATACTATTATTATTGTTTCCACTATGTTATAATCTTCCAATGAGGGAAGGGTTTCCCCACGATCACATCAAGGCCCTCTTTATTAGTCAGTAGCCTCTGGGATTTAAGTAAAATAACTTGAGGCCATATATCCAACATGGTATGAGGCACCTTTGTGTGGCCTTCTAATCTTGGTTGTTACAAGATCCTTCGAATCCCATCAAGACTCTATATCAATGCTTCCCATTATCCCCTTCTATTTCCATTTAGTCCCTATATATATATGCCTCCTTCAATTCCTTTTTTTAATTATACTCAATACATGTTGCATCTATAATGACCCAATGTTTATCAATGGAAATTCCTTTCTTAAAATGATAAAATGTATTCACAATAAATCACAACCCAATGAACTACCAAGAGCTATGTGACTTTTAAACATAATATAATCAAAAAAGTGTTTTAAATTTTAAAAATATAACATACACGACTAAAAATTTAAATATGATTGGAGTTCAATAAGTCAAACTTATTTTTTTTGTGAATAGTAACCTGCCCTTATGAATAGTAACTGACCCTTATGAATACTAATTTAACTGTTATGAATATTAAATATTATAAAATAATTGTAACCTCACCCATGAATGTATGGGTAAAATTTATGCATCTAATGTGTGATTATAAGACCATAGTAAAAGTACTAGTATTTTTATAAGTCATAAATAAATTATTATAATTATTCAATTAATTTAAAAGAAAATGTATTTTCCAAAAAGGAATTTATAAATTTATAATTTCACATCTTCTACTATTAATATAATTTTTTCGGCATAATTAATTTTTTTTTAAATATTATAAAATCAGTTATTGATTTAAAATTTATATTTTCCAAGTAGATTATGATTTTAATTAAAACTTAATTAATAATTTTAAGATATTTATTTTTAGAAAATTGATTTTAAATTGGGATTATACACATAAAAAAATGGATAGGTTGATTTTTTTTGATTTTTCTAAAATACATCAATTTTCCATGAATAATAAAAAATAATAATTCACGATAAATGATAAAAATAAAATTTCTACATTATTCATGAGTCATGGATTATGTAAATTTCCATTGTTTTGAACTCACATGCACATATTACTATTTTTATTCACAAGAATCATTACTACTTTTTGTCCTATTGAAAAATAATATACTTATGATTAAATTATTATGAAAACCCCCCTTCCAACCACTATAAAAACCACCCACACTCCCCTCTTCACTTCACTCCTCTCAAGGATTTTACCTTACTTACGATTTGTCCAAATTCCTTCCCAATATTCACCCCCATGACCAATAGCCTTTAGTCTCCTCAAAATACCCAATCCTTTCCCTTTAAGAGGATATCAAAGGGAGAATCCTCATGAGATAAATTACAATTTCTAATTCTTTTATTTTCATTCATGTTCATTTTTCCCTCACCACCCTTCAACCAAATGGATTGATAAATTTAGTAAAATACATGTACTAGAATTTTTTTATACTGTTGTTATAATTATTTATCATCTCTCATTTTTCTGTCTTTTATAGAAAAGAAATGAAAACACTATCTAACATGTGATAATTTATCACATTCATTGGTGACAATTTATCAATTTATATTACCATATTCTATTCTTGTCAAGAAACCATTTTTATGGTTGAACCAGTATAGTAAATATTTTTTTATTGGTTGGGGCCAAAGACTCATATTTTTATTAATATAATGACCTCTTTAGACCAGGTAGAGGGAGGCCCATTACATAGCCTAAATTCCCAAAGCCTTGTGGACTAAATATAAGGCTCGAGATCCCATTTTGTTTCCCAATGGGCCCTTCAGTGAATAGTAAATCTATTGTACTAGGGATATTACTGTACCAGATACAGTAACATCACTGATACAGTTATTACATTAGTGCCTCCACTCATATACTATCATCGCCACTATATTTCTGTAACTGATAGAGTACTACTACATTGTCGTGCTACAATCCTGCTACTATACCCCGAAAATTAGTCTCTCTCTAGATTTGATCCTGGGTCTTTTGGATGCCAAGTAGAAGCTTGTACCACTTGTGTAGAGGCTCGGTGGAAATTATTAAAGATATATTTTATCTTTTGTGTTTTCTAGAATCGTTTTCCACACATGATGTAAAATAATAATACAAAACAAGTTAATTGTGAAAAAATCTCCAAGTCAATCTAAGCGTTTATCATTAATGATTTAAACAATGAATCACCATCAATAAAAATAACCAAACGAATTTTATAACCATTCAATCTTATAGATGTTCTCTAATTTTATGTAACCTTAATTAGGGATTTCCAGTTTCACCATACATGTGTATCTGAACGTGAATTTTTGTGAATCGATCATTAAAATCAAGAAAGAAAACGGACCCAAAAAAATGAACCTCATAACCAATCAAAAAGGTCATGAATGAACCTAAAAATGTTATGATATATCTTTACCATTAAATAATAAATTTTGGAATTATTAATTAATGATCCTAATTTGATTATTTGAGTCCTTAATATCATGTAGATAATACCATCAGACTTTAGGTAAGGGATTCTCTCTTTCCCACAATTATTCAAGAATCTCCTATATGTTATGCCATTTTATGTATAATTCATAATGATGGAGTAAGATTTCAAACCATCCCTATAATTTTTTCACAATGTATAGATGATTATAAAACCATTTATATCTAATTAATCCATCCTATGTACACCTGATAAAATGTCGTTATTCTGTAAGGGATTCTACCAAAATCACCTTTACAACTTCGGGTTTCCCTATCTTTATTTATACCCAAATGTAGTTGTCCTATATTTTTATATAAATCATATATACACTATTTATATTATATGAAATAATGTTATAAGATACATCTCCTATTCCCTTTAATGGATATACATGCTTTTATGTGATTCCATATATGATACTTTTCAATATGTAAACCCACTCCAAGGGAACATCCCTAATTTTTACCAAGTTTCATGTTTCCTCCACCATTTGATTTAAGCCAAAATTTCATTTATAAAACATATATTTTTATGATTAAAACCTTCTTGTTTCACTTCTAGGATTATATAAAAGATTATTCCATTTTTTATTTTAAACGCTCTTTAGAATTTTTCTTAAAACGACACTAAAATTTTTTAATGCTAACAATTTCCTAAATAGTCTTCTTACATGTAGTCGCTTCTATTTGAAATCACATATAATGATATATGACTATTTTACATTATTAATGTCCATTTATGTTTTAATTACATTGTCTTATGGATAATTTTATGATATGCCCAATCAATATGCTTTATGATAGGATTTGATACCCATTTCCCTCCATGGGTTCCCTTATGTTTACGTATGATGGATAATGTCTGATTATTTATGTGGAATGAGTATTCATGAACAAGTTAATATGGGTGTGAAAATATATATCTCCAATACAATGGGTAATGTTGAGTCTCATGCGATGTTATGTTCAACAATCTTGCTGGTTAGCCATGAATCGTGCTACCATGTGCAACTATCTGGGTGGTTAACCTTAACTTATGATCCTCTATGAGAAAATAATTTGGATCATGCTAAAGTCATGATTTTTGTTGAAACCACATTACTATAAATTCATGTTCATGTGACCCCATGTTTATATTTTATGATTCTATATGCCATTTTACATCATTATTTCTGAATATCTAACTATTGTGCAAAATCCTTATTCTTATTTTTATTTTCATGCTTATATTTTTGCTCTTCCCTTCATTCTTGTGATCCCAGGGGTACCCTAAATAGATGTACGGTCTCAAAATAAGTACAGACCTTTTTATGGGGATTATATAAAGAAGTTTTTTTAGTTCCATTTTTTATGTTTTATGTACTTAGTCATCCAATACAATAAACTTTACAATACTTGGCTTGTACTCTAATTTATAATTATTCTTAAAATCATATATTATTATATTTAAATGGTTTGGGTCTCCATAGATGGTATCAAAGGATGGTATAATTTTTTTGGATATTATGAATGGATTATATGAGTAATAACTTAAAGAGGATATAATGTATAAAAAAACTCAATACATTTTGGTAATTATAGAGTAAGTGTTTTATCATGATAATCCATCCCTATCTAGATACAAATAGGTATAGTTGGCTCGGGAAAAGATGTATCTAGGGGTAAAACTTGAAAACATTGCATTTTCTAGACTCGAATGGGAACTGTTGTATGAGATTGTGCCTTTCTTCCCTCTTTATTGGACACTCCTTGGGGATATGCTATGGTAAATTCATGACCATGGTAAAAACCATTATTAAAGGAATGAAAAAATTTCCATAAGAATATATGTTATGAAATAGATCAAGGATAACCAATATTTAAACTGAAGGAACCAAATTTTAGGACATACTTCTCTTTTATAGGTTTATCCTTTTATCTTCAAAGATTCATTTTTGTGCTCAACAGCTAAGTATTCAAGCCCTATAATTGTACATTCCCTTAGATAACGGAGGGAAATAGAAAAACATGTGACAACAATCAATGTGATATGTAATGTGATGATTGACCTAATGATATGACTGGTACGAAAGGAATCGGTTCCTAAAAAATTATGACATTACTTGGTTGGTCAACCCATGTTATAAATAAAAACATGAATCATGGGGAACACCCTCCTAGTCCCTAGAATGAGTGAGTTTCAATTTAATACTTCATGTGGAAAATACATCCCATGTTTAATGGATCGTTCGATCCCCTTCTTATAGAACAGTGGATTGACTCAATTGAAAAGATATTCTATGTCCTCAAATGCACAAAATTAGAGAAAGTCATTTTGGCGGTCTATCATTTTGATGGGGAAACTGGTCAGTGGTGGCCACTGATCAAGAATACGAATCCCCAGGAGAAAATTGATTATATGGATTGGGAGTAATTCAAGAGAATGTATTTAAATAAATATTTTCACTGAATCATCCATATCATGATGGAATGAGAGTTCCTTAGTGTCATACCTTCTATTTTTAAATTATTATTTTTGTTACTTTTCTGGGAAATGTGTAGTTTGGGTTGAATCCCAGATTAACATTTTGAGTTCATATATAAATATTCACTTTTTGTCCTTGACAGCATTCAGCGCACCACAGTCGAGGCAGCGCGGCCTCACTCGATTCACCGCATGGCATTCCATTTGTTCAATTATTCAAATAAAATGAATTAATAATAATGAAATAAAATTAAAAGAGTAATAAAATGAAAACTAAAATAAAATAAAAAAGTGGCGCTAATATTTATTAAATTGTTTTAATGATGATAATAATATTATTTTTTGATAATATTCATATTATTATTTTTATTATTATAAGGTCCTTTATTATAATGTTTATTATTAATAATAAAATAAAAATATTGTTATAAAATTATTATTCCAAATTTAGTTTATTGTTATTATATTATAATTACTATCATTATTATTTATTATTATTTTTGGTTTTCTTTTTGGGTTGTAAAGTGCACCTTTCCCCCAATTCTCCTTCACATCGCTCATATGGGCTTCCCCATCATGTTATATCTCATTGCATGCTCCACCTATATCCTTCCCATGTCACAGCCAGTCCCCACCTACCCTTGTCCGCCGTGCCGATGCCTCCTTCCTGACAGACCTACTCACACCACCCCACAACCCCCCTATCTCGGCAACATGAACCTCCTCCGAATAGTATGAACCATACTGGCATCATTCATCCACCTCACACTGGACTGGTCGCACCCCTTCTTGACTAGCCTTACCTTATTCTGTAGATGATTACCCTCCCAGTAAGATCCTCTTATCCTTTCCCTAGTATTTTGGATTCTGTTTTAGGGTTTTAGTTTTTCAGTGGATATATGATATATGTTAGGGTTTAATCTTGTGGTTTTTTGATGAATCATGAATTTTTAGGATTATTTTTTGGTGCATTTAGCGCAAAAATGATGTTTCACACCATTTCATAGATATTTCTTTAGTCGAGGAAGGTGGTTCCATGCCACAAAATTGTCTGAAATTTTTTTTGTTCTTGATTAAATATTTGAATATGTTCTATGGTTTTATTTCATGGTGAGAATGGTATTTTTGGAAGAATTTGGTATGTATTTAATGAAAAATGTGTTTTTCATGAGAAAATGGAAGAGATTATGGGAAATCCTGTATAGATCATTTATCAGCATTTTATAAATTATGTAAATTATTTATTATACTGTATTTTTATAAGAATAATATTTTTTAAGTGTTATGATGTGCTTTTGATTTTTAAGAACCATGTTTACATGAAATGGAGTGTGTTTCTAATATAATATCTCATTGTATCACATAGTAGTGCATTATAGGATGTGTGAAATGCGCTTTATAAATGTTTTGGCATGCGTGTGTGATGATATATCATTATATTTTATAAATGGACATTTCATTAATCATGGACATATTTTGGTGAATTCTATATGTGTTTAATCTATTTTATATGGGGTGTGAATTATGTTTTATAAGGTTTTGGATGCTCAATTTATTTTAAAATGATTTTTGCATGTAGCAATTTGTGTGTTTTGAAGTGAGGTTTTGTGGTATGTATGTGAGATGTTCTATAAATGGATCATCAATTTATTTAGGGGGTGTTCAGAATTTAGAAACAAGGTTGTAAATATTTTATGGGTTTTTTGTTAGGTGAGAAATACATTATCAAGGTCTTTGAGGTGTTTGTATATTTAAATGGATAATTTGAAATGAAAATGAATGACCTTGGGTTTGTTTGCCTCATTTTTCACTTTTAAAATTTATTTTTATATTGTATTAATAATGTAAAAAATGTTTGATATGGTAACCTTTTATATTTGGTTTTAATGTAACACTATTATATGTAATGTACTTATTTTTGTATAAATTATTCTCAGTTTTTTTAAAATGTCATAACATATTTTTTAAATGAGTTATTGAATTGTTTAGATGGGGTGAAAGTAGTTTTTTGGTAGAGTCAAATATTAGTTTATTTTTAATGTATTAGTTCTATGTAAAGTGATCCATGTTTTTTCTATATCTCATTTCTTCATCTCATGGTATTGATTTGTAAGCAGTGAAAATGGTTTGTTTTATTATGGAATAGGAGTGAAACTAGTTTTAAGAAAAAAAATAAAACTAGTGGTTTGAAAATATACTCCGTACCTGGAATTGTGTATATTTACTATGAAAGCCCTTGTTTGTTTATTTAATAATTTTTTATGAGTTGTAAAAGTTGATTATGTTCTTATTTGAGTGTTGCGAAATTGGTATTTTTTAATTGATTAAGTAACATAAAATGTATTTTTGAAAGGTATTTTGGTGTTTGTGTGTTTTTTAAATAGTTATTTGGTATACAAGTGGAGGTTTTTATATGTAATGTATTGTGTGGTTTGTGATATGTGAATGTGAAATACTATTTTAATGTAGAAGATTATTTAAGATAAGGGAAACAATTTGTATATAGGAGGGAGAATTAGAAATGGTGCTCTAGTTATTCAAAGTGTAATCATCCCTATTTATCTTAACATGTATGACACTTAAAACACTAACTAAACTATAATGATGATGATGATGATGGGGACCACTAGGTTGTAGAAGATTCTAATTCTAGTTACTCATGTTCATGAGAAGGGATATTTGAAGGTTAATTTTCACTAAGGTATGAGGTTCTAAGATCTCACTCAAAATAAGTGAACCGTAGGGGATTTACTCATGGTTCTCTACTATTCATATAGTGGTACCTTCCCTTAGAATATGGAGAACCTATTTTGTGTGTGTGTGTATTAATTATGAAATTATATTTCCCCTGATTTAAAATTGTTCTTGTAAAACAGTTTTTTCTTTAAGTGTTATTTTTTAACTTTTAGCTCGTGAATGGTTCCTTAAAAAGCATTTTAAAATTTTAATTTTGACCAATAATTGTAAATTATCTCTTGGATGTCGTGTTATGGAATATTTATATTTGGAGTTATCCTACTTGGCCTTTGGCTCACACCCTACATAAAATATTGGATTTATACAGACTCTGTTGTATCTTTTGTTTTAGGTTAATGCATGATGTGTCAGGTTGGCAGTTCATTTTTCATGGTGTCCTACTTTTGGGATCATGGTGGATGTTGTTTGAGGATGTTTTTTTATATTTTTTCACGATTGTTTGGGGGTAATTTTGTCCCCCCTTGGTGTTATATTCCATTTTGTATTTTTTTTTTGTAAAATTTAAAATTTATAATTTAAAAGAGGTTATTTTGGTTAAATTTTTCAAATATAGTATTTGAGTTTTATTAGTTTTTTAACATTTTAAATTCAGTTAAATCATTCCCAATGATTTTCATTCGATAAATGGGCACTTGTTCCTTCTAATGGGGATCCGAAATTACCTTTGGGATTTACCACAGGCTGGGTTTGGTGTTGTTTTTGATGGACACGAGATCAATTTCATTATAAAAAGGTATTACAGGGTGGTTCACTCTTTTAGGTCATGTTATTTGGGGAAGAGTCAGCATAGTACGAAGATAGGATTTTCCGGACAAGACATTACAGTAATGAGTAGTGTTTCAGGCTATCCTACCTCATGACGTGATTCACTTCTCAAGGGGAAATAGGGTATTAGTTTAGTCTATTTGTTACCATTGTTCTCCAATTATTGGAAATATGAATAGAGAGTTGGGTCAATGGTCATAGTGAGCTTGCTGGTCCTGAAAAGCCATTAGGAGCTAGGGATATTATCTTAGAACACTTTTCAGTGAAGGTGGAGTGATTGGTATATAGTAGCCAACCATATGTCCAAGTCACCATCTCGCACTAATTTACCCTTGCATTTTTTTGTTTCCCTTGGTGTTTTTGAAATTATTTTGAAAACCTATGATTGAGAATTTATGAGATGTGTATTTTTTAGTGTAAATGACTTGATTTTTATATTTTGTGTATATTTGTTATGTCCTTATGGCCAAGAGACCCAAAATAATTCTCACTAAAATCCCTTTGGTTTAAGTCGAAAATATCTTTTTCTATGGTGGGGAGTCCCCTCGTGCCTCATCATGTTATTTTTCTAGTCAAATGTTGTGGTCTTCAATTAATGGTTCTTGGGGTGTGTTGGATTATGAAGCTGGTTTCCATGGGTGTGAGAGTTCCATTCCATGATCAATCAACTGGAGGTGTTTTATCATTTTGGTGTCGGTGACACATAATAGAAAGTATTTTTTGATTATCTTGAGGTTCTCATTTAATCCACATTCTCTTAGGATTAGGAATTTCTCTCTTTTCGCCTGTTTTTTGTAGGGATCCTTTTGGAACCATAAGGCGGTATCAGTATCTACTTTGAGGTCCAACCTTAGTTGTGGCTTTCTAGGGAAGGACTGTGCTATGGTGTAGAGAATTGTTACACCAACAATTTTTAAATTATTTAATTTATTAGTTTCCTGGGAATCGGGTAGTTCCTGATGAAGCCCAAATTAAATTTTTTATTCTTATTGAAAACATAATTTTTGTCCATGACAATATTCATCACACCATTTTTAGGTCAAGTGACCTCACTCTGGTCATCGTGTGACTTTTCTCGACTCACCTCATGGATAGCCTGATGATCAATTATTTAAATAAAATTATTTAATAACAATATAATAAAATTAAATGATTGATAATATGAAAAGTAAAATAAAAAAAGCAAAATGTAATAAAATATAATGAATTGTTTTAATGATAATATTAATAATAATATTTGATATTATTATTAAATTATTATTATGTCATTTAATATTATGTTTATTATTAATAATAATCTAAAATATTATTATTACTATTATTATTAATTATAATTTTGTTTATTGTTATTAATATATTATTTTTGTTATTATTATTAATTAATTATTAATGTTTAATTTTTTTGTTTTCATTTATGGTTATCTAGCTTCCCATCATCCCATGAGTCTCCTTTGCATCGCACCTATGGGCTACAACCTACATGTTGCAGCTCGCTGCCAACTCCACCCCCGTCCTTCCCACGTCGCGATGAACCCACTCTTACCAAGGTCTATTACACCTCCACCTTCTTCCTGAGTTTCTAGCTCACGCCACCCCTCAACCCACCTCTTCTCCGCCGCATAAACATCCACTGGTTGGAAAAAATCACACAAAAACCGCCCATTAACCCCACATTTGACCCATCACACAACTTCTCACCTATCACAACATTCTTCTGTGGACAATTTCTCTCTTGGTAAGCTTATATTCTCTTTCCCCTAGTGTTTTGGTTCCTGTTATTTAGTATTAGGTGTTATGCGAGTATGGGGTTATTGATAGGTTTTTACCATGTCATTTTTGTATGAATCTTGTCAATTTTTGGGTTCTGTTATGGTGATTTTGGTGCTCAAATTATGTTTCTCACCGTACCTTTTATATATCTTCACCTGATGTAGGTGCTTTCATACCATAACATTTTATGATAATTTTATTTTTCTTGATTAAATTTATGAATGTCTTGTGTGGTTTTGTTGTGTGGTGAAGATGTTATTAGTGGAATAATTTGACTTGTATTTAGTTAAAATGGGGTTTACATTAGAAATTGGATGAGATTTATGGGTAAATAAGTGTTAAATCATTTATTGACATTTTATAAATTTTGTAAATAATTTATTTTATTATGTTTGTTATGAGAATACTTTTTTGGAAAGGTTATGAGGTGCATTTTTTAAGAACAATTTTTACATGAAATTAGGGGTGTTTTTATATAAACACATATTTCATCACTCTGTAGTGCTTTATAGGTTGTGTGAAATGAACATTATCAATTCTTTGACATGCATGTGCGAAGAAATTTCATTCCATTGTAGAAATGGTTGTGTCTTTCATTTTGTCCATATTGTGGTAAATTCTAGAAGTGTTTAATAAATTTTTTATTGAGCGAGAATGACGTTTTAGAATGGTTGGGATGTGAAATTGATTTTAAAATGGTTTTTTTTGTATAGATGTTTGTGTGTTTTGAAGTGAGGTACTGTGGTATGAATCTAAGATGTTTTATAAACAAAGAAAATGTTAATTTAGGGGGTGTTTGAAAGTGATTAACCTGGTTGAAAATTTATTAGGGGATGTTTGGTAGGTTTGAAATGCGTTTTCAAGGTCTTTTTGGTGTGTGTATATTTAAATGGATATTTTCAAATGAAAATGAATAACTTTGGGTTGTTTTCCTCATTGTGCACTTATGAAATTGAAGTAAAAATTGTTTGAATAATGGAAAACATTTTTGATATGGTTATATTGTGTATTTTGTTTTAAAGTAACAGTTATATATGAATTTAAGTGTTTTTTTTGTGTAAAAAATTCTTGGTATTTTTTAAAATGATAACATACATAGTTTAAATGATTTATTGAAATTTTTAGATGACACAAATGTAGTATTTTAGAAGAGTAAAATCTTCTTTTTAATTAGTACGTCTATATGAAATGATTCATGTTTTTGGGGTCAACCCTATTGGAATTATATGGTAGAGTTTCGATAGTGGTGAAAACAGTTCATTTAATGGAGCAAGTGGTGTGAAACTAGTTTTAAGATAAACTTTTTAGAAAAGTGGGTTAAAAATGTATTTCCTAAATGGAATTGAGTATATTTATTGTGTAATCCATTGTTTTGTTATTTAATATTGTTTTCTTTATTGTTAAAATTTATTATGTTCATGATTTAGTGTTTCCAGATAGGGATTTTTGGAATAGTTATTTAATAAAAAATGTACATTTGAATGGGTATTGTGTGTGTGTTTGGGTTTTAAAAATGGATTTTGGGTATGCAAGTGCTGGATTTTGTGTTTAATGTCTTTCTTGGTTTGTGATATGAGAATTTGATATACTATGTGAATATGGAACTTGATTTTGCACAAGGCGAAGTGAGGGTATCTTTGTGGGAAGACTATAACTAGTGTGTTATTGATTCAGAGTGGTATCGTCCTTGTTTTAGTTAGAAAGTTTGACGCTTACAACACTAACTAATTTATGATAATAGTGATAAAGATGGGGAACACTAGGTTATGGATGATTCTCTATCTAGTGGCTCGTGTTCATGAGAAAAAATATTTTTGCTGTTGTTTTTCATCGATGTATGAGGTTCTAAGGTCCGACTTGAACTAGATGAACCATAAAAGATTTTCCTATTGTGATCTACTAATCGTGACGCGGTTCTTTGCGTTAGAATACAGAGGACCTCTTGGGTGTGTTTGTGTGTTATTTATGAATTTTTTTTCTTATCTTTAATATTGTGTTTATAAAAATGTTTTTTCTTCAATTGTTCATTTTTAACATTTTTATTTTAAATGATTTCATTAATGTGATTTAAAATTATAATTTTGAAATTGCATATTAAATTATCTTTTGGATGTTGTGTCATATAATCTATTGATTTTGTGGTATCCTACTGGACCATTGTCTCACAACCTAAAATAATCTTTGTGTTTATGAAAACTATGTTATCTATTTTTTTTCCGGTTAATGAAAGATGTGTAAGGTTGGTAGTTATTTTTTCCAAGAGGCTAGGTTTTGGGATCTTGGTGGCAGTAGCTTCTGGATGTTTCTCATGTTTTTGCAAGAATCTGTGGGGTACATTTTTGTTCCACTTACTTTCTTTGTCATTTTTCTCAATTTTTTAGTTTTAAAATTTAAATTTTGGAATTTTTTAAAGGTTATTTGATTTAAAATTTTCATATCTATTATTTTGATTATATTAGTTATTTTAGCATTGTAAATGCAGGTAAATCATTCCCAAAGCATTTCATTCGATACCCTTCCAGTCATGCTAGCCCGTGGGGATAAGGAATGAACATTGGGCCTTTCAATGGGATAGTATTTATGCCATTTTTGAAAGAAACCAGATCTGGTTTTTGGCACTCGGACTCAAGTAGAAGGAAGATGAGTCAATTTGGGCATATAAACCAAACATGACAAGGCATGAAAGGTATGCCATTGGTTTTGTCATGAACACCAAAACCAAGGAGGATCACTACTTTAGCTAACTATATCCTTGTCTATGAAAAGAACTGGCTAATTGAGACTTTGACAACTATAATGATATTTTCCATCGTGACCATATGTTTGAGATGCAGATTAGAGAATCCTAATGGTATTGTGGATCTAGTGACAAGAATGGTAAAATTTAATCTAATGTTGGAGGTCCCAAAAAAATAATATTATTATGTAATGAAGATTGGTCATCCCACAAGTGGAAATTGTTGGGAGAATATTCCTAGTAACTGTCTAAATAGAACAACAAATTGATTCAAATTTGGTATGTTCGGACATCTGGAGAAAAACTACTAATGGGATATAATGAATCCTGCTAATATGGAAGATGAATCAAAGGTTTAGTTATACACTAAGCATTTTTTGTAGTGTTAAAACATAAAGGAGCATGAGAATTATGAAAACAATTTCTCTAAGATGATTGTTGTTAGAGGAAATAAAAAACAACCACCAAGGAAACAAGGAATGGATTATGCAGACACTACTACTAAGTTGGATCCATACAATGATGTGGTGACAAGTATGCTTGTTATTCATTCAAAAATAGAAAATATACTCTTTGATTCTGGTTCTATGCATTCTTTCATAACATGCATGTTTAATAGAACTATTCCAACACCACCTAAAAATTGGGAGGATATGTTATATGTTAGAACAACGAATAGTGAAATTATTGGGGTCATGGTTTATAACTCTTTCCCATTTAACATTTCTATACTAAACCTCCTGGAAAATATCATCATTCTTTTTTTAGTGGAGTTCAACGCTATCATGGGAATGTATTGGATATATTTATTCAAAGAGAACATAATCTTTTAGGAAAATTTGAACCCTATTCACCTCATGAAACATCCTCCAATCCATTACAAGTGTAAGAATGTAGATGAATCTATTTTAGAATAATTGTCCCAAATGTGGGTATTAATTTCTTATGAGAAAGTGTTTCTATCTTAAATGATTGAGGAAAAAGGGAGAACCACACTTGAAGACATTCCCTTCATGAGGGATTACATATATGTATTCCAAAAAGAGTTGCCTGGACTTACTCATAATCAAGAGGTTGAGTTCTTAGTTGAAATTATTCTTGAATCATTGCCTATATCAAAGACACATTATAGAATGGCCACCATAGAGTTTGAAGAGCTCAAAAAGTAGCTATATGATAATCTGGAGAAGGGGTTTATATGATTGAGTGGTTCACCATGGGGTGCACCAGTCCCCTTTTGAAATATAAGGATGGATCAATGTGCGTTTGTGTTGATTATTTTTAGCTCAATAAAATCATGATAAATAACAAGTATCATATTCCAAAACTATATGACATGTTCGATCAACTTTTTGGGGATAGGTATTTCTCTAAGGTGGACCTTTAGTCTGGATTTCCCTAATTATAGGTGAGGAAGGAAGATATTCCCATTAATGCCTTTCAGACGAGGTATTGACACTATGAATTCATAGTGAAACACATCAGACTGAATAATAATCGATCAATTTTCATGGATTTAATGATTATATTATTTAAAGATTACCTTGAAAATTTTGTGGTAGTCTTTATTGATGATATTATGATATACCCCAAGAGCATGAAGGAAGCTGAGAAGCTTTTGAGTACTTTGTTAAATTCATTGTGAAGGGATAAGCTGTATGCAAAGTAAAGCATATGTGTGTTCTGGATGGAGGGAGTATCATTCATTGGGAATGTTATCACCAAAAAATTAATATATTTGGACCCTTCCAAGTCAATGAAAACAAAAGAATAGTCTAGGCCAACATCTGTAATGGAGATCTATATCATTCTGGGTCTAGTTGTCTATTTCAAAATATTTTTGAAGAACATATCTCCATTTTCGAACCTAATGACTAATCTGACAATGAATAGAGTAATGTTTCTCTGGACTTGAGAATGGGAATAATGTTTTAAGGAGTTGAAAAATAGTCTTATCACTGAATCAGTAATCACACTCCCAACAAATGAAAAACACATTGTGGTGTACAGTGATGCTTCAAAGAAAGGAAAAGTCTGTTTGGAAATGAAAAATGATAAAGTGATAGCCTACACCTAAAGGTTGCTGAAAATCCTTGAGAAAAAATATCTTATGCATGCTGTAGAGTTGGAAATTGTGATATTTTCTTTAAACAAAGGTGTCATTATCTCTATGGGGGAAGTGTGAGATATATACTGATTATAAGAGTCTCAAGTATATATTCAAACAAAAAAGAGCTTAATATATGTCATCGAAGATGGATAGATATCATCAAGGACTATAACTTCTCAATCCACTACCATACCGGTAAGGTAAACAAGGTTGATGATTCTCTATGTAGAAAAGATCTTGAATCTTTATCAATGATGATAATTTAAAAGAATCTGATATTCTTAGATTTTTATAGGATAGACATGGGAATCATTAAGGGAGAAAAATCATCATTCCTTTATCAAAATTTTTCTCAACCATCTCTCATGGAGAAAATAATGAGATCTCAAAGAAAATGTGTGTGAATTCAGAAAAGGCTGGAAGCGATTAAACATGGGAAATCCTCTATGTTCATGATTGAAGAGAAATGTGTTATAATATTTGGGACTCAATTAATTGTACCATTTGATCTAGAGATAAATAAGGGGCTTTTGAATGACTTATAAAGCTCAACCTTCCCTATCAACCCAGGGAGCACAATGATGTATCGAGATCTCAAAATAGAACTTTTTGTGGTAAAATATGAAGAAGGTGAGTGCTTTTTATACATCAACGTTCTTGTTATTTATAAAAGTTAATGTTGAAAGAAATAAGTTTATGGGGATGATGAAACCACTACAAATACAAACATTGAGGCTAGAGAACATAACCATGGAATTTTTCTTTGGTCATCCAAGGGAACCCAGAGGAAAAAATGTTATATGGGTAATTATGTTTTTTCTTACAATGACATATCACATTATCGCAATTCATGAGGAATTATAATTGGATCAACTAGTGTTGATATATTACAATGAATTGGTATGTGTGAATATTTTCCACTATATATTTTATATGATAGAGATCTGAGATTCACCTCAATGTTCTATAAGAGTCTCTAACATGATATAAGCACTAAACTGAACTTCAGTATGACCTATCATCCTCAAAGTGATGGCCAAACTGAGAAAACTATATAGACACTGGAATATATGTTAAGAAAATATTCTATGTAATTTAATGGAGGATGATATTAGAATCTTTTACTAGATGAATTCCCCTACCACAAAAATTTTCTCTTGAGCATCTGAATGGAACCATGTGAATCCTTTTATGGGAAAAGGTGCATACCACCATAGTGTTTTGATGAAATATATGAACATAATCTGTTAGGACCTGAAATTGTTGATGAAATGGTGGAGAATGTAAAAACTATCAAGTAGCATGTCAAGGTTTCACAAAGTCATCATATGAGTTATGCAAATAATCTTCCACATGACCATGCATTTGATGTTGGAGACATGGTTTTTATCTGCATATCTCTGTGGAATCAGGTCACGAGGTTTTGGAAGAAGGAAAACCAAAGTCTTAGGAACATCATCCCCTTTGATATTATTGATCATGTTGGAATTTTGGAATATCGAATGGTACTTCCACCTTCCTTTTCAAATGTATAGAATGTCTTTAATGTATCCCTTTAAAGGAAGAACATACTGGATCCTTATCATATACTCTCTTCAGAGGTGGTATGGTTAGTGAATGATTTTTTCATATTAAGAGTAGCCAATGTAGATCTTGGATCAGAGATATAATGTTCTATGTAAAATGACTACTCACATAGTCAAAGTACTGTGTAATAACCATAAGAATGAAGAAGAACCATGGGAACTGGAAGAGGCAATAAAGAAAAAGTACTTGCACCTATACATGGCATAGAATATAAAATGAAATTTTGAGGGAGAAATTTCATAAGGGTGGGGGGAATAATATAACATTCCACTATTTTATCAATAGAAATTACCTTCTTATAATTATGTCATATAATCATATAAAATTACAACGAAATTAACTACTACGTGCTATGTAACATTTAAACATAATATTTTATTCCCTATATTTTGAATTAAAAAAATATGACATACATGGTTGCGATCAAAAATAATTTTGGAGTTTGATAGGTAAAAATTAATTTTTGGTGAATAAAAACCTACCCGTATGAATAGTGAAGGACCTTTATGAATTTTAATATGACCCTTTTAAATATTAAATTGTCAAAATTAATAGGAACCTCACATTAGAATGTATAATTAAAATTTAGGCATCTTATAAGTGATAATATAACCATAGTAAATGTATAAGTATTTTTTGTATCTTAAATAAATAATTAAAATTAATTATTTAATTTAAAAGAAAAATGTATTTACCTAAAATGTGTTCATAATTTAATAATACACTATATGCTGGTTTTTTGAAAATTTTATAGGGCCTTATGTAATTTGTGAATGCATTATAAAATCAGTTATTGTTTTATGATTTATATTTTTATAAAATAAATTATGATTTTAATTATAAGTGAAATTAATCATATTTAGAAAATTATTTTTTAAAACAAGATTTTAGTTTTGGATTCTAATAATAAAAAAATGGTGAGTGTGAATTTTTGGGATTTTTCTAAAATAATTGATATCTTTATGAATAGTAAATTATGATAATTCTTGAAAAATGATTAAACCAGAATATTTGCATCATTCTTTAGTCATGGATGGTGTAAATGTCCATTTTCTCGAAATCACATGTACATATTATTGTTTTTGTTTCACATGAATCATTACTATTTCTTTTTTATGGAAAATAATAATCTACTGATTAAAATATTAAAAAACCCCCGCTCCCCCTATTATAAAAACCAACCCACTCCCCTTCTATCTTCACTCATCTCAAGAATTGTTCCTTACATAAATTATGCCAAAATCACTTCCAAATATCATCCCCCACATCAATAATCCTTTGGTCTCTTCAAAATACCAAATCCTCTCCCCTGAAGATGTTCTCAATGGAGAGAAACTCAAGAGGTAAATTCCTCTTTCCGAATCATTTAGTTTGTTACTAGTTCTTTTTTTCCTGACTTACCATCACTCGAATTGTATGTTAACTTTGGTATAATACATGTAATAGAATTTAGATATTCTAATGGGATAATTTATTATCATATCTTATTTCCCCTTCTTTTATATGGTAGAAACGAAATCATCGTTCAATATGTGTTAATTTATCACATTAAAAGATGAAGGTTTATCAATTTCTATTACTATATTATAATCAAGGCATGACCCATTTTTATTATTCGACTAGAATATTAAATATTTATTTTATCTTCTATGTTTTTCTTTAATCCTTTTTCAAACATGTTTTAAAATAATAATAAAAACAATCTAATTATGAATAAAATAAAAATTTTAATCCAAGTGTTAATCATTAATGTTTTATATAATAAATGACCTTCACTCCAAATAACAAAATTAATTTTATAACCATGTAATATAATAGATTTTAACTAATGTCATATAACTTTAATTATGTATTACCACATTCACCATACATGAGTTTTAGAACATGATTTTACATGAACTGATCGTTAAAACGAAGAATGGAAACAGACCCAACAAATAAAATTGAACCTCATAACCAATCAAAGAGGTCATGAATGAAATTAAAAAGGATATAATAAATAATTTACATATATAATCGATTATTTAATTATTAATTAATGAACCTAATTTGATTATTGAGGTCATTAATATCAAGTGGAGAACACCATCAGACTTAAAGTAAGGGATCCTCTCTTCCTCATAATTATTAAAGAATCTCCTCTATGTTATGCCCTTTTATGTACAATACATAATGATGAGGTATGATTTATCCCAATCCACATAATTCTTTTATGATGTATAAAATATGATAAATAACATTATCTCTCATTAATACCTCCTATGTACACCTGATACCATGGTAATATTTCGTATGAGATTCTACCCAAACCACCTTTAATAATTCTGGTTGCTTTATCTTTATTTTCACCCATGTTTAGTTTTCTTTCATTTTTATGTAAAAATTAATCATCCATTTTATATTCTAAAATATCATGTTCCTAGATCCATCCCTCAATCTCTTTCAGGTATATTCATTCTTTTATGTGATTCCATCCTTGATACGTCTTAATAAGAAAACCCGATTTAAGGTAAGTTCCCTAATTTTTACCAAATTTCAAGTGCAATCTATAATATTTCCAAGGAATTTTTTTTTTATAAAAATATTGTTTTTATGATACCCATCTTTTTTCACTTCTATTTTTATATAAAATATTATTCTTCTTTGGAATTGAAATGTCATTAAGTATTTTCCATAAAACTGCACTAAAATGATTTATGCCAAAAATTTCCTTAATACTATTCTTACATCTTGTCACTTATATTTGACATCACATTACATGTTATAATCCAATTTTACCTTATTAATTTCAATTTATATTTTAATTCCTTTTTCTCAAGGAATCTTTTTTGATATGTCCATTCAATATGATTTAATACATGAATGTGATTACCATTTCTATCAATGGGTTGCCTTATATTTATGTATGATTAATTACTTATTATTATTTATTTAGAAATAATATTCATGGATATGTTAATATGGGTGCGACTAGATAGTTCTTCAATGAATTAGGGAAATTTGTGTCTCATGAGACATTATGTGCAACAGTCTTGGCGGTTAGCCTTGAATCGTGCTACCATGTGCAACGGTCTTGGTAGTTAACCTTGACTTGAGCTCTTCTATGTGCCACTAGACATGGCTCATGCTAATGTCGTGATTTATGTTACTTCCACATTACTATGTATTAAAATTTATATGACCCCATGTTTCTATGTTATGATTCTATATTCCATTTAACATCATTATGTCATGATCTAAAACCCTTGTGTTCAAGCCATATTATTATGATTATTTCCTTATTAGGATTTAACCTCATCCCATCATTCAGGTAATCCCCATGGTACCATATGATTATGTAAGGGCTCAAGGGAAATTATGAGATATCTAGGAAGATTAAATAAGTTAGTGTTTTTTAGTCCCATGTTTTAATATTTATGTACCTAGTAGTCCAAGACACTAGACTTCACGATATATGGCTTTTACTTAGATATAAAATTATGCATAAAATCATGTAATTTTATATGTAATAGGTTAGGTTAAATATAGCATATTTTTCTTACAACTACTAAATATCTTGTTTTTAATTTATTTATGATACTTTCCAAATATTCAATTTTTTTCTTACGATGTTTTTTCTATTTGTTTATTTTATTCAATTTTAATTATTCTATATTTTATTAATTTTTGATATCATATCACCAAATTAAAAAATAATAATTGTGTTTGAAGGAATCCTTTTTGGAATTACGATATGTATTCATGGGATATTTACTCAATAAATTACATTGTGTGGTTTTCTTTTGCTCTAATTTTAAATCTACTTTATCTTACCTCCATGTATGTATACATCCTTGTAATATTATAGAAAATACATGGAATATCTCTTATTTTTAATTTTTTTTATTTTATAGTAATTAGTTTTTCATTATATTGAAGGAATTCACAAATGAGTTGAACAATAGTTATCCATTTCTATGATGACATCCATTAAAACAACCCAAAGTATTTACATGTTGATAAAATAATTTCATATTATGTATATTTTTCCCCTTAATAGTTCAATGTTTTATTATATCAGGATATATCAATAGTGAACGATGGAAAGCATTCATCGATGTTACATATTTTTTGGAATATTGTATATATCTAATAAATAAACATGAATGAGATCCATAAAAAATCCTAATAGTGTAAAACAACCACTAGACAATACAGGATACTTAAGAGAATATCATAAGAAATATAATGTTATAGAATAATAATAATATATTCAAAGGTAAAATTATAAGTACTAATATTCTCTATCACAATATCAATGACATGAAATTTGATAATCATTTAAACTTCTGAACATGAAACCCAGTCCACACAAAAACATATTGACATGAAATTAGTTTTATGGAAACTAGTGTTGTTACAATGAGATTAGGTTCAAACATAATATAATTATCTCATATGTTTTGACTACAATAGTCCCACCCACCACATATATTTTTACCATAAATGTTCAATAAGATCATAAAAACATTTATTATATCATTACAATAGATCATATTGATTAGGAACATTTTCCACACTAATTTTTACCTAAATCATTTAACATGTAAAAATGTAATGGTTTTAATTAAATTATCCACCCAAAATATTCCACATATAACATCAATAGAAATTATTTTGAATACATCGTTAAACAACATCCCCAATGAAATATTACTACCACCAAAGGTTGTTGTAACATTAGAAAAATTCATTTAAAATTTCACGAGACTATCTCTTCAGTAAAATAAACATTTAATTTTGGAATATATTATTAAAAATATTAAAAGTATAAAATATTACTGTAATTTATTCGTTAAAAATAATTATGGAATCTATGAATGTAATAATCAATGAAAAAGTATTGATGCTGATGTGAATAACCATTTGTATGTTAATTTTTAAAAAAATATTCAATTCACTCATTTGATGAAAAATACCACATTAACATGCTAGAGAGAGGAATATTTTATTGTTTTTTGTAGAATAAAATGTGCGTGTAAGAATTACTTTATTAATTCACTAAATTATTTTAATTTTTTTGAAAAACATTTATAAGTAAAATATGAACATGGAAGAAATTTTATTCCAATCAATGATTAAATAAATTCGGTTTGTGTTACAAACATTTTCGAAATCCATTTTATATAAATAATAGAATACATTGGTGTCATTAGATATAAATTACATGAATAAATAGTGGAGAATAAAATATATAGTCAGTAATGTATACAAATAATATGATTTCCCTCTATAAAAATATATTACAGTCAATCCCAAAAGAAGAGATATTGTAAAATTAAAACATATAAATTTGGTAATCACTAAATAAAAACCTCATAAAAATAGACAATTAAATGGATTTTAAAATCCTAATAAATTTTGTTATTAAATTATTAAATTATATAAATTTTTAGTATATTCATATAAGGAATGAATTAGTTTTGAATATCATAATTTCCGCACTGAAATAAATTTTAGACAAGAGAAAATATTCATAAGTCAATTCCATCATCATATGATATCAAACCTATTATATATAATTAAATATTTCATATAAGCATTTTTTAGTTTCATAATAATATATATCATATAATTTTTAATTTCTATATAATATATAATCACATTTTTATTAAAAATCATTTATTAAAATAATTATTTCAGGTGGTAACTGTTTCATTTTTCATTCATTTTTTGATTCACTAGTCCAAATAAATATACAAAAATAATGGTTCCATCATCTTCCAAATTTTAATCATTTGATTTGTATCAGATTTTATTACAATTTATAGTTATATAATTATTCATAAAAATATGTGGTGAAAAAGTAATTAATTACTCTATTATAGGGGTAGTCTGTATATATGCATTAATATTGATTCAACATTTTAGACCCATTAAATGAAAGAAATTTAAATAATGTTTATCCTTTATAATAATAAAATAAAATAAAAATTATCACATATTTTCATTTATACTATCATTATAACCATTAATAAGAAACATTGATGAAAAAACAAGTGTATTTTTGAAGGTGGTAGTCCAAAAAATAAATAAGAGATGTTTTCTTCTCCCATAAGATTTAAAATAGGTGGGTAATGGTTATTTCATAATCATGATAAAAAATCATATTATTGATGATACATAAGTCATTATCTAATAACATATAACACAATTTCATATGAGTTAGAACACAAAATAAAATTGAATGTAAACATTTAATAGCTAAACCTATTTCTTGAGAAACATCCTTTAAAATACACTTTAACCCTAATAGAATTATATTTTAGAAATTGTTTAACCTAATGGTCATTAAAAAATTATATTTGATGATATTATGGTAGGTATTTTATATTATAGGGATATCAGTCTCTTTAAATAAGGGTGGTAAGGAGGTTCTCTTTTATAAGTGAGTGGAGGAGAACTTAGGGAATTAAATAAAATATTGTTTAAAAATAGATACTATTAAATTTATTATTGGATACATGTTTATATATTTAGAATAATTTAAGAGAGTGAGTTAAAATAACATCATCCAATAAAATTTCGTCAAAATCAAGTGATGATTTTTACTTTTTCTCTTTGTTAAAACTCTCATTATCCCTTTTGATAATTACCAAGAAATCAAATAGTTTGACTCTTTTGGGATAAATATACATAATATAAAATTAATGCTTCCCCATTTTTGTATTATTAATGATATTAATTTTTATATCCTATTCATGGGGAAAAATTTACATTTTTTTGAATTCCAATTCATATAATTTAATATTATTGGACGCAAGATTCCATTAATGTCTTTTTCAGGACAATTAAAAAATTTAGTCCTTAATGAAAACATGAAAGATATAGATATTTAATCATAATCATTAAAAAATACCGATAATTTATATTCATCTATAATATTCATGAAAAAATAATTATTTTAAATTTTATTACTTCAATATTACTAATATAATTTATTCGATTAATCTATAACATAAATAGAAAATGCATTGGTGTTTCATAATAATTTAAATTAATTATACATTTTCTTAACATATAAAGAATGTTTACCTCAAAAATAATACATTAATCTTTCTAATGAACATTCTTAATGAATCATATTATATTTTTATTCATATAAAAATATAGGAGATAATAAATCAAAGAGAGTGATATTTTAAATATATTATTTATATATATTAATATTAATGTATTTATCAGAATAATGTTGAAATAAAATTATAATCCATAGATTGGAAGATATCAAAGTAAAATATCTATCAAAAAATTGGTATTTTTTTTCTAATTTTAGGCCTTTTTTCATTGTTTTAATCCTATTTAACATCTTTTACCCCTATCATGATGGAAAATATTTATAATGGTTACTATACATAAAGGATACAAATTTATGGTTTATATATACAATATATTAATATCCTTATTTACAAATATATAATCAACATTTCAATATAATGTTTCTTCAAGTGGGTTAACACTATTTTAAAATTTGTTTGGAAAACGTAATATATACTGTTTTGAGAAAACTTTATTCTTATGTGTAAGAATACATTTATTCTAATTCCATGACTAATGAAAACTATTAGACGATTGATAAATAAACTGATTGAATATATAATCTATATATTTCAATAAAATAAATCATAAATTGATTCTAATTAAATTTATTAAGATAAAAACACATTGATAACATAAAATAGTTTTTAAGACAACCCACTATTTTTTTTATGATAATATTATTTTTTCAACTCATAAACAATTTATTAGATTAATAATTTTAAAATATATTTTTAATAAAATTATTAGATTTATTAATATCCTCAAAAATCTTTGTGAAAATTATCATGTAATATATATTAAATAGTACATCATTGTTCGTTTAAACAAAGTGTTATGTGTCAACCCAAAAGTCAAATAAATTAATTTTTTTAAATTAAAATATATATTATAAAATCATGGGGTGTTAAATTCAAACACAATTATAAAAGATACTCGCATTAAACTCTATCACACAATATAAAAAACAAATGATACTTCAGCCCCATAAAATCCTTATATTCCCTTGTAGCTTCCGAATAAATATGAATTGGCAAGAAAACATTAAATAGGTAAGTGGTTTTCTTCTACAAACATTCCTATCATCCATCAATAATGTATAAAAAATTTAAAATTAATAGATATATTTTCTATGTTTTTATAAAATAAATATTCAACATATATGATGGATATTTCATATACATTATTTGTAGATCTTCACGGTACACATCATGAAAATGAATGGGATTCGGTGGAAAAACAATGCGACAAGAAACAATCTCAAAATTATCTGTAATGTGGAATGGAAAAATATATATACGACTCAAAATTACCTTGTATAAAACTCAAATAATTATTATTTGAAGCTATCATTAATTGGAATACCTTGTCATAAACTATTAGGTTTATATCTCATGAGTGATTGACTATATTACAATTCTATTGATTATGATATGCACTAATGTGTTGTTAATTGAGTCTAACATTCTCTTCCATTTATTTCCCTATATCGAGTCCTAGTATATTATTTTTAGAACATATCCCATAAAATGGATTATATTTACCTCCAACCATAGATGGATTTATTTGAAGCTATCTTAATTATCTTGGGAATAATATTGTTGAAAGAATATTACACCAATGATACGTGTTGATACCAATCACCTATGAAAATTATATGGAAATATCATAAAATTTATTAAAGGGTTTGAATGGTCCCCCAAAACTAAAACTTCTCTTGAGGATGATATGAAATACTTAATATTTTGTGGAGCCAGACAACAAAATCAATTTTGTTTTTTCTAATTTTTAGGATGTTTTATGTACATAGTTTTTGATCTCTTGTGTCATTTATCTCTCATCCCTAAATTACTAACATAATTGGAATTGGGAAACTTATTATAAACCATAAAAAAATTTCATTTCACAAAAATACTATTTTATATATATCTATACATCTTTTTTACTCTTTAGATTAAAAAATAATGATTAATTATGGTCGTTAACCAATTACTCCTTCATGTATGGTTTTGATAAAACACAAAATCATTTATTGAACATTATCATTTCATATTTGTGTTGGATTTTCTTAGAAACATTACCCATATTATTTTATAATAAAATATATTCTTTCACAACCATCTAAATATAGGAAAATATTTGTTGATGATGTTTTATCTAAGAATGATAAAATATTCCCCATTTATTTTTATTTGTAAATCCATTATTTGTAAACCAATAAATAACATTTCTATTTCAATCCTTATTTTGGAATAACAAGCAAGGTATTTTTGACTCATTGCATCATCCAGCTTTAATAACATTATATAGTGGTAATGTATTGAGCTATCATAATCATTTACAAAAACAATATATTTTATATTTTTCATATTCAAATATTTTTCTATAAAAATTTATTAAAATATTCTCTGATAAATTTATATATATCACATGATTCACCATATATATAATTCCTCCATATCATGAATAATAACATTTCCATTTATAAATCAGAATTATGATATAGGTAATTTTTCTCATAAGTTTTTAATTTGTGAGTGTATATTACTATTTATTTGTGCATGAGGAAGAATCATAGTCCATTCGTTGAAGTATTATAATAGATCATAAATTCATCTGGAGTACATGGTAGTGAAATAATTGGAATTATAACCATCATTCTCATTATTTTCAAGATATTGTACTCTCATTCATCTTTCAAATGAAACACAACACCCTTCCACATCATCCTAGTTAGCAGATTGGATCTCCTTGATTAATTTCGTAGGAATAATAAATTGTATTTTATATTCGAATAACTATAAGGATCATGATCCAAATATAATCCCTAGGAAATTATTCAACAAAATCCTTATTTTTAGGTTAACTATTACATCGGCACATGATATTATATGACCCATGAATTAGGAATTATATTGAAATAAATTTTACTTTTCATATTTTTAATACTTTTTCTTTTTCATCAATGTCGTCAAAAAATTACTCAAATGATATTCATTTTCTTATATTCCCTTTGAATGACATAGAATATTAGCTATAATAACTACCACAATCCAATATATGTAGTACCTAAAGATATTATTCAAAATTTATTAAGATAACATGTAAATGATATGTACAAATAGGTATAATATATTTTTATAATGACAATATATTTTATTGATGGATGCCTTGGGTATATCAACCTTCATGATTCAAGCATACTGATATCCAAATTAAAGTTCAATCATGAAAAAAATACATCTCTCTTCAACATTTATCAAACATTCTATCAATGTATGGAAGATGGTAGTTATTCATAATAGTGACATTGTTATGTTCCATGTAATTAATGTAATGATTCATTGATGCATCATTATTCATAGTGAAAAAAATTGTGCCTCATTGTGAAGCACTAGGATGAATGAATCCATTTTCAAAATTCTCCCTTAGTTACATCTTCAGTTCCTATTTCTCAATCATGGTCATTATATATGAACAATTTAAAAATGAAATTTACTAGGAATGAGTGATATTTAGACCTCGACAAAATGATTCAGTGAAATAATAGTCTTATACATAAGAAATACAACATGAAACTCCTTAAAAATATGAAAATTTTCAATATCTAGTTTCTCACCAACCATATGTGATAAATATTCATCATGAATATATTTTATAATACATATTATTAAATAAATATCTATCTTGAGTTTATGTTAATCATTTCACTGATAGGAGACTACAGGTTGATTCATAATATCTAATGCAACATCACCTATTCAATAATTGTTATTGTTTGAATAAAAAGATACTAAATTACTTGAATCAATTACATGAAATTAAACTAAAGGAATAATTACATGATTTTTAAGAAACACATTCCAACTAACGTATGTACAAAAGGAACCATGTATATGATATATAATCATTATCTAATTTTGTGTTTTTACTAAAAACATAATATTAATAATTTGAGATAGTTATTTGATTAACATATAAAATTATTCAATAAAAAAATATTTGTTAGAACTAAAATATGTTTAAAAATTTTTAAATTACAAAGTGCATAATTAATACTCCTTTCCCCACATCATTCTCCAAACCGACATCATCGGTTATAATTATATAATCTTTATGTATCCCATTTTAAATAATATGATATAGAGTTTTATTTTCATCATTTACATAGGACCATGACATTGATTAAAATAATAAAAATACTATGTATATCCAATGAAGTAGAATCTTTGTGGTTGAGCTTTATCCCAAATTATTTCATTGATGGACCACTCCACATCACTAAAAATTATTTTGATCTATGTCTAGTTCTCTAAATGTTGAGACATATTTTCATCCCAGTAATTTAATTTCATGTGTTATTCATCCTATATTTATGGCATGCATGTGTTTTACACATATTATTTCCTCTATCAAATGTATCGTTGGAGATTACACTAGACTCCAACATTCCATTTCAATAACAAAAACCATTAAATTGAAATCTTCTTTCTTCCATTTCAATATTGAGATTACATAAAACAATGTATTTATATATTTTTATGACCATTATGTATAATTCCATTTAATGAATTTGATTCCAACCACTACATATTCGAACAATATTTCTCTCTAGTTCGATGAATAAGGAATATAAATATTCTAAAAAACAAGTATTGTGGGCTTGATATGTACGAATGGATTTATAATCATTATGATTCAAATATATCAATACTGTCTATAATTTATTATAAATATTTCATAGAAAGAATATATTGATAAATTTCCCCATAAAATATTCTCATTCATTGGGATTAATAACATCCACATTATTTGAATACATGATATGATACCACTATTGATATACATCACCATTGAAACTATCGTATGTAAAGAAAAAATTCTCATATTATGTGAACTATATAGTGGAAAAATCATTTCTATAAAATTGATATATTTTTCATCAATTATTGTCTCTTAATACCTTTAGAGATACCATTGATATTGTCACACAAAGGATTAAAGGTAGTGTTTCCCCCTCTTTGGTGGATTAAAAATATCAACATCATTCATGGTACCACTCAAACGATGTGAATTTTGAGTGATAAGATTCATTAAATATTTATTCTGACCAATAGTTTTCATACATATATATTCTATCATAATACATGAATATTAATTTTGTTTTACAATAACATAGATGAGGACCATAAGGTAATAGTGTCATGGGAAACATATATACAAAAACATGGTCATACGTGAACTACATCATCTCACTCTATGATCCAGATATCTATAACCATTATTAAATATGCAAGACCTAAAATAATTCATTATATCCTAAGTATGTGAAACATATGAAATGGTGATATCAGATGTTCCGTATGTGTAAAAAGGGGAGATATCAATAATCAAATATTCATGAAATGATAAAAATGGCATTACAACCTAATATAAACATTTAAAAACACATACAATACATATCATAGATTATAATCTAGATTCATGGACTAAATCCTTAATGTTAATATTTCATTAATAATAATTCAAATAAATAATAAGATGAATGATATTATATAATTGAAAAATATATAGGATTATGTCACACAAATAAGAATATAAATCTATTTACATTTTAGTGAACGATAATTTCCAATATATTCATAGTATATTGGGTTAACTCTGAAAACCATTATTATATTAAAGGTTAACTGCAAAAAAATTATATTGCAAAAAGTGTATTAACGAGATGGGATTGCTCCCCATTCTATTTTTTCCAATCCCATTATGTATAATTATTTACCCCATGCATTAAATGGATATAAAAATTCTAGCCCACCCATAACATAATGAATATATATAGATGTCTTCCAAAGGATCATAAATCATTCAACATAGCATATCTCATGAAAATAAATTTGATTTCATAAATTCCCCATCATGGCATAACCTATTGAAAATAATCTTCTATCATAGTCATTTGATCAATTCATCATAAAATAATTGATATAATGGAATATGTTTCATAAACAACACTTCATCATAACCATAAAACTAGGTCAATAATAAGTTTATTATCATAATATCATATCATAGTTAAAAATTTGGAAAAATGAAAGAATTTTATCATATACATAAAATTTGTTTAAAGGATCACCTAAAACATTTCATCAAGAAAATACACTTTTTACCTTAACATCAGTTGTTTAAAATAAAAAAAAATCCCTAATAATAAATAAAGAAAATTTATTTTAAAATAAATTTAGAATGTTGTATATGAATATAAAAATAATTTAGTGAGAATGAATGTGAGAAAATTCATTCAATCAGTACACTTTAAAATTATAATTCCATTTACATTTTTTAAAAAAATCTAAAGAATCCAATCCTTTAACTGAGAAGAATGTTTCATTGAATTTATTTTTTCAAAAATATATGTAAAAATTAATTTAGAAAATAATTTATATTATGAAAAAAATTTATTTGAAATCATTTATTAATGAAAGTGATATGGAAGATAACAAATATTTGACCGAATTGAGAAATGAATTTATTTTTTCCATATAAAAACATTATGTCATTATCATGATTTCACAAATGGATGAAAATGAAATAATGACATGTATTATCTATAAATAAATAGATTATAAAAAAATATATTATAATATTGATAATTATATAATTAAATTACATTATTAGAAGCATAATCAAAATAAATCACGATAAACCATTAGATTCTAACATAAAACTAATACATTGATTGTAATCATTCAATCATAATCCCCTTGAAGGAAATATAATTTATTAATATATAAATAAAAATTATTAAAATATTAATTATAATAAATGATATTATTGGGTATTATATTGACTATAAATAATATTGATGGGGAGATTAAATCTTGTGTTCGAATAGAATAAGAGTGAGATGAAAATACCTCACATCATCCTCAACTTCCATCGTACATGATCAAACCTCTTATATAATAAACATAGATATATTATATATATACATTATAAAATTAGAATCTTATCAAATATATTATTATATATATATATAATTCTATAACATGTTCATTAATAATTCTATTAAAATCACTATTTCTTGTGACAACTTCTTTATTTTTCTAAAATGGTTTTCTTTGGTAGTTGGTATCATAATCTAAAAAAATAACTTTATTTATATCATATATATTATTTTTACGATTATTTTAGTCACATATAACGTATTTATGGAGAAACATTAATTACAACATTCTTGGAGATCGTAGGTCATGCATACGAATGAACATTGATTCCAATTTTTCACGGGATGTAATGTATGGAAAAAATATAATTTCCATAGTCCATAATAAATATTATATCATATATGTAATAAATAGTTATCATATATATCTCTATTTCTATAAATGTATATATTAATTTAACAAAATAGTCAATTCGCTTCATGAAGGAGGTGTCCCAAACATACGCATAGGTAACATAACCATTTTCCAAGAGGTTTTATGATAAGAACGTTGATATGATATTGTAATTACAAAATTATACTATATTTCATAATAGATAAATAATATAAATCCATATTTATATACATCCATGAGATGTAGTGATGAAGAATGAATATCATCAGTTCTTTAGGCTATTGTCCACCATATAGATGGTCAACAACTTTTTTTACACTTTTTATGGAAGATGATATAGATATTTTTTACAAAATTAACATAATAAAATTTAAATAGATGTAATATTCTTTTGTAATTATTTCATCATATTTGATGAAAAATATATAGAGGTGGCTGAAAAAATTAATCAACGACCCTTGATTATGAATTATATCTCTAATACAAACGATCTCTTTAGGTTTACCCTAAAAGAATTTGTTAGATGGTTATTGGATAAAATAAAGAGATCTATGTTCTGTGGAGGGAAGTAAGGAGGTGATTTGGGAGGGAATTGATAAAAAACTGGTTGTCAATAAAATAGAAGTAGTAGTTTACCTTTATTATAATATCCACTGTAACACTTAAATTTTTTTAAGGTTCTACAATTATTCCATGTGACATTCATGAAGACAAGAAAACATATTGTCCAATTCTTAATATTATTTCATATAATGTTTATAAATAGATAGGAAATATAAATTAAATATGGTTTTATTTCTTTATTACCAAAACATCATTAGTTTAAACTTCATAAACATGCTTGCTCCATAACCATGGAAATTACTTTTTTATATTTATAATATTCATTTAAATAAAGAATTATGATTAAATAATTACATAATATTAATTATTAAATGAAAAAAATTGATTTTATAAGATTAAATTCAAAAAATTGGCAAATTTTAATATGAAATTAAACTTTCAAATGTGATGAAAAAAGGTTTTCTAAAGAAAACATTTTCAAAAATATAAAAAAAATGTATTACCAAAATTGAACAAAAAAATGATTCTAATGAACTAAATAGAATTAATAAAAACATAATTGAACTAATTTAATTTTATTAACCTTTTATGACAATTAAATATGGTAAATTATTTAAATTAAAAGGATTTATTTATTAAAAACTATTATTTTTTAATTATTAATAAGATGATTATTCCTTTTTGAAAAATATAAAAAATTTACAAGAAGATAATTTTATCATCTATATTTCAAAAATAAATTAATTTTTAAAATATGGTTTTTAAAAGTGGTGTAAATTAAATACACAATTTTTCCACAAAAATCAGTCAAACCCATTTGTGAGGGAAATTGTACTTATATGTATGTATAAATATATTATTAAAAATAAAATTTCATTATCTAGAATATTTATTCACATATTTTCATTATTAAAATTATATGCTTATTCATAACACAAATTTAATGCATAAGTTCTAATATTAATCTATATTATAGTTTTTTAATACCCAATGTTTCATGTAATAAAAGAAATTGAGATAGATAAAATTATGTTGAGAAATAATATTTCATAAAATCTATGGGTGATTTATTATACCCCCTTTAAATTATTTTCACCATGTAATTTCTATTACCTATATAAAAAAGCAATAATACTTTTATCTCATCATTTCCTCAAGTTCAAATATAGCTTCCAAAAATTGGTGGTATTACAACTGTACTTTGAAGAGGCCAGTGGCATTTTTCATTAAATATTCTATCTCTGATCATGAATCTACCACATTTTCTCTTCATTAGAGTGATGTTTCACTTTTGGTATGACCTATGAAATCACTACTTGTATGGGATAAAGTACAAACTTATTTAGTTTATATCCATAGAACAAAATCTTGTAGTAAAGAAAGATTGGTGGAAGCATCAAGTGATTATGTAATGATTTATACCCATATCCCAAAAGCCTAGAACTAGTGCCTACTATTTCTACATGGGAATTGGTAGAAGGTTCACATCCCAAAGTACCTATCAGTTTAGTTGTTATTTTAAACTATATACGTACATTAGACTTGTATGAGATATGAATACAAAAACTACAATAGAATTTTTTTTTTAAAAAACTATTATTAAAAATATCAAATCCATGTATAATTGACGTAGTCAATTTTATAGATTACAAGAGAAAGAAGAAAAATTAAGATTGACATCAAATTATTATTAATTAATATATATATATATAATAAATAATGAATTAACGAGAATGATCAATATCTAATGGTAAATAAATGAACACAAATTCCATGAAATCAATAAAATGAGAACGAGTTTGGAAAATAACATTGAAAGGAAAATAACTGAAAATACATTTTAGTTACTAAATTACATGACTATCATAATTGGACAAGTCAAACTTAATATAGAGAGTTGAATAACTGAAAAAATTACAGTTAAATAGTAATCTGATAATTAAATTCATCAATAGAGTTTTTCAAAGTGGAAATATCATGGATAATAATCACTAAGAATAAATAAAGTCATTTGTTAATTATCGTACACCATGTGTCCAAAACACATGATCCCATTACCATCATGATCTATTTGTGAATTTCTTAAAATCATGCTATTTGGAAACCAATAATCTTAGGCATGGCAATTGATTAATCACATGAAACTACTAATTCATTGTTCGGAATTCAATTATCATTCCCGAACTAATTTTATGTATTTCCAAATAATTCTCTATATATAGATTAATAAATTTAGTCAATATAAAATGCACCTTACTAAATATTTTAATTGAGTAATGGCCACATATTTAACAATATTTCCAATATAAATCAAATAAATTTCATTATAAAAGATATATGATAAAATGTTATATGTTTTGGGAATTAATAATATCCATGTTAAATTATATGGTTGTATAAGGGAAATTTAATGTTCTATGATCAAAATAATTTCAATAATTAAATGAAAAGTTAATGAATAATAAAATGATTCATAGAGGTTAACTTAAATACTATCCAAGGTCAAAATAATTATATTCCATATATAAGATGAATATGGATGGATTCAGTATGAATTATACCCATTAGATTAATAATAATGGTTTTTTTCTTTGTTGAAAGAAAATATATATTTTAAATCATTATTGAGGAAAAATAATTTATGTGTATAAAATTAAAATTAGACCTAATGAAAAAAAGATTATGTAAATATTGTTACCAAACTCTTCCTTTAGGGTGAACTCTATTAAACCTATTTGTAATTGTTTACGATTATTATTAAATTATTTCAAAACTATATTAATGCTTTTGATATCATATATTATCTTTTAATTACATATTAGTTACTATTTGTTAATAATATTTAATTATTTTTAAATGAAGGTAAGTGTGCCAACGTTTGTTCATATAAAGGTTATTCGATAATAAAAAAATTAGAGAATATAGATTTTTATGGTCTCAATATTTCCATAAAATTATTCTTTGATATTTTTTTGGTAAATATTACACATTAAATTCTATGTTTAATCACTATTTAAACTATTTTTTCTCTAAATATCTCTAATTAATTTAAACTATATTCTCTAATAATATTGGTAAAATATTATGTTTTACTAATTATAAATTATAAATTATAATTATTCAAAATATCAAATTACATTTTTCAAAATTCAATTCACATAATTGTAAAAAATTAATCTAAAATGGAACCTGTAGATGGGATGAGAAAGAGTTTTTCGAAAGTGCGAATTTTGAAATGTTTTCAAAAATTTATATCTAAATTATATATAAAAATTATAATAATGAAAAAACATGGTTTAATATATTTATAATGGATATATTTATATTTTATAACCAATTAAAAATATATTTTATCATTATAATTTCTTAAAACGAAATGGTGGATTTTAATTAAAATTAAAAAAAAAATCACTATTGATAAAAAATTTACACTTATAAAAAAACCACAAAATAACTTAAATACTATTTGGTATTTAAACATTAAAAAATGATTATTTATTCAATTAAAACTTGTTACAGTTTCTAAATGTTCTTTTATAACAAGTGATCCATTAATATGTGACAAAACTCCCTTTAAAAACATCTTTTTATGCTTAAAATTGGATTTGGAATTATCTTATCCCAATAAAATCTATAGGATAATTTTCAAAAAAACATATTTAATATATTATATAAAAATATAAATTATATAATTATATAATTATTAATTAATTTAATTTATTGTTCCAAAGCACATTTGGCATATAATAACATTTTTTTATAAAGACATTTATTTTATATTAAATAGGTTTTTAATTTCAATTATAAATAATCGGTAACCCACTAATTCAACCACATATCTTCATAAGATAGTTCAAACTTTTCATAGCTTTTAATTAATCGTCTATGAGATAATTTTTATTTTAAAAAATATTATTAATGTTATTCAGTAATGATTTTTCCTGCATGTAACAGAAGATGTTGGAGAAATTCATTATTCTTTGTAATGCAAGGTACCTCAATATTGAGTAAATTGAATTCTATATCCTAGATTTAATTTTTATAAAATATGAAATATTTTTAAAATTCTAGGGTTGGTATACTACCTCCTACACATGGTATTTCATTCCATTTACACTATTGAATAAAATTTTAATCTCAAAGAATTTGGGTGTGTTATATTATCCCCACAGTAAATATATTGTGTCCTATTAATTTAAACATGATCATTGTAATCAAAGGTTTGATATTTTCATGTTAAAGTTTTTAAAAACCAACATAGTGAAAGGGTTAATAAAATATACCCTAAATAAAAAATATTGGTAAGTACAATTTCCAAATGTAATAATATATAACTTGGTTTCTATGTAGTATAACAGTAGTGTATTGTGAAAATATGGACTCTGAGAAAAATAATAAATTAGTATAAATATGGATTGAGGAAATTGATCCGAAAAATGCCAATTATCAATGAATATTCCCACAACTCAAAACCGTAAATCATATCATTTTGAAAAACTATTTGATATCACTAGAAATAATTGTAATAGGAGAATATTTTTTTAATGATACTGTATCTAATGTTAAGGAATTATTTAACTATCTAATAAAATATAGAAATATAATTACATGATATGTATCTATTTCAGAAGAAAAACTTTATATTTTTGTTATGATTTAGTTAATTTTCAATTAATTTTGTATTCATGAAAATAAATATCCCAAATAAATTTTTATACCTAAAGATCTATAATTTAATTTTAAAATATATTCTGTTCTGTAAAAGAGTGGCATATCCTTTTTCCTATCTCCAATTATTTTTCAAACACAATATTTTTAATATATAAATCTCTATACATAAAATGTAAAACTATTAATTCATCATTAATATATATTTTTCAATGTTATAACTAAAACCAATGAAACATTAACTAGAACATTGTGCAGACTAGTGGTTGGTTTGTACTTAATCTCTAAAAAATGAAATTAATATAAATGATTCACAATTTTTATTTATTTTTTAGATTATATAACTAAAAAAATGTCTTACTAACTAAGACATTATGTAGGCCAGTGGGTGGTATCAGGCCCCTATAATCCTCTAGTTGTTGATTCAAGCCATAAAACCTTTCTAAATTTGATGGGTATGAACTCAACATATTTATTTCCCTATTTTTAATATATATTCCAATAATGATCCCAATGAAATGATGGACATCCTGGAAATAATGTTAATTTTTAAACTATTTTTTACTATGGTTTTCAAAACCACCTGTTTTCTTACATATTGTGAAATAATGTAATATGTGTATCAATGCTAATGTTTATCTACATAAGTAAAATTATATCTATAAAATATAAATGCAATGATCCTCAAATAATATTTCCACAAAAATATATACTAATATATTGGGATTTATTTCCATAAATTCCATTTAAATTTTCATGAATAATGGTAGACTCCCATCAATGAATTCATAAATTTTTTTATCTCATTGATGGTATTAAAATTATTAATCTCATTTATCCATTATTGTATCCTTAATTGATGAGTTAATGAATATAAAAATTATTCCTAGATAAAACAAAATCCTTTGATTTTTATGATTCTTGTAACCAAAATATTGTTGGTAAAACACTTTTTCAATTTATTTCATGAATTTTACTTGATAATTCTAAAATATTATTCCAATATACGCCCTTATATGGTCTATATTGTCACCATATTATAATTTATAAGATTTCTAAATCATTAAATATTATCTTCAATATAATAAAAATTAGGTTTAACTAATTTTATTCATTGTCCTCATCTATTAAACTCCATCATAATGGTTTCAAATAAAAATGTGAATTCTAATAAGAAAATCCCACTTATGTGTCAATCCTAGTGAATTGTAAGGCCCATTGTTAGGAACCAGGTTATGCTCGAGCCAATACCAACATGCCATTTATGAATTTATTTCCCATAGGTACAAATGTTCTTGAACAACGTCTGAATGTTATTAAAACTGAGATATTCATTTGTAGGAATACCCACAAATCCACTACCTTAACAAAATTTTAGAATGGTATTCAATACTTATTCTCAAATTCTATCATTGTTTTATATTCTATAATCTAATTATTTGTAAATATATTTTCCATGGTTCCTACTAAACACCCTCTAATACCTATTATATTGACCTAGATCACAAAAGCCTAAAACTGGTTATGCTACCATCACGTTATCAAAAATATGGGATTTTGTTTTTAAAGGGATGATATTTTTAGTATTCTGGGAAAACAAGATTCATACCAGAGTATTATATTATAAATGAATACAACAATTACAATAATTTTTTTTAAATATCATTATTCCATCTAGTGAATATCTAGGTAATAGTCATATTAAACATTGTGGATTCCCAGGAATAGAAAAAAAACTAGGGTGAGATAAAAAGATCAAAAAGGGTTATGTACAGTGGAATAAATAATGAATCAATGAGAACAACCAATATGGTATAATAAATAACTGAAAACAAATTCCATGTAATCAAAATACTGATAAAGAAGTGTGAAAATAAAATGGAAATGTGAATAATTTAAATAAATTAAAATTAGTAAATAAAATGAATATCATAACTGGATAATAAATTATCAATTTGGAAAGATAAATAATTTAAATACATTTATTTTCATCAATAAATTGACAATGAAATGAATCCATAGATGTTTTCATAGTGAAAAATATCATGAATAATAATAACTGAAAAATAATGATGGAAATTATTAATTATTAGACATCGTGTTTCTCAAGAACATGATAACTTTACTGTGAACATATATCCACAATGTAATGTAAAAATTACTAGTTTTAAACCCATTATCTTAGTATATCAAAGGGATTTATCCCATGAAACTATCGACTCATCGTGAGACATTCATTAACTAGTCCCCAACCCGTGTCTTCATGTTCCAAAGCATTAATCATATATCTAATAATTTATTTAATAAATAAAATATTCTATATCAAATATCTATATTGATTAATGGTTTTGGATAGATATATATTTCCCGAGTTAAATAAATTACATTCAATGTTAGAATCAATCCAATATTAAAATATGGTCTATGAAATAATCATATCCATGATAAATGATATGGATATTTAGGGTAAATTTAATATTTCATGATCACAATAATTTGACATAATGGGATGTTAATGAGTATGAAATGATTCAAGAAGTTAATATTTTTACTATCACTATTCAAAATAATCTTAATGATTACAAAATAAGAATAAGGATGGTATCAATATGATGTATATCCATTATATTTGGAATAAGAATTATTTTCATTGATGAAATAAGAATATCATCAGAATTATTCTAGAGGAAAATATCCATCTCATTTGGAAAAATGTTTTGAAAATAACAATCTTTGAAAATAATTTAAAATGAATTTATTTTAAAATAACCCACTGAAATTTGATATCACGATTTAGTGAAATGAAAATCATGTTAGTGGGTAAATACATACATGTCATAAATCACATTCCACTTACAGGGTAAAAAGGAAAAAATGTTCTTTTTAGAAAGGGACAAGAATATTATTTTAAAATCATTTTAAAAATAAGAAAAACCTATCAAAAATTTATTTTGAAAAATATTTTACTTATAATAAATAAAACATTTTTAATCTTTTTTATAAAACATGTTTTTTAGGAAAACATATTTTAGAATAATGATAGAATTGATGTAATATTTTTTAAAAATATTTTATCAATAATAATAAGTACCAATAAGATAAAAAATTGGAACAATCACATTAAAATGATCTTAAATTAATAGTGGAGAAGAAAATAAAATGTTTTATTAAAAAATGTTCATATATATTTTATTAATATAACTCCATTAATAAATAATATTGATTGGAGAAAATTTAAATAAACTCCCAGAATTATTAAAATGTTGAGGTGAGAATTAATAAATGAGAAAATTAATTTGTATAAACATTAAATCCACATGAAAGAAGTGGATATATATCGATATATTGTCAAAAGTCATTATTCTTATGATCATAGGATATTAACGTCTATGTGGAAGTAATACAACCCATTGAAATGGAATTGAATTATGAAGATTATTCACCACTTCGAAAAATTATGTTCAAATACCCATTGATTAAACAATTCAATTTAAAACTCCTAATATAATGAAGAATATTATAATTCATGATATTAAATGTCATAGGATCCTTATATAGAACATATAAAAAAACTATCAATATAACAATATAATATGGCTCATTGAAATGAAACTGAGATGAATGCCATTCATTGCACATCCTTTTAGTTAAACACCCTTTAATTTCATTTATAAAGGTTTTATACAAGTTATTAAGTTAATAATTTACCATATTAATATTTATGATATCACATATGATCATTTTATAACATATTAATTCCATTTGGTTAATAATCATTAATTATTATTATTATTTTAAGTGTTTATTGTCTTCTTTATCGATTATAATTTAACTTGTAATTTTTTCCCTCCTACTTTGATCACGAGTTATTAGTATTAACAATGAAAACAATTATGTAAATATAATACATATTCAATATATATTAAATTATTTTTTAGAATCCCCCAAACATATACATTACATAATATTTAATTATGCTAATAATTCACATTTAGTATCTTTTCAGGGATTCAACATTATAGAATTAAGTCATAACTTATACATAACAACATGAATATTACATGTATACGCTTCTAAACAGTATCTATTTTTAGTGAAATAAAAACTCTTAAAAAATAAACATGTTTAGTTGCATGTTTTAAATGGAATGATTTTTCCATGATCACATCCTTGACCCTATTCCACATAATGTGCTCTGAAAAACACTTAAAACGCTAAGGATGAGAATAAAAAAGCACACTAAGAGATATATAAAGAAGGAAAGCGATTTGGTTTCAAAACAACATGTAAAACACGAATAGTTAATCATAAAGAAATACTTTTCACCCTCAGAGAAGTTGGGAAAACACTTCAATGATTATAAGCTCATTGATTACCCTTTTGTAAACAAAATATTGAAATAAAACTCATAGAAAGAAACATATAGAATAAAAAGGTAACTTTGGACATAAGCATACATAAATGAAATAAACATACTGTAGATGTCCAGATATTACTAAATGGAATATCCATACAAATAACATCCATAAAAATGATTTAGAGGTTATAACTAAACCACCATTTCTTGGTTTATCACCGAACCACTCATAATTTGGTTTATCAAGTAACCACCCATCAAATGTCTATGTACCATTACATAATCATCACTCATAAAATATTGCAAATATCAATATTTCAATCATAAAATTTAATTTTCAATCAAATTAAATAATTTCAAGATATTGGCATTATTAATGTAATTAAAAAACCATTTTCAATATGAAATCTTCAAAAAGAAAATATGGGATTTCTTTTCGTTTTAAAAATATTATGGCTTATAAAGATAGCCAAATTAAGATTATGGTGACAGAGAGGTCATTGTATCCGCAAAAGTTATGAAAATTTTGTTTTATTGGTTAGTAAAATGCATAATTTAAAAAATATTCCCTTTTATTGAATGTAAATGTAAAAGGGGTTTGTTATACAATGGGTAAATGAAGGAGGTGTATATAATCAAAATATGGCCTAATAAAAGTAAGTTTAGACGATGTCCCTTGCATCGTGTCCGACTGGACTTGTTCATTATTTAACTTAATGAATAATAATCTTAAGTTAATTTCTATTTTCATCATAAGAATTAGAAATTTTATTATTTATTTTGTATCACTTATTACCTTTCTATAACCATTAGTTAATTATTATAGTTCATATCAGACATTTTTTTGATGTTTGGAACATTGTCAAAAATGAACTTGTTATAATTATAAATTGTCCATTGGATCAATATTCTATTATCTAAAGAATTATAGTCATGATTTAGATATCATAAATATGATATATATCCAGTATATATGTATTTATAATAGTTCATACATTTTGATACAAGAAATGAAAAGCACCATTCATGGATATGGTAAGCTATATATACACAAGACCAAAACATTCAATTCGTTTTCATATTTAAATAAATGAATACAAAATGATACAGTGGAATATTATAATTCTAGTATCACATATATGGTATAAATGTTACATTTTTTTATTAATTCCATCCTTTATAAGTTCCATGAATAGCAAGAATGAGTCATATCACTTCAAGGGGTGGTAGTCAGTACTTCCTCGAATGAAATTATCGTATTTATACAACATGAAAAGAATATAGATATATTATAAATGATAAATATAGAAGAATATAGATATAATTAATATAATTAATATCATATATAATTATAGTTCCACCATAATTTCCATCATAAGAGGTGGTAGGAGATGATTGAACAATCATCATTTCGTGAGGCAGAAATTCTCCATCCACAGAAACTGTATGTTCTATACCCATTATACGAAGTTGTGTGTAAGGGTAGTTAGAATAAATATCATTAAAACAACTTAGTATATTGAAAATAGTGGATTTTTTATAAAATAATGGAATAAATCTAGTTTATGGGTTTAGAGAAGAAATATAAATGAAGGAATATTAAAAGAATACATTACCTCAAACCGGGTAACTCCTTTTCATTTAAGAAAAAAGGCCTTGTTTATTTTGATTCTACCCAATGTAAGGAATCTATGAGGAATATAATGATATTATTATCTTATTTTAAAGTGGATAGATGAGCTAGGTTTTCTTTATAGGTGTGATTAAGGGTCTGAGGTGGTGTCCTTTAAAAGGAGGGAGGAGGGGCACTTTAGGAATATTTGAAAGTATTTTTTATTAATATTTTATTTTCGAATTATAATAACATAATAGATATATATTTCAAATATCAGATAATTATGGGTCTAAATCCCTTAATAAAAAGAGTTTTATATAGGATTTGGACACAAAATTAACATTTTATTTTCGCTTTTACACTTAGTAAACTTATTTTACTTTTACCTTGTCTTCTTGTATATTCATAATATACGGTTACCATAGTTACAATAAAATTCCATGAGACACTAAAATTGATCACTAATGAAATTTTAAACATCATATATGTCATTTGGTAGAATATAATAATTTTTAGGACTATTATATCAATTAATAAAATATTAATTTATTTATGAACTCATTTATAGAAATTTTTATACTATTTATATCATGACTTTTTAAAAATGAATAACCAATTGATTATTTCAAAAAAACTTCAATATTTAAATTATAAAAAATAGATGATCATCCATAAATTTGTATTATGACCTAAAAAGTTCAAAAATAAATTTATTTTAAGATATATAATCTCATTTATATAAATCTGTCCTTAATAAGGTAATCACTACATCACCATTGTGTCATAAAAAAATTCATTTATTTGATAACTACAAAATATAATTAAAATAAAATTATGTTTGAAGCCTTTTTATCTTTATAATTACAATATATAGTAAACATATAACTTATATTGACCCATATAGAAATTCTCATAGTAAAAGATGAATGTTTAAGTTATATTTTCCTTAACATTAAAATAAATGTAATAAAATGTCATTTTCAATCAAAAGTGGCTCCATGGGGTCCTAAAATCAACCCAGAGATGCCCATGTTTGGAAATATCTCAACAAATAGGGTTATGAATTGTTTTAGGGTAATTGAATATTATCATTATATTATAATTTTACCATTATTTACCAGATTAACCATTTAATAATGGTATATAAAATATTTAATGAAGTTTCTAATCATAATGTATAAAAATAAAAGTTACATATTAACACAATTTGGACCTACTAATTCCAAATATATAATTCTTTTTTACAAATTCTAAACCCACAAAATTCAGTAATTAACTTAAAATTAATTCTCATTGTCGAAACCAAAAAGCGTGTTTTTGAAAAGTAAGAACAACCAAAAGATAGACATGTGTTTATGTCCAATTTCAATGTGTAATTACTTCAAATGACTAATATTAAATAAAATGATACATATATTATCCAATTTAAGTTGATTAACAATTAAAATTACTATATGACTATATAAATAAATAACATTAAAACTATGTTTTTTAATTAAAATTCATTATATTTAACTATTAATTGATAAAATTAACATTAACAGAAAAATACCAAAATTTCATCCAACGTAAATTTTCATGTTATACTTCCCAATAAAAAATTTATATTTTCCAAATTATACAAATAATGTCACAAAAACTAGATTTAAATTTATTCTCCATCAATAGGCAGTAAAACTGAATTTTTAGAAAAATACATCTTGTATCAAAAAAATATGTGTTTTTTAATATAAGATATCAAGAAAACATATAAGATGAATTTAAAACATTTCATTGAATATATATAATAAATATTTTTTATATTATAATACATAAATAGTGATATACAAACACCATTATTATTTTTTGAATATGTTTTCATAAAAACACATCAACTATATCCAATAAATTTTTATTTCAAATTCTAATAAAATTAGTAAACAATGAATCTTTATTTAATCATGTGTAAAATATATTTAACAATTCAGTTGATACTATAAATTCCTACCATTTCAATGTCCAGACCTTAACTACCATTTAATATTATAATAATATTATTGTATTATTTTTTTGTATAACTCAATGATGTGTGCAATGTAAGATTTCATAGAATCTTGTTATATCGTGTTGAGTACGATATTAGGAAAGTCATCCCCATTAACTTAAAATTTATATATTATTATTAATAATTATTAGAAATAAAAAAATTAAATTTCTATAAATACATGGGTTGTGACATCATTACCCCTTCTAGAAATTGCATCGTCACAATTTAAAATGAGGCTCGGAAACATCATTTAAAGTCCCACATCGGAAAAAGATTCAAAAAAATATCACTATAAAATAAATAATGTGAAGTATAAAGGTCGCCTAAGATTTAACATAGTATGATTCAATAAAAGACATGCATATAGTAGAGAAAGAAAACCATCATGTTCTAATGGAGAGTGATAGAAATCATGACCAGAAAAAGTCAACCACTCTAAATCCACAAACTTCTAATATGTTAAATGGTATTTTATTCCCCAGTTTGAAAAGTAAATATATTTTTTACTATTAATTTCTGTTTCATAAATTTAGAGAATTTATTTCTAATATGGACTAATAAATTAAGTAAATATACTTACTTTTCAAGTACAAATTCATCCTTTACAATGTTTCTACCAAAAAAATAATCTTTTCTCCAAACGATGAGTATTCAAGATGACTTGGTCAAACATGAAGTGCTAGAATCATCTTATAGAGAATAAAATGATCCAAACAAGACGATAAATATATTTCCCCTACCTTTTGACAAAATCCAAATCAAATATGGTTAGTACAAGATCAGATAATCCCATAAAGGATAATATTTTATACAACGAAATACTGATCTTAATCTCTAAAAATTGAACAAACAATATGAAAATTTCAAAAAAAACCAATTAATACAAAATAGTCCTTAAATTATTCAAAATACACCAAAATATGTTTTAAACCCAAATTTCAGAAGGACTTGATCACATAGTCTTCCATAAAAATAGTAATATTTATCTCCAAATAACAATGACTACTCTTAAAGTGTTATATGGAATGGTAATTATCCAAATCACGTATTCTCAATGATAGGTTAATAATTTTCATAAATACAAAAATAGATATGTGTCCAAAATAAAAACATAGATTCTTCCAAATTAAAATTCAACATTACTCCACAATTGAAATCCCAAAGTCTTCTATTTTTCTTAGGCATATAGTGTTCCCAAAACAGCAAACATCTTCCGAAATAACCTTTATCAGTTAATCAACAAATCATTTTCTAATAATATTTATATCTATTTGATAAAACATAATATCCAAAATCAACTTATTCTTGATCAATAAAATCATTTATCAATTAAATAAGTCATACTAAACAGGGACTTCACGTAGGCCAGTGGTAGGCGACACAACCTTGTCTCTATTCGGTTATGGGTTCGATTCCCAAGGACTGGCCAAACATGATGGTTTTCTGCCATCATACATGATGACATTCCTCTAAAACTATATCATTATTATAACATTTTCAAAAATAAGATAATTTCTTCAAAAATAACCATAACATATTTTATCCTCAATTGTTATCTAATTCCTTTAATTTTGCATCTCAAAATGTAATAATAATTTATGAACTCAAAAACAAAAGATCATATGAACCCCTAAGGAAATACCTTATATTCACAGAATAAATATAATTATTTGTAAAATAACATTTTCACATAATGAACATCAGGGTTACACATACTATAAATAGTCTTCCAAAGTAACCCCATTATCAAAATATCCTTAATAATTTTAAGGATTTCATCTTCCAAAAATCTACCATAACTCATGAGTACCATATATATGCACTTATTAATCATGAAAAATTCTTCACGATTCATTAACAGTTGTTTTATAACATATTCCATAATAATTATTTCCTACAAACAAAATCTTGAATCAAAACCTAAGATTCAATAATGACAAAACATCAGATAAGAAATAATGAATACCTTTTATTGGTCATTATCGATTTTACTCATCCTCAATTAGAATGGAATTATGTATTGGTAATCATCTATTTTTACGATCCTACTGATCCCATTCTAGAACCTTATTCATAGGACATATTTATGTACAATGATCATGCACAAAACATTTAAAACATTCAATAGATCCTAAATAAATTACATCATTCCCTTTCCTGGAGTAAACCACACACATCTTTTTTCCATTGAAGGTTATTGCTTTATGACCTTAATTACCACATCTATAGAATATTCTGATCCATTTGATTCATTTCCTAAGTGTTTCTTTCAACATCATTGACACATAGGTTTGTCACATACATACCTATATGATTATTACCTTAACTGACGTAGGGATTTGTTTCTAAAATATATGATGCCTTATCAAATCACCAAGGTTCAAGTTGTCAATAATGACTCTAGATAATAAGTTGATAATAACCATAAGAGTTCTCATTACGACCCCCATTTCATTAAGTTGGTTATTCAGAAAACTGTCACAGTTTTCTTCAAATCCATTGTTACTTCTTTGCCTTCTAGATCAATAAATTTACTAGAACCAAAAAGGTTAGTGAAATTATCTTAGTAAAATCATCATATAATAACTTATAAGGTGGGTTAATTCTAAGATAGACTAATACATGTTTTTATAGACACATTCAATTTATCTAAATAATTTTTACCCATTCTAATATGCTAACCATTATGGTTATGTCACTTATGTATAATTTTCACCCTAACCTCTAAACTTATATAAACTGACTTCTAATACCAACTATAAGGCCCCAACATTTAGAATTACATAATCTTGAATTAAGTTAATAATTCACATTTAGGATATTATCAGCTTTATATATTTAGAGAATTAGGTCATAAATTATACATAACAACATGAATATTTCATGTATACACTTATACTCAGTTTCCATTTTTTCATTAAATAAAAACTCTAAAAAAAGAAACATTTTTAGTTCCATTTATTAATCTACATGACTTTTCCTTGATCATAGGATTGACCCTATTCCACCTTATGTCCTGTGAATAAAATTTCAAAAAATTGGGACGAGCATCAAATACTTAGTAAGGGATATATAAAGAAGTAAATATTTTACTATTTAAAAAAACTTGTAAACCATGAATACATTATCATAATGTAATAATTTTCACTCCTATATAAGTAGGAAAAAAATCAATAAAGATATGCTCATTTATTACCCTTATTTTATACAAAAATATACCCATAAAACCCATACAAAACAACATATAGTATATAAAGGTTACTTGGGACATAAATATACATAAATGGAATAACCATATGGTCGAATTCCCCACATATCACTAAATAGAATATCCATATGAACAACTTCTATATCCAATGTATTGCAGGTTATAAAAAACCACATATTATTGTTTTATCATAGAACAACCCATTATTTGGTTTATCACGTAACCACCAGCCCAATGTCCATGTAGCATTACATAATCAGCCCACATAAATGTTTGAAAATATCAACCTTTCAATTGTAAAATTTCATTTGAAATAAGAAGATATAATTTCAAGATATTGAAATAATAAATCCTTTTAAAAAACCATTTTCAATTCAAAAACACCCAAATGGGAATAAGGTATTTCTTTTCCTTATACAAACATTATGGCTTATAGAGGAAGCCTAATAACTATTATGAAAATGAGGATGTCATTGTCGCTGAAATAATTAAAAAATTAATTTTATTGTTTTGAAAAATAATTTGTTGAAAAAATATTCCCCATGAATGAAAGTAAAATTAAGAGGGGTTTATTATACATCATGTAAATGAAGAAGGATTATATTATCAAAAAATTCCCTAATTAAAGGAGATTGAGATGAAGTCCCTTACCATGTGTCATACTTGACTCATTCATTCTTTAAATTCCATAATAATAAACATCAATTAATTTCAACTTTATATAGAACCTTATTAAATTTTTTTTACTTATATATCACTTATTACCATACTATAACAATTAGTAAATTATTTCATCCCATATGAGGTGGTAGAAGAATATTGAACAATCATCATTTCGTGGGGTAGTAGTTCACCATCCACAGAAATAGTATGTTCTATACCAATTAGATGGATGTGTGAGTAAGTATAGATAGAACAACTCTAATAAAAACAACCTAGTATATTAAATATAGTTTTGGTTTTATAAAATAATTTAATAATGATAGTTTTGGGGGTTGAGGAAATAAAATAAAATAAAGAATCATGAGAGAAGACATTACCTCAAATCGGTTAACACCTTTTGATTTACTATTAATGGAATTTTTGGAAAGAATTCACTCCAAATTTAAGGATTCTTGGAGGATGGTAGGTATATTGGGGAAATATTTATGTCTAGTAGGAATGAGTCCTGGGGATTGAGTGGTGTGAGTTAGGGTTAGAGGTTGTGTCATTTTATAAGAAGGTCGAGGGGCACCTTTAAGAAAGTTTGGAAATATTATTTTATTATTAAATGATTTTCGAATTATAAAAACAAAAAAAAAATAAATGTTTATAATATAATATTACTATGGGTATAAATCCACTCAAACAATGGGTGTTCTATATGTTTAGGTCAAAAAATTAACGTAATATTCTAGCTTTAATCCTTATTGAACTTAATTAAGCTTTATCATGTCTTCATGTATATTCAAAATATATGGTTACCATAGTTACTAAAAAATGAAAAGAGACCCAAAAATGGATAATCAATTTCATTTTTACATCATATATTCCATTTCACCAAATATTATAATTTTAGCACAATTACTTATTTAATAAAATATTAATTTATTAAAATACTCATTTAGGTCCATTTTTATACTATTCATATCTTGACATTTTAAAATTCAATAACAAATTGATTAATTCGAGAAAACTTCATTAATTTAAATATAAGTAGTCATAATCTTCCATAAAATTCATGAATGGCATAAAAAGTTTTAGAATTAATTTGTTTTAATATTTATAATCTATTTTATTTAAATCATTCATTAATAAGGTAATCACTACATCACCATTGGGTCATAAATAAATAAATTTATTTGATTTATATAAATTATAAATAAAAAAATGCAGAAAATATTTTTATATTTCTAATGACTATTTATATTCTAAAATATAACTTATATAACTCCATATTTACATTTTTTAGTAAAAGATACATGTTTAGGTTATATTCTCAATAACGTTAAATTAAATGTAATTAAATTGTATTTTCACACTAAAGTGGCTCCATGGGGTCCTAAAATCGACCCAAGGATTCCCATGGTCGGAAATATCTTATACAATAGTGTCAAGACATCTGTTAGTGTATTTTAGTATTTTTTTTAATATTGTTGGTTTACCCTTGTTTACAGGATTTACCCATTAACCATGGTAAATAAAATATTTACTGAAGTTATTATAAATTGTGTCTAAATATAAAAGTTGCATATTTTCACAATTTAGACCTCCTGATTCAAAATATAGAATACATTTTTTAAAATGAAAGACATATTTGTTGAATGAATTATTTTATTATTAATTTCTATTGTCCAAAAAAAGCGTGTTTTTAAGTAGTAAGAACAATCAAAAGATTGAAATACATTTATGTCCAATTTCAAAAAGAAATTAAATCCAATGAAAAACATTTGATTTAATGTTAAAATTCTAATCCAAACACACTTTAAACTAACTTAAATTACAATCTAACTAAATAAATAAATTATAATTAAATAATGTTTTGAATTAAAATGTATTATTTTTCACAATTCATCGAAAAATTTAACATTAGTAGTAAAATTCAAAAATTTCATCCAAATTAAATTATGAAGTTCCAATTATAATGAATAGGTTTATTTTGTCAAATTAAACAAATAATGGTGTTAAAAATTGATTTTAAATGGTTTCTCTATTAGAATTAAAATTTCACTTTTAGAAAAATACTTATTTTATCAACAAAAAATGAATTTATCATTATATCATATCAAGAAAACATATAAAACAAATTAAAAAAAATACAATGAATATATATCATATATTTTTCATTAAATAAAAATACATAAAGAGTGATATGAAAACAAAATTATTATCTTTGAAATTGGTTTTCATAAAAACACACACATTATATTAAATTGGATTTCATTTATATTTCAAATAAATTTCATAATCTTTAAATAATCATTTAAACATTTTTGAAACATATTTCCTAATTTAGTTGACACTATTAATTTCTTCAATCAAAATGGCTATGTGTTAACTACCATTTAAAATAATAGTATTATAATAATAATATTATTTTTCAATATAAATCAATGTTGTGTGCAATGTAAGATTTCAGAGAAGGTCATTGTTGCGTGTTGTGTACGTTATCAGAAATAGAATCCCCTTTAACTAAAAATTAATATCTTATTCATTCATACTAATAGAAATAAAATATTAATTTTCTATAAATACTTGGGTTTTTACCTGTAATCAATAAAATTTTGTGATTGAAATTAAATACATTTTGGTTTTTGATGGTAGGTCGTATCTATGCATGAATGATAGTTCCATTTTATTTTCAATTTAAAAGAATGAAAATTAATTTATATATCTTATCATTACATTATAATTCCTTTTTAACATATATCAAATTTTTTAAACTAGCATTAATACATTCCAATTAGAATGTGATGAAATAAAATATCATCATAAGGCGTTTGTCCGTCAAACACACATACGATGTTATCATAATCCAATGAAATTTAAAAAATTATTTTATGTAATATAAAATAATTAATGAATTATAAATACTTCACAAATATCATGTATATAATATATATAGATAGTATTACCATCACTATTCACAACCGCAAATTGTGGTAGTGGTAAAATGAATTACGTCGCTTCACGTTGCGTTAATCCATTACACACATGAATGATGACTTCGTAACCCATTTGATGGAAGTGTTTAACCTTTATAGTGGTTCATATAAAAATAAATAAAAATTATATTTAATTCACTTTGGAAATTATATAATATATATATAAAAACAACTGATGGAGGTGGAGAATAAAATCAAAAATCTTTTAGAAAATATTAAGTCTTTTTGGTCTTTCCTCTATACATTTTAACTAATTACATCTTATGTATGATTTATTCCAAATATAATAAAAATTGGATTAAGGGAGGGATGTTGAGGAGGGTATATGAAATGGATTTTCTAAAAAATAGTTTTTAAAGGATGGATGAATGGGGAGAGGTGGAGGCCATTTATAAGTGAGGTAGAGGAATCACATCATAGTTTTTAAATGATGACAGGTGATCCTCCATTTTTACCAAAAACCCAAAAAACATAATACATAAAATTAAATCATAGAGGTGGAGAGATGTTAATAATTCCATACAATTGGTTTTGGACATAGTTATTTACCTCTTAACACTTTATATTATATGTTTACCCACTTAGTAAACTCATTCTTCTCTAAATCTATGTGATGGTACTAATTTATTTCACTAATCATTTTAGTAAAAAAATATGTATTAATTGACTGAAAGAATAAATTATCCTAAATCTGGAATATTAATTTTTTCCAAATTTAATCCATAGATTTGTCGATAGTGAATATAAATTCAACCCTACAGATGAAATGGGAAAGCAAGGATTTTAAAGTGAAAATGGTTGAAAGGATACTAAGTTATTATATCTAAATTCAATATATAAATGAATCTAATAACTAAAATTTCATTAATATATGTATATTTGATATATATTTACATTAAAAAAATAAATAATATATTTTATTATAATAAATTATTTTAACGAAACGTCGGTTTTCAATTAAATTACATTATTTTTCGTTACTTGTCCAAAAATGAATCTTCTTAGGAAAAAAACAAAAAACACCCTCATATAAAATTGTAATTAAAAATTATAAAACGTAGTTTTTCTATCATATTATATTTATAAAATTGTCAAAATAATGTTTTAATATAAGTGCACCATCAAATATGGAAAAACTGCCTTTAGAAAAACATTTTTTTATATGAAATTGGATTTATTCTTATCGTATGTATATAAAATCTTTTGGGGTAAATGTAAAAATAATTGTAATGAAAATATAATTTAAAAAAAAAATTATTTTATTTTCTAATTAGTTAATAATTTAATTTTTTAGGATAAAAAACTTTTAGCTCCTAATGATAGTTTTTTATAATAAAATTTCCTTTATATTGAAGTATTATATATATATATTTATAATTAATGGTAACTAGTGAATCAAAAAATATTTTTTCATAAGATATTTATTCCAATAAAAAAACTATTGGCTAAAAAATAATTTTAAATAATAATATTTTTAGTATTCGGTGAAACTAGGTCTAGCATATAATTTAAGTAATTTAAAATGATTCATTGTTTTGTGTAACACAATCTAACTTACTATTGTGTTTATTCATGCTATATAATTGATTGAGTTTATTTTAAATATAAATTATTCTTTTATTACATATGATGTTATTTAACCTTCTACAAATAGTGTTTCATGTCATACATTCTATGGAAGAATAGTTTATTCATTACAAATTTTTGGGTGTTAAACTCACATCCTATCTTGAAGAAGAATATTGATTGGGAATACATACCAAGGTATCAACCTTTAATTTTATAAAATCTCTCAAATCATTTATCTATATAAAAATTATTGGAAATATCCTCACCATCTTCAAATTAATAGTCACAATGATGATTATCATTATAACATTTCCATTTACACTATGTTGCGCTATTGAATGTTTATAAATTTTTGGAAATTTCCACATGTATATCCAGTACCAAAAGCTATCATTTTTTAACTTCATTGTATAATGTCAAGGATCTATAGTTTTTTTCATAATTTTATTCAAAATGAACAATATAAATTATAACATAAAAACTATTATTGAATGAAATATTAACATGAGGAGAGTTTTCATACAAACACATTTTAAATACCTAGAATAAAATATCATAAAATTCACAAGTGTTTTAACACTCCCATTTGTATTTACATTTTTTATTGGACAATATTCCATATTTTAACTAAACTCTATATCTGGAGCCTTTGGATGAATTTTCCAAAACAACGTGGTGATCCTTAGATCCCGATCTAAAACAATATAATATGGTACTCCTTAAAAACACACTACTTAATTAATATATTTCAATCCCAGATGATACATAATTAAATCATCTATAATAGAAATTAAATTATCTTAATTCTTATTGGGATTTATTAAAACCAAAATAGAATTATAAAATTTATAATTTTTGGGGAGACCGATGACATTATCTTTGGTCATGATTCCCATTTTAATTTTAGTATGGTTAATGGTAGTAATATCCCCATTAAAATATGTCTCTTGGACTAAATATGAAAACATACCCAGAATAGTGATACATGTAGAACAATAAATGTATTCATGTTTTGAGAAAATATATAATCTTCCAATTATATATAAATATTAATATATCCAAATAAAATAGATGATGGTGAACTATGTGAATCTTCTAATATATCAATCATTAAATATATGATGTAAAGAACACATACACATTCCTCAAACCTTATCATTCCATTTTAATCAATGTTGAACTATTATCTCTTCCCAACAACTTTTATAGTTCATCGTTTTCCTTCCACAACTCATTAATCCTGACATTGATAGATGGTATATCACTACAATTAAAGAAATAATATTTCCCAATTCGTCTCAAAATTCTATATACATGATTTGAAAATCCATAATATTGAATCTTTTGTGATCCTTATTTTTTATAATAGATCATAATTCTTTTAATATAAAAAATCATCCACCTTTTATTCTTTCCACTATTTTTAATTTTTTGAGTAGTCATAATCAATAATTACCTCTGATCGTCCATTCTAGTGAATATTAAATTAATTATGTCAAAATTTATTATTTAAAGTTTAGTGATAAATATAAATATATATATATAATCCATTTCTCTATAATGATAACTCCTCTATATCAATAAAAAATATATTGTAGCTAACTCTAAATCATGAGTTGATTAATTTATCTTAAGAGGATAAACATTAATGTGAGGTATAAGCTTATTACAATTCACTCTTCAAGAAAACACATCTCATTCTATTATGTGATGCATCATTTTAGACTATAAAATATTCTCTATCAAGGGGTAATGTATGAACATGTTCACTTACTAAACATCTCTTCATTTCCAAGAAATTTTCATCACATCCATTTTTTCTAAAGGAAAATTCCTACCTTCAGAGTATACAAAAGAGCTTATTATATTTTTGTAATAAATTCACTAAAACCCATTGATAATATAGTTCCAAACCACAATAAAATCACATCTCAGTCGTAGTTTATGTTATGGGAAAATTCCTTATAGACATTATTTTATATGGATATATAGATGTACCCACGAATGAGATTTTATAACCAAAAAATGAAACTTTATGAATCCAAATTTACCACATGGTAAATATTTCATACAACATATCCTTAGATAGTGTATGCAGTGTATTCCTCACGTGATCTCCATACTATTACTTCTCTATAAATAAATAGGAATATCATTTATAAAGACCATTATAAACTAATAATCTTGAAATATAAAAACATTATTCAACAATTCAATAATGATAAAAAAATAGTAATAAAAATTGGAATGACTACATATTCATAGTGTTTATTTGTCGTATATAATGTTGTCATGGTTATTTCGTCCTACATTACCCAATCATGGAAATATTAGGGTCAAAATTAAGTCATTTACAATTATTTACCTCTACATATTTTATCAAGGATGTCATCACTATGGGGTATTAGTTATTTATTACTGATTATGAAAATTTAAGCTCCTGGTAATAAATGTAGATCCTCATTGATCCGTTATTCTTACTAATGACAAGAACTAGTCCTCCTAGTGACGCACTGGTCTGAATCAATATATAGTCAAGTATATAAAATAAATCATGGATATTCTATTTGGATTCATGAAAATAGGTGTGAAATGAGGAATGATTTGCATTGAAAATTGTACATTAGGATTCAGTTAATGTCAATGAAACAATTAAAAAACATCTTCAAAATCCCACATAATTAGTATATCTAAAATGATAGGATTCTCTATAATAATATTAGATAAACATAAAATTTTAATAGGAATCATTTAATATACAATGTATTTCATTTCCTCTTATTTTCACATTTATAATCGCTCCAATAAATGAGTAAATATTTGTTTAGAATGTATTACAAGACTTATATTCATTTTCAATTAATGTGGGATTTATATAAAGAACTCTAATACATGCCTAATATGACTTCAAATTAAACCATAGGGGTAATAACATAGTAGTACCATTGGTTTGGGTTATATAACACTTTCCTCATGTTTTTATGTAAATGAGGAATTTTTTAAAATGGTGTGTTTTTTAATGGGTTTTCATAAAATATGGAGTTTCCATTAAAAATAGTATTTTCAAAAAATATAGAGTTTCCATTATTTAGGGAGTTCCCATAAAATATATAGTTTCCATATTGTTGTTTGTTTCCATAAATTTGGGTGTTTCCATAATGTTGATTTCTTCCATAAATTTGTGTGTTTCCATAAAGTTGGTTATTTCGATAAAGAGGGGTGTTTCCATTAAGTGGGGTGTTTCAACAGAGGAGGATGTTACCAGAAAACAATGTGTGTTTCAATAAAAATGGTAATGGTGAATGATTGGAGATTTTGGGGGTTTTATAAGGAGTTTAGGGATCAAAATGAAGGTCACACGATCAATACACGGTTGGCCCATACCGCGTGGTCAAACCGTGCACAGAGGTCAAATGTATATCATATTCTCTTAGAGCATACTCATTTTGGATTTATTTATTTTGTTTTAGATTCCAAAACAACCCTATTTTGATATTTATCTCCCGAAAATTCTATAGGACCCTCCTTACGTGTATCGGATCCAACCTAGAGCCCTCCCTTGGTGATTTCATGCTCGATTCATGGGGTATGTGCAGATCTTCATGGTTATTTTCTGTTTTCCAAAAATTCATCCTTCTATACTTATAGTTTTCATAGATTTACACCTATGGTGGGTAGATTTAAGTTTTTTAAAGTCATCTAAGGCTAAATATGGGTTTTTTCATGATATACAATGATATCTAACCTTCATTCTTGGAATCCTGATCTGATTCCTAAGGTATGTCACCATCCATTCTTAATATGTCACATTTTTTAGACCTTCTTTGATCTACTTATATTATCCCCATTCAAGATCATTTCTGTACCTATAGTGGGTAAATCTACATTTTTGGTTTCCAAAAAATTTAATTTTGTACCGTGGTCTTGCTAGGATATAAGAACTATGGTCATTCTTGGAGAATCAACCCACATTTTGATGTGGTCTTCATCTTTTTTCGAGATTCATCAATGACTACAATGTTGGAGGTTTCTCTCTCAACTCCACTTACTATAATTGATTGGTTTAGATTTAAATTGGTTTATTTGTAATAAATATATTTTGAAAATCATGAGAAAAAGAATCTTCATTGATTATTAATGGTTTTTTAAATTTAGTGATCTTTGTTAATATTTGCGAAAAGGGGGTTTAGATTCATGAATTTAAAATAATGGAATTAAATTATAGATTTTATGGAATTACTAAGTGGTTGATGAAAATGTGGTTTTGAATAGAAATGTTTTCCAATAAATATTTAGTTTTATTGAAAATGTTTGGCATTGAAATGTTTTGGCATTGAAATGGTTTTCAATAAAAATATTTTTTATTGAAAGGGTTATTTGGCATGATCGTTAGGCATATTGGGATTGGGTTCATGCTTCATATATGAGTCATGGTTAATATATGACCTTGTTCTTGGGGCCAACGTGTTAATGACACATGGGAAACCATTACCTTGTGATGACATGGTAGATCGATGAAAAACATCTAATGAGTATGGAACTATCATAATGTAGCTTGCATAGTTGATTTTTTGGATGTGTAGAATGGATTGGGTTTTCTAAAAGAACATTGAGAAATGGTTTTAAGGTTTTATTTAGATATTTTTCTGTAAAAATTACTAGTTGAAAAAATTGGTTTCGGTTTCACTTGTTTGATTTTGGTTATAAATGGTTTTAGAAACATGTTTATAATTGGTTATAAACTATTTTATGAATGTGTTTGGTATAAACTATTTTATGTAAATGTTGCTAACTATTATATCCTAGTATTGTGAGTAGGTAAATTATTAGGGAAAACTTACTGAGTTTTACACTCACCACTATTGTTTCACTTGGTTGCTTTTGCAGATGATTTATTCCAGGATATGGGAAAAGGTAATGTTCCACACGTTTTTATCACTATCACATGTGGTTTGGTCTATTCAGTGATTATAGACATTGGAGCATGTGAATCCTGAACTCTTGCAGTCTCCTGAGGTTCATTAGTTTTTTGTCATCTTTGTACACTGATACTCATTTGGTCTTCCACTATTTTACACTATGATGTGGTTTTGAGATATATGAAGTTGTTTATTTTTAATTTTTTGTTCATGAATCATTTAGTGAAAGGTTTGTTTGATTGATTTTTTGTTTATTTCATCAAAGGTGAATCTTCCCCCATTGGTATTTGAAACCTTTCTGCATTTATTTCCAGCCTTTTTCATCTTGGGGATGACATTTAAGTTCATGTAATGACTTGTTGTGCTCTCAAGCCAATGATAGTAGGTAGGACATTAAAAATGGTATCTGTCTTGTCATTCCTTGGTGGTACAAATGTTATCATTGGATTCTTTCCTTTCCAAAAAATTAATCCTCAATGTTCTTGGTCTTGGAGTATAAATTATTTCATATCTATCATTGGGAATAAAATCATAGACATGAGTAGTTTTCTCAGAACACGGAATTTATAACATAAAATGATGTAGTTAACACTTTTAAGTTAAAGATCACGTTACAAAGGAGTTGGTTAAATAAGTATTTGGAGACAATTCAAGGATATTGGAATCTCATTTTCATGGGATTATCTAATGAGGCATGCATGAAATGTATTTAATAAGAATGAATTCCCACAATGAGTGCATACATCATTTCGAGGAATGATTCATGTTGTGAAAAAATAGTGACTTTTTTAAAAAGTATATTTTTTTTAAGGAATGATTTTGAAAAAGTAAATTCTTATCATATTTTGAAACATGATTAAATTTCAAAATCATGTAAAGTGTTATAAAAAATATTTGAACATGGGAAAATGGTTGTCTTAGAATGAAATGTTGTGATGGTTGATGTGATAGAATTTGAAATGCTAAGCCACCTGTTACTTGAGAGGGAGACCTATAGAATTTGTTGTTGGTTTAGAAAATGGCACACGATAAGAGTAGTAAGAACTAGTTTGAAGTGGATGATGATAATTTTTATGCACCTGACCCATAGGTGAACAAAAAGTTGTTACAAATCATCACTCAGGCTTTTCAAATAATTGAGTTGGGACTGCAACCAGATACCACATTTACGATATCCATAACTACTAAAAATCAAAATGAGGAAGTATAGTTGTCTTCAGTAGAAGAGTTGACAACTATAACACTATGATGAATGGGAAGTGGGGAACCTATATACTATGTTTAAAACTAAAATCGATGACTTTTATTTTGAAACAGAAAACTCTTCTTGGTGAAAGAGAATGTTAAGACTTTGGGTGTAGAGCATGTTCTATAACTGTTGATGGAGGTGAGCTAAAATGGGACTTCTTGAGTTGGAGATAGATGTCTATAATGTAATTCTGATTATGCATTGGATGACAATGTTCATGGCTCAAATCAACTATTATAGAACAATAGTTGGTTTCATGACTAAGGACGACATCGAGAATCTCTTTAGAGAAGAGAGGATTGTAATGAAAGGTGCAAAGATCTTCTTGTCACCAATTGTGGGAACAATCTCTTATCAGTTCGAAATAATGACTTTGGCATCAATGTAATAGATCAAGGAAAATAGTTTTCCTCTAGTTGTGGATCTATTTCCAGATTTGTTTCCCATGAACCTCTTAGGGTCACCACCTCTAAGGGAAGTGAAGTCAACAATTGATATCCTTCCAGGGACTAGTCCTATTTCACTTACATCTTATAGGATGGCACCAATATAGTTATAGGAATTGAATGTGCAGTTAGTAGAGCTGGAATGTAAGGGTTTTAATCAACAAGTATGTCTATGTGGGAAGAAATTGTTTTGTTCATAAAGATGGCAGATATAACTCTTCAACTATGTGTTGACTATTGCATGCTTATCAAATTTTCTATAAATAACAGATATCCACTTCAATGCATTGATGATTTGTTTAATAAATTAAGAGGATATTATTTGTTCTCCAAGATTAAATTGAGATTAGGATATCAATAATTGTGAGTTCGAAAAGAGAATATTACAAATGCAGCTTTTAGAAGTAGATATGGCCACTATAAATATGTAGTCATGCCTTTTGGTCTATGGAATCCACCAACTGACATCATGGAATTGAAGTACCAGATAATTCAACTATATATGGATTATTATTTTGGTGTTTTTGAATGACATTTTGGTCTATTCAAAGACAAGGTTTGACCATAAAAAAACCTGGAAACAGTGTTAAAAATCATGAGAGATCACAGTTTGTATTCAAAATTAGCAAAGTGTGGTTTTTGGATATAGGAAGTATGTTTTCATGGCCATTTCATTTCAAAGAAATGTATTCCTGCTAATCCTAAAAAGATAGAACTAGTTTTTTCTTAGCAACCACCAATGAATGTTTCCGAGATACAATTTTTTCTTTGTCTAGACGGTTACTTTTGACTCATTTTTCAATATTTCTCATGACTAGAATCTCATATGATTGCTCGGAAAATGAATAATTCCCTATTACAATGGAGAGTAGGATTTTAGATTTCATTCTAGGAACTTAATGTAGGGCTGACATCGGCACCTTTATTGATCTTTTCATAATTAGGATAAGGGTATGTGGTGTATTTTGATTCTTCGAGATAAGGGTTGAGTAGTGTTTTCATGATAAGTGTTCATGTGGTTTCTTATGGTTAATGTTAGTTTAGGGTTTATTGGATGAATTAGCAAACACATGATTTCGAGTTAGATGTAGTCATCCATGCTTTGAAAACATGGATACATTTTCTCTTTGGTGAGAAATGTACTGTGTCTAGAGATTAGAAAATATAGAAACATGTTTTCTATTAATGAGATTTCAATCTATGGAAAAAGAGAAGGATGAATTATCTCGAAATGAGTGAATTTGACTTGATGTACACTCCAATGAAAGGAAATTCGGTGGTGTATGCTTTGAGTAGAAAGTCATGTTATTTGTTGGTGAATGAAGCTTCTAATCAATAGTAGTTGATGTCAGTATTAGCTGAAATGCATGTGGAATGTGAAGAATGAGGTGACTTTTTAGTTTTATTTTCACCTAAACTTGTTCTTGATTTAGTTAATGTGATGAAAGAGGCACAAACATCTGATGAATAATGTTTGTTTTTGAGTTCAAAAATCAATGGTGGGGAGACCATTGGTGGATGGAATCATGATGGGTGTTCAGTTTTTGTGTTTTAGTGATCGCGTGGTTGTGCCTATGACTTGTCCGAAACTAATCATTCATGATTACCACCATTTGAGATTGGTTTTACATCAAGGTACTTAGATGATGTATAAGGGGATGAAGGCATAGTTTTGGTGGAGCGACCTGAAATGGAAGGTGACTAAGTGCATCTAATGGTGCTTAGCTTGTCAGCAGGTTAAAGTAGAGGATAAGTGAACTACTGTTATCTAACGGTTGATGCCTATCCAAGTGTGGAAATGGGATCATATGGAAATGTATGATGTTACATGTCACCTAATAATGTTATAGAAACATGATCACATTTGGGGGATAGTGGATTGTCTAACCAAGTCGGCCCATTTAATCCCATTTTGTAAAACTCATACGATGGATGATCTTTCAAAATTGTTATCTGAGAAGTGGTAAAGATTTATGGCATACAAGTTTCAATAGTCTGACATAGATATCTGAGGTTCAAATCTAGTTTTTGGAAATCCTTACAGAAATCCCTTTGGAATTAGTTGATTATGATAATATTGTATCATCCTCAGACGGATGGGCTATCTGAAGAGATGGTACAAATGTTGGAAGACATGTTTCAGGCTTATGTAATAAATTTTATTGGATCATGGGAGGATCCTATACCCTTAGTAGAGTTCTCATACAATAATAGCTATCAGGCCTCAATACACATGGCTCTATTTGAATCATTGTGTGGGAATCCTTGTTGTTCTCCGATATGGTGGGAGGAAATGGGAGAAATATCACTAGTCGGGTCGAGCCTTATCCTTGAAAAAATGGAGAAAATTATTTTTATTAGAAATAGGATGAAGACAGCTTTGGGTTATCATAAATCCTATGAAGAAAAAAGTGGAAAACCATTGTCGTTCACTGTGGGTGATCATGTCTTCATGAGGATCGCTTAATGGCATGGTCATCATCGATTCAAGAAGTGGGGAATTCTATCTCCAATATAATTGGACCTTTAGATATAAATGGAACGGGTTGGATAGGTGTCATATCGGTTTTCATTACCCCCATGGTTTATCATGATGCATAATTTGATCCACGTATCCCAGTTGAAAAAGTATTACCCTAATCTTGACCATGTGATCAGATAGGATCATGTTGAACTAGAACTAGATGCATCATTGGTTAATATCCTTGAGAAGATTTTGGATAGAGAAGATAAATTCTTTCAAGGGAAATGAATCATCCTAGTGAAGGTTTTATAGAAACACGGTCAGATTCATGAAGAGACTAGGGAACATGAGAAGGAAATAAAAGAGCAGGGGACAAAACTATTTTTTCCCTGTAAGGGTTTTTTACTTTCTTAGGAAGAAACGATAAATGGTGGGAAGAATTTCGTACCCCTATATTAAATTACATAACCCTTTCCTCATGTTTTTATTTAAAAGAGGCATTTTTTTAAATGGGGTGGCTATGAATGGCCGTTCATAATATAGGGTGTTTTTATAAAATGGAGTGTTCCCATGAAATAATGAGTTTCCATAAAATAGAGTGTTTACATAATTCTAGATGTTTCCATAATGTTTTTTGTTTCCATAAAGTTGATTTTAACATAAATTTGGGTGTTTCCAAAATGTTTGGTTTTTCCATAAATTTGTTTGTTTCCATTAAGTAGCTTGTTTCCATACAGTGGGGTGATTCAAAAAGTGTGATTTTTCCATAAAGGAGGATGTTTCCATACAATATTTTGATTCCATAAAAGGGTAAATGTTATGTATAGAATATTTTTGATGTTTTATATGGATTTTTGGGACCAAATGGAATTTCTCATGATCCATACACGGTTGAACCAAACCATGTGGTTGAACAGTGTGCAGAGGTCAAATCTAGACCCTATTCTATAGGAGATTACTCATTTTTTCTCAATATATTTCATTTTGGATTCAAAACGCCTCTATTTCAAGATTTATATTCCTAGAAGTCTATAAATCTCACCCCACACAAGTTGGATCCAACCTAGAGCCCTCCCTTGATGATATCATGCCCGATTCTTGTGGTAGGTACCAATATTCTTGGTTCTTTTCTGTTTTCTTAAAACACCCCCTTCTCTCCATCTCATTTTCTTATATCTACACCTCATGTCAGTAGATATATATTTTTTAACATCATATAAGGATAAATATGTTGTTTTTCAAGATAATGAATGATATCCAAGAAACTTTCTTGGAATCTAGATCTGATTCTAGTGGTATTTCCCAATTCATTCCAGATTTGTCATGTTTTATTATATCTTCTTATATATACTTCTCTGATATCCATTCATTCCCATATATACACCTATATTGGGTAGATATTTGTATTTTTATGCCATAAAATTCAATGTTTAGTCATGGTCTTTCTAGGAAAAGACAATGAAGTCCATTCTTGAAGATTTGACCCACCTTCTTGTGTGTTCTTCGTCAATTGAAGAGTTTCGTCAAAACCATCAAGCTAGGAGGATTATATCTAGAATAATATTTCTAGAATATATTGTATTATATTAAAATAGGTTTATTTAAAATAAATTTATTGTGAAATTCATGAAAAAATTATTTCTTAGTGATGATATATGGTTTTTTAGAATTTGAATAATCTGGGTGAATAGTTTGGCAAAGGGGGTTTAGTTTCATGAATTTAAAATTATGAATTTAAATTGTGTATTTTCTGGAATTCCATAATGGTAGATGAAAAATGGGTTTTCAATATAATTGTTTTTCACTAGAAATGGATTTTTATTGAAATGGTTTGGTATTGAAATGGTTTTGATGGAAATGGTCTTCAATAAAAAGGTTGTTTTATTGAATGGGTTGTTATGGCATGATTATTGGGCATATGTTCTGTGTGATCATGTTTCATATATGGGGATTGGTTGAAATATGAACCTTTTCATGGTTCCAAAGGGTTAATGGAACATGGGAAATAATTACCTTGTGATGACTTGGTAGATCGACGAGGAACTGCTCAAAAGTATGGAGCTGTAATAACATATCATGCATGGATGATTTTGTGGGTGTGTGGAATGTATTAAGTATTCTAGTGGAACATTGAGAAATATTTTTATGGTCTTGTTTAGTAATTTTTATGGAAAAATAACTTGTTGAAAAAATTTGTTTCAATTGCACTTGTATGCTTTTTTATTAAAAATGGTTTTGAAAACATGTTTATATTTTTATATAAACTGTTTTGACAAACTATTTGGTATAAAATATTTTATGTAAATTTTTCTAACTCATATATCTTGTGGTGTATGTAGAGAATTAATTGGGGAAATCCTAATTAATTTTATACTCACACCTAATTTAGTACATTGGTGCTTTTGCAGATGCTATCTTCCAGGACAGGGGAAAATGTAATGTTTCACACCTGTTTAGCACTACCTCGTATGTTTGAGATATTCAGTGATTGTGGAGCATGGATCGTGTAGGGAATGAAGTCTTGTATTCCCTTGAGTGTCATTATTTGTTTATCTACTATGTACATTGATACACTTTTATTCTTCCACGGTTTCACACAATGATATGGTTTTGAGATATATGAAGTTGTATAGTTGTCATTCTTTTGTTCCCGAATCATTTAGTAAAAGGTTTAGTTGTTACCTTTTTTGTTTATTTCATCAAGGGTATATCATCCGCCAATTTTATTTGAAACCCTTCAGAATTATTTTCTAGCCCTTGGCATCTTCGGGATGTTACGTAAGGCCAACTAATGACTCATTGTGCTCTCATGCCAATGAGAATTGGAGGGTCACGATAAAAATTATTTTCATGAAGAAATGTCCCACAAAAATCATCCAGCGATAAACCAAATACATTATATGAAATAATAAACCCAATATGGGGATTCACATCTAACTCTACAAAAAATCATTGAGTATCGGAATTTACATGATCATTTAATTTTAATTTATTAACGAAATTCATATGAATATGATAAAATTTAGAATATAAATATTTCATCATAAAATTTACCACCACACTTCATTGTTCCATATTTAGTACATTATATAACAAAAAATATTAGAAAACCATCAATCTTCTTTGATCAGAGTGATCAATGTTGAAAATTTTTTCAATGCATGTCTAAATCATGATACCATATTCAAACACAATAGGACTATAGATTTATACATGCTCATTAATGGTCATCATACATTTTAATCCATTATAAATATTTGTAATGAAAATTTGGATTGACCCAATATTATACCCCAATAGTGTAAAGCCTAGTTTTTATTAAGGATTATCTTTTATGTAGTCGGTGATTACTAAGTGAACCTCAAATTCATCCTATTCAGAGTCATTTACAATATTAAAAACTATATTAGATCCAAATAAACTTGTATTATCCATATTGGGATATATTTCATGGAAAACCACACTTATTTTGTTACCAAGACATTGGTTGATCTTATATAAATATTATTATCCAAAGGGTTATTACTAATATTTTATCAATATAGTTTCAATTGATAAGTAATCCTATCTAGTAAATCAATATTTATAAACCCATAAATTTAATACCATGATAATACCTCTTAAAATATTCATATTAATATCATTTCAAAAAAAATGCTCGAGGACCATAATGTGTTTTTATCATTTGAATGGTCGATTAATAATCAACTATTTTATAAGAGAACAAAATTATATTGAACTATGTTATTAATTTTTATGACCCTTACAAATCATATCATTTTTTATACTATTCTTCATAACATCTTCAATAGAAATATAATAATGGGTGAGTTTAGATGCTCAGTAAGGGTAAAAAAGAGAGATATCAAGGATCACATAATAATAACAAGATTAGAAGGGTATGTAAATAATGACCAAAAATTTGAAAATTCATACCATATATTACATAGATTGTAATAATGATTCATATAAAAAATATTGTTAGTTCATAAGAAATGAATCAAAATGTAATAAATTAATTATAACTATGATAGAATAAAATTGGTACACAATAATAATTTTTGTGATTCACATAATAATAGAAGATCAATGACATTGGGGCCTAGGATAATTTCAAATCCTATCACTAGGGACTATTTTCACACAATAGGCAATATAATTAGTGATGGATCACTCCCAATACATTCATAGTGTAAAAATTCATTTACTAAACTGGGTTCACTCCCCATTCATGACATATTTACAACATGGAATAACACTATTTACCTAATTATTTAGTGGGATATATATTTCTAATACTTCCTATCAGATAATTAAAATAATAATATTGTATTCAATAATATCATAAAACATTAATTTTTTCATAGAACATGAAATAGAATAAGGCTTGATAAATATTTCACCATAGTATAACTAGATTAAAATAGTGGATATTCATAATCATTTCAATAATTCATCATAGAATGTCTATTGAAAAGGAATTAGTTTCACAATTTTTTTTCATCATAAAGACAAAACATATAGGGAATAAATTATGATTGTATCATTATATCATATCCCCCTTAAATATTTTAAAAAAATATATGGATTCGATTTTATAAAGTATTTGATTTTAATATATGACATGAATCATTTTTGAAGGACAATACATTTTCTCATTGAAATCACTTCATTAAATTTTTTGAATTTACAAAATGTTAAATAAATCACATTATTTTTAAATAATCTTGGAAATATTTAATTATATCTTTAAATCATTTATTTTTCACGATGGTGGGATATTGTATTCATTCTATACCCATTAAAACAATGATTCATTTATCATTTTCTTTAGAATGACAAATACACATCATACATAAAATAAAAAGATGACTTCATTTATTAAATTATATAAAAAATATAACAAGGGTGTATATTTATTTAATGATGTAGTGATAATTACTATAAAAATTGTAATCATTTTAAAGAAGCAAGGAAATATAAGGGAATAAATTTTTCACAGAATAAGTATATAATGTCATTTTTTTTTAAAATATATCATTTTATTGTATTGACTTATAATATGCATAAAACAAATGTAATAAATATATTTTATATGAATAATTATTATATATTAAAATTAAATATATTATTCAGTTTCATGTCATGAAATTTCTTGATCAGAAGCATTATCATAAATAATACCGATAAACAATGAGTTTTTAAAATAAAACCCTTAGAAGAGTTGTAAATGATGAATCATATTCCACATGAAGGTAAATAATATTTATGGATATAAAAATTATCATAAAATATGTATGAATCATCTTAATTTATATTCATGGATATTATACACACCCCATATGTAACACCCCATGTAAATAAAGAATATGACATTTCATATTTATCCATATTTGTGAATAAAATATTTAAATGACCTTAAAGGGGACGCTATACTTGATGGCGTACCCAACACGCAACAACGAGTTTCTTGGGAATCTTACGTTGCACTCTAATAATAAAATAATATTATTTTAAATGGTAGTTAACATTTATCCGTTGTAATGGTGGGAATGGATAGAAATAACTAAAATATGATTATATATGTTCTTAAATATTTTTACATTTATACAATAAAAGATAAAGTCTTAAAATACGGAAAGAATTCAATTTTAGGCGTATATGCCCTAGTTTTCACTAAAGGTTCACTTATCACCTTTTGATGGAGAACCGTCATTAGATATAGTTTTGTTCACTCTTAAACATTCTTTTGGACCAAATAAACTCTTATTAAGAATCGGGACATCAAAATTTACTTTGTGTAAATTTTTGGTAACTTTCCGATAAAGTTCATTTTTTTAATGAATATTGTAAAATGTTGTATTTTAATTCAAAAACACTTTTTAATCTAATTTATTTATATGATTAGATTATATTTTGAATTGGTTTTAAAGTGAAGTTAGAAAATATTTTTACCATTAAATCCAATAGTTGTCGTTGGAATCAATTTCATTTTGAAATCAGACTTAAACTAGTGTCAATCTTTTGATACTTATTGTTTCATAAAACACGCTATTTGTCATGACAGCGGGAATTAATTATTAAATTAATTAATGTGACTTATATGTTTTGAATTTTGTAAAACGGACTTCATTTTTTGAATTCAGAATATCAAATATAGCTTAGGGTGAATTTTTGGGATTTTTCTGAAAAACTTCAATTTTTGATGAATAGTGAAACCACTAAGTGGTACTTATAAAAACTGATTTTTCCGTTTAAAAGAAATTTTGCCATCCTTGTTCTTTGATTTTCAAAAATCCGACATACATGGTTGTCATTAAGAAGTAAAATGTGGTTCAATGAGATTAAAATAATTTTTTGGTGAATAGTAACTTATTAAGTTTTTAATCGCGATTAGTGGTAATTAGTGTAGTTTAAGGTAAAAATAATGCTTTAATAAAATGAGATGAGCTTGACACATGCCTTCCCCTCATTGGTTGTATCATGGCCGACCAAGACAAGCCATGGGTCAACTTGGGGACCCCATGGATCCACTTTGGTTGGGAAATGACATAAATAACATTTTATTTAATGTAAAAGTAAAATTGACACAAACATGATATGTTTTACTAAAACAATTTTAAAGTGGGGATATACAAGTCATATTTTTGATTATAAATATTCATCGGAAAGCTAAAAATATTTCCTACATCATAGTATTTTTTTATAATTTTTAGACATTAAATAAATTAAATTATTTATGACATAATAATGATGTAGCGATGACATCATTATTTGACGATTTAAATAAAATGGAAAGATAATGTAAAATCTATGAACTACACATGTCCAAAACTTATTGGATGAGTGGATTCCGAAGCCTTATAACCTTATCCACGAATTATATCAATGTGGGACCTTTTGAAACCGAAACACATTTTCAAATAAAGTAATATTTCTTACTTTCCAAAAGTCCCCCTCCTCTCCTCTTATAAAAGGCCCCCACCTCTACCTCATTTAACACACTCCTCAAGCCTTTGGCTCGGCCAAACCCTACCCATTTACTCTCTCCACATCCCTCTACTCATCCTAGAGGATTCCCTTTGGGCAGAATCCTTTTAAAGGATGCCTTTAGGCTCAAATCCAAAGGAGTTACACTTTTAAAGGTAATTCATTCTCTCATGTTCATTTGTTTTATTTTGCTTTTCCAACCCCCTAAACTCTTTTTATTTACTTATTTTGTAACAACAACAGTATCTTCAATATACTAGTATGTTGTTATAAGAATTATTCGAGCTACACTCTCACACAACTACATCAACTGGTTAAAGAACATACGGTTTCCGTGGATGGTGAAATTCTGCCTCCCGAAACGATGATTGTTCAATACTCAATTAACACCTTCAAAGGTGGCCATTATGATGTCACTATTTTTATATATGATATATAATAAGTTTATGTTTTATTTATGCTTCTGTATTTTTCATTTCTGTCTTACGTTTATGGCTTCTATTATGGGTATACGCGATATATTTATTTAAGGAAGTGCGGACTACCGCCCCCTCAAAGTGATTTGATTCGTTAAATACCATATGTGGGATGTATAAAGGATGGAAATATGATATTATATATGATATTATACTGGAATTATAATATAACTTTATATAATTATTATTCCATTCTATAAAATATGAAATAGAAATGAAAGTAGCGTTCATGCGTACGTACGGCTTACCGTCTCCATGAACGGTGCATTTGATTTCTTACCTCTAAATTATTATGTAATGTTATAAATGCATGAATGTACTGGATATATATGAAATATATGATATCTACATAATTAATAAAATTCTGGATATAATAAACATTTGGCCACACGAACAACATGTAATTGTAAGAAGCCAACTTTCGACTTAAGAACCAAATATCGGCAAAACAAATGTTATTAACTTAAATGATTACATAATGTTTATGACATGGTAATAAGTGGTATAAAAGTAATAATGAACTTGAAAAAGGTTCTTAAGGAATTATAAATTAACTCAAGTTTATTATTCAGGAGATTAAAGAACGATCGAGTCAAGTCGGACCCGAGGTAAGGGATCCTACAACTCTCTTTCTTTATAAGTACACACTTTTATTTCATTTATTTTAAGCTCATATTTCATATGATTGGGATGTTCTTTTATATTACTCCTACTGTAATTTTTATGTTCATGTGATGAGAGACCCTATTCTCTCTCATCAATCCATTTTGGAAGTTTTGAGTGGCGTCGTTAGGCTGCCGAACTTTCGTAAGAGATCTAACCTCTCTCTTTCTTTTTAAGTACTCTCCTTTATGCCACTTCTTTTAAACTCCTCCTTGCAATGTTGGGGGATTTTCTTTTATATTCCACTTGCTGTAAATTCTATTGTAATATGATGGGATACTCTATTTGATCTCATCAATCCATATTCGGAAGTTTTATGTGGCGTCGTTAGGCTGCCGAGTTTTCGTAAGGGATTTTTCATCTCACTTTTATTCCCGTGAGATTTATGCTACATTCGCCACAAATTCCATTGAGTGGTGTATGTATTGCCCATCATTCTACTCTTTGTGTAATAAACTTTCGTTTATGAGTATTTACATCAATGTCCTATTGTCTTTCTTTCATGGGGTGTATGTTTTGAAAGATACCCAAGTCGGTAAGGGAACCTTTCACCCTCCTCTTTTTTAAAAGACTTCTTTTATTGGGTCTTTTAATTTACATATTTTTATGTTGGGATATGTTCTCATACATCCTTATTGATGTAAATTTTATGTCCAAGTGATGAGATACACTTTTTATCTCTCGTCAACTCATTTTCATGTGATGCCGTTAGGCTGTCAAGGGAACTTTTTAACCCAATTTCGATTTCTTTGGGTTCAACTTGTAGTCATTGAATATGTCATCCATTAAATATGTGTGAATGACCTTTTATTGTTTTACACTTAATATCCACTTATATTGGGTGTATATATATTTGTCACACATATTTTTGAGATTTATTTGTCCTTAATTTAAGGATACCTTCTTTATAAGGGATTTCATCACAGTTGACATTTCTATTGAGGGTTCATTGTTGTTATGCACCAATTCACTCTTATATGGTGTATATACTGTCTTTTGGAGTATTATATCATGAATCCTTTTATTCTCATGATATTATAAAGTTCTGACGAAATGTTATTCCTCGATTATTGTATTCAAGTGTCTCTAATTTTGGTAAAACCAATTTAACCAAAATATCGTTATAAATGTTTTAATTATTTGTTCTTATTAATATCCATGTTTTCAAAATGGTTTTAAGGATTTATTTTTATGGATATTAATGGTATAAAATGTTAAAAGCTTCAAGGTGGTATGGGACACTTTGATTCAAAAATCTCTTTATTAAATGTTTTAAATGGTTTTGGAAATGGTTTCTTTTTGAATGGATTAATTATTTCAATATCCTAAAATGTTATATTGTGATTGAAATGTGGAAATGTTATGTTTCCTTTATTCATGTTTATGTGATACGATTATGTTATGGTTCTTGGGCATTGTTATTAAGAACGGGTGGTTACGTGATTAACTAAGGGCGGGTGAGCCCGATATAGCTCTCCAATGCATTGGGTAACACGAAGGAGTGAAACGTTAAGGTTTCTCCGAAGAGATTTAGGGAATATACTGTGATGGGTATTCCAAATGTAACCAAGAGGGTTACTCCCTACGTAAGAATGTTATGAATGCCTCACGTTACCTTTATGTCTTATGTTTTCTATGATTTATTCATGATTTGATATGCCTATGTTTTATGGGTAAAGTATGATTTCATTCTTATGTATATATGAACTCATGTTTCCTTTCCATATTATTATAACCCTTACTGAGCTTTTTATGCTCATACCATGTTTTTTTGAAATGTTTTTCACAGGTCACGGGAAAGGTACATGATAAGATGATAGAGTCAAGGATGTGTCAAGAAAGAATCCAAGTTTTATTTAAATATGTTTCCTTTGATGGGAAGAATGAATCCTGTCTTTTATGTAACCACTTTGTTTAAAGGTGGAATGTAATGCAAGTTTCAAGATCTAATTCTCTAAAACTCTAAACCTGAAAAGATCCTCAACTTGTAATCTTGTGATAACTCAAGATTATGTAAGGTTTAAGGGTGGGGCCTTATAGTTGGTATCAAAGGTCGGTTTAGATAACTTTAGAGGTTAGGGTATTCTTTAAGCATAATTGACAATTACCATAATGGTTTGGATTTCAGAAAGAGTCTTAGTTTTATATAAAGTGAATGAGTAAGTATATCTTATTGTCTATCTTACTCATTAGTACATGATGGTTTTGTTGATATACTCACACTGACCTTTTTGGTTTTAGTAAATGGCTGGATCTAGCAGGCACCAAAGTAACAGTGGATGTGAAGGAAACTGTGACAGTTTTTTGAGCAAGCAACTGAATGATATGGGAGCTGCAATGAGAACTCTTTTGATTATCCTCAACCAACTATCTGGAGCCATGATTGACCACCTAAACCTTGGAGATTTCTCTAAGGCATCATATATGGAAGAAACAAATCCCTACGGAAGTACAGGTAATAATCATAAAGGTAAGTGTGTTCAAAACCTATGTGTCAAAGATGTGGAAAGAAATACCTAGGAAAATGTTTCAAAAGGACAGAAATATGCTATAGATGTGGAAATGAAGGTCATAAAGCAAGAACCTGCCATGGAAAAAGGAAGCATCCAGTTGACTCGAGGAAAGGGAAAGAAGTTCTTTCTGAGGTATCAATTGAATGTTTTAAATGTGGTGTGCATGGTAATTATGCAAACACATGTCCTATGAAGAAGTTTCGTGAATGGGGTCACCAAGAGCATACCAATATTCGTTTACCAATACCTAATGCCATTCCGATTGAGGATGAAGAAACTGACAATGACCAATCAAAGGTATGTACTATTTCATGACTATTGTTTTCTTATTTTGGAATCTTAGGATATGATTCATGATTTTGTTTGTAGGAAAGAGGTATTTCGGAATAAGTTTGAAAGGAATGGATAATGGATCATGAAGAATGTTGAATGATTAAGATGTCAACATATAAGAGCTTCAAGAGTTAGGGTGAAATTATTAAGAGTATTAAGTCTCTTCTGATGATGGGGTTACATTAGTAGACTTTTTATATTATGTGTGACCCTGATGTTTAATATAGGCAAATTTTATTCAAGTAATAGTTATCTTTTCTTTTGTGGACATAGTTATAATGAACCATTTGGGTTTATATGATCCTTACTTTTGAGATAATTATGGGTTACCATATGTTATGATTGAAGTGAATGGCATGAGATAAAATTGAGGTTAAATTATGTTATGGTTATTTTTGATGATTTTATCCCTTTTTGGGTAATGATTTGGGAATTATATAGTTTTGGAAAAAGGACAACACGCAGACCGTGTGACAACCCGTCGCGTCGGACAATGCTGCGGGAATCGAACCCACAACCAAAGTGCGACTGGTATATATCTCCTACCACTGGACTACGTGAAGTCCCTGGTTAGTTTGACTGATTTTTTTTAGTTATATGATTTTATTAATTAATAGTAAGTTGATTTTGGAGGATATGTGATTAGGATAATTACTTTTCAATGTGAGACTTTAGGATCAACTGATGTTGGTTGGAGATAAATGTTACAATTTAACTTGGAAGACTATGTGACTAAATCCTTCAAATATTTGGGTTTCAATCTTATATTGGTTTACTTTGAAGAATTTTGTGGACAAATTGTTTATCGGATGGTCCTCGTTGAACTTTGGGTTTTGTTGGACAAATTTTGGAGATTAAGAATAGATTTTCTTTTTATAAGGGGTTATCCTTTTCTGGATTATCTGATCTTGTACTAACCTTTTTGGTTTTGGTTTTGGTTAAATCCTAAATACATGGGATGTATATAGTTCTCTTTTGGGGATTAGGTGATTCTCTAGAAGTTGATTATAGTACTCTTAATGCGAAAAAGTCTCCCTAAATACCCGTCCTTTGGAAAAAATATGAGTTTGACTAAGGAATCTACTAAAAGTTGAAAGTCAACATGATAAGTGATTATGCTTCCTTATGAATAAATTCCTCAATAAAAAGTAACTTAAAACAAAAATTTTGTCTATTAACTTTTCCTACTGAGGAATCGAATACCGTTTAACCCATCACAAGTTTGTGATTTTCTCGTGGTTAACTTTCTCCTAAACATGTTTTCTATCACTCTCCATCAGAACATGACCCTTTGTTTTTTCCTCCATGTCCATATTTTCATACTTGGAATCCTAGTATGGGTTAACTTGGGTGACCTTTGTACTTATCTTTCTTTATTTTAAAGTGTTTGTTTTACCGACTTTTCTTCCGATGTGGGACTTTCAAGGATGTTTCCAAGCGCAATTTTAAAATTGCGAGGACGCAATTCCCAAAAGGGGGGAAGGATGTACCACCCCAGGTAAATAAAGAATATGAAATTTCATATTTATCCATATTTGTGAATAAAATATTTAAATGACTTTAAAGGGGACGCTATGCTCGATGTCATACCCAACACGCAACAACGAGTTTCTTGGGAATCTTACGTTGCACTCTAATAATAAAATAATATTATTTTAAATGGTAGTTAACATGTATCCTTTGTAATGGCAGGAATGGATAGAAATAACTAAAATATGATTATATATGTTCTTAAATATTTTTACATTTATACAATAAAAGATAAATGCTTAAAATACGGAAAGAATTCAATTTTAGGCGTATATGCCCTGGTTTTCACTAAAGGTTCACTTATCACCTTTTGATGGAGAACTGTCATTAAATATCGTTTTGTTCAATCTTAATCATTCTTTTGGACCAAATAAACTCTTATTAAGAATCGGGACATCAAAATTTACTTTGTGTAAATTTTTGGTATCTTTCCGATAAAGTTCATTTTTTTAATGAATAGTGTAAAATGTTGTATTTTAATTCAAAACCAATTTTTAATATAATTTATTTATATGATTAGATTATATTTTGAATTGGTTTTAAAGTGAAATTAGAAAATATTTTTGCCATTAAATCCAATAGTGGTCGTTGGAATCAATTTCACTTTGAAATCAGACTTAAACTAGTGTCAATCTTTTGATACTTATTGTTTCATAAAACACGCTATTTGTCATGACAGCGGGAATTAATTATTAAATTAATTAATGTGACTTATATGTTTTGAATTTTGTAAAACGTACTTCATTTTTTGAATTCACAATATCAAATATAGCTTAGGGTGAATTTTTGGGATTTTTCTGAAAAACTTCAATTTTTGATGAATAGTGAAACCACTAAGTGGTACTTATAAAAACTGATTTTTCCGTTTAAATGAAATTTTACCATCATTGTGTTTTTATTTTAAAAAATCCGACATACATGGTTGTCATTAAGATGTAAAACGTGGTTCAATGAGATTAAAATAATTTTTTGGTGAATAGTAACTTATTATGTTTTTAATCGCGATTAGTGGTAATTAGTGTAGTTTAAGGTAAAAATAATGCCTTAATAAAATGAGATGAGCTTGACACATGTCTTACCCTCATTGTTTGTATCATGGCCGACCAAGACAAGCCATGGGTCAACTTGGGGACCCCATGGATCCACTTTGGTTGGGAAATGACATAAATAACATTTTATTTAATGTAAAAGTAAAATTGACACAAACATGATATGTTTTACTAAAACAATTTTTAAGTGGGGATATACAAGTCATCTTTTTGATTATAAATATTCATTGGAAATCTAATAATATTTACTACATCATAGTATTTTTTTTTATAATTTTTAGATATTAAATAAATGAAATTATTTATGACATAATAATGATGCAGCGATGACATCATTATTTGACGATTTAAATAAAATGGAATGATAATGTAAAATCTATGAACTACACATGTGCAAAACTTATTGTATGAGTGGATTTCGAAGCCTTATCACCTTATCCACGAATTATATCAATGTGGGACCTTTTGAAACCGAAACACATTTTCAAATAAAGTAATATTTCTTACTTTCCAAAAGTGCCCCTCCTCTCCTCTTATAAAAGGACCCCACCTCTACCTCATTTAACACACTCCTCAAGCCTTTGGCTCGGCCAAACCCTGACCATTTACTCTCTACACATCCCTCTCCTCATCCTAGAGGATTCCCTTTGGGCAGAATCCTTTCAAAGGAAGCCTTTAGGCTCAAATCAAAAGAAGATAAACTTTTAAAGGTAATTCATTCTCTCATGTTCATTTGTTTTATTTTGATTTTCCAACCCCCTAAACTCTTTTTATTTACTTCTTTTGTAAGAAAAATAGTATCTTCAATATACTAGTATGTTTTTATAAGATTTATTCGAGCTACACTCTCACACAACTACATCAAATTGTTAAAGAACATACGGTTTCCGTGGATGGTGAAATTCGGCCTCCCGAAACGATGATTGTTCAATACTCATTTAACACCTTCATAGGTGGCCATTATGATGTCACTATTTTTATATATGATATATAATATGTTTATGTTTTATTTATGCTTCTGTATTTTTCATTTTTGTCTTACCTTTATGGCTTCCATTATGGGTATACGTGATATCTTCATTTAAGGAAGTGCGGACTACCGCCCCCTCAAAGTGATTTGATTCGTTAAATACCATACGTGTGATGTATAAAGGATGTAAATATGATATTATATATGATATTATACTGGAATTATAATATACCTTTATATCATTATTATTCCATTCTATAAAATATGAAATAGAAATGAAAGTAGCGTTCATGCGTACGTACGGCTTACCGTCTCCATGAACGGTGCATTTCATTTCTTACCTCTAAATGATTATGTAATGTTATAAATGCATGAATGTACTGGATATATATGAAATATATGATATCTACATAATGAATAAAATTGTGGATATAATAAACATTTGGCCACACGAACAACATGTAATTGTAAGAAGTCCACATTCGACTTAAGAACCAAATATCGGCTAAACAAATGTTATTAACTTAAATGATTACATAATGTTTATGACATGGTAATAAGTGGTATAAAAGTAATAATAAACTTGAAAAAGGTTCTTAAGGAATTAGAAATTAACTCAAGTTTATTATTCAGGAGATTAAAGAACGATCGAGTCAAGTCGGACCCGAGGTAAGGGATCCTACAACTCTCTTTCTTTATAAGTACACTCTTTTATGTCATTTATTTTAAGCTCATATTTCTTATTATTGGGATGTTATTTTATATTACTCCTACTGTAATTTTTATGTTCATGTGATTAGAGACCCTATTCTCTCTCATCAATCCATTTTGGAAGTTTTGAGTGGCGCCGTTAGGCTGCCAAACTTTCGTAAGAGATCTAACCTCTCTCTTTCTTTTTAAGTACTCTCCTTTATGTCCCTTCTTTTAAACTCCTCCTTGCAATGTTGGGGGATTTTATTTTATATTACACTTGCTGTAAATTCTATTGTAATATGATGGGATAGTCTATTTGATCTCATCAATCCATATTCGGATGTTTTTTGTGGCGCCGTTAGGCTGCCGAGTTTTCGTAAGGGATTTTTCATCTCATTTTTATTCTCATGAGATTTATGCTACATTCGCCACAAATTCCATTGAGTGGTGTATGTACTGCCCATCATTCTACTCTTTCTGTAATATACTTTTGTTTATGAGTATTTACATCAATGACCTATTGTCTTTCTTTCATGGGGTGTATGTTTTGAAAGATACCCAAGCCGGTAAGGGAACCTTTCACCCTCCTCTTTTTAAAAAGACTTCTTTTATTGGGTCTTTTAATTTACATATTTTTATGTTGGGATATGTTCTCATACATCCTTATTGATGTAAATTTTATGTCCAAGTGATGAGATACACTTTTTATCTCTCATCAACTCACTTTGATGTGATGCCGTTAGGCTGTCAAGGGAACTTTTTAACCCAATTTCGATTTATTTGGGTTCAACTTGTAGTCATTGAATATGTCATCCATTAAATATGTGTGAATGACCTTTTATTGTTTTACACTTAATATCAACTTATATTGGGTGTATATATATTTGTCACACATATTTTTGAGATTTATTTGTCCTTAATTTAAGGATACATTCTTTATAAGGGATTTTATCACAGTTGACATTTCTATTGAGGGTTCATTGTTGTTATGCACCAATTCACTCTTATATGGTGTATATACTGTCATTTGGAGTATTATATCATGAATCCTTTTATTCTCATGATATTATAAAGTTCTGACTAAATGTTATTCCTCGATTATTGTATTCAAGTGTCTCTAATTTTGGTAAAACCCCTTTAACCAAAATATCGTTTTAAATGTTTTAATTATTTGTTCTTATTAATATCCATGTTTTAAAAATGGTTTTAACGATTTATTTATATGGATATTAATGGTATAAAATGTTAAAAGCTTCAAGGTGGTATGTGACACTTTGATTCAAAAATCTCTTATTAAATGTTTTAAATGGTTTTGAAAATGGTTTCTTTTTGAATGGATTCATTATTTCAATATCCTAAAATGTTATATTGTGATTGAAATGTGGAAATGTTATGTTTCCTTTATTCATGTTTATGTGATACGATTATGTTATGGTTCTTGGGCATTGTTATGAAGAACAGGTGGTTCCGTGATAAACTAAGGGCGGGTGAGCCCGATATAGCTCTCCAATGCATTGGGTAACGCGAAGGAGTGAAACGTTAAGGTTTCTCCGAAGAGATTTAGGGAATATACTGTGATGGGTATTCCAAACGTAACCAAGAGGGTTACTCCCTACGTAAGAATGTTATGAATGCCTCAAGTTACCTTTATTTCTTATGTTTTCTATGATTTATTCATGATTTGATATGCCTATGTTTTATGGGTAAAGTATGATTTCATTCTTATGTATATATGAACTCATATTTCCTTTCCATATTATTATGACCCTTACTGAGCTTTTTATGCTCATCCCAAGTTTTTTTGAAATGTTTTTCACAGGTCACGGGAAAGGTACATGATAAGATGATAGATTCAAGAATGTGTCAAGAAAGAATCCACGTTTTATTTTAAATATGTTTCCTTTGATGGGAAGAATGAATCCTGTCTTTTATGTAACCACTTTGTTTAAAGGTGGAATGTAATGCAAGTTTCAAGATCTAATTCTCTAAAACTCTAAACCTGAAAAGATCCTCAACATGTAATCTTGTGATAACTCAATATTATGTAAGGTTTAAGGCTGGGGCCTTATACCATAGAAGATATAAGTTTTGAATAAAGCATGTTTGTCATACTAATAGTAATGTTATGAAAAACCCTCACATCATATATGACTTCCTTCATATTCTCCCAAACAACCTATATTGTAAAATATGATATAGTTTACATATATTATAGAGTTATAAAACAAAAAAAATATATTATATGACATTCATATATCCTTTTATAACCCATTTATTGACAATGTTATTATAATCCATGTTGCTCATGATAACTATTTGATTTCTCATGTATTGTTTTTTCATTAGTTTTGTTTAATATTGATTGAAAATAGTTTCATAATATCTTTATTTATAACCATAATATAAATATTATATTTATTTATTATATTTATTTTTAGTTTCATCCATAAAATATACGGTTAAAAAATATTTACATTGTTCATGGAGACATTAGGTCATACGTGCACTTGAAGGTTGTTCCCATTTTTTCGACGGATGGAAACATAGAAATGGGAAACATATTTTACCTTTATAGAATAATTACTATATAATATATATATCATGTATACTAATTAAATATATCATTATTAAAACCCTTGTAATTGGAATATGAAAAACAAATCACATTCTTCTGTGGAGAAAGTATTCCATATGTTTAGGTGAGAGATATTATTTTTTTTCCAATGGGTTGAAAATTTATAAGTTTGATGTGATATTATAATTAAATAAAGATATAAATTTCATAAATTTCATATATTTCCTTCAAATATATAATTAAATTCACTCATGATATGTGGTTTTGGAAAGAAAACAACATCCATTAGGTAGGCGGTGGTCAATTGTAAACATGATCAACGATTAAATTTACTGTTTCATTGATGAGGATATGGATATAGATTATGAAAATAAAATAATTAAATTGAAATAAAAAAATAATTTTTTTATTACATTTGAATAGTTTTAGAATTCTTGATGGAGGTGGATGATGAAATAAAACAATAATGATTAGTAAAGAACAATACATCTAATTCAAACAATCCCTTTTGTTATAAAACTAAACCATTTATAGTTTGGGTTTTTTCTAAATGAATTTGAACTATGTAATGGGGAGGGAATAAAATAATATAATTATGTATTTTATGTCATATCGAAATGTTTTCTCTAATTTTGTTGAAAATAGATGATGTGTTTTCCATTAAAATTTTATGTGAGTGGAATAATTGATATTTTTCAGTGCTTTACAGAAATTAGATTGAAAAATAATTGTAAAAAATAAATAATAAACAATTCACAAACTATATATGATATAAGATTTATGTTTTTCCATCCAAAATAAATTATACATATATTTAGGTTATTTTCAATCTTATCTATTTAATTTAACACATGGTAAACCCTTTCACTACCCATTCCCTAGGGCCCGTGTTGTGACTACCCCAAGCCCACCTTCTATAGGCCTGGGGTTAGCAACAAGAACGAAAAACATATATCCCAAAAAATTGAAGGCATTATCTCAAAACATGTACAAACATAGGCATAACACACTGTGCAAAAGTAAAACAAAATGGAAGAAGAAAGGTACAACGACAACTCAAATCCACCACAAACATATGTACAGAAATAAAGGGGCCAGAATTAAAGCCCAACTAGAATATAAATATAGAAAAATGGGAAAACAACTCTTGATTTATTCCACCAAGGATCCAACCAGACGGGTAGGTATAGCTCGTCAATGCGGCTCTCCACATCAATTGGTCACCTCCGCACACCATCACGTCCTGACACCTCGAGTCTTAGACAAATTTTCCCATCATCTTAACAAGACACAACATGCTGTAGGAAAATCCCATGCAGGGGTAAGTATAACAATACTCAGTAGTGATACCAAGACCGCCAATGATTTCATAGAATTCCAAAACAGTATAACCACAAAGCATGATTTCAATCACAATGCAGGAAGAATGAAACTCATATCAAACTAGGTATAACATAAGTACAAAAGTACAAATGATTAGTCATAAAACTATATCACCTTATTATATCTTGGGCTCAGTTGTTGTACCATAGAGGATCGATTGGTGTTGATCCACAAAGGATCGCTCGTGGATGATCCACATAGGATCGATCAGTGCTGATCCACAGAGGATCGCTCAGTGTTCTTCCAAACAGGATTGCTTGGTGATTATCGACACATAATCTCTTGTTGATGACCCACACAAGATTATAATTCATTCTTCACATCTCGGCTAGCCAATGGATACTCTCACAAATAACCCTTGTTTTTGGGAGGATCTTCTCCCTAATGCATCAGTCGTATTTTAACATGCATGAATTCCCACAAGTAATTAACCCAATGAAATGTCATGGTATAAATGTTACAATGTAATATATGGTGCATCCCATAGATGTCCGGTCTATGAGTTAAATAAATTTTAGTGCTGAGGAACCTATTTATTTTTTGGGACAATCTAACCATGATGTTTACCAAATTTCTCCAAAATGAATGTCGATTATCAAAAAAGGTCTCCTTGGTCCTAAGGGTTCTGGGGTCATAGACGATTCATCAAACAAACGTTCTGTTTAGTAGACATACCCATTTAATTGTAACTGGACTAAAAAATGGTATGTGTCTGGTCTGGCCTATTTTGGCAGGGCCTAGCCCAACATGTTGGGATGTGCGCTCAACCCGCTAGCCGTAGGATAGGCCCGCCGGGCTTCGGGTTTAGCCTGGGCCACCCAGTTGGGTAGGTCCCACTCTGCTATGGAACCACCCAACCAGATGTTCAGGAACGTGGTCCTTCTCCCTTTCTCAAATGGTTAATCCATTCAGGTTTTTAAAGGTTCGATGCCGGATGGCACCACAATACCCGGTCGGTCCGCTCAGACTAGTCTCCCATGGGACCCACAAGGTGTGGGTCGTCCATACGCTATGACACGAAGTCACGACCTTCCTCCATCCCACACTGCCACAACGCGCCACCTGGTGATAGCGCGGCCAAGGATGGCCGGCCACCCCTTCCATCAGTCGCGACTCGGAGTCATGGTCCTCCACCACATCACCCTGATGCGGGACACTGCTGTGTTCGATGCGGTCAGGGACTTCTGACTACCCTTGTCCACTATGGCCGCTTTTGGTACTGGCTATTCTTTGTGGTCGGCGGGTGTTAGTCACCACCTTCTCTGTTTGATGACCTTGATGTAACGACAAAAGTTCTATGAGACTTCAGTGAAAATTTTGTGGTCTATATCCTCTACCGACTGCACTGATGAGCCTCCTAGGATGATGCCATCACTACGTGACTACCGGTTTGGCCTTGCGGTATTTTTGCTGCATCTCCCATGAAGAAACAAAACAATACCAAGAACGTCACAGGGTTAGGGCCTTGTCCGTTCAATAGGTTCTCTATGTGTGATCATTATAACATGGGAAGGAATATTTAATCATAAAAAACACCTAAAAACCCTGTATGAACCTCTTGTATTAAAGAACAAAACGCAGATCGTACTATTAGACGATTGAACTGGGATTTTCAAAATACTCAACAATGCAGAAAAAGGGAGGAATTACACACATAACCCCTACCTTGTGCTTAATATAAGTAACTGCAGATGAGAAGGGTGCATCCACATCCTAGGTTGTTGTTGATTAAGGACGAGGTTCATGTGCTTTGGTGTTCGTCATCGAATCCTCCTACAACCGTCGAAGCCTCGTTCTAGGTTAGGGGAAGACGTCACCACACTTCGTCATAATTTCAACATTTGAGTTCCATAAACCCATGATAAATATTTATTTAAATTGTCTAATGAGATGATCAATTCACTATACAATTAAATAGGTTTATTAATGAATCAAATTAACAAACCTATTAATAATCCCAACGGTGCGGTTACCCAACCAAGTTTAACTGGCCAATTAATTTCTTGAAAACCTAGTAGTACCGCCACCACCTGTGAACTGTTACAATAAAGAATAAAATAACTAATTTAGTTATTTTTTTATTATTTTGTAAATTCAAAAAATTAACATATTCATCGGACCCATTCCGGTCAAAATTAAGCATCCCTTAAGAAAATCCCAGTGCTGTGAATTCTACGGTGCCCTCATATTTTTAATCCAAACACTAGATCAACAGATAGAAATCATTGCCCGCACATTTACTAAACATAACATAAAAAAAAGTTCAAAAAATTATTTATAGTAATCCATCACCCAGGCCGGTCAAGGATAGGCTTTACCTAAGGGAAAAACGCTCTCATGAGCTCAACAGTTCTCGTACATTTCCAATCCGAGTTACCTTTTATGAGTTAAAGAAATTAAGAATAAAATAATTGTTACATAGTTGTTTTGTTTTCGGATAAAAAAATCTTCGACTACTGGCATGCACCAACCTAGGTTAGAATATTCCCAAGGAATGAATTCATTCACAACCACAGTTGTGGTATCAAATTTTTAATCTTAGTCACCATTCAGGAGTAATAATCTTTTGAAAAATAAAATTATTTAATATATATTTTTTTGGTTATGAAATTTTTGTATTTTCTTACTGGAGACCTTCTCTGACTAAACATAAGTTGCACCAGGGGTAATCATTCCATTGTAAATTCCACAGTGCCCTCATATTTCTGATTTGAGTACTCGTAAAAAGTTATTCCACATTTTCTGGAAAACTACTAACGATCGCTATTTAAATCTTAACACATTTTGATAGAACATTCCATACTCTTCAGGCCTTGGAATCACGTTCTATCAATTTTAGAAGACTCATAATAATCCTATTTAATTAAAAAAAATACCATGAATTAATGGGACTTTAAATTCTCCCCACTATAGAAATTTTCATCCCAAAAAACTACAAAAAAAATTAGAAAACATATGGGGGTACTGAGGATGTAACTGAGCCTCCCCCTCCCACATTCCCTACTGGAGGTTCCAGTGATACCACCAAACATTCACCCGAGGAACCATGTGCCCATGATGGACTAGATCATATCGATCCTCTATCTCTATCAGGAAATCTGTGAGCGTCTCCCTATCTTCAATGTCCTGCATGCCCTAGTCGATAATGGGTGATGTATCATTTACATACCTCCTCAGTTGTGAAACATAAAAAAAATTATGCATATGGTGCATCTGGGGGGAAGAGCCAGGAGGTATTCCCCCTCTCCTACTATGATACAGATCTCAAAATGTTCGACGAACCTCAGTGATAGCTTTCTGCCCTGGTCAAATATTTGCATTCGTCGTCAGGGTGAGCCCCATAGGAAGACGTGGTCTCCCTCCACAAAATACAAGGGCCTCCTTCTCTCGTAGACTTAAGAAATATATGAGCTCGGTGTAGTCTTCATCCACTCCTTTATGATCTGAACCTCCCAAGTGGTATCCCGTACCAACTCTGGACCCATAAGCGCTGACGCCCACAGATCTATCTAGCATAGAGGTGATCTGCACGGTTACACACACACGGCCTCAATGCTGCCATACTGAGGGTGGAGTGATAACTATTATTGTATGAAAACTCCACCAGGGGTATGTGGTCCTCCCAAATAATGCCAAAATCAAGGATTCAAGCACAAAGAATGTCGTCAAGTAACTGTATCGTCCTCTCTATCTGATAATCTGTCTGAGGATGAAGGGTGGTGCTGAAGCGTAGCTGAGTCCCATACACTTCCTTTAATCCCATCCGTAACCGAGATATAAAACAAGCTTGATGATATGAAATTATCATCAACGACACCCCATGGAACCTTAAAATATCCAATAAATATGGTCATCCCAATCCATCTACTGATCCATGCTCTTGGATGGGTAGGAAGGTGGTGATTTGGTCAGTCAACCAATGATCACCTTAAGGGAATAGTGTCCCCTTGATATATGTGGTAGCCCTATCATGAAGTATATAGAGATTTCATCCCACTTCCACTTCTGTACCTCATGTGGCTGAAAAATCATGCTTGATCATGGTCCTCAAACTTCACTTGATGACATGTGAGGCATTGTGAAACAAACTCTAGCACTACTATCTTCATCACTTTCCACTAGTACTGAAGCTGGAAGTCATGGTGCCTCTTTACCACACTAGGATTTACCTCTAAAGGGAATATGTAAAACTCCCTCAACACCTCCCCTAGTAGTATCACTGACACAATGGTACATCCACTGAAGATGATGATGTGCTCTCCACCTTCAAAAAATACTTTAGGAGCCTGTCTTGAGGATATTTAAGCATGTCGGGTCTTGTAGTCAACATCTCTATTTTGTGCCTCCCGGACTCACTGAAGAATTTGGGGAGTGACTTTCATAGAAAAGAGTTAGTATGATTCATCACAATCAACAAAAGATTGCTGCACCGTGGCTAATTTTTATGTCGCCTCCCTCAACATGTGTAGACCCAAAATACCAATGAGTTCATCTAATACAATGTTTTCCCTTCACATGAGGTTAGACCATCTCAAAGACAACATCATGGAGGGACTCCATCCATCACCTCTATCTCAGTTTTAGATCATTATATTAGAAAATATACCTAGGACTTTTGTGATCGAGGCACAGAGTAAACCGTTTTACAAACTATACTCTCAACACCCAGAGCTCCGTCAGAGCCATCTGATATATTGTTGTATATATTTTTGTTATCCTTGGGTACAATTCAGTAAAAAAGTCCTGCTCCCCCATGGAAAGGTAATCCTAGAAATATCTTTTGAAAAGATGTTCCTGAACAATGAAACTACTATTTTGAACTGAAAACTCAAAAAACCGGATGCCATGAGAGTATGGTTGGAAAACTCAAGAGTGATCTGTTGCACCCTATAATGCATGAGTTTATCCCATGATACTTGGGTTTCTTTTTTCGCCGACCAAGGAGAACCCCATTCCAACTCTGTAGATATACCACAACTTTTTTCCTCAAACAGTCAATCTGAGCATGCACTGTGGATTACCAGTCCATACTCAAACTAATATAATAAGGCCCCAACATTTCCACCAAGAGGTTTCAACTAGAACTCTTTCCTCAAGGGTCATATCAAGTAGTCAACATAAGTTTTATTATCGAGTCTCTACTAATAGGTATCTCTAGACATAAAGGTCATGTAAACAGTTTAACTGGAACCACTAGTTCTTGAACAAGAGTCATGATAAGAAGGAATGATTAATACCTTTGTCTATTAATTATTACAGATAGTATTAGACAGATACCATACATTGAATCATTCATGGGGACCTTGGGTCACACTCCTTGGCCTCATACAATTACTACATTCCCATGTCCTCCATCTCCTTATTCATGGTGGGGACCACATTGAGGTGGTGATTATAACATGTCAAAATGTACACCACTTCCTGCTACACTCCTAGTTCCACTTCCACGCCCACTGCCCTGTAGATTCATTTGTCCCCATCACTCCATATTTTCGAAACACTTTTCATGTCTAGGTCCATGGTACTGACGTTGTTTTCCTACTTTCCCAATAATAACATTCACCAGCTGCATCTACTCAGGATAAGAATTTTGAACCCAAATGGTTCTCTCAAGCTCCCTAACATATGTAGGAATACATAGAAGAATATTTTTGGCTTAGATATCCCTAAATATGTCTCTCTAGGAGGGCTGAGCCTTGAAGTACTGGTCGTGTCATATTAATTGTGAACGTGAAATGGTTGGTATACCTCAAAGAATACTCAATTAACGACATTTCATCCTATAAAAACTGTATAAGATCAAGGGAACACAAACCCCATAGCTTTTCAGGGAATGAGACCCCCATCTAAGATAAAGGTTCTCAATCTCAATTCGTGGAAAAAATTCAAATAATATTATGATAGGGGTATTCTAAACACTTATATCATATTAATAGGCAACACAAAATTATATAGGTTAGGAAAACCATCTGATAAAATGGTTCTTGGGATTGATGGAAACATTTAAACCACCTCAATCCATTCCATAGCTACATGTGAGTCTGCCTCACGTTAAAACTTGAGGGGTATTGTTCATTGAAACTTGTGTAAGGACCAAGTCCTATATTTGTTCTCCATTGGTAGCACCAATAGTAACTACTGAACAATGGATAGTGGTATCATTGGGACATAGCCTGAAGGTACCATCGTGGGAAGCATTCCTTTTATTGAGGCCTCATCACACTATGGACCATCCACATGGTAATGCATTGGAATCTTATCTTGCTATCTGTGTAAAGGCTTCTTGAAAGAGAAACAAGATGAACCACATACAATAAGTTAAGCCAAGTGAGTTTACAAAAAGAGATAAAAAAGAAACTAACATTTTCAAAACACACGACACTGGTGTTTTTGGGTATCGAGTAAGAAAACAGAATCCATGGTTATGGTGTATAGATACGTCAGTCGTTGTACCAACAATGGACTCCATGAACTGAAACCCAAACTCAAGACACTTAATAATATTTCAACATTGAAAACAAAGACTCTTAGTTATTCTAGTAGAATAGACCACCCTTTAATACCACTTTTTCATGACCTGTCCCCCAGGACCTGTGTCTTGACTACCCAAAGCCCACCTTCTATAGGACAGGGTTGGAGACTGGAACCAAAAAGGAATATCCATAAAAGGGAAGGCATTACCTCAAAACTGGTACACACATAGACCAAGCACACTGTGCACATGTAAAACACACCAGAAGATGAATGGTAAAACCAAAACTAAAATCCACCACAGAGTGTGAAATTAGTACTGAAGTAAAGATGAAAGAATACAAGCCCAACTAAAATGGAATTACAACAAAAAGGGAAAGCAACTCCTGAGGTTATCTTCCATGGATCCAATCATAAGGGTAGGAATAACTCACCAATGTGACTCTCCACGTCAACTAGTCACCTCGGTACATCGTAATGTCCTAGCTCCACGAGTCTTAGTCAAAGCATCCAGACATCTGCACAAGGAACAAAAAGGTGTGAGCAAAGACCATGTAGGGGTGAGTATAACAATACATAGTAGGGAACACAATACCCCTGAAGGTATCTTATAATTCCACAATGTAATAACATAGAGCATGATCTCAATCACAAACCACAAAGTAAAAGACTCAGCATTAACCTGGTAAAACTTAATTATAAAAGTAAAGATGATTAGTCATAAATCTAGATCATATTATTCTTTCAGAAGCCTCTATTACTGACCCACATACGATTGCTCAGCGTTTATCCTTATAGGATTTCTTGGGGATGATCCATATAGGAGCGATCCGCGAAGATCGAAATTGGATCTATTTGTGATGATCCACAGAGGATCACTCAGTGTTGATCCACTAAGGATTTCTCTATGTTGATCCACATTGGATCAATATTAATTATTCACATCTTGGCCAACCATGGGACTCTCACAGAAAGCACCCATGATTCTGGGATGACCCCCTCTACATGGAATTGGTCCTATTTCAACTAGCTGGAATTCCCAAAAAGAGGTAGCCCAATGAACAACCATGTCATAAGGGTTACAACAAAAAATATAGTGGGTCAACAAGATGCTAGGTCTATGAGTTATATGAATTTTAGTGTTGAGGTCCCAATTTGAATATGGGCCGATCCATCCTGGATATTCTACACAATTCTCCAAAACACAATTGCAGTGTGACAAAAGTTTCACCTCATCATCAGGGTTCTGAAGCTGCATATGGTTTGTCAAACGGATGTTCAGTTTATAATATACGCCTATTTAAGCGTAACTAGGCCAAAAATGGTCCCAGTCCAGTCTGAAATAGTCAGACCAACCCGAGTTGGCCCACTGGGCGTGGCCTAGTTTGGCTTGGCCTTGTCTGGCCTACTGGGCTTTGAGCTCAGTTCGCTGGCCACAGGCCTAGCCCACTGTGCTGTGGGTTCATCCCGGCCCACCCGGTTGGGCATGGCCCTCTAGGCCGCAGAACCACTCGACCCATTGTCCAGGCACAGGGGCCTACAAACCTTCCAAAATGGCTGAGCCATTTGGGTTTTTAATGTGGTGGTTCCAAACGGAACCTCACCACCTAACCAATCCACTTGGACCGTTCACACGGGGGGGGGGGGGGGTCCTCCCTCCATCATAGTTCGAAGCCGTGACCTTCAAATGTGGCATGCTTCCATGGCGTGATTCCTCGTGATAACACAGACGATGATTTTAGGCCACCCCATCCATCTTTCGTGGCTCAGATCCTCGACCATCCTCTGAAAAATGGAACGGTGTCATGCCTCAGTGCTCAACACGGCCGACGTAGGCCGACCACCCTTGTCTGTCGCGACGCCTTTGGGCACCCCCTCTTATTCTCCCCCGGCTGGTGTTGGCTGCTTCCTTCTCTTGTATCTGGTGCTGCCTCACCGATGAAGATTTCGCGAGCCTTCGATAATACTTTGCAGGTCTGTTTGTACTACCGACTATAGCCAGGGGCCTCCTGGGACACTGCCATCACCATGTGGCTCCCATTTTGGCCTTTCCGCAATGTTGGCATGTCGCCCACAAAGAAACACAACCAAACCAAGAACATCAGAGGGTCCTGACTTTGTTTATTCGGACGGTTCCCTTCGTGTAAGCATTATAACATGGTAAAGATTATATAATCATAAAAACACCCATAATGAAACGCCGCATTATCCTCCCACATTAAATAATGAAATGCTGATCAACATGTTGGATGGTTGATCCATGTTTTTCAAAATATTATAGAATAGAGAAAAATGGAGGAATTAATAACATAACCCAAACCTCAAGCTTATTAGAAGTTGATGTAGAAAAGGAAGGAGTGTCCACGTTCGAGGGTGTTGTGGATGAAGGGAATGTTCACGTCTTTTGGTCCTCATCGTTGAATCCACCAAAGGTGGTTGAAGCCTTGTTCTAGGTTGGTGGAGATGTTGAAGTACTTCGTTAGAGGTTCCTATCATGAGTTCCAAAAACCCATGTCCAAGATTCGTTTAAATAGACAAAAGAGAGGATCAATGAAACACAAAATTAAAGAGGTTTATTAGTGAATTAAATTAATGAACCAATTAATTATCCTAACCGTGTGGTTACACAATCATGTATAATGGGCCATTTAGTGGTCTAACATCCCATAAGTCCCACAACCTCCATTCAACAGTTATAAGAAAGAATAAAAACCCTGTTGACTTATTTTATTATTTTTTTTGTAAAGTCCAAAAAATAAAATTTTCTATCTCACCATTACCGGTCAATATTAAAATTCCCTTAAGTGAATCCCGATGCTACGAATTCAACAATTCCCTTGGATTTATAATCTGAGAACTAGTTTAGAGGATATAAATTGATTCCCACACGTTTATTGATCGTACCTTAAAAAATCAAAAAATTATTAACAGTCTCCCTCAACCCGTACTGGTCAAGGTTAGGCTCTACATAAGGGGAAAATGCCATCACGAGCTCAACAATACTCTATTATTTCCAATCTAAGATACCATTTATTAGTTAAAGAATTTAACAATAAAATGATTTTTATATAATTATTTTATTTATGGCCAAAAACTATCTTTTATTATTGGCCTGCAACGACCATGGTTAGAATTTTCATAAGGAAAGAATTCCCTCATATGATTAGTGGTGGTCTTGGATTATTAATCTGATTCACCATTATTGAGTTATAAGCATTTGAAAAACTAAATTATTGTATTTAATTATTTTATTTTTTTTATGCCATTTTTGGGTTTTCATTCTGGTGGTCTGCACTGACTAAATTGAAGTCACGTCTATGGTAAACCTATCATCCTGAACATAACTGTGCCCTCAGATTTCAGATCTGGGCACCTGATCAAGTGTTATTCCACAATTTCAGAAAAACAGATTACGTTCTCTATTTAAAGTTTAACACTTTTTCGACAGATCATTCTGGGCTCTCCGGGTCTCAGAATCACCTATCGTCAATTATTCCATAATTTTAATAATTCCATTTAATTAAAAAATTACATGTTACTTCTAGGTATTTAGAAACAAATTTTTACCTAAATCATGATAATTGTTTTTAATATTTTACTTTAACATTTCATAAATAATTAATTTTACCATATTATATAATATTAAATTTGATTATTCCAAATAGATAATAGATTTTAGGAAATTCATATCACATAAGAGGAATAATATAATTTAAAATTAATCCCACAAACGTGATGAAAAACTAATTTTCCAAAGAAAGAGTTTTCATAATTTTAAACAATGAACATTACATTCAAGCATTGAATCCATAAACCTTCACTATCAACTGTCATATGTTGATATATAGGGACAATAATATTCTCCAATTCAAACAAACAATCAATAAATAACTCAATCACCACTTTTTAAAGATATTTTTGAACAATAGGGGCCTCTATTCAAAAAGGATTTTTAATATGTCCCTTAAAAATTTTCATATATCATTCAAAACGATACATCCTTCATATGTAAATAAGTATGCATATTTTTATCTCACATACCAAATATATCACTTAATGAAACATTATATGAAAAAAACAGGTGGGTAATAAATTTCAAGTTGACAAAGTATAAGTCCTTCTATATTGTCTAACACATCAAGAAAATTTCCAATAATGAATTTTCTACAAGTATTTTCAAAAAATTACAGTACATGATTATATTCATTCTAATAGTTATCATCAATATTCCATATAGTGTGACTGTAAGAATTTTTTTCATCAATACATTACAATAATGAGAATTCATATATATTAATTTACAATCCATCGATGAAAACAAACTCTTCACATTTTATGAAAATCCCAATGGTTCATTTTTACCATTATATTACATATAAACAACCATCATCTCAGTCTTGATTATTTTTTAGCAGCGATGCCATTGTTGAATGTCCCATGAATTTTTTTTATGAAAATGAAATGATCCAAAATATGTAATGTGGATTTTTGTATAATATTTTTCATGAAAATGAGTTAAATATGTTGAGTAGTTGTCCCACAATGTTCAACCATTGTTAACACTATTGTTTGAAATACCATACACCATCATATTTGATTCACGATAATCCTAAATGATTATATGATTTCACTATGAGAGGTGTTGGATATATTCTATACATTTTGGAGTGAGAAGCCAAGAAAGTTTCATGATTCCATTCTAGAGGGCATGCACTATGAAAGTGGTGTATCTTTATTTGCATATCATTTTCCAACCATAGTATTTGATACACTCAACAAATCTAATTACAAAATGCATTTCAACATCTCAAGAGGTCGAATATCCACAAGAACTAAAATAAAATCCTTGGATCTTACCATTCGGATCTCTGCACCCCACTCCATAAAAAAAGGGAGAGGTTTTCACATTGAGGATCCATCATTAATCATGATCCATATTTGGGATTAGACAATGGAAAAAACATCTTGCTAGAATTTCTGATGAATATATTTTTTTTGAATTTGATGACGATGAAGAATCGTAAGATTCTTGACAGTGTTGCGGTAGAAACCAGTTTTGATCATACCAGCTTCATTGATTGTAGAAAAAATATTCACCTGAGAAGAAAAAAATTGAATGTTTTATTGTGATGAAAAATCATGTTTCTTTTATACCATATAAAGTGAATATATTTAGCTAAAATGGTGATGAAGATCTTTATAATATGTTGAGAAGAAAACAAATCATTGAATCATTGAAGATACAGCTGAATAAAGTCCAATCCTATCCATCAATGTTCAAAAATGTCAAATATGTATTTATAAAGAGAAGAAGTTGTATGGAATAATAAGAATGGTATTTAAACATCATATTTGTGTGGATTATAGAAGAATTTTTTTAGCAATGTAGTATACCAAATAATTGATGATAACAATTAGAGAGAACACAATAGTGGGATATTCTCTAAAAAAGCCTGAACCTGTAGGGTCTAAACCATGGAATATCAAAATTCCTTAACCGAGATAAATATTTCTTTGCATCAATAAAATTATTATGGTAGAAAATTTTGGAATCAATGAAATAAGTTTTTGTAGGTTCTGAAACAATGAAATCATCAATATTAACAAAGATAACAATTATTAATAGTTTTGTTAATAACATTGGTAAATCCAGGTCTGGAGTCCCCAAAAAATCATTAATATATATACTTGCCTCAACTGTTATAAACATAGGATGAACCATGTCAATGAGAGGAAGCCATTCCAGTTATCCTGAAAATAATATATAGAGGATATTCTATTAACAATGCATCTTGAGGGAGATATTATTTTAATGATTGAGTGATCAATAGATGTCCACATAGAGGAGTCCAGATATTGAATGCTTCCTAATTTTTCCCTATTAAATAAATTATGTCGATGAAAAATAAAGGCCATGAAATTGTTTTTTATAAGGTTCCATGTGATCCTTGTTAGAAGGGAATCATTAATGAGATTAATGTTTTTAATACACATAACACCATTGGCTAGTGTCTTACTAAAAATAGTCCCTATAATTGAGTCATGATTTCCATCAAGAATGATACCACTCTAAAAAATGTATCATATACTACCATTAGGCTTTTTAATCAAACTAGAGGGACATTTATTAACCACAAAGAAGACCATCTATGAAATAATACATTATTTAACAAGAAAAATTAAGCAATCCATAGGAACTGATTGTCCTTTCCAAGAATAGTGTGTATTTGATGTTTGATCTTTGATGTTGGAGAATTAGGTATTCGTTGGTTTTCCACAGAAGAAGGGTAATATAATGTTGGAGAAGAGGAAGGATCTGTCATTAATACTAAGGTCTGTCATTATCAATTTTTCTAGAAACATTGTATCTTTTTCCAATCTAATATGAAATCCATCTTTTTTATTTCCATTTTTGTGTAATAGAGATCCAATCAAACTATAAAATAATTTTTTATTTATATGAATCACCTCAATTTTATGTTTTATCTCCAAAATTATATAATAATTTAGTACAAAAAAGGCATATTGTTTCTTCCAGATATTTTTTATGGACCATAACATATTTTCTTTCCAAATGTCGAATAAGTATTTTTTACTAACTCATAATATTCGTCAACTGAAAATGATCCGGAGGAAATGTTATATTTATATAATACATTAAATTATTTTATCAATATATGAATAGATGAGAATTTTGAAAAATATTCAATGTCTTAGGTACACTATCTTTATTCCATTCTACAATTGAGTAGATGAAATATCTTCTTTAGAAATTGGACATGCTTTAAGTACCATAACACTATATCAAAATATGTTTCCTTATACAGTAAACATGTCTATAGTGAACATTATCAAAACACCAAATGAATTTACTATTTCATGTATGCATTGAATACATTTACATAGGTCTCCCAAAGACATTTAAAATCATCAATAAATGTTAAAATAAACACATCAATATCATTTCTATGTTTTTTTGGTCAACAAATAATTAAGTTCGTCCTAAAATATTTTTTATCCATACATAATTTGGTGAAAAAGTGGTAAACTTCCACAAAAAATGTCTATGAACTATGTAGGATACATGATATTGGATATGGAACCATTCCATCAATACATAATCCCATTACGATATTTGTAGCACAACATCCAAAATCAATAAATTGATTATCAAATATCTTTTGATTAGGTAAATTAGTAGGGTGACATTAGTTATAGTCAATGATCCTCTTATCTGAATGACATATTCACCATTCAATATCAATTGATTTTGAAAATATATTCTTCAAACAAAAAATAATTGGAATGTCCCAAGTTGAGTTAAAATGTGAACTGATTCTGGAACCTAATAATGAATCAATGTTGTATTATCATATTTATAAAAAGGAATTGTTATATATAATTATTTGAATGTAGAAAATTGATTTTTCATATGGTTTGATTCCAATATCTATGAATTAATCTGAGTTGTATTTTTAATCAAACTTATATAGTGATTTACTAACTGCCGAACATTTTGATTAATATTCATATTCCTTCCTCTTAAACCCACAATAACTGTAGAAATATGTTATATTTTCATACCCAAATATCATAGAAAATAATATTGTCTCTACCTGAGAAATGGAATTAAAATCCTAATTACTTCTAAAAGTTACTCTTTTAAAATATCAAGTATGTTAGAGAATCTTTTATCACTCTACAAATTTCTCTATTTCAAATATTAATATCAAAAATTCTAAGAACACTGTATATTTACAATATAATTAGAATAAGGGTTTCTAAGAATCTCTATACAATAGTTTACACATTTATTTTTTCTCTATAATTTCAACACGTAAATCCTAAATTAATTCTTTAATATAACCCACTACATCATTATGAATATTATAATCAATATTAGATGTTCAATTTTTAAATTATTCACTATGTCATATCAAAAGATTATAATTAAAGGTAAATCCATAGAAAATGAGATAATACATGATTTTTATGGATTTTAACTTTCACATATTTGAACACATAAAAAATTGACATAATATCAAATCTATTTTTTAATGATTTGGTCTTTAAAATTCCAATAAATTGTTAATTCATTTTTCATAATCACTTTTGGTTATTCATAAATATACACATATAAGATCCATTAAATACCTGATATCGAAATATAATCAGTGATTATTTTAAAACGTATAAACATTTAAAAATATAAATAAATACAGATACATAATTATAGGAAAATAAAATAATTTTATATAAGGAAAGAAAAATTAATGAATATTAGTAATAAAATTAAAACTTCCCATCTAAAGGTATATATTTTTTGTGAAGTGTTTCATGCCAATAATATAAAAAAAATATAATTAAAAATGATAAATATTATAGCAAATAATTGAAATTGATATATACAGACACATATAAATATTTATATATCAGTGTCGGTAATTTTATTTTGATAATTTCATTAAATAGAAAATTTATCATAATAATAAAACATTTATAACAACATTTATAATTTAAAATCACCTACATAACAATATTTGAAATAATAACTCATAATTATAACTAAATGACATTTTATTTATCATCAAAAATTAAGAAAATTAATTACCAAATTCAATGTTCATGAATTAAAATTGATCCAAATTTTTAATTTTATCCCTCGAATTATTAGAAAGAATAAAAACTGAAATATCATACATTTATGGTTTGTATAAAAAAATAAAATATAATAATGAAATACAATAAAACTATTGTTGGTGGTCTGATGAAAAAAAGGTTTTCAAAGACAAAATAGTTCCTTGGATGGTGAATCAAACATTGAAGCTGGAGAATTGTGAAAAATGATCATGAAATGTTAAAAATTATTGATGATACTCAAGGAAAATGGCCTCTGAGGAGTAGTGGGTTTTTTGGAGTCCTCACAAGTCATGACAAATAGTCTTTCACTAATTAAAAAATGATGGATTTTTAATCTAAATTTTTAATCATTATGGAATCAGTTTTTAATGAAACCAATGCCAATAATTAATTTTTTTTAAAATCTTATTGAGTCACATTTTTTTAGATTCATACGCCATATTTCCAATTGGTGGTTATTTTTTGTCTGTTTTTTCAAAAAAGGAAACAATAAAAATAAATATAAATCATATTTGGTGTCAGTATTTTGTCCAAAAAACAATACCAAAAATTTTCTGTAATCATGTATTGCATCATTTTATTGATAAATAATGTCCTTGTTTTGACATCGAATCTAATATTTCCACTAGTGGTTATTTCTGATCAAGAGGTTGATTTGATTATTGACATAGTATATGATGTTAAGACAATATCTTAAACCCCTTATTGAATGGAAATAGGAGAAATTTAGAATTTAAAAGTCAATTACATGCGTTTTTAGATAAATATTTCACCCTACTAAGAACAACACCATGGGGAGCTCTATTCTTATTTTTCTAAATATAATGTGATTCAATGAGACTTTTCAATGATTATAGATCCTTTAATAACATAAATGTTATGAAATAATATTTTTTTACCCATATTTATGATTTTTTTTGTTAATATTAAGGGATAAAATTATTTTTCATAGGTTGACATGAGGTCAAGGCACCAACTGTTGAATGTGAATGAAGAGGAAATTCCAAATACAACATTTCATCCTATATATGGGAATTATGAAGTTGTAGTTATGTGATTTGGTTTATCTAATGAATTTACATTATTCATTAATATTATTAATAAAATAATTAATTAGTTTCTGGGTATTTTTTTGGAAGTGTTAATTGAAGTCATTTTGGAATATTCAAGAAGGAAGGAGGCTCATGAAAGACATTTAGGGGTTGTTTTGAAGTCACTGAAAACTTTATAGTAAATTAATCATTTTTCAATTTTCATCACAGAAAATTTCATTCATTTTTTACCTTGAATATATATATTGAATAATATTTGATCCTACGAAGAACAATTTTGGTGATTAATTTCCATGAACCACAAATATAAATGAGATTTGTAGGATACCCTATTGAACATTATATTACCAGTTATTTGTTAAAAAATTACACATATAACTATCTCATTCAATAAGTTAAATATAATGGGCATTAATTTCATCTAGAAAAAATAATTAGGTGTTTTTTTCTGAAATTAAAAATAAAATGGGTGAATGATAGAGTTTTGGTACTTCCATTCAGAAATGGTGAATTGCCCATCCTTAGTGATTCTATATTTAAATGGCTTTGTTTTTTCCTAATGTAGGATGATTAGAAAATATCTTATGCTTCAAATAATTTTAAACCTCATGATTTAAATAACCCTCACATTATTTGGAATTAAAAACTTTTGTTTTGTTAAAATTTTGTTGAATCAGTTTTATAGAGTAAAATTTGAAATATATTCTCATCATAAATGTTGGGATTATATATTGAATCAAAAATAATTGAACATGAGACATAGAATATAGATATAAATAATAAAGTATAATTGTTACACAATTCATTAGGATAATAAAAATGAACATTATGTAGATGATTCCTATATTTAGAAAAAATAATGCCACATCAGCCATGTTATGTTTGATACACAACCCCTACTTTAATGATTTGATGCATTTAGTATTTCTAGTTGTTGGATCAATAAACATTTATATTTAATTTTCATTTTTTATTTAACCTTCTATATTATATATAACGTAGCAATCATAGAAGAAAGACTATGACTTATAGATCAATGTATAATTGGTTAAAAACGGTATGTTTCTTGAATTAAGTATTGATAATGATTTTTTAGAGATTTTGGAAAAGATTATGTGTGTGTTTTGATTACCAATTGAGCTAAGAGTTGCGCGATAAATATCATATTACCTTTTATTACATTCATTACGGAATCACTAAGATGTTCAATGACATTAGAGAGTATTACTTTTGGTATTGAATGAAAATGTATAATATTTTCTTTACCATGAGATATTTGAATTGTTAATTTGTTAAAGCCGAATGTCAGTTATAGAAGGGGATAATTCATTCTTTTCTATTTATACAGTGTAATTGAAAAAAAATTCATGTATTTTCCATGGTGATTACATAATATATATATATATATATAGTTTCCAATGTGATATGTGTTGTTATTTATTTACTGACCATATATACAAATTTTTAATGTATCCAAGAAACTCTATCTCTAGATCATATTTTATGGTTTTATCATAAATATACAATCATGTAACATAAATTTATTATCTATATTGTATATAAGTATGACCCCATGATGACTTATAACTTTTTGAGAGTCCATCAGAAATAATTGGGAACAAAAATAAATTTTAGTCAAACCTTTCTCCCTCAGTTAGATGGGGCGTCAGAATTAATAATTCAAATGTTGGAGGATATACTACATGATATTTCTATGGAATTTAATGTTTTTTGTGAAAGAATATTTATTCAGTTTAATTTTATTTTAATAATAGTTTTATTCCATTATATTGATGGCACAATTGGAGGCATTATATGGAAAGTCGGGTTAAACACCGGTATTTTTGGTTAAAGTGGTGAAAGGAAGTTAACAGGACGAGAATTGGTGTAGGAACAATTAATCGAAGTTTAGTTTATTCTTTGAATCATGGGGATAGTTCAAACAAGGAATAAAAGTTATGCAGAAAATTGGATGAATGATTTTTTATTCATGGTAGGAGGTAATGTATTTCACAATATATGTCCATGAAAATGTCTACTGCATTTTGGTATGAAGGGGAAGATGAATCCCCGATTTATTATACCCTATGAAATCAAGGAGAATATTGTGTTAGTTGCCTTTAAAGTGGATTTACTTTCAATTTTAACATAGGTACATAATGTATTTCATGTTACCATGTTAAAAAAATATGTTCCAGATTCATATCATGTTGAAAGACCTAATGTGGATTAGTTAGAAGTGAATATTTATTTTATGGAATATCCAATTTAGATTATTGACCACATAGAGTATGTGTTGAGAAAAAATATGACTTATTATGATATGGTTTGATAAAAAAATCCTATAGTTTAATTTGAACCATTGTAATTATAAAATCCTTTGAGGTAACGATATCCCCACTAATTGAATAAATGAATAAAATTTTGAAGAAAAAATTCAAAAAAGGGGGTTGAATGTAACAACACATGTAATGAAACAATAAGTAGTTATTAATATAGTTGTATAATATTTTTATTAAAAATTAAATTGGATTCTATGTTCAATAGAATCAACGATAAATCAAATTTTACACCAAAAAATATATTTCTATAAAAATATGTTTTATAACATTTTGATGGATCTCTTATTTTAAAACTAAACATAGAACTTTTTATTAATTACATATAGATGAATAAATTTCATATTTTAAAGAATAATAATAACATTTACTTTGAATTTTGTTTTGTATTTGTCTGGTATGTTTTTTATTTTTATGAATAATGAAAAAATACAACATTTTAATTGGGATGTTATTTTACATATAATTTGTATATTTTTTGATATTATATTTCAGATTTATTTTAAATTAAATATATTTTAATAATACATCAATAAATAAAATTAGGAAATTGGATTCAAATTTATATTGAAATTAGATATAAAAAAGCTTTTGAACTTTTGATCATTTTTACATTAAAGACACATTGTTTCGTTCGGTCTGCGTGGTTAATATTTTTTTAATTTTTGAGACATAGGTTTTTTTAATTTTGAAACACTGATTCTATATTTGGAATAATAAGTTAAAAATTTATTTAATTGGACTCTTTTATTTTTGGACATTATAAATAGTCTACTTATTATTATTAAAACGGTTAAGCTTAAATTGGCTAATTAAAATTAAACATAGTATTATTAATATTATAAATTTACCCAAACACACTTCCTAACATCATTAGATAAGTTACTGTCAACCATTATCATATTTTAATTGAAATTATAACCTTTGTAAACCTAATTTATTAGAGTATGAAATTTTTAATATTTTATTTAATGAAAAGTCAATGATGTCACACTCATCTTTTTAATAACTATTACAATTTTAAAATTTGGTTATTTAGAATATAACTTACACTATAAATAATATTTTGAAATATAAAATTATAATCTTCAACATTTTATTTTATATTTAATTTATAGGTAAAAAATAATTATAGTAATGAATTATACATTGATGATGCAATATTAGTAACATTTATTGAAATATCATGAAAAACATTAAAATATCAAAATAAATCAAATATCTTATAATTATATTAATCCATGAATTTTATAGATACATTTTTTTGGTTAGTGATTTTTTATAAGTATTTTTTCAAATTTAAATTTTTTGTGTTATTTATGAACAATTTAAAATAATGAATAATGTCACAAATGAAATTAAAAATATTATAAAATAAATAATGTTTTATTAAATGATATAAAATTTATAATCATCTAAAATTAATCCAAATTATTTTAATAAGACAAAAAATTTCAAAATGACCCATTTATTTTTCATTTTTCATTTTATTTTTATTATATTACCCCTCAAATTTTAACTTATATTATATCACGATAAAAGGTAAATGGGGTAAATTAGGGATATGTCAAGGAGATAAAGAATAATTAAATAATAAAAACTATTATAATTATCATTGGAAGATTTTATTGTTACTCATATTCATAAAACATTTGAAATAAATTATTTTTTATACATTTTGAATATAATATTAATTTATATTAATTTAATATTTTGAATAATTCCATGAGTGTCCCTCGTTGATCTTATAAAAGTTCAATTATTCGTATCATTGAACCATATATTAAAACCTATTTATTTATTCTTATATATATCCAAATAACATCCTAGAATCACTCTTAACATTCAATAGATCATATTTTAGTCAAAATACTACCGTTAGTGGTCTTATAGTGTTAAGAAAAAATGATTTTCTAAAGAATAGGCATTGCTTTAATCGAATAAATTTGTTTTATTTCTTATTCTACATCCATTAAATATTCGTCAAAAATGATGAAACAATAAATCCATTGTCATAAATATAATGATATTTAAATATTGTTAATATATTCACCGTAACCATAACCACTACCCTCAAATGGGAAAAATGTTATTGTTCATGCATCCGACGATCTACCACTTGTCCAACTAATGAAATTAATTTTCCATCATAGTTACTCAAGACAAATTATAATGATATTATTTAATTTTATATATTATATTAATAAAATATATATCCTTATTAAATTATAATATTTCATTATTTTGTTACCATTCCCTTAATATAATAATAATAGTGTCATTTGTGCGTTTGTGTGAAGAATCGCCCCACAAAGTGATATAATTTATTTTTCATCACCACATCACTTGGATGATATTTATAAGTATATTTAAATTATTAAAATCATATTAATGATATTATCAAAAAAATTATATGGTTATAAAAAGACATACCTTCCTACTGTAATGATCTTTGAAAAATGAAAACGTTACTAATGAAAACATACAATATACCATCTCCAAGATTATAAAATTGTTCATTTTTGAGAAAAATATTTATTGGATTGAAATAAAAGTATATTTGATATATAAAAATGATAGTAATTCCAGTAATATTATCCTTTATATGATGTAATAATTACCACTTAGACTATAGGCATCATATCAATGTCATTTCAGACACATGTATCAAATATAATAGAAAAGTCCAATGTGAAAATAAATAATTAAGTAATTGTAAGAACAAGATAAAAATTAATATGAAATGAATAATTAAAATTTATAATTTACTCATGTAGGTAAATAATTAACCTATGAATAATTTTTCGGATGTTAGAAATTGTCCGTGATGAGTCGGAGACAAGGTACAGGACATTTTTTTTAAAACACCTCTTTAAAAAAATACCGTTTTAACAATTTTTACAAAATAAAAAAGCAATAATTTTTTAGATTATACATAATGAACATAGTTTCCCATAGTCATGTATCGTTAATTTTCAAATACATTTTTTATAAGATTACAATTTTATATTAGAATAATTTGTTTTCACTTATGATTGTGTGACATTTAAAAAATTTAAAGTTATTTCTAAGTGAAAATGTTTCTTTATTTTTTGAATGATTTATGTTTTATGCTAATGTTATGGTAATTGATAATTTTTTATGAGTACATGTGGTTCTATTATAATCCATGGGACGGTGAACCCGTTATAGCTTTCCAATGCACTGTATAATGAGAGGGAGTTCAATGGTAGGGTTTCTAATAAGATATTAAGGGTATATACTTCTATGGTAATTATAAATTTAAATATGAAGGTTACTCCATTTATAGATGAGATATATAATTTAAATATAATAGTGATATGGAAATTATTCCAAAAGTTACATTTATTATTTTTGTTTTATATAGAGTTTTATAAGAAATATGTGCTTTTATGATGTAAGTGTAGTGAACCATCCCCAGATACCCAGAGTTGGTGTCTTCTATCAATTTCATTGGCCTGATTATAATGAATAGATACCTGAAGGAATGATTAGTTTTTTAGTCTTGAAAAAATATATATATAAATGAAAATTTCATTAAAAAGGGATATAGTAATACAACATAATTTTTACTTCGATATAAATAAACATCATTGATGATAACTCTAATACGTATTCTATATTCATCCATATTTTCATAGTACGCTTCATGAATTCTAGTGGAAAGAAAGATAATATGTGTGATCACAAATGATCATTAAGGGAAAAATATTGAATAAGAAATAATTAATCAATTAGAATAGTCCACATGGAATGGTAAATAACTGAAAATACATATCACTAAAATAACCTGATAAGGAAAAATAAATATGGGAAGGTATGATACTAAATCACATTCCATTAATAAATGAAATAAAATAAAATAAAATGTATCCCTATGCATGTTAATGAAAATATCATGGATGAATAATAACTAAAACTAATATGAAATAAAGGATTAATTATTTAACGCCATATTTCCTATGTACATGGAACTAGTATCCTCATGAGGATACTAATGCATCATGTGGAATTCATTCAACAACACCCAACTTGTCGGGATTTACCTAAACAATCTCCTAACCATATATTTCAAGTCCAAAGAATTAATCATATTGAATAATAAATTAAACAATAAGACATATTGAATATCCATATTGATTCAAGAATATGTATTTTCTAATACTACATCATTTAATCAAATAATTGTCAAAGTTAACACCATTTTTCAAATAGAATATGGTTTAGGCAATAGTAATATACATGATAAATGATATGGATAATTAATAGAAATTAAAGGCTCAATGATTATATGAAATTGAAAATTTCAAGGTGACATTAAAAATGAATCAAGCAAGTGAGTTTTAATACTATCCTCAGACAAATAAATCAAAAACTATCCAGAGGAAGAATAAATATTATATCAACACAACGAATCTAAGTTGAGTAAAATATAGGGTTATCATCGTTGATGAAATAAAAGAATATATTTTAAATATTCTTGAGGAGAATATCATTTTATTTATAAAAAAGATTTGAAAAAACATTTCATTGAAAATAAAAATCTATGAAATTCTAAATATAAATATTTTTAACTTGAGAAAGAGTCATCAATGAAATGACAGTGGGCAAATCTGTACATGTCACATGATGTATAAATAATATTCCTTTTGTATAGTATAAGTGTAGAGTATGCCTTGTTTGTAAAGAAACAAGAATATTTATTCTAAGACATTGGTAAAAGATAAAAAGTTTAAATTTTGTTTTAAATATTATTGTGTAATGGAATAATATTCTTATAAACCAGTCCTAGGAAACATGGTTTTGAATATATTTTTGACCGTAGATATGGTATTTTTGGGCTTTATAGTAATAATTTCATAACAATCATATGTACCAAAGAGTTGAAAATGGTACCGACACATGATTTTATCAAGAAAAAATAGAGGGTATGGAAACACATGATTTTTCCTGATATATGTATCATAAGTTTTCATCCAAGGAAGTAGAAGCATAAACATTCTATTAAAAGCAATGAGATTGTATTAATAAATACTTATACCATAGTAACTGTGATCATACTCTCCATTTAAGAATGGGAAATTAAATGAATAATATAATATAAAAAAATTATTTAGTATATATCATGTAAAATGTAAAAAATTTCACCTCAAAAACGAATTTTGGGGCATAATAAAACATGAGATCAAAAAGGAAATTTAAGAAAAAACATTTTACCAATTTGGTATATTTTGAATCTTAGACCCCATGAATGAAGGATCAGTAAATGGACATTTTAGTACCCTAAAACTTATCTATAATACATTTATAATACAATCATTTTATTAAACAAACATCTAAAAAAGGAAAGAGTAGTGAATATAACATGTATCTCACTTAAATTAAAAGTAAGATGTAATCCCCTTACCGTATGTTTCCTTATTTGTGAACGTCCATTAAAACACTTTATAAATAATTTATGTTAATTTCATACGTTATTAATAACCTTTTTAATATTTATAATTACTTTTATTTAACTTATAAAAATTTTGTTTACAATACTTAAACAATTACGTTTACAACATGAGTTTTTAACCAAATTCATTGTATGTGTCGAAACAATTATTGTTGGTCCAATGTGGTCAAAGGGGAAATTAAATAAAATATCTAGAATAATAACCATGAAATAATCATCTAATTTTTAATTAAATTTTAAATTTAATATCAATCATTATATTTGGGTAAGAAAATTACCCAACATTACAATCATGGAGACTGTTGACCATATGTACGCATGAGTAACATTCCAATTTTTAAATTATCATTGTGGAACATTGGATAATTAACTAAAATAATTACATATTGATAATTATATAATAAATTCTATATTATATAATAGTATATACATATATATATATATTTCTATGATATAAAAGGAATCACATCATGTCGAGGAGGTGGTAGTCCACAAATCCACGAATAAAGTTATCTATTTTAAAGTGTGTGAAATGGTTAAAAAGGAGATGATATATATATATATATAGAATTATACGTATTTAAAAAAATAAATTAATGATATTTTTTATTTCAGTTATGTTTAATTAATAATTTTCATTTATACATTCCATTTATCGTGTGAATGAATCACATCACTTAGAGGGGGTGGTAGTCCAGACTTTATCAAACAATGTCATCATAAAATAAAAAGTACTAAATTTATTTATTATAAAAATAAATAAAAATTAAGATATATTAAATATAATGTTTAACATATTTAATCATATTTACAATAATAATGGCCACCATGAGAGGTGGTAGTGGAAATTTGAATAATCATCGTTTCGTGAGGGAGTATTTCACCGTACAAAGAAACTGTATGTATGTTTCCCATTATATGTAGGTGTGTATAAGTGTATTTATAACCCTTAGTATAAGAAATAATAATATATTTAGGATTATATTCTTGATATGTAATCATACAATAAGAAGAGTATATTGAGGAAAAATTTAAATGAAACCAAAAAGCATGAGAGAAGGCATTACCTCTTAACAGGGTAACTTCTCTTGGTTAATACACAAAGGCTTACTTTAGAAAAATTTGGGCACTAAAATAGGTTTCAAGGATTTGTTTAGAAAATTTTTTAAGATATTTTGTTTTATATGTTCCAAAATAATGTGGTTTGAGAAGTGTGAGGAATGGGGAGAGGTAGTTTCCTTTTATAGGTAAGGTAAATGACTCACTTTGAATTTTTTGAAACACGTTTGTTGTGCACAAGTCCCTAAATTAAAAAATTCATAACCAGAAATAAAATCTCAATAATGGAGGATTAATGGCCTATATATGGCCATAAAATAGGTTTTTGACAAGTGGATAGGTCATTGGGAACTTAAATTGATGGCTTGGTCCTTTATTAATCTTACTTTTTCATAGTAATGTAATTTTTTAAATCACATTCATAATATTTTTGGTCAAAAGTAGTGTTTGTATTATTATAAATTATAAATTATTTTGATTCCAAATATTGAGTCACTTTTTACGTATTTCAATCATAGAAGTGGAACAAATTAAATTAAATATAATCCCGTAGATGGAATGATAATGAGGGGCTTTAAAGTAAAAACATCTGAATGTTGGATATGTTTTTATAGACAATTTCAATGATAAATTTATTAAAATGACCTCAATTAAATTAATAAATAAATATATTTTCTAATTAATCATTATAATAAATTAAATTTAAAATTTAATATTTTTAATAAATTACATTAAAAGTAGCTATGAAATAAAATTTAGTGTTTTTAACTATTCGTTAAAAAATGAAATGACTAAGAAAAATAACAATATTTCACAATTACCTAGTCATTAGGTTTTTATTAAAATATGAATTTTATTTTGTCTTATTAAATCAATTATGGTTTCAAATTTAATATATAATTTAAAGACTCGGAAATTTCAAGAAAAATTTTTTTCTTAATTTTCTTTGGAATTTTACAAGAACACAGTTTCTGACGGCGCCTGATTCCGAGGCCCGGTGTGCCCGGAATTAATTTCCGATGATTGGCTCGGGTACGTTCAGTGAACGAGCGAGCAGGAATTTCTATCTTTTGAACCGGTACTCGGAATTGAAATCCAATGGAACCGATGAACTCGCAACGCCGGTAATCGCTTAAGGGAACCTTTACCGTAGTTGCGTTTGTGCGGGAGAAGAAGTTTTTTTTGGGGATTAATTAAAAAAAAGTGAATAAAATTGTTAATAAATTTTATTTCTTTTTCAAGGTGGTTAGTTTCTCCCATGGGAAGTGGGTGGTGGGGCCCACATCCACCCAACTTCCCATGTGTGGATAATTAAAAGGGTGGGGCCCACACGAACCCCCTACCTTTTCAATTTTTCCCTAACTCCCTAACCCCTATTAACCCCTCACTTTCCTAACTCCCCCTTTAACTCACCTTCATTAAAATTTGACAAATTGTTGTAATTAATTTGGGGAGTTACATGTAAGTTTTTGAAATTAAAACAATTGAATTTCAAATTCTTTGTTGTGTTAATAAAATAAGTTTAGAACTTATTTTATTGAGGGTTGGTGTTGGGTTGTTGCAGAGCTTTTTGGAGAAAAACCTAAGGAACACCTTCTTCCTCGACGACGAACACGTAGAACACCGTTCTTCAATGAAGAACTTCTCCACCGAAGAACACAGTTCTTCTGTGATGCCGTATCCGCGATGCGACGTTCTTCTTCCACATCATCTCTTCCGTGACGGTTTTCCGCGACAAAATCGCCGTCAACGACTTCGAATCATCGCTTCGCGATGTCGATGTTCTTTCCTCGCGACGCCCGACCTCCGCGACGCTCGTCTTCCGCAGGTCATTGACGAACACCGTTCCTGAACCAAGGTAGGGGAATTTATTTTGGTGTTCTCTTATCTTTTGAGAATGGAACGACGAGCGCGGACCAACCAATTCCAGGTTGATCCGCGAATCGTTCGTTCATGCGGATTTATGTTGAAGTTTATTATTTAATTATTTCGTTCGTGAATTATACCTTGTCATCCTTCGTGATTTTACAACTAGTTGTTATCGATTAACGAGAGGGGGCCGGACCGCACAAACACGGCCGACCCTCCTCCATTATTGATATTGTTTCTAATATGGATGGAACGGAATGATGTGGTGCCGTCGCACCACGCAAGAATCGCTCGGAATGTTTTACGCGACACCGTCACGCCACGCCGAGAAGTTGAACAAGAACGCTACACCGTCGCGCCGCGTCGATGGCTCCAGGGCCGGAGCGGAGCCACGGTGAAGGGGTGCGGCGCCGGCACGCCGTGCCGGAGAACCATGAAGACGGCACATTTCTTTTTGACATGCGTATTGACGGGTGATGATGAAGAAGGTCGTCGGGGTGTTTGAATCCCTTCGCAGTGAAGGTGGGGTCCCGGGGGGACCATAGGCGAAGAAAGCAGAAGGAACAGACCACCGGAGCACGTCCAGTGGTCCGCGGAAGGCGGCGGCAGCGCGCCACCGGATGGGAGGCGGTCGATGAACCGCCGGCCTCAATTAGCGGCGAAGGGCAGGGGAGCCGCGCACCCCACCCGCGGTGTCTGCTCGGCCGCGCTGGTCGAGCCGCGACCGGCTGGTCGGGCCGGACCGAGCCGGACCGAGCCTGGCCGGGCCGGGTCGGCCAGGGCCCAGACCCCCGTTTTCGGACCTCTTTCGGTCAAAAGCCTGTAACATCATCTATGGGCATCCAAACGACTCACCGTCAGCGGCAACATGCTCCTTGGATCGAGAAGGTCGTTTCCGTATATCGCACTCAAAGTTTCGGATTACTTTGGGTTCGGCCCGGTTGGTTTGGATACGAAACCAACCGGGCCCTCGGAGCGGAAACGCTTATATCTTGAGCTCCGGACGTCCGATTGACGTTTCGTCGACTTTGTTGGATTCCTCTAAGTGATACAGATCTTTTGGCTTACTATGCTCGAGGTTTGGATGCCGTCGGAGTGCGGCCGGGTTGGTTCGCTCACGAAACCAACCGGGCCCCTGGAACGAGAAAGCCAATAACTAACAGACCGGGAGTCCGATTGTCGCGTTGTCTATTTCGTTGAATTCCTATTGTTGAGATGGAACATTTGGCATAATTCACACGAGTTTTGGATATAGTTGGTAGTGGCCGGGTTGGATCGCACCAGAAATCCAACCGGGGCCCTGGAACGGAAAAGCTGATACCTTTCAGACAGGACGTCTGTTTGACGAACCGTCAGTGGCGTTGTTGATCACGTTGAGAAACGGTCCCTATGAGTATACCATATGAGAGTTCGGGGTACAGTTGAGATACGGCCGGGTTGGTTCGCTCACGAAACCAACCGGGCCCCTGGGACGAAAAGGCTAATAACTCACAGACCGAGCGTCTGATTGATGCGCCGTCTGTTACGTTGATACCCATATGACGAGGTGGTCCTTTGAGATAATTCTTCATGGGACATTGAGATACTTGGAGTATCTACCTGTAGCTCATGGAGTGGACCCTCCCAGAGACGAGCGTGCGGAGTATGGAGACCGTGTAGCTGACTGAGACCTGACGACTGCTTGACCGACTCGACTTGGAGTGAGTTGACTTGCCCAGTGGACGGAGCACTACTTTCTGAGGTGCAGACCCAAGGCGAACGGAGCACTACCTATGTGACTGTGCAGACCCGTTGTACTCGTCCGGAGAGTACCTTAGCAGGCTACTAGGGGGTGTGCACTACTGTGTTTGGGTGACATACCTCAGTGGGAAGCACTACTGTGTCTGGGTGGCTGACCCGCGGTACTCGACATGAGGAGTACCTCAGCAGTCTTAGGTTAGTGATTATTACCTCGGAGTCGTGACAGGACCACTGTACACTCCAGAGATGGAGCTCTTCAGCAGTTACATTTTCGATAATGAAAATCCTGGTTTGAGCTGAGACTTTTGACCTTTGTGTTTACCTCATGATTCAGATGGGTCACTTGATAACTTAGGTATATGTATGGGCATATACCTGGGTAGTGGTTATCCGTTGATTTCATGATCCTTGTGTTTCCTCATGATTGAGATGGATTACTTGATAACTTAGGTATATGTATGGGCATATACCTATGTAGAGGTTATCTATTGAGATCTTCTTTGTGGTTATCCTTGTTGGTTTTAGTGAGACCGTGAGGGTCTCGGGGTCCCTACTGAGTATCGTTATACTCACCCCTGCATCGGCTATGCCTGCACCTCGTTGAGTTGGTTGTAGATGATGGGCAGTGCTGACGGAGGCCGAGTGTTCAAGGACAGGACGATACCCAGAGGTGGACTACATGACGAGACGACACGCGGAGGAGGATGACGGCCGAGAGCGTTGAGGAGGATATCTGTACCTACCCTTCAGGTAGGATCCGTGGTGGACGACCAGGAGCTGTGCCATCTGTACCTACCCTTAAAGTAGGATCCGAGGAGGATGACCCAGGAGATGTTTCCTTTCTTCTAGCTGTTGTCTTTTTCTATTGTACTTTGTTCAGTTGTAGTTGTACTTTCATTTGGGTTTGTATTCTGACCCACTTACCTTTCAGCACTTCTCTTTGAACTTTGTTTTACTTCCGCTTGTACTATGTGGTGTTTTGTTTACTTTTATAAAGGCAATGCCTTCCCAGTTATCTGGATTTACACCTTTGGTTATAGTCGCCAGCCCCTGGCCTATGGAAGGCGGGATTGGGGTAGTCACGGCACGGGACCCGAGGACAGGTCGTGACAAATAGGTATCAGAGGAGTCGGTTCTACCACAGAACTTATAACTATGATATTTTATTTCTATGAAGAAATAGTGTTAAGAGTACCGAGTGTGGTTTTCAGTTCAGGGAGTCCATTGTTGGTGCGGGTGGCCGACATATCCATACACCAGGACCCTGACAATTGATTGCCGACTTTGTGCGCGAAAACACTGATTGCGTGTGTGTTTTCAAAGGTTTTCCCTTAAAACAGCTCAAACCAGGTCAGCTCACCAGGTACATTCATTTGACCGTGTCACGTTGTTTCTTTCAGGATGCCTTTTCTCGGATGACCAGCTAGAGGCCAGAGGGATGTGCGTACTGACAGTCTGTCGAGCGATGAGGCTTCGGTACAGGGCCTTTTCCCAGTTGAGGCACCAGCGGTACTACTACCCATTGGTCCACCGATGCCACCAGCCCCCGCAGCAGAGGGTGCACGTTGCTTGAGCGCCCTGCATGAGTTCCAGCACTAGAGGCCACCCAGGTTCCGGGGAGAGACGGACCCAAAGGCGGATGAGGTTTGGCTGGAGGCTATGGTGAGAGTCTTCAGGCTAGTGGGGACGCTGGCAGACTTCATGGTGATCTTTGCTGCCGGCCTCCTTCAGGCAGCAGCAGGCAGGTGGTGGAGCCACTTGTTCCAGTTTTGCGACGGGATGACCTTCTCATGGGAAGACCTCTAGACTTTCTTCAGGGTGGAGTTTGTGCCAGTATATCTACACCCCGAGCGTGTAAATGAGCTTCCACCTTTGCCGCGTGTTTTCGATCAGTAGCCGAGTCATTTGTGGGTAGTAGACAGATGATGAAGAGGTCCAGGAAGACCAGACTAGTAGTTGCACAATCTCGGGTTTTAGGACCGGTGGTGTGGGGCACCCAGGCTGGGAATAGAGCTCGGCGTGCCAGAAGCAGGTTGTGTTACTCATGAGGCGGAAAGGGTCACCTGGCACGTGACTGTCCGAATCCTTGTACGGTTGATCAGTGGGTGTTGGAGGAGCCACCGAGACAGAAACAGCGGCTGGTGCATGAGCAACAGCCGAGCAGTGGACAAGGCAGTAGAGCTCTGAGAGCAGGTGGACAGGAGAGGAACTAGTGGATACGTCCTTTGTACTTCTAGTTCAATGTTGCTTTTGTATTCATGTCTTTATACTATGAGCTGCAATAATAAAAGACACTTATCTTTTTTTGATTTCCTGTCCTTTTTGTTGGGTTGATATTGGGTGGTCCTTGTTAACACTGTTGACTTGACCCTCACTTTCGAGATTTCTACTGGAGGAGACCCAGTGACCTCACACTGATGCCAACAGTGTGACTTCACCCTTGGAGGCGAGAGTGACAATTGGATCTCTTGGTAGTTACGTCGAGGCCTTACGACATCATCCATGGAATGAATGCATCATTCATGTTGGGATTGACTGTATTAGGCAACAAATGTGGTTCATCTAGGGGATGAGACTGGATTTCTCTTATCGGCAAAGAAGAAATGATAGAAGCTCTTGTGAGACTAGAGAAGGTGCAGATCATCCAGGAGCGGATGAAGACTGCACAGTGCAGTAAGAAACAAGAAACCGGCTCCAGTCTTAGAGACTCGAGCGTGTTAAATGTTAAAGAAGAAGAATATTAAAGGAGCGATGAGTCTACAAAGCAGCAGACGTGGAGGCAGAGTTAGGAAAACAACACGAGGTGGTGTACATCATAACATGCTACAACCACCCTCCTTAGTTTTTCCTACCAGGCTCAGGGAGCTGGAGGGCGGAGGAAGAGTGTGGCTGCATACAGTAAAGGAGTGTGAACTAATGGCTCTAGAAATGATTCAAGGGACATTCTGTGTCCACTACTAGCTGCTATAGTAACGGACGTTGTTATGAATCATTCCTTGCTTTCACAAATCTTGTTCCAGACCTAGAGTTTCCAGTAAGCCTTGGACTTGACCCTCACGTCTGGAGATACCTTGGGAGGAGACTCGATAATCACACTTACGCCGATGGTGTGGTCAGACCCTCGAGGTGAGAGTTCCGGTTGGAATCTCTTGGTGGCAGCGTCGAGGCCTTACGACGTTAGTTTGAGTATGGAATGGGCAATAACTATTCATACTCAAATTGACGGTTTTAGGAAAACATCGGAATGGGTTTTTCGGGGTCGGCGAAAAGGAAACCCCAGGCAGCACAGGATAAACTCTTTCACAGGAGGGTGTGACCGATCACTCTTGAGTCGGTCAACCTTACCCTCGTAGTGGAAGTCGTTTCAAGTTCCAGTTATAATAGAAAATGGAGACCTCTAGAGTTCGAGGATGATGATCACGTCCTTATACGGGTCTCACCTCGATGAGGTTTATGGAGATGTGGCCAAGGCGGCAAGTTATCTCCGAGGTTCAGCGGACCTTCTTAGGTCCTCAGCTGGGTAGGCGAGGTGGTTTACCACTTGACCCATTCACCGCAGTTGCACCAGGTGCACGACGACTTCCATGTATCTCAACTAAGGAGATACGTGCTCGACCCTTTGCATATCATCGACCATGAGGAGCTGGACGATGGTGATGGCGTGTCTTTCTCGGAAGTTCCAGTGGGGATCGAGGATCGACAGGAGCAGATCCTACGAGGACGATTGATTCCTCATGTGGACTTTCTCTGGCAGTACGGGAACCTCCAAGTAAGCACATGGGAGCGGAAGGATCAGATGCGTGCTCTGTACTGCTTTTGTGAACCTAGTATGTGTTGATGCTTTACGGGGACGTAAAGCCCTGAGGTGGGAGTAATTTAAAGACTTGGAAATTTCAAGGAAATTTTTTTTTTCTTAATTTTCTTTGGAATTTTACAAGAATGTAGTTTCTAACGGTGCCTGCTTCCGAGGCCCGGTGTGCCCGGAATTAATTTCCGAAGTTTGGCTCGGGTACGTTCAGTGAACGAGCGAGCGGGAATTTCTATCTTTTGAACCGGTGCTCGGAATTGAAATCCAATGGCACCGATGAACTCGCAATGCCGGTAATCCCATAAGGGAACCTTTACCGTAGTTGCGTTTGTGTGGGAGAAGAAGTTTTTTTTGGGGATTAATTAAAAAAATTGAATAAAATTATTAATCAATTTTTTTTTTCAAGGTGGTTAGTTTCTCCCATGGGAAGTTGGTGGTGGGGCCCACATCCACCCAACTTCCCATGTGTGGATAATTGAAAGGGTGTGGACCACACGAACCCCCCACCTTTTCAATTTTTCCCTAACTCTCTAACCCCTCTTAACCCCTCACATTCTTAACTCCACCTTTAACTCACCTTCAATAAAATTTGACAACTTTTTGTAATTAATTTGGTGAGTTACATGTAAGTTTTTGAAATTCAAAAAATTGAATTTAAAATTCTTTGTTGTGTTAATTAAATAAGTTTTGAAATTATTTTATTGAGGGTTGGTGTTGGGTTGTTGGAGAGCTTTTTGGAGAAAAAGATAAGGAACACCTTCTTCCTCGACGAAGAACACGAAGAACACCTTTCTTCAAAGAAGAACTTCTCCGCCGAAGAACACAATTCTTCCGCGACGCCGTATCTGCGACGCGGCGTTCTTCTTCCGCGTCGTCTCTTCTGCGACAGTTTTCCGCGATGAAATCTCCATCAACGACATCAAATCATCGCTTCACGACGTCGACGTTCTTTCCCCGCGATGCCCGACCTCCGCGACGCTCGTCTTCCGCGGGTCGTTGACGAACACCGTTCCTGAACCGAGGTAAGGGAATTTATTTTGGTGTTCTCTTATCTTTTGATAAAGGAACGATGAGCGTGGACCAACCAATTCCAGGTTGATCCGTGGATCGTTCGTTCATGCAGATTGATGTTGAAGTTTATTATTTAATTATTTTGTTCATGAATTCTACCTTGTCATCCTTCGTGATTTTACAACCAGTTGTTATCGATTAATGAGAGGGGGCCAGACCGCACAAACACTGCCGACCCTCCTCCATTATTGATATTGTTTCTATTATAGATGGAATGGAATGGCGTGGTGCCGTCGCACCATGCGAGAATCGCTCGGCAAGTTTTACGCGACGCCGTCGTGCCACGCCGAGAAGTCGAACAAGAATGCGACGTCGTCGCGCCGTGTCGAAGGAAGTCGAAGGCGCCGCGGCCGGAGCGAAGCCACGTCGAAGGGGAATGGCGCCGGCACACCACGCCGGAGAACCACAAAGATGGCACGTTTTGTTTTGACATGCGGATTGACGGGCGTGATGAAGTAGGCCGTTGGGGTGTTTGAATCCCTTCACAGTGAAGGTGGGGTCCCGGGGGGACCATAGGTGAAGACGGCAGAAGGAACGGACCACCGGAGCGCGTCCGGTGGTCCGCGGAAGGCGGTGGCGGCGTGCCGCCGGAAGGGAGGCGGTCGATGAACATCCGACCTTAATAAGCGGCGAAGGGCGGGGGAGCCGCGCACCCCTCCCGTTGTGTCCGCTCGTCCGCGCTAGCCGAGCCGCGGCCGGCCGGTCGGGCCGGACCGAGCCGGGTCGGGCCTAGCCGGGCCGGACCCGGGTCAGGCCAAGCCGGGTCGGACCCGGTTCAGGCCGCGCGGGGTCGGACCTGGTTCAGGCCGAGCCGGGTCGGACCCGGGTCGGGACGACCCTGTTCGGGTCGACCCGGTTCGACCGACCCAGGGGGGGTCGGGCCGGGTCTGCCCGGGCCCAGACACCCGTTTTCGGACCACTTTCGGTCAAAAGCCCATAACTTGAGCTACAGGCCTCCAAACGACTCGCCGTCAGCGGCAACGCGATCCTTGGAGCGAGACAGTCGATTAGGTATATCGTAATCAAGGTTTCAGATTACTTTGTGTTTGGCCGTGTTGGTTCGGATACGAAACCAACTCGGCCCTTGGAGTGGAAACACTTATATCTTGAGCTCCGTACGTCCGATTGACGTGCTGTAGAATTTGTTGGATTCCTCTTAAGTGAGACAGATCTTTTGGATTACTCCGCTCGAGGTTTGGATGTCGTCAGAGTGCGGTCGGGTTGGTTCGCTCACGAAACCAATCGGGTCCCTGGAACGAGAAAACCAATAACTCACAGACCAGGCGTCCGATTGTCATGCCATCTGTTTCGTTGAATACATCTTGTTGAGACGGAACTTTTGGCGTACTTCGCCTGAGTTTTGGATACAGTTTGTAGTGGCCAGGTTGGATAGCACCTGAAATCCGACCGGGCCCCCTGGAATGGAAAAGCTGATACCTTTCAGACAGGACGTTCGTTTGACGAACCGTCAGCGGCGTTGTTGATCACGTTGAGAAACGGTCCCTATGAGTATACCCTATGAGAGTTCGGGGTACAGTTGAGATACGGCCGGGTTGGTTCGCTCACGAAACCAACTGGGCCCTTAGGACGAAAAGGCTAATAACTCACAGACCGGGTGTCTTATTGACGCGCCGTCTGTTGCGTTGAGACCCCTATGACGAGGCTGTCCTTTGAGATACTTCTTTGTGGGACTTTGAGATACTTGGAGTATCGACCTATAGCTTGTGGAGCAGACCCTCCCAAAGATGAGGGTGCGGAGTACGGAGACCGTGTAGCCGACTGAGACCTGACGACTGCTTGACCAACTCGACTTGGAGTGAGTCGACTAGCCCAGTGGACGGAGCACTACATTATGAGGTGCAGACCCATGGCGGACGGAGCACTACCTATGTGACAGTGCAGACCCGCGGTACTCGTCCGGAGAGTACCTCAGCAGGCTACTAGGGGGTGTGCACTACTGTGTTTGGGTGACATACCTTGGCGGGAAGCAAAACTGTGTCTGGGTGGCTGACCCGCGGTACTCGACAGGAGGAGTACCTCAGCAGTCTTAGGTTAGTGAGCAGTACCTCGGAGTCGTGACAGGACCACTGTACACTCCAGAGACGGAGCTCTTCAGCAGTTACGATTTCGATAATGAAAATCCTTGTTTGAGCTGAGGCATTTGACCTTTGTGTTTACCTCATGATTGAGATGGGTCACTTGATAACTTAGGTATATGTATGGGAATATACCTGGGTAGTGGTTATCCTTTGATTTCATGATCCTTGTGTTTCCTCATGATTGAGATGGGTTACTTGATAACATAGGTATATGTATGGGAATATACATAAGTAGATGTTATCTGTTGAGATGTTCTTTGTGGTTATCCTTGTTGGTTTTAGTGAGACCGTGAGGGTCTCGGGGTACCTACTAAGTATCGTTATACTCACCCCTGCACGGGCTATGCCCACACCTCGTTGTGTTGGTTGCAGACGACGGGCAGTGCTGACGGAGGCCGAGTGTTCGAGGACTGGACGGTACCCAGAGGTGGACTACATGACGATTCAGTACCCGGAGGTGGACTACACGACGAGACGACACACGGAGGAGGTTGATGGGTGAGAGCATTGAGGAGGCTATCTGTACCTACCCTTCAAGTAGGATCCGTGGTGGATGACCAGGAGCTGCGCCATCTGTACCTACCCTTCAGGTAGGATCCAGGGAGGATGACCCAGGAGCTGTTTCCTTTCTTCCAGCTGTTGTCTTTTTCTGTTGTACTTTGTTCAGTTGTAGTTGTACTTTCATTTGGGTTTGTATTCTGGCCCACTTACCTTTCAGCACTTCACTTTGTACTTAGTGTTTTACTTCCGCTTGTACTCTGTGGTGTTTTGTTTAATTTTATAATGGCAATGCCTTCCCAGTTATCGGGATTTACGCCTTTGGTTCTGGTCTCCAGCCCCTTGCCTATGGAAGGCGGGCTTGGGGTAGTCACGGCACGAGCCCCGAGGACGGGTCGTGACATATAAAATGGGTACTCCTTGAAAAGGCTGTAAAATTGCCTTTATAAAAAATACAGGTCTTTATGTGAAAAATTGGGCTTGTTATTATCTTATGAACGTAAAACCTAGTGGATGGATATATTTAATATTTTAATTAATATAAAGAATATATATTCCATTAAAATAATTAATTATATTTAATTAAATTAATTTATTAGGGTAAAACATCTTTGTGAGCAAAAAATGGTTCTATATAAAAACATTTTGTTTAGATGCAATTGGTTCCTATATTCATTTCTAATTAATTCTTAACCACTAAATTATTATTTTTCTTATTATGAACCATATATTTTCATAATTTAGTTAATAACATTAAATATTTATAGTTTTTATATTTTTATAATAATATTTTAATAATATATCATTATTTAGTAAAACACAGTCTTTTTAGTAAAGTATGATTATTTGGAAGGTCTCTCTTTCATTTAATGCCCACTAACTCAGTGTTTCATGTGTCGAACTATATAGAAAATATTTTAGATATATTTTATAACACAAATATATTATATTACTTTACACCATTTCTATTACATGTCATACATGCTATTGAATACAAGGTTCTTACTTTAGTTTTTATGTGAATCACAGTAAGGAAAAAAGATTATGTTCCATGGGTGAAAAGTATAAATGTGTTAAAATGATTTCACTTGTTTATAACTATTCATGGAATAACAAATTATTTCATATTTTTTATGACGCATATTAATCTTTTTGTTCTCAACCTAACTCTTAATATGTTTTCCATAGGGTAAAAAGTTGATTAAGAGAATAGATAAAGGCAAGTAGAATGATATGATTATTTTTTATGAAATAAAGATTAAGTTCTGTTATAAATATATTATTTTATTGAGAAACATGATTATATATTTGTAGTATACACAATATATGAATAGGGGAGGTTATATTTTAATTATGACATAATTCTTAAAAATTCTATGCCTAAAAAGATCAACGATGTGAAAGGAGTTATATTCATAACTATAACCCATGATTGTGTAATGCTTCAGGATGGTTCCTTATTGGTAATCCATGTCATTTTAGATTGAATGTAGTTTAATGGAATCCAGAATATTATATAGGTCACTATAATATAATTTAACCTCTTTCTAAAAAATTATAACTATTCATATAAAAAACAATGTATAATGAATTAAAACATTTCTTGGTGAAAATAGTATGTACTTAAACTAGATTAATGTTTCCTCTATTATAATGATATAATTAATGAAAAGTTAATAATAATTCACTGTTACCAATACATAATAATATAATTATGTTTATATATATTTATTAAATCCATCTCTATAACCCTCAAAATGAAGCCTTGATGAAAAATGAATCACTTCATCTTGTGGAGATGGAGTCCATATGTACAAATTAACAATGTATTCTTCTACTAAAGGAGTAAAATGGGGTATATAATGGGGTTTCAATCATCACAATGATAGTTTATTGTACTTACAACATTCAAGTTTTCATTTAAAAAGCTATATAATATATTTAGAGGTGGTCTAAGGATAAATATATTTGACAGTATTTGGATAAATGTTATACCACTTCTTGGAGAAATATCCTTTATCATACACCTTATGCTATCAAAGGATTGTATTTTGGAAATAACGTAAGCTCTAGGTCATGTGGTTTGTATCTTGGATAATAATAAGATCGTTTTTTGGAGTTTTATTTATTAGGAATTGTTAATAAGGATGTTAAGAGGTTTCCATTTATATGTGAGGGGAGGGGAACCCGTGTAATTACATTAAACTATAAAATATAATAATTTATTTTCATGTTGAAGTTGAGAAAAGTTGATAAATTTTAAAATTTTAATGATTTTGGGTCAGTGTAATTTTAAAAAATAAAATTGTTACCTGTATAGTTGAGTATTTAATCTTTATATATTTCTTTTAACCCTTCTCTAGGCAAGATGATGATTTCAACAATATTAATTTTATTACTAGTTTCTTTTTTACAAAGATACTATAAATGTAAAAGTAAAACAGTTGTAGATAATTATTGATTTTATAGACTTTATCCCATTCATTTTTCCAAATATAATATTGGTTGTAAATTAATTTCCTTTAATTAAATATTTTTTAATATAAGATACCATTGATTTTATTTTCATATTTTTTCCAGAGTTAAAATTTATATAAAAAATAAAAAATTTGAATTTGAATCATATATTTTGAAAATTTTATAATATTTTATAATTAATAAAAAAATTGAAAAAATAAATCATAATTTTATTAATTTTAATTTATTTAAAATCATTTATTTTTTATTAGTTGAGGAGACAATATTATTGAATTATAGAATAATTTATGCTGATTATTCATTTTAAAAAAATTATAAATAAAATAAAATAAGAATATAATTATTTTAGATCTGAAATAATTATATTTATGTGAAGATATCATCTTTTCAGATATTGGATACTAAAACAAATAGGGTGAAATTTTGTATTTTTTTGTTAAATAATATAAAATTATGGTCATTATCAATGGAACATGAAAATAAATTAGCCCAAACATGAGAGGATGATTATAAAACATAGGGATTAACCTACGCAGTGAAATAAATTAAATTTAATACTATATTGTTTGATGTATCTTATAGTTTTTAAAATGTTTACCCATTTTTCCCTTTTCATGGCGGAAAATAATAACCATATTTACTATTTAAAATGAATAAAAATAAATGGGGACAACTAAACAAATTGGTATCTTTTGATTTTATTTAATATTATTCCATTTTTAATGAATAAATTTCTAATAGTGGTAGAAATCCAATTTAAAATTAGAACATAAAACAAAGTGAAACCATTTTTTAGAAAATGTTTTTAAACATAAAAAAAAATTTAAAATTACCCCATTTCTGATAGAAATGAGTCTATGAATATGAAAATATATTATTGAATATATAATAATTAAATTTCATTAAAATATATAATAAATGTGAATAATTTATTTTATTATGATAAAAACACACTACAACGATAAAAAAAGCATTTTTCAAATATAAACAGTGATTTTAATGATTTAGATGTTTTATTAATTAATAAAAATGAAATCATTCTAGAAATGTATAAAAAATATTTTTTTTATAATATTTTTTCCTATTCATAAATATGATTCACTATGTGATAACTATCCCATAATAATTTTTTCAATTATATATCATAATTTTTTAAGCACTGTGTAGTGTATAATGAAAGCTAGAAAACAGAATTTATCTAAGGAGAAATAAAAAATATCAAGTTGATACATGATCCCCATCTCTTAAATATATATTAATATATTTTTATCTGATAGATTACTTAAAATCTATAAATCATGATTCAAAAACATTAAACATTACCATAATGGAAAAGAAATCCATGTATCTCAACTTCTGATTCTATCCTATATAAAATTTATTGAATTTGAGGATTGCAAATTTTTTAAAATTTTACTGATCTATTTGCCCATTTTTATAGAAAAAAATTCAAAACATTCATAATTAAATATTGAAATTGAGGAAGTATTATCTTTTAATTTGTTCATCAAAGTTTCTACTATTTTATAATTAAAATCTAAACATTTTTTAAAAATAAATGTTTTATAATAAATATATTGTTATTATAAATCACAGTTTTTAAAGGAATAAATTGGTTTGATGAATGAATGATTGAAATAACTAATTGATAAATATATGATTCATTTTGGAGTTTTTATTCCCAATAAAAATTTGTGTTTCACCATCAATTTTTTTTATAATATGGGACGTCATTGTTTTTGCTATTTCTAGATTAAAAAATTTGACCTCTTGTTCTATAAATATTATATTTAGTAAGATCTTATAAACCTCAACAGATCTCATAAAATAAGTGAGATAATGAAGCCCGAAACCCATAACCAATATAACATGGGTTAGACAATTACCCTGATGGATTTTCAAAAACGACAAATTGGAGGAACTTCCCTCTAAAAAGTACATGAATAATGAGATATGAGATTAAATATCCAAAACTGATCGCTCCAAAATATGTTAATGGATCCAAAAAAAACATGAAAACAATATAATAAAACACTAATGACATCAAAAATAGAAACTACTTGTAAAAAATATAATCATTGTATGTGAAGTTAAAGACCAATTATCTTCTAAAAACACTATGAGACAATAATGCCTATAATAATCACAGTCCTACTCCTAAAAACATTGAAATAGTTTATATATATGTACAGTGAGGGTAAAATGTATATATTTTATTATTTACTATAATTCCTATCTGGTAAAAAATAAATTAGGCATACTAAAGGATACAAAATAACAATTGAAACAAACTCATTTTCTAATCAGTTATGATACGTTTTTGGACTCATAGTTTCTCTATCACCATGTACCACATAAATGTAAAATATAGTATATGTGATAAAATATAATAGGTCACCTAATTAAAAAATTTACATTGGTTTCCACTCTAACCATACATCACACATCATGAGATATCTCATTATAATGAATAATTATACCCAATGTCAATTAGAAAACTAAAATAACTCACACACCCCATAAATCACATCATCAGTTGAATATAAAATCACATCATCATCCTCACATATATTAATAGTATTAAAGAGGGTTTTTACCACCGTAAACCATAAATCACATATACAACCTCTTTCTATTATCTCCCATAAAAAGTAGATATAGTAATTATTAGGATACTATATCTATGGTTAAATGTTTCTAAAAATTATAAAAACCGTGAAAAACCCTCTACACACATATTAGATAATCATAACAACCATCCATACCCACACATAAACATCCAACAGAAGTGAGTTTTAAAATTGTGGGTAGTGATCCATATTTTCCTCACAAACCTATAAAATGGGGGGAACACCATTCTCGGGTCTATTGGGTGCCAGTCTCCCTATTTACATTGGTGGGGGTATTGTGTAAAACCATATAACATTAAATTCCATTCCCGGTTTTTCCCCTTGGAATCCTTTCCACAACCCCCATGGACTAGTTATACTATAAGCACACAAGAATATCATTAAATCTCCATTTAATCCTACTTATTGATCATTTATTATTATCTTTAATTATATCATTTTCTCCAAAATTATTATTATTCTTAATATTAATTAAATTAATTAATAATTAATTCAAATTATCTCCTTTGTAAAACCAATTACTACCTTAGTTCCTTGTGATTTATCGAAATTTAACATTCTATACTATTATCCAACTCATGGATACACACAATTATAATACCAACTTTTTGTGATTATGTTTTAGGAATTCTCTTGGTCTCATTGTAGAATACAATAAAGGATTCAAAAACCATGAATTTTTATCTATTTAAAGTAGAGGGTAATGGAAAGCATGAAATATAGAGAAATTATCATTCAACCCTTAAAAAATATTTTTTTCATAATGATAAATTCAAAGATTATAGTATAAAAATAAGTTGAATCCATCAAAAAACCATTCATTGAATCTTTATTCCATCCCCGACACTACTAAAATTGCCACCATTTATCCCACTACTATGGTAATCGACTTCTTCAACAACCCAGGGCTCCCCAACATTGTCTCCCCAAATCATCATCCAACCTAAGATCACATAATATCCCATGATTAGGCTCAAATATAGAGACAAATAGAATTTTAGGAAGACAAATAATATTCAAAAATGCATCTGTTCCATAAAAACAAGGGCTTTATCCTTCGTAAGAAATCATGAATTTTTAGACCCCAAAAAATTATTCTAAACAGATAAAACATTAAATATTCTTTTAAATTATCCCATTTATTTCTATTGATAGAGATAGTAAAAACATGAGTCTTCGGCAATCAATAACATTATTTTTTAAGTCTTTCTCACATCACTTATATTATAATAAATTATAAATAACTTTGATTAAATTAAAAATGTATCATTAATTAAAAGAAGAATTACCAAAATTAAGATATTTATAAATTATGTGTGAAAAAATATATTTATTCTTAACATAATTATAGATATCACATGATCTATATAATCAACTAAAAATCTATATCATAGAATAATCACATGGGAAGACTATAACTAAAAATAAATTCGTATCTTTAATATATTTAGTCTTCATTAATGTTTATTCTATAGATACAAAAGTGATATATCAAGATAACATTATGATTTCAAAATAAATTATAAAGAATAAATTAATCCACTATATTGAATTAAGAACACAATGTTCTTTAAACTAGAGTATACAATCAAAGATCAACCACTTCAAAAGAAACACAAATGAGATAATTAATTTCTCTTCCATACATAAAAAAATTAACACACCAAAAAACTATTCATTGTTAATTCAAAACATTATGGCCCATCATTGAAAAAATCCCATAGGGAATGTAGGAGTCAAGGAAATGAGACATGGAAGTGAATCAAAAACATATATGTAGTCCTAGTGGAGAATTGTGGATTAGTTCACAGATAGGATAATTAAATTTTAATATTCATCTAATAAACTTCATTAAAGATTAATTAAATTCCCCAAATAATTATACAATATCTAAAATGAATTTTTATTTTTTTACACATTTTAAAACATGGATTAATGTTACCCTGACTTCTAACTATTCATGGTTTAGGTTTTCATGTTTTGAGCATGTCGACCTATGGTGGATTATACTTGGTTGTGTTTTCATCCCCGTGAGTATTTTTTACCACCATGATTTAGTACATGAAAAAGTGAGGTATTTTCCCCTATTTTTTATAGGATCCCATCTGTGAATTCAAGCCAAACACTACGACCAAAATGGGATAATTTATATAAGAAAGAAGCATTAACAACATGGTCAAAAATTGGTTTTAGATCCCATGGTGCACAAAATAACTCATAAACATCTTACAAAATAATTTTTATGGAACGACGTCAAACAAATACTTCACTACACCCTCTAAATGGTTATGGTGACCTCAATGTGGTCCAGGAAATATCATAGAGCCTTCAAAACTCTTCTAAACGTTCTCTTGGAACCACAGAGCACTTGGAAATCATAGAGGAAAGACCAGGATGGTTTATAATATTTCATTATATACCAATAAAATAATTCATATACTCTAAAATAAAATCCCAACCTAGGGAAAAGAAAATATTAGGGGTACTTTAAGTGGACACCCGATAAGATAAATCTCTATAATCTCACCAAATATGTAGCACAACTAGGTCACATATATGAATATGGTGAAGACCTACAAAATAAAAAAATAGATCTAAAACACCCTTTAGGGGGATATAAAACATAAAACAATGAATGGTAAAAAGGAAGGTATTACTAAATACAGTACAATGTCATAAGACAGATAATGTTCAGCATAAACCACGAATCAACAAGAATATTCATAAAATATGCACAATGAATCTAACAAATTAGTATATAAATTGTGTATTTACACCTCATGTTCCCAGTTTATCTCCATTAGGACCTTTTATTTTCACATGACATGAACCAATGGAATAGTATGGCCATGAAACACCTTCTCAAGGAAGTCCTATATCACTATAGGACACATTTCGAAGGCCTCATCATCATTAATGTAAGTCACACCCAAATTGATAATGAGTGAATCACCATTAAGTAAGTTTCCATGATACATCATAATAATTACCTCATGTATCTTGATTATATATTGGTGATGCATTATCAATTACGTGAAGATTGTGTGATGATGTGAAACCATCGAAGGACTTACTACATAGGGAGAGTTATTACATTCATATCAAATCCAGTATTTCCCATGGTGATATGTAACCATTACAAATGTATGATATCCATTATAAAAATACATAGGTATACTCTTATATTTGGTATAGGACATATAATTATATTAATAATTCTTTATACTCTCATGAATCAGCTAATCCATATATTTCATTCATCATAGTATTTGCAGTGAAAGAATTATTTTATCTATGGAAACAATCCTACACAACATATAAGGGATAGGTGGGAATAAAAATGATAAAAATTATATTATTCTCAAAATGGAGTGGATATTATTATAATATAGAAACTAATCCTAAGGTTAGTCCCATATCCACAAAAAACAACAATCTAGAACAGAAGTGAAAAAATTTTCATAAGTGTGTCTAGATGTTTTTCCATGTTTTACCATCTATCTTGAGAGGAAAATAAAGGTTAAGGAAAAACATAGTGAATATATCATTCTAGAGACCTCTCCGAACTATGGAGTTGAAATTAGGATCACTATTATAGATAATTTACAATGGAACTTCATAATACCTCACATCCTCATTTTGAAATGTCCTCAATAAAGACACCACTAATCTCAACTCTATAATAACAAAAAACTAAGATAGATTCATCAATCTCTATACTATAGCTCATATATCATAAAAAACACCATGATATTAAAGTTCAAATGTTACAATTTCCATCCAAATTTTCTTTCACTAACATTGTGGAACATCAAAGGGATACAAAAAATGATAGGACACCATGTGATTTTCCTCCACATTGTTGTAGTCCAAACTCTTATACATGAACTCTGGATCTAAAATATTTAAACTATGCCACTAAAACTATCCACTCATAGATTGATAAATATATATCATTCAAGTAAATACAAGTAATTGTAAGATGTGGAATTCATGGAGAACCACCTCGTGTTTCACTTATGGATTTATGAGCTCTATGGAAATGACAAATGATGTGAATCATACTATCATTATCCATCAAGGGAATCATTTAAGGAAACTCAATATTAGAAGACCTCTACCTTGAAATCACCCAGCTACGGATTCATTATTTGTTTCATGGTGACCCCGTCTTTTCAGACATAAATAATATACTATTTAGAATAATATAAAATAATTTTCCAAAATACATACCAAAGAATATAATAGTTTATTTTATATGAATATAATATATACAATATTATTATTTCAAAATAAATCATAAAAATTTACCTTAAAGACAATTTCATTTACTAATCTTGATTGAAATTCCATACATTAAACAATTTATAAAAACATGTACAATAAAAACATATGAAAGGGTGTTTTTTTATTCTCAGTAAGGGTATATGTGGGAGATATCAAAAGATAATAATGTTAAAACCTAAAGGGTATGAAATAATTATCATAACACATAATGACCATACATAATCTATCATTGATTGTAAATATCAATTTATGGAATAAATAAATATCATTTTAAATGTCACATGTAAAAAGAGTGAAAATTTAAAATAAATAAATAATTGGTAATATGATCTTGTGATATAATTTTGAATTATCATAATTATAGAAATAATTTAATATTAATGGGTAAACTTTCAACATGATCAAATATTTAGGGATTAGGCAGCAACACCACTTTCCCAATTTTTAATAGATTGGTAACCATCATATGTTTCACAATGTTGATCTAAAACATTATCTTGTTTCTCTAAATAGATCAACCACTTTTAATTGATACCTATAGTAGAATAAACATATAATTTTTTTCTATAGTAATTCCAACACATCATATTTCTTCCCAAAATGGATCTAGCATATATAATTTTTCCCATATATATCCCATGAGACATAAAACATTAACAAATTCATGTAAAGTATTTATAATTACATGACCACATGTAACATAATGATAACCATATCCATGTATTCACAAAAAATCATTAAAAATTCATTATTAAATCATATCATATCAATTGAAATTAAACTGAGTTTCATAAACATTCCATTAATTTATCATATCATAACACATGGAAAATAAATTGTTTATGTTAAACATGTCATAATCAATAATTATTAACTATTTAGAGAAATAATATGGATTGTACCATCAGATCATATCCATAGTAAAACATTAGAAGTACTAAAGGAGGTTTTCATCATTGAATATAAATTTCCTAAAAAACTCATTAATACAATTTTGGGGGAAATATTTCAATGTTTAAAATAACCTTTTATAAATATATATATATATATATAAGATGTTGAAATTTTTTATACATTTAAAATAATATCTTAAAAATATATTTGAAATATAAAATCATTGATTTTTCCTTAAATTGGTATATTGTGGTCATATAATATTCATTAAAACATGGATTCATTTCATATTTTCATGAAAAATGTCAAATTTACCCCATTCATAAAAAATGATGAATCCTTTTAAAAGATTATAAAAAAAATCAAAAACAGAGAAAATCAATTTTAATTAATCATTTGAGAATATTTAGGTTTTATTGACACCATTTTTAAGAAAATATGTTAGTATAAAGGAATATATTATTGAACAATGAAAAAAATAATGTAAATTTTTTGGGAAAATATATTTTTGGTATCTTTAGTTATTAAAGATATTAACAGGAATCGAAAAAATTTATTCCACAGAAATTAATAAAAGATAATTAAAATTAATTATATTACAGTAAAGAGTATTTTATATTTTCTTGAACTAAAATTTATGAATTAATAATCCTAATTAAAAAAAGGAATGAAACATAAATCCCTTCTAAACAGTGTTAAATATTGATAAAATACCTAATGAAGAAGATAACCCTAAATGGAATTGAAAATACAAAATATATTTATAAGAAACATCATAATATAAATTAATTATAATTATAAATATTATATTATAAAAATAATTCTCCGATTTGGAAGGTGTCTCATAGAGAAAAATAAGAGATGGAAATCTCGGACCTTAAATCAGACTTACATGGTATTATTTTGATTATCCTCTATAATTAATGTTGTTTTTTATAAATTTATTATATAACCATAAATATATATATAAGAACACATGTTATATCTTTATATCCTTATATAACCCATTTTAAAAGCAATTCATTATTAAATTCATTATTAAATTCATAATTATAGGAGATAACTGCACCATTTATCAAATATATTGGGTTTGTAATTTTATAACATATATATTGATCCTGGTTTAGTTATCTATATTATATTAAGAATTATATAAATAAAGAAATTTATAATTATATATTTATATTTATATTTATATTCATATATAAATAACCTATGTATTAAATTTTATTACATCATTCAAAGTGATAGATTTTCATACATATGCATGAACACTATTTCAATTCTTTCAATAGATAAAATAATAGAAAGAAAAAAGAATAATTCAACTTTATGTTATCATTTAAATTTCTTATATATCATATATATTCATTAAATATTTCATTATTTTCATTAATGGGAATAATAAAATAAATAACTTAGGAAATTTTTCAGTGGTTTTGGTGGTCAACACCTAGGAACGAGGGACATAATGATTTTCCCAAGGATTTAGAGGTAGGAAGGTATATGTAATATTATAATTATAGAATATTTATTTTGTATTAAATTTTATAAAAATATTTATTTTTTAATTTTTTATATCCATCCATGATATGTATTGATATGAAATGAATTACCTTAGATATCAAGGTGGTAGACAACTATAGAAATGATTGACAGATTCATTTCCCATTTGATAGAAGCGGACATTGATATATGATATTCCATTAAAATTTTTACATCATATAATGTTTGATATAATAGTGTTATTATTCCAGTAAAGGTGAATATATTTTAATTAGGTAGAATAAGAAATAACATAAAACTCATGGTAAAGAACTATACCTCTTCTTCAAACAACCTCTTCATATTCATGCATATAACCTTCCCAATTCAGTTTTCGGATCAAACTATTACTCATTGGGAAGGATTTGAGGATATTATTTTGGATAAAACTGGATAAAAAATGTTATTGAATTTGTATAGGATATGAGAGGGTGTATCCATTCATAATTGTTATGATTCACACACTTGTAATTTTTCATGTTTAAAAAAAAATTCATCTCTTTTTCTTATATAGAGAGATCTGTTTTCCAAATATTTACAGTGATAATGATAAAACATAAATCCAAAAAATAAATGGGAGTTAATAATCCTTTTAGGTAATTCTAACCATGTTATTTTTAATATAACCCTTGGGATGACCTATTTTAATCTTTATAGTGGTAATAAGTTTTTTCACTATTTTTGTAATTCATTAGGACCCAAAAAATAAGTTTACATAATTAAATTATATTCATAATTTTTATTTCCAATATGTTTTTTGTTTTATATAAATCTATTAATATACATGACATAATTTAATTTCTAATTAACCACATCAATACATCAAAATATGGGTTCAAATGTAAAACATTTTGCAAGAATAAAACAAATTGTATAAAAATTCAAAATAAAATTAATTATAATGATCTAAATTTTATTAATAAGAAAATTATTGAAATAATTACACTTTTTAAATAATTTTTCACACAATTTAAAGTTCTGAATTCCATACATGAAATGATATTTATAAAAAATATATATTTTTAAATATTCATTGAGAAATTAAAATTTATAGAAATTTCTCAAGAAAATTAATGTAATTTAGAAAATATTTCATAATAAATTATGGTCATTCTACAAAATATTGTTTCTAAAGAATAAAATATTATTTTCAAATTAATTCCACCAAATATGATAAAACATTTTTTATAATAAAAATTTATTTTTGAGCATCAAACAAGATTTATTATTATCTCCTGCCTAGAAAAAATAAAAATTCAATGATAAAAAATTTATTAAATATATAATATTAAATGTTTATTAAAAATATATTTAAATAGTATCTAATGGTTTGTTTAAACATAGTGTTGTGTTTAATATAATCTATGGATGAAATTAAATTCATATGGAATGAAAAATATGTCATAAAAATGGTGAGTTAAATTAAAACCAATTTGAAGAATGCCTCATCATTTTAAATTAATTTTCTCTCATATTAAAATCTAAGGATATTTCTTCCATATCTTATCTTATAGTTTCCATATAGAATAATTCTTTGAAGTAATTCATAGAACCACCTTTTCACCAACTTCTCTCGCTATATATACCTCATGAATTTCATTAAAATGTTCATTACTTTTTTGTTCCTCCCTAATTTTTTTTCTAAATGGATTAATCCTTCTTTTATATATCATTAGCTAGTAAAATTCATAATAGAATGCATTACCAAAATTCAATGTCGCACACTTGAGTTCCACTATTATTTCTATAATGGTATTTATTAGAATACATCTAAACAATTTAGTTGATAATATTTTCTTTAGGAAAAGTAGACTATATGAAGGTATTGATCCAAATCACCATTAAATTATTGAGAAAAATATCTTTTCCTAACCTCTAAGAAATAAATGGATCGTCTATTACTTCCATGTAATTGAGTATTATAAGAATCTCTAATAAATTACTTTGTGTCAAAAACCTGTTGAAGGATTCACTGGATCCTTAAGGTCAACCTCAGATCCTGAAAAGATATAATATAATTTATCTATACATGGAATATTACAACATATTCAATTGTATATACTATATTCATTGTCAATATCCTTGAATCATCTGGTAGTAATGATGTGCTCTGATATTTATTGAGATTAACAACATCTCAAATAGTATTATGGCCTATATATTTTATTGTAGTATGATGAAAAATCTGTTGTGATTTTTAACATTTTATTCTGGTATAGATAATGGTTTTATCGTTTTGTATTCTTTTATATCTATTCCTTAACATAAATTCATGATAAACACCAATATTCATATTCATCAATTTCCTTACTCATGTTGTATCACTTGAAATATTTATTTTGGAATCTATAAATCATTTTACTTCTTATATTTATATAGAATGATAAACATCGACCTCATCTAACAGATTCTTCCTAAAATTTATAATGGGTTATAAACATACATAGTTCTTGAGACTTATCAATCCATACTAATAAATGTTGTGTAAATACTCCATCCTTAATATCCTAGAGTTGATAACTTAATTGTTTAACATTTGTATTATTAAAAAGTTTTATCATGACAAAGGACCAAATAGTTTAGTAGTTATAGAAAAAATATATACAAACAAAAAGTTTAAATTACAACATCAAAGTATAAAAAACAAATAAACTCCATTGGAAACATCCTTTACTTGTAGATTATCCCTTCAAGTGATTTATAATTTACATCTTGTTATCACGGGGAAAAATGAATCATAAGAAATAGGTAATCTTAGATTCTCCGTAACGGTAAAAAAAATATAGCAAAAGATATCATAAATAAAAAATAATAATAATTCATGTTGTATACCTAAAAATAAATTCCATTAAAACATACTCTTGTGAATAATATGAAGGAATAGACTATTATTATATAAGACAACAAATATTCGCATGGATCATGACCATTGATATTCTACTAGTCGACTAATGACATAGATTATCAATAAATAATATCAAAATGAATGAATTCATAATTACATACATCCTAATCATACAATAAATGCCTCATCCATGAATTATATATAAATTGGAAAGGACTCTACTTGAACCTGGCCTATTTTTTCATGAGATCTATTAATGCATAGAGAGGCTACAGTGGTCCCTGTATGACACTTAATACTTCCAATGCATTCCACATATGTCAAATATTAAGTTATTAAATATATCATTAAATCAATGTTTCTCATAACTTTTTGAAATATTTGATTCACAATTATAGATGAAAATAATCTAATAAAATCATTGATAAATTCTCTACGGAAATACCCTTTTACTTTGGAAATAAGTGTTCATTTGGAAGATATTTTTTATTTTACACAAAAATAATATTTCAAACATTTGTATCATAGGGAATTATATTATAATTTATAGATATTAAATTAATACTCATAGTAAAATTTTTATAATGATGTAAAAACTAGTAAAAGTTGTGTTTAATTATAATTATAAATGATACATTTAATATGGTTTAATAAATATTAAAGAGAGTATAATGTGGGAAACGAATATTTTTATCAAAATAATCCCAAAATTCACCAATACATTTTATTCATGATCAAATGGGTGAATTTAGAAAAATAATGGTAGCATAAATTATGGTGTGGAGTGAATTTAGAAATGGGTAAGAAATTGAGGCGTTCTCTATAATTGGGCTTGTTTATCAATAATATTTTGGAATAGAACCTTATATAACATGAATTTACCTCATAAAAGTAACAATAATTTTAATATAAATTTATTTTTGGAACATATTAAAATTATTTTGGTTGATTAAATAAAAATAATTAATAATTATATTATGTTAGGAGATAGAAGTCATAACCAGATTGAAAATGGAAAAATTTGGAGAATATAATACCACATTTTAAAAGTGAAACTGTATACCCCATATTATTAAGGATCATAAATTGAAATATTACATATCATAAATATAAATATATTCATTATTTGATACATCAATATTATTTATACACATAGAGAACACATTTAATAGTGGTAAAAATTGTATATCCCCTGAAAATAAAAGCAAGATTGGAAAACCCTTTCCAAATAGCAATCAGTTTAACCATATGCACTATAAAAATAATGATCTCAAAAAGAAACATTTAATATAATGTATACAAATATATTCATAATATGATAACAAAATCAGTATATATAAAAAACTCCTAATAAATTTTGTTGAGTATGTCACAACTCACAGAAATAAAATTTAGATTAGAAAACCTTTACATTAGGTCTGAATGTGTTCGACACTTGTACATAACATCGCAAATAATAAGATAAAATTATTTAATTAATAAATTCAAACCATTTATATATTTATTTCATTGCTTTATAATTTTTTAGATCAATTATGGGATTTTAAGGGGTATAGGATATAATTCTTTCGTTCGGTAGTCTTCGTTTCCACGGATTTCAAAATCGATTGATTTTTATACTTATATGTAAAATCATTTAAAATGTGAATAATTATCATCAATTTAAATTATTTTTTATTATTTAATATGCATAATATTAAATGGTTAAATATATAATTTGGTTTTATGATATTACGATGAATTATTAGAAAAAACATTATTTGTAATCATTTAGTTTTTAGGTGTTTTTTCAATTATTAAGATCTATTATTGTTTTATTTGTTAATATTACATATATAAAATAGTTATAGAACATTATAATCCTTGTAATAAAAATAATATAACATTTCATTGACAAAAAAATTCTTCTATTAATAGCCTTGAAGGCATAATTTGAAAATGAAAACACGACGTCCATGAATGCAGTAGATCAACACCTCATGATCGATGTTTTCATTTATCGAATAAAAAGAAATAGGAGAAGGTATCAGAATGTGGACATCTATTTTCAAAATAAAAGTTCCCTTATATATAATATAATAGATTCTTAATGCATGTTTGGACATGTGATGATAAGAAAGGATAATAAAAGAATATAAATTGAAAGAAAATTAAAACATCCAAATGCGATTTTTACCTCTTGAATTAATCCCCTTGAGAACCTCTGAAGAGAAGTTTGAAATGGTATTCTAGTTAGAATAGTAAGACCACAACATGTGATATATTATTGGGAGAGAATTGGGAAGAATGTGGACATGATTAAAAATTTGGATGTGTGAGGAGAAGGGGTGGTATTTATAGTGGAGAGGGGGTTTTTGAATATTTTATTTATTTTATTATTATTTTCGATATATAAAATGAATAGATATATCATTATGACAAAATATTTGAAAATAAAAAATTTTATTTATAAATTATGGTGATTGAATCAGAAATGAATTAATGAATAGTGTATTTATCATATAATGTATTTGTACTATAAAATTCTACGTTTTACACTTCACCAAAAATTCAAGTATGTTAGAAAAATCCCAAAAATAGTCCCTAAATTTTTATATGAAAATATTATTTACTAAATAAAATCAATTTTTAAAATATATTTTTCTAAAAAAGAGAATTTTTTTTACTTAAAATCACAATTTATCCAAAAAATACCAACTTAAAATTTATAACTAATATATAACACTATGAAAATTTATTTAAGGACTCATAAAATTTTCTTATAATAATAAGAAAATAATATTAACTTTTTAATACGTTTAATGACTATATGTTTTCCTTTAAATCATTTTTTAATTACAATACTTGAAATAAACAATTATGTTTTCGAAAAATATCAACAATTAATTAACAATTTTTAAAACATATATTTACTTATAATATGATATAATTATATAATATCACCATTTATAAGATAACAAAAATCTATTTATACTTTCATAGGTGATTTTATTTTTCTAATAGCCTTATTACTATTACTAAAGTTTACATTTTTATTCCAATGTTCACATTATTATTCATTGAAAATTAAACTTACAAGAAAAATAGAAAATATTTTACCACAATATATTTTGATATTGTGATTTAAAAGATATTGTTTTTTTTGTGAAATATAATTTTAAAAGGTGTAAAAATTTAAAATTTAAACATTTTATCCATTAAATGATGGTAAAACAACATTTAGAATAATATATGATTTTAAGGTGTAAAATATATTTTATTCTTATCTTACGTCCCTAAATATGTTTTTGATGACTATAAAAATATTTTATTTAATTATTAATTTACAAATTTCAGTAATATAATTCACTAATATTTATTAATTTGATATATTAATATAAAATTTCATTTTTAATACACAAATTTATTTTGATAAAATAAATACTTTTTTTAAATTGGGTTTAAATTCTAATTAATTGCAATCCAAGGAATTAATTTTATAAACATGTGCAATATATATTTTTATAATTTACTTAATATCATTCCTTCCCACCATTATCATCAACTAAGCCATTAAATAATAATATTTAAATTATTTATTAGGATGGTAATCCATCATAAAAACTTAAATTTTAAAAGAGTCATATTGTTAAGACATGTGGTGTAATATTATTCACTCCTTCAATAAAATATAATCCATGAAATTCAAAATTTTTCTAAATAATAATATGTGGAAACTTGAATTTTTTAGTGTGAAACCCACATTGATAATAGGGTTGATTAATTACCCTCTTATTAAGAGTGAAATGGAAAGGGGAATGTCACCACAAAACAATAATTTCATGTTGGAGATAATTTATGTAAATTCATAAAATGGACATGGAAGATAAATAAAAATATAACATTCTACTACAAATTTATTAAGAACATGGTTATTAGAATGTTAACCATCACAAAACCATAAATCATGTGATCGATTAAAATATTATTGATTTCCCTTGATGAAAAGTAAAAGCTAATATTTTTTCCCAATTAATATTACATTAGATAAAGGATATTTTTAATATTAAAATATATTAAATTATTACATTCCTGGTCATGAGCAAAATCTCATCATTTTTTTTCTTTCAGCTATTTTTACTTCATTATTTACACTTGGGAATGAAGGATCAAAATGATTTTTTCATGACTACATAACATTTATGGACCATAAGATCAATAATTGATTCCTGAGAATTATAAATTTCTAAAGAAAACAAGATTCATTATGTATGAACATGAATTATTATTTTTAACTCAATATATTCAACAAGTAGTTAATTTTAAGACTCCATTAAAACATGTTTGTTGACATTAAACGACCAAAAATTTAGAAGATTTGTCACTAAATTTTCAAAAATCAACATCACATAAGATTAAAAAAAAAATTTCTATTAATCCAACATACCAAATATAGGATTACCATTATCACCATAAAACCATTCTGAATCATACATTCTTCCAAGGGAAAAATATTTTGTTGTCCTTAATTCCAAACATCTAATAATTCATGTATATCATATTTCGTCAATTCAATGAAAACCTTCATGTTAAACAATACAGTCTAATAAACATAAATTTATAATTATCTCTATAATCGAGAACATATTTATGGATATATTTCCCAAGTCACATATTTTCAAAAATATCATCCAATAAAATATCACTCCTATGTATTACAAGTGTCATCCATCTCATGATTACATTTCCTAAAAGAATAATTACAATATTATAATACTTATATATATATATATATTTAACATAGTAATTATTGAAAGAACATAATTATTGAATCCAAACAAAGTAATATTAATCATTCCTCATAATCTATGTTAGTTGTCTGATCTTGACCAGGATCTATTAGCCTACTTTGGGGTACAACCTTTTAATGCTTGAGACATTGACTTTCATAGTGTCTCATCTCCTTGCAATTGAAGAATTGAAAAAATGGAATCAATTTTCATACACATTTAATTTCATGAATGGTTGAATTTTTATCCAATCATTTACAAAAAACTGATTCCTTTTAAGAGAGTATCATTGTGTTTCGTTCCACAATTATCACATGTGATAAAATTATTACTTTAATCCTTTCCATTATCCATCATTTTACAACTAGTTCTATTTTTATAATTCATCCATCCAAATTAATAACACATTGAGAGTTATTTCATTGTCTCCATAGATTATAATACTATGTCCTCATATTATGAGAATTTCTGGGAAACTTTTTCACTTTGAATGATTTGCATAAAACCATAAAAGATATGATTTTATTACTCTTTTTGGGAATTTTTCATTGATGAAATCACATTCCATGATCATGGTTCCATTTCTAAATGGAAATGTAGAATAGATTAGGTCATTAAACTATGTATAATCTGTACGGAAGTGAAATACATAACATGAATTGAAATATTTATTCATATTTAATCTCATAATCATAAACAAGGGTTCTTTCTAAAATATTTACTTTTATATACTTTTTAATTTTTAATAAATAAAAAATGATTTGTCCTAAAAATATCCCAAAAAATTGTTAAACTAGGTGCATAGTAAGGGTAATTGTTATGTACCAGGGTATGTCGAGTTAGGCCTGGCACACCTTGTCGGTCATTACCCATCCCAAGGGGCACATGTAATTAGATACCCCAAGATCGCCTCCTGAATTCTAGTGCTTGGAGACAAGCACTAAATGCATCAAACTACATGAGGGAGGCATTTTCTTCAGTACCTATACACATGCACACACAACCATTTTTCAAATATAGAAAAGTAAACATGCATTCCACTAAACAACAACTGAGTAAATGTATAAAATGTAGGTCAAATGGGCCAGAATAAAAACCCCAAAATAAATAACTAAAAACAAGAATGTATAAGGAATACACTAAAAGCATTCCACTGGTGAACCCCACTTGATGGGTAAGAATAGATTAGCAACTAGAATCTGTAGAACTATGCCTTGCATATCTGGTCTCACTAGGCACCACTAGGTCCTAGGCCACTGAGTTATCCATCTATATGACGATCACCTACACCGTACATTTCATGTGCAGTCAAAGCCCGTGTATGGGTGATTAACTAATTACATAGTAGGAAACCAAATACACAAAATAAATACCACAATGAAATAAAGAAAACAAATCATATAGCTTGATTATGAAGAAAGATATCTCACTCCATGTATAATTTATAGTAGGAAAGTAGGACCAATAATATAATCCTTAAGCACCATATTGTTCTCATAAAATCATCCTCAATGCGTAAAGAGGGCCTACAGGTTCACACAAGAATCCATATCCCACGAAAAATAGATTGTGGTGGTACTAATCCTAGATTAGTACTGTTGGTTTGTTGGTTCATACAGAAGCTTCTCCCCACCAAGTAAATGTCGGGTCACACTAAAGCCGCTTCCGACTGGACATTATGAGGTACTCCTTCTGTTTATTACTATGGACATACTGGGTCACAAAGAATCCGCATCCCACTCTGGGTCTGCGGGGTTACAAAAATGCTGCTTCCCACTGTTCCATTGTATCTGGTCTACACAGGGTCGCTTGTCAGCAGTCTTTAGGTCTCATCCAACCATTGTGTTTTTTACACCTTGCAAGCATGATCTCAGGAGAACTGCTATCAATGAAGTTCATTATGTTTAATCTTCCCTGAAATACTTCCTAGAGTATTGAAACTGATTTGTCTCATCCTGAAGGGATTCTACAAACGGATTTTCAATTGGATGCCTTGATAGAAATATTTTGGAATTTTTTCAAAAAGGGGATGGTTGGGTCTCGGCTCGGTCCAACCCGGTCAGACCGACCCAAACCTAGTCTGGCCTGGGTCCAGCTAGCTGGGGCAGCCCACACCATACTTGATTTTCCATAGTTAGACTAGTTACACCTGGTCAGGATGTAGCTGGAAGAAGCATCTAGCTTCACCTCACACTGTAGTTCGTCTGCATGGATCCCTTCTCTACCGTGGTCAAGAGACCGTGGCCATTTCCACATGTGGTGTGTCACAGGGCTGCTTCTATGGTGTTTCAACGTGGCCAGGTGGCCGCATCCACCAAGTGGATCTTTCTGCACTGGCATGGACTGATGTTTTTTGTGGGGCTTTCATAGCGTGACACCCCCACCCACGGCCGCCGCTGGCACTAAATGTTTTTTCCAAGGGCCACTAAGTCTGCACTGGTGGTCCGTTTTTCTTTCTGCCTACACCTCCAGACTCTGTGGGTTGGTACCTTCCTTGTGAAGGCCTCAAATTTTCCTTGACACAAATTTGAAAAATCTTCTTTGAAGGACGCTCAAGTGGAGGGGCATAGCCCTTATTTTTGTCACCATGCACCCTCCATGTTAGAATTTCAAAATAGGGGGAAGATCGGGTATGATTATCTTTCAAATAATATTTAATCCAGCTATAGAAAACCCATTAATAACACCCTCTCACTTGAATTAACAATCCGTAGATCAACATATTCATGGGTGGATCTGTGTTGGTTGTTTTATAATTAATAATTGTGAAAATGAATAAAATCAGTCAAACAACACCTACATCAATCAACGTTTTGGCATTGAAGCGCCCCATCATCTAGGATTCAATTTATGTTGGTGTTCATTGCATCCCATCCCAATTTTTTGTAAAGCATCGATGTTGCTAGCGGTCTTACTGACATTCATTATTCGTCATTGGAGGGAATACTTGTAGTAGGTTTATCAGATAATTTCCATGATTTACTTCTCATTTCTATAATGTGTTATCCTATTAAAATGAAAACATGTCTTATAATACAATATCACGTAATTAAGCTATTTAATTTATGAAACAATTTATCTTTTATACTCTATTTTTGAGTCACTAAGTACCATCCACTAATTATCCTCATTATCACTCTACCGCGTCACCATCTGCCGCTCAACAGTGGGGGTAGAAAAAATATTATAAATTTTTATTTTATTTTATTAATTTTTAAAATGTCTAAAAAATTATCTTTTCTGTTCGACCCTTATCGGTCATAGTTAGGTCCTTTCTAGAAAAATCCTAGTGTTATGAGTTCAACAGTGCCCTTATATTTTTGATCTCAGCACCAGTTTAAATGATAGAAATACCAACTTTCATTTTTACTTAAAAAACAAAAAAAAATTCAAAATTCCCTTCTAGGATCATCGGGCCTCAGAATCATGTTTTATCAAAGCATGTAGTTGAGAAATAATTCTATATAATTTAAGAAACAAATACATGTAAATTCTGGATATTATGTTTTCCCTGACATTAGGGATTTATGTCCACGTAAGCCAAATCCTAGGCTCATCAAACAAATTAAGATACCAATCACAAATCTATGCCCCCCGCACCCATGTTCTCTTCTGGATGTTCTTGTTGTACAACCGAACACACACCAGAGGAATCGAACATCAATGAAGAACATGCAATTATCGGTCATCTATCTCCACTTGGAATTATGCAAATGTCGCCCCATTGTCAATGTCCAGCTCTCCCTAGTCGATGACATGTGATGGGTCATGCATATACATCCACAGTTGCGACATGTGAAAAACAATTTTCACTCAACGAATCTATGGGGTAAGATATAGGAGGTACTCAATCTCACCATCATGGTTGAGAATATGGAATTGTATGATGAATCTCTGATATAACATTCCACCTAGACCAAATCTCTACAAACCCCATCAGGGTGTGAACCAAAGAAACTCATGGTCTCCCTACTCGAACTCCAAGGGTCTATGTCTCCAGTCAGTATATGATTTTTTCCTTCTCTATGAAGAACTCACCCCCCTGGATGATTTTCACCTTCTCAGTGGTATCCCATACCAACTCAGGAACCATGACTAATGGCTCCCCGAGGTTTTTCCATTAAAAATTTGATCTACTCAACTGCGAGTACGAGGCCTCAAACAGTTCCATGCCAATGGTTGAGTGATAGGTGTTGTTGAATGAAAACTCTAATATTGGAAGACTGTCCTCCCCACTATGACCAATATCCATAACGCAAGCCCAAAGAAAGTCCACCAAGGTCTTTATGAACTGCTCTAGGTTACATTCTATTTTAGGGTTCAAGGGTGTTCTCAAGGACAGCTGAGTCCTGAGAGACTCCTACAACCCCTTCCATAATAGGGATGTAAATCATGCATCATAATCTGAGATGATCGTCGAAGGTAAGATGTGAAGTCGCACTATCTCCTTGACGTAAAGGAGTCCCAATCCCCCTACTGATCCATAATCCAAGATGGGTAGGAAATGAGCTAACAATGTGATTCAGCCTATAATCAATCAGATATAATAGTGGCCTCACTAGTGCAGAAAACGTTTTTTACGTCGGTTATTTTTCATTTTTTACGTTGGTTTCTAGCCGACGTTAATACGGGCGACGTTATAAATAACATTTTTGATGTCGGTTATTTAAAAACCGACATCAAAAACATAAATTCGCGATGTTTGTGATGTCGGTTATTTTAGAACCGACGTGATAAATAAAATGGGAAGGGTTTATCAGGTCGGTTATTTAACAACCGACGTGATAAAAGGCCTGGAAAATGGTTTATCAAGTCAGTTCTTAAAAAACAGACGTTATAAAAGGATGGGGAAATGGTCTATCACGTCGGTTATAAAAGAAACGATGTGATAAACTGGGGGGCGGGGGGTTTATCACATCGGTTATTATAGAACCACCGTGATAAACTGGGGGGGGGGGGGGTTATCATGTTGGTTATTAAACAATCGACGTGATAGACCGGGGGGCGGAGGGTTTATCACATCGGTTTTTTAATAACCGACATGATAAACCGGGGGAGGGGGGTTTATCACGTCGGTTATTATATAACCTCCGTGATAAACCTGGGTGAGGGGGGTTTATCACGTCGGTTATTATATAACTGCCCTGATAAACCGGGAGGGGGGAGGGGGGGTTTATCACGTCGGTTATTATATAGCCAATGTGATAAACCGGCGGAGGTGGTTTATCACATCGGTTATTAAATAACGAAGGTGATAAACCATTTTCAGGCCTTTTATCGCGTCGTTTATTAAATAACTGACCTGATGAACCATTTTCCAGGCCTTTTATCACGTTCGTTATTAAATAACCGACGTGATAAACCATTTTCCAGGCCATTTATCACGTCAGTTATTAAATAACTGACATGATAAACCATTTCTCAGGCCTTTTATCACGTTGGTTATTAAATAACCAATGTGATAAACCCAATTTTTTTTTAAATTGAATGCAGACATCTGCTCTCCAACAGAATCAACCGGAAAACAAACCAAGAAATCGTACCACAAAAACAGAAGTAAATCAAAATTAAGCATGTACATTGATAACATATAAATCTTACCCCCTAGACAGCCCCCACCCTCATGTATACCCCATTGACAGCCCTCCCCCACCCCGTTGGAGCCCTCACCCTCATGTATACCCCCTGGACAACCCTCCCCCACCCCATTGGAGCTCCCACCCTCATGTATACCCCATGGACAACCCTCCCCCACCCCATTGGAGCCCCCACCCTCATCTTTAGTCTTTTATTTAATATCTAACAATTTTCCAATCAAATAATCATAGATATTCTTCTCCACGTGCATGACATAAATATTATGATTAACTTCATGATGCCTCCAATACGGCAGCTCAAAAAAACCGACCTTTTCTTCCAAATATGCCTATCATTACCAGATTTTTGTGTCTTTCCCAATGTCACATCTAGGTTTTTCACCCTCTCAAAATAAGGATCAGGGGATAAAGGTTTTGGAGTAGTATCAAATTCTTGTGATCCATTGAATGCCTTTTTTAGTCTTCAATAAGGGTGTTCCATAGGCAAACACTTTCGATGACCCATGTACACTGTTTTCGTCCCATGATGCAATTGACAATATGACGTCTGTTGTTCGCAAATTGGATATGCTTTATGCCCTTTAACACTGTATCCAGACAAATTTCCATACACTGGGAAGTCATTTATAGTGAACAGAAGCACTGCATGTAGTTGAAAATATTCCATTTTATAAGAATCATACATCCTAATACCATCAGCCCATAACAGTTTCAAATCATCAATCAACGGTGACAAGTAATCATCAATATCATTACCGGCTTGCATTGGACAAGAGATCATTATACTCAACATGACATAATTGCGCTTCATACTAACTTCAAGATAGAGGTTGTAAATTACTAATAAAATAGGCCATGAACTATGTGTGCTACTGAGGGTTCGGTATGGATTCATTCCATCTGTGCACAACACTAGTCTGAGATTTCTAATTTCATTTCCAAATGTAGAGTACTGCACATCAATTTTCATCCATTGTGGACAATCAGCTGGATGACGTATTTTTCCATCACATACCCACTCTTCAGCATGCCATCTTAACCTTTTTGCATCATGTGAATTAGCAAATAAACGTTTGAAATGATTAATTATAGGAAGATACCAAAATACCATTGAAGGGTGCTTTGTAATCAGTACACCAGCCTGTGATTTTTCTATCACCTTATACCGTGATGTCCCACATTTAGGACACTCTGACAGAAATTCATATTCCTTCCTATATATAATGAAGTCATTCGGATAGGCATGTATTTTCATGTATCCCAATCCCATCAGGCATAATATTTTCATGGATTTGTAATGTGAATATGGAAGATCGTTATCTTTTAGAAGAATGTCTTTCATCAATTGTAGCGGATCTGTAAAACTTTTGTCACTCCATCCATGTTTCGCCTTCAGGTTAATCAATCTTAACACCGCTGACAAAACCGTAAAATCTGTACAACCAGGATATAATAGTTTTTCAGCATCACCATATAGACGGGCAACTGTCGGTTCTATCTCAATTTGTTCTGCTACAATATCGCAAATCATTTCTTCAATTTCATCAGAGTTACCATCTTGCAAATCATCATCATCTATGACATTCCGTCCAGTTTCACCATGCCAAATCGAAGGGCTGTAACTTGGATTAAAACCATGACAAATCAGATGATCTTTTATCTCTATACTTTTCAACTTCTTCATATTCAAACATTTCAGGGATGGACAGAAAAAATGTCACTGCTTGGAAGATTTAGTTTTGAAAATTCCAAAAAGGCATCAACACCTTCCTCAAAATCATTGCTCATTCGATGTTCCGTAATCCAACATCGACTCATTATTACCTATAACAAATAACAACAAAAAATATATATTTTTAAGACAAGACAAATATATGTTTATATGAAAAAATCATAATTTGAATGTAAAACAATTTAATATATAAAACAAATCTATGGGTATTTAAGAAAATATGCTTGAATATTATTTTTAAAACAAAATATAGTTAGATATAACAGTTTTAAATTTCATTGAATCAAAGAAAACCATGCCATCTACATAGTTGATAGAAAATTGGAAAAAATGGAGTAAACCAGAGAGTCACCCCCACCCCTCGGACAACCCCCAAAACCCTCTGGACATGCCCCCACCCCCTTGGATAGCCTCCACTCCCACCCACCCCTTGGACCACCCCTGGACACCTCCCAACCCTCCGGACATCCCCCCACCCCTCTAGACAGCACCCCCCACCCCTCCTGGACACCACCCCCACCCCTACCCCTTCAACACCCCCCTGGACACCCCCAACCCTCTGGACAACCCCCACCCCCTGGACAACCCCAAAACCCTCTTGACAGGCCCCCACCCCCCGTGGACAGCCACTCACACCCACCCACCCCCTTAGACACCCCCCCAGACACCTCCTGTTTCCACATCTTTGATATAACATATTTTTTTAAAAAACGTGACATTATTAAAAACGTTTCTTGAAATATGATGAAAAGTCCAATCGTATTTCTTATGAAATTTTTCTTACTAGAAAGGGTCTTAGTATTGGATAGAAAAATAAATAAAGTAGCATAAAACAACAATATAATCCTAAAAAATGCATATAATCCAGCATAAATATTTGAATAAATATGTTCGTAATCAACCATCAAATCCAAAAGGTGTATGAGAGAACAGTTAGAGAAAAACTGGCAATGAGAGATCATAATCATTGAGGGGGGATGGTGTCAAAGGAAACATAAAATCAAATGAACCGAGACCACTTTATGATGTAATCCATGAAAAAGAAAAATCTACATCAAATAAAATCGTGAGACATCAAAAAACAAACAAATACCCATTTGAAATAGAATCTAGTATCTTGATTTAGAAACTCTAAAAAATAACTAAATCACAGTCTCATTGAATGAATCCTGAATTTCTAAAATCGAACAATACACTGGTTTCACTTTGGTTAGTGGTGCAATTATTTGTTGTATTCGATCATCAATTAGTTTTGTGACATAAAATCAAAAAATCATGTGAAATACACGTAAGTAACATTCATTATTCAAGTTCATATTCTTTTTGTAAAATTACCCATGTCTATATTATCATTAATAAAAAACATTATCATTATTCTCAACTAAAATCATGAGAATTGTGATATTCCCAATTTTATAAAAATATATTAATGATGTTACGATAGAGTTTATCATAACTAATAATATACAAAATGGTATACTTATCTATAGTAGAGTCCTATAAGACAAAATGGATGCACGATATTTCTGTGACATTTAGATATTTTAAAGGGATATAATGATGTTTAATACTTCCCAGAAGGGTGAAATTATAATGGAGTTTAGTGTCTTCTAAAAATACAAAGGGTGTAAAAGTTAATTTGTTTCCATTAATGAAAACAAATGGTTTATCATAGATTTAGTAGACTCTATGAGGGTGAATGATAAATATTTATTTTATTATGTTCCATTATAACTCATATGTAAATATTTATTTTAGTTCAATGAATGAATGATAAATGGTTTACATTAATGGTTTTTGTTTTCTAATAAAATGACATCTTCAATATGGATGATTGATTCCTATTCTTTGATAAGACACTCAACAAGGATGATTCACTATATATGATGATAATTTCTTTTAATTATCTAATCAGATAAACATTATTGGTTATCCAAATACAAAATTGTTAGATGAACATGAGCGTTAAATGAAATATTGGATTAAAGGAATGGATGAATCAACCATACCTCAAATTTCTTTTTGATAATGAAATTCAAATCGGTAAAATCAGGAAATATTTCAAATCGTTCCTTAATCGCGCCATAGTCCTTCATTAAATAACCCCAAATATTTTTCCAACATAGGAGGATTTTGAGTCATTAAATGCAAGGTAATATATCAAGAAAATATTATAAAGAAATAAAAAAACAAGACACTCAAGATAAAAATGAATGTTCGGTGCTAATGATATTCAAAAAGATGTAATAGGGTTCGAAATGGAAGAATCTAACCTAGTTTAAAAAAATCGCAAAAAATAAATAAAGACTATCTGAAAATAAATGAATGAAATAAATTCATGGAATGATTACTTGAGTGTTACGAGTTGAGATGATAGATCCGAGGAGACTAAAGATGATAAATGATGAAACCAAAATGAGTTTAACGTAGGTCGATCAACGAGCCGATTAGGGTTTACCGCGTGAGAGAGACGAGCCGGCGGACTGTCGATCGAAAAAACGTAAATGACAGTCCATGAGGCTTAAAATTTTTAAATGTTTTATAGCATCAGTTATTAAATAACCGACGTTATAAACTATTTTTTAAATTTATAACGTCAGTTAATTGAAAACCGACGTAAAAAAACCCCCACGCTTTGGTTTTTTACGTCGGTTATTTTATAATCGACGTAAAAAACTCGTAGAGATCTCATTTTTTACGTCAGTTATATAATAACCGACCTAGAAACCCCCCCGCTCTTTGGTTTTTTACGTCGGTTATAAAATAACCGACGTAAAAAACCCGTAGATAACTCATTTTTTATGTTAGTTATAAAATAACCGACGTAAAAAACCCCCCGCGCTTTGGTTTTTTTAAATCGGTTATTTTATATCCGACGTAAAAAACTAGTAGATATCTCATTTTTTATGTCGGTTATAAAATTACCGACATAAAAAACCCCCCGCTCTTTGGTTTTTTACATCGGTTATAAAATAACCTACGTAAAAAACTCGTTGATATAACATTTTTTATGTTGGTTATTTTATAACCGACGTAAAAAACCAAAACGCAGGGGGATTTTTACGTCTCTTATTTTATAACCGATGTAAAAAACACGTAGATAACTTGTTTTTTACGTCAGTTATCAAATAACCGACGTAAAAACCGAACACATGCGATTTGTAATGTCGGTTATTAAAATAACCGACATTAAAAAGATACTCAACTCATTTGTTACGTCTGTTTTAAAATAACCGACGTAAAAAACAACGTTTCACAGATTCTCTCGTCGGTTATATATAACCGACGTAAAAAATGGTGACGTAAATAACGTTTCTGCACTAGTGCCTCCTAGATGTGCATGGTAACCATATTACAAAGTCTATAGAGACACCATCCCATTCCCACTCTGGTACCTCAAGCGGCTGGTCCGTGCCTGCTAGAACCTGATGCTCTAACGTCACTTGTTAACAAGTGAGGCATCGTGAAAAAAAACTTTCCACTACATTTCTATCCCCGACCACCAGTACTGATGTTAGAGGTTCTTGTACTTCATTTCCACACTATGATGTATGGATAATGGGGATGTATGGAACTCCCTAAGCACATAATCAGCTAATTTCACTGGTAATATGGTGTATCCTCTGAAAAATGATGAAGTGCTCTCCACCAATCAAAAAATACATCAAGACCCTGACATGAGGATTTGTGAGCACGTCAGACCTCACAGTAAAAATCCATAATCTATGCCTCCTTGACTTGCTGTAAGAGAGGAAGAGTGACAGTCATTGGCTGATGGTATGCTGATCCATCACCATCCTAGAAGGATATCTGCATCATGGATAAATTCTCAATCGCCTCACTCAGATATTATAGACTATAACTCTTGTTGAGTGCGTCTAACACTAAGTTCCCCTTCCCAATAGTACATACAATGACAAAATCATAGTTCTGGAGGAACACTGACCATCACCACTGTCTTTGGATCTTGTCCTTATAAAAGACATGAGACTATTTAGTTCGGAGTAGATTGTAAACCACTAACCCATCAGGTAGTGTTTCCACGTCTTCATGTCAAACACCACTTCAACTAACTATAGGCCATGTGTCAAATAATTCTTCTCATGCTACCTCTACTACCATGACATATAGGTGATCAATACTCCATCCTATATCAGGACACAACCCAGTATGGTCCCTGATGCATCACAGAATACATTTTACCCGACACCCTCTTCTTGTAGTCTCAAGATGGGGGCACTCATCATTATTTGCCTCATCTCCTCGGTACTCTTTTTTAACTTCTCCATCAACATGAATGGTTGTTCCTTAATTGTCAATGTCTAAAAGGGTGCTTCTACCCTAGAAATGTTGGGCATGATCCTTTAGTTGTTTCCATCCAACACCAAGACACTCTACACTTCTTTCACGGTCCAGGGTGACTCTCAAGAAGGCACTAACTTTATCTTTTCCAGATCCACAACAACTGTATCCTCCAAGAAGATTTGTCCCATAAAATGGACCTCTCGAATACAGATCTGGTAATTCAAGATCTTACCATTAGTATGTTTCTCTTTGAGTGTATCTGAGAAAATTCATGGGTGTGTATTGTGAACCTCCTTTGTAGTCGAGTACACAATGATGTCGTCAATGAAGACCACCGCAAAACGATCATGGTAAGGCTGGAAGATCCTTTTCAATTATCCCATGAACACTACTGGGAAATTTATCATGCCGAAGGGAATCACCATGAACATGTAGTGGCCATAAAAGCACCTAAAGGTAGTCTTGGGTAGATCCTCATTCTGTACCCAAAGATGGTGATAGCCTAATCTGAGGTCAATCTTTGAGAACCACCTCGCACCCATCAATAGTTAGAAGAGTTCATCAATCCTCAGTATCATATACATATTCATCTAGGTCAACTATTTCAGGTGTCAAATGTCTATGCACAGCCTCACGCTCTCATATTCCTTCTTGAAAAACAATAATAGGGTAGCCAATGGAGAAATGATAGTCTCACGAAACCCTTCTCCAGTTGGACAACATATTGTCACCCTAATTCTTGATTCTCCTCAAGATCCATCTATTATGATGGTGTGAATATCGGTTTCGTTCTTGGGTACTGATCGAGGTAGAAGCATACCTCCCTATGAGGAGGTAGTCTCATAACATCCTCAAGAAAGACATCCTCACAATTATGCACCACTACAAGAAATCATTGACACATTATTTCTACCACACCGAGGGTGAGGCTAGCCTAATGGTGAGTTACTGGTTGCACCCTCATCTGAGAATGTCCATCATGTTCTGCAATAGTACCCTTCTTATCGGTGAAGGAAAACCAGGTCTCATCCTCATGAACACACCACACTTTGTGCCTAATATAGTCGATCTGATCATGGATTGTTGATAACCAATCCATACTCTGGATGACGTCATAAGGCCTCAATGCCACTACTAGGAGATCCCATCCAAATATCTCGCCTCTTATAGTAATCTCACACTATCGGGACTAGTGTGTAATCAACGAATCATCTCCTATAAGAGCATCTAATCGTAATGTTCAAGACAATGGTTCTGCTGGAATATTAGAGCCTCGAAACAGGTTTGTGTCAAGTTAATAGTGACTAGAACCTATGTCTATAAGAACTTAAACTAAGGTGGATAAAACATATATTGTAACTCTAATCATCTCTGGAGAGCCGTGATCATAGGCCTCTATAGCCTGAAAATGGCTTCCCCTGATCCGTAGGCTCTCCGAGCCCGTGGTGGATCACATGGGGGTGGTGGTTGTAGTATATAAAAACATCATCCACTGCCTATCGCTCAGCCTACTCCCCTACCACACCCGCCGCCATGTTGACATCCTAGCCCGAAACCTCTTCCTCATCCTTTTTAGTCCCCCGACCATATGATGATTGTCTATGTGGCATATTAGTATGTCATGAGACACGTATCTATGCCCACCGCATGTGAAGCACAACATGGTTCCCTACTAGATCCCTCTTTTCTGGGAGCCCCACATTACCGAACCCAAGACTTGGGGTCATCCCCTAAAAGATCATACAGGATTGGGTCCCATCATATGCGGCCTGCTTCCCACCACTGATAACCTTGTTGCTTATTGTCTACTGGTAGCTCTATCTATTTTTGTTTTCCCTAATATGAATCTCCCAGCAATAAGGGCTCGCTCTAGCCCTCCAGCATATGTGGGGATGCTGAGAGAGACCATGGATTCCATGATCTCTCATTTGAGTACCTACTCAATTGGTCTGGGACTAGATTAAAGGGTCTCACACCATGTATATAGAGTAGTGAGAGAGGATTGTAAACCTCGCAAGGTAGACAACCATTAACATGCTTCCATCATACATGTGAAGTAGGTTTTATATGAGCATAGAGCGCATAGTTATGGGGAAAAATTCTACATGGAAAAGAATATGGATCTATGAATAAGATAGGGTCTATTAATCATGAATTCAGATCATAATGCTATGCCATCTCCCTACGGAGCCCTGAAGAAGGCTCATGACCATGATCTTCATATAGTCAAGATATGTCCTCACCAAGCATAAGACATAAGTCACTGCTTCCATCCTGTCCTCGAAGACCTAGGGATCTGTCTCTCCCCAAAACCTATGAGGTCTCTATCTCTAAAACTCTTGCAAGGCACTGAGTCTGTATATGTCCTCTACCGGTAACACCGGTAGTAACTGCTGATCAACTTTTCGTTGAAACACAGGTGCACCACCTGGTGGGGCCATCTCTGGCACTAGTTCCTGAACCGAAGCCACATTTCTAAGCGGGCTATCCTTACATTCATGCATCAGAATTCGAGATTTTCATCTGTGTGGAAGCATCCTAATTCTGATCAAGATGTATAACATTCAGAATATTATACCCAGTGAGCTAATTCTAATTCAAGAAGATCAAAAAAATTCAGTAATGAAATCAGTGTTCTCATGTTTAGAGACAACAAGAAGAATGCATGGTCCTTCTGTATGGATACGTGGGTCGCCACACCAACACTGGACTTACTGAATCTGAATGTCAAACTCGAAACATTCTATATTGTTGACCCAAAAAACAACAGACTTTTGGTACTTGAGGTAGTACCGACCACCTCTTATATCACTTTGTTCCGACCCATCCCAAGGGCCTGTGTTATGACATAACCCAACCCTTCCTGTTGAAGTTCCGGGTTTGGATTCTAGCATTTAAGGAATCCACCAACAAATGGGAGGCATTTTCATGAGTACTTATAAGCATGTACACAAAACCACATCCCAATGAAAGAATAATTAAACATTAAGGCCACTAAAAAACCATTGAGTAATAGTACTAACTATTGGTCAAATGGGCTAGAATAAAAAACAAACGAAATATAAACTAAAAATAGGAAAGTACACAGAATACTATGAATTCTAGTCACTGGAAACCCCACTTAATGGGTAAGAACAGAGTAGCTACTAGAAGTAATTGATGTAATTCATTCCTACCTGGTCTCACTGGGCACCACCAGGTCTCGGGCCACAATTTACTTTGTCAAGGTGGCGATACTCTGCACTAGACTCAACATGTGCAGCCAAATCACATGTAAGGGTGAGTAAAAATGATTCTCAGTAGAGAACCCAAACCACCATGGAATTATCCCAATGAAATAAAAAACAAATCACAAATCTTGAACTATAAGAAATGTATCTTACACAATGTATAATTTAGAGTAGGAATGTTGGACCATTAGTCTCATCATTGAACACCATGGGTTGCTGGAGAACACCTTCTCAATGTGTACATTGGGCATGACAGGTCACATAGAAGCCACATCCCTTTAATATTAGACTGATGTGGTAATCATCCCAGATTAGTACCATGGTTATTTTGAGTCACACATAAGTTTCTCCCCACTGTGGGCATGTCGGGTCACACAGAAGCCACTTCCTACTAGATGAATTGCGGTACTCCTCCTGGCTAGTACCATTGGTCTGTTGGGTCACATATAAGTCAGCCCCCACCATGGGCCTAATGGGTTACACAAAATCCTCTTACCTCTAGGTGATAGTATTTGATCCACCAAGGGAATCATGTCACCAGTCATTAAGTCTCAGCCAATCGCTGGGTTTTTTCACGCATCACACTTGATCTCAGGAGAACATTCACCCATTCCATGAATCATATTTTAAATTCCATGGAATACTTCATAGTGTATTAAAAAAGATCTTCCTCATTGAGAGGGTTCCAATTCCATAAACGTCACATCAAATGAATGATCATTTTGAAATATATTTGTGTTTTTTCAAAAAGGGGTCGTTTGGGTGTGGGTCTGGTCCGACCCGGTTGGACCGACCAGACCCTAATCCAGCTCGTGGTCCTCTGACTCGGACCTAACCTGATGGGGTGGGTTTGGGCTACTGGGGCGGGCCACGCCCTGCCCAGTCCACCTAGCCGAGCTAGGGCAAGAAGTTGTACCCGACATCACCGTTCCATGCGGGTCATCTGTGGGGACACCTTCATTGCTATGGTCAAGAGACCACTACCTTTGTCACATGGGACACGGTGAAAAGCATCATCTGTGATGCACCGATGCGACTGGGTGGCCATGTCCACCAAATACTAGCTGTCATCCCAGCCAGCGGCTCTTGCAACAGTTTTGCGGCCCGATGCAGATCATGGCACCATCCCAGCGCAGAATCATGGAACACTGACACCCACCAGCGAACACTGCTGCTGGCACCATCAATCTGGTGGATTCATCCTCAGAACGTGGGGTATATACCTTTGGTCCATTATTCATGCTAGCAGCACGTTCCTCCTTTATGGGGTGTCTCATTTCATGTGAAGGCCTCAAATTTATCATTCTCCAATTTGTAAACATGGCAATGAAAAATACATATGCAGAGTGTCACAGGATTGGTTCTTGTTGGCCCGCACCCTCCACATTAAAAATTAAAAATAGGGGGATGTTTGGGGATAATTTTCTATAAAATAACATTTAATCCCCGGGTAAAAAATTTATGAATAACACCCTCCCACTTGAACAAAATATTTGCGGATCAACCTATTTGTGGGTTGATCCGTGTTCACTGTTTTGGAATGAAAAACGTAGAAAAGTAAACAAATAAATAAATAACCACTACCTTGATCAACATTTGTCGTTATAGCTCTCCTCCCATGATGATTTAATCTCCATTAGAATTCATTGCATCTTGGCCTCATTCCTCTTAAAGTGTCAATGTTGCTAGATATCATGCTGGTGTTTGTCGTTCATGGTTGGAGGGAATCCTAACTATATGTTTGTCAGAGAATTTCCATGGTTTGATTATAATTTCACCAACATGTGAGCTTATTAAAATGAAACCATGTTGCACTATTTTGGTTACATTGCGATGTCACATCATTACGATGTTTCATTTACGAAATAGTGTATCTGTTATGCCCCAATTATGAACCAGTATGGAGCTTCCTTTACTGCACCTCGTTGCTGCATCACAGCGCCGCCGTCCACTGCTAAACATTGAGGGAAAAAAATAAATTAATATTTTATGTTGTTTTATTATTTTTTTAAAAGACAAAAAATTTACTTCTTTCCGACCCTTACTGGTAGATGTTATGTCCATTCTAGGTGCATCCAGAAATTCTGAGTTCAATCGTGCCCTCATATTTTTGATCCGAGAACAATTTTAATAGATAGAAAAAACCACTCACAGGTTTACTTAAATAAACTAAAAAAGTTCAAAATTCCATTCTGGGCTTACCGGGCCTCCGAATCATGTGCCGTAAAAATGTTGTCTTTAAATATTTCCATATTTTCTAAATAAAATAACATTGAAAATTCGTGATATAAAATTGTTGATGTAGTTACTTCTATGTAGATTAATGCAGAACCACTCCGATTAATAGAATCTAGATAGAGAAATATTCATAGGATGAATAACAAAATATATAAAATACCAAACATATAAAATGGTATTATATTATTATCCTAATAGTATACCATTGTGTGATGTTCCCTAATATTTGTTCTCTATGTCATGTTTCCATTGTTTCAACTAAACAAGATCTAATACCAATAATAAATACCCCGACCACTGTAGCCCAGATCCGGTTACTTAATTAATTACATTGGTACTATGAAAATGTGTTCGCATCACAAATGACCAAATAGTTTAGTAGTTTTTGACATCTAGATACAAACATAATATTTATATTACATGTTGATATAAAAAACATATAAACAACATTCAAATCATCCATAACTCCAAGATTATCCCTGAAAGTCATCAATAATATACATCTTTGAATCCTAGAGTAAAATAAAAAATAAGAAATGGTTGAGATCAGATTCCCATTAAGGGTAAAAAATACTTCAGAAGCTATCATAAATATAAAAAAATTATAATGAGAGATGTATAACTAAAAAAACATTCCATTATAACCCAATCATGAGCATAATTTTGTAGGAATAAATGCTTAATAAATAATGTCATAAATAATCACAAGAAACATGACCATGGATATTCTACAAGTCAAATAATCACATGGATTTATCAATTACTAATATGATAATCAGGGCATTCATAATACTACCCATCATAAACATAATATCCAGACCTCATCCAGGAATACTACATTAATGGGTAAGGCCTCAGTCAATACCCAGTCTAGATTATACCATGAGACCTAATGATGTAATGAGAGGTTACAGTGGGGCCCCACCCATAACTTACAAAGTATGATGCATTATTCATATGTAAAAAATTTGATTTAAAAATATTTAAAAAAATAAAAGTGTCCCATAAAGCTTTGATATATTTTACTCATAATCATATATTAAAATAATCTAATATAATCAATGATAAATTCTTTAGTGATATACACCATTACATTGGATGGAATAGTTCTTTTTTCAAATAATTTGTATTTTTCAAAAAAAATAAGATAATAAAAATGTATATCCTAGATGTGAAATAATAAAATAATACTCATAGTGAAATTTTTAAATTTAAGTGAAAACATGTAAATAGAGTTCATAAGAGTCATAAGACATGAAACATTTTAGTCTGGTTTAATGAACATATTAAAGAGAATTTAATGTTGAAAATGAATTTTGGTTTTCATAAAACCATAAATGAATAAATATATTTTAAGGAAGATTGAATGATTAAATTTTAAAAAATAATTTCGCCTTAAACTATATTATGATGTGTACATGAAAATTGGTTTGAAATCAGGAAGTTCCCTTTAACGATATTTTTTATCGGGTTGATTTATGAAGGGTGCCTTACAAAACACAAATTTTCTTTATAAAAGGATGAATAATTGAGCTAGGAAAATAATCCTAGAATATAAAAACATAATTTAGGTGGAGTATTTAAGAATAGTTGATTATTAAATGTGGTAAAGATAATGAAATGGTAACCTAAAGGAAGAATAAAAATTCGAGGAAAATCCCTTACCACATTCCAAATAGTCGAACCAAATGCCCAATAAAATTAATGACCATCAAATGAAACATTCAATTCTATGAAGATAATTTGATTCATTATATGATACATAAATTGTCATTATATATATACCACATATATTAAGTAGTGTTGAAAAGGAATATCTCATTGAAATGAATGCGATATGTGAAATCCCATACCACTGTGTGAATAGTCGAACCGTATGCCCCATAAACTGAATCACAATAAAATAGAACATTTAATACTTTAAATATAAAGGTGTTAATTATATGATACACAAATTGGTATTATACGTACACCAATCATAACAAATAGTGGTTTATAAGGCACTTCTCATAGAAATTAAGGTATGAAAACCCATCCCTTATGTTAGAAAGCGTTTTGCAACTGAGCATTAAATCATATATAATTACATTAAATTTATTAATTAATTAGTTCCATTTTATATGTTTATTTTATTCGTTATACAATTTTTATGTTAATTTATGTTCTTTTGATGAGTTATTTGATATAATTTTATCATCCAGTAGTGTTCATTTCCTTGGTTTTCAAGTTCAATATACTTGTATACATGTATGATTAATCTTGTAAAATGACAATAGTTGTCTTGAATTGAAATTATATGCTATTAATGAACTTATTTAATATTAAATTTTCTTATATTTCATTCAGTTCATAGAATTGATAATGAATCATTAAATAAAATATTAGTGACAACCGTTCAGATTATTTAGGGACTTTTTATCCTCACGAACTAGTTTTGTTTTCTTAGTTAATAATACATATATAGAATGGTTCTAGAACATTAAATAAGATATAATAAATATATTTTATTATTTTTAAAACATAAAAATGGATTTATGACCAGTCTTTAGGAATGAATTGAAAAAATAAAACTCATCGTCTACCGAGTTGATTAATCGACACCTCATAGACAATGTTTTCATTTTTACAATAAAAGAAAGAGGATAGGATAAGTGGTGGTGGATTTTCCATTAACATAATAAAAATTTATTTTATATATATGACATTTGATTTATAATTCAGGATCTTACATGGGTGGTTAGAAAAAGAATTAGAAAAGAAAAAAAATTGAAATGAAATTAGAAGAACGAATGGGGATTCTATCCAATTGAATTATTCTCCTTCAGAACCTCCATAAAGAATCTTTGAAATAATATTTTGGGGAGACCAGAAAGAATATAATGTTGGAGATATTATTTTTGAAAAAAGGGTGGAAATTTGATAAGAATCATGGATTGGTAGGTTTGAGGAAATCAAGTGGTGAGATGTGTTATATATAGTGGAGGAGAGAGGAGATTCTTGAATAATTTCTTTATTTGTTTATAATTTTGCCTCGAGACTAAGAGGTGTTTTAGGATTATCGCAAAATATATTAAAATATTGAATTGGAGTTATATATTATATTTATTACATCATCACTTACTCACAGAATAGTGTATTTAACATATAATGTATTTATACTCTAAATTTCCCTATTTACTACTCATTAAACATTCATGTTTTTTAGAAATATAAAAAATATCCACCATTACAATTTTTAATCATTTAAAAATAAAAAAATAAACTCCATTTTAAGATTATTTTTTTAAATATGAGAAGTTTATTTTTTTAATTAATTATTCATTTTTTTGAAAACAGTGATTTTTAAATTTTATTATATTTTATAACACATAGATATATTAATTAAAGCCTCATAAAATTATCATATAATCATAATAAATAAAATAAAAATATTTTTATACATTTTATTAATATATATTAAATTTTTAATTTTTATATTAATAATAATTTTTCAAATAAATATTATTGATTTATAAAAATCTAAACAAATATTTAATAATTTGTAGAACATTTATTTAATTAATATAAGAAATATATCACCTTACAATTTTTCTGATGAATAAATTTTATTTAAACTTTATTAGGTGAGGTTGTTGATCTAATGGCCATATTACTGTTTCTAAAGGTCATATTGTTATTTTAATGCTTACATTATTATTCATCAAAAATAAAATTATATGAAAAATTATAAAAATTTACCAAATGTAAATTTTTTTCTTATTATTTAATAAATATTGTTTATTATTTCTAATATAATTTATAAAATTATAAAAATTACTAATTTAAACAGGTTCACTATTAAAAATCATTAAAAATATGTTTAGAAAATTATATGCTTTTATGTGTAAAATTGAATTTATTTTTAGCGTATACCTATAAAAATGTTTGGGATGAATGTAAACATATTTAATTGAATATATAAAATATAAATTTCATTAATATATTTAAAAATTAGTGAATAATTTAATTTATTAATAAAAAATGGAATTGTGAGAATAAAAATAGTTTTTTTCAAAATATAACATTTATGTTCAATTTATTATCATTTTTATTTAATTGGTAACTAATTAATTAATTGTATAAACATGTGTAAGCTATATATTCCGAATATAATTAATATAATTATTTCCATCCATTTCCAACATCATGGATATTATATAATACTATTTAAAACATTTGTTAAGCTAGTTAACTATTGATGAAGTTTGATTTCAATTGTGGCATACTGTAAATTTTTGGTGGAAGATGCTGAACTCAAGGAAATTTTTGCAATCTTTTTCAGCTCAAAACCACCATTATGCACTAATTTAATCATTATAAGGATAGATGGTTATACAATAATTTGATCAATTTGATATTTCTCTTCTTCATTCATGATTTCCATATCTATCGTTTGGTAACCATGAAATACTGAATTTTTTTCCACATGATAGATAAACTATAATGATCACTTTAACTCAAAGCATCAGCCATATTTTTCATTTTATTACTGAGGTAATGTATTGTGAAATCATAAAAATAAATTATTTATAAAAATATTATTCGAAAAATATATAGCTCTTTTTTTGTGAATATAAAATTTAAGATATTATTATCAGTATATATATCCCATATTTATATATATTGATATGTCTTCCATATCATTAATGAAAAAATAAACCCAACTAACTCAAAATCAATAGTTGATAAATTTTTCACCAAAAATCAAATTTTATGAGGTATAAGATATAAAAATACCATTATTAAAATTAATGAATCCCAATACCATCTTTAATAACTCTTTATAAAATAAAAAACATCATTCATTGTGGCTTAATGAAATCATCAGGTAACTGACTAACCGTCAGTTTTGTTTCATGAAATTTTCATCACATTCATCTATAAAATGGGACATTTCTCCATTTTGTGTCTAAATATAGAGTGGACTAGATAGTGTTCAGAAATTCAATATATAATGATGCTTATATAAACCCAAACCTATAATACAAAATGTCCAAGTAACTGATAGTGTTTTGTCCAATTTCGTAATATGTCCATCTTTGTAGGATCCATATATATATTATAACAAGATGTTATATAACCAATATGGAATCTTTTCATTTATAAAATTCAATCATGGTAAATTTTTTATAAAATATATCCTTTATATGTTTATTTTAAATAAATATAAATTAATATTAATGAATTTCCTTTCACTTTGAACAAATATGAATATCACCTATAAGGACTATGACAAACCTATCAAGGTAACATCTAAATACCATATTAAGTATATATACGCAGATATATATATAAATATATATAATTGATTGGAACAGATTGTGTAACTATAATTTATGAGATTTTATACCTTCTATGGAAGGTTTCCTTTAGTATCTCATCACATTTGACCCATGCCTGATAGAACAAAAATTCAATATCAATCATGGAAGTGTGTTGAGATAATCTTAATTAATCAAAAAACCCATCAATATGGGATAAAGGATACATTTTATTGATATTTATCTTGTTATGTTCTTGATAATAAATGTAAATTTTCATTAATACAAACTATGTAATAGATGAAATTGTGTCCAATGGTGAAGCACATAGATAAATAAATATGATATAAAGAATATCTAGAAGATTATTCTTCAATTCCAATTACTCAACTGGGGAAATTCTATAAAAAGATTTTCAAATAGTTACATCACAATGTATGAGTTATATTGAAAACATAACATAATAATTAAGAAGAAGATAATGGTATTCCTCTTCAAATACATCAAATAACATACAAAATATAAGAATGTCGTCACTATTTATTTTCTCCACAATCATCCAAGATAAATATCTATAATGGAAAATAATTAGTATGAAAAATATACCACTAATTTTATTTGACGTTTTAATTCATCCGATCACTGATAAATGACCATGTTTTTATTTGGAATATGAATGATGACTCCCCCCTTGGAAATTTATATCGATTTAGCAAAAATAATTAAAATTCATTCCTATAATCACATAAATTACAGATATTGTTAGAATAAAAATATTTAATTGATAAAAGTACCTATAAAATTAAAGTTGAGAGGAAACATAGTATTTATATGTGAATATAGTTCCATTAGAGGTTTCAACCTCTAACTTAATATCTAATTATTAAGCTAGTAATTTGATACCTTATAAATATTTCATATATATATAATTGAGTCTTGAGCCAAAAATTATAAGAAATTATATTTTATAGTTTATAATACCTATAAATTTTACCACATTAATCCCATAAGCGAATTTCATAGTCATAACAACATTATGTTTTTATTTTACATTTCTCATAAGAGATTACTAATTCTGATCATCATTTTATTTCATCAGATTCGTCTTGTGGTTGGGATAATTCCCATAATCTTGTACTTTTATACATTAGAGATTTGGTGGCGCATTAGTTGGATTCCTCTTCAATATTTTATCATTAACAAGCCCATTAATTCCATTTAATCATATATAGCCTTTATGACCTTCATTTACACTTTTATTTCACCTCTCATTTCCATTCAATATACTCTGCTAATGTTAATCCCATATTTTTTCACATAGATGTCCATAATTTCATTCAACCGTGTGATTTATTTATGTTTTCATGTCACTCAGTATTCCTTATATGTTAAAATAATGTGAATGGTGGGACTCTCCAATTTCAATTTATACATTGAGTTCACATCAAATTATTTTGTTATGGATAACAATGTATCTTATAAATAAAGCATTTCATAGAATTATTTTTATTCCAGTAATGAATCCATGAAACTCACATTCAATGTTGGATAATAGTATGAGAATAATACTACACAAGGCCTGTAAAATTTTCTTCATATGTACCAATTGATTCAAAAACCATCTTATTTAACACATGAAATTACATCTTCATTTTTTAATGTAGAAGATGAGAAATCTATGTTATTAAAAATTTGGTCATAGATTAATCCCAGTATATAGAGTAAATTTATATGTATTCACGCATTTATTAATAACAATACATAATTCTTCTGCTTCACCATTCAAATGATATTGACCAAAATGGATTTTCCTTGATTTTAACAGAAGATAATTTGAAATATCATTTCAAGGGTATTGATCCATTTCTCAGATACAAGTTGACCAACTTAACGAGTAAAAGAAGGTAGAAGTTTAATTATAGTGAACTCAATCAAACATATTTTCTTTTTTTCTAATGTTTATGTTCAAAATGATTTATATATTAAGATATTTGAATGAGCATAAAAAATATTATGTATTACTACTCACACAAAATTGAATTTTTAGGTGGATTAACAGTTCAATGTCCATCACATTTATTGCTGCCAAGATATCTTCTGGTTCTATCAACCAACTACAACCAAAAATTACATTTTGGGAAATTATTTAACTTTTAGGAAACTAAAAGGAAAAGATAAATTTATTTGATGTCTAAATCACGACACATTATATTAATCCTATAATAATTTATTTTTAACATAAGTTATTAGCGGCCAACATTTAATAAATTATTTCATAGTAATTTGAAATAATAACATTAATTAATCTAATAATTTCCCATGGGAGTGTTAGGCAAGGTTCACAGTAAGAGCACACTCGCTATATACATTAATTGAAGATGATATATACATAAAGACATATTTTTTTGGTTTTATCCACTGTTATAATCAATGGAAAGACAACATCCATCGGTTTTGTCCATACATGGATGTCTTTCTAGGAAAGCAGCATAATATATTCCTTTAAAAAAATTAGGATAATATCATATACATATACATATCCCTATAATTTTCACTACTATTTTATAAACAGAATATAAAATGATTAACTAATCCCTTATCTAATACCTACTATAGAGAACAAAAAGTTTCATATATAATTACTATATATTTCATATTAATATTAAATATATTTCAAAAATACAAGCATATGGAACATAAATATTTATTTCCATTAGAGTCTATATTAGCAATCCTCTTATTTAATTAATGATCTTAAAAATCCATCACAGTGGTATTCCCATTTACTAATTGTCATAGTAGTGCCCTGCAATAAAACATTATTCATAACCTAGGGATATCATGCATTAAAAAGTGTGAGATTATATTCTCAATAATGGTAAACATGGGTGATATCAAACAATGACCATATAGAGACATAAAATATTTCTAAGGGCATAAGATGAATAATATAACTTAAAATGACTATACAGTTTCCATCATGGATTTTATAAATAATTCATGTTATAAAAAATTATAATTTCAAAAGACATGAATCCTAAAAATGATTGATTGACCAAAATAATTAATAATCCATTAGTACTAGGAATAATATTGTCGAACAATTATACTCATGAAAAAAATTTCATATACCATGGTTTTGTATCAAGGTCAACAAATTTAAATGGACCCAACATCAATACTCGTTTCCCATATCATTATTAACAATATATTATCTCTGATTTCCAACAATAGATTAGTTAGATAATCTTGTTTCCGATAATGGATCATGTACATCATCTGGTTTCCCATGGTTTATCAATCACATATAAATGTCTCCCACAATAGATCAAGCACATTAACTTATTTTATTTAGTGTATCTTGATCATCAACAAGATTCCCATTGTTACCAATTAAGATATGCAACTTTTCCAAATTCATTGAAGGGATATATAGTTTGTGCCAACCCATATTATAATGAAAACCATAAATAAATGTGACATAGGATTAAAAAATCCACCATAACATCCTATAATAAATAATTCCATGAATTTTTTCATAAATATTTATTGAATACATAATATCATAACCCCTAAAAACCAAATGGGTTATATACACATCTACTCATCTATAATCATATACCATATGGAGAAAGAATATGGAAATTTCCATTTGATAATATAATTGATAAAATCTATTCAAAACAAAAAAAATTGTTTTTAATTAATAGATATACAAGGATGAAATAATTAAAACATTATTTTAAAAAATAACCTTTTTAAAATGAAAAAAATATAAAACTAAAAAATTTAAATATAGATTGATATTTTTTCCATTGATTAAAAATGTAAAATTAAAATGGATTTTTTAAATCATTGAGAAATAATGATTGTGAAAAAAATACATTCTTTCATTATATAGTTAAACAAAGATACCATTCACATTTTATGTAAAATTTTTAATAATACCTCATTCATAAAATGAAAGTAATATTCTATCTAATCTAGTGTGTATAAATTAAAATTTTGGTAAAAATTTCATTATTATATAATTTTACGATATTAAAAATATTGTTCGAAATAGTTTTTTAAAACTTGTGCATGGAATACAATATTAAAACAATCTTTTGGTCTATATAGTTCAAATGGAGATTAAAATTAATGTAAAACATATATTCAATATAAATAAAAATGAGATATGAAATTTTATTTATATATAATAGATAAGGATAATATATTTTCTCAATGTAATTTAATGCACAAAAAAATTCAATTAATAATATGAATAAAAAATTCCATACTACTTTGGGATATTTTGAAAAAAAACGCACACATGAAAAAGAAATATTTATATAGATATGTAAATTATCATAATTTTCATGTGAATTTTCATAAAATAAATTAAGGAAATTTTCATAAACTACATAATTCAAAAAATCAGTGAATATGGAATGTGTCTTATAGATATAATATTTAGGAAATAAATATCATACCTTATGATTGACATATTTTTTATAAATTCAAAACTATTCTATAATTAATATAATATTATTATAAATCTATAAAATAATAATACTATTATAAATTATGTCATATATTTTTTTCTGAAAAATTTTTATGACTTCATTATACATTAATCACTATAAATTCACAAATTTAGACAATAACTGTTTCATTTCTCATATTTGTTTTGGTTTTGATTTTTTGTTTATATTAAAATGTTCATTATTCCATCATATATTTAATTTTAATTATGATATGAAAATAATATATATTAATCATATACATATTTATATTCATACATAATGTTTATAAAGACAAATTAATTACACTATTCATGAACATAGTAGGTCGTACATAAGCAAGAACGTTGTTTCTTATTCTCAATGAATGCGAAAAAATAAAGGTAAATAATATTTAACATAAAGAGTAATTTCTATGTAATATATATCATATATATTCATTAATTAAGTCCTAATTATCATCTACATCAAAATAAATGGAAAACCATATGATGTTTCTTCATGGAGGAGTTAGTTTATACGCACACAAAAAAGACATTATCGTTTTCCATTAGAATGGAGGAAATGAAGTTTTATTTTAAATTATAATTCCACAAGTCCCATATTTTCATACAAATTTTCATAAATATCTTTTATATTTTTTTAATTTTTCATTACATACATACTTGAGAGGTTTTGATTGAAAATCAATTATATCAGTTGGTATGGTGGTAGTCTACCACCCACATAATTAATGGATATGTTTCAAATTTTATGGAATAAGAAATGGATATAGTTTATTTAAATAACACAATAAAATCATATTATTTTTAATATATAATTGTAATTATTTCAGCATAGTTAAATAATATTTTATGGAGGCAGAATACGAATCAAAACAAAAAAAAATTTGGTAATAGATTTTACCTCGTCTTCGGATAGCCTCATTATGTTTATACATCAATCCTTCCGTTGAATATTTTATGACCAACTAGGAACCTTAGGTTATAAGGAGGATTTTTAGAATGGGAATTTTTTTGTGGTTGACTAACAGAATATTTTTCTAAGGAGTGGTGATAAAAGGATAGTGGGTGCCCTTTTATAATTGAGATGAGTGACATAGTTGTATTTTTTTCAATGTTTTAAAATAAGTTTATGTTTATTTCTGAATCACAAGGATCAATTACAAATAATATTCATGTAGTTAGTGTGGTGGTCTATATTCAAAAATCCAATTGGGTTTCAGAATGATTTATTTCATTTTAACCCTTCAAATTTTAGATCTACCCCTAAAACCATTTTTTAATCACAACCATGCTAACCAATTTTTTACTATTCATTACGACAAAAATATAATATTCCCTAATTAAATAAATTTAATTATTATGATAATATAAATGGAATCAATTTAATTCAATTCAATTCAAATATTTTTCTGAATTATATTTCACACTAAACATACATATGCATCGTAAAGTGGTTCCCCATGAAAAAATGTTTTCATCAGAATAAAATATTTTTGTATTACAATTCCCTAAAAACGTAAATCCAATGATATAAACTAGAATAGTAATTAAATTATTTTAATAATATTAAACGTACAACCATATTTTGAAATATAGAAATACAAATTATTTAAATGAAAAGATGGTAATAGTAAATATAATTATTTTCCACTATTAATCAAAAGAATTTATATTTTCATAAAATTATATACAATTCACTTTAGTGAAATTTTGACATGAATATTTAATAAATTATATATATATATTTAAAAGAAATTTTATAATATTGGAAGAAATTATTTTTAATATCAGGCCTAAAATGTTACAAAATAGAGTATTAGATTTAAAAACACATTTTCAAGAATAAAAGTGGATTAATTCTCATCATGTGACTAAGAAAAATATAAGACCAATGATAATGATTTTAATGACTACATAATATTAAGACTTTCCATAAAATAATTCAATTACATTAACTAATTCAATTTAATAAATTTAAAACTCTTATTGAGATTATGAATCATTTTTCAAAATAATAATTCTTATACCTTCAAATGACTTTGACATTCATTTATAATTAATATATAACAAATGAATTTATATAATAAATGTTTAAAATATTTTTATATATAACATTTTTAACTATTAATATCTTGCATTCCTAATTACATGTAAGAAAATCCACATTAATGAATCATATTTTAATATTATATCACATTTTCTATAAACTCAATATAGTGTGTAATGTAATTTCTCTAAGAAATAAAATTTATTTTCAAACATAATATTTCTTAAAATAGTAGAGTGTAAAATGTTCGAAAAATATAACTAAACTTTCATAAAGAAATAATCCTCCACCCAAAAACTATCGCATATAATGATTCATCAGGGAGACCACATCAATCCCTTTACTATAATCTCTAGACTCACATATAGAATCATTATGTGACTAACTTCTGTGCTCATCAAATACTATAATAACGATTATTATGGAATATGAAATCTCAATTTCATAATCCATAATAGCTTTATCGACCATTACTATCACATGTTAAAGTGTTTTTGGGTGATGGAATACCTTAGGTTGTTGTGATTAATAAAAACAAAAAAGATTTTTCCAATTAGGAGATGTCTTGACAACCTCCTAGAGAAAATAAAATCTACCCAGATGAGTTAATTGGGGGAATTTATACATTAAAGTGGTTATAAATACTATGATCGATGGAAAAATATCTTTATAGTAGTATTAAACTACCCACACTAAGATAAAAAGTGTTATTGTTGACTAGAAATTTACCTCCTTGTGATAAAACAAAGAACTTGTTACCTGACTAGATTATGCTCCAAGACAAGTAATAATCATGAAATTTGATAATCCAAAACAAATCCGGCCACTTTTGTTTCATGGTATTCAAGGGATTCTCAATATTATATATTTTGGGTCAGAACAACCATGGTTATCCCGCATAATTGAGGATACTTGACACATTTATAATCTTTTTGGGTTCTTCCAAATAAAAAAACATATCAATATTTTTTGGATAAAAATTCAATATATTATAGTAAATAAAATATCATTTAAATCAAACCATAAAAGTGTAAAACACAAACAATGATAGCTGCTAATTCTATAAAAGATATAACAACTTTTAACCTACACTCCCTGATTTTGTGATGGAAAAAAATTACATTTTTTTATTTCATACCGATTTAAAGAACCCAATTTTTCCATAAAAAACATAGAAAAAAAGGAAAATATTATATAGTTTTCATTCTATAAGAACTTCTAGGTTTATAGTTTAGTGAATTAGTAAAAAAATTAACATAAAAATAATGATTACATCAAGACAATATCTTTCCCACTATGCCCATATTTTCATATTCATTATTAGGATGTCAACATCATATATTCTAAACCCAAATATTTGTAATTAATTTTAAATAATTATTGATAACCAGGGGAAAGGAATCATAAGAATGGTGAGATCAAATTCCTACTATGGGTAAAGAAAATTATTTACAAATGACACCTTTTAGTGAGAATAATAATAATATAAGGGAATGGTATTGTAATCAATGTTCAGGATCATAATATAATAATATTCATACCCTCCACAACATGGACTGTCAATCATAAAACATGGAATAAGGAATTATCAAATGAATGAGTAATGTGATTCAATAATTAAAATCCATGTGATCATAATATTAATCAAAGGAAACATTAAAAGTCCATAACATGCATAAAAAATATTTTGGTATCATGGAAAATCATCTTTATAGAAAAAATATATAACCCATAACAATTTGAAGAACCGTATTTTCAATATCCAATATTTAATTTCAGATAACAAAATCATTACCAAATGAATTTAGGTGATATATAGGTATACATATCATATAATATATATTTGAATCACCTAATTTTATCTTGGTGACCCCAATATAGTGTCTATATTTGGATTAATTATCACTATCTGGGTGCACCCGACATATATAATTTCCCAATACCCTGACATGGATAATGTTTATAGATGCACCATTTTATAAAAAACTAATTGAAATAACAAATATTATTTTCATAATGTGACTATCCTGTGGATAGTAAATGTGTTACATAAAAATATATTTGAAATAATATTAACACATTAAAAGGGAATGTATTCCCTAATAATCACTTTTCCACACGATTAACCCATGAAAATGAAACTATTGTGATCCTAGGATTAAGAAACATTGATTGTACATCATTTATAATTAATATTATTTATATTTAACTAACACATTATAAATGACAGAAAGAATTTAAGGCCTTTGGAAATGTGGAAACATAATATTCTAACATGGTGAATGTTCTTCAACATCTCCCATGTAGATCACCAACATTTATAATCATCACAAGAATTCCCTAATAAGAAAATTTCATTATAACTTGGGGAAAAGAATCATAAGAAATGGGTGGGTTCAAATGATCTATTTGGGTAAACATGGATTATATGTATGTGTTAAATATGAATAAGGGTTTCAGAATATGAGAATAACATTTAATGATCATACCTTTCATATCAAAGATCAAAAAAATGAGTCATGGAATAAATATTAATATATCATTAGCATGAATAACTAAATAATTATGATTATAAGAAACAATATTATAATATTGGACTATAGAATAGATTTTTTTTCACATCCAAATGTATCCTTATGTATATGTGTAAATATGAATAGGTTGCCAAATTATGTTAATGGCATTGAATTTGGACTTCATATAAACTAATAAACATGAAACCTGGTCTATGGATTACATTTTGATCATGAGTTTAAGTTCACAAATTTCTTTTTGAACATTTAATAAGGTCCATATATCACATTATCTTCATTAAATGAATTCCTTATGTAGCATCTTAGTATTCAAGGTTCACTCCCAATACAATTTTAATAGTCAAGCCTCAATGAAAATTCTATCAATTTATAATGGGTTCACTCTCCAATCCATATTAGTGGTCAATTTACACTCACAAGATCTTCTTAGAAGACAGTTTTCCTTATTGAACCATGTTCACATCCCATTCCATTCTTATCAATATTATGAGATATAAATCATACCCAAGGCAATCATAGGAAATATAGGTCCCTCAAATCACATAATGGAAACAATATTTTTGAGTTCCCCAAGATCAGAAAAAATTCAAATTACTATATCCCACTAAATTAAATGGGTATTACAAATATTTTATAATATACTAACCTTTTGAAAGGAGACATATTTCATAATCATTTCATTATATAATATGACATATATCTATGTAGGATTCATAATTTTATACCTCTATGAAGAAATTAGGTTTCATGAACAACTATCATTTTCAAAAAAATCCATTAAAATAAATAATATGAAAATATTACATTGATCTCGTCCTCGATAAATCATAAAAAATATCAACTAATTTCATTATATATTGAGAAATATTTTGAAAGAAAACATTGACCATATATTATGGGAAATAACCATTCTTTGAAAGTAATTTTTTAAATCCTAAAATATTTTTCAAATAAATTATATTTGGAATTTACTTTTTAAAACTTATAATTTAAAATTTAAAATAAATTTAAATCATTTTTTAGGAAAATATCCATTACACTCTAAAAAATACATTTAAAAAAAACTTTTGAAAAAAATTATTGAAAATAAATTTAAAATTTATGAAATGATTATTTGAAAATAATTTAAAAAGAATTTTAAACAAAATAATTATTAAATCTTCTTTTCCATGGAAATTATAATCAATTTTTGTTTAAAACCCTTTTGAAAACATTATTAGAATAAATGGTTTTGGAAGGAAACAGATTTTTGAACGAAGATCTACATAAAGTAATGTTTTATTTTACACACTTTTTATTTATATTAAGAAACTACTTGTATAATAATGGTACCATTTCATGAGTAAACCAGGAATGAATCGGTAGGAAAAAAATTTATGAGATTTCTTAATGTAAGGATAGTAAAATTTCCCCAGTAGATGTATAACCGTATAAAATCCTAATAAATGTTAATATTTAATTAATAACTCCTAAAAATTTGGTAATATTGAATAATAAACCACATGGGATAATAAAATTGCAATAAACATAAAAAATAATTAGTATGAAAAAATTCCTGACATTACATGTCAATGGGGTCGTATATACACCTCATTAATTAATAATAGTTTGTAACATAAATTACATTTCAATAAAGGTTAACCGAGACAAGAATATATTAAATATTTTTTTATCATTTGAACCATATAACCCAAGAAATGGAGATCCTAAAATGAACATGTAAATAAATAAAATCTTTGTATATGCATCATAAATTACATTTAGGTGTAGCATATACACAACATAGAATAAAGTGGTGGTTAATATATATTGTGTATCACAAATGTAAAAATAGGGGGATGTAAATAACATTCTAATTGATTAAAACCCCATGTTATCACATACCATATCCATATATGATTATATCATGTCCTTATAATACCTTTTATAAAAAACTCCAAGTTATTTTTACATTTAAGGCAATGAACACTTTGTTTTCCATATATGCTTTGATTTTCAATTTTTGGAAATCATACATATATCATGATATTATCATTTAAAAAATGAAACCCATTATGTAAATATCATATATATGTGGTATATACATATATATTTGAAGCTATATAATATAGAAATTTTATTTGAAATACACCATTCATGGAGATGGTTGGATGTAGGTACACATGAATATTGTTTCAATTTTAATGTCATATAGAATGAAATAATAAAATGAGATATATATATATATATATTATCATTTAGGTATCATTTTTATGTCATATATATCTATTATATATATATTTAAAATATTATTTATAAATTCTATGTCATGTGGGAACGAATCATGTCTCTTCTCAAGGCGGTAGTCCACCACACACATGAACAACGTTATCGTATTCTCACAAAATGTAAGGAATGAAGGTGTGTTTTACATAATAATTAAAAAATCATTAATAATTCATAAATATAATATATATAAGTATATATATTATATAAACTACAAATCCATCATTATTCACAACCATGATTGCTGGTAATCGATGAATGAATGACATAGATTCGCGAGGTAGTATTCCACGATATACATGAATGATGATTTTGTATCCTATTTAATGGATGTGTGTGAAGTTCTTATGTCATAACTAGATCATAGAAACATATAATTATATTTATTATACATATATAAATATATATTCATTGTATGACAATAATTTATGGAGTGTAGATGTATGTAAAAAAAAATTAATATTGAGGAACATTATCTATTCTTCGGGTAACTTCTTTTGGTTTTCACAAAATGGAAATCTGTGGTAGGATTCATCAAAAAATGAGTACTATTGGATGATAAGAGAAAAAATATTTTGATTTTTGGATATTTATATTCTTTTGAAAATTTAATGAGTGGGATGAATATGTGAGTAGGGTGAATTTCTTTATATAGTAGAGGAGTGGCATTCATGTAATTACCAAAATGGTATACAATGTCGGGAGGTCTCGGTTAAAAAATGTGCATCAAATAATGGATTATGTTATTTAAAAGTTACTATATGGATGGATATTCCTATAAAATGGGTTCGAATAGTTTCTCTGTCATTTTTATAATTATGTTTTGTGTTTAGACTCATAGTAAACTTGTTTTACACTTAATAGTTGTGATTAATTTTGAATATTTTCTCAAATAATTATTGTAAAAATTTATGTTGTAACTAATGTAAATTTTTTTATTATTTTTATTCCAAATTTTTAATTATTTTTTCAAAATTTTATTCACATAATCGTAAGAGATTAATCTAAAATTAATCAAGCGAATGTGATGAAAAAAAAGTCTTTTAATGTGAAAATTTTCAAAAGATTGAAATGTTTTCATATACAATTTTAATGTAAAATTTATTTAAATGACATAATTTTGATAAATTTATTTGTTTTGAAACAAATTATACATTAAAATACATTTAAAATAAAACTTATCTATATAAAAAAGCAATTGAAATGGCATTTTTCATTTAAAATTCAGTATTTTTAACTATTCATCAAAAAGATAAACATATCATGAAAATAAACAAATTAAAGATAAATTAAATTTTATATTACTATATTATATATTATGTTTCTTTTGACAGATTAATTTTTTAAATGTATCAAAAATTAGTTTGAAAATCATAATTTCATAGAAATGAAACAAAACTATGTTTTAATGGATTAATAATTTTATGCATAATGTTTGGCTAATTAATATATATTACTTAGGAAAACCATAGTATAAATGATAAATATCAGACTGAATATATAATATATTATATTCATTAAAATTACTGAATGAAATTGGTTTAATTAATTTATAATAATAGTTTTCATGTAAATGATTTTTAATATTTTTTAAAATGTGACTATATTCTTTTCTAGATGATTGGTCAACATAGAATTTTTCATATATAAATTTGTGAACCTGAATTTCATATTTTAATTAGTATTAATAAAAACCATAATTACAATATATAGGTGATGATTTTCACATTAGATAATAAACATTAAATAATTTTTTATAATTCATTTAATCTTTATGATGTGTACAACTCATTATAAACTATGTGTCATATGTAACTTTAAAAATGAATCCTTTGTGTTTAGAACATGATTAAAATATAATTATATTTAATTTATTGTAATCATAGTTCATTCATAAAATAAAATAAAAATTCTATGTTTTTTTGAATTATTAAAATTTCAAAAATATTTTCTTAATTCAAATAAATATTTCACAATATCTCAGGGTTTATAATCCTAAATCCGTAAATTTATTTCCCTTGAATTTCAACTGGGTAATCAATGGTTTAATATATGAATGTTCCATTCATATAAACCCCCAACAAAAAATTAATACAAAATCATCCATAAAAATGGAAGTTAGAAAAATAACAGTAACCAAAGAATCTCATGAATAAGATTCCAAGTTGAAGAACATAGGTGGCATGTAAAAACATGTACATAGAAGATATAAACATCTATAAAACGCATATGGATAGTGGTAAAGATCATTGATCCAATTAAGTGGGTGAAATGGTGACGGTTAGTGAACATGGATATATACACCCTATAGGTTTAAAAAATGTTATTGATATTGTAAAAAATGATGAAAATTGGAAAAAATATATTTCAATATCCTTTTGGTAAATTTAAAATTTTTTAATGAGAAGAAATTCATACATTATTTCCTTACATTTCATAAGAACAATATCTCTTTTTACTTGATAAATTTCAAATTAATCTTGTTATGTATTGACATGGGTGCCACACACCAATGCCTTGAGCCTGACCAACAAATGACATTAAGGGCACCTCCCAATATACTAGATGATTTTGTCTAGAAATAAGGGTCATGTAATACATTCATGAGGATACGATACACTCTTTTATTAGAGTAAAATAGAATGTGAAAAAAATATAATAATCTATAATTTTTATAGATAAAATAAATATATCAAAATTTCAATGTAGAAATGAACCATCAAACATAATAGGAAAACATATTTTTCCATTGTAAGAATCGATGTGTATAAAATGATAAGTCAAGAGAAGGACGCTAATGACTCGCAAGTGGGTCATGAACATTGTATGGTTCCCTCACCAATGCTCCATCCCAACTCAGTTATCAAACTCAGGACTTTTTCCCATGACCTGCACAAATACACAACATCTATTTGGGGAAAAATTAGGTAGCCCATATAGGGTGTGAGTACAACTCATTAGGCCACCACAAATGTTTTTTAAAACCAATCTTGTCTATAATAGTGTATGAATTTGAATACATAAAATAAATAAATTTCATAATTTGATAATTATCACATTATTAAATAATCATTATTAACCACATAGAATAATGATTTTGAATCTTTTCACACATTCAATTCAAAAAATTTATACATATTTATCTTTTGTGTAGAATTATAGGTCTATCAATCTAAATCTCATCAGTGTAGAATTCTATGTCTAACACCCAAAATTTCATTGGTGTAGAATGAAATTTCTAACATCTAAAATCTAATTTGTTATTATTTATCATTGGTTTATAACTCCTAGTATAACTCCCCAATTCTCAATAATACAGATATATCTATCATTTGGTTAGAATTTCATGTCTACCGCCCCAAAATAACATTAATGTATAATTCCATGTATATCACCCAAAATCCCATTGATTTATTTATATTATTGTTTTAGAAATCCATCTCTAAAGCCCAAAACCCCTTGGATTGAAACACCATATCTAACAACCAAATAACCAATTATTTATTTTTATTATTGGTGTAGTATATATTTTATATCACCCCAAATCCTATTGGTATAGAACACCATGTCTAACACCAAAAATACCATCCATTATTTAATTAAAAAATTAATTGATAAAGTCCATTAATAAATTCAACAATTTGTTAATCATTTCACAAAATTAAATCCAATAATTAATTCAACAATTATTTATTCAAATTTTATAGTCCAATAATTAAATATATAACTCAAAAAGTAATTATCCTCTAAAGATGGGGTTACGAGGAGGGTTCTTATATGGTGATTCTGCAGTGATATTTCATTATGTGCAATCATGGGTTGGCATTGGGAATGAGAAAGGTTGGTCATGCAACATCTTGTGATATGGTCACAAGGGATTGGAAGATGATGTTCAAAGGTCCTCCTTATTTAGATCGATTCATGTGGCCATGGTGAAGACAAATATTGATGGTCCACATTCTTGTGATCTGGTCACATGCCCTTAGTGATGAAGGAGGCCGATTTCCACTTAGCGATCTAGTCACATGAACTTGGAATCTTTCATCTGATTTGGTTACAATATGTTTGATCTGGTGATGACAAGTATACACTACATCTAGTGACACTTCATTGTGACAATATTTCTAAGAAGATAAGATACATGCTTGCTGACCCGCTTTTGACATATCTTCTCATCCACAACATTGCATTTTTTGAAATATAGAATTGTCGATCTGGTGATTCTAGATTTTTTATAGGATTATTGGCCAGAGTCAACTGGTACCTCAAGGATAATGGCATTCGTTCTTGTAGATTCTAAATAAATGGAAAAAATGGATTCTAGGAAAGGTGTGTCTTTTATATAGGTCCTCTGTTTGAAGCATCCTACAGATGATGGAATGGAGTTGTCAGATTTGAATCTTCCTCTTATTTTATCTGATGAAGGTAAGATATCTATCTTTGTTAATCATATATACTTCAATAAAGGTCTAGATTCTAGACCATTTTCATTGTCTGGGAGGAAAATTGGAAAAAGTGTGACAAATCCTTGACAATAGAAGACCTAAAGGGTAAAATGAGTTGAATATGGAGATTTTATTATGGGAACACCTTCCCCATTAGTAAGGGGTACTTCCATTTAAAATACTAATTAGAAACTCTGAAGACTATAGATTTGGGTTCTAGTTTCTTGATCCTAAATCTATGTATTCTAGTAATTTTAGAATGGAATTTACATTTTATTCCAATTCATGAGAAACACAATAATGCTCATGTTTGGCTCAGATTTCAAAGCCTCAGCTGTGTTTTCTAGCACACACATATTTTGATTGGAATTTCCCCATGCATTGACATGCCAAAAAAGAATGAAGATGACATTACAAATGGTAAATTTGGTTTTTCTACAAGGTTTTTGGTAGATTTTGAACTCATGATTCATAGGCCAGATTGTGTATATCTTATTTCAAATGGTGAAAAAATTCAGATTGATATTGAGTGTGAATTCATTCCAGACTTTTGAGAATTATGTATGTTTATTGGGAAATATTTTTCCCATTATAGACAGGTTCATAAGATGAATTCATTCCTCCACCCAATATGGTGTAGTGAAGGGATTTAAATGAAAAGATGCCCCATCCAAGATTACTTCTTGGGATGATAATACAGGTCCCTCCCTTGAAAATTTCATCCCAACAGTCATGAGGATGGTATGTTAGTTCACCCATGAATGATGCTTATTGTTTGTGTGGCAATTCTGATTCTGATATTGATAAGGTGAATGTAGTGAGTGATACTACTGCATATAATATCTCTACATAGCAGGTTGATTCACATCTTGTAACAATTCCTCATGGTCCCCTTCTCGATGACTCTACTGTAGCGAATAGTATCATATCTGTTTCTACAGATTGATCATGATGGGCACGTGAAAGTAAATGATAATTCCATGAAATGATAACATGACGATTATCATGTTATTTCTGATAAGGAATATGAGGCTCAGTTTATAACTACTATGAACTTGGATTAGGATGAAATGTTCACCTCTTTCTACTGAAATGTGATGGAAAAAATTTGATGGTAAATTATATGTATATGTTAAACCATCAGATGGTAAATTCTATGGATAGGGGAGGGATCACACATCTTGGTTCGATGTGGTACAAGAGGACTCAAACATTGTAAAAAAACTATTTTATTATCTATGTTTTTAAATAGGTCCTAAATTAAGGAATTCATTAGTGAAGAATTTGGATGTTTTCATGGTGCTATAATGATTGATGGATGGTCTTCAGGCGTTGAGACAAAAAAATCTTTCCTGGAGGTTTCAAGTCAATTAGAAGATCTCACCCCATAAAATTATAATTATGGTGAATTTCAGCATCCCGAAACATGGAGGAAGTTCTAGGTTCATTGGGGGATGGGTGATGGTTGATCCCATAGAATATTTTATTTTTTATATGAGGTTTTCCCCGTATGTTCCCATTCCTCATCTATTTTTTTCCTTATACTGTCGAAAATTTATTTTCAATAAATTTTGGAATCATGGGTTCATAACTACTGGTTTGCACCATTATAGTATAATTATCCTCTAACTCCTATACTAACTCAAAAATCAGTAACATTACCCAATTAATTGAGGACATTAATACTATTATTTAATTCCTCAATTAATTAATCAATATCCACAATCTCAAATCCAATAATTAATTTATCCATTAATTATCACATTCAAAATCTCTATACTTTTTAATTAATTCCATAATTAATTATAACAATTATCAAATCTCAATATATCATAATTATTTTATCAATTAATTATCCAATTCTATCAATTCATTACCCCAACAATCCACACTAATCAATTCACCAATTAATTAATCTAAATCAATCATTCCTTTCAACATATTAATTTCCATTAACAAATACACAAATTAATTAATATTACTCATTAAATTTAATTATACTAAAAAACCCCATTAATTAATTAACAATATAATTAAAATGGTGAATCAAAATAATTTCTTAAACAATTAAATAATCTCATAAGAAATTTTTTTTAAATTTTTGAATTAAATAATTACATAAGTCCAATTAAATAATTTTTCAATTAATTAATGATTTTATTTAATTGAACAATTAAATAATAACATTTTTTCACAATATTAATTTTTTACATAAATTAATCCCTTTATTTAATTCAATATTTAACTAATCACATTGTTCACATTAATTAATTAATGAAATAAATAATCCCTTTTTTAAATACAACTATTAAATAATAAAATTTCTCACATTAATGGATAAATATTTTAATTAAACCATTTTATTTTATTATCCTATTAAATCATCTATTTACCCACATTGATTCATTTATCAATTAATTATTCCATTTATTTAATTCAAAATTTAGTAATCTCTTTTTACATAAATTAGTTGAGTAATTAATTAATTCAACTATTTAACTCTACAATTAAACAATAACAAAACACAATTTAATTAATTTATAATTTAATTAAATTACAATTCTATTAATTCCACCTATAAAAATTTAAATATCACTAATTAATTAATTATTTATTTTATCTCAATTAATTAAATCCCCACAATTAATTACTAAATTAATTATTCTATCTCAATCAATTTAATAATCCTAACAACTCTACTACTGAATTCTAAAATTTATTATCCAACGTAAAATTTTTATAATCTCAACCATTTCCAATAATTAATTCTATAATTAATTTATCATGTTCAACCATATCCAAAAATCTATAATTAATTTTAAAAAATACTTATCCATATGACACTTTTATAGTCTCAAAATTATTTCACAAATTAAATATTCAATTCATAACATCAGAATCCCATACTTCATTATACAATTAATTATCTAAATTAAAAAAATCAATATCACATAATTAATGTAACAATTAATCATTTCTGATCTAAAATCACAATATCCCAATTTCATATATCTTTTAATAAATTAATTCAATGAATTAATTAATGTAATGCAGAAAAACGTTTATAAACAACATGTAGAAAGTATACAATTACATATACATAATTTTAATCCTGAATATGAGATTTTAATTTTTGACCACCTGACTCAAGAATAGTGATGATGAAAACTCACCAATGGAAAAGCCCATTTTTAATAGATTCAATCAAGAACATTATAATAAACACAGTCTAGATATTAAAACATGAATTTGGAGGAAGTAGTGAAAAAAACCGTATGTATTTACAACAATCAATATCTGTATTCCTCTCAATAATTAATAGGAAATCCATTTACAATAGATCTAGAAGTAAATTACTAAACAAGAGGCATAACATAAAAATGTAGATCTAAATATCCAAAGTTTTATGTGATCTCATTTCTAATACAAAACAGTCTCCCAGAATTCAATGGATAATAAATCTCTGCAATAAGAGAGGTGTGCAGAGGGTCTTCAATCAAATATTTCAGTGTGCATGGGAGTTTCAGACCAAGTAAGATGGCAGTGGTAAAATTTTTATCCATATGGTGGTGTATAGAGCATGTGTATTAAATAATTTAGTGTGTGGGGGTTTATGAATTCCATTATAATCATTTTTAATTATTTCGGTATCAAAATTACATGTTGTTAATTCCCATTTCAGTTCGTTTAAGAATTGTAAATTATTTCACAACATTTCCTATGTAAAATGGGACCTAAATGTTATAAAAATAAATAAAGATTACATGGTGTGTGATCTAAAAAAATTTTGTTTTATCTTACACATGGTGAAATAAAATTACACATAGTGTTATCAAATTTCACGACATGTCGATATGTGGTGGGGGACACTTTCAGGGGCGGTAATCTACTTTTATGAGAAGTTTGTATGTGTTGAAAAAAATTATAGGGGTTTAATTTGTCAAGGTAGAAAATTATTTTAATCCATGAATTAAATTAAAAAATAATCTTATGGAACAAAAAATTAAAATATTTATACTTGGTAAAAAATGGGATCTTACAGTCTCCCTACCATATAATAGATCTTGCTCATGTGATACTTCCAAGCCTTAAATATTAGCCAAGCTTTTATAATATCCCCATACTATAAAAGCTCATCCTCAAGTTGTAATCCCATATTTTTATAATATTATGAGTTAAAAGGATCAGAGAAATAATCTTGAAAATCTACTCTCTCTCATAAGTTTCCTCTTGAACCCCTCTATATCTATAGAATACATGAACAATCAGCATTGGCATTTCCCACATTACATTTTTTGAACATTCTGACTCATGTTTCATATTCTCATCAAATAATGCAAGTTTCAGAAGATAAAATTCATCCAAATACCCATCAACTTTCCAAACTCACAAGTCACAACAATAACAAAAACACTATCTAGTATTGGAACTCATCATCACCATCAAAATAGAATAGAATGGACATACATCCACCACCTCCAAGTCTCACATGATCATTTTCCTGAAATTTAATGATGAAACTCACAATTTCTTTATTTTAATTTATCATTAGTCTTTCTCCACAAATATAGTAATGAAATACAATTCCCTAAATTTTTATCATTGAAAACATCACTTCTCAAGAAACATAACCACAATAGCTGATGGCCCATAATATTTTTTCACATCTAGCCCATCCTGAGAACCCCATCTAAAAACCAATCAATGGGGTATGTCACAATATCACGCTCCACATATATACCCCATCATAAGAACAACTCATAAGGGGATCCATATCTTACCAAAACAAATTTAGGTATCTAGTCTCAAAGACATTGCTTTCTTAGTGTCCCTGATAAGATTTTAATGTCAGGGACATGATCATCACTATTTAAAATTACACCTAGATGTCTTCGTTGAACACCACCACAAATACTACATTACCAATGTTACCTCCCACTATGGAAACACCATAACCCATCAAAATAATTAGGCTTTCTTTCACACTAATTATATCACGACATTGATAAAAAACCAACCATTCATACTGAGAACCCATAATCGAGTTCTCAAAATATAGGAATTATCACTACCTAAGATACCCATATCAAATGAAAATGAAAAAAAAATGAATTATTTTTATTTCACATCATTTATCTTTGTTAACCAAATGCATTTACACAAAACTATAAGATGTTGTTCTACCAAAACCCTCCACACGGTCAAAACTGTGGCACTATCACTACCCATTACAATCTAACAACAAGGTCCTAGTTAAAAAAGGTAACAATAAAATCATTTGTCCAGGATTCTCATTTAGACACAAATTTATTCTCAGGATGCATAATTTTACAATCTAATACGATTTCCTGTTAGGCACCATTTTCAGTACAATTTCTTTTTAAAGGAAAAAAATTCAAGATAAATAACATACCCAAAACCTGTTTTCCTATGTCTTCCTAAAATGATACATGTAACCAAAATAAATCTATTTGACTAGAATGATGTAACACCCCAATATTTCGTGGTATATTATATCATTAAATTAATTCATTAGCATGCGCTACAAGAAACAACGAGTTCGAGCACACCACAACTTACCAAACAATCCATTAAAAAAGTAGCTATGAATATTATTATCTAATTTTTGAATTTTATATATTCCATATAAATTTTAACAACTATATTATGTGTGTCTAATACAAAATATAGGAACAAATTTATTTTCTTCAAATAAATGAATTATTTTTGAGAAAAAGCAATTTTACCTCCTTTAATAGTGAACCCTTTTTAAATCCAATATTTGACACGTTTATAAATTTAATATGATAAAATAAAATAAATCTTTAGAATTGGGAAATAAAAATTTTGATTCGGTATTTTTTTGGGGTTTTTGGGATAACTTTAATATTTGTGTGAATAGTGAAAAATACTAAATTTTAATTGAAAACAACTCTTTAAATAAAAATAACTTTTTACGAACCTGGACCTCCTTTTCAACTATGATTATCCTTTTTCTGATGTTTTCGAGAAAAGAAGAGTTTTTGGAAATTTTTGTTGTACATGCCATGCACTTTTTATCTACATGCCGTGTACTCCCTTGCCGCATGAGGCCGTGTGCTCGTCGTGTCTTGCCCACACACACGGCCATGTAGGGCTGATGAAGAGGCCTCTTAAAGTGGATTATGGAAAAGCCTATTACATGTCGTGTAATACAAAAGTACACACATTGAACTTTCTTTTATTTCATTAAACGGACCTGGGTCACGTCTAATCGCCGGAACACGATTCTTATCCAGCCTCTTTGACCGAGACCATCCGGTACTACCATGAATCTCCTTCGATCCCCCGAGCCTCCATCCATTCTCCGAATCGATTGTCATCAATATCATTGGGACCGTAGCAGTAGTATCATTCTTCTCCTAGAGCTTTGTTTTCCAATTCATCCTCTTTTCCATGTTATTGTGGGTTGAATGTTTTTTGCATTTTTTATATCTACAAAGTTATAAAGAGATTCAATCCTCGTGGTTCAAGTATATCGATCTCGTTGCATCTAGGTAGGTGTTTTGTGCCTTTCCGTTCAAAGTCCTTGATTATTATGTGCAATTTCCACTGATACCCTTTAGCGGGGTATTGCATGTTTACTGTTTTCCCCTGTTGTTTTCCTCCCTTTCTTGTATTCTTGAGTAGAGGTAATTTTGTTATTTTAGAGGATAATTGATATGCATGGATTTTTTCCCATTCCTTGTTCTGTTTATGACCTTTTCATCTTTTTCAGCCTTTTTCCGTTATACCTTTTTTTCATGCCGTGTGACCGTAGGATGAAGTGTTGTTCCCTAACAAGCTTATTATGATATAGACTGGCTATCCAAGTAGCTCTGTTGGTTTACATTGGTTTTATATAATTATTATGCACTGACTAGCATGGGGCCGTGAGAACCCGGTGAAATAGACTATAATGGGATTGACCGAGTGAGTTTCCTCACAGAGTATTAGACATTATAGACTATATGGGGTAGACCGAGTGAGAATCCCATAGAGTCTTGGATATTATAGACTATAAGAGTATGGAGTGAGTGGGATTCGTCAAAGAGTCTTAAGCTTTATAGATTGTACCGGGGTAGACAGAGTGAGCTTTCTCGGAGAGTCTTTGTTGTTTGAATTCCTTAAACCATTCCATGATATAGGATGAATTGACCGAGTGAGCTTCCTCAGAGTGTCTCTGATAGACCTGAGGCAATAAGAGGAATTGATAGAGTGAGATTCCTCAGAAAGACTCTAGAAATTGGGGCTATATGGGTAATTGACCACGTGATCTTCCTCATAGAGTCCATGACTAGCATATACTATAAGTGGAATAGACTGAGTGTTCTTACTTATAGAGTATTATAATTTCGTATGACCAAACCAGAGGGGTTAGGCTGAGTGTACTGCTCAGAGTGTTGTTGGTACTTCTTGGATAGGACCAGAGGGGATGTCAGTGAGTACTTCCTAGAGGGATTCCTCTTTGTGATTAGTTATTTGCTTCACTACCGCTTGTTGATCTGTGGATTGTTTGCTATTTTATATCATCTTGTTTACTGCTTACTATTTACTGCTTACTGTACTATTACCTGCCATATGCTCATTGACTGTTAGGCATAGATCTTCAAGTGGTTGCCTACTGGGATTTAGTCTCCCACCTTTTTTGGGTCTTGCTTTTGGGCCCAAACCGATTATATTGTTGCTGGTATAGACCAGGGAAAGTGACCTTCAACTACATGTACATGAATTGCATTGGAGCCGGAGAGAATGGGACCAAGCTGAGGATTGCGATGCTGAGGAGTTGCTTATCTTTTTTTCTTTTGTACTTTGGATTAGTATTGTATTCAGCATTGTGACTTGTTTGGCTACTTTCATTGACATATGTATCATTCCTGATTTCATATATATATATATACATGAGATCCAGTTGTTTATTTTTTATTTTTCTACAGTTTACTATTGTGGGATATTACTGCTTCAGCTATTGTATGTGTTGTTTACTTCCGTTGTGTACTCTACCAATGAGGGAAAATTTTTCCCACTAAAACACCCAAGGCCCTCACTACTAGTCGGAAGCCTCTGGCGTTCGGGGAAATGCACTTGAGGAAATGTGACCAACCAGGTATGGAGCGCCTCTAGGTGGCTTCTGGAACCGGGATGTTACAATGTGGTATCAAAGGAGGTTTTTTCTCTTGACATACTATTTGGACCCTATAGCCAAGGATATGATGTAATAGGTACTTGGTAATAATCTGTTCATGGGAGTAGCTATCCTGTGAATGGGGAAAACCCAATCTACCTTTTTTATTGTAATTTGTTATGTTTTTGCAATTTATAGAGTTTATTATATTTCACCTTGAGTGACTCACATGATTTGTTATGTTACTGTTGATATTATTGAGGTTCTATTTCTGTTGCAACATGATAAGATGAGGGTATTCTAACACATCCATCATATTGGCACTTTCTATAAATCACATGTCATGCATTTTTTCCATGTCATCTAGGATTAATTAGTGATTTCATGTTGGTGTGATAGAGGTTGCATAAAAAATTCATGTTGTTGTGATAGATGATTGAAAAAATACCCTCTTTAAATTGGATTGCAATATGTATGGTCTTGATTGGATGAACGTGAAATTTTGATTCTTGAGGTTTATGGACCCACATGAATCATAAAATGGTGGATCATTGACTTATTTCACTTGTATATGATATGTATGAGATTCCACGCTTTGATTCGTGGGGAGTATGGGCCCTCACGGATTGGAATTTGGCACTATAACACTTGTTTTCTCTGTTTTCTGGGCTTCAGAGCAGTTTTTGAGCCACTGTCTGAAAATACCAAGATTACACGGCATGTACTTTATGAATAAATTTCGTGTAGTATTTAAAATGTGTCAATTACTATGTGGGAATGACAGGGGGTTATGAAAAATCTTCAAGAACACGCCGTGTACGGTTAGTACACTCCGTGTTGTAGTGACTGTGTGTCTACCTGTGTGGCTAACAACGGAGATGGATGAAACATCAACTATACACACTGTGTCCTATTTTCACTAGCCATGACATGTATCGTATGTACCCGATCATGTCACGAACAACATGGTTTGGGGAAAACCTTCAAGTGCACACCACGTTCTTAGGGAGCACGCCATGTAGAGTGAACCGTGTAGCCGGCCGTGTAACTAACAACATGGGTCGTTGAAACCTTGTCTAGTACACTCCATATTCTTCGTGAACACTTCATGTAGTCTAGGATTAAGAGGACCATGTATGTTAGTTGTGTAAGGAGACTCGGGTAGGGGAATAGAGTTCAAGTACACGCCGTGTGTGGAAACAACATGTCATGTGGTTGGGGCGTTACATGACCAGTTGTGGAAGAAGTACATTCCCATGTAAATGGCATAAAATAACACGACATGTGGTCATTATACACGCCATGTAGTTGTGTTTTGTAAAATATGAATGTTTCTTTCTCCCGTTCCCCTCTGTACTCTTGCGTTCTCAGTCTTTGAGAATCCTGGTCTAATGTGTGATTTTTACTTTTCAGAGCTATGCCACCGAGACGTCCTACAGTTGTAGGTCAACTACCAGATGGGGATCAGACTCCAGATATGGAAGATTAGGGACCTCCTACATATCCTCCTTCTATGGAAGACTTAGCACCATCAGTTATACTTGTTGCATGTACCGATGCGCAGTTTATGGAATATTTTATGAGGATGATGCAGACATTCCCGGGAGCACCACATCCAACCCCATCAATGGAAGAGATGACGTGGGTTTTCCAATAGCAACATCATCCTACTTTCTCAAGGGATAAAGAACCATGGGCTGTAGAGTCATGGCTAGAGGCCACACTGACGATTTTTGAGAATCTGGATATACCTCCAGAGTAGAGGGTGAATCTCGCTACCAATATGCTCCAAGACTCCGCCAAGAGGTGGTGGGAGGTGGTTTCACAGTCAGGAAGCCAGAAGAGTATGACTTTGAATGATTTTTGGCACATCTTCTATGATTATTTCTACCCAAAGACCTTGAGGGATGATCAAGCACGAGAGTTTATTAGTCTGGAGCATGGTACTCTTTCTGTTATCGAGTACTAATCTCGCTTTACTGAGCTATTGTGTTTCACTCCTATTCCAAGATGCAATGAGTTTTTCCTTGCATGGATGTTCAAGGATGGTTTGAGGAACGACATCTGCTCACAGGTGAACATCTTTAGGTTGACCTCGATATCATCTATCATAAACCCAAGTGCTGATAAATATGTGCAATCTGAGGGATTCTAGAGTAGTGATCCAGGGTGGTACAACATCCAGAGTCAGTGTTCTTCCTACTAATAGCAAGAACCACTGCAGGGAGTCGGCTTGAGGAGATTATCGTAGGCGGAATGTATATTTGGGAAACCAGGTTTTATGTTACCAATACGGTAGGAGTGGGCATATGAGGCCCTAGTGCCATAGATACCCGAGGGTGTACCGATCTTGTAGCAAGATGGTCCATCTTCAGTTTTTTTTTGTCAGATCTTCTCACCAACAGTTGGTGGTAGGGGTTCTTATATGACTCCACATTCGGGGGATGCATCGCCAGTTTCTCACCAGTCTGGGAAGCAGAGTTCTTCTAGCCATTCGAGCTGAGGTGCAAGTTGCGGTCGTGGTGCTCAGTCACCCAGTTACCAGCGACAATAGAGTGGATTAGCTCAGAGTGGTCATCCATGGTCGCAGGGCCGCTGTATAGGCCAGACATTTTCTATGGAGCAGATCCATCAGGAGCAGGATCCCAGACCCTCTACTGTACGAGGTATGATCTTAGTAGGCATATTTTTATCTTCAGATCTTTTCAATTCTGGTGCTACACATAGCTTTATCTTTGTTGCTGTTGGGGAGATCCTTGAGCTCTGCATTGATTCATCTTCTGAGTCATCGACTCTAGACACACCGTTTTGTACATGAGCGGTTAGTGTATGTCAGTGTCGAGAGTACCCTCTTGAGGTTTTAGGGTATCACTTCCAATGGTACCTCTATGTCCTAGAGATGATGAGCTATGATGTCATTCTCATAATGGACTGGATATTTCTCTTCCAAGTAGTCATTGAATTGTATTACCACAGGATGAGTTTCGTATAACCAGAGGGTGGATCCTTTATTCATAGAGGTGAGTGGGATGTTTAGGCGAGTAGAGATGGTCCAGAACATCATGGGCTAGGGGGAGTTAAATCCCAAATTTCTAGTCTATATCTAGATGACCAGGGGACTTCATAGTTACACTTTACTCCAGTGGTGGATCATTTCAGGGATGTCTTTCCAGATGAATTTTTAGGTTTTCCTCTGGATAGTGAGTTAGAATCTTCTATTGAGCTAATTCCAGGAGTGGCACCACTGTCCTTTACTCCATATAGGATGACTACACCTAATTTGTAGGAGCTCAAGAAGCAGTTGGAGGAGATTCTAGAAAAGGGTTTCATTCAACCCAGTACTTCTCCTTGGGGTTCACATTTCCTATTCGCGATGAAGGAAGACGATACCCTTAAGCTTTGTGTGGACTGTAGGATGTTGAACCAGTTGACAGTCAAGAACTGATATCCCTTGCTGAGGATCGATGATCTCTTTGATCAACTTTGATGAGCCTTTGTGTTCTTGATGATTAATTTGAGATCCAGTAATCATCAGTTTCATGTTAGACCACTTGATATCCGACTTACAGAATTATGAAGCATGTATGGTCTATATGAGTATACGGTTATTCCATTTGGCATCAAGAATGCACCGACAGCTTCCATGGAACTGATGAACCAAGTGTTCCATCCATACAAGGATTTATTCATGGTGGTTTTCATGGATGACATCTTGGGGTACTCTCACACTTGAGATGACCATGCTACCCATCTTGTGATCATTTTGAGTACATAGAGAGAGCATTAGTTATAGGCTATGCTACCTAAATTTTACTTTTTGATGGATCAGACTCACTTTTTGGGTCATGGTATCTGACAGAAAAGAGAATTAGGAGACCTAGAGAAAGTGAGGGAAGTAGTTTGTTTGGAGAAGAAGAAGAACTTCTTTGAGGTACGGAGTTTCTTAGGGCTGGTTGGATACTACAAACGCTTCATACATGACTTTTCATGCCCAACATAACCACTGAAAATTCTTTCAATTAAAGGGGCGATGTTATAATGGTCATATTATTGAGATTCAGCCTTCCATAAGCTGAACGGGAGGTTGACGTCAGCACTGAAACTAGTCTTTCCAGAGCTAGGAAAGAGCTATACCGTGTAGTGTGATGCTTTAGGTAGTGGCCTAGGATTTGTGCATATGCAGGGAGATGAAGTCTTTTCACACGGGTCTCAGTTGTTGAGGCCACATGAGAGAAACTACCTGACGCATGATCCGGAGTTTGTGATAGTTGTTTATGTCTTACGCTGTTGGAGACATTTTCTTCTGGGAGATCAGTTTATGGTGTTTACTGACCACAAGTGTCTCAAGTACATATTCACTCAGTGTGATCTAGATGTGAGACAGCATAGGTGGGTCGAGTATCTTTAGTTATTTGACGTGAGCTTGCCTATACACCTGGGATGGGTAGTGAAGTGGCTGATGCACTGAGTAGAAGAACTCAGATACAGCCAGTTCAAAGGCCAACAATGAGTGGTGGCTTATAGATCTGTCCTCTGAGATGCATTTGGAAGTTCACAACAAGCAGGGGTAGAATTTTCTTTCTTCTATAGCTATTTACTCTACACTTCATGATCGGGTAAAAAGGAGCTAGCTATCATATTTTGAATGCATAGACCAATGGGAAATTGTGTCAGGAGAGGACCTTATTCCATGATGGACCATAGGCAAGGATGATATATTGCATTTCTAGGGATGGGTATGGGTTCCATCAGACATACGCGATGATCTGATGTAGGATTTTCATTCCTCAGTTTGGGTAGTTCATCCTAGCATCACCAAGATGTATCATGATCTACACTGCCAGTATTGGTGGCCAGGTAGGAAGAGAGATGTTGCTAGTATTGTCATGAGGTGTTCTACTAGTCAGCAGGTGAAGGAAGAGAATCTGTGACCAGTAGGAATTTTGAAGTAGCTACCCATTTCGAAGTAGAAGTGGAATGATTTTGTGATGGACTTCATGACTGGTTTAACAAGATCACCGTGATGGAATGATGTTGTTTGGGTTGTCATCGATAGGCTTACGAAATTTTTCTCACATCATTCCGATCAAGGATACCTTTAGTGTGGATGAGCTAGGATAGTTGAACATCCGAGAGATTGAACTTCAACATGGAGTTCAATAGTCCGTTGTTTCAGGCAGAGCTGCACACTTTACTTCTCAGTTCTGGAAGGGGATTTAGAAGGCTTTGGGTAAAAATATACTTTTGAGTATAGCATAACATCCCTAGACATATGGATTGTCCGATCATATGATTCTATTTCTTGAGGATATGCTCTGAGCATGCATTCTGGAATTTGGAGGTTCTTGGTAGAAGAATATACCTCTTGTGGAATTTTCCTACAACAACAGTTTTCAGGCAATTATTTAGATGGAAACTTACGAGGCTCTGTATGGTAGGCCATTCTAATCACCTTTGAACTGGCTGGAGGTAGGAGAGGCAACTTTTCTGGGACCTCATCTTGTTCAGGAGACCTCAGAGTAGATAGAGTTGATTCAGAAGATGATTTCTACAAACAATTTCTCGAAAAAAGTCTTCATCTGACCAGTGGAGATGACCTATGAAGTACGAGGCTGGGGATCAGGCTTTCCTGCATGTCTCACTGAGGTTGGGACACAAGAGGATTCAGAGACAGGGTATGCTTTCACCATAGTACGTTGGGCCGTTTGAGGTGTTGGAGAGAGTTGGGCCGATTGCCTATCGGTATCAGTTACCTTAGAGGTACCAGGCAATGCATGAAATCTTCCACATTTCTCAGCTTCGACATTAACTTTCAGACCCATCTCATGTCTTTCAACCTGAGGAGGTTGAGTTTCAAGCGGATTCATCATTTGAGGAGCATCCTATCTGGATTTTTAATCGATGTACGAAGGTTCTCTATGGCCAGTCTGTTCCTATGGTATGGGTGCTATGGAAGCACAAGCGAGTACAAAACGAGACATGGGAGGGGAGGATGATATACGATCACAGTGGCCGGAGCTATTCGGTGATTCTTCTTCTACACCTCTCTAGGGAAATTCGGGGACAAATTTCATTAAGGGGGGATGTTTGTATGAACCCGGACCTTGTTTTCATGTATTATTTCCTTTTTCTAGAGTTTTTATGAAATGTGGAGTTTCTAGAAATTTATGAAGTACACATCATGTATTTATAAGTACACTCTGTGTACTCCCTTGGTGCATGAGGCCATGTGTTGGCCATGTCCGGGCCAGACACACGGCCATGTAGGGGTGATGTGGAAGACGCTTAAAGCGGGGTACGTAAAAGCCTAGTAAATGAAGTGTACTCTAAAAATACATGCCATGTACATTCTTTATTTCATAAAATGGACCAGGGTCATGTCTAATCACCAGAACACACTTCTTCTCCAGATTCGTTGACCGAGGGCATCCCATACGGCGGTGAATATCCTCTGAGCCCCTGAGCCTTCGTCCGTTCTCTGAATCAACCGCTGTCAATTGTGTTAGGACTGCAGTGGTATGATCTTCCTTCTCCTAGAGCTTCATCATCCAATTCCTCATCTTTTTCATGTTATCATGGGTTGAACATTTTGTGTGTTTTCATGGATATTGGACGTTCTAATGAGATTCAAGCCTCATGGATCAATTATATAGATCTCCGAGAAACATGGTGTGTGGTTTCTGACTTTCCATTCAACATCCTTGAGTACTATGTGAAATTTCCACCAATACCCTTTAGCGGGGTTTTTCATGTTTACTGTTTCCCCCCTATTGTTTTCCTGCCTTTCTTGTATGCTTGGGTAGAGGTAATTCAGTTATGATGGAGGAAAATTTATATGCTTGTATGTTTTTTCCATTAGTTATTCAGTTTACAAAATTTTTATTTTTTTCATCCTTTGGTTGTTATACCTGTTTTCCATCCCCTATGACTATAGTATGGAGTGCTATTCCCTGACAAGATTTTTATGTTGTAGACTAGTTATCCAAGTAGCTATGTAGGTTTAATTTGGACTTATAAAATTATTATACACTGACTGGAATGGGGCCATGAGAACTTTGTGCTATAGACTATAAGGGGATAGACCAAGTGAGCTTCCTAAGAGCGTCTGGGACATTGTAGACTATAGGGAATAGACCAAGTGAGCTTACCAGAGAGTCTTGGATATTATAAACTACGGGAGGATGGACTGAGTGAGCATTCTTAGAGATTCTTGGGATTTATTGACTATACAGGGTTAGACCGAGGAAGCTTCCTCGAAGATTCTTTGTTGTTTGAATTTCTTAAACCATTAAAGTCTATAGGAGGGATTCACTGAGTGAGCTTCCTCAGAGAGTCTGTGATAGACTAGGGGCTATAAAAGGAATTGACCAAGTGAGCATCCTCCAAGAGTCTCTAGAAATTGGGGCTATAAGGAGAATTGACCGCATTATATTCCTCAGTGAGTCCCAAACTACCTTAGACTATAAGGGGAATCAACTGAGGGTTCATCCTTAGAGAGTCTTATTACTTCATATGACCAATACAAAGGTGTTAGGTTGAGTGTATTTCCCAAAGGGTTGTTGTTACTTCTTGGATAAGACCAGAGGTTATGGCTGTGAGTACTTCCCAGAGGGATTCATGTTTGTGGGTAGGCATTTGCTTCACTGCTTCTTGTTGATCTATGGATTGTTTACGATTTTGTATCATCCAGTTTGCTGCTTATTTTTTACTACTTCCTATACTATTACCTGCCATATGCTCACTGACTGTTAGGCATAGATATTTGAGTGGTTTCCTTCTGGTATTTAGTCACACACCCTATTTGGGTAATGCTTTTTGGCCGAAAAAGATTATATTGTTGCAGGTATAGAAAAAGGAAAGTGCCCTTCGACTTCATGTACATGACTTCCATTGGAGAAGGAGAGCATGGGACCAAGTCGAGGATTGCGATGTTGAGGAGTTTCTTATTTGTTTTTATTTTTTAATTTAGTTTAGTATTGTATTCAGAATTTGTGAATTTTTTGGCTGATTATCTAGAAATGTGTATCATGCATCATTTCATATATATATATATACGTGTGTCTAGTTGTTTATTGTTTAGTTTTCTCTTGTTTAGGGTTGTTGGATATTAATGATTCCTCTATTGTATTTGTTGTTTACTTAAACTGTGTACTCTACCAATGAGGGAATAGTTTCCCCACTAACATACCCAAGTCCCTTGCTGCTATTCGGTATCCTCTGGCTTTGGGAAAAGATATGCTTGAGGCCATGTCACCAACCATGTTCGGAGCGCCTCTGGGTGGCTTCTGGAACTGTGATGTTACAAATTTATAGTGTTAAATTATACATTTTAATGGTTTGGAAGTATAATTAGATTATATATTTATCATTTTATACAATTTAAGTCATGATAAATAATTTCACTGTAAAATTTGACATAAACACATGTCAATCTATTGATAGTTTTATTTTTAAAATCCTGCTTTTGGTTTTGACAATAGGAATTAAAATTAAACTGAGAAATTCAACTTCTATGTTTTGAATTCTGTAAAATAGACTTCATTTTTGAATTCGGAATATCAAAATTAGATTAGGGTGATTTATGGTATTTTTCTAAAAACATTTTTTTTGATGAATAGTAAAAAAACTGCATTATTATTTAAAAAGAACTTTTTATTTAAAAAATAATTTATTTTATTCAAATTTATTTTATGTCAAAATATATATATAATACCTATATAATTTCAATTTAATTCATTGTAGTCATTTGATAATAAAATTAGACGTATAAAATTAAACTGAACTTTTTAACATCTTTTACCCACCTTCTAGGCACGTTAACTAATATGCATAAAACTAACCTTTATAGCTTATGTGAGTTAAAAATTTTAGAGACACGATTGACATCAGTAAGTAAAATGAGGTTCAATAATATGAAAATAATTTTTGGTGAATAGTAACTTTTGAATTTTATTTACCACTATTATAAGTAAATAGGGTAATTAATGGTAAACATGATATTATAATTACAATAAAACATGTCCTAATATTATTGGATAAGTTTAATTCTACCAAAATAACCTGAGGAGAAAAATATGATCCTCTTTCTTACACTTGGATTAGATTATGACATTTATTATTATTTTATTTAAAGAAGAGTCAAAATTGTTTAATTCAATGTTTAATAACTCAACCATTTTTAATATCGGGTTACAAATAAGATAAATTAGACTATAAATATTAATTTGAAATCTAAAAATATGTCCTACATAATGCTATTTTTTTAGAATATTTAGACGTAAAATGATTTAAATTATTTATGACACAATAATGATGTCGTAATTACCTTATTAATGAAATATTAAATTTATTGATATTATAAATATCCAAATAAATGTAAATTGAAACTTCTAATTAATTAAACTAATTTTATAGGTTAATATTAGATGTTAGGGTTGATTATATATTTTTTTCAAATTTATATGGTTTTTATGACTTTCACAAAAACAAAATACCAAATTGTGTCAAAATTGACATAGATTAATTTTAAATACAAATACTATATTATTGGTTGATATAATATTCTTAAAAATAATTAGATTGGAAAAAAGGTCTTAGCTAATATTATATATGTCATTAATGAACCAATTTATGTTCTCTTAATTGTTTAGAGTATTTTTATTAACCATATAGTGTATGAATGCAGGTAGACGCGATAAAAGTTAAAATATTTATCTAAGAGTTAAATCTAACTAATAAGGTTAAAATGGTAACCAAAACATGTATAAAACCTATTGGATGAGATAATATCGACCAATAACCACCTAAGTATATATATAATTTCATTTGGAGCCATTTTAAATAGAATATGATTTTACAATAAATTAATATTTTAATCTTTCATTATAGTGACCCTCACCTCTCTTATAAAAAGGAACTTCCCATTCTATCACAATCACACCTCCAAAGCCATTTGGCTCAGCCAAACCCTACACAAATACCCTACCAAATTTACTAATATAAACCTAGTGTCCTTACTTTGATCATAATGCCTACCTACGAAGCCCTTTTGATCAACTCAAAAGGAAACACCCGAAAAAGATGTAATAATTCCCCCACCCTCTTTCAACTTCCTCTCTACTTCTAATTCCTCTTTCATTATTGTTTCCATACCAAAAAAATAACTCCAGTACCTCCTACATAATGTGATGTTATTATATATATGGTACAAACATATCCATTATTCTATCCATCCAACTTATGACAATTCCACCATACATGCGTATGTATGGATTACCGTCTCCACATTGAGGTGTAGTTTGTTATTCCAACTCATCATTATTTGGATGGGTATAATAATGAGTATAACTAATTTAAATAATAAATATAGCAGGTTAATTATTCTTTATATATGATATAACATCCTGTTACATACTATTTCACCATCAATACAATATTGTTTCTCGTGCATACGTATGGATTACCGTCTCCACGACCTGATGAGATTAATTCCCACATTCACCATTAAACAACGATTATAAAAATATATATATTATAAATATGTATGTAATATATTATATAATAATGCTACATTATATATATATGTGTGTGTTTGTGTGTGTGTTTGTGTTTACCTTGATATATCTTATTCACCTATTTTCGTTCAATACGATATGAAAACAGAAACAACGTTTATGCGTATGTAATGCCTACCTTCTCCATTACCAGTGTCTTCAATTTCATATAACTATCTATTATAAATATTTAGATTCTAAATTTATGTGATATATAAATAGAGTTTTATATTTTTGAATTGTTTAAATCATGATCTATATGATACGGTCAATAATGACAAGTTAAAACACATACGTTAAAGAAAGTGATTATTACCCAAAATGTTAATTTAATATAGAAATCCTTATTAAATGATTAGTATAATTTGATAAATGAATCATGTATTATATTATAAATATGAATATGGTTTTGGAATGATTTAATAACATACTATTCTCATTATACAAAAGCTTAACCGTACCCTTGTCCAATGAAAAGTTCAAGATGAAGGTTAATTTCACAATATCATTATTATCTGAGGATGTTCATACGTAAGTATCTACTGGGTCATATTTATTATCCATGTCCATGATTAATATAAGATTTTTTAATGGGATTATTTTTAAGGTACTTATTTCTAAAACATCATTTTAAGTCTTTCAATGATTTATTTTTCAAAACATTTCTCATTAATGACTATCATTTAAAAATGGTTTTAAGGATTTATTTATATGGATGTGAATGTTTTAAAATGTTAATTCCATTAAAAATATTCAATGTGGTATGGGAAACTTTGATTAAAAACTATATTTAAAATGAATACCTTTATATAAATTTTAATTGATTTCATGAAATGGTATATTTCTCTCAATGATTTTTACTGATCATTTTAAACTATGTCAACATCCTTTACCGGAAATTATTCTTGATCGAGGTTGATTTATTATGATAAAAATCTCCCATTTTGTATTGATGGTTTTGAGCTATGATTTAATGTGAATGTGTTATTTTTATACCATTCATGGTTTATAGATAAAGTGTTTACATTTCATATAATTGTTTTAATATGAATATTTATGCCATGTTTAAACCTTTTCATATGGGGAATGTATTTAATATAGTAATTGTTGGGTGGATCCCACTATAGCTTCTCAAAACATTAGTAGGTTTCATTAGACAATCCAGTTTCTTGGCACAAGGCCTTTATAGAATCTTATTTTTAGTCTTGGCAAGAGGACTTGACTATATGGTTATGATGTCTAGCATTATGCATTCCATAATTATGAAATTATATATTGATATTACATGTGATTATTTGACTAGTAGTTTATCCATGTTAATTGGTAAATGGAATTATTTGATTAATCTTTTCAATATTATTCTAAAGATTAATTTTATAAGCATTTTTTTAGTCATATACACTGTCTTAAATATTTATTCTTATTTATTAATTTTTTCTCTACATAGTTATCATTACATAGAATTTGAGGTCACCCATTTCTAGGTTTTATTATTCATAGGATGTGAAGAAGTATATTATGACTAACCTGTAAGGATATTCTATAGGATATGAATGTAGACAACAGATACAATGTTGTTATTGTTTTTGTATCATTTTATACTGTACTGTAACATTCTTGTATGTAATATATTTTCCATGACTGGTGAACTAATCAGCCCTTCTGGAATTGATTTCCTGTAATTATGCCAATGTAATAAAATAATGCACTGAATCTAGGTCACTGGGCCCTGGGTGTTACAGGTTGTATCAAAGGACGTTTAGCAACAAACATGGAAATAGAATTAGATAAACTCTGATTAGAGAACACTGACATAAGATAGACTTTGAGGATTAGTATTGATGAACATTATAGAATTTTGGTAATGTAGAGATTTTATGTATTTTCCAAGATATACATCTCTGTCTGGATACGAGCAGGTATAGACGGCTCTGGCATATATGTACCTATGTTTCAAAACTCTGAAAAATAGTTTTGGGCTCGACACAGGGTATCCTGGTACATGAAAATGGGTCTTGCTGCACACTTTGTTATGACACTTCCAGGGAATGTGCTTTTGATAATTCATATTTTCATTACAGGACATTATAAAGGATTTAAGAATAACTACTTCTTCAAAGAAAACATTTTATGATTATATATTATATACATAATATTTTCAATTTATGTTATATATTTTACATGTTTGGATTATGCATTGCTATTCATATACTATCCCAATGTATGCCATGGTTTTGAAATGGCGCCTTGTAAAAGGAATGATAATTGCATCAATATGCATGATCGAATGATTAATAAGGATCATACCATTCATGGTATTAAGAAAAAATTTAAAAGGAAAATAGTCTCCCACGTATTATCATTATATGAAGAAATATTATCATGTGTTAATATGATAAGTAAATAATTCTGTGAGTCCAATAGCTTTGAAGGGAAGCAAGAGAAGAAATGGATGGAAGAGAGAAAGATGGATAAATGGAAGAGGGGAATGAATGTTTTTCACATTTGTGATAATTGTGGAAAGAATCAACTTAGTGTTTTTTAAAGGGAATTGATGATTGTTATAAGTTTGGAAAAAAAGGACACTAAGTACGTGATTGCAAGGGTAATAAAAAGGTTTTAAATGTATAATACATCAACTGCATGGAGTTGGGACTCTATTGGAAGGAATGACCAAATCATCAGAGTATACCCCAAATACTACTTTTGGATAATAATCATGTTATGACACAACCGAAGATGAAGAGGAATCATTAGATTTATTTTATTGTTATTAATGTATTGTGTTATTTGAGTATTGTATTAATGATGTACATGTTATAATAATGGTAGTGTAAAAAAGGATTGAACTGCAATACTATTTCATTATAGATTTGAGATTGAATGGTACCACGTAATGGGACGTAGTTTTAGTTTAATCTTTTGGGAAAATACATGGTTTATGGAAAGGTAAAAAATAATATGGTCCTGATACAATGGTAGTGATTTAGGAATAAGAGATGGTTGACTTGGGTAAATTATATTGGATATTCTTGACTACTGTGGAACTGATTAATGATTTTTATATTCCATCATTGTTGGAGTTTACAAAATTTTGGATTATAGGAGTATATCCATTATTCTATGATCTATAGAAGGAATAATGAAATGAATTCCTATTAAAATATGGTTTTCTAGAAATTCGTTTTATGACCACATTTTAAGAGAATACAAGATGAATCTATTCACATGTATATTATGAGAACTTCCTTATAAATTTGTCGATGGAATTAGTTGAAGGATGAAACTATAATTGTCATGTATATATTTTTTTATCTTATTTTATGAAGAAATTAATTCATATATGTTAGGGAAGTGATCTTAAACACAAAAGGGGTAATCCTAATACCTTAAGTTTTGGTGAACTAATGATATTTTAAATCATTATAGATCGATGACTTTGAGGCCCTCAATTGTACACTTGTTTGTAATTGATGGCCTCAATCAATCCTTATAAATATTTACATTTTTTGTCTTATTATGTGGATATAATTTCCACCAATGTTCTCCGAATCAAGATCATAATTTTGTGGTGACATTTTCATTTCCCTTTCCCACTTATTACGATTAAATTTTATTAACCCAATTTCCAATGTGGGTTTTCCACAAAGGTATTTTTATATTTTTTACCTTTTATTTTCTAAGAAAAATTTGAAATTTTGAGGATGTAATTTAATTAACAACGGGAGAATTTAACACCCCATGATTTCATAGTATGTTATCTCATTAAATAATGTCAATATCTTGCGCTACATGCAACATCGAGTTCGATCGCACCACAACTAACCAAAAAATTCATTTAAAAATTGGTTATTAATAGTATTGACATAATTTAGAAAATTATATATTCTCTAAAAATTTTAAAACCCATATTATTTGTTTCTTAGACCTAATATAAGAAAAAAAATAATTTTTTCAGATAAAGGATGTGTTTTAAAAAAAATCTATTTTACCGCCTTTAATGGATAACCCTTTTTAAATAAAATATATGACACTTTAATATATTCAATTTGACAAAATAAACTTATTCATTAGAATAGGGACATAAAAATTTATATTGAATAAATTTTTGGGGTTTTTCTGATAAATTTCATATGTTGTAGAATAGTGAAAAATACTAAATTTTAATTGAAACCAACATTTTCAATCAAAATAATTTATTGTGTCAAATTATACATGTGAAGGGATTGGAATTATAAATAGATTATATTTTTATCATTTAATACAATGTAGGTCATTGTAAATAATTTCATATTTAAATTTGACTTAAACACATGTCAATATTTTGATAGTTTTTACATTTTAAAAACCCACTTTTTAGTTTTGACAACAAGAAACAATTTTAAATTAATAAATGAAACTTCTTATTTTTTGAATTGTGTAAAATAGAATTCATTTTTTTATTTGGACTATCAATATTAGCATAGGGTTATTTGTTTTTATTTTTCTAAAAACTATCAATTTTTTATGAATATTTAAAAAAACTGCATTATTATTTAAAACGGACTTTATATTTGAAAATTTATTTATTTTATTTAAATTTATTTTAACTAAAAATATATATATATAATACCTATATAAGTTCAATGTAATTCATTGGAGTCATTTTATAATAAAATTAGATGTATAATTTTTTATTGAACTTTTTAACCTCTTTTTCCGACCTTCTAGGCTTGTTAACAAATTTTTATAAAACTAAACTTTTCCCCTTCTATGAGCTGACTTTAAAAAATCTGGGGGATACATTTGACATCAGGTTTATTGTCTTTATATATGACACAAAATATATTAAATCAGAAAATGATAAAGAATAAATTCTTTATTGAACATATTTGATCCTTGGTTGTAGTCAAAACCTACCTATGAATAGAATTGTTCACAAAGGCAATGTTGGCATGTGATTATGAACATGACAGTCACTTATAAATCTATTTTTGTTGTTTTTTGTTGTTTCATTGGCGTTGAGGAACATCCCTTAAATCTGATCACTATGGAAAAATATGGTGATGGGGGCCATCATCCCATCAAAAACTGTCCACTACTAAAACAATGTTGAACAAATCAAGAATATTACTCTAGATCATTCTTGTAAACTTGTACAAAACAAATATGAGATTAATTATTTTTTAAAATATATACATAAATTGAAGTCAGATGAAATCTATAATCTCTAATTCTACAAATAAAATGAATCAATAGTCTCTTCCTTTATATTCACTATATTAGTTGGGTCTATGATGGTGTAATTAAAGGATTTATGAAATTGAATAGCCAATATTGAATCAAGATAGACCATTCAGCTTTATACCAACATAATTCTCAAGAATAAAACAATCCCTTTGGTTTTGGAGACTAAATCATTGTATCCCTACAAATATAAATGTACATATAAACCAATATCCTAATATGAGTGGGAGGGAAAGAGTGGATAAAATCTTTGTTATTTATCTTAAAAATGGCGATAAATTCCATATAATGGTGTGAAAACACCTCCTATAGGATTTTCTTGGATTCTATGTTGTGCTCTAACAGTTGAGTGTAGAATTATCACATACCATCCACCTTAAACATTTATTTAGAACATGGTATGACATTATATGGAACCGACTTTAAATATGAATTAATTTTTATAATTATAATAGAGTACACATAATAAATTACCAAATATATTTTAGTTTCTAGTTTTAGAGAAATAAGTCATAAAACATACCTGAAAATCCCATAAGAATAACCAATATAGTATTAGTAAAATTGTTTTCATAAATTCCAAAATAAAAAACATTTTAATAAAACATAAATTATTTGAGATGTTCATTTTGTATTCTTCTTTTATTATAAAAATAAATAAACCCTATGGAACACATTTTTAAAATGTGGGATGAGAAAAATATGAATAGTGAGAGATATAAAAATAAGAAATGAAAACCTTAGTCCATGAATACTTATACACATATAAGATCAATTTCACGAGATATACTTATCCCCCTTAAAGTATCATTTACTTCCTTTTTGAAAACATGAGATTCTATAGAACATAGAAAACATAAATAAATCCATATGTGGAACTTGGGAAATTATAGACTTAAATTTTAATCCACATGGATACCAATTTATTTTTAAATCTCACGACTACCTAACATGGTATCCCACAAGACTACTATATGGTGTAACCATCAGAGTTTCACATTGAATAACCATTATGGTTAACCTACAACAGAAAAACCCTAATGAATTGGATTGATATATAGTTCCCAACACTCATCATAAAAAATGACCATGAACCATAACATTATGATAATGTAAGAATAAATGCATCCTAAAATCATTCCATTTGATTTTTGCAAAAATTCAAATTTAAAAGTTGATTTTTAAATAAAAGTACATAACCTCATGTTCTTATTACTTCAAAAATGTTAAAAAATAATGTATAAGTGTTTAAATAGCATTATTAACATATTATTGTAATATATTAATATCATTAATACATTATATAATATTTTTTAAAACAAATTTCCACATATTTATTAACAATATTGTGTTATTTCCAATATTTTGGGTGCGTACTTTTCATTGTTTCTCTAGTGAGTTCATTATATATTTTCTTATCGAATTTAGTAAAAAAATATTATATAACAAATATAGTTATTAATAAAAAAATTATTTGTTTTATAAAAATAACCTTGTCCCAAAAATTATTATGGACAAGACTTCAAAATGGGAGAGAAATCGTCAAGTTTTATTTAATTGGGCTTTCTTATCTGGATGAAATTAGAGGTAAACCTTTTTAAAACATGTGTATGCACATTAGAAAAGATGAAATTATAAATATACATGAGTTTGCAACAAATTAAAATAATATAAAAGAGTTGATAAAATAAATAATCACTACATTAGGGTAAAGGGCCAGAAAGAGTGACATAAACAAAAAATGGAGGTTCGGAAAGATTCATTTTACTCATTACCGAATATGTTCTTATCTTGAACATAATATACTAGATAATAATTTTAAATTAATTTAATAATTATTTACGAACTTTTAATCATTTATTTGGTTTAGTATAATTCTATTAATTTCATTTATTTCCTATTGATGAGTTATAATATACAATTTTATCGTTCGAGAATGATTGTTTCCTTTATTTTTAGGATCGTTTTACTTATATACATGTATGAAAAGTCATGTAAAATGAAAATAGTTTTCCATAATTGGAATTATAGGTTATTAATGAATGCAAATAATTTTAAATAGTATTATATTTAATTTTGGTTATATGTTTTGGTTATGAATCATTAGATAAAATGTTAGAGATTAACATTAGTTTCTTTTGATGAATTTAGATCATTATGCACCACTTTCGTTTCATTAATTAATATTATGTATAAACACTCATTATAGAATACTATATAAAATATAATATGTTTATTAAAATATTATTTTGAAATAATTTTTGGTTTTAGGACCAGCCTAGAAGGCTATAGTGGAAAATGAAAACACATAATCAATAATGTCTGTAAATAAACACATCAAAGATGATGTCTTCTTTAAATCCAGAGATGAAGGAGTTTGATGATGAATTATTCCATAAAAATGATTAAATTACATTATATATTTCTTATTTTATTTTTCATTCCACTTGGATAAAGTTCGGATAAGAGATAAAAACTAAAGAAAATAAATTGAGAAGGAAATAAATAAATGAATTTTGGTTTCACCTCTTCAATTGTCATCCACATGAACTTCTTTAAAGCACCCGGTTTTGGCCTTTTGGTGATACCAATAGGAATTGGACGTGGGTAAGGTTATTGGGAAGGTAAATGAGTAGAAATTGAATAATCTTTATGATTTTGAGTTGTGAGGAGAAGAGGGGTAAGGGGTGGTATTTATAGTGGAGTAGAGGGGTGTTTTGTCACGATTATATACATTGGCTTATTAATTTGGAAAAAGACTCTGTATAATTTGAGAAATATCAGAAAATCAAAAAACAATATGAATAATATTTAGATATTATTGTCTTACATCATCCTTACTTCATCTATGTCTCAATAATTATTCAATTTCATAAATACCATTAATTACCATATATTATTATTCACAAAAAATTATTGAATTTTTATAAAATCCACAAAATTAAGCACAATCAGATTTTTGTGTGTATAAATAAAAAATATAACTAATTTTTTAAAATAATTTTCTAAATATGAGAAATTAATATTTTAATAAAAATCATCATTTATTCACAAAATAAAAATTTAAAAATTATAACCGATTTTATAACATTTTGAAAAAGTGATAGAGATATCATAATATGACATCATAATCATAAGAGACCAAAATATTATTCAATGAATTTATTTTATGAAGATAAATTTTATTTTAATTTATTATATAAATTATTAAATTGTAAATAAAATTATATGAGCCATAAAATACCAACACTTAATTAATCATTTTCAAAATATTTATTTATTTATTCCTTGGTATAAAATTTAATAATTTCACTTATAAGTAATATAAATATTATTTATACATTCATAGGTGAGGTTAAAATTCTATTGTCTAGATTCTGATTCCTAATTATCATGTAACGATTCATAAGTTCACATTACTCTTCCATTTTTATAAATTCAATAATTTATATAAATCCCACTTATTTCATTACAAATTTATAATGAATTTGACTATTAAATTTCAGAATGTATAAAATTTATTTTATATTCACGTGGTTTTTTATTTCTCCCAACCTTATAGGAAATTAATCATTGCAATTTTTATTTACCTATTAAACCTTTAAAGATTGCATTCCCTCATAGAATTTTCATAATCCCATGTTTCTTCTTCAACAATATTGTTTAATGAAAAAACCATAACCTGTTGAATTAACTTATTCGATAATACAAGATCTCAATTATCAAAAATCTAAATAGGTTTTTCCTTATAAGAATAGTTTACATCTACATGAACTACTCTTGGGATCAAAACCTTATATGTATCCTGAAAATACACCCTTAACATCGCAACATTAAAAACATTGTGTAACTAGGATAAACAAGGACGCAAGGATACAAGGTAAAAAATAAGTCCAAACTTATCTTGAATATGACAATCTGAAATGAACTGTGGACTTAGATTTCATTTATTACCCATACACAGAACACATTTCCAAATATCAATTTTATGTAATACTTGAAAACCAAACTCAAAGTAAAAGTATTTCCTACTATTATATGCATTACTTATATTCATACTCTAAGTTATCCTCATGATTTTCTGGATAAGTTTTACTTTCAGAGCCACCTCCTCTACTAATTCTGATCCCATCATCATCCTTTCCGTGAATTTGTTCCAAAAGACTAGAGTTCGATAATATTTTCCATACAATTATTGAAGAGGTTCCATATATATAATGGAATGAAAACCGTTTTATATGAAAACTAATCTAAAGAGTTATATTTATCCCAAATTAATTTTTAATTCATTGATCAACATTGAATAATGTCCTCCAAGGGTTGAATTATTCTCAATTACTATCTAACAGATTGAGGATGAAAGGTTGTACTACAATTTAATTTTGGTCCCAAGGATTATGAAGGGAAATCTAAATGTTAGATGTTAACATGAGATCACGGTCAGATACAAAAGAGTGATTATGCCCATATAGCCAAACAATCTCTTTTACGAATACTTATGAAAAATTATCAAGAAAAAGAATTTCTTGAATAGGATGTAAATGTGAAGATTTAGTAATATGATCATAATAACCAATATCACATTGACACAACGAGAAGTATTTGGTAGTCCCACAACAAATTCAAAGGATGTATTTTCCCATTTTAGCTTTTGTAATGGAAAAGGATGAAGTATCTCATTTCTTATTTGTAACTATTCTTTATCCTTTTGAAAAGTAAATTATTCTATTTAAAATTTAGTAATCTCTATTTTCATTCCATCACTCCAGTAATACTTTTGATGATATCTGAACATATTAGTACATCCATGAGGAACTAAATACATAGAACAATAGGATTTTCATAAACAATTCATTCTTCAACATGGAATCAAAAGGAACGCATAATCTTATTCTAAATCTCAAGAAACAATCTCTATCAATATTAAATTCATGAAATTTACTATTCTTAACCAAATATTCCTTTTTTGGTAACTCACGATCTTCCATCCATGATTTCTTAATTCTATATGAGAGGAACAACTACACCGACCCTGAAAAAAAATTGTGGAATTTCTTACACCATCAAATTCAGAAAGAAATTAAAATTATTATTTAATTGGCCATGTCCTAAATATATCATTGTTAAATATTCATGCTTTTTTATGTCAAAATGCATATCCCAGTATTTTTACTTTTCCAAGATGGTAATTGATAAAGAAATAATAATCATTTATTAGTTCCATCCATCTTTTATTCCAATTATTCAATTATTTATAAGTAATTGTATATGTCATTCATTTATTGTTACGATATAGTTCTCATTTGGAATCATATAAATGATGACTTCATATTCTTAAAGAGAAAAACACTACTTCTTGTTACACCTCAAGTGTGAGATAATTTAATTAACAAGGTTTCATTTGACTTAATGAATAATAAATTACCTGATCATACATTATTAGAACACAAAAATGTCACTTCAATGAAGAATAATTGTATAGGAAAAAATTACTATTTTAGGAAGGATGGGAAAAAATGGAGCATTAAAAAATTTACTTTTCTGTTCTTATTATAAAAACAGGATAAAATTCATTACAAATAAATTCAACCCTTTTTTCAGGTAAACATAGTTAGTAGGCTAGATAACCATGAATTTTTTTTCAAACCATTGGTTATTTCCTTATAATCTAATACAACTATGAATCATTTCACATTTTTAGGTAATTTTCATTTATCAACCTCTTTTTTAGTGGATTAATAGTTATTAAATCCTTGTTTACAATGTTCCAATGAAAATAAATCAATTGGAAAAAAATCAAATTATTTTAAGTTATTTTATAACTTATATTATTTGAGAGTCTGTTGAAAAATACATAAATGTGTTTCATGATCCTAGTAACCTTTTAGAAAAACTAGAATATCATTAATAAAAAAATATCAAACGTAACCAAATTTTTTTAGAATATTATATTCATAATATCCATAAAGAAAATATGATCATTTTTTAAACCATAGGGATAGACAAAATATTATAATTCCCATATTTAATATAAAAAGATTATTCTGGTATTTCATCATCCTTCACCTTCAGCTGATGTTACCCAGATCTAAATTCAATCTTGGGAAAATACTATGATCTTGGAGCTGATCAAACAAGTCATCAATATGACATAATGGAAACTAAATTTAATGGTAATTTTATTAAAATATCTATAATCAATGAAACTTATCTTGGAACCATCATTTTGGTTAATGAAAAAAACTGGATAACCCTATGATGATGTGATACGATGAATGAAATCATTATAAAACAAAATCATGCATATTATTTTTCAAACGAGGTTGTTCATGTAGAGAAATTTGAAATGGGGGTTTTGAAATTGGACTATCATATAGAACAATTTCATTAGTAATTTAAAATTATTCATCAGGTATAATTCCATGAAAATCATTAAGATAATATCTAGGTATTCATTTACCATGTGAACATCATTAATTTCAAAAAATTCATTTAACATCAACAATGTGTGAAATATAACATTAAATTTCATAATTTACTATTTTTAAGGCTTCCTCATATATTTCAGTGGCATGGGTTCAATCATGTATAAAAATAAAAATATTTATAAAATACTTTTTTATCTCTAGAATCAATTTTATCTTGATAAAAATAAAGCAAATACATACCCAGAATAACATCACATGTTATTAAGGGGAAAAATAATGATTTTAGGCCATTTATATCCACAGATAATAACATGAGGATTATTATAATGTATTTTTTCCTAAATATTTATCCTTAACATTTCAACTGTAGGTTCTGATTAAATTTCATGAGGTGAAATCTCCAATTTTCTGAAAAATTTTCCAGAAATAAATTTTTGTGTACACCCCATATTAAACCAGATATTAGAGAAATTAGAGTAATCAAAAAAATTACATGATTCCACTTCAATGGATGGCTCAACATCTTCTGATGTAGTCGAAAAGGATTTTACTACACCATTGATCCTATAATGTGGCTTATTTACATCATTCATATAATTATTTGGGTATATATTTTCATAATTCCCCATATCACCATAGTTACACACATTATAGATTTCTTATTAGAATTAATATAAAGATAAGTGTCATTAAAATATAAGTCCATTTGTCAATCATATCAAATATAAAACCTTCTTAGTTTTTAAGTAATTTCACATCATTTTGTAGGCACTTCCAACAAACTAGAAACCGAACATTCTAACATTATGATTTATTTTATTGATTCTTACCCATTACCTAACATATAGAACATTTATTTTCTTTGTTTTAGAAGTGATCATGATCATCAGTAAACTCCATTTTTACCATCTTAAATTATTAGACAAGTTCCTTATATATTTTGAATTCATTGGAGGACAATTTCATTGAATATAATAGATTTAATCCTAATTAAAAATGATTGATTTTACTACCATGATCCTGAATAATACTTAGAGAATACCTTTACAGTAGAGCGATTATTCCTTCATATACGACCGTTTAATATTCTTCCTTTTTTTCAATTTGTGGAATTAATTTAAAATCTTATGTCGAACAACTTTAGGAATATATTTTTCAAGGATTAGAGTCTTAAATTCATTCCATTCCAAGGCATGAGTCTTCAAGAAATCATTGATATTCGAGATCATTGATTACCACTGGTCAGGTTCAACTTCAAATAGATAAATATAATGTCTATCCTATTGATTATATGAACACTCCGTGACATTAAATATATTTTCACGGTGTTTAGTCCACCCTTTAGCTGAAACTATTTCAGAAGATCCACTAAAATCAGGATGATGTTGCCTAATATAATTTTCCAATATCATCATGTTCCTTTGTGGTAGCTCTAGCTATTATCTTGAATAGATTACACTAGAATTTATGGAATAATTCAACTGAACAATTAATATCATAAACTATTCAGTTTTCATTCCCATCATTCCATATATTAAATTCCGAATGACATAATTCTATCGATGCCTTCCTACTTCAGTTTCCCCATTTCTTCTGCAGAAAACCAATGCGAACAGAGGTATCATTGATGAAGGAACACTAAAATATTTATATTCTATATAATTTCAGCTTATGTAGAAGGTAAATATCATTTATTTTATTCTGTTAATATAATCAATACCCAAAACATTATCAAAATTTTGATTTGATACCAACTATAAGGACCAATCCTTAAACATTACATAATCTAACTAATTCAACTTGAGTACACTCATTAAATTCCCAAAGTAATTTTTAGTTTAGAGGATAATAGAATTATTAAAAAAAATTCGATTACATTTACAAAAGAATAATAAAATCGATACTAGTAAAAACCATGTCTATATAAAATATAACACAAAACATTTTAATAAAACATGAATTATTCCCAACATTTAGCATAGATTCTTATTTTCTATTACCAATTCATAAAATAGATAATTTTTTAGAAACATTGTATTAGAGGAAAAATATCAGTCAGTTATATAAATAATGAGGAATGAAAAAATTTGTCTATGAACACTTATACAAATATAAAATCATTTTCACAATATATACTTCTCACTCCTAAAGATTCATAAACTTAATGTGTAAAAAGCTAAGATTACATAAAACATAAATAAAATGAAAAAACCATATAAGTAAAATTTTAAATTAAGTGACTAATATTTTAACCCTCATAGATATCATATGATTTGTAACCATTAGTGCTATATTTATTTGTTTTCCTCATGACTACCTTAAGGTGTAACCATCACAGTTAGACTAGGAATAACTATTATGGTTATCTTTCAGCAATAACATAACCAATGAATTTTATAGAGATATAATTCCTACAATTCATCATAATAAATTTCCAATAAATATAATATAATCATAATATAATAATTCATTCATTATAAAAACATTCCTTTTGATTTTTATAAAACAATGAACATTAAAAGTATTCTTAAAGAAGATTCCCTTACCATGAGTTCATATTACATAAAACATGTTCAAAACACGTGTATATGGGTTTAAAGTGAGTAATTAACATATTAAATAACTATATTAATGTCTACAATTCGTTATATTATCATATTATAACAAATTTTCACATATTTACTACTAATATTTTCTTATATCCTTTTTTTATATTGTGTTCTTTACACAGTTTCCAAGGTTTGTTTGTTTAAGATATTCATTTAGAATGGAAGAAGAACTCTACTGTTGAACCAAGAATGTAATTCATTATAAATTTAGTTATTTTAAACAAAATAATTGTTTTTTAAATTAGATTGTGGAATTCACTTGAAAATGGGCGAGAAATCGTGAAGTTTAATTGAGTTAGGCTTTCTTATCCAAAAAAATGGGAAGGGAACCTTTTAAAAAATGCATATCCCCTTGAAAATTTGATATGATCTGGATATATTTTATGAGAGAAATACACAGAATTTTTATGAGGTACATAGAAACAAATAATAATTACAATGGGGTAAAGAGAGAGAAAAAGTAACCTGAAAGAAAAAACAGATGTTCAGAAGAAATCCTTTTACTTGTGCCCGAAAGTGTTATTTACAAGAACATAATATCTTGGATAATAAATATAAATATATTAATAAATTTATTTATAACCTTTTATATTTCTATTTTATTTATTATTATTTTATTAAGTTCAGTTATGGATTCTTGATGAGTTATACGATACAATTCTATCATTCGAGACTGATTATTTCCTTTGTTTTCGGGATTAGATTGCTTGTATACATGTTTGTAAAATCTTGTAAAATGTGAATAATTTTCCATAACTGATATTATGTTTAATTATTTTAAATTTAGAAAATTAAATGGTCTTATATAACATTATGGTTATATGTTGATGAATCAGTAGTTAAAATGTTAGTGATGAGCCTTAGTTTATTTTTGTAAATTTATATCCTTATGAAACCCATTTTTTATTAATAAATATTATATATAAACACGGGTTCATGAATATTATATGAAATATAATATGTATAATAAAATATTATTTTTTCAAAAAAAACATTCATTACCACCTTTTATGTATATAATCAAAAATGAAAACACATCATACACAATGTCATTAAATCAACACATCACAATCAATGTTTTTATTTTCAGAATAAAATGGAGAGTATAAGAAAATTTATAAATGACAAATTTTTCCACTAATAAGATACAATTATAATATATATATGATAAGAGTTTTCCTGAAAAATGGATAACGGGATCTAAGGATATAATAAAAAAATTAAATTAATTGAAAATAAAGAAAAGAAAAATAAATTTAAATTGAAATAAATGAAAAAAATGATTTTACGTCTTGGATTATATACCTTGAGAACCTCATTAAGAAACATTGTTTTAGAAATTTTCTACAATGGATAGGTCTTAAATATTTGAAAGAGTCTTAATAATGGAAATGAGTAGAAATTAAACAAGCTACAAGGCTTTTACGTGTGAGGATAAGAGGTGGTGAGGTGTGGCATTTATTATGTTGGAGAGGGGTATTTTATTATTATTATATTCATTGGTTTTTTAATTTTTCTTAACAATATAAATAGTTTTAGTTTCATCATTAAATATATTTGAATAATTTTTTATATTTCAATATAATGGGCTTATTTTAGTATTACATCATCAAGAACCCAATAATTTTTAGATTTTTTAAATACTATAAATTAACATATTTCACAGTTCACAAAACATTCATGAATTTTTTATAAACCCCAAAATTCAGCAGAACCATTTTTCAATGTTTAGAATTCAAAAATGGATTTTTTTTAAAATAATTTTTTAAATATGATATATTTAATATTTAACTCAAATAATTATTTATTAAAAAAACCAACATCAAAATTATAAATGATTTTATAACACAATGAAAAATTAATTATGGTCTCATCAAATTAACTCATAATCGTAAAAATACAAAATATTAATTTTGGAATCAATTTAATGAATTTTAATTTTATTTTAAATAAATATATAAATTATAATATTTTATATAAAAATTTATGTAAAAAAACTACCAATACATAATTAATCATTTTCAATATAATTATTTATTTATTCCTAAATATAAATATATCATATTTTATCTTATATAATAAATACATATTTTTATAAATTCAAAATTAAGATTTATATTCTATTTTCCACATTAATTTTCCAAATGTTTTGGTTATAATTTTTGGAGTCACGTTACTATCCCATTAGTATAAATCCCTTAATTACTATAAATTTTACGTATTTCCTTACAAATTTATAACGATTTTTACTATGAAATTCTTGAATAAAAAATAATTTTATATGTACATGGGTTGTTATATGCTTCTTGATGGATGAACTGATGGTTTAATATATGTAATGGGAAAAACCATCCAATATTTTTGTGATACATATAGTAGATATGATCTGTAAGGAAATTTCATTAGATTTGAGCGTATTCCTTGAAATTTTTTTTTTCGGATAATATAATTGTAGACACTAATATCCATTATTTGGAATCATTAAATTTCATTGGGATTGATGAAATCCTCTTATAGAATATTTATGATATTTTTTCATATGTTGAAAATGTCTAGAAAAAAAATTTAACAGATCTTGTAGCTCCAAAATGAGAGTTCTGGGCCATTTATACATTAATATGGATTAAAATCCTATCTATAACCCTATAATTGGCTTGGAAAATTCCCCATGTCAAAGACATTATTTTTCACTTATTTTTTTCATTCGATTAATGATCCTTCCACAAATATTTTCAAGGTATCTCCTTTTAATCCTACCCCATGATAAGGGAACTCTATGAAAGAAGAATTTAATGGACACTCACTTAACACCAAGTTTTCTAAAAAACATTTCTTTCCCATATAAATGTACTCCATTCAAATAAACGAAAGATGATTATTTGACCTGAAAACAAGTCCAAAAAAACATTATAGTGTCCAAATATTGCATTAATGTAAGAAAATGTTACTTATGTATCTTTATTATGGAGTTATATATCATCAAAATAAAAGAGATGAGAGAGTGTACATATTCATAATCAATCCTTGATATTTTTATCGAGGATGGATTGGACAAGTACAATAAGAAATGTACTCAAAAATTCATCAGGTGAAATAAATATGACACTAGAAAGGGGATCCCCTTTCCCTACTCCCATGGAGCATAGAAAGTATCCTCTTATGGAACTATGGACAAGGTGAAGATCCTAACATTTCTGAGAACGGTGCGGAGAAATTTGATAAATGTGATATAGAATCAATGCAATTTAAGTATTGATAAAAATGAAATGTTGTCTAGTCATTTCAAAATCCTTCAATATACTAATTTTCTTGGCATGGATTCCATATTTTTCTTTCTTCTTCATGATGTCAAAAAATCCTAATGAAGTTAATATAAAATCATGTATTCACACTATATGGACATGATAAAAATTTATTTTTAGTGATGAATCTTCTAGACAATCATCCCATTAATGATGAAATTATTTTTTTAATCAGTTTTTGAATCATGTTTGCAATTATAACTATTCAAATGTCCTTGATGTAATGAGAATTTCCTATTATGGTATCATTGAAATTATGCCTAAGTTCACTACATAAGGAATAAATGATTGAATAAATAATTTTCTCACAACATTATAGACGTCATTATTCAAAATATATCAATAGTTCAGAAATAAAATATTGGTAAACCATTTGGTCCACCAACACTATCAATATTCTAAGAGAAAATGGATATTTTTATTTCATTTCTAATGGGGGGCTCATATGACATGTTGTTATACTATTCCTCAAAGTTGGGAGTAATATAATAAACAAACATGTGAATGTTAATATACCCTTATTTTGAATATAGGAATTCATTGTGGGTGGTCATAACATTGGAAATTTCATTATCCGATTTGAACAAGAACCCATTAATGGGTAAGGAAATGAACAGTAATATCCCGATCTGAATAACAGGTTTAGAGCCGAAATGTTACATAGACTCATTCACGCCACTACATATGCAAGAGAATACCCACAATTAGTGAGGGTCTCAATTGAAATTTTTGGGTGACAATACCTCTTTTACCATGCCAAATGTTCAGATAATCAAACAAAAATAATAATAAATCAGATTAAAAATGATAAAAGTAAGGATGTAAAAAAAATTATAATAACTCCCAAACTGGAGAGAACAATCAAGTCATAATGAAATACAGGATAATATAAATAGTATTATGTGGAGTTCCCCAGTTCCTTCCCCATTCTCAATCCCATCTAAGACCCATCTCTCAGCTATCTGACATAGGTCCCTTTCCCTTCACTGAATCTCAACACAAAAAATCTTCAAGAGTGCCGAAATTCCATAGTAGTTTTTGAGTACCAAACCTAGTGTGACACCACCAATGTGTCCTAAAAATTATGTGATAAACTAAATGTGTAATACATAATAAATAAAACAATTTTAATAGAAAAACTAAAATCGAGTGGTTGTGCACTAACCGAGCTACCATCACCCTCTTCCGTATATGCTACAGCTCTATGTCGAAAAGGGTAACCATAGTGTCAGATGAATCAATGATTATCCATTAGGATAATGAATCGTTTTTCTTAGCATCATCATGTTATAGTATCAATGATAATAAAGAAGATATTTTTCTCTATATGTTCAAGGGAAATGAAAGCTAATCAGCTTCCCTTAATCAACAAGTTGACATAATGATGACCGAGAGCTAATATTGTCCCTTAGTAATCGAAGAACACAATCGAGATGACATTCTTGGGAACCGAGAGCTAATTAATCCCCTCAACATTGATTACATCTCAAGGAATCATAGTATTCCCTCCTATTTCATTGGAAGATCATTGTCAGTCATGTGAATCCATTATCAAAAGGATAACACATGTCATGATGGTTAGCTACATGATACTGCAAGGAATCATCACATCCCACATTGTAAGACATGTTCACCATAAGGTATCATCATGTGACATCCACATGTATTGGAACTTCTTATTATGTAAACCACATATTCCTACTAGAGGATAATAGAACTCTCAATAGTCTACTACATGGATTACACAAGGCAACATCATCTTCTTACCCCATGCATGGAACCCCAGTCATCAGTAATGTACATCCCTCCTCCAAAGGATAATGCAAGCAGACAGTCCACCAGTCTTGGTTCCAAAAATACTACAAGGTTTTTTTTATGGACATATATATATATATATAATTGTGTGTGTGTATAAATAATTAAATCATCATGAATAAGTAGAATTTAGTGTTCACATAATCACACAACTTTTTGAATAAATAGATTAAAGTTACTAATGGAAAACCCCCATGAATTCACGATTTAATTATGTATATGCATCATCTTATTAATGAGAATAGATTGTAAATAACCTTAATATGTTAAGGAAAAACCTACCAGGACAAATGGGAAAGTCCTCTTGTTGTTTTTCCTGAAATTATAGTGGCATGTAAAAGTCTCAAGCTATTGGAAAATTACTACTTTATGTTTAGTAGAATTTTTCCTAGAAACATAACATTTAATTTATTACAACATAGTTAAAATATCACATGTTATAAATTATTCTCTTTCTCAAATAATTCCCAAATTACCCTTAAATATATCGTATGAATGGATATATTTTAATTATCACATTAAATTTTAATAATACATATGAAATGACGATTAATGTCTTTTAATTTAATTTTATCACATGTACTGATAAATTAAATTACTATTATATCAATTAATAAATATAAAATGAAATGGTAATTTATTACTTGTTATATAAATCTACTTATCATAGTGACAAATTACAATATTAAATTATCATTTCATTAATGTTACATGAAATGAAGTTGTTTTCATCACATGCATTCATAGTTGAAAATATTAAATTATCTTTTTAAAAAGGGTCCCATAAAATGTTAATGTTATTTCAGAGGCATTGATAATTTAAATTATCATTTTATAAAATGAAATGATAAAAAACAATTTTAAATTATCTTTTACGACATCATGTGCAATGATAGTTATAGTTATTATCATTGAACTATCAAATTCATTGATAATTATATCTTTTAATTATAAATAAAGTATCATGTGCGTTGAAAATTATAAATTCAAATTTTTATTACAATTATAAAATTATAATTTTATTAAAACATTTCCTCTTAGTATTATATATATTTATACACACCTGTGTGTGTGTATGTGTAGATATATATATATACTACTAAATTTTATAAATTATCTTCAATATATCACTAAAATTATCATTTAATAATTAAAATTATCATACATTGATATTTTTGATAATTCTATCATGTGATAATCACCTCACAATTATATTTTAATTTTATTATAAAACTATTTTTGATAATTTTATGTAGTAAACTCTATAATTGTCTCTTGATAAATTTTTATAATTATCTGTTATAATTTCATGAAATTTCTATTTGAAAAAAAATTAATTGGCCATTAATAAATTTTTTTTTCAAAATGTCTTCTTTGGAAAATTGCTAAAAAAACATCCATATAAAATTCATAATTAAAATAAGTAGATAAATAAATATAAATATAAATATTTTCATTTTATTAAACAATTTTATGATATTTTATTTTATTTTTAATTACTTCTAATGATGTAAAATAATAAAACAAATTAAAAAATAAAGCCAAACACAAATTTCCCTAAAAGCTTGTCACCATGTGAAGCAAGAGTAGAGGATCCCCAGTCGGATCCCTGTTTCGTGATGTTTTTCTCTCCAGAATTCATTGATGGTGAAGTAGTGAGGTTCTTGGTTTAGGTTCTGAGGTTAATTAATTCCATTATTTGATAGAAAATCAAGGATATAATGTTTTTTCCAATCTATACGCCTGTTGTGCATCGAAATTATATCTACCATGAGGTAATCCCCTCATTTCAGACGCAATGTCGACATTGAAAATTTTGTGCAACACAACATTTATAAGATATAAAATGATATTCAATAAATAAACATTTTTATCATTTTATGTAAAACCCATAATTAAGGAATAGGGAATTCAAATTCCCACTTTCATGGAATTTTATTCCCCCACTATGTTATAAACCAAATTCCATATGTGGTATCATTATATCACTCAATGCACTGTATTTAGGTTATTAATTTATTTTTCATAAATTTCCCGTAATGAAAATAATATTTTTAAAATTTTTATTCAGTCCTCGCTAAGGCTTTTCAAACCTCAGAAACTCATACTTACTTATTGTTTAACTCATTCAATATAAAATTGAATATTCTAGAGTTATAATTAAGAGTTTTACCATTCCGAGATGTGTTTAAAAAAACAAAACATTATATTCCTAAACCGTTTTTCCCATTTCACATATTTTTTATTTATAAATGAGGGATTTATTTATATTGTTAAAAAACAAGTTATTACAGTTATTCCCTTATATCGAATCCTATTTTTCAAGAATATTATCTTATAGTCTGGCTCAAAAACGTCAGTCCTATATTATCTAATATCATATTAACATTCTGGCGTCTCATCTAGGATTGTTCTATGCTACCACTGATCCTTGACTAGTTGTATTTTCCTCCCTCGTAACGCCTTCTCACAGGGGTCCATGATTCGAAATAGATGCTCCACATAAGATGTGTTAGTCTCTTGATCAATTCCAATGTAATCAATAACATATGTAAGATATGGTATACACCTATTATGTAGTAATGGATTGAAAATTTTGTGAATTGAACGTTAACATGAAGGGAGGTCTAGATGATATGCCACAACCTCTATGCACTCGATGCCAACAAATGGTCTAATAAAACATCTTGATTGAATTCCTTGTTTCCATCGGTGTATGATCACTAACCATGGATTCACTCTCTAGAGATCATGATCTCCCATAAAAATCTCTGAGGGTATAAAATGATGGTCAGAATAAGATATCTGTCTACTCTGAGGAGTGATAAATCTATTCCGCATCACCTTCACTCTCTCAGAGGAATACTGAACCTTATTGGGGAAAAAAATATAGCATCTTGAACTTCATAGAAATATAGTGGTGAGGGACATGACCTCATGTTAAAATACATATGAGGTCCAATCTGAATCTAATCCCGATAAATGATTTTATAAGAAATCATAATAAAGGCTAAGCGATCATTCGATTCCCCAGAATTTTTTAGTACACAATATTGTTTAATATCCTCCAATATTTGTATTTTCCTTTCATATTTTTTACCAACCTAATTGTGATATACCTTAATCAACATTTGATGAGTCCCTAGATATTTATTCAATAACTTCCAAAATCATGATGAAAAATAATCATTTCTACTAGAAGAAATGTTATTGTGAACACCATGTAGGTGTACAATATCTCAGACATAATGCTTTCCCAAATCCTACAATAAGTGAGTCTCTATTATTGGAAATAAGTGGAAATACATCATTAAAAAATCAACTCCCACCCCAACTATATCATGGAACCTTGGGATCCTTGGTAATTTGGTCACAAAGTCCATAGTAATGGTTTCTATTTATCTATTGGTATCTTGAGTGGTTGCAATAGCCCTCCCGGATGGTGTTGCTCATCCTTTACCCTATAACATGTGAGGCATATAGAGAAAAAAAATGCAATGTCCCTCTTTATCCACAGACACGAGAACTATCTTTTGATTTCATGGTACATCTTCATCCCACCAAGATTTAATGTCCACTAAGAGGTATGGTAATTCCTCATAAGATCCTCTCTAATAGAAGTGTGAAACAGAACTCTTCGATGGACCATGATCATGTTATTACTATTCAACAACCATCCGTGTGTTGGGTCACATCCATTGAGCAGTTATTTTTTCAAAGAATAGTTTTTCTCTAAATCCTGACCCATCCTCACTCTTTCTAAAATAGAGGGTGTAATCTGTAAAGGATAAAAAATCGTTGATCTATGATCCTCCAAAGAATCACCCCACCAGTTATCCAATAAACACATCAAACACCACTTATCTTATGAGGTTTTTTTGAAATGTTACTTTTCAAACTATATCCTATGTATGAGGGAATAGTCTACAACATTTCCCTTTCCAAGAGAATATTTCATCTCAAAGTCCAATTTCTATTAAAACATGACCCAATGTCTCTTCCTCAGATTCAGATCCCTCTTAGTTAAATTATATCAAAGTATTTTGTGATCAGTGTAAAAAAATAAACATTTAAACAAAGAGATAATGCATCCAACATTTACGTTAATATACTACTGTTTGCTGCTCTATTTCATGTGTAGTATACTATGTCTCATGGGGTAGTTTCTTCCAAGACCCATATGTTATTATCTTTTAACATTGCATCAATACTGCAGCCAGAACAACTCCTGATGCATCATAATACATTCATAACCTATCATATGACCTAGAAGTGTTAGTAATTGATCAATTTTCAAAATTTTATTTATCTCATGTAAGGCCTCTTTATACTCGTCTGACCACTGGAACATTACTCCATTCTTCTTCAAGGCTGTCATAGGTGTTGACAGTCGGGTGACAAGCAAGGTAACCATTGGTAATACATATCTAACCCTAGAAAACTCTTATTATCAAACATGTTACAGGGATGTTTCCATCTCATAATATGTTATTATTTCTCATGGGTTCACTAATATACTAGTTTCAACCACCACATGTCCAAGGAACGTCACCTATTTAATCAAGAAGTCAAATTTTGATAGCTTAGTGTAATGTCATAAAACATGGATTGTACTCAAATATTTCTACAATTACCTATCATGTTGTTCATGTTTCAGAGAGTAGATGATTATATAATCAACACACAACATACTTAAAGATTCCAGATATAGATGAAATATTTTTTTCAGGATGTACCTGAACACATCTGGTGCAATCGTTAGTCCAAAAAGCATTAGAAAATACTATTATAGTTGATATCTAATCCAAAAGGCTTTCTTCTATATTTCTTTTATCTTACTCACATGAGATGTAAGAATGTTCAAAGAACATTAGTTGAGAAAAACCAGGCACCTCATAACTAATAAATTATATTATTGATCCTTTGAAAAACATTTCTCTTCTTGACATCCACTTCGTTTATCTTCTGATAATAAAAACATAGTAGAATACCACCATCCACAGTTTTGGAAAACAAAATAGGTGCACTCCATGGTGAAGTTATAGGTCCAATAAACTCTGTGATCTCCATGTCTTCGTATTTAACAATGTGCTCCGTTTGTTTAGTAGGTACCGTCTAATATTGAGGTATCAGAACAGGTTGTGCACTACATATGAGATCTATCTCAAAGTCAATCTTATTTTCTGATGGGTTATGATGAATTCATCTAAGAAGACGTAATGATAGATATATACAAGTGGTGGAAAATATGAGGAGGTCATAACTAATGCTTTTAAAAGAGGCAATCCCATAATTTGTGTTTTTATTGACCCAAGACTAATTAGGTTTAGTCCAAATATGTCTGATCCCAATTCCCACACTCCATTAATTAGGAACTTCTATCCCTATTGTGAAGAAAAAGATACCACTCTTCGATAGAAATCACTGTGTGATTGGAAACTGGTTATCAAGTCCATATGGAGAAATATGTCGAATATTTCTATTTCCAAATTCTTGAATTACCATAAATTTACACAGATGATGATAAGTAGTGGACACTCTTGGAATCAATGAAGATGTTCTACTATTATACAAAATAGTTTACCAAGGGAGACTATATCAGATTACAACATGACTATTAAGTCATGTACAAAAACTATATATGAAGATATTAATGAATGTGATGAACTTTTTTCAAATAAGGTAGTAGGAAGATTTCAATTCATCTTGAAAATATGTCACAAAATCATTGGTTCTCTAAAGAAACTACAACAGTTCCCAACCTTTCCATAGTGAAAAAACAAGAAATTCTCTCTGAAGGGGTTGATTAAACAATACTCTGCTCTACCTGCTTACTGTTACTCCTATTCACGTCTATAGACAATACATTAGTGGTGAGGCAAAACTCAATAAATGGTTTTCCAGGAGTCGAGTGTATTTCTGATACTATGTCTTCCTCAATACCCTTTTCAAATGATAGTGAATTTTTGAAGACCTTGGTATTTGTTATCAAGTCAAAACAAATATCTTGGTGTTTGAGCTCAGGTCGAAGGCCTTCCTCTAACTTCTGAGGAAACTATTCCTTGTTTCTATCTAACAATGAATAAATTCAATGTAACTCTATAAATAGAGATGATTATGTAGAGACAATCATGAAATCCTTCTGTAACATAATGAGATCCTGGTCCCAGTCCATCTTCATCATGCTAAGAAAATATTTTTGAAATAAATATCTCATTGAATATTATCTAGGATAGACCCTCTCATATCCCATACTAGTGCATAGAAATCCACTATCTCCAATAAGTTCGTCGTTGAAATTAATCTACCATGATCACGCACCCTTCTTCAGTAGTACAGACTACCTAAAAGAGACTGTTCATATAGTCCTACCGGTCCTCATCATCATGGGGTCCACTAGTTCCATGGAATGTTAAAGGTTGCTGAAGCTGAAAATCCCATGCACAGTCAGTCATAGTCATCTATGTGGGTGTTCCATAGAAATTCACTTTTTGGAAAACTACCAGATAAAAATTCCCTACTGCTGAAATCTCCTATTTCAGTATAGATGCTTGCTAGGGAACATTCCCTTATACAACTAGTGGTCGTATGGGAGTATCCTCGGTTTCCACAACTTGTGGTCCCATTGCATGTCACCAATGTGTAACCTATTTAAAAGATATACCATTTGGAATATGATCATAAGATAACTGGTCTATGTGATCACATAAGGGATTCCTAATAGAATATGTGATCTAATATAGATTTTCTAAAATTATACTCATAACCCATGGTATACCCCATATAGAACATAAACTTATCTATGTCCCAGCACATTATTAATAGCCATATATTTACTAACACAAAAATATTATTTTATCAACTTAATTAATGCCTATAATATACATCATACAACATGGTAACATTGATATATCACACAAGACCTCTATCCTGAACATGTAGCATAAATCAAGGGATTTAATTAATGAGCTACTATGTGATAGACATGAGGTATATACATTGAATTTGAAGCTATATAACCAATCATGATGAAACATCAAACATGAAATATTATAAATAATATATAACATCAACTATGTCATGCATGGGGAATTTAATAAATAGTAAATAGAAGCCAATTTTCCCAATTTTGTGGTAAATCGGAGGACCACTATGTAGTTCTTCCGATGCACTGACATAGTTTCCCCCGCCTGAGTCCCAACTATCTTTGAACCATTTTAATATATCCCAACCCAAATAGAAGAATCACTTTATAAAAAACCTTCTATAATACAATTTTATAACATCCCAACCTAAATAAATGTGTCTGATAGGGAATGTTATGTATACTCATGCATGCCTCCTTATTCATAAGAGGATGTCGAATAAAAACAAGGGTCTCATGTTGAACTTTTGGGAGACTATTTCACCTGTAATATGTCATAGGATCAGATAAAATAATAATAAATCATAGTAAACAAGTGGAATGATACGATGACATACAAGAAATGTTATAACTACCAAAGTGGAGAGGAAAATCATATAAGCAGTAAAAACACCAGAAGTAAATTATTAGTCCACTATGGAGATGCCCAATTATTATCCCTTTCTAATTCCACTACCTAAACGATCACTCAACCATCCACTATAGGGCCCTTTCAGTTCACAAGATCCCTAGCCATGAAATATTTAAGCACACCAAAATTAAAAATTAGGGTGTGAGTACAAGAATCAATAAGACCCCACCAATGCATTTTAAAACTAACATGATTAAAATTCAAGGGTTTTCAATAATAAATAATTCAATGTAGATAAAAAAACCAAAACTGAGCAGTTGTGCATTAACAAAGCATCCACAATCCCCGAATTTACCTTCATTCTCTCTAGGTCAGAATGGATAACCACAGTGTAAGATTAATAAACAATTAACCATTAATACAATGAATCATATTTCATAGTGTTATTATTTGATATTTTTAATAATCTACAAGAACATATGTTTCTCTGTATGTGTAAGGAAAACGAGAGCTAATAAGCTTCCCTTAATCTTCAAGATGAAATACTAAGGATAAAGAGCTAATCGTGTCCCTTGGTCATTGAAGCACACCATCGAGAAGACATTATAGGGACCGAGAGCTAATCAGCAACCTCCTCGCTGAGTTCATCCCAATGGAATCATCATATTCCCTTATCGTGCATTGAACCCTATTCATCAGTTAAGCACATACCTCCTCTAAAAGACAAGACAAGTCATGATGGTCCTCTACACGATACTCCATGGCATAAACATATCCATCATTGTCAGACATGCACACCATAAATCATCATCATGTTACTTCACAATGTGTTGGACACTTTTCATTAATAACCTGCATTCCCCATCTAGAGGATAACACTAGTCACAATGGTCAACTACTAGTATTCCCCAATACATCATCTTATGCTCACCCAATGCATTCGACCCTCATTATCAGCCATGCACATACCTTCTCCAAAGGATAATGCATGTCGATAGTCCACCTATAATTGTTCTTAGAAACCATGAGTTATACATTACATGGATATATATATATATATATATATATATCCATGAATAATAACATCATCATGAGTTAGTAGCACATATTGTATTTGAAAAATTATGTACATCATGTAATTAATGAAAATCATTTATTAGTAATCCTATTATGTTAACGAAATTCTTAACTCAACAATTGAGAAAACCCAGTCGTTGTTTTTCAGGACGTCATAACTGCATGTTACAATGTTAATATGTCATCACGTCAGTGCATGAGGATTAGAAAAGATTTTCCTAAAATAATAATATTTATTTTATTTCAAGAAATATAAAAAATTCACATGTTATAATTTTTTTCCTTTCACAAATAATTCACAACTTGTCCTCAAATTTATGGAATGATTTTTTAAATTTTAATTACCACTTTACCCATTAATATGTTACATGAATTAAAGATTCATGACTTTTAATTTATTTTTATTTCATGTTTTCATAAATTAAATTAATATGTTTTCATTTCTTAATTATCACATGAAATTTTAATTTACTACTTTTAATTTTATTTAATTGCATGCGTTGATGAATTAAATTATTACATTATTATTTATAAAATATAACATGAAATAAAAACGTTTTTATCACATTTATTGTGATATTGAAATTATAATTTATATTTTTAAGAAGGGTCACATAAAATGATAAGGATCTATAACATGCATTGACAATTTAAATAAACATTTTGTCACAAGAAATGAAATTTTTGTTTATAAATTATAAATTTTGTCATCATGTGTAATGATTGTTGTAATTATTATCATTGAACAATATTATTCCTTGATAATTATAACTTTGAATTATAAATAAATTATAATGTGCATTTATAATCACAATTTAGAATTTATCTTTAAATTGTATTTTGTGTTTTATAATTATAATATCAAATTTCCATTAAAATAATACAGTGATAATTTTATTAAAACATATCATCTTATGATGATGTCTATTTATACATACAATGTTTTTTATATATACACATAGACACACACACACACACACACATATATATATATATTGATAATTTTGTAACACTATCTTCAATATATCACTGAAATTATCATTTAATAATTTAAATTATAATTGTTGGATAGTTTCGATTACCTTTTCATGTGAAAATAATATTTTCTTTATATTTTAAATTTTATGTATAAAACTATTCTAGATAATTTTATGTAGTAATCCACTACAATCATTTGTTGAGAATATCAAAAAATTGTTTTTCTTAATTTTGGGAGATTGGAATTTGAAAAACAAATTTATAACTAACAATTAATAATTATTTTGTAAGAATTATTCTTGGTAGAATTGAAAAAAAAACTCTATACAGAATTAAAAATTTATATAAATGAAGAAATAAATAGAAATTAATATTTTTTATCTTTTAATAATCCTATTTATTTTATTTTATTCTTTTTTTTACTTCTAATGAAATAAAATAATATCTCATAATAAAGAAGAAGGAAAAACTCAAATTTCCATAGAATCCCATCACCATGAGATGCAATAGGGGAGTCCCATTGGTCAGATCCCCGATCATTGATTTTTTTCTATAATACTTCAATTGTGAAGAAGTGAGGATCTTTTTTGGTGTTTCAAGATTATATAGGGGTTATGCCACGTGAATCAGTGGCTATTTTTAACTCTAATATCAATTTTCTTGGTTAAATTTTAAAAAATGTTTCGATCCATTAATCACAAAAATTATGGTGGAAAAGTCATTTAATCCTATATAGAAACACGTTTTTGTTTTTTATTGTGGCCAAAATAGACCACAATAGAGCTTTCAACTTCATCCATGGGGATGGAAATGCCAGACGTGGTGAAGAAGTTGAATTGTGAAATTTCCCTGCTTTTTCATTTAATTAATTAATTTATTAATTCAATTATTTAATTGAAAATAAGATTAATAATAATTTTTCTTGATTTATATTATTGTTGTGCATGAAAATAATATATCCACTATGGATAACTATCTGTTTTGGATACAATAGAGGCATACACACTCGGTGTGATTCTCCATTTGTAAGGACATATCCCCTTGGGCCCATGCTGTTACTACCCCAATCCCTCATTACATAGGCTATGGGATGGAAATAAGAACCGGAAGGGCATATCCCGAAAATTGGAAGGCATTTCCTTTTAACCTGAAAAAACACTGACCTGGTACACAACAAGAGAAATAAAGGTAGTATAACTGCTGAAAGTAAATGTGTGAACTGATGCAAAATGGTCCAGTATACAAACCAAACTAAAAATTAGTATAGGAAAATGGAAAAAACAACTCTGAATGTAATCCTCCAAGGATCCTACTTGAAGGGTTGGTACAGCTTGTCACTATAGCTCTCCTCGTCAAATAGTCAACTTCGCACACCGTCTAGTTCGGGCTCGCAAATATCGGTCACAGGTATCTGTCATCTACACAAGACATAAAAAGGTGTAGAAAAAACCCATGCAGGGGTGAGTATAACAATACACAGTAGGAACCCCGATACCCTCGAAGGTATCCCAAACTTTACCAAAAGAAAAACAACAAAGCATGATTTTAATCACAGTGAACTATCTAAAAGATATCTCACACCAGGTACATAACCTAAAGAATAGAAATAATGATTTTTGGTCAAAAAGCTAAATCACCATATTCTTCTGAGAAGTTCCACTACTAAATGAAGAATAATTTGTTCTATTTTTGATCAACAGAGGTTCGTGAGTCACTGTTCACCATCGGTTCATAATTCATCAATCCACAAAAGGACATTAGTCATTGATCCACATAAGATCACAAGTGGTCGATCCACAGAGTGTCATTAGTCATCGATCCACACGGGTTTTTTAACAACCCAATATTTTATAAGATATATTCATTTTAATTTCTTTTACATCATCTGTTGTACGCTACCCCAATATTATCTTGTACTATACACAACCCCATATTAGCTTGCAGTATTCGTAACACTATTCTTGGATCTTGTTACACACTATTTCAAGTTCGCATCATTGAGTGTGTGTGTATATATATATATATATATTAAATGTATTAATGAAATATTGTTGGATTATGTTATTAAAACAACATAAGAGTATTTCACTACATGAAACCCTGACTTGGATTGCATTACACGTAATAATGACCTTCCTCGATAGTGTGTGTTGTATGCAATACCGGATTTTACTAAAAAGTGATATATTGTTATTATATTATTATGGACTAGATTTTATGAATAGTATTAACTAAATTCTGAATTTTATAAAATTATTATTCATCTTACACATTTTCTGAAACATGTTATGAGAACAAAAAAAAAATTCTGGTAAAATAAGTATTTTTCAAAACATGCAGTTTTGCCCCCATTTGATGGCGCACGCACATTAAATCTAGTTTTTGAAATGTTTATAAGTTCAATTTAACAAAATAAAATTGTTCTTTGTAATCATGATATAAAAATTTACTTTGGAGAAATTTTTTATACTTTTCTGATAACTTTCATGTTTTGGTGAATAATAAAAATACGCTAATTTTTAATTAAAAACAACTTTTTCATTGAGATAATTTATATTGTTAAATTGTAATATTTAATGGTTTTAAAGTATAAATAGAATATATTTTTACCATTTAATATAATGTATATCATTATCATTGATTTTACATTGAATTCGTAGGTTAAATCAATTCAATCTTTTGCAATGTTTTAAACAAAAACCTGTTTTCTTTCAACAACAGGATTAATTTTAATTTAATTTCTGCAACTTTTTTGTATTGAATTTGGAAAAATGGATTCAATATTTGTAATCATTGGGTCCAAATTATGTTAATAAGCTACTTTTTATTTTTGGCCATTATGAATTCTAACTATGATATATTTTATTTAGAATAGTTAAAGGAAAATCGGGTAATTATGGGTAAATATAAGATTATAAAATTACCCAAACTCATGAAAAAATTCTATTGGATGACTAAAAGTTGAACCATATCACATAAGGGTTGGAATAGATTAATTTCATGTACATGTTTCTTTGAAAATAATTTAATTATTTTTAAAACCAAAGAAAGTGACAACATGTCACTCTCTTACATCTTATAAGTATATTAATTATAATTTAGTGATAACTTCATGAAACATTGAAAATGAATAGTCTCCAGAAATATAATAAAATTATCTACAACATATGAATTTATTTATAATTTTTATGGATTAAATAAATATCATTAATTGTGACACAATAGTGATGCATAAATTGTTTATTTAGTGAATAATCAAGAATATAGTTTTTATTAAACTAATAGTGACCATAAAAGGCACCAACACCCTGACCAAAACTTATTGGTCATGTAAATATAAACCATAATCGTCCAATGGTCGAATATTTGACCATTTGACGACTTATAAAAGCGATTATGACACTTATAATATTTTATTTTAAATGATTCCAATGTTTCCACCTTCATAATTTAATAAAGATAACAATTTACATGTTGTTATTTTAAGATTATAAATTCGAGTAAAATTTTTATTATAAAAGATTTGATATTTATCTTCATTAAAGGATTTTATTTTTAATTTTTATGCAAAAAATAAGTATATTAAATAATTATACAAAAATTGTTGGAATAATTATTTTATTAAGAGATATACCAAATAAATGGTTTTAAAAATATTAAAATAAATATTATATGTACTATTTATTATACTCCACTAATTTTCTAGATTACTATGACATGTTAGGAACCTATTAAATATTTTAGTTTGAATATATCCTCTGTGTGGATTTAAAAATAATATATTGAAATTTATATAGTTATAATGTCATAAAATATCTAAATATGGATAATTAACAGCACATAAGTAATTATTTATACCAATTTAAAATTTAGAATCTTATTTCCACAAAAAAAAATTAATAGATTAAATAAGGATAAATAAAGTTGATAATGTTTAAAATAAATTCCCTACAAGTATAAATTTTATGGGTTGATGAGATTACAACCCTATCTCATCTAATATTCGAATTGAGTCATATTTGGATGTTTTTATGTGGGGTTTAAATTTATATTAAACTATTATTTTGGAGGATTCCAAAGGTGACCCTCTCCTCCCTTGTAAAAGGGCACCTCCTCCCTCTCTTCCTCACACAATTTGGAGCCTTGAATCTCGTCCAAACCCTTCCCATTTCCCTTCTAAACTTCCCTAGAAACATCCTAGAGGTCCTGGTCTTCTTCAAAGTCCAAGTGCCCTAAGAGGAGGTTTCAAAGAGGTGCTTCAATGAAGAGGTAATGTCCGTTACCGATTCTTTCAACTTTATTTCTCCTTATAATTGTTCTTATTTAGTTGTTTCATTATGAAGTAATAACATCAGTATCACTCATATAATGATATGTTATTATAAATATGAAACAACCCTATTCCACCTTCTATCCATCCTATGGAAAAAAAATCACAGCACGTGCGTACGTATGGAATTTCGTCTCCACGTCGTGGTGTAATATTTTTTCGACCACCACCATACATGGATGGGTATAATGGTGTAAATAAATAACTATATATGATTATTTTAACATGATATTGATTCTGAAATATTATACATACACTTCAATACAATTCCATGATCATGGGAATGATATCATCGCTCGTGCATACGTACGGACTACCGTCTCCACGACGTGATGAGATTCATTCTCCATGTTAACCATTCATGAATGATTATAAAGTATATATAATAAGTAATCATGAAATATATGACATAATAATGATACTGGATATATATATATATATGTATGTCATCTTCTTAATTCCATTCAATTCAATAAGGAAACGAAAACAGCATTCATGCATACGTACGGTCTACCGTCTCCATGAATGGTGTTTTTCATTCCTTTTATCTATATATAATATATATGTATATATAAATAATGTTTTATATTATGGAATTATGTAAATCAGGATGTATGTAATAGTATCAAGAATGAAAAGTTGAAACACATACGATAAATGACATGATTTTACCCAAAACCCTGCTTTAACATTGAATTTACAAAAGAATGGGTAATATAAAGTCATATGTGAAACATATATGATATCATAACAATAAATATGAATATGTAATAAGTCAATGACATTATTTAAATCATTATATAGGAGGTTTGGATCCATACGAAGCATATCGGACCGAAGGTAAGGGATAATTTTGCAAATCTCATTTTTATCCGAGATTGCTTATTCGTATGTATTTACTGGCGTTATTTCTATCATCCATGTCAATGTTTTACAAAAGTGTTTTCAACTATGATTAATGTATTTTTACCCATTTTTGACTTTTAATACATGTTATATAAGGAATCCTTCTTTTTTTACGTTACAAGGTACTTTTTTGACTTTTCCGGCAAAAGTACGAGAATAATGTTTTTTTAACATATACGATATGAACGGATTTTTACGGTTTTATAACTCATTATATTCATAAAGAATATTCCACACTATTGAATGATTATTTTCAAAGAAACCCTTTTCTTTCAAAATTTCAAGTCATTTTATGAAATGAAAATGATTTTGAAGAAGAAAGGATATTTTCCACAAGAATTCATTTCAAGTGTTTTATCAAAACCGTTTTTCCATCTAAGGTGACATTATATCATAAGTGTATGTTTCAAGTATAATGCATATATAATTTACATGGTTTCATTTTTTATTATGAAATGATATCCATTTCTTTTATATGGATTATGTGATGATGGAATAATGTTTATGAAACCCATTTTATTTGTTGGGTTATTATGAATGATGTATGTTTATTTTGTGGCACAAGTAAGAATTATTTCATTATGAGATGGGTGGGACCTATATCTCCCTAAAATGCATTGGGTAATAATTTATATCTCATGATATAGATAAGACTGGAATGGTAATTTAATCTGGTTCAGTGTTACAGGACTGAAACGAGGAGTGAACTCGATTCAGAAAGGGACATTGTCCACTAAGATGGTCTTGGCAACAATGACTTGGCTACTATGGAAATCATAACATGTGCTGAATGGTTTCCACAATTACATGTTTTATTCCATTTATATTTTATCATCATTGATGTTCAATTATGATATATTCCTTATGTACTTCCATGATTTATTTATTTTCTCAGGATTTTGATGTTTAAATATCATGTTCAAGTTTCTTCTTTCAAATGTTTATGGATTGTTTTATGTTCACTATGTTTTCCCTTACTATGCATATGAGCTCACCATTTTTATGTTTTCTTATCCCCAGGATATAAGGAATGGTTTTAGGTAATAAAAAAATGGAAGATCATTATGGGAGATGTTGATGATCTTTCACCAAGATTAGAAGATTATGTTCCAAGTTTCCAAAGGCACTAAACTATTACAGTCCTTGTGTGTCTGTTTTTGTTATGTATTAAGTATTGCAAAAAAGTAATGTAATGTCCATGTACGTCAAGCTTCGAGTCTCTATAGTTTTTATTAGAGGTAAAGGAGGTAGGAATTTATCTGATCATTGGGAACTCTCACATGTGAGCGTTGAACAAAGCATGGATCTCCGCCCAAGGGCTTCATGAGGAAATGCATTCCACTGGGGATGGTGGTGTGTCCCACCTAGAGGGTGTAGCCGCCCATGGAGTGCCCTGATAGGTAAAAATTATAGTCCACTAGAAGTAATTCCAGATCATTATAGTTGGTATCAGAGGAAAGGTTTAGTCAACCTTTGGAAACTAGGATGCGAAAACGTTAGTGATATCCCTAGAGATATTTCTAAGGTAAGTCTAGGGATGTCCCTAAGAATAAGTATACGTACATGATATAGTCCTAGAACTATGGTAACGGCCATCGAATTTAACCTAAGATGTTAGATATTGAGGCTACTCTCCCTTAACTATGTTGTTTCCCTTGCATGATTTTTTCCACTCACACTATTCTTTTGGGGTTTTAGAAAATTGCTGGAAATAAGACGATTTACGATAATGGAGGATATGACAGGCAATGGAATGATATTCTTCATGAGTAACCAAATGAAATATGATTTGGAAGTCCAAACATCGTTATTATGCCTAATCAGTAATCTCATAATATGATCAATAATCTCAAGTTTGGTAAGTTTCCCGACACAGATAATAAGAGAAAGATGGAGTTTCATGATGACCAATGGGGAAAGAAAGTTCAATTTCCCTCATGTAAATCATGTGGGAAGAGGCATCAGGGAGAATATTTCAAAGGAACTAGAAGATGCTTTGGGTGTGGAAAAGAAGGACAGAAAGCCAGTAAGTGCAAAGGAAAAGGTTCTGTTAACACCATGGACAAGGATAATGGTATTGCTAAGACATCAACAATGATTAGATGTTTTAAATGTGGAATCTATGGGCATTATGAAAACCAATTCCCAAAGGTAAATTCTCCTGAAGAGAATCAGCATAGTCATATGAGTATTATTTATGTGGATGATGACGAAGATACTACAAATGAAATATTAGATGAAATAAATGATGAAGCTCAGTCATTGGTTTAAGAAGTTAGTGGAATGATTGTATGTTTATAAATAATAATGTATGGTACTATGCAATAAATAATCATCTAAGGATTGTTACACTATATTTTTTTCTAATGTATTTGAAAGTATATGTTGAATGGTACCGGTAACCATGAAAGGTTATTCCGATATTTTTGGAAAGTAGATGATTTTCACATAATGAAGGGATAAGAAGATAATGAGATGTTTGATTGTATTAAAGAGCTAATGATTGATATAAGGAGTAAGTTATATCATGGGTTGAGTATATATAATTTTTTGGGATTTTGGTATGTGGAAAGAGTTAACTTTTGATAGCATTCATGTTTTCACTAAGGTTAAATGGGTTTTTATTTTTTTTCAAGAGAATATATGATTAAGGTATTCACATCTTTGTAATTTGACCGACAATATATATCTTATGATATATGGGGGATAAATGATGGCATTCACATGATTGTTTTGTGACATTTCAAGTAATAATTTAATTTATACTATGAGCTTGGACTGAAATATTTTAGATAATCCTAAATATTAGAATGGATTATGTTGGACATAAGTTAGTATTGTTTAATGATAGAACATTTTTTTGATATTATTGATGGGATGTTATAGTAATGTAGTTTTAGAAAAAGGAAAACCTGCAGGATGGGTGACAACCCATCGCGTCGGACAATGCTGTGGGAATCAAACCCACAGTCGAAGTGCGACAGGCCTTTATCACCTACCACTGGCCTACAGGAAGTCCCTGTTTAGTAGAAACCTGTTTTATTATATTAAGCAATATGATATATGAAATATAACTCTATTTTAGGAACCATATATGATTAATCTCACCATAGATGGAATTATGTATTTTTTATAACTTTTTCTAACCTTTTGTTTGAGACAAATGGAATAACCCATCATTCTATCACATGATATGCTAACACTTCACGAATGACAAATTCAACTTCATTTCTTTAACAGATGAAGTGAAAATTGTTCAAGGAACGACCAATGGTGAAACTATACCTTTAACGACCAAAAGATTAATTAATGGAAAATCCCTCTTGATCTAGTTAAATGCCTCTTTATGAAAAATGTTTTTATAAGATGTCAACTTCTTTGGTTTTATGTTAAAAATTTTGACCGTTGCTAATAAAGATGTTGAACAGTAATCACATGATTAGAATAAATATTGGACTTTAAAAATCCAATTTACTCAGACAAAGGAAGCGATGGCCTCATCTAGTAGAATTGCCCCATACAAAGCCCATTTGTCGGAGCTCGGAAAAGAGGTCACATATTTGGGCTTCGCCCTTGACCAAGCCCAAGCTGAGCTTCATCATGTTAAGCTCAAACGAGACCGCCTACGGGAAATGTGGAAGTTGATTGAAATAACCACTCGAGTGATGTTATTCGAGCTACCCCAAGAGTTTTTCACCATCGCACACCTTACCCTTAGGTCTTATGCGGCTGTTTTAAGGGGTTATGTGTCAAATAAGTAGTACTATGTTCATGTACATTATTTATTGAATTAAAAATGGTGTTTATTTATTATTTTTTTAAGAAATCTATTTTATTAAATTAAGGGATTTTTAATTAAATATTATTTTAATAGAATAACATTATTATTATTAAATTTATTTTTATTAAATATAAATTATCTTATAATTTTATGAATGCAATTAAAATTTTTATTATTGTTTGAAAGACATTTCTGTCAAAACTCGTGAATTTTTGATAAATGTCGGTTTTTATTTAAAAAGTGAAAAATCACATATTTAGAAAATTATTTGGATAAAATAATTATTATTTTTGGAATCGGGATTTCGAAATTATCCAACGGTGAATTTTACATAATTTTTTGAGACAGTCAAATTTTTGGGTTAAAATTAAATATCGTTTAAATATATAATCTGTTTTATAAAATAATAATGACCCAATAGTGATGTAATAAAATACTATAATCTTTATGTTCGGACAATGTATGTTTTAACATTAAAATAATGTGATTTTGGGTTTGTTTTACTTACTTTTAAAAACATTAATGGACCACTTAAGACTTATTCAACACTTTTCCTTTTTAAATTAGTTTCCATGGGAGTGTGACTCACCTCCACATAAGCAACCTTATTATTTTAATAAGTTTGACTTTGGCCTTATAAAATATCTTTTTCCTATTCCATTTCACAAAAACCATGGGAAAAAGCCATGGGATGGTTTGTAGTTTGGATTAATTTAATATAAGGGGTCCCAAAACTAAATAATAAAGAATTCCCTCACCTTTCCTATATTAACCATCCAAGCTCCCACTTCCTTCCCACTCAAAGCACTTGGAGTTAGTCCAAACTCTTCCCTAATTTCTCTATAATCCTCCCAAGGTGCCCCAAGATCCCAAGAAGCCTCTCACAAGCCACTCTCTAGCCTTTGGAAGCACACTTCCAAGTAATGGTTTTTTCTTCCATTCTCATTTTTTGTCAATTTTCATTAAATTGTATTGCCCTTTTAATTTAAATTATGAATGTTGGGGTATGGTTTCTCACCACCCCCATACTACACTCTTATTTTTTCAATGATGGGATACCTCTTTCTCTCTCATTAAATTATTCCCATGTACACCCATTACTATGCCGAAATTCTGAAAGGAACTTCTCTCTCCTCTTTTACATTCAAGCAATACTTTTGTATCATGAATCTAAATTCCATTACAATTGTTGGGACATGTATCAATATGACCTCCATAATTTCCATTACATGTAAATACGATGAGGACCCCCTTTCTCTCTCATCAACCATTCTTATGAATTTTTATGTCACGCTGTTACGCTGCCGAAATCGCACCGATTTTCTAAGCCAATGCCATTGTGTAGTGAATACCATGCCCATTTCTCCATCAAGAGTATTCACCTTTATGCACATTTACATATTGATTATAAAGTTTCATGTATTAATTCCACATTCCTTTATCGTGGAATAAATGATTATGTTTTATGAATCAAAGTTTTATGATCCATGTGTCACACTTATGCATGAAATGAAATGTTTATGAAGGGTGTGCCCTTATAGCGCTCCAATGCATTGGGAAAAGTATAGTATCATGATACGTCATGTGCAATGAGTGTTTACCCATGCTAATTCAAGTGAAATGATGTTTTACTCGTGCTTTATATGCAATGAGGATTTACTCATGCTCCATGTGTAATAGGCCTTGGCTCATGATAATTCTATGTTAAGTGTTATTCCCACATTTCCATGTTATGATTATCGTGCTTTATCATGTCTTTATGTTCATGTTTCTCTTATTCTCTACTGATATGCCTATGTCCTAACATGTATTGTACTCCTCATGTTATTCCATGTGTATTCCCTTACTGGGCTTTATAGCTCACCCTTTTCTTATGCATGTCCTCAGGTTATCCCATGCAATGCTAAGTACAAAGGAATATAGTGTTCATGTAAAGGAAGTTTTCAATAAATATGTTGTATTTCATGTTTCAAGTTTTTATGTAATGATCTTAAGCCCCAAATACACTAAACCTCTCGATCTTCTTGTTGTATCATTTGATGTTTTATGTAATAAATCATGTTTAAGTTTGTAATAAAAGCAGGGTTGTCATAGTTGGTATCAAAGGATAGGTTTAGTTATTTTTGGGATTAAGAAACCCTCTTAAAGCCCTAGAGACAAGACAATGTATAATATAAATATTCCTATGTTTTGGTAAGTACTGAGAATGTGGTTTATCAGACAAATACATCCCTGTCTGGATACGAGCAGGTAGAGGCAGCTCTGGCACAAATGTATCCTATGGGTAAAACCCGAAAACACCGCTTTGAGCTAGACTCAAACGGGAACTGGTGCATGACAACGGGCCTTGCTGCACTCTTGGTTACGACACTCCCGGGGGATATGTTTTGATGAATTCAAAATCTTAGTATGAACCCTTGTTAATGGAATAAAATCCCCCTATGAATAAATGTTATAAAGTAGATCATGAAAAGCCTAGATTGAAGCCTATAGACTCTTGAGTAAGGAAATAAAAGTTTATTTATAAGTCATAAACATTTGTCTTTGGATTACCCTTTATGTGTTACCGCTAACTTTCCTTTTATTCCATCCAATGGCCGGTAATAGGAGGACTCGGGCTAACAACCGTTGTGAAAATCAATGGGATGACTGTACTAATGAGATGCCAAATCCAATGGGAGTGGGAATCGCGAACATTGTCATGCTTCTCTCTTAGCTAACTCATGTTTTTAATAGAAACACGGGTCAATAAGAACATTCAAACCCCCAAAGAAAGAACAAGTCTCTATCGAGAGATTTATGAGAAAAAGGCCTCCTACATTTAGTGGATCATTTGATCCCATGATCGCTGAACAATGGATCAACTCCATTGAAAAGATCTTCTCCATCCGTCAATGTTCTGAACAAGAAAAGGTTCTCATGGATACTTTTCTTATAGAGGGTGAAGCAGATCAATGGTGGACGTTGATAAAAAATATGAAGCCTGAGGAGGAGATCTAGGAGTTGGAATTGAAGGATTTCCAGAAGATGTTTTTCGATATATATTTTCCGCACACCCTCTGACTTAAGATGGAATGGGACATCCTTTCCCTCAAGAAAAAAGATGAATAATCTGATGGAGCGTACGAGGCAAACTTCACAAGGCTTGCACGATACGCTTCCATCTTTGTCGTTACCCCCGAATGCAAGGTTGACCGCTTATTTGGGGGGTTGAAGCCTAGCTTGCGGAAATAATTAGCGATCCGTGACTTCGACAGCTATGAAAAAATTGTCCGATGTGCCCTCAAGGTCGAAATGGAGATCAGGGAATCACAGGGGTATCATGGGGACAAGAAACTTAAGGTGGACTTCAATGCTGGTGGTCCAATGGATAAATCCAATGGTGCTAAGAAGATCCAGCACCCCACTTTCCAAAATTGTGGAAAGAAGCACCCTAGAAATTTCCTTAAGGGGATGGGAAAATGCTTCAGGTGTAGAATAGAAGGGCACCTAGCTGTTAACTATTGGCAAGAAGGACCCGTGGCTACGATAGAGGAGAGGAATGCTCCGTTTGAACCTCAACGTGTTGTTCAATGCTACAAATGCAATGAACCGGGTCATTTTTCAAATTAGTGCCCTAATCCAAAGGTTTTTAGAGGCAACCAACAACCTCCAAGATAGCAAGGAAGAGCTTTTTACATCGCTTCTGCCGAAGTGAACCCCGAAAACAAAGTGGTGACAGGTACGCTAGTTATTCATTCATGAATAGAGAACGTACTTTTTGATTCAGGTTCTATGCATTCTTTTATATCTTGAATGTTTAGTAGAACAATCCCAACACCACCACAAATCATGGAAGTAAATATTTCAGTATGTACAAAAAATGAGGCAATCATTGCATCCCATGTATATAAGTCCTCCCCTATTATAATCTGTGGATTGGATTTCCCGGCGAACCTCGTCATACTCCATATTGTGGAATTTTATTAAATTCTTGGCATGGATTGGCTTTCCTTATATAGAGCTAATATAAATTGTCGGGAGAGGGAAATCACACTCCATGTGGAGAATCGCCCCCCGATTCATTACAAGTGTCAGGAGGAAGATGATTCTCCTTTAGTTCCATCATCTCAATCATGGATATTACTGCCTTATGAGAATGCGTATCTGGATCAGATGATTGAGTCCAAGGAAGAAACTATCCTTTAAAAAAATTCCTATTGTGAGGGATTTTTCTGAAGTGTTTCCCAAGGAACTACCTAGTCTTCCTCCTAGAAGAGATGTTGAGTTCTCAATTGAACTTATACAGGGGGCACTACCAATATCCAAGACTGCATATAGAATGGTTGTTTTTGAGCTTGAAGATCTAAAGAAACAACTATAGGAGAATCTAGATAAAGGGTTTATACGCTCAAGTGCTTCACCATGGGGTGCACCAGTCCTCTTCATCAAGAAAAAGGATGGGTCAATGCGGCTTTTCATCGATTATCGTGAACTTAACAAAATCAGGATAAAGAACAAGTATCCTCTATCAAGAATAGATGACTTGTTTGATCAGCTACGTAGAGCACAATAATTCTCCAAGGTGGATTTGCGGTCGGGATATTATCATGTAAGGGTGAAGAAGGAATATGTCCCCAAGACTGATTTTCGTACAAGGTACGGGCACTATGAATACATAGTAATGCCCTTCGGACTCACCAATGCTCCAGCAATATTCATAGACTTGATGAATAGAGTCTTTAGAGATTACATTGACAAATTTGTGGTAGTCTTTATAGATGATATTCTAACATACACCAAAACCAAGGAGGGTCATGAGGAGCATTTATAAACTGTACTAGAGACATTGCGCCAGGAGAAGCACTATGCAAGGTACATCAAGTGTGAGTTCTGGTTGAAGGAGGTCTCATTCATGGGCCATATCATCACAAGAAATGGGATTTCTGTGGGCCCCTCTAAAAAAGATGCAATTAAGGGATCGTCGAGGCCAACATCGGTAACAGATATCCGTAGCTTCTTGGGGTTAGCTTGATATTATCGACGATTTGTGAGAAATTTCTCATGATTGTCCAACCCCATTACCATGATAACTCGAAAGGGAGTAAATTTTTCTTGGAGTGATGAATGCGAAGAAAGCTTCAAGGAGTTGAAAAGGAGGCTTATCACTGCACTTGTTCTCACTTTAACCACAAGTGGGGATCTTTTTGTTGTATTCAGTGATGCTTCGAAGATGTACATAGGACGTGTGATGATGCAGAATGATAAAGTGATATCCAATGCCTCAAGGTAGTTGAGAATCCATGAGCGAAACTATCCAATGCAGGATCTAGAGTTGGCGGCTGTGATATTTGCCTTGAAAATATGGCGGCATTATCCTTATGGAGAGAAATGTAAGATATATACTGGCCACAAGAGTCTTAAATATATATTCACTCAGAAAGAGCTTCATATGCGCCAGAGAATATGGATAGAGCTCATCAAGGATTATGACTGTTCAATGCATTACCACCCTGGGAAAACGAACTAGGTGGCAGATTCCCTAAGTAGAAAGGACACATCAATTCTATCGATGATGAGAATTGAGAAGGATCCAATCTTCTTAGACTTGATGAAGATGGACGTGTGAATCATAAATAAGGGAAAATCATCAATTTTTTCACAAATGATTGCTCAACCATCTCTCTTGGAAAGGTTAAAGGATGCTCAAAAGGATGATGTGGGAATTCAAGAAAATTGTAAGCTATAAAAAAGGGGAAATCCTCAGAGTTTAATGTTAATGAAGAAGGAATTGTGTGGTTTGGGAAAAGACTATGTGTTCCATGAAGGCTAGAGATGAAGAAGGTACTTTTAGATGATGCACATAGTTCAAATTTCTCTATTCACCTAGGGAGAATAATGATGTATCGAGATCTCCGACAAAACGTTTGGTGGGATAATATGAAGAAGGAGATCGCTGAATATACATCAAAGTGCCTAGTGTGTCAGAATGTGAAGGTAGAGAGGCAGAAGTCTAAGGGGATGATACAACCATTGCCCATACCGGAATGGAAATGGGAGAACATCAACATGGATGTTGTCACTGGACTTCCAAGGACATCCAAAGGAAACAATGCAATCTGGGTTTTTGTGGATCATCTTACAAAGACTTCACACTTCATTGCTATTCGGGAGGATTTCTCATTGGATCAACTAGCACAGATATATATCTGGGAAGTGGTAAGGTTGCATGGAGTACCACTATCTACTGTGTCTGACCGAGATCCAAGATTCACCTCTATGTTTTGGAAGAGTCTTCAACATGCTCTGAATACTGAACTGAACATCAGTACGACCTATCATCCTCAATATGATGGCCAATCTGAGTGGACTATTCTAACACTTGAGGATATGTTAAGAGAATTATAAATGGACTTTAAATGAGGATGGGATCAACATCTTACTCTCGTTGAGTTCTCTTATAATAACAGTTTCCACTCGAGCATCCAAATGACACCATATGAAGCCCTGTATGGGAAAAGGTGCAGAACACCGGCATGTTGGGATGAGGTCGGTGAACGTAAGCTGCTTGGACCAGAAATGGTCGATGAAATATTGGAGAAGGTGAAAACCATTCAGCATCATATCAAGGCATCCCAGAGTCGACAGAAGATTTATGCAGATAATCTTCAATGAGACCTTGAGTTTAAAGTTGGAGACATGGTTTTTCTACGCATATCTCCATGGAAGAAGGTCATTAGGTTTGGAAAGAAAGGGAAATTAAGTCCAAGGTAAATCGTCCCCTTCGAGATTCTTGATCGTGTCGGGGCTGTGGCCTATCGACTAGCACTTCCACCTACTATGGATAAAGTACATGTTGTCTTCCATGTATCCCTCTTAATAAAGTACATACCAGACCCTTCACACGTACTCTCTTCTGAGGTGGTACAATTGGAAGATGATCTTTCTTATTAGGAGCAACCGGTGAAGATCTTGGATCATAGAGAAAAAGTTCTCCGAAATAAGACAATTCCCCTTGTAAAGGTGTTGTAGAGAAACAACAAGTTTGAAGAAGCAACTTGGGAATTGGAGGAAGTGATGAAGTTGAGTTACCCAGAACTGTTTTAGTGTGGGAAAAGGAAAATTTCGAGGGAAAAATTTCATTAGGGGGGAATATTGTAACGAACCAAAGTTTCATTAATAGAAATCCCTCTTGATCCAGTTAAATGTCTCGTTATGAATTTTTTTTATAAGATGTATACATATTTGGTTTTATGTTAAGAATTTTGATCGTTGCTAGTATAGCTGTTGAACAATAATCACATGATTAGTAGAAATATAGGACTTTAACAAATCCAATTTACTCAGACAAAGGAAGTGATGGCCTCATCCAATAGAATTGCCCCATATGAAGCCCATTTGTTGGAGCTCGGAAAAGAGGTGGCATCTTTGGGCTTCGCCCTTGACCAAGCCCAGGCTGATCTTCATCATGTCATGCTCGAACGTGACCACCTATGGGAAAAGTGGAAGTTGATTGAAATTACCACTCGAGCGATGTTATCAGAGCCACCCCAAGAGTCTGTCACCATCGCACACCTTACCCTTAGGTCTTATGAGACTGTTTTAAGGGGTTATGTAACAAATAAGTAGTACTATGTTCAAGTAAATTATTTTTTTTGTATAATAATGAATATAATTTCTATTCATTTTTGATACATTGTAAATAGTTTTTAAAGTACAAATGGTGTTTTTAGTTATTATTTAATTAAGAAATATATATTAATAAATTAAGGAATTTTTTAATTAAATAATATTTTAATAAAGTAATATTATTATAATTAAATTAATTATTGTTAAATATAAATGATATTATAATTTTATGAATGCAATTAAAATTTTTATTAAGGTTTGAAAGCCATTTCTGTCAATGCCCGTGAATTTTTGATAAATGTCGGTTTTTATATAAAAAGAAAAAATTCACATATTTAAGAAAATTGTTTAGATAAAATAAATTTTATTTTTGGAATTAGGAAATTTAAATTATCCAACGGTGAATTTTTCATAATTTTCTGAGGTAGTCAAATGTTTGGGTAAAAATTAAATACTGTTTAAATATATAATGTGTTTTATGACATCATAGTGACCAAATAGTTATTTAATAAAATACTATAATCTTTATGTTCGGCCAATATATGTTTTAAAATTAATATAATGTGATTTTGGGTTTGTTTGACTTACTTTTCAAAGCATTAATGGACCCCTCAAGACTTATTCAACACTTTGCCTATTTAAATAAGTTTCCATGGGAGTGTGACTCACCTCCACATAATCAACCTTATTATTTTAAGAAGTTAGGAATATGTCCTAATAAAATATTGTTTTCCTCTTCCCTTTTCCAAAAACCATGGGCAAAAACCATGGCATGGTTTGTGGTTTCGATTAATTTAATATATGGGGTCCCAAACCTAAATAATAAAGAATTCCCTCAACTTTCCTATATAAACCCACCCAAGCTCCCACTTCCTCCTCACTCAAAGCCTGTGGAGTTCGTCCAATCTCTTCCCTACTTTCTCTAGAATCCTCCCAAGGTGCCCCAAGATTCCAAGAAGCCCTATACAAGCCTCTCTCTAGCTTTTGAAAGCACACTTCCAAGGGTTTTTTCTTCCTTTCTCATTTTTTTCTCAATTTTCATTAAATTATATTGCTATTTTAATTTCAATTATGAATGTTGGGGTATGGTTTCGCACCAACCCCATACTGCCCTCTTATTTTTTGAATTCTGGGAGACCCCTTTCTCTCTCATTAAATGCTTCCCATATACACCTGTTACTATGCCGAAATTCCGAAAGAAACTTCTCTCTCCTCTTTTACATTCAAGCAATACTTCTGTATCATGAATCAAAATTCCATTACAATTGTTGGGACATGTATCTATATGACCTCCTTACTGTCTATTACATAAAAATATGATGAGGGACCCCTTTCTCTCTCATCAACAATTTTTATGAATTTTTATGTCAAGCCGTTACGCTGCTGAAATCGCACCGCTTTTCTAAGCCAATGCCATTGTGTAGGGAATACCATGCCCATTTATCCATCAAGGGTATTCACCTTTATGCACATTTACTTATTTATTATAATGTTTCATGTATGAATTCCACATTCCTTTATAGTGTAATAAATGATTATGTTTTATGAATCCATGTTTTATGATCCATGTGGCACACTTATGCATGAAATGAAATGTTTAAGAAGGGTGTGCCCTTATAGCACTCCAATGCATTGGGTAAAGTATAGTATCATGATACGTCATGTGCAATGAGTGTTGACTCATGCTAATTCAGGTGCAATGAGGGTTTACTCGTGCTTTTTGTGCAACGTGGATTTACTCATGCTCCATGTGCAATGGGACTTGGCTCATGCTAATTCCATGTTAAGTGTTGTTGCCACATTTCCATGTTATGATTATAATGCTCAATCATGTCTTTATGTTCATGATTATCTTATTCTCTATTGATATGATTATTTCCTAACATGTATTGTACTCCTCATGTTATTCCATGTGTATTCCCTTACTGGGGTTTATGGCCCACCCTTTTCTTATGCATGCCCTCAGGTTATCCCATGCAATGCTATGTACGAAGGAATATAGTGGTCATGTAAGGGAAGTTTTCAATAAAGATTTTTTATTTCATGTTTCAAGTTTCTATGTAATGATCCTAATCCCCAGAGACACTAAACCTCTGGATATTCTTGTTGTATCAAGTGATTTTTATTGTAATAAATCATGATTAACTTTGTAATGAAAGCAGGGTTGTCATAATACAAAAATCAAGAAAGTATTTCTTCTAATTACAATTTTATCAACTTTTTGGAAATCATCATGAAAACCAAAAATTTTGTCCTAGTGCCCTTATATCTGATAAATCAGATGGTACCTTAAAACATCACTAATTTATGGATTTGTGATTAATGGCTTTTTCATAGCCATGTTCTCTACCACTCTCCATCAGAAATTGATGGTTAGATTTCTCTTCCATATCCATATTTTCACCTATGTTATCCTATGTGGAAACCCAGTGATTAGTTAATTTTGGGTAATCATTATATTTCTTACTTTAGTTTTTAAAATTAAGTTTTTGTATTACTTTTTACGATGTGGGTTTCTATGAATAGTAAACGATTTATAACCCCGACTAATTTTGAGGGAGAAATTCATTTTAAGGGGGGTAGAATGTAACAACCCAAGATTTTATAAGATATTTTTTTAATTTCTTTCATATCTTCTTTTGTACACTACACCAAGATTATATTGTACTATACGCAACATCGTATTAGCTTGCAGTATTTGCAACACTATTATTGGATCTTGTTACACACAATTTCAAGTTCGCAACATTGAGTGTGTATATATATGTATATATATATTTATTCAATGTATAAATGAAATATGGTTGGATTATGTTATGAAAAACAACAAAGGAGTATTTCAATACACGCAAACCTAACTTGGCATTCATTACACATAATCATGACCTTCCTTGATAGCGTGTGTCGTACGCAATACCGGGTTTCACTAAACAATGATATATTGTTATTATATTATTATGGACTAGCCGTTATGAATAGTATTAACTAAATTTTGAATTTTATAACATTATTATTAATCTTACAAATTGTCTAGAACATGTCAAGAGAACAAAATAATTTTTTTGGTAAATTTTTTTTTTTTAAAATGCAGTTTTGCCACCTTTTGATGGAACACCCACATTAAATCTAGTTTTTGACACATTTATAAGTTCAATTTGACAAAATAAAATTCTTATTTGGAATCAGGATATAGATATTTACACTGTATAAATTTTTGATACTTTTCTGATAACTTTTATGTTTTGATGAATAGTAAAAATACGATAATTTTTAATTAAAAACAACTTTTTTCATTGAGATAATTTATACGGTGAAATTATAATATTAAATGGTTTTAATGTATAAATATAATATATTTTTTCATTTAATATAATTTATGTCATTATCATTGATTTTATATTAAAATCGTAGGTTAAATCAATTCAATCTTTTGCAATGTTTTTAACAGAAACCCGTTTTCTTTCAACAACATGATTAATTTTAATTTAATTTCTAGAAATTTTGTGTATTGATTGTGGAAAAATGGATTTAATATTTGGAATCAGCGGGTCCGAATTATTTTTATAAGCTAGTTTTTATTTTCGGGCATTATGAATAGTAACTACGGTAAATTTTGTTTACCATAGTTAAAGGTAAATCGGGTAATTAAGGGTAAATATAAGATTATATAATTACCCTAACCCCTTCCAAAATTATATTGGATGACTAAATTTCGACCCATATCTCATAAGGGTTGGAATATAATCATTTTATGGACTTGTTGCCTTGAAAATAATTTAATTATTATTAAAACAAAATAATGTGACAAAATGTCACTCTCGTAAATCTTATAAGTATATTAATTTTAATTTAGTGATAAACTTCATGAAACCACGAACATGAATAGTCTCTAAAAATCTATTAAAAATATATACATCATATGAATTTATTTATAATTTTTAGGGATTAAATAATTTTCATTAATTGTGACACAATAGTGATGCAAAATTGTTTATCTAGTGAATAATCAAGAATATAGTTTTTATTAAACTAATAGTGACCATAAAAGGCACCAACACCCTGACCAAAAATTATTTTTCATGTACATGTAAACCCTAATCGCCCAATGGTCTAATATTTGACCATTTGGAGCTTTATAAAAGCGATTATGACACTAATAATATTTTATTTTAAATGATTCCAAAGTTGCCACCTTCATAATTTAATAAATATAATAATTTAGATGTTGTTATTTTAAGATGATAAATTCGAGTAAAATTATTATTATAAAATATTTGATATTTATATTCATCTAAAGATTTTATATTTAATTTTTATGCTAAAATAAGTATATTAAATAATTATACAAAAATGTTGTACTAATTATTTTATTAAGAGATATACCAAATATATGGTTTTAAAAATATGAAAATAAATATTATATGAACTATTCAATGTAATCCACTAATTTTATAGATTACTATGACATGTTAGAAACCTATTTAATATTTAATTTTAAAATATACATTGTGTGGATTTAATTTAAATTCAAATGAATAGTGTCAAAATTGACACTATTGTTATTTTATAAAAATAACATATTATTAAATTGTTTGAAAATCACAAAAATATTTAAAAAATATAAATTGAAATTTATATAGTCTATAATGTCATAAATTATCTAATTGTGTATAATTCACATCACATAAGTAATTATTTATAACAATTTAAAATTTAGAATCGTATTACCACAAATAAAATTTAATAGATTAAATAAGGATAAATCATGTTGATAATGTTTAAAATAAATTCCCTACATGTATAAATTTTATTGGTCGATGAGATTACAACCATATCTCATCTAATATTCTAATTGAGTCATTTTTTGAGGTTTTTTTGTGGGTTTTAAATTTATTTTAAACTAATATTTTTGAGATTCCAAAGGTGCCCCTCTCTTACCATATAAAATGGCACCTCTTCCCTCTCTTCCTCACACAATTTTGAGCCTTGAACCTCTGAAAAAACCTTCCCATTACCCTTCTAAGCTTCCCTAGAAACATCATATATGTCCTGGTATTCTTCAAAAACCAATTTTAGTGCTCCAGGAGGAGGTTTCAAAGAGGCGCTTCAAAAAAGAGGTAATGTCCTTTGCCGATTCTTTCAACTTTATTTCTTCCTCTACTTATTCTTCGTTAGTTGTTTCATTATGAACCAATAACATCAGTATCACTCATATACTGATATGTTATAATAAATATGAAACAATCCTATTTCACCTTCTATCCATCCTACGGAAAACGAAATCACCGCGCGTGCTTACGTACGGAATATCGTCTCTACTCCATAGTTCAATCTGTTTTCGACCAACAAGTTGCATGGATTGATATAATGGTGTAAATAAATAACTATATATGATTATTTTAAAATATATTGATTCTGAAATATTATACATACACTTCAATACAATTCCACGATCATGGGAATGATATAATCGCTCGTGCGTACATACGGACTACCGTCTCCACGACGCGATGAGATTCATTCTCCATGTTAACCATTCATGAATAATTATAAAGTATATATAATAAGTAATCATGAAATATATGACATAATAATGATACTGGATTAATATATATATATATATATGTCATCTAATTAATTCCATTCAATTCAATAAGGAAACGAAAACAGCATTCATGCGTACGTATGGTCTACCATCTCCATGAATGGTGTATTTCATTACTTTTATCGATATATTATATAAATTTATATATAAATAATGTTTTACATTTAGGAATTATGTAAATCAGAATATAAGTAATAATATCAAGAACTACAAGTCGAAACGAATACGATAAATGAAATCATTATAGCCAAAACACTACTTTAACATGGAATTTAAAAAGGAACGGGTAATATAAAGTCATAAGTGATACATATATGATATCATAACAATGCATATGATTATGTAATAAGTCAATGACATTATTTAAATCATTATACAGGAGGTTCGGATCCATACGAAGCATGTCGGACCTAAGGTAAGGGATAATTTTGAAAATCTCATTTTTATCCGAGATTGCTTATTCGTAAGTATTTGCTGGGGTTATTTGTATCATCCATGTCCATGTTTTATAAAATTATTTTCATGTATGTTTAATGTCCTTTTTAACCATTTTTGACTTTTACTACATGGTATGTAAGGAATCTTTCTTTTTTTTACGTTACGAGGTACTTTTTTGACTTTTCCGTCAAAAGTACGAGAAGAAAGTTTTTGTAACATATATGGCATGAACGGATTTTTATAGTTTTATAACTCATTATTTTCATAAAGCTTAATCCACAAGATTGCATGATTAATTTCAACAAAACCATTTTATTTCAAAATTGCATGGCATTTTTGAAATGAAAATGATTTTGAAGAAGAAAGGATATTTTCCTCAAGAATTCATTTCAAGTGTTTTATCAAAACCATTTTTCCATATAAGGTGACATTATTTCATAAGTGAATGTTTCAAGTATAATGCCTCTATGATTTACATGGTTTCACTTTTTGTTATGAAATTATATCCATTTCTTTTATATAGATTATGTGATGATGGGATAATGTTTATCAAACCCATTTTATTCGTTGGGTTATTATGAATGGTGTATGTTTATTTTGTGGCACATGTAAGAATGATTTAATTATGAGATGGGTGGGACCTATATCTCCTTCCAACGCATTGGGTAATGATTTATATCTCATGAGATAGACATTGATGGAATGGAAAGATTATCTAGTTCAGTGTTACAGGACTGAAACGAGGAGTGAACATGATTCAGAAAGGGACATTGTCCACTAAGATAGTCTTGGTAGCAATGCTTTGGCTACTATGGAAATCATAACACATGCTAAATGGTTTCCACAATTACCTTTTTTTCCCATTATATTTTATCATGATTGATGTTCCATTATGATATAAGCCTTATGTACTTCCATGATTTATGTATTTTCTCATGATTTTGATGTTTAAATTTTATGTTCAAGTTTTTTCTTTCAAATGATTATGGATTGTTTTAGGTTCACTATGTTTGCCCTTACAGAGCATATGAGCTCAACATTTTTATGTTTTCTTTTCCCCAGGATATAAGGAAAGGTTTTATGTAAGAAAAAAAGGGAAGATCATTATGGGAGATGTTGAGGATCATTCACCAAGATTAGAAGATTATGTTCCATGTTTCCAAAGGCACTAAACTATTACGGTCCTTATGTGTCTGTTTTTTTATGTATTAAGTATTCCGCAAAAGTAATGTAATGTCCATGTACGTCAAGCTTCGGGTCTCTACAGGTTTGTATTTCACTGATCCATGATGGGCTACTATAACACTGGTCCTCATTAGGTCTCACTACTACTGATCCACACATGTTTGCTCTGATGCTGATCTCCAAAGGGTAGCTCCTCACTTGCTAGCCAACCATAAGATTCCCACACTCAGTTCGCCGGAGTTAGAAATATTATTCTCCTAATTCCATCGTTATAAACTCAACTACCACAAATTCCCACAAAAAAGTAACACGACAAAATGCCATGTCAAAAGGGTTGCATTGCAACTGACGATGCATCAATCAGACGCTTGATCTATATGTTACTGGCATTTTAATACTGAAGGTCCTATTGGATTCGAGTTTGATCTGACCCAACGATATTCCAACATTCTGAAAAAACTAATTATATTTTCTCAATATTAACACCTCATCCTTAGAGTTCTAGTGTCGTAGACGGTTCTCCAAATGGATATCTGATTCAGAAGTTATGGACCTTTATTAAAAACTCGGTCAAATTCGGTCCGGGTCTAGTCCGACCCGGTTGGACCGACCCAACCCATCCTGGGCCAAACCAGCATGCTGAGCACGCCAGAACTAGCTGGCCCAGCCTGACCCACCTTGATGGGCACAGACTGCTTGCTAGGTGGGGCCTGAACTCTCTTGAACGTACCTAGTCCATTCGGGTCCTCCAACAGCAGCACTAGCTAAGTGATTCTTCATCTGACCAGTCTACATGGACATGTCAAAAGCATGACCTGTGGGAACGGGTCCACCTACATCTACGACCTATGCCACCACGTGCTGCCGCTACAACCACTGAAAGTGCTCCGGTGGCTGGGTCATCATCTTGTCTGCACCAACAGGCCTATGGGGATTCTGCCAACACTGAGTGGCCCTCTAAATCGCATTACTGATACTTTGGATGATCCACCTCGAAGAACAGACCATGGAAAAGTTTGGAAGAGGGTTTGTGCCTTGTTCAGTTTGGTCTGCGCCCTCCGCATAAGCATTATAACATGTAAAGGAATCATTCAATATAAGATAATGATTAAACCCAAATCAATTATATGAAATAAAATCCCACAAATTTTCATTAACAATGGATCTAACTGTTAGTTGTTAGATCAGTGTTCATCATAATTTGTCATGAATGAAGTATGATAAATCTTTCAACACATAGACAAAATTAATTCCACAACATTGAAATCTTTGTAAAATGCAGTAGATAAGGGAGAAGAATCTGGGTTCAACGGTGTTCACCGGTGTTCGTTGACCCCGAATCGAATCCTTAACAGTGTCATTCATTCTGCATTCTTATTTGGAGATGGTTTCAACCGGTGCTTCATAAATTTTTCTCGTGCGGTTTTCCAATCCCCTTTTCCAATGGTTTGATTAACATTTTATAATTAAGCAACTAACTCTCTTCTCATTAATGTTGTTCATTAATGAGTAAATTATTGAAACCATTAATTACCTGATGGTGAGGTTACACAAAAAAGTGTAGTAGGATATTTAATGACTACATTTAATGACCTGTGAACTTCATGGACTCCGCACCATCACTCAATGGTTTTAATGAAAGAATAAAATAACTTTAAGTTATTTTATTACCTTTTCTTATTGTTGGACAGAAAAGAATTCCCGTTTGACGTTTTCAAATCAATTTTATGCTTCGCTAAAGAAAATCCAGGCCTTATGAATTAAATAGTTCCCTCATATTTTCTATTTTAGTACAGATTAAAAATAAAAAAAATTAACCACACATTTATAGAACACACCTTAAAAAGATCAACATTCAGTTCTGGGCTCTCCATGCCTCGAAATTACGGGCTGTCAATATTCACAGTTTCATAAAAACTCTTTATAGTAAAAAATATTATATATAATTTCCTGGTCTTTACATTATCCTCACCATAAGGATTTACATCCACGAAATCTACCACCAAAACTAAGGGATCAAATTGGGGTCCTTAGCCTGAATATGTGCCTCCCACTCCCAAGTTCTCTCCTTGATGTTCATGTGCTACAACATAACTCGCACCAGAGGAATCGAACGCCCATGTAAGACTCATTATTGTTGATCATTTATGTCTTCTAGGAACTCCACGAATGTTTTCCCATCGTCAATGTCCAACTCGCCCCATTCGATGACGTGTGATGGATCAAGAACATATCTCTTTAGTTGCGACATGTATAAAATGACATGGACTTGATGCATCTATAGGGTAAGAGATAGGCGGTACACCACCTCACAAACTCTGTTGGGAATCATTAATGGTCCGATGAAACATAGATATATCATGCCTTCCAGGACAAACCTCTGCAATCCACTTCATGGTGAGACCCATAGGAATACATGGTCTTCCTCCCTTAACTCCATGGGTCTCCATCTCATATCGGCATTGGGATTCGGCCAGCTCTACATAGTCTTCATTTTCTCCTGCATGATCTGAACCTTATCAATGGTATCTCATAAAAACTTTGGACCCATAAGTGTTGTTGTTGTATGAGAAATCCACAAAGGGAAATTGATCCTCCCAAAAACAAGCAAAATAAATGAGGCTAGAACTAAGAATGTTATCCTGCATCTGTATATTCCACTATGTCTGGACATATATATGAGGATGAATGGCGGTGCTCAAACGTTGCTAAGTCCCACACGCCTCCTACAATCCCTTCTATAAACAGGATGTAAAATCAGTGTCACTATTTGAAATGACCATCGATGGTACCCCATGAATCCATACTATCTCATTTATATAGAGGTGTCCCAATCCCTCTACTGACCCCTTCTCCCTGATGAGTATAAATTGGGCCGACATTGTTAGTCATTCAATGATCACCAAGATTGAAAAGAGGCCCATGGACGTATGTGGTAGCCCTATCATGATGTCCATGGAGATGTTCTCCCAATTCCATTCCGCCACCTAATGTGACTGTGCCAAGATGGCTAAAACCTGATGTTCGACCTTCACTTGCAGACACATGAGGCATCGTGAACCAAACTCTACCACAACTTTCTTCATCCTTGGCCACTAGTACGGACACCAATGGTTCTTGTAAAAATTTTCCACACCATGATGTACTGCCAAATGGGGTGTGTTGAACTCCCCCAACATATCCACTTGTTGCATCAATGGTACCATGGTGTGTCCTATGGAAAGGATGACATACTATCCACCATAAAAAAATCATTCAGAAGCCTTTCCTGAGGATATCCATGCAAGTTGGGTCTCGTAGTCAATGTCCCCAAGCTGTGCCTCCCAACCATGATGATGGAGTGGGGATGAGACTATCCTAAACTGGAGGTATGATTCTATATCACTACCCATAAATGATAACTGAAATAGGACTAGATTCTCGATCTCCTCACTCAGCAACTGTAAACAAGACCTCCAACTGAATGTGTCTACCACCACATTCCTCTTCTCAATAGTGTAGGAAATATCAAAGTTATTGTCCTAGAGGAACACCAACCATCACCACTATCTTATGTTCAGTTTCATCTCTGAGAATATACACCTTGGACTCTTGTGATTAATGTAGAGATTAAATTTTTCACCCATCATGTATTGGCACCACATCTTAAAGGAAAAGACCACTGATGCTAACTCTAGGTCCTAGGTAGCATAGATCTACTCGTACTGTCTTAACTTCTATGATCCATAAGAAATCACCATTCAATATTGCATTTGGAAACATCCTGGTATAGTTCTTGATGCGTCACATTAGAATATATACCCAATTCCCTCTTTCGGTAGCCTCATGATGGGGGCACTCGTTAGTCTCTAGCTCAGCTCCAAGAAACATTGCTGGCATCTCTCGACCCAACATAAAGGGTGTCCCTTCTTTGAAAAAGATAAAAAAGGTTATTTTAATTTGAAAAAGTCAATAATGAATCTCTAATAGTTCCCAACCAACACCTGGAAACGCCGCACCTTGGTCACACTCTTGAGTGGCCCCTAAGAAAGCACTACCTCTATTATCTCTGGATTCACTAAAACATCAGCCTCTTGGATAATGTGTCCCAGAAAGTACACCACCCGTATCTTTAACTTGCACATTTAGAGATTACAATAAATCTGGTTTAGTCAAAGAATATCCAAAACTATCTGTAGATGAGTGGCGTGGTCCTCCTCCAATGTTGAGAACTCTAAGACGTCTTCAATGAAGGCCACCACTATGTGATTAAGGTATGGATAGAAGATATGGTCCATGACTCCAATGAAGACTTTTGGTGAGCTGGTCAAGCCAAAAGTAATCACTATGAACTCATAATGGCCATACCATCATATGAAGGCCGTCTTTGCTATATCCTCATCTTATACCCTAAGCTGATGATAGCCCAATCTAAGGTTCATATTAGAAAACCAATGACATCCATTTAGCTGATCGAAGAGATCATCAATCATAGAAAGAAGATACCTATTCTTCATGGTCACCTATTTTAGGCACTGATTGTCCACACTAATCCTCAAACTCCCATCTTCTTTATTGGCGAACAAAATTGGGGATTCCCATGGTGAAACACGAGGCCTTATGAACCCCTTCCCCTGCAAGTCATCCAACTGTACCATGAACCAATGATGTTCGGTGGGATCCTTCCGATATTATGGTGTATATATTGGTTCTATACTAGGCTATAAGTCGATGTAGAAGTCTACATCTCTACAAGGAGGTAATCGTGGATAATCGTTTATAAAGACATAAACATACTAGTCCACCACTACAGGATTACTTAGACCCCTCTCATCAAGTGATCTTAGGTAAAGGGCATCCAAATTATGAGTGATCAGCAACACACTCTTTCCGAAATGTCTATTCGTTGCTAAAAGGAACCATTCTCACCTGATAAGGAAAAAAAGTTCCCCTCCACGTGGACGCACAACACATTGTTACTAAAATATTCGATTATGGAAAGGGTCGTGGATAAATAGTCCATACCCCCGATGACATCATAAGGACCCAACGCTGCTACTAGGAGATCCCAGCCAAATCCCTTGACTTCTAGAGCAATCTCAAAGTGCCTATAAAAGTGCTTAATTGTTACGACCCGTCCTCGAGGCCCGTGTCGTGACTACCCCAAGACCGCCTTCCATAGGCCAGGGGCTGGCGACTAGCACCAAGGCGTAAATCCCGATAAACAGGGATGGCATTGCCTTTGTAATGTAAACAACCATCACAGAGTAAGCAAGAAGAAAGAGTAAACACAAAGTAAAAACTATAACAAGCTATGTTGAAAGTAAAAGGGGCTGGAAATACATGCCCAACTATAAAGTACCACTCGAAAGGGAAAAAAAACAACTGTAAGTAAAGCCGCTACGCCAAGATGTCCACTGGAAATCCCACATGAGGGGTGGGTACAGATAGCTCCACTGCTCCTCGGGTCCCGCCTTCCGCTCCGAGTACGTCCCGCCCAGTGGTCTACCTCCAGGAACAGTTCTACTCTGCAAGCCTCAACCACGATCAACATTGTCCGTCGTCTGCAACCAACACATCGTAGTGCGGGCATAGCCCGTGCAGGGGTGAGTATAAGCTACTCAGTAGGGACCCCGAGACCCCCGAAGGTCTCCCAAAATCCACAATGGATAACCACAAGGAATGATACAATCACGAAGTAACAACCGACACTACTTAGGTATATGCCCATACATATACCTAAGTCATCAATTCCAATACGCTCCAACCTCCGAGCCCAAGTACAACTCAGTCCACACAGGAAAGTATACGTATTCCACACAGGAAGCAAAACATAATCCACATAGGATAGCACGACAAAAATACACACAGGAAAGCAAAACATAATCCACACAGGATAGCACAACACAATCCACACAGGAAAGAACACAGGATTCAGCTCACACAGGTATACATCATCGAAAAGGTGAAAGAGATTATCAGACATAGATACTGAATCATCTATGTTGGGACCCACATAGGATACAAGACCACCACAGATAGGACCCACATAGGATACAAGACCAGCTGTCTTTATTGATTCATATATACTGGGACCCACATAGGATACAAGACCAGTATTGAATCATGTAAGCTGGGACCCACATAGGATACAAGAGCAGTATTGAATCATCTAAGCTAGGACCCACATAGGATACAAGACCAGCACAACTAGGACCCACATAGGATACAAGACCAGCTGTCTTCATTGATTCATCTATACTGGGACCCACATAGGATACAAGACCAGTATTGAATCATCTAAGCTGGGACCCACATAGTATTCAAGACTAGTTGTCTTCATTTTCACAGTCTACTGAGGATCTCTCCATAATCGTCGTCGCAGTCACAGTAGCAGTCGCAGCCAGTGCTAGGGTTCCCGCACACAGCAAGCTCATTCGGGAGGGTCCGCTCCACGAGCCGAGAGGCTGATAAATAAACTATCACATAGTCCAGCGTTGATGTATCCAAAAGTTCGATATTGTCAACATGAACTCAACGTCGTAGACGGAGCGTCGATCGGACGCCCGGTCTGAGAGTTATTGGATTTTTCGTCCCAGGGGCCCGGTTGGTTTTTAAGGCAAAACCAACCCAACCGTACTCCACCTACGTCCAAACCTCGGGCGAAGTATGCCAAAAGATCCATCTCACTAAGAGGAACTCAACAAAGTCGACAAAATTTCAATCAGATGAACGTAACTCAAGACATGATCGTTTCTGCTCCGAGGGCCCGGTTGGTTTCGTGTACAAACCAACCTTGCCAAACTCAAAGTATTTCCGAAACCTTGAGGGCGATAGACCGAAACGACCGTCTCAATCCAAGGATCGCATCGCCGCTGACGGCGCGTCGTTTGGAGGTCCGTAGCCCGAGTTATGGGCATTTGAACCCAAACAGTCCGATATCGGGGGTTTCGGGCCCGGGCCGTCCCGGCCCGAGACCCCCCCCGGTTGGCCCGAACCGAGTCGACCCACCCCGAACAGGGTTGGCCCGGCCCTGCACGGCCCGACCTGGCTGGGCGCGGCCTGGCCCGGCTGGGCTCGGCCCGGCCTGGCCGAGCGGCCAGGCACTGGTTCAGCTGGACGCAGCGCGCCTAGCGCGCTGCCAGCTCGGCCTTCGGCCGAGCTATTGGAATAACGGGGGGCACCTGCCCCCCCCTGTGTAATCAAGACCCCCCTCATTTATGGGGGGTCGTTGATGCTGGCCGGGGGAATTTAATTCCCCCGGCTTTCTTCTTTCTGGCCGCCCCGACCTAGCCAGCCGGCTCCTTCTCAACGGGACCAGCAGTGGCCGGTCCCCTTCCGGCTCCGACACCGGCAGCCCGGTTGGCCGCCGGTCACTATGCTCCGCCACGGCCCGGAACTGACCGCGACCCTTGTCATCCGGCACGGTGCGATGGCACCGCAACCCTCCACCGCGGCCCCGCTCTGGCCGCGGTATTTTCCGGGTATCTCCGACGCGGCGCGATGGCGTCGCGTTCTTGTTCTTCATTTCACGGCACGACACGATGGCTCCGCACATTTTCTTGTCGCTAGGTTTCGCATGGTGCGATGGCACCTTGTCTCCCGCACCGATCCACAAAGAACCAACACGAAAAAAAAAGGATGAGGGTCGGCCGTGTTTGTGCGGTCTGGCCCCCCTCACGTTATTCGTTATCATTTGGTTTTAAACCACAAGTTCAAATTTGATAACAAATGGTTTTAAACCACGAAGATCATCAAGTTGGAATTCTCGAACAAATATAAACAATTGAAAACAAACCCCTACCTCGGTTCCGGAACGGTGTTCGTGAACGACCCACGGAAGACGAGCGTCGCGGAGGTCGGGAGTCGTGGGGATAGTACGTCGACGTCGCGAAGCAAGGATTCGAAGTCGTTGATGGAGATTTCATCGCGGAAAACCATCGCAGAAGAAGAACGTTGTGTCGCGGATACGGCGTCGCGGAAGAACTGTGTTCTTTAGCGGAGAAGTATTTCGTTAAAGAACGGTGTTCTTCGCGTTCTTCGTCGAGGAAGAAGAAGATGAAGAACGCTTCCCAATCATCTCAATGTTGCAAAAGAAACCAACCAAAATGAAATAAGTCTAAGCCTTATTTTACTTACACATCCTAACCTCTTTGAAATTCAAAAGTTTGAAAATACGTAACTCATCTTAATTAATAACACAAGTTGTCAAATTAATTAGAGGTGAGTTAATGGGGAGTTTAAGGAGAATTGAAGATTTAGGGCACGTGTGGGCCCCACCACACTTTATCTTCTCAAGGGAGGTTATGTGGATGTGGGCCCCACCTCTAACTCCCTTTGGGAGGAAATAACCAACAAAGTTAAAAATAAATTCTATTCCACAATTTATTTAACTTCTTCTAATTCCCCCAAAAACTAACTCTCAACCCGCATAAAACGCAACCTCGGAAAAGGTCTCCTTATGCGAATATCGGCGCTGCGAGTTCATTGGTGTCCTTGGATTTCAATTCTGAGCACCAGTTCAAGAGTTAGAAAAACCCGCTCGTTCGTTCACTGAACGTACCCGAGCCAAACTTTGGAAATTGATTCCGGGCACACCGTACCTAGGAATCAGGTGCCGTCAGAAACTGCGTTCTTGTAAAATCCCAAAGAAAATTAATGAAAAAATTTCCCTTGAATTTTACGGGTCTTTACATTACTCCCACCATAGGGCTTTACGTCCCCGTAAAGCTTCAACAAAAACTAGGGATACAAAGGTGGTAGAGCTAGGCGGTAAGCCAACTCGCCAATCCTGCTGAGGACCTAGAAGGGTCCGATGAAGCATGGAGAAAACTTTCCACCTTGTCCAAATCTCTGTAATCCACGTCGAGGTGAGACCCGCATGAATACGTGGTCTCTATCCTCAAACTCTAGTGGCCTCCGCCTCTTGTCAGTGAAAGATTTCTGTCGGCTCTGAGCTGTCTTCATCCGCTCCTGGATGACCTGGACCTTCTCTATCATGGCCTGGACCACCTCTGGTCCCACAAGAGCTGCTATGATTTCTTCTTTGCCGAGAAGAGAAATCTGGTCTCATCCCTTGGATGAACCACGTTCTTTTCCAAATACAGTCAATCCTAACATGGATGATACTAATCCATACCAAGGATGACGTCGTAAGGCCTCGACGCTACTACCAAGAGATCCAACCGTTACTCTCGCCTCCGAGGGTTGAGTCACACTGTCGGCATCAGTGTGTGGTAACTGGGTCTCCTCCAGTATATGTCTCACAAGTGAGGGTCAAGTCAATAGTCAAAACTAGAACCACTTAGTAACAACACAAAAAGAGGACAGGAATGAAAACATCACAAAGGTATGTGTCTTTTATTATTTCAGTTTATAATAAAAAGACGCTACACAATTGCATCAAGGAACTAAAAGTACAAAATACTTATCTACTAGTTCCGCTCCTATCCATTTGCTCCCAGAGCTCCATGATCGAAGGCCTCATCTGCCTGAAGCTGAGCTCTCCCATGTCCACAACTCCCTGTGGTCGGGGCGGACCTCCTGGTGGTGGTGGTGGCAACACCTTGAAGTGTCGCCCACCATCTGCTACTCGGCCAGCTCCTCTACCTCGTCCGCCTGCACCCTACGGACCTCCATGGACGAACCTCTGTCTGGGAGGTCCATCTACCACCTACTGCTCATCTTTAAGATGAGTCGGGCAGTATCGAGCCATGTGACCTTGCCCACCGCATGCGTAGCAATGCCTGCCCCTCGTGTAGCTAGATCTCCTTTGTGTGCCCCGAACAACCGAATCTTCATCTAGTGACTGCCCATCTGATGGTCTGGCCCGTTTGGACCTCTACGTCACCTGTCTACTGCCAAATGCAGAAGACCCTGCTACGGGCCGTCCTGCGGAGGGCCCTTTCACTGGAGCCTGCTCGGCGAGAAAACTCTCCACTAGAAGGGCTCTCTCCAACACCTCTGCCTGCGTCGGAATGTTGAGGGAGATCATCAAAGCCCTGATCTCATGCATCAGTCCCTGCTCGAAGGTCCCGGCCCAAAAGAACGGGTCCCGTACCATATCTGTGGAGTAGCGCGAGAGATCAGTAAATCTCGCCGAGAACTGGGCCACTGTCAAGCTACCCTACCGCAGCTGAAGAAGCTCCTGAATGCGCACCACTCGAAGGGTGGCTGGGACGAACTATGAGTGGAAGAGGATTTCAATTAAACGTGAAAAAATTCACAGTGTGATTTTTTTGATATTTTTCTAAAAATATTGATATTTAGGTGAATTACGAAAAAATATAAAATTTTCAAATTCCATCCCTTTTATATTATTATTACTAAACATGAATGAGTGGAGTATTTATAGAATAATTTTATCTATTAAATATGCTTTCAAAAAAAATAGAAAAATAGAAAAATAATTTGAATTTATAAAAACTATTTTTAACATTTTATGAATATAAGTAATATTTTAATGTAAACACAGTGTTTATTTTCTTATATAAAATGATAGCTTTAATAAAATACAGAAAATTAAAATAAAATTATTGATTTAGTATTTTTGATCATCATGATCTTATTATTGAATATAGTTAATTTAATTTTAGGCATATACGTATAATTAATATGGTTAATGTTAATGATCATGATATTAGTGAATGAGATTTTTCATAGAATTGTTTTTATTGTTATTTACCTTTTATAATACTTGAAATTTATTTTACTTAAATAATAAATTTTAAATTATGTGTTACAATGTTTATGATTTTATTGTCACTAATTTAATCAGTAATCAATCTTATATATGATAAACTTCATGTAATGGTAGGAACAAAGTATTTTCTAGAAGAAATGATTTCTATTTATTAAATTTTTTAATTAAAAAATTTATATGAAAATTATATTTTATTATACTATATGAGTTTTAAATTTATATTTTTAACCAAAATTGTTAATTATGAAGTGTTACCCTATATTTTTTATGAAACATAATTTATATGGTAAAATATAGTTACCAAGTGAAAATAAAAATGGTAAAAAGTAATCATCTAACCGAAAAATGAAACATGTTTAAAAGATGCAATAAATAGTCTATTATATGATTAATATATCTTATATAATAAAAATACAATTCCATATTTTATAGCCATTTTCCATTGATATTTTCCTTTTATCACTTAAAAACAAAGTTTCATTAAAAAAATTCAATTTATTCAGATATAAAATATTTTCACATCCACAACATTTATACAACCATTATAATGTATTATAGAAACCAAAAAAATTTCCTATTCTCCCCTAAAACCTTTCCACTTTCCTTTTAACTCTTTTTATTTCTAATTGATTATTCACAGTATCCATAAAGTGTTACCTATGATATAATATTCCAAGGGAGATGTAATTATCTCAATTATGTTCCCTTAATTTATTCCTTCTATTAAAAAATCAAATTTTTATAATACATGAATGTATGTTATAATTATTTCTAATAATTTTCTTATATTTAATTATGAAAATGTAATTTCATAGGTATACCTATCTATAAAAACCATTCGAAATATTTGGACATCCTCATGAAAACATGATAAATACCACATTAAATAATGAAAATTTCATTTTATTATAACATCATTACATTCATATATAGAATTATATATGTGTAGAAAAAAAAATTTCTCATTAGACTATGAATAATAAATATAAAATTATTTTTTCCATAAGCATCTTATTGTATTAAAAATGAGAGTGGCACCCACATGTAGGTGTATACTACTACCTCCACGAAATAACACATTTTTTTCATTATCATCTAAATAGATGAACTTTAAAATGTATATAGCATATAAAAATGATAATTTCGACAATATTAATATTAATGGATCATAGTATTAGGAAGCATATAGGTAATTTTTACAAAATACAATCATATAAGACTAAATCACATTATATGAAAATATCAATGGAGTGTTTCAAATTTTATTTAATTTTTAGAGAAAAAGGGGACTGTATATTTTTTTAGATAATTGAATAATAAAATAAAATATTATTCATATCTAGAGAGAGTTAATAAATAATACTCCTCATTCAATCATGTATTTTGAAAAAAAATATTTTTTAATAAAAATCAACTGATTCACCACAAATAACATCCACAACAAAAATATATTTAATAAATAACAAACCATATGATAATAAGTAGATAACAAAAAATGAAATATAGAAGTAAATTTTAATTTAAAATGTATTTAAAATAATAATATTATTAGTCAAAATTTTAGGTGGAAAATATAATGAATTATGCCTTGAGGTAAGTGTTTTTTTCATTTTTATTATGCATTATTGGGATTACATTTTTATTAAGCTATTTATCAATTTATAGTACTTATACATGAAATATAATTATATTTTACAAAAAAAATTATACAATTTAATGGATTTCTATCTCACATTCTACATTTCATGGTCTCTCGATTCAAGGTAACTGATGTGGAATGTTGGGTTTTTATATATAACTATTTTTATTGGGTTTCAATGATTCATCATGAACATATTTCTCACAGTCATTTTTTCATTCGACCTAACATTTATTTTCATTGTAATTTTTCATCCCCTATAGGGATAATGTCTTGTGAATTCAAATATCTTATATTTGGGAATTTGTTTTTAAAAATACATATCAATTCATTAAATTATACATATCATATTTTATGATGGCTTCCTCCATATGTCCATTTTTTAACTTCCCACTAATGTTCCCCATTATATTTGGAAACCAAATAATCTGTTCTATCAATTTATTATTACAATTACTATTTTAATTTTTAAAAAGAATATCCCATAATTTTTTTTGGTTTTTCAATAATTTTATTTCTGCATTAAATGAGCTTTATCTGTTTTGATTATATGTTTTATACTCCATGCTATATTTTTATATATTTATATACATTCCAAGGATTCATTTTTTATAATAATTTTAATGTAAAACTTTTCAAAAAATAATTATCTTCATATTTAAAAAAATTGTAATTGTGGCCTAATAATTCATCTTTTATTAGATAGGAATAAATATTTTCTAAAGAACTTTTGTAGCGTATCATACCCAATCAAAAGTTCATTTGTAATGACAAATTTTTGTGTTGTAAATTGGGATTCAAAACTATTTAAACTACTCATAATGTACAAATTAATAGAAAATAGTGATATATATTTGGAATGTAAACATTATATTTTTAAGAGGAATTATTGATCTTTAAAGGGTTTTTTAATTTCTTGTATTTTTATGAAATATTTATTTTCGGTTTCTATTTATTGTCATTTTTTTTTGAAAAAATACTTCCAAAAAATTAAAATAATTTTCATAAAAAAATATTCATTAAGGGATAATTTTGAAATTTCATATAAAAAATAATTTATATAATTTTAAATAAATATATTTTAATGAGTTTTCATCCATTTCAAAATGTGTTCATTCCTTGTATTTTTCATGTGATTTTACCAATGGTAATAAAAAAATTTCATTATCCAATGTGAGAATCCTCAACTGTCCAAATGTGACCATATATATATATATGTATATAAATATATATATTTATGACACAATCCAAATTCTTTAAATGGATGGATTACGTAATGTTCTTTTACAATTTTTCATGAAATCCATCTTATTTCCTTTCATTAATTAATTGAAATTTTATTTATTGATTTTTTTATCCAAATGCCTCGTATATTTATTGATATATATTACAATGAATGAAGGGGTCCAACAACTAACTTTAATTCATTCTTTATTATTTTATTTCTTATAAGGTTGTATGATTCTTTGAGTAGTGACACTCAAAAAAAATAATACATCGTTAGATATGATACTAGAGAATTTAAATGGATGAAATTAATTATAATGGAATAAAAAATGAATAATGAGTTATGATACTTGAGTCACAAATGGGGAATTATTTATGATTATCATTAAAATAGAGTTTGTTAAAAATTAACGAATTAGATATTATGAAATAGGTTATAAAATACTGAATACCGGTCCACTCTATTAAGGTTTCATGTGATATTTTTTATTCCATATATCCTTGTTATGTTTTCTACAATAATATTTTATTATTCCAACAATTATTCTCTATCAATAACATTAATTATCATATTTTTCAACACATTTTACAATAGTAATTATTTATTTTTCATTTGAGACCACATTCCTATTATTCATAAATTATAGAATTCAATGATTATTCAATTGTCATTTTTATTATGATATATATCACCTTCCCATCATTTATCATAATAATATAATATATTCCAAGATTAAATGATGATATATTTTTCATTATTTAATTAATACAGTAAGATTATGTTTCTATACAATACATAATAAAGTAGTGTAAATCATATGAGCAACTATATGGGATTCTTGTGTAGATAAATTATACAAGAATTTTCATAATTATTGTAAAATAATTATCATATTTCACGAAAGCTAAATTAAATAAAATATTTACATTCAATGGATATGTTACTATTTTGATATGTTTTATTGAACATATGTTATTGATTTAAATTAAAATCATTTATTTCATGGATCCGTAAACATTATATTAAAAAATATTCTTAATGTAAATTTTTTTAGTACCAGATCTTATAGTTTGGGTTATGGTTTCCTCACATTGTATCACAGATGGGATAAGATAATATTTTGGAATAGTTTAGTTACATAATATCTTAAAATATGTTAAAAAACTAAATAGATGGGTCGAAGTGTAAGTTAATAATGTGATGTTTTTGAAATGTTGAGATTGTGTAGTTTCATTGAAAACCGAATGATATCTCGACATGAGTAAGTGTATGTAGTTGTGGAAAAATTCACATATAGGTAATGAAAGAAACAAATAATGGTTTGGAATTGACTATATATTAACTCATTGAATTATATGTAGGACTACAACTAGAAATTTGGATGGACACTCGATGGTGACATTGTTTATAAATTAACATTTTCTAAATGAATGATTATGAGGGATTTGGATATATAAAAAAACCTAATAAAATAATGATCAGGAAAATAATAGGTTATACCGAAGGAGTGATATCTTGGTCAAATTTCATTATATTGGGTAAAATAATTTTATGATTATATAATTATAAATCATGGAAATAATCTTAGGAATGAGTTAATTATATTATTATGATCATTTACATTGATTATATTTAAAATTATCTTATTCATTTTTATTTTAATATTATGTAATAAATAGGTTCTTGGGAATTATGATGTTGAAGAAAGGTCTCTATTATATCCTACGATATATATTTATATAAAAAATGAATATTTGAAATAAATAGAGGATACTAATAATATATGACCATTTGGAGGGGATTTATTTCTTATATAGTGTGTCTTATCATATAATGTAACGTAATTATTTTAAAAGTATAATGAAAGTCACAATTAATTTTTAGATACCAATATGTATTATAATTAATAACTGACAATGAAAATTGAATTGTTATAAGTAATTTATTTAAGGAAATTATAAATAACTAATATTTTGGAACATATTTTCCATTAAATAATCATTTATTATAGAATATTTCACACACACCATCAAACTAAATGGAGAACCAATAAATTAGAATAATATTTTATATAAAAAATTGACATTAATAAAAAATAAATATTTTTTTTAATTATAAATCCCCTTAATGGATTTTTAATAATTCTTAATGTTTTTAAAGAGATTTTATTAATAAAATCACATTATTTGTTTATTGTTATTTTTATTTTTAGAATTAAATAATTGGTATTTTAAATTCATTTTTTTAAAATAAAATTCTTTTTTTATATTTCATTTTATAATATGATGAGGGGGAGTTTTTTATTTAAAAAAAATTATGTTTTGATGGATAATGAAAATTTAACAATTATACTAATATAATCACATTTAAAAAATAAACCTGATTATTTTTAAAACCCATGGTTGATGTTTTTCAAACATATGAAATATATTATCCTAAATTTTTTTATTTATTTATATAAAAATTTTGTTTTCATCACATGTAGATATTAAATCATAAGAATGGATTTATAATTTTAGATAAATTTTTTCACGTTATTTATTCATTACCATTTTTTATTAAATTTATGACTACTATGATTAAAGATAATTATAATGATAATGATTGAATTTTTATAATAAATTGATTATGTTATTAATGTTTTTTTAATTTTAATCTATAATTTTAATTTTTCTTTGTCATATAATTATGTTCTTACATTGTTTACTTATGAAAAATATATTATCACACATTTAATTTGAAAATAACATTATTTAATATTAAGAAAACATAATATAAAAAAACTATTAAACCACTTATTTCAATATACTAAATGAATTATTTTAATAGTTTATGTTCAATTTTTTATAATTTAAATTTTATATACGGATCATCAAATTATGATGAAGAAATAAATATTTTATATTAAGATTTCCCATTTTTTAATAATATATCAACTAGTTGGTAAAAAGAAATTTAGAAAGGTAAAACCCAAAATGGTGAACTGAAAAATGATGTTCTAATTGACAAGAACCATGTTTGAAACATGTGTGAATAGGAATGGTGGAGACGTCAACTAAAATATATTACCCCAAAACATAATTATAAACCACATTTAGATCCATTTATTCTTGAAAATTGGAATTCCATTATTGAAAATTAAATAGTGTTTATGAAATTCCATTTTCTTCACTTCTAAATAGAGATCTCATACACCTAATTTATCACATAATTCAATAGAAATAGATAAAATATAATCCTCTTGTATCTCTACTCAGAAATATTAATTTTACTAGAAGTTTTCTTCTTTAAAAAATATCAATATATGGAGCCTAAATGTGATACCAAAGTGAGAACATACAATGGAACATGTATTGTTATCAAATAAGATCTCTTCCTTAACTTTTTCTTTATTCCCCAAAACCATTTTCTTCCTATAATGTATGAAAAAATTAATATCATTAATATTATTAAATGTTGTCATGCTAATATAATTGAATTTTTCAACCTTCTCTTAACAATTATAAATATATATTTTTACACAAAGATGTGGACTAGCTCAACCATTAACAATGTGTCATATTAGTAATAACATCTCTATTTTTGTGGCTCAAAAGTGTTATTAATTTATATAATATAATATTGAAAAATATATTATTATTTTAAATTATAATTTATTTTATTTTTCACCTCCATCGCATTATAAAAACTATACCATTATTTACGTGTCTATGAGAACTACTCTACAGAATGATGATTTTTTTCCATTTTTAAAAAATAATATGATATTAATAACATATATAATGTAAAAAAATTATATTTATGAAAATATTAATATTATATAAATATAATATCTAATCATTTCAATGTAATATTAATAATATAATTTCAAAATATACTAAAATTCTTTAAATGAACTTATAAAGGAAATTATTTTAATTTTAATATAATTATCCAAAATGTTACTTCTTAAATATAGTTAACAAAATATGGTTTTTAATCTACCATAATTAGAAACAAAAATAAGTGGTATATCACCATGACTGATCTATGAATTGATTAGTCATGAAATATGATATAAAAATAGGACATCTACATTATATTGGAAAATGAAACCCATCATGAAACACATTATGTCATTCTTGATGATCAAAAACGGATTCCATATACATATCTTTGGGAATATAATTTTTTTAACGGATAGATCTAATTATCAGTGAGGGAAAACATTTAATGGAATCTATCATGTGTATATAAGGAATTATCATTACCGATTAGTGGATAATGGAAACATATACTATTAATTCAGAAACATTATCTTGAAAATGTATTAGTAGAATATATGAATGTGAAAATCACATGGATAATATATATACACATTTTATGGAAGTAAATTAATAATTTTATATTACATGATCATAACATCAAGTCCCAATGCCATGAAACTATGAATCATACCATCATACTCTTATAAAAATACATATGAAAGCATGGGTAGGAAAAAGATATATAAAAAATTATGAAAACTATTTTTCTTTTTAATCTTGATGATTCAAAAAGGAAATATATATGATTAGCCTAGCCATCAAACTTTCATATTTTAAATTATTTAAAAAAATATTGAATGAAAAATATGATCCATATTCATTTAGTATTTGTAATAAATAAATATCTATATTTCAATTACAATAAATAATATTGATTACTTCATAGTAAATGAAACAAAATTGTTAATATTTTATATAAATAATATATATATATATATTGTATATGGTCAATATAAATTTGAAATGAAAAATATATCTGTGATACAATAAAATGTCATTAAGGAGAAAAGTTTTTCCTAATAAATAATGTCCATATACATAAAAACAAATTAAGAGAGGGATAATGATCCTAGAATAACTTACAATACCTAATGGATTATATAAGAACATAAATTAATCATAATATTGGGTTTTAACTGAAATATATTTTTTTAGAATCAGAGAGGATAAATGAATTCATAAATTTAACATATCATTCCTAAAAATTGAAATATTTTAATGAAAATAATGTAATTAGTCATTTCTAAAAGTATTTTAAACAATTACTTGATTAATGAATTATTATATTATTATTAAAACATAAAAATTATTTAATAATGAAAAAATTAATTTACACAAAAATTCCTAGAAATATTTTATGTGGATAATTTGAGAATAATAGTAATGGATGTGAGTGTAAAATTCCAACCCAAACTAAATTGTCTAAGATGAATTTTCATAAGAACTATTGTGTACCTCCCCATGTGAAAAAGGATTCAGATTAATAGTGATGGCATCAATCCATATATTTTCTAGCTATACCTTCTTAATATTTTCATATGATATATAATTAATCACTAAAATTTTAATAAATAATTAATGAATAACTATAGTGATAATGGAAAAGATTAATGGTTTGTTTACAAGTAATATAATAAAATATAAACCATGTCGCTAAACCTATATAGATAAAAATACCATATCAATAAATAAATCATCATAAGTGGTGACATTCAGAGACTATCCTTAACTGCACCATCTCTATACACCTGTATGTGACCATCCACCTTTGGCATGTCACCCTTTGTGAAATCTAAGGCAATGAAATCTTAATGCACAAAAAAAATCATAACTAAGGTGTGAGTAAATGGTTTAGTTTGGTACCACCAATATTTCATAATTTTTGTTGTTCATATTCCAAAAGTGTATGAAAAAATAATAATAATAATTATAATTTTTATAAATACACTATCTAAAAATGGGAGGTCATATGGTAACACTGATCCAATAAACACATGATCATACCTACTTCAATGATATAATAGAATAATTCCAATCATTTTTCAGAAATGATAATCTCTGGACCAAATTGTGATTATTATACGTCTCTAAATGTACAAGTAATCAAGTCATAATTCAATATAGAATCATGTGATGATCTCAGTAAAATCGACATGCCACTCAGAATACATATGTTATCGAGTCAAAATGATATGAAAAATCAGTACGACATTGAGTATTATCATGTTTACAAGTAATCTTAATGGAATCATGGAATATTTTTCCCACAATTCTGTCAGGTTTCTCCATCTTCGTCACTATATTTATAGTACACTCTCTCTATAAGGGGAAAACTGGGTATGGTAGTCACATTTTACATGTACGTAGTACAAACCCTAAAATGAAAAATATACAAAACTCTGTATAGGATAAGATAACATATAGTGAATGCATGATATAAAAAATATCATGAAATAATAATGTTAATCAATATCAAACAGGAAATCAAGATATTATATTATATCTCAAGAATATAATATCATGTTATGTATCAGGAGTTACACACACAATCTTATGGGATCAAAAGTCATGAACAAATATCAATTTTGAAAAAACATAAATCAAATCATGGAAAAATTGTAAAAGAGATCCTAAGAGATGATGATCCTCCATACTTAATGTTTTAATTTTTATCATCTTGTTTCTTCAAATATTTTTTCACCTAAACCATTTTCTCACACCCATTGGAATATGGAAAATGTAAAAGGATCCTAGAACTAGTTCCAATCTAATATGTTTTGGGTTTTGGAGACTATTACAGAGGAAAATATTCATGATATCATACCAAAAATATACGTGGATTACAAAAATCAAAAGGGAGCTACTTGCTTTGTCAAATATGTATGTAAGGATCGGTTCTAGAAAAATTGATGTTCTCAATGGTGAAAGGATAAGGATTTATCATAGAGGTACATTGTAATCATATTCTATGAAAGATGTGTACCACTAAGATGAAAAAAGTGCATCAGAGGGAGACCACTATGACATTGAGGCCCACCCCCACTATGTAAGGGTTCATAGGAAGAACCCACAACTCTGTTGGGGAATGGTTACAACATGAAACCATTCTGCAAAATAAACAACTATGGTGTCAGGAGTCGATTTATAACCTGAATTTTATTCTCTATTTCATCAAGGATCTAGATTGACTACACGGTATGTATATGAAGGGATAATTAGATGATTTGATTGTTGTTGAACCCTTATTTAAGAATCATAAGTATTAAATGAAGTATCCTAATTAATTTAAATCTTAATAAATAAATGAATACAAAAACATATTCATTTATGTTGTTAAATATGGGCGACTAGTGATATCTTCTCTAGCTGTCTAAAACCAATTCAAAGATGATCTTGCATCATTGTCAAAGCTACCACGGAATAGTCTTCATGTATTTCACCTTTATTGAGATGGCTACAATGAGACCACCACTAATTTCCATAAAAAAATCCTCATTCAATGTGGTGTGTCTCAAATAATCACAACCCCTATGTTGAAACTATATCATCTATGAAGTGTCAGACAACTCTTTTTTGTAGTAATATACACTAAAACATAGTACCTCATGATTATGTGATAAATGTCCCCAAATAATCAACATTGAAAAAAATTGAAAATACCCTAGGAGACTATCCAATCATCAATTAAATTACATATATAGAAGTACCTGGATTTTAATTATAGGGAAAACATTTCAAGCTTTTATATTACATTCTCCCTTAAAGAGCTCTCTTCATTGAGAAGCATCTCTAGTGTTCCATCTAAAAAAACCAGGCCATTGGCTTGAATTTCCACACATTAATCAATATATTCCTCACATATTAGCCTAAGATTCCAATAAATCCAAAAAATTAGTACCTCATTTCATATAATTACATTCTGATTCTAAAATATAATAAACACTATTCATTCTTCATAAGATTCATCAGCTTGTATCTCGATCTCCCTATAATAAATGACATATATAGGATTAGGAATGTACCATAAAATTTGTAACAGAGGAAACACATCATGCACATATTTTTATTGATATTGAATATATATATATATATATGGTTATCAACTATACTAATATATTTAGTGATATTTAATGGTGGGAAAAATTGAGATGAAAGTATTCCATGCTTTGATAAACAATATTCCCAGAATGTAGAATCGTTATCCTGATAACCTAGTCACATAAAATAAACTATAGATTTATCCTCCCATGTTTAGAAGATTTTATATATCATATTTGGTATTTTATCATATTCATATGAATGAGTTTTATTATTTTCAAGGATTTATGATTCATATTTGGCCCTATAACAGGTTCCTCATCTACATCAAGCCAACAGAGAGATGAATTAAATGTACTCCTATAAAATGAAATGTAAATTTATATAAGAGGTGAATCATTGTATATATAATCATATATAACATAAAAAAATTATTATTTACTGAACCAAGATGCATTAATGTTATATAAATATTTTTTAGGCATATCCTCCAATATAAATTGTCTTCTGGGAATCTTTATCTATCAGATGAGGGTGTGCTTCACTCAATCTCAGTTCAATCCTTAGTTTCATCTATATTATTTAAAAAACATGTATGTAAAACCTGAATATTCATATTAATTTGAACTCTTGAGTAATCCATGAGAGAGTAAATTCGAAGACAAAATTATCCTTCCTAACTCATTTTTTGAGTGGGTGTCTCTAATCAGAAATAGTGTGCTACCATCATCATCTAAACAATAATAACCCAAATTAAATCAGTAGTCAACAAGGTCATGGATAACCTCTTCAAAAATTCTATCATAAAATCCTACATCTTCCACATGAGTACCATATGTTTTTAACAATCTTATTGACTTTGTTGATTATCATTTGCACTCTCATAGTTAAGATATTGAGATTCAAACTCAGCATTGTCTCTCTTCATTATTTTCCATGAGAAATGTCTTCTGATGTAGTGGTACAACATTATTTACCAAAGATGTTTTATTCAAATGTTGGTACGGTAATAACTCATGGTATCATATCTGATGGTAGTAGGTACAACTTATATAACATGTTAAATTATCATTTCATCATTTCTCAATGACCTACTGAGAATTGGATCATCTATAGTGACGTGTTCCCTCGTCACAACACACTCTAAGAATAACTCCCAATATAATTAACAAATCTAATAATAGAATATTTTAATTCCAAGAAAAATCATGTAATATAACATGTACCATCTGAATCACACGTCATTCAGTTATCCAATAAACATATCAAGCTCCACAACACCTTAGATGTGTAGTCCTGGAGATCATGTTCCTCGTGCATCATATGGCTATGAAAATATATATAAACATTACTTATATATTGTCCATATGATATATCAATGTATAATTCTATGTAAACTCATCTGATTACCAATATCATATCATTAGATACATATATATGAATATATAGAGGATGATCTTATGGAGTCTGTAATGAAATATATAGCCAAAGTGACAGTTTAGCCAACACTTCATAATGTATACCACAACTTCAAACTCAATGTCCTATTAGGGTAGTTCTATTCCTGATCTCAAATATGACCTGAACTACATAATTCTACATACTCTCTGCAAATAATCCCCAATCCTAGATCAAGACCGAGTTTGTAATAGTATAATACATAACCAATCCTGGACTCACTGTTGGTTTATACTGGAGTTGTTATCATCCTTTTATTTATCTCATGGAATGATTCATCGTACTTATCAGTCAACTAGAATTCCATTCATTGATTTTATAGTGCTTTCATGGTGATCATCATCGGGATAGATCCCTAATAATCCACAAAAAATATCATATTAAACATAATATGACCCTTTTCACAAACTTATTCAATGGTTGTGTACTAAATATAACTACAGTAACATTATTTGAGAACCAGTATATACCTCTCCTAGAACCAAAATATTCATATAGATTCACTAGAAAATATATATGTCAAACATTTAAAATATTTAAATAATTTTTTATTCATGATGTGTATATACGACAACATCTAATTTCCTAGCATGAAGCTCCGCTGTCAATTCGCAGAAGACATTTTATTCAAAAAAAACTATGATGAATATTATGTGAATGGGTGGAAGATCATGATTATGAGTCTCATAAATGATTTTTGTTCATAGGATAGTCTTAATGAAATTACCATTTACTCATATAGTCTATACATTCTAAAAAAACCATTTCCATAATTTGCTACTCTATAACTTGAAACGTGTGATATCGTGCTAAATTTTCTATAATGAAAAACAAATTGATCATAAAAACTAGTCAGTGGAATAATAAATCCATTGAAATATATACCATTTAATCCCCATAACCTGGTAAATCATCTATTAATCAAATAAATGAAAAATTCTATAATCTAACAACTTAGATTAATAAATAGATTCCCACCATAGTTATGTTCATTGATTAATAGATATATTTTTCATAAAGATGATGAAATATTCCTTGAGAACCATTATCTTAGCTAGAGACATATGATATGGGGCTATAAAAATAGGTTTCATACATTTAATGAGCCATATCTCAATGGCACCATGTTTATTTAGTGGGTTTATTTTTCATTCCTCACCAAATATGTTCTGCAAATTAACGATGAATATTAGAATTATCAAGGAAGCTATCTCTGGTCCTGTAGAAAGAAAAGACACACCATCTATTCCATGATTCTCATATGATGACTATTGTGCTCTTCAATTCCTTATCCTCTAGTTTCCCAATTTTTTCATCATATAATATATCTCCCATTAAAAATTTAAAGTCAATCATCTAAAGTGGAAATAAATGTATTATTGGAAATTATTTATTTCATTCATTCATATAATCACATCGAGGTTTTTCAACTCTAGAATCATGCACACAAATAGATATGCATTTTTTGAAATGACTATAGGACTCATTTGAATCACTGGAAATGGTCAACTTGTAATCCCAATCAGGTATCAATGGAGAAAAACTAATAGTATAACATGACTGGTAGATCATGCCCTATAACACCTTGTATAGATATAAAATAATTATGAGCACAAGTATTGAACAAGTAAATATCTAATGTTGACATAGTCAATCCATCCTCAAAAAAATATGTCCCCTCTCTACATTCTATTATACTCTGATCCATATAATAGATGTAAGATTCATCATATTCTCTTTCATCCCCCTAAATTATATAACTCATATATATCCTCCACTATGGACCATGATCATATACCTACGTTGAAGACCTCTTATAATAGATGAATCTATGTAAAATCCACCTCAAAACTCTAGAAAATACTACAGAAGATGCCTTTTCATTTCATAATTTTGATGTGTTCTCAAGAAGAAGTGTACATAACCTATAATAAAATCTATCTTTTATTTATTTCATACATAAGGTATTTACATTTGATGATTTTATACTTTGATCATCACACATGTGAATTATATGATGGTAAAAGTCTTCATTTCACTCACTAATGCACAAAAATGCTCTTATAGAATAATAAAAAGGTCTACCATTAGTATTGAATACACTAGAAGAAAACATGTTTAATTATCCTCATCTAGAACATTCTTAATGGACATAGCCATGTGAAGCACCTGCAGGGATTTGTTTTTGGTCAATGACTATATGATAATAACTGATATCTCGTCATATTCTAATATCAGATATCTATTATCTATATGACTCAATCATAGACAAAAAAAGTGTGATGTGGGACAACATAATAAAACAATTAAATTATGAGTATATCATCATAAAACAATTTCATATATATATTAAATAAAGGGAATAATTAGTTACATCATATATTAAATGTATTTCTAAATGAAATGATCCACATAAGACTATAAATCATGAATCTCTCATATCTTTGCATGACTCATGATAGTCCACATTCTCCATGGGAGATCATAGAACACAAATTTCCATAGTATCAATATTCTATATAAGGGAGTACGAACCTACAAAATAATTCTCTCGATAATTTCATGCTATTAATATACAATCTACGTGCCACATGTTCTCTAGAATGATGGAAGATATAGAATTTTGGTCACCCAAGAAAGATCAATAATGTTTTAATGAGGGGATCGCCCATGGATGAGAACCGTGTTCAAATGGAATTGATAATGATCACTAAAAAATGAATAAATAGTTCTGGAATATGAGCATGATGGTGTATATCTGCGATACCCATGGCTGGTACCATGATAATATCATGGGAAAGAATAGTAAATAGTGCCATCAAATGTTTCTAAGGTGTTATATATAAAACATAATGAATATTAATACATAAAAAATATGATATAGTCTTAAGTTCACATAAAGTTATCCTTGGAGTCCAGTCGTAACATATTTTATACCCGCCTATCATTATCCCTATCCCTATATATTAATCATAGTCATCATATATATACTACCATAACAAGTTTCTCAATTTTGTTAATCAATTAAAATAAAGATGGAACCAATTATATTAGAAACATTGTTACATAACATAATGAAAAAATATACTGAATAGATATCCCAAATTGGGACACATAATAAAAGAACTGATATTAAACACAAAAAATGTAAATATATATGTCCTGTGGAAATAAATCTCCCCTAACCAATCCCAAGTCAATGAAAATAGTACATACATGTTAGTATTTCATGATCCTCTAGTTCCACTTTGTAACATTCTAACTTAGTGACCCAAAATACAAAGATTAATTTCCATATAAAATCATGCACACCTTCGTACATACACGAGGCTTTCAACTAGAAGCATGATTTTGAGTCCATGTTGAGAAGGCTACACAATATGTATCATGTCATAAGATCTATAATAAATTGTGTAAAAATTTATTAATAATTAAAAATATCATATTAATCATGATGGTAATGAAAATGATTTCATTTATGTAATTGAATAAAAAGAATATCAATGTTCTAAACATAGAATATGTATAAAATGAGGAAAAAATAAACCTTGATGGGGGTCCCTAGGGTTTTCTCATGATACAATCCAACATTGTTTTCCTCTAATAAACCATCCACCATATGGAAGTTTCCCTTCACAAGTTTATTTCCCCTCATATCTATAAGCACACAAAAATATCAATGATTAGTTTTTTATAAGGGTTAATATGACATTAAACATGTGTCCTAAACAAAGTGTTGTCTTGTATAACAAATATATTCCATGATAGTAATTATTTATTAACAATAAAAAACACACAATCGAAATCTGAGCGTTCATTTTCTGATTAAGCCACAATATACCCACATTTGTTCCTCTTTAATATTTATATATGAAAAATGATCATGAATTTTCATATATTATGATCTCTATGACACAATAGATTCATAATACCACTCATAATACACCTTATATTTAGGGGTGCTGATTCTCATAATCACGATGATATTATAATGAGATTGGAATTCAATTCAGAATTCATAATGCATCAACTAGGAATACTATTGGAAATAAAAAAAATAATCAACATAAGGATTACTCAAAAACAACAAGGTATCAGGTATCTAAATTTTTATAGAGAATCCCCAAGGAATAGAGTATTTCCTATATACTAGCAGTTCATTGGAAATATTCATATGTTTTTTCTAATGTGACTCCACCTCTATGGGGAAACCAAACTCGGTTGATCACCTATCATTTAAGTATAAATCATCCCATGGAAAAAATATAAACAAAAAGTTATATTTTGAAAAAAACATACAGTCCATATTAAGCTAAAAAATATTTACAAATCAAGATATTAATCAACATGAAAGATATAATTTATATTTTTTTTTATATTTTATGGAAATAGTTTTAGGACAGGTCTCATGAAATACAATATCACCCTCATTTTATCACTAGTAAAAGATGAATATAAATGATTCCAAAAAAATATATCATAACATGTAATGAAGTGTAAAATATAACCTAAGAATATTCGATCCTCTGACATATCCATTCTAAATATTATTATTAACATCAATCAAATATTTATTCACTAAAACCACCATCTCACACTGACCTAAATTTTATCATACACAAAACAATCCTTTAACAAGTTATAATACAACATGTTATAGGTTCTTGGTAATTCCAAGGAGAAATTAATTCTTGGGATAGAACCATACTTACTATAGGATAATAATCATAAAAAGTAATGCACAAGCATGGTCCATGATGAAAAGAAGAGTTTTAAAAAAATGGAATATTTATGAATATAGGTAGGGGAGATGGAGTTGAGGTCCTATCAAAGTATTTTTTATGGAACATGGTGCATCGTGATGGTTCACGGAGATAAATCAAGCAATATATTCATATTACATAGGCATATCTCCACACGTAGAGGATAATTTAAGGAATCTTCACTAGTGAAGGGAAATAATTTTGGCAATGAAAATATCTATATCAAAATATACTATGGATTATGTAATGCGATTAGGGCATAGATTATATTCATTATTATATTAATGATCATTTTTGATGGCCAAACAAGGAGGGGGAGGATTTTTTAGGCTGGATAAACCTATAACCATCTTATAAACCTCATAAATTAGATGTGAATGATCCCCATAAACTATACAAAAATTCCCCCAGTAAAATTAAAAATATATTCATTTATGGAAATAATAACCATAGACCATAACTTTCTATCACTTCTATATGAATTTTTTGTACAGAAGATCATGTGTCGTATCCTACGTAAGCACCATACACTCTTTATGAATCACCCATCCCTATAGAAGTATTATATGCGTCCATTAGTAGTCTCCATCAATTCAGCATAACATCATTATTTGTGGCATGTCCTTGGATCTACAGAACCCCAGTGGTGAATCTATATAATCCATAGTGTTGTATATTCCTCTTTACTGTATTATTCTTTTACAAAAAGTTTTACTTCCAACTCATCTAGTAAACCTTCAGAAAACCTTCTTAAGACTCAAAAAAACCTAAATATCATAAGACTTCATTCAAACATTTGATAAACTCAAAAATAGGATAATCCATTTCATTAAATGAATATTTTTATGTTATTTACAATGGGAGAATATAACCACGTCATAAATATTAAAAAGAACATTCCAATAAAATCTATGTGAAAATTTGAAAAATTAGTAGTTTAGAGAAAAATAAATAGTTCCATTTTAAACATTATAAAAAAAATTAAAATGTTGCAATAAAATATAATTTTAAAACCTTTATTAAAATAAAAATAATGTTAAAACATTTATATGATAATTTACATGTAATATAGATATTTTTGGCCAAAAATTTGAATAATGGAATAGTTTTCCTATAAAATAATTTTTTCATTGTGTTTATAAGTAATGATAATTATGATGAAAATTATCAAAACCCATAAAAATGGAAAAATTTAATAGTAGTTTTTTATAAATGGAAATATTATATAATTCACCCAACATAAATTTAAACACATTTTTTGTTTTGAATAATAATGATTTTATAAAATAAACCATTATAGATTTAGTAAAATATGAACAAAAATCCCATAAAATAGAAAACAACATTTGAAATTTAAAATAAAATGAATAATTATGAATTTATTTCCTAATGTTTTAAATTTACATAATATGATCCATATAAAATAACTTATGTTCATAACATAACAATTGAATCAATTAGATTGGGATTGGGATGAAAAATCATTCCCAAGGATTCCTTCTCGATCAAACATGTTATATCATCCATAATAATAAATGTAAAACTATTAAATACATGAATACGAATCTTTTATAATACATATTTCATTTTATATTCCCTTTAAAAAAAATTTCCATCCATTCATTAAATAGTTTATTCATACATAGACAACATATTGTTGTTCTATCAATATCTTCAAAATTACATCGGTATATTGACTTTGGTAAAAACTATTATGAAATATATAATTATTCTCCACAATGATAGTAAATTTATTAATAATATTACAATACATTATATATAATTATTTATTCACCCATTAAAGGTGGTTGTTTTAAAATTAACCACATCACTTTGTGGAGGTTGTCATCTACCCATATTCATGAGTGATGTTTTCATTATCTAAAGGATAGATGGGTAAGAATATAATGGATATCATATATCATAAGAAATAAAATAATAATGTGAAAACATATTAACTAAATCTATATTTATAAAACACATTTTATTCGGTGATTATAAATGATACACATCACCTCGTAGAGAGGATAATCTATAAGTACACACAACAGATATTATATGTTTACCTATTATTAAAATAAAATAGAATAAGGTAGAAACATTAAAATATCAATATATCTGCATCAAATTTTAAATTTATTATTTTGTTAATATGATTAGTGAATAATTTGAGGATTCATAATATGTTGGGATCTTGAAAATCTTGATTATAGTAAATATATCTTCTTTTGGTAATCTCATTTATCTTACACATTATGCCAGAATAAAGTGTTATTTTGAGAATAGCCTACCCACAATGTGGAGGAAAAATTTTAAATGTTTTTTGGGATATTATTGGTAATGGTAAGTGCATTAAATGTATTTTATAACTGAGGGTTTGATGATCCTTTTTAGGTGAGGAGGGCTACAAACATGGTAGTACAAGAAAAATTATTATATTATATATGTCACATTTAAGTCATGTAGAACCAAATTTTCCTTTTTATATTATATGTGGAGTTTATTTACCGAATAATGTAATTCAGTCAATTTTATGAATGTGTTATGTTTTAAATGATGCATTAACACTATATTTTGACAATTTTTATAACTTTACCCTTAACCATGTTGAAAAACATCTACCATGATACCTATTCATTATGAAAAAAATAAGATAACCATAATTGAAATTATTTACTATTATAATTATTAATATTTCATAGCTTTTATAATATTTAATTAATTTAATTTTTATAAATTACATTTCAAATAAGTTCACAACATATAAGGAAAAATAGTTTGTAAAAAATCCCTATTTCAGCATAAAAGTACTTTCATACCAAAATCAAGAATAATATTGATTCTCATTCAATTATTTGGATAGTATTAAACAAAATATGTTTTAATTGAAATTAAATCCAATCTAAAACCGAAAAATACATATGAATTGATGCTAAATGTGATAATAATAAGAATAATAATTTTTTGTTTTTAAAAATTACGATGAATTTAAAAATACCTAACAATGATTTGTAATTGAGAAATTATACACATATATTTGTTGTAATACATAATGTTTTTTATATTATTTTTTTTAAAAAAATTCATCTAATTATTATAAAATTATAATTTCTAAATAGTGGCATATTTATAAAATCATCATTTTTCACTATTCACCCAAAAAATCAATGATTACTAAAAAATCTATATAAATCACAATAAAATGATTTTGAAATGATGATGATAATGTAAATATTATGTTAATAAATTTTTTTTTGTATCAGTAACATTTATTAGTAATGATATCTGCATTATGCTTTGATTTTATTAGGAGAAACTATTTTCATACTATAATTATCCACAAACGTTATTCATCATAACTTATTATGGTTCTCTCACTGTTTCTTCTATCATATGATTCTTCTATTGTGCCTTTACAAGTTGAGTAATCTGATTTTCCAACAGTTATTATCACGTTTCATGAATATGGATAACATGTTCGTATTTGGACATCCCAATGGCCATTTAAATATATTCTATGGTTATACTATGTTTTTTATAAACTACATCATCTATAAAGAGATATTGAAAAAATCATGGACTTTTGAGATTTTGGGTGGAATTTTACTATAGTAACTTCGACCTTAATTCATTGAATGAAATATCAAATTTAAATATATCGTGGTCATCGATTTCCATTCCTAGATAATTTTAGAAAACCATTGTTGTATATATATTAAATAAAAAATTATATCATTCCCAAATTCAATATACTTTATCTATTTTTAGTGTATATTTTTTCCTACATAGGGATATAGTTATAGGACTTGGAATAACTCTATCATTCGCTAATATCACCTAAACATTCAATAATACACAATGTATAATTTCACTATCTTAATCTCAAAAATATAATATATGAAATACTCTTCATACAATACATTATACTATGTAGTTTTAATTCTTGAGTGGAAGGTATTATCATAAGAAAATTCCACCAATGATTAAGATATAACCCAGATACAATTAATGTCACATTAGAATTACATATCAATTATTCTTATGTTTGAAAATTTCCTTTAGGATGTCCATATTTATGTAGATGATATGTAATGCACAATTGGATATCAATTTTTAGAGACAAATGACATTTTTTTTGAATTTCATTATAATAAAATTGTTATGATCTGGTACAATCGATATAGGTTTTACAAGATATCAAGCAACATCATTGATATGTATATTTGTGTACGTACATGAAGATAAATAAAATCACTTCTACTGATGAAATTTTTAGACATGGTAATATGATAAAAAACAATCCATATGGAATAAATTATTTTATTATTATAGGGAAATATAGTGACAAAATCCATAGTAATATCATCACACGTTGACTTAAGATACTGTTGGTGTTACATTTCACTATTTGGATGTTTTTTATCAGCCTTTACCTATTTATAAACCATTCACCAAGAGAAATTGTTATAAATAACACATATTTTACTACCTCCATTAAAATGATCATTAAAGTACACATATATCATAGTTATATAAGGTTCTATAAAGAAATTTTCCGAATATGACTCATCATGTAATTCCTTCTCCAGGTCATGAAAGTATTGAAGGTATATGCGCATTTCAAATTTCATAAAACCATGTTCATTATTAATTTCTATTAATTTCCCATCCTTTATGAAGTTCATATTCCTTTTCAATTACTATCATCAGGTTTTTTCTTTTTTTCTACTATATTAAAGAGGGTTTTCCCATCATTGAAATTGGGAGTTATTTTCTCCTAATCAAATGATTCCCATAAAAAACATTATTACATACAATAATATAAGATATGTTTCAATCCCTATTATAGAATAACCTTGACGATCATTATTATAGAAGGCATTGAAGAAATTTATTTCCATCTCAGGGTGGTAGTGTTTTGAGTGATTATAGTAATAGATTATCAAAATCCATATCCTTTTGCGCATTTTGATAAATATTTATATTATATAAAACGTTTTTATCAAAATATATCATAAATAATTCCCATTAGAGATAATTTATCCATATCCAAAAGTAAAAGATTAACTCTTATAACAAATAATAATTGGATAGATAATCATGGACATGGATTTTTTGATGTGTTGATTCATATCAACAACTCTATAATTTTGTATAGGGAATTATTTGTGTCCGTTATTTTTGGAATATATATTTATTATAAAAAAATCCATTTAAAAATATAATTTCAATATCAATGCATCAACCAATATCATCTTTAGTTCATTAAAAAATCCATTATATTTTATTAAAAAATATTAATATTCCCCCATTTTGCATATTCTAAGATAAATGGTTAGCCATTCATTTAAAATATTGAACATAGATATTGTAAATGGATTGAAAAAAATCACAATTGTAAAGGATCATCAAATATTAAAAAAAATATAGAAAATATGGGCATCAAAGTAAACTTCCCATTGAAATAAATCAAAATTGTAAAGTTTCTCAAATTACACAATTCCATTTATTGTTTCAAGAATTATTCTCAAAATACCTTTCTTATATTCATAGTATTTTTATTATATCATGATAAAATCATAATATTTTACAATGAAATTGTTATGATAATATTTGAATATTATATAATTCATATCCTTAAAAAAGTGGTTGTATTTTTCAATAAAAAGGGAATTTATATAAACTCATAAGATCTATACTTTATATGAAATGCACTAAGGGGAATACCATCATTCCTTTCCCATTACTGATGAATCCCAAAATGAAGATAAATATTTTAGAATTACTGATATACTAAGATATGATGAATGATTATATAATTTAGATACATTAGATAATTCTTCCATATAGTATAATAAATAGATTCCCTATTATCTATTCAAAACATCACATTTCTATATATTTTCTTTAAAATGTATAGGGGATCCAGAAGGTGAAGCATTTGGGAAAATGAATCCATTATTTAAAATTACATGAATTTGTTTTATTAGTTATATTAATTTAAATGTGATCATTATGTTTGGTGTCTTTTATATATGTTTTCCATCAATGATGAGTTCAATTTAAACATCACTTCATACTCAGGTGTATTTGAATGTATATCAGTATGAAACACCTAAATTTACTAATAGATTGCATGAACATCTTAAATAAAAAGGTCACATTTCCCATATATAATCTACTTTTTTTATTATTCTCATATAATATCATTACATTGATATGATGGAGATAGATATATAAATTATTAGAATGACATATTCTCCCATATGAATACAAGTACTTAAATGTCGTCATCAAGAATTAAATATTTGACTGTTATAATGATATTTTCAAATTATAAAATGAATTAGAATCCATATCAATAATTACATCAAAGACCAAAATATTTATAACAACCATATGTGGAAAAAATAGTTTAATATAAATTAAAATGTATACAAAATTACATATAATTATTTCAATAATATTTTCAATTATATTATTTTTGTAAAACTACATAATTTTGATTCAAGTGAATTATTTAATTATCATAGAAAACATAGATAAAATATATGAGTGAAATAATCAAAAATAAAATAATGCATTAAATATATTTTTTGACCATAGTTCCTTCCACTACATATTTAAGGACATCATCTTAATATATACCAATCACACAATCATGACCTCCCCATTTAGTTTAAGATATAATAGATTCCCCTAATTCTTGGGGAATTTGATTGAATAATTACCCATACAAATAAATGTAATGAAGTGGTTAATTTTTGTAACAATTTATTTATTCAAGAGGTAAATAGAAAAAGAAATTATAGATTTAAAATACACCCAATCTAATTAAGAATGTATAAAAATGTCTTATTCATTAATAATCCCATTAGAGAAATCACACCGGTCATTTATTATTTTGTAATCATTTATTTTCATATGTAGCTTAATCGTCTAATTCACTTCATGATTTCCCTAGAATATATTTGGAAAATATTATTATTTCCCTTTCTTGGTGGATAATGATATTATATTATCATATAATGAAATTTTAGGGTGACTCTATCCCTTCAATATTTTGTTCAATGATTATCAATGAAATAATAAATGCTCTTTTTTTGAATATATATATATAGTTTATTTAAAAGGTTGGGGCCGAAGCCTCATTTATTATTAAATCAAAGCAAAGACATCTTTTAACTGGGTAAAGGGACACCCATTACATAGCACGAATGCCCATTGTGCATTTAGCCCATTACATGACCCGTAGGCCCAAATTTATGGCCCAAATCCCATCCTATTAATAGTACTTCTATAGTACCAACCCTGCTACAGTACCACACAGTACCCACCACCACTACAGTGCTCTACCGCCGCTATAGTGACCTGCCGCTGCTACAGTGCCCTTCGTTGCTACAATACCCGCCGCTGCTACAATACTATACAGTACTGCTAAAGTAACCTGTGCCCCATGGGTTTTGAACCCCCATTTATCACATAGCATTACGGGGTGCTTACCACTAAGCCAAACCCCAACTACATATGTATAATTTATTTAATTAACATTTATCATTGTGAATTATAATCACAATTTCAATTACACTACTCTTCCACATTAATTAGTATATAGAAATTTGGCTTTATTTTAGAATTTATATCTCCAAAAAATATTTCTCGAAGAATTTCACATTAATATCTGTCTATTTGATACTTTCTATTTATCATATTATTTATTATATTAGATTACAAACCATAAAAAACATTTTAAAATATGTTTTAATTAGTCATTTCGTATACACTAAATACACAATAAAATTTTTCAATTTTTTATCTCATGAGATTTTGTGAGGCATCAATGGGATGCCTATAACTAGGCCCCAATAATCACCTAATTATTATTAATGGATGAAATATATATTTAATCAAAAATATAACTAATAATAAATATTAAATATCAAAATGTAAATATCATTATTGAATCATGTTTACAGAATGTATATATTTCTAGGGTTGGTAGCCATGGTGTTTTCTCGGATGTTGTGGAGACATTACCTCATTGGTGAGCGCTTTGTGGTTTTCACTGATCATAAGAGTTTGAGTTATGTTTTCTCCTAACATGACTGGTACATACGAAAGTGTCAGTGGATTGAGTTATTATAGGAATAAAACTTTGAAATATCATATACAACTGGAAAATAGAATTTTTTAGCTGATGAGTTGAGTAGAAATTCATATAGTAATGTATTGCATGAATCTGGTGATTCCTATAGAGTAATGGAAGAACTGTCAACATTACATCTTGATATGGGAGATGTTGGGGTTGAGGTTTTCTTTATCAGATTATGTTACATTCATCCCTGATGTCAAAGGAGGAAGAGACCCATTTGGGGATCTAGAGGTGGAGGTCTGGAGAGATCAAGTTGTATGTGGTTAGTCCCTGATGGTTGGTTGAAGGATGAAAAATACCGAGACTTGTATCATGGAAGGATTTTTGATCCCTCGATGATGTGAGAGATGTTTCTCACAGAGTTCCACATTTCACCTTTCATAGTACATCTTGGCATGGATAAGATGTACCGATCATTAAGGAGTCATTTTTGGTGTCCTGGGCTGCTGCATGAGGTTGCAGGGTTTGTGTCTCGATGTTTAGTCTGCTAGATGGTGTAGGCCAAACACTGTGTTCATTGTGGTCTTCTCCATCCATTAATGATTCCTCAGTAGATGTGGGAGGACATCTCAATGGACTTTGTTACTGGTTTAAATCGAGCTATTGGAGGACATGATTCAATTTGGGTGGTAGTGGATTGTTTAACAAAATAATCCCCCTGTATAGCGATCAAGTAGTCGAGCTCAGTGGAAGTTTTGTCAAGGATGTATCTAGGGGAGGTGATGAGACTTCATCGAGTCCCTAGGAAGATCATTTCTGATCGAGATCCTCATTTTACCTCCATGGTTTGGAGAGGTCACCAACATGATTTCGGTTCTCAAATATGCCTTAGCACTTCTTTTTATCCTCAAACGGATGGTCAAACAGAGAGAACCATCAATACTCTTGAAGACATGTTACACTCTTGTGTTATTGATTTCAGAGGTTCATGGATGAGTATCATACCCTGGGTGGTGTTGTCTTACAATTATATTTTTCACTCCACCATCGGTATGGATCCGTTTGAATCCTTTTATGGATGAACTTTCCGTTCTCCATTGTGATGGACTGGGGTCGGAGAGTTGGAAATTCTCGGACCATAACTAGTGAAGAATACAATAGAGGTGGTCCAGGTGATTAGTGAGAGGATGAAGATAGCATAATATCATCAGAAATCTTTTTTTTTCAAATAATGAGACCCTTAGAGTTAAATTTTGTGGATCATGTGTTTCTGAAGGTGACTCCCCGTCGTAGGCAGTGAAGTTTTTGTTGTAGAAGTAAGCTTTCTCCCTGGTTTGTTGGGCGTTTTGAGGTGTTATCTCATGTTGGAGATGTGGAGTATCTAGTATCACTTCCCCCACAAATGAGTCAGATACATGTTGTTTTCCATGTATCACTGCTTCATTGTAATGTTAATGATGACTCTCACATTATCAATTTAGGGTAGATCGATGTTGATGATGATAAAACCTTCAAGGAGAGACCTGCAGAGATCCAAGACCACAAGGATAATATAACATCCCGTCATTTTCTGACATTACTATTACATCATTTTAAAGGTAAAAACATAATAGTATTTCACATAGAGGATCCAACGGTTTAGTGCCTTGGGAAAACTAGGACCATACATAGCAATTACTACATCAAGTATAAACATAAATTTAATTTCTTCTTCTCTAGCATCTTATTTTCACTTGTCCTCTGCTTATTATATGTAGCCACCTGTGGATATACATTAAAAATGGGTGAGCTAAAAGCCCTGTAAGAGGATAGATAGTAGAATATAGCATGGGGTGAGAATAATCATGATATAGGTAAAGAAATCTCAGACATGAGAGGAACATAAATAAAAGATTTAAAATATGAAAATTCATAAAAATGAAACATCATGTTTTAGTGGGTACCTACCACATATACTTGTGAACCATGGTAGCATCATGTTCACACATAATTTCACATTTACTCATGAGATTCATCACATTACCCAATGCAGTGAGGCGCTGTATAATTCTGGGCGCACCCATCACATCATAACATTATCATTATCATGATTTCCACAAAGAACACATATCAAAAGTAAAAATAACTAACCCATATAAAGGAATGGGTTACATCACATATGAATACATTCATAAGATTTGGGTTCCCAAAAGAAATAGGTAACAACATACTTGATACAAGAACCCTCAACCATTAATGAGAGGTAAAAGTTTAGTTCGTAAAAGAATAGTTATTTTGGAAGACATTTGGTTAGACATGAACATCATTAGAAAACATTTATATATCAGAAAAGTTATGATAATTATGAATAAATTATCTTTAAGGAGTAACCATATCAAAATGGAGTGAAAGAGGGAGGACCAGAATGAAAAAAATTGTGTTCGAGATTTCCCCTAACCTTGTATCTGAATGCTTCCTTCCCATTAATGTTCTGTATAATGAAATTATTTTCATTAATTAGAAATAAAGAACCTTGTGTGAATTAATATGGTTCATTATGGTTCCATTATGTTATTTTATGTGCCTTTGGATGAGTTATAGAGTTTAAAAACATTATTCGAGAATGTTTGTTTTTATGATTTTCTTGAGTGGGTCACTTGTATTCTTAAACAAAAGTTTGGGTAGAACATTGGTAAACATCCAGAACTGATATTACATGTTATTATTGAGATTACAGAAGTTTTAATGATATTATGATGAATCATATTATATCCATGTGGATGAATCATTAGATAATAATTATGTGATGATTGTTTGGGTTAATTTGGGCGGTTTTCGATCACAAGAAACTTGTTTAAATTTATCACTTAGTAATATGTTCATTAGTCAGTTTCATAACATTAAATAGAACATAATACATATAACATATTCTGTTTAAAATATAAAAATGGTTTCACGACCTGATCATAAGGTAGAAATGGAGGAAGAAAGCATGTCACTTTTGAAGGTTATAAATTAACACCTCACGAACAACGTTCTCTTTAATAAAATAAAAGGAAGTGGGAAAGGGAGGATGGATGATATAATATCCCATTATAATCATAAAATTATATTATATGTATAATAATGGATTTACAATAACATTTTGATGATGATAGGTGGGGAGTGATCAAGAAATGAACTTGAACTTGAAAGTAAATTAAAGGAGAAGATGGAGAGAAATTACCTCTTGAATCCTTCTATTGAGAACCTCCTTAAGGGACTATGCTTGGTCTATTGATGATACTAGAAGCACTTCGACGTGGGTGAGGGTCTAGGGAGGTTGTTTTGGCATATTTTAGAGAAGTCCTGAAGCTTGAGAGGTGTGAGGGAATAAGGGTGTGAAGGGTGGTTTTTATAGTGGAGGGGAGGGGTAAATTTTGAATATTTAATTCATTATTTTATTATATCCCTGAAGACAACCAATATTATTGTTTCATGTGACCCCTAATAGTAATAATTTCATGTGATCTTGAACCTAGTGTCCTTTCATCACATGTTATGTCAAGAATAGTGTATTTAACTATTAAATTGTATATACGATATTTTACCATATTTCACTATTCATAAAAAATTCGAGTTTTTCAGAAAAATACAAAAAATTTATCCAAATCATTTTTCAACCTGTAGAATTCAAAAATGAAGTCCAATTTTCAAATTTAATTTTCTAAATATTATTAATTTAATTTTTAAATAAAGTCAATGTTAATTCGAAAAATAATAATCTTAAAGGTGCACTTAGTTTTATTTCTCATTGTATAATCAATTAAGATATCATTACCTTATAGCCTTAAGAAAATGAAATATTATTATTATTTACTATTCATAAGGGTCATATTACTATTCATTTTACTATTAATAAGGGTATGTTATTATTCACCAAAAAAAAATGTTTGTTCTATCAGACTCTAAAAATCATCTTGAACACAACTGTGTATGTTGGATTTTCATAATTCCAAACAAATAAGTGACAAACATATTTTTAAAGGTCACTTATCACATAGTAGTTCATTATGTTGTAAATTCATGTGATTTTATGACATAATTTTAAGAAGGGAATTTTTATTGTAAAACTTTGGGGCATCACATTCTTCCCCCCTCGAGAAATTTCTCCCTCAATATTTCGTTTCACATAAACTGGTGAGGGTACTTCTATTTCATCGCCTCTTATGGTTCCCAAGTTGCTACCTCGAACATATGGTTCCTCCCCATCACTTTGAGAAGGTGGGTTGTCTTTTTGCGTAGAACTTTATCACTTCGGTCCAAAATCTTTACTGGCTGCTCCTCATAAGAGAGATCATCGTCCAGCTCCACCACCTCTAAGTTTTGTTCATGTGAGGGATCAGGTATGTACTTCCTCAAGAGTGATATGTGAAAAACCTCAAGAAATCGATCCATACTTGGTGGAAGTGCAAGCCAATAGGCCACGACTCCCATGCAGTCAAGGATTTCAATGGGGGAAATATAACATGGGATTAGCTTCCCTTTCTTCCTGAATCCCATGACTCTCTTCCATGGAGATATTCAAAGGAAGAATTTATATCCAATGTAGAACTCCAAGTCCTTTCGACGGTTGTTAGCATAGCTCTTTTTCTGACTTTGAGCAGCTTTGATGTGTTTCTGGATGACTTGAACCTTCTCTGTCAATTCCTGAACAAGATCAAGTCCACGTAGCTTTCTTTCTCCAACTTCATCCCAATAGGTTGGAGTTCTACATCGCTTTCCATACAGAGCTTCATATGGAGCCATCTAAATACTCGAGTGGAAGCTATTGTTGTATGAGAACTCAACCAATGGGAGATTCTGATCCCATCCACCATTGAATTCTAGAGCCAAGGCTCTAAGAATATCTTCAAGATTCTAACTAGTCCTTTAAGATTGGACGTCATTTTGGGGGTGATAGGTCGTGCTGAAATTTAATTCAGTACTCAATGCATGTTGAAGGCTCCTTCCAAATTTAGATATGAACCTCAGATCACAGTTAGAGAGAATTGAGAGTGGAACATCGTGCAGTCTCACCCCATCCTTCACATATATCATTGAAAGTTGTTCAAGAGAGAGATCTTCAGAAATAGAAATAAAATGGGCAGTCTTGGTGAGTCGGTCAACCACAACCCATATCACATTATTTCCCTTTGACATCTTCGGGAGACGTGTGACAAAGTCCATAGAAACATTTTACCATTTCCACGTGGGTATAGGAAATTGCTGCATCATACCTTTGGAATTTTGTCACTCAGCTTTAACTTGACGACACAACATGCACCTTGATATATATTTCGCAATCTCCCTCTTCATATTATCCCACCATAAGTGTTATCGGAGATCATGGTACATCTTGGTACTCCCATAATGGATAGAGAAAGTTTAGATACGTGCATTTTCCAATATCTTCTTCTTTATCCATAGTGGTGAAGGCACACAAAGCCACATTCCATGATCCTTGATATGGAACTCTGGAAGCTTCCCTTCCTTTTCTGAATTCACCCACTTTTGTATCTCCACATCATCCCTTTGTGCATTATTAATATTCCCCTAGATGGATGGTTGTGCAATCATTTGGGCTAGGTAGGATATATCCCCTGACCTAATGATTTCAAAATCCATTTTTTGTATATCCAATAAGATAGGGTCTTTCTCAATCCACAACATGGATAGAGTAGCGGGTTTTTTCTGCTTAGAGAATCAGCTACCTTGCTCGCCTTTCCAGGAAGATAGTGATTAGAGTGATCGTAATCCTTGATTAGATCTAACCATCTCATTTGATGCATGATGAGCTCCTTTTGTGTGAATATATACTTTAGGACCTTGTGGTCATTTTATATGTCACACTTCTCACCATAATGGTAGTGCCACCAGATTTTCAAGGTAAAAATTACAGCTGCCAGCTCTAGGTCATGCGTCAGGTAGTTCTGGTCATGGATCATCAACTGCAGTGTGGCGTAGGCTATAACTTTTTATTTCTTCATGATTACACAACCCAAGACTTTCCTTGAAGCATCACTATATATCACAAAACATTATCCACTTTTCGGTTGTGCGAGTACAGGTGCAGCGATCAGCCTTCTATTTATCTCCTTGAAGCATCCCTTACATTCTTCCATCCAAACATACATTACCCCTTTCGTTGTTAAAATAGTTTACAGGCTTGACAATCATGATAATTTTCTCACAAAACATCTGTAGTACCCAGCTAAACAAATAGAAAACGGATTTCTGTGACACTAGAGGGCATGTGCCATTCCTCAATCAACTTTTTCTTTGAAGGATCCACAAAATTCCATCACTTGTGATCACATGTCCCAAGAACATGACATTCTTCATCCAAAAGTATCACTTTTTGAACATGGCGTACAACTTCTCCTTTCTCAATGTCACCAACACAAGCTGTAGATGTTCTACATGTTCCTCCCTTTTATTGGAGTTGATGAGAATATCATCTATAAACACTAACACAAATTTGATGAGTTAATGTCTAAATACTCTATTCATCAAATCCATGATGATTTCAGGGGAATTAGTAAGTCTGAAGGGCATCACCAAAAACTCATAGTGCCCATACCTTGTACGGAAGGAAGTCTTCTGAATATCATCCTTCTTAACCTTTACCTGATGATATCCCAAACGATGATCCACTTTTTAGAAGTATTGAGCTCCTCTTAACTGATTGAACAAGTCATTAATCCATGGGATAGGATACTTTTTCTTTTTGGTGTTCTTGTTGTGTTTCCGATAGTCGATACACAACCACATTGTTCCATACTTATTCTTAACAAAATCAAAGTTTCACCTCAAGGTGATGCACTAGGGTGTATGAAACTATTGTCCAGATGCTCATGCAGCTGATTCTTTTACTTCTCCAGTTCAATAGGGACCACCCTTTAGGGACACATCAATATAGGAGTAGCTCCGGGTATGAGTTCAATTGAAAACTCTACCTCAGAATCCAGGGAAATTCTGGGTAACTCTTTGGGAAATAAATCACTGAATTCCATCAAGATGGGCATTTCCGCAGAATTGGCACTTTCCTTCGACTCAAACATTTGGGAGAGGTATGATTCTTTAAAGGGAATCAACACCCAACCTATTAATGTATTTTTCAATGGAGATTCATGATCTTCCTTTCATTTGTAGAAGAGCTTGGGATGGTTTGGACTATGAAACGATGTTTCGTTTTCCCGACAGTTGATATGTTCTCTATATAACGAGAGCCAATCCATTCCCATTATAGAATCAAATTCTACCAAGGGAAGTATTACGAGATTTTCTAGAAGAATCATCCCACATACGCAAATGGGAGAAGATTCAAACACTTAGGTTCCAATGATTGAACCATTCTGTGTTTTTACAGATATCTCTACTTCAAGGTTTCGGGGATTCTATTCTATAGTTCTATCAAACTTGCAAGATATAAAAGAATGCATAGAACCATAATCAAATAATACTTTTTCAATTCTTGAGTGAATAGGAATTGTAACTTTTATAACTTCATTGTCATGCTCCTCCTCCGCAATATTGATGTCATAAGCCTACTCTTGTTCCTTTGGCTTTGGTGGCTTCTAACACTGGTTACCCTCGAGAGCTAGAGGTTTAGTACACTAGTTTTCATAGTTCTCTAGCTCCCTACAGTTGTAGCATTGAACCATGAGTTGTTCTCTCCTTTCATCGACTACATTCTCTTTCCTTTTCATGTATTTTTGACACTCTTGAGCATTTTTCCCTTCTTTCCCACACTTGAAGCATTTCCCCATCCCATTGAGGTAGTTCCCATGGTTCAACTTCTCACATTTTTGGCATGGGGGTCGTTTATTTTTCTTCCCACCTTATTCATTAGATCCACCAGCATGAAACTTAATCTTTCTTTTCTTATCACCATATCCATGGGACCATTCTCCAAACTCCATCTCCACTTTGAGAGAACATCGAAAAACTTCATCATAACTCCCAATGTCTCTAATGGCAAGATCCTTTTGAAGGTGTTGTTTTTATCCACTAAATAATTTATCAATTTTTCTATCATTGTTGATAAAAAAACCTAAAGCGTACCTTGAAAGCCTTGTGAAATTCACTTCATAGGTTGTGATAGATTCTCTTTCTGTTTTCTTGAGATCTATAAATTCTCTCTCCATATTTGTACGAGGAGTTAATGTTAAATACTTATTAAGAAACATTATTTTAAAGTCTTCCCATTCCATCTCTTCAATTTCCTCTCTTAGATTGGTGTTCCTAATCAAATCCCACCATTGATCAGCATTTCTATCTTGACGATAAACAGCAAGGGTCACCTTCTCTGTCTAAGTAAAGTGATGAACAAAAAATATCATCTCCATGGAGTTAACCCACTGTTCCGCAACTAGTCGATCGGAAGATCCACTAAACGTCTGTGGTCATTGCCGCATAAAACATTCGATAGCCAGTTTCTCCCTCTTTGGTGAAGGAGGATGTTCTCCATTATTATGGTTATTTTTCATAACCTGAGATAATTGGGTAAGAATCACAACGATGTTTTGAGCACCACCTCCCAAATCATTGGGGATGTTGTTCGGAAAACTGTTGCATTGGCCCTTGCCCGAGTTGTTGTCCTGATTTCACCTGGTTCCCACCATTTTGTAAAATAGAAAATGTTAGAGAAAAACATAATTAAATAAGTTATGAATAACTTATTTACTTAAAAAATTTATACAAAAAACATAACATATGGGATCCCTATGTAGATTTTTTTGTGTACCTAATTGTACTTAGTCTCATGCTAGAGGTTTTATCTAGGGTTCACTAATCCTAACTCCCAAATTAACGAAACCATTCCTATAATACCAACTATAACATCCCGACCTTTTCTTACATTACTATTACATCATTTTAAAGTTAAAATACATAATAGTATTACACATAGAGGATCCAATAGTTTAGTGTCTTGGGAAAACATGGACCATACAAAGAAATTACAACATCAAGCTTACGAATTTATTTAATTTCTTCTTCTCTAGGTTCTTATTGTTTCTTGTCCTCTCCTTAGTATATGTAGCCACCTGAGGATATAAATTAACAAGGGGTGATATAAAATCCCACTAAGAGGATAGATAATAAGAATATAGCATGGGGTGAGAATAATCATGACATAGGTAAAGAAATCATGAACATGAGAGGAACATAAATAAAAGAGTTGAAATGTTGCAATGCATAAAAATGATTCATCATGTTTTAGTGGTTAACTTCCACATGTACATGTTAACCAAGATAGAATCTTGGTCACACATACTTTCACATTTACTCATGAGATTCATCACTTTACCCAATGCATTTGAGCACTGTATAATTTCGGGCGCACCCGTCACATTGAAACATTCATTTGGTGCTATATAATTTCAGGCGCACCCGTCACATCATAACATTATCATTATCATGATTTCCCCACAGAACACATATCAAAAGTGAACATAACTAACCCATGCAAAGGAATGTGTTTCATCACATAGGAAAACATTCATAAGCTTTGGGTTCCCAAAAGAAAGTGGGAACAACATACTTGATACAATAACCATCAACCATGAATGAGAGGTAAAAGTTTAGTTCTTAAAAGAAGAGTTCATTTGGAAAAAATTCGGTTTGCCATAAACTTAATTATAGAAAATTTATATCCTAGAAAAGGTGATATAATTATGAAGAAATGATCTTTAAGGAGTAACCATATCAAAATGGATTGAAAGAGGGAGAACCTGAAGGAAGAAAATTGGGTTAGAGATTTCCCCTTACCTTGTATCTGATTGCTTAAATCCCTTTACTGGCCTGTATAATGAAATTATATTCATTAATTAGAAATAAATAACCTTGTGTAAATTAATATGGTTCATTATGGTTCCATTATGTGATTATATTTTCCTTTGGATGTGTTATAGTGTTTAAAAAAAATTTCATGAATGTTTGTTTTTATGGTTTTCTTTAGTTGTTCACATTTATTCGTAAAATTGAAGTTTGGGTAGAGCATGTGCAAACATACATAACTGATATTGCATGTTATTAATGATATTACAGGAGTTTTAATGAACTTATAATGAATCATATTATATCTATGTCGATGAATCATTAGATAAGAATTAAATGATGATTGTTTGGGTTAATTTGGGCTGTTTTTCGATCACGACGAACTTGTTTTAATTTATCATGTAGTAATATGTTAATAAGTCAGTTTCAGAACATTAAATAGAGAAATAATACATATAACATATTCTGTTTCAACCATAAAAATGGTTTCATGACCAGATCTTTAGGAAGAAATGGAAAAATAAAGCATGTTATTCTTGAAAGTGATAAATTAACAACTCACGAACAATGTTCTCTTTAATAAAATAAAAGGAAGTGGGAAAGTTAGGTTGGATGATATAATATCCCATTAGAATCATAAAATTATAGTATATATATATTACTGGAGTTAAAATACCATTTTAATGAAAATAAGTGGGGATAGATCAAGAAATGAACTTGAACATGAAAGGAAATTAAAGGAGAAGTGGGAGAGAAATTACCTCTTGAATCCTTCTCTTGAGAACCCCTTTAAAGGCTTATGTATGGTCTATTGATGAGACCAGAAGCTAATGGACATGGGTGGGGGGGGGTAGGGAGGTTGTTTGGGTAGATTTTAGAGAAGTCTTGGAGCTTCAGAGGTGTGATAGAATGATGGTGTGAAGGGTGGTTTTTATAGTGGAGGGGAGGGGTAAATTTTGAATATTTAATTAATTATTTTATTATATCCCTCAATACAACCAATAGTTTTGTTTCATGTGACCCCTAATAGTAATAAGTTCATGTGAGTTCAATCCAAGTGGCCTGGAATCACTTGTGATGTCATGAATATTGTATTTAACTATTAAATTGTATATACGGCATTTTAGAGTATTTAACTATTCATTAAAAATTCGAGTTTTTCAAAAAAATACCAAAAATTTACCCAAACTATTTTTTTACGAGTATAATTCAAAAATAAAATTCATTTTTTCAGAATTAATTTTCTAAATATTATTAATTAATTTTTTCAATAAAGTCATAGTTATTTCGAAAAATAATAATCTTAACGTTGCACTTAGTTTTATTTCCCATTGAAAAATTAATTACGATCTCATTATCTTATTTCCTTAAGAAAATAATATTATACTATTATTTACTACTCATAAGGGTAATATTACTATTAATTTCACTATTTATAAGGGTATGTTACTATCACCAAAAAACAAGTTTGTTCTATCAGACTCCAAAAATCATCTTGAACACAACTATGTGTGTTGGATTTTCAAAATTCCAAACACAGAAGTGACAAAGATATATTTAAAGGTCACTTATCACTTAGTAGTTCATTATGTTGTGCATTCATGTGATTTTATGACATAATTTTAAGAAGGTATTTTTATTGAAAAACATTTGGTTATTGCAGAGAATGTGTTGTCCAGGCGTTATGCCCACTTAGTTTATGTCTTCAAACTACATAGTGGGATGGAAGAGAGTACCTAGGAATGTGAGTCACAGATACATTCTCAGTACCTATAGTTGTTTTATGCTTAACAATTTTTATGTAACGATTTTTTATTTGTGGTTAGACCTTTCATGTTTTATTTATGTTTTTATTTTTTTTCTTTTGTGGATTGCTCCCTTTTGAGAGGTATCTCGATGGGTGGTTGTTCAGATTCTTTTTCATTTTTTCTCACTATTTTGGTGGGATTTGAATTCTCTAGGAAGAGAATGTTTCGAGAGGTATTTGATGTTAGGTCCTGGACCTCTCCGGCCCATTACATTGCGAGAATGTGGTGTTTGAGGTATTCTGGGAGGTCAAGGTGACTTATCCTCAAGACTTTTCCAAATTTCTAATTCTGTGAACAGTTTCATCGGTGAATAGTTCTATCAGTAACCTATAACTGTAGGTGAACAATATTCTATTGGTGGGGGTTGGGGAACAATGTTCTATTAGTGAGGTTCAGTGAACAATGTTCTATCGGTGAGGTTCAGTGAATAACACTACTGGAAATTGGGATTATACCCATGGTTTTGTGAATGCCTGTGGGTATAGGCCCACCCTATACCCATGGTTTCCTAGAACCGTGGGTATAATATAGTACGGGAACCTATCCCCACTGTTTTTGACAAAACCCGGGGAATTGGTTTTTTTGAAGACCTATACCCACGGTTTTTCCAGAACTGTGGGCATAGGTTTTTTTGTGAAGACCTATACCCTCGGTTTTTAAAAACCGTGGGTATAGGTTTCCCGCTTTATGGCTGGGGGGGAATGGGAAAAACATTGGTAGGGATGAAATAAATTTTACGTGGGGACAATGTCTTAAATAATATAACTATACGAACACCAATATTTATTAATATAAATTATGTAGCTTCGTTGGTTTAGTTTTCCATTCGGTTCCCTGAAGTGAGGTGTTCAAATCTCGTCTGAGGAAATTTTCAAATATTCCTATAATATTAATATAAGTATAAAATTGTATGATTATATAAACAAAATCCACGTAGCATAGTTGGTTCCCCACTCAACTCCGTCCCTCCAGGTCGCACGTTCAAAACATGCAGGTCGCGTTTTCTTAAGATAACAACATAGGTATTAATATAATATAATAAAAATATCTAAATATACATGAAAATACATCAGCTCGGTTGGTCCTGTGTTGTGTTGCGGCGCTGAGTCCTGCGTATGGCGCGAGTTCGATTCCCACTGCTCGTGATTTTTTGATCCCTACCACGATGTACACCAGCGAGTTGGTGTGTGAAACACCTATACACACACGGTTCTACAAAAATGTGGGTATAGGTCAAGACCCCTATACCGATTCCGTTCCAGCCCACAGTTTTGGGGGTTATACCCACAGTTTTGAACCATGGGTATATGTCATTTTTCAAGTAGTGTAGTGTTATATCTGTGAGGTTCAGTGAAAAATGTTTCCATAACAGTGAGGTCTATTTCTAACCTCTATCGATAACCTCTAACAGTAGGTGTTTAGTAACGATAGGTGTACAGTAATGGTAAGTTTACAGTGTCTCCAGAACAGTGAGGTCTATCAGTAACCTCACTCGGTATCCTCAAATAGTATGTGTACAGTAACGGTAGGGGTACACTATTTCCATAACGGTGAGGTATATTGGTAACCTTTATCGGTAACCTATAAGGTAGGTGTACAGTAACGGTAGGTGAACAGTGTTTCCAGAATAGTGAGGTCTATCGGTAACCTCTAACAGTAGGTGTACAGTAACGGTAGGTGTACGATGTTTCCAGAACGGTGAGGTCTATCGGTAACCTCTATCAGTATCATCTAACTGTAGGTGTACATTAATGTAAGGTGTACAGTAATGGTAGGTGTACAATGTTTCATGAATGATAAGGTCTATTGGTAACCTCTAACAGTAGGTGTACAGTAATGGTAAGTGTACAGTGTTTCTGGCTTCTGATAGTTCACCCCTTTGAAGTTTCCATTGAGGTAAAATAAATTTAACGATTTATTTTAAGGACTCTTAAGGCTTATTTAAAGGCCATAAATCCAATATTAATTATTCCTATGGCTTTGGATTTTTTAACTTTATCATCCCGCATGGTTTAATGCGATCTTCTTCTAATGGGGAATTTAGTGTATCATAAACCATCGCCCAATTAAATCTTAAAAAGGGACAATATATCTTTCTCCCTTGTTATTACTCCTTGTTCTCAGCTATGAGATGCTAGAAGCTTTCAATCCTTCCTATAGGAGTTTCAAAATCAATCTTCACTCCTTGGGTTGGTTCCACTCTATTTTGATGCAACACAGCTGTATCAATCAATCATCGTTATAAGGTATGTTTTATCATTGTTCATTTAGGGATCATCTCCTCTTATCTATCCTTTCTATATTATATCATGTAATCTCTATTCATCTAATGGGGGTTTTCTTGGGGTTTTGATGGTGCGGTCATAGCATGGCATCCTCAGGTGGATGTAGTTTTCACGATAGGAGGATCATGACCTTTTGTGTGGATAAAGAATATGAGGAACTATTTGAGGTAGGGGATTTGTTGCTTCTCTCTTATTTTACGTGCAACTGTATCATTAGAATGTTTAATCCCACTGTATGACAATGGAATTGACATAATAAATATTTTAACCAGATAAATATATTGATATCGATCATATGTTATTGCCTCTTGTTTTGCTAGATAGTGTGATACTTATGATGGTTGTGATTAGCTGTTCATTAATGATGGAAATCAGTAAAGAATGTAAATTGGTTTTAATTGATAATTGATTGGATAATGATAAAGCGACATGTAAAAAATATATTTGTTATTGTTATTTGATGTAAATCAATTTGGTGTAGTAAGCATGTTTAATTATTTGTTATAACTTACTGATTATGTTTCCTGAATTTATAACATACAGATAATAAATTTGTTAATTCAAGATTGTTTGAAGAACTGTTTGTTTGATAATTCCATTAAGGGTTTTGAGTTACCCTCTTGATTGTTAAAGTGACAAGAGCCCAATTATTTTGATGATTGTTTTCTTGCTTCTTGTGCTGTGATGTGATCCTAGATGGCTATTGTGATATGTGGGGGAATGGAGGCTTTTGGTTGTGGAAGTATAAGACGCCTAGAGTAGAGAGATGCATCGGTTTATGCATGTGGGTGTCAGGGAGGACATCAGGGATAATGGAATAGAATGGTTGTGATTGTTGGAAGCTTTCTGATTTTGATTGGTTGTCTACCTGCTTTACTTTTCCCCATTGCTCATAGCATCTGGTCTTACTAACCCTTCATCCGAAAGAGGAGAAGACACGTGGGGTATTCCATGTGCTTTCTGTGTCAAGTTTCTCAAAGGAGGATGTGTATATGATCTTGATATAAGCAGCAAAGACTCGACGGGTAGTACATATACACACCATGTTGAGCCCCTTTGTGTTTAGTAGCATACAATGTTCATTTAGAATTCCTGGGAATGTGGGAATGTAATTCTATAATGAATAATTGAATAAATGTTTTTAACCCATGGGGTTGAATTTTTCTGGAACATAATGATGAGGTTGTAATTTTGAAGGAACAGTGGACTTGGGTGTGATGCTAGTGAATTTTAATGTGGAATTGTTCCCGGATAACTAATGATTAAATATGTAATTAACATAAAGAGGAACTGATAAAAAAGGAATGAAGTCATCTAATATATCTCTTTGAATGGCTGTGTGCTTATAGGATACATATTATTAGAAGTAGATGCCTGGATTCTAAGAGATGTTAGTTGTAGTTGTGTCTAAGACTAGGTTATACCCATAGTGTGGTTGTGAGATATAGTATATCCTTTACTTTTTGTGTTTCTATATGCTACTTCACCCTATCTGTAAGGAAAACTGACACCCTAGAGGTGTTTTCCCATACATTCTGGTGGGAGGATGAACGGCTAACTAACCCCATTGGCCCCTCTCTCTTATCTTGGTAGTTACTTGTGCTGGCAGGAACATTGGTTAGTTTCTCCCATATATGTTTTTATAGGGTTGTAATGGATTGTAGTTATTTACACACATTTATTTTGGATATCGTATCCTATGGACTACTATAGGTGTAATGTGTACAGGCTGTGATGGCATGGGGATCCTTACATGATGTATGGGATGTAATGGCTTGAGGTATAATACCCGACGTATGATACACATTATGCAAGTTTTGGTGGCTCACAGAAACTACCTAGTTACTTTGTTGTGTGGACGCGATGGTTTTGATACACGAGGTGCAAATTGTGGTGCTTCGCCTAGGTGTCTGTGGCCAATCCTTTTTGGAGAGAGATGCTCAAGACATGCGACGTTGGGTCAAAGCTGCAAACCAGTGGGGAATTAGTGGCAAGGTACCCGTGATATTATTTATTATATGATATATTCTTAAATGCATTACTTGGTAAGTGTATTCATGTTGCGTTTGGGAACATAGTATACCTGTGTAGGTGATGAGTTAGTTTCAATTGTTGTTCACTGTGCTTTAGCATGCTATCTTTACTTTTGAACGAGAGGAATCATATAGGATCCTACTTTGTATACTGTTATACTCACCCTATGTATATATATATACTATTTTTTTCAGGTCACTTGGAGAAGGTAAGAGATCTGGATGGTTACTACTAGCTTGTGGTTGCAGGAGCTGTTCGGGCCTGTGGTTTCTACTGTTTTACTTTCTTTTGGGTACATACTATTTTTCCCTCCCAGTTGTAGTATATTTTCATGACATTACAAATGTTCACATGGGTTTTCTTTTATATTTCTGTTCTGAGTTGGAGTTGGTTGGTGTCTATCTTATCTTTCTCTTCCTCATGTGTTCTCATAGAGTGTAATTCGTCCCAATTGTGTGTTTACTATACCTCGGTGCTAGTCGCATACCCGGGGCCAACTGGAGGTGGGACTCAGGGGTCATTATCTCCCTTCTCATATTTCCAACACAGGAGGCGTACACATTGTGGGGAGGGGGTCATGACATTATATATGTTGTAAAAATTTCACTAAAAATAATCGTTCTCATTCTATCATATTAGATAATTTGGAGGAAACATTTATATTGCAGACATCCATGATTATTTACCATATTTATTTTCATGCTCAATGTTATTCATAGGATAAAAAAAATTATATTCCAAAAATAATATAATGCAGAAAATCTATTTTTATGTAAAATATATATGTTTAAAATATTTGAAAAAAGTTAAAATTTTACAGCACTGTAATTTTTTGTGGTTTATGGAAATATATTTTCTAACATCACAAAAAAACAATGAACATTTTATGAACTAATGGAATTGAATGATAACTATGAAATAGAATTTCTAATTGTTTAATCCTCCCTAGGATTCATTATTGGGTTTTATGTGTAGTGAAGAGGGTTATTTAATTATACTATGTTGTTTCTCAAAGATTGTATACATCAAAAATCCAAAAATTAATATCAATGTTTTCCATTTTAAATAATATTTCAGAATATGGATCACATCATAGTGGATATTGTTTTTACAGTTAGTTTAGGATACATGATACATCAGTTCATCTATCCTAAGGGAAAAATATCCTTCTTATTTTCTCATATAACACTAAATAAGAAATTGTAAGAATATATTTATTTTGTAGTGAATGTTTACCAATATGTATATCTAAATTTATATTGGAAAGGTATAATATAGTCTTATCTGAAAGGTTTGTGTGTAATATATGTTTTAACTTCGGGGAAAAATATTTTGAGAACATTAACCTTGAATCATGGATAATGTCAAATTGAACACCTCAGTGAGACAACTAATTTTATAAAAGAAAATTATTTCTTATAAACTAGAGTAAAATATGTAATTGTGATAAGAAAGTGAATATAAATGATTAAAGGAAACTATAAATATATAACAAGCTAAAATACATTTTCAATTAAATATGTTTTATAAAAGATAATAACTTAAAAAATTTCAATAATGTGACTAATTATCAACAAAATAATTCATTAAGGTATGTGGAATATTTTACTCTAATGAATAAAGTAGAAATTTTATTTGATGAAAATATTTTGAGTTATATAAATGATGTAAAAAGTGAATATTATATTAGGGGAACCCAATGGGTAGTATTAAGTATTTATTATTCTTATTAGTATTTTAAGTCCTCATAATTAAAATATATCACCCTTATGGAGTGGGACATGAATTACGATAGACAATTTTCCATGAGTGAGAATCTCTTGGGAGGCATTTTAATTTTTACAAAATGTTTTGTTTTTCAATTTCCATTAATAAATTTTTTATTTTAACTATGGAATGATAATAATTTGGGTTATTAATCATGAAAAGAAATAAAATTTGTGTTAAAACACGGGAGTGAAAAAGAATATGTATGGGGGAGTTAAATGTGTCATATATATGAATACAACATGGAAATTAAATTTTTCTAATATATTTAATATACAATGATAATTTTTTTATAATTTGTGTTTATTTAATATTAGAAAAATGATTCAAATGAATTTCTATGAATAATTTATTCAAATTTTTATTTTTGAGATTCATTTATTAGTTTTTATTGATTTAAATTTCATATTAATTTTTAAGAAATAAGTTTATTTTTTTATAGTACTCATGAGCTAATTTTTTTGGCTTTTTAAAGATATTATTGGTGAATCAGTACTTCTATTTTTCATTTCATTATTTTTGTAATTATATTCTTAATCTATGATTTTTGAAGCATTAATGTTATGATTTTATAATTTGAATTTATCCAATTGATCATAAATAAATTTGATATTTAATTTTTTTTAATTTTTTCTTAAGTAACTTCATTTTTCCTTTCACACATATTTAATATAACGTTTACAATGAATTAAATTTCATGAGTAGGATCAAAGTTGTTGTAAGAATAATTTAAATTGTCCTCATAATTAAAAATAAATGTTAATCACTCAACCATGCCTGATTAATTTGAATAAAAATTCATGTTACTGTTTGAGAGAAATATATAATTTTAATATGGGAAAATTGATAAAGGAAACTAGCCACTTATTTAATCACAACATTATATATGATAAATTAACTATATTCTCAATAGAAAACACGTCAAAGATAGAACAACTTCAATATTGAAAATGATTTGCATATTATTAAAAAAATATTTATTATCATGGTTGATTCATTAATCCATCCTTAATGTATATAAATTTATTTTAATAAAAAAAATTAACAATCATTTAGAATAATTAAAATTCCATAAATTGGAATATGGGATGAAATGAGGTAATTTTAGGACTCTACTGAGTGTTAAAACAATAGAATATTCACTATGATTATTTTCAAAGATATAATTTTAAATGTGATGGGATGATGCCCTGGAAACAATACTATAGATATAAAAATAATGCTTTTAAGATATAATAGGGATTTAAAATTGGGATTATAAATATATTTATTCTATATTTATTATGAATAAACCTATATAAATCTTCCAATCATTCCCCCAGTGAATGAGATCATGTAAATCTATGATTAACCAATGATTTTATGGTTAATTTAATGTTATGATATCCATTATTAAAAATCGTAGGAAGGGTCAAAATTAAAAAAACTAGAGCTTTCCAAAGAAGGATATTTTGACGTAGAACATGCGGGAAGATGTGTTTGGAGTTTGACATGAGGGAGTGAAACCAAGGATGGTTGAATCATGAAGCATTATATGATTTTTATCATATGGTTTTGGTTCTATTCCATGTCTGTAACCAAATGAAGGTGAAGAAAAATGTTGATATTTTAATGATAATATTAGTCAGCAAGAATTTAGATACTGTAAAAATATACATTTATGGGTCGGGAGTCAATTGATATTGATAAATTATTTAGTAGAGGTGGATGAGCATGATGTTTTTCTAATAATGATGAATTTATTAGTCAAAATTATTTCGTATTTCTTATTTAGCGATGATGGAATCTATTTTCACAATTGGTTAATGTTGTATTATTTTAAATATAGTGAGGTCCGCTATTCATATTTTCTATAGTGTCATTATTATATAAAAATACATATGATTAGTTGGAATAATTCCATGTGTATATTTGGAATGTTGATAATAATTTTTTGTACCCATAGCTGTGATCATACAATGATTATTCGAGCTAATGAAAATACATTTAACATCAATCAGGTAGAGAATTTCATGGGTGGGACAAGAAAATGTGTAGGTTGTGTTATGCCTAAGATTTGATTGAATGAATAATGTAGGTGAGAAACTGTAAGTCAATGAAAAATAGTTAATTAGAGCTTTCTAAGAACAAATTTTTTAGCTCAGTTGAGGTACCTCGACCGAGCAGTGTCTGCACATTTGAAATTGAATTGATTAATTACTATATTCTTCTAGATCCTAATAAAATTAGAACATCTGTGACTTTACAATTTCCATTAATGGGGATCCATTCTTGAATTTGAGTGTATATAGTGCATTCCTTGTGTTTTCTAATAGGGGTCATGTTTAGTCCTCTGAACATTAGTGATATATCATGGTTGATATGAGGGAAGGCCATACATTCCAAGGGAATATAAAAAGGATAAGTTATGGTCATAGACAATAGAAAATAAAATAATAATGTAATGATTATAAAAATTTCAACTCCATTGTTTCTACACTATAGAATATGTATTCATATAAATTATTTTATTCTAAATCAATTTAATTATAGAATTCATATCATAAACTATAAATTGATTAAAAATTTTTCATTGCACTAGCATTTTTTACTTTTTACTAGAGAGCCTAAATATGTTATTGGGGGAACTATCCCTATTTCAAGAAGTATAATTCATTTATAGTATGTCTCAAAAGTCAATAAAGTCGGTAGATACATAGTGTTAAGTGAACCATATGGATTTTTGTCTAGAAATGTATGATACTAATGACATTTAACTATCTATGGCAGTATAATCTACATGAGGCTTTAGAGATCTAATTCTTGATTTCTAGGGAATTCTAAAGGCTGAGTAATTATCCATTCAACATATCAGGGGGTCATTATTTGATCACTAACATCAAATATCTTATCCACTATCTATAATGTGTATGAACACATGATGAATATATAGTGGGAAACGATTCTAGGACATTATTAATGTTGGTATTCATGGAAAATGTGGTAGAGGAAGATCTATTTCCCACGAGAGAAGGTAATTTTATAATTATATTCATATATGTATTTTGAATTAAATGTTACTTTTCAAAATATTGTTATTTATTATTCTATCATGAGTAACTATAAGTACATGGGGATTAGAACAGATGAATTTAGAATCATTATTAAAATTTTATAATATATAAAAATTCATATTTGTGTGTAGTCTTTTCATCAATACCATTTATTTCTACTTCTTAATGAGAATCTATTCCACTCCACACTATTAACCAATAGGTGAAGAGTAGAGTTCCTTTTTAATTTTTCATCCAGATAAAAGGTATATAAATAAAAAACTATTATCTCTAGTCTCCTCCATGAGGAATCATAAATTACATTAGTTATACTAGTAATATATGCTCTCTATTGATAACAAAGGAGAAGTTATTTTATCTAATTATAATTACAGAAGGTTATCTTATGAACATAGACTCAACTAATCTTTAATTTAAACCAATTTAAAAGTTGTGATATTTTATATCAAATATATCCAATGTAGTATCCCATAACACAGTCATATGACTTTTCTTACCCTAATTTTTATTCCCATTTAATTCTCAAATCCCAAAATACATCCACTTCAATTATTTCACAGAGTAAAAATGAAAATAAACCTTATATTATTTATATTATCTATATTTTTATTCATTTTTACATTATTTTCATCTTCAAAAATTCACCTTCTTAGTGGGTCAACCATTATTACTACACTACATGTAATTATTATTATTTTAAATATTAAATATCAAACTAAATCAATGACCCTAATCACACAAGTCAACCACTTAGTATTAACATAATATGGATGAAAATAATCAGTATAAATTATAAGTATATATTGAAGTATAAAAATATATAATCATTAGTAAATAATATATAATAAGTGTTGTAAGTAATCTTTATATAGAATAAATCTTATTTTGAATTAGTATCCCTCTACATTCATACAATCTAGTAATAATAACATAATATTTAGAACTCCATGTTACTAATGGTTTCAATGATGTTTCACTCACAGTAGATGTACTGAAACAATTAAAACAAGGAAGTGTTTTTTTTATTTTATGTGATGACTTAACCCTTACTAAAGGATAAAAGGATTTTTGAAATATGATTTCATGATCTCTTTTCACTAACATGAGATTCATAAATACAGAATATGATGTATGTTGAAGAATAATTATAATTTCATCATTTTAGTTATTAATTATTCACTTATATTAATTTGGTGACAAATATCCATATTTGGGGATTCCCAAATTATAAATTTGAAAGGAATTATTAATAATAATTACCCTAGAAACAATGTGATAGAGTCATTGAAATGGCATATAGTCTCTCCAATAAAAACACAAATGGTGTTGACTGTCTATGGAGTTTTCACGCATTCCACAAACCTATATTCTCGCTATATGAATCTGTAGTGGGTTGAGAAACATATATTTTAATATTTTTTCCTATAAATAAAAATATGATTTTCGCTGATATATTATATTACACGAACTTAGACGTTTTACCTAACCACAATATATTATGGAAAAATAATTTTTTAAACAAAACAATTATAACCCAGCAGTTACATTTTCATATATACATAGAATAAAAACATTCTCAAATATATGACAATTTCATACTCAATAAAAGTGTTTTGAAAATTTATTGTAAATAAGTATATAATTTTGAGTAAATACGTATTGTGCTTCAAAAAATATGTTTTCATAAAAAGTTTATTATTTCATTTTGTGATAAAAAATATATTATTTTTTCACATATATATTATTTATATTTGAAAACATGTAAAAAATATCTTATATTTATTTTTTTAGTATTTTTAAAATTAATACCTTTTTATAAATAATTATAATTTTTTCAATTTAAAAAAATATCTATGCGTTTAATTAAATCCCAATGATCTATTTTTTTTAATGTGGGTTTAAAATTAAAATTGGATCAATTATATAATTTTTAATCAAACATATTGAATGAGAATATATTTAATTTTATCTTGATTTAAAAACACTCAATACTAATGTAGAAATGTTATTTGGGGAAACAAAAAAATTCATGTTTTTCACAATTATTATAAAATTAATTTCAACAATATATAGTAATTTATTATCATAAAAAATAAATTCCACATTTTGAGTTATAATAATATATATTATTTTAAATGGTCTGAAATTATTTTGGTCATATTTATTAATTAAATCCATAAAAAATTTCAATACTCTAAAATGGTAAATCAAGGTATCATATATTAAAAATAATTAACAAGGAGATAATTTTAAAAAATATATATTATTGGTGGAAAGGATTTATACCCTTATCCCCATGTTCTTGATAATTATTTTTTATTGTATAATTTTCAATGAATGATACCAATATAATAATATAATCAATTAAAATGAACAAATGTCTCTCTCCTAGATTTAAACATATATTATTTGTTAACTTTCAGAAAAATATATTTGTGAATTTATCATAAGGAGTAATTATTTATGAAAGAAATTATTTTCATAAGGAAATTTAATATATTATTTTTTTTAATAATTTAAACACATTAAATTTTTATGAAACATAGAAAAAGTATCTCATCAATTAATAAGATAATTTAATAAAAAAATTAAATATAATAAATGTTATATAACGTGTGTGGATTATAGTGTTTTGTGAAATTTATAGATATATTTGACATATTAAATATGTTAAAATATCATTTATTTAAAATCCATATTATTATTTGGGTCTCTAATGTTTTATTAATTGAATAGCGTAACAATGGAAAGAATAATATTTTATGGAATTAATATATTATTAAATTTGATAAAAATCATGAAAGCGGATGAGGAGAAAAATATATTGTTTTAATTTGATCCACGTTCTATTTAAGATTGAATTGTCATCTTATAAAAAATACCTATAATGATTGAAAAATAGGATAATGTAGTTAAGGTAAATATATTTTAAATAATGTTTTTTAATAGAATAAAAGGTTTAAAAAACAACTTAAACCATTGGATGTTTAATTATTTTTAGGAATTTTGTTGATATCAGATGTTAATTTTGAATCTCTATTTATTTCATTTCAGTTTTCGAAAGTATAACATTTTAATAATTTATAATTTATGAAATTACAAAAGTTCCTCATACCATATTCATAAATTGGAACCTCCTCTATTAATTTATTATCTCCTAAATATAATTTGTGTTATAAGAAGACCAAAAACAATCCATTTATTACATAACTTCCCATGTCATATATTTCATTTATTTATTATTAATCCACCCACGAAAGAGTTTTAGAGTTACCCTATAGAGGATGTCTAAATAACAGTTTTCAATCCTAACTGATTGGTTTTGTTTTATTTTCTCTTCAAAATCAAGAAAATATTTTTCCATATTTATTTAATAATAAAAAATTTATTTATTATATAGTTCAAGGAAATAATTATAATTCCATAACCTATATTTATCACATATTCTATCACAAGGGAATCAAAACACCAATTTTTATTTACAACAAACTACCACCTATCAAACAAATGTAATTCCATTACCACCACCACATATTATAGGTGGAAATAATTATAGATAATATATATATATATATATATCTTGTATTTAGGACATTATTATTATTATGTAATTGTAATATCACATCTTCTTTTTTATCTTCCAACCTGTTGGAAAATTATAACATTGCTCAGTCATTCAAGTGGACTGACGACACCACAGAGAGATGTTATTATTTTAAAATTTTTAATTAATATAGATGTTAATAATGATAAATTAAAAGATTATATATCATATATATGATTTTATATTTACTATATACTAATGAATTAATATTTTTATTTATTTTTCCCCATTTAGACAAAAAGCGAAATCAAGGATAATGTGTATTTACTTCTTAACATCTCCATGGACATTATAATTTTTTAATCCCTAGAATTTCTGAATAATTGTAAATACATATAAAACAAATATTTTTCATTTAAATATAATCATTAAAATTCTAATGATAGTGGATCCAGGTTAAACGCACTCAATCTGAAACTATAGAACGGAAATATTCATGGAAAATGAAACAATTAGTAGTGGAAAACAACAATTTAAATTTGAAATTATTAATAAATTTATATATAATTATAATATGTTGATAAATAAATAAAATAAAATTTAAAAAATGAGTCATTTATATAATTATAAAAAATTTAAATTTATTATAATGGATGTGATATTACTTTTGTTTGAAGTGGAACATGACATAAGGTATTTTCATCTAACAATTATTTCTTTGTGAAATTTGGAATATTTTAAATTTTGTTGTTATACGTTATATTTTATTGGTAATGAATGAAATTTCTGATAATTTTTATGAAAATTAATGTGTTTAAAAATCCATATATATTTTTCATTTTTGAGTACTATGAATCAAGAGGTACTAAATTGGTAAGGGATTTATGTTCTAATGTAAATTTATTGTTATGATAGTGTTAATTTTGATTATGTGAATTAATTTAACCAATAACATCCCATGAATATTATGAATTTTATTATACATTGGATAATAATTGATTGTACATGATTTACATTATTTAATTTTTATTTTTAATTAATGAGTTTAAACAATGATTTATTATTGAAGATCAACATTATTTCTCTCTTAGGATAAAAATCCATTATCATATATGTCCTTATTTTATGAAACTTTCTTAAATATTTTTTAATAATATTTAATTACTGAATAAATTCATAGTCACCCATGTTTGAATTATTTAAAAATGGTTTAAAAGGAATCATCATTTTCCACAAAATATGAACATGTAAAATTTTTACTAAAAATATGAATCTAGTCTATAGAAATATATATAACATGAATGGAATTTCCTTTACATTGAATTAAGTAGTCATTGAATCATAATTTATATGCTTCCAAGGGTACATTCAAATATAAATTTATTTCATAATATTTTTTACATTTTTATCTTTGTAAATATTAATTTAAAATTGGAATTATTATTTTCCACAAGAATGTTTTAATGATATTTTTATGGAATTTTTTTTCAATCAATGACAAAAAACATTGGGTTTTTCTATGATTTACTGTTAATATAGCCAAACAACACCATCCCTATTAATTATTTTATTGTTTTATCCTTATTATTATGAATAAAATTAATTTTCAATGGGTTGTGTAACAATAGATATATGAATTGTTTGTGAGTGAAATTTTAAGTAAAGTTTATTAATATGAAAAAAGAATTTATTTTACTAATATAAACTATATTGCTAATTATCATGATGTGATTGATGATCTAGATATTATATTTCCCTCCAATAAATTAAATATTGTATTATATATTCTAAAATAATGTTTGGAAACAAATTGATGTTCTTGATCAAATGAGGGGAAAATAAAGATGTGTTTCATCAAGTACATGAAACAAGTTAATATTATTGATCCATTATTAGGAAAATATCATGATTCAAGATCCATTATGATATGGTAAATGTGGGTTGATTTATAATGTATTATTAATTGATTGTAACACCCCAAGATTTCATAGTGTGTTATTTCTTCTAAATAACACAATAACTTGCACTACATTCAACACCGAGTTCAAGCACACCATGAATTACCAAACAAGCCATTCAAAAGAGGTTATGAATAGTATTAGATAATTTTTAAACTTTCTATAATCCTTATAATTTTAGAATCCATATTATGAGTTTCTTAGACATAATGTAAGAACAAATTCATTTTCAGTATTGCACTTTTACAAACATTTAATAGTGAACCATTTTTAAATACAATATTTTAAACTTTTTGACTAAATGGGGACATCAAAAAATTTAAAATGAAACATCCCAAGATTCCACGGTACACTTTCCTTTGAATAATACAGTAGCGTGTGTTGTACGCAACTTCGAGTTCTAACACACACCACAACCAATCAAACTAGCCGTTATGAATAGTAATACCTACTTTTTGAAATTATATATATTTTATATTTCAAAATGGACTTCATTTTTGGATTTGGAGTATTTAATTTAGCCTAAGGTGAAATTTTGGTACTTTTCGGATAACATTAATATTTTGATGAATAGTGAAAATTACTAAATTTTAATTAAAAACAACTTTTTTAATCAAAATAATTAATGGTGATAAATTATTAATTTGAGAGGTTTGAAAGTATATTTAGAATATATTTTTATCATTTAATACAATTTTGTTCATTGGACATACTTTTAAAATTAAACCGGACATAAACAAGTGTCAATCTTTTGATAGTTATTCTATCTTAAAAACACGCTTTTTGTTTTAACAACGGGAATTAATTTTAAAACAATTTCTGCCACTTCTATGTTTTAAATTTGGAAAAATGGATTCAATATTTGGAATAATAATGTTCAAATTATATAAATAGGTAACATTTATTTTTAGACATTTTGAATAATTACTGCGGTAAATATTTTATTTACCATGGTTAAGGGTAAATCCGGTAAATAAGGGTTAAAAAATAGTATTATAATAACACAAAATTACCCTAAAATGTGTCATAACTTTATTGGTTGATACATGTTCTAAAATAGGCATCTTTGGGTCGATTTTGGGACCCCATGGAGCCACTTGTAGGTGATAGGGACACTTTATTTTAATTAAGTTAAAATGAATACAAAAATGACACAAGCACATGTCTTTTAGAAAAACAATTTTTAAATAACGTTATATATGTTGTAATTTAGACAATAAATATTCATTAGAAAGATAAAACGATTTACTAAATAATGATATTTTATTTATAATTTTTAGACTTTAAATAATTTAATTTATTTATGACATAATGATGAAGCAGTAATTACCATAATTGTGAAAAATTAAAATAATTGATATTATAAATTCCCAAATAAATATAATTTGAGACTTTTAATGAATTACAATAATTTTATAGGTTAATATGACATGTTATGATTGATTCAATTTTATTTTTTAGAAGTAATCATTCTGTTATGAGTTTTACAAAAATCAATTATTGAATAGTGTCAAAATTGACATAAAAGAGTTTTTAAACAAATATTATATTATTACTTGATATTAAATACCTAAAAATCGATGTTTCGGCCAAGAGAGTTATATCATGATAGGATAATCATTAATGGACCACTTGGGGGTCTCTTGGATGTATTTAGTAATTTTATTAACTATATATTATAAAAATACAAAGAGACATTGTAAAAGTGAAACTAATTAACTTAGAGTTAATACTTAAAGATAAGGTTAATTTAATGACCCAAACCTGTCTAAATTCTATTGGTTGAGTGGTTTTCGACCTATCCCCACCTTAAAATTTAAAAAATAAACTTTTTATCCATTAGAAACCGAATATGAATTTATTAAAAATTAATATTTCTAGCTTTTCCAAAGGTGTCCCTCACCCCTCTTATAAAAGGGAACTCCTCCTTCTCATTTCTTCACACCGTCAAACCTTTTGGTTCAGAAAAACAATGCCCCAATACTCTCCCAACTTCAGTAACTACAACCTAGAGGACGCAGTTTGATCAGAAAGCCAACCTAATGAGCCCTTTTGATCAAATCAAAAGGAAGAACCCGAAGAAGATGTAATGTTTTCACAACCCCTTTTCAAGTTCCTTTCTTCTTCCACTTCTTCTTTCTTTGTTATTAACATTATAAAATAATAACTCCAGTATCTTATATATACTGTGATGTTATTATAAATATGGTACAACCATATTCAGTATTCTATCCACCCTTTGAATAACATGTCACCATACATGCGTACGTACGGCTTACCGTCTCCATGTCGTGGTGTAATTGTTATTCAATATATTATTATTTGGATGGGTATAATAATGATGTGTAACTCATTTAAATAATAAATATAACATGTTAATGATTCTGTATATATGTTATACCATCCATTTATATATTATTTTAATATCAAAAGAATGATATTTTCGCTCGTGCGTACGTACGGACTACCGTCTCCATGAACGCGATGAGATTCTTTCTCCATCGTATCCATTCAAGTATAATTATCATTTGATTATTTAAAAATGATTTTTAAGGACTTGATATCATTCTGGATATGAATAAGATACAACTTATCCATAAAAAACACGGCTTATGTATCAAAACATATAAAAAACGAGTAAGTTAACACCCAAAGCGGCGATAATTCTAAGATATTATTAACAAATCGATGTTAAAAGATCATATATGATATCATATTAATATATATGATTCTTGTATAATTTAATAACAATTATTTCACCATTATACAGGAGGTTAACCTACCCAACCAAGGAAAAGTACAAGGTAAGGGTTATTTCACAATCTCTTCATTATCTGAGGTTGTTTATACGTAATAATCTACTGGGATCTCTTTATCATCGACATCCATGTTCCTTAAAAATGTATTTAAAAACATTTTTACTATTTACTAGACAAAGGGTTAAAGTCATTTATACCCTTATGTGTTTTGAAAGGAATCTTTCCGTCGTTTTCCAAACAAGGCACTTTTAACCTTTTCGACAAATTTAAGGTAAGAATGTTTTTTTAACTTATACGGAGGGTGCGGCTATTTACCACCATTATAATATCGTCAAAGATTCCCTTACAAGAATAGAAGGATATTTTCAATGTAAATGTTTTATTTTATAATTATGTGACTTTTAAATGATTTCAAAATTAATATTTTATGAATTTATGAAAGGTACTCTTTATCAAAATCAGAATTTTAAATGTTTTAAAGATTTATCTTTCTAAATATTTTTAATTAATGTCCATGTATTCAAAATGGGTTTTAAGGATTTATTTATATGAAAATTAATGTTTTTAAAATGTTAATTCCTTTCAAAAAGTTTCAAAGTGGTATGGGACACTTTGATTCAAAAATCACTTTTAAATTACTTCCCTTATAAATGTGTGACTTTTAAATGATTTAAAAAAAAGAGATATTTCTCTCAAATAGTTTTGATTTCATCTATGTCCACATCCATTGATGGATTTTATGATTATTTTAAGTTGATACAAAACTTATATATTGTATTGATGGTTTTGTGATATGTTTGACAATGGATGTGTTATTTTTATACCATTCATGGTTTATGGAGAAAGTATTGACATTTCGTATTCTAGTTTTAATACGAATGATTATGTTATGTTTAGACCTTTTCATATGGGAATGCATTGGACTTAATATGTGATGGGTGGATCCCGCTATTGCTCCTCGATGCATCGGTAAGTTTCATGAGACAAACTAGTGTCTTGGCACAAGGCCTTGAAAAAATCTTATTTGTAGTATTCGCACGAGGCCTTGGCTATGTGGTTATGATAGTCTGGCATTATGCATTCCATCATTATGAAAGTGGTTATTGATATTACATGTGATTATTCGATTATTAGAATATCCATTGAAGAAGTAAATGGCATCATTTCATTTTACTTTTGCCATATTATGTTGAAGTTCAAGTTTAAAAGGCTTTTGTTTTAGTTATGCATTGCCTTAAATGTTTATTCTTATTTATGAAAGTTTCCGCTATATTGTTATCCTTACTGGGCATTTGATCTCACCCCTTTTATATGTTTTATTTTTCCCAGGAAGTGAAGAAGTAAATTATGAATGACCTGCAGGGATATTATGTGGGGATATGAGTATAGAATATGGAGACAATATGTTGTTGTAGTAGTTTTTCACATTATGATGTAATGTAAGACTTATGAATATATCTAGTGTTTCCAAGGCTAATAAACCATTCGGTATTTCGAGATTTGATCTTTCTTGTTATCATGCCAATGTTATGTAATAATGCACCGACTATGGGTAACTAGGGTCGGGGCGTTACAGTTGGTATTAGGGGAAGTTTAGTACAAACCTTGGAATAAAGATTTAGATAAACTCTGATTAGAGTACATAGATTTAAGATGGACTTTGAGGATTAGTATAGAATAACTTCCTAGAATTTTGGTATTGTAGAGATTTTGTGAGTTTTCTGAGCAATTCATCCTTGTTTGGATACAAGCAGGTAGAGGCGGCTCTGGCACAGATGTACCTAGGGGTAAAACCCGAAAACACCGCTTTGAGCTAGACTCGAACGTGAACTGGTGCACGACAACGTGCCTTGCTGCACTCTTGGTTACGACACTCCCGAGGGATATGTTTAGGATAATTCTCATTTTCTTTATAAACCATTATGAATGGTTTATGTGGATTTTCTTCCTCAAAGGATAAATTTTTAAGATTATGGATTATATCCATAAACTATTTAATTTATGTTATGTGTCTTATAAGTTTGGGATTAGGTATTTTTATTCATAAACTAATCTAGCGTATTCCATTGTTTAGAAATGGCGCCCAGTAGAAGGAATGAGAACTCCAACAATGCACATGATCCAAAGAGAAAGAAGGATTATATCTTTCATGGACTTAAGCCAGAATTTATAAGAGAAATAGTCTCCCATGTATTATCGTCATATGATGAAATAATATCATGTGTTGATAAGATAAGAAAATATTTTACTGAGTCCTATGGCTTTGAAGGGAAGCAAGAGAAGAAAAGGATGGAAGAGAGAACGATGGATAAAGGGAAGAGGGAAAATAAGAATTTTCCCATATGTGATAACTGTGGGAAGAATCACCCTGGAACTTGTCTGAAAGGAATGGGATTTTGATATAAGTGTGGAGGAAAAGGGCACAAAGTACTTGACTGCAAGGGTAAGAAAATGGTTTCAAATGTACAATGCTTCATTTTCAAGGAGTTTGGACACTACGCGAACCTATGTCCCAGTCATCAGATTATGCCGCAAATGATGCTATTGGATAATAATCAAGTTATGATACTACCACAGATGAAGAGGAATGATTAGAGTTCTTATGTTGATTATGTCATTTTAGAGTTGTATCAACAATGTACTTGTTATAATAATTATGGAGTATATAAGGATTGTACTGCAATACTATTTCATTAAGGACTTGAGATTGTGTGGAACAAAGAAAAGTGACTCTATAGCAGGTTAAATTTTTGGAAAATATATGGTTGAGAGAAAGATAAACCATAATATGGTTCTGATACTGAGGTAGTGATTTTAGAATAATACATGATTGATTTGGATAAATTATATTGGATATTCTTGACTAACTTGAAGCTGATTAATGATTTGTATATTCCATCATTATTGGGGTTTAAAATTTTTTTGGATTGATGAAGTATATCCAGAATTCTATATGGAATAAGGGAGCATGAATATAATCAATAAGTATTATGGTAATTTAGGATGTTTCGGTGTTTTAAAAGAATACATGATGAAGGTATTCATATGCTATTACGTGGTGAAAAGGATCTACATTAAGTTTACCTTCCCTATAAATATTGGACTGTGAGTTTGGATAGAAGTATTTTGGATAAATTCTAGTTTGAGAATAATTTTAGATTGCCATAAAAGGACAACCCAGAGGTCGGGTGGCAACCCGTCGCGACCGGCAAGGCCGCGAGACCTGAACCCGCAACCGAAGGGCGACAAGGGTGTATCACCTACCACTGGACCACGAGATGTCCTGGATTAAATAATGTAGTTTTTTAAAAGATCTGGTAGATGAATTATAAATTAGTTTATTTTGGAACCCTGTACGAATAGTATAAATAGAATTTTATTTACGAGTGAAAGATGAGTTTGTGGTAGAAGTTTATTAATGGATAAAACTCTAATTATAAAGTAAGTATATATCTTTATGATCTTAGCCAATCTCATAAATAAATTCCTCAACATTAAGAAAAGGAACTTAGAACTAAAATGTTGTCCTAGATGGTACCTTAAATCATCACTAATTTATGGCTTTGGGATTGTTGGCCTTTTCATAGCCATGTTCTCTACCACTCTCCATCAGATAATTGATGGTTATATTTCTCTTCCATATCCATATTTTTCTACATGGAACCCTTGTATGTGTTATTTTTGGTAATATTCATACTTTCCACTATTGATTTTAAATTGAGGCCTCATTAATTCATTTTTGGATGTGGGATTTCAACTAAGATATTTTGAAACGTCAAAAATGTGTTATCCTAATACATTATGTTTTGTTGAATCGATGGTATTTTAAATCATCATAGATTGATGAATTTAAGGACCTCAATTTTAAACATGTTTGTGATTGATGACCTCAATCACTACCTATAAATATTTACGTTTTCCTCTAATTATATGTCTCTAATTGCCACAAATGTTCTTCTAATCGAGATCATAATTTGGTGGTGACTCTTTCATTTCTCTTTTCCTCATATTAAGATTATATTTTAGTAACCCAATTTCCGATGTGGGTTTTCCCACAAGATATTTTTTATTTTCAACCTTTTATTTTTGAAGAAAAATTTCAAATTGCGAGGACACAATTTATTGAAGGAGGGGAGAATGTAACACCCCAAGATTTCATAGTGTGTTATTTCTTCAAAATAATACAGTAACTTGCACTACATGCAACACTGAGTTCAAGCACAGCATGACTTACCAAACAAGCCATTCAAAAGAGGTTATGAATAGTATTAACTAAATTCTATACTTTATATAATCCTTATAATTTTACAATCCATATTATGAGTTTCTTAGACAGAATGTAAGAACAAATTCATTTTCAGTATAGCACTTTTCCCAAATTTTAAAAGTGAACCCTTTTTAAATACTATATTTTAAACTTTTTGACTAAATGGGGACATCAAAAAATTTAAAATGAAACATCCCAAGCTTCCACGGTATGCTTTCCTTTGAATAATACAGTAGTGTGTGTTGTACGCAACTTCGAGTTCTAACACACACCACAACCAATCAAACTAGCTATTATGAATAGTAATACCTATTTTTTGAAATTATATATACTTTATACTTCAAAATGGACTTCATTTTTGGATTTGGAGTATTGAATTTAGCCTAAGGTGAAATTTTTGTACTTTTCAGATAACTTTAATATTTTGATTAATAGTGAAAATTACTAAATTTTAATTAAAAACATCTTTTTTAATCCAAATAATTAATGGTGATAAATTATTAATTTGAGAGGTTTTAAAGTATATTTAGAATATATTTTTACCATTTAATACAATTTTGGTCATTGGACATACTTTTACAATTAAACTGGACATAAACAAGTGTCAATCTTTTGATAGTTATTATCTATTAAAAACACGCTTTTTGTTTTAACAACGGGAATTCATTTTAAATTAATTTCTGCCACTTCTGTGTTTTGAATTTGGAAAAATGGATTCCATATTTGGAATCAGTATGTTCAAATTATTTAAATAGGTAACATTTATTTTTAGCCATTTTGAATAATTACTGCGGTAAATATTTTATTTACCATGGTTAAGGGTAAATCCTGTAAATAATTGTTAAAAAATAATATTATAATAATAATAAATTACCCTAAAACGTGTCATAACCTTATTGGTTGATACATGTTCAACCATAGGAATATTTGGGTCGATTTTGGAACCTCATGGAGCCACTTGTAGGTGATTGGGACACTTTATTTTAATTAAGTTAAAATGAATACAAAAATGACACAAGCATATATCTTTTTGAAAAACAATTTTTACATAGGGTTATATATTTTTTATATTCGACTATAAATATTAATTAGAAAGATAAAAATATTTAATACATAATGATATTTTATTTATAATTTTTAGATTTTAAATAATTTAATATATTTATGACACAATGATGATGTAGTAATTACCATAATTGTAAAAAATTAAAATAATTGATATTATAAATTCCCAAATAAATATAATTTGAGAATTTTAATGAATTAAAATAATTTTATAGGTTAATATGACATGTTAGGATTGATTCAATTAACTTTTTTCGAAGTAATCATTCCGTTATGATTTTTACAAAATCAATTATTGAATAGTGTCAAAATTGACATAAAAGAGTTTTTAAAACAAATATTATATTATTAATTGATATTAAATTCCTAAAAATATAAGGTTCATCCAAGAGACTTATATCATTATTAGATCATCATTAATGGACCACTTGGGGTCGCATGGATGTATTTAGTAAGTTTATTAACTATATATTATAAAAATACAAAGAGGCATTGTAAAAGTGAAACTAATTAACTTAGAGTTAATACTTAAAGATAAGGTTAATATAATGACCCAAACCTGTCTAAATTCTATTGGTTGAGTGGTTTTCGACCTATCCCCACCTTAAAATTTAAATAATTAACTTTGGAGCCATTAGAAACCGAATATATATTTATTATAAATTAATATTTCTAGCTTTTCCAAAGGTTCCCCTCACCCCTCTTATAAAATGGAACTCCTTCTTATCATTTATTCACACCTTCAAAGCCTTTTGGTTCGGCCAAAATCTGCCCCAATACTCTCCCAACTTCCCTCACTACAACCTAGAGGCCTTAGTTTGATCATAAAGCCAACCTATGGAGCCCTTTTGATCAAATATAAAGGAAGAACCCGAAGAAAAGGTAATGTTTTCACCACCCCTTTTCAAGTTCCTTTCTTCTTCCACTTCTTCTTTATTTTTTATTACCATTCTAAAATAATAACTACAGTATCTTATATATACTGTGATGTTATTATAAATATGGTACAACCATATTCAGTATTCTATCCACCCTTTGAATAACATGTCACTATACGTGCGTACGTACGGCTTACCGTCTCCACATTATGGTGTAATTGTTATTCAATATATTATTATTTGGATGGGTATAATAATGATGTGTAACTCATGTAAATAATAAATATAACATGTTAATGATTTTGTATATATGATATACCATCCATTTATATATTATTTTAATATCCAAATAATGATATTGTCGCTCGTGCGTACGTACGGACTACCGTCTCCACGAACGCGATGAGATTCATTCTCCATCTTATGCATTCAAGTATAATTATCATTTGATGATTTAAAAATGATGTTTAAGGACATGATATCATTCTAGATATGAATAAGATACAACCTATCCATAACAAAAACGCCTTATGTAACAAAACTTATAAAAGAAAACGAGTAAGTTAACACCCGAAACAACGATAATTCTAAGATATTATTAACAAATCAAAGTTAAAAGATCATATATGATATCATATTAATATATATGATTCTTGTATAATTTAATAACAATTATTTGACAATTATACAGGAGGATAACCTACCCAACCAAGCAAAAGTACAAGGTAAGGGTTATTTCACAATCTCTTCATTATCTGAGGTTGTTTATACGTAATAATCTACTGGGATCTCTTAATCATCGACATCCATGTTCCTTAAAAATATATTTAAAAACATTTTTAATATTTACTAGACAAAGGGTTAAAGTCATTTATACCCTTATGTGTTTTGAAAGGAATATTTCTGCCGTTTTCCAAACAAGGCACTTTTACCCTTTTCGTCAAATTTAAGGTAAGAATGTTTTTTTAACTTATACGGCGGGTGCGGCTATTTACCACCATTATAAAATCATCAAAGCATCCCTTACAATCTTAGAATGATATTTTCAAATTAAATGTTTTTAATTAATGTCTATTTATTCAAAATGGGTTTTAAGGATTTATTTATATGGACATGAATGTTTTTAAAATGTTAATTCCTTTCAAAAAGTTTCAAAGTGGGATGGAACACTTTGATTCAAAAATCACTATTAAATTACTTCCTTTATAAATGTGTGACTTTTAAATGATTTAAAAAAAAGAGATATTTTTCTCAAATAGTTTTGATTTCATCTATGTCAAAATCCTTTGAAGGATTTTATGATTATTTAAAGTTGATACAAAACTTCTATATTGTATTGAAGGTTTTGTGATATGTTTGACTATGGATGTGTTATTTTTATACCATTCATGGTTTATGGAGAATGTATTGACATTTTGTATGCTAGTTTTAATACGAATGTTTATGTTATGTTTAGACCTTTTCATATGGGAATGCATTGGACTTAATATGTGAAGGGCGGAGCCCACTATATCTCCTCGGTGCATCGGTAGGTCTCATGAGACAAAATAGTGTCTTGGCACAAGGCTTTGACAAAATCGTATTTGTAGTCTTGGCACGAGGCCTTGGCTATGTGGTTATGATAGTCTGGCATTATGCATTCCATCATTATGAAATTAGTTATTGATATTACATGTGATTATTCGATTAGTAGAATATCCAGGTGAATAAGTAAATGGAATCATTTCCTTTTACTTTTTCCATACTATGTTGAAGTTCAAGTTTAAAATGATTTTGTTTTAGTTATACATTGCCTTAAATGTTTATTATTATTTATGAAAGTTTCTACTGTATTGTTATCCTTACTGGGCATTTGACCTCACCCCATTTCTATGTTTTATTTTTACCTGGAAGTGAAGAATTAAATTATGAATGACCTGCAGGGATATTATGTGGGGATATGAGTGTAGAATATGGAGACAATATGTTGTAGTAGTAGTTTTTCACTTTATGATGTAATGTAAGACTTATGAATATATCTAGTGTTTCCAAGGCTACTAAACCAATCGGTCTTTCGAGATTTGATCTTTCTTGTGATCATGCCAATGTTATGTAATAATGCACCGACTCTGGGTAACTAGGGTCGGGGTGTTACATTGATAGTCTCTATTTTTTACTATAAAATAAGAATTGGATAATGTACTTATGATGGTGCCAATATTATATGAAATGAAGAGATGGTTCGTGAATAATTTATGGTGATTTCTCACTCTTATGATTCATTCCTTTTTAAATAATAATGTATTATTCCATTGATGATGTATAAGATCCATGATAGATTGTATATGAACATCTAATGCTCTATTCATGATATCAAACCCTAATTATTATGATATGATTCTATATAACCATCGATTGATATCTCCCATGTTTACTTTTACCCATCATATTAGATCCCTATTTTTTTATTTCATTTAACATGGTTAGGAAGAAGGATTTTATGTAGGGTATATATCTGAATAGTAATAAATTGGTTTATCAATGTGGGAGATATAGAAAATCATTACTGAAGTAAATCGATTCACTATATAGTATCAAATTATACTAAACCATTATGGTCATTATTAATGTCTTTGTGAGTTTTATTGAATATGCATGTAAAATATGTATTAATTATGTATGATAATACTTTGTTTATATATATGGTATCAATGAATAGAATATATAATCATTGGATATTTGGGTTATATGAATTAAATTAAAATTCCTTGGATACGTATATGTGTATGATAATATCATATGTATTTTTAAGAATATTATTTTGTTATTTTCATAGAAATATAACCATGTATTGATAGGTCAAGTTGACATTAATTTTTATTGATGAATCATGCTGATTCAATGATAAAAAGTGTTTGTAGAGTGTGTCTCTGGCATCGATCTTCTACATTGTGAGTGTTACCTTAATGTGATTCTAGTTTTACACTATTGGGGTATACTCATTGAATAATTACCTCATTTTATTACTTATCATATATTATTTTAAATTATAATGATCATGAATTAAAAAGGTAAAAATATAGGATTTATAAAATCAAAAAATAATCCATTATTTAGAAATCCTATAATTAAATTTTCATTATTATAAATATTATTCCTCACACCATGTTTGTTACTGAATGGATGAACCTAGTATGAATTATGTTAATAATTAGTAGAAGTAAAATTTATTAATTTAATGTAACCAAATGATATAGTTACTAAATTGAAATCTATTGGGATTATGACTAATTAGCTATCATGATGTTCGATTAAAAATGAAAAATATAGAATGATTTTAAACATGTTGAATAACAGGAAGATGTAATTATATGAAAAGTTATGTGGTTATGATCAGAGGGAAAATGATTTTAAAATTTCATTAAGTCGTGAATGTGGGAAAGGGAACACAGAGGCATGTTTCAACAGAATAAGATTTTTTTCGATATTGAAATTAATGTCCTAGTGAAAATGATTTATAATTAATTCAATATCATATATGTGGAGAAAATTTCCCTTAACCAATTCAATACCATAACCCATGAGTTAATCCCTAGTCCTTGGATATACCTATTCTAACACATTTTTTGGGAAAAAGGATTAAATTTTATATGTATTGAGAATTATGTAGTATAAGTGATATCATAATAATAATCTGGTTATAATAATCTTGTAACACATAATGATTGTTCCACAAATGATTTTCAATCTAAATCTTAATCCATATGTTCAGTGGAAATGATATCCTAGAAAATATATTTAGTGTATAGTGATATTTTATAGAAAAAATCTATTTGAGGGAATGAGAACCCATATTTTTTTTCATGATGATGATGTAATAATGTTTATTTGAGATAAAAATAAGATTAATATAGATAATTTAAATTAGATTTTGTTAGTGACTTTGATATAGATTATTGATTTGATGATAATGTGATTTATGATAAAATTTATTCATATTTTAGATTTAAGGAATATATTGCATGGTTTGTGATTTTATTTAAGTAATAATGATAAAGCTATTTTTTGGAAGAATAAATATTTTCATTCTGTTTTTTGGTGGTTATGTTTATTTTGAGAATGTAATAACATTTTTCAGTAGAATATATGATAATGTCATTAATATTTTGGGAATGTGACATTGTGAGCAATGATATATTGTTTAGGGATAAGTGTTAATGTTGATCATGTAATATAAATATATATAAATATTTACTCATATATATATATATATACGTTACATTATATTAAATATTTGTGGGTGTTGAATTTGGTTAAATAAAAATCGTTGAAATGATATTGTAAAATGCTTATTGGAAGGTTTAAGATGAAATTTTGGTGATATTGTTGTTTTTAGACATTATTATATTATATTTACCCTTAATGGATATAGTATAGTCACCATAATAATTTTGACTAAAACTTGTGATATAAGGAATGACATATAATTATATTATATTTCTAATGGTCCATTAATTGTTAATTTTAGTTCTTTAGGAATGAGAAAAATCTTCTTTAAAATTTATTTTATAGAGTAATAGATGAGGGAGAAATTTATTGACATGTATCCAAAGTATTGAATTTTTATCATCATTTTTAATTAAGAAAAATATTTTTTTTCATTAATTATATTTCAAGATAGTAAATGAAACTTACATAATTAAGAAATGTATGTCAAAACAAAATGTTATCATTTTACCTTTGGTTCAAATTAATATATGGATTTTTAACCCGTATTTAATTTACTGTTTTGTGGTTGTTATCTTTCTCATGTGTTTGTTCTCTACCACTATCTATTTTTTCATGGGAATTATATTTCTCATTCATTAAATATTTCACTTCCCATTGTTGTTATATTTTTGATCCCAAGTTATATGTTCACCTTGAGACTTCTCTTTGCCTATTCCAAAGTGGATTTATTATAAAAAATTGTTACAAAATGAGAATTACAAACTTAAGTATTCCAATGTAAATCCCTTGATTATCGAGAAAAAATTTTAAATTTTCAAAATAAAATTGGTTAAACATTCATTTATGAATATGACTAAAAATATTAGAAAAATTTAAATAATTTAAAAAAATGTAAAACTATGTTGAATAATTATTAGAAAATTAATAATAAATTTTTTAAAATTTCATATTATGTTTCCTTAAAAATTATATTTATTAATTGTTTTCATAAAATACTAAATATTCATTTTTAAAATTTTATTGATAGTTTTTCATAAAAATAATCTTCCCTTTTTATATCAATGTGTAATAATATTTTAAAGTGTATTTAAAAAAACAAGGAAATAATAATTCTTTAATGAATAATGAAACATCAAATTTTTAATAAAAACAATCAATTTCTTTAATGAATATACAATGAATTTTTTTTATATGTGTTTGAATGAAAAATTAGTTCTATTATAATATTTTTAATCATATATAAGCCATTCAAATTATTTTTATGATGATTTTTTTAGTTGAATTTTTTTTTTCATAAGAAGACATTTTCATTGGAAAAAAATTCATCTTATCATGCATTATAATGATTTATTAAAATTAATTTCTACCACTAATAGGGATTAAAGTTGTTAAAATGAATTAAATATTTGGAATCAAACTAATTTATATTATTTAATAAATTCAGACAAATTTTTATTCATAATGAATATTTAAAACATTAAATTTTTTCACTATGGTAAAATCGTAAATATCGGTGTGATTAGTTAAAAAAGGGATGATGCCACCATGTCAATTATATAATTTACTGGGAGAATGTGCTTAGATATTTAACTTTTTATTCTGCATATTAAATTATTTGTGGGAAATGTTTCCTTACATGTGACCTAAATATTTATTTTATCAATGAATAATAAAAATTTTCAATTGATAACTTTTATAAATCCCTTTTGTCAAAACATAAGGAAAAAATCGTGTTGTAAATAATATTATAGGGTTATTTTTAGTATATTTTTTTTATTATAGTAATTTTTTTCAAATTTTTAGTAACTATATTATTAACATAAATTCATAAGCACCATTGACATTGTATTTCATCAATTAATTTATATATGAAATAATGGATCTAAAATTTAAAAAAATTAATATAATTTGAGTGTGTAATAGTGTTATGAGAATTTTATAGATGATTATGTGAAATTAAAAATTCTATACTAGTATATATTTTAATTTCTACTTCGTATTGGTGACATTAATGTCAGAATATTTTAAAATTGTTAAAATTGAAATTATTAATATTTAATGAATATAAAATTTTATTAAATTATTTGAAAACAATAAAAACATTAATGAGGATATTTTGAGTAATATGTGACCAAAAATTACATCCCATGTCCATTTTAGATGCAATTATCACCTTATATGTTAAATTATATACCTTTATGTGTGAAAAAAATAATAACGGTCAAGGATAAAATAGTTAACATTGGGGTAAAAACACAGAGATATATTTTATAATAACAGATAAATCAATACATTTATTATTTCTTAATTTAATTATAGAATATTAATATAATATATTGTAATATATAACAATTTTTATGAATTTTTCTAGAGAATAATCTTTTATAATTTTTTATTTCTTCAAAATGAAAAATTGACCCTCACCTCACTTAATAAAGGGAATGTTATATCCTAAATTATTCACATAGAAAAATCCGTTTGGTTCATAAAATCCCGTTCCAAATACATTAATTACATCAATTCCCACTTTATATATCGCATGCTTTAATTAGAGGGAATTCCTAGGATTTATATTGGTGTAAACTGATAGTGGTTATGTGGATAAGTGATATACTTTGTAATTGACCTTTTATTTAATAATTATTCTAGATCCACAAAATATTCTATAATCTTGTAGAAATAATAACATCAGGAAATATAAATATAAATATATTTTATTATGTATATGGATTGACCAATATTTCAATAGTGTGATATTTTTAAAAATGAGAATCATAGTTGATAGGGTATATGACACAAACACCAAGTTTAGAAGAAAATATAACACCCCAATAATTTGTTGTACATTTATTTTTGGAAAGTAAATTCAATCCATTTAAAAAGTTTCATTTTATGAATAAATATGTTTAACAAGAATTATATGAAACACGGAGTTTAGCATATATTTCATGCAACAATAATTTTAAATAAAACACGACATACTATTAAAATATTAATATTTAATATATTAGTTTTCTCCTATACAATAAATTGGATAGAAAGAATAGTAAAAAATGAATAATGAAAAAAATATATGTTAATTAAAATTTTTTTAAATCATTTTACAGGAAAATAAATGATTTCTAAAAAAATTCATTTTACTAAAGGACAGTATAATCATTATTTGGAAACATAATTTAAGTATAATTACTACCATAATTAAAATAATTATTGATAAAATTAAGAAAATATTTTTTTCATCATATCAATATAATATTTGCTCAAAATTGTATTATTTTTCTGACTAGATTCATTTTTTGTTAAATAGTGAAAATATTGAATATTAATTGAAACCCAACTTTAAATTAAATTTATTAATAATGATAAATAAATTTAGAATTTGTTTTTATTGAAAATATAGTTCAATTTTATATCAATTAATCCATTTTAGTTCATTTTTATAATTTTCATATTGAATTTGGATATGAAATCATTGTAATCTATTGAACATTTGTCTGCGAAAGCAAGATTTATCAACACATCTATGGGATTAATTTTAAATTTACATTTAATAGTTTTTGGGTTAAATTATCAAATATTGATTCCATATTTGGATTCATAATAATTTATATTCTCTAATAAATTCAGATTCATTTGTGATCAATTTGAAAAGTGAAAATTGTAAAAAAAATATTTTCCACAATTTTGGTAAAAATGGATGTTCAGTGGAATTAAAATAAATGTATAAGGGTCAAAGAGACCTAAAAACATGTAAAAATTTTATTTGAAATTAATATGTCCATAATTTTCTTATATAAGGAAAATATATGTCTATTTTAAAGAATATTTCATGTTAATTAATTTATCATTTTGGATTTTATTAAGATATCTCCATGTAATTTCATGTAGGGTTCCCTTTCACTATTTATAAATCGGTAATACCTCCCTTCACAAAATCTCACCTCATAATACCATTGAATGAACCATACCATTCTTAATTATATTCCCAAAATTATTAAATAAAATAAATATCATTTGGTCATTCTAAGTACCACCCCTTTATTCGTTATGTGGATATCCAAAATAGGGTTCTCTTGAAGAATGTTTTTATATAAACCAAGATATATAATTTTGTTTTTTATTTTTTAAAATTAATATATATTTTAACACACCGAGATTAAATAAACCAGTATCTACCATTAACCTAACTGTTATTATGTTTATGTAATAACTATTAAACATAACCACTTCCATCAAATGGGTTAAGAAATCATTATTCACGACCATGGTAGACTACCACCTAAAGAACCGATGTCATTCATTTTTCTGTTACCCCATCTCATTATCAGATAAAAATATGTATTTAACAAATTTATTATATATTTATTTTATTATTAGACATTAATTATTTTATTATCACATGTTCCTTTTTATGTTCAACACCATTTAATAAATGATACCATGGCTCATGTGAATAGAAGAGTGTCGCTTCATGATGGGATGAAATAATTTTTATTTAATAATTACATAGAATGAGTTAATGATAAATTTATTGAATGTTTATATTGTATGTGAGAACATATTTATGCCTAATATTAACTATATCAGCCACATCTTTACCATTTCACTCATAAAACTATGGAATCTCGTTGCTCAAGCCTACATATATTCAACCATCTCAACAAAGCAATGTGAAAAATTTTCAATCATAAAAATTCATAAATTGTAATAACAAGTTTTTTATAGATTAAATATGATACTTGTAACATTAATATAATTCTAGGTATTATGTATAATATTATATTCAAATTAACTAGAACATTCATGAAAAAATGCCCTTAAAATTAAGGCAATTAACATGTGAAATAATGAAAATAATGAAATATTAATAGATGGGTGGAAAAATATAATAATTATATAAGATATTGAATCATAAATATGAATACGATTCTGGTATAAATTAATAACATTTTTAAAATAATTATAAAGGATTATAATGAATGTTCAACTAAAGGAAAATGTGTGGTAAATGATTTCCTCTCAATTTGAATTCCAATGAGTCTTATTTGTTATTTGTGAACCAATTCACTTTTATGTAGCCTAAATACATCCCATTCTTCATTTAATATCATGAATAATTAATTAATTATGGTATTTTAGTTTTTTATTTCCATTATTTTATCAATAGTTATTTTACTTAAAATTTACCATGGTGTAAAAGTTATTGTTCAATATCGCTTTATTTTGTGAATATCATCTTTATATTGAAATAGTCACTTTCTTGTGATCATTTATCAGTTTCACTATATTTTTTATAAATATTGATAATATTATATGATTGATATAAATATTATACAAACCACATAAATTTTTTTCATATAGTCTTTACATTGAATGTTTTTTGATTAAATGGGGAAATGATGATAAATATATATCATTTTATCAATAAAGATATTTAATAACAATGAATATTGATTTTTTAATTAAATTGATTATTTTATTTATGAGAAATTCATTGAACCTATAGTGATGGGTTGGGAATAAAATTATATAGATAATTAATTAATCAGAAGGTCTGATGAGACAAATCATCTTTTTCCAAATTAAATGGAGTTTTACCTATAGTTTAAACCATATTGTGAAAGGTATTGATGGAAGTGGTATCATCTTCCCTATTCATGATGTCCAATAATTAATTATTTCCTTTTATATGATTTAATTTATAATAATCCATTATATATTCATATTGATATTTTTTACTTGATGCATTTAAGTCACTGTTAAATGATTACATGGAATGTTTTTCTAGTTATTTTCTTTACTATATTAATTATGACCATGTAGTTGTTTATTTAAAATACGTGTTCAATTTTTCTTCATTCCATATATATTACTCCTTATCCAGTAATTCAAATGGAGTGTCTATTCATTCATTTATGTTTCTATATTTATTATTTCGTATATAGATTTTAAAATGGAATGTGTGTGTAGTTAATTACATTTCAATGATGATAATTCTTATTGATTAGTGACAGCCTCTATAACACATAAACCATACTGATAATTTTATTTCACTATATTTTTATTCATTCTACAAAATTATATGATTTTTAATATGATTTATGTGGACAGATTTGCTTGATTAAATAGTGTTATTCCAGAAATAAATATTTTGTAGTTTGTGTATTAAAATGAAATATTTGATAGATGGATGTATCTAGTTTCTCAAAACAAAACATCTATTTGGTTTTTTCATAAGAGGTTCTTGGAATTTTTTCAAATTATATTAAGTAGAAACTGGCTCTAGGCTACTGGGTTCCTGGTTTTTGCAATTTTTATTAGAGTACCATTAGTGGGAACCATTGTGCAACATCCCGACCTAGGTGCTACACACTAGTGCCAAGAACTAGTCAGTCAAATGTCCTCAAGCATGCCTCCTCACATGCCATAGATTTTGACTATTAGTGATGGTCATTTATCAATCAGGATGAGTCTATACCCTATTTTTAGTATAAAACACAACTGTTAAAAAATTAACAATATAATTTATATATATCTATAACCATAACAATTCCAATATCGCATGATGACCAAAACTGGAGAAAAAATTTCAAACAAAAAATGAAAAATCTCTTTTTAATTTGTGTTCCATGTGTCATTATAAAATATCAAAAAGAAAAGACAGTGATTATTACCTATATGATCCTGAAAAAAATTTGGTTCCCTCATCCATGCTCCATCTAGACTCATACACCTAACATTAGGCCTTTTTCCATATCTCATACTACAACCATTAGATCATTTTTGGTACTGATCACATAACCCATGTTTGGTTTGAGTAAAATTGAGAAGGAGACGAAAAATGGCATCTAAAAAATATATATTTAAAAAATAGAGTGTGTATTTTTATAAATGGTTAATCAAAATGCATAAATGAATAGTTATCACAATATCAATTATTCATTATTTAACCACATAAACCACCATGTTCCCATGGACACCCCTATTCCAATACTGTCTTTGTCCCATGCCAATGTCTGAACAATCCCCAAGGAGTATCATCTATCATAAAGTCATAGTTTTCATCCATTAATTCAAAATTTAATTCTAATGTTACAATTATTTATGTCACACTTGAATTCTCATGTCACCATTTTACATCGCACAATAGTATTTCTATGTTCCCATTCAATAATTCACACATGAACGCCCACATTTCATTTCAAAATTTACACACTAGAGTTTCCCTCTTCCAATTATATATTTCAAAAATAAGTAATCGTGTTACCATTTATAAAATCAAAATATAATACTCATGTTATTATTCATAGAAATGTAATTAATTTATAAATTAATTATCCCAAATAATTAAATTAATAATTACACAATTAATTAAATAGAAAAATTCTATTATTTAATTCAATTATAATCTAATATAATCAATATCATTAAATAACTCAAAAATTCATCAATCACATTAATTCATCTAGTTAGTCCACAAATTAAGTAATTTCCTTAATTTAGAAACTAATTAAACAATTATTTTCTCACTAAAATTACTCTAATTATGAAAAAAATTAACTAATCACATCAATAACATTTATTAAAAATTGATTTAGTTACTCCCATTAATTCCAATAGTTAGTTCAACAATTATCTAAGTACATCAATTTTATTACTAATTAAAAAGTTATTTTATCTCTTAAATCCTCTTAATTTATTCCACAATTAATTAATTCAATCAATCCCATATATTAATTAATCAAATAATTAATCAAAATATACAAACTCAAAATCCTATAATTAATTCCACAATTAATTACGTCATTTACCATCAGAATACATCATCATTCAGTCCATAATGTATTATCCCTATTCTAAAATGTAAATTTAAAATAATTAATTTTTCAAATCAATATCTCAAATAAATAAACCTTATATATCACAAATAATTCCACAATTATTTATATCAATCTGTAATTCCCAAAATCAACAATTCCACATATGCTAAAGTAATTAATTCAAATAATTACCTAACTTAATAAAAAATTCTGAAATTATACTATCATTTCTACAATTACATACATGTCATGGAAAAAAGGAGATGTGATTTTAATTATAGTCTGCCTTCCTAGATTTATTGACGAGCGACCCCCCAATGGAAATCCACAAAATTTGAGCAGCACAACGACCTATAACATGATCTGAATAAAAAACCATAAATAAAGAATGAAAAACTTCAAGATCATTGAAATATAAATAAATATAAAAATCCTAGGTCATGATATAATCAAAACAGGAAGTGAAAATCGTTTCTAGAATCATAGAAAAATGTAAAAGTAATGGTAAACCAAGTTGGATGGCTTCCTCTTACCAGGAGGTGAGGATATCTTTGATTTGGGGGCTGAATCACCATGAATGAAGGTTGAGAGGGATTTTAATTAATATAGGGGGGCTCTAAAATACTATAATAACCTCATGGGTAAAATTATGATTAATTTGGGTGAGTTTTTTGTATCTATGTAATCTTAAAACTAAATTTTCAGTGACATAAACATTCACACATGGTTTTTTGAAAAGGGGTGCAGGGATTCCATTAATTTTGTTACTATATCAGGTGATTCCATTATATGGGGACATGGTTACTCATATGAGGCTATATTGATTGACCAACTATTCACAAAACCTAAAAGTCCCCCTATCTTGAGTTGCACGATTTTCTGTGGTGGGTGGACAACTTGGGAAAACCGTGTGCCAACTGTGCACTTCCCATCTCCCTTCCAATTTTCTCAAATTTCACCAAACAGCTATTCAAGTTAAATCCCATCCATGAAAAACTCAGGCCAAATAAAGATTGCAAAATCAAAGGTTTTTTACCTATATTTTAATCAAATTTATGAAATGTTTTTATGATAGAGTTCTCATATTTCAAATATGGGATTTAAATTTTTTTAAAATTATTTGATTAATAAATAATTTAATTATATCACAAATTTATTCACAAGGATATTATCTCTAGATAAATTTTATTCATAAATTATTCATAAAATGGATCGTGATTTTTGTTATTTATCATTCCATATTGGTTATTCATATCCAATGATTAAAATGGAATGTATGTTTAGTTATTTAACTTTAAATATATATATTTATATATCTTCTTACGTAAATGGAATTGTAGTTCACTTATTTACACATTTAAATTGATTATGACTTATCCAGTTATTTGAATTGTATGAGGGCTCATTTATTTACCATTCAATGTTTAGTGACCTTATTAAATATGTTTTATTCTGTTATATATAACAATAACTTATAAGTTCGGATCGCCTTTATTTTTTCCCTTTCTATAGGATTTAATGTGGTTAATTATTTTTTATAAGAAAGGATATTAATGATGGAATGATATTATTATAAAAAAATATATGTTATAGTTTTTTTACTCTAATAAATTGGATGGCTCTTGTATTTTTCTACTTTACGAATAAAAATAAATAGTTCATTCATTCAATCTGTGATTTCGGTTATCTTATTCCAATTAAATAATGAAAAAATTTTACTAGGAAACTCTGGTAGGAATTATTACATTATTCATCTCTTTTTTTCATCAAAGGGAAAAAGTCATTTGATCTTGTGTTTGTGGACTACCAACTCATGAAGTAATGTATTTTGATTTCAAAAAATTCCTTTTAATGATAGAAATAATGATTTATTTAATGTATCTATATGAAAATTATGACATAATTAAACATTTTTGTTGATAATATCATATCAAATTTGTTACCTTCCAAACTATTAGAATGTGATAATGTCACTTTTGCTTACTTTTTGACTACCACGTCCCGGAATAAATGTAAATTAATTTTGATTTAGTCCTTAAATAAATTGTAATAATGATATTTTTAATGAATATTTATGATATCTATTATTTAATAATTATTTTTCAAAGTTGTTTTAATATTTACCTTTATAACATTCCACCCATCAAAAAGTGAAAACAGTGTTCATGCATATATATGAATTACCATCTCTACGAATTTTGTAATTAATTTATATATATGTATCCATTATTGATAGAGAGAGATATATGTATATATAATGAATTTGAATGATATTTTATGTTGTTATAAAAATTATTTATAATGTAAAATATAATCAACATATGGAGACTACAACTACTAAACCAAAAATATCAGGAAATATGGAATAATTAAGAGTTGGAATTAATAATTTTAATAAAGAGTTATTAATATATATAAATGGAAATATTATAATTAAAAATATATATTAAATTATTTTTAAATATATTATTATGGTGTATAATTATAATAAGTTTAGATATATTATATAGGAGGATAGAGTACATTTTATGCATGTGTAACTTGAGGTGTGAGATGTTTGACTAAAGGTTATTTCTTTGAGATACATGTTATATCTACAACATTCATCACTAATGTGGTGTATATAATACTCCTAATTTTATTTTTTTATTATTAATTTTAATATTATTTGGATTTATTTATCCATCATAGTATATTTCATTTATGGAAATTATGAAACAAATGTTACCAAGTTTTTATGTTATTTATTTAACAATTTCAATGTTTATTGGGATCCTATTGAATTTGATTTAGAAGATGAAATTTATTTATCTTCGAAAAAAATATCATATTATTATTATAACACTAGTTATTTATAGACAATAGATTCTTGTATTACATTTTAGTCCCTTTAATAAATAAAGATACCAAAGAATATTTCATGTGTAATTGCCATTACTTCACTCTTTAGTCGAAAATCTTTTCACATCCCTCTCTATTTTTCTATGATTGTTTTTAAAGAATATTTTTAAAAATCCAAAATTAATTTTCAGTTAAATTTTTACACATGTTATAATTATTAAATAAAATTTTTAATTGGATTCATCTTTATATTTTTGTAGTGACGTAATTTTTACCTTTTGACCAAAAATGTTGATGGATTATTTATTTAAACGTATAGGTGATAAATAGAAGTTCACATCATTGTGACTACTAAGAAATTTGAATATTCCATCTAGGTTTACATTTTTATATTAAATGAAAAAAATATTTACAAATTTTTTTGGGTTTTCAAATTTAAAAATATTAACATTGATTTGGAAGGTTTATTTTCATCTGGAATGATTAAAAGATATTTTTACGGAATTTATGTCAACCAAGGACAAAAACCATTGATGATGTTTATTTTTTATTAGGGATATATTAAAATGGTAAAATACTAATTAATTATATTTGAGTTTTATTAATATGATGATGAGATGTTTTTGAAACCATATTATTCTACGTAGTTTATTCTATGAGGGATTGAAGAAATGCTTACTATACCAATTATGTTTTCATGGGATATTAAATTGTAATTTGATTAATGGTATTATGGAACATATATTTATGGTTTTCTTTTTGTAAATGGTTCTTCTTGAATTATATAACCCTAAAATGAATTGCATATTTATTTATATTGAATGGGATAAAAATTGTAAATAAGTATATTTTCTTGATCAAATATGGGAAAAAAATTTATGTGCTTGATCTAATATGGGAGACAAGTCTATGTGCCTGATACACTATGAATATAGTTAAATTTTCTTAATTTAGTATTAGAAATATATAAGTATTCCTAATATGTTATGATATGGGAAACATTTTTTTACACGTAACATGTTATGATTTGACGTTCTTTATAGTTAAACGTGTCGTGCGAAATGGTATTGATAATTATTTTATTTCAACACTTATATGAAGTGAACCTATGGTTCGTGATTGGTTTATGATGATTTATCACTCATAAGATTCAATAGATTTAGAAGGATAATTTTTATAACATTACTAATTTTATGATCTATGATAGGTTTTGTATGAACATTGTATGTTATATTCATGGTAAACTACAATTATTTTTATCTAGGTATTTCGTATGATCATCAATTGATATCTCCCATGTGTACACATAATGAGAATATAAGATCATCCTTTATTATTTTTCATTTCCCCAAGATATAAAGAAATGTTTAATATATGTTTTTTCTATAAAGTGTTCTATATGGAACATAACTATGGGATATTCTTATGATCTTTCAGAAAGCAAGATGACTGTGTATCTATTATCTAATGGAAATAAACCATTATTTTCTTCAGGTGAGTACTTTTGATTTGTACTGAACATTAAAATAAAAAATTATAATATTTACCTATAATAAGGATGGTTTAATATATGGGTCCCCACTTTTCTATATATATTAATGGGTGAATAGATTATATGATATTAGAAAATATGTTGTCAAGTACAAAATGTCACATTTTTTTATTAAAATTGTGTTCTCTAAAGTGATTCTAATTGAATTCACAATATATTTTAAAATCTAAAAAACCACTAATATTAAATACTTATATCTACTCATGTTGACAAGGATGTATCATTAGAGAGGATCAAATAACTCATATGCACATTATACTTAATTGAAACAATTTGCACATCCCATAGTTGAAAATAATTAATATGCTCCAATTTCCACCCCTTTTCTTCTTCCACATTAAAATATCAAATGATTACCATAAATAAATCAACTAAACATATTGTGATCATAATTATGTCAAATATATAGAAAAATATTTCATGTATAACACTTTTATTTTTACATCATATAAATATAATGTATAGTACCATTGCCTTTGCATCTCAATATTATACTACTTCCTTAACACAATAATTCTTATGAATCATCAACGATAAAAATAGAATGAAAAAAATAACGGTTTTTCCCTATAAACTATGATAGAATATCATTACACTTATAGAATATAAATTATTATCCAAACATATAGAAAACATAAAACATATAAAAAAATTTATCTAAAATATATTGACACACAACCAATGACATGAGAACTACATATACATATCCTACATCATTGACTACACCTATATATGTTTTTTATAAAGTATTGCTGGTCGAAATCAAAATTCAAAACTATATTACCACCAATAATTATTTTTGTAATAAAAAATAAATATATTATTATGAAATTACTGAATAAAATGGAATTGCATCCATGGAAAATGATAATATAAGAATTACTAAGTATATTTATAATAATTCATTATTGTTTGGTTGAGATTAATAATCATTATATATATTCAAGAAGGCTATTTATTGTTCTTATTCTATATCACCTGAGTAATACCAATCTCCCACCTCAACTACCATTGAATGACTCAAATAACCCAAAATACATCTCTATTTAAATTTTCATAGAACTAAAATCTATTCATGAGTCATAATTTTTTTCCCATTATATGGTTATGATGTAAATTTTTTGAACCACTATCAGAGACCCATTATATCTTTTGAATGGAACTATGTCATAATTTGATAAAAACTGCTAAATCTGTCACTAATTACTACATAAATAAAACAATGTTGTGGCCCAATCTTAGGTTTAATGTGTTTAACATAGAACAATTTTATCTAATATTTCATATTAATAAAAAAATATATAATTAAATCCACTCAATTTCCCTATATATATCCCATTATATTGATGAAAATATAATTTATGTTCAATCGTATCATGATTTCACATAAATTTTAGGTGGTATCTACAAATTATGTGAGTTTTACAGCATTCATTGTATATGAGATGAAAAATCAAATCACATATTCAAAAATATTAAATCATTCCACTATATCCAAATCATATATTGTTGTAAAATTTAACAAATCTGTAAATCTTGTAACATATATCATCAATCACGTGTATTTTTTAAGAGTTGTATAAATTCTTGATATCATACCCTCATGACAATATCATGAAATAACCATAGAAAAAAATCACCTAGAATTAATTCTAATATTTATATCATGGTTTTATACATGGATCAGGCTTCTAACAATGTTATTGGGAATTAAATAGAGCTTAAACCTAGAGAAATTCACCAAACTATGTATTGTGTGTCCTAATGTAGAGGAATATTAATTTTTGGGAATCTATCAATTAATTTTACATAATATAGTACACTATCACAAAGATGGAATGGTGAATGTTCCAATTAGTACTTCATAAAAAGTTCTGATAGGGAAAACAAAAATCTAATACTTTTATTTTATATTTATGGATAAAAAAACATTATATCCCAAAATTATCATCATGGAAAATTAATGACACTATATTTGGTTTTAAAACAACCAAGAGTGGGACATTCTAAGGCATTCCCCCTTGGTTCTCAGTTGGAAAAATAATGTTAGCATGTCATTTAAAATCTCAACACATGGGATAAAAATTTCTACCATATTTTTTAAATTTTATTTAAAGAAAATAATTGTATGTAATTGTGTTCAAGTACCCTTTATTGACCCTACTGTTATGGGGGTCTATAATAAATTTTGCTTCCCATGGAAAAACCTACTTACATAAATGGAATAATATATAGTTCGTGTATGATATAAGAACCTTGTCATATTATAGTTATTATAAAGAAAACTAGTTAACACACATTTAGTAATGTAATGATAAAATAATATTATATATTAAACAAATATGCATAGTGTTTTTTATGTTTTATATATCCATAATCAATTCATACAACCAGATTTTCAATCACATTAAAATGCATGAATATAATGTTAATACTAAATTTAAAATAGGAAAAAAATTGAAACCCTATTAACATTAATTGATATGAGTATAATAAGTAATAGGATCTCAAAAACCATGTTATATAATGGCATAAAATTCAATCCCTAGAATGCTAGTGACAAAAATAATTCTATTGGAAAAAAATAACATCACATAAAAAAGTTTGAAATTGAAAAACGAGTTGTTTAAAACATATGATATAAACAACATCAATATCCACATATTATTAAGAAATATAATAAAAAAATTTCTGTTAATACTTGTAAGGACTCATGTTTTAACAGACTTCAGTTTTGGGAAGATGTTTGATTTTTTCATTTCAGATTAATTTAAAAGGGTATATTGGTCTTTTACCCTATAATTTTATTCTAGATAAATTTGTTGACAAATTCATTGCTCTAGGAATTGGGTGTTTTCCCTAGAGAAATATTTTAGTAGGAATTGATTTACATAAAATTTTTTATGAATAACTAATATTTAATATTTTATAAGTTACAAACTAAAGTTTTCTCATGGGTTTTTTTAGATATATCATTTGGAAAAAGAATGAGATTGAGATTCAATATTAAGGATGAGTCATAAATTAAGAGTCTATAATATGAGAGTCATAAAATGAATATTGTCATCGGGAATGGCTCAATACCCTTTTTGTTTTAATTTCTTTTTCTTTTGTTTCTATTATTAATTTCCTTTTCTTTTTTCCTTCCTCATCACAGACACCTCATGTAGATCCTCCTATGAAACACATCCAAGAGAAAAAATTCTGATAGGTATAAAGGGAGATTGAGAAAAATAGAGAGAGATATAGAGATTGTAATAGAGGTACCGTTGTGAAGTCTTAAATGTACTATATTATTGTGTGATAACTATGGATAGTGGTTTTGTGAAAATAAATGTCTATTTCCATGGAAATTTAGCATCATTTGTGGTTCCATCATATATCCCCATATTTTTACATTTTTTTCAAAATTTAAAATATATCTTTGGCTTTTTTGAGGCCCCTATGGTCTGGATCTGTTGATTTGGGGATGAAAACGGGGGATATATGCGATATGAGGGTTTTATCATCGGGACAACCCAGATACATGACATGTAGTCCAAGGTGAAACACTATGTGTTCGACCATTTGAGAGAGGTTTATGTTTAAGGAGTGTGTGTCATGTATAGGGGTATATACACCATGTACTTGTACTCAAACATGTAGTTTAGTAGTGATTTGTGGCTACCAATTTAGGGGTACAGGGCCGTGTGGATTACACTTCCAAACCCCATGTGGGAATCATGTAGTTCATAATTATATAAATTGGGTACGTATATAGCTAGGCCGACTGAGGGAAATGGTAATTTTCTCATTTTTGGGTACAGACCATGTACCTATTTTGATATACCATTTACATGGGGTTTTTACACACCAAGTCTGGCAGAAGTACACACCCATGTCGCATAATGTGAGTACACTATCTGTACTCAGGGTGACACAATATGTACTATCAATTTTCTACCCTTAAAGGGTTTTTAGGTTTTATTTCCCTAGAGTCATAATTGTATGTTTTAGTAGTCCATTCGTAGTATTTTTCATGTAGATTGCAATGGGGAAACACCTAGAGAGTTTTGAGGACTCCTAATAGTGGTTCTGGGGAATAAATTTACATGATAGCTTCTTTATCTAGTAATTGAGTTCAGTTGTCTTCTAAGAGATAGACACGACATGCATTATTGGTTGGGTGTTCATACCATCCTAGTTTGAGACGTTGTTCTATGATGAGAAGACAATTATCTCTTATGGTTTATGCCTTCATGGTTTTATAATTATGTCATCTCTCTCGTGAGATGTTCCTTTTGGTATGGGAGGTCATAAGCATAGTTTTAATTGAGGATAAAATATGTGACGCCTCTATTGTTTATATGGTTACCATAGATCCCCTGGGGAACTCTATTGAATATATTCTATTCTAGCGATTCTGTTGAAGGATCCATTAACTATGATCTGTTTTGAGGATCCCATGTAGGATTCCTTCATTTTATATCTATCCGGGGATCCCATATAGGATTCCATCTTCACATTTTTTAGATTGGGCTCATTAGTAGGATGCCATCACTTAGATTTACATTCAATAATCTCATGTAAGATTCCTTTCAGTGTTTAACTTGAGGCACCTCGCGGATGCACGTTGTTTGACCGACCCTGAAATGCATGTTGGGATTAGGTTGCGATAGTAGTTAGCATCATCATAGAACCCATGTTGAACTGTTAAGGACTTGGTACTATGGGGGGAGTGTTGGTTTGGGCCTTCAAGAAACCCTCCCTTGTGTAGTAATGTCTTTTAGAGGGTTATTAATGATGCAATGATGTTTACCATAGGTTGTTCCAAGATGGTGGTTGTGGATTCTGACATGAGGTGTCTTTATCCCTTTTGGGATTCTTGGTCATTCTTCCTTGGATCTGTATTTCCTATTGGGATTCCCAGACAAGCATTCCTAATATCCAACATACATGCCTTTACTAATATTTATTATTATACCAATATTGGATAACTGGGACTTGGATGTTGATCCTAGATGTATATATTTTGTGCAATGTGGTGGGAAATATTATTCTCTCATTTTCATGTGATATATGATCGGTTTGATCATGATCTCCATGACTTGTGGACAATATAGGGTGATTATTCCCACCCCAACTAATGACTTGTATTCCCTGATTGGTTCATGGTTTCACTGTTGGTGGAATTAATTGGATAGACTCTTAGGCTTGATGGTTTTATAGATTCCATGGATGGATCTCCATGGATATTGAATGTGATAGTGGACACATTGAATAGACTATTCTCCTTGGGTCCTGATTATGTGTGATACATTTAGACTTACTAGACCATGGATCTGGCTTGCATGGGGGTGCATAGGATATTTTCGGACGAAATGTTCCTAGGACTCCAACAAGTTCCATTATTGAGTTTCATATGAAATTCTCTTGGGACACGATGAGGATTCCATGGATGAGCTCCATGGATCTGGATCTTTTTGGTTTGAATCATTATTATAATGTGTGACCATGTTGGATATTATTCTTCAGATTACTCAATGATGTGTAGTGTGGAAGACATGTTCATTATAACTTGGATCTTTCCCATGGATTCTAACAAATGATTACTCATTGTATGCCAAATTAGGTTGGAGTGATCTTTATTGGATTGATTTTTTATATATGGTATCATTTTTTCTGTGATTGGAGGTCAGTAAAGGTGAACATATGTGTCAGGTGAGTATCCCCTATGGTGATGTTACATGTTCATAAACTTTTCTGGTGTTGGCTAATGTAGGTACATGTTAATAGGGATTACTGATCTAGATATCAACATGATGTCACATGGCTTGAGTGTCGTGACATCAGGCTTATACCCTGTCATAGGAAGACTAGGTGATCATAATTATAGATGCATGGATCTAGGGATTATATGGTTCCATGATATTTGATTCCATACTCATGAATATTCATATTTACATATATAATTATAGCTATGTGACTTTACATGTATGTGTTTACTGATATGGACATCCATGGTGGAACATGCCCAGTTGACTCCGATTACAGGCCTAGTGTTCAACTATGGTTTCATGTTTGTATTTACATACTTTTCATTTGTCTCTCAGTGAGGTTGAGTTGTTTCTTTTTCATACACATATAAAATTACATTTACATATTACTTTTTCGGGTGATTAATTGTGATTCCTTCACACCTCTGTACATGCACCTTATTGAATGTGCAAGTCTTATGTATACATTTTAGGATTAGACCAGGTTTCATGGTTGATAGTTATGAGGCCCAAATATTCATGATCGATTGGATCCACTCTTGTGGTTCTTCTGATCAGGTTTCAGCAGTTTGATAGTGTCTGGATACTAGGTACACGATTTGGGTTAAATATAGTTGTATAGCCCCATACATTTAGTTTTTGATTATTTTTTACTCATGTATATGTGATTTTTTCTTAGTGGATGGCCATAGTTGTGTTTTATAACATATTTGTTTGATATTTTATAGTAATTAATTTATTTTTACAATATGTTATATTTCTATTTTTTACGGCTTCTACACTTTGATTAATTTTTTCATTGTATGATACTTATAATTTTTCATCTGTTTTCTTATTATGATATATAGTCATGGTCTCACCACTATCGCACTGTAATCCCTCACTACTCATCCATAGCCTCTGGAATATAGGGACACATGCTTCAGGTCTTGTAACCCACCAATTCAGAGCATCAATTTATTGGAATCCAGGATAGGATGTTTTTAGGTGGTATTAGATGTTTTATTTTCCTTGTCATTAAAATTTTTGATATGGTAGATAGGAGTGTTATTAACATGTTATAACCTATGATGGATACTAAATGAGTGCATCGATAACACCTATTCAGGTCTGAATATCATGTTTTCCAATGGTTGGGATAGTCGTTCTCATCTACAATGTTATAGTTGTATATGATTTTTGATTTCAGAGGTCCATATATTTTTTGAATGTTAGGATTTACTATGGATCAATGTCACATGGCTTCTAGAAAAATTATAGGGATGGATTTTGAATCATGGCTGGAAAAGGATAGATGTGTCTCATGCATCATTTTTGGAATATAGGATTCACATCTTATATTGCGACTATTGTGAGATTTTACTCATGGTTGAGGCATTTGTGCTCTGTTGACATATATATTTCATTCCTATGGTAGGTTATATTTATATAAATTGAGCTATTATGTTTTGAGGTAGATGACTTATTCCTCTTGCATGGGAGGTGTAGTGACCTAGTTGGTTGTTATGGAATGCGATGTTGTTATGTTCAACCCCTTGTAGGGTGTTGTTTCATATGTCTAATATTATCTAGTCGGATCGCGGTGTATGATGTCGATGCATACCATGGAATTTATATTGAACTATACCACCCAATGGCATTTCTATATACAGATTTCCAATGAGTGTAAGTTAAATATATCATCTATGATGGTATCATGAACTCCCTGGAGTAGTTACATTTTTGGATTATCTATGAGGATCAGGCCCTTTTAGGTGATGTTTTTATATTTAAAACCAGTAGGTCATTGTGATTATTAGCTACTTGTGAGTGTATTTGACCTTATGGGCTAGGGGGATATATCTCGTGACCCATTTTCGAGGAATCTTCCATAGAGCTATGTGGGATACCAAAAGTCTATTAGTTTTACTGACACCCTTATTGGTCTCTATCTATTTTTTCTAGGTAAATTTTTTTGAGAGAGGGACATTGTTTTTAGATTCCTTCTTAGGCAGTGGGTTTGGTTTTACACTCATTTCCCGATCGACACATGGTAGTTGCTCAAGTATTTCTTTATAGGCATGTTAATGCCTTCATGATTTTACGAAGCAACATTAGTGTTGGGTATCATGACTAGATTTTATGTTATGGACGGTTCAGGTGCCGACCTGGTCGAACTGTGTTTTTGAAATTTCCAATGTAGTTAAAGAGTGGGTAGATGCACATGAATAGAATGATGTCGTGTGAAGGGAGGCCTTGGAATAAAACATTGTACATATGGGGTGGCATATTTTCAAAAAGAGTTCCAAGGGCACCTCTATATTAAAGAGACTGACGTTTCATGTAGCATGGTCAACAAAGATTTGTATTGGGTGACTTAATGGATCAATGATTATGTGATAAAAATACACACTGGTTGTGCATGGAATCTTTTGAATCTAAATTGGTGAGTGGATTGGTGCGAGATGAGTACCAATGTTTTAGGACATGTTGTGGGCTTGGGTCCCAAAGGTTGATATGGAGTGTCCCTATGTTTTAGAGGTGACTTTGAGAAATGAATTGGGTATCGTTAGACGATTAAAACGTTGCCTAATGTAAACCGGGATTGGATGTGAAGGTAAGCATGTCACAAATAGAGCTGTACAATCCCCTTTTGGGAATCTCAATGTACTCGAGTTAGAGATGATCATGATCAATCGTGATTTGGTTTGAGTTTGTTGAGAGAGTGTCGACCCTACATCTAGCTCCATTTAAATTTTAAATGTCCATCCCTGGTAAATGAATAACATGTTGTGGTTTCACTCAAGGGGTAGGGTGTATTAATCCATATGGTGTGGATTTCCCTAGTGACCTTTTGATGGAGGAGGACCTCATTTTTTGTCAAAGGTCAATGTTTTCTGTGGTCCATTGGGCTCAGAGGTTGCCTTCGAAACAATGATAAGTGTATTCCTATGGTGGGTAGTACCTGATTTGTCACTATTAAATGTCTTCTATATTTAATGTATTTTTGATTCTATGAGAATGGTAATTAGATACTACAAACAGATTGGTTTTATAGATTCTTCAATTTAGAGCATGGTTACATTCCTTTTTACAATGATTCACAAGGACAAGAAGGTTAATGGAGGGGGTTGGTAAGGACTCGTGTTTTTTCATCATATAGTTTTGATTAGAAGTATTAATTTAAGTTTTCATATTCTTGTAATGTGGTAAATGATATTTTTTACTTTGAATATGATATCAAGTAATTTTTTTGACCTCTCAGTTATTATCAAAATATGTTTTTACCCTAGGAAATGAGTTTGGTAGGAATAAGAGTAGTTCAAATTTTTGTGGAATAATTCACAATTAATATATAAGAAATTAAATGTAAAATTTTTCACACAGGTTTGTCTGGTTTACTCTTTTGAATAGGTCATCATATTGAGAATATGTTTTTACCGATGAGTTTAGAATGTGGAGGTTATCCTTGGATAGGAATAAACTCATGCTGGGCACTTAGCCCTGCATAAACACAATTTTCATTTCATTTCATTTTCTTATTTTTGTTTCATTATTTTTAATTCTTTCTTTTCCATCCCCCTTCTCATGGATTTCACTTGGGAATCCTCTTACAAAGCACGACCATTATATAAAAGAGGGGGAGGTTGAAAGAGACCGAGAGAGGGATGGTAAGATATAAACTATCACACAAACTTCGACAAGTTGGATTGCCATGGGACAACCAAGGATCATGATATTGAGAAATGACTTGATAGTTTCCTCCCAATGATAGTCCCATTTATGTATTCACTATATATCTAACAGATTTTCCATTTTCTAAATTTAAATCCCTCTTATGATTGTATGAGTCCCCTAGTGGCTTGATCTATTTGTTTAGGGGACAAATGGGAGAATTGGGTGATTATAAGGTTTTCCATTTAGGAAAAACAATGTCCACGGCATGTAGTCCATGGTGACATGTCGTGTGTTCTTCCAGTTTGTGGATGATGATAAATAAGGAGCACATGTCAAGTACATGGGTATATATATCATGTATTTAAACTTTATCATGTATCTAAGTACCAGGTCCTGGATATCCCTATAGGGGTACATGGTCATGTAGAGTACATGGATATACCCCATGATGGTAGCACACCATGTAAAAGTAAATGGCATGTCCATGTAGAATTCTAGGCTGGTTGAGGGATAAATACATGTACCCCATTGTGAGACCATTCCTGGTACCCATTTCACATGTTTTGTACCTGAGTTATTTATATGCCCAATATGACATGAGTACACACCCATGTGGTGTTTCGGGAGTACATGTTGTATACCTAGGGTGACAAGTCTTGTATGACCTCTTTTTTACCCTCTGAGAGTTTTTATTGTTCTCTTACACTGGAATCAAACTGGACTCAAGATTATTATATTATGATTATTTTTTGTTATAGATTGTGATGGTGGAACCCATGCAGAACTATGAGTCTCTTAATGTGTTTTTGGGATTCCATTGATTTTGAGATGTTCATCCACCGATAATCAAATTTACATAGCTCTTAAGATAGACAGTTGGTGTGAATTATAGGTTGGGTAATTGGAAAAATATTATTGAAATATTTTTCTTTAAAGAGTTGAGAGTTATATCCTATGGATGTTGCCTTTTCGGATTCCATTTGAGGATGTCTATCTTGTGAGATGTGTGATTTGGTCCTGAGAGGATGTAAGAATAGTTGTTTTCAAGAATCCCATGTAGGATGCCTCTATCTTTTGTCTAGTTTCAAAGGAAATCGTGAGGGATAGATTTTCTTATATGGGTGTCAAGGGTTTCCCTTATAGGATCCTATACTTGTGCACTCTTTCATCGATAACTTTTCAAATGCCTTCATTTTCGTGATTTTTGGGGATCACTTCATCAATTTTAATTCCTAATAATACCAAGTATGACTAAGTTTCCTATGTTTACCTTTGATGTTTTTGAGTAGGATGACTATCAGTATATGTCTTGATGGAAGCAGAGGCTTCCCGTTGTGTGATTGAACCTAAACTATACATCGTGTTTGGGTAGATATGGTAGCAGGTGTCACCATAGAATTTGTGATGAACTTGTAATCCCATGGAGTAGTGTATATAGTTTTGGGTTGGGTGTTCATTCCATCCTCAATCTTTTATTTATTTATTTTTAATTTCTATTAAGGATTAAATGATGTTTAATAGTGGTGCCTCCATTTTTTTGAGTATCAAGTCTTACGTGAGGCATATTTCACTATTTTAGGACGCCCATAAATTCTTTCTGGGATCATTATTTCATAATAGGATGCATTGACGTTCTTTATTGGTCTTAATATTCTATGAATTACATTCTTAATATTTACTAGTATAACGATAGGTTTTATCAGGGACATGGATGTTGAGCCTCGATATATATATTTTGTGATATTTGGTGGGGATGATTACTCTCTCATCGGCTTGTGATATATGGTGAGTGTGATTATATTCTCCTCAACCTTTTTACTATATAGTATGATTATAATGACCTTGACTGTTTAGTTTTAGGCCTTGAGTTATACATGGATTCCATGTTATACTAATTACACAGTCAAATTCATAGGTTGGTTGGTTTTAACGATTTCGTAGATGTCTCCCCAGAGACCATCAATGTTATAGTACACACCTAGGATTGAGTATAATCATTATGTCTTGATTCCATGGGATTCCCTGAGCCTTCCTACCCCAAGGATCTATATTGCTTGGACTCACAAATGACATATTTTGTTTTCATGATTTTATGAATCCAACATATTCCTTTACCGAGTCTCTTATGAGAAACACCTGGGACTCGTTCCGGTTTTTGGGGATGTGTTCCTTGGATCCAGACCGTCGGGTTCTGATTCTGGATTTTATGATGTGGTCGTGATGGCTGTTATTCTTATGATTACTCAGTGTACGATGATGAGGATGCCTTGGACATTATAACATGCATCTTACCCTTGGGTTCTGACTAATGATTACTCAGCATATGCTAGATTGGGTTTTAATGATAATTACAAGGTTGAAAATCAGTATATGGTATCCTTGTTTCAATGATCATATGTGAGTACGGGTTAGCCCACATGTAGGATTATTACCCCATGTGGTAATATATCTTGATCAGATCATTTTCTAGAATTGGAAAAATCATATATATATATATATATATATATATATTGATTGAGATTACAGACCCAAAGTTCAACATGATGTTACATGTATTGAGAGTCATTATGTCCAACTCAATTCCCTTGCATAGGATTTATAGGAAATCCATATTAGGGACCTAAAGAATGAATGCGATGTGGATTCATGTTGTTTGACTCACATACACATGAGTACTAATAAATATTTATTTATATATATGTATCATACAATACACGTTTACATAAATAGAATTGGACATCACTGGTGGAACTTTCCCTATTGACAAGAAATACGTACCTAGTGTTCGACTATGGTATCACGTTTGGATTTACATAACATTTTGGTTTGGTATTAATGAGGCTAAATAGTTTCCTTTTCAAATACTTATAGAATAAAATTTATAGATTTATTATCAAGGTTACCTACTAATATTTTTCTCCCCTTACACATAATACATTTTATACATGTAGACCCTATTTATTTTTTTCCAAATGAGAATGAGTTTCATGGTGGATTGGGATGAGGACCAGAGTTTCAGGATTGAGTGGAGGCACTCGTGTGATTATTTTGATCTGGATGTTGTAGTTCAACAGTATCAACAGATATTGTACGCATTCTTGAATGGAGTTAATAGTTTATCTGTGTACTGTTACATTAATTTAATTTTATAATCCTATATTTGTATGGTCATTCTAGTGGGGGATTATTGTTGAATTGTATGACATTGTTTTTTGGGAGTTTATATAATTTCATTTATTATTACTTCATGTTCTATTTTAGTACTTTACTACTTCATCACTCTGTTTACTTTTCATTATGTATGATTCTTAGCTTTTTCCATTATTTCTTACTCTGATATGAGGTAATTGTCTCTACACTATAACACACTGGGCCCTCTCTACTAGTCGGCATATTTGGGCATATAGAGAGGCATGCATGAGGCTTTATGACCCACCAGCTCAGAGCACCAATTCAGGGGAATCCATGTCGTGAAATTACAATTATGTATATCATCACTAGTTTAATCTATATTAATTACTCCCAATGGAGTGTGATTGATGGATTTATATGACCTCCATGTACATAACTATAACATCAATGATGTGGGATCCAAAAAAATCGGTTTCTCGAGTTGATTCATCATATGACATCAAGCGCGCCTCCCCATACTACAGAGGTGTTGGCTGGTAGGGATGGTATAGATTAGTCAAGTGGGGAAACTATATCGTCTTACTAAGAGTATGCCAAAGAATATAGCATTATAAATAGTGGTATCAATATGTAATGACCAATAACATGTGTTGGATAACATATTCCAAACTGGGTATAAACCACAAGCAATGGTAAATATGTCATGTCATGGTACAATGCCAAGTGAACAAAACCCAAAATAAATACAATAGAAGAATCTCCAAAACGACGCTTACTCCACATTAGAAACCATACCCATACATTTCACATATCCTACTAAACTATCTAGTATACAACCCTTACCCTTTTCTTGAAATTCAAACATAAAATATCCTCAGGTTCCCAACACCGGCCCGAGCAGGGTGTGAGTACAACTCATTAGCTTCCACCAATGGTGTCTACAAAATGTCCAGTCAAACTGATAATGCACACAAGTATATATAAGTATAATCTAAATGAAATATTTTTAGGGTCCTCTCAATGAATTCTCTCTACATTTCTATAACAATTATGACTAGTGAGCCATATTAATTATGTACATCATTGCGTCATTTAGTTCATCATCAACATGTATTCAATGAGTAAGATTTTTTCCTCATTCACACATTATTCATTTCATTTACAATTCCTAAAGAAGGGACTGAGTTAAGTACCTATGTCACATGGGATGAGCATATCAAATAATCCCCACACTAACCTTGTAGTATCAGTCTAGGTATTCTCATTGAAATAAACCACATGGAGAATACATCATCTATCTGGATCCCCATCCCATGCATTACTGGGTAGGTTAGAGCATTCGTCCAACCCTACCTCTAGGATGAGCATGAAACCTAAATCCCACCACAAAGCAATGTGCATATTATTTTTTATCCATTATCCACAATTATCCATATCACTACCAATACGACCAACAATGATAACAATAATGATTCACAATAATTAACACATGATTCAATGTTTTTCCATATCCCATCCACAAAGCTATTTTACACTACATAACCCATCAACCAAATTATCATCCTAAATCTCACACAACTAACCATATTCATCAACACAAAATCCATTACCAATCCCATGTGTCAAAATTTCACATACACCAACCCTTGTAGGGTTTTCAACAAAATGAATTAACCAAAAGGCATAATCCCACTTACTTAATTTAATCCATTTTTATTATCATTCCAAACTATATCATAATTCATTAATCAAAACAGGCACATTAATATAATACATTTTTACACCCATTAAACATTTCAAAATGCTTATCAAGGGCTCTAAAATTTCACAATGCAACAATTCTTATACATAGCTAACTAGTATGTAAAGGAAGTATCGATGCACCCTATGGGTGGCCCTACCTAGGTCATGTCATCATCGATGTGTCCCGTCAAGAACATTAGGTTTTCCATACATCATATAGACACCCATAACTCAAAATATAATCAAAGGATCAAAATAAAATAAAGGGGTAACCATGAAATAAACCCAATAATTCACAATTCCCTAAAAACTATGGGATATTATTCGTACACCACCTACCTTGGATACATTTATGAACAAACACCTAATTAAGTCCTTGGATCCTAATTCAACACCACTTTGAATGATCAACCTATATATCACAATAATGTAAGGGTTTTAGATATTTTTAAGGAGATTCGGATGAAATGTGAACCCTAAACCAAAAAGAGAAGCAAGAGGGGGACTAGCCTTACACATATCCTTGATTCACAACTGATAGCACACCAAATGAACTAGATATGTGAGAGAATCACTTTTTTTGGATATTGGGATCAATGGTTCATCACTAGGGTTTCAAGGGAAAATAAATGAGGAAATCATGAGTTGGTGTGAAAAATCTTGTGATGGTTTTTTTTAAATTCTCAACATTACTAGGTTGCACAGTTTACCCACAATGTTTTCCAGACCATGCACATGTGGTGTAAGAGCTACTGTCCCAAAATCACACCATCAAATCATTTCTATGGAATTTCAGGTGTTTAGCATAACCTTGCTAAAACCATGTGAAATCCACTTTCAAAGGCTACATGGTTACCTAGGTTGATCCTCACGATTTTCACTAATCATGTGAGAACTAGGTAACATTCCCATAAACTCCCATTCCCTCTATTTTCATATCCTGAACCCCTGAAACACCCCAATCCTTCTCATAAATATTTTAAAACACTTATTTACATAAAATATAGGACATAAAATAAAACGAAAAAGGCATACATTAAGAGAAGTCATAGATCTTACAAACTCCCCACCTTTGGATGACTCATCCCCGAGCCACTCTTCCTGAGCATCATTGAGTTTATGAAAAAATTACTGGGCCACTAGAACCGGATATCTGACTCTTGATCTCATGTTTCTTCTTGGATGTTTTCATGTAAATGTAAAACACAAACCAAAGATACAATTTTCCTTGTAAAACCTTCTCAATATGAACCAAAATACGAACTGGATTCTCCTAGAAGGATGCATCATGATGAAGCTCAAGACCATAAGTTTTTATCACATGATATGTATTATGATGATATTGCTAATGTTGTGAAAGAAAAAAAACCTCATTCATTCCACTATAACATTGTAGAAGAGCCAATAAGTAATCTATAGGTCTTATCCTTCACTTGATCTTGAATAGCCCCATATAACTAGGTAATAACAATCTATGTATCCGAATTCAACAGTGATCCAAACCTAGAGACACCCGAACAAACACTATACCCATCACTAAAAACTAAATATCTCTTCAACGCTGATTCTCATATGAATTCTACCTAATCTATGATTTCATCATGTGATTATGAATCAAAAAATCTTTCTCCAATGTCTCCAGCATGAGAATAATTCCTAACAGCCCAAATTCTTTGGCCTATAACCAACACAGTGGAGATCTACCCAACGACCCATAGAGTGACTCAAAAGGATCCATATTAATTGTATCCTAGAAAGTATAATTGTAATAAATCTCAGTGAGAGATAATTTTATTTCCCGCGAACCAAATAAATCTAGGACACATTCCTCTAACATGTCCTTTAATACCAAGATCATACGACCAGACTTCCCATCCGTCTGCAAGTGATCATTTGTAATAAGAAAAAAATCGGTACCCAGCACCTTCTATAATCCCTTACAGAAGATTTATATAAAACAAAGATAAAGATCCAAAACAATGGTACTTGGAACACCATGAAATCACACTACCTATAAAATATAAAACGTACCCAACTGATCAACTGTGAATTTCTCTTAGATTAGAACAAAATGATCAAATTTACACAATATGGCCATAATGACCCAGATTGGGTCATTATTTCAAGTCATCATTGGAAGTCCCACTACCATGTCTATCATTATTTTATTCCACAACCATTCTAGAATATGAAATTTCTTTAAAAAATCCACATTGATTCATATTCTAATCCTTCCCATATTTACAAGAAAGGCATCACGCCACGAAACCCATAACTTCCATCTTCATCCTCAGACACCGAAACTGCCTATGCGGATCACAGTATGTCTTAGTCAAGCCCATATTCACTACCCAATATAATGTGTACAACTGACACATAAAATCTTCACACAAACAAAATGTTACCACCAGATGACCACTAATTGAGAAAATTATGTAACCACCCTATTCCAAATTTAAATGTAACTCCCCACATTTAAAACATTCCTTCATATCGAAACGCTATGGATCTTATAGCTGGCTATCCTTGACCTGCTTCAAAGGCACAAACATAAGATGTAATGCTTCATAGGATATTTTTCATGCCCATATTTCAACTCTAGGTGAATCTCTACAATCAAATACATCTTTTCCCATTCAGATTTGGATTCATAAACCACATAATTCTATGACATTTGGCACAGAGAATCTGCAACACTATTCCCCTTTTCTAGTGTATAAATGAACTCTATGTCAAAGGATTACAAGTACACGACTCACCTTCCCTACTGAAGATATAAATCCTACTAATATAAGATATAATTTAGAATCATATGATCAAGAAAACACCATTAAACTTTCTCCCAAAATGTATTGCCTCCAACACATTGGGGCATAAACTACAACCGCTATATGAAGATCATGGTTACGGTAGTTTCCTTTATGTGGACACAACTACTTCAACCCGCAATCTATAACTAGATCATCCTGTAATAACACTATCCCAATTCAAACACCGAACACATCCCATAACAAATTGTACATCGTACTTGTTTCAGGTATGATTATAATCGGTTCAATAGTCAACGAATTCTTCAATTATTGATTATAAATTCTTCATTCCTCTGACCACTAAAACATATCACCCTTTATGGATACTCTTGAGAGTGGTTCTTCAAAACATGAGAAATATGTAATTAACCAGATTAATACAGAGACATTTTTAGCTCTATAAATCATTAATATCATGCTTTAAAATGCCCAAAATAGAGTGATTTTAACATTCCCCATTAATTATTTTGGAATATAAACATGAGAGTAGATGAGAATGGGAGAATAGAACCTTATATAATAACTAGAAAACCCTAGAAAACTCTGAAAAGTAGAAACACTCTGAGTATGATCCTAATATACCATTGCCTTCACCTCCTCTGGATCCACTAACACACCTGAATCAGAAATTATGTGTCCCACGAAACGAAAATTATAAAACAAAACTAAAAATTTGATATCTATGAATAAATTCATTGTTCTATTAGTTTTCTGAATACGATGTGAAGATGTTTGGAATTTTCATCAGGAGTTTATGAGTACACCAATATGTCATCCACAAAGAAAAAAATTTACTAATCCAGATAAGGGTGAAATATTTGATTATTAGTTTTATAAACATTGCTCGTGTATTGGTTAAAAAATGAAATCAATGATAATTCATAAATCTCATACCTAATCAAGAAGGCGGTCGGCGGTACATTAGAAGTTATCACACTCAACTGATGGTATTCTGATATCAAATAAATCATTGGAAAACACTGTGGAACCCCAAAATTGGTCAAACATGTCATCAATTTTAGGAAGTGGGTATAAATTCTTAACCATAATATGATTCAACTTACAGTAATCAACACATAATCTCAACAACCTATCATCCTTTTTAGAAAACCGAAAGGGTGATCCCCATAGTGACATACTAGGTCAACCTTGTAACGACCCACGAAAATCATTAATGAAAATTCTTATTGGTCTATTTAAATGTCTTCTTATGGTTATGTAAAATGAATGCACTTATTTGGTTCTATGTTTCTAATTTTAAAATTCATTTTTGAATTGTGGACATGGCTAAAATAGCCATTGAACAGTGATCACATGATTAGTATAAATATAGGGCTTTTACAAATCCAATTTACTCAGATGAAGGAAGTGATTGCCTCATCTAGTAGACTTTCCCCATACAAAGCCCATTTTCAAGAGCTCAGAAAGGATTTGGACTCATTGTGATTCATTCTTTACCAAGCCATGGCTAAGCCTGAATACGTTAAGCTCTAGAAGAACCACCTATAAGAGAAGTGTACGTTGATAGAGATTACCACTCGAGTAATGTTATCCTAGACAAAACCAAATCTGTATCCATCCCAAACATTACACTATGGTCTTATAAGGGGTTTTAAGGGTTTATGTAACAAGACCCTATTATTATGATTATGTACACTATTCTTATACCTATAATCTTTTTTTTTTATTTTTGATACTTTTAAAATAGTTATTAAAGCACAAATAATTTTTTATTTAATATTCAAACTATGAAATATATTATTATGAATTAATGGATTTTTGAATTAAATAAAAAATTTAAAATATTGTTATTATTATTATATTACTTTTTATAAAATATAAATGATCGAATATATTTATTAATTCAATTGTAATATTTATTAAGGTTTGAAATATGTTTTTGTCAAAACCCATGAATTTTTAATAAATGTTGGTTTTTATTTTAAATGTAAAAACATACATATTAAGAAAATTATTTACATTAAATTTATATTATTTTTGGAATTAGGATGTCTAAATTATCCAAAGTTGGGTTTTTCATAATCTTTCGAGACATTTGAATTTTGGGGTAAAAATCAAATAACGCTTAAAAATAAAATGTGTTTTAAGACATTATAATGACCAAATAGTGATTTAATAAAATAATATAAACAATATTTTCGGCCAATATATGTTTCAAAATTAATATAATGTGATTTTGGGATTGTTCGATTTTTTGTACAATTCTTTCGTGGACCCTTCAGGCTTATAAAACATTTTGTCTTTTTAAATTGTTTTCCTTGAGAGTGTGACTCATCTCTACATAACCAACCTAATTATTTTAAGATTCTTTCCATTGGCCTTATAAAATATTTTATTAGAATATAATTTTCAAAAAAACATGGGCGACTTTGTGGCTTGGATTAGTTTAATTTCTGGTGTCCCAAACCTAAATAATAAATAATTCTCTCTCATTTCCTATATAAACCCACCTAGGCTCCCACTTCCTCTTCACCCAATGCCTATGGAGTTCGTCAATCCTATTCCCTAATCTCTCTATAATCCTTCCAGGTCACCCCATGCTCTCATGAATCCTGTCCCATGCCTCTCCCAAGCCTTTGGAATCACACTTGCAAGTAAGGTATTCCTACCATTATTTTTTTATTCAAGTTTCCTAATATTGTTATTCCATTTTATTCTAAATTATAAATGTTTTGGTATAATTTCTAAACTCCCCCATTCGTACCTATTTATGTTTCAATTATGATATACCCCTTTCTCTCTCATTAAATTACTCCCATGTACACATGTTACTTTGCTGAAATTCTAAAAGGAATTTCTCTATCATCATTTACATTAAAGAAATTCTTTTTAATAATGAATCTTAATTCCATTACAATTGTTGGGAGATGTATCTATATGACCCCCTAACTATCCATTTCATGTACATGTGATGATACACCCCTTTCTCTCTCATCAAACATTTTTTATTATTAATTCTTATGTCACGTCGTTATGCTGCCAAAATTGCACCACATTTTTTCAAGCAAGTCATTTTGTAGTGAATACCATGCCCATATCTCTATCATGGGTTTTCACCTTTATGAAAATTTACTTATTGATTAAATAGATTAATGTATGATGTCCACGTTTCATTATCATGGAATAAATGATGATGTTTAATTAATCCATGTTTTATGATCCATGTGGCACACATAATGCATGAAATTAATTTTTTAAGAAAGGGTGCGCCTTGATTGCCCTCCAATGCATTGGGTAACATATAGTATCACGATATGTCATTGGAGATGAGTGTTTACTCATTTAATTCATGTATAATGAGGTTTAACTCGTACTTAATGTGCAATTATGGATTACTTATACTCCATGTGAAATGATCCATGGATCATGTTAATTCCATGTTAAGTGTTATTGGCGTATTTCCATGTTATGATTATCAAGATTTATCATTCCTTTATGTTCATGATTCACTTGTGATACATTGATATACCTATTTTCTAACATGTATTGTATTCCTCATGTTAGTCCATTTATATTCTCTCACTAGGATTTATAGATCACCTTTTTCTTATGCATCTCTTCTAGTTATCCTATGCCTTTCTAAGTATGAGGGAATGTAGTGGACATGAAAAGGATGTTTTCAATAAGATAATTTGTTCTATTATTTTTTTGTTATGTTATATTCTAATCCCCAAAGACACAAGACCTCTCGATCTTCTATGTTGTATCATGAGAAGGTTATATGTAATAATTGATGTTTATGTATGTAATAAAAAAGCAGGGTTTTCATAGATGGTGTTAGAGGATAGGTTTAGTTATTTTCGAGATTAGGATTAAAAAACCCTAGTGAATCCTTAAAGATAAGACTAAGTATAATAATAACATTCATATGTTTTTTTGGATATTGATTAAGTGGTTTATCCATCAAATACATCCATGTCTGATTATGAGCAGGTAGAGACGGCTCTGGGACATATGTTCCTAAGGGTGAAAACCCCGACAAGGAGTTTCAGGCAAGACCTATGGAATCATGGTACACAACAATGGTCCTTTCAAAACACTTTGTTATGAAACACCTGGGGGATATACGTTGGTAAATTCACAAGCTTAGTGTGAACTATAATTAAGGAAATTAACAAAAATCCCCTAAGAATATACATTAGTAAGTAGATCATGGATAACATAGATTGAAACCTATAGATTAATAAGTTAAGGAAATAAAGGCTATTCATAAGTCCTAGGTTTTGTCCATAGAATACCCTTTATGTGTTAAAAATAATTTCCTTTTATTCTAGCCAATGGCTGGTAATAGGAGGACTCGAGCTAACAACCCCTATGAAGATCAATGTGACGATTGTGCTAATGAGATGCCCAATACGATGGGAGTAGGAATCACGAACCTTTTCAGGATTCTCTCTCAGTTAAGTAAAGATTTTAATAGAAACATAGGTCATGTAGAATGTTGAACCCCATAAGAAAGAACAAGTCACTATCGAGAGCTTCATGTGATAAAGGCCTCATACTTTTGATGGATCATCTGATCCATCAATCACCGATCAATGTATCAACTACATTGAAAAGATTTTCTCCATTCTTCAATGTTTCGAACAAGAGAAGGTTTTCATCGATGCTTTTTGTATGGATGGTAAAGTTGATCAATGGTGAAATTGATCAAAAATATGTACCTAGTAGAGGAGAATGAGGCATTGGAATGGAAATATTTCGAGAAAATATTTTTTGAGAATTATTTTGCATGCACCCTCTGGCTTATGATGGAAAGGAGATTCCATGCCCTCAAGAAAAAAAGACGATAAATCCATCAGATCATACGAGGAAAACATTAAAAGGATTCCATGATACACCTCCATCTTTTTCATTAACCTCAAATACAAGGATGACCTCTTCATTGGTGGCCTAAAACCAAGCATGCAAAAAGCCCTCAAAACTAGTGACTTAGAAAGCTATGAGAAAATTGTCTAATGTTCCCTCAATGTTGAAATGGATATCATTGATTCTCATGGGTATCATGGGGATATGAAGTGTAAGGTGGATTTCAAATCTGGAGGTCCGATGGATAAATCCAATGGTATTATGAAGATCGGGCACACCACTTTCCAATGGAGCGAAAAGAAGAAGCCCATAAATTGCTTGAATGGGATGAATAAATGCATTTGGTGTGGAAGGGAACGACATGTAGTAGTTAACTACCGACAAGAAAATCCCATGGCTACACATGAGAAGAGGAATGCTCCATTCGACTCTCAATGAATTGTTCATTGCTACAACTACCAAGAACTAGGGTATCTTGCAAATCAGTTCCCTAATCCAAGGGTTTTCATAGGCCACCCAAAACCTCCAAGGCACCAAGGGCAAGCTTTTTTCATCTCTACCGTCGAAGTGAACCTCGACAACAAAGTGGTGACATGTACGCTAGTTATTTATTCAAGAATAGAGAAAGTACTTTTAGATTCATGTTCTACACATTTTTTTATATCCCGAATGTTTAGTAGAGAAATCCCAACACCACCAATAATCATGGAAGTAACGATATAGGTGAGTATGAAAAATCGGTATATCATTGCATTCCATGAATATAACTCATCCCTTGTCACAATTTTGCATTGAAGATCCCAGTGAAACTCATCATACACCCTATGGTTGAATTTGATGCAATTCTTGGCATGGATTGTCATTTCTTATTTAGAGCCAACATAAATTGTTATGGGAGGGAAATCACTCTCCATGAGGGGAATCAACCCCGGTTTCAATACAATTGAAAGGAGGAACATGAATCATATATTTCTCCATAATCTAAAGTGTAGATTTTACTTCCCCTAGAGCACATTTATCTAGATCAGATGATTGAGTCTATGGAGGATACTATCCTTGAAGACATGCCTTTTGTGAGGGAATTCGATGAAGTGTTTCCTAAGGATTCTCTGGTATTCTTCCTAGAAGAGATGTTGAATTCTTTAATGATCTTATACCTAGGGCATTTCCAATATACAAAACTCCATATAAAATTGCTATTGTGGAGCTTGAGATGCTGAGTAAACAACTATAAGAGAATCTGGATAAAGGGTTTATATGCCCAAGTGCTTCACCATGGGGTGCAGCAGTCCTCTTTGTCAAGAAGATGGATGCCTCAATGCGCCTTTGAATCGATTATGGTGAGATTTTCAAAATCACAATAAAATAATGTATCCTCTCCCACTAATTAATGACTTTTTCAATAATTTTTGTAAATTACAATACCCCTACAAGGTAGATTTGATGTAAGGATATTTTCAAGTAAGGGTGAAGAAGCAAGATATCTCCATGTCTTCTTTTCGTACAAGATACGGGCAATATCAATTCATAGTAGTTCCTGTAAGACACATTAATTCTCCAACGGAATTCATGGACTTGATGAATAATTTCTTTAGAGATTACCTTGAAAACATTTTTTTAGTCTTATTTTATGATGTTCTAATATACTCCAAAACCATGGAGGATCATGAGAAGAATCTAAAAACAATACATGAGACATTGCAGAAGGAGAAGCTCTATGAAACACATCAAGTGTGTGTTCTAGTTGATGGAGGTATCATTCGTGGGACATATCATCACAAGAAATGGAAAATATATTGATCCCTCCTAGACAACTACAATCGAGGAATTGGTGAGACCAATATTGGTAACATATATCTGTAGCTTTGGGGGTTATCTAGATATTATTGACTATTTTTCATAATCATCTCTCAATTTTCCAACCATAATACCAAGTTAACATGGAAGGGATTAATGTTTTCTTAGAGTTAAGAATGCGACGAAAGCTTCTAGTATTTCAAAAGAAGGATTATCACTGTGCTCGTGCTCACTTTACCCACAAGAGGATTACTTTTTGGGGTATTCTGTGATGCTTAGAAGAAGGTCCTAGAATGTGTGTTGATGAAAAATGAAAAATTCATTGCCTATGATTCCTGGAAATTGAATGTTCACGAGGCGAAATATCCAACACATTATCTGGTGTTGGGTGCGGTGATCTTCAATTTAAAAATTTGGTGGCATTATCTCTTTGGGAAGAAGTATGAAATATATACGGACCACAAAATCGTCAAGTATATATTAAGACAGAAAGAGTTGAACATGCACAAATGATGATGGATAGATCTAATCAAATACTATGACTACTTAATCCATTACCACCCTAGGAAATCAAACAAGGTGGCACATGCTCCAAGTAGATAGAATCAAATGATCCTATCATTGATGAGAATTGAGAAGGATCTAATCTTATTAGATTTGATAAATATATACATGGGAATCATAAGGAATTGAACATCAAAAATCCTTTCACAATTTATTTCTCAACTATCTCTTTTGGAATGGATAATGGAAGCTCAAAATGATGATGTGGGAATTTAGAAGAATGTGGAAGATATCAAAAAAGGGAAATCCTTGAGGTTCAATGTTAACGAAGAAGGAATTGTGAGATTTTGGAAAAGACAATGTGCTCTATCAAGTCTAGAGATGAAGAAGGATCTTCTGGATAATGAACATAGATCAAATTTCACTATTCACCTAAAAAACCCAAAGATGTATTGAGATGTCTGAGAGCATTATTGTTGGGATAATATGTAAAGGGAGATTCCTGAATATACATAAAAGTTCCTTCTGTGTCCGAATGTGAAGGAAGAGAGGCACATATCTAAGGGTATGATGCAACCATTGACCTTACCAACATATAAATGGAAGAATATCACCATGGAAGTTGTCATCAGACATCCGAAGACATCCTAAAGAAATAATGCAATCTGGGTTGTTGTGTATTGTTTTACAATGTCTGTACACTTAATTGAAATTCAAGAGGATATTTAATTGGATCAACTAGCATAGATATATATCAGATATTTGGTAAGGCTGCATGGATTTCAACTATCTATTTTATCTGATCGAGATCCAAAATTCACCCCTATGTTTTGGTGGAGTTTTCAACATGCTCTGGAAACTAAACTGAACATCAGAATGACCTATCATCCTAAAGTTGATTGCCAATCTGAGCAAACTATTCAGACACTGGATGATATGTTATGATCATGTTTGATGGACTTTAAAAAGGGATGGGATTAACATCTTCATCTTGTTGAATTCTATTATAAGAATATTTTCCTCATGAGCATCTGAATGGAAGCTTATGAAGCACTATATGGTTAATGTTGAAGAGAACAGAAATGTTGGGATCTTGTCGTTGAGTGTTAGCTTCTAGGACCATAGATGTGCAATGAAATAATAGGGAAGGTGAAATCCATTCAGAAGCATATCTAGGTAGACTAGAGTTGATGGAAGAGTTAGGCAGATAAATTTCGGCAAGACATTGAGTTTAATGTTAGAGAAATAGTATTTCTATGCATATGTCCATGGAAAAAGGTCATGAGGTTTGGAAAGAAGGGGAAGTTAAATCCTAGGTACATCGGCTCCATTGAGATTCATGATCATGTAGGGGCTATTGTCTATCGCCTTGCACATCATCCTACCATTTCCAAAGTATATGATGTATTTCATGTATTCCTCCTAAGGATGTACATAACCGACCCTTCACATGTACTCTCTTTATTGGATGTACAACTAGATTATTTTGTTTGTTACAAGGGAAAACCAGTGATGATATTATAATGTAGAGAAACATTTCTACGAAATAAGGCAAAGCCCCTTGTTAAGGTGTTGGGAAAATAGCAAGTTTGAAGAAGCGATGTGGGATTCAAAAGAAGTGGTGAAGCAGAGTTATCCACATCTGTTTTATTGTGTGAAAATGAAAATTCGAGGGTGAAATTTCTCAAATGGGGGAAATTGTTAAGACAAAAAAATTCATTAATGAAAATTACTCTTAGTCTTTTTGATTATCTTGTTATGGTTATGTAAAATATATGCACTTATACAGTACTATGTTTTGGATTTTAAAATGATGTTATGAGTTGTGACTATTTTTAATATAGTCGTCGAACAGTGATAACATTATTTGTTTAAATACACATCTTTAAAAAATCCAATTTACTCATACAATGGTAGTTATGACCTCATCCAGTAGACAATCCCCATACGAAGCCAATTTTTCAGAGCTCAGATAGGAGGTGGAATCATTGGGATTCTCTCTAGACCAAGACCAAGATGACCTTGAATATGATAAGCTTGAGTGAAACTACATACGAGATAATTGGATGTTGATAGCGATTACCTCCCTAGAAATGTTATCCGAACCTCCCCATGAATATGACACCATCACGCACCATACCCTAAGGTTTTATAAGGGTCTTTTAACGGTTTAGGAATCACAACCCAAGTTCTATGATTATGTGCAGTATTCTTGTATAGAGAATAAAGATTCTTTTTATTATCGTTACTTTGTAAATAGTTTTTAAAACACAATTAGAATTTTTAGTTAATATTTAAACTAAGAAATCTATTTTGGTGAATTAATTTATATTTGAATTAAATAATATTATTAAAATAATAATAATAATAATATCAAATTATTTTATATTATATATAAATGATCATATATATTTATGAATGAAATTCTTATTTTTATTAATGTTTGAAAGCTGTTTTTGTCCAAACCCATGAATTTTATTATAAATACCAGTTTTTATTTTAAAAGTAAAAATTCACAAATTTAGAAAATTATTTAGATAAAGTGAATATTATTTTTGAAATCATTATATTTAAATTATGTAATGGTGAATTTTTCATAATTTTCTAAGATAGTTGTATTTTTGCATAAAAATTAAATACAGTTTAAATATATAATGTGTTTTATGACATCATAATGACATAATATTGTGTGATAAAATACTATAAACATTATTATCAGAAACAATATATTTTAACATAAAAAAAATTTGATTTTGGGTTTGTTTGATATATTTTACAAATCATTAGTGGACCCTTCATGGAATATAAAACATTGTTACTTTTTAAATTGTCTTAAGAGTGTGACTCACCTCTACGTAAGAAACCCAAATAATTTAAGATTTCTGGCCATTGGTATTATAAAATATTGTTTTCCACCCCCCTTTGAAAACCCCCTTTGGGAAAACCATGGGCTATATTGTGGTTTCAATTAGATTAATGTATGGTGTCTGAAACCTAAATAACAAAGAATCCCCTCTCGTTTCAAATATAAACCCACCCATGATCCCACTTCCTCTTCTCTAAATTCCTTTGGAGTACATCTAACCATGTCCCTCCTCTCTCGAAAATCCTCTAAAGGCTCCCAAGCTCCCAAAAAGCATCTCTCAAGTCTCTCCCAAGCCTTTGGGATCACACCTCCATGTATGTGATTCCTACCTTCCCTTTTTATCCATGTTTTTAATACTATTATGCCCTTTTATTTTCAATTATAAATATTAGGGCAAGATTTATCACCTCTCCCATACAGCCCTCATTATTTTTTAATGATTATATAACCCATTCCCTCTCATTAAATGACTCCCATGTACACCCGTTACTATACCAAAATTATGAAAGGAATTTCTCTCTCCTTATTTATATTCAAGAAATTTTTTGAATCATGAATATAAATTCCATTAAAATTGATTCAACATGTATCTATATGACCCCCTTACTATACACTTTGCATACTTATGATAATACATCCATTTATTTCTCATCAACCATTTCTATATTAATTCTTATGTCAAGCCATTATGCTGCAGAAATTGCACCACATTTTTCCAAGCCATATTCATTGTGTAGTGAATACCATTCCCATTTTTCTATCATGGGTATTAAACTTTATGGACATTTACATATTTATTATAGTGTTTTATGTATTAATTACACATTCCATTATCGTGTAATAAATGATGCTATTTAATGAATCCATGTTTTATTATCTACGTGGCACACTTATGCATGAAATGAAATTTTTAAGAATGTGTTCTCCCTAACAGTGATTCAATGCATTGGTTAATGTATAGTGTGATGATAAATAAAGTACAATGAGTGTTGACTCATTCTAATTGACGTGCAATGAGGGTTTACTTGTGCTTCATGTGAAATGTGGTATTACTCGTGCTCCATGTGCAATGACCATTGACTCATGCTACTTCAATGTTAAATGTTGCTGCTGCATTTCTATGTTATGATTATCATTCATTATCATGCCTTTATGTTCAAATTTATCCGATGATAAATAGATATTCTTATTGTCTAACATGTACTGTATTCCTAATTTTATTCTTTGTTCATTCCCTTACTGGGATTTATGGCCCACCTTTTTCTTATGCATGTCCCCAGGATATCCTATGCAATACTAAGTAAGAGGGAATGTAGTTGTCAGGTAAAATATGTTTTCAATAAGATGACGTGTTTTATGCATTAAGTTGTTAGGTAATGTTCTTAAGCCCCAAAGACACTAGACCTCTTGATATTCTATGTTGTATCAAGTGATGATCTTATATAATAAATCTCGTTTAGGTATGTAATAAAAAAAAGTTTTTTCATAAAACTAAACTCTCCCACTCTAACTCTCCTTGATTATACATATGCGCCTAGAGTTATATCGATTACAATTAATATGGATGAATTAATATTTTTTCTTCCACTAGTAGGAACTCAATCATAAACTCAACATCTCTCTTGGTGGTGGCCCCTAGAATTCCTCAAGAAAAACATCTTGGAACGGATCCACCATAAAAGGAAAGACATGTTCACCCACTTATCCATCATTAAGAACTAGGCATGGTACTTGGCCTGCGAGCTCTCCCAATTGCTAAAAAAATGTCCATGCATGGCCTCCTTGAACATCCCACTCACCATGAAGGACATATGTGTCTCTATCGGGATATGTAACATTCATAAATATCTTTAAAAATTGATATGTGATTCGTACTACACTAACCAATCCATTCCCATGATTAGGTCTAATCCTGACATCTCTAAAAGTAATAGATCCCATAGGAAATGATATTCATGAACCTATAAGGCACAACATTTACACTAACTTATATTTACAACTCACTCCACTAACGATGTATCATGTTTCATAACTCTACATGAACTTTCCTATTTTAGGCCCAACACAACTAATAACTATGATGAAATAAAATAATGTGTGAATCATATGTCAAATAGAGAATTTCCATGTGTGGAAGATTCAATAATCATACCTCGAACGGTATAAGGTCTAGCCTCATCTCCTCTAGGTGTTGACTGATATACCTACATGGGGCCTATCCCTCAACCCTAGCATCCATCTTGAGTACCCGATGCTAGACTTACAGGTCGGTATGAATGAAATATCCCTAGAGTTTCACGTCCACTAACCCAACCAGTACGACATGTGGGGCTCTAAATACCTACCTGATATAGGGTAATCTATCCCCTTCATACACTCTGCACTGATCTCTATCCCCAAACACTTTTCATCTATATCTGGTTCCTAGAGAATCTCTACATATAGACCAATTTTTTGAGAAGTTATGCCCTTATTATGTGTCCATAAACACTAACATCACATGTGTCCTAAAATTCATCGCGAGTAGAAGGAAAAAAATCACTATCTTAGGTGATAGTTTCCTTTTCTAAGTTATTCTATACATAACTACCCCAGTATAATTTCACAAAATGATGATTCCTACTTTCTGAAGTCACAACACTAGTTCACCCCACATAAACCATACATCTTCTTTCGAAGGAATCATTGATATTTTTTTTGAGATGAGGGTCTAGACCATCAACTCAGATAACCTCTTTAGAAGAAATATATTTACCTAGGATCTAATCTCATATAGAATTAATTCTTAAGAGAACCTATCCATAGCTACCTCGTCTACCAATAATGTATGAACAAAACATTGCAAGTCTGGGAACCGACATTTATACTCCATTACTGACATAGTCCCTTGTGTCCAATTGATAAAATCTACATCTTTCTCTTACCTTATGATTTCTAGAATTAATGGTCCAGAAGCATTTCATGAAAACTCTTCCCCATCATTCCATGTACTTGTTCAATCAGATCTAAAATATATCACCAAGTCTTTTCCTGGGCCAACAATATATATTTTTCCAACATAACTCACTTCTCGGAAGGAGTCACCCGATGTTCCAAAATTTTATTCGGAGACTCTATCAAGAACTCAGATACCAGTACCCCACCCTCTATAGTAAAGCTCATAGGGCACATCAAATGAAACTCCATAGTCTAGATGAACATACTTAGTACAACCCACATTGGGTGTCAGTTCACCATCAGCATAAAAGGAGCGATGTTCTCACCAAACATCTCTTCCATATAATCTTGAACCATATGGTCTTATTTCTCTACTACTGGGGAAGTATTCTTGGAAACATTCTATTCTCACAAAACTAGAACATGCCTTCGTTGGGGAATTGCTCTCAATCAAAAAAAAATTAGTCCACAACCATGAAAATATGACAAGGTCGATGGAAAGTCTCATCACTAGAAATTAGAAAACCATTTCACATACACATCCCATTGGGAATTATTATATCTAAAACTCTACCCTAAACCATCATTTTAATGTTCATGGATAACGCGGGGAATCCAAATCATATAGTTAATGCTCTTTCATTTTATATATTTTAAAATCAATATAAAATCAAAATTTACCAACAAAATATTTTAATTCACTTACCTTCCTCTATCAAAAATATTTCTCTAATTATGATTTAGCAATATCATTTCGATTTTTACCCATTCATACCATCCCATTAGACAACATTTCACTATATTTATGAAAATAAAATCCATTCTTCCCATTATGAACCACACACCCATATTATGTTTGTGTGTCTACTATGACACATTTCACATGTATACATAAGTTCCTAGAATGATGAATTAATTAACATACTCATTCCATTATGGCCATAATGAAAATGTAATAAACTTACCACTTCATAGATCATGGGCATCACCCAATAGAGAAATATCATAAAATGTAACAACACACAAGAAAACAAAAATTCCCGCTCTATGTGACTTGGTTTTTCCCTCGTATGTGGGTTATCTACTCTTAGACAATATCTCAATTCCAGGGACCATAACTGTTTTAATCTTATATCTTCCATCCCCAAATAGTATGAAAGATAAATGAACTCATCTAATTCCACATTGCAAAGTCTTCGACCTAGGAGCCACTAAACAAGTTCCCAGAGTCGAGTCAACCCAGTTCCTCGAGTCGAGTCATCCATAGGGGCGCAATGATGTTCCGCGGCTGAGGGTTTTGTCATGGTGGGTCTCATAGTTTGTGGCGATGGGATCTGCTGTGGGGACACCTTCCGACATGCTGGTGATGGTTTTTTGTCTTCGATCTTTGCTGTTATTTAGATTTAGGATGCGATATTGTTGTTTTGAGGTTGAAATCACGTTTTTGGAGATTGAATGGCCAGGATCGTGATTATTCCATGGTTGGGTAGAGGATTTGATGTCAGTTGGGGCATGGTTCCTTGGAGATGGTCTTGTTCTTGTGAATTTGTAATTGTTTGAGTTTTTTATGCTGGCTAGGAGAACAATTTGTTGTGGAAGAGGATTGGCTCAGAAGTCTGTTCTAGCAGAGGATGGAGGTGAAATGGTGGAGTTTAAGAGGAGTATAGACTGGGTTTTTCTTATCTAGTGGTTAAAGATGAACTTTTCTATTGAGTTGACTTGCTGAAGGTAGAGTTGAAGAAGGGACCATTTGTTTTTGAATTCTTTCAGTCATGTCGTCGATGTTGCTCAGGTCTTCGCTGGCGTTATGGTTTGGGAATCCCATGATGGTGAGTGGTGGGTTGGGTGCACTACTCGAGTGTCTCATAGTGAATGATGACGTGTGATGGTTTGATTTCTTTTTGAATTTGTCTGTGCGTGATTTGATCTTTGATTTGGAGCCTCCTGCATTTTGTATGATGTAATGTGTGTTTTGGATAGTGTAATATGTTTTGTATGTTCTTAGTATGGTTGAATATATAAGGTTCCCACTTAGCCAAATAAGTGTTTCTTTATTCCAAAAATGAAAAAAAAAGATTTTTCCAAATATAAAACTACCAATAACATGCATAGCTATAGATGTCCCAAACTGGGAACAACCCACAAGAAATAGTACTTATGTCATGTCATGCAATAATACCAAGGGGAAAACCCAAAATAAATGAAACAGAAAAATCAATAAATCATACCAAAATCTATATAGGGATCCTCATTCATGCATGTACCATGTTCAAATCAACTCCCTAGAATAGGGTCTACTCCCTTATCCTCAACCACAATAATGGAATCTACTCATGTTCTGAACAAAGGCCCAAAATGGGGTGAATACAACATAATAGTCCATCACCAATGGTGTCTACAAAATATCCAGTCTAAGAGATAGTGCATAAAAGTATAAATAAGTGCAATGCAAAGAAAATAATGTTTTGGGTCCACATGTTAACCTTTTCTTATTTTTTTATTACTTTCAATATTTTGGAGACAAGTTCATTATGTATATTATCTTGTCATTTATTTTATCTTCAACACGTATTCCCTATGTCAAACATTTACCTTATTCACACTATATTCCTAGAATCTATCATTTCTCAGAAGACAATGCGTTATGTATGTATCTCACTAGGGTTGAGCTTATCACATAATCATAACTCCTACCTTGGGGTCTTAGTCCATGTATTTTTATTGAATTCTACCATTGGGATAATACAGTATCTATCCAACTCCCTAACCCATGCATTACTAGCTATGTCAGAGCATCCATCCAACCGACCTTTGGGAGGAGCATAAGTCTTCAACCCCAACACCAAGCCAGGTGCACAATCTTTTTTATCCATTCACCACATTTATCCGTGTCACTACCAATACTACAAAAAATGTTAACAAAAATGATTCATAACAACTAACGTGGAATTCAATGTTAATCTATAGCATGTTCATAATGAAATTTTACACTACCCAACCCATTATCCATATTATATTCCCATGTCTCACCCCATTAACCATATTCATAAATTCTAAAGACATTGACTATACCATGTGTCAACATTTCAAATACATCCACCCTCTATGTGTTTTCAACTTAATTCATTACCCACAAAGCACAATCCTCATTTAACTTATTTAACAGAATTTAATTATCATTAAAAACAAACCATTAAGCCATTAATAAACATTGGTGTATGCCAATACTTCATTTTAACTCCCATTAAACATTTAAACATTTTTATCATGGGATCTAAATTAATACGAGGAAAACATTATAATATTTAGTTATCTTATATGTTTGTGAAATATTGGTGCACCCTACTGGTGGCCCTATAAATGTCAAGTCATCATCCCTATGTCTCATAAGGACCACAAGGGTTTACATTAATCATTTAGACACCCATTTCTTCAAATATCATCAAACGATCAAAACCAAAACAAGAGGTACCGATGAAATATATCCAAGAATGCCAAAATCCCAAACAAAACTATAGAATAATACTTATAGACATCCAACAATAGATCTAATTGAGAACACGTATAATAGAGGCCTTGGATCCCAATTCAACACCAATATGATGTACCAAACTATCTCTCAATAGAGAATAAGGTGTTTTGATATTTAGAATGAGATATTGAAGAAATATAATGCCTAAAACAAAAAGAGATGCAAGAGGGTGGTTAAATATACCTGGATATTCAATATGAAATATATATAAATTTTAATGACATAGAGATATAGGAAAATCAATAATTGATGCTTTTGTGAGATTTTGATCATCCCTAGAATTTAGAGGGGGACGAAAAGTGGAAATCTTGTGTTGGGGGTAAAAATCAAGAAATGGAATTTTTTTTAAATTTCTCAACTTTAATTGGTTGTACGGTTTACCTTCATGGGTTTCCAAACATTCAATAAACCATATGGGATCTAATATCCCAATATCATCTATTCCCATGGTTTCATGGGAATTTTATGCAGTTATCTTAATATGCAATAACTATGCACAAGACTCTATCCAAGGCTACATGGTTACCTAGGATGATATGCTCGATTTTCACTAACCGTGTGAAAACTGTGTAACATGCCAGAAACTCCTTAAATTTTATGAATAAATATACATACATATTTATTTCTGGAGTTACATGATAATCCCATTGTCTAATCAGTAATTAAGTTAGAATATAATCACATAAATTTTAATAATATCCCAAGAAATTATTCAATAGAATATAAATAACTATGTTGAACATCAAATCATCTAACAATAGGTGAAATATGTATCACCATCAATATTAATATAGGGCATTAATTTATTACCATCTAACTCATGAATGTGAATGGGGTACCACTATATACAAAACATATGGGTGAATGACATGTCACAATACACTAAAAAATGTAGATGTTTTATCACTATATATATAATAAAAGGTCATTAATAAATCACCTTTCCACTATATAGTTAGAAATATATATCATAGATAAACTAACCATAGTGTAGAATATTTAACCAATATATAAAATATATTGAACCTAAAATAACTATCATAACATTATAATGTGAATAATTTATCACTATCATCATAAGATTGATTAAAGATAACTCATTATAATTTATCCAACCTAGAAGAAGTACACATAAAAAATACATAATATGGTATAAAAAAATAATTCCAATATACTAAATATAGGCCCTCCTATATCAACTACACCTAAAAATGAAAGTGATTTTGTAGTATCTAAACCAAATAATTATGTAAAATGATATATCACAATTACTTATATATGGGAACAATAATATATCACTATATTATATGGAAGGGAAAATTATATAACAAAAATTAAATAAAAATTGGGAAAAAATATACCAAAAAAATAGTAATTTATGTTCATGATATATCAATAATAATAAAAAATATTATTTTTTATGGAATCTATATTTTTTATTTTTTTAGTAAATTATTTCATATTTATATCGACAATATATGAAAACTTTATTAATAATAACACTATAGAAAAGGTTCTTGATTCTTTATAATTAACCATAACTTGAATTTTGAATAAATATTTTTTATTAATAATTTACAGATCCATGATAAGAATAATTCATGACAATCCTAACAATATGTATGACTTATGTAGATGGGGAACATTCATGGATTCCATACAAGGCCTAATAATTATTCTCCCTCAACATACACCATATTCAGATCAATTGTGTGATGGCCACATTCAACTTCTAGTACCCATAAATATTAATCAAATATAACACATACAAAATGATAACAATATAGAATCACTATATACCACATTGTAATATAGTCACACCTAAAGAATAACTCTACTAAAATTAGTTAGAACTGGAATACAATCATGATAATGAAAAGAAAATACGCCGTTTTGGGGTATTAAGGGATTAATAAAATTTAAAAAGTAGACTAAAATTGTATATATGTCATATAATTAAATAATCCTTTAATAGAAATCCATAGGGGTCATAAATTATTGAATAGAGTGAAATTGATATAAAAATATACTTTATATATTGAAATAAGATCGGAATACTATTCTGGGTTAATATAATATAAAATAGATTATGAGATTTTTATTTAAAATGTCATTTTACATTAATATTTTTAAAATTTGGAAACACATACTAGAGGCGACTGAGTAATTAGATTACTAGGTCTTTTTAGCCAATATCCCATAATATTATAGTGATGGGACACCTAGTTTAAATTGGACTACCTTGTCTATTTAGAAATTTTTTGGGCATTTGGTACTCCATAACAGACCACTAGTTACCCATTATTAATTATCATCCATGGAATTTTTTTTTAAATTCCTATTTCTCCCAATCTATCCAAAATCTATAAAAACAGATCCAATTACCATAACAAAAAATATAAATAAACTTATGAAAAAATTTATTTTTATACTTATGAATACATGGTTCCTCATGGAATCGTTCACAAAATGTTGAATTTATTCCATTTAGAATACAATTGTACAACAGTGTTCATAATGAAGTTAATAATGAAATAATTATATAATATCATAGATAAAATAATAATTTCCTTGCATAAGTATCCAAATTACTAATATGATCAAAGCATGTTATGGTATTTTCTTATCAAATTATTTATATTAATATTGGATATGTTTAATTGTTCAATGTTTTTAATGATTTATATCATCTAGAATTCAAAATCTAGCTAACTATCATTTTTAGTAATGATTATGATCTTCCCAAAACCACTACATATTTTTTACTCATTATTACATAGTCATAAAAATGATATTGGTCTAGTAATGTTCTGTTTTTATCACAATTTACATCAATGGTATATTTTATGATTTTTACTAATATATTTTATTCATAATTTTATAATGATTAGAAATAGAATGAGAATAAAAATGAATTAAAATTGTGTCTTTATATGAGATTGTCATTTATATTTCCATGGTAACATTCAAAATTATATGTGAATTTAAAATCAATGATAACAGGATTCTTTGATTTTTTTAATAGATTATCCATATATAAAATATAATATCCATTCAAAAAAACTAATTACATAAAACATATTGTTCATTTATTTATAATGATTATTTTTAAATACCCAAAAATGAAATACTCTTCATGTAAAAACCAATTCTCATGATCAAATATAAATTCATAGAAATAATTTAGTAATAATTTTTAAATCCAAAAACTAGTAAACTAATTGAAAAAAATACATATTTGTGCATCATATATAAAACAATTTCCCTCTTTCAAAATAATTTTTTTTACATTAAACGTCATTGATTATGGACTATTTAAAATTCCATCTATATCTCAAAAATTGTGTCATACAACCCATTAATAGAGTAACAAATAGTAGTAAATTTAGAAATTTATTTTCATTCAATTGAAAATAAAGTTATGAATATGATTCCCATTGAGAAAACACAATAGAAATTGAAACTATTTTTTTAAATTATAATTAAAATATAGGTTAAATAATATTAGTATTTATTTTTATACGCTCAACAATCTGGGAAAATAAATATCATTAATGATTCTCATGTTTTATATAAATTAATTAATAAATTTCATTAAATTTACTGAAATTGAAATGATAATAATTTTCAGCATATATATTTGTTATCCATTATCTATACATAATAATGAGGAAGTACGTATATTCACATCACATAATCAATAATTTCATTTTATATATAATCATTCAAATAATATTTCATATATATTTTATTAATTTTGGTATATAAACAAATTGAGAATTCAATATATGAGTTTTTTAATATTTATTCCACTATTAATATATCAGTTGGTGTATCCAAAAAAAATGATTCAAAATGAAAAAATTAGTTACATATAAATTTTATTTTGGGTAAACTATAATTGTATTTACTTATAAATCATAAAAAATATAATGGTTTGGGTCACCTATATTTTAAAATAATTAAATATAAACATGTTACATTTTGACATAATCACATGGTATGTAGTGCAAGAAATTTTCATTTTCTATCCAATTTTATAAGCAAATTATTCATAACCATACAAACTATTTCATTTTAAAAATTCTATAATATTAGAAATTCCATATATATATTCATTTCTCCAGTGAATTTCCTTTTGAATCATAGCACATTAATCATATTTATATCTTCCAATCATATAAGTTACATACATCCCATAAAAAATATAATATTTAAATACCCTACAAATAAATCATATCACATTCCCATATATTAAATTTAATTTATTTAATATATTATAATAAATTAATTCACATAAATATTTATAATTTAACGAATCTAAAAAATTGAATAAGATAATTTGTATTATGACAATTAATTGACCCATGCGTTCTAGAAAAATCATAAGACCCAATTCTACTGTGATCTCTTACTAAATGACCCAATATCAATAAACCATGATTAAATAGTGAGAAAAATCCCAATATAACTCTAATGACTAATATATATATGTTAGTAAATATTTTCATTTAAATTATAAAATTAATAAATTATTTTAATGTTTTAATTTGAACTATATTCATTCTAATGTAAAAAATATGTAAATATTATTATAATGTTATGAAAATAATGTGAAACAAGTCAAAAATTTAAGTAATATATATATATAATTGATCCTATAAATATTTTAGATATATTAATATAAAAAATTTACTTAAAACAGAAATATTTTAATATTTAAAGTGATATTTAAAAATTAATTATAAATTCATTCAAATACAACAACCAATAAATATAAAAATGTATAATTACTCACGGAAATGATGATGAAAAACTACTTGGTGAACTGTATATGATCCATGATGTCAATTTAATAATAGAAGACACAATATAATATGATCATACCTTGAACCATTCCATGATTATATTTTCTAAATCATGGTTATTCTATACTGTGAAAGTGAAATATATTTTACTCAATATGGGACATAAATATATTTTTATTATTCACAAATTATGTACCTAATTATAGTTATAAAGAAATTTTCTATAAAAAAGGTCCTTCAAAAAAATTGACACTAAATTGTTTTGTACATTAATTTTAATCATTTGGATGTAGTCTGGTTATTCTCTACAATTGTTTGTTTTTATATAATATTTAACAATTGGTAAATAAATAATATTTATTAATAAGTTATAAGGAGTTATTTCTCGGATGGGGATCCCTTTTGAGTAATTTAGATAATATTTACTTAATTTAGAAGGGTTTCTTTCCCATCTGAGATACATCTCACGTGACATATGTTGATTTTTATATTGATATTTTTTAGTTCTATTTATTAATAACCTATTGATATATATGTGAAAATATAAAATGTTATTTTGTTCAGCATCCTGGAATATAATTCTATAGTCCCATATATTATTTAAAATAAGATAGAATGGATATACAATAGATTATCAAATTTGGGGAAGATTTTGGGTTAATGTTGATGTAGAAATTTTTGAGGAAACAAAAATGAATCTCTTTCAAAAGCAATGGATTTTCAATGCATTGAGGACTATTTTATATGCCTCAGTACCCAATAATCTGACATTTTTTGTATTAATTTTTTTTTTCATTCAACATGAATTGTGGAAAACCATCCTTTAATAAAAATTGTTCCACCACAATTAGTTATGAATAACTCATTCATTTGGGATGGAATCCCCAAGATTGATATCCATCAAATCTAAGAGGTACAATTTCACTTATATATTTGATGGTGTAGTCAAAGTTAGTGATCATTTTATATCCATCAAATTATATTAAAAGTCACATATAAATATTATATTAAACCTATATTCAAATTTTTTAGGATGAATATTCATTCGGAATATACTTTTGTAATAATAATCATAGAAATATTTTTTGAAAATTTTCAATAGAATCAAGATTTTAGGAATAAATGAAAATTTGAAATTTTACTAGGCCACATTAAATTTATAAAATTTAATTTTAAATTTGTATTTAACCATATATTAATTATATACTTGATATAAATAATGACATGATAAATTTGTTCTTTATAGGTATATTATTCAGAAAATTGATTTTGAGTTTATAACATTTTTCTATTTTTAATAATAAATGTAATATATAATAAGTAACTATTAAATAATAAAACTATTTAATATATTACTATATATAATAATTTAATTTTATATAAACATGAGTAGTAGTAATATAGTTATTGTCTGATATTACATCTAAACTATCATATCCCACCATAAAAAATAGACTAATTTTGGACCCATTTTTTTAATAATTTGACTTCATAATATCATAAAATAATGAAAAACAGTAGTGTGACACCCACCACAATTATAAAAAATAACCGTCTCCTCTATCCTATTAAAAACTCTATATTAATTTTAAATAAAAAAACTAAAAAATCTCTAAAATAACCTATTTTATGTTCTAAAGGTGATGGTATTCCCAAAATATGATCTCAAATTCCATTATGTGGAGATCCGAAGGACCACTTTCTAAAAAGAGGAAATCATATTGACTAAAAACTTTTAATTTCCTTTTTATTTTAACATATATGAAATTTTTATAACCAATAAAATAAATTAATTCTAATACTTCCCATATATATAAATTTTACCATCTTTGTGTCATAATATTTTTCTTTATACTTCCATATTAACTGGGAAATAGAACTATCACTTGTATGAATGAAAGACAACATATGAATTGAGGTAATTGGTTTCCATCAGAGGCTCACATGTCATGTAATGATGTTGTAAAAAAATAAAACATAAGATATATATTATAAAATAATGATTCTATAATTTAATATATCATCTTTATCATTATTATTCAACTAATTAAAAAATAATATATTCTATCCTGCATAAGTATAGAAAAAAAATTAAAAAAGAAATGTGAATAATTTTTAATATATTCTACACTTGGATGATTATTAATATGATAATACTATATTTATGTATATATTATTTATAAAAATAATTTTTTTTATAGATGATGAAATCATAACCAGTTCTTAAGAACTGGAAATTCTCTGATGAAACAAGCATGGAAAATCCAAATAGTAAACACCCAAAACATTCATAATAATTAAAAATTGTAAATGGATGGGTGAAAAATAATCTTAAGTGAATCAGATATTATATTTTAGACATGTATGTAGTTCTATTATGTGTCTATGTTAAGGATATATTTATTATATTGAAGTTAAATCATGTTGAACTAAGTAGACACGTGAGGTTAGGGGTTTCATCTCAATTACTAATGAATTGAGACATATCTTATAATATGAAAATATTTTCTATTATTTTGTTCATAAACTAAAATTAATTTAGATTAGATGAATACATATTTAGTCAATTTTATTAGTGATTTAAATGATGTTTACTAATTAAATGGGTGATAATTTAATTGTTAATAAAAAGGTACGAATTAATGTTACAATAATTATTTGAATTACAAATATTATCTGTAAAGTAATCTTTTAATGAAAATTTTAGAGATTATATATATTTATTTTTCGTTAGATATTTATTTATTAGGCATATTTAAAAAAATACATTCCTCTTTTTCTCAATTTAAAAATAAGAGAAATGTTTAATATAAAAAAATTTATTATTTATTTATTTTTTCATTGGATAAATTTTCAATTAATGTATAGTTTTGAAAAAATGAGTTTAAAAGGTAATTTTGATTTGATCAAAAGGAATTTTTATGGAAATTAAATAATATAATTTGTATATTCAATATTTTAATAGAATCTGTAGAATTCTTTATAACATGATCATTATTTTGTTTTCATTATAATAATACAAAAGGAGTGATTTTTGAAACAAATAGAGTATTAATAGATTTTCCATCCACCCTAACCTTTATAGGATGTTTATTTACATGTAAATATTTACTATTTTGTTAATAAGAATATTAATTATTGAAAATATATATTAAATGTTATTCATCTATATTATACAATTATCCAAATGTCAAAATTTTATTACCAAATAGTTATATGTATACATCTATCATAATATTTTATATAAAATAATTTTATTTATCATTATAATTATTTTGATAAATTTATTTTATTAGGATCATCCTTTATTAAAAATTAAATTTCACATTACAATTCATATTATTTATTTTAGGGGAAATATTATTTCCTAACATGTGTTTCATTTTTAAATAAAATATTTTACTATTATTTTTTATGATAAATATGGGAAATCATGATACAATGTAGTAATTAATTAATAGATATTTTTTTGATATGGAATATATATTAAATATTAATTTTTTAATCTATTTATGTGGAATTTGTTCAAGATGAATTTTTAGATGGATATAGGATATAGATAATTCCACTATTCATCAACAGGTCTCATGAGATAATTTAATTGGAGAGTGTTACTAAATTGTATTTTTTGTATACCTACCAATATTTGTAAGTATTATATAATAATTATTAAATTTTTATTTCATATATTATTCTTTATATTTTCAGAGAAGATATTCATTATTTTCCATGATATATTTACATTGATATTGTACCAAGATGCATTTAATGCACATGTTATTGAAAAAATAAAATATCATTTGGGTTATTTACCTTTCCATATTTATTATGACTTTATTACACATAATTTTTCTATTGGAAAGTACCCTTTCAGATAATTTATGTTCAACCATGTCTTTTTCATTCCCTCAGATACGAAAAAGGGACCACTTAATGACATTCAATAATTTATAATAATTTTATTTTTAGGTTTTATGTTTTATTTCCAATGTAAAATGGTAATAATGTATATGTTTCCAGTTATAAGAATCAATGATATTAATCAATCATTTGCGATTTATTCCCTTATTTCGTATTGCAAAGTAATAATATAGACATTAAATATTGGTTTTTTCTGTATTTGTGGCTAAAATATCCCATTGATCAATTTTTATGATTTATTAGTTACATAATGTGGAAAAATTAGGAAAATTGTGTTTTTAAAAATATCATATTTCATCAACATGATTGTTTCAAATTGAGGTATTTTCGGGTTTATGTATTATCTTAAAATACAATATTACTACTAAAAACTATTTTCTATGTTGTCTATGAGTAGTTTATATTTATGTTACACTTAAAAATTAGTATGCTAACAGTTATTCATGATATAGTTCATTGGGATTTAAGATATGATGAATTGGTTCATACATATATTTTTTTGTCTAATTAATCACAAATGTGTTATTTATTTTAATTCCCGCGCCTCATATTTTTCATATATTCTCATGATTTAATTTATAAATATTTCCTTATGTTTGTGGGAAACCCAATTTAGTGTGTTTTTAGTAACCAATGTACATACGTTATATGGAAACTTGTTATGTTTCTGATGACTATTAGATGTTTTAAAATTTTCTCAATCATTGTTTAGTTTGATCTATTTATGTTGAGAAGATTCATGTTGATGGAATTTAGTACTCTATGATTATTTTTTCTACTAGATTTATATTGTGAGGATTCATTGGGGTGAAGTAATAATATATTATCCATATTTAAAATATATATTATAGTGTTATCATGTGTATTTATATGTAATCTGGTTGCCTATAGGCTGTTTTATTATATACATTTCTTCAAATTCATCAGTTATTGAAAAATTCAATTCTGTTTATATTATTTTTTTAAATATATATTTCTTGTTGAGATTAATATATATTTATTTTTCAATAAAATATGATAGCTCATTTGTTTGTATACATATTTTTGTCTATTATGTAGCCCATTTAATATAAGTGGGGGATTAGTGTGGCACACTCATCTTACCCCAATGTTATGAGGGGATTTTATTGGAAGAGTCGTGTCGGTGTGTTATAAATTATATATTTGTATATAGTAAAAATATTAAAGACTATGAAATTTTTATAAAATATTTTCGAAACATACATAAATGTGACTATGGTTTTTAAGTATTGTTTTTTAGTTCAAGTAACACGGTATTTTTATATAAATTATCATATATATTTTATAGGATGATGATAATATATTAAAAATGGAATAAAGTATAAGGAATTAGGTTTATTTGATAGTCTAAATGGTATATGATTTATTTAGTGGTATAAAAGTACCTTTGATAACATTCCAAAATATAGAAACTCATATGTACTCAATTAGAATTCTGTTAATTTAGTAGAATTTGAATTCACCCAAGAGAGCGATAAATTTTTTTGAGTGGGAGCATCTCTCCAATTATCAAGATAGGGAAAATAAAATTTCATTAGAGATATATTTCATAGTTATAATTTATACAATAAATGATTGATATTATCAAAACATTATACCAATGAAACTAATCCTATATAGTACATTTTTAACCAATTATGTTGGAAAATAATATAAATATATTTTTTAACATTTAGACTTCCAATTGTAGATTCATTCTTAATAGAATGGTAAATATAAGACTCTTAAGTTATATTTTTAGTTGGGGTTGGTGAAATTAATAATATGTGGGAATTTGTAATAGAAATATAATAGATAAATATTTATTCATTTGAGATCCCTACAAGTCACATTTTTTTCTTATTATAATATTTTTTTGGTAAAATAGATATATTTTTTCATAGACATTTTCTTAGATTGATCCCTCATGCAAAGTATGAGAATAATTTAATATGGATTAAGATCTTGAGACACTAGACCCACTTCTAGAAAATATGAATTATTGTAAGTACATGTTGTTGTTAATAAACCTCATGAGGTACTTAATATAAATGATTGAAAGGGTGTTTTTTACATTGATAAATTATGAAAAAAAATTATTGAGAGAACTTAATGCATTATTTTTATTTCATTCTACTCCAATATACCAATGGTTTCTATGTGAGATTATTATTTCATGGTTTTATTGATGAGAAATCAAATTATTTTTGAGTAAAATAAATAATTCTATATGAAATATTAGGGTGATTTGATTGACATAAAATCAAGTTGAAGAAAAACCAGAGACATGTGACCATCCTATCCAAGGTGTAGTGTCATTTAATGAGTCTGTTTTAGTTGATAATATGATGTATTATAATCTATTAATGGTGGTTAAAACATTTATATATTTCCATAATTGTGTTATTTTAATAGTTAGGTCAAATTTTGGAATGATTAATATCAAATATGTTTTTTAGGATTTATGTATGGAAATTATAAGGTGAAAACCTATATAATATGAGGAATAATGAAATACCACACATCAGATTCCCTCATACACCTCAATACATTAATGAGATATTCTTTCTTTCCAACACTATTTGTTTGTTATTACATATCATTTAAGAAGTCTAGTTTGAACAATAATTTCTTGAGTATAAACACATTTGGCGATTATCTTCTAGTGATGAATTCAGTATATATGATTTTTCTATTTGTGTGGAATGATAAATTTTTAGGGATTCCATTATTTTTTAGAAGATATATATCTTATATTTATTAGTATTGATTTATTAAATATTACATGTATTGTTATGGGTTCTAAAATAGAAAAGATAAATCAGTGACCACATCTATGGAAAAGTGGGACCCCTAGTTAAGGTTAGAAAATAAAAAAATATATAAATACTTATCCACTTACATAATATAAGGTATTCATGGAAATATGTGATACACCTATAATTGATGTCATGAAAATTATAATTATTGTTCTCTAAGAAAATTATTTCTCAAGGGAAACCCTTGTTCATTTATTTTTATGTAATTAAATTGATGTATCAAAATGATAATTTTGGTTAGAAATTGGACATTATAATTCAAAAGGATTTAGGGATTGCATTGATAATAGGGGTTTCACATCAATATTGTAAAATATTCCCTTAATAAGGAATTTTTGGTTCCATTGTTTTTGGACGCACATGAAAATATGGCCTCAATGTTATACATTCTAAAGAGTTTAAGGATATATTGATCTACATTTATCAATTTTTTTGTTACCATATCCTTCATTTATGGGAGAGAGAAATATAGTGGTGATTGAGACTATGTTTTCATACTTAAATAATTAATATATGGTAATTTTCAAGATGGGTTTTCACTAGAGGTAAGTTTCACATAAATCCCATCCCATGGTGGACATTGGTATCTCATTGATGATGATATGTATTAAAATTATAGACACTTATAGTGTGTTATTCTTTTTTGGGTCCCTACTAATGATGTGGAATAACATCTTGATAATTTTTATGATCACTTCCGTGAAAAAATTTAATTTTTAGATGACAATGAATCCTTATAGGTCAGGGGTATTTTGAATTGTGTTGTGGTAAGTGTTATATTATAGTTAGTCTATGTAGTAGAAGGTCGGTCTATATATGTGAAAGAATTTTCATTAATTTGAGGAATAATGGGTCAATGATAAGAAATGTTATTTCATTAAAATGTTTGAGGTGGTTAACGCTATTTCATGATATAAATTCCAAAAAATATTAATGGATTCCTTCCAATGACAAATCCATGTGTTTTTAATGTTTATGAAATAATATAGTATGATTATGATGAATATGGGAGGATCTCATTGATGATTTGGGATATTTTATTTAAGTAGGATTTTGTTTCCCTTATTTCATAAAATATCCACATTTTTGTGTAATCCATGTCTATATGTGATAATGGAATGATAAATTAGTAGGTGATTGGTATTTTCAAATAATTTATTTCATTTAATTAAATAGAATATTGAATTTTTAACTAAATTATGTGGTTTAATGATGATAAATTGTTCCCTTATGAGATTCATGTAGACTACTCTATAAATGTGTGGAGCTCAAGAATATAGATAATGTTTTCATTTTTCAAATAATAGTTTCTTAATAGATGTACACGCATGTTTTTTTTAATTTATTTTTATTGGGTTTCCTCTAATATAGAAAAAGGAAGTAGGTCTTCAGGAATTTTTAAATTCTAGTGATGTGAACGTATACATATGAAAGTGTATTAATTTAATTTATTTTTATCTGATGTCTTACGTGTCAATCTAGGTGTACAATGTTTATTTTAAGATGGTTATTATTAAATATGATTAAACTTATCTCAATTATTATTAATATAATTTTCACAAGACAATGAAACTAGTGGTGAGTGATGTTTTTCAGAGGATTGGTTATCTTTCGTCATGTGGTTATTATATGTGTATACCAATTTATAGATAATTTTTTTATTATTTTAGAGATAAACATTTAAAAGGTGGGGATGATATAATAATAATTAATTACACTAAATATATTGGGAATATATTTTTTAGTTTTTTTAAATGACATACATAAAAATAATTTTTTTATTTTATAATATATTAAACAACTAGAATTTTTTGATGTAACATTGATAAGAATATTTGGTATTTAGGATTATATTGAGGGTTGAGGATTATAGATGTTTATTTGTTTCTTGGATATTCCATGTATTTAGAGAATTAAAATTTATTTATTTCATGTGATTGAATAGGTATATTTTGTAGGTTGACCCTTAGAAAAAAATTCTAACACTATAGTTTTGTAATGAATGGAGTGTTTTTCCTATCATGTTTAAAAATGATCGGTTCTGGTTTAGAGTTTTGGACCATGTAAATTCGTATATTAAAAAATACATATTAACATAGAATTGACAATATGAAATCCTATTTTCACTGATGTTTATATATATATATATATATATATATCTTAGGATACATCTCTAATTTCTTAAATTTTTTGTAATGATGATTTGTAATGTAGGTGCTGGTGGATTCACAGTCCATCATTAATGAACATAAAATTGATAGTTGTCAGCATTTAATGTGATTATCATTTCTCCATGTGGGGGGCTCTAGATTTACTACATCAACTAATTTTTTTATATGATTATTCATTCCCCCAATGTTTTCCTATTTATCATATCATAGAAATAACTAGAAATGAAATAAGGATATTTATATTCCTAAAAATTTCTTATGTAGTTGTTTCTAATTTTAGTAATGTTTATCTATCATTAGTTAATGAAATATAAATGTTTGTCATAATAAAAATATAATATGTACACAAAATTGGAATTATATACAATAAAAATAATTAATAACTCTTTTTTGGTTGTTTACACTATCATATGATTTTATTTTTAATGATTAATTATGGTCTAAGGATTTATGTTAATTACATGGAAATCACTAAGACATCAAAAAACAATACATTTGAATATTTTTAAAAATAAATTTATTATTATGATAAGATTTATATAATTCATGAAATGATCATACTAATACAATGAATCAATTTACATATATTTTTAGGATCAAACCAATGAATCCATACACTCATTCCGTTAAAATTTAAAAATATAATTGTTTGACCATAAATATGTGTTAATACTATATATATATTTGATTAGTTATATTGAAGATAGTTGCTGATTATAATGTGATAATTCTACAAATAACATACTTTAATTTTCAAGGTATCCAAATTTAGAACATAGTGTTATATATTTTTAATGAAAAGAACAATCTATGGTTAGTAAATTATTGCTTATAATTTGATATGAGAAGGTAAATAACAAATTGTTTAAATGTCTCAATTGGGAAATATTTATATTATGAATCTGGGGTTGAATGTTTGAAGAATAATAAGTTTTAATAATGTATAATTAAATTATTAAAATCTAAATAAATATTCCATGTTTAATTATAATTCTTTTATCTTTTACTAGAAATATATAATTTATAGTGGTAGTATTTGTGATAATAAATAAATAAATTGTTATTATAATTATTTTCATTTCATATAAATTAATATAATACTTTTGTAGAATATTATGGAGATTATAGGAGAACAGAATTTTGAAATGGTAAATTTTTAATAAATTTATAATATATTAACTTCTGGATTATTTTATTATTTAAAATATACTAGTATATTAAATATTTTTGACACCATTGTGTGAGAATATTTTATTTTATATTTTTTTTATAAAATAAATAAAAATAATTTATTTATTGTTTTTAAACAACTAATAATATTAATTTGTTATAAACAGTGGATAAAAATAACATTATATAATAATAATTATAATTAGTTTCTATATCATGACATATAAAATAACAAATTTTAAAATTATTTAGTATCTTATGACATCACGGTTGTTAAAAGTGTTTTCGAAGAACACGACTTCTAACCTAAAATGAATTACACATTTTTTTTTATCTTATGATAACATGTCCTATTTTTTAAAGATCCATGATACTTGGTTACATGTATTGGCTCCAAATAATGAAAATTGTCCCACATGATGTGTACTATAATAAGGAATTCCATGTACATTGACTACACATTTATTGAACTACAGTGGTACATGCTTAGATATCACTTGAGGAAAATATACTATGTGTATAATAGTACAATTCATGGTCTATAAAGACAATTGATTTATTTATTATTATTTCAATAATGTTACATAAGAACCATCTTTAGTAGTATGTTATATGAAGTTAATAGTCATTAATAGATAGAATAATATATTATCATTCACTAAGGATTTTTTTATCATGATTTACTAGATGAGACTATTTATATCTATATAGTCTATTATAGATAGAGGGATATATAGATAGAGAAACAATATAGTTAAAAACCCTTATGAGGATACATTTCATATTTATCTTAGATTATTTACAAACATATTAAAGTATGTAACCCACCAAAATCTGATTATTGGTGGAACCTATAAATATTTATTATATAACCTACAAATCTGTTGAACATACCAGGATTAATGCTCTAGGACCTTCAGAGGGATACATATTACAATAGCTAATATATGGTACACAATGAAGCATTGGTCCCCCACTATACGTGAGTAATATGGTGATGAGTTATGTTTTATTAGTTAATCTATCATATATTGTGGAATGGACCACGAACAATAGATATATTTTCTTTTTGGTCACCAATGACATGTTATTTAATAAGTGGATTCATTCTACTGATTGATATATTTTCCACTCATGTGATTAAATTACAAAATAATTTTCAAGAGGAAGTACATAGGAGTTATATAGTTTTTTATTCTTATGATGATTCGGGATTTTTGTAAACCATGTTAAAATTGAGTATATTATATTTAAGGAGTTGGTAATTTCATGTTTGGGGATTCATAATATATAATTTACTAATATAAAAGTGTGATTTTTTTTGGAAAATGAACTATTTTTTCTTTATTTTAAATGTTTCTATTTTTTTCTGGTCCCATTAATGATATAGTTATTCACAAACCAGATATATAATGAAAATATACTAACTTGTGTCTCTCAGTTTCCATATAAAAAAGTGAGTCAAATATTAATGTATATTTTTTCCCTTAAATTAAATTATTTGAAGGTAATTGATATTTAGTATATTCTATATCTTATTGTGGAATCTTATTTGGTTTTTTTACTAACCCCTATATAAGACATTTTCCTTTACATGCATTCCATTTTTTTTAATTTTTCAAAGAATCCACATTTTGGTTTAGTGGAATGAATACAAAAACCAACTACCTATCACCCACACACGATCAACATAAACCCACACACGATCAACACAATATCCAAAATTCAAAATTAAAAAACCATTGTAGGAAACCCTATAGCCACTATCACCTTCCTATATCACCAAAATTCAAATGTAAAAAATTCAAGATATCATCATCTATCTTGATTCCTACACACCTCAATTCATATTTCACCTCGAGTCTCATTCCATGCCATGAGAAACACACCTAACGCAATGCATGCCTTATATTCTTCAAACCATATCATCAAGAAACTAATCCAGTGTCCTCAATCTGCGGATAGAGCTTCATAATCTCCTCTATACTCTAGTCAAGAATCATCAAGCCAAAATACACAGATTTAGTCAATTCCCAACACCAGACATATGCTACCAGGGTTGACATTTTCTACATTACACCACCATTATCAACCTTATCCAAAAACCACACCATCATCATTCCATGACTAAGACAAAACAAAACATGACCATATGCAATAATAGAAATAATCACTGAACATTATTTTTTAAAAAAACCATGGCATAAGAATATCAACATTATAATATAAAATTTTACATAAGAAAAACCATGTTGTAATATTTTTAAAAAACTCTAACGTTATAATAGAAAAAATTATATTGTGCGTAATTTTTATATTAATTTGTTTTGAATAGGATTTGTAAATTTTCTTCATTTTTCAATATTAAGGTACTCAATTTTTATTTAGATAATTTTTTGATAATAATGAAGGATTCATGATGATATCAATAATGAAAAATAAAAAAAATGAAAACATGTTACCCATATAAAAATTATAATTGATTAATAATTCAAATAATGAAATTAAAAAACATGAATCATTGAGTACATTAAAGTAATTTCAAAATTATAGTCTACAACGATCATCATATTATTATCAGAGATGATATTCATGTATTTTTTCTAATAATGGTATATATATAACAATATAGTCAGTAAAAAAATTGTTTATACCCTTTCAACATTAATGGTGTACCAATTACTTAATAACACTGCTAAATTAAGTAAAACTCAGGTGAGTGATTTTCATTTATATTGTATAATCCATTTCTTACAAAAAAACTATCCATGGAAAAACAATATAGAACTCCATCAATGAATCAGGGTTTTTGTTAGAGACCAATTATTGTATATTATATTATATATATATATTCATTCCTTTTATATATTTGAAATTGTTTCATGGGACCTGGTTGATGTAATGAATCTATTAAAATACTTTATAAATTAATAAAATATCATGAAAAAATTATATGATATTTCATAATTCATGAAAATATAATAATAAATGTTTTACTATCCAAAAAATGATATTATACACTATTCACCCTAATAAAAATATTATACAATCTATAAATATGATATAACAAAAACATAGGAGGTGTCACTTATTATGAAAATATTTGATTTATTTCATAAATTTAAAATTTGGAATATTGTTTTCCATAATATAATTAATTTCTAAATTATATTTGAAACATGAATTATATTTATTTATTTATTTATTTATTTAATGTGTATAATATATTAAAATTCAGAACTAAATTTTTTTCTTGTTGAATCAAGTGATATTTATTATAATGACAATTCTTTTTTAAATAATGGAAAATATTGCAATTTATACAAAAATTAATTACCTCAAATATTTATTCAATATAATATATTTAAAAATTATATTATAGAGAATATTTTAAATTCTCTATAATATTTAAAATTGTGTTTATTATTGTTGGGTAATAATACCTCAAGGTAACATTGAAGCATTTTGGGTTGATTGGGTTTGTTGACAAAGAGGGTTTCCTTGGTCATTTGTGGTTTTCTAGTGATTTTTTTAAAAACAATGTTGTCAAAGAACCGTGAAAATTCAATAGATGATTTTGTGTTGAAAAAAAAAGATTATTTACAAGTTGGTTCTATTTTTTAGTGTTTAAAAAATGTTTGGCCATAAACATTGGTAAAATAAAGAAAGGTGTTTTTTGGCTATGGATGTCGGGCCCATGAATAAAGGTGTTTTCAAAAAAATCATGCAAGCAATGTTTTAGGATTAGAGATTAAAAAATGGAAAAGGTATGAGGCCTGTGAAGGTTTGAAAATTGTGCATGGAATAAACATGTGCGCACAATGTGACATTAAATGAGTTTTTGTGTGCTCGAGGAGAATCTTGCCAGACATGTCAAATATACTATTCAAGGGTTAAATATTCCTATAAAGAAGAGGTAAACCCACTCATTCAAACCATCTCATCACATATAGATAACCTGATCTCTATATCTCATAATAAATTATTTAAAAGGTAGTTTCTCGAATGAATTGGGTTTTCACGCATGCTAAGGAAGTTTCATGTAAGATTGGAGTTGTGACTAGGATTAAAGGTGCACTTAAGAGGAGGTTTTTCACAGAAGGAATAAAACATGCACACAAGGTGATGTAAGGTTTTCATGAAATATTTTGTGTTTCCTAGTATATATGTGGAAAATCAGTATTCATTAGTGGTTAAATGTGGTACATCAATAGAGAATCTACATACAGTCGAGGATGGAAACATTTGATCTAATGAAAGGACCTTCAAATCTAAAAACTATGAGTTGATATTTGGAATAAGTAGAGAGTACATTTCAGTTGAGAGAGTATTGAAATTTCACATTATGATTGGTTTTAATTAAAGAAGACACTGAGTCTATGGAATCTTTGTAAACAGTAATGTTCTTTTAGTGTATTTGGTACATCGACATGTTTCCATTGTAAACTATTGGATGTAGCCTAGTGACTGTGAACCAAGTAAAAATTTCTATTTCTTGATCATACATTAATATTTATCATACTTTGATAATGGAAAGAGAGAGAAGAATATTTTTTTAACATTGAATCATGATTAGAAGTGGTCATTATTTTAATATTTCATACCCAAATTCCCCCTTCCCCCTCTTTTGCTATTTTACCATGAGGAATAATAATTATACGATTTAATATAGTTAAATAGTAATCAATGTCATCATTTCATATAGTTTGGAAATATATACTGATTAAGGTAATTAATATATATGTGATTAAATATATTTTTTTATTTAAAGTGTTCATTCATATTATATAATAAATTTAATATTATTGTGATATACATACCTTAGAATATGGTGTGTGTTTATGTTTATAATTTTGGGCTTTTCTAACCATCACTACATAAATAATATTTAAAATGATTTCATATCAATATTAATTTATTAATTTTCATGAAAGGGTTATATATAACATATAGATGAGCTAATTATGATATATATTCATTATTACATATATCTATTCTCATGAATGAATATAAACAAAAATTAATGATTATATAAGATTTATATATTTATGTGTCTATGTTATATAAATTTTATTTGGACCCTTCCATTATATGGGTACTAATGGTTATAAAAGATTTTTTGATAGATTCATTTGGGTATAGAGTATTTTTGGATTGAATCATATATGAGAGGTATATATTTGGCCTCATGGGGACCAATATATATTTTAAATAATATTTGTTTATTTTCATGGCTACTGTGGTTTTTTGATCAATGTGACTGATCATTATGTAATGATAATTTGGATTAATGATTAGATTATGGATTTTTTTTAGATTCATGCCCATGGTTTTTCTCCCTGTTACCATGGATCCCATCTGAATGGAATGGTGGTTGGGAAGATCTCAGTTTTTTCCTTTTGTAATGTCGGGAGAGTTACAATTATTGTGTTAGTTTGAATGGGGAAACAACCACCGGTTCATTTGAATTTTTCAATGTTTAAACACATACGTAATGTAAAATTTATCTTTTCTTAGGACTAATTCAATAGTTTAAGAAACCACCATTTTTTTCAATTTGAGAAAGGCATTATAATACAGTAAAGATAATCTTGGTTACCATTGTGTCTCGACAGTTCTGGGGGATTTTCATTTGGGAAACAAGGATGTTTAAAATTAATGTGATTTTATCTATGGTCTTTCAATGATATGGTTTCCAAAAGTATTCTGCCCGGTTAGTGTATTTAGGAATATTGAAAATGGATATGGATGATCCTCTATGTTTCTATAATTATCTTTGGGATGACGTGGTTGAGGCCATCAAGTATATTTTTCATACCTTCATGGGACAGTGTTTGTTAGACCTATTTCAAAATGCCTCAAAGAAAAATTTAGAGTATAGTGGATCAACTATTATGATGATTTGGATATTTATATAACATTTCTTCAAATCATCCATGACCATTTTGGAAGTCACATTATCTTCATGAAGGTCCATAAATTTTATTTATATATAGGGTGTCAAAAAAACTAAATTTACTATTATTTGTTTCATCAGAATGAAGTTCACATTAAGACATCATTTGTTCATCTCTTTCAATAATTTGCTTTTATAAACCTCCTGACATATAGGAATTGATTTCAATATACAATGGAAAATTATTATATGGATTGTTATTTTTTTATAGATATTTAAATTTTTTCTAATTATGTATATATGTCAAGATTTGGAACCAACATTTTGATTCCATGAATGTTTATGTATTAAAAATATTGTTCAAGATATGTTTTGAGGCTCAATGATTGAATCGGGTTCCTGATATGAAGTTTGAGAAGGGACCGAGGCGATTTGAAATAAATTTCCATTGTTGTAGCGATTTATGCCTAGAAAAATGAGGGTCTCAAAATGAATGTTTTGTTATGGAGGGTCAAGGATAACTTATATAATTATTTAATGACATGAACCTTGTTTCAAATAATGAATGATAATTTACAATGGGATGAGCACTCTTCATTGAAAGGTTCATGGGGATTGATATTGTTTAATAACATGGATGGTACCTATAAATTTTTTATTAATCTAATATATTTTAACAATTATAATTTATCCTCCCATTATTTTATATTTACTTTTAATTCATTGTTAGTGAATGTTTTATTGCAACCACCCCTCTATTCTTGACTCTTTTCCCCGTGAATGTGGGGTGATTTCAAGGGTGTTCTAGTTAATACATTAGGAATATTGATTAATTTTAATATTATTACATTCTTCCATTTCGAAGATGGTTAATTTTATGTAATTTTAAAGTTTTTTGAAATTAAATCATTGTATAATGGTTTAATAATCGATAATATATATGGATTTTAATTGTCATTATAATAGGATATCATGAGTTTATGTATCCATGAATTCACACATAGTGTTGACGTATGTATTTTACATACTAATTCTTTTTTTTATTCTTACATGTAACAAATATTCATTAAAATGAATATTTCATGATACCTGTTTCAGACTATATGGAGTCATGTGTGTTCCACAGAACATTGGTCAGCCGATTCCCTAAGTTTCAGTGTGATTGTAGTTCCTAGTGAGTATTAATGAAATTATTCCTATTTTTGTTTTAATTTAATATTAAATTATATACTGTTTTAATTATTGTATAATTTTTTTCCCATTGATAGATTCATGAGAGTATTAACAAGGATTTTTAGGCATGGTTGAGGAATAGAAGAGTTTTGTGAGGAGTTAACTATTTATTCCAGATAGGTTTCCCCTATAATACAATTTAATTTGAATGATTATATATTATTATGAGGTGTGTATTTATATGAAAAGTGTTATATTAGATCTAGGATATGAGAAAAAGTTTCTGGAAGATAGAGGGGTGGGTATGTGATGTCTGTTGTTAAAAAGTGCATTTTATAGACAATGTAGTTTGTGGTTTGATGAATTGGTTGGTGGACAGATTGAATTGAAAATAAACCATTAGGAGGGTAAGGGATATGAAATGATATGATGGATATCCTAGGTTGGGTTCCAAAGGTCCGTGGGAAGTAATGAGTCGGTTGGGAAAGATTCATTGTGGGTGAGATAGTGTTACATCATGTGAGTAGTTATGAACTCCCTTTAAGGGATGAATGTTGTTGTTAGGGTATGAGTTTACAGGTCAAATCCTATAAATAGTGGTAGAGGCGATAGACCGTTTTTCCTCCATGGGGTGGGTTGACTGATCTCCCATAAAATATGTGGGATGAGACCCATATATTGGACATGGATTTAGATTTATATGGAATTGTGATGACAATGGATTTATGGTTCATAATAGGACTCCACCTTTTGATGCCATGGTGATGTTTAAGAATATTTATTTAGGTTTTCCTTTCCCACTTAGACAATGTGTGATTAAAAACATAGTTGATTATGTAGACCAACCCTACAAACATAATCTCAGGACAAGCCTGCACATTGAGATGTCACCAATGAGTGATTGGTGTGAGGTTGTATTGATGAGAATATACAAATATTTACCAAGATGATAAAAGTGGACACTGTAATAGGAGAGTTTGGATTTTCTCTATAATTATAGGATAATGATGGAATTTCTTTGATCTACTGATATGGTGAGTTATGTCAAATAATGTGGGATAAGATTAAATATTATTTCAATTGGTTATATATTCTCTATAAGGCAGGATGAATCATCATCCTTGGCCTCACCATGAATGAGATGGAATTGGATAAAAATAAATTGATCAAAATAAAATCCCAATTGTTCATGGAGATGGGTTCATCCTGAGTTATAATTTTCGCTCGATATATATTTTTCTAACTATGGGTCATATTGTTGTACCATGATGATGAAAAAACATCCATGAGTTATATTGATAAATTTATCATTATGGGATATTCATGAGTGAGATGGTTCAACATCTGGAAAACAAGTTATACTAGGATTATAAGGATAGATATAGGATATTTATTTATATGAGCCTTAATAACGAATATTATGTGAGTGAGATGATATCGATATTGAAATATTATGTCGATTATTGATGAAACATAATTGGAGTGATATGGTAGTTTTTGAGTCACATATGTGAGACCTACATAGTGAGAGAGTTATTTTGGGATTATTGGTAAAATATCCCACATTGAGTGTATAGTAATCAGAACGTTCAAGGACCCCAAAAATAAGTCAGCATGTATTTTAAATCATAGGTATAGTCAAGTATCATGGTGGCTTGGTATGAATATAAATACTTCATAGGAATTTGAAAATAATATATATTAATGGTGTACAATATCATATTATTTCTCAAAAAGTATGTTTATTTATTTTATTTTATTTCCACATGGATTCACATGGATTTTACATCATATATCACAGGTTATCAATGATGAGAAAATGATTTATAATCTAACACCTTATACGAGAACTCTCTTGTGACAATTTTCTTTTTCTTGTATACATCTTTAGTATAAAATGTACACTGGATCAGGCTTGAGTGTCTCTAGCTTATTTGGTCATAAGGTATGTGAGGCTCGATGAGGTAGTGTGTCTAGTGTTCATCTGTTAAATGTAAAGTTTATTTATATATGATCTCATCCTAGTACAATATTAAATTTTTTTATCACATCATCATATATGATATTTAATAAATATATTTATTCTATATTCATTACTATGGATATTTAATAATTTTTTATATTTATTTATTGCAATGATATTTATTTATTATTAACCCAAATGAGTTTCTAGGGCCTCATGACTAGTAAAGTGCCTCTTTTTTATTGGGAGGTGTGTATAAGAACAAATATTGTCTGCCACCTAATCATTTATTAGTGGCCCATGAATGATGTGTTAAAGTGTGGCATCAAATATTTTATCTCATTACTATTAGAAGAGGTGTTTTACATTATTTCAATGAATGTATTGATGGATGTGATAGAACTCAAAAAAATGAATTAGAGACACCATTATATTAATATTTCATTATTATAATGGGTATAATATTGATTTTTTTCCTATTATTGATTTCATGTTGATTCATTTATAATGATTTTGTTTGAGACTGTAATTTTGGGTTTTTCTCTAAGATCATTTAAATGGGGACCACTTTTAAAAATATTTCTTATGAATTAAGAACTCACACAAAATACATGTTCTTTCTTAATGTTTTACTTACATAAGAGGTTGAGTTTTTTTAATGTTCCATAAAACATCATATTTGATGTTTTCTCAAAAATAATTTTGAAGATATTATACCTAATAGAATCATGGGTTTTAATTTTTTATTACTCTTCATGTGTATCCAATCATGCAAAATTATACGATGTTGATACTATATCCCTTTTTTCCGAATATATATGTAGACCCATTGTGTGCCAGTAAAGGAATTTAAAATAGAAGAAATGACTCAATTAGGTCATGGTATTCCTAATAGGTGTTATAAAGATTTCAAATGGATTCCTTGAGAATGTAGGATCAATTTTTTAGGGGTAAACACTTACATATATGGAGATCTACAATATAGACTCTTAGTAATACAACAAAAAATGGGAAAACTGATTGAATGAGGGTCATACATGGATTTTTGAAAAGAATGAGTAATATTGTTGTTTTTATGAGGCTATGAAGAATAGTTTGTCATGGTGTCAAGGTTAGGTTTTGAGAGTATATGATAAATGAGATTATTCGCCTATTAGTTGTGGTAAATAAAAGAGATTGAGTAAAAACTTTCTATTTTGGATTGATGCTCATGTGGAAGGTGATCACATGAATGGACATTCAATGATAGATTAATTCGATTATTGAAATCATATGAAGTCATGTGGGGAATAGTTTGTGGGTTAGGTGGGTGATCCTATATTTGATGGTTCAAAAAGATGGACAGTCTGTGGATGTTTATATGATAGGTTTATTAGGAGTATGCTATCAGGGATTAACTTATTAATGATTTAGATAGTGGGTAGGAACATACAAGAAAATTATTGGGGGATTAATATACATTAAGGATGGTGTGTTGGAACTGATAACATATTTTGGGAAATATGTAGTTTTAGGGGGAAAAATATGGGGTAAACATGATAATAGTTGAGTTTTTGAATACTAAACAGTACATGTGAAAGCTACTGGTAATGATACAGATTCTAGAGAAAATATTGTGGTGTAATATAGGTTGTGAATTTTTCTATCCATGTTCATTATGGGTATTTTGGAAATTGTGTTTGGTATGAGATTTTATATATAGGTGTCAAATACATTTTTATTGAATGAATGAATACACATTTGGTGAGTGATAATATCATCAACAATTGATAATAGTAGAACCATCTATTTAGTTTAATCCATAATGAGAGAACCAAAGATGATGTTATAGGGTTCTATGGCTTCATTTGGTCGGATATGTTCATGATAGTGAACATGTTGAGGTTGAATCTATAAGATAATTGTAGGGGTCCCTACTATCACGAATAGATCATATTTTTTTTGTGGTACCTAATTCATGATAGAAGTGGATTTTTGGATTTCTAGGATGATGTAATGATGTGCTGGTTTGGGTGGTAATATATTTTTCATGATGGTGAAAAGGTATAAGTAGAACGAAAACATATTTATATCTAAATTAGTGATGGATGAAATTTAGTGAAATGATTGCAGGGTTTAGGTTCAACATAGTAATGATAATTATAATACTTTGGTGGGAATGACCTCATTTTCCCCAACCTATGGCCCTTGTGTGGAAGGCCTGTTGAGGCGGAGAAATATTTCCATGTATGATAATGGTGATGATTTATTCTTATGTTGGATTACACAAAAAATACTTGACATTCTTTGTAAACACCATATTCATATTTTTAATGTTTTGGTAGTTAGATTTAGTGTGTAAGAATCTAGATTAGGGTTGAGTTTCCATGATCCAATGTTGAGACAGATTAATGATATGTTGGTTATTATGGAGTAATCATGTGGTTAAGATAATGTGGTAGGTTATATAAATGTGAAATTTCATGGGGAGTGGATAATGGACTTTTGGGTTGGTGTTGAACAATATTATGATTCCTCCATCTCTTAGGGAATCATTATCTGATGTTCAAATTGATTTTCAAAGTTTATGGTCTTTCATATCCTATAAAATGAAGAAAAATGTTGATATAATGTAATTTTTTAAAGGTATTGGAATATGTGAGTGGAAAAATATATCAGGATTTCCATATGTGATGTTGGTGATGTGGTCTAATGATTAGAAAAATTAGTTCCATTGTAATTTTAGTTAATCTATACTTAGGTTTTGGAGTATCATAGTAGACGTATTCAAAGAATTTTATTGAAAATTTAAATTTGTTCCAAGGTAATTGATGATCAAGATTGGTCATAGATATTTTTTATGGACTAATGGATGAATCTCATGAATGGTAATTTCGTTAGGGTAGGGTCTTTAAAAACCATCATTAATTAAGAATATTTTTTACAAGGGATTTTGAATTTTTTTTCGGTTGAGTGGTCAAATAATGCATCAAAACTCAGATTATGAATCAATGATTTTTTTCTCCAAAATGATATTTTTAATCATGGAGAGAGGAATATAATGTTTTCTAGGTACCCAAGTAGATGTTAGGAATGTTCTTGATCTTAAGATACTGAAATATAGTTATGATATTAATTCACATAATGACCCTGAGGGGTCATTTCATGAATGAGGTAGATAAGAGTGTCACTTATCATATAATCCTTAAGAATTATACATTTTAGGAGTACTTTTTAAAACTGTTCATTTATTTTAAATTTTTCAGAGACATGAGAATGGATATTGTTTGTTTGGAGGCATGGGGATGCCTTTGGGGGACATTTGGTGGCCGCCGAGTGCCACTGAACGGCCGGTCTATTTCGCCGGTCCTCCAGTGGAATATTCTCGGAATGATATTACAATAGGAGTTCCTCTATAATCCTAGTTAGAGCCCACTAACCACCATGTAGGATCCCACTGGCTTGCCAGTGGGACTCTCAGAGCTAAAGACATTCTATCTGATACCTATAGATAGCCATTTGTATTCAATGAGATTCTGGTTTCCATTAAATGTTATGATTTAATAATGTAATTATAATAAATTTATCTCATAAAAGCATCATTTTAACTCATTATTCACACACTTAGACCATAGTTTTCTGTTTATGTATTTTTTGACTCTATTTATTTGGGGTTACCTCACTATATGTATTTCTCTTGGAACATTGGAATATGTAAGGTTAGTTTCTCTACATTTAAAAAGTATTATTAATTTTCTTTCATTTATGCTTTTGGAATGTTTTTTATTGAAATATTTAGAGTTATATGATATTTTTCATAGCTCTATCAATAATGTGATGAATATTTTCCAATCCCCTCTAGATCCAACATGAAATTGTTTTCTATTCCAGTCATTGGTTGTGGGGTAATGTGTTGGGGTTCTGGTATGAGGTATTAAAATTTCTCTTATGTTCATTTTTTTCTAGTGGAACACAATTCTATGTTATTGGAATAATTATTTAGGGCATCCACTTTCTCATTAATTTTTTCGATTCATTCCTATGTGTGGATCCCATTGTAGATTTTTTGTTTCCTGATCAACATATTAGAAGCTCTATATCTATCCTATGTTCATTCTACCACTAATGATCTTGGTTTTATAAAGGGTTTCTAAAATAATTGGCATGATCCATATATAATAAATTTTTTCTATAAAATGGGGTTTGTGAAGATTTTATTTTACCCCAGTATTATTAAAATAATATTTTTTTGAAGGAAATGTAAAATAAATTGTTAAATGGGGTTTTAAATATTATTTTTTAAAAATTGGATTATATGGACTGTTTTATGAAATGTATTATTCTCATTGTAATTTTTGTGATATATACCTCACATGCAAGCCTTAGGTATACCGTTGGAGGTTTTTTATTGGTGTATGATTATTTGAATTATATGTGGCTCAACTTTTTAGTGATCTATTCCATTCCAGTATTTTTGAAACATTGTTTATTGTACATTATTGACATTATATAGGGATTAAATTATTGGGTTCACTTCTAAACCCAATTTATATATTCATTGAATATGTGTACAGAGTGAACAATATTTATTGATTATTAGTTACGGTATGTGTGACTTAGTTATCTAGACCTACGTTATCCAACATTTATTACATTTTCTATTTTTTCAACACTGTTATTATATGATATATTATTTGTAAATTCATTTATTTTATAAATTATGCCACATAGTTAAATATAAATTATTCCAAAGAAATGGGAACTATTTTCTATGTTCTTTAAATAAAAAAGTTATAATTCATAAGGTATTTTTCTATAAATTGAACATATTTTTGTTATTACATAGAGAATTTATATGGAACACTTGGGGGGATCCAACTCAGAATATTTCTCTTACACCCTGCATACTCCCACTGCTGACAGTATACCATATTTATTAGATTCTATAATAGGGAATGGACCACAGTAAGGTGATATTTTCCTACTTATCCGGGAACATGTATCCAATGGTAAGGTGGGGAAATGTTTCCCACATATCTCATATAGTAATATGTTGGTAGTTATATTTATTTTCCTCTAATATGATTCTGTTTTGGCTATGGACATTTAGATTTTATCCAGATATGTGATGTTTTTATATTTACAATTTTAACTCTTTTTATGAAATATTTTGTTCTGGTTTATATTCTATTTTGATAACCATGAATCTTTTATATGTTAATAAAATTATTACATATGGGTTTTTTCATGGTTCTTGTCTCAAACTCGTATGAAATAGAATTAAGCTATGTGTCTTTTCATTATATTGTCTGGACCCAAGTTGGAAGGTTTATCAATTTCATGATGTAAAATTGTCTATCAGTTTATTGATATTCTTGGTTTTTTGAAGTTAGTTAATAGAATATATATTTTTTAGGTCATTTCTCCTTGTAATTTCTAGTGGATCATTAGGTAGTCCTTGGATTTTGGCTTCTGTGTCTCCTATTTTTGGGTTTTCCTTAATCTCATATTCTATATTTTTTTCTTGTTTAATGTGTGATTGATTCCCTGAATGGTTTTTTCATTCTTGTGTTTAATTATTTGATCATTTTTACTATAAGTCCTCAAGGATATCATTAGGAGAGTTCATTGGGAGTTTATCAACATGTAAAAACTCCTCTAGATCAAAATATATTAGAGTATATCCTATATGCATTTAGTTTCATGGTCCAAATTGTTCCATAAGTCCTAAAAAAGCTATTTTTCATGATTGTGAGTAGTATGCTACATGAATTAAGGACATCAGGGAATACATAATAAGTCCCCTTCAACTAAGGGTACACATGATTTAAAATAGGAATATGACTATATGAAAAAGATTAAACATGTCACCCACATACCTTAAAATCCTAGTTTTGTTATGGAGAATCCACCAATATTCGACATCAATGGTACTAGAAAGAGGTTGTAGAATTTTTGAGATAAGGAAAACTAACATATGTCCAAAGAGTAGAAGAGAATAAATACACTTTTCAATTATTAGTTGTAAAAAAAATATGAAGATAGTTATGTTCAAGGAATTTATCTATTTTTAATAAGAATATCAGCCAATGATATTGTGCACAAAAATTTATTTGATCTAGTTATTTTTTTCTCTATTGGTGGTGATTAATGATTATATAAAAATATAGTAATATCTATATGTATTGGGACCAAAAATATAATTATAGTTATATATGAAGAACCTAACAACCTTTGATGACCCCATTAATCAGGTGGTGTCTAATTAAATGGATATCGCTGGTTTGATTGGTTTCATTGGATCTTATATTCAACCTAATAGTAGTATGAATGGATTATAGGATAAAAGAAGATATGAAATAAAAAATTTTGGATTATAGGGGGTTTTCAATGTGAGAAAATAATTCCATTAAAAGTTGTTAGTATCGTTCTATAATCATGCTATCAGTGATTAATGATAGGTTAAAATGGATGATATTACCTCATACACACAAATATTTATACAGTGTATGGCCAATGAGATTATCCATAGAGGTTATTCTACACATTTTCCAAAATCCATCATAATCTGGGATATTTGGATCCCAGATCCACTATTCCTTATTCAAAATATTCAAATTCCAAATAAATCCAATAATAGGAATCAGTAAAAGATCACTGACTTAAAGTGGGCGAGTTTCCAATGGGTGATGAAGTTGGATCAACTAACTATCAAGGTATCATATCTATGGAATAATTTATAGAAACTAATTTTTATAAAATAAGTTCCTTCACTATTCTATATCTTCCTACTTTTTGATATACAATAAAATCCAACGTAACAAATATAAATTTTTTATAGATTTGGGGATGAATCTTTGAAGAGGATTGACCTAGGGTTTTGATGACTGTGTTGTTATATTTACGTGGAAAATGAAGTGTTTAATGCTATTTCTTTGTACATAATATAGATCAATTCAGCATCATCATAGGGATAAATTGATTAATCACTCAACAAGATGAGTATTATTTTTATAATTAATGTGTCTAGTTATTTTCATTTAATTGGAGATCATTGGCGGTCCATGAAGTGTGGGATCATATGTCCATTCTTGAAATACATTCTCAAACAAGGATCTTATGATTATTATATACTATTATATATTATTTCAATTGTGATTCTTATAATTCAAATGATAATGTGATTTTTTAGGAATCTTTAATGGTTTTCCAAATATAACTCAATGGTATTCTTCTAGAGTTCGAGGTATAGTTAAAAATTAATATAGTTTAAGTTATGCGACTGACTTACAAACAAATTTATCCCATGGATCCTCTATATCATAAATAGGTCAATATTTATTTGGATTTTCTAATGAGATGTTATTTATTTTCCCCAATGATTCCATTTAAGAACCCCAAAGATATTTTACCAAAATTTCCAAATATATTTTTATCTATGTGTAGACTATCAATGGTTTAAATGTATTAATATTATGAATAGTTACCCTTCACCCCATGTGGATAATATATTTCATTAGTTTCAGTGGTCATAGTTGTTTCTAAAGATATATCACTGATATGGATATAGATAGCACATAGATGTATGGTCAGATATCATGATAACATCTTTTAAGGGCGATTATGGACCTTATATATATATATATATATTATAATACATATTATTCTCACAAAACCCAACGTAGAACATATAGAATTGATAAAAAAATATTTTATCAGTATCCTGATTTCATTTTCGTTATATTTGTATATGATATTCTTGAATATTCATCTTTTGAGCATGAGCATCATCATTTCATTTATTTGAGTCTAGAAGTCTGAAAGATTGCCTAATATTATGGAAGTATATCACAATTCATTTTCTATTTGCACAAAGTGATCTTCATGCTTCATTTTATTTCATAATATGTCAAATCAGTCAATCCTATGAAAGTGATATTGGTGATTTCAGGGGAGTAACCACAGAAGTGCTTCATGATATAGGGGATATTATGTTTGGATGGATACTATTAGTGGTATTTCAAAAAATTTCCATAGAATGAATGTCTTTTTACATCTCATTCCATGATAGGTGATCAATTTAGTTGGGATTATAAAATTAATTATTCTTACAAGGAATTGAAATATATTATCCATTTTTCTCTTATTATATTCTTATAGTAACATGGTATGTGTTACATAGTAAAATATAATGCTTCGGGTAATGGTTTTGGTTGTCTTATCATTTAGTAGGAACACATTGAATCCTACAGCTCTCATAAACTTCTCCCATATGAGAATAATTACCCCAATCATGATTTCAAAATCATCTTTATTATGAGTGCAATTAAATATTCGTATAAATTCCTATTTTGAGTGACTTTAATGGAAATTTAAGACCATAATAATATGAAATATGTATTTTCCCAGATGTAAACAAATATTTCGAAATAATAATGGGTGGAATAACTCTATATTTTAAACAATGAAATCACATACACTACTGTGAATGGGATTGTCATTACTGAATCTTATAGTATAAATTTTTCTTATAAAGTTTCCTTTTAATTAATGTAGAATTTGATCATTAAAATACTCATCGTTAAGTTGCATCTATATGCATATGTGGAAAATTTGGCTGTGGTTTAGATCACAGGTTATTTACCATCATCTCATTATGAGAATATTTCGTAGGTCCAATGTAGGATAATATTTTCAGAGGAATTTATGCAACCTAATATGGTGGTTATATATTTTTTGTAAGGTAATTCCCTTCTGATGGTATTATATGTTTTTGTGATTATATATTATTGATATCAAACATGAGGAGTTCAATGTTTTATGATTATCATATCATTTTTCTAGTTCATTCAACAATGAAATATAATATGTACTTTGAAATGAGATAAGTATTATATTTTTTGAGTATTATTAATTACATTGAAAATTACGCTTCCAGCAATTACATCTTCTAAAATAAAATTTATGAGAAACTAGACCCATCTTTTCTACTATATGAACTTCCTATTCCAGTATGTATATGTAATGAGGTTTCTATGGGAATTATTAATGGACTTCCACAGACTCCCATGTGAAGTAACTCTTTTCAGGTGGTGATTGATTGGTTAGTGAAATCATATCATATTATACTAATCAGGGAAACAAAAAAGGTTAAATATATAACAATATGGTATGTATAGAAGATAATGGTGTATCATGTGGTTCCTTATACTAGTTTCTCAAATAGTGGTCCCCGGTAAACCTCTTTATTGAGTAGGATTGTCCATGAGTAGATAGCGACACTATATAATTTGATTACAACTTACCATCTGAAGAAGTGTAGTTAGAGGAATAATTTTATATAAATGTTCAAGGATATTATCCATTCCATCAGTGTGGAATCTGATTGTAAATGGGATAGACATCTAGAATTGTTTTACTTCAATAATAATAACTATTACCATTTACTGTTCAGAATGAATCCATTGATGAATTTTTATAGTAACCAAGGAAATCCAACTCATTATTAGTCATTGGTTGGTGTGACCTACTTTATAGGATCAAGTATTATTCTATAGACATATTCTTGGATTCTTGGAATTGTTCGACACATGTTTATATCTTAGGGTAAACAAAATTAAAATGTGTATCAAATATGTTATCCATTGGATTATTCCATTGATGACTAGGTCTTTTGTAATATTTCCACTTGGTTGGGTCAGTCCTAACATGGGAAAAATAAACCTATCTCTAAGATATGTTGGACCATTTGAGATTAGTATGTGGGTTACAAATATTACTTATCAGTTTAGATTATTAACTCACTTTATATATTTACATGATGTCTTCCACAAATAACATATCTAGAAATACCACCCCAATAATTCCCATGATTTGATTTGTTATGATATTATGTTTAAAAATATGTATCTATTACTGATAACCCATTAGAGATTATTAAGTGTTGTAATTTCAATTCCATAAGGACGATCTAGGCCTTGGACCCACTAATCAAACAAGTAAACATTTCCTAGTCCACCCACCTAATATCCATATATTTCATGATATTCTCAACTTTCATTTGACATATCACATAGTTCACTATACTCAAATCAAGACATGCTAATCAATATAACACACTTGATAAAATCACTATTTACTCAATCCAAATAATTTTTCAATCAAAATTCACATCATTTTCATTTTCAAATATTTGTTGCACTACATAGACATTGTATCAAATATCATTAAGAATAAAAAAATAAAAAATGAAATAAACATGAATCAAAACTCATTACCTTCAAAATGAAAATTTTGTAACAAAAACACACCATGAATCCTTTTTAAAACAAATTTTCCACACAATAAAAAATACATAAAACATATCTAATAACAATTAAATCAAATCAATTTAACTAAATAATTTATAATCATGAATCCACATACCTCAAGTGATGTAATGTTCAGAAATCAGTGCTAAAAACAAAAGAACCCCAAAGGGATACTATAAGGGAAATATAAAACCATAAAAATCATGATGGAACTTTAATATTCATGATCGAACCATAAATTGGTGCCCCAAGCCACTAGAGAGATGAAATCCCAAGAAAAAAGAGTATAACCCCTAAAAATGGGAGAAGTAAAAAAAGTAAAATCACTTACATGAACGATTATTGATGAATACTCACCAAAATACCCACTAGAATAGAGGTTCATGGGAGAAAGGAGGAGGGTTGGAGAAGAATATATCTAGAAATTCCTAGTGGGGGAAATAATTACGGATTTGGGTATAAATATGTAGTGGTAACAACCGTCAATATAAAATTTATAATAATAGGGATAAGGAGTATGGTTTTCCTAACCATTCAGAAACTATTTTCCGTCACTATCCAAGATGGACACGCCACATGGTTAACCCACATGGTAAACAAACCAAGTGTTAACCACATGATTAATCACAATATAAATTCCAAAATGGATGCCCAATTTCCTGGGAAGGGTCACATGATTTTCGAAACAATGCACCAGCTGAAAACATGTAAAAAATCTCCATTTTCACCCGAAACACAATGAAAACTCAAAGGATAAATGAAAGACTAAAATAAATAAAAGAAATATATCAAAATGAAAACATGGATGTTACAATTCCTCCAACCATGAAAATAATCACCCAAATAAAGTTAACCTGATGATTGATTAGTGAAATAAAATTGATATTCCACTTCAAACTAGTACATACAATCCCATGACTCAAGATCATCATTCCTATGCCGAAAAAAACAAGGAACAACATAATGTATTTACCATAAAGTAATTTCTCCGGGGAATCTATAATTTTAACTATCCACACAAACATAGATAAATCAATACCCCACTCGAGCTCTTCCCAATCCAATACATGAGACTGATATATGTGGTACATCTTCAACTGAGAAATAAAATAGATATTCCATTTCAAACCAGTATATATAATCCCATGACTCAAGATCATTATTCCTATTCCGAAAAAAAACAAGGAACTGTATAATGTATGTACCATGAAGTAATTTCTCCTGGGAATCTATAATTTTAACTATCCACGCAAACATAGATAAATCATGACCCCAATCCAGCTCTTCCCAATCCGATACATGAGACTGATATATGTGGTACATCTTCAACTGAGAAACGTGGTACATATGTTGAATTTATTTCAAATGATAAAAAAATAGTAACCTATATTCCACCATACCAATCAGATCCATAACCTATAAACCCCTAATATAAATTGGTGTCATCTTTCATTTCATAAACATGATAAGATGGCCAATATGAGGTACCACCTTCATTAACAACTATTTTCACATATAATAATCCAACGATTTGATCCTATGATTGATGTAAGACATATATAGATTCTAAACATTCAACGATTTCTTCCTAATAGAAATGAAATTACACGAAGTCTCCTACACAAGTCTCAGTCCCAGCACCGAGGTCTCACATACCTCATACCAACACAACAGAAACCGACAAGGCCGACCATATAGAACCTCATAGGGAGACATTATAAGAGAGGATTTGTAGCTATTATTATATTCACACTCAACCAATCCCTGATGGCTATCCCACGAGCTTCCAAAATCAAAAATATATGTTCAGAGCATGTCATCCAAAATCTGATTTTACAACTCTATCTAAAGATCGGTATGATGATTTTATTTAATGAATAGATTTTTTTATGACCTCATTGCGTCTGGAATGCCTTCCCAAAATCCAAAGGTAATATGGTTGTCCATATCAGAATCAATTTTTTACGTTACACCGTAAAACCTCACATATTCTATGAAAAACGACTTGTCCATGTCATCCACCTTAGTTGATTCCCTGTTTGGAATGAAATGGGTTGTCATGGCCAAAAAATCATCACAACCCAAATATAATTCCTCTGGCGTATATGAGGAAATCTGATGAAATTTACCATGTTCATCATGTCCCACTTCATAGTACGAATGGGTATCATCTAACGAAAACTAGAGGGCCTTTCATGCACATCCTCTACATGATGAAACATATAACACCGTGATATGAATTTATCAGCATCCAGCCACATATCTAGCCACCATAATTACCGACACATTTAAAAATATTTCTGGGTAGCACTAGGATGAACAACACACGACGACTTGTGACTATCCTACATTACCACATTCCTCATCAATAGTTAAACCAAAAAGAGACCATTTATGTCCCGACCAGTCCCATTGGGGCTTGTACTTCCACCCTTCAAACCCACCTCCAATATGCCATGGTCTAGTGAGTAGCACTTAGAAGGTATATCACTAACATGGGATGAATTTATGAAGTACCTATATATACATAAACTACTCCAAGATAAAAATTATGAAAAGTGAAAACCACTAATGAGAAAAATGCATGTGTACCATTAAACCCAATGAACAAAGAAGGATAAGACATTAACATGTTGTAATGTAGACTGGTTGAGAATACAATACCACCAATAGAATGTGTCTAGAAACTACATAGTCCAACCTATAAAGAAAATAAGGACTATGAATAACTCTCAATGCCATAGGAACACCTCAACTTTTCTAAAGTCAAAATTTTATGTCTTGTCATGGTCCACCCTAGACTCCACAAAATGGTATCCCATTTTCACAAGACGTGGCATGTGCGGGAAATTCCCATGCAGGGGTGAGTATAACCATTCCATGTAGGACACCCCGAATCCATAATTAAATATTACAAGTAAAGGTATAGTCATCTATACACAATATATATTTATATTACATATAACAAGAACATATCGATATAAACTAAAACCCAGACACATAGTCTAGAGGTATGTAACAAAAGTGACATACTTGCACTAGATATTCTGTATGATGATTCCATAATGAAAATCATCCACGAGAACATTGTAGAAATTATAATAGAATGGATAAAATCTACCAAAAATTTTCTTTTCATCCTGATCCATCATGGGATAGATAGAAAGATTGATCCGAAGAGAGATATGATAAATTCACTCCGAGATTACTACCTCTAATAGTGGGGAAGATCATGATACACAGATGATGATTGATGACAAGGGAATGTGGTGATAACAAAACTCATCCAGATTCATCAATAATGTAGATGTTGAGGTCTACTTGGTTTGGTCACACCGATACCATGACTCTAAATAGGTCACAAGAATGGATACATGATCCTACATTGGGCCACTAATAGGGGATTCTTGTATATATCTAGTAAAATCATATTCAATGGACCATACACCTATGAATTGGAAATTATACCAACTTACAATTAAAGGAATAAGAAAGGGCACGGGCTTTAATTAATCTTGTCCAAGAAATGGTTTAAAAGAGATGAAATCCATGTAGTAAGGGGTATAAAACGTATAGTATGGTCACACACATTGTCTCATGACCATGGGTGTTGTCCGTGTCTAATAGGCCTTGTCATGAGAACATTTCACGTAAAAGAGGTATACACAACATGAAAAAAGGGTCACACACCATTTACAACTATCTGAGGCCCACCCTTGTACTCTAGTCGTGTACCATTACAGGGAATCAACTCGTGTCTGTATTCCCATGTACCAGTACATTGGGTAATGTATGTATCCGGTATAGTACGGTAAATATTGTGGTGTACATGGAATTTAAGAAAAAGGTGTACTCCACAATATGTCTGTGTAACTACCTAGAAACATGTTGATCCTCTTGAAAGGTCCCAAATTCCGTGTTACACTTTACTACATTATGAAACCCAAGAAACCACTCCACGGGTTCCAGATACCATGTATTCTAAAATACATTCCATGTTCATCATAAATTTCTAGAATAGTTGTTCTTCCTCCGAAAATCGCAAATAGTCTTCTAGTGCTCAATTTATTTGTCTATTCATCCCATAACTGATGATCTAGTGTCACCTCATCATCATAACTCTTAATCAGTGAATTTTGTGCCTTTATTCTTCTCCAAAATCCGATTCCATCCACTAGCATGAATAATGTTTAAATAATGATATCTCCTAAAATAATTTGATCCTATTATCTCCATTGTTGTCTCACTTTCTCCATGTTGTCATAATTTTGTCTTTACAATCACTAATTATTTTACTGCAAATTGATGGTTCAGTGATAATCAATTCATATCACATGAATAATGGAGAACAGATGGGAAAAAGGGGGAAGAAAATTCACAAAGAACGGAACCAAAGAACATACCTATGCCATTTTTTTCATCCTAGATCTATTAATGTATAAACTACTGACAAGCTAAATCAATCAATAATAAAAATCATCTCTAATTACATCTCGATATCATCCCACCCCACAAGAAGAGGAAAACCATGGGTCAATATTTTAATCGGTTGATCAACATTCAACATTAATTATTAGAACATAAAAGAATAAATTGAAATAATATTTCCCAACCATGGGATTGAATCATTTGGTGAAGAGTTTTTCTTTCCACATCATCACTGTTGGTGAGATTTATGAATCGTAGCTCTCGTTCATCTTCGATCCAACATTTATCATCATTTTTCATCGAGAGAATATTATAGGTTATATCCATATTCTACAAGATGTTCCATGGTTATGAGCTTAATCCCATATCCGTTCATAGAGGATAATTAAATGAAATTATCCAATGTGTCAAAGTAAAATATTTTTATTAAATATTTTATTATCGGTACGTCCAAAAATTAACATTCATGACCAACCTTCATTGGTCGATGTTGGGCCTTCTTGGGGTAATGTTACTCATTTAAACACAATTATACCCAAGAACATATGATATGGGAACATGCATAGATGTTATTCCACATTGTTAAGAAAACCACTCATGTGTGTTATTTAATATATATTCATTATATTTGAAACGTCTTTTTGGGAACATAGGGCCTTAGAATCGCACGAAGTCTCATGGACTGGTCTCGAATTAATAATATATAATCTATAAAAATAGTACATGGAAAAATAAAGGACATTAATTTATCCTCACCTTGGGGCTATAAATCCCTAAAAATACATAAACCAATCCTATAAAAATTATGTGGGTACTATTCATAATTATAAGTCTTTTACTACCTTGTGTTATGCTGGAAATTCTTGTGCTACCACCAGACATTCATTAATTAATATCTCACTCACAAAGGATTCTCTCTTGCTGATCCTCAATCTCTACAGGGTACTCACCAAATGTCCAACCATAATCAATTTCCATCACACCCACATATATGACATGTGACAGTTCATGCATGTACCTCCTCATCTATGTAACATTGAAGATGTCATGTACCCAGTCCATCTATGGGGTTAAAGCTAATGAATACACAACCTCACCTACAATACACTGTATCTGAAAAGGGACAAAAACCCACGATGATAACTTGATTCCCTAACCAATTATTTGTAAGCATCATTGTGGTGAGACTTGATGGAATACATGACATCTTTTCTCGAGATACAAAGGCCTCAACTACCTATAGCACAAGATTTGTGATGGCTTTGTGTAGTCTTCATCTCCTCCTGGATGATCTACAACTTCTCAATTGTTGCTATCATTTATTCCTAGGCCATGAATGCAAACCCTCATAGGTCTGTCTAGCAGGGTGTCGACCTAGAAGATTTCCTGTATATATCCTTCAACAGTGCAACACCAATAGTGGAGTGGTACATATTTTTGTAGGAAAAATCCACCAATGGTAGGCGGTTCTCCCATCAATGACCAAATTTGATGATGGATGCCCACATCATTTCTTTTAGAACCTAAATACTATTCTATGTATGGCCATCTATTTGGGGGTGGAATTATATGCTCCTGCTTAACTGAGTCCCCAACGCCTCTTCTGATCCCTTCTATAGCTAGGATGTAAATCAATCATGACCATCAAAAACTGTCATCAATAGGAATCCATAGAGTCGATCTAATTCCTAATCATAGAGGGAACCCAAGATCTATACTAAACTCTACTCCCATATAGTTAGGATGTTGGACGACATGGTGAGTCAGTCAATGAATAACTAGAGGATAACATGTCCCCTTATTTACATGGTAAACTTATCATTAAGTCCATCAAGATCCCATCCCACTTTTATTTCATCTCCCCAAGGGGTTGAGTCGAGACCACTACAACCTGGTGATCATCCTTCACATGATAACACATAAGGAATCAAGAAACAAATTATTTAGCCTCCTTATCCATCCTTGTCCACCAAAATTGACATAGGAGTTCATGGTACATATTCACCACACAAGAATGTACAAACAAAAGAGATGTATTAAAGTCCCTCAAAACCTATTATCGCAATACCATTGGTACACTGATGCATCATCTGAAAAGGAAAACAGTGTCCACACCTTCTGAATATCCATCTGTCAGATGACCTATAGACATATGAACACGAAGGCTCTCACAATAAGTATCCCAAAGTTATGCCTCCTTAACTCACAGAAAGTTTGTAGTGGTGGAAACCATCAACTAATGGTAAGAAACTCCATCTTCACCCATATAGCTAACTATAATGAGGCCAACTACATTGATGTGACATTCACCAACTAGGATCCAAATCTTCTACTAAGACTATCTACCAGAAAATTCCCCTTCCCATGATTATAGTCAATCATAAAGTGATAGTCATTGAGGAAATATCTCCATATCCTCTAACTCAATTTCAAATCCTTCATAGACAAGATATGCTTGACAATATTTTGGAAAAATTATATGATAAACTGCTCACCCATCAGGTAGTTTCACAAAACCATCAATGCGATGACTTCCACTAATAATTCACGATTTTAGATTGTGTAATTCTTATCATGTGGTAAAAAGTGGCATTAAAAAAAGGCAATCACTTCTTACTAGCACAATAGGACACAACCTAGACCAGTCCCTATTGCATTGTAGAATACAATGTATTCAACACCCTCCTCTATAAATCCCATGGACATAGAACTCGTCAAACTAAACCTCAACAACTAAAAATCTTGTTGGCTCATTATTTTCCATAAAAAGGCTTCCTCGTTCAGGTCAAAGAATTCATAGTTCATGATATCCTTGTGAAATAAAGTATGAATCTCATGTAATAGCCTGTCATCCCATTGAAGCTTCATTAATCCCTCTCCCTCCTATGCAGTTCCAATGAAAATATAGCCTCTATATTGGCTGGGTCCACAACCACTCCATCCAATAAGTTAAGAAGTCCCAGAAAGTGGACTTCCTAAATCTATAAATAGAACCTAGAGAGTTTCCCATTAAGATGGTGCGCTTGGAGTAGCACCAAAACCATCAATAGGTGTCTCACAAGATCCTCCTCATATGTCGAGTACATAGGGATATCGTCGATGAAGACTATAATGATCTAGTATATGTAAGGCTAATTGATCATGTTCTTGAATCCCATGAACACTAATGGGGCGTTCATCATACCAATGGGCATCACCATGTACTCATAAAGATCATAGAGTCATTTGAAAGATGTCTTTAATATATACTCGTCTCATACATGTAGCTGGTGATAGCCTGATGGAATTTCACCCTTAATGAACCATTGTGCCCCTCCCAGCGGATCGAAGTGATCACCGGTCCTTGGTATTTGATACTTATTATTCATTTTCATCTACTTCATGTGTCGTTAATCCTCACAAAACCTCATTCTACCATCATCCTTATTATAAAACAAAACATGGGCCAAACATTTTGAAACAGTGGGCCTCATGAAGCCCTTCTTCTAAAAGACCTCCAACATTCTTCATTTCTCACGAAGCTCGGTGGTAGCAATTTGATATGCTGGTGAGGATATCAGTGTAATCCTAGGATGGAAGTCAATTTTGATGTTTACCTTTTGATGGGTAGGTAACCCTAAAACAAATTCTGCAAATACATCATCATACTCTACCAATACTGCTAGGAAATGAAATAGGATAACAATTGTTGCTCTGAGGGTCACTCAAGCCAACTAATGATTGACTGGATTCACCCTCTAATTCATGATTACATACTATGCTCCATGGGTTTTCCATTCTTCAAAAAAGGAAAAATGCTTCACATTATTGTAGACACATCACAGCTTTCACCTAAAATAGTCAATCTAGGCATGGATTGAAGATAGCCAATCCATTCTGATAATGATGTTTTATGGCCACTACGTTGAAACCAAGAGGTTCTAATTAAAACTATATCCCCAAGGGATCTTATCACACTATCAGCATAAGTGATTTATCATTGCAACACATTCCCTAGGGGTCAAAAAGTGTAAATGTCAAGTTAATGGATCTACCAAAATCTCAGGACTTTGTACAAGGTATATAGAGAGAAAATAATGATAAACAAATGTGTCTATAAGTAAAACATCTAAGGTATAAAAAATGTATTGTACCTCAGATGATACTTGGTTTCCGTTGGGAAAATGCTTTACTATATCCAGCTTCCCTCTCCCATGTCCTCCTACTTTTTATGACTGGTGTGGATCTTTTGGTGGAGATGGTGGTAGTATGGAAAAACGTCTACAACCTCATGTTGGTCTAACTGATCCTCTTCCACATCTGTTTCCTGGAGGGTCTTCCTTCTCTACTCGATGCCTCTTTCTGGGTGGTCTATCCATCATCCCCTTGTTATTATCACGATGATTTGGGAAATCGTAAGAGAGATATCCCTACTATCGCGTGTGTATCATCACATCTCCTTAGGATGACATGATCTGGACCGAGACTACTGAACTCGATATAACCAATATTGGGACTTCTTATATAATACCGACCAAATATAGTTCCCTATTGCTGATGATGGCTCCCCACAAACGAGGTATGTTCACCAATCATCCTACTACTAATGTTCACTAGATGCATCTATTTAGCCAAAAATCTCTCAAACCCCAAATCTTGATTAAGCACTCTAGCATAAGTCAGGATACATAGAGTTATGAAACCAGATTGGATGTCCCAATGTAGACCTTTCTCAAATGTATGATCCATTTAGTAAGGATCCCTGGAGATATCAATCGTGTACATAGAGAGGTTGATAAACCATGAAGAATATTAGTCCACCATCAAGCTACCCTAAAAAACTGAAGAAGCTCTTATATATGCACTTTTCTAAATATAACAAGAGAGATAACCTCTATCAAGGGACACTTGAACATCATCCATGAAATATTCACTTTTTCATGGGTTTGTGGGGGTAGAATCCACTATCACCCTATCGAACCCCGAAGAAGGCTTGATGCTAGGATCACTATCTGGTCCACTGGGGTCCTCACTAGGAAAAACACCACTAGTATAAAAATACCCTATACAAACGGTTTGAAACCATTGGTATAGGCCTCCAAACCGTTGGTATATCCTATACCAATGGTGTGGAGAACTGTGGCGAAGATAGACATGGGGATTGGTCTATACCAAGGGTTTTCCCAAAACCGTTAGAATAGACCTATACTAACGGTTTTCAAAACCATTGGAATATGTAATATAAAAAATATATACCAATAGTTCCATAAAACCATTTGTATATGTATTTCAAAAAAGAATCATTTGGTTGGTTCTGATCCCAGTACCTAGAGTTTATGATTGAATGAAATAACCACTAACCTAACATGACTTTTTGAACATAATTTCATAAATAGATATTTATTATCATATATATTTTAAATATATATTTATTTAATTTTCTCTTTAAGAAGATTCCATAATAAAATATATGTAACAATACCATCTATTCTCAAAACTGTTGGTATAGACCTATACCATTGGTTTTGAGAATAGATGGTATAGATTTATTGATTTTGGGATATATATTGAAGGATTTGGAAAAACCGTTGGTATATGGGAGGACCTATACCAACGGTTTGGCCAAAACTGTTGGCATAGATCCATAATAGAGACCATATACCAACGGTTTCCCCAAATCGTTGGTATATGTCTCACCTCTACCAATGGTTTGTCCATAACCATTGGTATATGTCCAAATTAGTGACTTATACCAACGATTTTGTCCAAACCATTGGTATAGGTCCATATAAGTGAACTATACCAATGGTTTTCCAGAAATCATTGTTATAGATCTTATTTCTAGTAGTGACTCTAGTCAACTCTACAAGCCAGTCCTCAACGGCCTTGGTGTTGTGATCACCTAGAACCTTAAAGGTCTATGTTTCTGAAACTCATGGATTGTGTTAAGCCTACAATAATTTTCTTATCGTACTATAGGAACTAGGTGATTCTCCACTAGTGAGGGTTTTGTCTAGTGTATCACCTGGAGGAAACATCTAGGAAACAAGTCCATGTACTAATTCCTCATCACTGAGGGGTCATCATCATGATAGTTCTGTTGAATCTAAGATGGTATGTGTCTCAGAGGCGTCCTGTAATAAGATAATATGTACCATATTATATGATACATGTTCCATTATTTTACCAATAACCAGTTTTCTCAGGTTTGGTATCGATAAAATGGTTAGCATTGTCATGGTATGTTGATATATCTGCCACTTGTAGAAAAAATGGAGTCTCTGGCCGAAAATCCAAACTCAAAACAATTTACACAATTTCCCCAATCCAATCTCCTAGTCTCCTAGTACTAACGTATTATTTAAAAAATTTTATACTACTCTATCATGAACCTTTGTGATGGGACATGTTCCACGAATCCCCATGACCATTTCCAATGGGCTAGGGGTTGCTGACTACCACCAAGTGTACATATCACCGACATGGGAGGCAATACCTATTTAGGTGTACATGTGAACAAATCTCCAATACAAAAATTCTAATTTTTAATTGCCATTAATGAACAAAACTCATGGATAACACTAAACCCAACATATATATTATTAGAGGAATGTAATGTTTTGTAATGTAGACTAAGAAAGAATACAATCCCACCAAAAGATAGGGTCTATAAACTAAAAAGTACATCCTGAAAAAAAAAATTGTATTTAGACTAATACTCAATGCCATAGGAACACATCAGCCTACCCAAACCTGCAATGATTTGTCTGATACTATTCCACCATTGACTCTGTTAAAAGGCCGCTCATTTTCATAATACACTGAACATATGGGAAAGGACCATGAATGGGTGACTATAACAATACTCTGTACGACACCATAAAACCACAAAGTAATACAGAAAGTAATGGTATAGTCATCTCTACATCGTATATATCTATAGTACATATAACAAGAGAATATATAGATATACTCAAACATAAATTCATAGTCTAGTAGTATGTCACAACTACAGCATATAAACACTATATTTTTGGCATGAATACATCACAAAGCATCTCGTATAGTAGAACACACTTTTGAGAAAAATAGAATAAATGAAATCTACATGTGAAGTACTATTTTTTGGGATCCATATGGAGACAAATACACTGATCTCTCTGAAGAGAGATATGATACACTCTCTTTAGGAGTACTCACACAATGATTGTGGAAGATCACAATACATATATGAGGATCACAGTTGAGAAAAGGTGTGATACCATGACTCATCCGGATTCACCTTCAATGTAGATGATCGATGTCAGGTCGGATTGTTTGTTCTGATACAAAGATGCTATATAGGGAACATGAATGGATATAGGATCCTGTTATGTGTCTCTTGGAGGGGTTTCCTAACTATATACCATAACATATTTTTGAAGGGACTATACTCATATAAATATAAAATGATACCAACATACCTTCAGAGGAACAAGAAAGGGATCCAACCCTAAGAAAACTTGTTTGAAATATGAAGGAAATTAGAATAATACCTTGTAAGAAGGAGTAAACGACATTTATTATGGTCACACATCATGTCCCTAGACCCAGGGTACTACCCATGTTTAACGACTCATGTCATAATAATTTTTCATGTAGAAGAGGTATACACAGCACGTAGTAAAGATCACATAAGGTTTCCAAATATCTATAGTCCGCCCATGTACTCTGGCTATGTTTCAGTACATGGTGACAATAGTTTTTCTCATTACAGTGTGCCAGTACACAGGGTAGCCCTTGTAACTATTCTAGGTCTCGTTGTGTAGTGAGGTAAACTGCGTGTATGCAATAAATGTACTCCATTCCATGTCGGTGTAACTATAGAGATATAATTTATGACTATAGTAAAATAATACACACTATGTGACATGGTTCACACACTGTGTGAAACTTTAAAACCTCTTGAAACACAATCCCCCACTCTATGGGTCCGACACTCCATGTATTCTATAATACATTCCATTTTCCACAAGATATTCCAAAACCTACATTCTTACTCATTTTCCTTGTTCAATCATATGGTTCTCAATCTATTGGTATTTTCATCCCAAAACTAATGCTCTAAGGTGACCTCATCATCATAGAACATAATCAATGTGTTTCTAGCCTTTAATCAGCTACAAAATCTAATTCTTACCACCCACATGATGATCACTCACATATTCAAATCTTCTAAAATACATCAATCTATCGAAAGACATTTCCATCACACCTCCTCTAGGTCTTGATGATGAAATATCTAAAATATGAGATCATTTCACAGTTAGTCGAATGAAAAACCATCATCTGTTCATTTCTCGTGAAGAATGATAAATGTGCATGAAAAATGGGGAAGAAAATTCCCATAAAACAAACCTGATCAAAAAAACCTCAGCCATTGTTTATAATACACTCGGTTTGTTATTGTAAGAATTATCAACAATACTACTCAGAAAACATTCAAGATAATCCTTACTAAAATACAGAAATTAACCCATCCCACAAGAATGATCAAACATTGGTTCAACCATTTTATGGGTTGATATGGGTTCATTGTTTTTTTTAAGAATTGGATAGGAAGAATTGAAATCTTAACACCCTACATTAGGTTATAAGAATCTATAAAGAGGTTTGATCACTGCGTCATCACTGTTGATGAGATTTGTAATAAATGGGAACCATCAAACATCTATCCAACTTCTCTCTTGGTTTTTCATCTAGAGATTTCCCCATGATCCCTCTAGAGCCTCCATGATGTTTAAGGGTTATGAGACTAACCTTGGATCCCTAGTTAAAAGGATAATTAAAATAAATGATTTAATGCATCAAAATAAAATATTTGTATTAAGTATTTTATTATGGATACATTCAAAATCTAACATTCACGTCGACCCAAACCAGTTAAGGTTATGCTTTGAATATGGAAAATTCACTTCTCTAAATTCCACTGTGCCGTCATATTTCTTATTCGGGGACCCATTTAGAATTTATTCACCATTGTTTGGAAAAATTGATCACATGTGCTGTTTAATATATATTTAATTTATCTCGAACAATTATTTCATGCACACCAGGCCTCTGAATCACATGACATCTTAGCTCTTGGTCTCTAGTTAATCCCATATTTAATTTAAAGACAATAAATTTAAAAATACAAGAAATTTCACTTGAAGAATACTACTACATTGGGAGAAAACTACCAATCAATAGTTGTCTCCCCACTAGGAGGAAACTGCATAGAGTGTGTACAAAACTCATTACTAGACTGATATTGCTGAATTGATTCCATAAAATAAGGAGCCAGCTAAACCCAACCCATGAAAGCACCTCTAATGATTTTCATAGTCTCTTAGTACATCTGAGAAAAAATATCTATCAAGGTCCACACATCGCTAGAATCATTCAACACCTGCACTAGCACATTTCTACTCAGAGAGTCAAGAACAAGATTACCATTCTCTATGATATAGACTATATCTTAAAACTCCTAAAATTTCTCAATGATTTATGTTGCCTCATATTTAGATATTTATAAGATAAAATTTAGGCAAATCACTTATGATTAGAATAAACAAAAATTTTCCCCCCAAAATGACAGTGACATCACATCGTTAAGGAATTCACCATGGATTCAAATTCCATGAAATGGGTTGTGTAATTATTCTCATGTTGTCAAATTTGGCATTATTTATAACACACAAAATGGTCATCCTGCATGATCACACCCCCAGGTACCATAACAGAGGCATCACAATAAACATATACTCATATACAGATTTCATGAATATAAAATTTGGAGTGGTATACCACTGCTGCATATGCTCCTAAAAAGGATGTTTCATATTACGTAATCTAATTTAACATGACCTCGATCCAATTGTGTGTTTTCATGGGTGATGTAATCTGGGAGAAATCCTTGTTGATGTAGCTATAATAATATTCCAGGAACAAACAATTACCCGTCTCAAAGACATTCCCTAGTTGTTCCCAAAAAATCACTACACTAATCATGTCAGTGACCATTGAAACACCTTGCTTCATGATCACATGACCTTAAAATATCACTCCCCTTATACAGAAGGTTCACTTCAAAAATGGTGCATAGAGGCAATGATCTATAATATTTCCCACAATAATATTCAAATGACTTTCATCCTACTCCTTGGATCAAATACAAACCATGATGTCATACATAAAAAACAAAATGAATGATTTGAGATACAAATGAACAAACTATTCAAAATCAGCTTAAAAATGTATGGACCATTCATAAAAATGAAAGGCATGATAAAGTACTGGAAATCATCATACCATCATTGAAATGTTGTTTTTTTGAACATTCGACTCTTTAACAATGACATGGTGATAACACGGACAATATTTAATTTTTGAGAACCACAATTCCCCTTTAAGATAATCAAATATTTCATCAATACATGGTGAAGGGTAGTTTTTCTTGATTTCCATTGTATTCAACATTTGATAATCAATGCATTAATGGAGATATCCATCATCCATTTTCATAGATAGATTCTTAGAATCCTAGACAAGTCACTCAGGTGAATGATCCCATTTTAATTCATGTAGTACATCTATACATTTAATTCCCTCAACTCATTGGGGGCCATATTGTACGTGGGAAGAGATATGAGCTCTTTTCGTGGCACCAAATTAGTGGAAAACTACATATCATGCTCCATAGGAAAACCCAATAAACCCTTCTGAAAAACCCTTTGAAAAATCACTCACCATAAGGGGTAATATACTCACTAGAGATCCTCCACATTCCTCATACAAAAGTAGAGATAACATAGAAATGTTATTGGACTATTTCAGATGTTGAGGTCCAATATTTCCTGAACAAGGATCTCATTAACCAAGAAAAACATTGGTACTCCCATCAATTGTCATAAAACATCATCACCACTTTTAAATTTGATGTGTGCCTGAAAAAACCATCCAATCCATATTGAGGATTATTTCAAACAGTTCCATCCATAAGAAGAGGAAATCACATTACAGTTGACCCCTGACTTGGTTACAATCTGGGACAAAGACCTAAGACCCTTCTCTCACTTATTGCCAAGTTGTTGTTCCAACTCCATATCATATGAAATTATCTCATTTAATTAGTTTAACACATCTAAATAAAGGGTAGATAAAAATTAAATATATTCTCTAGTGTCAAAAACATCAACTAAGCACAATGCATTAAAAACTATACATCAAACTATTATAGGTCTCGCATCATATCCTATTGGTTCCTGGTCTGCATCATGAAGATGTTTTGTCTCTACCTGATCCTGAGAAAACAAAAATCCTAAAGTTCATTCTCGAATTAACTCCATCCATATGATGTTCCACTATTACCACTACAACCAAACGACTGTGAAGCCAATAACATTTATTGTTATGAAAAGGATGATATCCCACTAGAATCTATATACCCTTCACCAACTGATAAGTATGGGTCTCCCTAAAAACACACAACAATATCCTCATATTTATGCACCATTGGAATTATTTGGGTGGGGCTAGACATGAAAATTTCACATTCCCCATCTTCCCACAATGATGGGATGCAACAAATCTAGTGTCTAAGACTACTGAAAACACCATTTGGGAAAGGATGTCCTGAGTTTCCACCTCATTTTTTCAAACACCTCTTTCTTCCAATTATTCCTTGGTGAACTACCACTTCCCACTACAGACATTGTTCGAGGGAATCTAGTTCTACCATTTTCATTGATTTCCAACATATAATAACAATAAACCACCTCAAAAGAGGTCCTCATCATAAGAAAGACTGGAGAACAAATCTCTAGCCTCAACCCCCTTTCAAACCTCGGAGCCTTCACCTGGTCATTAGAAATGATCTTTGGGTTGTACCATAGTAGTTCTGTGACATATTTGGCATAATCCCTCAAGGCACTCTCTATATCTCTATCTAGATAAGTTTCATAAATTATTTAGAACGAGAATATGTAAATACCTATAGAATATAATTTTCTTTGAATGCAATCCAGAAGAATTTCAAACCTAGATCTTCAATCTTCACATCTTGAACAACCGAGTCCCACCACCTCAGATTGGGACCTTCCATTAATAATGAAAAACCCTTCAATGTAACAGTCTCATGAGTGTCATGAAAATAAAACATCATATTTACATTCTTATGCCCATAATTTTGATCCTAATTTTCCACATTTCCCTAGAATGATGGAGGTGTTTTCTAATGAAACTCATGTGATTTTTCTTTCTTAGGCCCATTTTCCACATATCCTACTGGATCTCGACCACAAGTCAATCCCTTTCCCAATGCCTGAATAGACTAACCATAAAATTCAGTAGTCTACGATCAAATGGAGGAGGATAAATCTCTCCGTAATCTTCCCTCAATTTCATAGGAATTACATGAGGAGACATGTTACTACTTTAGAGACAAGAACAAAAAAATCATTAATAAAACCATTATGAGATTTTTATGAAATGGAAAAATTATCAAACAATTTCGTAAATTAAATTTTAACAAAATCATTACATAAAAAATTTGGAATACCACTCCATCTCCACCTAGTGTCCATATACAGTCCTCATCATATATATCTCACATGTTGGAGAAGTCATATTAAATTCATACATCCCATGGTGACTCACGATATGTAATCAGGTGTGTTGGCTAGACACCCCATATGTGAACAGAACACCATGTCCTAAAAATCCTAGCTTTATTCTATCAAAACTCCTCTAAAAATAGCTTTACCCAAAATAGAGTTACTAGTACTGATAAAATTTTCTCATGAACCAAGAAGGAGTTCCATTTACCACAACACCCAACAAAATTTGTGGCATGACTTGATGGGTGTTCCCTATCCCTACATGATGAAAACATGTGCCTGGGTACCATAATATGATTTATCAATCATTTCACCCATATATATGAAATTATAAATTACAATTAATAATAAAAAACATAACAAATTAATCATAATAAAAAATTGTATAAAAATATTTCAATTTAATGATTACAACTATTAACAAATATCAAAAGCACTACATGAAGAGACAAAGATACTATCCTAAAAACATCTGTTCAATAAATGGAGAATCCTTCAAAATCCAAAACCACCACCAATTACTTTTAGATAATAAAACAAAAAACCTAAAACACCATCACAATACATCATGTATTTAGCTAATTTAAACATAACAAAGTCTGCATACACCGATTGGTGTATGTTGGGTTTGAGACAAAGCTCGGTATGATTCCACCCAATAAAAGAGATAGAATACTAAAAATTTACACATCAAATTGACTTGTATATTTTATAAAAACGAAATCTAGAGACAATATTATAGAAATAATTCTAAAGAGAACCCTGGGTTTCATTTGAAAAAACCAAAAAAGTGCACCGTTTTCTGATGGTAGGTATGATATTAAAAAAGAACTACATCACAAACAATCTCTATAGGAACTATCTATTTTAGTACACTATGCACATTGTATCTCAGTTAAACATGATATAGAAACCATATTGATCATTTTCTTCATTCAAGAGTCACTATAGAGGAATCAATCCAACATTATAGTGGTACCTGAATATTAATAGTTTGGTTAGTGTTTTAATGTCAATTCTACTACGATAAACCGAGCCTCATTCCCACAGATCCGACTAGCACACATTTTCTAGGCTACCCACGTATTCACATGGGATTTATTTTTCTGCTAAAAAATCATTCCACATATCACATAAACATAAATATTCAAATAAAATCATTCCAATCATTATAAAACACTTGACAACCCACTTTCCACTAGAAAAATAAATTTTCAATCCAAGACTCAGATTAAATCTATTTTATAATATGTTTCATACAATTTACACCAGTAACCAAACACCATTATGTAAATGAACTACCAAACACTAAATAAACACAAAATAATCATAAATCATTCTCTTTTAAAAGACACTTTTCAACACAAACTCACATTGAATACTTTACAAATCCCATTTCACACCACATACAAAATTTATAGAGCATAATCAAGAATCAATGATAAGATATCAAATTCACCAAAAAATATTAATCATGGAACCATCTACATCAAGTGTAGAAACATCCATAAAACAGATCTAAATGATAACTGCATCATTATGGGACGCTATAATGGAAATATTGAATAGTAAATATCCTGATTGAACCCTAATATTCAATATCCAACCCTAAATAAGTCACCCAACATTCAGAATATTTGAAACTATAAGAAAAAAAGAATACAACCCCTTGAATAGCAGAGAAATCAATAAATAAAACCATAATCTTGAAGAATTCATGAATAATCCCCACAAAAAAATCACCATGAAAAATTGGTAAAAGTAATGAAGGAGGAGGGTTGGAGGTTCCTAATACTAGAAATCCCTAGTGCGGAATAAAATTGGGAATTATAGGTTAAATACAATAAAGAAACCACCATCATTGAAAGAAATATAATGATGTGGGCATGGAACATGATTTCCTCACACTGTTTACTAAACCATGTGGAAACTATGCACCCCTCAACATCTAATCAGGAAATAACACGTGGTGGAACCAAAATGTTTACCTATTATGTTCTAACCATGAGATTAGCTCCTTTCGAAAAAACCAAATGTCTTAAAAATTTCATGGGAATGGGAGGATGGTGTTCCAAACCATGGGCCAACTATGAACAACCTGTTTGAATTCCCAAATACACCATTTCTCACCAAAAACTAAAGATAAACTCAATGGATAAATTCTTGAAAAAATACATATATTAAATATATTAAAGTAAAAACATGAATGTGACACTAGCATTATTGATAGGAGGTTACATCATACTACAATATTCCATTGATATTGGATAATTAAAAGAAGCTGGAATGAGAGGGATTGATAGATCACTACTATTTTAGATCTTTCCAATCACTAGTTTACATGTTCATCACCATAAAATTATCCAATCACTAATTATGGTTCATGAATTGGGATTTTCATCACAATTATAAAATATTTTAAAAGTGTAATGTAATTATTATTATTTTCGTTATTTCTTCACTCATCACTTGATCCCCATTGAATGATTAATTTGTTTACTCAATTGTTATACATTTATTCCATGCTTTCACTCCATTTATCCTAAATTTTCATTTTTTATCTAGATTAATTATTCAACAATTATGGTAGTTGTTATTGTTTTTCCACAGTGTTATTTGTGTACTTCAATATTGTCCAATGATGTTATGGTTTGACAATGCTGAGAGGAATTGATCACAAAAAAAAACCAAAATATTTTTGGTGAATGAATGTATATTGGATGAATTAGTGTCTATGAATAGATTGTTGCATATTATTAATATTTATGAGGGATTCATGGATTCATAATCTAATGAATATATTTATGTGGAATGGAATCCAGATAGGACACACTACAGGTTTCCTATGGATGATCATATTCTGATATCCATCCAATGGATGGCCAAAATTGATGGACGAAAGAGATTTATACCATTTTCGATTGGTAAAATTTTGTATTTTGTGATGTAAGAGAATATTTTTAGAGAATGTGATGAAACTAGTTTTTTTAATGACTATGAATACATGATGCATATTATGATGAAAACATGTCATGTACCCCCTCTAAGATGAGATAGGTAGGGTTTTTGTGAACTTAAGGATCACACGACATGTGGATAGGTCACATACCATGTGATAATGATAAGGAAGGAATGTATTCTCCTAATGAAAAATGAAAACCCCCCATGTGGGAGGATATGTTGTGTAATTTGGGAGTACATGATAATTTCCTGCGGTACACGAGAATATGCCTATACTCGTGCATGGCTAGATACAAGGCCTAGAAAATAGGCATGACCCATGGAATATAGACATGGCCATGAGAGTGAAGTTATGTCTGAGGTGGTTGAGACATGCAGATTGATAATAGTACACTCCGTTAATTAATTCAGGTCTAGCCATTCTAAGTGAAGTTAAGGACACTTATTAGAATAATGGAGAGGTCACATGTTGTTTTACACCTCATACACACCATGTAACCCTATAGAATCTTCTATCTATTGTATCTATTTCATTTTGACTCGTATATTATCCCATGAGTAGACTGTACTTATATATTATCTATGTAGAATGTGATGGTGAACTTCATTATGAAATTAGAGATACTATATGATATGTTTCGAGAAATATTCTTCTTTAGGTGGCACACAATAATAGTTGTGATCTATCTTGATCAATAGAGAGAGGATGGGTTTGGGGATCCCTCATAAAATTCCACTTACCAAGTGGTAATTCCATTATAGACAATGGATAGGGACATCTTACTATGAAATGGTACGCCCAAATTCACTAGGGGTGGGTACTGTACTTACAGAGTGGTACCACCTAAGTAATAGGGAATGGGTCATCTACTAACTAAGTGGTACCCCCTAACTCACTATGAAATTGGTTCTATACCAACTAAGTATTACCCTTAGAGGACTAGGTTTTGGGTCATCAACTTACTGAGTTTTACCCAATGATGGGAATATGGATTGAGTACTCTACCTATTGAGTGGTGCCCCCTAATGTAAAAGGAAATGTGTCCTCTACCTAAAGAGGACAACCCGCTGATTAACTATGGCATTGATTATCTATCTTCAGAGTGGAACACCCCTTATATTATTATACGTTAGAACTATATTTTTGAATATCATAATACGCAGGTGGCTCTATTCAAAGTGGGAATTTGTTGGAGAAGATGTCTTATGACCAACTATTTGAACTTTGATAGCAATATTTTGATAAATTTAATATTGATTAAATTATTAGTACATGTCATTAACTAATATACATGACTAAAATGTAATAAAGTCATATAGTATAATTCCCATTAATAAAGTCAATGTAGTTCTTGTCTATGATGAGAACCATGAAGTGTTATGATGAAATTCTAAAATATAGTTCTAATATATAATAATATACTATAACTAAATACAAATTATATACATTCTTTTCTTTGAGTACTCAAATGAGTATGTGGATTATTCTTAAAAATTTAAAACAATGTAATCCCCAAGATTGAATATTATGTGAACATACCACCCATTAATAATTCTATATATTTTAGTGTCATCATATATTCTTATCTCTGTGTGTGTAATGGTACTTAAACATTAATAATATCATTAATTCATGTCATGACACCCGCACATAGATTATCTATTGATAAACATGATTCTATATGTTTTTGATGAGGTAGTTAACATTGGATTTCTTATGATTGACATGCCATTAATGGATTTTTTTAATGATATAATATTCCCATCAATTATTATGGATGTTGATATATTGAACCATTGATTGAAAAAGAACAATCACATTAAATTCAATGGACATGGTTAATGGACACATTTATTTCATATCATAAATAAAAGAATTATTAACAAAATATTTTTGTTAAATGTATGTGCAACTAGATTGATGAGATATTGCGAAAGTTATATTATACTAAATTGTGAGTGTTTGTATGTTGTTTTTAATTTTTTCATTATTATGTTCATTCAGTGGGGTTTCATGATGACTTTATAGTAAATAATATTTCATGATGGGATTACCTACATAATAAAAAAGATAATAAATCATATTTATTCCGACAATATGTTTTTTATATTATCTTTATTAATGTCTATTTAAATTTAATTAATTGAATAAATACTATTCTCAAGACTATGGTATAAATATAATCATGATTCAATGATAAAAAATATATATTGATGAATTAAATATGGAAATTACATACTTATTTGTGTTTTACATAAATTCAATATGTGTTTTAATAGAAATAGACCATTTCTGGTGACAAATATTAATTAAAAATCAAGTTATATAATATTTTTTATTATTCCATTCACACAAACCAAAAAAGATTAATATTAATAATATTTTTTTTTCAATTGTGGTTTATTAATTATTATAGTTTTATTTATGGAATGGAATGTAATTACATAATATTTCAACATAAGCACTAGATACGTAAATAGTCATTTATGTCTACTGTTTATTACCTCGAAAATTGAAACATAGAAGTAATTGTGCCCAATGAGACTATTTTTTGACTCCTCCTTTCTCTCTTCCTTTCATGAATGAGAAACAAAAGAGAGATCACATAATGATCAAAATATGAGAATTAAACCTGAATAAGGAAAGATCATTTAAATATCATTCTAGTACCTAGAGGTCGATTGACATTTCCTAGAGATCAACATAGAATGTTTTGATAACTTATATAGGGATTTTATCCTTGGATCTTCACAACACATTGAAGTCAATTTGAAAGGGACATTTTAAGATGATCAAAATATACATTGATGAAGTGATTATCATACTACGTATTAATTGAATATAATATTAAATAAATTCACAATAAATTTTATTGGAAAATCCTCACTTAAGGATTCAAGTGACAAAATAATAAAATAAATTTTTTATATCGGCCATCACACCATGATTACACTACACCCGAAACCCACAAGGGGTTTTTAGATGAACATAATAAATTTAAAATTTAATAAGTGAATATATTTTATTATATTAACATCATTAAAAACAATTTATAAAATGTAAAATAATATTTAAAAATAGAAACACAATTTTAATAATTATACCATTGATTTAGAAAAACTTCATTGTGTGATACCTTATGTCTTCATTGGAATGACTATTCATGATGCCCATATTAAAAGATATGTGGAAATTTGTTTTAATGTATTTTTGGTAGAATTAAGAAATATAATGTGATTAAAGTGTCTAAATAAGTGAGGAGACGTGTTTTCTTTTTGTTTGAGTGGCAATGACAAAATTTTAATTTTTAACCCCTTTTAAATAAAATACATATAAAAATCATGTTATGCGGCATAAAATAGCCATAATTTAGTATATATAATAGTTAAATATCAAAATCCATACATCTTAATTAACATTTATAGGTTTTTTGTCATTCTAAATATTGTCATTTGGTTTGACCTCCTGATTAACAATTTTTTTTATTTGCTTTAGTATGAACTTCTTCGATCATTAAGTGATAAAAATTTAGGATTAAGGAGGAAAGTAAATCCTAATTGGCCCATATATGAAATTTTAGTCTAAATTAAATCCCAAAATCATTCAATTAATATTTTTTTCCCATTTTTAAATAATTTAATGAAATATTGTTTAACATAATATATCATTAAATTAATATTTTTCACTAATAAAAAATGGGTATTAAAGACATCCACATAAAAGTGTAATTAGAATATAATCTGTTTAAACAACAATAATACATTATTTGTGAAGATTAATTTTATATAAAACCATAATTCATGATTAAAAATATTTTTTAAATTTTAATAAATTTTTTTGCATTGATTTTTATACTTCTTGAACAAATGTAGTGTTTGCAACTCGTAAGTGTTCAATGTAATTATACTATCACTAAATATTAATTATTTTTACCATATTGAGAAAACATATTTATTCCAAAATTAATATTTTATTTTAATTCATAAAATCTATTTATCACCATGACACCATATAAGTGAAATTTATATCAAGAGGGTTATATTTTTGTAATTATCTGTTATTTAGAATAAAATAAATGTTAGAATTCCAAGGATATTTCTAAAAACTGAAATAGTCATCAACAATGGATGATTATTGTGGAAAATAAACTCACACAATATAATAATACATTTTTATAGAGATATTTGGACTTATTGTTGATATTTAATCCTGTTTTCCAGTTTTTATCCTTATCGTGGTGAAATTTTATTTGTAAGAATGTTGTTTTGAATAACAAAATGTGAAAAATTTATGAAATTTGAACCTCCAAATTGAAAATCTGTTATAATTTTTTCAATATTCTGTTTTGATATTTTGGAAAATCATTTCAATTTTAAATTCACAATAAATATATATTTTCAAAATATTGTGTTTTGAGCCTAGAAATGAGTTTTTACATAAATTAAATATGATTCCAATTATTTTAGTTATGCATATTATGGATAATTAAAGGATAATTATATAAATTTATTAAAAAATAAAAAATGGAATGGTAATTTTACATTACTATATTTAATAAAAATATTTAATTGTTTTGAAAAAAATCATCAACTTTCTCAATTAACAGAAAAAGTAATCTTTTCAGAAAAATCAAAAATGTTATTCCTCCTACATTTAAAAAATTTTGATTTCACAAATGAAATCCATTTTTTCCCAAAAAATTCATAATTTTTTAACTAATTATAATATTTACACAAGAAATGAAATGAATACAATTATTGAGGAAAAAGTGTATTTTAAGCATGAAATGTATTTATTAAATTTCCTTTTCAAATAAACATAGTTAGATGAAAGATATTTCATGAAACTATAAATATAATATAGTTATTTATTTTGAATAATTTATTTATTGTGATTAATTTATTTTATTAACATAGAAATGTATTTTATAAATAAAAATTATTTAATGAAAATAATATCTTTTACAATAAAAATTTTAAATCTTAATTTACAACCAATTATTACCAATTAATTAATCATTATTCTATTTTATTGTGATAAAAATGTGTTTTATTATTTAATAGTATAGTCATTCTTATATATACTTACCAAAATGATGACAATGTCATAACAAACATATTTAAATTATATATATATAATGTATTTCTGTTTGTTTAAACTAAATTTGGAAAGTATCTATTTATATTAAACACATAGAATATATTAAATATAAATATATTATAAAATAAGGTGTTTTATATTCTACTCCCACAAATAAATTACTCCCTTTAAATTTTTACAAATTTATAATAGATTGCTGTTTATGAAAATAAAAATTAATTTCAAAAATAGAAGAAAAATAAACAACTTTAGAGTTATGAATAAATTAATCCACAATTATATCAATTATATTCCTAAAGGAAATTAATATATAAATTATGACTTGGAAAATTATTATTTACAGAATGTATATACTATTAAACTCATAAATCAGAATATTTTTTGAAAAATAATATTTTTTTATCTTAGATGAATTTTTAAAATGGTACTTAATAGATATTTCATCATCATACTTGAGTTTTAGGAACTTATTTTCCATTAAAATACAAATTTTCATAAAATATACATAATTGATTTCTTTATATAAATTATTCTTCTCGTTGTGCCTCGAGAAATTTACCACCTTTACATCATAATAAATATACACAATATATTTTTTTCTCCTAATGAACAATTTAATTTAATTAAAATTAATATACAATGAATAATGAGAAGTTATTATTCTTTTATATATGTATTTTAAAAAAAATAAAATCCTCTTAAAAACGCAAAATAATGGTTACAATGAATAAACATTCATATGAATAAATTATATACTAATATATAATAACAAAACAAAGACATTGTAACACCCTGATATTTTATGAGAAATAATTTTTTAATGTCTTATATTATACACAACTACAAGAGAATTTTTCACTACACACAGCATTGGCTTGGCTTGCGTTACACGCAAGAGAAACCTTCCTTGATATCTTGCGTTGTACACAATACCGAGTTTCACCAAAAAATGATATATTATTATAATATTATGACATAACCATTATCTATATTATTAACTGAATTTTTATTTTTATAACGTTATAATTAATCATAAAAATTCTCTATAATGATATATGAAAACAAAATCAATTTTTTCGATAAAAGAAGTATTTTTAAAAAAATGAAGTTTTATCACCTTTTGTTGGCGCAGCCATTTTAAATATAATTTTTTACAAGTTTATAAGTTCAATTTTATAAAAAAAAACTTCTTCTTTTCAATAAGGATATAAAATTTACATTGGATAATGATTTGATATTTTTATGACAACGTTCTTATTTTGATGAATAGTAATAACATGCTAAATTTTACTTAAAAACAACATTTTTCATCGATATAATTTATATGGTAAAATTATAATAGCTAATTTTTTTAAAATATAAATAGAATATATTTTTAACATTTTATATAATTCATTTAATTAACATTATTTTTACGTTGAATTCATAGGTAAAAACATTTCAATCTTTGACAATGTTTTAACTTTTAAAACGCGTTTTCTTAACAACAGGACGAATTTTAAATTAATTACTGAAACGTATGTGTTGTGAATTTTGAAAAAATGGATTCTGTATTTGGATTTAGTGGGTCCAAATTATATTAATATGTTACTTTTATTTTTTTGACTTTATGAACAGTAACTACGATAACTTTTATTTACTATAATTAAAGGTAAATCGGGTAATTTAAGGGTAAAAATAATATTATAAAATTACCCTATCACCTGCCATAATTCTATTGGATAAATAAAAGTTGACCCATATCACCTAAGGGTCAGAATAGATTGGTTTCATGGACTATTGACCAAGAAAATGATATAATTATAATTAAAACGAAAGAATGTGACAACATGTCAGTCCTTAATATCTTATAAGTGTAATAATTTTAATTTAGTGATACACATCATAAAACATCAAGGAATAATAGTCTCCAGATAGATTATATAATTATCTTCATTATGTGAATTTATTTAGAATTTTTAGGGATTAAATAATTATCATTAACGAGGACAAAATAGTTATATTGAAATTATTTTATTAGATGAAATATCAAATAAATGGTTTTAAAAATATAAAAATAAATATTATATGAACTATTTATTATGATCCATTAATTTTATAGAGTAATTATATATTTTAATAATATATTAAATATTTTGTTTGAATATATCCTCTATGTAGATTTTATTTAAATTCAAATAAATGAATAGTGTCAAAATTGACACTATTGTTATTTTATAAAAAAACATATTATGAAATTGTTTAAATATAACAATAATATCTAAAAATTATAAATTTAAATTTACATGGTCATAAATTTCCTATAGAATCCAATTTTGGACAATTCACAACACATACGTAATTATTTATAACCATTTAAAATTTAGAATATTATTACCACAAATAAAATTAAATAGATTAAATAAGGATAAATAAATTTGATAAGGTTTAAAATAATCTCAAAACATGTCTAAATTTTATTGGTTGAAGATATTACAACCCTATTGTATTTCATATTATAATTTATTCATTTTTGGTGGTTTTTAAGTGTGGTTGGAATTTATTATAAATTAATATTTCTTATAATTCCAAAGGTGCCCAAATCCTCCCTTATAAAAGGGAACCTCCTCCCTCTCCCACTCACACAATTTTGAGCCTCCAATCTCTGAAAAACATGGCCACTTTTCCTTCTCCACTTACCTATAAACATACTCGAGGTCTTGGTTTTCTTCAAAGACCATCTTTAGTGCCATATTAGGAGGTTTAGAAGAGGCACGTCGAAGAAGAGGTAATATTATTTACTAGTCTTTCAAATTTATTTCTTCTTCTAGATCCTCTTATTTATAGGTTTAATTATAATGTAATAACATTATTATCACTCAAATACTGATATGTTATTATAAATATGAAACAAACCTATTTCACCTTCAATCCATCCTATGGAAAATGAAATCACTACGCGTGCGTTCGTATGGAATACTGTCTCCACGCCATGGTGTAATCTATTTTCCACCACCACATTTATTGGATAGGTATAATGGTGTAAATAATAACTATATATGATTATTATAACATTATACAAATTCTGAGTAATTCCATTATCCAATCCAAGACCATTCAATAATTATGGGAATGATATAGTCGCTCGTGCATACGTATAGCTTACCGTCTCCATGATGCGATGTGATTCAATCTACATGATCTTCACTAAACCATGATTATATAATTTAATTTAATGAATAAATATGATATATATTATTACACTACAATTCTGTAAATTATGTAGCTATAACCTAAAAAGAGGAATACAATTTTATTCGACAAAACATGCATAAGAACATAAAGCAATGAACAACCGAATAACAAGTATAAATGAAATATTAAAAATAAGAAGCTAATAATATGACCATATATGATATCATAACAATGAATATGATTCTCGAATAATTCAATGATATTATATAAATATTTATATAGGATGTTCGGACACGTACAAAGAATATCAGACCAAAGGTAAGGGAAAATCTCACAATCTCATTTTTATCTGAGATTGTTTAGACTTCAGAATTTACTGGGGCATATTCATCATCCACATCGATTGTCCCACAATATGTAATATTATTTCAATCCCCCTAAAATTGTTTAAATCCAATTTTACCTATTGGAGAATTTTTATTAAATTAGATTAAAGGAATATTTTGTCGTTTTTAGTACGAGATACTTTTTGACTTTTCTGGCCAAAGTACAAGGAGAATGTTTTTTTAAATTATGAAGTATGAATGGATTTTTATGATTTCACTAAAAATTATTTCCATGAAGCTTCCTTTAAAGGAATTCATGTTTATTTTTAATAAAATTATTTTAGTTTAAAATTGTATGACATATTACGAAATGATTTTTTTTGAAGTATAAAGGATATTTTCCTCAACAATGGAGTTCAACTATTTTATCAAAATTATTTTCTATCGAAGATAATATATGGTTCTATTTATATCACTATTTTTAAATTGATTATATTATGTTATTATGGAATTAATTTTATGAATTCCTTTTATCTTATATGGATTATGTAATGATGGATTGATGTTTAAGATTCCCATTTTTATTACATGGGTTATGCTATGATATATGATTTATGATTTTCTAGCACACATAAGAATGGTTTCATTATGTGATGGGTGTGACAAATATCTCCATCCAATGCATTGGGTAATGATTTATATCTCATGAGATAGACATGGTTGGAACGACAAGTTAATCTGATTCTGTGATACATGACTGGAATGAGGAGTGAACTCGGTTCAAAAATGTACTTTGTCTGATATGATGGTCTTGGAAATGAGTCTTGAATAATATGAAATAATTTTCTATGATTATGTGTGTATTCCACAATGTTTCATGTTTTATGATATGATTGTTGGGATTACATTTCACTACTATGATTTATCCCATGTCATGATATTATAATCTCTTTTACAGGTTAATATTTACAAAATGTTATGTTCTTATGAATATGACATGATTTATATTTACTTTGTTTACCCTTACTTAGCATTTTAGCACACCCTTTTGTATTTGTTATTTTCCCCAAGTCAAGAAGAAGGGTATTATCTAGGATATTCCAAAAGGCACTCTATATATGATGAAATAAGCAGGAGACAATGTAAGGGATTTATGATCCAGTTGTTTATGTTTCCTAGTTTCTAAAGACACTATAAATATACAGTCCTATAATTGTTTTTTATATTTTGTAATAATTATTATTTAATTTTGAAGTAATAACAATGTATGTTCTTTATGAGTCATTATAGTTGGTATCATAGGAAAGGAATATTCAACCTTTAAAAACTAGGTTCTGAAAGCCTTAGTAAGAACCCTAAGGATATGACTAATCATAGAACACAATATTATCATTTTAGTAATGTCCATGAATAACCTATGATATGACCTAAAGTGTGAAATTTTATTCTTGATTATGTGGTTTTCCTATTATGATTAGTGTTCCTCACACTATGCTTATTAGTTTTAGTAAATGTCTAGAACCCAAAGGAACGTGTTAATGCTAAATGTGATGGGTAATGCAGTGACTGTCCCCCTAAGCAACCAAACGTTATTGGAGCTGGAATGAAAAATCTTGTTGCCATGATCACACATCTTTCTCAAGGTAAGAAACATTCAGGACTTCCAAACGAGAAAAATAAGGAGCAAAAATCTGTTGAATCCATCATGAGGCAGCGTCCACCCTCATTCAGTGGGTCTACTGATCCATTAGTGGATGAAAAAAGGATCCATACCACTAAAAAGATATTTCCCATTCGTCAATGTTCAGAACATGATAATTTAATCCTAGCAGTATATCGTTTGGAAGGTGAAGCTGATGAATGGTCAAATCGTATCAAGAATACGAGGCAAAAGATGAAATTGAGTCCATGGAATGGGACAAGTTCAAGAACTTATTTTTCAATAAGTACTCCCCTAGATTGATTCTTTAGTGGCTTAAAACCATGTCTCTAAAGGGAATTAGCAATAAGTGGCATCAATCCTACGCGGCAATTATTCGATGTTCTCTCAAGGATGAGATGGAGATTGGACTAACCCCTCAGTCATATGGGTTTGATAAGAAGAGGAAAATTGAATTTAAAGGGAAATCTAAAGATCACACTAAAAAGAAGATGAGTTTTCCCTTATGTTCAAAGTGTGGAAGTAAACATGGAGGGAATTTTCTTAAAGGTACAAGTAAATGTTTCAAATGTGGAAAGGAATGTCATCATGCATTTGAATGCCGCAGTGATGGGAAAATGAAGTCTAGCGGTGCTAACAAAGAAAATGATACATAGAATGCACCTCCTACACTTCAATGATACATGTGCAATGAAATGGGGAATTATTCTAATTAGTGCCCTAATCCAAGCATTTTTTATAATGATCGATGTAAAAAAACTCTTAAATCCAATGACAAAGGAAATTCACATGCAATTTCTATCAGTGAGGTGGAGTTCGATAACGATGTGGTGAAAGGTACACTTACCATCCACTCTAAAGTAGCAAATGTTTTATTTTATTATGTATCCACACACTCTTTTATTTATGAATAACTTTATAAGGTTATCTTCATACTACCTCAACAATTATCTATTGATATTGATTTGATAACTCTTAATAGAACAACGATTGCATCAAACATTTATAAATCTTCTCCATTTGACATTTGTAGGAACATGCTTCCTAAAAATATTGTGATCCTTTCTATAGTGGAATTTTATGTGATTATTGATATGTAATCAATTTCCTTATATGGATCTCATATCGATTTCCAAGGAAGGGAAGTGACGTTTCATATTCCAGACCAATCTATGATCATCTATCAACGCAAGGATGAATATAACCATCCAGTGGAAATTTATTCCATCTTATGGGTCATGATTCCAATAAATGAAGGTTATTTATCTCAAATGGTTGGATATAAACTCACGATTAAGAATATTAACATTGTACGGGAGTTTTATGATATCTTAAAAGAGGAATTGACAGGTCTTGCGCAAAATCGGGATGTTGAGTTTTCAGTAGAACTCATACTTGGTGCTATGAAAATTTCAAATAAACATCATAAAATGGAACCAACTGAGTTGTAGGAATTAAATAAGAAACTCCAAGAGAATCTTGATAAGGGATTTATACACCCTAGTGCATCACCTTAGGGAGAACCTTCTCTATTATTTAAGAAGGAATATGGATCAAAGAGTCTCTGTATTGATTATCGAGAACTTAACAAGATCACGATCAAAAAAAAATATCCTCTCCCATGCATTGATTACTTATTTGACCAATTACGTGAATATAAATACTTTTACAAGATTGATATTCATTTAGGGTATCCTCAATTAAGGTTCAAAATGGAGGATATACCAAATATGGCTTTCCGTACAAGGTACGGACACTATGAATTTATATTGATGTCATTCAGTCGTACTAATTCCCCTGTTATCTTCATGTATCAAATGAATAGAGTCTTTAGAGACTATCTTGATCAGTGTGTGGTAGTCTTTAGAGATGATATTCTTGTCTATTCAATAAGCAAGGATGAACATGATGGCCACTTGAGAATTGTATTAAAGACCCTAAGAAAGGATAAGCTCTATAAAAAATTTACTAAGTGTGAATTATTGCTTCAAAAAGTTTCATTTTTGGGTCACATAATCTCAAAAGAGGGGATATTTGTGGATCCATCAAAAACAGGGGTTATTAAAAGATGGTCGAGAACAATAATAGAAATTGAGATCCAAATGTTTTTTGGTTTGTCTGGATATTATCAACATTTTGTGGTAGAATTTTCAGGATTATCTAATCCACTGAATAGGTTGACTCGAAAAGGAGTTATGGTTGTTTGGATGAAGGAGTGTGAAGAGAATTTCAAGGAGTTAAAAAGAAGGTTATCCAGTGCACCTGTGTTCACACTACCTTGTAGTAGAGAAAGGTTTTTTTATCTACAATGATGCATCCAAGAATTGATTGGGATGTGTTCTCATGAAAAATGATATTGTGATAGCTTATGCCTCACGACAGTGGAAAATCAATGAGAAAAATTACCCAACCTGTGATTTGGAGTTAGATACGGTAATCTTTTCACTAATGATTTGGAGGAGTTATCTTTATGGTAAATTGTGTGATATTTATACTGATCATAGAATTTTAAAGTATATTTTCACACAAAAGGAGACGAATATATGCCAAAGAAGATGGTTTGAGCTGATTAAGGATTATGACTGCTCAATTCATTACCACCCTGGGAAATAAATGAAGGTGGCAGATGAATTATTTCGACAAGACCTTTCTAGCTTATCCATGATGAGGATCACAACTGATCCAATAATTAGGGATTTACAAAGGATGGATCTTGGAATTATAATGGAATGGGTAAAATCTTATCTTTCTCAGATTAATGTTCAACTATCTATACATGTGAAGATTAAAGAGGCACTGAGAGAATATGTAGCATTACAATAGATGGTGAGAAATGTTCCTGAATTAAAAAATTATTGCGATGAAATATTAAGGTTCAGGAATCGGGTTTGTGTTCCTCCCATACCTGAAGTAAAGAGGAAAATATTGGTTTTTTCTCATAGTTCTTCATTTTCTCTTAACCCTGGGAGCACAAAGATGTATAAGGACCGGAATGAGTACTTATGGTGGGATGGCATAAAAAGACATGTTGCTGAATATGTCTCTCAATTCATGGTTTTTAAGTAAGTTAAATATGAGAGACGTATGTCTAAGGGGATGTTACAACAATTACCCATACCAGAATGGAAATTGGAAAAAATCACTATGAACTTTTTCACCGGACTTCCAAAAACATCCAAAGGAAATAATGCTATCTGATTTATAGTTGATCGTCTTATGAAGTCGGCATACATTATTTCTATTGGAGAAAATTTCTCTATTGATCAGATTGCCAGGATATATGTAAAGGAAAAGGTATGATTGATTGGAGTGCCACTTTCTATTATATCTGATCGGGGTATGAGGTTTACCTAAATGTTTTGGCGAAGTCTTCAGCATAATCTAGATACAGAGTTTAGTTTCAACACTGCTTATCATCCTCAGACAGACGGTCAGTCTAAGAAGAAAATTCAAACCATGGAAGAAATTTTAAGAGCTTGCTCTATGGATTTAAATTGAGGTTGGGATCAACACCTACCTTTGGTGTAATTTTATTATAATAATAGAATTCACTCCAGTGTTAAGATGGATCCTTATGAATCTCTCTATGGATAGAAATGCAGAACACTAACTTACTGGGATGAATTTGGAAAAGAAAGCTATTAGGACCTGATCTTGTTGAAGAGATTGGAGAAAAGGTCAGATCTATTCAACAACACATAAGAGGAGCTCAAAGTCGACAAAACATTATGCCGACAGCAGAAGAAAAGACCTAGAGTTTGAATTGGGTGATAAAGTGTTATTAATAATATCTCCTTGGAAGAGAGTAATGAGATTGGGAAGAAAGGTAAAGTTGAGCCCTAGGTATATTGGTCCTTTTGAAATACTGGATCGTTTTGGGAAGGTAGCTTACCGATTGGTGATTCCAGCGAATATCTCTCAAGTTCATGATTTGTTCCTTGTATCTCTCCAGAGAAAGTTCATACTCGATTCTTCACAAGTACTATGCTCAGAAGTTGTACTGCTGGAGCAAGATCCTTCTTATAAACAACAGCCGAAAGTGATTTTGGATCGTAGAGAAAAATTTCTACAAAACAAGACCACTCTCTTGGTTAATGTTTTATGGAGGAACCACCAATTCAAAGAAGGTACATGGGAACTTGAGGATATGATGAGGGAGAGGTATCCTCATCTGTTTGTTATGAAGTAACAAATTTTGAGGGCGAAATTATTTTTATAGGGGAATGAATGTAACACCCTGATATTTTATGAGAAATAATTTTTTATTTTATTATGTTATACGCAAAAACATGATAATCTATCACTACACACAACATTGTCTTGGCTTGTGTTACACGCAAGAGCATCCTTCCTTGATAGCTTGTGTTGTGTGCAATACCGAGTTTCACTAACCAATGATACATTTCTATAATATTATAAACGACCTCTTATTAATAGTATTAACTAAATTTCGAATTTTATAACATTATAATTCATCTTAAACATTTTCTTAAATGAGATATGAAAACAAAATCCATTTTTCAGATAAGAATTATTTTTCAAAAAATGTAGTTTTATCACCTTTTGATGGAGCACCCATTTTAAATACAATTTTTGATAAGTTTATATGTTAAATTTTAAAAAATAAACTTCTTCATTTAAATCAGGATATAAAAATTTTCATTGGATAATGTTTTGATATTTTTCTGACTACGTTCTTATTTTGATGAATAGTAAAAACATGGTAAAATTTACTTAAAAACAACTTTTTTCATCAACATAAAATATATTGATAAATTATAATTGTAAATTATTTAAAGTATAAATAGAATATATTTTTACCATTTAATATAATGCATGTCATTACCATTATTTTTACATTGAATTCATCGGTAAAAACTTTTCAATCATTGACAATGTTATAACTTTTAAAACCCATTTTCATAACAGCATGATTAATTTTAAATTAATTACTAAAAATTCTGTGTTTTGATTTTTGAAAAATGGAATCCATATTTGGTTATAGTGGGTCCAAATTATGTAAATAGGTTACATTTATTTTCTTCATATTATGAATAGTAACAACGGTAATTTTTATTTACAACAGTTAAAGGTAAATAGGGTAATTAAGGGTAAAAATAAGATTATAAAATTAACCTAACACCTGCCAAAAATTTATTGGATGAATAAAAGTCAACCCGTATCACCTAAGGGGCAGAATAGATTCGTTTCATGGACTATTGACCATGAAAATGATATAATTATAATTAAAACCAATGAAAGTGACAACCTGTCACTCTCTTATATCTTATAAGTGTAATAATTTTAATTTAGTGATAAACTTCATAAAAAATCAAACATGAATAGTCTCCTGAAATATAAAAAAAATTATACATCATGTAAATTTTTTTATAATTTTTAGGGATTAAATAATTATAATTGATGATGACACAATAGTGATGTTGAAATTATTTTATTAATTGAAATATCAAAAAATGGTTTTAAAAATATTTGAATAAATATTATATGAACTATTTAATGTTATACATAAATTTTATAGAGGAATATGACTTGTAAGGAATATATTAATTATTTTGGTTCAAATATATACTCTGTTTAGATTTTATTTAAATTCAAATTAATGAATATTGTCAAAATTGACACTATTGTTATTTTATAAAAATAACATATTATAAAATTGTTTAAAAAATGAAAAAATATTTATATATTGTAAATTAAAATTTATATGGTCTAAAATTTCAAAAAGCATCCAATTGTTGAAAGTTCACAACAAATATGTAATTATTTATTACAATTTTTAATATAGAATATTATTACCACAAATTAAATTAAATAGATTAAATAAGGATAAATCAATTTGATAAGGTTCAAAATAAATTCACAACATGTCTAAATTTTATTTGTTGCTGAGATTACAACCCTATCTCATATCATATTCGAATTGAGTCATTTTTGGAGTTTTTTATGTGGGGTTGAAAATTATTATAAATTAATATTTATTATAATTCCAAAGGTACCCATCTCTTCCAATAAAAAATTGCACCTACTCCCTCTCATTTTCACACAATTTTGTGCCTTAATTCTCAATAAACCCCTGAAAAGTTTCTTTATCCACATTCCTACAAACATACTAGAGGTCCTGGAATTTTTCAAAGACTAAAATTAATTCCCTAAAAGGAGGTTTAGAAGAGGCGCGTCGAAGAAGAGGTAATATCCTTTATCGATCCTTTCAAATTTATTTCTTCTTCTACTACCTATTATTTATTGGTTTCATTATAAAGTAATAACATAATTATCACTCATATACTGATATGTTATTATAAATATGAAACAAACATATTTCACCATCTATCCATCTTATGGAAAATGAAATCACCACGCATGCTTACGCAATGAATACCATCTCCCCATCATGGTGTAATCTGTTTTCCACGACCACCTTACTTGGTTGGGTATAATTGTGTAAAGAATAAATATATATGATTATTATAACATGCTAATAATTCTTAGATATTCTATCATCAACTCCAAGAACATTCAATAATTATGGGAATGATATCGTCGCTCATCCGAATGTACGACTTACCATCTCCACGATGCGATGTGATTCATTATACAAGATCATCATTAAACCATGATAAAATTAATGAATTGAATGAATAAATATTATATATATTATATTACTAAAATTCTATAAATTTTGTAGCTATAACCCAAAAGTGGAATAAAAATTTATTCGACAAAACTCTTAGAAGAAGAAAATGCAATGAACACCAAAATAACAAGTAGCAATGAAATATTACTAATAAGATGCTAAGAATATAACCATATATGATATCATAACAATGAATATGATTCTGGAATAATTCAATGACATTATTTAAAACATTTTACAATAGGTTCAGACACATACAAAGCATATCAGACCTAAGGTAAGGGAAAATCTGACAATCTCATTTTTATCTGAGACTATTTATACGTCAGAATTTACTAGGGAATATTTATCATCCACATCCATGTTTCCTCAATATGTAATATTATTTCTATCCTCATAAAATTTTTTTAATCCAATTTTACCTATTATAGAATTTTTAGTAAAATAAATTAAAGGAATCTTTTTTCATTTTCAGTACGAGATAGTTTTTGAGTTTTCTGGCCAAAGTACAAGAAGAATGTTTTTTAACTTATACGGCATGAATGAATTTTTATGATTTCATGAAACATTATTTTCATGAATGTTCCTTTACCATTTTTCATGTTTATTTTTAATTTACGTCCTTTAGTTTAATATTATTTGACATGTTAAGATAGGAAATAAAATATGAAGTAGAAATGATATCTTCCTCAAGAATGGAGTTCAAGTGTTTTATAATAATTATTTTCCATCTATGATAATATAGGGTTCTATTTATATCACTATTTTTACATTGATCCGATTATGTTATGGTGGAATTATTTTTATGAAGTCCTTTTATCTTATAAGAATTATATTATGATGGAATGATGTTTAAGAATCCCATTTTTTTACATGGGTTAACCTATGATATATGATTTATGATTTTGTGGCACACATAAGAATGGTTTCATTATTAGATGGGTGGGACCTATATCTCCCTCCAATACATTGGATAATGATTTAAATCTCATGAGATAGAAATGACTGGAATTGAATGTCAATCATATTCAGTGATACCGGACCGGAATGAGGAGTGAACTCAGTTCATAAATAGACATTGTCCGCTATGATGGTCTTGGCCAGGAGTATTGACTAATATGAAATGATTTTATATGATTATGTCTATATGACATAATGTTTCATGTTGTATGATATGATAGTTGGGATTAAATTTCACTACTATGATTTATCCCATGTCAGGATATTATGATCTCTTTTGCAGGTTGTGATTTTAAAAATGTTATGTTCTTATGAATATGATATGATTGATATTTCCTTTGTTTACCTTTGCTAAGAATTTTAGCTCACCCTTCTGTATGTTTTCATTTCCCCAGGTCAGCAAGAAGGGTATTAAGTAGGAAATGCCAAAAGTTTCTCTAAATATGATGAAATAAGCGGGAGACAATGTAGAGGATTTATGAACCAGTTTTTTATGCTTCCTAGTATCTAAAGACACTATACATATCCGGTCCTATCATGGTTCTATTATATGTTGTAATAAGTTTTCTTCAATTATGTAGTAATAACAATGTATGTTAAGTATGGGTCATTATAGACACCCAAAAATATACCAATGTCCATCAATAATTATCTAACCATATAGATCATCAAAACATATTTGAAAACATTCGAGTGGAAAAAATATAAAACATTGCATTATTTACTTTTACATGATCAACATAATATTTACCCCATGATAAATTTAATCAGTTTTATATTCAAAAACAAATATTTTATATAGTATATTCATCTATTTCATAAAATGAACATATCATTCTCCAAAACATCCAAAATCATGAAAATGTCTCAATACAGCCATATATGCATCTAAAATATTACTCAATATTTTTTGTCAAACAAATTGACAAAAACACTTAATTTTTCATTTAACATAACAATATTATGGAACTAACATACATAACTTATACAAATATTATATTAATCACTTTGATAATAAATCACTTTTTATTCTAATATATTACAAAATAAAGATAACCCCTTTTCCCATTAACCATAATTATATAATAATCAATGATCATTTTAACCTTAATTTTTATGTGTTTATTTCATCTTTTTTTTCAAATAACATTATTATTTATTGAAATCTCATGAAATATAATGTAAAATGTGAGTGTTTTATATATCATTTAGATATATTAGAATATAATAAACATAACCCAAAATATGATTAGTCACCTTACTATCCAAAAATAAAAATCCTCAAAAGAGAACCTATGATTTTAAGCATATGATCATCCATAAAATTAAAATCCAATAATGGAATAATTTTCTCTTATATTATTCTTATATAAATTCTTATTTACAATATATCTTATCAAAATCATACATGATATGAACTGATTAAACCCCATACACATACATGGTGATCTAGGTTAAAACATAACCATCAATTATTGTATTTGATAGCTTTTTAAGTGATGTAATTTTTGGCATTAATTATTAAAATAATCCATCTCTAATATTTAATTATATAAAGAACCAATACAACATCAGATTTGTTTAGAAAATTATGGAAAAAATCTTATAAAAAACCATTTCCTTCCTCAAAAAACGTGATCATTTATCATTTTACCATTATTTTAATATTTGATAAGAATACATCAACATCTCCAAAAACATTCACCACAAATAAAATCCATTTTGAATAATCAGACAATAAAATATTCTCCTTTACCTAGGGGAATGAAAATATATTAATGGGTGATATGATATTCATATAAATGAAAAAAATAGAGATATCAATTGATGATCAAATAAAGTTCTAAGAAAATAATAATGTAATGAGATCATTATCATAACTTGTGAGTCCATAAAAAATAATCTGTCTATTATAAATTTAGAGCGATTAAATGAAGGATTAATATTTTCAAATATATGAGTTATAAGATTTAGTAATCCACATCAATAAAATTAGTGATTGGAGATAATATCCATATTATTTAAACATTTTAATGGAAATGTGTTGCTCTGTTAGAAGATATAATAATAATAATAATTTCTAGAAAATTATAAATTATTTCTTGAAATAAATAAAAAATATAATATAGTTTACTAGTAGAAAATAAGGTTTTATGAAAACAATATAATATTAGAATCATAATAATTTATCCATAAATGTGGATAGAGTCATGAGATCTTATATGCAATAAATCATAAATACCATTAAAGAATGTTGGAAATGATATAAATTTCATTTATAAAATGAATAAAAATTTACATTAAATTTCATTTGAAATTTTGTGTTTATTTTTCACAATTTAAAAAAAACACAAACTCGAATAGTATTGAGAAAATTTATTTCTTTTAATAAAACAATGGATACTCTAATATGAATAACAAAATTAGTGAATTGATATAATAGTGGGAATAATTTTTCATGTGATAAATGTTACCATATTTTTTTCCCTTTCAGTCATTTTGTAAAAATACATAAATCCAGTCCTCAAAAAACATTATATTAAGTCCACTTTAAATTTATTATAGGTGTTTCAAATTGTGATTAAATTTCATTCAAATAATAATTTTTTTTCATTTAATATTAAATTCACAAAAATAAATAACTAATATGAATGTGGAACAAAAATTCCACAACAAAATATGAAATATGTTTGGTTTTTATTTATTTATTTTAACATTTTTAATTATGAAAGTGTGGGAAATATTAATAATTCAATAATAGAATATGAATAACCATATTATAAATGCATTTATTGGGGGTTTGTTATAATATCCATATAATTACCCACAGTGTATGTCTAGAAGAAACAATCTTGAAAAGAAATGATATTTTATCATAACCACAAAACACCTTAGTAATGTTTTAATTAAAACTCATAAAATATATAACCATATATGGATTTCTAAATACTCATAAATTTCATGAGATAAATCTTAATAGACATTAATGAGAATTATATACACCACATAGAAGAAACAATTTGTGAATATGATATACCTCAAATAAATAAAATAGAGACAAGATGTCATTACCTGATGTCCTGTATTTTTTAACAAATTAAAACAATGTATAAAATAAATAAATATTTAATAAATATATATATATTTATTATAGAATCATATTAGTGCATATATATCTAATTAACATGGAATTTATAATAATCCATTAAACAAAATCATTATTAAATTCATTAGTTTGGTGAAAGATATTCTATTTTCCATGCATTTTTTAGTTCGTTGTTCCAAGTGCATATAAATTGGTCTTGGATTCACCATATCTATAAATATATAATTACATTATTATAATATTTATCCATTATATATTCTTTTATAATAATCCCTATGAGGTGTTAGTGAAAAATAAATTATATCACATCATAGACATGGAATCCCATTCATACATATGAGTGATGCAACCACGTTTCAATGAATAGAAGGTACGTAAGATAAATTATAATACACACTCAAAAAATCACCAATATATAATAAATTATATATATACTAATGAAATAGATCATTAATATCATCCAAGTAAAATATAAATGAAAATAATTCACATTTCATTGTGGCAGTGGTAGTCCAAACATACGCATAGAAGAAATTATAAAACACTAAAGGACCTAAAGGTATTAGGGTTGATAAAATAATATAATTATAGAGGAATAATAATCAAATAGATCTCATATATAAACATTAAATAAATTATAAGAACCATCCATGTTGGGTAATGATATATAACAAAAACCACTAGTTCATGGAGATAATAGTCCATATGTACACATGAGCGATGCTTTTATTCCATGTTGATAAAGAAAAGTGATGATAAAATGTTTTATCATAACATAATAAAAATATATATTTAAGATTAAAATTCTAGGTACACACCTGATTATATATTATTTATAGGAAGAATAAGATGAAATCATCATGGAAACAACCAGGTAGGGGTTATACCATTAATTTGGATAATTACCATTAGAATACAGATTAAGCCTTAAAAGGGCGGAATTTTATTAATACTATAGATTATAGGATTTAATGTTGGAATTTATAAAAGTATTTTGATGTATTTTATGTAATAATTTGAAGAAAATTAGTGAATAATTTAGGATATGTGGTTTCAATTTATAATGGGGGGAAAGATACACGTGTAATGTTTAAGAATTTTAAAATACAATTAATATCAGATTCATTTAATCTGGTAGAGAATGTTAATAATTTAAAATATATGATATTTAAAAAACAAAATACTAAAATAAAATAAATTTTTGAAAGGTTTTTGTGTCGTTTCAAACCTTATATATTGGTCCAAACCCCTCATTAAGAGTTTTTTACTTTAACCATGGTAACAAATTCTCCAATCATTAATGGTTATAAATTTACTTATAAGGTGGAACATAAAACAAAAATTATTCATTCATAAAATTTAAATAATTTTTTATTATAAAATTCATTTCTTCTAATAAAATATCGACATAAAATATTGTTACAACCATTTTTTGGAAAATTCAAATAATTTGACATTAAATACATCAAGATAGAAATTGAATTCAAATATAATATCTTTAAAATTAAATTAAATATTATAATTATCCATACAATCTCTTTAACTACAAGTCTCTTTCAAAAATAATAATTTTATCATTTTAATGCCATTTTGATATTTTTTCAATATCTTGAAGTCCAAATTTTTCAATACTGTGTAAGAATTTATGGTAGATATAAAATGAAAAAAAATAATTTTCTACTATAAAAGGAAAAAATTCAAATTTATAATATCACTAATAGTCATCCATATCATCTTTTTATCAAAACTAAAACATATAGTGGAAATTAAAATAACGAGACATCATTTTTTTAAATTATACATTGGATAAATTAATATAAAGAATATAATCCAAGGAAACTATGAATAAATATCCAAATGATTGAATTATGTGTGGTTATAGTCAAATTAAAATCATCCAATAAAATATATAAATGTTCTATGGATAGTTTTTGGGCATAAATCATAATTTAAACTCTATTTCAATGATTTTACACATACCATAGTGACAATGTTTTTACTAAGTCTATAATTAATAAAAAAATAAAATGTAAATTTATTTTGAAATTCAATAATTATGATTCCCAATATATAATCCATTTTTATATTAAATTAGAATAATTTTTAGAGAAAACACATAATATTAATGCACAAAATGAGAAAAATAGTTTTTAGAAATATGAGTTTATATCCAAAAAATGACAATATATCAAAATGTTTTTTGATGAAAATTTAATGTTGATTATTTATATTTTATTTATTTATGGGGGATATATTTTAATTTCATTCTAGTAAGAAAAAAAAATTATTTTTATATTTCATTAATTAAATAAAAATGATATTTTTGAAAAAATTGATATTTTTCATTATTCAATTAAAAATCAATATTTTCAGAAATATTAAAAATAAAATCCTCATAATATCATGATATATTATTATCAAAAATTATATAAATTATTCAGAATTATAATTCTAAAAGTTGTTGTAATTAATTATATTATATTCATAGAAAATTAAATAAAAATAATTTTTGAAGAAAACATGTTTTTTGACCAAATAATGAATTTATTCCCATTTCATTCCTATTAATAATAATTAAGTGAATATTAATTCATTTATTTGAATATATGTTATAAATATTTCATTATAATCATTTTACAATTATTATTTATTAAATCTATTAAGATAAAATTACATTGCGCACATAAACATTTTGTTCTAAAAACTATTTCTTTTACCTTCAAAATATTTTATCATCATTTAAAAACAATATATAATAAGGGCCTTGATTATTATTAAAATTATTATGGAAAAAATTCAACTTATATTTGATAATATTGAAATTTATATTCTTGATTACAAAACCAATTCCTAGTTCATAATTACATTTTTAAATAATATTTCTATAGTATATTTCAGTTCGATCGATATTAGTGTTTTGAGTATCACTTGGTACCAAATGCATTGAATAATTTAAATATAAATATATTAAAAAATATTTGTGTTTGAAAATATCATTAACAATAATATGTATAAGACTCATCAAAAACACCATGAAATATATCAAATATCTTTTCCCATCCAATATAATTGATCTCTATTTTAATCTCCAATGAAAGGATTCATTAATACATAAACATTATTGTAACAATAAACTACTACTCATACATCAATTTCATCAATGATTAGTCTCTTCCACCATCACCCAAATAAATATTTACTATTCTTATTTCCACGAACTACGAATATAATTGTCACCATCCATTGGTCTCTTTTAACAACCCCTTTTGGTTTTTATCAAAACCATTAATTGACTCACATAAATCAATTTCAAATATATGTTATAATATTATACATTTAACTCCCCATTCATGACATTAAATAAATATAATTTAGAGTATTAGTAACATATTTTTTATTAAATGTATCCTTGACGCCTCAAAATAATCACTTTACAAAAACCCGATGGACATGGTAAAAGGGTGAGTCATGTTTTCCAATGAAATAAGACTTTAGTTAATCATTTAAAAACACTTGAAATGATTACCATCAAATGAAAATTTCTCTCCTAACGAGTTACACTCCAACATAAAATACCCCCTTAATATTTTGAATAGATAAAATAAATTTCTGTATGGGAAGTGTGATTACCCAACTATATGGTACGATTTCCTTAAGCGCTTGTCAAGATTTTTACAACCATATTATAATATATATTCAAGAATATTCAATTCATGTTAGATCCCCCTGAAGGGAAATACTGTAATTATCATCATCATTGATGGTCTTCATAAAAGTTAACTCTTACATCATGAATTATGTTTAATTTTAAATATATCGAGGAAACATTAATTAATGAAATCTGTGATTGTCATATCTTCATTCAATAATGTTATCAAAAAATTATTCCTGTTCATCCCCAATACATTTTACCTTCAATTCTATTCACAAAAAAATATATTATGTCACAAATTTTGACGTATACATTTCTACATAGAGTGATAAATAGATTAAGAGATGATAAGAAACCATTATAATTTTTTCGTTTCATATCTCTACTTAAGATTAACATTAATTATTATAACATTAGTCTCCTATATAGTAATATTATATAACATGGGCATATATGTTCTCTCAACAAGTCATCTATTTGCGGCTCTCTTCTCAGTTGTAAAATCATGACCATTTCTAGAGATCTATAAGGGACAATTATATGTAATCTTCTTCCTTTTGTTGCGTAATTTTTTTTGGGTTTTACCTTGTAGTTTGTTTGGTTACAAATTTGAGAAAATTGAGGAAATGGGAAAGTTCATGGTGGGCAAATGGTTTTCCCAAACCTATCATCCTATCCCAAAAAACTATTATACCGTGTACAAAGATTATTTACATGGGTTGATTTTTTTTCAAACCATGTGACATAAAAAGAGAAAACAAGACCCCCCAATCCTATAATAGTAACATGTTTAAGGCACATAGTTTGGGGAACCCATGAACTTCCTCCTTAAAAAACTATGATTCAATAATTAAATAATCTAAAAAGTATATTTTTAATACCAAAACACCCATATTAAAAAAATTTGACTTTCCATTAAACCCATAACTTTTTTTTCATGATTTTAGATCATCTTTGAAAAATTCCAAGACATTCAGACCTCCATTATTTGCAATTCAAAGCCAAGATTGAAGATATGCACACTTCCCGGTACGAGTTCCTAATCCCAATTGGATTCAATTCATTTTCTTGCTATTATAAATTCTATTAAAGGATAGTTATTTGATGTTTTGGGTTGGATATAGATTTTAGATTATGGTTCTAGATATTGAATAATGATATCTTGATTTTATCAATCTTGGATTTAGGTTTTAGATCCAGATATCATTATTAGTCTTTTACCCATTCAAATTAGGGATTTCTATAGGTCGATCTCTCATCATTGAATTGGTGTTTGTGGTATATTACTCAATCACATATTCATAATTTCTATTATGTGTATGTAATGAAACATTTCTAATGTTATATTTTTAATTTGAATTCGTAATTTAATTAATTAATTTGGTAAAATAATTAATTATGGGATTCTAAATTGGGAGTAATTAATTGTTTAATTATTTATTGAATTATGTAAAATGTGTGATTTAAAGAAAAATCTGTTTTAATTATTAATGTATTTATTAATTATTTAGACACATTGAGTGGGAAATATAATTTATTAATTGATTTTTAAATTCATTATTGAGTTGTGGATATTTTGGAAATTTATTAGAATAAATAGTTATTGAATTAATTATTAGGTTATTTATTTTATTAAATAAATTAAACATGTTGGTGAATGAATTAATCATAACAGTTTTTATTATGAATTGATTGAGATGGATTAATTAAATATTTAATTATGTAATAAAATTGTTGAAAGTGGACTGTGATAGAAGATTAATGACTACTAATTTTAATAATGTGATATATGTGATTTATATGAATGATTGATAAATGGGGTTTGGGACATGGACTAACACTCTATATACCCAAAAAGTTTAAAGAAATTTCATTCTTGACCTAAATACAAGCATTGGATATTTGTATGGGATAGAGACTGATCCTCAAAATACACATGGGTTGTGGGGAAATGAATAATGATTTAAACACACATGGGGTTATAGACATGGCATTATACACTTAGAATATTATCATTGGAATGGGGTTCCATGCGGCCATTTCAGGGATTAAAAAAATTGATATTGTTATCCCATATAATTATAATGAATTGTGATTGAAATATGTGAAATAGTTTAGAACAATTAGTAGGTGGAAGCATGTTTTGATTTTTGGGATTCCTTTGGAACCCAATGGTTTTTTGTTTAAACAAATATTAATTTAACAAATTTAATTCCTTTACATTGTTGATTATATTTACTCTTTATAACACAAATTTCAATTTTACTGACTTAATTTTTTTTAGACAACATTGGAGGTGGCCAACTGATTTGTACTCACACACTAATTTGGCTTCCTAACTGGTACCAAAATAGTATATATGTTTCTAGGATATGATAAAGGAATGGTCCTTGTGTTAGATTGTAACGCACCGACCCCAGTTACCTAGAGTCGGTGTGTTATTACGTAAAATTGGCATGATCATAAAAGATTAAGTCTTGAATGACCGATTAGTTTAGTAGCATTGGAAACACTAGATACATTCATAAGTCTTACATTACATCATAAATTAAAACAAAACTAAAAAACATCATGTCTTCATATCCCCCCACACTATCCCTGCAAGTCATTCATAATATACTTCATCACATCCTGGAAAAATTAAAACATTGAACGGGGTGAGATGAGATGCTCAGTAAGGATAACAATATAGTGGAAGCTTTCATAAATAAACATAAACATTCAAGGTAATGTATAACTAAAACAAAAGTCTTTTAAACTAGAACTTCAGCATAATATGGAAAACTAAAATGAAATAATTCCATTTACTTATTCACATGGATATTCTACTAGTCGAATAATAACATGCAATATCAATAACCACTTTCATAATGATGGAATACATAATGCTAGACTATTATAACCATGTAGCCAATGCCTCGTGCCAAGACTAAAAATAAGATTTTGTCAAGGCCTCATGCCAAGACACTAGTTTGTCTCATGAGACCGGCTGATGCATCGAGGAGCTATAGCGGGCTCCAACCGTCACTTATTAAGTCCAATTCATTCTTCATATGAACACGTTTAAACATATCATAAACCATAACAAAATCGTATCACATAAAACATGCATAAAAGAAAAATAACATTTCCACATTTCAATCACAAGATATCAATACAACACATTGATATAATAAAACACTATCAAAACCATTTTCAATACCAAAATAAATGAAAATTAACACATGGTATTTATTTTTCATTTAAAAAAAGTTATGGCTTGTAGAGGAGCCGAAACTCAAATAATGGTCACAGTGGTGGAGAAGTCGTTGTCGCCGCATACGTACGATAAGAAAAACATTCCTTTTCATCATTTATTAAAATGCTTCATATAAAAATGTTCCTTTTGAATAAACGTAAAAGTCAAAGGGGTTCATACACCGTATAAATGAAATTTGTGTATAAAACAAAATATGACTCAATTTCTTAACAACATTTTTCAAGTTTATTATTCATTTTATATCACTTATTACCATGTTATGAATATTATGTAATTATTTATGTTAATAACGGTCGTTTTGTCGATCCTTGGTACCTGAGTCAAAAATAAACTTCTTATAATTACAAGTTGTTCATATGGTTAAATATCTATTATGTCAGGAATTATATTAATGATTTAGATATCATATATATAATATATACCCAGTATCTACATTCATTCATAATATTATTTAACATTTAGAGGTAAGAAATGAAATACACCGTTCATGGAGACAGTAAGCCGTACGTACGCATGAACGCTACTTTCATTTCTATTTCGTATTTAATGGAATGAAATTATAATGATATAAATGTGTATTATAATTACAGTATAATATCCCATATATTTTCATTTACCTCATCCTTTATATGTCCCACATATGGCATTAACGATTCAAATCACTTTGAGGGGGCGGTAGTCCGCACTTCCTAAAATGAAATTATCGCATTTACCCATAATGGAAGTCATAAAGGTATGCCATAAATGAAAAATACAGAAGCATAAAGAAAACATAAACATAATATATATATCATATATGAAAATAGTGTCATAAAAATGGCCACCATTAGATGTGTTAAATGAATATTGAACAATCATCGTTTCGTGACGCAGTATTTCGCCACCCACAGAAACAATATGTTTTTTAACCATTAGACGAAGGTGTGTGTAAGTGTAAATCAAATCCTTATCATAAGAACATCATAGTATATTTTAGATACTGTTTTTATTATAAAAGAATTTAATAAAAATATTTTAAGTGGTTGGAGAATCAAAATAAAACAAAAGAACTTAAGAGAAGACATTACATTAAAATCGGGTAACTCTTTTTTATTTGAGCCAAATGCTTCCTTGCGATGAATTCTTCCCAAAGTGAGGCTTATAGGAGTAAGATAGGAAAGTTTATAGAGTATTTGGTCAGAGTTTTTACGATCCAAATGGCTTTGATGGTGTGAATTAGGTGGTAGTGGTAGGGGCCTTTTATAAGAGGAGAGGAGGGGTACTCTTGGAAAGTAATGAAATGTTATATTATTGTGAAGTGATTTTCAGATTCCAAAGGCCCCCCAATTACATATTTAGATGATAAGGTTATAAGGGTTAGAAATATACTCATAAAATAGGTTTTTGACAAGTTTATGTTTTATATTTTACATTATCTTTTCATTTTATTTAAATCGTTAATTAATGAGGTAATCGATGCATCAACACGGTGTCATAAAAAAATTTAATTTATTTAATGTCTAAAATTTATAAAAAATTAACCATGATGTTATAAATATTTTTATATTTCCAATTAAAATTTATAGTATAAATTTTATCTTATATAATCCCATGTAATAATTGTTTTAGTAAAACAATACATGTTTGTGACAATTTTATTTTAACTTTAAATAAAAAGTTATTAATGTCATTTTCTTACCCAAGTGGAACCATGGGGTCCCCAAGTTGACCCATGGATTGTCTTGGTCGTCCATTACTCATCCAATAAGGGTAGGACATGTGTCAAGATATTTTCATATTTTTATAATATCATTTTTATCTTAAATTTCACTAATTACCTTAAATCGCGATTAATAAAACATAAAAGTTACTATTCACCAAAAATTTATTTTAATCCCATTGAACCACATTTTTCTTCCTAATAAAAACCATGTATGTCATATTTTTGAAAATAAAATCACAGAATTGGTAATGTTTCATTTACGCGAAAAAATTAGTTTTTAAACTACCACTGTGTGGTTTCACTATTCATCAAAAATTTACGTTTTTCAGAAAAATAACAAAATTGCACCCTAAGCTATAATTGATATTCCGAATTCAAAAATGATGTATATTTTACAAAATTCCAAAAATATAATTTTCATTAATTAATTTTATAATTAATTCCCGCTATCACAACAAATAGCATGTTTTTAAGAAACAATATATATCAAAAGATTGACAATTGTTCATGGTCAATTTCAAAGTGAAATTAATTCTAATGAACACCATTGTATAAAATGGTAAAAATATATTATAATTATACTCTAAAACAACTAAATAGTATAATTTATCACTAAAATTTATTTTGGTTAAAAAATTTGTTTTTAAGTATTTTTCACAATTCATAAAAAATTGAAAGTTCTCGGAAAATTACAAAAAATTCAACATAGGTTAATTTCAATATTTGAAATACAAAAATGAAGTCTATTTTGAAATACAAAATTTATTTAATTTCAAAAAGTGGGTATTAATATTCATAACCGTTACTTTGATTGGTCGCGGTATGTTAGAACTCGAGGTTGCGTACAACACACACTTCTTTTTTATTCAAAGAGAAGCGTACCATGGAAGCTTGGGGTGTTACATAGATGGATTATATGGTATGTTTCATGGTTATGGGAAGTATATGTGGTTTGAGACATGATTTGGAGTTTTCAGTGTCATTAATTTTGTGTTTTCATTTGACACTATCCACATAATCTTTCATTGAATATCTATTGTATCATAATATAGATATATATGTATATTAGATGGAACAATACAAGAGGGGTTGAATTGTAGGTTTAAACAATTTATATTCAAACAATTAATAAAGAACTTAGTTTATGTGGTCTTAAACTAATACAATTCACAAACAATATAATTGACCATACAGGTTTTGGATATGAGAGATATGATATAATTTAATACTACATGTAATTTAAAACAATTGTATTTAAATTGAATACAATGATCAATATAATATGAATGTCAATAATTTTACCATGTATCGTATAAAACCTCTTAATAGAATATATAATTAATGAATCATAATTGAAACAATTACAATTGAAATGAATATAAACAGAAAGTGGAAGCAATAAAATTCCCATTCTAATATACAAAATAGCAGAAATGTAAAAGTATTTGAATTATTTTATCACATAGAGTAGTGTATCCTTTCACATAGGATAAAAGTTATGTCTTACCACCACCTTAGTAATCCATTGATAATATGATTGGAAAAACTTTCTTTCTATCCCCAAAATACGTCGATTTAGAATGTAATCAGCACCTATACATTTCAATCAATTGAAATCCATCGAAACGATGATTAATAGCACCTATTCCTATCCCTAAAATCGGTCAATCGTTATCACAATGATCAGTCACCCAATTCTGAAACAAAAATATTATATAAATAGAAGAACATGGAAAAAGTTGTTAAATTCATGTATCTTCAAGGCTTTCATGGGAAGCAATAGTGATGCAACAACACCAATCTCTATATGTTGTTAGAATCAATATATGTATATTCTTATTAAAATGACCATTTATTTATAGTCCTTATGTTCCAGTGGTCATATTTCTTCCAACGTTCATATTTATCTGAAATAATAAAAGGGACATAGATACCTAAAATTAAACCAGATAAAAAAATTGAATACACGTCATCATTTGGATTGATGAATAACTAACTCAATTATATCGTTTTTTTTAGAAAATATTAAGTGAAAAGATATGAAACAATGATTAAGAGTTTCCAATAATCGGGATTATAGTAAGGATAAGAGAGTAATGCATTTCAAAAGTACAATACACAACTTGGTTACAAGGCTTTTTATGATAATAATGAATATCATGATTACACTTTTATAACCAGGATACGATTCCAAACCTGGTTATGGTTCATTATATTAATTCTAGTTACGATGCATGAATACAATGCATAATAAGACCGAGATACATAACCTAGTTACTATTAATGAAAACTATACAATACTTAACCTGGTTATAACAAATAATTATAATGTGTTACTTAACCTGGTTATAAAGAACATGGTTCTGATGCATGTGTTTACACTGTATGTGGTTTCAATACATTTGGTTATGATACATGTGATTAAGATGCACGCGGTTATGATGTAAGTGTTTACGATGCATGTGGTTATGATGTAGGTGGTCATGATATATGTTTTTCTGATGTATGTGGTAATAATTCATGTTGTTATGATGCAATATATAATCTAGTTATGTATCCTGATTAAAATACAATAGATAATCGATTTATGATTCCTGATTATGATGTTGTACATAATCTAGTCATGATTCATGATTACGATGTAGTACATAATCTTGTTATGATTCCCAGTTATAATGTAATATAATCTGGTTACGATTCTTGATTATGATGTAGTATATAACCTGGTTACAATTCTTGATTATGATGTAGTACATAATATAATTATAATGTAAAATATCATATATATATATATATAAATGGGATTGAAAAACCTACAAGACTATGAGAAGAATGATTCAAACATGAGAAAAAATATATAAGTGATTATGATTTTTAAAACATCATAAATGATAAAAAAATATATGTTATTAGTGATTTAGAAAATGAAAATGATCAAATAGATAGTTGAAACATATTTCGACTCAAAAATCTCCCCCTTTTTTGAAATCACAAATAAAATAAACAATAAAGACTTATCTCCCCTTGAGTTTAGTAACTCTTCTAAATTTAACGGTGAATACGACTAATTCCACCCTAGGTTTCTGACTACCAGGGATATTATTATCTTTTATTTTATTTGTGACTTCTCTCCATTAATAAGGTACCATAAAATTCTTCTTTTAAAAACCATTATCCCCCTTTCTGATTTTAAAAAAGAATAAGGGAATGTATTTATTTCCGAAAAAATGTTAGAGAAACACCATACTAAATAATAATGGTTACTTGTAACAAAAAACAATAAAAAACAATTAAAACATCATTATTTTCCATTTTCTTCCAAAATACTAAACATCGAGTTCTTCATATTTTATTACTCCATTTTTCCTCCATTATTTTTAGGGCCTTCTTGCTAATCCTTCATCGTCTCTTCATGTTCAGTAAAAATATATTATTGCATCCAGAGCCTATCTTCATAAAGCCAATTAATTTCTTCATGATATTTATGTCCTGCTTCATAGTTATTAAAATCATCCAACCTGATTCATTTGGCCTTTTATGAGATTACAAAATTATTTGAGAGTGAAAAAATATAATTACTTTCAATTTACAACTTCACTATTAAACAATCAATCTCTTCTGAGGCTACACCTTTTGAGGTATTAGGTCTATTAATGTATTTTATCTTTTCATTAAAACCAGAAATCAAATTTGGATTCCTTTTAACTAGAACAATTAACTGACTTAGAAAGTAATATTTCTAGTCGATATGGTTCTTGAGGCTATCATCAACGTTGAAACACCACTACAAACCCTTATTTCAATCCTCAGTGTGCTCAATAGTGTGTTTCCTAAAAATCATGAAATAACATACAAGTCATAGAATTATGACCACAAAATTCTTGATAGAGTCCATTATATCATTATAGGAATTTGAAAGAATTTATATCCTCACATCAACATTAGGATTGAACAGTAAAAACGTCTCCATTATATCAAAATCATATTCAATGTGCTGAATTACTTTCACAGTGATTGTTCTTTCAGGATATGTGTCTTCTATGAATTGCGGGATATCACTGAAATTCTTCTCAATGCTGATCAATTGAGCTGGTTGATTCAGATTCTTATTTAATTCTTTATATTCTTCTTATTCTTATGTAACATAAATTTGAATGTCTCACTTGTTGGAAACCTTTTTGGAGACATTCTAAGAGTGATGAGGATCTGGATATGGATAAATAAATGATGGTACCTCAGATGACTATGTGGTATGACTTATTTAATTTCAACATATTTCTATTCGAATTATATTTCTTCTTGTACCAGTTATTAATCTATTTATTCTTGTTATTTTTCACTTCTTCTTTTCTTGTTCTAGTTCTTCTTCTTCTTCAAATTCTTTAGCATGGGATTTTGTAGCCGATTGATCAAAGAAATATTTCTCGTTGCCTTTCTCTGCTGGAACTGATTGAGTCTTGACAGATGGCTCCCTTATTTCAATTCTGGTTTTTAGATTCTCATCTATTCTGAGAAAACTATCAATGTCAACAACATCATCATTTCTATTCTTTAATCTCTTCATTCTCTATTCTTCTTCTAATTTTTCTTCCAACCTCACATTCAATTCCATGGAGTATATAAAATCTAATCCACCCTTGGGATCTCTTAATTTTCTTTGTTGGGTTTTCTTTCACCATTTGGCATCATCATCATAAGATACAACCTTTTGGTTCTTAGATGGATTTTGATTTGTAGTCTTAATTTCCTTTCTTTTATTCTATGTGGTCTAGGATGGCCTAAATTGTTTGTCACTAACTTTAACTAATTTATTTTATTTCTCAGCATCCAGAACATTCTCAAACTTTTATGATTTAGGATTGAATCATAACTTGAGACTCATCATCATATCATTATTGATTAAGAGCACCATGATGGAAGTCATATTTGACCTAATTGCAACATTAAACAAGCTCATGAATTGTTATAGAAAATTACAAATAATGGTCGGAAATGTGATCAGTTGTGATTTTATAGCACCATATTTGAGCTTCATAATTATCAATAAGACAAAATTCATAAGGTGTAACTTTCTCATGTTTACCAAATAATTCAAAACATACAAATATGAAACATTTAACATTTCCTTGTCATACTTTCTCAGCACCAAAAACCCTTGCATCCATATTTTTATAAGTCTACTATCTCATAAAAAATGACTTACTTTTCTCATGTTCACATGAATCTCAAAAAGTTTGTGTTCACCTTTGGACATATCAAATGTCCCATCAGCTTTGTGTAGTTTCTGAGAAGAAAATAATGCATCACCCACAAATAGAAAACCTAAAAACATAGCTTGTTTTTATAAGGAGATTCAATACCTTTTTTCATACACCATAAATTAAATTTTAAGTTCCTTTTCAATCTCTACTGATTCATAAAATTATCACACCTTATTATGGTACACATAATCCAGATCAAAATCCAGTATTTCTAGAAAAATTGATTTCCATTATTGAAAACATATAATTAATTTAAAAAACAAATCAAAATTGTCATAAAAGTCTCGAGATACCAACTATTCACCTTGAATTTTCTCAAAATTGAATTCCTTTGGAGGCATTTCTTTCAGAGATGAAGTAGTAGACATAGTCACGAAAATATTAACTCACACCTTGAAGATCCTCCTGATTAAAATAGATGATTAGAAATAAGGCCCCAGCCTTAAACCTTACTTAATCTTGAGTTATTACAAGATTACACATTGAGAATATTTTTAGGTTTAGAGTGTTAGAGAATTAGATCATAAAACTTGCATTACATTCCATATTTAAACAAAGAGGTTACATAAAAGATAGTATTCATTTTCCCCATCAACGGAAACATATTTAAAATAAAACATGGATTCTTTCTTGACACTTCCTTGACACTATCATCACATCATGTACCCTTCCCTTGACCTCGGAAAAACATTTCAAAAACGTGGGATGAGAATAAGAAGCTCAGTAAGGGATATAAAAAAAAGGAAAGAAAAATGAGTACATGTATACATATGAATGAAATCATACTTTACCCATAAAACATAAGAATTTTATCATACCTCATAAAATCAGGAATAAATCATAGAAATCATAAAACATAAAGGTAACTTGAGGCATTCATAACATTCTTATGTAGGAAGTAACCCTCTTGGTTACATTTGGAATACCCACCACAATATATTCCCTAAATCTCTTCAGAGAAACCTTAACGTTTCACTTCTTCGCGTTACCCAATGCATTGGAGAGCTATATTAGGATCACCCGCTCTTAGTTTATCACGGAACCACCCGTTTTCATAACAATTCCCAAGAACCATAACATAAATGTATCATATAAAACATCCATAAAGGAAACATAATATTTCCACATTTCAATCACAATATAACATTTTAGGATATTGAAATAATTAATCCATTCAAAAAGAAACCATTTCCAAAACCATTTAAAACATTTAATAAAGAGATTTTTGAATCAAAGTGTCCCATACGACCTTGAAGCTTTAAAAAATTATAAAACATTAATATCGATATAAATAAATCCTTAAAACCATTTTGAAAACATGTATATTAATAAGAACAAACCATTAAAACATTTAAAGCAATATTTTGGTTAAAAGGTTTTTACCAAAATTATAGACACTTGAATACAATAATTGAGAAATAACATTTAGTCAGAACTTTATAATATCATGAGAATAAATGGATTCATGATATAATATTTCAAAGGACAGTATATACACTATATAAGAGTGAATTGGTGCATAACAACAATTAAGTCTCAATAGAAATGTAAAATGTGATGAAATCAAGGTAACCTTAAATTAAGGATAAATCAATCTCAAAATTATGTGTGAAAAATATAAATACACCCAATATAAGTGGATATTAAGTTTAAAACAATCAGAGGATATTCACACATATTCATATAATGAAATATTCAAGGAGTACAAGTTTATCCCAAAGAATCAAATTTGGGTTAAGAAGTTCCCTTGAAAAAATTTGACAGCCTAACGGCGTCACTACGAAATTCATAAAATGAGTTGATGAGAGATAAAAAGGGTATCTCATCACATGGACATAAAATTTAAATCAATAAGGATATATAAGAGAAATATCCCAGCATAATATTATGTGAATTAAAAGACATAACAAAAGAAGTCTTTTAAAAAGAGCATGGTGAAAGGTTCCCTTACCGACATGGGTATCTTTCAAGACATGCACCCCGTGAAAGAAGGACAATACAACATTTATATAAATACTAATAAATGAAAGTATTATACAAAATGAGTAAAATAATGGGCATTACATACACCACTCAAAAGAAATTGTGGCAAATGTAGCATAAATCTCACAGGAATAAAAGTGAAATGAAAAATCCTTTACGAAAACTTGGCAGCCTAACGGCACCACTTAAGACTTCCAAAATGGATTGATGAGAGGAAATAGGGTCTCTCATCATATTAACATAATGTTTACAGAAATAGTAATATAAAAGATCATCCCTCAACATAACAAAGAGGAGCATAAAATAAGTGACATAAAGGAGTGTACTTAGTAAGAAAGAGAGAGGTTGGATCTCTTACGAAAATTCGGCAGCCTAACGACGCCACTCAAAACTTCCAAAATGGATTGAAGAGAGAGAATAGGGTCTCTCATCATATGAACATTAAACTTATTGTACGATTAATATAAAATAATATCCCAATAACAAGAATGATGAGATTTAAAAAGAATTACATAAAATAGTGTACTTTAATAGAAAGAGAGGAGTCGGATCCCTTACCTCAAGTCCAACTTGTCTTGTTCGTTTCTTTATATTCTTGAATAATAAACTTTGGTCAATTTATAATTGCTTAAGGACCTCTTATAAATATTATTATTCATTTAATATAACATATTTTAATGTTATAATAATTTGTTAATAATATGAGTTCATATCAGACATTTTTGTCGATGTTTGGTACATGAGTCAAAAATTGAACTTGTTGGAAAATAAATTTCCATGTAGTTATAGGTACATCATATCCAGAATAGTATTGATGTTTTAAATATCATATATATCAATTATATATTCATTTTATACTATTCCATATCATTTGGAGATAAAAATTAAAAGCACTGTTCACGGAGACGGTAGGTTGTACGTACGCATGAACACTACTTTCATTTTTTTGTCATATTAATGGAATTAAAAAAAAGAGAGATATATATATATATGTTATAATTCCATAATTATATCCATCATTTAGATGTAATATTTTACATATATATCCATTATATATATGTACTCATAATAGTACATAACATTTTGAGATAAGAAATGAAATGTATCGTTCATGGAGACGGTAAGCCGTACATACGCATGAATGCTACTTTCATTTCTACGTCTTATTAATGAAATTAAAACTAAATGAGAGGTATGTATATTTTAATTCCATAATTATATTCATCATTTATATGTAACATACATCATATATAATAACATTAAATACATCCTTTATACATCCCACATATGGCATTAACGAATCAAATCACTTTGAGGGGGCGGTAGTCCGCACTTCCTAAAATGAAGTAATCATGTTTACCAACAATGGAAACTATAAAGGTATGACACAAAAGAAAAATAAAAAAGCTTAAATAAAAATAAACATATTATATATCATATATAAATATATTGACATCTTAATGGCCACCTTTATAGGTTTCATATGAGTGTTGAACAATCATCGTTTCGTGAGGCAGAAATTCGCCATCCAAAGAAACAGTATGTTCTTTAACCATTTGATGTAGGTGTGTGTAATTGTAGCACTAATTATTCTTATAAAAACATCCTAGTATATTTATGATACTTTATTTGTTACAAAATAAATTAATAAAAAGATTTTAGGGCGTTGGATAAGCAAAATAAAACAAAAGAACACAAGTGAAGACATTACCTTAAAATCGGGTAACTCCCTTTGGTTTGAGATCAAAGGCTTCCTTTTTGAAGACTTCTAACAATAGTGAGGCTTCTAAGAGTTATATAGGGATTTGGAGAGACAAAATGGGTAGGGGTTGTCCGAGACAAAGGCTTTGGAAGTGTGGGTAAAGAGGTAGATGTGGGGGCCTTTTATAAGAGGAGGGGAGGGGCACTCTTGGAACGTAATGAAATGTTACTTTATTTGAAAATGATTTTCGGATTTAAAAGGTCCCACATTGATATAATTAGTGTATTAGGTTATAAGGGTTCTAAATCCACCCATCCAATAGGTTTTGGACATGTGAAGGTCTTAGATTTTACATTATCTTTCCATTTTATTTAAATCGTTAAATAATGAGGTCACCACTGCGTCATCATGATGTCATAAATAATTTAATTAATTTAATGTATAAAATTATAAAAAAAATATCATGATGTAGGAAATATTTTTTCTTCCTAATGAATATTTATAGTCAAAAATCTGACTTGTATAACCCCATGTAAATTATTTTTTAGTAAAATATCTCATGTGTGTGTCATTTTTACTTTAACATTAAATAAAAAGTAATTTATGTCATTTTGCAACCAAAGTGGCTCCATGGGGTCCCTATTTTTACCCATGCATTTTCTTGGTCGGCCATGACTCATCCAATTAGGCTAGGACATGTGTCTAGGTCATTTCATTTTATTAAAACATTATTCTTACCTTAAACTACACTAATTACCTTTAATTGCGATTAAAAACATAATAAGTTACTATTCCCAAAAAAAATTATTTTAATCCCATTGAACCACATTTTACTTCTTAATTACAACTATGTATGTCGGATTTTTGAAATTCAAAACACAAAGGTGGAAAATTTTCATTTAAACGGAAAATCAGTTTTTATAAGTACCACTTAGTGGTTTCACTATTCATCAAAAATTGAAGGTTTTCAGAAAATTACAAAAAATCACCCTAAGCTATATTTGATATTATGAATTCAAAAATTATGTCTATTTTAAAAAATTCAAAACATATAATTTGCATTAATTAATTTAATATTTAATTCCCGCTGTCAAAACAAATAGCATGTTTTTATGAAACAAAATGTATCAAAAGATTGACACTAGTTTAAGTCCGATTTTAAAGTGCAATTAATTCCAACGTCCACTATTGGATTAAATGGTAAAAATATATTCTAATTTCACTTTAAAACAAATTTCAAAGATAATCTAATCATATAAATAAATTATAATAAAAAGTGGTTTTGAATTAAAATACTACATTTTTTACTATTCATTAAAAATTGATCTTTTTCGGAAACATACCAAAAAATTACACAATATAAATATTGATGTCCCAATTCTAAAGAAGAATTTTATTTAGTCAAATATAACACATAAAATTGTCAAAAAGTGGATTTAAAAGATGTTCGCCATCAAAAGGCTGTTAATCGACCTGTTAAAGAATATTAGAATGTTTACGCTTAAAATTGGATTCATTCGCATTTTTAATCCTCTAAAATTTATTTTAAAAAGTAAAAATATTTGACCACCATATATAATCATTTTGTAGTTAGTTTTGTTCATTCCCGCCATTACAACGTCTAGGTGTTAACTACTATTTAAAATAATATTATTTTATTATTAGAGTGCAACATAAGATTCCCAAAAAACTCATTGTTGCGTGTTGGGTACGCTATCAAGCATAACGTCCCCTTTAAAGTCATATTAATATTTTATTCATAGATATGGATAAATGTGAAAATGTCGTACACTTTATTTACCTGGGGTGTTACATCCTTCCCCCCTTTTGGGAATTGCGTCCTCGCAATTTTAAAATTGGGCTTGGAAACTTCATTGAAAATCCCACATCAGAACAAGAGTCCGCAAAACAATCACTTTAAAATAAAGAAAGATAAGTACAAAGGTCACCCGAGTTAACCCATACTAGGATTCAAAGTATGAAAATATGGACATCGAAGAAAAAAACAAAGGGTTATGTTCTGATGGAGAGTGATAGTAAAATGTTTAGAAGAAAGTTAACCACAAGAAAATCACAAACATGTGATGGGTTAAACGGTATTCGATTCCCCAGTAGGAGAAGTTAACAGAAAATTTTTTTGTTTTAAGTCAGTTTTCATTGAAGAATTTATCTTTGAGCTTAACTAAATCATAATGAAATATACTTACTTTTCATATAGACTTTTAAATTTTACTAGATTCCTTTATCAATCTCATATTTTCTCTAAAAGACGAGTATTTAGGAAGACTTGTTCGCATTAAGAGTACTATAATCAATTTCTAGAGAATCACCTAATCCACAAAATAGAACTATATACCTTCCATGTCTTTGGACTCTAACCAAAACCAAAACCAAAAAGGTTAGTAAAATATCAGATAATCCAGAAAAGGATAACCCTTAATAAAAAGAAAATCTATTCTTAATCTCCAAAATTTGTCCAGCAAAATTCGAAGTTCAACGAGGACTATTCAATAAACAATTGTCTATAAAATTCTACAATGTAAACCAAATTAATATTTAAGCCCAAATATTTGAAGGATTTAATCACATAGTATTCCAAGGTAAAAATTAACTTTTATCTCCAAATAACATCAGTTGCTCTTAAATTCTCACATTGAAAAGTAATTAACCAAATCACATATCCTCCATGATAGGTTAATCATTTCCATAGATAACCCAAAATAAACTTACTCTTGATTCCTAAAATCATATTACTAAAAAGAATTAGTCAAACTAACCAGGGAATTCACATAGTCCAGTGGTAGGCAATAAATACCAGTCGCAATTTGGTTATGGGTTCGATTCCCGTAGCTTTGTCCGACGCGACGGGTTGTCACACGGTCTGCGTGTTTTCCTTTTTACAAAACTATATAATTCTTAAAACATTCCCAAAAATGAGATAAAATATTCAAAAATAATCATAACATATTTTAACCTCAAGTTTATCTCATGCCTTTCATTTTCCAGCATATCATATAATAACACATAATTACCTCAAAAGTAAGGATCATATAAACTATAATGGTTACCTTTATAATTATTACCTGAACTTCCACATCGATTGGTCATCTCGTACCTGATGCATTACAGAACATACCAAGGTACAAGTGGTTGATCATGACTCCTGGATAGTTGGTTTAGAACAACCATGAGTTTCCTCATTGAATCCCCCATTTCATCCAGTCTCTTAATCATAGAACCACCACAGTTTCCTTCAAACCTATTCTCACTTTGGTGCCTGCTATATCCATCCATTCACTAAAAACAGAAATGTCAGTGTGAGTATATCAACGAAACCATCATGTACTAATGAGGAAGATAAACACTAAGATATAATTACTCATTCACTTTATCTAAAACTAGGACTCTTTCTGAAATCCTAACCATTTTGGTAATGTCACTTATGCTTAAAGAATACCCTAACCTCTAAAGTTATCTAAACCGACCTTTGATACCAACTATAAGGCCCCAGCCTTAAACCTTACTATACTTGATTTATTACAAGATTACACATTGAGGATCTTTTCAGGTTTAGAGTTTTAGAGAATTAGTTCATAAAATGTGCATTACATTCCACATTTAAACAAAGTGGTTACATAAAAGATAGTATTTATTTTCCCCATCAATGGAAACATATTTAAAATAAAACATGGATTCTTTCTTGACACTTCCTTGACACTATCATCACATCATGTACCCTTCCCTTGACCTGTGAAAAACATTTCAAAAACTTGGGATGAGTATAAGAAGCTCAGTAAGGGATATAAAAATATGGAAAGGAAAATGAGTACATGTATACATATGAATGAAATCATACTTTACCAATAAAACATAATCATTTTAACATACCTCATACAATCATGAATAAATCATAGAAATCATAAGACATAAAGGTAACGTGAGGCATTAATAACATTCTTATGTAGGGAGTAACCCTCTTGGTTACATTTGGAATACCCACCACAGTATATTCCCTAAATGTCTTCGGAGAAACCTTAACGTTTCACTTCTTCGCATTACCCAATTCATTGGAGAGCTATATTGGGCTCACCCGCCATTAGTTTATCACAGAACCACCTATTTTCATAACAATGCCCAAGAACCATAACATAAATGTATCATATAAAACATGCATAAAGGAAACATATCATTTCCACATTTCAATCACAATATAACATTTTATGATATTTAAATAATTAATCCATTCAAAAAGAAACCATTTCCAAAACCATTTAAAAAATTTAATAAAGAGATTGTTGAATCAATGTGTCCCATACCACCTTGAAGCTTTAAAAAAATTTAAACCATTAATATCGATATAAATAAATCCATAAAACCATTTTGAAAACATTTATATTAATAAGAACAAATCATTAAAACATTTAAAGCGATATTTTGGTTAAAGGTTTTTTACCAAAATTATAGACACTTGAATACAATAATTGAGGAATAACATTTAGTCAGAACTTTATAATATCATGAGAATAAATTGATTCATGATATAATATTCTAAAGGACAGTATATAAGCCATATAATAGTGAATTGCTTCATAACAACAATTAAGTCTCAATAGAAATGTAAAATGTGATGAAATCCCTTATAAAGAAGGTATCCTTAAATTAAGGATAAATCAATCTCAAAATTATGTGTGACAAATATAAAAACACCCAATATAAGTGGATATTAAGTTTAAAACAATCATAGGTTATTAACACATATTCATAGAATGAACGATTCAAGGATTACAAGTTTTTCCCAAAAAATAAAATTTGGATTAAGAAGTTCCCTTGCAAAAATTTGACAGCCTAACGGCATCACTACGAAATTCATAAAATGAGTTGATGAGAGATAAAAAGGGTATCTCATCACATGGACATAAAATTTAAATAAATAATGATATATAATAACATATCCCAACATAATATTATGTGAATTAAAAGACATAACATAAGATGTCTTTTAAAAAGAGGATGGTGAAAGGTTCCCTTACCGACATGGGTATCTTTCAAGACATGCACCCCGTAAAAGAAAGAAAATACAAAATTGATGTAAATACTCATAAATGAAAGTATTATACACAATGAGTAAAATAATGGGCAGTACATACACCACTCAAAGGAAATTGTGGCAAATGTAGCATAAATCTCACGGGAATAAAAGTGAGATGAAAAATCCCTTACGAAAACTCGGCAGCCTAACGGCGACACTTAAGACTTACAAAATGGATTGATGAGAGGAAATATGGTCTCTCATCATATTAACATAAAGTTTACAGAAATACTAATATAAAATAACATCCCTCAACATAACAAATAGGAGCTTAAAAGAAGTGACATAAAGGAGAGTACTTAAAAAGAAAGAGAGAGGTTGGATCTCTTAAGAAAATTCGGCAGCCTAACGACGCCACTCAAAACATCCAAAATGGATTGATGAGAGAGAACAGGGTCTCTCATCATATGAACATAAAAATTACAGTAAGATTAATATAAAATAATATCCCAATAACAAGAAATATTAGCGTTAAAAGTAATGACATAAAAGAGTGTACTTTAAAAGAAAGAGAGGAGTCTGATCCCTTACCTCAAGTCCAACTTGTCTTGTTCGTTTCTTTATATTCCTGAATAATAAACATTGGTCAATTTATAATTTCTTAAGGACCTCCTATAAATATTATTATTCATTTCATATCATATATTTTAATGTTATAATAATTGGTTAATAATATGAGTTCATATCAGACATTTTTGTCGATGTTTGGTACATGAGTCAAAAATTGAACTTGTTGGAAAATAAATTTCCATTTAGTTATAGGTACATCATATCCAGAATAGTATTGATGTCTTAAATTTCATATATATTCAGTATATATTCATTTTATACTATTCCATACCATTTGGAGATAAAAATTAAAAGAACTGTTCATTGAGACGGTAGGTCGTACGTACGCATGAACGCTACTTTCATTTTTTTGTCATATTAATGGTATTAAAACAAAATGAGATATATATATATATATTATAATTCCAGAATGATATCCATAATTTAGATTTAATATTTTACATATATATCCATTATATATATTTACATATAATAGTACATAACATTTTGAGATAAGAAATGAAATGTACCGTTCATGGAGACGGTAAGTCGTACGTACGCATGAACGCTACTTTCATTTCTATGTATTATTAATGGAAATAAAACTAAATTTGTGGTATGTATATTTTAATTCCAGAATTATATTCATCATTTATTTGTAACATACAGGATATATAATAACTTTAAATACATCCTTTATACATCCCACATATGGTATTAACGAATCAAATCACTTTGAGGGGGAGGTAGTCCGCACTTCCCAAAATGAAATTATCGTGTTTACCCACAATGGAAACTATAAAGGTATGCAAAAAAAGAAAAATACAGAAGCTTAAGTAAAACATAAACATATTATATATCAAATAAAAATATATTGACATCTTAATGGCCACCTTTTGAGGTGTCATATGAGTGTTGAACAATCATCGTTTCGTGAGGCAGAAATTCGACATCCAAAGAAACAGTATGTTCTTTAACCATTTGATGTAGGTGTGTGTAAGTGTAGCTAGAATTATTATTATAACAACATCCTAGTATATTGAAGATACTGGATTTGTTACAAAATAAATTAATAAAAAGATTTTAGGGGGTTGGAGAAGCAAAATAAAACAAAAGAACACAAGTGAAGACATTACCTTAAAACCGGGTAACTACCATTGGTTTGAGCTCAAATGCTTCCTTGGGGAGACTTCTGAATAGAGTGAGGTTTATAAGAGTTATAGTTGGATGTGGAGAGAAAAAATGGTCAGGGGTTGGCCGAGCCAAAGGCATCGTAAGTGTGGGAAAAGAGGTAGAGGTGGGGGCCTTTTATAAGAGGAGGGGAGGGGCACTCTTGGAAAGTAAAGAAATGTTACATTATTTGAAAATGAGTTTCGAATTTAAAAGGTCCCAAATTAATATAATTCTAGGATATGGTTATTAGGGTTCGAAATCCACCCATACAATAGGTTTTGGACATGTTTAGGTCTTATATTTTACATTATCTTTCAATTTTATTTAAATCGTTAAATAATGAGGTCATCACTGCATCATCATAATGTCATAAATAATTTTATTTATAAAATGTCTAAAAATTATAAAAAAATATCATAATGTAGTAAATCTTTTTATATTTATAATTAATATTTATAGTCAAAAATCTGACTTGTATAACCCCATGTAAAATGTTTTTTAGTAAAACATCTCATGTGTGTGTCATTTTTTCTTTAACATTAAATAAAAAGGTATTTATGTCATTTTCTAAACGAAGTGGCTCCATTGTAACAGCCCAAGATTTTATAAAGAAATATTCTTTTTAATTTTACTAATGTCTTTTGTTATACGCTACACCAAAAGGAGCTTGCACAACACGCATCCTTGACTTGCCTTGCATTACACGCAATCACGACCTTCCTCGATAGCGTGTGTTGTACGCAATACCGGGTTTTAATAAACAATGTTATATTATTATAATATTGTCATGAACTAGCCGTTATGAATAGTATTAACTAAATTTTGAATTTTATAACATTATTATTCATCTTACACATTTCTAGAACATGTTATAAGAACAGAATAAATTTTTAGGGTAAAATAAGTATTTTTAAAAAAATGCAGTTTTGTCGCCTTTTGATGGCGCACCCACTTTAAATCTGGTTTTTGAAATGTTTATATGTTCAATTTGTCAAAATAAAATTCTTATTTTGAATCAAGATGTAAAAATTTACATTAGATAAAGTTTTGATAATTTTCCGATAACTTTCATATCATAATGAATAGTAAAAACACGCTATATTTTAATTAAAAACAACTTTTTTCATCGTAATATCTTATGTAGTTAAATTATAATATTGAATGGTTTTAAAGTATAAATAGAATATATTTTTACCATTTAAAATAATGTATGTCATTAGCATTGATTTTACCTTGAATTCATAGGTTAAATCAATTCAATCTTTTGCAATGTTTTAAACAAAAACCCGTTTTTATTCGACAACGGGATTAATTTTAATTTAATTTATGCCACTTATGTGTATGGAATTTTAAAAAATGGATTCCATATTTGGAATCATTGGGTCCAAATTATGTTAATAAGCTACTTTTTATTTTTGGGAATTATGAATAGTAACTACGGTAAATTTTATTTACCATAGTTAAAGGTAAATCGAGTAATTAAGGGTAAATATAATATTTTAAAATTACCCTAACAAATGTCAAAATCCTAGTGGATAACTAAAAGTCGACCCATATCACCTAAGGGTCGGATTAGAATCATTTAATGAAGATTTTTCCATGAAAATAACTTAATTATTATTAAAACCAAAGAAAGTGACAACATGTCACTCTCTTAAATCTTATAAGTATGATAATTTTAAATTAGTGATAAACATCATAAAATTTCGAACATGAATAGTCTCCAGAAAGCTAACACAATTATCTAAATCATGAGAATTTATTTAGAATTTTTTGGGATTAAATAATTATCATTAATTGTGACACAATAGTGATGCAGAAATTATTTATCTAGTGAAAAATCATGAATATAGTTTTTTTTAAACTAATAGTGACCATAAAATGCACAAATACCTAACCAAAACTTATTTTACATGTAAATGTAAACCATAAGCATCCAATGGTCGAATATTTGACCATTTGGATCCTTATAAAAGCGATTATGACACTTATATTATTTTATTTTAAATGATGCCAAAGTTGTCACCTTCCTAATTTAATAAATATAACAATTTAAATATTGTGATTTTAAGATGATAAATTCTAGTAAAAGTATTATTGTGAAAGGTAATATATTTATCTTCATCATAGAATTTTATTTTAAATTTTTATACAACAAATAAGTATATTAAATAATTATACAAAAATGATGTAGTAATTAATTTATTAAGAGATAAACCAAATAAATTGTTTTAAAAATAATAAAATAAATATTATATGAACTATTTAATGTGATACACTAATTTTATAGATACATATGACCTTTTATTAATATATTAAAGCTTTTATTTCGAACATATATTCTGTATATATTTTATTTAAATTCAAATAAATGAATAGTGTCAAAATTGACACTATTGTTATTTTACAAAAATAACATATTATAAAATTTTTTAAAAATCACAAAAATATTTAAAAATTATAAATTTATATTTATATGGTCTATAATGTTATAAAGTAAACAATTATGGAAAATTCACAACAAATAAGTAATTATTTGTTATAATTTAAAATTTAGAATTTTATTACCACAAATAAACTTAAATAGATTAAATAAGGATAAATCAAAATGATAAGGTTTAAAATAAGATCCAAACATGTCTAAATTTGATTGGTTGATGATCTTACAACACTATCTCATCTAATATTCGAATGTGAGTCATTTCTGGAGGTTTTTAAGTGGGGTTAGATTTATTATAAATTAATATTTTTAAGAATTCCTAAGGTGCCCCTCTCCTCCCTTATAAAAGGGAACCTCCTCCCCCTCCTCCTCACACCAATTTTAGCACTCAAGCTCGGCCAACCCCTGCCAATTTCTCCTCTCCACTTCCCTAGAAACATCCTAGAGGTTCTGGTCTTCCTCAAAGACCAATTTTAGTGCCCTAAGAGGAGGTCTCAAAGAGGCACTTCAAAGAAGAGGTAATTACCGTTACCAATTCTTTCATCTTTATTTCTTCTTCCACTTCTTATTCTTAGGTTGTTTCATTATGAAGTAATAACATCAGTATCACTCATATACTGATATGTTATTATAAGTATGAAACAACCCTATTTCACCATCTATCCATCCTACGGAAAAAGAAATCACCGCGCGTGCGTACGTACGGAATACCGTCTCCACGCCGTGGTGTAATCTATTTTCCACCACCACCTTACATGGATGGGTATAATGGTGTAAAGAATAACTATACATAGTTATTACAACATCATATTGATTCTGATATATTTTATAATCCACTCCAATTCAATTCAATATTTATAGAAATGATATCATCGCTCGTGCGTACGTACGGACTACCGTCTCCACGACGCGATGAGATTCATTCTCCATGTTAACCATTTAAGAATGATTATAATGTATATATAAGAAATAATAATGAAATATATTACATTATAAAGCTACTGGATTTATGTATATATATACATATTTATGTCATCTACTTACTTCCATTTCAAGACAATAAGGAAAGGAAAACAGCGTTCATGCGTACGTACGGACTACCGTCTCCATGAACGGTGTTTTTCATTTTATTTATCTACCTATTATATATATATATATACTGAATATATATGATATATAAATCATATTTTATATTCTGGAAGTAAGTAAATCATGATATAAGTAATAATGATGTCAAGAACAACAAGTCAAAACACCTACGATAAATGAAACGATTTTACCCAAAACGCTTCTTTAACATGGAGTTTACAAAAGAACGGGTAATATAATGTCATAAGTGAACCATATATGATATCATAACAATGAATATGATTCTGTAATAAGTCAATAACATGATTTAAATCATTATACAGGAGGTTCGGACACTTACAAAGCAAGTCGGACCTAAGGTAAGGGAAATATCACAATATCATTTTTATCCAAGATTGTTTATACTTTGGTATTTACTGGGGTGTATTTTATCATCCAAATCCAAGTTTCTTAAATATGTAATATTATTTCCACCCACCTACAATTTTTTAAATCCAATTTTACCCTTCGGTGAGTTTTTAGTAAACGATATGAAAGGAATCTTTTGTCGTTTTTTTTATACGAGGTACTTTTTGACTTTTCCGACAAAAGTACGAGAAGAATGTTTTTTTAACTTATACGGCACGAACGGATTTTTACGGTTTTATAAAGCCTTATTTTCATGAACCTTCCTCCAAAATATTTCATGACTATTTTTAATAAAATCTCTTTCTTTTAAAATTGTATGATGTTTTGTGAAAAAAAATTGATTTTGAAGAAGAAAGGATATTTTCCTCCAGAATTCATTTCAAGTGTTTTATCAAAATTATTTTCCATCTAAGATAATAAAGGGTTCTGTTTCTATCCATATTTTTACATTTATTTGACTATGTTGTGATGGAATTATGTTTATGAATTCCTTTATCTTATATGAATGGTTTTATGATGTCATGTTGTTTAAGAATCCCATTTTTATTACATGGGTTATGCAATGATGTATGATTTATGATTTTGTTGCACACATAAGAATGGTATCATTATGAGATGGGTGGGACCTATATCTCCCTCCAATGCATTGGGTAAAGATTTTATATCTCATGAGATAGACATGGTTGGAATGGTAGGTTATACCGGTTCAGTGAAACAGGACTGAAACGAGGATTACTCGATTCAGAAAGGGACTTTGTCCACTAAGATAGTCTTGGCAATGAGTCTTGACTAACAAGAAATGATTCTCTATGATTATGTGTGTATGCCACAATGAGTAATGTTTTATGTTATGATTTCATTTCACTACTGTGATTTATCCCATGTTATGAAATTATGCTCTCTTTTGCAGGTTAAGATTTCCAAAAAAATGTTATGTTCTTATGAAAATTATGTGATTGATATTTCTTTTGTTTACCCTTACTGAGCATTTGAGCTCACCCTTTTATGTTTCCTTTTCCCCAGGATATAAAGAAAGGTTTTAGGTAGAAAAAAAAGAAGATCTTTATGGGAGATATTGAAGATCTATCTCCACGATTAGAAGATTACGTTCCGAGTTTCCAAAGACACTAAACTATTACGATCCTTGTGTGTGTGTTTTTGTTTTGTACTAAGTATTCCGCAAGAGTAATGTAATGTCAATGTACGTCAGGATACGGGTCTCTACAGTTGGTATCAGAGGAAAGGTTTAGTCAACCTTTGGAAACTAGGATGCGAAAACGTTAGTGAGATCCCTAGAGATATTTCTAAGGTATGTCTAGGGATGTCCCTAAGGATAAGTATACGTATAAGATATAGTCCTAGAACTACGGTTACGATCATAGAATTTAACCTAAGAAGTTAGATATTGAGGATACTTCCCCTTTACTATATTGGTTTCTCTAGCATGATTTTTGCCTCTCACAAAATTATTTTTGAGTTTTAGTTAATGGGGGGAACCAAAAGAAATTCGGTTAGCATTAAATCCAATGGACAAATTGGTGACTATGAGAAACAAAATTGTGTAATGCATAGAGAGAAAGATGTTGTGATTATGCCGAATCAGTCATCGCGATATATGATTAACAAGGTGAAATTTAGTGGTATTCTTAATTCATCAAAGAAGAGGAAGATAGACTATTATGCATGTTCGCATGTTGAGGATCATAATGAAAGGAAGATTGAGATTTCTAAAGAAGGGAAGAAGAACCTTGAGGAATACCTCAAATGGAGGGACCGATGTTATCTGTGTGGAGAAAAGGGTCATAGAGTGACAGACTGTTATGGAGTTCAATGTCTTATTTGTGGAGAACATGGGCATTACCCAACTCAATGCCCTGACCTAAAAAGTTACTTCTAAATCAAGGAAGAACTTCTTCTAGGACAATCATTGAAATGGATGGACTGAAGTTTTTATGGTGTATTGAAATATTTATGTATTGTTCTATTGTGGTTTTCAATAATTTTAAGGTACCGGTAACCATGAAAAGTGATTCAAATATTTTGGAAAGTAGATAATATGCCCATAATGAAGGGATAAGGAAAAAATGAAATGTTTGACAGTATTCATGAGCTCATGATTGATATAAGGACTAAGTGATATCATGGTTTGAGTATATAGAATTTTGAGTATTTTGTTAACTTTTAACTGCATTCATGTTTTCACTAAGGTATTCAAGAGAATACACGATTAAGGACTTTGAATGTTTGGAATGTGACCAACAAGACATATCTTATGATATGTGGGGATCAACGACAGTATTAAATATCTGGTAATTGTTGTCACTATATTATGAGAGTGGACTGCAGTATTATGTATAAGCCTAAAGATTAGACTGGATTATGTTGGACATAAGTTAGTATTGTTTAAGGATAGAAGATTTTCGATGTTATTGATGGGATGTTATAGTAACGTAGTTTTAGAAAAAGGGACAACCTGCAGGACGGGCGACAGCCCATCGCTTCGGACAAGGCTGTAGGAATCGAACCCACAACCGAAGTGCGACTGGCCTTTATCGCCTACCACTAGCCTACAGGAAGTCCCTGTTTAGTAGAAACTAGTTTTATTATATTAAGCAGTATGATATATGAAGTATAAGTCCATTTTAGGAACCATATGTGATTAATCTCACTATAGAATGACTTATGTATATTTAATAACTATTTCTAACCTTTTGTTTGAGACAGATGGAATGACCCATCATTCTATCACATAATCTACTAACACTTCACAAATAACAAATTCAACTTCATTTATTTAAGAGATGAAGTAGAAATTGTTCAAGGCATGAAAAAAAGTGATATTGTACCAAAATAAAGTAAGTATTTATTCTAATTCAAATTCTTTAACTTTAGGGAAATGATCTTGAAAACCAAAAATGTTGTCCTAGTTCTCTTATACCTGATGAATCAGATGGTACCTTAGATCGTCACAAATTTATGGATTTGTGATTACTGGCTTTTCCATAGCCATGTTCTCTACCACTCTCCATCAGAACATGATGGTTAGATTTCTCTTCCATATCCATATTTCCACATATGTGGAAACCCAGTGATTAGTTTATTTGGGTAATCGTTACATTTCATACTTTAGTTTTTAAAGCCAAGTTTTGGTATTCCCTTTTACGATGTGGGTTTCTATTAAAGAAACTTTTGAATAGTAAACCATTTATAACCCCGACAAATTTCGAGGGCGAAATTTATTTTAAGGGGGGTAGAATGTAACAACCCAAGATTTTATAAAGAAATATTCTTTTTAATTTTACTAATGTCTTGTGTTATACGCTACACCAAAAGGAGCTTGCACAACACGCATCCTTGACTTGCCTTGCATTACACGCAATCGCGACCTTCCTCGATAGCGTGTGTTGTACGCAATACCGGGTTTTAATAAACAATGTTATATTATTATAATATTGTCATGAACTAGCCGTTATGAATAGTATTAACTAAATTTTGAATTTTATAACATTATTATTCATCTTACACATTTCTAGAACATGTTATAAGAACAGAATAAATTTTTAGGGTAAAATAAGTATTTTTTAAAAAATGCAGTTTTGTCGCCTTTTGATGGCGCACCCACTTTAAATCTGGTTTTTGAAATGTTTATATGTTCAATTTGACAAAAGAAAATTCTTATTTTGAATCAAGATGTAAAAATTTACATTAGATAAAGTTTTGATAATTTTCCGATAACTTTCATATTTTAATGAATAGTAAAAACACGCTATATTTTAATTAAAAACAACTTTTTTCATCGTAATATCTTATGTCGTTAAATTATAATATTGAATGGTTTTAAAGTATAAATAGAATATATTTTTACCATTTAATATAATGTATGTCATTAGCATTGATTTTACCTTGAATTCATAGGTTAAATCAATTCAATCTTTTGCAATGTTTTAAACAAAAACCCGTTTTTATTCGACAACGGGATTAATTTTAATTTAATTTCTGCCACTTCTGTGTATGGACTTTTAAAAAATGGATTCCATATTTGGAATCAGTGGGTCCAAATTATGTTAATAAGCTACTTTTTATTTTTGGGAATTATGAATAGTAACTACGGTAAATTTTATTTACCATAGTTAAAGGTAAATCGGGTAATTAAGGGTAAATATAATATTTTAAAATTACCCTAACAAATGTCAAAATCCTATTGGATGACTAAAAGTCGACCCATATCACCTAAGGGTCGGATTAGAATCATTTATTGAACATTTTTCCATGAAAATAACTTAATTATTATTAAAACCAAAGAAAGTGACAACATGTCACTCTCTTAAATCTTATAAGTATGATAATTTTAAATTAGTGATAAACATCATAAAATTTCGAACATGAATAGTCTCCAGAAAGCTAACACAATTATCTACATCATGAGAATTTATTTAGAATTTTTTGGGATTAAATAATTATCATTAATTGTGACACAATAGTGATGCAGAAATTATTTATCTAGTGAAAAATCATGAATATAGTTGTTTTTAAACTAATAGTGACCATAAAATGCACAAATACCTAACCAAAACTTATTTGACATGTAAATGTAAACCATAAGCATCCAATGGTCTAATATTGGACCATTTGGAGCCTTATAAAAGCGATTATGACACTTATATTATTTTATTTTAAATGATGCCAAAGTTGTAACCTTCATAATTTAATAAATATAACAATTTAAATATTGTGATTTTAAGATGATAAATTCTAGTAAAAGTATTATTGCGAAAGGTAATATATTTATCTTCATCATAGAATTTTATTTTAAATTTTTATACAACAAATAAGTATATTAAATAATTATACAAAAATGATGTAGTAATTAATTTATTAAGAGATAAACCAAATAAATTGTTTTAAAAATAATAAAATAAATATTATATGAACTATTTAATGTGATAAACTACTTTTATAAATACATATGACCTTTTATTAATATATTAAAGCTTTTATTTCGAACATATCTTCTGTATATATTTTATTTAAATTCAAATAAATGAATAGTGTCAAAATTGACACTATTGTTATTTTACAAAAATAACATATTATAAAATTGTTTAAAAATCACAAAAATATTTAAAAATTATAAATTTATATTTATATGGTCTATAATGTTATAAAGTAAACAATTATGGAAAATTCACAACAAATAGGTAATTATTTGTTATAATTTAAAATTTAGAATTTTATTACCACAAATAAACTTAAATAGATTAAATAAGGATAAATCAAAATGATAAGGTTTAAAATAAGATCCAAACATGTCTAAATTTGATTGGTTGATGAGATTACAACCCTATCTCATCTAATATTCGAATATGAGTCATTTTTGGAGGTTTTTAAGTGGGGTTAGATTTATTATAAATTAATATTTTTAAGAATTCCTAAGGTGCCCCTCTCCTCCCTTATAAAAGGGCACCTCCTCCCCCTCCTCCTCACACCAATTTGAGCACTCAAGCTCGGACAACACCTTCCAATTTCTCCTCTCCACTTCCCTAGAAACATCCTAGAGGTTCTGGTCTTCCTCAAAGACCAATTTTAGTGCCCTAAGAGGAGGTCTCAAAGAGGCACTTCAAAGAAGAGGTAATTACCGTTACCAATTCTTTCATCTTTATTTCTTCTTCCACTTCTTCTTCTTAGGTTGTTTCATTATGAAGTAATAACATCAGTATCACTCATATACTGATATGTTATTATAAGTATGAAACAACCCTATTTCACCATCTATCCATCCTACGGAAAAAGAAATCACCGCGCGTGCGTACGTACGGAATACCGTCTCCACGCCGTGGTGTAATCTATTTTCCACCACCACCTTACATGGATGGGTATAATGGTGTAAAGAATAACTATACATAGTTATTAAAACATCATATTGATTCTGATATATTGTATAATCCACTCCAATTCAATTCAATATTTATAGAAATGATATCATCGCTCGTGCGTACGTACGGACTACCGTCTCCACGACGCGATGAGATTCATTCTCCATGTTAACCATTTAAGAATGACTATAATGTATATATAAGAAATAATAATGAAATATATGACATTATAAAGCTACTGGATTTATTTATATATATACATATTTATGTCATCTACTTACTTCCATTTCAAGATAATAAGGAAAGGAAAACAACGTTCATGCGTACGTACGGACTACCGTCTCCATGAACGGTGTTTTTCATTTTATTTATCTACCTATTATATATATATATACTGAATATATATGATATATAAATCATATTTTATATTCTGGAAGTAAGTAAATCATGATATAAGTAATAATGATGTCAAGAACAACAAGTCAAAACACCTACGATAAATGAAACGATTTTACCCAAAACGCTTCTTTAACATGGAGTTTACAAAAGAACGGGTAATATAATGTCATAAGTGAACCATATATGATATCATAACAATGAATATGATTCTGTAATAAGTCAATAACATGATTTAAATCATTATACAGGAGGTTTGGACACTTACAAAGCAAGTCGGACCTAAGGTAAGGGAAATATCACAATCTCATTTTTATCCGAGATTGTTTATACTTTGGTATTTACTGGGGTGTATTTTATCATCCAAATCCAAGTTTCATAAATATGTAATATTATTTCCACCCACCTACAATTGTTTAAATCCAATTTTACCCTTCGGTGAGTTTTTAGTAAAAGATATGAAAGGAATCTTTTGTCGTTTTTTTTTATACGAGGTACTTTTTGACTTTTCCGACAAAAGTACGAGAAGAATGTTTTTTTAACTTATACGGCACGAACGGATTTTTACGGTTTTATAAAGCCTTATTTCCATGAACCTTCCTCCAAAATATTTCATGACTATTTTTAATAAAATCTCTTTCTTTTAAAATTGTATGATGTTTTGTGAAAAGAAATTGATTTTGAAGAAGAAAGGATATTTTCCTCCATAATTCATTTCATGTGTTTTATCAAAATTATTTTCCATCTAAGATAATAAAGGGTTCTGTTTCTATCCATATTTTTACATTGATTTGACTATGTTGTGATGGAATTATGTTTATGAATTCCTTTATCTTATATGAATGGTTTTATGATGTCATGTTGTTTAAGAATCCCATTTTTATTACATGGGTTATGCAATGATGTATGATTTATGATTTTGTGGCACACATAAGAATGGTATCATTATGAGATGGGTGGGACTTATATCTCCCACCAATGCATTGGGTAAAGATTTTATATCTCATGAGATAGACATGGCTGGAATGGTAGGTTATACCGGTTCCGTGAAACAGGACTGAAACGAGGATTACTCGATTCAGAAAGGGACTTTGTCCACTAAGATAGTCTTGGCAATGAGTCTTGACTAACAAGAAATAATTCTCTATGATTATGTGTGTATGACACAATGAGTAATGTTTTAAGTTATGATTTCATTTCACTACTGTGATTTATCCCATGTTATGAAATTATGCTCTCTTTTGGAGGTTAAGATTTCCAAAAAAATGTTATGTTCTTATGAAAATTATGTGATTGATATTTCTTTTGTTTACCCTTACTGAGCATTTGAGCTCACCCTTTTATGTTTCCTTTTCCCCAGGATATAAAGAAAGGTTTTAGGTAGAAAAAAAAAAGAAGATCTTTATGGGAGATATTGAAGATCTTTCTCCACGATTAGAAGATTACGTTCCGAGTTTCCAAAGACACTAAACTATTACGATCCTTGTGTGTGTGTTTTTGTTTTGTACTAAGTATTCCGAAAAAGTAATGTAATGTCAATGTACGTCAGGATACGGGTCTCTACATCCATGGGGTCTCCAAGTTGACCCATAGATTGTCTTGGTCGGCCATGACTCATCCAATTAGGTTAGGACATGTGTCGAGGTCATTTCATTTTATTAAAGCATTTTTCTTACCTTAAACTACACTAATTACCTCTAATCACGATTAAAAACATAATAAGTTACTATTCAACAAAAAATTATTTTAATCACATTGAACCACATTTTTCTTCTTAATTACAACCATGTATGTCAGATTTTTGAAATTCAAAACACAAAGGTGGAAAATTTTCATTTAAATGGAAAATTAGTTTTTATAAGTACCACCTAGTGGTTTCACTATTCATCAAAAATTGAAGTTTTTCAGAAAATTACCAAAAATTCACCCTAAGCTATATTTGATATTCCAAATTCAAAAATGATGTCTATTTTACAAAATTCAAAAAATATAATTTTCATTAATTAATTTAATATTTAATTCCCGCTGTCAAAACAAATAGCGTGTTTTTATGAAACAAAATGTATCAAAAGATTGACATTAGTTTATGTCCGATTTCAAAGTGAAATTAATTCCAACGACCACTATTTGATTAAATGGTAAAAATATATTCTAATTTCACTTTAAAACCAATTAAAAATATAATCTAATCATATAAATAAATTAGATTAAAAAGAGGTTTTGAATTAAAATACAACATTTTTTTCTATTCATTAAAAATTGACCTTTTTCGGAAAAATACCAAAAATTTACCCAAAGTAAATTTATATGTCCCGATTCTAAAGAATAATTTTATTTAGTCAAATATAACACATAAAATTGAAAAAAGTGGATTTAAAAGAGGTTCACCATCAAAAGGCGGTTAATCGACCTTTTAAAGAATATTAGAATGTTTATGCTTAAAATTGGATTCATTCACATTTTTAATCCTCTAAAATTTATTGTAAAAAGTAAAAATATTTGACAAACATATATAATCATTTTGTAGTTAGTTCTATTCATTCCCGCCATTAAAATGTCTAGGCATTAACTACTATTTAAAATAATATTATTTTATTATTAGAGTGCAATGTAAGATTCCCAAAAAACTCGTTGCGTGTTGGGTATGCTATCGAGCATAGAGTCCCGTTTAAAGTCATATTAATATTTTATTCACAAATATGGATAAATGTGAAAATGTCATACTCTTTATTTACCTGGGGTGTTACATTAGATCTAAGATTATAGAAGATCATATAGGAACCAATTTCAAACCTTGATGACTATTTAATGAACTACTATTCTAGAGAGGAAAATAGATGATATCGATGTGGAATAATTTCTTTTAAATAGAATTTTACTGGAATGATTAAATATGAATGATTCATTGGTCCAGAATGACTTCAAACTCTTGAGGTATTCATTAAAAGAAAACTGTATTTAGACTGAAATGGATTAAGAAAGAAAAGAATAAATTGAGAAACAACTAATGAAACCACCAAAATAATTCTATAGAAATTATACTTATCGGAGTACCAAGAAATATGTATTTGTTTTAATATATTGTTCTTATGAAAAAAAAAATCAATAAAAATGTATAACTGATAAAAATTCTAAAATAGATAAATTAAAATAGGTTGGTACCAATTATTTAGAATTGATAGAATAATCCAAAACCAATAGTCTAGTACCCACAATATAATCCAACAACGAAAATCCAGTACCGATAAATTATTAAAATTCCAATATTTTAGTATTGATAACATATCACAATATCGATAGTCTGATCTAGTACCGACATAGTGTCATAATACTGATAGTATAAACTAGTGCAGATAATTATGAAAACGAAACATGAAACTGATAAAATGAAAAAAACTAAAGTGTAAAAATTAATATAGTGAAACCGATTGAGAGCAAAACCGGTTCATGCAAAACTAATTCATGACTAATTGATATATAAAAAAATAATAAGTAAAACTGATAAAATATAAAACATTAAAGGTAAAACCGATTATAGTGAAACCAATTGTAGTAAAATTTTAAAATATGTTGGGTAAAACAGATTAAAATAAATGTGATAGGTGAAACAAATTAAATTATGTATAATCACCATTTGAAAAGAAGTAAATAAATTTAAGAGGATGAGTTAAAAAAGGAATATAAGTGAATTTTTATTTCATAGTGATTATTCCTAGTCCCTATTTAATGTATTAAAATAAATGTGAAGATAATGGTTTTTTAAAAATATCAGTAAGTTGTTCTAGAATTCTGATGAATTGTAAAACAATTTTTTCTTTTTTGCCTGTGATCCCTAAAAAAGTGTTGAGTAATATATATGTGTTTTTCACATAAGAGATGTGAAGTGTTTTTCATAAGACAAACAGTACTAGTATTGTCACCAAATATTTTAGTTTTAAAAAAACTCAGTCCATAGATAGTGAGTGTGTGTTGAATCCAAAACACCTGAGAACAACAACATTCAAATGCTACATATTTATCTTCAACGGTAGAAAGTTCTACTGAGTATTGCTTCTTCAATGAACATTAAAACAAAAAATATCTTAAGATATGACATGTTCCAGATGTACTTTTTCTATCCATTATACCACCACTAAAGACTGAATGTAAACAAATTTTCAAAAAAAAATAGATTTCTTATGAATAGAATAATCTTCAATCCAAATTTCCCATTATGTGGTAGAACATTAATTTCACTAATTTTTTATAAGATTCATTTGAATTATATTTGTTTCTTTCATAATATAATATTTAAAAAATTAATTCTGGATGACTAGCTATCAAGTATAACAAACGTCCAATCATGCCACTAAATTTTGTTTGACCCAGTGGTTTCCCAACATCACCAAGATCAATTGTATATGAGGTACTTATTGAAGTGATAATACATTTAGTGTTGTCATATCCATCAATTTTGATTATGTTTTTCATATACTTATGTTATGATATATATGCTCCTTCTGGATTTTGAGTTATATTAAATCCTAAAAATAATGTTTAACTCACCCATCATACACATTTTAAACTCATATATCATTAGATTCATGAAATAATCTGTTAGAGATTGTTTATTTTATCTAAATAAATGTAATCAACATAGATTCGGACAATCAAAAAATTATGGTTTTATATTTTTATAAAAAGTGTTGAACTATCGTACCTTTTGGATAATTGTTGTGGAAATGAAATTCTCAAGGTATATTATACCATGATATAAAGGATTTTTTATGGCTATACAATGATTTTATATGTATAAAACCATGATTAGGATGTTTTAAATCTATAAAACCAGGAGTTTTCTATACAAAACCTTATTCTTGTACAAAAACATTAAGGAAAGAAAATTTTACATCCATGTGAAAAAATTTGAAATTTAATTATGCAGCAAAGGCTAACAGAATTCAAATTGATTCAACTATTTATACCAGAGCATAGTTTTCATCATATTCTATTCCCTAATGTTGATAATAGCCCATAAAAACAAGTTTATATTTATTTATTATTATGATTCCATTTTCATCAATTTTTTTATGAAAACCCATTTTACACCAATTATAGTTTTTATTTAGTTATTTCAATCAATGTCTAGACATTATTCAATTCAAATTTAGTTTGTTCACCTTCCATTGATTTAATACAATATTCATCACCTAAGGATTATTTCAATTTATTAAGATCAAATTGAAATAGAATAGAAAGATTTTCTATTTAATTTCTCATGGAATTTTTTGTTTTAATAGGTTGATTTACATCACCAATGATATTATCCCTGGGATGATTCCTATAATACAATTTATTTGGGGTTTTTCAAACATTTTCATTAAAATTAAATAGATATTATTATGGTGTAAATGTTTTAAGAAACATTTTCTTGAGTAGTTTTATTTTTATAATATTTTTAAATCAAAGGTTGGTAATTAGTTTGTGAAAACACATCAGATGATGTAGGTAAGGAATATTTAAAAACAAAGTGGCCAGTTTCATCAAACGTAACATGCAATGTTTCCTCAAAAGAACATGTGTTTTAAAAAAACTATAATCATTAGATTTTATGGAATACACTAGAAAGTTTACTACATCAGATTTGGGTGTTAAATTATGTACATCATCATTTGTATTCAATATGAATACTTTTCATCCAATCACTCTAAATTATGAGTTTAGGTTTTCATCCAATCCCCAATTAATAAAGATTTTTAATAAGAAAATTTCTTGTTGAAACACGATATATAGTATAACATGCATTATTAACAGCTTCATCCCAAAAATGATTAGCAATTGAGTATTCACCCAGTATAGTTCTTTTGATTTCTTAAAGAATACCATTTATTCTCTTAACAACACCATCATTGTAAGGGGTTCTTATTGATGAAAAGTTGTGAGTAATACCTTTCTTATTTAAAAAAGTTTCAAAATATGAATTTTGAAATTCTCCACCATGATCACTTTGAATAGTTATCAATGGTCAATTTTTCTGGTTTTTATCTTTGGCTCTAAATGGTTTGAAATAGAAAAAGGTTTCAGGGTTCTTTTCTATAAAATATACCCTAGTGAATATTGTATAGTCATGAACTAAATAAAATAAGTAGTACTTACCTCCAATTATTCTAGTTTGTGTAAGACCAAAATGATCAATGTGAACTACATGTAATGGATTAGAATTTGAAACATCATATATTGATTTATAAGTTGTTTTATGTTTCTATCCATATTGTCAAGTGTAAAAAACATTTTATGATTCATACCTTAGATTTGGTAGATCCTCAAAAATTATTTTCATGGAGAGCATACAAGTGTTTCTTACATTTCAGTGTCCTATCCTTCATTTCCATAACCATGAATAGTCTTGCATTTCACATAAACAAGGATGGTCTTGGATTCTATGGTCTTCGGAGTAGATTTAATACATTCTCATGCCTATGGGGAGAAATAACGAATTCATCCATGGAATTGTGAAGTAAGAATTTATAATTCCTAAAATTTACATGGTTACCTTGATCCCATAATTTACTTATTCTTACGAGTTTGGGCTTATGACCTTTGAAAAAAGAATATTTGAAATTAAATAATTTCCTAAAGGAACGTTATTACATGTACCAATTATGTTTCCATGACCATTATCTATAAAGTTCACTCTTCCACCTTTCATTTCAATAATCATTTCCAATAAATATCGGTATGAAGTAATGTTTCCAGAACTACCACTATTGATGTACCAAATGTTATTATTATAGTTAGAATTATTGTTTCCCTAAAATCCCAATTAGATTTTCGGAACCCAATGTTGTTTGTATATGGAAATGTTAGATAAAATAATCTTAGGAATCCATAATTTTTTTCAAATGGGCTTTATGAAATCCTAAATATTGAGTTTTCATAAAAGAACAATTTAATTAACAATGTACACCACATTGACATTTAGTATAGAATATAGAACTTTAAGGAACAAAAAAGTTATGAATAAAAATAGTGTTTGAGTGAGTATAACAAATTCCATAACAATTTTCAAGAGGACTAATTACAGAAAACATTTTATCAAATTCTTTCCCTCATAAGGTGAATTTTGATAAATGTATCTTTAAAGGTAATATTTCATATTCTTATCTAATGATTAAATTATAAATCTAAAAACAAATTGAATTGTTTTTGGTTTAATTTTTTTTCTGTAATTTTTTTTTCATTTTTCATTGTGTAACACCCTAAGATTCCACGATACATTTCCCTTTGAATAATGCAGTGTCTTGGATAGTACACATCTTGGAGTTTTAACACACCACGTCCCATGAATCTAGTTATTAGGAATAGTAATAAACACCTTTTGAAATTATATAAACTTTAATTTTCAAAATGGACTTCATTTTTGGATTGGGAATATATAAATTTGTCTTAGGGTGCATTTTTCGTATTTTTCGGTGAACTTTCATTTTTTGATGAATAGTGAAAAACACTACGTTATTGTGTAAACCAAATTTCTAATTAAATAATTGTTTATTTTATTGTAATTTTTTATGTCAAAATAGATAAATAATACCCATATATGTTCAATTTAACTTATTGGAGTCATTTTATAATAAGTTTAGATATATAAAATTTTATTGAAATTTTTTCCTTCATTTACCCACCTTCTATGACCATTTAAAAATTTTCATAAAACATAATTTTACCAATTCTGTGAGTTGAATTTCAATAATCCAAGATACATTATTTACTTCATTAAATAAAATTTGGTTCAATAAGATGAATTTTTTTTGGTCAATAGTAAATTTGGACTTTTATTTACCACGGTTAAAAGTAAATAGGGTAATTAAGGTTAAAAATGATATTATAATTACCCCAAATGAATTCATAATTCTATTGGATAAGTGTAATTAGATCAAAAACAGCCTTATGAATAAAATATGTTCCATTTGGTCACCTTGTATAATACTATACCATTTATTATTATTTTATTAAATGAATCGTTAAAAATTAAAAATTCAAATTTCAATAACTAATGGATTTTTAATATAGTGTTAAAAACAATATATATTTGACTAGAAATTTTCATTATTAAGATAAAAATATTTCCTACATAATGGTTTTTTACTTATAATTTTTAGACATTAAACAATTTAATTTATTTTTGACAAAATGATAATGTAGTGATTATCTTATTAATAAAATATTAAAATAACTAATATTATAAATATTCAAATAAATGAAAATTGATATTTTTGATGAATTTAACTACTTTTATAGGTTAATATGACATGTTATAATTGATTAAATAATTATTGTTTGAGGTAATCATGCTGTTATGATTTTCACAAAAACCAAATACTAAATATTGTCAAAATTTACATAATTGAATTTTTAAAACAAATTCTATATTATTAGTTGATATAATATTCTTTAAAGTCTAGGGATCAGTAAAAGGACATAGATAAAGTTATATATATTAATAATGAACCACATGGAGTTCTCTTGTCTTGTTATGGAATGCTTATTAAACATACAATATAAAAATACAAAGAGACATAGTAAATGTCAAAATATTCAACTAAAAGTTAAATCTAAATGATAAGGTTAATATGGATACCTAATCCTTTATAAAACATACTGTTGGAGAGGATTTGGACCCATCCCCAACATAACCTACAAATAAATCGTTTTGGATCCATTAGATTCTAAAAACGAATTTATTATAAAATAATATTTCAATATTTACCTAAAGTGACCCTCACCTCTCTTATACAAGGGTACTTTCCCTTATCTTAAATTCACACATCAAAAGACATTTTGGATTAGATAACCCCTACCCAAATATCCTCCCAACTTCCCTCACATAAATTTAGAGTTCTTAATCTAATCAGAAATCCATCCTATGGAACCCTTTTGATCAACTCAAAAGGAAACACCCAAAAAAAGGTAATAATTTCATTACCCTCATTCAAGTTATTTTCTTCTTCAACTTCCTATTTCTTTGTGGACTCAAAAACAAAATAATAACTACAGAACCTTCTAAATACTATGATGTTATTATAAATATGCTACAACCATATTCATCATTCTACCCTCCTATAAATTACAAATTCACCATACATGCGTACAGACGGCTTACCGTCACCACGTAGTGGTGTAGTTTGTTATTCAAATACTTCATTATTTTGGATGTATATAATAATGAGTATAACTAATGTAAATAATAAAAATAACATGTTAATGATCTTTTATATATGATATACCATCCAATTATATATGATTTCAGTATCAATATAATGATATCGTCGCTCGTGAGTACGTAGGAATTACCATGTCCACAAACGCGATTAGATACATTTCCCATCATAATCATTCAAGAATAATTAACATTTTATGACTAAAAATAATGTTGATGAACATAATATAATTATGCATATGATTCAAATACATCCTATCGATAACAAACATGGCCTATGTAACCAACCATATAAAGGAAAGCAAATCAGTTAACACCCGATACGATGATAGTACTAAATTATTATTAACAAAGCAATTTCAGAGGATCATATATGATATCATATTTATTTATATTATTCTTGTATAATTTAATCAATAATTGTTAACAATTATACATCTGGTTAACATACCATCAACTAATGAAAAATACATGGTAATTGTTAATTCTACAATCTCCTCATAATCTGAGGTTGTTTAAACATGAGTATCTACTTGGACCTCTCTATCATCCACATCATTGTTTTTTAAAAAATGTGAATCGAATTTTTTTACTATTTACTAGGCTAAATGTTAGATTCATTTATACCATTATTCGACCATATATGTTTCAAAAAGAATCTTTCCTTCATTTTTCAAACAGGGGACATTATGACATTTGGTAACAAATTAAGGTGAGAATGTTTTTATAACTTATACGGTTGGTGAAGCTTCTATTCCTCCATTGTAACATTGTCATAGTTTCTTATAAGGGATTATAAAAATATTTTCAAAATACAATTTTTCTTATATAATTATATGACGTATAAATGATTTCAAAATTGAATGAGATATTTCTCTAAACAAAATTCATTTCATCTATGTCAACATCCATATATGGATTTTGAGCTTGTTTCGAGTTGATTTATTATGATGCAAAACATCCATATTATATGGAATTTTTTTATATGTTGGACTATGGATGTGTTATATTCACACCATTAATGTTTTATGGATAAATTATTGACATTTCGTATGCTACATTAAATATGAATGATTATTTTATGTTTAAAACATTTCATACGAGGAATTAATTGGACATAGTATGTGATAGTTGGAGCCCGCTATAGCTACTCGATGCATTGGTAGGTCTAATGAGGCAAAATATTGTCTTGGAACAATGCCTTGAAGAAATATTATTTTTATTATTGGAAGAAGTCCTTGATTATGTGTTTATGAAGTTTGGAAGTATACATTCCATCATTTAGAAATTGGCTATTGATATTGCATGTGATTATTTGACTTGTAGAATATCCATGAGAATTATTACAAGGAATTATTTGATTTTATCTTTTCCTAATTATTCTGAATTTTATGTTTAAAAGTATTTCATTTAGTCTAATTGATTGCCTTAAATGTACATGCTTATTTATAGATGTTTTTTCTCTATTATTATCCTTATTGGGCATCTGAGATCACGAATTTATTTGATTTATTTTTCCAAGGATGTAAAACTGTATTTTATGGTTGACATACAGTGATAGTATAAGGATATATGTGTGTTCAAAAATGGGAAAAAATGTTGTTGAAGTTTTTATTTCACAATGTGATGTTAAAATTATGAATTTATGTAGTACTTCTATGGCTAATAATTTGATCAGTCTTTCAAGACATGATTCATTTTATCATGCCAATGTTATGTAATAATGCAACGACTCTGGGTAATTGGGTTCGGGATGTTATATTTTTTATAAGAGGTATTTTATTATAATCATTGGAAACTAGATTTATAAAAACTCTGATTAGAGAACATGAACTTAAAATAGACATTGAGTATTAGTCTAGAAGAAATTCCAAGTGTTTTGGTAATGTAGAGAATTTGTGATATTTTCAAAAAATACAACCCTGAATGGATATGTGATGGTAGAGGGAACTCTGGTACAAATGTACCTTGTCATAAAACATGAAAACTCTTCTTTGAGCTAGACTCAAATAGGAACCGGTGCATGCCAATGGGCCTTGCTGCACTCTTGGTTTCGACACTTCTTGGGGATATGGTTAGGATATTTAAAATTTTATTTACAAAGAATTATGAAGTATTTATAGGTATATACCTCCTCAAATAAAATATTTTTATGATTATGGATTATATCTATAAACTGTTATATTTATGTTAAGTGTTTTACAAGTTCGGAATTATGTATTAGAATTCATAAATTAATCTACTATACGTCATTGTTTAGAAATGGAGCCTAGTGGAAGAAATGGAATCCATATCATTGCACATAAAACATGTAGGGATTGATATCATACTCAAGATAATTACTATGGTGTTGGTGATACTACTGGTGTTGATCAGCTTATCACCATACTAGGGAAACTCACTCAGGTTATTAATAATACCCTTACCCGTATGAAGCACCTTGATCCACAACATATAGGCAGAATGTTAGAATGATTAATTTGGAAAAAACCACCAACATTCAATGGGAGAATAAATCCATTAGTAGCTGAGAAATGGACAAATTCCTTCTAGAAAATATTTCATGCTTTGGGGAGTAGCAAAAGGGAAAATATTTTCATAGCAGTTTATCGCCTAACGGGAGATGCTGATCGACGGTGGTCATTAATCCACAACACAAAGGAAGATGAAGAAGTAGTTAACCTGGAATGTAGAGAGTTTAATGTAATATTATTAGAAAAATACTTCCATCATGACCATCGAGTAGATATGGAAAGACAATTTTTGAGTCTGAGAAAAAAAGAGGATGAGATTTTTTGAAGTATGAGGGTTACTTTACAAGGTTTTCAAGGCATGCAACAGATTATATACATATCCTAAGGAGTGTGATTGATTAATTATTTTATGGTTTCAAACCATTTCTACATCGATAAAGAGTCTCACAAACCTTCTCATCGTACAAAGCTATAGTCTCATGCGATATCAAGACAGAAAAACAATTATTTTAGACTTAGAACTTTAATAAAATAAAAGAGAAAAAGGGATCGGTTGAACAGTTTGGAAATGGAAAGAAGGGGAATAAGGGAAATGTTGAATATTGATCCTATGTTAAATGTTGGAAGAAACACCCTGGTACTTGCCTAAATTGAATGGGAGTCTGTCACTTGTTTGGTGAAAATGCCAACCAAGAACATGATTGCAAGGGAAGAAAAAGGTTGTTAATTTTGAATTCTAAAATTATAGAGAAAAGGGGAATTATTCCAATGAATGTTGTAAGTTCCAAGAGAACATACCTCAGAAAGGAACATGGGAGTAAGGCCATGCTTATGTGACCACTACTACTATGTTTGATGCTCTAAAAGATGTGGTGGCATTTAATTTAATGGTTTTCTAAAGTTAAAAAAATGCATTATTTGATTCTAGATCATCACATTATTTCGTATCATCCCAATTTTCTATGAAAATTAGATATTTTCAATTTGTCTTAACAAGGGAGTTTTCATTCAAAACACCTAAGGGAAGTATCATCGCAACAATGTTTTTTGAATTAGTTCCTATTAGGAAATAGAAATGTTCTTTATCGGCTGATCTCATCCTCATACCCATGATTGAATTTGATATAATCCTCGGAATGGATTGGCTTTGAGACCATGATGTAAAAATTTACTTTTCAATGAAGAAGGTAACAATTTTTGAGGACGATAAAGAGTACCCTATCTTTAGATCAGAAACATCACCACCTAATTCTTATCTTGATCTACCCCCAATAGCTCTACTAAATTCAATTATTGGGGAAGAAGAAAATTAAACAACTATGGGTGAGGAAAAGAATGTTCGAATAGATGACGTACAAATTTTTAAGGAATATGTTGACATGTTTCCATAGGATTTACCTGGACATCCTCCAGAATGAGAAATTGAGTTTTCCATTGATTTAATTTCTTGTTCAAGGCCCTTTTCAATGATCCTTAGGGAATAGCCACTGTGGAATTAGTGAAAATCATAAACCATGAGGAATTGAGTAATAAGGGATTTATTCCCCTTAGTGTTTCTCCATGTAGAGTCCTTGTCCTATTTTTTTTAAAATAATGATGGATCTTTGAGGTTGTGAATTGACTACAGGGAGATCAATGAAATAACAATAAAGAACAAGTATCCCCTACCTCGCATTGATGATTTATTCGACCATCTTCATTGAGATCGAGATTTTTCAAATATTGAACATCGATCTGGATATCATCAGTTGTGTGTGAAGAAGGAAATCATTCCGAAAACTGCATTTCGAACTAGGTACATGCATTATGAGTATTCCGTAATTCATTTTGGATTGACTAATGCACCCGTGGTCTTCATGGATCAAATGAATAGAGTTTCCAATGTATATCATGATGAATTTATTGTGTTGTTTTTTTATGATATCATGGAATACACAAAAAGTTATGAAGATCCTAGAAATAACATGAGCACTATACTAAAAACCCTCAAATGAAATGATTTATATGGGAAGTTTAGCAAGTGTGAATTCTGGCTTCAAGGGATTTGTTTTCTTAGCTATATTGTCTCTATGGATGGAATCTATGTTTATCCTTCAAATACCAAGGCAATCCAAAAAAGGCTAGCACTGATGAGTATAACTAAGGTACACAGTTTTATTGGTTTAGTAGGTTTTTATTTACATTTCGTCCATAATGATCCCTGGTTGGCTAACCCATAAACCAATCTCACACGTAAAGGGATTAAAATTGTTTGGATAAAAGTGTATGAAGAATTTTTTGAAGAACTGATGAGAAGATTAGTCAATTATCCTATCATGACTCTACCATTATGGAATGAAGTGTTTGTTATTTAGAGTGATGATTCAATGAATGGTCTTGGTTGTTTACTTATGAAGAATGATAGTGTTATTTCCTATCCATTTCTATAGGTAAAAATTCATGAGAAAAATAATCCTACTCATTATATTGAGTTAGCAGGTGTAATCTTTCCTCTACTAATATGGAGACACTCTCTATATGGTCAAAAATGTAATATTTATACTGATCATAGGTTTTTTAAGCATAATATCTCATGGAAAGTACTCAACATTTGGCAAAGACAATGGATTGAACTACTCAATGATTATGATTTCACTATACACTACCAAATAGGGAAGGAAAATAAGGTGGCAGATGCTTTGACTAGGAAGGATCATGGACTTTGGAACCAGATGAGAGTTGAAAGGGATCTTATTTTCAGTGAACTAGTAATGATGGATATGGTAATAGCCATGGATGGTGAAACATAAATACTATTCAAATGGTTTCCAAAGCATATTTAATAGAAACGATAAAGATTTATTATACTAAAGATGAGTTGTATCAAAAGATGATTAATTCCGTGAATGATGGGAGATTGAGTGGCTTCATATATGAAGATGGAATTTTGAAATTTCGGAAGAGGCATTGTGTTCCTAACATACCTGATCTAAAAAGGGAATTGTTGGATAATTCTCATAGATAAAATTTCTCTATACACCATCGGAGCACCATGATGTATAGATATTTGAAGGAACATTTTTGGTTGGACAACATGAAGAGACAGATTGCTGATTATGTGTCAAGATTTCTGGTTTTTTTCAAAAAGTGAAATCTAGAAGGAATCAACCTAGACGAGTCATGCAACCTATTCCCATAACAAAGTGGAAATGGAATAATATTATGATGTAATTTATCAAGGGGCTTCCAAAAACTCTTATAAGGAATGATACAATATGGGTAATTATTGATAATCTAACCAAGTCAACACATTTTCTTGCTATAAGAGTATAATTACCAGTTGAACATCTGACAAGAATATATATTAATGAATTTTTAAGACATCATGGATTACCTCTATCAATTGTTTCCGATTGTGATCCTCTATTCACATCAAGATTCAAAATAAGTCTTCAGAAGGCCTTGGATACTGAACTTCATTTGAGCACTGCCTACGACCCTCAAACGGATGGACAATTTGAGTGGACTATTTAATCCTTAGAAGACTTGTTGAGATCTTGATCACTAGACTTTCAATGTATGTGGGATCAATATTTACCTTTGGAAGAATTTTCCTATAGCAATAGCTTCCATTCAAGTATTCATATGGAACCATATGAAGCGTTATACATAAATTAGTGACAAACCCCAGCTTGTTGGGATGATGTTGGGGAAAGAAAACTTGTAGGCCTAGAACATATTGAGGAAACAATGGAAAATGTGAAGATTATACAAACCCACTAAAAAAAGATACCCAAAGTATGAAAAAGAGCATTGCTAATAACTGAAGGAAGGATTTGGAATTTCAAGTACGACACCATGTTTTCATGAAGGTATCTCTATGGAAGGGTGTTATAAATTTTAGTAAGAATGGTAAATTGAGTCCCAGGTACATTTGGATTTCTAAATTATAGAACGAATTGGAGTTGTAGCTTATTGTATGGAAATGAATCCATGTAACTCCAAAGTTCTTGATGTGTTCCTCGTATCATAGTTGAGAAAATACATGTATTATCCAATCCATGTACTCACATATTAGGTAATTGAACTGGAAGTTGATCTGTCTTATTGAGATGAGCCTCTCAAAATTCATGATACCAGAGAACAAGTGCTGAGAAACTAGATTACTTTTATTGTAAAATTTATACCGAGAAACCATAAGATGGAAGAGGCAATGTGGGAACCCGATAAACCTATTATGAAGAACCACCCAAATCTTTTTATGTAGTAATATTCTAGAAATTTAGAGGGATACTTTATTTTAAGGAGGGGAGAATGTAACACCCCATGTTTCCATTGTATGTTTCCCTTTGAATAAAGTAGTAGTTGGTGTTGTACACAACTTGGAGTTTTAACACACCACAACCAATGAAACTAACCATTATGAATAATAATACCCACTTATTGATAATTTATAAATTTTAATTTTCAAACTGGACTTCATTTTTGGATTTGGAATATCAAAATTATCTTAGAGTGAATTTTTTGTATTTTTTTGAGAACATCCAAATTTTGATGAATAGTGAAAAAACAAAGTTATTGTTAAAAACTGAATTTTTATTTTAATAATCAGTTATTTTATTATAATGTATTTTAGGTAAAAATATAAAAATAAAACCTATATATGTTCAATGTAATTTTTAGGAGTCATTTTATAATAAGTTTAAATATATTAAGTTTTATTTAACTTTTTGCAGTCTTTAATCCACCTTCTAAGAGTATTTACAAATTTGAATAAAACATAATTTTACCTCTTCTATGAGTTGAATTTCAAAATTACAAGAGACACGGTTGACATGAGTATGTAAAATGTGGTTCAATAAGATGAAATTAATTTTTTTTGAATAGTTACTTTTGAATTTTATTTACCACAGTTAAAAGTAAATAGGATAATTAAGTGTAAAAATGATATTAAAATTACACTAACCAATTTTCTAATTCTATTGAATAAGTGTAATTATTGGAAAAACATCATTAGTAATAAAATATGATCCTTTTGGTACACATGGATTTGATTAGGAAGTTTATGATTATTTTATTTAAAGAATATTTTAAAGTGGTAAATTCAATGTTTAATGACTAATCCATTTTTAATATAGGGTTAAACAGAATATATATTCGACTATAAATACTCATTAAAAATATTTCCAACATAATATTATTTTATTTGTAATTATAATACACTAAATAATTTAATTTATTTTAGACACAATGATGTTGCAGTAATTACCTTATTAATGAAATATTAAAATAATTGATATTATAAATATCAAAATAAATGTAAATTGATACTTTTGATTATTTACACTTATTTTCATGGTTAATATGACCATTTAGGGTTTATTAAATGATTTTTATCAGAAGTAATCATGATTTTATGATTATCACAAATACTATATACTAAATAGTGTCAATAATGACATTATTGAGTTTTTAAAACAAAAACTATATTATAAGTTGAAATAATGTTATTAAAAATCTAAGGTTAGTCTAAAGGACTAAGATAAGGATATATATTTTAATAATGAACGTCTTGGAGTTATCTTGGCTCGTTATAGTATGTTTATTAACCATATAATATAAAAAAAACAAATCGACATAATAAATTTCATACTATTTAACTAAGAGTTAAATCTAAATGATAAGATTAAAATGGTGACCTAAACCTGTATAAAACATATTTTTGGATATTTTTCGACCCATACCCACCTTATCTTTGAAATAAATCTATTTCAAGCCATTAGAAACTAAATATGACATTATTATAAAATAATATTTCATGATTTTCCTAAAGTGTCCCCCACCTATCTTATAATAGTTTACTTCCCCTTATCTTATGTTAGAACCACCAAATCCATTTGGATCGGCTAACACATGCCCAAATATCCTCCCAACATCCCCCAAATTATCCTAGAGTCCTTAATTTGATAATCAATCCATCCTATGGAACCCTTTTGATCATCTCAAAAGAAAACACTCCAAGACGAAGTAATAATTTCATCACCCTCATTCATATTCGTTTCTTCTTCCACTTCCTCTTTCATTTTCGATTCCATACCAAAATAATATCTCCAGTACCTTCTACATATTTTTATGTTATTATAAATATGGTACAGCCATATTTGTTATTCTACCCATCTTATAAATGACAATGTCACCATATGTGCGTACGTACGGCCTACCATCTCCACGTCGTTGTGTAGTTTGTTATTCAAACACATCATTATTTTGGAAGGGTATAATAATGAGAAAAACTGTTTAAATAATAAATATAAAATGTTAATGATTATGTAAATATGATATACCATCTAATTATATACAATTTAACCATCAATATAATTATATTGTTGCTCGTCCATACTCACAGATTACCGTCACTACGAACGCAATAAGATTCATTCCACATCGTAATAATTCAAGAATAATATTCATTTTATGATTAAAAATAGTGTTTATGAACATAATATCAATCTTTATATGAATTAAATACATCCTATCCCTAAAAAAATATCTTATATGACCAATTATATAAAGGAAAACAAATCATTTAACACCTGAAATGATGATACTACTAAAATATTATTAACAAAGAAAAATTAGTGGATCGTATATGATATCATATTTATTTATGTTGTTCTTGTATAATTAAATAAATTTTTTTAACTATTATACAGGAATTTAACATACCATTGACTAAGGAAAAGTACATGGTAAGGGTTAATTCTACAATCACTTCATTATCCGAGGTTGTTTATACGTGAGTATCTACTGGGACCTCCTTATTATCCACAACCTTGTTTTCCTAAAAATGTTATTTGAAACATTTTTTATATTTACTAGACTATTTGTTAAAGTAATTTATACCATTATTTGAACTTATATGTTTTTAAGGGAATATTTCTGTCATTTTCCAAAAAAATGTATGGTATGACCTTTTTGACAAAATTGTGGTAAGAATGTTTTTTAACATATATTGCATGTGAACCTATTTTTCCACCATTATAAAATCATGAAATATTCCTATACAAGCGTATATGAACATTTTAATAATAAAATTTTATCTTTTATCATTATATTACATTTATATTATTTCAAAATAGAATGAGTTGTTTATCTAAAAAAAGTTTTTATTTTATCTATGTCAACAACATTTGATTGATTTTAAGCTTGTTTGATGTTTATTTTTTATGATACAAAACATCCATATTGTATTGATTTTTTGTGATTTTCTTTACTGTGGTTGTGTTATCATTACAACATTAATTGTTTATGGATAAATAATTGAAATTTCATATGCTAGTTTTAATATTAATGTTCATTTTATGTTTAATCCATTTCATAGGAGGAATGCATTGGACCTATTAAGTGATAGGAGGAGCCCACTATAGATCTTTGATGCATCGGTAAGTCTCATGAGACAATATAGTGTCTTGGTACAAGGACTTGAAATAATCTAATTTTTTGTCTTCGAACAATGCCTTGTCTATGGGGTTAAGAAGTCTGGCATTAAGCATTTCAACATTATGAAAGTGTCTATGGATATTTCATGTGTTTATTCGACTAGTAAAATATCCTTGTGAATATTTAAATTGAATTATTTGATTTTATCTTTTCCATGTTATGCTAACGATTAAGATTAAAAGGTTTTTGTTTTAGTCTTATACATTGTCTTAAATGATAATTCTTATTTATGAATGATTCCGCTATATTGTTATCTTTACTGAGAAATTGAACTCACTCCTTTGTATGTTTTATTTTAACAAGGATGTGAATAAGTATTTTATGGTTAACCTGCAGGTATAGGATATGGATATAATTGTGTTCAAAAGGGGAATATTTTTTGTCGATGTTTTTATTTTATAATGTAATGTAAAAATTATGAATCTTTCTAGTACTTCCAAGGCTACTAAACTAATCGGCCTTTTTGGATATGATTCCATATACCATGCCAATGTTATGTAATAATGCACTGACATTGGGTAACGTGGGTGGTGGAATTACACATAGAAAGTTTACCATTCTCAGAACATATATCCATAAGGCTTTTTGAAATATTTTAAAAATCAAGTTATCTCATACCAAGATCTTTTAAAAGATTTGATACTTCTTTTTTTAGAAGAGATATTATAGAATTTTCCTTATCATGTTTTTTCTTGAGTTTAGAATTTTCATTCTCATGTAATTTGAAAAATCTGGATACTTCATCAAACGAAGGTAATTTTCCCTATGTTGAAGATGATTCATCATCTGATGAGTAAGAATATTTTTCATCAGGGTAATCTTCATTTAAATATACATTTGTAATTAATTATTTATTATGTATTTTATCCCTGAAAAAATTATTTTAAATAGGTATTCTAATTATGATTCTTATATTCTTCTTACTAGAATATTCATATTATGAGGAATCATCTTCTTAATCACCACCACTTGTACTCCAAGTATCATTTTATTTCATGATATTATTAGTATTCGTCTTGAAATAATTTTTCATGTTTCATTCATAATTTTTATCCTTCTTGTCTTTTCTTTTTAGAAAAGTACAATATGTTCTAATATGAATTTCTCTTTTACATTCATTACATGTTACTTTTGATTCTTTCTTGTCCTTCCTATATTTATTTTTGAATCTTTATTGAATATTTTTATTTCCAACAATCTGGTTCATCCATCGAGAAAGATTGGCTAACGTGTTCCCAGAATGATCACTATCACTTGATTCTGATATAACAACATATTTATTTAGCATTGTATGTTTTTATTATTTCTAGTGTTGTCACGAACCGTCCTCAGGGCCCGTGTTGTGACTACCCTAAGCCCGCCTTCTATAGGCCAGGGGCTGGTGACTAGCACCAATGCGTAAATCCCGGTAAAAAGGGAAGGCATTGCCTTTGTAAAGTAAACAAAAAACACCACAGAGTAAGCAGGAAGAAGTAAACACTATGTAACAACCGGTACAATAGTAATTGCGGAAAGTAATTGGGCCAGAATACAAACCCAAACTGAATGTAAAGTACAACTTGAAAGGGAAAACAACAACTGAAAAGTAAAGCCGCAAAATCGAGTCGTCCACTGGAAGTCCCAACTGAAGGGTGGGTACAGAAAGCCTCCACTGCTCCTCGGGTCCAGCCGACCGCTCCGAGTACGTCTCGCCCAGTGGTACACCTCCAGGTATCATCCTGCACTGCAAGCCTCGACCATGATCAGCGATTTCCGTCATCTACAACCAACACAACGTAGTGCGGGCATAGCCCGTGCAGGGGTGAGTATAAGCTACTCAGTAGGGACCCCGAGACCCCCAAAGGTCTCCCAGAATCCACAATGGATAATCCACAAAGGAAAGATACAATCATAAAGTAACATCTGACACTGCTTAGGTATATGCCCATACATATACCTAAGTCATCAATTCTCATTCGCCTCCAACATCCGAGCCCAAGTACAACCCAGTCCACACAGGAAATAAAAACGTAAATCCACATAGGATAGCACAACACAATCTACAAAGGAATGTAAAATAGGATTCAGCTGAGACAGGTATGCTTCTTGTATGACGACAGATATGATCAGATATTGCCACTGATTCATCTAAGTCGTTGGACCCACAAAGGATTGATAAGTACTAACCCCCGCAATGACCCACAAAGGATCTGACCCACACATGATCGATAGGTAACTAACCCCTGCAATGATCCACAAAGGATCTAACCCACACGGGATTGATAGGTAACTAACCCCTGCAATGACCCACACAGGATCAGACCCACACAGGATCTGTAGGCGCTAGCACACACAGGACCGCTGAGCACTGACCCACACATGATCGGACCCACACAGGATCGGTAGAACTGACCCACAAATGATCGCTGAGTGCTGTAGTCGTCTCCGTCGAATCCACTGAGGATCTCTGCACAGTCGTCGTCGTCACAGTAGTAGTCGCAGCCAGCTCTCGGGTTCCCGCACACTGCAAGCTCATTTGGGAGGGTCCACTCCACGAGCCGAGAGGCTGATACATCAACTGACACATAGTCCAGATTTGATGTATCCAAAAGATCTGTATCGTCAATTGGAACTCAACGTCGCAGACGGCACGTCAATCGGACGCCCGGTCTGAGAGTTATTGGCCTTTTCATTCCAGGGCCCCGGTTGGTTTTTAAGGCAAAACCGACCCGGCCGTACTCCACCTGCGTCAAACCCTCGGGCGAAGTAAGCCAAAAGATCCGTCTCACTTAGATGAATTCAACAAAGTCGACGTCACGTCAAACAGACGTCCGAAGCACAAGATATGAGTGTTTCCGCTCTGAGGGCCCGGTTGGCTTCGTGTACAAACCATCCACCCGAAAACACAGTATTCTAAAACCTTGACTGCGATATACCAAAACGACCGTCTCGATCCAAGGATCACAACTCCACTGACGACGCGTCGTTCGGAGGCCCACAGCTCAAGTTATGAGCAAATGACCAAAGAGGTCCGGGAACGGGGGGTCTGGGCCCGGACCGACCCGGCCCAACCCCCACTGGGTTGGCTCGAACCGGGTCGACCCAACCCGGGTCCGAGTCCGACACGGTTGGGCGCGACCCGGCCCGGCCTGGGCGCGACCTGTCCCGACGGTTCGGCTCGGGTCGGCTCGGCTCGGCCGAGCGGCCGCGCGAGGGAAATCCGGGGGCGGGGGCGCACGGCTCCCGTGTAATGGATTCGCGGCCCCGGCTGTGGCCGCCTCTCGCCAACGGACGCAGCAAGGCCACGTCCTGTCTTCGGTTCCGTGTGGCCGCGTAACCGCACCCTGCCGCCGGTGGAGTCCGCGGGCCACCAGAGTTGCTCTGGTGGTCCGATTTCATTTTCGTCTGCACCGTAGCTCATCCCGGGTCTCGTTCATCACTGCGGAATCAAAAAATCATCTCTGCGGCCCGTTTTGTCCTTGTCCGCCAATCCGCGCATCAACGATAAATAGTGGAGTGTTGTCGGGCGGTGTTTGATTGGCCCGCACCCTCCGCATTAGGTGATAACAATCCGGAAAAACAATCAACACATGAAGAACAACAAGGCACAATTTTAATGAATTAAAATTGAACTTTGATCCGGTTCGTTGTTTTAGAAGAAACAACCATGGGAATAAATATTATCCTCAAATAAAACCCCTACCACGTCATAGTCGTCGAACATGCGTTCTTCGTGGAATTGACTGTCGCGAAAGAAGAGGATCGCCGCGTCGCGGGAGGGCATCACGTCATTGCAAAAGGGCGTCGCGTCGACGATATCCGAAGGTTAAAGAAAACACACGGATTTAATTTCACGAATTAAATCCATGTTAAGGATAAAAATACACAAATGAAATTAAAAAGATCCACAATCTCTTACATCAACGGACGATCGTAGGATTATCGCGAAAGACGGAACAGCACAGAAGAGCGTCGCAGGAGAAGAATCGTCGGCGTCACGGTACACGACGTCACGTCGTTGATCCCCAAGGGTTCGGCGTTCTTCGTCGCCTTTCGTCGAAGGCCGGCATTCTTCGCTTTATTCGCATTTTTCGCGATGGAGGATGAAGGACTTTATGTTTCTGTCAAATCCTCTCAACGAACAATCATCAAGAAGTCATGTGTTGGTCTTATTTCATTACATGCCAACAAACAAAAAAAAAGATAAGTAACGAACAAATTAATTCATAGAATTAATTGCAACGAAACTAACCACACAATTAATAGGAGCGTTTAAGAGGTTAGAAAACGCGTCAGTTGACTTTCATTAAAAAGGGTTTTCGCAGGTGCGTTACATAGCGGAAAAGAAACGGTGGGGCTTGTGCGGGCCCCACCTCACAAATATACTACCAAGAGGGTAGGATATTTTGAATTGCACCATATCTGCTTTAACTCATCTTAAGAAGCTTTAAGTGGATTAAAGTGGCATTAAGTGAAATAAAATAACGTTAGTCGTACCCCATTATTTTATTTCTTAACATAAAACCTAATAATTAAAAACCACACCCAAGCAAACGCAACTCTGGAAGAGGCGTCTCTAAGCAAGTACCGGCGTTGCGATTCCATCGGTGCCCTCAGAATTCGATTCCGAGGAATGGTTCAAAAGATAGAAAAACCGGCTCGTCCGTTCACTGAACGTACCTTAGCCAATCTTCGGAATATGATTCCGGGCACACCGGGCCTCAGAATCAGGTGCCGTCAGAAACTGTGTTCTTGTAAAATTCCAAAGTAAATTTGGAAAAACATTTCCTTGAAATTGGCAGGTCTTTACATCACTCCCACCTCATGGATTTACGTCCCCGTAAAGATACATCATAAGCTAGGGAAACAAATGTGGGTACTGAGCACGCATCTGAGCCTCCCGCTCCCAAGTGCTCTCCTGGAGGTTCCCATGCTGCCATCTGATGCGCACAAGAGGAATCGATCATCCACGTAGGACCTGCTCGTATCGATCCTCGATCTCCACCGGGACCTCCACAAAAGTCGCTCCATCATCAACCTCCAGCTCCTCATGGTCAATGATGTGCATCGGTTCGTGCACATATCTCCTCAGCTGAGATACGTGGAAGACGTCGTGCACCCAGTGCAACTAAGGTGGTAGATCCAGGTGATAATCCACCTCGCCAATCCTGTTGAGGACCTGGAATGGTCCGATGAAGCGTGGAGATAACTTGCCGCCTCATCCAAATCTTCGTAATCCACGTCGAGGTGAGACACGCAAGAAGACGTGGTCGCCATCCTCGAACTCTAGTGGCCTCCGCCTCCTGTTAGCATAAGACTTCTGTCGGCTCTGAGCTGTCCTCATCCACCACTGGATGACCTGGACCTTCTCTGTCGTGGCCTGGACCATCTCTGGTCCCACAAGTGCTGACTCCCCAGGGTCTGTCCAGCACAAAGGAGATCTGCAAGGTCTACCGTACAATGCCTCTTATAGTTCCATCCCGATGGTGGGGTGGTAGCTGTTGTTGTAAGTGAACTCCACCAAGGGTAGGTGTTCCTCCCAGCTGCGACCAAAGCTGATGAAACATGCGCAGAGCATGTCCTCGAGAGTCTGAATGGTCCTCTCTGTCTGACCGTCTGTCTGAGGGTGAAAGGCGGTGCTTAGACAAAGCTGCGTCCCGAACGCCTCTTACAACCCCTTCCAAAGCCGAGAAGTAAAGCGAGCATCTCGATCGGAGATGATAGATGATGGCACACTGTGAAGCCATACAATCTCCTGAATGTAGAGACGCCCCAAGCTCTCCAATGAGCCCTTCTCTTTGATGGGTAAGAAGTGAGCCGACTTGGTGAGTCGGTCGAAAATCACCCACATGGAGTCGTTTCCTCTGGAAGTGCATGGAAGTCCAGTCACGAAGTCCATAGATATCCTGTCCCACTTCCACTCTGGGACCTCCAAGGGTTGTACCAAGCCTGCTTGTACCTGATGCTCTGCCTTCACCTACTGGAAGGTGAGGCATCGTGAAACGAACTCGGCCACAACCATCTTCAGGCTCGGCCACCTGTGCTGTCGTCTGAGATCCTGGTACATCTTTTCCACTCCAGGATGTACCGCCAAAGGAGAGGTGTGAAACTCTCTCAGCACCTCCTCTCGTAAAGAGACTAGTACTAAGGTACGTCCTCTGAAAAGGACGGCGTGCTCTACTCCAAAGGAGAAACCATCGGGTTCCTATCCTGAGGATATTTGTGCATGTCGTGTCTCACAGTCAGCATCCCCACGTTGTGCCTCTCTGACATGTTGTAGTAGTGGAGGAGTGAATGTGGGAGACTGAAGGAAGGCTGCTCCATCCCTATCCACAAAGGATATCCGCAAAGCGTCTAGATTTTCAGTCGCCTCCTCGAGTAGCTGAATGCCCGTCCTCCTGCTGAGAGCATCACCTACCACATTCCCCTTCCCAGGAGTATAGACTATCTCACAGTCATAGTCCTGGAGGAACTCGAGCCATCACCATTGTCTTAGGTTCAGGTCCTTCTGAGAGAAGATGTAACTGAGACTCTGATGGTCAGAAAAGACTGTAAAGCGCTCGCCAATCAGATATTGTCACCATGTCTTCAGAGCGAAGACCAATGCTTCTAACTCGAGGTCATGGGTAGTGTAGTTCTGCTCATGCAGCCTCAATTGATGTGATCCATAGGCGATCATTGCCCGCTCCTGCATCAGGACACATCTGAGTCCAGTCCCTGATGCATCACAGTAGACTACGTACCCTACACCCTCCTCAGGCAACCTCAAGATAGGTGTGCTGGTCAATCTCTGTCTCAGATTCTGGAAGCTCTACTGACATCTGTCTTACCACACAAAGGGTTCCCCCTTCTTCATCAATGCTGAGAGTGGTGCCGCAACTCTGGAGAAGTCTAGCTCAAATATCCGATAGTATCCAACTAGTCCCAAGAAACTCCACTTCTCTATCACGCTCTTGGGTGGATCCCAAGCTAGCACTACCTCGATCTTCACAGGATCCACTGCTACTCCCGGCTCAGAGATGACGTGCCCCAAGAAGTGGACCTCACGTATCCAGAATTGATACTTCGAGAGCTTTCCATAAAGTTGGTTCTCTCGAAGTGTGTCTAGTATATCCCACAAGTGGTAGGTGTGCTCCTCCTCAGTTGTCGAGTATATCAAAATGTCGTCGATGAAGACTACGAAAAATCGATCGAGGAATGGCTAAAAGATCCTGTTCATGAGGCCCATGAACACTGCTGGAGCATTGGTTACGCCGAATGGCATAACCAAGAACTCATAGTTTCCATACCGACATCTGAAGGCCGCCTTCTTCACGTCCTCGTCCCAAACTATGAGATGATGATAAACAGACCTCATGTCTATCTTCGAGAACCAACGTGCTCCCTTGAGCTGATCGAAGAGGTCATCAATCTTCGGTAGTGGATACTTATTCTTCACCTTCACCTGGTTCAGACGATGATAGTCGACACAAAGTCGCAAACTCCCGTCCGCCTTCTTGGCGTACAATATCGGGGAAGCCCAGGGCGAAACACTGGGTCGGATGAAACCCTTTCCCTGTAAGTCCTCCAACTATACCCATATCTCTCGAAGCTCAGCGGGGGCCATCCGATATGCTGGAGTCGATATCGGGGATGTCCCGGGGTACAGGTCAATATGGAATTCTACCTCTCTGCGAGGAGGTAGGCCTGGAACGTCGTCAGGAAAGTCGTCCGCGTACTGATCCACCACTGCAGGAAAACTAGGACTCCGCACGTCAACTGCTCCTAGGATGAGGCTATCCAACTGATGAGTGATGGTATTTCCTCTCCTCTACGGAAGTCCATCATGTGCTTCAAAGGATCCCTTCTCACCGGTGAAGGTGAACATGCCCTCGTCGGTGCACACACATCGCACCTTGCGCCTAAAACAGTCAATCTGTGCATGGACTATAGATAACCAATCCATGCCCAAGATGACATCGTAAGGCCTTGACGCCACTACAAGAAGATCCCAGCCGAAGCTCTCACCTCCTAGAGTAATCTCACACTTCCGGCACTAGTTCGTAATCATCGAGTATGCTCCCGTAAAAGTCTCTAGCCGTAAGGATCGAGCCAACGGCTCTGTTAGAATCTCCGAGCTCCGAACAAGGGTAGCGGCTATGAAAGAGTGACTCGCTCCTGTGTCTATAAGAACTGCAACAATGGTGGAATAGACACAGATAGTACCTCGAATCATCTCGGGCACGCCGTTGTCGTAGGCCTCCGCTGCCTGGTGCTGTGTCGGTCCTTGCCCGCCAGATCCCTGTGGTCGGGGTGGACCTCCTGGTGGGGGTGGTGGTAGAGCCTCAAAGCGTCGCCCACCACCTTCTTCTCGGCCAGCTCCTCTGCCTCATCCGCCTCCTCCCTACGGACCGCCACGGTCGACCCTCTACCTCTGCCTGGGTGGCCCCTCAACTTTCTGCTGCACCTCGGCACGGTGGGTCGGGCAGTCACGAGCCATGTGGCCCTGCCCACTGCATGTGTAGCACTGCCTGCCTCTCGAAAGACTGGCTCCACACTGTGTTCCCAACACTACTGAGCCAGTGTCCTGAGGTCATCGGCGTAATGGTCTACTCTACCTAGACCCCTGAGTCATCCGTCGGCTGCCTGCCGCAGAAGACTCTGCTACGTTCCGCCCCACGGTAGGACTCGGCACTGAAGTAGACTCAGCGAGAAAACTCTCGATCAGAAGGGCTCGCTCCATTACTCCAGCCTGGGTCGGAATGCTGAGGGAGATGAGTGATGCCCTGATCTCCTGTCTCAATCCCTGCTCAAAGGTCTAGGCCCGGAAGAATGGATCCTGTTCCATGTCTGTCGTGTAGCACGAGAGTTCGGTAAATCTCGTCGAGTACTCGGCGACCGTCAAGATGCCCTGCCGCAGCTGAAGAAGCTCCTGGATGCGCACCGCACGGAGGGTGGCCGGGACGAACTGTGAGTGGAAGAGGCTGTCAAAGTCCATCCAGAGAAGAGATTCCTCATCATGGACCTGGAGCATCAAGCTCCACCATCGGCCCACTGCTACGTGCAGTAGGCTCGCTGCGAGGATCACCATGAGGTCTGCTCGTGTCCTCAATAGCCTGAAAACTCGTACAACTGCTTCCAGCCAGTCCTTGGCTGCCTGGGGGTCCGTCACCCCGCAGAACCTGGGCAGTCACTGGCGCTAGAACTCATGATGTTCACTAAGGCGATGTGCATCGTCAGCGGATGGGGCTGGAAGCATCGGTGGCACGGCGGGTAAAGGTAACGTCGGTGCCTCAGATGTCAAAGGGCCCTGTACCGAGGCCTCGTTGCTCGGCGGGCTGTCGTCACGTACAACTCTCGGAACCCTAGCTGGCTGCCGTCGTGGGGCCATCCTGAAAAGGAAATAGGTGCGCCAAGGTCAGAACAGTATACCTGGTGAAATGATACAAAGTAATCACAACAAAAACTTGAAACACACATGCAATCAATGCTTTCGTGCAATAAGTCGGAAATGAGAAGTCAAGGTCTTGGTGTACGGATACGTCGGCTGCCACACCAACACTGGGATCCCTGGACTAATAACCACACTCAATACGCTTAACCCTATTTCTTCACATAGAAGAAAGATCAGAGTCCACGGTAGAACCGAACTGCTCTGATACCAATTTGTCACGACCCATCCTCGGGGCCCATGCCGTGACTACCCCAAGCCCTCCTTCTATAGGCCAGGGGATAGAAACTAACACCAAGGCGTAAATCCCGGTAAAAAGGGAAGGCATTTCCTTTTTAATGTAAACAAAAAACACCATAGAGTATGCAGATAGAAGTAAACACTAAGTAAAAACTGGTACAACAGTAATTGCGGAAAGTAAGTTAGCCAGAATACAAACCCAAACTGAAATTAAAGTACAACTCAAAAGGGAAAACAGCAACTGAAATGTAAAGCTACAACGTCAAGCCATCCACTGGAAGTCCCACCTGAGGGGTGGGTACAGAAAGCCTCAACTGCTTCTCGGGTCCAGCCGACCGCTCCGAGTACGTCCCGCCGAGTGGTCCACCTCCAGGTACCGTCCTACTCCGCAAGCCTCCACCACGATCAGCGCTGTCCGTCGACTGCAACCAACACAACGTAGTGCGGGCATAGCCCGTGTAGGGGTGAGTATAAGCTACTCAGTAGGGACCCCGAGACCCCCGAAGGTCTCCCAGAATCCACAAAGGATAATCCACAAAGGATATATACAATCACGAAGTAACATATGACACTTCATAGGTATATGCCCATACATATACCTAAGTCATCAATTCTCGTTCGGCTCCAACATACGAGCCTAAGTACAACCCAGTCCACACAGGAAATAAAAACGTAAATCCACACAGGATAGCACAACAAAATCCACAAAGGAAAGTAAAACTTGATTCAGCTCACACAGGTATGCTTCTTGTATGACGATAGAGATGATCAGGTATTTCCACTGATTCATCTAAGTCGTTAGACCCACAAAGGATCAATAGTTACTAACCCCCGAAATGACCCACAAAGGTTCTGACCCACACAGGATCGATATGTAACAAACCCCCGCAATGACCCACAATGGATCTGACCCACACAGGATCGATAGGTAACTAACCCCCGCAATGACCCACACAGGATCAGACCCACACATGAGCTGTAGGCGCTGGCCCACACAGGACCGCTGAGAACTGACCCACACAGGATCAGACCCACACATGATCGGTAGCACTGACCCACAAAGGATCGCTGAGTGCTGTAGTCGTCGCCGTCGAATCCACTGAGGATCTCTGCACAGTCGCTGTCGTCACAGTAGTAGTCGCAGCCAGCTCTAGGGTTCCCGCACACAAAAAGCTCGTTCGGGAGGGTCCGCTCCACGAGCCGAGAGGCAGATACATCAACTAACACATAGTCCAGAGTTTATGTTTCCCAAAGTTCCGTATCGTCGACATGAACTTAACATCGTAGACGACGCATAAATCGGACACCCGGTCTGAGAGTTATTGGCTTTTTCATTCTAGGGGCCCGGTTGGTTTTTAAGGCAAAACCGACCCGACCATACTCCACCTGCGTCCAAACCTCAGGCGGAGTAAGCCAAAAGATCCATCTCAGTTAGAGGAATTCAACAAAGTCGACGGCACGTCAAACGGACGTCCGAAGCTCATGATATGAGCATTTTTGCTCAGAGGGCCCGGTTGGTTTCGTGTACGAACCAGCCCAGCCGAACCCAATGTATTCCGAAACCTTGAGTGCGATATACCAAAACGACCTTCTCGATCCAAGGATCGCATCGCCGATGACGACGCATCGTTTGGAGGCCCGCAGCTCAAGTCATGAGAAAAAGACCAAAAAGGTCCGGGAACGGGGGGTCTGGGCCCGGACCGACCCGGCCCAACCCCCTGGGTCGGCCCGAAGTGGGTCAACCCAACCCGGGTCCAGGTCCGACCCGGTTGGGGATGACCTGGCCCAGGTAGGGTGGCCTGACCCGGCTTGGGCGAGACCCGGCCCGGTGGGTCGACACGGCTCGGCTCAGCTCGGCCGAGTGGCCTAGTGAGGGAAATCCGAGGGCGGGGGCACGCTGCCCCCGCGTGATGGATCCGCGGCCACAGCTGGGGCCGCCTCTCACAAACAGAAGCGGCAAGGCCGTGTCCTGTCTTTGGTTCCACGCGACCGCGGAAACTCACCCCGCCGCCGCCGCGTCGGCTCCGTCCGGCGGCGCGCCGGGGCGCTGCCGCCTTCGGCCGCCGGTGCCGCTGCGCCGGCGGCCCGTTCCTCCGAAGTTTCTCCTGTGGTCCGATTTCATTTCCTTCTGTGCCGTAGCTCATTCCAGGTCCCGTTCTTCACTATGGATTCAACAAATCGTCTCCGCGGCCCGTTTTGTCGTCGTCCGCCAATCCGCGCATCAACGAAAAACAACTGAGGGTTTTCGGGCCGTGTTTGATTTGCCTGCACCCTCCGCGTTAGGTGATAAAAATCGGAAATAACAATCAACACATGAAGAACACAACAAGGCAAAATTTTAATGAATTATAATTAACTTTAATCTGGTTCTTTGTTTTAGAAGAAACAACCATGGGAATAAATATTATCCTGAAAAAACCCATACCTCGTCATAGTTGTCGAACGTGCGTTCTTCGCGGAATTGACCGTCACGGAAGAAGAGGATCGTCGCGTCGCGGAAGGGCATCGCGTCGTCGCGGAAGGGCGTCGCGTCGACGATCTCTGAAGGTTAATGAAAACACACAGATTTCATTTCATGAATTAAATCCATGTTAAGGATAAAAATCCACAAAGGAAATTAAAAATATATGTAATCTCTTACCTCAATGGACGATCGAATATTTGTCGCGGAAGAAGTAACGTCGCAGAAGAAAGTTGCGGGAGAAGAATCGCCAGCGTCGCAGTACACGCCGGCACGTCATCGATCCCCAAGGGTTCGGCGTTCTTCATCGCCTTTCGTCGAAGGCCGTCATTCTTCGCGTTCTTTGCGTTCTTCGCGAAGGAGGATGAAAGACTTTATGTTTATGTCAAATCCCTTCAATTAACAATCCTCAAGAAGTCATGTGTTGGACTTATTTCATTACTTGCCAACAAACGAAAAAAAGACAAGTAACGAATAAATTAATTCATATAATTAATTTCAACGAAACTATCCACCCAATTAATAGGAGCATTTAAGAAGTTAGAAAACACATCAGTTGACTTTCATTAAAAAAGGTTTCCATGGGTGCGTTACTTAGTGGAAAAGAAACCATGGGGCTCGTGCGGGCCCCACCTCACAAATATCCTACCAAGAGGGTAGGATATTTTGAATTGCACCCTATCCACATTAACTCAGCTTAAGCAGCATTAAGTGGCATTAAGTGGCATTAAGTGAAATAAAATAAAGTTATTCGTACCACATTTTTTATTTCTTAACATAAAGCCCAAAAATTAAAAACCACACTCGAGCAAACGCAACTCTAGAAGAGGTGTTTCTAAGCTAGTTTCGACACTGCGATTCCATCGGTGCCCTCAGAATTTGATTCCGAGCACCGGTTCAAAAGTTAGAAAAACCCGCTCGTCTGTTCACTGAACGTACTTGAGCCAAACTTTGGAAAATGATTTCGGGCACACTGGGCCTAAGAATCAGGTTCCATCAGAAACTGCGTTCTTGTAAAATTCCAAAAAAAATTTAGAAAAAAATTTCCTTGAAATTTACGGGTCTTTACAAGTGTCTTCTTGTTGGATGTAGTAGTAAAAGCTACACTCTCATTACCATTCTCCTTCTTATTAAAATCAACATCTCTTTTCATTCTTGGCTCATTCTGAGGAGGAGTTCCAAATAAGTCAAAAATAGTTATTTGAGTAATATTCATATTTTGATCAATATATGTCATTTTTTATTCCCATTCATTGGGCATTATATCAATAAGGTTATCTACAAGTGATTCATCTTGTAGAACCGTTTCACCCTTAGATTTTTAATGATTGACGAATGTCATAAATCATTAGTGCACCTTGCTTACTGGTTCTCCATAAGGAGAAAAAATCCCTTGATATTCTTTTAGAATCATTTCTCTTCTTTTTTCAATAACTGTGGATGTACCAAAATGTGTGACATAGAATTTATTCCAGATACAATTGTATGCTTCAAATAATGATATCTGACAATATGTGTTCAAGGTCATGAAACACAACAAAATATTATATACCTTTTATTTTAATTGATATTCCTATTTATCTTGGTTGTTGAAGGTACCAATTTCCCTGTTTGGGATTTTGTATTCTCTAGAAATCATAAAAATGTTGTCCACTCTAGTGTTAATAAAAAATTCCTTCATTCGATCTAACTAGTACTAAAAATAATTCATTTCAAAAATAAGGGGTCTAGTTGGATTTCAGTTGTTAATAAATCCAATATTCATTCTTGTCATGTTATAAACAACACTTTTCAACTCCACACATTAGTGCAGTATGTAGTTATAATCAAAATGTGTGTCAAAAATGAAATTGAGATAAAAGGAAGTAAATCATGTAAAAAATCATTGGAATCCTTCTTTTGATACAAATTGTTTGATCAAAATATAAAAGTATATGTATATTAGATGGCACAATAAAAGAGGGGGTGAATTTTAGTTTTAAAAACATAGTTTTTAAACACATAATAACAAACATAGTTTTAGTGCATGTAAACATATACTATATACAAACAATACAATTGACCATATAGTTATTTGATCTGATAGATATAATATGATGTAATACTATAAGTAACTTTAAACTATAGTTTTTCAAATGAATGAAATGATCAGAGTAATGAAAATGTAAATTATCTTAACATATAGCATATAGAACCTCATAATAAATTATGTAATGAATGAATCGTAATTGAAACAATTAAAATTGGAAAGAATATTAATTGAATGAGGAAATATAACAATTCCCTTTATAATATAGATACAAACAGTAATATAAAAGTATCATAATTATTTAATCCCAAATAGTAGGCTATCCTTTAAACAAGGATTAAAGGTCTATCTTACCCCATAATGGAAAGCCCTTGATACGATGATCATCGTGACTATATTTTTATCCCTAGAAGCCCTTGATTAAAAATGTAATCATCACCTCTCTCATTAAATCAATTGAAAGACCTCAATATGATGATTAGAATCATGTCTTTGGATCTGTGGAATCTCTCAATGGTTATCACAATGCTCAATCACATAATTTATAAACAATGTACATATAGAAATTGAAGAATTTTCAAATAGGTGTTCAGTTCCTGTATCTTCAATTATTTCACACAATGTTAGAGAGAAGTCACATCATCTCTCTTTAGAAATTGATTGAAGAAAAAGTTGTGTATTCTGGTGTGAGTGACCACCTATTTATAGGGATTAGGTTCCAACTGTCATATTTCTTCCAATGGTAATATTTCTCCAAAAAACTCTGAGTGACTTGGACTCCTAGAGTTACAATGTTCAAAATTATTAGAATACACCACATCATTTTGATTGGTGAATAACCAACTCAACGACATAGTTTTAGATAGTAAATAGTATGTGAATAGATATGAAATAATTATAATGAGTAACATGTAATCAGTATTGATGTTATGATAAGAGAGTCATTCATTTCAAAAGGAAAATATAGAACTTGGTTTCTAGGCTTATCATGATAACAATGAATATCGTGACTACAATTTTATAACCTGGATACAATTCATAACATTGTTACGATTCCTGATATTTAATCTGGTTACGATGCTTGAATACAATGCCTAATAAGAGAGAGATACATAAACTGGTTACCATTCATGACTACAATATACTACATAACCTATTTTCGATGCATAATTATTGTGTGGTAATATCCTGGTGATAATGAACATGGTTATGATGCATGTGGTTATGATGATTGTGGTTATGATACATGTTTTTTTACGATGCATGTGGTTACGATGCACGTGGTTATAAAGTAACTGGTTATGATGCATGTGGTTACAATATGTGTGGTTATAATGTATGTGGTTAAAATGTTTATGACTAAGATACATGTGGTTATGATTCAGTATATAATGTAGTTACAATTCCGGAATACGATGTCGTACATAATCTGGTTAGGTTTCATCTTTATGTTGTAGTACATAATCTGGTTATGATTACTGATTATGATGTAGTATATAATCTGGTTACAATTCCTGATTATGATGAAATACATAATATGGCTACGATTACTGATTACGATGTAGTACATAATGTGATTATGATTCTTGATTATGATGTAGTATATAATCTGCTTATTATTAATTATTATGATTCAATACATAATTTTGTTAGGATTTCATATTACGATGTAGAATAACATATAAAAAATGTGAGTGAACAACTGATATGATAATGATAAGAATGAAACAAGCATGAGAAACAATAAATATGGGATTACTATTTGTTAAACATCATACATGATAGACAATAATTAATTTTTGATTTATAAAATATAATGATCAAATAGAGAGTCGAATCATATTTGGACTCAACAATATATAATGTTCATTTTTTATATTATATTTTTAGTTTTAGTCATCTTGTGATATTGGTGTTTTTATCATTATGGTAGAAGAGTTGGCGAGTTCTTGAGATTGGATTTGCGGAGTTTTTCCATGATGGACTATGTTGGAAACTTTATATAATTGTAGTGATTTGTTTCATTGTTGGAAGGAGATGAGACTAATTTGAAAAAATGTTCTTAGTATTGTTTTAAATGTGAAATTAAGTCCCATGTGAATTTCACCAGGTTGAAGAAGATATCAGAGGAGGTGAATCAAACTATCTTATGTGAGAGGAAAATGAAGAAGGATTATAGGGGAGGAATGTTGGTTGTATTTTGGAGGTCAAGAGGTATGACTTCCAATTCCTAGAAGCATCTCTATGAGAATATCTACTATGTCAAAGGGAAGAATTGTAACCAGACAGAGGGGGCAGTTATGTAGGATCTCACCTGAGTTCTTTTTTCCCTTCTATAAAAGGTAGGGTTACTATCATATGAATTTTCCTCGACCACAGATAGTGTTTTGATCTTATGGTAGGATGGTACGTCTATAGTTGTTTTATAAGAACTCATGATAGATGGGTTGTGATAGTGATGATATTAAAAGAAAATGTGTAGGTAGGGGATCTTCAATACCACATGAGTCTACCGGCTAGAGTTATACCAGCCATAGTCCTAGAGTTTGTGTATGTTCTTCTTCTAGGAAAGAGCACATGTATCAGTATGATAGTGTAGCTCAGGGGAGTTATAATGCATCATAGGTTATAAGGGAAGGATAGTTAGATGCCATTTAGACAACACTTGTGGATAGTGGGGAAAGACTATCAACAATGATTCGTAATATTCACCCCTACAAAATTAGGTTCATCTAGTTCATGGGTCATAATAGTGCTAGATATAAATGATGTTAAAAATCTCCTTGATTTAATCTAAAAACTCCTTGTTAGAAGGGATCATTTATCGGTGCTTTTAAAAAAGATCCCACAAATGGTGTTTTGTATTAGTTCTTTTAAAAAATCACATATAATAGTTGGGGTTTATGGGATATTGTTTAGAAACTATAATAAAGAATCCCATGTATCAGTACATTTTTTGAAGCACAGATTAGGGCATAAATCAAAAAAAACATCAATAAAAAAATATATTTATATATTTATATATTTATTTTAATAAAATACAATATATATATTTTAAAATAAATATTATATAAGGTAAAAAGACAATTATAATTAATATATAATATATTTAGTGATTACGACATATAAAATAATAAAAAAGTATATTTAATTAATAATTTTATTGTTATTACTGAGTATTAGCAATTTAATATCAATTTGATGATAATAATAAAAAATAAATTAATAAAAGATCTATAATATGTTGAAAACACAACTCAAACATCAAATGGCTATAACATTTGATCCGGGATTCTTTTTCAGATCTAGCTCATATCAAATAGAATAAGCCTATGAGCACTATGACATTTGTGCCATATATAATCTTATGTCACATTGCTTGAGTCCAAAAAATTGTATAAGGACTATAAAACTTTTTTTTGTCTTGGACCCATTTTTTTTTACATTCGATGGTTTTTTAGCCTCATTTATAGTGGATATTTTTCCTTTTCCAGTGGGGAATGACATTATTCCCAAGGCTAACATTCATACTGATATTTTGGTTATCAAATATTATCAATTTTCCAATATAATTTTTTTAATAATTAAATATATGAATGTTTAATTATATTTTGTTATAAATAATCACTCATATAATTACATATAGGAAAATATTTATCTAAAATGTTTATTATAATTTATTTAATTAAATACACATTCTCATAATACATTTAAAACAATATCTAACATTTTTTTACATTTAAAAAAAATATTTCTAATGATTATATATATATAGATATATAAATGTGAATTAATAAAGAGAGATAAATATATATTTAATTCATGTATATGTAAATAAATATGATATATAATATAATTATATAAATTTGATTATATTTATAACACAATTACATATATTGTAAAATTTTAATTGAAAATAATTATATAAATAGACAAATATAAAATATAAAATTAAATATACATATAATTAAACATAAATATCATTAAACAAGGAAAAAATAACATCGTGTAGTGTAAAAGGTGTTCTATCTTTATAGTATAGGAGTCAGGTTGAAATCCATGTGAATGTGCATGAGGCCTAAAATTCACAAACCGCTAAAAAGGATTATTTGGGTGAAAGAAGCTAATAAATATGGGGGAGTAGTTATATGTGTTATCGAAGAACTAATAAAGAGTGCGGGCTCATGGACCCCTGAAAAATTACCTCATTTAATAGTTCTTAAAAAAGCTTGGTTAAACAGGGACTTTAATAGTGCTAAAAATATATCAGAATGGTCTATCATTGAATCACTTTTTTAGAAATATAGATTTGGGAATTTAACATCACATATTTAGAGATAATAACATATTTCATATTTTAACCATTCTCCCATTATCCACACTTTTTTAGCTCCAATGGCAGATGCCTCCAGGACTATAAATTGCCTATTTTATAGTATTCATTCATTTTAGTTTCTACGTCATTTGTTGTATTATTTGATGTTTTTGTATATTATTTCATTATTTATTGACAACATGTGAATAAACTGGGATTGGAGGTAGAATTTGTGAGTGGGGGTTGATAGTAGAAAAATAATTTTGAGTCTGTCATGAGACATCTACTTCTTAAAGGGGTGTTTATAACGCCCGACCCATCTAAACCAGGGCCAGTTCATTACTATGGACATTAAAACGATAAATATGAATGAAATACTGAATAAAGGTTCAGTTTTTTAGTCTTGATGTTTCTATATACAAAAATGTAACTCAAATTATATTGGGAAAGGTAAAAAATTACAATGAATAACAAAAACTAAAAACTGCACTCATAAAAACTCAATAAATAATCTCCTCTCCATAACTTGATGAAGGTAAAAAAATGAAAGGGGAGAGGTCTAATTCTAAATAAGGTTTACAAAAAGTATAAGCATGAATAATTAATAATTGGATCATAATCAACTTGTCATATTTAATAGGCATGGTGAATAAATGAAAAACGCATTCCATTAATTAACTGAGAATGAAACTGCATCCACAGATTTGGAACAAGTGAAAACATCATGGATAGTAAAAACTAAAAATGAAAAATAGATAAGGCTTATTAATTAGAAATTGTGTATCTGAAACATGATACAATAATACCAATAATATGATCATGTTCTGTGGGTAGAAACCCGTCTGATTTTTGGGAACAAATTTAAAGGGTTTATCAGCAACTAATTCATCTCATGATACCTATTCATTCATCGAGGGTATATAGAGGGACCCATCCTCCACTTAATGTAAAAATATTTTTTTATACATTTATTTCATAAAAGATAAATATGCCTTTTAAATATCTGTATAGAGTAAAGGATACAGATTCATCAATATTTCCACTGTTAAAAAAATATTCCAAATAAACATTGTTTGTAAAATGGTATAAAATTTAGAAAATAAACATGTCCATGATATGAAAATATGGATATATAATAGAATTATATTTTCAAAATAAATTTTATCTCAATTGGGTAGTGGCTACACCATATAAGTATTATTAGGTTCGCAATACAATGTAAGTCACAACGAAATGGAAGTCAAGACAAAGTCCCTTACCACTTGTAGTGAATCTAATCATATGATTAAAAAAGTTAGTAACCATCAATTTAATAATTATATACCATGATTATAAATAGAATAATTATATTATACATCAATAGTCAGTACACATACACCACATACATGAAATAAGAAGTGAATAATGGAAATCTCACAGAATTGAATGTGAGATGAAAAACCCCTTATAAACATTTTAGCATGGTAATGGGTGTTCTTGAGAAGACTTAATGAGATGTAAAGGGGTATTGCATAATTTATATATCATAAGGGATGTATGCGGGGGGGGGGGGTGAAAATAGACCCCATCATTAGGAATTTATAATGAAGGACACAACATAGGGGTAATTCTTGAATAAAATTTATATTGAGAATCCCTTTCAAGAACGTATATTTAGACTGAGGGAAAACCAATGAAATAATTTTTTGTGAAAGACATAAATCTGCAAAATAAATTTGGATATACAAAATAAAATAATAATAGGATAGTCACACATATTCCAGGAAAACAAAAAACCAATGATATTGTTGTTTAACTCAACAAATGGAAATTGAGTAATGATATCCCTTACAATGATTGCATCATTAGAGTGGGGATATAATAATGAAATATTTATGTGCGAAAAATAAAAATACTAAATATATATGTGGATATAAATTATAAAACAACTAGAGTTCCTTCACACATATTCTTGTAAAAATGTAACCAATTAATTATGAGTTCAACTCAAAAAATGAAAATTGTGTTAAGCAATCACTTATGCTAGGTTCAACCTCCATAAAATTTGGTACAACCTCAATTAATATGGTTTGAATTGGGTTATTAAATTATTACAAAACTTAAATAAATTTTATAATTCCATACATTGTTTTATTATACAATTTTCCAACTTTTTATTAATAGTATTTTGTTTTTCCTATTAATTTAGGTAAGTTCTTCTCATTGTTTCAAAGGCTGGGTTATTATGGATTTTTTTGAAAAAGAAACATTTATTCAGAATTAATAACTCATATATATTTATCTCAATTAAATCCATTACATTTTATTTGAATCTTCCAAGATTGTGGTAAAGTGAAACAAAAACGCATCATCCACAAAGGTGGTTAATTAACACACCAAAGATGACGATTTTGTTATTTAAGAATAAAAGAAAAAAATTATAGATTTTCTGATTCATATACAATTATCATATAAAAATTCAATTATATTTATGACACTATAGTTTTAATGAATCATTGGATAATAGTTAGAGATATGTTATAAGTGAGAATGAATTGGAAAGGGGAGACTAAGGAACCTTACCTCTTGAAAATATCACTTTTAAAACCTCTGGACAGATATTAGGAGTCGAATTTCTATTAGGAACAAAGAACAATAATGTCTCAAGGGACATATAGGATGGAATTTGGTAGAGGTTGGCCGAACAAGAAGGCTCATGGTGTTTAATATTTGTTAAATAATGAGTCTCCTTTTATAAGTGAGGTGGATGCGATCTTATGAATTGAACAAATTATTAAAATATAACAAATCTATTACAGAGTTTATAACATAAAAATGGCCTAAAATTTAAGGCGGATTACATGGTAGAATGAATCTTATCATTTTGGGCCTTTTAATTTTTCTTATTTTTAAATAATTAAATAAAATTGTTTTTTCATGAAAAAAATTTATCAATATAAAAACTATTCATAAATAAGACTTTAAACACATAAAAACAAAGATTCAAAACAGAAAACATTTAAAATATATCATATTAATGACATATTCATCTACGTAATCTGTGAATTATATTAAAAATATAAAATTATATTTATTTTATTATATTTAATATCAATTATTTGTTTTATTGATTAATTAAATTAATACTTCCTCATCTATGTGGAAGCTATTATGGTATTTATATGTTGTCTAAAAATTTAAAATAAAATTATATGAGATATATAATCTTAATAGGTTTCTAAAAAAAATTTGAATAAAACCCCTAGCAAACCTTTCATAAAAATCAAATACAAACTATCTTTATTGTGTTAACACTTTTTCTTACTCATGAAAAAAATATTCTAATGGTCTTAATGTAATTATTTTCTATCAAATTATTCTCTAAATAGAATAAAAAATAAATAGTGGTCAAATATTACTTATATAATAACTTTAATTCAAAATATACATCATTTTATAATTAAAATATTTTTTAAAAGACATTTTTTTTAATTTAATTATTCATGCACTAGTACTATATCAAAGTTTGATAAGAATTATTATTAATTATATTATATATAAAAATTAAAAATAAATTATTATCATAAAAATGAATGAATTAGGGTCAAAATAAAATTCATTATTCATTCTTTATTAATATTCTCTCTTATACATAAAAAACATATCTACTTAAATTTTCTATTTCACTTTTCATACCATGTGCATTCATTGCAGAGACATTTTGGTAATACCCATGTATTATAACACTATAACTCGAAATTAATAATAATAGACATAAATAATACATTATAAATAAAATATAATTCATGAAAATAATTCTTAGCACTCAATTATTATATATAAATTACAAATTTTGACATTGTCTGCGTTGCGCATGCTCTGCGTCAACATTAACAATGAATTTTATACTTATCATGAAAAATATACTTTCCATGTTCTAAATTAATTATTTACAATATTACACCTGTAATATAAATAATTAGTTATTACATACTTTAAATAAATCTTGATATCATAATGATTTCATGATGATGTCATGAAAAAATGCGGTATTTCATAAAAACTATATTTTTTACTATTCAACAAAAATTGAACTATTTCATAAAATTTCCAAAAATTTATCGAATAATTATTTCTATGTGTATATTAAAAAAACACCATTTTATGAAAATAATTTTTTAAATATTATAAATTTAATTTTTAAGTAAAATCATCACTTACTCAAAAAATATTCATTTTAATATTATAACTAATTATATGACACCTCGAAAAATTAACTAAGGTCTCATAAAATAATCTTATAATAATAGAAAAAAAATATTGATTCATGAATACATATTATGAAAATGATTTACCATTTCAATTCATTATAAAATTGTAAATCTTTATTTATTACTGATAAAATTATCAACACTTCAATATTAATTTTTAAAATATTTACTATAATTTATAAGGTGCCTAAATTATATTTATACCTTCATGGGAGATTTTAAATTTTATTATGGTACATTACCTTTCATAATGGTCAAGTTACTATTCATTAGGGTACATTACAATTCATAAGGGTCAAGTTACTATTCATAAGGGTACAATACTTTTAATAATGGTCAAGTTATTATTCATAAGGGTACATTACTATTCATAACAGTCATGTTAATATTTATATGGGCACATTACTATTCATGTCACTATTCATGAGGGCATATTAATATTCAACAAGAATTGTGTTTTTCTTATCAGACTCTATATATCATACTGAACGCAACCCTGTAAGTTAGTTTTTCTAAATTCAAACACATAGATAGAAAATTAATGATTGTTGGCTTGTTTATAACAATATCATATAACCTTGTTTTGTTTCAAAAAGACTCAGAGTTGTATGTATTATAATATATCTATTGAATTGAAATTATTCATACCATAAAATATTGGGGTGTTATATTCTTCCCACAATTAGAAATTTCCTCCAAAAAATATTTCATGTATAATACCGTCAAAAAAATGTGTGTGGTTCTTCTATTCAAGTCATCTATGTTTATTATTGGGTTATGTTCCCTAAACTATTTTTTTCAAAATCAAGTTCTCAAGTTTCTACTAAAATTCCTCTCATAAGAACTGTAACACTGCAACCCCTCTAGTCTAGATCCAGTGCATTACCTAGTAATTTGGAAGGATTAAGAGTAATGAAATAATTAAGGAATGATTGGTCTAGTATACTTAAAGAAACTAGATACAAAATTTTTTCTAAAATTACATTTGGAAATGTATCAAATTATAATACATTACAAAAAGTGAAAACTGCATTCACTGAAACTCAATAAATTGTCTCCTCTTCCTAACATTTTGAAGTTAACCAAATGAATGGGGTGAGCTAAAATTCTCATCAAGGGTTATAAATACCATAATCACGAATAATTAATAATTGAATCATGAAAAACATGGCAAAGTCAATTGGCTTGGTGAATAAATGAAAAAAACATGCCATTAATTAACTGAGAAGGAAAAAACATCCATAGATTTTGTCATATTGAAAACATCATGGATAGTAATAACATGAAATAAATAAGTACTATTATTATTAATTATATTTCATGTATCAGTCACATGATATAATAATACTGATTAAACGGTTTAGTTTTGTGGGTAGAAACCCGTCTGCTTTTTGGAAACAAACTCGAAGGCATTATCACCAACTAATTTGTCTGATGAGACCTGTCGATGCATATAGAGGCTATAGAAGGGCCCACCCTCCTCTTCATGTTGAAATAATTCATTATAAATTGATTTAATACAAGATAAATAGTCCTATTAAATATCTATATAGAGTGGTGGTTGCAGATTTATTAATATTTCCACAGTAAAAACTACATTCAAAATAATCCCCGTATGTAAAATGGTATAAGGTTTAGACAATAAACAAATCCATGATATTGGAATATGGATATTTAATATAAATATAATTTAAAATGAAAAGTTATATCAATTGGTATGTAAGTAAACCATATATGAATTATTAGGTGTACAATACAAAGTAAGTCACAACGAAATGGAAGTTGAGACAAAGTCACTTACCACTTGTAGTGAATCAAACCGAATGAAAAAAAGTTAATAACCATCAATTTAATAATTACATACCATGATTATAAATAACATCAGGATATTTTACATCAATATTCATTACACATAAACCACATGCATGAAATAAACGTCGAACAATGGAAATCTCACATAATTGAATGTGAGATGAAAACCTCCAAATAAACATTTTAGCATGGTATTGGATGTTCTGGAGTGGTATTAATGCGGGTTAAAGGGGTATAACATAATTTATATATCATAAGGTCTATATGGGGGTGGTGATAAAACATACCCCATCATTTTGAATAAAAAATAAACGAACACATCATAGGGTGATTCCAAGGATAAAAGTGAGAGAGAGAATCACTTACCAATAACGTATCATTAGATTGAGGAAAAATTAATGAAATAATTATGTGTGACAAAACTAAACCAAAAAAATAAATGTGGATATATATAATAAATCAATCATTGGTCATTCACACATATTCTAGGAAAATAGAAAACTAATGACATTGTTGATTAACTTGACGAATGAAAATTGACTTAAGATATTCCTTACAAAGATTGTATCATTAAAGATTGGATATATTAATGAAATATCTATATGTGAAAAATAAAAATCCACAAAATATAAGTTTATAAACATTATTAAATAATCATAGGTCATTCACACATATTCTGGGAAAAATGTAACCAATTAAATAGATGTTTAACTCAACAAACGAAAATTGAGTTAAGAAATCCATTAACTTTGGTTCAACATCCTTAATATTTTTTCAAAACTCACGAAACATGGTTTTGATAGTGTTATTAAATTATTTCAGAAGTAAAATAATGTTTATAATACCATACATAATTTTCTTATACCATTTTCCAACCATTTATTAATAATGTTCTGTTTTTTCAATTGTTTCGGGTAAGTTCTTCTCATTGATTCAAAGGCCTGTTCCTTATAAAATTCCTTGTAAAAAGAAACAATAATCCATAATTTATAATATATATATATATATATTTACATCATTTAAAAAAAATACATGTGATTTTAAACTTCCCATGATCTGGGTAAAGTTAATAAAAAAACGCATCATCCAGAATGTCATTTAATTAACAGACTACAGACAACGATTTTATTATTTAAGATTAGAAGAAAAAAATAATAGAATTTATTATTCATATACCATAAAAACAATAATATTATATTATATGTATGACATGGAAGTTTTAATGAATAATTTGATAATAGGTATGGGTATGTTATATGTGAGAAATAATTTGAAATAGAAGAAGAAGGAATCTTACCTCTTGAAAATATCTCTTTTAAAACCTCCTTAATGATCATAGGAGTGGTATTTTTTTAGAACAGAAGAACAAAATTGTGTTAAGGGATATGTAATATCCAACTATTTAGATTTGGGCCGAACAATAAAGCTCAAGGTGATTAATATTTCTGATAGAAAGAATCTCCTTTTATAAGTGAGGTGTAGGCAAACTTATGAATTAAAAATATTAAAAAAATATAATAAATCTATTATAGAGTTTATGACTTCTAAAATGTCCTAAATCAAAAGTGGGGTTACATTTTCGAATTAATCTTATCATTTTGGGCCTTTTTCAATAATTTTGGTTTTTTAAAAATAATTAATAAATAATTTTATCCATTAAAAATTTTTTTGTCAATATAAAAACTTTTCATAAATTAGACATTAAACACATCAAAAAGAAGTTTAAAAATCTAATCAAATATTATATTATATCATATAAATTTCATATTAATCAATGAAATCGTTTAATTATCTTGAAAATATAATTTTTTTTAATTTTGTTATATTTAATATCATTTATTTTATTTATTCATTAATTAAATTAATACTTCATCATCTTGGTGGAAGCCATTATGGAATTTTATTGTTTTATAATAAATAATAATAAATTATATGAGAATTATAATCCTATTAGGCCTCAAAATAATAATTATGTTCGAATAAAACGCTTGTAAAACCTTATATAAAAAAATTATACAAACTATCCTTTATTTTGTGAACACTTTGTCATACTACTAATTAAAAACTTATAAAGGAATTAATGTAATTCATGTGGGTATAGAGTGTCTCAAAATAGAATCATAAATCATTATGGTTTTAATATTACATATATAACAAATTTTATCCAATATATGGTTCATTTAATAATTCTAATAATTTTATTTAAAAAAATTATTTAACATTTTTTATTCTTCCACAAGCCCCACATCAACGTTTCGTAAGTATTAATGTTAATTATATTATACATAAAAATTATAAATATATTAATATCATAATAATAAATTAATTAGGTTCAAAATAAAAATTTTAATATGTTTATTATGTATATTCAATCTTATACATAACCAGATATCTTTTAAAATTTGTTATTTTTCTTTTCTTGAACTGCGCATGCATTGCTTAGAAATTTGGATAATACTAATTTAAAATAACATCATAATTCGGAATTAATAATTTTAGACATAAATAATAAATTATTATTAATAAATAATTCGTGAAAATAATTTTTAACACTTAATTATTATGTATAAATTACTAATTTTTTCAATGTCAGCTCTGCATCGGCATTGCATCATCATTAACAAGGAATATTATACTTATAAGGAAAAATATAATTTTCATATCCTAAATTAACTCTATAAAATATTCCACATGTAAAATAATTATTTATTTATTATCTACCTTAAACAAATTTTGATATCATAATAATTTCATGATGATGTCCCTGAAAAATACAGTGTGTCATAAAATAATGTTTTTTTACTCTTAAAAAATTAAAATATTTAATATAAGTCACAAAAATTAGTCAAATCATTTATTATATGTGTATAATGCAAAAAAACTCCATTTTAATAAACTAACTTTATAAATATGATAAATTAAATTTATAATTAAAATCATCATTTAATCGAAAAATATAAATTTTTATATTATAACTAATTTTTTGACATATTGAAAAATTAACTAATGTCTCATAAAATTATCTTATAATCATTGAAAAACATAATATTTTTTCATAAATAATTTTTAAAAAAATGAATAATCTTTTAAAATAATTATAAAAGTATAATTCATTATTTATTTCTCGTAAAAATACCAACATTTAATTATTAATTTTTAAAAAATTCACTCTCATTTATAAGGTTCATAAATAACATTTATACCTTAATGGGTGATGTTAAAATTCATTAGGGTATATTTCCATTCTTAAGGTTCATGTAACTATTCATAAGGGTACATTACTATTCATAAGGGTAAGATTACTATTCCTAAGGGTATATTACTTTTCATAAGGGTCATGTTATTATTCATAAGGGTACATTAAATTCAAAAGGGTCATGTTACTATTCATAATGATATATTATTATTTATGTTACTATTCATAAGGACACATTACTACTCACCAAAAATTATGTTTTTCTTATCGAACAATAAATATCGTACTACACGCAACCGTGTATGTCTGTTTTTCAAAATTCAAAACACATAGGTAGACAAATAATGATTACTGGACTGTTTATAACTATCTCATATAACCGTGTTTTGTTTCACAAAGATTCATTGTTTTATATATTATAAGATATATATTGAATTAAAATTATTCATAGAATAAAATATTTTTGTGTTATAGTGTTCCACCAATTTTTGGGAATATATTTTCCTTTAGTATTTGTATATCCTAGAAAAGTTAATATTTTACCAGATTATTGGTATAGACTTGTTAGTATAGTACTTATCCCATAAAATATGAAACTGGAGGTGACTGAATTTTATGTATTTTAGGTTGAAAACTATAATCACCATGGTATGTGGGATATGAGAAGTCCGAGTAGGGCCAATTACTATGAAACTATGAGTTCTCAAAGCCTATGTTTATAGTGTGTGTATGAGTAATGGTGATGTGAAACAAGATATATTTCTCACAATAGTGTAAATTTTACCACATGTTTTTCTAGAATACTACTAAGGGATACTACATAAGGGAGATGTGTAACATACTATTGAGCTCATTTCTTGGGATAAGGCAATTTATAGTCCACTATACAGAATAGAAATTACATATATTTAAGATATCATGAATTAGTTGGAGGACTTGGTTGATAAGATATTAATTAATCTGAGCACACCCCCTTGGGGTTCTCTAGTGTTGATTGAAAATAAGGATGATATGAGACTATAGTTTTGTGTTGATTATTAGAAGTTTAATCTGATGAATGTTAGGAACTGATATCCTCTTCTATGTATCGAAGATATATTTGAAAATTTGAGAGGATCTTGGGTTTCCTCCAGGAGCAAATTCAGATCATTGTAACATCAGTTGAGATTTTGACTTTTTGATATTCCAAGGACTACATTCAGAATCTCATATGGATTATATGAGTTTTTCATAATGAATTTTTGGTTAAAGAGCATTCCAAAAGTTTATATGGATAAAAAGAACAAAATATACCATCTGTACCTATATTTGTTTTGGTAGATTTTTTGGATGAATTCTAATATACTCCAAGACTCATGATGATCATCCACAACATCTTGACATTGTTCTAAGTATAGTAAGAAAATTATTACTCTACAATAAGCTATATATGTGTCAGTTATTGATTTATCAAGAATAATTCATGTGTCATAACATCTTGTAGTAAGGTGTGTTAGTAGAATTGAAGAAGGATGAAGTAGTTATATCTCAGTATTTGTAGACGCCGGAAAAGTCCGTTACTCCTCAAACGAAGTTTCGGATGCAGAAAGCGAGGTCATATTTGGAGTCAGAAGCACGTTTCGGAAGGCCCGGAGGCCTTGCGCGGAATTTTGGAGGCCCGCGCGCAAGGTTGAAGTGAGGCGCGCAATCCTCCCGGGATGCGCGCAATGCGCCGGGCCGGCGCGCAATATTACGCGCACGCGGCCGGCGCGACTCCCTTGCGCGCCAGGGCCCCGATTCCGCGCCCGCGTAGGTAATTTCGCGCTCGCGCCATGAATTGCACGCCGGCGGAGAGATTCCACGCCCGGGTTGCCTATAAATACAAGGCAACCCCCAACGTTTTGGGGGTTGTCAGAATTCGAAGGGTCTCGTGCGTGCAATCCTACCCCCTCCGCGCGCAATGCCGCTCTTCAGGTAACCTTTTTAATTTCGCACAAGTAAGCCACGGGGTTCTCCTTCGCGCGCAACCCCTCTGGCTTCTTTCCTTTGACCAACTCCTCACCCGAAGGCCTTCGCGCGCAAAAGAAGCCTCTTGCGCGCAATCGCCCCCCGGGTGCGCGCAATCCAGCCCGATTGCACGCACCCCCTTCCTAAGTGACCATTCGTTAAAGAATGGGCCGTTGCCCTCGCGCGCTATCCGAAGCCCATTGTGCGCAATCCCCATCTTCCGTGCGCAAAGCGCTGGCCCAATTGTGCGCCAATCCGCCCAATTGCGCGCCGACCCGCGGTATTGCGCGCCAAGCTCCTTTTTTGCGCACAAACCGCCAGGGTCGCCCCCTTTGACCCCCTGAGGGTACCCGCCCGCATGGCGCCCAATGGTCTTCATCCCGGGTGCCCGCACCATGCGTTGTCTTCCCGTGCGGCCCTCCGGGCTCGCGCGAAGTGACACGGACCCATCGACGGCAACCACTACGTCCAAGCTGCACGACGTTAAACTGCCAAGCATCCATCGTCCAAGCTGCACGACGTTAAACTGCCTAGCATATCGTCCGCGCAGCAAGACGTTAAACTGCCAAGCATCCATCGTCCTCAACACACGACGTTAAACTGTACTTAATCCGTCAAGACGTTAAACCGTCCGCTTCGTCCTCAACACACGACGTTAAACTGTACTTCGTCTGGCAAGACGTTAAACCGTCCGCTTCGTTCTCAACACACGACGTTAAACTGTACTTAGTCCGGCAAGACGTTAAACCGTCCGCATCAACCGATCTCGTGCCTCGCACGCAGGGTCCCCCTGGTTTGGATGTGGCCCCCACCCGCTCGTCTCTGCAGGGATGTCGGGATTGCCCCTCTTTAGGGACGACTTATTGGAGTGGCATTCTCCCATGGGGGCAGGGTTTTACAAACCCCTAGTTTCTTGTGGGGGACTGCACATGTGTATCTCCATTGTGCTTCCCCACTTCCGAAGCCAGTAGAGGGCGTGACAGGGATCGAGGTCTCTTACCCTCGGCCCAAGTCCCTCTTCAACTGAGCTTTGCCGCACTCAGGTTGCCTCAGTGCGTAAGTCCTGACAGAATGAACTACGTGGACTTTGATCCCTGTCTCTTAAATAGTGTACGTAGGAAGCCTCTCTGAGGTTCAAGCCCACCACCTAGTCGTCCCGGTCATATTCGCGTCGGTTCGTCCATCAGTGGACCCCTCCCGGGTTCACATTCGCGTTGATTAACCTATGAATCCGCCCTTGTGGGAGACTGCACGTGTGTATCTCCATTATGCTTCCCCGCTGCCGAAGCCAGTAGAGGGCGTGACAGGGATCGAGGTCTCTCACCCTCAGCCCAAGTCCCTCTTCAACTGAGCTTTGCCGCACTAAGGTTGCCTCAGTGCGTAAGTCCTGATAGAATGAACTACGTGGACTTTGATCCATGTCTCCTAAACAGGGTACGTAGGAAGCCTCCCTGAGGTTCAAGCCCACCACCTGGTCGTCCCGGTCGTATTCGCGTCGGTTCGTCCAACAGTGGACCCCTCCCGGGTACACATTCGCTTCGATTCACCTATGAATCCGCCCTTGTGGGAGACTGCACATGTGTATCTCCATTGTGCTTCCCCACTGCCGAAGCCAGTAGAGGGCGTGAAAGGGATCGAGGCGTCTCTCACCTTCGGCCCAAGTCCCTCTCCAACTGAGCTTTTCCATATACAAGCCTCCTCAGAGTGTAAGCCCCAAACACCAGCGTCCATCATGACGTGAAACTGTGATCCACCCAGCCGTTCCATCCCCCTCTGTGCAAGGTGGTTCGGTTCAATCCTCCGCCCGGCAGCCTCGACCTCCTCGTGAGTCGGCTTTCCATCGTCCAACATGACGTTAAACTGTATATCCGAACTACGTTGACATTGATCCGCGCTAACGCGCGGTACGTAGGAAGCCTCTACGGGGTCCAAGCTCTTCACTCCATCATCCATCCTGATCCTTACCCGGGCCGCCACATCCCGGTGGGGTCATGCCATTTCATTCCACTCCACTTCACTCGGGAAGCCTCCCATGTGCTGGCCCCAGCGTCGGAGGATCCCCGCAAGGGGTTCTGTCATCTGATCCACTCCCCGTGTTGGTCAGTCCGATGCCGTCCCTGCTGGACGTTAAACTCGCGGCATACCCCGTGCTAAACAAGGGAAGGTGAGGAAAACCTCAGGTAACGCAGTTCCCCGCACCCAGCGCGGGATGCCTCAGGCCATCACGCCTTCGAGAAGCCGTATTAGGGACGGAAGGCAGACATGCAGAGCCGCAGTGTTAAGACAAGCCCCCAACACCCGGAGCTACCCGGTCTCCTCACCGCAGGTTGCTGCCCCGACCAGACTCCTTGGAGCGTCTAGGCAGAAGCAGCGTAATTAACCGGTGTCCATGAAGATATGGCACCGGGAACGAGATTCACGAACATTCTTAACTCTATGAGGGAGACCCGGATTAGGCGACGAGTTCCGAGGAGACGTCCACAGAATGAAGAGCCGACATCCCATCATCCCGGTTTCGATCAAGGAGCAGACGTCCCAGAATAAGGGACGGATGCCGCCCGCCTTTGGAAAGCGGGACTGCGGGGCCACAAGCCGCACTCCCATCGCCTCGGGTCGACGGGCGCATGCGCGAACGCGTCCTGGCGGAACAGCGTCGGAACAGAAACCCGACGCACATCCGCACCGAAACAGAAAATGGTGAACCCGACGTGAATCTCTTCTCCTCAATACGAAGACCGATAGCTTTCAGAGGTGTTGGAAGACTAGCATGTTAATCGACCGAGCATTCAGCACCAGGGCACGGAACCCGCCAGGGGCTGGGGAAGGGAAATCGGGCACTCCGTCTCACGACGTCGATGGCCTGGGTTCCCCCCACGGAAGGCGTCGTGGCACTAATGATCGGTTGTCGATTTCTTTTCCTGTCAGTATTAATGGGTTCTTCTCCTTGTCTTTAGGAATCAGGTCGCCCGATCCAGTGCCCGATCACCGCCCGCCCACTGGCGCATTGGTAGGGGAAACACCGACACGGCTACTCCGCGCGGTCCCGCCCTTTCCACGGCCATCCCAGCAGCCGCAACTACGGGTCAACTACGCCCTCTCTCCCCCTCGGAGGTCATCCAGAGAAGGGTGATCAACAACTTGGTGCGGAGATATGAGGAAGAGGGAGTCATCCCCACCAGGGACATGGCTCTCCTAGACCTCGAGGAAGTTGCACCTCGCCACCGACGCCGCCCCCGAGGGCCGCGCAGGGAGGCACAGCTGCCTACCTCGACGTCCAACCGCTTCGGGATTTTATCTCCGGAACGCTCCGACAGCTCCTTCCCCTATGCAGATGAGGTGGAAGATGTCTGGGACCACCCTATCCGAGATTCGCTCCAGGGATCCGCGGTAAGGGCTCCTGCCAGGCCACGTCGGCACCGCCGCCCGGCTTCTCAAGTCAAAGAACGGGCTCTCCACCTGCCTGCGCCGCTGATCCCGACTCGTCTTTCCCGACGCCAACGTCGGGCGCGAGCGGAAGAGGATGCCCATCTTGGGGCCCTAGCAACAGTGGTCGCGTTGGCCCAAGCCATTGTTGGCTCCAGTAACCAGGCCCCTATGCATCCTGAGCAGGGGCACTTCTATGCCCGACCTGGATCGAGGCCCCGACCGCCCCAAAGGCAGGTTGGGTTGACTCTCCCGGTTGCTGGTACAGGCAATAGCCACCGCGTACCACCTCGCGGTAGCTCTATTCACCAGCAGGGTCTACTCCGTGTTGCCGATCCAAGAGGCATGGGTGATCCCACCTTCCGATCCCGGCCCGGGGGCCTGCCCGGAATCATCTCTCCCAGCGTCCCCTTTGATATCGGTCCTGGTGATCCTCGCACCTTGGTTTCCAGTCCTCTTGGCCCCAGCACCGGTGTGGCCAGAGGACGCCAGGACAGAGATCAGCCACGCCCCGAAGAACCACCCAGGGGCAGGAAGGTGAGGCATCGACGTCGAGGGAGGAATGTTAGGGAATTCCGGACAGAGATCTGACCGGTTCGTTTCTCTGATACAGAGGCGGAGTATGATTCGGCGACGGAGCCCTCCCCCCGATCCCGCCAGTTAGGGGCAGGGGTAGGAATGCGGCACGTCAGCCTCGTACTCCCCGAGAGCGAGATTGATATGATCCCCGCTTCTCTCCGAACGTATATCCGGAGTAGCGAAGGCCTGGTAGACCCCCAAGGATCAAGCTTGCGGTTGGTACTGGCCCCTCCGGAAACGCCTTCTTCCTCGATCGGAGAAGCCGGAGACCTTTTCTGGGGACCGACGGTCGAACCACGATCTAGTTCACCCTCGGCGAGCACCGACGCTACGGCAGGATGTTCGCTCGCCGGCCCATCCTATCATGATGTGGTAGGTGGGGCACCGCCACCCTCAGAGGGTGGCCCGAGATATAGAGGCCAATCGGCCTGCTCTCCGTATTCACCGCCGGCCAGCCCGTCGGCCCAGCGGCCCGCCTCGGCACCACTGCCGGTTCCCCGTCCATTCCCAGGCGCTGAAGGGGACCAAGAAGACCTGGGTCCCGAGTTTGAGTCGTGGAGCTTCTGGACCGTCCTTGCAGAGGGGCACTTCCCAGAGAGGTTTTGGCCAGTCGCAGGACCGGACTTTGATGCACCAGAATCGCTCACCCCGGATGAGTTCGAATGCTTCCGCCGAACTCTCAGGGAGACTCACTCCCGTATTCACCTCCTAAAAATGTCATATCCCGGGAGTCAGGCGCACCTGGAGGATATTGGTGAGCAGTGCCGTCAGATTGACCTGTCCAGGCTCCCCGCGGTTCGGCACCCCGGGTCATTTGGGCACCACAAGGCCCTCCAACAACCATGCGTTGAGTGTTTTCAAGTACTCCGCCAGGTTATCGAGAAAGACACCCCCCACATGTATATCCGTGGATGGGGGAAGTATGCTGACCTACACTTCAGTGCGATTCGCCGACAGCCCGATTCGCTGGGTGGCCCTGAGGGTACATCCCCAGGGATGGAAACAGTCAATATGGCTGACCTGTCGGGGGAGGGAAACAACTTGGAACTTATCGACGGGGGCTCTCCCCCCGAAGACAAGCCGTCGATGGATCCATCGGTGAGAGTTACTCATCACCAGAGGAAACTCTTGGGTCTCCCCACACCCACTAAAGCACTGACGTTTAGCCGAAACGTCAGCAAAGGTAAAGAGCACGGCGGGGCTATAAAGCCCGCCGACCAATCTGCCTCCATGCAGAGGGCAGAGGAGGATCCCGAGAAGGCCACGCTACGTCAACAGCTCACCGAGAAGAAGAAGCTAGTTGACCAGCTCCTCGCCGAGTGCGCTGCAGAGCGGCGGCCTGACTATGGTGATCCTAGGCCAGGACAGCAGGGACAGGAACAACCACCCCTTGATGAGGCTCTCCCGGGAAACCGTGATTATGCCATGTTTGCCGACAGGGGAGAGGCCATTGCCTATGGCAAGAGGGCGCGGTATGTTTCACCACACCCTCCCGAGCGGCGTGACTACCTGAGAGACCGCACTCGGATTCCTCCCGCTGCCCCAAGGGCCGCTTCGCCCGCCATCCCACGAGCTGCAGAGTTCGACGACCCAGTCGACGACCCGATTGAAGGGCAATGAAATGCGCTCGTGGTTAGAGATCCTCGCCAGGACAGGAACCCATGTCCGGACGATCCGATGGCGGCACTCATCGCCCGCTTGGAAGCCTTGGAGACTCGGCAAGTGGCAATCCCACCGGACGACAAGCCATACCCAGCATGGGTGGATGACATGCCGGCACCTCCGGGATTCGGGAACCCCACTTTCGCCCCCTTCAACGGGACTGGAGATCTGCCACATCATTTGGCCCATTTCAACTCGAGGTGCGGGCCTATGCTGGGAACTCCGGCGCAGCAGGAGGCCGCTAAGCTTCGCTGCTTTGTCCAGACACTGGAAGGGCCAGCATTTGTCTGGTACAGGCAGCTCCCCGTCGGGTCGATAACTAGCTGGGAGGACCTTCGTAGACAGTTCCTCTACCGGTTCAGTTCCACAACCCGGAAGACGAGTATCGCAGACCTCTTCAAGTGCAAGCAAAGGCCTGATGAGCGAGTCACGGATTTCGTCGCCCGATGGAAGGGTCTCACGTATTCCCTTGACATGCCATTGACTCAGGAGCAGTTGCTGACAATGTGCGTCAGGAACGTCCAGACCGAGCTGGTCCCTTCCTTGATCACTCAGAATTACCCCGGAGGGTTCAAGGACTTCTCAGACAAAGCTCAACGTCTTGAGGAGGCCCTGCAACAGGCCAGTCAGGCACACCCGCTGCCTCCTATGATCCTTGCAAGGAGAGTCAGCAGGGCTGAGCCCGCTGCTATTGCCCAGATAGAGGCCACCAGGTAGTTGGAGCTGCTGCCGGTGAGGCCAGCTCTACAGCCTCACAGGAATCCGCCTCCACGGGCTCAGTTCCCGGCCCAGCAGCGGCAGCCCCAGAACTGGCCGGCCCCTCCGCGTAATGTACTGCCACAACCCAGGCGAGATAATCAGGGTCCACCTCCTCGGCAGGCCCCTCCATCCCCTCGTCAAGACCACGCTCCCAGGGGCCCGCGATACCTAAATTACTCGTTTCACGAGGATCAGGTCCCCGGTTATTTCCGGAGCGCCCTGGAGAATAGGATTGTGCGACTGCCTGAGTGATGGAGGCCAGAGGAGGCACATCTCACAGATAACCCCCGCTACTGCCCTTACCATCGGGCCCTGGGGCACACCATCCGGTGGTGCTACGTGTTTAAGGACTGGCTCCAAGACCAGATTAACAACAATGTAATCAGGTTGGGCCCAGCTCCAGCACAAGTTGCGGGCGTGTTCGTGGGATCAGATGACGATAGTGGAAACGAGGACGAATGGCAGCTGGTCTCCGACCGCGGATCCCAGAAGTATAATAACTGGATGGCCCGCAAGACGATCATTCGTGCCCATGGAATCATCTGTGCGCGCTTGAATCAGCCTATGCCCCCAGAATCTGCGAGTGCTTCTTTGGCATCGTCGTCCCAGCCTGCCTCTTCCGAGAAGAGCAAACGGCGGCGGCGCAAGAAGGAAGAGCGCGCCCCACCAGTTCTGCCGCTATCCCGCACTCTCGGCGATTTCATGCCCCCGGAGATGGGGATCCCTCCCCGGATCCGCCCGGTGATGAATGATTCGTCCGATGACAGTGTTGGGTACGCTTCGGTTAATGTCGTCGAGCTGGTAAATCCATTTTCGGTTCCCGACGTTGAAGAACACCAGGTGGACCTCCCTAGTGTCCCCAGTCGTCGCCACCGTCCGAGGAACCGTAACAACAGGAGTCGCTGGGGCACAATAGTTGGTACCTCCATCCAGGCCGTGCACGCCACTGAGACTAGGCAGTAGGCTCAAGTCCGAGCTCAGTGCGCACAGCCCCCCCATCCGGGGATGACAAATTCGCCTCCGCCACTGTTTGTGGTGTGGGACCAGGCAGAACCGCCTCAGCCGCGTCGCAACCAGCTCCGTCCTGCCACGAGTCCATCCCGGCCTCCTGGCCCCAGTACGGTGACCACTTCCCGGGCTTCAACCAGTGAACATCGAGATGCGCCAAGCACCAGTCGGCCGCCGGTCCAACCGGCAAGGCCCGTCATGCCTCCAACCGTAGAGCAACCTCCTGCAACCAGGGGCTCGCGCTTGGCAAGAATGTATGATGTCCTGAAGCACTTGGCCGACATCCCAGCAAGGCTCTCCATCCTTGAGGCTCTGCGCCAGTCACCTGAGATGCGCGAGGCACTCACTGAAGCCCTGAAGAGCCCCATCCAGTTTGAGACGGAGGTTGCGGCTGCAGAGGCCTTTCACGCCGAAACGATTGAGGACGCCGAATGTCAGGCAGTTATCTCGTTCTCTGGTAAGAATGAAGACCCTCCTATACAGGGGCACATTCGTCCGCTGTATGTTACTGGCCAGTTAAATGGCCTTGATGTCCGGCGCTGTCTTGTCGACACGGGGTCCAGGATTATTCTGATTCCAACTCGGACGCTCCGGAGATTGGGGTTGTCTGAGGATGACTTGATTCCCTCCGACCTCAGGATCCAGGGGTACGACCGCACCGAGCAAACTCCGGTCGGCAAGATACGTTTGAAGACCTAGTTCGGTGACTTGGTTGCCAACACCGAATTCATGGGGGTCTCTCAGGACACTGTGTATAACGCATTGATGGGCAGGCCATGGCTCCACCTTCATGTGGCGGTTCCCTCATCATACCACCAATGCCTTAAATACTCCCTTAATGGTCGAGTAGGCATGCTTCAGGGAGATGCCTATCCTTTTTCCTCATGTGAAGCCCGCTATCTGGACGCGGACTATTACAAGAGCAAGGATAAGCAGATCCTGGCAGGTGGGGTTGTGTCTGTCGCTGTCGGAAGTGATCCCTGGGCAAGTTTGGAGGACGCTTACGTCCTCCCGATCCATCGGTTGGACGTAGCCATGGTCTCGACGACCTGTGAGTCTCCTAATGAGGTGACCGCGACCACCCATGCCAGCACCAGCAGCCCAGCAGGATCTAGTAGCCCCAATGCAGTTTCCAACGCAGTCTCTCCCGTGGACGATCCCTCCCCGAGTGGAGAGGACGTGGAAGATGCACCCCCAGCCTTTGAGGAGGGCGTCCCCGCCACGGTCGATGAGTTAGTACAGGTGAACCTGGGAACCGAGGCAGATCCAAGACCCACATTGGTCAGTGCCTCCATGCCCTCTGAGGAGCGGCAGCAGTACGTGGACTTCCTCAGACAGCACCGTGATGTGTTCGCTTGGGGCTATGACGAGATGTCGGGGCTAGATCCTCAGGTAGCCATCCACCGCCTTGGTCTCCCGGCGAACCATCGTGGGTTCAAGCAGCCTCCCAGGAAGATGAACCCATTCCACGGTGCCATGGTTGAGGCCGAAGTTGACAAGCTTATCAAATCAAACTTCGTGAGGGAATTCCAGTACCCCAGATGGCGAGCCAACATTGTGCCGGTCTGGAAGAAGAACGGGCAAATCAGAGTCTGTATCGACTTCCGTGATCTCAACCGCCACTGTCTGAAGGATGATTTTCCCCTTCCGGTGACAGAGCTGTTGATTGACGCCACGGCAGGGTTCCAGGCCCTCTCCTTCATGTATGGATACTCCGGATACAACCAAATCTGGATGGCCCCTGAGGATGAGGAGTTCACTGCCTTCAGGGCCCCCCAAGGTATCTTTTGTTACCAGGTCATGCCCTTCGGCCTGAAGAATGCATGTTCCACCTATCAACGGGCGATGCATCGCATATTCAAGCCAATCCTCGACACACTGGTGGAATGCTACATCGACGACTTGGTGGTCAAATCGCGCCAGCATCAGGACCATCTCAAAGATCTTGAGAAAGTGTTCGGTTTCCTCCGGTCTCGCTGCCTGAAGATGAACCCGTTGAAGTGTGCCTTCGGGGTCACCTCCGGGAAGTTTCTTGGCTTTGTGGTAAGGTACCGGGGTATTGAGATCGACCCAGAGAAGATCAGGGCGATTAGCCAGATGCCTCCCCCAGGTAACATCCGGGAACTGCAAGGGTTCCAAGGCCACTTAGCCTATATACGCCGATTCATCGCGAATCTGGCCGGAAAGTGTAAGCCCTTTTCTCGGCTCTTGAAGAAAAGTGCCACCTATGAATGGGATAAGGAGTGTCAGACTGCTTTCGAGGAAATCAAGCAGTACCTGCTTCAACCTCCGGTTCTGATGCCGCCTGTATCCGGGAAGCCACTGGTCCTTTATGTGACTGCCCTGGAACGGTCCCTTGGTGCCCTTCTCGCCCAGAAGAACAATGAGGGAACAGAGAATAGCCTCTATTACCTCAATCGCATGCTCCTTGATGCAGAAGTTAGGTATTCCCCCATCGAGAAGAGCTTCCTGACACTCATATTTGCCGTACATAAATTACGACACTACTTGCAGCACCACGAGGTACAGTTGGTTTCTCGGGTAGACCCGTTGAAGTATATCCTGAGTCGGCCTATGTTGACTGGCCATCTAGGGTGGTGGGCTGTGATTCTCCATCAGTTCTACATCAGGTATGTGTCTCAGAAGGCCATCAAAGGGAAAGCATTGGCAGACTTTCTGACTGCTCACCCGACCTCCGCGGATCAACCGCTGGATCTAGGTTTTCCTGATGAGGCCGTTTTCTCGGTCGGTCGTGCTGATCCATGCTGGCAGATGCACTTTGACGGTGCCTCCCGTAGCCCCATCGGTAGAAGACTTGATAATCCTAAGTTCAACAGAGTGGGCTTGGGTATCATCTTCATTACCCCGGAGCAAGCCGTGCTGCCATACTCTTTCCTGTTGTCAGAGGGTTGTACCAACAATGAGGCGGAATACCATGCCCTCATCACTGGCCTCGAGTTAGCTCTCGAGATCGACGTGCCCCATCTGTGTGTGAAAGGGGACTCCGAGCTGTTCGTTAGGCAGATCAATGGCGACTATGTTGTCAGGAAGCCGGAACTTGTGCCATTGCTAGAGTGCACCCTCCTTTTAATGGCCCAGTTCCCTTCTCGGCTAGAAATTGTCCATATTCCCCGGTCGCAGAACGGTCGAGCAGATGCTTTGGCCAGCCTTGCTGCGTCACTCGCAGAGCCTGAACAGGACAACCTGATCGTCTGCATGACGAACCGCAGGCTCATCGCTCCCGTTATCCCGGAGGGAGATCGCGGCCCGTCAGTAAGTAATCTCACCACGGTTGCCCCTGTGCCCGGAGCCCCGAGTACCACAGATATGGCAGTCGAAACAGCTCCTGATTGGAGGACGCCCCTGGTTGAGTACCTCCAACATGGCATTCTCCCGTCGGATCGGGACGAGCGCGAGCGAGTTCGACACCGCGCATCGCAGTTTGTCCTCCAGAGCAGTCCTAGCCTGGAGCAGATCCTCTATAGACGCGGATTTGATGGTGTTCTCCTCCGTTGCCTTCAGGGGGTTGAGATCCCACGAGTCATGCAAGAGGTTCATGCTGGTTCATGCGGTGCCCATCAGACTGGACCGAAGCTGTCCCACCAGATTCGGAGGTTGGGATACTTCTGGCCCTCCATGATCCATGACTGCATCGAGTATGCCAAGAAGTGCCATGCGTGCCAGGTTCATGCGATCATTGTGCATCGGCCGCCGGAGCCTCTCCATACCACCAGATATTCTTGGCCCTTTGTAGTCTGGGGGCTGGACGTTGTGGGACCTTACCTACCAGTGACGGCTCGCTAGTGCCGGTTCATTCTGACCGCCACAGACTTCTTCTCCAAATGGGCAGAGGTGATTCCGCTCAGAGAGGTCAAATCCTGTTCGATCGCTGACTTCGTGACCTCCAACATCATTTATCGATTTGGAGTGCCTCACGCTATCCTCACTGATAACGGAGCCAATTTCTGAGCAGCCGAGTTGAAGAAGTTGTACGCCAAGTACAACATTCGCTCGAACCATACATCTCACTATCATGCGCAGGCGAATGGACAGATTGAGGCGTTTAACCAGACCCTCTCTAACATTCTGCAAAAGATGGTTGGTCAGAACAAGAAGAGTTGGCCGGACAAGCTCCCCAACGCCCTCTGGGCTTATCGGACGACGACTCGAAATTCCACACAGATGACCCCTTATTCCCTGGTCTATGGAGCTGAGGCCGTCCTGCCCATCGAGATCTAGTTACCGTCCTTGCGCACTGCGGTCTACGACCAGCAAGCACCAGACAGAGCTGCTGAAGCCCGTCTGGTCGAGTTGGAAGCACATGATGAGAATAGGCTTCACGCTTTGCACAAATTGGAGAGGCATCAAAGTAGAATGGCTCGAGCTTTCAATAATAAGGTTCGCCTCCGCTCCTTCCTGCAGGGTGACCTAGTATTGGCCCTAAGAGCACCAATGATCCCCGGCAGGAAGCCCCCCAAGTTAGAGCCCAAGTGGGAGGGACCTTTTGTCGTCCACAAGGTCTATCCCAATGGCGCGTACTCCCTAGAGACTATGGATGGTGAGCGTGTCACTCCTCCCACCAACGCTAGGTTCCTCAAGTAGTACTCTTCCTGACTGCACTTCGTCCTGCATGACGCTAAACTGCACCACGTCCGTGCTGCAAGACGTTAAACTGCCAAGCATCTTCGTCCAACATGACGTTAAACTGTACGTCATCCCGCATGACGTTAAACTGCACTTCATCCCGCATGACGCTAAACTGCACCACGTCTGAGCTACAAGACGTTAAACTGTTCAGCATTCGTCCTGCATGACGCTAAACTGCACCTCAAGAACTACGTGTGGCTTGATTCCCATCATTATGGGATACGTAGGACCGCCTGAACATTCATGTTTCAGGCCCAGCCCCATCCTTCGGGAATTTCCATCCCATCTCGGGACCTTGGTTCAAGTGCCTCTGGGTATGCTGCGTATAGTGTGAATGCGGGGCTATGCCCTCATTCACGTCGGTTTGCTCGCCACGCTGTACGCCCCCACGTTTGGGGATGCCTTCCGCTCCCCCCTTTCTTTTTTCGTCCGGCACAACATTAAACTGCACTTCAAGAACTACGTGTGGCTTGATTCCCATCCTTATGGGATACGTAGGACCGCCCGAACATTCATGTTTCAGGCCCAGCCCCATTTCCCGGGAAACTCTATCCCGCGTTGGGCCTCTGGCCCAAGTTCCCCTCCTTTTTGTGCGAGGCGTATGGCGTGAGCGGGGGATTATGTCCTCATTCACATCGGTCTACTGGCCGTGCCGTACGCATCCCCCGTGTGTGGGACTACCTCACACCCCTCATCGTCCTGCATGACGTTAAACTGCCTCTCAAGAACTACGTACGGCTTGATTCCCATCCTTATGGGATACGTAGGACCGCCTAAACATTTGTGTTTCAGGTCCAGCCCCATCTTTTTGTTTCTCTCAAGGTGAGTCCTCCGCCCCTTTCCGGTGATCTGATAACATGTTTTGGGTACTCCGGTCTATGACCTGTAGTGTCAGATTCAATCCCGACAAGTCCTGTGTTACTTGTCAGGCTTCGCGCTTCCTCGTGTTCGAGCCTTCACTCAAAGGGATCCTCGTTAGCGGTTTGGATACGATGCCTCAGTGCTCTCCTACCGCTCCGGGTCGATTTACCGGCGGGTCCTGGGCCGCAAATCGATATGAATCCTGCGCTTGAGCGGTTGATGCTCGTTTGCTTGCCTCATCCTAGGCTGGCGCGATCAGATGTTGTGTTGCGAATATGGTCAGCAACATCCTTGATCACCATGTCGGCTCTTTCCGGCTCTGAACATTGGTTGTGCAGTCCTCATCACACTCCGCCTCTGTGTGTTGAAATGGAATCTCGGCACTCTCTCTCTTCATACTGACCTTCAGTACACCTCTACACGTTAGGCAGACCAACCAGGGTAATGGTGTCTTTCGAGGCTCCCACGATCTGAGCACCAAGGATATATGCTAATGTCCTCACTAAGGGCCATGTATAGCTAAACCCTCGTCCCCATGAGGAGGAAGGAGTCGCCCAGACAATCGCGTTCTGGGCCCAGCGTAGCTACAGGCTAGCATCTCTGCCCCTCGGTTGATAGACATATGCATGCCCCTATCCCAGGATCCTTCCCCTGGAATTGTGCGTGACCGCAGGGCTGGGATGTGTCCCCACCTCCGCTGTGTCCGCCGTACCGCAATAAGCGGATTCCTCCATGGTCCAAACCACACGACCTTAAACTGTGTTGCCTGGTCTTACCACACAACCGTAAAATGTGATCGTCTTGGCCGCCCGACGAGAAACGACACTGCATCGTGATGTTCTCCTTGGGGGACACTCACGTTGGGCGCTGGTTAATAACCACGCCATTTATCAATGATTTTCATGGCTTGATTATTGTGGCGACGCCATGGATTTCTTAATCACAGGCATGTCGCTGCACAAAGAAAAACCATCCACCTTTAAGGACAAACAAGAAATATCAAATACCGCTTCTTTTGGGTGCGAGGGCTAGACCCACACCCCTCCCCGCACTGGTGCCCGATTGTGTTGCCCCGCGCTTCAAGAACTACGTGTGGCTTGATTCCCATCCTTATGGGATTTGTAGGAACGCCCGGATGTTTGAAACTTCGGGTCCAACCCCCCACCTCTTAGAGATTCCCCCTTCTCTGGGGAATCCTCCGTTGTCGGGTCACCCTCAAGGCGCGTCCCTCGACCCCTTGCAGTTGGCCACCGGTGTCAAGAGTACTCTGGTTTATTGCCAGGAGGGTCAGGTTCAGCTTGGTCAGGTTCCTTCCACTTTCCAGGCTTCGTTGTCCCCTTCATTCGGACCCATCGCCTACGCCCTGGGTGGAACCCCCGTGAGCGGTCTGGATACAATGCCTCAGTGCTCTACCACCGACTCGGGCCGGTGCCCCCAAGGGCCTCGGTCAGCAAATCGATATGAATCCTGCGCTTGAGCGGTTGATGCTCGTTTGCTGCCTCGTTCCATCAACGGTCAGTGCGATATTGATGCTGCTTTTCCGCCACAGTCGGTAGTACTCCCATGTCGTTATGCCAGTGCCCCAGTCCTTGAGTGAACGGCCGCAAGATTCACATTACGTTTTCCACCCCCCATTCTGACCAGGCAAAATCACGGCACTCTTGACACTATCCCTCAATGCATCTTCGCATATCCAGGGGATAGGACCGCGATGTGGCGTACTTTGAGGTTCCTATGGTCCGAGCTCTAAGACCTTAAACTACGATCTACCCCTATGGTCCGAGCTCTACGACTTTAAACTAAGATCTCCCTAAATGGGGTTCTACGTCCCACATGACGTTAAAACTGCACTCTCAGAACTACGTGTGGCTTGATCTCCATCCCGATGGAGTACGTAGGAATGCCCGGGCATCTCGACTCGGGTCCAGCCTCAGGGATCGCTAAGTCCCACCCCTCCTCGTCGCCGGCCGTCTGGCCTGGCTTCTGGTAGAGTGGTGCGGTTGGGATATTCTCCCTGATTCGGCTCGGGATGCCCCATTGCAATGATGGGAAGCGACAGTTTCCTCGTCAAAGAGGTTTTGTCTGAGAATTGGGGTGATTCACAGTCAGATTAGTGCATCCGCCTAATAGGCTTTCCCCACGATGGCGCAATTTTGGGAGTGTTAGATTCTGTCTGAACAAATCATCACTTCTCCCCACGCTTCGCATGCTCTTTCGATCCGGATTTCCACCCTTGTGTCTGAAGGGACCCCCATAGCGGTATTGATGATGACATGTGATCCGCCTCCTGCAATATGGATGATGACCTTCGGTCTGTCTATTGCAGTAGTGTGGTCGATTGATCCATTGTCCGCTTGCTGTCTTGGGTATTTACTGGAATGCCGACCATCGTGGATTTCTGAATTCGGGACACGCGATTCACCCTTTCTCATTTCCCTATGTTCGGATAAAATCTCAACGCCCCTAGCGCTGTCCCGCTCGTGTGTCGGAACAAGTTGTAGGGATGGTACATTGATTAGGTCTGAGGTCTCCCCCCCCTAGGAATGACCTCCCTCTCTTCCTTAGAAATCCAGGCCCAATTGTGGATGCCTGAATCTTGGTTAACTCTCCCGCAAAACAATGAATTGTGGTTGAGCACGTTAAGCCAAAAGATGCAGATAAATATGTTGATTCGTACAAATGGATCGAAGTATTGAGTAGTGGAAGTAAAAGGTTCTGGTAATGGAAAAAACAAAGCCCCTAGGGATTAGCGTGCTGAATGGATCTTTCCAACGCCGCTACCCTTTGGCTGGCGGCCTCCAGAGCTGCTTCTCACTCTCTGCATGCCCTTTCTTCGTCGGCGGTCGCAGCACGCAACTCGCCGATCCTGGCCTGTGCACGCTCCCGCTCGACTTGAAGTGTGACCATCTAGTGGCCCGCCTCCGTTAGCTGTACCTGGGCGTCATCCAGCTGGGCCGTTAATTGCTCCATAAGCTCAGTGCACGCTGCGACGAAGGCCTCCTTCTCTGCCACCTGCCATTCGAGGCACCGGACTTCCTGCTCCGCCACGAGGAGCGCCCGCGTGTTCTTCGACATGTCCCGACATTGTGCGACGTCGGCACGCCGGCGGCTCTCGCGCATCTTTTCGGCCATGAAATCACGGACCGTCAGATAGAGGTGTTGAGCATCAGCCTCCCCGGCACACAGGAAGAGAAGCCAGGTTTGAAGCGATCCCATGCGCCCCAGCCACTCCGATGGGGGTCGCTTGAGGAAGCGCTTGATGCACTTCCACCCCCTGCGGCGCGTTATCCGGCTCTCCTCGACCGCCTCCGTGTCCGAGTCGTCCATCTCCTCGGGGTCAGCAGGCCGGTAGGCAGGGAAGGCAGCCAGCAGGTCTGCTGCAGGGTCTGCCCCTGGGATGTCCTCACATGGGATATGTTCCCCAACATCTGGGCGACCTTCTTCTCTCGCCCCAGCAGCGTTGACACCCTCGTCAGTCCCTGACCTCTCTCTGATGGCAGCACCGCCGGCGTCCGCTAACCCCTGATCAGCAGTTGGTGGGGCCGACTCGGTGTGAGAAGTCTGTTCCGGAGGAGGCGGCATGTCTGCCACTGGTCCACTCATGGATGGCCCGGGTTCGACAGCCCGACGAGCCTCCAGCATTGAGATCACTGCACAAAGCATGTCGTGGTTAGTCACGGATCGTCAATGGCAAGCACCAGCAGTAAAGTAAGGAGACTTACGGGAGGTTAGAGCGTTATCGTCCGCTGTCCCGGCCGCCGTAGGAAAAATTACAGCAGGGGACCCCTCAGCGCTTGTCAATTCAATGATAGGTGTCTGGCCCCCACCCTGTCCTACTGGCGGCTCTCCTACTCCTTCTGAGGACGCTTGACCAACATCCGTGCACTCCTGAGGAAGATGAAGAAATGGGCTAGAAGCTGCATAAGAGAATGGACGAAGCAGGTTGAGTAGGAATAGAAGTGGACTTCAAGGAGCTCAGTGATCTCGATATTAACAGAGCCAGCCACCTCGCCGCTCTCCCGTGGGCTCCTCGGATGGGACCTTCCCTCAAAGCCTTCATCCTCCCCCGTCTCCCCCTCTTCCTCGGAGTCATCATCACTGTCACCTTCCTCCAGCGGCATCTGTTCTGGAGCAGGTTCTAGACCGAGAATCACCTTCACCAGAAGGGACGGCTCCGCACGCTGACCACGTTGGCGCGCGTACTCGTCCATGGCCGTCAGATACGCATACCGCCGGTGGAAGTTCACCCTGTCAGCAATCTGGAGGTGCCCGACCTCTGGCAGATGGATTCCTTCTCTGATTATCTTCCACCAGATGTTTTCGGTCCCCAGCGACTGCCGCAGGGTCATCCAGGCCATCCACAGCGCTGGGAAGACTGCATCGTGGGAGGGTTCGAGCAGACGCCTTATCTACTTACCAGGCCGCTCCTCGACCACCGCACGTGCCCCCTCTCTGGGCGCTGAGGCCGTGCCAGCAGCCTGCGATGTGCCCGCCGCCGAAGTCCCTGCTCGCGCCGGCTCCGCTGCTTGGCGTGCCTCCGTTCTCCCCCACGTAACGGCGCCTCGCCTCCTTCCTTGACGCTCGGTCTCCGCATGGGTGACCTCGAGCCGCCGAACTGGTTTCCGTAGAAGCCCCTCGGGGTACGCGATGGCCTAGTGTTCGGCATACTCGGTTGCCAAGCCTGCGTCGACCCCAGTAGGAGGGAGGGTGATGACATCGCCAGAGCCGAAAGCGGCGAACATTAGCCACATCTAGCGAAGGACGCAAGGGTTCGTCTCCTCCCGGACAGCAGCGAATACCCTCTTCGGCATCCGTTGAAGGCACCCGAACTGCCTGGCGAACCTGGTTGGCACGTAGGGATCGCAGATCACCTTCCCGTCGATCCGAGCCATGAGCACCCCGCCCCGCATGCTCAGGAAGTATTCATGCTGCTCCAGCAGACCCTGCCAATTGTCGATCATCTGGCCAACGGGAGTGGGGAACGGGCTGAAGTTGAAATTGGCATGATTGCCAATCCGAATCCTCACGCCCTCCTCACTTAGGGTCATCGGAGCGACCCCCGCGATGTTCAGCAGGGAGGGTCGCAGGCCGTCGCCCGGAGGAATGACGGCGTTTGGAAACGTGTACCCACCAAGGTGAGCAGCCACCCAGCCGTGGAAGAATTGAAAGGGCCCATAGATCCTTCGTGGTGACCCCCCTCGTGAGATGCGTCCCAGGATGGCGTACAGCTTAGCCAGCACTGGGACCCTGAGGTTGTATCTTTTGTTGGCGGCCATGGCGCCCGCCATCACCAGTGTCGCCGGGCGGACGCCCATCCTCGCGTCCCGCACTGGCAGGAGCCACCCACTCAGAAAGGCGGCCAGGAACGCCGCGTACCGGACATTTGGGTCCTGGGCCTCGATGACGCGGTACCCCCATGAGCGGTAGACTCCCGTCTCCAGGACCCGCCAGTACGACCCGTTCTGGCTCCTCTGAGCCGCGGTCGGGCACCGCTTCCCCCTGCCTGGCATCTTGACCGCTGGGTCATGCTCCAAGAACTAGCCGAACCACTCCATGTAGGCTATGTCCTTGTGGAAGTCCTTGACCTCGAGCCACTGCGAAGCCAGGTCTAGTAGATGCCATGTCAGGATGGGAGTCCGTGACCTGTCGCCCCATGTGTTCCTTGGAGGCCGGAACTCATCGTATTGGTAACCCTCCAGCGGGATACCTCCGATGCGGTGGATGTCCCAGAGGCCAATGCTGACCTCCCCATGGTGAAGATGGAAGGTGTTGGTATCCGGGGACCGGCGGGTGAACAGCTCCGGCCCGAGCTCGGGTTGCTGGTAGAAGTGAAACTGTGACGTCCACACCGCCTCAAACAGGCCTATGTACCGCAATTCGTCCGCGATGTGATCGCAGGTGTGGCGTACCCAGAACGCCCAAGCCCACTCACTGGTGAAATTGCCCCCAGACCGCAAGTCCCAGTCCTTCAGCCAGCACTTGGTGTCGTCGGTGACACTCTGGCGATACGTGCTCGAGTAGTGGGCTGGAGAGTTCTCCGCAATAGGCTCACTCCCGGTAATGGTTTGCGTCTTCGGGTTCAGGACATATACGTCTAAGTGCCTGGTCTCCCTGGCAGGATGCCCATTGTTGGTGATGTTATAGCGGAGAAGCTCGTCCTCCCGAGTCACCCAGGTCCGTGGCGCATCAACCTCGAACCCCGACACCGGAACCTCATCCAGGATGCCGTAGTTCCAGAGTGGCAGGTTATCCGACAGTGGATATGTCTTTTGGGCCGGCGTCAGCAAATCGAACAAGGATTGATTTTTGGAAACAATCTCTTTGGCCTTATAGACCTCCTCGTTCGCCGCCATCTTAGCTCTGCGAATGGCGGCATCCCCCCCATTCACTTGATTCGCGGCCATCTCAGAAGCTCCGGGAGTCGTGCGGGTTATGGGAAGAGGCGTGCGGAGTCGGAGGAGGATGGTGAAAAAATTTGGGAGTTGGCGCGCAATCCAAGTGGACGGCGCGCAATTGGGAAGTATGTCGCGTAAAACACCGGCTGTTTGCGCAAAAACAGGCCGAAATCCGGATGAGTTTGCGCGCCGAACGGGTGAATTTCGCGCCGGGAAAGGCAATTTCGCGCACGAGAGCTTGGAAGCTTATCACGCGGAAGGCCTGTGTACGACACGCGGGATCCAGGGCCCCAATTTATAGGCGAGGCCGGGGGTCCGCGCCGCGCGGAAAGCACTTTGCGCGACCCCGGCAGCGAATTTCGCGCCCGACGCCCTTTTTACGCGCCAAAGACCCGCACCACCCAAGACTTCGGCATTCCGACGTCTCCCTCGGAACCAGATCGTTGCGACCTCTCGCCGATCAGATTCCGAGGGGGGGATTTTGTAGACGCCCGACGAAGTACAGTTTAACGTCGTGTGTTGAGGACGAAGCGGACGGTTTAACGTCTTGCCGGACGAAGTACAGTTTAACGTCGTGTGTTGAGGACGAAGCGGACGGTTTAACGTCTTGCCGGACGAAGTACAGTTTAACATCGTGTGTTGAGGACGATGGATGTTTGGCAGTTTAACGTCTTGTAGCGCGGACAATATGCTAGGCAGTTTAACGTCGTGCAGCTTGGACGATGGATGCTTGGCAGTTTAACGTCGTGCAGCTTGGACGTAGTGGTTGCCGCCGATGGGTCCGTGTCACTTCGCACGAGCCTGGAGGGCCGCACGGGAAGACAACGCACAGTGCGGGCACCCGGGATGAATATCTTCGGGCGCCACGTAGGCGGGTACCCTCAGGGGGTCAAAGGGGGCGACCCTGGCGGTTTGCGCGCAAAAGAGGAGCTTGGCGTGCAATACCGTGGGTCGGCGCGCAATTGGGCGGGATGTCGCGCAATTGGGCCAGCGCTTTGCGCACGGAAGATGGGGATTGTGCACAATGGGCTTCAGATAGCGCGCGGGGGCAACGGACCATTCTTTAACGAATGGACACTTAGGAAGGGGGGTGCGTGCAATAGGGCTAGATTGCGCGCACCCGGGGGGGCGATTGCGCGCAAGAGGCTTCTTTTGCGCGCGAAGGCCTTCGGGTGAGGATTTGGTCAAAGGAAAGAAGCCAGAGGGGTTGCGCGTGAAGGCGAACCCCGGGGCTTACTTGCGCGAAATTAAAATGGTTACCTGAAGAGCGGCATTGCGCGCGGAGGGGGTAGGATTGCACGAACGAGACCCTTCGAATTCTGGCAACCCCCAAAACATTGGGGGTCGCCTTGTATTTATAGGCAACCCGGGTGCGGAATCTCGCCGCCGGCGCGCAATTCATGGCGCAGGTGCGAAATTTCCTACGCGGGCACGGAATCGGGGCCCCGGCACGCAAGGGAGTCACGCCGGCCGCGTGCGCACAAAATTGCGCGCCGGCCCGGCGCATTGCGCGCATCCCGGGAGGATTGCGCGCCTCACTTCAACCTTGCGCGTGGGCCTCCAAAATTCTGTGCAAGGCCTCCGGGCCTTCCGAAACTTGCTTCTGACTCCAAATATGACCTCGCTTTCTGCATTCGAAACATCGTTTGAGGAGTAACGGACTTTTCCGGCGTCTACAGTATTATCAAAAAATCATTTCTGATGCCTATAGATTTCTTGGGTAATATGGATATTATCAATGGTTTAACTATAATGTTTCTTGTTTGGAAGAACAACATTTGATCTTGACAATTATGGTAGTAAAGTTCTATTTGTTAGATGCATGTGATAATGAATCCATGGAGTTAAGGAAACACATTACATAGACCCTGATCTTGATCCTACCTGATCTAGTTAAGGAGTACATGGTTTATTGTGAAACATCTGAGAAATCTCTTATAGTAATGCTGTTAAAAAAGAGGTTGAGTTGGTGAGTATGAGTCTTGATAGTTGATTCCACAAGAATAGAAATACCATAAGAATTACCTTGATATCTCATATGTGGTTCTTTCATTATAGTTTTGGAAGAATTATCAATTGGTATAAAATTTTACAAATTATATTGATCATAAGATTAGAAATCATTATTTTCATAATAATATTTGAATCTAGGAATGTGGAGGAGGTTTGAGTATATAAATTCATTTATTTTTTATTTTTCAAATATTCCCAAGTAGAGAAACATTTTTACTAATGATTTAATCTTGAAATCGTATACATAGGATATTGAAGAGTATGTTATCATGTGAAAGATGATTGACCTATTGGATGAGATGCATGTTGTTTCCTATGAGATTTATGAGGATAGAAATTCCATATAAATTTCAAAGGATTCTACACTTTTGAACTATATTCTAGATTCAAAATATGAATATATTGAATGTTTTTACTTGAGTCAATTCCTTGAAGGTGGGGAGAAGCCATCATACTGGATAATGGATATGGATGAGATCATTTAATTCAGGTATTAGGTTGTTTTACCTATGAGTAGGCATGTAATCCTGATGTGTTAGTTTCATGGAATGGTGTGGGAGGTACATCCATAAGTGACCAAAATGTACTATAACCTACGATGATAGTTTTGATGTCCATGCATGAAAAAGAAGATATTGAGGCCCATGGACTGATTCTACACCTATCAACACTTGAAGACTAAGCATTAATGACATGGTGGTTTACTACAACTGTTTCTTATTCTATACTGGATGTGGGATGATGCTACAATGGAATTTGTGGTTATTCTTCTACATTCCCCTTGGAATAATGAAATTATTTCAGTGATCATTGATCGAACAGTTAAGGTAGAAAATTTCTTTGCTATATGAGAGAATTTCTCAAATGATCTGTTATGGGATTATTATATTCATGAACTAGTCTATATACACAGGGTTGAATAGAAAAAAAAATTAGACCACAACCTATGATTTAGTTCATGTTTCTAGTTGGGCTTGAAAATGGTGCTTGTTTCATTGGTTTTTTGACTACGATATTCCACCCACAAACCACTAGATTGGTCAAAATGTACTATTTTGGTTCATTATAATATGATTCAAGAATTTGTCTTAGTGTTTGGGGGATTATTGGATAAGCACCTGATAGTTGTGGAGTAATCCTATAAAAGTTATAATCATGATACACTATATTTTGAATAATAAAATTGCATTTATGTTAGGCCATGCTGATCAACTCATGGAATGAAAGTGGTATGTGAGTTAGAGTTATTGGGATGAATTCTCATGCAATAGATGTTAGAATATGTTCAACTAAAACAGAAGCTTCTTGATACAGGTCAGAGTATAAAAAACTTATATGTATATAGATTTTGATTACCCCTAGATTTTATGGATTGTGATCGTATATTCCTTAAGTGGTCACCTTGATTGGGTCACTATTGGACACAAAGATATAGAACATTTTCACCTAGGTTTGTTGGACCATTTGAGATTGTTGAAATATTCAGGATGGTGTCATATCTGTTAGTTCTTCCAAAGAGATATAGTGTTATGCATGATCTTTTCCAAGAGTCAAAATTATGATGGTATCACCCTGAACCTTATCATGTGATCGATGTGGATGTTGTAGTGAAGGATATTGCTGTGTTCGTTGAGGAAAATCCAATACGTGTGTTGGAATGCAATGAGAATGTGTTTAGGGGAATGATTGGGCCCACTATTTTTCTATTGTAGAATCATCATTGTGGTAAGGATATATCATAGGATAGAGAATTAAATATGATGCCTCAATGGAAAAATCATTTTGATTCATAATCACAAAGATGCTTCGAAGAATCACTCAAGGATGCACTATTATAAGGTGGAGAGATTATAAAATTGCACACTTTTCTAGAGGTATATCGGGATAGTTTTTAGGTACACATTTTGTTTATGTTTTGTACATTTTATTTTTGTTTTACTTTGGGTTTATTTTAGTTAAAAATTGAGACAAATGAACAAAATGGGAATGTGTAGTGTTGGTGCATGGTTTTCCCAAACATTGTAGCAGGCCGAGAAAACTGTTAAATCCATGAAATATAGGGTTTTCACAGATGATGGAAAAGGTTTCCTATTGTATTCCAAAAAAAGAGAAATCTTTCACCCCCCAAGAAGTGGTTATTGGTTTTGGTGAAAGGTTATGGGGATCCACGTTCTTCATCACATCATACCATTTGATGGTTTTTAATTAATATGAAAATTAGTTTTTTAATTACATGAACTTCCATATTAACCAAACATTGACCCACATTTGACCCCTAATATATTTTCATTATTTTAAAGCCTCCCATATAGATTCAAATACATTATGGCGTCTATTATTCAAGACTCGAATCCCATACTGAAGATCATCACCCTTCCTAATAAGAGATCCTAATATCGATTGATTTCCTTTATCATTATCATTATTCTCCCATCAATTGATGGATTGTTCCACTATATTTTTTGTTTGTATATAGATCAAGAATCAGGTACATAAATTGATAATAATGAGATCTATATTATTTAAATCATTGGTTTAGGTTTTACATCTTGATCTATTTCATCATCTTCACTCTGTTAAAATTGGGGATTTATGATGGGTGGTCACTCATCAATGAATTGATGTAGGTCTTCTATTATTCAAATCACATTATATCAATTCCCATTACATGTGTGTAACTATAAATTTGAATATATTAATTTAGAAGTTCATTTTATTAATTGAAATAATTAATTTGGTAATTTAAATAATTAAGCTATTTTAAATTGAAAATAAATAATTAATGAAATAATTATTGAAATATTGATATTTTGGTATTTAAGAAATAATTTATTGGAATGAAAAATTTATTATAAAATTATTTATATAGATAGATTGAGAATTTTAATTGATTGATTATTTGTTGAATTAATTCAATGTTGTTGAGATTGTGGGATTTATTCGAATAATTAATTTTGTAATAATAATTAAATTAATTAATCATAATTATTGATTTTATGAAATTGATTGAGATGGAATAATTAATTATTTAATAAATAAATAACTATTTTTAACGAGGCTTTTGATATTGGATTTATTTAGATTAATCATAAAAAACGTAATCTTTTTCACATATGTTCTTGAATGAGAAATGGGATGTGGTAGTAGGACTGAAGCTCCAAATACACATGGGGTGGTAGACTTGGAGTTCTATCCCTAGATGAATGCAGGTTAACATTTTTATGGGACATTGATTGATGCACTAAATACTCTTTAGGTGCAAGAGATAGACTAATTCTCTAAATACTCACATGGTTCTCGACATAGAGTTTTAAACCAAAGACATTACCATTAGACTATCCTTACAGGTGTCCGTGTTTTGAATTTAAATAAATCTATATTGAAATCCCATTTAAATATAAATAATTATGAATTAAATAGATCAAATGGTTTATACTCTGACATAGGACAAAGCTGGTATTGTGGATTGGGTGTCGATGGGATCCCATGGGCTATGTGATTAAATAATGAGTAATTGAATAAATATTAGATGTTTGGTTTATTTCATTTTTTATAAAAAAGAATAAACTACTATTCATTGTATATTGTTTTTTTCATCATTTGTGGTGTCCTACTTAGTCTACTCACACCCTACATACTATACCTGATTCGTAGCTGAATATACACCATGATTTAGGACAATAGTCAGTTAATGGATCTGTGTTAAATTGATGATTTGGGATGGATCGTATCATAGGGAACTGGACATAGTTAAGGACCCTTGTGGGAGTTTTATGAGTATTTATTTTTGGGTTTTCATTTGAAACATTCCCCATATATTGGTATGGCATGTCATTATTTAGTTTTGATATTGTATTTCTAGTTTTGGTCATCGAGTGATATTAGTATTACTCTTAATATGGCTATATTATTGGTTATTTATTATTTTTTTCTACTGGTTTATTATATAGACAAAGAGGGAATATTCTCCCCGTGCTCTATATTAATACATCACTACTAGTCTTTATCCTCTATCATATAGTGAGGTGTGATTAAAGTTATATGGGAAATTGGCATGGGGCAACGGTGTATAGAACTAGATTCAGAATGTTACATATGTATCTACCATAAAGGTACATGTAACTCTTAATGGTTGAATCATTATTATAGAACCCACTTATTTACCTGGTAAGATAATTATACAATCCATTGATAGATGATCAAATTTCATTTATATCCAAAAAAAATGTAAGGAAGTTATTGGACATCACTTTTGGAAAATCACTCATGAGATTAACTTTATTTATATTGAGTTACTTGTTTTCCAATGTATATTTCATTCAATATTGTTTCATAAATTTTCATTCAATTTCTAATTGGGTTGGCAAAATGGCCATGAACACAATTGTAACATGTGAATTATACATTTTTTCACATGGAATCAATGGTTTATTACCATTACATCTCATAACCTATTTCAGAATCCCCATCTACATACTGAATTTTCTAGTTCTTTGTAATGTTGGGTTGAATATTTTATATAATTCGTTAATAAAATTCAAGTTACACATGTTAGGAAACTACTTAAATTGCTATTTTAAGATCTCTCTCATCAATCCAATACATATATTTTATTTATTGATTGATTCAATTTTAAATATTAACATCCTTCCTTCAATAATGTTCATGGCCTATGTGTAGTGGTCCATGACATGTTCCTTTCTCCCAAATTATAATCACCTTATATTTAATATATCATCCATCTATGATTTATTTGTGGGTGTATCTTGTTTTTTTGTACCCTTCATTTTCACAACGCAGTGTAGATTCTTGTCATAATTTAACTTTTTTATTTCTAAAAATATGTGGTTTTATATTCTTAGTAGGACCTAAATCATGATTGGAAGGCTTATACATGAATTGTGTTCCACATTAAGTAGTATTATTGAATATAAATTGAATTATCGTAATTATAAATATTAGTTCATCTTGAAAAGATAAACTCCCATATTTCTCTAAAAAAAATTCCTCTTACCAATGTTCCCCCTTAAATATAATCCATCAATGATCATTATAAACAGACTTCTTATTCAAAAATTAAATATAGAATTTCATAAACCGCCAACAACCCAAACAATTAGAAACAATTTTTTTTCTCAAATTCCTTGGGTTAAAATTTATCCAACTATGGCACCATGTTTTTTAACAAAAATTTGTTATTTTTAGATTTATTTGGGCAAAAATATTTCCTTATATTTCTCAAATCCTTCTATAATTATGTAGTGAGCTTCTTATCACAATTTTTAAAAGATATTTTTATATATTTTTAATTTGTTACCTGAACTATAAAATGAAACCATTATAGTAATAAAACATGTTCCAAAAAAGGGATACATATTTTCTTGAGATTATAATAGATAAAAATTAGAATTATCTCATGATAGTTTTCCAGTAATTTTATTCATTTTAATACTAATACTCTTATGAAAAAAACATGGAATCTTTTCTTTTCATAATAACATGGGATGTCCCACCATGTGTCTCTTCATAATTATGATTTTGACTAATTTTTCAAGACACTACATATGGGGGATATTTTTCCCATACTCAGGTAATTTATTTTTCCATCCCATTTTGTCTTTGTCTACAATATTTTATCATCGTGCATATCATTTTTTCTAGAAAAAAAATATCAACCTCCTTTAAAAGTTTATCATTAATTTCTTAGATAGTGATTTTTACACCAATGACATTATTATATTCAAAAAATTTCCTATTACATATTTTATATTCCTTACCCTTATCATAAGTTAATTTCTTTCATTTATTAATTACTCATGGGATAATTTCATATAAATAATATAACATTTATTTCATGGATTCACTCTTTATTATGAGAATTATAAAATCTTCAACTATTTTTTCATATCCATTGAAACTATTATTAACTAGGTTTAAAAATATATGGTTTCCATATAAACTAAAATTTTAATATATAACTGTGGTATGAAAATTCTTCCAATAATAATTAATCATAAATCATTTATCTTAAACATATTTAATATACTAATTATTTTTTCATATATAATTAATTTTCTTCAAAAAAACTGATTCTCAATATATTTTATTTTTGAACTAAAAATTTTCCAACTTTATAATTTTGGTTTACACACATTTTTAATTGAACACTTCCTTAACATATCTAGATCCTTAATTAATTATTTTCTATATTAATTAGGATAAAAATTTGATATTTATATTAGTATATATATTATCATTATTTTCAATATAGGGAAACTAAGATCACTAATTTAATATAAAATTCATTTATATCTACTAAAATATAGAAATAAAATTATAGAGAATCATTATAAACATGGATTTGATCTGATAAAACTTGATGTTAAAGGTTTACTGTACATTCAAAAAATTATGTGTGGATGTGACTCAATAAAATCATTTTCATTGATTTCAATTTAACATTTATGTCCAATATATTTATTGAAAACATTATCTCGGATAATATGTAAGGATTTTATTATACATTCCAAACACACACTATGGAATGTAATGTAGTCTGTAAATAAGGGAAATAACAAATAATATTTTTAAATGGCATGACCCCAATTTTGTAATATACACCCTACTATGTTTTGTTGAAGTCTCATTCATACAATATCACTACTGAATTAACATTATTAAAAAATAAGGATAATGTGTCATCATGTATACATCACCCATAAGGGTTGGGAAGGAATCATACTTAACCTATGTGAAGGTGTGGCACCTGACCAAGTGATATCACATGATAATATCTATCCTAACCAAAATATATAGTCTCCCAAATATTATGAATATAATTTAATAGGATACCTATATTCTCATATATAACACCTTATAAACTTTTAAAAATCCTCTGAAATCTATATCAGGGTTTCAAAACATCAAATAATGATATATTATTCCTCAACAATAAGTGTTTGATTTACAGAAATTTCTTGGATATTATAGCCAATTGATTTGTTGTGTTCTTCTCAAATCGAAAATATAACTGCAAATGGGTATAGTTAATAGGTCTCATATGAATCATTTTATCTGATTTCTTCATAAATTTATTATACATGGATCATTAATATGAATTATTAGTGTTATAATTTTTCAAATAACATTATAACATGAGACATATGATCTTCTCTCTCAAGAATATCCTCAACCTATATATCTATAAAAATGAGTCTCCTCAGGAATGTAATTTTTGGTTTTTTATAAGATCCCTCCATTTATATGCATTTATTTTATTTCAATAGTCACATTAATAATCCTTACATATATGAAAGTTGAAGAATATATAAATTTTGAAAATGTGATATTATCATTTAAGATTCTCATGAATATATTTGAGGAATGCTCTAGCTCTTTATTTTCATTCAATTCCAAGCCAAAGATATATTTATTTAATCATACAAGAGACACATGATTATCTTTGATCAGAAAAATTGTAAAATCTACTATCATTGAATCTCGATGTTTTTATGTTAATAAATTGAAATACATAATATTTGATACTTTTCTTCACAACATGAAATATATCAAAAAAAAATTAATTTTCATTAAGGATGTGAAAGATCTCATTAATATATATCATAATTATTTATTTCTATACATTATTACACACAACATGTATTAATATTTAATCATTTAACACATGATATATTTAAAAAAATAGTTTAATAGAATCCACACATATGAATGTCTAAATATCATACATTTTTCTATTTATTTAATTATAAATAATAAAATTTCACTCATAAATATCACAATTAGGATCTAGTAGTTTCTGATTATTTTAGAGAGTAACCCCTAAATAATAATTTTTTTTAAATTTAACATATCATAATATAGTTCTTTAGTTTTCTATTTTATTTTTTTTCTAACATCATGGAATCCAAACATATCCCTCCCTGATAACCTTTACAAATTATAAAATGCACCTTAGTAAGACCTTGTATGGAAAATGAAATTATAAAATCATGTTCCCTTTAAAATAATTTTAACATTAATTTCCATTAATGTTGTGTATTGGGAAAAATATCTTTATATACAATAATGCATCTTCTTTTATTTTATATTTTTTATTCATCTACATCAACATAATGGTATTTTGATATTTGATTTGGTTTACTCTTTCATTCTCTCTTAAATTTTTTCATTTTTAATTGTTTTGAATTCCCATTATGTATGACTCCAACAGAATAAGATGGTATGACTTTTATATAGCATAGTCTATCTTAAAAACGTTTCATGAATCATTTGTCTATAAGTCTATAATAATATTATATAAGGTACATTTTTTTTGAATTACACTTATATATTCCTTTCCTATTGAAATATTTTTTATACAGTAAATGGCACCCCCAACATATTTTTATCACTTTCAGATATGCATTTATATGGGGATTAATCCCTTCAAGTTACATTTATGTATGACAGGGAGGTATCAGTTTTTTCATATTTATTTAATATCTGTAAAATGTTAAACATAATCTTGTTTTACAATCATAAATTCAAATATTCATTGGGATTCCCAAACCAATACATAATATCTCCAATCTAATTAAATTACAATGAAAATGATTAGATTCATCCTTGTTCTCTTCATCATTATTTTTCAAAATATTTTTCAACATATAATAATTATTCATGAACCTTTCAATGTGTCTTCACTACCTTACAAATTTTATATTGTAACATATAATTATTCAATCCAAATTTAAAGAGATTTATATCATTTATTATAGTGTCCATTGTGGCTGAAAATTTTACAATTGAACTGCCATACTATAGCCATCAATTGTGACAATATAATCATAGATCTTTAATTAGTCCAAGAAGTAACTTCTCAACATCATAAGAAACATGATGTTGATAATGATCACACCTTTATTAAAAAATATATTTCATTCTTATTAAGAATAACTATATAATCGTTAGATTTGTTATATTGTTTTCAAATATAACACCACATCTTAATCATACTTTTCCACAAAAATGAATGGAGATTCGTTATCATGTCATATGGTAGGATGCTTCAATACATGATCACTATAATATCATTATGTATATTCTCTAAAAAATAAATATTAATTAGTTGAGATCATCCTCTATCATCCAATACATAATTATAGTCAGATAAATCATTTCTAATAAATAAAATCATCTTAATGCATTATGATCAAAATTATTTATTATGTTCATTACCTAATAAAATTGACTTATTCATATTTATCAAATCATTATTGTCATTCATAATTCTAAAAACCAACAATGTTATTATGAATGTAAAATTCAACATTCTCTATAATAGTTTATAAACTATATTCATTTCATATTGGGTTGACTCGGATTGTATTGCTAAAACCAAGAGTTAATAACATAAGGATTCATTTAAAATTTTATGACAATGACTGAGATAATGGTAGAGAATCCTATTATATTTATAATATATATATTAAACATAACACCTCCAGGTAAACCACTGGTAAATTTTTCTATGTTATATAAACATAATGTTTTAGGATATTTACAAATCTAACACTTTCTTTCATTGGATTTTGTCTATTTAGTATCGAAACTTACATGATCAGAATGCTCATATTTATTATTTTTAATGATTAAAAGAGTTTATAGTCTTGATCTAATAGAATAATAATGATTTTTAAAGAAAATGATTTCTTATGAGTAAAAGGATCCTATTTATTAATAATTATATGAATTTATTCTTCATCTATAGTGTAATTTTTATCAAAAACTATATGTAATTATAATGGGGTAAAATAACCTTGAATTACTACATCATCATCCATTGGATCAAATTTTCCAATATTATTCTTATTGTTCAAGATATAAACATTTCATCCAAATACATTAATGTATCTTATATTTCTATTTCTTCTATTCTATAACTCTTAGATTTTTTTGTTTATTCCACGTATAAAAAAAATATATTTTCTAAATAAAATTATATACTATCATCCTTATACCTATAAAGAGTTGTAAAACTATATTAAAAAATATACAAGATTTTTTTAAATCCCCATTTATCCTATCCAAAAACAAAATTTTATTGATGTATTAGATGAGTATAGAATTTTTTTAGTGAAATATTTTTTATATCACTTTTACTTTGAATTTGATTAAAAATACTTACGATGAATTTTAATTAAGCAATTTTACGAAACAATAGTGTATATAAAGTACATTTATTTGAAATAAGGTAGGCGATTCTTTCCCATTTGAGATGCATTATAAAACCTTTTCTCATCAAAATATTTGTTATGAAGTTAAAAAAATATTCAAAAATAAATTTCATAATGAATAAATATTACCGTATTTGAATAATGTTTAGACTTATTATTTATTAATCTATTTATATTAAAAAAATAAACTCTTTTGTTACCCATATAAGTTTTTATCCATGTGTGTTAGAGAGTAAATAAATTTGTAACCAAATCGTTTAACATTGATATTAATTTATATAATTAAAAATAGATTAATATTTAAAAAATATTTTCATTCATAGAAAAAATATTTGACAATATGTCAAACAACAAAAATTTGTAAAATGTACCAATACTCTATGATGAAAACTACTAACAATATGGATACATTCACTATTTAAAAAGGAACACGATATTTTATATATTTCTATGGATTTAAAAATTTTATTCTTATTCCTTATTCAGAATTATCATTAATTTTACGACTAATAATTTTATTATACATTACTCCACTTGATTAAATTTAAATTTTTCCAAATCTAATATAGAATTATTTGTTATCAATTCATAAATTCTACTCAATTGAACATCATAAGATTAATAATCTTTTTCAAATTAATATTTACATCATAAAATTTGACTATATAATAAAAATTTTCTAAAACAATGGTTTTATTATAATTCTTATGTGATTTATAAGTTTTCATTTATAAATGATGATTATATTCAAGAAAAAAACATTCATTAATATTATTACGTTAATATTCATAAAAATTTGTTTTATAAGTGAATTAATTTATATATTCATCATAATATATGATACATTTATAAAATTATTTTGATTTATTTCCCAGATTTATATTTATAATTTGATTTAACAATAGACTCGTCAGAATTACAACTTGTAGCTCTCATATATCTCTTTACCTTTGTTTTGAATTATAATAAATTTTTTATTTCTTCTTTTTACTCTTTCATATATATTTAGGGATGTCAAGATTTATATTCCTAATGATCTAGCATTCTTGTAATCTACCATCATTTTAAATCCATTCATTTTTTGAATATATTTTATTTTCTTTGGAAAATTCATATCCTCATGTAAATTTTTCATTCCTCTAGTGATTGGAGTTGCTTAATCCCAATAATAAAGTCTATATAATTCACCTTTATCAAGAGAGTTTGAATATTTTAACACATTTATATTTATCCTTTTATGGAATAAATTATATGATGATAATTATCATTTTAAAAAATTATAATCAGTTACTTTGAAAGGAATTTCATCTATATACATCATGACTGTACCAATTATATATTTTATAGTTTTTCATTTATAACAAGTGTTAAATTCAAGAACCCAATTAAAATTCACCTTAGTAACATAACTAAAACAACTAAATACATTTTATGCCTAATCAAATTTAGAAAACAAATACCCATAAAAATAACATTTTTTTTAATTTTATTGAGTCATATATTCATTTGTGTGATTAATTCTCCATAAAAATCCATAATGTCAAAACATCAATTTTCTAGTGTTGTACAATAATCATTTTAAACATTATCATATTTTTCATATAAATCCTTAATTATTATCATAAAATCATAGGTGTTAGAAATCTTTTGAACCCTATTAATTTTTATAGGTCTCAATCCAAAGATCATGAAATTAATATCCTTTGGATTTAAATCGTACACTGCCTCATTATCTACACTACAATGTTCAAGTTCACCTAAATGGTATTTTTCAAGTTTCACTATTAATATACCATTTATAAGACAATTTATTTTTGTATGATATTTTAATATTTAATGAACAAGATAATATGATAATGATCACTAAGTATTTGTTTTCATATTAATGGTTTTATTTATTTTTTTACTATAATTACATAATCGTGGGTGAATTATGTTCTTTACTTTCACCAACTAGAAAATTTAACTTAACTGTTTAATTAATTTTAATAGTAAATAGACCTCTTCAGAATAATTTATGTATTTAAAATAAACAATTAGAAAGTTAATACAAATCAATATTTCATAGTGGTTTTTTGAGAAACCACCCCATAATCAACTCCATCAACCACCCATGAAGGTATGATAGTTTTTTTGATATCCTTTTACTAGGGCCTCATGGTCGATTAAGGGAAACAAAATGTAACTTTTTTTGGGTTACCAGATATTCAAACTAACTCTCCATATCTTTTACTGTATGACCAATCCATAGTTTCAAATATAGTCATTGAATTTAATTATTCAAATAATTAAAATATAACCTTTTATAGAATTTTATTAGCATTTCAACACACAATTTTATAGAATTATAAATAATAGCAATTGATTCTTCTTTTTAGAACCATAAATGTCTCTAATGTGTTGCTTGAAAATAAAACAGTTCTCTCTTGATCGTCCAAATTTCACAAAATATTAGAGAAACGTTACTTATTTTCTAATTATTTATAAAATTTATTTTAATTACAAGTGTAATAAGGAATAAAAAACAAGAATAAAAAAATTATGTGAAAAATATTAGTAGTGTAATGTATTAGTAAAACATGTATATATTAGTTTTCTAAAAACATAAATAGAACTTTTTTTATATCATATCCTCACTCTGACTCGTTAGCAGGGGCCAGACTAAAATTCCACTTACTATAGGTGCGCCCCTAAGACACCAAATTATAGAAATAGGATATGAGGACATAAAATATCAATGACAGACTATTCATATTTTTATAATACAAAACATACTAAAATGAACTAAAAGAGGATATATATTTTGATTAATGAATAGAATAAGATCATCCCTTAATACATACAAATAATAAAAAATTAGATTCATATATGCCAAAAATAATTCCAAATAAAAATTAATGACAAAATACTCCAAGAAAAGTAGAATGTGATATCACTGAATACTGCTAAGATCTAGAATATTCATACCTCCATTCCCCCACCTCTATCACCCATGAAAGAAGTATACATACACTTCACTAGAATGGTATGTGATCTCCCATTAACTAAAAGAAGTCAAATTATGTATTGAAACACACAAAAAATAAATATTAATTGGGTGACTATATAAACTCAACATGTGATACACTAATGACATTCCACACATTTCACATAATATAGAATAATTTGGGAAAACATTTAATATAAAACATTATAGAAACATGTTTTGATAAAAGAAATCCAAAGATAATCATGTTAATAAAATAGACAGAAAACATACCTTTCTTTTTAGACATAAAATCCACTATAAATTCACAACCTAACTCACCTGCCATTATTGGTACACACACCCATGCAACACACTGTCCTATTATAACTCATTAATAAGACATCCCTCCAATATATACATAATCATGATATGAAACCCATCATTCCTAACCATAGTAATCACTTTGAAGTATAAATTACAGGAGACCCTAAATTTAGAACCATAATACTATTTCAAATAGAAAACACCTTACTATTAAGTTAAAAATGAACATGAGTCCTTGAGAAATTCAATGTTTGTGAAAAAAAATTAATTAATTATAAAACTAAAAAAACACATTTCAAATATTATCTTACCATTTAAATTTCATTTTATACCAAGCCTATACAAAAAATTCCACATCCAAATGAATCTTGAACAAAAACCATAAAATTATTTTTTTATAAATATCGCCTATAAAAATTTCCAAAACTAGTTATGGGTGACAGTGATAAAAATTAATTACCTAAACCACTAAGAAGAATGTAAATTCTTCTAAAATATATAAAAATAGAATTAACGTATTAAAAAAAACAAATGAAAATTAAAACTTATTAGCCTTTAGATATCATGTAATATAGAGTGAGTGAGAAGTAATGGGGCTCTACAAACATTTTTGATAATGTCAAAGTAGTAGGATCATAAAATAAAATTAATTAAAAAATTATTTCACGAAGAGAGTATAGTTCAAGAGTGGTCATTAGGATATGTAATATCTCTGGTTCTTATGAAAAAGAGTAGATCATAATGAAAATTTATGATCCCCTAAGATGTAACTCATTGTTTCAAACTCATTTCATAAACAAATACCCCATTACATTACAACCATTCTGATAATTATAATATTTAGAATACTAACAGTATAACATGCCGTTACTCACTAGGTTCATGAAACCCATGACCAAACCACCTATTATTGGGACCCACCAAGTGGAGAAGTGGTCTCCCATATTGTTTTAAGAATTCCACAACATTCAGCATTACATAGATAATCCATGCTCATTTGTTGAACCATGCCAATGTATGGATAACTATTCCATAACACAACCCCAACCAACTAAAATTGTTATATGTCACTTCTAAATTATGAAATAAAAACATTATAATTTCCATAATAATAATATTGTAATTTATGAATAAAGTAGGTAACCACATCAATGAAAGATATAACAAAAAATCCTATAAGAACCAATTCTCACTAAAATTCCTATATAGGAATTGTGGTGTCAATCCTTAGAAACATATGTCACTATAACATGGGTTTTTCAACTTACGTTTTTCAATAATTATATTGGTTAATTGACATTTTACACAACACAAAATCTCAATGGGAGATGGGATACACAACTATCAGAACCATGAAATATTTGAAGATGAGAGAGTGAAAAATATATTCCATAATCCATTAAATTTTGAAAACATATGAAACTGAAACCATATTTTATCATCAAATACAAAAATATAACACCAAAATAAAATAATTAAAATATAAGGTTTCACATTCTCTATATCATTAAGATTTATATACTTTTAAATTATGTTTTTCGTGGTGTTTAGATAAAAATTAATGAAACTAATCTAGGATAATGTTATCCCTCTCTCAAGACTCCATTAAGATAAAACAATTATAAAAAATAAACATACTAAAAGAAAAAAATATTCATATAAGTGATTATATTTCCAACCCAATTATATGAAATATTGTGTGATCCCAATAGATTTTCTTGCTCAACATATATAAGATCACATCATATTTCTCTAATTAAAATAAATTTACACTTCCTTAACCAAGATAAATTAATAAATAAAATACATTTAAACATTTTTAGTGAATAATATCAATTTATTGAAAAGAATAACAATATTATATGCATTATCAAGCATTACCACATAATAATGAGTACTTTACCACTAATTACATCATAAAAATAATTTTAATCAAGGTAATTCTTAACACAATTTTAAATACATATCATTTAAGGATAATATAAAACAAAGTTTATGTAAATTGAAAAATATTATATTATCAATATTAATTATACCATGTTCCAAAGAAGTCTATTTTCAACATTTTGGCCAATTAATGTCATATAAAATCTTAATGAAGGTTTACCATGTCCAAAAATGGTTCACCAATATTTGATAAAACCAAAAAAAAATTAGTTTCTCTTTTAGATAGGATTTACATCATAACATTAATAAATTTGAATAGTTCCTAGATATATCCCAGAACCAAATCACATCAAAACTAATTTACCAAAATTTTAATGAAATCTTCTGACATGATTAGTCTATCAACTAACACTACATTGACATTATGCTTATAAAGCATCAAAAGAAAGAGGTTGTTAGAAAAACATTAATATTCACATTTATTTCACTTTTAGTATATATATTAGTCTCAAAAATACAAATTTTCATTTTTTTAATTGTTAATAAAATTTTAAACATTCCAGATATCTTAGAGGAAACCCCATTAGGCTATATATATATTATGAGGAAATATTTGTCAATAAAGAGGATCCAGAATGTGATCGTTAAAACAAAAGATTTGTTTGGATTATCTTCCCACCCATATTGGCTCAACAATATTAAGGATTAATATAATGGTAAGGCTATCTAAATTTTAAAACTAATGTTCCTTGGACCTAGTAAACCAATTAAGGAATAAGAGCCCCTTTGTTGAAAATAATTATTTCCTATTATAATTTTCACCCAATGTGTATGTTAGAGATCATTCCATGATGTATAAATCATCTATCAATTCCCTATCCCATAAATGAAAAATTATAATGATATATAATAGACTACACTATAAATCATTTACTATAATTATTTTCATAAATAGTAATTAGTTAGATTGGTCATAATGAAAAAATACAGAAAAAACAATAAGAATAAAATATATATTTTATGTAGGTATATATGAGTGATACCATTATCTAATAAAAACAATACATTTTTCATTCTTATATGTCCAAACTACCAGACCATTTAATCACCCAAAAAAAAGAATCCTCTCTAGAGGTTATTATACATGAAAATATCATCTGACCATACAATTTTATAATTCTCAAATGACAATTATCCAAACAATTTTGGAAATTTTAGCACAGTTTAATTTTTTTTAAAGGTCAGTCAGAAGCAAAGCTTCTAACCAATTATTATTCAAAAAGACATAGCAGTGGATAAAGGGGTCAAACAAATAGTATTTCCCTCAATCAAGACTAATAATCATAATATGACATGTCATTTCTGTAATTAGAGTCACCAAAAGACCCACACTCATATTGAAACTTCTCATATTTGAACATTTTGAGAAGATTTGCATCCTTCATTCTTGACACCTTTGAAGATAATCTAGTCGACTCGATCTTTGGAAGATGGGAAAAAACCTTGTGATGTCTCAACCTTGGTGGAGATTAAACATTAAATACTTACATCTAATTTAATATATAATTTCTTTTCATTTTATAGTACTTATTATTCATGGAATTATCCACATATTATGTACATAAAAATTCTTAACAACATAATTCAATTATTTATAGAATGTTTTAATTAAAAAGAAATCTAAATAGAAAAACATTTATTCAATATTTATTCAAATTGGATCCAACATAGACTAAATATTTATATCACATTATTTAAATAAAACCATTGAATTATTTAAAAATATTTAAATAACAGGATAACAGAATCAATCAACAATTTTTATTAGTAATCTACTGTATAAAAATAGAAAAATAATTAATTTTTTATGATTAAAAAATTTTGTAAATGTTTAAGTACACAGAATTAAATTTTTAACATTATATTATAATAGAATGGTTTATAATTAAGATATGTTCCATTATTTTTGTTTATAGTAATTTATATTTAATGTTCCAGTTCTATGAAAATTCCACAGTCCATAAATAATAATTCCCATGTAAGGGACAAACAAAACTCAATTATTAGCTGAATTGACACTAAAAACATAGAAAATACCTATTAATAATTTTATTGAAACCATTTCACAAATTCTATTAATTACATCCCCAATCAGAATAATCTATTTCTTGTAAGATAAATAAAATGTCACCATTAAACATTTTTTATTTAAAAAACACTATTTGAATTCTAGAATATTGTTGGTAAGTGTCCTTACTAATGAATGATGACCCAAAATCAATAGATAAATCAATACTGATGTGGATTCAATAGAAATAGAGTTTCTTAAAATAATTTTCATACCCATACAACCCAATTTACATTACTTTCATTATAAATAGTTAAACTATAGATTCTTATCATATTTTTTTAATGACCTGACACATCATATATTAATAATTTCCATCAATATTAATATAAAATAAGAAACTGATACCATTAGTAATATCTATTCCTAGAGTAAATTTATTTTGTAATAAATGAATCACAGTAACCGTAGGTGCCTCCCATACACAATGAAGAATGGAAATAAATTTTAGGGGTATAAAATAAAGTGGGGTGATGGTTTATAATATATATAGAGGGACATATAAAAATAAACCACAATGGAAATAAAAAAATTAATAAAATGAGATCAACAACCAAAACATGAATGAATGAAAAATAATAATTGTTTTTCTAACAATAATATATCCAAATATGTCTATAATACCTTTGAATCAAAAGAAAAATAAATGTTAAAAAATAGAAAACATCTTTTCTATATAATAAAATAACCTCCACAATCCTCAGTCTATAAAAAAAGCTAGAACATCATTATGCTCCACTAGAAATTTATGATATCTCCCATTACCCACAACATTGTAAATAGTGGCTGCATTTTAAAAAAAATCATATTATGGTAGATTGAATATAAGCTCATTATAAAATCCACCCAATACTTCCCACATATCCCACATAAACAACAAAAATATTTCTCACATTTAAATATAATATATGATACAATAATTATATAAATGTATATGTGCCATGTAAGCAATGTAAAAAACAGACATAACAACACAATTGTAAATCATTATATAATTTCCTCCTGAAAAATATGCCACAAATCACCCAGTATGACAAAAAAACACCCACCCATTAGATACACTATCCCTATTACACTACTACTAGTGTGGCCCTCATGAATAATCAAACTCATGAGAGATAAATTATTCCCCCTAATCCAAGTTATCACGTAGATGTGTATATCCCAAGTAAAATAAAACCTAGCATAACCAGCCAAGTCAGAACCAACATGTTCTTAATCATGTAAGTCATGATTTTAAATTAACCATTATTAATTGAATGTAAAAAAAATTAAATCATTAAATATAACAAAAATAATTATATATAATATATTTTCCCACACAAATGACATTGGATGTCTTATCTATACAAACAACGCCCCATCTGAATGAATCTTGATCACAAACCAAAACCATAAATTTTGAATCCAAATTAATCATGTGAACCTTTTGTAAAACAGTTATGGTTAATGAAAAATATTATTATTTTCGATTATAAATAACATCTTATAATTACATAAAAAATGATTTATCAAGAGAATTCCCACAATTAACCTATGAATTAAAAATGGAAAATTAGAATCCCACACATTCCATTAAAATTAAAGTAAAAGATAATCCCCTACATCCACATTAATATCCCATCGAATCGAAAATAAATTTCCTCATTTGGAAAGATTCTATCTATGTAACCTAATGTACCATCCGTTTTGAGAGTTATCATAAGGAATTTAATGATGATGTGTTGTCTGGGATGTAACTATGTGTCACACAAAAATGACCCTTGATCATTTTTATTATTAATTAATCCCTAGATTTTCTGGTCTATTGTGATGAAAATTGGATGTTTTAGGATATTTTATAGGGTTCATAGTGTTGGTAAAAAATTTTAAAATTAATCAGTTTAATTCATTAACCTTGTAATATTATTTGATGGGGATCATGTTATTGCAGATACTAGCCGGAGAAGAATATGATTGAAATTTTACACATTGTGTGTAAGACCTAAAGGTATTAAAAATAAATGAAATTCATGAAACATTTTATTGTGTTCATATTTATAACTATCCACTTAACATAATTTTTAAACTTTTATGTTTCAAAATTTAAAAAACATACATCTACAATTGTGTTTAGTAAGTTATTTGGAGTCGAAAAGAACCAACTTGTTTTTTTGAAGAATAGTAACATATCATTATAAATATTGATTTGAATTTTAATATGACACTAATGAATATTAAATTTTATTATTATTTAAATTTCATAAGGCTTTATGATAATGACGTCTGGGTTAATTTATCAATGTGATATAAAACAATTATAGAATTAAAATCGATAATTTTCTATTTAAGTATATTTTTCATAAAAAATTAATTTAATAATATTTAGAATGTTATATTCAGAAAATAGAGATTATTTTTGAATTATACAAAATAAAAAATGGTTTGGGTGAATTTTTGGGATTTTTCTGAAAGAGTTGAATTTTTTATGAATAGTGAAAATACAGTTTTGAGTTAAAGTGTGTTTAATGACAACATTATTGATGTAATAACGATGTAATATTTCTGGACTACTTTTGTACAATGAAATAAGATATTAGGTGTCTTAGGTGGCTAACCCAATTAGAAAGTTACATGGGAAAACCCATGGTATTTCAAATACCACTAATGAGGTGTCCCTTGAAATTATTAAAATACTCCCTCAATTTAGGTATAAATAGCTACCAATTCCATCATTACATTAATTCAAAACACATTCTTGAAAATGATATGACCTTATTACTTCTCTTGTAGTCCTCCCAAGGTTTCTGTAATCCCCCAAGGTCCCAACATTCAAGTCTTAGGAGTTACACTTTAGGGATTCTTGAACATGTTTGATGTTAGAAGAAACTGATGTAAGGGAATTTTTAACCCAGTTTCTATTGTTTGGGTTAACATTATTATTTATTCATTAGGTTGTATTAATATTATTGGTGTAATTATGTGTGGTTTATGTTATGTTTCTCTATGAGTATTAACAGTGAATACACATTTCCATTCCATTTTATTAATTATATCTCTAATTATATTTTAAGTGACATCCCTTTTAAGTCCTTTTAAAACTATTTTTAATAAATTTATAAAGGATTGTTTTTTTAATTATTTGGAATGTTTGGTTTATTATGAATTTAAAAATATGTTATTACCATGATATGTTCAAAAGACATTATTTATGTTATGTTTATCCCATTATAGCTCAATAAATATTTGGTTGAGCCCATTATAGCTCAATATATGATGGGTGAGTCCCATTGTAGCTCTCCAATGCACTGGGTAATCCAAATATGGATGTTGACTAAACTGTTATTCCATGTTTAAGGATAAATGTATGACTGATATAGTAAATACATCCCAACTCAACTACATGATGTTTCTATGAATATTATTTTTTATGATTATGGGATTTATTGGTTTTTATGTTATCAATTGACTAACACTTCATTTCATTATATCCCTTACTATTTTTAAAACTCGTACAATGTTTTAAAAGTTTTTTCACATGATATATAGATGGGTATAACTAATAAGGGGTTAATGATGTTTGATATGGAGTGTTGTTAAAGAAGTAATTTTTTATGTATTAATTATACATATTTTGAAAAAATGTATAGTTTTTTAGTAGTATCCTCATTTATGAATGTGGTATGTCATGTTTTTAAGATATCAAAATTATTTAAAACTCTAAAAACAAAAATATCATAATTGTTTAATAATTTATGTTCTTCTGTACAATTCATGAATAAGAAGAATACTATGGCTGGGTCCGTATAGTTGTTATCAATGGATGGTTTAGAAAACTTTAGGGGTTATAATGATGTTAATAGAATACCATAAATGATTTTTTACTTTATGATTAATTTGAAATTCTATAGAATTTAAATATTACCATCTTTCTTTGACTATTATATGTTTGTACAGAATGGTTTTTTGAAGGGGAAACTGGGAAGCCAAAGGAAGAAGGCACCAAGAGGCTGTTGTATGTCTGAATCTGCAGCATAAAATGGTGGGAATGAGAACTGAGTAGTTTGTTATAGAAATGTATTAGTTGAATCAAGAAATAAAGAGTTTGGTATCCATTATATACAGTAACATGATATACCATGAGGAAACATGTCTTCTGTGGAGAATTTTATGTGACAACATCCTCCAACATTCAGTGGAATCATAGATCTAGTGATAGTTAAAGGATGGATCAATTCTCTAGAAAAGATATTTGATGTAATGGGATGTTCAGAATATAAAAATTTTATTCTATCCATTTGTTTTTTGGAAATTGAATCCGATCAATGGTGGACTTTGGTTAAGAATATTAGAGAAAGAGACGATCTTGACAGTCTGGAATGCGCTTATTATATGAGTCTTATTATGGACAAGTATTTTCCCAAAACTCTCTAACATTGAATGGAAAAAAAATCATTGAACCAAAGATTATTGGTGAAGATTTTTTCAAACCATTTGATGAAAATTTTACATGACTGGCCAAGTACTTACCAGATTTTACTCGGTATTTTGATGATAAAATTAATATATTTTACTCTAGTGTGAAACCTTTTTTTTTGAACATCATTTTCATCACAATTGTTTAAAAGCTATGAGAAGCTTATTTTTTGTGAAGAGAAAGATGAGATGGTGTTTTTCGACACATATGTGATTTCTAATGATATGAATAAGAAGCAGTCAACATGGTAGGAAATGGTGTAGAATTCATTAATGAAATTAAGAGGTAAGAAAATAAATTTCCCTTCTCGTGAAAAGTGTGGTAAATATAATCCTCTTGAATGTCATATAAATTTTTGGACATTCTTCGGATGTAGAATGTCTAGACACAAGACTCGTGAGTGTAAGGAAAATTAGACAAAAATAATTAGATGTAGAAAGTGAGATGCATTGACATTAAATAATTGGGTCATTTGGCTAATGTTTTTCCTAAGCTAGTTACTCAAGTACGGAATCAGCCAGATTGGAAGAAGAGGCATTCGGTTAAGTCATTTTCAAACACATCATTAGATGTTGAGCCATCAAATAAGGTGGAATCAAGTACATTTCGTGTTTTTATAGACTTTTAAAAGGTGTTGTTTGATTCAGGGTGTACACATCACATCATTTCTGATAAACTCTTTGAAAAATTAAGAATTCAATATCATGAAATGAAACCATATCTCATTGTAAAAACACCTAGATGAAATTTTGTGGAAAAAATAAATTATAATAATCTTGTTATCCTTGTATATGGAAAAGGTTTACCAACAGTCCATTTTTTTTCTCTATTAGAGTTTGATTTTATTAAGTGTATGGAATGGATTTCTTTTTTATCATGCTAAGATAGATTGTAGATAAAAAGAAGTTGTTTTTCAGAAATAATTTGAATTTGTGTAAAATAAGGAACCAATACGATGAATAATATACTAGGATTCCATGAAACTGAAAAAGTATGTAAATAAAATTCATCCTTCTAGAATTTTTTATGATAAGGGAACTATCCTAATTAGTGATTTACCAGTAGTAAATGAATACCTTGATTTTTTCATATTGATTTTCCTGGTTTTATTCCACATCGAGAGGTTGAGTTTACGATTGACTAAGTTACTTATACTAATCCAATTTCTAAACCCCTTAATTAAATAGGGAAAAATGGGAAATCTAGAAATAAAAAGGAAGTTCCAGGAATTATTAGATTAAGAATTCATCGTACCTAGAGCATTCCCATGTGGCACAATTATCTTTTTAATTATGAGAAAAAGATGGGCCAACAAATCTTTTCATCAATAGTAGAGCCTTGAAAAACATCACTGTTAAAAAAATTATCCTTTTCCTCATATTGATGATTTGTTTGATCAGCTCCAGGGAGTGCAGTCTTTTTCGAAGGTTAACCTAAGGTCGAGGTACCATAAGTAGAAAATAATGGATGAAGGCATCCAGAAAACTGTGTTTCATAGTAGATACAGTCATTATGAATTTTCAGTAATTCATTTTGGCTTCACAAATGAACCTCATGTATTCATTGATCCATTGAATAGAATATTACTTGAGATCATAGAAATTTTTGAGGTTTTGTTTATTGATGACATTCTGATATATTCTCTATGTAAATAGGAGAGTGAAAATCATCTGAGGGTAGTTTTTCGAACCATTAAAGAAAAGAAACTGTATGTAAAATTATGCAATGTGATTTATGGAAGAAAATGATTTCTTTTCATTGGAACATTGTAAATAATGATGGAATAACAGTTGATTCTGTAAAAACAAAAGTGGTTTATGAATATTGAATCCCTAAAAATGGTAGATATATTTTTATTTTTCATGTATTATCCAGTTAATACTCATGGTATGTTAAAATCATTGCATGGTTTTCTAAACCTCTATCTTTGTTAACATAGAAGGGTTTAAATTGTTTTTTACACATAATTGTTATGTTTGTTTTCATGAACTGAATAAGATATTGGTGAATGCTCCATTTTTGTCCTTTCCTTCACAAAATGTTGTGTTTTTCATCAATAGTGATGATTTATATAAAGGAATTTGTTGTGTTCTGATGATGAATGATTTAGTTGTTTCTTATACATTTATCCAACTAGAATCTCATGAGTTAAATTATTCCACAGATGATTTTGAATTGGAATCTGTGGTTTTTTATTTGAAAATTTAGTGGCACCATTTATACATATCCAAAAGACAAATATATAATGACCATAAAATTGTGAAGTGTATGTTTACTTAGAAATAATTAAACATGAGGTAGAGAAGATGCATTTAACTGATAAATTATTATTATTGCACGATCCATTACCACTTGGTAAAATAAAACATATTGGTGGATTACTTAAGTCAAAAATAGCATGCTTCATTAACCATGTGAAATTTGAAACATTATCCCCAGATTAATGATTTGATGAATTTTGGAATAGAAGTTTTCATTGTAGAGATTACATCTATTTTTCTTGGTTCAGTGTAGTTATCATTATCAGGCATGATTAATCAATTTCATAATAAAGACCATGAGTTGTAGAAAAAGGTACAATTTTTTAAAATTGGAAAATATCCATAATTTAACCATGATAAGTATTTAATTTTCAGATTTGGAAAAAGGATGTGTGTGCTTTGTAATTACCTATTGAAAAATGAATTGTTTTGTGAAGTTCACACTTCTCCATTTTCAGTTCATCCTTGATGTACTAAGATATACATCAACATTTGACATTATTACTAGTGGGATGGAATGAAAAAAGATATTGTAGAAATTATAGTGAAATATTTGATAGGTCAGTAGGTTAATGAAAAGTGGTTGTTAACAAAGGGGATGCAGCAGGCTTTTCCTATGCCATAATGGAAATGGGAGAATATATCCATAGAATTTTTGGTGGGACTACCTAAGGCTTTTCGAGGAAAGAAATTGATTTGGGTTTTTATTGATCAACTAAATAAATCCGCACATTTTATTTCTACTCAATATACAATGTATTCGGATCATCATTCATAAATGTACATTAATGAAATTTTTAGGTTATATGGAGTTCCTCATTCCATTATATCTGATCAAGATCAATGGTTCACTTCCAATTTTTAGAAGGGCCTTCAGAAGAAATTGGGCACAGAATTAAATTTCACTATAGCCTTTCATCTTCAATCGGATTCGTAGTCAGAATGAATGACTTAGTCATTGGAGGATATCATTCAATCATTTTCAGTGGACTACTAGGTAATTTGGGATTAATATATTTCTATAGTTATTTTTTCTAATAATAACTATTTTCAATCCTAAATAATAATTGAAATTTGTGAGGCATTGTATAGGATGAAGTTTCAGACCCTATCTTTTTGTGATGATGTTGGGGAAAAGAAGTCGATGGGACAAAAATTAGTAGAGGAAGTGGCTGAGAATGTGATGATGATCGAGTGGAACATGAGGAAAACTAAGAGCACATAGAAAAGTTATGAAGACAGCTGATGGAATGAATTCTTCTTTGAGGATGGTTAACATGTTTTCCTTAAATTATGTCCTTGGAAAAGTGTGGCATGTTTCAGTATGAAAGGAAATCTATGTCCACAGTTCACTGGTCCTTTTGAAATCTTAGATAAAGTTGGAACAATATAATACTGATTAGATTTACCTCTGAGTTTATCTTTGGAACATAATGTATTTCATGTTTCAATGTTGATAATGTATGTGCCTGATTCATCTAATTTCTTAAGACCATAAGCAGTTTAGTTGTAATAGAACAATTCTTGTAGAGAATACCCGGTTCAGATTCTTTATCATAGGGAAAAAGTATTGTAGAATAAGGTAATTCAATAGTTAATGTTATTGTGGAGAAACCACATGGTTGAAAAAGAAACATGAGAATCTGAAAACTCTATGGGATAATCGTATCCTCAATTGCTTAAGGAGAAAATAAAATAGCGAGGATGCAATTTCGTGAAGGTGGGGATAATGTAACACTCAATAGATTAAAAAAATAAATGAAATTCCAGAAACATTATTTTAATTAGATATTTTTAACTATAATTTAATCATAGTTTATCTTCTTTTATGTTTTTTATTTTGAAAATAGGTCAACTACAATTATATTCAGTAAGTTATTTCATGTCAGATAGAAGAAACCTGTTTTTTTAGTGAATAATAATATACCCATATGAATAGTAATATGACAGTAATTAATAGTAAATTGAATTATAATTTCATTTTCATAAGGCTATAAGATAATGACATCTTGGTTAATTTTTCAATGTTACATAAAAGTAGTTATATAATTAAAATTGTTAATTATTGAATGAAGTATGATTTTATTTTAAAATTAAATTTATAATATTTAGAAAAATATTATAAATCAATTGGGTTTATATTGGAATTATACACATAAAAAAATGGTTAAAGTGAGTTTTTGGGAATTTTATGAAACAATTGATTTTTCGGTGAATAAGGAAAATACATTTTTGGGTTTTTATGTGTTTAACAACATCATTAATGATTAATAATTTTGTAATAATTCCAGTCAACTTGTGTACAGTAAAATAAGATATGAGGTGTCCCAAGTGTCTAATTCCAAAGGAAAATACAATGGTAAAGCTCATGGTTTTCCAAATACCACTAATGAGGTGTCCCTTGAAAATTATTAAAATATTCCCTCACTTTTTCTATAAATGCGAACAAATTACTTCATTTGTTTTATTAAAAATTCCTCCTCAATAATTCTCTAGACTTCTTACCTCACTAGTAGTCCTCCTAAAGTGTTCATAAGCACCAAAGGTCCCAAGATTCATTTCCTAGGAGTTGCTCTTCAAGGAAGTTTAAACACTTTTTATGTTAGATGAAACTGAGTTAACAGAATTCTTAACCCCCTTTCATTATTTGGGGTAACCATCTTCTTTATTAATTATGTTGTATTAAGATTATTGGTGGAATGAATTTTTTTATATATTATTAAACTATGGGTACTTACAATGTATACATATATACATTCTTTTTTATTAATTCTCAACCAATTCTATTTTAAGGGACATTCCTTTTCAAATCCTTTTAATAATCGATTTAATAAATATATTAGGGATTGTTTATATATATATATATGTCATGAGTGATTTATTCTAATTTTAAAAATACTTTATTTCCATTATATTTTCATTAACCATTTTTTATGATGGTTTTAACCTATTATATTTCATGATATGCTGGGTTGAGCCCATTATGGCTCAAGATATGACGGGTGAGCCCCATTATAGCTCTATAATGCTTTGGGTACCCTAGAGATGTATGCTGACCCATTTTTTTCCATGTTTAAGGGTCAATTTATTAGTGATAAGGTAAATATGTCCCTTGTATGTACATGATGTTACTAGGCTTATAAGTTTTTATGAGTATGAATTTTATTGGATTTTTTGTTATCACTTGAAAAACACCTCCTTTTTAATATCACTTACTATGTTTTATACTCGTACCCATTTTTTAAAATTTTTTTTATTGGATATATATATGTGTTTCCTAATTATATATATTATGAGATAATATATATAAGTATTAATTATTTAACATTTGAGTGTTTTACAGGTTTATTTGTGATTATTTGATATGTTAGATATTTATGGTTTATCTCTATGTTATATGGATTTATCTAACTTATTATTTATTCTTGGAGGTCATTATTGTGATTCAATATAAGGGAAATGGAGTTGTTCAAAAATTATATTTTTTAAATGGTAATGAAAAGGGTTTGTTTTTTATTTCATTTGAAGGAATTTAAAAATTATTATGTTATGTGGAGTCTATTTGAAACCAGTAAAATAAAATTCAAATATATATTTTTTATATTAATTTTAAAACATGTGGAAATAGATTATTTATAAAATTAATGAAAAAGAAAAATTTTGGTATCCGTTTTTTCTTTTCCTCAATCCTTATAAGTCACATCTTTTTTATATAGCTCATTTGTCTTTTTCCAATGTAATTATGTTTTTATATATACGTTAGCTGTGTTGTTTGCCTCCCTTGGTGGTGTAGAGATAATCTTTCATGTAGGTGACTAGAGCATGATATGGAGTTTGTGGTTAGTTTTTTTTAAATCAATATTAATCACCTTTTTATTTGGTATAATATTTTTCAAGGTATTATAAATCCTTGTATAATTGTTTTTTGATTTATTTAATTTATTTACCCATTTCGGTTATGCATCCTTTGGTTCGATCCTACTTTTTTTATATATTTGGATTATTAATGATGAAAACATACCCAAAGAATATATTTTATACCATTCGTATATATATTCTATCTAGGGGGATTACAAATTTCTCTTCGGTATGTTAAGTTCTGGTTTATTTGCCTTCTCTTATTTCCACCCTCACACTAATAAATAAAAATCACAAACATATTAAATTAATTTCAAATACATATCCTTAAAATCCATTCCAGAACTATAAAGGGTACGTGTCATTGAAACATGGATTCAAAAACAAATAGTTCAATATATATATACATCATTCCCCACCTAGTTCATCATAAACAAAACCCTTCTTAGAAAAATTTTACATAAAAATTATCTTCATATCAATTGTGAAAAAATCAATGTTCATATAAGATTCTAAGTAAGGGTAATAAAGAGAAATTCTAATGATTTTTTTAATAAAAATGATCATAATCGGTTAGAGATGATGATATTAACCATTAAAAATCTAACCCATAAATTATATGATCATAATAATTAGTCCTAGAATATTTTTTATTTTTATAAGAAACAAATCATAATGGGATCAAGGTACGTGATCCTTGAGAACATAAAATTGGAATAATATCATGTAATGGATGTGTTTCATATAGTGTGTCACAATCAAACTCGTAAAATCATATTTCATGGGTACCCACAAAGACATTCATAACATGTTATTATCGGTCAATCCTATGGTTTTTTACTTTATGCATGGGATAAAATCTATTTTACCCTCTTTTAGCCTCGAGAAATACTCACGTGTACCCTTTGAGCTCATATTAAATTATTAATTACCCTATTCATTATATGTATATTTATATCTGATCCAACCTATCACGTAATCATAAATACATTTATATGTATTGCACAAGATCTAAAAAATATTCATCATGACATAACACATTGAAAAAAATGGGTTTCATATATAATTTCTCAAAATAACAATAAACCAAATGATGATAGAATAAATATGGTATCCTTGGACTGTAACATAAGTAAATACTATGTGGCATTCAAAGATGTTATCATAGATGAAAAATACCTTTAAAAGATCACTATAATACTTCTTATTGAATTATACATTTTTATTTATAAATAAAATATTTATATCTAAACATTAAAAAAAATTATGGAAAACATTTTTGTAGAGATAAATTTGAAAATTTTTAGAAGATGATTTAATTCATTGTATTTACATCATGGTGGAAAATTCATTTTAGGTAATGTAAGTTAGAAAAACAATTCCTTTAACATTTTCAATTCAAATTCAAAACTACATCATTCATAAAATGAAAATAATATATATTTTAGTCCATTTTGAATATATTTAATAATTGTAACAAATAAATTTATTAAATCATAGGAAAAAATAAAAAAAATTAAATATTTTTTTCAAAACTAGAGATTGATTGAAATTTATTTTCCACAAAATTGAGAAATAATTAAATTTCCTTTGAAAACAATTTTCTGATCAATTTATTACATAATATGAATAATATGAAATGGAAAAAATATTATCAACAAATATTCACATAAGGAGAAAAATAATCTAATTTTGTACATATAGATATTGAAATTTCCTCATCCAAAATAATAACATAACCAATATCGATAAATAGTGAGATTTTAACATAAATCCATTAACTAGAGATTTACTTACATTAAATGTAATTTAAAATACATTATAAATAAAATAAAATTTTTAAAATTTTATTCCAGAATCAATTAATAAAAATTAATAAAAATATTACTCGCTTACAAAAATTTCACCACCCATTTATTAATGATTTTTTATTAATGTCTTCATTTATGAGTGTTAACTCATTTGATTTTCATGAGAATTCTTATTTTTTAGTTCAAGTCCTTTAAAATTGATCTTGGTTACATAAGAGGAAATTTTATTTATTAAATAAATATAGAACATATTCATTATATACATAATTATAGTCTTCCTTGAATGGTAGAGACAGAAAAATTAATTACACCATTCATCGAAAAGGATAGTTGTATGTATGCATTGAAAATTTATTCACATTTTGATAGATTAAAAGAAAAAATGTTGAAAAATAATTAACCCATGAAAATAGTTATTAAATCATATAAAAACTCAATATTAATTAAATAATACATTATTACCATCTCTTTGAAAAAAATGAAAAACTAATCGGATCACTCAGTACCTACGTCAGTCCGCATATATGCACAAGTGACATTTTCATTTTCCAATGGATATGATAGTAAAAAGGTAGATTTGAAATTATAACTCTAATAGAATAATTATATCATAAATATAATATATAAACTTTAAAATTGTAAAAGTAAAAATCAATAAATGAGGCTAATGGAAAATAAATTTTTTGGATCCATAGAGGAGGAAGTCCACACATATGCATGAGTGATATTTCACTTACACATTAATGGAAATGATGGTGGACAATTGTAGCTTAAAATTAATAATAAAATTTAAGTATATTAATAAAACTATAGTTAATTTTTTTTATTAATACCTATGATTTTGGGAATGTATAATAATAAACAAATTGAATGTGGTTGAGAATGAATATTACCACTTCTTTATTTGGCTTCTTTATATAATTTCTTAAGAACCATTTGAATTTTCTTTCAAATTGTCCTTGACAAATAAATAATGAATATAGAAGATTAAAAGAGTATTTTTCGGGGGTTTGTCAACATATATGTAAAAAAGAAATTATAAATTGAATAATTTTTTGAAATTAATTTTATTTAAATAAATATTTAAATTAATTGTGTTATGAAATTCATAAAATAAATAATTTTGAGTATATAATTATATTAAAAAATTTCTATATGTGGATATATTTAAATTATTATTTTAAAAATTAACTAAATTTAATATAAAAAAGTAATTTTATTTATTATTTCACAAAATTGAAATAACATTCTTATGGAATTTTGATAAATTTCAAAATAAGTTATACTTTTGGGGAATTGTAAAAAAATATAGTTTTTTAAATACAATATTTTTTCTTACATCATTAAGATATAATTAGAATATATAATTTATTAAACATAGGTAATGACTAAATTATGATATTAATATATAAATATTTTTATAAACCTATTCTGAACATGATACTTTTTAATTATTTCATGATAAGTATGAAAATATTTTACAGTGTCAATGCAGTGCTTGTACAGTGCTGACAAAGTAAAATTTGGTTCTTTATTGTTTATAATTGGGTGCAAAAAATACATTAATTGAAATTTTATATATATTATTTATATTTTATATTTTTTGTTGGTATTATTTTATTAGAGAGTTATATAACCAGAATCTTATCCAAATTCATGTGCAATACTAGATTATGATATGAAACGCAAAAATACAAATTAATGATGTTATCTTGTATTGGATATTAATAAATATACCTAATACACAAATATAAAATAATATAATGAACACAATTAAAATATTTTCTTTCATTAATTTCTTTTTTGTTATTATAAATGAAGTAATTAACCTTAATTTTTTAACAACGCTGATGCAATGCTTTTGCGAGTAGAACACAAATCAATAAAATTAATTAAACTAAAATTATTAGAAACCGTAAATGACTTAAAAATTTGAAAACATATTCATGGAAGAGTAATTGTTGGCCATTATATTATTTTTCAAATTGGGGACTTTTTTTATAAGCCTATATTAATTTATGTCATTTATAATATTTTATTTAAAATAAATCTATGTTGTCCACACTATAATTTTTAATTAGTTTAATAATGTAACATATTTTTTATAGGATATATTTTCGAACAAAAAAATGTAATTTCAAAGAAAGTAAACTAATATTTTTCATCATATTTTTTAAATTTTTTTGGAATAAATAATTTCTATAATGGCTTGCACAATGATGATGAAATAATAATTTAATTAAAGAAAAAACCAAATAAATGAAATTAAAAAATATTAATATAAATATAATTTGAAAATTTTAAAGTTGTATACAAATTATATATATGGATATGTTTTTTATAAGATATAATGAAATTTTTTTTTCTTAATTTACTATTTATTAATGTCTTGTAAATTCACATTTACTAATATTGTTAAAATTAGAAATTATGTTTCATGAATAAACAGTTTTGATAAATTAATTATATATCCCAAAAATATTATATAAGAAAAAATATGATAATATTATGTCTAAAATTTTTTATCCTATGAGATCTAGGCCTTTTATAAATCATTACTCATATATTGGACTTATTATTTTTTAATATTTTATCTAATTCCAAAATTTCCCCACACCTAAAATGTAGAAAAGGACTCACTACATAAAAATATTGCATCACATTAAACCATATTTCTCGACTATTATCTAAAAATTCCATTATACTTATCCCTTTGAATATTATAGTTTATATGGCCTCACAAAATGAAAAATTTATAGAGCATTATGGAGGTGCATATGTAGAATTATTCAAGAGGTAAACTCCACCTTCTCCTCATTTATATTTTTTTATCACTTCAACCATTATCACCCTATATCCAAATTTTAATGATATCTTTAGTATCACATATATATATAATTATATATACTGTAATTTTATTATTTTAATGGTATATAAATCATAAAATATCTTTTTTTTATTTTATTCGTAAAATGTAATCCCATCCACGACGTGTCAATTCACCGCATTCTTGGATGATGACTTTTTGTTTCTCATTACTGCATTCATGGACTGATTAAATTGAATTATAATTTTTTAAAATGACCTATATATATATATTCTCGTTTATATAGTATTATTTTCCATTATACACTAACATTCTTAATCAGCTGACCATGAAACCATGAAATGAATGCACCTGAAAAAATTGGAATAACAAAATATTATGAATCAATTGGTGGCATTATGTTATAAGAAGACGATATAAGGTATTATAAGTATGAATTTAGATCTATAATAAATTAATATCACTTTTTTAAATATTATATAATATTATTGAACACATTTTGATGAATCTTAACCTAAAGTAAAAGAAAATTAATTAAAAATAATATTTTAGTTTCTATTTTTACAATAATAAAACCGAATGATTATTTTACGTATATGGAATACAATTTTTTTTAAATTTTAAAAATCCTTATTATTTTAATGTTTTCTTATAAATATGACATGGTTAATTTAAAAAAAATTCTTTGTATGTGTGAAATATTCGTTTAAAATATGCTTTTTCTTAGTATATAATTTTTTATTATGAAATTATTTTTATTTCATGATTATGTTATTGTTCATCGGATTTGATTATGATTAAATGTGGTTCCATGATAAAACTAAAATACTATGGATATTTATATGTTTTATGTTGACTTTAATGGTTATTCGAAGTGAAACTACGATGGTCATATCATAAGTCTGTTATGAGGGTCAAATTGTAGGGTAGCAATGAGGGTTACAAATCAAATGGTAGCCGTATAGGTTACAATAAAATGATTATATTGTAAAACAATGATGCATAAATTTACAAAAATAGTTTATGTATGTTTTCTATGTTTTATGGAACTATCATGTCTTCACAACATATGTATATTACACTTTAATGGTCTAAAGTATATCCCTGCAAAAATGATTCAATATGTTTATAATTATTCCTAGACTAATGGTTTCTTTACTTCTTTTTTAATCACCTACAAAACGTTTTTTTCTCATCATGGGTTTTGATATGCCTTTCATATGGTTTAAGTATGTGTTAGTGAAATTTAAAAGCAATGAAGAATGTTGTGTTGATTTTTCACGAACATAATTCATATAATTCCTGACCATAGACATTACATAATTTTGAATTAAGTTAATAATTCACCTTGGAGATATTTTTAGGTTTAGGGATTTAGATAATTATATCATAACATTTACATAATACCATGAATATTACATGTAGATACTTCTACTAGGTACCCATTTTTTCATTAATTAAAAACTCTTAACAAATAAACATGTTCACATCCATTTTTAAAACATAATGACTTGTCCATGATCCCATCCTTTACGCTATTCTAGTTTATTTCCTATGAATAAAATTAAAAAAAACATGGGAAAGGCATAAAAAACTCAGTAATGATACATGGGGAAGGAAAACTATTAGTTTTAAAAACAACAAGAAAACCCTGAATAATTAATAATAAATTAATACTTTTCACTTTAATTGAATAGAAAAAACACTTCACTGAATATAAGATCATTTCTTACACTTTCTTTGAAACCAAAATATTACCATAAAACCCATATAAAGCAAACATAATATATAAAATGTAATCATGGGACATAATCATACATAAATGGAATAACCATATGGTTGACTTCTAGAAATCCTTCCAACAAATGGAATAAACATATAAACAAATTATATACCCAATCCATTGAAGGTTATTACATAACAACCCATCCTTTGTTTTTCATGGAACCAGCCATTATTTGGTTTCTCAAGTAACCACCCATCAAATGTCCAAGTACCATTATACAATCAAAATATATATATGATTACAAATATCAACATTTCAATAATTATATTTCATTTTCAATAATAAGAAATAATTTCAAGATATTTAAATAATCAATCAATTTCAGAAACTGTTCTCAATAAGAAAACACCTGAAATTTTAATAAGGTATTTATTTTCCGTTTGAAAACATTAATGCTTATAGAGGATGAAAAATAACTATTACGGTAGTAGAAAGGCCATTGTCACTAAAAATGTTAAAAAAATTCCTTTTTTTCAGTTAGTAAAATTCTTAGTAGAAAAATGTTTATGTTTTATGAAATTTAAAAGTCAAATGGGTTTATTATACACCGTGTAAAATAAGGAGGTGTATATTATCAAAACATGCCCTATAAAATGGGGATCGAGATGATGTCCCTTACCCCATGTCCAACATGAATCACTCTTTCTTTAATTTTTTAAATAATAAACATTTGAAAAATTTTACATGATTCAAAACCTTTTTCATGTTTATTTTTCATTTTATATCCTTTATTGCCTCTCTATAACAATAAGTTATTTATTCGAGTTTATATCTTACATTTTGTAGATGTTTGGAACTTTAGTCCAAAAGAAACTTCTTATAATTATAAATTGTACTTGGGGTCCAAATTACATTATATTAATATTGATATTCATGTTTTATATATCACATATATCATATATATGTAGTATATATATATTTCTAATAGTCCACATCATTTGATATAAGAAATTAAATGCACCGTTCTAAGAGATGGTAAGCCGTACGTACGCATGAACACTACTTTCATTTAGTTTTCATATTTAGAGGAAAGAATAAAATGATAAATAGTTATATTAAAATTCTTGTATACTATCTATGTTCTATATGTTACATAATTTCATTAATTCCAACCTTTATAAGTTCAATTTATTGCATGAATGACACATATCACTTTGAGGATGTGGTAGTCCGCACTTCCTCAAATTAAATTATCCTATTTATAAAACATGAAAAACATAATGGTATATAATAAATGAGAATTAAAGAAAAGTAATGATATAATAAATAAAATAAATAACATATATAACTATAATTCCATCGTAATGGTCACTATTATAGGTGGTAGGATAATATTGAACAATCATTCTTTCCTGAGGTAGTGGTTACCCATCCACAGAAACAATATGTTCTATACCTCTTAAATAGAGTTGAGTGTAAGTGTAGTTTTGATCCTTTTAATAACAACAACATAGTATATTAAATATACTATTATTGTTATAAAAGAATTTAATAAATATAGTTTAGTGGGTTGGAGAATGAAAATAAAAGTAGAATCATGGGAGAAGACGTTACATCAAATAGGGTAACTTCTTTTGATTTAAGCTAAAAGGCCTTCATTAATTGACTTCTGCAAAATTTATGGCTTCTAATAGGAAGGAGGGATGTTGGGATATTATTTTGGAAGATGTTGGATAAACCAAGGTGGATTGAGAGGTGTGAGTAAGGGTTAGAGGTTGTTTCCTTATATAAGAGGGAAGAGGAGCACTTTAGGATTTTTTAAAAGCATTATATTATTATAATTGATTTTTAAATTCTATTAACAAAAAAGTTATATATTTGAAATACAAGATTATTATGGGTCGATATAATCTCATACAATGGGTTTTAATCATGTTTAGGTCACAAAATTAGCCTTATATTTTAGTTTTACCCTTAGTAAACTTAATTATCTTTTACCATATCTTCATGTATATTAATTATATATGGTTATCATAGTTACTACAAATTTATAAGAGAGATAAAAATGGGTCATTAATGACATTTGAAACATCATATTTTTCATTTTTCTTAATCATATAATTTTTATCACTTCTATATCATTTAATAATCTATTAATTTATTTAAAAACAAATTAATGTCATTTTTTTACTATTCATATCATGACTTTTTAAAATTCCATAAAAAATTGATTAATTAAAAAAATAATTAATTTTAATTTAACAAGTTATAATCATACATAAAATTTTTTTATGACTTAAAAATATTTATATTAAATTTATTTTAATATTTATATTCCAAAATTTTAAAATATTTCATTAAAATGGTAATTAATACATCCTCATTGTGTCATAAATAAATTTCTTAATTTGTTATTAATAAATACTAAATAAAATACCATGATGTAGGAAATATTTTTATATATATAACTACTATTTATAGTCAAAATATAACTTTAATTACCCCATATAAAAATTGTTTTAGTAAAATATACATGTTAGGTTACACTTTCATTAACATTAAATTGCAATTAATTAAATGCCATTTTTCACAAAAATGTTGCTCCATGTGGTCCAAAAATTGACCCAAATATGCACGTTGTCAGAAAAGTCTCATCCAATAGAGTTTTTTCATATTTTAGGACAACATATTATTATAATAATATTATTTGTTTACCCTTATTTAGGGGATTTACCCATTGACAATGGTAAATAATTTTTCTGCTTAAGTTACTATTCATAATGTCTAAAAAGAGATATATATTTACACAATTTTGACATACTTATTAAAAATATGGAATCCATTTTTAAAAATTCTATACACACCTGTTTCAGAAATTAATTTAAAAAAAATTGTTGTTGTCAAAACCAAAAGGCGTGTCTTTAAGAAGTAAGAACTACGAAATGATTATCATGTGTTTATATCAAATATCAAAGTAAAACAACATCCAAGGACCAAGATTAGATTACATATAATTAAATAATCCAATTACACATTAATACTAATTGAAATTAAAATATAACTATATAAATAAATTATGATTAAACAATAGTTTTGAATAAAAATGTAGTATTTTTCACAATTCATTGTAAAAATGAACATTAAAAGAAAAATACCAAAATTTCATCCAAATTAAATTTTGCTGTTATTATTTTAAAAAAGAATTTTTTTTTCAACAAACATATAATTGATTAAAAAACTAGACTTAAAAAGAGTTCTCTATCCAAATGTGGTAAAACTGCATTTTTAGAAAAGTAATTCTTTCATCCGAAAAAAAGGAATTTATTCTTATATCATATCTAGAAAACAAATAAGATGAATTTAAAACATTATAATAAATATATTTCATCTATTTTTTATTAAATAAAAATATATAAATTGTGATATCGAATCAAAATTATTCTCTTTTAAATATATCTTCATAAAACCCCATCCATTATATTCAATTTGTTTTTATTTTCATTTATGATAAATTTGGTAACGAATGAATCATTAATTAAACATCTGTAAATAATTTTTCAAAATTTATTTGATACAATTCATTCAAGACATTCCAATAGCTAAGAATTATATACAATTTAAAATAATAATAATATTATTGTATTATTTTTCAGTATAACTTGATGTTGTGTGCAATGTATGATTCCAAGGAAGCCTTTTGTTATGTTTCGTGTACATTATCAGAAAAAGTATCCACATTAACATTGAATTAATATCTTATTAATAATTATTAATAGAAATAAAAATGATATATTTTATAAATACCAATGTCGTTACATACTTTCCCCCTTTTTGAAAATGCGTCCTCAAAATTTTAAAATTTGACTCAGAAAAATCATTGAAAGTCCAACATCCAAAAAAGTTTCAATAAAACTATCATATTAAATGAAATAGTAATATGTATAAATGTCACATAGGATAACTCATAATAGGATTTCAATAAAACATGGATATGGATGAGAAAACTAACCATAATGTTTTGGAGTAGAGTGATATAAAACACAACCATGAGAAAGTTATCCACTAGAAAACTACAAACATCGGACAGGTTAAACAGTCAATGATTCCATAGTAGAAAAAGTAAATGGACAATGTTTTTTGGTTTTATTTTTCCTTTAAAAATTTTGGAGATTTTATTTTTGATATTGACAAATTACATGAGGAAATATACATACTATTCAAGAAGAGTTTCATCATTTAGTAAGTATCTACGAAAAAACACATATTTTCTCAAAACAATGAGTATTTATGATGACATGGTTATACCTAAGGTGATATAATCAAATTCTAGAGAATAAAATGATACAAAAAATAGGAACCATATATTTCCCTTGTATTTGGATGTTAAACAAAACCAAAATAATTAGTAAAAGACCAGATAATCCAAAAAAGGATAATCTTTTATAAAACTAAATACTACCTTTATTATCCAAAATTAGAAAAATAATAATAAAATCTCAAAAAAGACCATTAAATGCATAATTAATCATAAAATAATTCAAAATAATCCAAACTAGGTTTGAAACCAAAAATTCAAAAGGATTTTATCACACAGTCTTCCACAAAAATCTTAAAATTTTTATCCAAATAAAATCGATTACTCTTAATGTATCTTACTGAAAAGTAATTAACCAAGTGACATTATCTCTATTATAAGTTAATAATTTCAATAAATAACCCATATATCTATATTTACTAAAAAACATATATTTTTACCAAATTAAATTCCACCATTACTCCTCAATTGAATTCTCAAATTATTCAATTTTTTGTAGGCATACATTGTTTCCGAAATAGAAAATGTCTTTTAAAATAACCTTTGACACTTAATCCCCAACGAATTTTCCTATACATAGGATTCCCATTTCATATAACATAATATCCAAATAAAGTTAATCCTGACCAATAAAATCATTTAACTAAAAATAATAAGTCATACTCACCATGGACTTCACGTAGACCAGTGGTAGGTGATGTGCCCATGTCGCCCTTTGGTTGAGGGTTCAATTCCCATGACCTTTACGGACTGGATAGATTTTCTACCATCCAGTGGTTTTTCCTTTTTCTAAAACCATATCATTCTAATAACATTATCAAAAATAAGATAATTTCATGAAAAATGACCATAACCTATTTTTTTCTCATAGGTTATATAATAACTTTTCATTTAGCATCCCAAAATATAAAACCCATTTATCAACTCAAAAAAATAATATCATATGAAACCCTAAGTTTATCTATTATGTATTCAAAATAAAATATAATTCCTTCTCGAAAAATGTTTTCACATATCAATCTTTAGGGTTTCACATACTAGAAAATGTCTTCCAAAGTAATCACATCATCAAAAGGGCCTTTATACTTTCAAGCATTTCATCATCCATAAATCTACCATAACACTTTATCCCATATATGTTGCCTTCTTACTCATTAAAAATTATTCATGATCAATTAACAATTCTTTTACAACAAATTATGTATTACATCTTTCCTATAAAAAATCACGAATCATATCCAATGATTCAATAATGTCAAAAAATCAGCTAAGAAATAATTCATACCATTCATTTGTCATTGTCGATTTCTTTATCATAAATTTAAATAGAATTAGGTATTGGTAAACATATAGTTGTATGGACCTACTGATCCCATTCTATAACCATCATCATAGTATGTCTATTTATATAATGACCATGCTCGCCACATTTAAAATATTCAATTGATCCATCTGAAAGAACATTTCCCATTCCCTGGAGTCAACTAGATGCTTCATTTTTCCATGGTAGGTTCATGATTTATGACCATAATTACCACATCTATTACATATTCTTTCCCATTTTATTCATTTTCCTAGGTGTTTCTGTCAACATCCTATACCCATATGTTTTTAGGTATAATTACCATTATGATTATTACCTAAACATCCATAGGGATTTGATTCAAGAATATATGATGCCTTATAAAAACCACCAAGTTTCATGTGATCAATAATGACAATATATAATTTTTTGAGAATAACCACAATAGTTTTTTTGTAGTTACCATTTTATTTGGTTTCTTATTCAGAAAACTGTCACAGTTTTCTTCACATCCATTATACCTTTGTGGCCTGATAAATCTATCCATTTACTAAAACCAAAAAGGTTTGTTCGAGTATATCAGTAAAATCAATATATAATATTTGATGAGGAGGGTAAATAATAAGATATAATTATTAATTTTTTATTACACTCATTCAATTTTTCTAAATAACTATGACTCTTTCTAAAATGCTAACTATTATTGTTATGTCATATATGCTTAAATAACACCCTAAAATCTAATGTTATCAAAACCGAACTCTCTTACCAAATACTAGGCCCCGAACATAATCATTACATAATTTTGAATTAAGTTAATAATTCATATTTAATATCTTTTTAGTTTTAGAGAATTAAAGTATTAATTCATTACTTATACATAATAACTTCAATATTACTTGTAGACACGTCTACTCAGTACAAATTTACTCAAAAAAATAAACTTGTTTAGTTCCATGTTATTGATAGCATGACCTTTCCTTCATCACATCCTTGACCCTATTCGTCATTAAGTCCTAAGAAAAAATTCCAAAAAACATTGAATGTGCATAAAATGATCAATAAGGGATACAAAGAGACAAAAAATTGTGAGTTCTCAAAAAATTGTAAACTATGAATACTAAATAACAAAGTAATTGATTTGACCCCAATGAAGTTAAAAAAACACTTTGATGAATATAATCACATTGTTTACCCTTCTTTTGTAACCATAATATTACAATAAAACCCATAGAAACCACACATAACTTGTTAATGGTAAACATGATACATAATCATACATAAATGAAATAACCATACAATTGACTTCCAAATATCACTCTTACAATTAGAGTATCCATATGACCAACTTACACACCCAATCCATTGGTGGTTATAACGTAACCACAAATCCTTGGTTTATCATGGATCAACCTGTCATTTGGTTTATCATGTAACCACTTGTCAAATGTCCACATCCCATTATATAATTATCACATATAAATGATTTCAAATATCAACAATTCAATCATAAAATTTCATTTGAAATCAAAAGAAAAATTTTGAAGATATTGAAATAATATATCCATTTCATAAACCATTATCAATATAAAAACACCCAAAATTGGAATAAGGGATTTCATGTCCTTTTAAAACATTAAGGCTTATAGAGGATTCCAAATAACTATTATGGTGTCGAAGGGGTCATTGTCACTGCAAAATTTAGCAACATTCCTTTTTCTATTTAGTAAAATATATAGTTGAAATTTTTTTGACTGATTGTGAATTTCATGTTGGTATATTATACGCCATGTAAAACAAAACGGTCTATATTATGAAAACATTCCCCAATGAAAGGATATTGAAACCGAGTCCCTTAATTCATGTTCGACTTGACTCGTTCATTCATTATTTACTTGAATAATAAAAATAACATAACATATACTTACTTCATAACCTTTATAAATTTTATTATTCCTTTTATATCACTTATTACCTTGCTATAACAATTAGTTAATTATTTTAATTCATAAATTACATTTTTTCGATGCTCTGATCTTTAGTCAAAAAAGAACTTGTTTTAATTTTAAATTATCCATGTAATCATATGAATATTATATCAACAATTATATTATTGATTTAGATATAATATATATCATATATATCCAGTATATATGTATTTTGAATACTCCAAATCATTTTGATATATGAAATGTAATGCACTATTCTTGGGGATGGTAAGTCATGCGTACGCATGGACACTACTTTCCATTCATTTTCATATATAATTGAATGAAAACAAAATGAAACAAAGGTATATTATAATTCTAGTATTATATCATTGTTATATATGTTACATAAGTTAATTAATTTCATCTTTATAGGTTCCATGTATTTCATGAACGAGTCAAATCACTTAGAGGTGGTGGTAGTTCGAACTTTCTGAAATGAAATTATCATATTTATAAAACATGAAAAGCATAAATGTATATAAAAAATGAGAATCACATAATCATAGTGATAAAATAAATATCATATATATATTTTATTATTATATTTCAATCATAATGTCTACCATAAGAGGTGGTGGACGTATATTGAATAATCAACATTTCGTGAGACAGTAGTTCGCCATCCACAGAAACATTATGTTCTATACCCATTAAACTAAGGTGTGAAAAAGAGTTGTTTGAATCCTTCTCATAAAAATAACCGTGAATTTTTATGATACTGCAATTTTTATAACATAATTTACAAAATAAATTTTAGAAGGTTGGAGAAGGAATATAATAGAAAGAATCTTGATTGAATACATTTCCACAAATCCGGTAACACCTTTTGATTTAAGCTAAAAATTATTTCTTAATTTCCTTATGTCTAAAGTGAGGCTTTTATTAGTAAGGGGGGATATTAGGATCTTATTTGGTAAGAGGAGGGATGATTGAAGGGTTTTAGGTATGTTTGAGTTGGGTTTAGTGGTGGTGTCCATCTATAAGAGGGATGATGGGCACATTAGGGATCTTAGAAAGTATTTTTTTTATAAATTTAATTTCAATTTATGATAACAAAAAAGTGATATATATATAAGATAATATTAGGATGGATCTAAATCCTCTTATACCATGGATTTTAGACATGTTTATGTCACAAACATAACTTTATATTTTAACATTTACCCAAAGTAATCATATTTATATTTTACCATGTCTTCTTGTATATTGAAAATATATTGTTACCATTGTTAATATAAAAATACAAGAGTCCCAAAAATGGATACATAATGACATTTGTAACATTATATATTTCAGTTAGAGAAATATTATATTTTTTAGGACTATTAAATAATTAAATAAAAAATTAATTTGTTTCAAAACTCATTTATGAAAATTTTTATACTATTCATATAATGACATTTTAAAACTCCATAACAACGTGATTCATTTGAAAAACATCATTAAATAAAATATAACAAGTCATACACATCCATAAAATTTGTGGATGTAATAACATGTTTCAAAATAAATTTATTTTATTATTTATAATCTCATTTATTTAAATCATTCATTAATAAGGTAATCAATACATCACCATTTTGTTATAAATAAATTTAATTATTTCATATCTATAAATTATTAATAAATTAAAATAATGTAGGAAATATTTTTATTTTTATAATGAATTATTATTGTTGAAAATATAACTTATATATCCCCATAAAAAAAATTATATTGTAAATGATACATGTTTATGTTATATTTTCCTTAACAATATACTAAATGATATTAATTGTCATTTTAACAAAAAGGTTGGTCCATGGGATCCAAAAATAGATCCAAGGATTACCATGATTGGAAATATCTCATAAAATAGAGTTAAGATATCTTGTATGGTAATTCAATATAAATATAATATTATATTTTTACCCTTATTTATTGGATTTACCCCATAAAAGTGGTAAATAAAATATCTAATGGCGTTACTATTCATAATGTCTAAGAATAAAATATACCTATTTACATAATTTGGACCTTCTAATTTCAAATAAAGATTCCATTTTTAAAAATTCAAAACATAGAAGTTACAGAAATTAATAGAAAAATAATTACCGTTATCGAAACCAAAAGGCGTGTTTTTAGAAGTTAGTACTACCAAATTATTCACATGTATTTATGTCCAATTTCAAAGTAAAATTACTTTTAACCCCAAAAAATTGGATTAAATGATAAAAATAAAACCCAATTAAACTTGAAAACTAAATTAAAATACAATATAACTATAATAATAAATTAGATTAAAAGATAGTTTTGAATTAAAATGCATTATTTTTTAATCTTCATAAAAAATGAACATTAGCAAAAAAATACCAAACTTTTATCCAAAGTAAATTTTGATATTCTTATTAAAAATAATAAGCTCAATTTTTCAAATAAAACATATAAGAGAGTGAAAAAATATATTTAGTAAGGGTTCTCCATCAAAAGTTGGTAAAACTGTTTTTTTATAAAAATTATTCTTTTATAAAAAAAATGAATTAATTATTATATCATATATAGAAAACCTAAAATAAGAATTTAAAACCTTAAATTGAATATATTTCACAAATTTTACATTAAATAAAATCCCATAAAGACTGATATGAAAATACAATTATTCTCTTTTAAATAGATTTTCATAAAAACACATCCACTATATTCAATTGATTATTATTTCCATTTCTAATAAATATAGTTACAAATGAATCATTATTTAAAAATTTGTAAAAAATATTTCCAAATTCAGTTCATAAAATTTATTCCATCCATTCTAATACTAGCTATTATCTAACATTTAAAATAAAAATAATATTATGGTATTATTTTTTAGTATTACTCAATGTTGTGTGCAATGTAAGAGCTCAGGGAAGCTCGTTTTTTGGTGTCGAGTACGCTATCATTAAAATAGTACCTCTAACATAATATTAATGTCTTATACATATGTATTTATAGAAAAAAATTATTCTTCAATAAATACCCGTGTCATTACAATTAATGTTTTTTTAAAACAATTTTTATTCTGTAAAAATGGATATTATTTTACTGGAGTCAAATTTCCATGCTTTTGGGATTTCATTAATGATTTATGATGTAATTGTTTAGAAATATACATAGAAAAGATATCTAGGAATATAAAACACTTAATTCTAGTTAAATTAAGTAGATTATGTAATTCTTATGGTTGGGTCCTTTTAATTGGTATTATGGAACAATTTAGATAACATTAGAGATTAGGATTATGTTAATAGAATACAATAAATGATTTTAATATTATAGTTAAATCTAAATGATACAAATTTGAAGATTACCATTTTTCTTCTTATTATATATGTCTATTCAGAATGGTTTCTGGCAGAACAAACAGGGAAACTAATGTTGGAAGTCACTGAGTGAACGATATCTTTCTAATGATACAAACTGGAATGCTTGGAATTTGAACCGAGTATGTAGATTGATCAGGTAATATCTTATGATTCAATATAACTTAATACTAGGAGTTATATTATCATACACATGATAGGGAATTACCTTTTATTTTTCCAGTTAATATATTTGGAGATGTCATTTAAATTGTGTGAAATTTGAAATATATATTGAACATAAAAGTATTTAGTGTATATTTACTATGAAATAATATAACATATAGCAGTTAAGATGGTGATAACTGATAAGGTTTTATGATTACACAATAAATTATGATCATATAAAAGAAAAAGTTGTTCAATATTCCTAGAGTCGAAATAATTATGCTACATTAAGCCTATTACCATTTGAAAATGGCCCATTGGTTAATGATTTGATGAATATTCACATGAATGTTATTGGTTTTTGAAATTCCTCAATTATTTCTAGGTGGTTGTAAATTCAGCTCTCTTGGAATGAACTATGAAATCATAAAAGGAGGAACATGATTCAATAAATGGTTGAATGTGTTAAGAAAGAAATATTTCATGAATTTAATGTTGATAAAGAGTTTATCTTGAGATATGGATATAGATTATATGTGAATTATGAATTCAATATGAAGAGTTAATTGTTAAGTGATTCTCATTGTTATCTATTTTCAATTCATCCTATAAATATTTAGATGTATTATGGCCATCCTTGGGATTATTTTTGGGATGGAATGAAAAGATATATTGTATATTTTATAATGAAATGTTTGAATTGTCAAGAGGTTAAAGCTGTGTGGAAATTATCAAAGGGGGTGATTCATCCTTTTCTAGGGAGAGCGTGGAATGACCATTATATCAACTTTCTTGATGGTATCTCAATGATATTTTCAGTTTCAGGTTGTTTTCCCACTACTAAATAAGGATGTGCTCTTAAATTAATAAAATACCTTTCTTAAGGCCTTTAGAGGATATTGGGAACTACATTACATTTTTTACAACCTTTCATACTCCATTAGATGGATAGTCAGAGAGAAAAATTAAGACATTTGATGATACGATTCACACTTTTTGAAAAGATTACAAGGGAATTTGGTATCCTTATGTTTCATTTGATGAGTTTTTTATAACAGATGTTTTCTATACCAATATACAGATTGATCCATTTGATGAATTATATGTAAATCAATTGCAAACATCATCATTTTGATAAGAATTATTGGAAACAAATTAGACATGAAATTAATTAACCGGGGAGGTGGATAATAAGTTGATGAGGATTTGGTAAAACATGAAGAAATTGAAGAGAATGCAACGAATCTATAAAGATGACATGAAGAATAGCCTTTCTTTCGAGGTAAGTGATCATGTTTTCTATAAAATATATCCATGGAAAAGTATTATGAGTTTTCTAAATAAATAAAAGCTATATATATGGATGATTTGACATAATAAAATCCTAGAAAAAGTTTCACTAGTTTTCTACAAAGTATATTTTCCTATGAGTTAATCCTTGGTAGACAATATTATTCATTTTTCAATGATTATAAAGTATGTTCCTTATTTATCTCATGATTTGATCACATATATAGTTTATCTAAAATAGAAAATGAAATATGAATATAACCCTACTAAGATTCTTGATTGAAAAGTGAAAGTAATACAAAACATTGTAATTCATCAGTTTATGATTTTGTGGAGAAAATATAAGGTTGAATAAGAAACATGTGAATATGAAACTGCTATGATGGATAGGTATACCCATTTGTTAATAGGTGAATAAATTATAAGAATGCAATTTTCAAAAGAGGAGAGAATGTATCAACCTTGTAAAAAATAAAATAATTTCTTTTTAAATTAGTAATATTTAATTATATTGTTATATTCATTATGTAATATAATTCATAAAATAAACAATTTCTTAGTAAATAATTTCATTAATATATTTTCGTATATGGTTATATTAAAAAATTTATGTTTGTTTTTCTAATATAGAATTTGAATTAAAAAAATAATTTTATTTTTCAATTTTACTTATGGAAATTATCATAGTATAAATTTTTGATAATTTTCTAAATAATATTTATTTTTGCATAATAGTAAAAAATACTGTTTTTTATAAAATTGTTTATGACATTGTGAATAAATAATTGGGATATAAATTTATTAAAAGTATGAAATTATAAAAATAATGATATTAGTATATTAACTTTTTACAAAAATAATTCTTAAAATTGACATTATAATTTACATTATGATATGAATAAAATTATTTTTCAGAGCCAACGCAGTGGCTGTGCATCAGTGATAAAGTATAATTTGGTTTCATATATACAATAATTTAGTGATAAAACCTTTTTTAATATTTTTTTAACTATTATATATAATAAATATTATTGAAAAATATTTCTTAATTTTAGAGTTATATATCATTTATCTTATCTAATAGAATATGAAATGGTTGTGCAAGAAAATAAAATTATACTTGAAAAATTGATGAAATTTTTTGAAAATGGATAAGAGTAAATAAACATCATTAATGAATATAAATGGTTATATTAAACCACATAAATATTTTTTTCTAGGAATGATTTTTTTAAAATTTATATATATTATGTAATTAAGTATATTTCTTATAAAACATTGATGTAGTTCTTATTAAAGGGGAAGAAAAAACAATAATATGTTTTAACTAAAATTATAAGAATCCTTATATGACATAAAAATTTGAGAAAATAAGTTTAGAGAGTTTTTAAAAGCCATTACATTAAATTTTGGAATATGGGACTTTTGGTATCTATATGGATCACTTTATTCCACATATAAAATTTTATATAAAATAATTTCAGGTTGTTGACACTATAGATATTAATTAATATACTACAATAATATATGGTTATATAGAATATAAATTAGATTATAAATAGTCAATCGATGAAAATAATATTATATTCTTCAAGGAAATTTATATTTCATTTTTACAGTGTGACTAATTAACTTGACGACTTGCATAATGATGATGGTGCCTTTATTTAATAACTGAACAAATCAAAAAAATGATAAGAAAAATATTAATATAAATTTTTTTATTATTTTTGAGGTACTCTAATAATTATCCAGTTAGATTTTATATTTCATATATATCATAATATTTGTCTAATTTGACACTTTTTGATGATGTTATTACTGTATTTGTTCTAAATAGTGTTAAATTTGAAAAAAAGAATATTTCATGAATAAAATGTTTTTTTAATTGAATAAAAATCACAAAAAAATAAATGCGAAAAATATTAATAAATATTATATAAAAAATATGGTCAAAAAATATTTTAGTTCTTTTTTATGTCTTTATCTTTATATTAAACATATAATATTTAAATATTTTTGGGAATTTAAAATTTTCTCCTATCCTCAATTATAGAAAGGAACTCATTCTTTCACTTAATTTAAAAACCATAATCTATATTTCTCAACATTCCTTTTCAAAATATGAAATTCCACATTTTTTTCACATTACATTCTTTTTTATCTTAAAGAAACAAATTCTATGATCTTTAAGGAGGTTCTAAAGGAGAAATATTCAAGAGCTGAATTCCACTATTTTCTATTTTAATATTTTTCACACTTCTACCTTAGTCAAACACTATAAAAAAATTCATTATAACAATAATATCATATATATATTGTAAATTTTTTTAATGGAATTTATTAATCATGAAATCCATATTTGTCTTCTTTTATTCTTAAAAAATTAAATTGTTTTCCGTGGTGCGTCAATTCAAGTCCTTCTTGAATGATGTGTTTTCATTTCATAGTGTAGCATTCATGGAATGTTTAAATTCACCTATAATTGGATTAAAAGACCTAAATATATAAATTTTTTCCCTTCTAGTGTATTATTTTCCATTATGACAGAAAATTCATAATGAACCGACCATTAAACCTTGAAACGAAAACACCCAAAACAATAGAAATAACAAAATTTTGTTATTAAATGGGTGGAATAATGTTATAAGAATATCAGGTACATTATTATAAATATGATTATAGATATTTAATAAATTTTTAACACACTTAATACAATTATACATGAGGTTATCACACATCTGAAGGAATTAAAACATTTGGTAAGAGACTTTTCATTAAAAATAATCATTTAGGTACAATTTTTTCAATATTTAAAACAAATTTTCATATATATATTGAATTAGATGATTTTTCTACAATCAATATGCCAGAATGTTTTATGGTTTTTTTACAGTATATAATTTTTATTTTTAGTGAAAATTATTTGTTTTAATGTGAGAATTATTCCATTTATATGTAATTTTTTTCTAGGATTTATTTTTTTGATTAAAGTATACTTGTTTAATTATAATGTTATGGTTCTTTTAAATTATTTATGCTGAATGTTGGTTCTCTAATATCCCTATAATTCATTGGTTTTTTATTTGATCCTTATGGTTATTCCAAGTGTAACTATGATGTTTACTTCGTAAGGTAGTCATGAGGGTCACGTCATACAGTAACAATGAGGGTTACAAATTATGTGGTAGCTATGAGGGTTTCAATCACAAGTATGTATGGTTTGTAAATAACTGTCCAATATTCATTAATTTTTTATTTCTCTTTTCAATTTTTTATGGAATTATCATCTTTTTAGAAAGTATATGATAACTTATGGGGAAAAAGTATATCCTTGTGAAAATAATTTAATATGTCTATCTGAATTTATGGACTATCTTATTATTTCTTTTTTTATATCCCATTGATCATCCCATGTTTTTAAATATTTTTCAATGGGTTTATTGATGGGTAAGAGAAAATAGGAAGCCAAGGTGAATATTTTGAAACATTTCAGTAAATGATTCATGTTTTGTAAAAAAACATATTAATTATGGGAAAAATGGATACTATTATTTTATTATACATATTTTATGCTTTTGGATATTAATTTATGAATTCCAACCTAATTATGTAAATCACTAAGATAAAAATATCATTGGGAATGTATATAAGTAAATATTAGTATAATTAATAATATTATTTAATGTTTAGGATCATGTACCTATAATATATGCCTCAATGTGATGTAATTAAAATAGATAAGGAGTTATAATTTATAAATAAGGGATGTGATAAACCAGGTATTTATAAAGATATTATAAGATAAATAATTCATTCTCATTAAAAATGAATCAAAATTGATATATATTCAATGAAAAATATACTTGGTTCTAAATTCAACCATTTAAATAAAATTATACAAGTATTTTTTTTCATTTTAAACATTATATTTTTAACACATTAGTTAACTAATTTAATGTGAATCATTGTAATGGTGTTTTTATATTAAAGGGTAATAATTTTATATATTAGGTTAAAATTGGACTACAAATGACCAATGGATTAAACTTTAGATCATCTATCATCAAAATTTTACACTATAATTTAATTTGATTTTTAAATAATATAAAAAATTTATATTTTGTATTATAAATTTATATTAATTTCAATTTATGTAGTAATAACATAACATGACATTAGAAACATGAAAATAGTGTAATTTGAATAGAAATCATTATCAAAACAATAATTTTTTATTTTAATCTAAAACAATCTTGGTTAACTATTTATCACCCAATCAATACTAAGTATAGAGCATCTAGAAAATTAACATGATTTTTCTACATCCTTCAGATGTATTATATTACCGTTATTAAAGTATTTGAACTAATTATTTAATTTCTAAAAATATTAAATAAATTCATAGATTAAATATAATTTTTTTCATTCAAATAATTCTATATAGTCTAACAAAGAAAATTTTTATCCATTTATTATAATATTATAATTATTAAATTTAATAGACTGAAATTATATATATTTAATTACCTAAAATATTATGAATATCAATATTAATTTAAAGTGGAACAAAATTTACATAAATTCAATTTTTGGCTATTAATGGTAGAATTTAATCTTCACAATGTTATAAATCCTTATTTTCGTTTTTTTTTAAAAAATTATCTCAATGTTATAACAATATTTTACCATTTTTACAATTAGTGTTGTGACAAATATTTACCATGAATAATCTTTATAATGAAAAAATACATATATTTTCCAAAATCATTTTTTATTATTCAAAATAAGGTATCAATTTTTCATTATTCAGTATCAAGACATGGTAGAAATAAACATTATTAATATTCATAAAGCATAACTAATTTTTTTTCAGATAATTATTTTTTATGTATAAAAATTAACTTAAATCTGATTTAAATTTATGACTAATATGGAATTAATAAGATAGTTATAATTCCAATAGATAATATTTCAATTTATGTAAATATTATAATTATAATTAAACTTTTAAATAATATTATATTATGATAAAAGTGACACTATTTGAAAAAATATATAGCTTTTACTATTGATGGAAAACATAATCATTTAAAAATAAACTCAAAACATTATCCAATGATTATTTTGATATTATGATTTAATAAATTATTTTCATCTTTCTCAAAAAATTAACAACATTTTGAAAAAACGTTATATGTTATATCCTCATAAAAATAAATTAAAACCATATAGGAAGGAAAATAAATTATTCAAGCATATAAATATTTTATTCCAAATTTATTACTTTTTTCTCAAAAAATATTATTAATATAAAATTATTATACATTTGGAAATAAATATTCATATTCATAAATCATATTTAATAGAACTATTATAATAGTATTCAATATTGTGATTCATTTAAATATGGGGTTAAATGAATTGCATGTTATTGAAGATAATAAATTTATTTAAATAGAAATATATCATATCATCTCAGGGTGTTACATTCTACCGCATTCAAAATGTTTTTCTCCATCCAAAGTCCATAAAACTAGTATAAAAAGATTAAAATATATATGTTTAATATCATCTTCAGGTTCCCAAGTATATTCTTCAAATTTTTGATTCTCTTATAGGGCATTATCGTGTAGAGTGGTATTGATCTGTTGAACTTTATCTTAATTATCAATGATTTTTATAGGTTATTCATCATAGAAAAGATCATTCCCCTATAGGAAACCCATAGTGATCAATACATATGATATTTCAAGTATTTTTATACTCTAAATTGATATATTGAACACATCATGGAAATGATTATGGTTAGTAAAAGCTCTATGTGATACACTACAATTCATAATCAATTAAAAAAGTTAAATAGGTATTATACCTACAAATTAATGGTCCATCATTTTTAAATAACATTACATAAATCCATTATTATATTAATATGAATGACTTCTCAACCACTATTATTTCTATAACTCACTAATGATAGTTAGTATAATATTATATGTTGACTTTGATATGACATTATACACTACTAAATATATCGAAAATACTCTTCCATTTATTTAGTTATCTATTGTAACAATACATTCCTTACTCGAACATAATCGAATTACATTGTGGTTTAAAAATTATTTATTAAGAGGTCTTCGTAAGTAATAATTAAAACACTCATGTGAATGATATTTTTATATGAAATCATTATTTGGTGAAGGTATTGATACTAACCACCTTTGAAATCCATAGAAAATGATATCACCTTATCAATTTGAGTTTCATCAATACTCTTTGACAGACCATCTTGATGAGGATGATATGTTATTCTAAAACTCTACTCTATATCAAATGCCTACTGATGTCTATACTCAATCATTGAGGTAACCCTAGTATCAAGATCCCATACAATAGAATTTTGGACAACATGAAACCTCACCAGATATTTAATTTGTATTATTCTAAGCATATCAGATGATAAATAATAAATAATATTAATTATGTGTAAATAGTTAATATGTATGTTGAACAAAATCACAATAAAATTATTGAAAATAGATTTTTTGGGATGTTTTATAACAAAATACATGTTAATGTTTTCCTATTCCGAATATCGTGTTATAAATGATTGTAAACCAACCATATAATTCTATATCTTGTGAATGTTGTTCAAACGTACCATGCACTGAGATACATAATATAAAATACATATATTCATGTTTTCCCCTAATGAATACAATTATAAGTCTCTCTACATATTCAAAATCTAGGATCAAAAGAGAAGGATGAACTTTGAGATTCATCCAACAACTTAGCCTTCAAATCTAGTAAGAATGGAACACATATGTGGTTAGTAACAACCATATAACTAGTAACATAGAAATTATGTGTACATTATTAATTTGTAATATGATTCACGAGATATGATCCCAAAATAATGTTATTTTTTAGTCTTAGTGAACTAGAATCATTCATGATTTCCATTTTATGATGGAAGATATTTATTAAACATAAAAAAATTAAATATTCATTATATTTGAAATGAATTTAAATAATTCTTCATCATAACCTAGGTTAAGGGGAAAAACAATGTTGTTATCAATTTATTTCTCAGGGTTCAATAAAAAAAATATTTTATGTAACTAAGTCCTAACAAATATTGTAATGTAAATAATATAAAACAACTATCATTTAATCATCCATTTGATCATGAAATGCATCCTAGAATAATACAAAATTTTATAATTTCATGTATAGAAAAAATAAATTCTAAATTATTTAAATGACTTATATTTGAAGTGATTATTTCATACATCATGATATCTATACTATAACAACCTTTTTCTTTGATATTTTTATTGATGGGTAGTTAAAAACCATAAAAATATTTAATAATTTTTTCCAACTTTTTTTTAACATGAGACATGTCGATGCATTGAGAGGCAATATAATTCCTTGCCCCATACATAAATAAAATTTAAATACCTTCCTAATATATTTAATTTTCTATATTATTAAATAACAATCTGAATTATCCAAAAATATTAATATTGAATAATTAATATGGAATATATTAAATTTCCATTCAATAAAATCACGTTCAATGAAAAAAACCATACGTAGAAATAGTATATGTTTTATGAAATAATCATATCAATGATAAATATAATATGGATGTTTATTATAAATTTAGTCTCCAATGATCAAAATAAAATATAATGTTTCAAGATAAATTTAACGATAAATAAGTTAATAAGAGCTAAGAGATGACCATCGATTCCTCAAAAATATAGGTTTTGGAGTTAAGTCATGTTGTTTTTGGGAAATGTGTAGAATAGAAATGAAATATTAAAAATATAATTTCATTAATTATTTTTCATTCGAAACCCATTGAAATCATATTTTTGAAGCTAATATCATAAAGCAATAATGGTGGGTTGAATATTGGTTAATGCTATATACATTGAAAACAATAACATTTAATTTTTTGTAAAGGATACTAAAAATGAAACATTTTCAAAACAATATAATTATTCCTGTCAAATAATTATAATTTTATTGTTAGTATAAAATTTAATTTTATTAAATTAAATGTTCTGTTGTATATCAATTTAGAAAAAACTAATACATGGAAGAGAAATGTACCCGATCAAAAGATAAATATGATATGATTTTCATCTAAAACATTATTCCGACGATTTATTTATAAAATATGGATAACTCAAAAAAAGTTGGAAAAATATATAAATATCTAGATTATAGTGAAATTTATGGTTTAAAATAAGTATATAATATAATTCTTTATCAAAACAAATGAGAGAAATCCATAACTCATTAATTGTAAAATTAATTCTTATATATTTCATAATAGTAAAATTATAACCCCCTGAAAGAGTAAACATAAAATGAATCCTTACATATAAATAAAAAATATATATCCATTTTAAATGACTCTAAGTTGTTGTTAATACACCACATAGACTTAATGTGGTGCATAACATTTATCATGTGCTAATAGGTTTGAAATTGCGATAAATTCCTATAGAAAGATCATTTCATTAAAGTGATAAATAATTAGTGAAATTACTATGTTAAAGAATTTAAATAAAAAATCTTAAATAAAAATAATAAAATTAAATGATATATCACAAAAAATCATGTTATATTATAGTAAATGAAGTAGAAGTATCACTCAATGAATATAAATTGAGTTAAAAGACCCCTTAATAATGATTCCTTATAGTTAAATATGAATTAAGAAATTACATAATGTTTTAAACATGTTATTTATTTATTATTGAACAATATAAATATATATATATATAGGTATATATAATCCTTATAATACATCTCTTAACCATTTTTTAACAATATTTATTTATTACAATTGTTTTTGGGGTAAAATTTTTTGTTTCCTCGTGTATTTTTTGTTGTCATTGTACCAATAATTTTGTATTTGATATTTCTTATTAATTTGAATAGTCATTGGAATGTTATAAATATCATATTAATTTATAAGACACATTATTATAATCATTTTTAAAATTTTGACATGGAAAATGGAGCACACTTCTTTTTGTAGATAGTATGACATATATACACATGAGAGACGTTATCAATTACTTATTGATCGAAAGGTAAGGTAGTAGATGATTTAAATAATTTATAAATATAATAATTTTCCTACATATCATAGATATTTATTTTCTCATCATTAATATTGTCCATGCTATTTGGTGATGGAAATAAAAATACTGTGGTTCATGAGGTCGTAATTCGTCATACAGTCGAGGGATGGTTCTATTTCCCATTTGATCTAGAAAGAGGTATTTAAGAAATATATAATCACCATAATAATATCTATTAACATGTATATAATTGTGTTATTATATAGGAATATTTATGGAATAATTTGATATGGTAATTAAAGTTGTAAAATAGAAAGATATTAGTGGTAGTGATTATATTTTCTTAGAGAAACTTATTTTTAATCTCTTATTGAGGACATCGGGATTGTATATTGTGAATAAAAACACTTATCGCAAACTAGAAAGGATATGATGGTACTCTGATACACGATCAAACAATGAAATTGATAGATGGACATTCTCAAAAACCATAGGATAGAGACTATCACCTAGCATCATACTAGATAATAGTGGGTACAATTATTAAAATAAATCAATGGAAGAAATATATAATAGTCAGTAATCTCAAAAAAACTCCACATGGTGAATAGTAAAAGATGTCTAGAAGTTATACAATAAAACATTACATGCATAATGTAACAAAAAAGTAATAGTTAAACATACCAAGTCATAATAGTCACAATTATCCATGTCATGGAGATCAACAAACATCACCTCCAAGTGGTACATTACACATTTTCGAACCTTGTATAATAAAATCAAAAAAAACACCTAAGGAAAAGGTAGTGTGTGATATAAAATCATGGTAAGGAATTAAAATCAATTCCAAAATATGATTCCATTCTAATTAACAATATAAGAATATTAAATTTATATAATACATATTTAAAACAAAAATAGTATTTTCTTTTCAATTTATGGAATAATTTTAAAAAACCATATTAATAAAAATTTAATAAAAAAATTAAATAAATTTAAAATAAAACCCTAATAATGTTAAAAAAACAGAATATGTATCAAAGCAAGCAAATATTAGGAACATAGTTATATCCCAAGAGGGATGATACTTACAGTTTATTGGTTCCTCACTTTCTAATTGAAGATCTTGAATATATAAATACATACAACTCTTAGGCACTGGTCAAAAATGGCATAGCAACATCCAATCAGGGATAATATCTGATGAACTTTGTTTTTTAGTGTTGTAAAGTGTACAAAATAGCATGTTTTCATAAATAACTCAATAAATAACTAAGATTCCATGTGATAAAACAACAATCAATACTAGGAAAATTATTTCAAAACTATTTAAAATATAATCACCGCAATTTCATTTCAATATGTTAATTTATCCTTAAAAACTAATATATTTGTTTTTTATCAATTAATTTAATTTTTAGGATAAATCCAATTAAAGTCTCTAATCAAATAAATTATCAATGTTTCTCAAATACGAATTGAAAATTAGTATCAAAATTCCATTAATTTATATGAAATCAAAATCACAACATAATTTAATTGAATTGTGGGGTCCCCAATTTCATGAAAAAAAATATAAAAACTCAATTCAATCAAAATTTTATCTTCACATTAGAATTTAATGAATTTAAAATAATCATGAAATACTAGGTTGCATTAATTTTCAAACGTTATATGGAACCGCTTACCTCAGGATCACAAGATCATGTATCACAATGCCCTTAATGGGAAACTTCATTAAAAAATATAGATAGTGAAGATATAATACTACTACATTTTTTAAAGATATAAAAAATTAAGATTGGATATTCCAAGGTCACATAGATCTATCAAACCACAAGAAGGATAGAGGAAGCAATCATGAGATAGGGAATAAGGGATGAACTCCTATTGAGGAGATCTCGAATGACATTAGCCTAACATCATTCCAATTTGTAAAGGGTTTGAAAGAGTCATAATATTCTCGATAAGGATATCTAGAATATGATCCTTAGGGATTTACAAACCTAAGGGGGAGTTAGTCATATTATCATGATTCATTCGTAAAGGGAGATAAGTATTTCTGTTAATGTTCATAATGAAAATTCATAGTACTTATATTCTTTTTCCGAGTGTTGTTTTTTCTTTCGAGAAATGTGGAGATTGTTGAATCCACAAGGTTTCCTTATCACCATTCCAATCCTATATGTTTTTAAAATCACAAACACATTATCTTATTGAAAATTATCTTTCCTTAAGTACTATTTTCAATAGGAAAATTTCTCTTCTCTATGGAAATTTTTATCCATACCTTTTTTTCATTGTCGAATTTTATAATTTCCCATAATCAAACTCATTTTATTACTAAATAGAAAATTATGATTCATATCTAAAACCTCGGAATCTTATAGTTTCTTGGATATAGTGAGTATTATTTTCAGACTCTGAATTCATAGAAATTTATACACCAAATTCTATAAAATTCTAACTCCAAATTCATCATAATTCAGACTCTAAATTCCTCAGAATTCAGACTCTGAATTCATTATAATACAGACTCTAGAATCTTTAGAATTAAGATTCAAAATTCATTATGAAACAAAATCCAAATATCCATGTTTTATAGATTTTGGCTATTTATATGATTTGACTCATAATTCGTTTTTTCTATTGACTCTGAAAATTCTTATTTAGTTAAGCTACTTCCTTTTCCATAGGCAGGTTATTATTCTGTAATGATGTTATACAATCTAGTTCTAATTATCTATTGGTTGAGTGACACATGTATAGGTCCCTTAGAAATTAAATGAAAAATATGGCCATTGGAGGAGGGAGTCGACCATTGGAGTTTTTCCTTCAAATTGGAGCTGGTTTGAATGACATCATAATCATTCCAAGATCCTATAGATTACTTGTTGTGAGGTGATTTATGGAGATAGAAATTCTCTCATTCATTGTGTGTTTAATGAACATCTTCTTTAGTACTGAACATCTTGTTCAGCTTGCATCATGCAACTCTGATTATTGCTAAGTATAATAGGGGGCCTTCGGTGATATGTGGAAATAGGTTCTTACTACCTTAATGTTCGAGGGATTGCGGGGATAATGAGACAGATTCTGATATTCCTATTGAGGGCTTAACCAAGTGTAGGTTCGAAATACTTTTTCAAAATTATGAATCATGGGGACTTTATCCAAGGTTGTGGGATACTATACTATTTAGGTTAAAACATTTTCTACATGATACTTTTTTTGTTTCAAGTTTTTATTTCTAATGTATTTTGATAAAGGATGAAATAATAACTGCCTTATAATTTATTATACTTTAATTACTCTGATAAATATGATTTTATGTGCTTTAATGTAGAGTCTTTCTTTAAGAAAATTGTTCTTAAGATTCATTTTTGCATTCATATTTTCAGACACTAAGAAATATTGTCTTATAGTTAAGAACTATATAGAGTTTGTTAATCTTTTTTGTTTATCATAGTTAGACATTATTTTCCTTAAGGTTAAAAATAAATGTTTTTAAATTTACAATTCACCCCCTCTTGTAATAATGAATCTACATATACTATTTAAATACTATATACTATAAATAAAAATATAAGTAATATATATATTATTTAAATAACAGATTAAATTATAAACATTATGATATCATTATCCAATTAATATGATGGAAAAATAATAAATTGATATATACTAGAAAAACTAGTAATTTTCACCAGAAACGATGAAAATGATAAGATATTATTAATGAATGGGTTATATTATATTATAAAAGGACAATATATCATATCAAAGATATTAATATGATTTTATTTTAAGTAAATAACATTGTTAAATCCATTATATAAAAGAATAAACAGTGTTCAACCCAAAGAAAACATAATGTGACTGATTCCTATCTCATATTTTGTTCTCTGAGGCATAAACCATTTTCACCAATTATGTTTTTGGAGTATATAGTAACCCTTTTTTATTTTATATCATTAATACATTTATTATCATTTTATATAGTTTTTTATTTTATTTTATTTTTATTTTTTTGGATTATTAATCAAAAAATACCATGTTGTAATTGATTTTCATCCCACTTTAAACATATGTGAGATCAATTTCATATTCACAACTTACTTATTTTGATTATTGTAACTACTTCCCTTTTGGTTATATTATGTCAAGAATTATTTTATATTCATGTTATTTAATTTTTTATATTTATTACAATTATTTCTGTGGTTTTTCATTCTAATGTAACCATAGTTGTAATAGATTTTCCCTGAATATTTTTATTACAATTATATTCTAAATTATTTAATATTTTAAAAAAATTCACTTCTATGTTGTGTATATACAAGCCCATTAGAAATTAAGATAATAATCCATTCATTAATAATGGTATTTTAAGATTTATTATGAATAATATCATAAATGGGGATTCATTTTAAAATTACCCAAGTGATATATATTATTTTTGAAATATCATTTTCTTTTGTGATTGTTATGCTTATATTTAAACAATCACTACTTTGTAATTAGTTTTTTTTGAAACAGAATTCTTATTAAATATACATATAATTTCTCTTGTGTATTATCATTTTCTAAACTATATTCCATTTTTACATTCGGTTTTTTACTTTTATAGTTATTTGAGTTATTGGAAAAATAGTGATAAATCTATATCTTATGTTCAATATGGATATTGGATGAAAAAGGATATTGAATAATCTAATAGATTATCTGATATATGATGAATGAATTTTATTTATTATATTATGGCAGGTTCCCTCTATAGCCCCTTACGAATCAATTGGTATCATGATACAACCATGAGATGGTTTTTTCTAAGGTCTTACCCATATATTAAATTATAGGCATGAATCCCTAACAACATTATATTTATAGAATGAAACCTTTATAGTATTATATTCTTCTAAGGATGCCATGATTTAATGTTTTAGATATCCAACATTATGTATTCAATCATTACAATTTTCTTTTTTTATATTCCATGTGATTATTTGGTATGTGAGAATATCATTGGTTATGTTTCATGCTCACATAGTTGATTATATGTCACATGTTTCAGATATTTACATTTCCATGTTGATAATTCCCATTGATTCATAATTTCTTCAACTATACATAATCCTTACTATGCATTTGAGATAACCCTTATTTTTTTTACATTTGATTTGCTATGACTATGATTTTTTAGCTTTATTTTCAATGATTTAGATTATTCACTGTGTTATATATTTTATTTTATTTTCCACCCCTAATGTAAAATGGGTATTAGTATGTAGTTTGGTGTTTCAAAGCTGTGTAAACTGATTGGTCCTTCATGATTTTATTCTTTGTACTAATCTCAATGAAATAATTTAAGCCACTAAATTACAGCTACTGTGTTCAGGATGATACAATTGGTATCGAAGGATATTTAGTTAAATCCTTGGATGGTATATTTAGTTAAAAATGTATTATAGAACAAATTCATATGACGGAATTTGAGGATAAATATATAAGGAAACATAAATATTTTTTTTTATAATTATAAGATTAGATAGATAAAATTTTCAATTTATGTGGTAAATTTGACTTGTTTTGGTATTATACATGATATGACATAATATACTTAATCCATTCATTTAAAAATAATTCCTACAAAAAGACATTTTACCCTCACTGATAAACATGATCCAATGTGTAATATTTATCCTTAATTTTATGGTATTAATCCAATAATTTAAAGGTAATTAGTCCCACAATAATTATCATGAAATGAATATATTGTATCACTTTCTAATGTGATAGGGAATAAAGTATCAAAATATTATATAATTAGAGGGAATTACAAATATAATAGGAAAACTCTGAATAAGATGGATAATGTGAAGAAAGGATATATGTATTTACCACATGTAATAATTGTGGAAATATCCAACATAGAACATTATTTAATAGAATGGTGAGTTTTTAAAAGTTTGGGGAGAATGGTTGTGATTGTGAGAATAAGGATATGAAAAAGGTTTCCAATATAAAATGATTCAATAGTAAGGAGATCAGACTGTATGAAAATAAATCTCTCATACCTTAATGGAATATACTCTAATTAAGGGTAATGGAAATTGGTAATGATTATTTCTACTTCGATATATGTAGAAGACTTATTAATATGACTTTATTTGGATTTTTGAATTATATTATTTCAGTAAGGTAATACTTGGAAGAATTATATGATATATATGTATTGTAATGTAGTAGATTATATGGATTTGAAAGCTTATGCTGCATTGTACTAAGGAAAGTGAATCCGTAGCAAGATAAAATATATTTAAAAAAACAGTATTAATGGAAATATAAACCTAAATATATTTATTATGTTGAGATATTTTTTGATAAATATATGATTTATTTTGATAATGTAAATTGGAGACTATTATGTTCAATTGAAGTAATTCAAACATTTTGGATCACACCACTAAAAAGGATCATATGGATATCCAATTATTAATTTTTTAAGTAATAAACTGCATAAGGATTTTTTTATAGATATATTTTATTCACCCTATGATGAAATACTTGATATGAGATGATGTAATTCTAGTTTGATGCACAACCAAAGCATAATATTGAACTAAGGAAATAGAAACCGTCAATATAATTATATTTCCTCACATTCAAATAGAGTAAAAAAATTCACCAAATGTAGGAAAAATTTATTGATTATCAAAGCCTAATACTATATTTTGGTTGAGAATATAGTCTTTTAAATAACGACATATTTATGAATTTGAGTCCCTTAATCTTTTATTGATAATTCACTTTTTTATGATTAGTGACCTTCATTGCTTTCTATAATTATTTCTTCTTTTCTTCCAAGTCCATATTTTTCTATTCGATAAATGTTCTTGTATGTAGGAACATAGAATTTTTTTTATTCCATTTGATCTTTATACTACTCATTCACTTCTATTAAGAGGTTATTTTATAAACTAATGTACGATGTGGGGTTTTTAGTAATGGTATTTTCAAATATCATTCCCTTAATTAAAAAAATAAAATTTAAATTTTGAGGAATCAATTTAATTAATGCGGAGGAGAATTTAAAACCCCAATAATTTACAAAATTTTCAATTTAGAATAAAATTTGTTTTGATATATTGATTTATACAAGGACACCATGTGCTTTTTATTCTAAAAACAACAAATAGTTACATTTTTTTCATGAAAGACTGTGTTTTACTAGCTTTTAATGGGGAATATATTATTGTCACAACCTTTCATCGGGGCCCGTGCCATGACTACCCCATGCCCGTCTCCCATAGGCCAGGGGCTGGTGACTACCACCAAAAGTCGTAAAACCGATAAATGGGAAGGCATTGCCTTTAGAACTATAACACACAAAGTCTAAACACTAGTTGTAGAACGAACAAGTACAAATATAAAAATGAAAAGTGTGCTGAATGTAAATGGGCCAGTATAAAAACCCAAATGAACAGCAAGTACAAGTAAAAAAGAAAAAAATAGTTCCCGTATCGTCCATCAATGAATCCAACCTCAAGGGTAGGTACAGAACTCGAACACTCGTCCCTGAGGTACATCCCATCTTGTCCAGCTCCGAACAGCCTCCATTCTGTCACCCTCAGCCTCGATCACTACTGACTGTTGTCTACACATAACATAACAAGGTGCGGGTGAAGCCTGTGCAGGGGTGAGTGTAACAATACTCAGTAGGGGACCCCGAGACCCCCGAAGGTCTCCCAGAATCCACTAAGGAAACAACACCGAAGAAAGATACAATCAATAAGTATCAACCAACCTTACTTAGGTATATGACCATACATATACCTAAGTTACCAATCACAGTTCGTCTTCAACTCTCCAGCCCAAGCACATCCTAGTCCACAAAGGAAGTAAATTCAATCCCCACGATGATAATGGTTGAAAGACAAGACTCATCTCACATAGTTATACATCAATTGTATATTGATAGATATGATCAGATGTAGTCACTAATTCATCTATGTTGTTGGACCCACACACGATAGAGGACAGGTTATGCTGTCGGACCCACATAGGATAGAGGATCAGCTATTCTGTCAGACCCACACAGGATCTAGGAACAGAAGTCAGAACTATCTATCCCACGAAGGATTCTGGTACAGTAGTCATCGTTGTTGAACCCACAGAGGATCCCGGTATAGTAGTAATTTGTAACACCCCGGGATTTTATGAAAAATATTTTTTTTAATTTAATTAATGTCTTGTATTTTACGCTACAAGAAAAGGAGCTTGCACAACACGCATCCCTGACTTGGCTTTCCTTACACGCAAGTGCGACCTTCCAAGATAGCGTGTGTTATACACAATACCGAGTTTTTCTAAACAACGATATGCAATTAAAATATTATTAAAACTAGCCATTATGAATAGTAATACCCAATTTTTGAAATTTTATAAATTATATTTTTGAAAATGGACGTCATTTTTCAATTGGAATATCGAAATTAGCCTAGGGTGAAATTTTGGTATTTTTCTGAAAACATTCAATTTTTTATGAATAGTGAAAACACTAGGTTACTATATAAAAACCGACTTTTTATTTAAATAGTTATTTTTTTTAAATTAATCTTAGGTCAAAATTGATACATAATACCTATATATGTTCAATGTAATTCATTTGAGTCATTTTATAATAATTTTAGATATATAAAAATTTTATTGAACTTTTGACCATCTTTTACCCACCTCCTAGGAGAATTTTCAAATTTACATAAAACATAATTTTACCGCTTTTCTGAATGGAATTTCAAAAATCCGAGAGACACGGTTTAAGTCAGTAAGTAAAATGTGGTTCAATGAGATGAAAATAAGTTTCGGTGAATAGTATCTTTTTACTTTTTTTAACCACTCTTAAGAGTAAATAGGGTAATTAAGCGTAAAAATGATATTATTATTACCCTAACACATGTCATAATTCTATTGGATAAGTGTTATTCGACCAAAAACAACATTAGGAATAAAATATGACCATTTAGGCCAACTTGGATTAGATTAGGACATTTATTATTAATTTATTTAATGAAGGGTTACAATAGTTAAAATCTAAGTTTAATAAGTAAATCATTTTTAATATAGGGTTATAAATAAGATAAATTATACTATAAATATTCTTTAGAAGGATAAAAAGATTTCCTACATAATTGTATTTTATTTTTAATTTTTAGATTTTAAATACTTTATTTTATTTATGACACAATGATGATGCAGTAATAATATTATTAATGAAATATTTACATAATTGATGTTATAAATACCTAAATAAATGTAATTTGAGACTTTTTATGAATTCCAATAATTTTATATGTTAATATGACATGTTAGTATTTATTTAATTAACTTTTTTCGAACTAATATTTCTGATATGATTTTCACAAGAATCAATTACCAAATAGTGACAAAATTGACATAAAATAGTTTTTAAAACAAATATTATAATATTAATTGTTATTTTATTCCAAAAAATCTAAGGTTCTACCAAATGACTTAGATAAGGTTATATATATTAATAATAAACAACTTGGGGTTCGTTTGGCATGTTATTGTATGTTTATTAACCTTATAGTTTAAGAAAACAAGAAGACACTGTTAAAGAGAAATTATTTATCTTAAAGATAAATCTAAATGATAAGGTTCAAATAGAATCCTAACCATGTATAAATTACATTGTACGAGAGGATTTCTACCCATCCTTAACTTAGCTTTTAAATAACTCGATTTGGAGCTATTAATAACAGAATATGACTTTATAATAAAATAATATTTTTAGTTATTCCATAGGTGCCCCTCACCTCCCTTATAAAAGGGAACCTCCTCCCTCTCTTACACACACAACTATGAGCCTTCAAGCTCGTCCAAACCCTGAAAAATTATCTTCTCCACTTTACTAGAAACATCCTAGAGGTCCTGGTCTTCTTCAATGACCAATTTTGGTGCCCTAAGAGGAGGACTCAAAGAGGCACTTCAAAGAAGAGGTAATATCTATTACCTATTCTTTCAACTTTATTTCTTCTTCCACTTCTTCTGATTTAGTTGTTTCATTATGAAGTAATAACATCAGTATCACTCATATACTAATATGTTATAATAAGTATGAAAAAAACCTATTTCATCATCTATCCATCCTATGGAAAACGAAATCATCGTGCGTGCGTACGTACGGAATACCGTCTCCAGGCCGTGGTGTAATCTATTTTCCACCACCACCTTACATGGATGGCTATAATGGTGTAAATAATAACTATATATGATTATTTTAGAGTGATATTGATTCTGAAATAGTATACATACACTCCAATAAAATTCCACGATCATGAGAATGATATCATCGCTTGTGCGTACGTATAGAGTACCGTTTCCACGACGCGATGAGATTCATTCTCCATGTTAACCATTCATGCATGATTATAAAGTATATATAATAAGTAATCATGAAATATATGAAATAATAATGAGACTTTATTTATTTGTATATATCTGTATGTCATCTACTTAATTTCATTCAATTCAATAAGGAAACGAAAACAGTGTTCATGCGTACGTACGACCTACCGTCTCCATGAACAGTATATTTCATTTAATCGATCTATCATATATATATGTATATACTGAAATATATATTATATGTAAATCATGTTTTAAATTCTGGAAGTACTTAAATCATGATATAATTAATAATAATATCAAGAACAACTAGTCCAAACACGTACGATAAAAGAAACAATTTTACCCAAAACACTACTTTAACATAGAATTGACAAATGAACGGGTAATATAAATATATAAGTGAATTATATATGATATAAAACACTGAATACGATTCTGTAATAATTAAATGACATTATTTAAATCATTATACAGGAGGTTCAGATACATATGATGAATATCATACATAAGGTAAGGGATAATTTTGCAAATCTCATTTTTATCCAGGATTTCTTATTCTTAGTATTTACTAGGGTTATTTCTATGATCAATGTCCATGTTTTATAAAAGTGTTTTCATGTATGTTTAATGTCCCTTTTTCCGATTTTTTACTTTTACTACATGGTATGTAAGGGATATTTCTTTTGTTTACGTTACGAGGAGCTTTTTGACTTTTCAGGAAAAAAGTATGAGAAGAATGTTTTTTAACTTATATGGCATGAACTGATTTTTACTGTTTTATAAAGCCTTATTTTCATGATGCTTCCTCCAAAATATTTCATGACTATTTCAACAAAATCCTTTTCATTTAGAATTCCATGACACTTTTTGAAAATAAAATGGTTTTGAAGAAGAAAGGATATTTTCCTCAAGAATTGATTTCAATTGTTTTATCAAAACCATTTTTCATCTAAGATGACATTATTTCATATGTGTATGTCTCAAGTATAATGTCTCTATGATTTACATGGGGTCACATTATTATGATGAAATGATATCCAATCTTTTATATGGATTATGTTATGATGGGATGATGTTTATGAAACCCATTTTATTTATTGGGTAATTATGAATGATGTATGTTTATTTTGTGGAACAACTAAGAATGATTTCATTATGAGATGGGTGGGGCCTATATCTCCTTCCAATGAATTGGGTAAAGATTTATATCTCATGAGATAGACATGGCTGGAATGGTAAGTTAATCCGGTTCAGTGTTACAAGACTGAAACGAGGAGTGAACTCGATTCCGAAAGCGACTTTGTCCACTAAGATGGTCTTGGTAGCAATGCCTTGGATCCTATGGAAATCATAACATGTTCTGAATGGTTTCCACAATTACATGTTTTATTACCATTATATTTTATCACGGTTGATATTCTATTATGATATATGCCTTACTTACTTCCAAGATTCATGTCTTTGCTCAAGATTTTGATGTTTAGATTTTATGTTCAAGTTTTTTCATTCAAATGTTTATGGATTGTTTTATTTTCTCTATGTTTACCCTTTCTAGGAAGTTGAGCTCACCCATTTTATGTTTTCTTTTCCCCGGGATATAATGAAAGGTTTTAGGTAAGAAAAAAAAGGGAAGATCTTTATGGTAAATGTTGAAGATCTTTCACCGCGATTAGAAAAATATATTCTGAGTTTCCAAAGACACTAAACTATTACGATCCTCATGTGTGTGTTTTTGTTATGTACTAAGTATTCCGCAAAATTAATGTAATGTCCATGTACGTCAAGCTTAGGGTCTCTACACATGGTATAATAGGAAAGGTTTAGTCAGCCTTTGGAAACTAGGATGTGAAAATGTTAGTGAGATCCCTAGAGATATTTCTAACGTATGTCTAGGGATGTCCCTAAGGATAAGTATACATATAGGATATAGTCATAGAACTACGGTAACGATTTTATAATTTAACATAAGATGTTAGCTTTGGAGGGTACTCCCCCTTTACTATGTTTTTTTCCCTAGCATGATTTTTTCCTCACACACTATTCTTTTTGGGTTTTAGAAAATGGTTAGAAACATGAAGATTCACGATAATGGAGTATATGATGGACAATGGAATGATATTATTCATGAGAAACCAAATTAAATGATATTTGGATGTACAAACATCATTATTATGCTGAATTAGAAATCTCATAATATGATCAATAATCTCAAATTTGGTATGTTTCCTGACTCGGCTAATAATAGAAAATGGAGTCTCATGATGATCATAGAGGAAAGAAAGTTCAATTCCCCCTATGTAAATCATGTGGGAAGAGGCATCAAGGAGAATTTTTCAATGGAACTGGAAGAAGATTTGGGTGAGGAAATGGAGGACATAAATCTAGTAAGTGAAATAGAAAAGGTTCAGATAACACCATAGATGAGGATAATGGTAATTCTACGAAATAAACAATGGTTAAATGTTCTAAATGTGGAATGTACGGGGATTACGCAAACCAATGCCCTAAGGGAAAGTCTCATAAAGAGAATCAGTATGGTCATATGGGTAATATTTATGTTGATGATGATGAAGAGACTACAAATGATATGTGAGATGAAAGAATTGTTGAAGCTCAGTCAATGGTTTAATGATTATCCAATGTAATGTTGTATAAGTAATCTCATTGTACTATGGAATAAAGAGACATCTAAATATTGTTACACTGTTTTCTTTCCTTATGTTTTGAAAGTGTATGATGAATGGTACTAGTATTTTTGGAAAGAAGATGATATCTGCATAATGAAGGGATAAGGAGAAAATGAAATGTTTGATAGTATTCATGGGCTCATGACTGATATAAGGAGAAGGTTATATCATGGATTGAGTATATAGAATTTTTGGATTTTGGTATTTGTAAAGAGTTAACTTTTGACAGCATTCATGTTTTCACTAAGGTTTAATGGGTATTCATTTTTCAATAGAATACATGATTAAGGTATTTACATGATTGGAATGTGACAATCAAGATAATGGGGGATAAATGATGGTTGGTTGATGACATTTCTTGTAATCGTTTCCTTTATTATATGAGCATGGAGCGATGTATTTTAGATAAATATTGGAATGGATTATGTTGGACATAAGATAGTATTGTTTAAGGGTGGAAGTTTTTTCGATATTATTGATGGGATGTTATAGTAATGTAGTTTTAGAAAAAGGACAACATGTAGGATGGGCGATAGCCCATCGTGTTGGAAAAATATGTGGGAATCGAACCCACAACCGAAATTCGACTGGCCTTTATCTCCTACCACTGGCCTAAAAGATGTCCCTGGTTAGTAGAAACTAGTTTTATTTTATTAAGTGGTATGATATATTAAGTATAAGTTCATTTTTGGAACCATATACAATTAATCTTATCATAATATGGACTTATAACTTTTGCTATCCTTTTGTTTGATATAGATAGAATGACCCATCATTCTATCACATGATCTGCTAAAACATCACGAATAACAAATTCAACTTCATTTCCTTAAGGGATGAAGTGGAAATTGTTCAATTCATGAACTACAGTAATCATGTAAGTATTTCTTTTAATTCATCAACTTTAGGGAAATGATCTTGAAAACAAAAAATTTTGTCCTAGTTCCCTTATATCCGACGAATCAGATGGTACCTTAGATCATCACAAATCTAGGGCTTTGTGATTGTTGGATTTCTCATTGCCATGTTCTCTACCACTCTCCATCAAAACCTGATGGCTAGGTTTCAATTTCATATCCATATTTTCACCTATGTTCTCCTATGTGGAAACCCAGTGATTAGTTAATTTGGGTAACCGTTATGTTTCATACATTAGTTTTTAAAGATTGGTTTTGGTATACCTTTTTACGATGTGGGTTTCTATTAAAGAAACTTTCGAGTAGTAAACCATTTATAACCCTGGTGAATTTCGAGGGCGAAATTCATTTTAAGGGTGGTAGAATGTAACACCCCGAGATTTTATGAAAAATATTCTTTTTAATTTCATTAATGTATTGTGTTTTATGCTACACCAAAAGGAGATTTCCCAACTAACATCCCTGAGTTGGCTTTCATTACACGCAAGCACGACATTTCACGATAGCGTGTGTTGTATGCAATACCGAGTTTTGATAAACAATGATATGCTATTAAAATATTATTAAAACTAGCCGTTATGAATAGTAATACCCACTTTTTGGAAATTTATAAATTTGATTTTTGAAAATGGACTTCATTTTTCGATTAGGAATATCGAAATTAGCCTAGGGTGAAATTTTGGTATTTTTCTGAAAACTTTTAATTTTTTATAAATAGTGAAAACACTAGGTTACTATTTAAAAACCGACTTTTTATTTAAATAACTATTTAATTTATTTAAATTTAGTTTAGGTCAAAATTGATACATAATACTTATATATGTTCATTGTAATTCATTGGAATAATTTTATAATAATTTTAGATATATAAAAATTTTATTGAACTTTTGACCGTCTTTTACCCACCTTCTAGGAGAATTTGAAAATTTACATAAAACATAATTTTACCTATTTTGCGAATGTCATTTCAAAAATACGAGAGACACGGTTGATGTTAGTAAGTAATATGTGGTTCAATGAGATGAAATTGGTGAATAGTAACTTTTTACATTTTTTTACCACGGTTAAAATTAAATAGGGTAATTAAGGGTAAAAATGATATTATTATTACCCTAAAACATATACTAATTCTATTGGATAAGTGTTATTAGACAAAAAACAACCTTAGGAATAAAATATGACTATTTAGGACCACATGGATTAGATTAGGACATTTATTATTAATTTATTTAAAGAAGGGTTAAAATAGTTAAAATCAATGTTTAATTAGTAAATAATTTTTAATATAGGTTTATACATAAGATAAATTAGACTATAAATATTCATTAGAAAGCTTAAAATATTTCCTGCATAATGGTATTTTATTTTTAATTTTTAGACATTAAATAATTTAATTTATTTATGGCACAATGATGATGTAGTAATTATATTATTAATGAAATATTGACATAATTGAGGTTATAAATACCTAAATAAATGTAATTTGAGACTTTTTATGAATTAAAATAATTTTAAATATTAATATGACATGTTATTATTGATTTAATTAACTTTTTTCGAACTAATCTCTCTGATATGATTTTCACAAAAATCCCTTACAAAATAGTGTCAAAATTGACATAAAATATTTTTTAAAACAAATATTATATTATTAGTTGTTATTTTATTCCTAAAAATATATGGTTCGGCCAAATGACTTATATAATGTTATATATATTAATAATAAAAAACCTGGGGTTCGTTTGGCAGGTTATTATATGTTTATTAACCTTATAGTGCATGAAAACAAGAAGACACGGTTAAAGAAAAATTATTTAACTTAAAGTTAAATCTAAATGACAAGGTAAAAATAGAAACCTAAACTTATCTAAATTCTATTGGATGAGATGATTTAGACCCATCCCCACAATAGCTTCGAAATAACTCAATTTGGAGCTATTAAAAACCGAATATGACTTTATAATAAAATAATATTTTTAGTTATTCCAAAAGTGACGCTCTCATCCCTTATAAAAGGGCACCTCCTCCCTCTCTTCCACACACCACTTTGAGCCTTAATTGTCGGACAACCCCTTCCAAATTCTATTCTACACATTCCTAGAAACATCCTATAGGTCCTTTTCTTCTTCAAAGACCAATTTTGGTGCCCTAAGAGGAGGTCTCAAAGAGGCAGTTCAAAGAAGAGGTAATATCTATTACCGATTCTTTCAACTTTATTTCTTATTCCAATTATTCTTCATTAGTTTTTTCATTATGAAGTAATAACATCAGTATCACTCATATACTGATATATTATTATAATTATGAAACAACCCTATTTCACCATCTATCCATACTACGGAAAATTAAATCACCGCGTGTGTGTACGTACGGAATACAGTCCCCACGCTGTGGTGTAATCGATTTTCCAGCCCCACCTTACATGGATGGGTATAATGGTGTAAATAAAATCTATATATGATTATTTTAATGTGATATTTATTCTGAAATAGTTTACATACACTGCAATACAATTCCATGATCATGATAATGATATCATCTCTCGTGCGTACGTACGGACTACCGTCTCCACGACGCGATGAGATTCATTCTCCATCTTAACTATTCATGAATGATTATAAAGTATATATAATAAGTAATCATGAAAACTATTTAATAAAAATGATACTGTATTTATGTGTATATATGTGTATGTCATCTACTTAATTTCAATCAATTCAATAAGAAAATGAAAACAGCGTTCATGCGTACGTATGGCCTACCGTCTCCATGAACGGTATATTTCATTTAATCGATCTATCATATATATATGTATATACTGAAATATATATTATATTTAAATCATGCTTTATATTATGTAAGTAAGTAAATATTTATATAATTAATAGTACATATCAAGAACAACAAGTCCCAACACGTACGATAAAAGAAACAATTTTACCCAAACCACTAGTTTAACATAGAATTGACAAATCAATGGGTAATATAAATATATAAGTGAGATATATATGATATAAAACAATGAATATGATTCTGTAATAAGTCAATGATATTATTTAAATCATTATATAGGAGGATCAGATACATACGAAGCATATCAGACATAAGGTAAGGGATAATTTTGCAAATCTCATTTTTATCCGAGATTTCTTAATCTTAGTATTTACTGGGGTTATTTCTATCATCCATGTCCATGTTTTATAAAAGTTTTTTCATGTATGTTTAATGTCCTTTTTACCCATTTTTGAATTTTACTTCATGGTATTTAAGGAATCTTTCTTTTGCTTATGTTACGAGGTGCTTTTTAACTTATCTGGAAAAAGTATGAGGAGAATGATTTTTTAACTTATACGGAACGAACAGATTTTTACGGTTCTATAAATACTTATTTTCATGAAGCTTCCTCCAAAATATTTCATGACTATTTCAACAAAATCCGATTCTTTTAAAATTGCATGAAATTTTGTGAAAACAAAATGACTTTGAATAAGGATATTTTCCTCAAGAATTGATTTTAATTGTTTTATCAAAACCATTTTTCATCTAAGATGACATTATCTCATATGTGTATGTTTCAAGTATAATGTCTCTATGGTTTACATGGTTTCACTTTCTTATTATTAAATGATATTCATTTCTTTTATATGGATTATGTGATGATGGAATGATGTTTATGAAACCCATTTTATTTATTGGATTATTATGGATGATGTATGTTTATTTTGTGGAACAAGTATGAATGATTTCATTATGAGATTGGTGGGACCTATATCTCCCTCCAATGCATTGGGTAAAGATTTATATCTCATGAGATAGATATGGCTGGAATGGTAAGTTAATTCGGTTCAGTGTTACAGGACTGAAATGAGGAGTGAACTCGATTCAGAAAGGGACTTTGTCCACTAAGATGATCTTGGCATCAATGCCTTGGCTACTATGGAAATCATAACATGTGCTGAATGGTTTCCACAATTACATGTTTTAATCCCATTATATTTTATCATGGTTGATGATCCATTATGATATATGCCTTACGTACTACCAAGATTCATGTCTTTTCTCAAGATTTTGATGTTCAGATTTTATGTTCATGTTTTTGCATTCAAATGTTTATGGATTGTTTTATGTTCTCTATGTTTACCCTTACTGGGCATTTGAGCTCACCCCTTTTATGTTTTCTTTTCCCCAGGATATAAAGAAAGGGTTTAGGTAAGAAAATAAAAGGGAAGATCTTTAAGTGAGATGTTCAAGATCTTTCAACACGATTAGAATATTATATTCCATGTTTCCAAAGACACTAAACTATTACAGTCCTTGTGTGTGTGTTTTTGTTATGTACTAAGTATTCTGAAAAATTAATATTATGTCCATGTACATCAAGCTTAGGGTCTATACATCAATGTTGTTGAAACCACAAAGGATTCCAATACAGAATTCATCACTGTTAAACCCACATAGTATTCTGGTACAGTATCGTCACAGCCAGCCCTAGGGTTTCCGCATACAACAGGCTTGATTCGATATGGGTTCTCTCTTCAAGCCAAGTGTTGATACCATAACTATCACGAAGTCTTGAGTTGATTTATTTCATAGTTACATCTCATCATAAGGATCCCAATGCAACAAAAGGTGCGTCAATCGGACGCTCAATCCGTGAGTTAATGGCATTTCCATTCCAGGGGCCCTATTGGTTTTTATGTTCAAACCAACCCGAATGTACCTCAACTACATACAAACCTCAAGTAGGGTATTCCAAAGGAATCGCCTCGCCCCTAGTATTCCATCGACATAGAAATTCTGTCGATTAGACACCCATAGCCCATGATGCAGGCAAAAAGGTGTAAATAGACATAACGGGTGCGAGTCTCGTCCGACCCAGTCATACTGACAAGACCCGACCCGGTCCGAAGCCATGTCTGACTCAGTCCGTGGGTGCTGCCCGACCCTAGTGGTCGGTGTGGCCCGAAGGTGCGGCCCGACATGAAGGCAAGGCCCGACCCGAAGGTGCGGCCTGACAGGAGTGCAGCCCAGCCCGTGGGGGCCCGCACAGCCGGTTGTGAGTGGCCTCCACAGCTGGCCGCAGACCTTTCACAACGCGGTTCCATAATGCACCACGTTCTTTCCAGCCCAGCTGGTAGGAAGCCGGCCATTTCGTCCACCGAGTGGGCCACAGAAGTGGGTCATGTCTCCTCCACCATGCGACGCCAAGACGGCGCCCCGGTTTCTTGCCCAGATGGCTCGCCTAGCAAGAGGAACCACACAATGGTCCACGGTTTCCTACATGCGGCCGGTTTGCGGTCGCCACTTCTAGTCGTCGTTTCCTCTGGATGCCGCAACCTCCATTCACCTCCTCCAAAATATTCAAGAACAAACGGAGGGTTGTCGATCTGTTTTCGTTCGGCCCCCGCCTTCCGCGTTTGGTGATAACAATAGGCTGAAGATAATCCTAGATTTTCAATGAAGAACGAAGTTCAATTTTATTCAAGTAAAATTGATCATAACCCCCTACCTCATTATCAGTGTGGAGAATAGACGAAGAAATCAACGTCGCAGATGACGATGTCGTTGGAAGAGGATTCTAAGATGATGTCGATTCATTGATGTCTGGGTGCATCTGAGGAGGAAGCGTAGTTGACTTTCCTCATGGTCGGCTCCTCCTCTTGTGTCTTAAACAAAAATCGATGATGGTGTCGTCGATCTTCATTTGAGAGATAGAGTGTTCTTCGTGATCATCAGGGAATAATGATCTCTCCCTAATTCTCTGAAGGTTCCCCCACAGAATATCTTCTAATCCAAAAATAATAAAAAGGATCTCCCAATATTATAATAATTCCATGCAATTCAAAATAATTAAAAACAATTTTTGACACGACAAATTAATTAAAGAATAAATTAATTAATAGTGTTGGCACAATTAATGGGAAGGAGGTGGAGAGGCTCCACCATTATGTAAATGTTCAAATGTTTTGAGAGGGGTTTAAGGGAGTTAATGGGGGAGTAGAGGGGTTATATGCTCGTGTGGGCCCCACAACACATTATCCTCCACAGGGAAGTTATGTGGGGTGTCGGCCCCACCTCCAACACTTCTTTGGAGATGATAACGACCCCTTAACAAAAATTATGTAACACATAATTTTTTATATATTTTAATAACAAATCCCAAAAATTAACTTCTCCTCCCGACCAAATGCATCTACGGTAAATGTCCCCTTTGGAGAATACTAGTGCTCAGAGTTCATCGATGTCCTCAGATTTCAATTTCAATGACAGGTTAAAAAGATAGAAATATTCACACGTACGTTTACTTAACGTACCCGAACAAAATTTCAGAATTTGATTCCAGGCACAATGGGCCTCGAAATCAGGTGTCGTATGAAACTGCGGACTTTTAAAATTCCAAATAATTTAAGAAAAAAATCCATGAAAATTCTATGACTTTATAGGCGGCCCAACCATGGTGGCCCAGCCAGCCACGTGAGGAGAGGTACCCCCCCCCGGATTGTTGAAAACAACTCTCGCATTGTACCTGTTCAGGAACTACGGGACCTGGGTGGTCCCTCTAATCTGGGTCCATGACGGTCGGCCCAGCCGGCTACCCCCTCGGTGCGACGGCGTCGCGGTCCCCCTGACCTCTGCGTAGCCCAACGGCACCGTGCCACCACCGTCGTGGCCCGACCAAGCTGGGGCAGTCGGCTCCACCACGCGGCGCGACGGCGTCGCGCTTCTCCAGCCTTCGCGACCCTCCCAGTCGCAGTTCCTATATATCTCAGCACGAAGGTGCTGCACCCCTTTGTTGTGGCCCGCGCTGGGCACGGTTCTACATCTCCATCAAGGAAAGGAATGATAGCGCTGCTTCTCTATCATCTACCACTGCCCTCTTGGCCGCGGTTCTTCTCTGGCGCGGTGCATCGGCACCGTGCCATTCCGCCTCTGCCTCCAACATTAACCAATCAAGAACCAATCTTAGGGACGTTAGGTCGTGTTTGTTCATCCCACACCCTCCGCATTAGGTGATAAAAAATGGCCAACACCAAACCACATAAATGACAAGGAACCATGATTTAAATTAATCAAGTCAAACCCCTACCATGATTCGATGATTGTTCATTAACAACAGCATCATTTCATTGACGTCTGGGTGCATCCAAGGAAGAAGTGTCATTAACGTTCATTACAGAAGGCTCCTTCTATTTTATCTTGGTGGACGATCGAGAACAGTTTTCTTCATTCTTCGGATATGGGGAGCATTCTTCGTTGGGAGGATTCCGTTCTTCCAAGAGTTCTCCCGAAGCTCCGCCAAAGAGAATAACCACCCAAAATAAGATAATGACTACTCCATTATTTTATTGTTTCATGCATTCCAAAAAAAAATTCAAACCATTTCAAATTATTTAATTAATTGGTATTAATTAATTTATAGGTGTGTTGGCACCATAATTAGGGAAGGTGGAATGTGAATAGGCTCTAAAATTTTAAGGGGAGTTCCATGAGTTAAAGGGGGGTTAAGGGGGTTTGATGCTCATGTGGACCCCACCTTAGAACATCCTCCCAAGGGAGATTGTGTGTGGGTGGGCCCACTACCATCCTCCACTGGGAGGTTTCAACTACCCTTCAAATAAAAATATGCTACATATTTTTATTTAATTTTATTTAGAAACCCCAAAAATTAACTTCCGCTCATGTCAGAACACAACTACGATAAAGGTCTACTTAAGAGAATACTGGCATTGTGAGTTCAATGGTGCCCTCATATTTCAATTCTGAGCACCGGTTTAAATGATATAAAATCCCTCATGTATGCTGACTGAACGTACACAAACCAAACTACAGAATATGATTCCGGGAACACTATGCCTCGGAATCAAGTGCCGTTAGAAACCGCTGACTCGTAAAATTCCTGTGTATTTTTTTTAAAAAAATACCATGGAATTTATGGGTCTTTACATACTCCCCACCTCAAGGATTTATATCCCTGAATGGTAAAACTCAAACTAAGAAAAAAAAGGGTTACTGAGAACACATCTAAGCCTCCCGCTCCCATGTGCTCTCCTGAAGCCGCATGTGCTGCCAACGAACATGCATCAGAGGAATCGACCATCCACGTAGGACCCGCTCTTGTAGATCCACAATCGCCACTAGAACCTCCATGAATTTTTCCCCATCATCGATGTCCAGACACCCATGGTCGATAGTGTGGGATGTGTCGTGCACGTATCTAATCAGCTGAGATACGTGGAAGACGTTGTACATCTAGTGCAACTGAGGTGGAAGAGCCAAGAGGTAAGTAACCATGCCTACCCTGATAAGGACCTAGAAAGGTTAGATGAATCAATGAGATAACTTGTTGCCTCGGCCAAAACAATGTATACCTCATCGAGGTGAGACCGGTAGAAAGACGTGGTCACCATCCTTGAACTGTAGTGGTCTCTGTATCCTTTCATCATAGGTCTTCTGCCTGCTCTGTGTAGTCTCCATCTGCTCCAGGATGATCTGCACCTACTCCATCATAGCCTGTTGCATCTCCGGTCCCATAAGTGCTGACTCCCCTAGTTCTGTCCAGCACAGAGGAAATCTGCAAGGTCGGCCATACAGTGCCTCGAAAGGTTCCATTCTGATGGGGGAGTGGTAGTTGTTGTTATACGCAAACTCCACCATGGGTAAGTGATCCTCCCATCTGTGAACTAATTCGAGGATGCATGCACGAATCATGTCCTTGAGAGTCTGAATGGTCCTCTCAGTCTGACCATCCGTCTAATGATGGAAGGTGGTGCTCAACTTAAGCTGCGTCCGGATTGCCTCCTACAATCCCATCCATAGCCGAGAAGTGAAATGAGTATATTGATCAGAGACAATATCCACTGGCACACCATGAAGCCATATGATCTCCCAAACGTAGAAGAGTCTTAGGCTCTCCACTAAACCCCTCTCTCTGATCAATAGGATGTGGGAAGACTTGGTAAGTTTGTCGACAATCAACTAGATAGAGTCATTTCCTCTGAATGAATGTGGATGTCCAATCAGAAAATCAATCAATATCCCGTCCCACTTCCACTCTGGGACCACTAAGCGATGAACCAATCCAACTGGAACCTAGTGCTCTACCTTCACTTACTGACAAGTGAGGCATTGCGAGACAAACTCTGCTACAACCTTCTACGTACTTGGCCACCAGTGTTGTCGTCAGAGGTCTAGATACATCTTTTCCACTCTTGTATGTACCGCTAATGGAGATATGTGGAACTCCCTCAACACATTCTACTGAAGTGAAACGGGTACCATGGTATGTCCACTAAATAGAATAACGTGCTCCCCACCTTCAGAAAATTCATCATGTGTCTGCACTGAGGATATCCGAGCACGCCGCATTTCACAGTCAATGTCTCTATGTTGTGCCTCCCTTACTCGCTGAAGAAATGGAGGTGTGACTGTGAGAGTCTATAGAATATTTTTTCCATCTCTATCCAAAATGGATATATATAACGCGACCGGCTGCTCTATCGCCTCTCCTAGCAGCTAAATTCCTGATATCCAACTGAGAGAATCTTCTACAACATTCCCATTCCCAAAAGTATAGACTATCTTAAAGTCATAGTCCGGGAGGAACTCGAGCCATCATCGTTGTCTCAGGTTCAGGTTGTGCGAGATGATGTACCTAAGACTCTGGTGGTCAGTGTAGACTGTTAAAATCACACATCAGATAGTGTAATCACATCTTCATGGTGAAGTCTACTACAGCTATATCCAGGTCATGGGTAAAGTAGTTATACTCGTGCTGTCTCAAATTCCGAGAACCATATGTAATCACTGCTCTCTCCTACATCAGAACACACCTGAGTCTGGTCCCTGATGTGTCGCAGAAAACTACGTACCCAATTCCTTCCTCTGGGAGCCTCAATATGGGCACAGTAGTCAAAATCTCCCTCAGATCCTAAATGCACTACTAGCATCTCTCTGACCACACAAAGGGTTTCCCCTTTTTTTTCAGTGCTGAAAGCGGTGTTGCAACTCTGGAGAAGTCTGGAACAAATCTCTGATAGTTCCCAGCCTGTCCCAGAAAACTCTGTAATTCTGTCACACTCCTAGGTGTCTCCCAAGCAAGTACTACCTCAAACTTTGCTGGATCCACTACAACTCCAGCCTCTGAGATGAGGTGTCCCAATAAGTGAACCTATCAAATCCAAAACTGGCACTTCAATAGCTTACCTTAAATATAGTTCCCTCAAAGAGTATCTAGTATTACCCACAAATGGTAGTCGTGCTCCTCCTTAGTATTCGAGTAAATCAGTATGTTGTCGATGAAGACTATGAAAAAAAATCGAAGTAAGGCTGGTAGATCCTTGTCATGAGACCCATGAACGCTTCTAAAGAATTGGTTACACCAAAGGGAATAACCAAGAACTCATAGTGGCCATAGCGACAACAGAAGATCGCCTTCTGAACATCCTCATCTCAAACTATGAGCTTGTGATAGCCTGACCTATGGTCTATATTCGAGATCCATCGTGCTCCCTGTAGCTGATCAAAGAGGTCATCAATATTCAAGAGTGGGTACTTGTTCTTCACGGTCGCCTGATTCAGGTGACGGTAGTCAACACACAGTCACAAGCTCCCATCTGGCTTCTTGGTGAACAAAATCAGGGATTCCTAGGGTGAAACACTGGGTTGGATAAATCCCTTCCCCTACAAGTCCTCCAGCTATACCCATTTCTCACGAAGCTTGGTGGGGGCCATCAGATATGCTAGATGAGATATACGTGTCGTCCTAGGGTATAGGTCAATGTATAATTCCTCCTCTCTATGAGGAGGTATTCCTAGAATATATTAAGAGAAAATTTCAGCATACTGATCCACCATAATAAGAAAAGTCAGACTTCGCACATCAACCACTCCGAGGATGAGACTAGCCATCTGATGTGTGATCGGTTGCCCCCTCCTCTATGTAAGTCCATCCTATACTACAAAGGCTCCCTTCTTGCCGGTGAAGATGAACCTGGTCCCATCCTTGCAGATACACCATACTTTGCACCTAATACATTCAATCTGAGCATGAACTGTGGATGACCAGTCCATACCAAAGATGATGTCGTATGGCATCAATGCCGCTACGAGGAGATTCGAGTCAAAGATCTCACCTCCTAGAGTAAGCTCACACTGCCGGAACCAGTGCGTAATCTTCAAGACTGATCCCGTAAGAGACTCTAGTCGTAAGTATTGAGCCAATGGCTCCCTCAGAATCTCCATGCTTCGAACGAGGGTAGTGGCAATAAAACAATTACTTGCACCAGTGTCAATAAGTACTACTTCAAGGGTGGAGTAGACACATATAGTACCTCGAATCATTTGAGGTGCACCATGGTTTTAGGCCTCGACTTCCTGGAGCTGAGACCACCTTTGTCTGCCAGCTCCCAGTGGTCGGGGTGGACCTCCTAGTGGTGGTGGTGGTAGAGCCTCGAAACTTCGTCCACCACCCGCTGCTCGGCCAGCTCCTCTGCCACATCCGCCTGCTCCCGGTGGACCACCATGGTTGAAGCTCTACCTCTACCTGGGAGGCCCCTCTACTATCTACTACTTATCTTCATGGTGGTTCAGGCAGTCATTAGCCCTGTGACCCTACCCGCCACATGCATAGAACTGACCCCTCCTCGTATAATAGGCTCTATCTTGTGTTCCCTGCACAACCAAACCTGTATCCTCGGGTCGCCCACATGGTGGCCTAGTCTGCTTAGACTTCTGCAACATCTGTATACTTCCGGCTATAGAAGACTCTGCTACGTGTCGCCCTGTGGTGGGTATCGTTGATGGTGAAAGCTCAACACGATAATTCTCCACTAAAGGGCTTGCTCTAGCACCCCCTCCTACATCAGGATGCTGAGGGGAATCATTGAAGCCCTGATCTCATGCTTGATTCCCTTCTCGATGGTCTAAACACTAAAGAATGGGTCCCGTAGCATATCCCTGGAGTAGTGCGAGAGGTTGATGAACCTAGCTGAGTACTGAGCTACTGTCATGTTACCCAACTGCAGATGATGTAACTCCTGAATCTGCACCACAAAAAGTGTGGCAGGAACGATCTCTGAGTGGAAGAGACTCTCAAAGTATGTCAAGAGTAATGATGCCTCTTCATGAACTAGAGCAACAAGCTCCACCATTTGTCTGCTGCTGAATGCAGGAGACATGCAGCAAGGATCACCATGAGGTTGGTTGGTGTCCATACCAATCTAAAAACTCCCACGAAATCCTCCAGCAAATCCTCATCTGCCTGTGGGTCCATCTATCCCCGAAACCTGGGCAGCCTCTGGCACTGGAACTCATGCAACGCAATAAGATGGCGTGCACTCTCTACTGTTGGATCTGGTGATATTACTGGACTTGTGGGTATTGGTACCGCTAGTACCACCACTGTGAATAGGCCATGCACTATGGCCTCGTCTTTCAGTGGGCTACCATATCTTACATAACTCTGAACCCTAGATGGATTCTTTCTTGGGGCCATCCTGAAAAGAAATAGGTGTGCCATGATCAAAAAAAAATTACATGGTGAGATTAATCAAAGTAATAATGAAGAAAACATTTCAAAGAAAAACACACATGTAATCAGTGTTTTCATGCACTATGCCAGAAATTAGAATTTAGAGTCTTAGTGTATGGATATGTCAGCTGCCGCTCCAACACCAGTTTCCTAAACTGATAAAAAAAACCCAAAACACATAACATTGTTTCTGTTAAAAGAATCAGAGTCAATGTTTTGCGGTAGAACTGACTCCTCTGATAACAATTTGTCACGAACGGTCCTTGGAGCCCACGCCACAATTACACGAAGCCCCCCTTTCCTAGTCCAGGGGCTGGAGACTAGCACCAAAAGGCTAAACCAGATAAAAGGGGAGGAATTTCCATTAAACCTATAACACACACAGTCTAAACAATAGCTGTAAGAGCAACAAGTACAAACATAGAAAAGAAAAGTGTGATGAAAGTAAGTGATCCAGTATAAAACACCAATTGAACAACAAGTATAAGTGAAAGTAAAAAAGGGAACATGACTCCTGGATCGTCCGCCGGTAAATCCTACCTAATGGGTAGGTACATAACTGGAACACTCATCCTGGAGGAACATCCCGTCTAGTCCATCTCCTAGTAGCCTCTCGTCCATCACCCTCATCTTTGATCAATGCTGACTGTCATCTGCACAGAACACAATAAGGTGCGGGCGAAGTCCCTGTAGGGTTGAGTATAACAATACTCAGTACGGGACCCCAAGACCCCTGGAGGTCTCCCAGACTCCACTAAGGTTATATCACAGAAGAAATATACAATCACGAAGTATCAACCAAAATTATTTAGGTATATTCCCACATATATAACTAAGTTCCCAATTATAGTTTGGATCCAACTCTCGAGCCCAAGCACAACCTAGTCCACAAAATAAGTAAAGTCAATCTCCAAGATGATAATGGTTGAATGACAAGAATCAGATCACACAGGTATACAACTATATTAGATTAATATAGATGATTAGATGTAGTCATTGATTCATCTAAGCTGTCAGACCCACATAGGATACGTGACCCGCTAAGCTGTCGGACCCCCATAGGATACACGATCAACTATTCTGTCAGATCCACATAGGATCCAGGAACAGAAGTTAGAACTGTCGAACCCACAGAGGATTCTGGTAGAGTAGTCACCGCTGTCGAACACACTGAGGGTCCCAGCATAGTATTCATCGTTGTCAAATCCACAGAGGATTTTGGTACATAATTCATCACTGTCAAACCCAAAGAGCATCCTAGTACAATATCGTCACAGCCAGCCCTAGGGTTTCCACATAAAACATGCTCGATTCCGAGAGGGTCCTCTCCTTGAGCCGAGTGTTGATACATAAAATATCATGAAGTCATGAGTTGATGTATCCCGTAGTTCTGTGTCATCATAAGGAGCCCAACACGACAGACGGTGCGTAAATCGGACACTCGGTTCGTGAGTTATTGGCATTTCCATTCCAGGCGCCCGGATAGTTTTTAGGTTCAATCCATCCCGAACGGACTCCAAGTACGTCCAAACCTCAATTGGGGTTTTCCAAAAATAATCGCCTCACTCCAAGTATTCCATTTCTGTAGAAGGTTCGTCGATCAGACACCCGTAGACCATGATGCAGGTGAAAAGTTTAAATGGACATAGCGGGTCCGAGTCGGGTCTAACCCAGTTGGACAGACCCGACCCGACCTGGTCCGAACTAGAGTCTGACCCGGTCCGCGGGTGCGGCCCGACCCAAGTGGTCGGCCCGCCCCGAAGGTGTGGCCCGACCTGAAGGCGCGGCCCGACCTGAGGGTGGAATGGCCCTTTGGGGCCCGACCGAGGGGCGGCCCGGCCGTGGCGGCCCGATAGAGGGGTGGCCCGGCCGTGGCCACCCGACCGAGGGGCGGGCCGGCCGTGGTGGCCCACCTGACCACACGCAGGAGGGGTGGCCCCATGTTTCGTCGAACAAAACTGGTGAGTTGTTCCTGTTCAGGGGCTATAGGACCCAAGTGGTCCCGCTAGTCCAACTCCCCGGCGGCCGGCCTAGCTGGCAACCACCACTGCGTGACGGCGTCGCGGTCCTCCTGCCCTCTACGCGGCGCGACAGTGCCACGCCACCACCACCACGGCTTGACCTGGCTGTGGCCTTCGGCTCCACTGTGTGGTGCAATGGTGTCGTGATTATCTTTCTGACGCGGCCCCCCCATCTGCGGTTCTTCTCCGTTGCAGCACGATCTTGTCGCACCCCTTTGTCGCGGACCGCCCTGGCCGCGGTTTTGAATCTCCGGGGCGACACAGTGCGACGACGCCACACCTCTTTTGTCTGCTGCAATTCTTATCCGATGCGGTTCATCGGCACCGCGCCCATCTCGCTCCGCCTTTTTCATAAACTAATCAAGAACCAATCAGAGGGACGTCGGGCCATGTTTTTTTCGGCCAACGGCCTCCACATTATGTGATAACAAATTACCAACGTCGGACCACATAAATTATGAGGAACGAGGATTTAATTTAATCAATAGTAACCCCTAACATAACTCGATGATTTTTTGTTAACAACGATGTCGTTTCCTTGTCATATGGGTGCGTCTGAGAAAGAAGCTTCGTCGACGTTCTTCCTAGGCGGCTCCTTCTCTTTTAGCTTGGTCGAAGATCGAGAATGGTGTTCTTCGTTCTTTAGAGATTGGGATCGTTCTTCATTGAGAGGATGTAAATCTTCCAAGAGCTCTACCAAAGCTCCACAAAAGAGAATCACCATCCAAAATAAAATAATGGCTACTAAATTATTTTATTATTTCCATGAATTCCAAAAATAATTCAAACCATTTAAAATTATACATTAATTGGCATTAATTGATTATTAGTTGTGTTGTCACCATAATGAGGGAAGGTGGAAAGAGAATAGGATCCAAAAATTTATTGGGAGTTCCAAGAGTTAATGGGGGTGAAGGGTGTTTGATGCTCATGTGGGCCCCACCATAGAACATCCTCCCAAGGGAGGTTATGTGTGGGTGGCCCCATCACCAACCTCCCCATGGAGGTTTCAAATACACTTCAAATAAAAATATGCAACATATTTTATTTAATTTTTTTAGAGACCCCAGAAATTACCTTCCACTCAAGTCAGAACACAATGCGGTAAAGGTCTCCTTAAGTGATTACCGGTGATGTGAGTTCAATGGTGCCATCAGATTTCAATTTCGAGCACCAATTCAAAATATATAAAATCCCACACGTACATTTTCGGAACGTACCAAACAAAACTTCAGAATTTTATTCCAGGCACTCCGGGCCACATAATCATGTGATGTAAGAAACTGCGGACTCGTAAAATTCCAATGTATTTAAAAAAATCCACGTAATTTCCGGGTCATTACAGTTATGTATTAAATCATTGTGTTTTTAGTTGTTGATATTCCTTTTAATTATTCATTGTGTTTGAAAATTCATGGTTATGTTTCATGAACATGTTATTGATTATATGGAATGGGATTCTGTTATTTACCTTGCCTTGCATATTATACCAATTGATTCATTATTTCTTCCTTTAAACATAACAGTTACATATCAATTGATCTCACCCTTATTTTTTTTCCATTCCCCATGAATTAAAGATTAAAACATGGAATGAATTTCAATGTTTTGATTTATTATTATTATTATGTATATAATTCTAGGTTGTAACGTTAATGTATAATGGGTATCATGTATATAATATGGTTTCCCAAAATAACTAAAATAATTGAACCTTCTTGTTTTTATTTCGTGTAATCCTGACAATGTAGAAAATTAACACAACATATGTTATCTTTTAGGGTTGGGGGATATATTTCTCAAAAGTAACAATATAAAAAATGATTCAAAAACATAGAATACCCTCTAGGAGGAATAACCATTCAATAATGGTATACCCACTATTAAAAGATTCACTAATCCTATGGACCACATCATTTGACTTTATTCCAAAATTTTCATCTTGAGAATAGTGGAGGTCAATTGAAGACGAAAGAAACTTCATACGATAATTACCGAACTCTTATATAAATTTATGAAAAAACAATCACTGTGTTCCACTATTCTGATGTTTTTTTGGACTAGGTAGAGAAAATTCTGCTCAATGCATCTATGATGACATTTTATTTTTAGGGGTATAAGTAATGTAAACTTTTGAATATTATAGATATTACACCAAAAAACTCGAGCATGGATTCAAATCATTTATAGAGAATATATAACTTAGGATATTTTGATTAGAATATGTGGAAATCCTTTTTCTATAAAGGTAATTCAACCAACAATAATGTCCATGCATCAGAAAATAGAGTTCTAGTACATGGTTCAATGAATTCTCAAATTGTGTCCTATGTTTTCAAGATTCATATTTTTGTGACATAATCACAAAAAATAATTACACATCCCAATCCTGAACCTGATGCATTATAGATGACTATGTATACATGCTAAGATTTTGAAAGAGTAAAATTCGGTTTTTTTGTCAGAATACATTTTCAATCAACCAAATTACTAAGACATTTATTAAATCAATCGATCATTACTCCCTTCCATATATGATAATTCAAAAGGGAATACAATTTTGAGAAATCCTTATAAATAGCTATAATATCCTACTATACCCAAAAATTTATGAATATAAAAAACATTACATAGTTGTTCCAATATGATAAAAATTTTCATATTATTAAGATGCATTGAGGTACCATATTTTGACACGACATTTACCATGAAATTCATTTCTTGAATCTGGAAATTTTATTTTTCTGGCTTGGCATAATGTTATTGATTTCTCAACAATTCCATAATTTCTCTTAGATGATGAACATGATCCTCCCTAGATATATTGTAATCAAGGATGTCTTCAATAAATACTACCACAGATGTTTCAATATACTAATGGAAGATCCTGTTCATTAAATTGATAAATACTATAAGAGAAATATTTAGAAGAATTATCATGTCAAGATATTGATAATGGCCATAAGGGGACAAAACAAATGTATTATTTATTTCATATTATTTTTTCTTAATATGGTGATGACCCAATAAAAAAAATTAAAACCAACTATTCCATTAACTAATAGTCAAATAGATCATCAATATATGGAACATATTCTTTTTCATAACCGTAACCCTCATGAGTTTTTAGTTATCAACAATAACCTGAAGTAACCAATCTACTTTCATAGAAAAGAGAACTGAAACTACCAAATGTGATAAAGTCAAGTGTATAAATTTTTCCCTAAAAGGTAATACAAATTAGCCTTCATCTAATTATTTTAATCTTCTACTATGATGTAAATAGATATAGTAATTGGGTGAGTACTATATATAAAATTTAAATGAAACTCTACCTCCCATACCATTGGAAAAAATGAGAAATCATAAGGAAAATGAAAAATAAAATTCAAAAAATATGGGAGGCATATCACTACTAGAATATTTACAATATAGGAAGAAATAAAATACATGTATCACTTTTCCAAACTGTGGATATGAAATTATTTCCCTACATGACCATGAATCCCATTCTATCTAAAACATACAATATCAGGCACGGTAAAAAAGACCCATCAAAGATAGTAATCAATTCTGGCTTTATTAAAAATGATTTAATATGTTTGAAATTTCATAAAATTAGGTTTTATTTTAGGAACTAGAAAATTCATATAAAGATGCATCTCCGAAAGTGACATGAAAAAATAAGAAAATAGAGTACCAACTATCTCATTATTTCAAGATGTGTATAAATGTTCATCACTTAAGATAAAAGCACTATATGAATATTTAGAAAACGCACACTATATTGTGAAATGAATGAGTGAGAAAAACCAATATAAAATAATTCATTCTCTAAAGATAAATCAATAGTGATGGTACCATTTATTTTCATTGGACATGTGTCTACATTAATTATAGAATCTTCCACTTCTTGTAGAATAATTGATTCGTATTCCTATATATGGAACCCCTTAGCACATGAATCATTTGACTATAGCACACGAATATATAGAAAAGTAAATCACCTTCCATTACATGTGTCAATATATATATATATAATCTTATTCCTATTCCTGAACAACCATATGACCCACATACATTTGGTGCCTCAGTGAATTCTCATTTTGTGTGGCCAGACATGCAACACTCATCGAATATCAAAGGGCTTATGCTACACATTTGATGAACTCTAGAAGAACCATTATATTGAGAACCAGTATGAGACTCATCATGGTATTCCATTCCTTGAAAAGGAAATAATATAACATCCACTTGGAGAAAAATAAACTATCAACAACCCTGACATTCCAGTTGTGTGCATCACAATCATTATTTCTCTATTCAGGTAATTATTATAAGTGGGAAGAATCAACATAAATATATGAGAACAAATATAAAATTTAATTCCCAAATCCATAGATATATTATTCATATTATAATTCAATAAAATCTTATGTGTAAACATAACAATATCTAGTAAACTATTTTTATCTTCTGTCATGGTCTTATCAGACTGATCAAGTATGAAAAACTCGCTATGCTTAGTTAACACCACCAACTTTGATTTGAACTATTCAGGAAAAATATATTCAATTTCCTTCTAATATAATCCATCATGCATATATTTTATCACCATGGTGGCTAACCATATCCTTATGGTCCATCTATCTTTATGATAGAAAATTTCACTTTAATAGTATTACGAGTTATTACGAAATAAAATAGATGTTCAACCCTTCTAAAATAATCCTCAGCATCATGATGATCATTTGATTATAGAAACTCTAGTATATTATGGTGAAGGAATTCCTAATCATGAATCTTTAGTTATTACCTCTAAGATCCCACAACTGAACTTGAATTGGAAAAGAGTGAAGGTTCATGTCCCAGATCATTGATAAGAAGCTCAAAAACCATTTCTGGATTTTTTTCTATGATGGATCTTGACGTTGTGGTTCATCAATAGCATTCTCCAGGATTCAATTTACATGTCTTCTCATAGGAATGATACTACAATAAGTCAGTAGAGAATATTGAATAAGTCATAACATAAAACCGATCAACAATCAATCAAGATAAACATAAAAAATTAATCCCATCATGTTGATAAACATGATTTGCATTCCAATCAATACCATTCAAAAGATCATAAAATATGAAAATGAAATTCTCATATTTCCTTTCCCAGTCAACCCTATGTGACATAAGGATAATTATGATGAGATATAGTTAGTAACTCCATCATAAAAACCTCTTATGTCATGATATTATTACACAACTATATACTAACAGTAAGGAATTATTCTTAACAAACATCTTTGATAAAACCTTTTCACAACCTAACCTAGAAATCATGGTACTCTGATACATGATAAAACATTGAAATATCACTAAGGACACTAATGATCCCCATGGGTTGACTAATAGTACATGTGATCATACGAGATAATGGTGGGAATGATTTTTCTACATTAAACGTTAGAGAAAATAGACACAAGTTATTATGATAAAGAAAATCCACATGAAAAACAATTAAAAAAGTCCAGTAAGAAATATAATTGCTAATTAAAGCCAACAATTATTAAAAACATAATATTAAAAAACCATTTCCCAAAATATACAACTCTGCATGTCATGGAGATGAATAACCACAAAAAAATGTGGCTATTTCCCCTTTCTCAAACCTCGTAGAAGAAAATCTACAAAATCTCAAATGAAAATTTATAGTGTGAGTTAAAATACATATAGGATCTCACTAAGGATTCCATAGTAAGATTCCACAATAATTAACCAAATTTGTTTTCTTTAAATAAAATTTGAATGTTATTACAAGATCGTATTTAAAACAAAACATTATTTTAATTTCAATTTTTCAAAATAATTCAATCAAATGTGTTTCATATCATTTTTAATAAAAATGTATATACAAATTCAAAAGGAATGTGTAAATAAGATTTAAAAATAATGGAATATATATAAATAAAAAAACACAAATGGGAAAAAAAATTTATCTAAAAAGAGTTATGATTGTTCCGTGTCATGGGATCCACAGACACTCATAAGGTAATCATGGTAATATGTACACATAATACCCTTAGACATTGGTCTAGGAGAACTAATAAACATCCAATTATTAATATGATAAATTTAAATATATTTGTCTTATTTTTATAAAGCATCAAACATGACATGTTTTTACCAACTAACTCACTAACAACACATTCATTCATTTACTCAAACAACAATCAATAAAAGATAATTATTTCAAAACTAATCAAAATACAATTCCCCATTTTCATGTTTGATATTCCATTTTATCATTAAAACCCAATAAATGGTTTTTCAATAAATCCATGTCTTTTTTGGGATAAAACCAATCGAAGGATCTCATAAAAAATATTATTTTAATCTAAACTACTAGTGTCAAATAAATTATCAATATTAGTTTTGAAATTCCAAAAATTTCTATCAAACCAAATTCTCACCTCAATTTTATGGAATTTTGGGGTTTCTCCAATTCTATTGAAAATCACATTAAAATATCAATTCACAAAAAATTTGAAATTAACAATTTATTTAAAATAAATTTAACCAAATAAATAAATTATATGTCAAATTAATAGGCTAATCTTATATTTAACCACATACCATGGGATCCCGGGGTTAGATATTGTAATGCTTGCAAACGATTACTCTAATGAAGAACACTATCAATAATGATTCGAGAATCAAACCAATATTACAGATATAAAATAACATGTATAAGATGCTCTAGAAACATTGAGATCTATCAAACCCTGATGATGCAAGAGGAATATATTATGGGAGAATGAAGGGGGGAATAACCAAACCGGTAAGAGATTGAACGATATGATCCTATCATTGATCTAATTTGGAAAGGGTTCAGAGGAACCAAAAGGTGTCTTAGAGAGAATCCAAGACCTCGAAAATCAGTCCAATAGGTTTTGGGGCTGAAAATTATGAAAAGTGTGGTCCATATATTTTTTATAAATTTTTATAATAAGAAAAACATGTAAATATGGTTATCTTAAACGGGTCATTGAGTTTTCCAAATTGTGCACCCTAACCACACACCTCTATAACGTTTTTCATGGTTTCTACTATGTGGGAAAATTGTTTTTCAAACAATTTTCCAACCATGGAAACCATCACTACCTAGTCCTTAATGGTTTTTCGTAGAATGTTTTAGGGTTTGAAAAAATGGAGTGCCAACCATTCATAGCCTTAGAGACATCCTATTTTTTAAATTTCATCCTGGAACCACATTAGACAAACCATTGCTAATGAATGCTCAAAATATGGGATATAGAGAACCCAAAAATTGTTACATGATGTTATAAAACCTCTATAAATTTATAATGATTTTATTGGAGAACCTGACAATGACTATTAAAGCATGAGGGATCAATGTGGTGTAAATAATAGAGGGCATGTGGTATCTATTTATAGTTGAAGGAAATGAAAAATTGGGAATTAAATAAAAGGATAAATAATATTTATATATCATAATCATGTAATTTCAAAACACACCTCCCCAATTTATAATATTATGTCATATTTTATTGAAATACATTCATCCAACCGTAGTTATAAATGTTTTAGATACATTTTATGTCATACCTCAATTTTATACTTCATCAAACTCTTTTAAAAATTAAGGGTTATGATTTTTCATTTTACCCTGATATCATAAAAATATTAAAAAAAATTAAATGATTCTTAAAAAAATTACCTTTTGATTCCATGTTTTGAATCAATTTTATTTGATTTAATTTCAATTGAGGGAGATTAATATATTAACAAAAAATTAATTAATTTTTATTGAGGAATACCTGGTTTAAGATTGATTAACATTTTACCATGAAATAATGAATTAAATTGGTGTACATTAATTTTTTATTAATTAATATTCAAATGATGTTTTGGTATATTTATAACAATGAAAAACTGAATAGAATCCTCTAACCATTCCATAAAATGTAAGCAATAAAAAATTATCATTAATTTGAATAAAATATTTTTTAACTTCTCAAAATTCAATATTGGGTCCCAAAATTATCGAGACGTTTAAAAATTAATCATTTAACACATTAAATTTTATTTCTTTCAATCACCAACCATAATATATTATATTGGAATGTTTTTAGGTAATTTTAAATGTAATCTCATTAGTTTATCCCCACAATAAACTGGTTTTGTTCTTCAATGTGGTATCTAAATTTTCACTATTTTTTATTCATTATAATGAAAGAATACTTTGAAATTATGAAAAAATAATATTATGTTTTATTCGAAATATGTAATAAATTTTCTCAAATTCAATTAATCATTGTAATAAATTTTATTATTAAAAACAATCATGTAAAACATTTTGAAAAAAAGGTTTTCCATAAATGATTTTTCCAGCATAATATGAACATAAATTAATAATATTTCTTGGAATCATAATTATATAGACTTAAATTTATATATTTACAATATATAATTTAGAAATTTAATATAAATCATTAATTTTTTATGAACATTTAAATCATAAAAATTGAAATTTATTATGAATTTTTGAATGGTTTCAAAACAAGTAAACATATTTAATAATAAATGATCAGATATTTATTTATTTAATATTAATAAATCAATATAATATCACATTATTATAGATGAATGGTGGAATAATGAATTAAAACATGTTGAATTATTTAAAAAAATATTATTTCATTGTGAAATCATTGAAAACTCATTCTAGTCTTGTTTTAACATACTAAGATATACATTGGTCACACTCCAATTAAATTTTATGATTGTGGGGTGAATATTATTCTTTTTGTAGGAAGAATGATGGTACCAATTTTCCTATGAGATGAATATCTACGGTAATTCCATAATTCTCTCTTTCTGGTACATCAATATGTGTAGAATATGTAAAGGAGATTCGGTGATAGTTTTGGTGGAATGAAATAAAGTGCATAGCTATGAGGTTTCTTTCTTCATGCCTTACATGTTAATGAGTGAACGATACAAAATATGTTCTAGTGGGTTTATCCAAACCCCTTGATGATATACAGTAGAGGTGGGATGGTATACCTTAATCAATATGACATGGTTACCACATATGTCCAAGGGATGAGATTCCATCTGGGTGATCATTGAATTACTGAACATGTGATCCCACTTCCAAGATATATGAGACACAAGTTCATGAGAGAGAATTAGATGCCTATACATGATCAAGATAATATGAAATTATATATTTCTCTTTATGATCATTTCAGACCCTGATTCCCAATTCAAATATTTGTTATAGAGGGGATTACATGAAGTCTTTGGGACATGGTTGCATTTGAGAACAACATTTTTCCCCAGGATTGTCGACCATACTGATCTAAACAATTTTTTCATTGAGTAAATTATATGGCCCTTCATGTTAGAATGTATCCATATAACAGAGGATCATCTACCATTTGAGAAAATTCCGTAAAACAAAATACACCATTCTTACATAATTTATGCACCCTTAGAGTCATTATACGAGGAGGTGGGGGACCATATAGGCATCCACTATGCTGAAAAAACCTATTAGAGTTGGTACTTATGTACCCAATGATTGTGTGTGAAACTAAAAAAAGGTGAAAACATCCCGTTGTAGAATGGATCCAATCACATCCAGATCATGTTTTGTAAATAAAAATAACACTTTTCTATTTGTCTCGTATAAATACATGAAAAAAATGAAATCATTCATAAGACACAGAAGTTTTAAATGGTTCACCCTAAATGGGATATATCCAAGGAGCATGCAATGTCTATGTTCTGATTTAACAAATACACTAAGGCACATATCCAATTACATGGTTTGGGAAAGATCACTTCTATGCCCAGGATCACTGCCTTTATAATATTTAGGGACTTCTCACTATATTCTCCAGGGTCACACCCAATTTATATTTCCCAAGGTCACAACCAGTGGATCAGATCACAATATTACTATTTCTTTTCTCACTACCCTTGTAAAGGATCCAATCACATTTTATGGACTTCTATGTCCCATTATTTTCAATAAATTTTTCATCCACATTTATAGGTAGATGCTCTTTTGGAGTTCCTTTTTTATCTATGGATGAAATCAACATTTCAGCATATTATTGTTTAGTGGAAATTACTTTTTCAAAATATTTAATTCCCTTTTTAGACCACTATCTTCCTCAGTGAATTGCCTAGAATGTGTGCTTCATGGACTACCTCCTCTACGTACTAGCTCCACTATCACTGTCACATACAACCCCTGCATACCATCTCCACAAACCACTTCTGCATACCAATTCCATGTATCTGACATCCTTCTTCCACAAACTATGTTATTTGTAGACTGCTTCTACATTGTGAATCATGTCTCTTATGCATACCATTTTCTTTTCTGGGATATAGTGCCTCTCAAAACCTCTTTATGAACCATTTTGATGAACTCTTTCTCCTTCATGTAATACTCGTTGTGATCCACTTATCCTTTATGTAAAAATTTCATGTGTACCAATTTAGATGTAGCCAAATTCCAAGATGATAGATGTTCTATTATTAAAATAAGTCACCTTGATATGATGGAATAATATCTCCTTAAAAATGAAACAAAAGCCACATAATAAACTAATCCACGATTTACCAAATATTTAATGTGGTATGTCATTCCCTGCATACCACATCCCCCATGAACCATTCTTTCAAATGCACCCCGTGTACTACCTTCATCCCTCACGGCATCCCATGTCACCATCTCATTTTCTCCAAAGAAAAGATACAATATGTATCACAATCCTTCATTCAAACCATTTAACATTTGCAAAGATCAATACTCCCCACTATCCATTTTCAGTTCATGGTCTGGGTATCGTACTTCATGACCCACACAGTACTACTATGTGTAAAGAAATAATTGTATAAATTCATTCATAGTTCTACAAACCACCTTTCATGGTCCATGAACATTCATTCATGATCCAATAACTATGAAAACCTTTGTGAAAAACAATCGTTTTGTTAAAACATCCTATTGATTTTAAGGTCCAAAAGTTTGGAAATCCCTAGGAAATTGGGCCACCTTAATCACATTCTTCATGAATCATCAACCTTACACCTTCACGATCAATTATCATTTCCCACAAATACAATCAGACATAAATAATATGGAGATGAAACCATGATAAATTTTTTCCAAAAACTACCCATAAATTTATTCTATATTATATAGACTCATAATGTCTATTATTTCATCCTATATATGTCATTACATAATCCAATATTCCCCACAACTATATTTGTGAAAACATTTAAGAACAAATATGGAGATAAACTATACATAATGGATAATTTAAAATCAAAATAATTAAATGTGAACATAAATAGATAATGCTTGGTTGGATCCCTACATCCGTGGTTGAATTAGATATAATAATTACTGAGTGTAATGCATTTTATGAACCCCATCTATCTCTACATAGATTACATGATATAAAATATATACAAAATTATTTTAAAATTGATCATCCATTGATGTGAGAAAAATCCATTCCCCACATAAATCAGACTATGAACCACCCATGAATATCATATGTATAAATCCATAGAAAAAAATCAAGCTATTTAAATATATTGAAATATATAATTTCTATTTTATGAACACAACCCTAACTGTGTCTTGATCCAAAACAACCCGAAGCCCACATCCATAGGCTAGGTGGTAGAAAAAGGTGATGAAAGCAATAAAAAAATTGGAGTCCATTCTACAATGGTCATTTACTCACATACCCATAATATAAATATTGAATTGATGAAGAAAAATAATAAAATGATTAAATATCTAGATATCAAATATATTCATAAAAACTATAGGGTGTAAAATCGTATGATAGCAAAAACTGGAAAGTAACAAAGAAAAATACTTGCCCAATTAGAGAGATGTACAAACCAGAAAGAACTAGATGGTAAAGTGTCATGAGATACCAAAAAATAATCTCTATGATACTACAACCATATGAGGTTCAATACACCATGTATCAATGAACTCCTATGAAATTACCATCATACTACTCGTTGTTTTCATAAGACATGATAGGGGCTGGAAAATCCCATGCATGTGTAATCCTATACATACCTAGTAGGATTCCTCAAAAGATGAACAAGGAAGAAGTAAAGGACACAATAAGAATTGGAAGATTGTAAAAATTCAACAATATATAGCCCAACCCAATGAAAGAGAATTTATCCTCATCCAAACATAAGGGGCTCAACCATGAGATTCTCAACATGGTGAGTAGGAGGACTACCCTAGGTGTCTCTACAACAAAGGGAAACATGGTAACCAAATCCTAATACATGGATACATAAATACATATTTTTTAAAAAAAGAATCCCAAATAGGGGAGAAAATGGATCTACATCTCACTGCGATCCCATGAAATGAGACTCCAACTTCAAGAAGTAGAAAAATGACTCCCAAAATATCACACTTCATCTAGTAAAAATTCAAACCTAAGACACCCCTCTTCCTATGGTCATAGGTTCAAGGAGAAACAATCTATATATAGAGGACCCACACCCTGGTATAACATGAGGGTTCCATAATGATTCTAGAGGACCCATGCCCTGAATCTATAGTAGTGTACCACTATAACGCTATAGTAACCATTCCCTCACTCCACAAAAAGGTTTGACTCTGATATCTGATAGAGGAACCTTGCCCATCCTAGTTGTAGGCTTCTAGTCTAATCAATGGATGAACCAATCTCTATACCTATAATATGATTTAAATCAAATATGTAGATAGAGGACCAATTCCATATTCCAATGGGAGGGTTCCATTCCAATTTTTTTGTAGAGAAATTATTCCCTATTCTAATATGGGGGATTCATTCACAAATGATAGAGGACCAATTCCCTCACTCTATAGGGGGGTTTCACCCTAATGGACGATAGAATACCATACCTATCCTAGTTTTACAATTCTAATATGAAATCCTATTTTGATCCTTTGTGATCACTGCCATTTTGTAGTATACCAAAATAAGTGACCCAATTGGATCATATTGAATCATATCCCAAAAACCAAAACAGATGGTGATGTTGTGTTCAATAATGAAATACACTCAGTATAGGGTACTCATGAATCAAAATATGAGTTCAAATGAAGAATATTTTTGTGATATAATATTTCTCAAAATCAACAATGGGTACATGTATTGTAGGTGACCCACCCTCTGTGTGGTACCACCGATTAACCTGGATGTGTCCATGGTCATCACATGGATACTAGTATATCGAGAAGTATGTGTGCTGTAAGTGGACTACACATAATGTTTAAACTACCTCGGATTGGTTGGTGTCCTATTATCCGTGTTTGTGTAACTTATCCTATATCAACTTACAGTGGTACATTTTATAAATGGAAATGGTTGCGTCTGTGCACTCCTAGGGTAAACATTGATTCTTACACAACAAGGTCACACAACATTTGGGGATCCCACACAGTGTGTGAGTCTTGTAAATCTTTGAACCCCTAGCTTCTGAATAATAGTGGATACTCCTTGGGAAGTTGACTATTTCACAAAATCACATATATGCTCCTACATTTTCAGATCTACCTTCTACCATTCAAATTAGGGCTCACCATCATCCAAAAGTAGTGGATCTTGAAGTTCTTCTTCATTTATAGATATCTTCTATTGAAAAATCAATTTGTAAGTACATATAATGATACCCACGCTAACTGAAATAGTATTTATAACCTCCATTGGCATCAGATCTCAAATCTATGAGAGAAAAAATTTCATATGAACTATTCATCCAAAAATCCATCTCTATTTGGATATAACATTATAGATCATGAAATAATTTTGAAGTTTTGGGTTCAATCAAGATCGTTCCCACCGGAAAATGTTGAATTAGGACCCCGTGGTCTAATGATTAAAAACAAAACGAATTTGGAAATGAAAGGCTTAAGAAAAAGGTTTAATGAATTGTTGTTCCAGATTTCTTGGCCAATGAGAACAATTGGAGTCGAACTATGATTGATAACATAGGTATATTAATGGGCATATAGCTTAGTAGGGTTGGTTGATACTTCGTGATTGTATCTTTCTTCTGTGGTTTATCCTTTGTGGATTCTAGGAGACCTTCGGGGGTCTCAGGGTCCCTACTGAGTATTGTCATACTCACCCTAGAACGAGCTATGCCTGCACATCGTTGTGTTGGTTGCAGACGGCAGTCATCACTGATCGAGGAAGTCAGTTGTAGAGATAGATGGTACCTGGAGTCGAACAACTTGGTGAGACGTACACGGAGAGGACGGACGGGCCTAGGGTGCTAAGGAGGCCATCTATATCCACCCTTCAGGTGGGATTATTGGAGGACGACTTAGTAGTTTCTATTTTAGCTTTCTACAATTGCACTAGTTTTACTTGTACATGTTTGTACATTACTGTTTGGATTTTATTTCTGGCCCCTTTCCCTTCAGCACGTTCTTTTGTATAATGTATTACATAGTGTTTACATCCAGTTGCATACTCTGTTGTTTTTTTACATATTAAATGCAATCCCTTGAATTTTTATCAGGATTACGCATTTGATGCTAGTCGCCAGCCCCTGTCCTATGGAAGGCAGATATGGGGTAGTCAAAACATGGGGCCCGAGGATTAGTCGTGACAAATTGGTATTAGAGTAGTCAGTTCTACCGAAGAACATGGACTCTGATTTCTTTAATGGAAATAGTGTTATGTGTTTTGGGTGTGGTTATGCATTTAGGTAAACCAGTGTTGGTGTAGTGATCGACGTATCCATACACTATGACTCTGAATTTTGATCTATGACTCAGTGCATGAAAACACTTATTGCGTGTGTGTTTCCTTTAAAAAATATATCATCATGATTATTTTGGGTCAGCTCACTAGGTATACTGTTTTTAATATAGAACACCTATTTATTTTTAGGATTTCCCCATGAAGGCATCCAGATAGGGTTCCGAGTCACGTACGAGATGGTAGCCCACTGAGCGACGAGGACTTGGTGAAGGTCTTCATCACGGTGGAGTTACCAGTAGTACCACTTATTTCTGGGCCACCAATACCACCAGACTCAGTAGGAGAGAGTGCAGGCCAACTAAGTGCATTTCATGAGTTCCAGCGCCAGAGGCCGTCTAGGTTCTGGGAAGAGACGGACCTAGAGGTAGCTGAAGATTGGCTGGAGGCTGTCATGAGGTCTTTCAGATTCATCGGGACACCATCTGACCTCATGGTTAACCTTGCCTCGAGTCTCTTGCATGCAATAGTAGGAAGATAGTGGAGATTGATGCTCCAGGTGTATGACGAGGCATCATTACTCGCGATAGACTTTGGGAGTCTCTTTCGCTTAGAGTTTGTTCCATCCACCCTACATGTGGTGGGGATTCAAAAGTTACTTCATATGCTGTAGGGAAGCATGATAGATTCTCAGTCCTCAGTGAGGTTCACCGACCTCTCACAGTACTCCACATATATGGTGTGGGACCCATTCTTCAGGGCCCAGACCTTTGATCAGGGAATCATGCATGAGATCTGGGCTTCGATGATCCCCCCCTGGCATCCCGACGCAGGAGGGGGTACTGGAGAGGGCCCATCTTGTGGAGATTTTTTTGCTAAGTAGTCACCAAGAGAGAGACCCACCACATGGCAACACGTAGCGGAGTCTTTTACAGCTGAAAGTAGACATATGTCGCAGAGGTCTAAACTAACTAGGCCATGAGTTGGGAAACCCCAAGAAATAGGTTCGGTTGTGGGGGGGAACATGAGACAGAGACAGATATATGAGGATTAGGCAGTGCTATGCATGTAGCGAGCAGGGCCACATGGCTCGGGACTGTCTGACCCGCCATGCAGATGAGCTACAGAAATTAGAGGGACCTCTCAGGTAGAGAAAGAGATTCAATCGTGGCGGTCTTCCGGGAGCAGGAAGACATGGCAGAGGATCTGGCCGAGCAGTGGGTGGTGGACGACGTTTTGAGGCTCTACCACCACCACCACCAGGAGGTCCACCCCAACAATAAGGGGTTGTAGATAGAGGCGGGCTCAACTCTAGGAAATTGAGGCCTACGACCACGACATACTTGAGATTATTAGGGACACTATCTCTGTCTACCACACCCTTGTTGTAGAACTTATAGACACAGGTGTGGGTCATTCTTTTATTGACACTGACCATGTTCGAAGCTCAGAAATGTTGAAGGAGTCATTGGGTCGATCCTTACGACTATATAATTCTATGAGTGCAATCTCGATGATTACAAAATGGTGTCGACGGTGTGAGATTACTATAAGAGGTGAGAGCTTCAGCTGGGATCTTCTGGTAGCGGCGTCGAGGAATTACAATGTCATATTGGGTATGGACTAGTTATCCATAGCTCATGCCTAGATTTACTGTATTCGGTTCAAAGTGTGGTGTATCCGCACTGATAGGACTAGGTTCACCTTCACCAGTGAAAAGGGAGCCTTTGCAGTGCATGATGGACGTACACAGAGGAGGGGTTGGGCAATCACACATCAGTTGGCTAGTCTCATCCTCGGAGCGTTTGATGTGTGGAGTCTGAGTATTCATATTGTGGTGGATCAGTACATATATGATTTCCCTGATGATGTTCTAGGACTACCTGTTCATAGAGATATAGACTTCTACACCTACCTATACTCTGGGATGGAACCAATATCTTCTCTGGCTTATCAGATGTATTCTTTCGAGTTTCGTGAGTCGTAGGTACAGCAGGAGGAATTGCAGGGGAAGGGATATGTCCGACATAGTGTTTCACACTCAGCATCTTTGATTTTGTTTGCCTAGAATGCGAATGGGAGCTTGCAACTCTGTGTTGACTACCATCACCTGAATCATGTGACTATGAAGAACAAGTACCCACTCCCAAGGATAGACAACATCTTTGATCACCTCATGGGAGCACGATGGTTCTCGATGTTAAACCATAGGTTAGTCTATCAGCAGCTCAAAGATCGAGCTGAGGAGATGAAGAAGTTGTCCTTCAGGTGTCGGTATGGCCACTACATGTTCTTAGTTATGCCCTTCGGCCTAACCAATTCTCTTGAAGTGTTCATGAGTCTCATGAACAGGATCATCCAGCCTTACCTCGATCACTTTATCATATTCTTCATCAATGACATACTGATTTACTCGACTATTGAGGAGAAGAATGCTTACCACTTACGGGTAGTACTAGACAGACTCCGAGAGCACCAGATTTAGGGTGTTCTCTCAATGTTCCAGTTCTGGATTCGGGAGGTTCACATTATGGGGTAGGTCATCTCGGAGGCAAGAGTTGCAGTGGATCCAGCAAAGATCGAGTAAGTACATGCTTGAGAGCCACCGAGGAGTGTGACAGAGGTACTGAGTTTTATGGGACGGGCTGGGAACTATTGGAGATTTGTGATAGACTTCTCTAGAGTTGCGGTATCACTTTAAGCATTAATAAAGAAGGGGAAATTCTTTTTTTGGTCAGAGAGATTCCACCAGTTATTTCAAGAGCTGAGGAAGAGGTTGACCAGTGCACTAATCATGAGGCTACTTGAAGGGGGGCGTAGGGTATGTAGTTTACTACGACGCATCAGGGATCAGACCCGGGTGTGTCCTAATGTATGAACGAGCAGTGATCACATATGGTTCACTGTAGTTGAGACAGCACGAGCAGAACTACGCTACCCATGACCTGGAGTTAGCAGTAATGGTCTTTTCCTTGAAGATGGGGTGGTACTATCTTATGGGTGAGATGTTTACATTCTACTCTTACCACCAGAGTCTTAGGTACATCTTCTCATAGAAGGACCTAAACATGAGAAAGTGGTGATGGCTTGAGTTCTTCCAGGACTATGACTTCATGATATTCTATACTCCTGGAAATGAGAACGTTGTATCATATGCTCTCCGTAAGAGGATAGGCATTCAGCTGCAAGGAGAGGTGACAAATAAGATTTCCACGTTGCAGATATCCTTTGTGGAGAGAGATAGAGTAGCCTTTCTATAGTCCCTCACAGTCACTCCTCTACTTCTTCAGTGAGTCAGGGAGGCACAACGTGGGAACATTGACTGTGAAATGTGACGTGCTCATATATCCTTAGGGCATGCACCTGATGGATTTTATGAAGGTGTGGAGCGCGTCATTCTCTACAGTGGACAAACCATGGTCCCAATTTCACTTTAGGAGGAAGTGTTAAGGTAGTTCCACACTTCCCCGCAAGCAGTATATCCAGGAGTGAAAAAGATGTATCAGGACCTTAGACGATAGCACTGGAGTCCAGGTATGAAGAAGGAAGATGCAAAGTTTTTCTCATGATGCCTCACTTGTCTGAAAGTGAAGGTGGATCACCAGGTTTTAGCAGGCTTGGTTCAGCCCTTAGAGGTCCCAGAGTGGAAGTGGGACGAGATATCCATGGATTTCGTGATGGGGATTCCACATACATCCAAAGGACATGACTCTATTTGGGTGATCGTAGACTGACTCACTATGTCATCCCACTTCCTACTGATCAGAGATCAGAGATCAATTGAGAGCCTGAGATGCATCTACATACAAAATATAGTGAGGCTTGACGGTGTGCCATTGACGATCATCTCCGATCGAGATTCCCCTTTCACTTCTCGGCTATGGAAGGGGTTGCATAAGGCTTTTGGGATACAGCTTCACTTGGGCACTGTCTTCCATCCTTCGACAAATGGCCAGACTGAGAGGACCATTCAGACTATCTAGGACATGCTCCGTGCATGCGTCCTCAACTTTGGTCACAGTTGGGGGGATCACATTCCATCGGTAGAGTTTACGTATAACAACAGACACCACTCTACCATCGGGATGGAACCTTACGAGGCACTTTACGGCTAACCTTAAAGATCCCCTTTTTGCTGGACTGACACAGGAGAGTCCACAATTGTAAGAATAGAGATGGTACAGGCTACGACGGAAAAGGTGCAGATCATCCAGGAGCAGATGAAGACTGCATAGAGGAGACATAAGTCCTATGTTGATAAGAGACAGAGAGCACTAGAGTTTGAGGATAGCGACCGCGTCTTCCTAAAGGTATCACCTCGATGAGGTCTATGGAGATTTGGCCGAGGTGACAGGTTATCTCCGCGATTCATCAAACTTTTTCTAGTCCTCAGCATGGTAGTCGAGGTGGCGTACCACTTGGTTCTCCCACTTCAGTTGCACCGGTTGCACATCGTCTTCCACATATCTCTGTTGAGGAGATACGTTCATGACCCATCCCACATCATCGACCACGAGGAGATGGACGTCGATGACGGGGAGACATTCTCAGAGGTTCTTGTGGAGATTAAGGATCGATAAAAGCGAGTCCTGTGTGGATGGTTGATCCCTCTATTGCGTGTTCGCTTGCTGCACGAGGACCTTCAGGAGAGCACATGGGAGCGGGAGGCTCAGATGCATTCTCTGTACCCCCCATTTGATTCCCTAGTGTGTATTATATCTTATGAGGATTTAAACCCCTGAGTTGGGGAGAATTTAAAGACCCGGAAATCCTGTGTAATTTTTTTTCTTAAATAGAAGGGAATTTTATGGGTCTGCAGTTTCTAACGGCGACTGATTCCGAAGCCTGGTGTGCCTCGAATCAATTTCTGATGTTTTTACAGATACATTCAGTAAATGTACATGAGAGATTTTATATCTTTTGAACTGGTGCTCGGAATTTAAAGCTGAGGACACTGATGAACCCGTAACACCGGTATTTTTTTAAGGAGAATTTTACAGCAGTTGCGTTTTATCGAGAGCAGAAGTTAATTATGGGGGTTTCCTAAATAATTTAAATAAAAATATTACTAACATATTTTTATATAGTTGGTGGTTAAATTCTCCATTGGGGATTTGTAGGTGGGTCCCACCCCCACATAACCTCCCATTGGAGGATATTATGTGTAGGGGCCCACACGAGCTCAACCCTCTTAAACCCCCCCCCCCTTTGAACCCCTTGTGCTCCTCATTAATAAGGGAAACTCTTGGACTTCCCCTTAATGGTGCCAAAACAAGTAATTAATGACTTAATTAATTAATTAGAGTGTTCGAATTCATTTGAATTCATTATGAAAATGTTAATATAAGTGAACTTTCCTTTATTTTGGGTTGGCATAGTCATTAGAGAGCCTTGGAGAACTTTTGGAAGAACACCATCCTCTCGACACAGAACGTTGCTCGTCTCTGAAGAACATGAAGTAACATCTTCTACCTAATTCAAAAAGATCATGGATATGAAGCACCACCACCCATGAAGAACATCGATGACGTCGTCACGAATCGTCTTGAAAGAGCTCTACGTTGTCCAATGTTGATGGAATGGAATCCGTCTTCCACGATGTCTGTCTTCAATGACACTTCATCGTAAAATGACAAATACAAGGTATAGGGAATTGGATTATTTTTATCTAAAAATTATACCCTCATTCTTCGATGTTTTCTTTGGTTCGGTGGTGGACAATTGATATCACTTAATGTGGTGGGTGCAGGACGAAAAACCATGGTCTGACATCCGTCCGTTGAATCTTGTTTTTTGGAAATTAGAGGCGGAACTGTAAGTGCATGGTGCCATCACACAGTGACGGAGAAGAACTGCGGCAGACAAAAGGGGGTCGCGACCAAGCGGGCCGCATCGGACAGAAGCGGCACCGCCGCCAGTGACTGGAGGTGGCGCCGGCAGCGGCAGCCGTGTGCTGGCCGCGTGCAAGGACTGGTGGCCACTCGGGCCACCCAGTCCATGGGACCACCCACCGGCCGATCTGACCTATCTGTGTATAGGATCCATGGTGCACGAAGGCGCCACATGGAATGAGACTGGGGCCCGCATCCGCGGGCCGCTCTGCTAGAAGAACCGTTCGGCCGCTTGTTGGCTAGGCTGGGGAACCACGACACCTATAGGCTCCGCATGGAGGAGGAAGTGGCCCCCGTCAATGGGCTTCTTGGATGAGAAAATCGGTCAGCCGCGTGTCGGCCGGGCTGGAGAACCGTGGCCCCTACAGGAACCCAGTGGAAAGAACTGCAGACCTCAGCACGGGCCTCGTGCACAGGGTAGAACTGGCCGGCTACGGCCGACCAGGCAGAGGAGGAGGCGACACTGCCGAGCGAACCGAGTACGCAGGTGGGCCGCACCCCACTAAGATGGGCAGGCCCCTCAGCCGGGTCACCCCTGCTGAGCCGGGTCGGGCTGACCCACCTGCCCACTAGGCATTATGGGTCGGGCCTGTCTTTTCCTAAATGCGAATAACATCTAAACCATGCGTCTGATCGACGCGCTCTCTGCAGCCCTGAAACCCTCGCAGTGAGCCTGTCCATATTGTATAATCTATTTGAGTTTTGGTCAAATTTGTAAAATGTTTGGGTTTGGATCGAGCATAAATCAAACCGGGGCCCTAGAACGGAAATGACAATAACTCTCAGACTGGGAGTTTGATTGACGCACCGTCTGTCACGTTAGGTTACATATGATGAGACGGAACTACGAGATGCATCAACTCCGGAATTTGAGATAGTTGATTTGTTGAATCTTGACTCAAGGAGCGGACCCACCCAAAATCAAGTGTGCTATGTGCGGAAATCCTTGGGCTGGCTGCGACGACTACTGTGCTGGAATCCTCAATGGTTTTGAGAGCGATGAATACTATACCGGAATACTATATGGGTTCAATAATGATGACCACTGAACTTGGATCCTATGTGGTTCTGATAGTTCTGACTTATGCTTCTGTATCCCTTGTGTGTCTGACAGAATAGCTGGTTGTGTATGCTGTGTGGGTCTGACAGCTTAGTTGGTCTTGTATCCTATGTGGGTATGATAGCTTAGATTAATCAATGACTACATCTGATCATATCTATCACTATACGAAAGATGTATAACTTTGTGAGTAGAGTATTAACTTTCAAACATTTATCTTCGAGGGGATTGACTTTACTTCCTATTTAGACTGGGTTATGCTTAGGCTTGAGAGTTGGAGCCGAACTGTGACTGATAATTAGGTATATGTATGGGAATATACCTAAGTAGGGTTGGTTGATACTTCGTGATTGTATCTCTCTTATTTGGTTTATCCTTCGTGGATTCTGGGATACCTTCGGGGGTCTCGGGGACCATAATGTGTATTGTTATTCTCACCCTTGCACGGGCCATGCCCGCACTTCATTGTGTTGCTTGCAGATGCCGGACAACCCTGATCGAGATAGAAAGTTGTAGAGGTGGATGGTACCTAGAGGTGGACCACATGGCGAGATGTACACGGAGTGGATGCATAGACCTGGGGTTCTGAAGAGACCATCTGTACCCACCTTTCATGTGGGATTCCCAGAGGATGACTCAGTAGTTGATGTTTTACATTTCTACAGTTGTATTAGTTTTAATTGTACTTGTTTTTACTTTACTATTGGGATTGTATTTCTAGCCCCTTTCCTTTCAGCGCTATCTTTTGTATACAGTTTTACTAAGTGTTTAATTCTAGTTGCGTACTCTCTTGTTTTTGTTTAATTGTTAAAGGAAATGCCTTCCCTTTTTATCGGGAATACACCTTTTGTGCTAGTTGCCAGCCCCTAGCCTATGGAAGGCGGGCTTGGGGTAGTCACGAAACGGGCCCCAAGGACCGGTCGTAATAGCATCATGTCCGGATTGTCGATCACAGTACACAAGTTCTCTATGGCTATTCTCTTCATCTCGTATGTGTGTTATGGCATGAAGGGATATTACAGGATGAGACTTGGGAGAGGGAGGCTGATGTGCAATCGTAGTGGCCAGAGCTGTTCGGGGTTTCTTCGTCTACACGGTTCTAGGGAAATATAGAGATGAATTTCATTAAGGGGGTGGGGGATTTTGTAAGAACCCGGACCTTCTTTTCATGTACGTTTAACCTATTTCCAGAGGTTTTTAGAAAATGGGTGTTTATGGAAATTATTGAAGTACACGTCGTGTACTTTCTGAGTACACGTCGTGTACTTCATTGCCACTCGAGACAGTGTGTTGGCCGTGTCATGGCCACACACACGTCCATGTAGGGGTTATGTGGAGGCCACCTAAAGAGAAGTACGGAAAAGCCTAGTACAAAATGTGTACTCCAAATGCACATGCCATGTACTATCTTTTTTTTCACTTTTCAAACTGGGGTCGCATCTTAACATTAGAACAGTCTTCTTCTCCATCTTCCTTGATTGGGAGCATCTCGTACGGTCGTGAACCTCCTTTGAGCCCCCGTTCCTCCATCCATTCTCCAAATTGACTGTCGTCGATTGGGTTGGAACCACAATAGTAAGCTCTTCCTTCTCCTACAGCTTTGTTTTCCAATTCATCTTCTTTCTCAAGTTGTCGTGGTTTGAAAATTTTGGACATTTTCATAGATCTACTACATTCCATGGAGAATCAAGCTTCAAGGTTCTAGTATATCGATATCCTAAATTCAAGGTAGGTGGTTTGTTCCTTTTTGTAGGATGTCTTTGATTATTTGTGAAAATTCCACCAATACCCATGAACAGGGTATTACATGTTTCCGATTTTTCACTTTTTGTTTGCCTGCATTGCTTATATTCCTGAGTAGAAGTTATTGTCTCTAAATAGGGAAATTTATTGTGCTTTAGATGATTTTCCCATGCATGTTTTTCATGTTTATGATCATTCGGTCTAGTTTTTCCTGTTAGGCTTTTTCCAGTTCCAGGCCTAGTTGTAGGATAGTTTGATTGTTCTTCCTTACTAAGATGTTGTAGATGCTAGCCTAGTAGTTCTTGAGGATACTTTGGCCGTTACGCGATGCGATACTTGCTGATTTTACACAGGTATGTGAGAACCTAGTGTCATAGACCATATTTAGAATGGACATAATGGCTCTACTAGAGTGTCTTAAATCTACTATGAGAGACCACGGGAGGAATTGACATTGAGTTCTTCCTCGGAGTGTCTATAGTTCCTCGACGTAGGCCACAAGGGGAATAAGACGTTGAGGGCTTCACTAGAGCGCCTTTAGTACGATACAAGACTATAGGGGGAATTGACGGTGAGTGATTCCCCAGAGAGACTATTATATAACTGAACTAGAGGGGTGAGACTGTGTGTGCTTCCCATAGGGTAGCTAGTACTTGTAGGTTGAACCGTAGGGGTTAGGCTGTGAGAACTACCCTAAGGTTACCTTTTTGTTCAACTTTCTTGTAATTATGTGCTAGAAACTATGGATTGTTTGCTGTTTAATACTTGCCTGTTTAATGCATTCTATACTTTTACCTGCCATATATTCACAGACTGTTAGGAACAGATCTTTGGGTGTTTTCCTACTAGGACATTGTCTCACACCCTATTTGGGCCATGCTTTTGGGCCCAAACAAGTTATATTATTTCAGGTATAGATAATGGAGAGCACCCTTATGCATCAGGTTCTTGATTTCACTGGAGCTGGAGAGCATGGGACCAATCCGAGGGTTGCGATGCGGAGGATTTTCTCATCTGTTTTTCTTTTGTACTTTGTTTTATACTATATTTAGCATTGTGACTTGTTTGGCTATTTTCCTAGACATATATGTATCATTCATCATTTACATATATTTCTGCTCTAGTTTTTTTATTTAGCAGTTTTCTGCTATTATTGTTGGCATTTATTTACTGCTTCCATTGTTGTATGTGTTGTTAAATCCACTATGTACTCTGCCAATGAGGGAATAGTTTCCCCACTATCACAACCAAGGCTCTCATAGCTAGTCGGCAGCCTTTGGCGTTCGGGGAAATGCGGTTTAGGCCATGTGACCAACCGGGCACGGGGCTCCACTGGGTGGCTTCTGGAACCGGGGGGTTACATTGTGGGAATTTAATATGTCTTCTAAATAATGATTAATGGATTGATAATTTATTTGGAAAATGGTTTTGGTGTGCGTAAAATTAAAAGTGGTAATTCCTGAAATTATTAATTTCTTTGGAATACTTGACGTTGGTTTGGGAAAGTTTTTACATGTATGACATGTGCACATAAACTAGATCACAAGGCCATCTAGTGAATCTAGGTGGGATTGCTAGGATTAGAATGCTAGATTATTTGGAAGTCGTTCTTCTAGATTTAGTCTAGAAGGATTGAAGATTAAAACACTAACTAAACAATGATGATCTTGGGACACTAGTAGGCCATAACGGTGTCACCTCATTGTGGATCTGGAATTTGAATTTAGTTGGTTGTAGACTCTATTTCATGTTACTCTAATGTATGAGGTTCTAGTGTCCCACAAGAGCTGTATTAACCATAATGGATATACCCATAGTGCTCTAGTATGTATTATGTGGTTCCATCCATCGGCATACGGTGGACCTCATGCATGTTTATGTGTGTGTGGTTATATAAATTACTTTTCTAATTTATTCAAATGGATGTTAAATGGATGGGTTTGGAAATGTTCCCTTTTAAATATATCATCCTATTAAATGTTCTTGTGTAAATATTCTTAAAATAATTTTTTTAAATGAGCATGTTAGATGATCTTATTAATGTTTTGGCATGGAACCAATTTTTGGGGTGGCATCCTATTGGGCATTGGATTACACCATACATACACCCTTGAGTGTATGTAGATCGTATTCTATTTGTATCCCAGGTAATGGTAGTGTATGTTTTGTTGGTAGTTTGGTTTCCTAGTTGTATCTCATCATGGATTTTGGTCGGGAGAGCTCCTGGATATTATTCTCAATATTTCATGATGTTGGGGATTATATTATTGTTCCCCCTTCATCGTAGCTTCTTTAGTCTTGTTTAAAAATTGTAATGTTAATTATGATATTTTTTTATACCATGTTTTGTTGTCTATCATTCATTTTGGTTTATTTATCTTGTTCGTCATTTATTAATATGACTTTAATTAATTATTTCCTAAATTTTTTATATGATACTACGGAACTTGTTCCCACCTATAGGGATCAGGAACAACCTTCGGGCCATGTCATTGATCGACTCAATTGACCAGTTTAGGGTCAACATGGTTTTGTTCATGACCACATGGATCAACACTCAATATTTATGGCTAATGATCATATTTTTGTTATGAACATGATTATTATATAATGAAATTATGATGATGTGTGATGGATGATTGTTCTCCACATGTTACAGAAGAATAGAATTGTATTGTATCATGGATATCCAAACCACCTAATAAATGATTATTAGCTTATGTATAGGGGATGTGTTTTCTGGTACGTGTAGCCCCTTCCTTCTAATATAAATGTGATCTATAGAATTCATCATTATGGAGTTGTTAAGAATAGGTGGTGTCTAGTTACCAATCCCCATGAAGTGAAGACATTGTCATAGGAGGTCATTCAACGCATCTTTTGTGATTGGTAACGTAAATTAACCTAGCTCCTTATGGATACTTATATGATTTTGGAGACTTAACAGGGTTATATTACTATTTCAGAGTACCAATCAATGATATCTATCTTAACATGATACTCCCATGATATATTAAGATATCAATACTTCAGGTAATGAATTATTGAGAATGTCCCGGATAAGGAAATCATAGATAGAATGGTCTATTGATAAAGTCCCAACTATGATGATGTTATATAGTATGCAGTTTTGACAAATTCCTTCTTAGAAAATTATTTTTTGGTGGTACGACCTGGTTTTGGATATCAAGGTTCATCATAATCATTGGTTCCATTATTATTCCGATCATAAGGGTCTTGATGTAGTTGGTATTCACAAAATCATTCAATATCAATTTGATTAGTAGCACATGGATCTTTTAACAAGGTACCAAAAATAAATAGATGGGTATTGTTGTTTTTAAGATTGGTGGGGTCATATGGATCATGATACATTGTCCAGTAGTGATTTACATGTTGGAAATAAGTTGGCTGGACAACCATGGAAGATGTAACATTATAATCAGGGATCTCCCCTTTAGGGTAACGTAAACCCCATGGAGGCGGTGCTATTTAATGGGTTAGTGGATCTATAAGGGAATTATATATTTTTGGATGATGACACAATTAATTACATCAAACCTCACTCTAGGTAGTCCAAATATAGATTAAAGGGAAATTTATTGATGTCATAGTCTGATTCATGCTAATGGGGATAAAATCATGTTGCAGATGAGATGATTTAGGGTATAGTTGATGTCTTCACTACCTTAGAAGAAGTATATATAGGCATAAAAGTGATTCAATATTTAGAAACATTATTCAATTTACATGGGCTTTCGATTTTCATAGATATTGTACCTCATTAGAACCTGTTTGAGATTACTATTGGCAGTGATTTGACTATTTGTCACATCTACTAATAGTGTGAGATGGTTATAAAATAAGAGAGATTATTGAGGATCATATTACAGTAATTGATGCATTCCTATGAAATAAATATGAATATAGACTATCCAACTGTAGTACCTTACCAAATAAACATTCACTATAAAATGTTTTGGGTGCCTATAGGAAAATGGGATAGATTCTCCATCAATGAAAATATGGATCATCTTCCATTATGAGTGTTGATACTAAGAAATAATGAACAACCCATACACCATATATTTATTATTTGGGATCATGGTGTAGTATGATATCTAGACACCTAGATTCTTACAGTAGTATCGAAATATTTTTTTCTCTTCCTTGAAGATGTTCTATGTATCACAACTAGTCTTTTTAAATTATTTTATTTTCAATTAAATGTAGTATTTTTTATAGTATATCATTGCTCACAAAACTGCATATATCTAATGTTGTATAAAGGAACCAAGTTGTTATTTATTTATATGAATCAAACAATCAAGGTTGTGCTATGAAAAAAAATAGATTATAATGAATTACAGGAAACACTATTTATGGATTTATTTATAAATAAGGATGAGTTTTATTGACACATTTTGTTACACAAAGTACCGAGTCTTACCAAACAAAAATATATTATTAAATTATTATTATTTAATAGAATATGATATAGCACAATAGTTAAACTATTAGTTATTTTATGTTTTACCTTAATTTATTAAAATATATTTTTTTATAAGTTGAATTGATTGGTTTCTAATTAATAAGAAATGAATATATATAAAAATTGAATATAAGGGAAAAAATTATTTTTTATGCTCATAACATTATTATTTTATTAACATATTAAATTAATTATAATTATTGTTTTATATTAATAATTTTTTTTATATATTAAATCAAATATTTTTTACATTCATCTAATATATATTACTGGAATAAGATAATAACAAACAGAAATATTATGCATAAAACCTTATATTTTTCAAAAAGGAAATGCTACTACATTTTGATTGAAACCCAATTATAAATATAACTTGATGAAAATTTAAAATATTTAAATGAAAATAATATTTTTATTTGATATCAGGAAATAAATATTTAATTTTGTTTAACTTTCTGAATTTTTTTATATGATTCATGTTTTGATTAACAGTGAATAATTAATAATTGTATATTGAGAATAACATTTTCTTATAAATAAAGTTTACTATTAAATAATTTTTTTTGTTAGTTTTAATTTATAATTTGATTATTTTTTATCAGTTACATCAATTTATGTCAATGGTATCACTTTTCCAATGATTTGGATATAAACATATTTTAATATTTTAAACATGTTAAGTTTAAAAGGACATTTTATTATTCTGCAAATGAGATTTATTTTATAATTAATTTTATATAATTATGTGTGTTTGAATTTTTAAAAATTAATTCCACAATCATAATTTTTAGCTTCGAAATTCCTCAGTTCAATATTTTTATGTAAAGATAATTTGAATTGTATCTTCTGTAATTTTATAACCATCGTAAAGGGTAAATTCGACAATTATGTGTATCAATAATGTTATATATATTATAGAACTACCATATATCATTAAAAAAATTATTTTATGACAGTAATTTTACCCTTAAAAACTATTTCAAATTTAATTATTTAATGAAATATTTTCCACTAAAATGATTGGATTTTATTTAAATGAAAAGATGTGGAAAAATGTCACACTAATAATTTAAATGAGAAGCTGATCCTGTGAAGTTGATTGGTGAACCAGGTGTGTGTGAGAGGGGGTATGGCTATGGAACTGTGTTGAGGATGGAGGGAGAGGTTTGACGCATAAGATGCCCTCAATAATCATTAGGAAAGTGGGGCGGGTTTCCCAAATATCGATTTTCTATTACTATTACTTTACTTGACCTATGTTATTTGGGGAGTGTACCTTGGTAAGGTTTGGGTGGATAGTTTCCTTGCTAGGTGCTCTGGTGATCTCCTTTTCTCATGGGGCATTAGAATGACTCCCCACTTGTGCACGAGAGCTTTTGATTTTCCCAACTGAGTATACCTGTATACTAACCCTTCATATATAAAACGAGTTTGAGGTTTCTTGGTGGACTTCGATGATCGTGCGAGACCAAACTAGTATATACATTCGAATAGATTCAGTTTTTGCTTCTATTTTTCTTTTCTTTTGTACATTCCTTTGAGTTTTCTTATAGTTTTGTAGAACTGACTTTTAAAACATGCATATGGGGATGGTTTGTTTTTTCCCTACTTTTACATCCAGTTTTCGTGTTGATTAGGGATATAACATCTTATCTCATGATTCTACTAAATAAAAAGTGTAATTCCATCCATTTTATGTGTGATTCTATACACTTGGTGCTAGTCGCCACTCTGGGACCTATTGATGGTGGGTTTCAGGGGTCATTATCTCTCCTTCAACGTAAGGAAGGAAGGGTATGACAACCCGCTGTCCCTTTCCTCATCTTGGTGAAGGAGGGTCATGACTGAATGGTATCAGAGGCAGGTTGAGAGATAGGTCAGGTCTTAAGGTTTGGCATAGTGAGGACATCGTTGGATGGTATGGAAACAATGCTTGGAAATCGTGGTGTGTGAAATAGGCCAGGGAAGACCAGCTAGGACACAAGATTTTAGGGCCCCCCGTGATCCGATTTAAGAACTCTGGGCCTACCGAACAAACAAGTGAGGCTACATTGATTGCAGGGTAGAGACACTAGGAAAAGTACATGAATAATAATGACTTGTGATTGTGCGTTTCTTGGTTATTTTGGGGATTTAAAATGAATAATAAGTCTAAGAAAAATTTAATAGCAATATTCTACGGTACTCAGTCTTGGCTTTCCTTGATTACCTTGAATAAATGGATCCTAGATGATGACCATGAGTAGTGAGGGTGATTGGGGACCTGGAAGTTGACTTGGCTGATCAGTAGAGGGCTAACTGAGAGGAGGTGGATGGTTAGTGGTAGAGGATGCATCGTGCCTTTTAGTGGCATACCCATGGAAAATATGAGGGAAGTACTTTGGACATGGAGACATAGAGCAGGCTATAGGAGCTGGTGATAACTTTCAACTTGATCCAAGCATCGATGGAGTACTGGGTTCCTCCGGCTGTATGCCAGATGCGGGGGGCATTCGGCCAGTTGTAGACTCTATATCTTGGGGAGAAGAGGGAGGCAGAAGATTCATGGACTGACTTCGAGAGGGAATTCTGGGAGGAATTCCTCTCTTCCACGATGAAGGCAGAGAAGAGGAAAGATCTACTCTCCCTTCAATAGGGGAGCATGTTAGTGAGGGAGTTGGGGAACAAGTTTAAGGATATAATTTGTTTTGGTCTGGACCTTTTTTCAGATGAGGAGTCTCAAGAGAGACGTTTAGAGGAGGCACTCCTACCTTCTCTTTAGTAAGTTTTCACTCCTTTCACTATATAGACATACATGGAGTTCCATAATAAGGCTAATGTGGTAGAAATGATGCACACAATGAGAGGTGTTCCATGAGAGGGGATCTAGTGGAGTTCGTCAAAGGGGAAGACCGTTAGCAGCATGCCTCCTGTGTTAGGGCCTTCTATGTTTTGACCAGTGGGGAGTAGGCCCAAACAATTGCAGTTTTGATCTCCCCGGTCCTTGCCCTTTCCTCACGAGCCCAAAACAAGGTGCACCATCTATGGAACCCGTGGTCACCTTTAGAATCAGTTCCCAGATAGAGAGCAGTATAGTGGGGGTGGGCAGGTTTAGCACCCACCTCAACAGTAGCAGTTTCTGGCTAGACCCTTTCAGCAGCAGCATCATGGACATCGAACTCCCTCTCCTCTAAAAACAGACATGGTGAGAGGAGGCCGACACCATGGTGCTCCTCAAGGACCATGAACAGGGCATGGTTAGGATGCTGCTGACAACCGAGAGGCAGAGGAGCTGGGCGTGGGAAGCTGCACACCGTAGAGGCAGTAGTTCCAGCATGGCCGAAAGTCGTTCAAGGTACTATCCTCTTTTTTAGCACTCTTTATTGCACCTTATTTGATTTAGGAGCATCAAACATCTTTGTTACATCCATTATATCCCATGACATGATCCTATACATAGAGATTCTCTCCTTTCCCCGGGTGCTGAGTACGCTAGTTGGGGGTCATACAAGTCTATTTCATATTTGTTGAGGATGTAGAGTGATGTTGGGGCTACATCAGTCTAGTGGGGACCTTGTTTTTCAAAAATTTAGCCATATGATGTCATCCTCGGCATCGAATGACTATTTTTTGTTCCCCCAATTATCAAATGCTTCCAGATAAGATTCATGTTATTCGATTGGGATGGCCAGTGTGTGGCTTTTGTTGGCGAGCGAAGTTGTCAGGTGGGAAGACGGTGTGTGGAGACTCTTGTTTCTATGTTGGGTGAGCTTTCTCCAAATCAGTGGATACTGTGATGATAGATTTATGATATTTTTTTATAGATTTCGTAGACATTTTTTCTGAGGAGGTTATGAATCTACCCCCTCGACGTGACGTTGAGTTCGGGATAGACATACAACACAATACCTGTCTGATTTATATGGATCCTTTCCAGATGGCACCTTATGATCTATGGGAGTTGAAAATCCAGATTGACGATCTGAGGAATAATGGTTTAGTCGGACCCAGTGTGTTTCCATAGAGTGCTACTATCTTTTTCTCAAAGAAGTCAGAAGGTGGTCTCGGGCTGTGCATAGACTACCGGAGACTGAATCATGTAACGTTCAAGAACCATTACCCTCTTCCGAGGATAGACAATCTCTTTGACCAGGTGAGGGGTGTAAGTTGGTTCTCTAAGATTGATCTACGGTCGGGGTAACACAAGGTAAGGGTGAAGGATAGTGGTATTCCAAAGTTTTCTTTCAGGTGTAGGTATGGGCACTTTGAGTTCGTAGTCTTTTCGTTCGGTGTTACGAATGAACCTGCTATGTTCATGGGCCTCATGAACTCTTTTTTATAAGAGTTTTTGGACCGGTTCTTCATTGTGTTCATCGATGACATTTTTATCTACTCAGGATCATATGAGGAACATACTAAGCACCTGAGGAAGGACTTGGAAATTCTTCAACATCACCAGATCCATGGGAAATTGTCCATGTGTATGTTCATGACATGAGAAGTGCATTTCCATGGACACATGGTGTCTTAACAAAGGGTAGAAGTTGATCTTTAAAAGGTGGAAGTGGTTGTTTCATGGGAAACACCCATGAATGTGACAGAGGTTTGCATTTTTCTAGGTCTGGTAGGCTATTATCGGAGGTTTTTACCTGATATCTCTCGAGTTGAATCTCCATTGACTGCATTGACCAAAAAGGAAAAGACCTTCGTGTGGAGTGAGTAGTGCAAGGATTCGTTCAGTTACCTAAAAGGGAAGTTGGTTAGTGCCCCATTGCTGAGGTTATCATATGAAGGGCTTTAGTATGACGTGTTTTTTGATGCTGTTGGACTTGTCCTAGGGTGTGTGCTGATGCAGTAATGGGGAGTTATATCTTATGGGTCTAGGATGTTATGTCTCATGAGCGTAATTATGCCACCCATAACCTAGAGCATGATTCAGTAGTGTTCTCATTGAAGTTGTGGCAGCATTACCTCAGCAAGAGCACTTTGTGGTAATCACATATCACAAGAGTTCGAGGCATATCATTCCCCATCAGGTCCTGAACTTGCAATAACGAAGGTGGGTGGAGTTTCTCCAGGACTATAACTTCAAGATCTTATACACTGAAGGTATGTAGAATGTTGTGGATGATGCCATGAGCAGGATTTCACAGAGGGAAGCTGTTCAGAAATCTGGGGATTGTTGGAAGCTAATGGAGGAGTTGGCTTCCCTACACCTAGATGTAAGGGAGGATGGTGGTAGAGGATGTCTATTTCAGAAGACAGTGCATTCCTTTATACTGTAGTATGTGGAGGATTATTAGTGGGGAGACATAGAGAGTGAAGTGATGCGCAATCGGGTTAACCAAGGCAATGCTCCGGAAGGGTGGTCAGAGGATGGTCAGAATCAGATGTTTTTTTGAGGGATGTGGTTTGTCCTAGAGATGATGCATGATGAAGTTCTCTGTGAGTTCCATAACTCACTCATAGCAGTACACTCTGGTGTTTCCAAGATGTATCGAGGCCTGAAGGAATAGTTTTGGTGACCTGGGGTGAAACATGTAGTGTAGGAGTTCGTGGAAAGCTACTTGGTGTGTTGGAAAGTAAAGGCTGAAAACCATGTCTCAGGAGGTTTTTTGCAGCCTTTAGATGTCCCTAAGGGGAAGTGTGATGTCATTTTGATGGATTTTTTCACAAAACTACCCAGGGTTCAAGGATGCAATTATTCTATTTTGGTAGTGGTAGACAGGCTGATGAAATCAGCTTACTTTATATAGATCAAGGAGTCAAGTATGGTGGATGCATTAGCACGAAGATACGTGGATGTGGTGATGTAGTTGCATGGTGTTCGGAGGTCCATAGTCTCGGATAGGGATACACACATTACATCACAAGTCTGGAGGGGATTGTAGCATGCTTTTGGCACCCAAATATGTCTTAACACTGCTTTCCACCCCCAAACAGATGGGAAGACAGAGTGAACCATCCAGACATTGGAGGATATGCTACTATCTTGTGTTTTGGACTTTGGGTGTTCATGGGAATGAAATTTTCCCATAGGGGATTATTCATACAATAACAGAAATCACTCTACTATTAGCATGGCACCATTCGAATCCTTGTACGGGAGGATGTGTTTTTTGACCATGTGCTGGACCGAGGTTGGGGAGGCAGGTGTCCTTTGCCCAGATGTGGTGCAAAGCACAATGGAGAAGGTTCAACTTGAGCATGAGAGGATGAAGGCAAACCAAGACCGGCATAAGTCATATGCAGATCGTAGGTGTCCCTTGGAGTTCGAGGTTGGAAACCATTTGTTCTTAAATTTTTTCCCCCAATGTGGGCAGTGAAGGTTCGACAAGGGGAGCAAGATCTCTCCAAGTTTCATCGCGCACTTTGAAGTGTTGGGGCGAGTTGGTGAGGTGGAAAATCAGCTAGAGTTTCCACCTCAGTTGGAAAGGATCCACGATGTTTTCCATATCTCCCAACTTCTTCGATATCTTCACTATGATTCCCATGCCATTGACTAGGGAGAATTGGATAGAGGGGATGATACTACATTTCTGTAGTGGCTAGTGAGGATCGAGGATCAAATGGAGAATGTGTTTCATGGGCAATCCATCTCTTTGGATCATGTGCTATGGAGGCAAGGTCTCCTCGAGGAGAGTACATTGGAGCATGAAGCTCATGTGTGCACCTAGTACCCAAAGGTGTTTTGAGTTGTTGTTCCAATACTTCTTTATTTTTATTGTTTTTGTGACCAACTACGATCTAATGATGACCTTTTTGGTTTATGAGATGTTTTTTTCCATACCTTGTGAATGGTTTTGAAAAGTCCTGATATATGGTGAAGGGAGGACCTAATCCGTAATAATGAAACATAAAGGTGGATGCGATTAAACCAGTGCGAGCGAGTCAGTGTCACCCAAACCAAATATTATCTTGACATGAAGGAAAGAACTCCCTGATCCGTGTGTTGGGAAAATGTGATCCTTAGGATTTGTATGGCTGTTTAGGGAGGTTTTTACCTGAGAGGAATCTTCTGGAGGGGTTGTTTGGGTAACTCTTATGTTCACGAGGGTGAGAAATTTTTTTGAGAAGTATCTAATGTAATGGCCCAGAACCTCCAGGTCAATTACATTTCCAAAATTATAATTGTTAGGGTCTCCTAGACTCATCGATCAGTCCAACCCATCAGCTCGATAGATCAACTGCACATATCAACTTTATTGATAAGCTCTACTGATCAACTCCACTAATCAGCTCGACTTATCATCGTCACTGATCATCTTCACATATCAGCTTCAATGATCAACTCCACTGATCATCTTTACCAATCAACTATGGATACCAGCTTCACATATTGGTTTCGCAGATCAATTTCACCAAATCGGCTTCATAGATTGGTTTAACTAAATCGGTTTCACAGATCGGTTTCCCCAAATCGGTTTCAAAGATTGGTCTCACCAAATCGTTTTCACAGATCTGTTTCACCAAATCGGTTTCACAGATCGGTTTCAACAAATCGGATTCACAGACCAGTTTCACCAAATCAGTTTGATAGATCGGTTTCACCAAATTGGATTCGAAAATCGGTTATAGTAAATCGGTTTCATAGACCAGTTTCACGAAATCGGTTTCACAGATCGTTTCCCCTAATTGGGTTCACATATCAGTTTTACGAAATCAGTTTCACAGATCAGTTTCACCAAATCGGCTTCATAGATCAGTTTCACAAAATCCATTTCACAGAATCGTTTCACCAAATCAGTTTCACATATTAGTTTCACCAAATCGGTTTCACATATTGGTTTCACTGATCAGTTTCATAGGATCAACTTCATATGACCGACTTCACATGATCAACTTAACATGATCAGCTTCACAAGATCAACTTCTCCCAATAAGCCTCATGGGATCAGCTTCACCTGATCAGCACCACCGATCGGTTTCTACTATCAGTCTCACCAATCGGCCATAGATGGATGTTGAGATTTTTCTCCCCCAATTTTTCCCATAATGCACATTTTATGTCTTTTAACGTTTTTATTGTGGATCAAATCCATTTTTAGCATCATAACCAACATTTTAAATCCCCTAGGAGCAGGGAGACCCTCAATGGACCTGTTTTTCTCTCTTAAATAAAATCATTTAATGCACAACATTTTTCGCCACCCCTCTAATGAGAATTATTAAATAAACATTTAATTCCATCATGTGTAATCGTCAAACCACGAGGTGAATGTAACACCCGAGACTTTTATGTTATCATCAAAGGAATCTTTTTCTACACAACACTTGCTTGGCTTGCTTTACACGCAATCGCGACCTTCCTCGATAGCTTGCGTCGTACGCAATACCGAGTTTCACTAAACAACAATATGCTATTAAAACTAGCCGTTATGAATAGTAATAACCACTTTTTGAAATTTTATAAATTTTATTTTTCAAAATGGACTTCATTTTTGGACTCAGAATATCGAAATTAGCCTAGGGTGAAATTTTGGTATTTTTCTGAAAACTTTCAATTTTTGATGAATAGTGAAACCACTAAGTGGTAGGTTAAAAACTGAATTTTGCATAAAACTTAATTTTACCGCTTCTGTGAATGGAATTTCAAAAATCCGAGAGACACGGTTAATATCAAGGACTAAAATGTGGTTCAATGAGATGAAAATAATTTTTTGGTGAATAGTAACTTTTTACTATTTTTACCGCGGTTAATAGTAAATAGGGTAACTAAGGGTAAATATGATATTAATATTACCCTAACACATGTCCTAATTCTATTGGACAAGTGTAATTCGACCAAAAACAAACTTAGGAATAAAATATGACCATTTAGGCCCACGTGGATTAGATTAGGATATTTATTATTAATTTATTTAAAGAAGGGTTAAAATAGTTAAAATCAAAGTTTAATAAGTAAATCATTTTTAATATAGGGTTATACATAAGATAAATTCGATTGTAAATAATCATTAGAAAGCTAAAAAGATTTCCTACATGATGGTATTTTATTTGTAATTTTTAGACATCAAATAATTTAATTTAATTATGACACAAAGATGATGCAGTAATTATCTTATTAATGAAATATTGAAAAAATTGATAATATAAATACCAAAATAAATGTAATTTGAGACTTTTTATGAATTCCACTAATTTTCTAGGTTACTATGATATATTAGTAATGATTTAATTAACTTGGTTCGAACATATAATTCTGTTATGACTTTCACAAAAATCATATATCAAATAGTGTCAAAATTGACACAAAATAGTTTTTAAATCAAATATTATATTATTAATTGTTATTTTATTCCTAAAAATCTATGGTTCGGCCAAATGACTTAGATAAGGATATATATATTAATAATAAACAATTTGGGGTTCGTTTGGCATGTTATAGTAAGTGTATTAACCATATAGTGAAAGAAAACAAAAAGACACGGTAAAAGTTAAATTAATTAACTTAGAGTTAAATCTAATTGATAAGGTTAAAATAATACCCTAAACTTGTCTAAATCCTATTGGTTGATAGGATTTCGACCCATCCCCACTTTAGCTTCGAAATAAGACCCTTTGGAACCATTATAAACCGATTTTGACTTTAATATAAAATAATATTTTGAGATATTCCTAAGGTGCCCCTCTCCTCCCTTATCAAAGGGCACCTCCTCCCCCTCCTCCTCACACCAATTTGAGCACTCAAGCTCGGCCAACCCCTGCCATTTTCTCCTCTCCACTTCCCTAGAATAATCCTAGAGGTCCTGGTCTTCTCCAAAGACCAATCTTAGTTCCTTAAGTGGAGGATTCAAAGAGGCGTTCCAAAGAAGAGGTAATATCCATTACCGATCTTTTCAATTTCATTCTTCTTCAACTTCTTCTTCTTTAGTTGTTTCATGATAAAGTAATAACATCAGTATTACTTACATACTGATATGTTATTATAAATATGAAACAACCCTAATTCACCTTCTATCCATCCTACGGAAAAAATGAAATCACCGCGCGTGCGTACGTACGGAATACCGTCTCCACGCCGTGGTGTAATCTATTTTCCACCATCACCTTACAAGGATGGGTATAATGGTGTAATGAGTAACTATATATGATTATTATTAAGTAATATTGATACTGAAATAATATATATATATACTCCAAAACAATTCCACGATCATAGGAACGATATCATCACTCGTGCGTACGTACGGAATACCGTCTCCACGATGTGATGCGACTCGTTCTACATGATCTTCATTTCATAATGATTATATAAATGAATTGAATGAATGAATATGGTATATACTACACTAATACCATTCTGGAAATGAATTATCTATAACCTAAAGATAAGAATAAGAATTTATTCGACAAAACACGCATAAGAACAAAAAGTTATAAAGACCCGAGTAACAAGTAACAATGAAATATTACTAACAAGAAGCTAATAATATGACCATATATGATATCATATAAATATGTATGATTCTGGAATAAGTCAATAACATTATTTAAACCATTATACAGGAGCTTCGGACACGTACAAAGCAAATTGGACCTAAGGTAAGGGAAATATCACAATCTCATTTTTATCCGAGATTGTTTATTCGTAAGTATTTACTGGGGTGTATTTTATCATCCACATCCATGTTCCCTCAATATGAAATATTGTTTCCATACACTTGCAATAGTTTAAATCCAATTTTACCCTTATGTGAGTTTTTAGTAAAGAATATGAAAGGAATCTTTTGTCGTTTTTCCGTACGAGGTACTTTTTGACTTTTCCGACAAAAGTACGAAGAATGTTTTTTTTAACTTATACGGCATGAATGGATTTTTAAAACATTATTTCCAAGAAGCTTCCTTTACAAGTTTTCAAGTTTATTTTTAATCAACTTCTTTTATTTTAAAGTTGTATGACATGTTATGAAAGGAAAATTGTTTTTGAAGAAGAAAGGATATTTTCCTCAAGAATTCAATACAAGTGTTTTATCAAAATTATTTTCCATCTAAGATAATAAAGGGTTCTGTTTCTATCCATATTTTTACATTGGTTTGACTATGTTGTGATGGAATTATGTTTATGAATTCCTTTATCATATATGAATTGATTTATGATGTCATGATGTTTCAAGAATCCCATTTTTGTTATATGTGTTATGCGATGATGTATGTTTTATGATTATGTGGCACACATAAGAAAGGATTCATTATAAGATGGGTGGGACCTATATCTCCCTCCAATGCATTGGGTAAAGATTTTATATCTCATGAGATAGGAATGGCTGGAACGGAAGGTTATTTCGGTTCAGTGATACAGGACTGAAACGAGGAGTGAACTCGGTTCAGAAAGGGACTTTGTCCACTAAGATAGTCTTGGCAATGAGTCATGACTAACAAGAAATGATTTTCCATGATTATGTGTGCATGCCACAAAGTTTCAAGTTTTATGTTATGATTATGGGGATCTCATTTTCACTTCTATGATTTATTCCATGTTAAGATATTATGATCTCTTTTGCAGGTTTTGATCTTCATAAAGATATGATATGATTTTTATTTCCTTTATTTGCCCTTGCTGAGCATTTGAGCTCACCCTTTTATGTTTTCTTTTCCCCAGGTCAGGAAGATGGATATTAAATTGAATATGCTAAAAGGGACCCTAGATATGATGAAATAAACGGGAGATACTGTAGAAGATTTATGAACCAGTTGTTTATGTTTCCCAGTTTCTAAAGACACTATACATATACGGTCCTTTGTGGTTTTGTCATATGTTGTAATAAGTGTGCTTCAATTTTGAAGTATTAACAATGTTTGTAAAGAATGGGTCGTTATAGTTGGTATCAGAGGAAAGGTATAGTCAACCTTTGGAAACTAGGATGTGAAAGCCTTAGTAAGAACCCAAAGGATAAGTCTAAGCATAGAACACAATCTTAGTGTTTTAGAAATGGCCTTGAATAACCTAGGATAAGACCTTAAGCATGAAAATTTTATTCTTGAATTATGTGGTTTCCTATTATAATTAGTGTTGCTCACACTATTCTTCTTGGTTTTAGTCAATGGCTGGAACCCGAAGGAACCGTGTTAATGCGGAATGCGATGGGCAATGCAATGATTGTCCCCCTGAGCAACCAAACGATATGGGAGCTGGAATGCAAAATCTTGTAGCCATGCTCACACAACTTTCTCAAGCTATGAATCATTCAGGATTTCCAAACGAGCAAAGGAGGGAGCAACATTCTGTTGAATCCTTCATGAGGCAGCGTCCACCTTCTTTCAGCGGGTCTACTGATCCATTAGTTGCTGAACAATGGATTAGTACTACTGAAAAGATATTTTCAGTTCTTCAATGTTCTGAGCATGATAAAGTCATCCTAGCAGTGTATCGTTTGGAAGGAGATGCTGATCAATGGTGGAATCTTGTTAAGAATACGAGGCAAAGGGATGAAATTGAGTCTATGGAATGGGACGAGTTCAAGAACTTATTTTTCAATAAGTACTTCCCTCGTATTCTCCGAACAAAGATGGAGAAAGAGTTCCTTGAACTGAAGCAAAGGGATGATGAATCTGTTAGTACCTATGAAGCAAATTTTACAAGATTTGCAAGGTACGCTTCTGGTATTATTATCCAACCTGAGAGTAAGATCGATCGATTCTTTAGTGGCTTAAAACCAAGTCTTCGAAGGGCGTTAGCCATAAGGGACTTCAATAGCTACGAGGAAATCTTTCGATGTGCTCTCAAAGTCGAGATGGAGATTGGAGTAACCCATCAGTCACATGGGTTTGATAAGAAGAGGAAGATGGAATTCAAAGAAAAATCTAAAGAGCACACGGAAAAGAAGATGAACATTCCCTTATGCTCAAAGTGTGGAAAGAAACATGGAGGGAGTTGTCTTAAAGGGACAAGTAAATGTTTTAAATGTGGAAAAGAAGGTCATCGGGCATTTGAATGCCGTGATAATGGGAAGAAGATGTCTAATGACGCAAACAAAGGAAGGGATACACAGAATGAACCTACAACACTTCAATGTTTCAAGTGCAAGGAGATGGGGCATTATGCCAATCAATGCCCAAATCCAAGGGTTGATGATGATGGTCGACATCAACAAACTCTTAAGGCTAAAGAAAAAGGAAAGTCACATGCAATTTCTATCAGCGAGGTGGAGTACGATAACGATGTGGTGAAAGGTACACTTACCACCCACTCTAAAGTAGCAAATGTTTTATTTGATTCTGGATCCACCCACTCTTTTATTTCTGAAAAATTTTCTAAGGGTATCACCGTATTACCTCAACAATTAGATGTTGAGTTAGCTGTGACAACACCTAATGGCACATCAATCGCATCAGAAGTTTATAATTCTTCTCCGATCGAAGTTTGTGGGAAAGTGCTTCCTGCAAATCTTGTGATCCTTCCTTTAGTGGAATTTGATGTGATTCTTGGCATGGATTGGATTTCTCTACATAGAGCTCATATCGATTGCCAAAGAAGGGAAGTCACATTTCATATTCCAGATCAATCTACGATCGTCTATCAATGCAAGGATGAACATAACCTTCCAGTGGAAATTTCTTCCATCTTATGGGTATTGATTCCACTAAATGAAGGTTATTTATCTCAAATGGTTGGTGAGAAACTCACGATTAAGAATATGCCCATTGTACGGGAGTTTGATGATGTCTTTCCGGAGGAATTACCGAGTCTTCCACCAAATCGTGAAGTTGAGTTTTCAATAGAACTCGTACCGGGTGCTTTGCCTATTTCAAAGACACCTTATAGAATGGCCCCAATTGAGTTGCAGGAATTGAAGAAGCAACTCCAAGAGAATCTTGATAAGGGATTCATACGCCCTAGTGCGTCACCTTGGGGAGCACCTGTTCTATTTGTTAAGAAGAAAGATGGATCAATGAGACTCTGCATTGATTATCGAGAACTTAACAAGATCACTATCAAGAACAAATATCCTCTCCCACACATTGATGACTTATTTGACCAACTACGCGGAGCTCAATACTTTTCCAAGATTGATCTTCGTTCAGGGTATCATCAATTAAGGGTCAAAAGGGAGGATATACCAAAGACGGCTTTCCGTACAAGGTATGGACACTATGAATTTATAGTGATGCCATTTGGTCTTACTAATGCCCCTGCTATCTTCATGGATCTAATGAATAGAGTCTTTAGAGACTATCTTGATCAATTTGTGGTAGTCTTTATAAACGATATTCTTGTCTATTCAAAGAGCAAGGAAGAGCATGAAGATCACTTGAGAATTATATTGAAGACCCTGAGAAAGGAGAAGCTTTATGCCAAATTTACCAAGTGTGAATTTTGGCTTCAAAAAGTTGCATTTTTGGGTCATATAATCTCAAAAGAGGGGATATTTGTGGATCCAGCAAAAACAGAGGTTATCGAAAGATGGTCAAGACCAACAACAGTAACTGAGATCCGAAGTTTTCTTGGTTTGGCTGGATATTATCGACGTTTTGTAAAAGATTTTTCACGATTATCTAATCCACTCACCAAGTTGACTCGGAAAGGAGTTAAGTTTGTCTGGACAGAGGAATGTGAAGAGAATTTCAAGGAGTTGAAAAGAAGGTTATCCAGTGCACCTGTGCTCACACTGCCTTGTAGTGGAGAAAGGTTTGTGATCTACAGTGATGCATCCAAGAAGGGATTGGGGTGTGTTCTTATGCAAAATGATATGGTGATAGCTTATGCCTCACGATAGTTGAAAATCCATGAGCAAAATTACCCAACACATGATTTGGAGTTGGCTGCGGTAATCTTTGCATTAAAGATTTGGAGGCATTACCTTTATGGTGAAAGGTGTGATATTTATACTGATCATAAAAGTCTAAAGTATATTTTCACACAAAAGGAGTTGAATATGCGTCAAAGAAGATGGTTGGAGCTGATTAAGGATTATGACTGCTCAATCCATTACCACCCTGGGAAAGCAAACAAGGTGGAAGATGCATTAAGTCGACAAGACCATGCTAGTTTATCCATGATGAGGATCACAAAAGATCCAATATTTATGGATTTACAAAGGATGGATCTTGGAATTATAATGGAAAGGGAAAAATCTTATCTTTCCCAAATGAATGTTCAACCATCTATACATGTGAAGATTAAAGAGGCACAGAAAGAAGATGTCGAGTTACAAAAGAAGGTGAGAAATGTTCCTGAATTCAACCTTGATTGTGATGGGATAATAAAGTTCAGGAATCGGGTTTGCGTTCCTCCCATCCCCGAATTAAAGAATGAGCTGCTGGATGAGGCTCATAGTTCATCATTCTCTATTCATCCTGGAAGCACGAAGATGTATAGGGACCTGAAAGAGTACTTCTGGTGGGATGGCATGAAAAGAGATGTTGCTGAGTATGTCTCTCGATGCTTGATTTGTCAACAAGTTAAAGCTGAGAGACAGAAGTCTAAGGGGATGTTACAACCATTACCCATACCCGAATGGAAATGGGAAAACATCACTATGGACTTTGTCACAGGACTTCCTAAAACATCCAAAGGCAATAATGCTATCTGGGTCATAGTTGATCGTCTTACAAAGTCTGCACACTTCATTGCTATTAGAGAGGATTTCTCTCTAGATCAGCTTGCCAGGATATATGTAAAGGAAGTGGTAAGATTGCATGGAGTACCACTTTCTATTATATCTGATCGAGATCCGAGATTTACCTCGAAGTTCTTGCGAAGTCTTCAGCATACTCTGGATACAGAGTTGAGTTTCAGCACTGCTTATCATCCCCAGACAGACGGTCAGTCTGAGAGAACAATTCAAACCCTAGAAGATATGTTGAGAGCTTGCTCTATGGATTTCAAAGGAGGTTGGGATCAACACCTACCTTTGGTGGAATTTTCTTATAATAATAGCTTTCACTCCAGTATTCAGATGGATCCTTATGAAGCTCTCTATGGAAAGAAATGCAGGACTCGAACTTGCTGGGATGAAGTTGGGGAAAGAAAGCTATTAGGACCTGATCTCGTTGATGAAATGGCAGAAAAGGTTAGATCTATTCAACAACACATAAGAGCAGCTCAGAGTCGACAGAAAAGTTATGCCGACAACCGAAGAAAAGACCTAGAGTTTGAAGTGGGCGATAAAGTGTTCTTACGAATATCTCCCTGGAAGAGGGTTATGAGATTTGGAAAGAAGGGGAAGTTGAGCCCTAGATATATCGGTCCTTTTGAAATACTGGATCGTGTTGGGAAGGTAGATTACCGATTGGCGCTTCCACCGAATCTCTCTCAAGTTCACGATGTGTTCCACGTATCTCTCCTGAGAAAGTACATACCAGATCCTTCACATGTACTCAGCTCAGAAGTTGTACCGCTGGAGCAAGATCTTTCTTATGAAGAACAGCCGATAGAGATTCTAGATCGTAGCGAAAAAGTCCTACGAAACAAGACCACTCGCTTGGTGAAAGTTTTATGGAGAAACCACCAACTTGAAGAAGCTACATGGGAGCTTGAGGATATGATGAGGGAGAAGTATCCTCATTTGTTTGTTGCAAAGTGACGAATTTCGAGGGCGAAATTCTTTTTAAGGGGGGTACAATGTAACACCCGAGACTTTTATGTTATCATCAAAGGAATCTTTTTCTACACAACACTTGCTTGGCTTGCTTTACACGCAATCGCGACCTTCCTCGATAGCTTGCGTCGTACGCAATACCGAGTTTCACTAAACAACAATATGCTATTAAAACTAGCCGTTATGAATAGTAATAACCACTTTTTGAAATTTTATAAATTTTATTTTTCAAAATGGACTTCATTTTTGGACTCAGAATATCGAAATTAGCCTAGGGTGAAATTTTGGTATTTTTCTGAAAACTTTCAATTTTTGATGAATAGTGAAACCACTAAGTGGTAGGTTAAAAACTGAATTTTGCATAAAACTTAATTTTACCGCTTCTGTGAATGGAATTTCAAAAATCCGAGAGACACGGTTAATATCAAGGACTAAAATGTGGTTCAATGAGATGAAAATAATTTTTTGGTGAATAGTAACTTTTTACTATTTTTACCGCGGTTAATAGTAAATAGGGTAACTAAGGGTAAATATGATATTAATATTACCCTAACACATGTCCTAATTCTATTGGACAAGTGTAATTCGACCAAAAACAAACTTAGGAATAAAATATGACCATTTAGGCCCACTTGGATTAGATTAGGATATTTATTATTAATTTATTTAAAGAAGGGTTAAAATAGTTAAAATCAAAGTTTAATAAGTAAATCATTTTTAATATAGGGTTATACATAAGATAAATTCGATTGTAAATATTCATTAGAAAGCTAAAAAGATTTCCTACATGATGGTATTTTATTTGTAATTTTTAGACATCAAATAATTTAATTTAATTATGACACAAAGATGATGCAGTAATTATCTTATTAATGAAATATTGAAACAATTGATAATATAAATACCAAAATAAATGTAATTTGAGACTTTTTATGAATTCCACTAATTTTCTAGGTTACTATGATATATTAGTAATGATTTAATTAACTTGGTTCGAACATATAATTCTGTTATGACTTTCACAAAAATCATATATCAAATAGTGTCAAAATTGACACAAAATAGTTTTTAAATAAAATATTATATTATTAATTGTTATTTTATTCCTAAAAATCTATGGTTCGGCCAAATGACTTAGATAAGGATATATATATTAATAATAAACAATTTGGGGTTCGTTTGGCATGTTATAGTAAGTGTATTAACCATATAGTGAAAGAAAACAAAAAGACACGGTAAAAGTTAAATTAATTAACTTAGAGTTAAATCTAATTGATAAGGTTAAAATAATACCCTAAACTTGTCTAAATCCTATTGGTTGATAGGATTTCGACCCATCCCCACTTTAGCTTCGAAATAAGACCCTTTTGAACCATTATAAACCGATTTTGACTTTAATATAAAATAATATTTTGAGATATTCCTAAGGTGCCCCTCTCCTCCCTTATAAAAGGGCACCTCCTCCCCCTCCTCCTCACACCAATTTGAGCACTCAAGCTCGGCCAAACCCTGCCATTTTCTCCTCTCCACTTCCCTAGAATAATCCTAGAGGTCCTGGTCTTCTCCAAAGACCAATCTTAGTTCCTTAAGTGGAGGATTCAAAGAGGCGTTCCAAAGAAGAGGTAATATCCATTACCGATCTTTTCAATTTCATTCTTCTTCAACTTCTTCTTCTTTAGTTGTTTCATGATAAAGTAATAACATCAGTATTACTTACATACTGATATGTTATTATAAATATGAAACAACCCTAATTCACCTTCTATCCATCCTACGGAAAAAATGAAATCACCGCGCGTGCGTACGTACGGAATACCGTCTCCACGCCGTGGTGTAATCTATTTTCCACCATCACCTTACAAGGATGGGTATAATGGTGTAATGAGTAACTATATATGATTATTATTAAGTAATATTGATACTGAAATAATATATATATATACTCCAAAACAATTCCACGATCATAGGAACGATATCATCACTCGTGCGTACGTACGGAATACCGTCTCCACGATGTGATGCGACTCGTTCTACATGATCTTCATTTCATAATGATTATATAAATGAATTGAATGAATGAATATGGTATATACTACAGTAATACCATTCTGGAAATGAATTATCTATAACCTAAAGATAAGAATAAGAATTTATTCGACAAAACACGCATAAGAACAAAAAGTTATAAAGACCCGAGTAACAAGTAACAATGAAATATTACTAACAAGAAGCTAATAATATGACCATATATGATATCATATAAATATGTATGATTCTGGAATAAGTCAATAACATTATTTAAACCATTATACAGGAGCTTCGGACACGTACAAAGCAAATTGGACCTAAGGTAAGGGAAATATCACAATCTCATTTTTATCCGAGATTGTTTATTCGTAAGTATTTACTGGGGTGTATTTTATCATCCACATCCATGTTACCTCAATATGAAATATTGTTTCCATACACTTGCAATAGTTTAAATCCAATTTTACACTTAGGTGAGTTTTTAGTAAAGAATATGAAAGGAATCTTTTGTCGTTTTTCCGTACGAGGTACTTTTTGACTTTTCCGACAAAAGTACGAAGAATGTTTTTTTAACTTATACGGCATGAATGGATTTTTAAAACATTATTTCCAAGAAGCTTCCTTTACAAGTTTTCAAGTTTATTTTTAATCAACTTCTTTTATTTTAAAGTTGTATGACATGTTATGAAAGGAAAATTGTTTTTGAAGAAGAAAGGATATTTTACTCAAGAATTCAATACAAGTGTTTTATCAAAATTATTTTCCATCTAAGATAATAAAGGGCTCTGTTTCTATCCATATTTTTACATTGGTTTGACTATGTTGTGATGGAATTATGTTTATGAATTTCTTTATCATATATGAATTGATTTATGATGTCATGATGTTTCAAGAATCCCATTTTTGTTATATGTGTTATGCGATGATGTATGTTTTATGATTATGTGGCACACATAAGAAAGGATTCATTATAAGATGGGTGGGACCTATATCTCCCTCCAATGCATTGGGTAAAGATTTTATATCTCATGAGATAGGCATGGCTGGAACGGAAGGTTATTTCGGTTCAGTGATACAGGACTGAAACGAGGAGTGAACTCGGTTCAGAAAGGGACTTTGTCCACTAAGATAGTCTTGGCAATGAGTCATGACTAACAAGAAATGATTTTCCATGATTATGTGTGCATGCCACAAAGTTTCAAGTTTTATGTTATGATTATGGGGATCTCATTTTCACTTCTATGATTTATTCCATGTTAAGATATTATGATCTCTTTTGCAGGTTTTGATCTTCATAAAGATATGATATGATTTTTATTTCCTTTATTTGCCCTTGCTGAGCATTTGAGCTCACCCTTTTATGTTTTCTTTTCCCCAGGTCAGGAAGATGGATATTAAATTGAATATGCTAAAAGGGACCCTAGATATGATGAAATAAACGGGAGATACTGTAGAAGATTTATGAACCAGTTGTTTATGTTTCCCAGTTTCTAAAGACACTATACCTATACGGTCCTTTGTGGTTTTGTCATATGTTGTAATAAGTGTGCTTCAATTTTGAAGTATTAACAATGTATGTAAAGTATGGGTCGTTATAGTGAAACCATGAACCACATTTAAATATGATCAAGATCCTCATATCCCGTTATTCTAGGATCCATCCTTTTTATTTCATGGGAATTATTTCTTCTTAGTAGGTCTCTTTTCCTTCTTATCCTGGGTGTGTTTCGAGTCCCACTTCCCAAGGTGAGTGGTGCCCCTATTCTAGAGCCTTTACTGCTCATTCTTATAGTCTTCTAAGTTCCTCCCCTACAAGCCACACATCCCCTGTAGTTGGCTCGAAGAGAAAAAAGTCGAACGTTGATCATCCAACTAGGGATCTTAATTCGTCTCTCTTTAATGTTTATCATGCAGGGTGGGTATACTATTGTTTCTATGGGGATGGATGAAACCAAACCTTAATGAAGATATAAAATGGAATTTTAACTAATTAAGTGGGTGTGGTTGATGTTTTTTCTATACTCATTATCCTTGATTATGTGTTGTGAATTATATAGGCTTAAGCCCACTGAAAATCATGGTTGTCGGTGGTCTTTTTTTGTGAACTAATGAATCTCTATTTTTATGGATATTTATGTGATTGAATGGGTGTAACATTGAAACTGATTAATCAAGTAATATCAGTGAAATAAATGGATTCTCATTGAATAATAATCCTTATGTGATCACCCCAGTTAAAAAAACATAAATATGGAACTGAATGAATGGAATATTAAAGTTTGAAAAATCCCTTGCGTTGTTCGGGTGATGTTGACGGTTGATGTCTAGGAAGCGACATGGATGGGAATGAGATCCTCTATTGTGGTGCATTTGTTGGATTTTGTATCTGAGGCCATGTGGGGCTATATGTGGGGGGCTTGGTTCGGTTCCAATAATTCGATTGATCTCACGAATCCCTTTTTTTGTTGTGACATTACAAGAGAACTAGGTGTGAATTCTTAATTTGTTACTTGGCTATTTTCCTTTCCTAAGCTTGTGGTTATTCCTATTAGTTTACTAGTAGTTCAGAATTTACTTAAATTGAATTTCTTGAATATCAAAACATGAATGGGTTCAATGGGGAATTGATTTCTGTGAAGGAGTACTGATAGGGTTGTGGCTGTTATGCTTCTTATGAATGAATAGTAATGAGCGTGCTTGTGTATGCGATGGTTTTGGAAACCCTAGGCTGGGATGAGTGCTTATTACCTATATATATAGTTTTAGTTCTTATTCTACTTATTCTCACTCCACCAATGTTACGCACTTCGTGCCGAACACCCAAATTTCATGGGGGAGGTTGTTTTTTCCAACACTCTAATGAGTGGCTGGTTATTAACTCCTTTTCTGACCCCTTTCCCATGTAGCACAAGATCCTTCAACAGGGTGTGACGACCTATGGTCCATTATAACCCTAGATTTATTGTGTAGGGTATGTGGTGGTGGTTGGACCAGGTTTGTGTGGGCAGGTTGTTTCCCATGTGTCTTCGGGATGAGGCCTAGGTGTCATCAGGTGTGGTTGAAGTTGTTCGGACCTACGTGTGTGAGGGATGTGTGGTAGTGATAGCGTAGGTTTTTGCTGGCAGGATGTGTGATTTTGGTATCCCAAGTGTGTGCGGGCTTGGGGTTGATAGTGGGACTGCAGTGAGGATTGTGGGAGAGGTTTGACGCTTAGGATGTCTTCAATAATCAGTTGGAATGTGGTGTGGGATACCCAAATATCAATGTGCAATTACTATTACTTTACTTGCGTTATTTGGGGAGTGTACCATGGTAAGGTTTGGGTGGATAGTTTCCTTTCTAGTTGATCTGATTATCTCTTTCTCTCATGGGGTAACAGAATTCCTCCCCACTTGTGCACGAGAGATTTTGGTTTTGCCTACTGAGTATACCTGTATACTCACCCTATGTATATAAAACTGTTTTCAGGTTTCTAGGAGGACTTCGAGGACCGTGCGGGACCATAATAGTTTGATATTTGGGACAATTTCAGTGGTTGTTTCTATTTTTATTTTCTTTGGTACTTTACTTGGATTTTTCATGTACTTTTGTAGCACTTACATTTGGAACATGCATATGGGGATGGTTTGTTTTTTCCTTACTTTTACATCAAGTTTCGGTGTTGATTAGGTATGTACCATCTTATCTCCTAATTCTAACAAATAAAAAGGGTAATGCCTTCCATTTTGTGAGTTATTCTATACCCTAGGTGAAATTCACCACTCCTGGACCTATTATAGGCAGGTTTCAGGGGTCATTATCTCTCCTTCAACTTGTGGATGGAAGGGTATGACAACCCGCTATCCCTTACCTCATCTTTGTGAAGGCAGGTCGTGAAAAAATTAAAATAGGTTCACTAAGTGTTAATAAAAATATAAGGTTTAAAATTACATAAAAAACTATCTAAAATTTCTTTTTATGAAATTAAAAGCTTATATAATCATATATTTTAATGTATGCCCTTTTGGAGATATTTTTATTGAATGTTTATTTATTATAAATTTATATTTTTTGAGATTCCAAATGTGCCCTCCGATTTCATATAAAGGGGAATCTTTCTTTCTCGTTAAATAACAATTATTAATATTTTTTTCCTAGAAATACTCTTCTATAATATCCAACATATTTTCATACCATTATCCTATAATCCTAACTATTGTAATAAAACCATCGAATGATGTATTTTTTTTGGAAATCAAAATGACATACCTAAAGAAGAGGTAACAATGATTAATGATTTTTTATATCTTTCTTGACCCCTGTAAATTATTTTTATTGAATTTTTATATAATAAATTATGTATCCTCAATATACTGATATGTTTTTAAATTATGGTTTTATCCTACACTGTAATACACTTCCATCTAATGGGTAATGATCTTTCTGTTCATGTGTACGACGCACTACACCCCACGAAAAGATGATTTTTTGTTTTTCAATGACCACCTCTCATGGTGGATATTATGATGGAATGACATTTTTTAAGAGGGAGAGAGATATATATATGATATTCATGAAATATTTATACTCTTTTAATTATAATATCACATAAAAATATTCACTATATAGTCTTTTGAGAAATTATAATGTCGATCTGGTGAACGTATGGCTTTATATCTCCATGATGCCATGTTTATATATTTTCATCTATATTTAGAATTTGTTGTAATAAGGAATAATTTTAGGAATATAATATATATATATATATTACATAATAATTATTCACAATGAATATATATTCTTTTATTTTATTTAATATGAAAATAAAATGAAAACAACATTCATTTGTATGTACGACCAACTCTGTCCATGAACAAAGTTTTCTATTTAATATTAAAATTGGTTATAGATTATTATAATATATATATATATAATATTTATATCATTTTTTACAATATAAAATATAAATCGTGATCTATGTAAGAGGATCAAGAATAACAAGTCAAAAAAAGAAAACATTACCTGAAATGTAACGTTAACAGGTAATGGTTATAAAATATGTTATATAAGGTCATAAGTGAATATTAAAAGATATAATGTAATTGAATATGGTTCTGTAGTATATATATAATAAAAATAAAATTACAATATATGAGTTTTGAATAAATATGAATAAATTCAATATATAATGTAATATATTTAGGTCTCACTTTTATTTTGACAGTGCACGTGCCCTATACACTACATGATTATTCAACATGGTTTTTCTATTAACATGAAATAGATTTTTGAGTCTTATCCAAAATGTTATAGTACATTGATAACCATATAATATTATTTCTCTCATGGGGAATAGTATTCTATATTTTATAATGGTATGAGTATTTATTTCATAATCTCATCAATGTTAGGAATTGTTTCGTTTTATATATCTATTATTAAAAATTTACATTTCCTATCCATGATTTATATAAATACTACAATTTTTTTAATATTATTCTGTAGATTTTTAAAATCATTATACCAATGTCTTAATTTTTACTACACAGTATTAAATTAAACATTTTTTTCAATATAAATAATCTTTGACATTTCAAGAAAATATAGGAAAGGAATTTTTATTCTAAATTATAATGCATGAATGGAATTTTTCACCATCATGACTCTATAATGAATTTTATATTCTACTAAAATCATAAAATTATATTTTCAAATACATTTTTTTCTTTGAATATTTTTTTCCATTAAAAAAATGAAAACTTTTACAATGTATAATTTATATCTTCTTTATTAATAACTTTCAAGTGTCCTCTATAAATAATTTGGCATATATGGTTACATTATTTGATGTTATTTATTTTGTTAATTCGGATATACATTACTTCTACCATTATTTTTCATTCTATGAATTTTTTAGGTTTACAGTGGAATAATATTTTTTAAACTCATTTATATTTCATGTGTTATGTTATGATTGAAAGGTGTTTATGAAAACCATTTCAATTCCATGGGTTCTGATATGATTGATGACTTCTGTTATTGTTGTAGACATATGTATAGTCTTCATTTATTTAGTGGTTGGACCTATATATCCCACCAATGCATTGGGTAATCGTGGATAACCCATGAGGTATATCTGTTATTAAAGAACCTGCTTTCAGGTTAATAATTATAAGTGCATAACATGTTTTAATGTCCATAATTTCATGTGTCGACATGGTTTCCATGTCGATATGTTTTTAAAAGGTTTTGATTTCATATCCTTAATGTATGGATTGGACCATTTATTATTTATACATGTTCAAAATGTTACAATGTTTTTAGTATGCCACATTTTCATATTTTATGTCAATGTTATGATCTCCTGGATTATGTTATTTGATACCACTAAAATTCATGTTTTATGAACTACTAATATTTTTGGAACCATTCATGTTTATTATCTTTGATATGCTGTGTATTATCTTTTAATGTTATGACCACATTCTCATATCATGTTCCCCATGTTTTTCATTCATATCTCCATTTTTACCCATGATGAGAATCTAACCTTACCACTTTTATATATTTATTTTCCCTTTGTTATAAATAAAGGTTACAAGTAGGAGCACTAAATTGGAAGGAAATTCCAAGATTTGTTGAATACATTTCACAAAATTAGAAGAATGTTGTCAATGTTTCAAAATACACTACAATATTAAGGTCCTCAGGCATGTAGTCATACAATGTAATGAATATTCTTAGAAATTATGTAATACCAAAGTATTAAAAGCCAGAGGTGTTTTGGTGGTATTAAAGAAATTAATTTTTCCACCATTGTAAACATAGATGAGAAAACATTAGTAATATCTTTATTTATTTTTAACTATATGTCTTGGTATGTCTCAATGGATATGTCTATAGTATCATGGATTTAAAATAAGTAGAGATGCTTAAGATTCATATAGGTAATTTTTCATAATTATGTGTTTTGATGACATGATAAGTGTTTATCACACTATGTTTCTTGGTATTAGTCAATAATGGTAACTAGAAGGAAAATAGTTAAAATTGTATGTTTCAGATGTAAAATGAATGTGAATTATGTTAATCGATTTTCTATGTGGAAATATCAAGAATATAATTAGAAAAAGTTTACAAGTATTGTTTATACTGCCGAGGATAAAGAGGCTTCAAACGATATTAGAAAGTTGTGGGATGTTCTAATTGTATTGTTTACATTAAATATAATATGCATGACTACATTATCTATGAGGAAAGTTAATAAATTATTCATATTTCATATTATATGAATGTATTAGATAAGTAATACTATGTAATGGTGTATGAATAATGGTGGGTGATTAATGTGTATATGTTTTTGAGGTAAATAATTATTTTATATGAACAATGAAGTACATACTTATTCTTTGTATAATTTTTTCATTAACGATTGAAATGATTTTGTTGAATCGTAAAAAATACAGATACTTTTCATTTAATCGAATGGTTATAATCATGTTAATCCGACGATTAATGAAAAAATAACGCTTAATATATTCCTATCGTTGAGATAATTATGTTGGGATAATGATATGTTGGATACGAATAATTAAATATGATGGTAATGATTATCATTGAATTGATTAAGGATTTTTTGACAATGTTTATTATTCTATCATTGATGATGTTTACGACATTATGGGTTTTAGTAAATACAACCAATAGTATTTATAATATTGAATCAAGCACATTTAAAAAAAATTATGTTCCTTATGTTTGTAAGTTTGTTTCAAGAGAGTACACTATGAAGGTACACAAATGTTGTGTATGCGACTTATGGAAGCTACATTATGATATACAAGGGATCTATGTTAAGAAGATATTGAGAAATTTAGAGACATTAATACTAATGTTTTTAATGTTTAACTTTCAAAAGGGTTACAAGGATAACCATATGTGAAATTATGTATGTTAATCATTTCATGTGGATTCATATATTATTGTATTGTGTCACCATATTTGGACATAAGACTATTGTATTATTTAGGATGACCATTTTAGTGTGGTAAAGATAGATATAGTATCATATCATTTTATTTGTGGATCTCATGATCTATTATGATATGTTGAGTACGAAATTCACATTACTATTATGGGATATGAGATGAAGTGGAAATTGATCAAGGAAAAAATAAGATTGAGATTGTGCAGAAATCATATAAGTATATATTTTAAGAATAACTCTAGCAAATTTGTTAAAGGGTCCTGAAAGAAATTATTCTTTCTTTATCCACAATTTTAATGATGTCAATGAACCTTTTCAAACTTATTGAGGATATATCCTTATTGTAGTTGAATTTCTTTGGACTATGTTAAATGTCAATATCACTCAACAATTGATATTTAAATTTCACTATCATGTCCTCATTTTCAATTCCCATATATGTTCTCTTATTTGTAAAGATAATTATGAGATTCTTTGGTAGAACCTTATGTTTCAAACAATTCCTATCTAAATAGAAGTATTAGTATACATTTTTTGGATGCAGTTTTCTATGAATGAAACTTTTAGGTATAAAAACATTAATTTCCCAGTAAACATTTGAGGTAATAATTAATTTTAAAGGGGGTACATTGATGGTCTTGCAAATTTTGTGAAATAACATTTTTTCGAATTAATTTTAATCTTTTTTATAATTGTTTTCATTTCACACAACCATGAATATAGATTGGGTTATACGAAAGAACCATGTTCCTATTAATTTATATGGAACATCAATTTCAGTTTCAAATACACACTATAGTCTTATTATCTTGAAATATTTTTAAAAAATATTTTTCTATTCTATTACACACACTGATGTGTACATTTAATAGCTAGCGTTACGCGCAAGACCATGCTTTACCAAACTATAGAATGTTATTAAAATATTTTTAGTTAATATATTATTATATAAAATCGATTTTAAATTAGTGTCTATGAATAATATTAATAATTTTTTTTAAATATATTTTTTATAAGATATATTCATTAGCATCCAATTAATTATAAATAATATATATACCAACTAAATATAAAGGAAATATTTTTATTTGTATTCTCTTAAAGTCATTTTGTATTAATATTTTACATTAAATACAATTTGCGAAAGATATTGATAAAATAAAATATTTATATATTTATTAAAATATTATATATATCCATGAAATAGATTATTTTGGAATTAGGTAATAAGAAACTCCTCTTTTATGCATAAAAACTGATATTTTTATAAAAGTTAATTTTATTGCATTTTAATATAATAACCAATTTAAAAATAATTTTTATCCCATTTATGAATTTTATATGATCAAATTAAATTCAAATATTATAGTTTTATATGAAAATTTTCTTTGGTTTAAGGTTTTTTATTTTTTAGATAAGTTTCATGTATTTATGAATAATGAAATGTAATATTATCATAATTGAAAATAGTTTTTTTATGTAAATAATTTAGAGCTTTAAATAATATTTTTTCTGTTTTTAATGTATAATTAGGATTTTTTTATTTTTTAATAAATTTTTTGTCATTGAATTTAATTCTTAGTTGAATTAGTGTATTAAAATACTTCAATATTTTGAATGTTTTCACATTGAATTCTCATTTCTTGTTCTTTCAACAAGATTTTATTTAAAATTAAATATAGATATGTTTTATTTTTTAATTTTTTAAAATAATTCCATATTTGTAATCCGAAACTCTATATTTATTAAGTAGGTCCATTTTATTTTCAAGAAAATATGAATTGTAACGTTGGTAATTTTTTTAAAACTGTTAAGGGTAAATAAAATAATTATGGGTAAAAACAATATTATAAATATTATAGTATACCATATAAAGTTTTTTTGAATGATTGTAATTAGACCACTAATAAATTATTTTCTAAATTTAATAATTCAATTGACACTTTTCCATATGAATGTATCATATATAATTAAAATAAAAATAAGTGAAAAAATGTCACTCTTACTTTTAATAAGAATAATATTTTTTTATATTGGGATAAATAAAAGATGAGATAAAATATGTATACTAATAAAAATTAAAATTTATATATATATCATATATTTTTTAAAATTTATTAAGAAGAAATAATTATCTTAAATAATTAGAAAATGATGATTTTTAATTAAGAAATTAATGAAATAGTCAATTAAATGGGATTATAATTATTAAAAGAAATATAATTTAACTTTATTCTTGTGATCCCAAACTTTTATTGGTTAAAAAGACATATAAGGTTTTATTATGTTAATTGGTTCTATGATATATTTCATTATAGAGTTGAATAATGTCAAAGCAAGGAATAGTGTCAAAATAGACACAAATGATATTTTATGAAAACAATATTTAATTAAATTAGTTAAAAATAAAAAAACAAAATTATCAAAAAATTGGATATATTATCTTCCTAAAAATCAATAATTTACCATTTTTATATAATTGACCAACACATAGACACACACACACACACATATATATATATAATGAATCCTCTTAATATTAGAATCATTTTTCCATTTGTTATAACAAAAATATGTTAATAAATTGTTAATTAAGAAGGTAAATATTAAAATTAGGAAAAACCATTTATGAAATTTATTTTTTGATGTTATTAAGACCATATAAAATTTTATATTTAAATATAATACCTTTTGGAGGTACTTAGATTTATTTTTAATTTATTATAAATTAATATATTTTAGAGTATCAAAAAGTGCTTCTCCCCTCTTTTATAAAAAGGAACAATAACTTCTCCATTATTCACAACTTTAAATCCCACTTCCCTAGACATAATATAACAAAATATCATTAAAAATTAATTTAAATTAGCTTAGAAGTCTTTATTTTTGATTAAATATAAAAAATGATGTTCTTAGGTAAAAATCAGAAAGTGATACCCAAAGAAGAGGTAACATTCATCAATGAATTTTTTTTATTTGTTCCTTCCGTGAACCCCATAAATTATTTGTATTTAAGGATTTTAAAATAAAATAAACATTATGAATATAGTTAAATGTTTTTATATTATTGGTTTGACATACAATATCACAAACTTCATATAATGGGAAACAAACTGACTATTCATGTGTACGGTAGACTACCGCCTCGAGATATGATTATTGTATATTTTCCTTTTACGACCTCTCATTATAAGAATTTTGATGGACGCACAAGTTTTATTATTTATATGATATTTATGAAATAATTATTCTTCTTTAATTTCAATATCTTATATTCATTTTTACCATCTAGTATTCGGTAAACAAAAATGTTGCTCGTGTGAACGTATGGCATACCATCTCCACTCTGTGACGTGATCTGTTTTTCGCTTATATATGACATGGATTGTAATAATAATGAATTTTATGAATACATGTGATATATATAACATAATAGGGATTATTTACTGAGAATATATATTTTTATATATTTTAATATGAAAATAAAATGAATGTGTTGTTCATGTCTACGTAAGAACTGCTGTCCCCATGAACGATGAATATAATTTCATATTTATATTATGTATAGATTATTATAAATATTTATATATATTATTTTTATAAATTTTTTTAATTTTTTAAATAATTAAATAATGATCTAATTAAATGGATCATGAATATAAAGTCATAACACATGGATATTACCTCAAACATAATATTTACATTTAATTGTTAATAAACGGGCAATAAAATGTCATAAATGAATTATATATGATATGATGTAATGGGATATGGTTATGTAATAGATTTATAATAAAATTATATTTATTATACATGTGATTTAAATTCATTTAATTATTTTTAATTCATAAATTAAAGGATTTAAATATAACTTTTATTTATGTGGGAAACAGGCCTTATACACTACTTATTTCATCTACGGGATATAGATAATACCCATGGATTTTTTTATAGGTATTATCCAAAATTATTTGGTATTTTCATATCCATATAATTTTATTTCTTTCATGGGGCATATTATTTTACTTATTATAATATAATGAGTATTTATTTTACAATCTTGTCAATGTGTGGAATTTTTTCATTTTATGTTTTCGTTACGGAATATTAATCTTCTATGTCCACATTTTCAAAAAATCATTCAAATTGTTTATCGTTATTAATCTATTCATGTTCAAAATAAAATTATCCATTATTAAATTGTTACTACATTTTATGAAATGAATATTTTTTCAATTTTCAAAATGGGGAACATTTTTCCTTTTTGAAAAAAAGGTTTAAAAGTTATTTTTTCTAACATATACGTCATGACCAAAATTTTCTTCTATCCGAACTCATTAATGATTGGTAGTTTCTTCAATAATATTACAATTTTATTTTAAAATAAATTAATTTTTTAAATGTTTAGGGAATTTTATTACAAAATAAACCGTTTTCAAAGAAGAAATGTTATTTTCCACAAGATTTAATTTCAAAAGACATCTCAAAATAATTTTATATTTATGATAACATTATTTGGTGTTAATTATATTATAATGAAGATATTATTCCATGGTGTCATTTTTTAAATTTCTAATATTTTCTTATGTTTATGATGGAATGAAATTTAGAAAAGCCATTTCATTTAAAAGGGTTATGTTATGAATGAATTATATTTATGAAACACATTTCATTCAATGGGTTGTCATATAATGGACAATATATGTTCTTATAGATAACATATGTATGGTTTTTGTTACGTTTTTTGGCGGGACCTATATCTCCATCCAATGAATTGGGTAAATATGGATAACTCACGAGCTATGTATAATATGTATGAACCTGATATCATATTCAAAATTATATTTGTGGACCTGGTTTGATGTCTATACTTTTATGTCTTGATCTTGTTATCGTTTCGATATGTTTATTCAATGGCTTGATTTCGTGTTTGTAATTTATTCAGCAAACCTATTTCAATTAATACATGTTCATGATGTTCCATGTTTATGAGTATCACAAAATTTCATGTCTTATGTAAATGTTATGATCTCATGTATTATATTCATTGATTTACTTATTATCCACATCTTATAAAATACCCATATTTGTGCCATGATTCATGTTTATGATATTTGATATATAGGGTATGATCCTCCAATATTATTATATTGTTTTCACAACTTTAATTCTCATTACTGTGCTTACATATCACCCTCATCTATCCTTATTGAGTATCTGAGGTCACTATTTTAATATGTTTCTGTTCCCTGGGTTATAATGAAAATATTTATGTATGATTAATAATGAGTAAGATCTTTATGATTAATTTTATAGATCATTCCCCAAATTAGAATAAATTTTTACAAGTCTCCAACGATACTAAACTATTATGGTCCTAAACAATTTTCTTTTATAACGTAATTAGTATTCACATTAAATGATTCAATATCCATGTTAAAAAATCATAGAATTTTATTTCTGGACACCATTTACAATCGGAAAATGGATTATGAAATGAAATTCACCCTATGCCAAATCTAATATCTACTATGGCATATTATATATCCACTACTACACTATAGACATTGATGGAATGAATTTTATATAACATATTGAACCACGTTACGATCATGAATAAGTACTTTTTCAAAAAAAATTGAATTCTTCTCAGAAAATTTGAATTGTTCAAGATGGTTCAAGATGATTAATCGTTGATCATTTTACATCATAGTGCGTGTTCTTGAAGAAAAAATGTGTTATAACTATTTTTATTAATATTATTTGTGATTCCAATTGATTTAATAAATTTAAATATTATAATTATTAGATTAATAAACCTAATCCATCCACCATTCATTGTAATTTTTTGGGATTCATATATCAATTTAATTATAATGTAATAATGTCAATATGGTAGTTTATAGAGCATATTAATAACGTTGAAAACCTAATTCAACAACAAAAATTATATGGTAGACCATTAATGTTTTCGTTCATGAATATATTGTTTCACATTTTCTAGTTAATTCATAATTAAAAATTATGGTTTTCTGAATTTGATAGTGATTGAGTGAGTTCTTGTATAGGGCCACCTAAGTGAAGGTATGAGTTGAAAATATTTTTTGTATTGAAAGGTTCTATCAAAGATATTTGTAAAAAAATTATAGGATTATGGCCCCAATGACAACCTTGAAATGAAAAGTGATGATATATCTTAGCCAATTTAGTGTATAAAATAAATTAAGTGTAACATAATTGAGTTTTTTAAAGTTATTTTTTCATTTAATTTGCATTATTTCTCTTTCTGGGGGTTTCCCATAACTTTTTGTAAGAAAGGGTGAGTTTTCATGATTTGTGACAAACCGTGAGCCCATTTTGATATTTAAATTCCAATATTGTTTCTTTTATAACTTATTCATTTTTCAACATTTGATAACCATTTCATTTCCAAATTGGATTCCTATTGTATATTCAAACCACCATATCCATTTGGACCAAATAGAAATCTATAATGATGATAGATTTGGGTTTTTTTAATGATATTGAGCAAACCAAAAAGCCCATTTCTTACATTAAATATAATTTTATTAATTATTTAATCTATCATTAAATTTTTATGGTTTTTATATTATTCTCACTCTCTCTGGAGCCAACATACTTGAAGCACACCCTCATGATCTCCTCCCACTCATTGGAGCTCTGGTTCAGCGTGAATTTGGGAGAAAGTTCTCTGGAATTTTCAAATCGACCTGATTTGAAGAGGTAGGTTGTTTCTTTCACAAATACTACATTTTATACTATGTTCACCCATTATAGTTCCTACATGACCTCCTCATCCTTATTCGAACCTCACTTTATTTTTATGGCCAATTTGGAAATTCAGCTACCGGTGTATTTGGGAATTTTTATTCTAGATTTATTCAAGTAAGTGTTTCTATCTACATTTACTTCCTTCTAATTAGGGTTTCCTTCTGCTTTCATGAAGTTCTAAAATTTACAGATAATAGGGATCCTACCGAGGGATTTTTTTAGTTCGGTTTTTTCAAATATCTGGGTTTTAGGTTGGATTTTAGTCCGTCATGGTACAACAGTGGTGAAGTTGAAGTTTCTTACATCGAATTGGTATTTTGACACAAAAGGTAGGTGGTTCTCTGCATAAGAATCCTATGATGAGTTAGTTTTGCTTAATTTATTTTTTATCATTTTATTATTATATTATGTTAGGTTCTAGTACAATTTTTAGTAGTATTTATTAAGTGTTTGGTTTCCATGTTGCATATTTGTTTGAAAATGTCTGTATTTCATGTGTATCTTTTGTGGTATTATTCGAGGTAGATTTATAACACTTAAGAGTGGTTTAATAAATTTACCTAGGACATCAAATTTGGATTTGGATTGGTATTAGTGTGATTTTGGTAGTGAATGAGGGGTTTGAAATGGGTTTTGTTTGGAAAACATGGTTATACCACCTTGGGATTGTTTTATGAAAATAAAAAATGATTTATTGAGTTAAACAAAGTGGGAAAAGGATATACAAGTACAGTTTAAGTTAGTGTTTATACATAAGATAGATTTTTAAGGAAAAGTGTTTATTTAATATGGATTACATATTTAGTATGTTTAATAAATTACTAAAATGTTTTATCAAATAGAAAGAAAGGTGTGAAACAAGTTTGTGGGTTATTTTCTGAGAGTATGATCTGGAATATAAATTCTGTTTGCGAGAGGATTATTATGTGACATGTGTGTTGGATGTTAGGTGGTTGTGTGGTGTGGAAATGGTATATTCATGTGATAATTATTTTTCAGGGCATGTTGAACTTGATTGAGCATGAGATGAAATCTCGAGTATCTAAGTGGATGGTCGTGTACTGGTATGATAGTGATCCTGTAGAGTTTTGCCCTTATTTCACATAGAATGCTTGAATATGTAAAAATTAACTAAACTTTGATGATTATATGTATGATGATGCTATGGAACCACTAGGTTATGGGTATGCTCCCAAATAGTGGCTCGTGTGCAAATGAACTGATATTTTGATTGTTACTTTCACCGAGATACGAGGTACCTATGACCCACTGTGAGCTAGTGCCTATGGTTTATTTTCCCATTTCATGTTATAATGAGATAAATTATGATTATGATCTACATATTTTATGTTTGGATTGATAATTCAGTATCTTTTTCATTCTATTTTAAAGTGTTGATTCTTTAAAGTAGCCCACTCGAAGAAAATTTTTATTTAATGATTCATCTCTTTAAAATTATTATTAGCATTTATTGTTTATAAAAACATTGTAATGTTAACCTTTGAATGTTTATCACATGAAATTATTTAGTGGTGGCATCATACTAGGCTTTGAATCACACTTTACTTACACCTATGGATGCATCTAGACTTAGTTATTATGTCAGAGGTTAGGGTAAATCTTTTAGTACCAATGGATCAGGTTTATATTGGTCATTCTTCATGTTGTGTCATTTAGACTGATTTAAGGCAGTGCCTCTTAAAATTAGGAGGTTCTTAGGAAATCCATTTTGGTTTTCATCAGTAGTTATATTCATTGAGAATTGTTTTAATTTATGTAAATCAATATTGATATTTTTCAAAATATTGTATGTTTGGAAAAATCTATATTTGTTTTGATGGATTTTTTGGTTGTTTTTCATTTATAAAATAAGGTAAATCATTCCAAAATTAAATTTTTTGATACTTGGGAACTTTTCTAGCCCGTGGGAATCAGGAATTCCATTCGAGTCTTCCCACGGGCCTAGTTGGGTGCATTTTTTGATGACGACCATATTCGGTCTATGACAAAATGATATTAGAGGAGTTTTGTGTTTACTCTTTGGGTTATGTAATTTTGGGAAGAGGTGGGATAGATTAAAGCTATGCTAGTAGGAACATGACAATCTGGTTAAGGTTAGTGTGGCTGGCCAGCACACCATGTGACACAATTCATGTCGCCATGGGATGTTGGGATTTATCAGAGTTTGTTTTTCTTGTTTTGATGATGATTTGGGGAAATGAAAAGGGTGTTAAGTTAATAGTCTCACTGTGCTCACTTGGCCTAGAAATCCCTGTGGATCTGGGGATATTTGCCCCTAACATTCTCTTTGATGGTGAAGTGATTGGTGTGTGGCTTCCAACCATATGTCCAAGTGACCCACAAAACTAGTTTCCTGTCGCATAGTCCTCTGTCTCTTTGTGTTGGAATCTTGGAACTTGGTTTTAAGGGAAAAAAGACTTTATATAAGAAATGTGAACTTTTATTAAACATTTTTTTTAGTAAAGTGGATGTTTCTTGATTTCTATAATGGTGGAACTGAATTTTCAGAGTTTTTTTGAAATGTAGAAATGTGTTTTTACACCATTTTTGGATGTATGAAATTATATTGAAGTTTTTCTTGAAAAAGTTTTTTCGATAGAGATTTCATAACTATTTAAATTATATTTAATGTGATGGAATGTTTTAGAGGTAATGTGTGGAGTTTTGAAAGGGATTTAGATTTGGTAACTAGAGATCATTTGAAATGTTTTATGAAATTTTTTATTAATGTTACGAAATGAGATGAATAGAGTAGCCAATTTAGTAGGTATTTATGAAATGATGGTTTTCCTAAAATTAAAATTTTTTTGAAGCATGATGAAATGTTTTGAAATTCATGTACATGAATTGACAGTGAGTTTTTACAGAATGTCTGGTAATCTTTTGAAATATTTTACAAATTGTTGTAACCATATATTATATAATAAGAGATGAGTTTTCAAAGGAATCGAGGTTGATGAATGGGATTTTAGATAAAACTAAGAGTGTTTTGAAACAGGATGAGATATTTGGAAATTAATGTCTATGAATTTAAAGTAATTTCTTATTTGAATGATGGGGCCTCTAAAGAATTTTATTTTTGTAATATTTAAATAGGGATTTTGATTTCATGGTTAGTGGTATTGAGAAAAAAGTATGTATTTGTTGAATGTTTTGGTTTGAAAAATTGGGATTTTTATTAGTTTAACCTTTGGTATTTAAATGGGAGACAACATGCATGGGGTTACATTGGACGATGGATGTTTAATGGAATGGCAGGATTTGTGCCGAGATGGATATGAAGATGGTGTTATGTGTGTCAGGGGAACATTCATGGGTCATTCCCATGGGATACCATTGGTGCATATGCAAACTGATGAACATTTTATTTTCAGAGAGGTGATTTTAAAGGAAATCAAGATGTCTTCGTGAATTGTTTGGGATGGTGTGTCTTATGAGTATTTGGAATTTTTTTGTTGGAAGTTTGGAGTCCCAAAACCCCTCTTGTTTGAATGGTGTTTTGGGTCTCTGTTTCTTTGGTGAGAAGGGTTTAAGGGATGGTTAGTGGTATCCTTATGAAAAATATTTTGGGATGACATTATAGTGGTTCGCTTATTATGTATTGATCTGGTTTGTGGAGAATTTTGACCAATGGAACAACATGGTGTGGTCCATCAGTTCACTTATTGGGTAAGAGATGCCTCCACTAAGAGTTAATGGATGACTAAAGTGAATCCCAGAGTCTATCTTCATTAGAAAATACTCCAGTAGATCAATATATGGAATATTTATCTCGAGTATTGTAGATTAAGTCTACACCCTTTCCTTTATTGGTTTTATGGATCCTAATGTTATGTGAGAGTGCTCGTGGAAGTTTGAAAGAGAAATTAGTTCATTAAGTTACATGATTTGCCGAAAGTGGAAGTGTTCTGGTGTTGTTAGTTTTGATGGTGTTTAAGAGGGCCTCTGATTACTTCATTGTCTCTTCGAAGAAGGTGTTTATGTTAAAACACCAGTGTGGGAAATCTGGTCATGAGTGGATATTATGAATAATTTCTAGAATTTTTTGATGTTTGGGAACATTTTCATAAGGTCCCTCTCCATGTATTGTTTCAATTAGTCATAATGGTAATGTTAAGTGGCCCTTTGTGAAGGCATGTGCTTGTTTCACTATAAAGGTGATGTTGTACATTATTCTACGAGTATTTTTTTGTCAGAAGTTTTTATCCTTTCGGAAAATCATGACAATCATTTTTTAGAGGAATGTGTTTCTATATATCATTTCCTCCATCCATTTCTCATCTAAAGAAAACAAGGGGTGAAGTGTGTGCATATACTAATCCCTTGTTTCAGAAAAATATCTTAATTTTGTAGAGTAATTTTTATAATGAGTTATGTATTAGTGATCCCATCAATGATGACAATGTATTTTCTTGTAGCACTGGATGAATAATGCACATTTAGGGGTTTCCGAAGCCTAATGTCGAGGCCAAAGATACTTTAATCCTCTTACCTCCAACCATAGGTTCAAGAGAGAATCTGGCTTGTCGTCAATGAAAGTCATAGAGTCTTTAAAAACCTTTTACAATGTCATATAATTATTAAAAAATATGGAATTATTATAAATCTATGGTGTCATCATATTTCTTTTTTTTGTTTCTTTTCGATGGAAAGAGGTTTAAGGAACTTGTTTCCATGATATCTCTCAAAGTCATTCCTTCCCCCCTTTGGGAGATTTTGGAGACAGGTTTGAAATTTGAATAGAGAGGTTGAGTTCATGGTTAGTAGTAACCATGCCGCCGAAAACCATGCATATAGAAGGATCCCCATGGTTATCACACAATTTCCCAAACCATGCCAACTAACTATGTGGCCATCCCAACTCTTTATATTTGGGCTCTTTCTGTGTCGTCCCATACTGGTCGGTTAAGATGGTTGGTTATTTTGGGGGGTGGGGTGACCCACTATGATTCTAATTAATGTTAATTTGGAAATTTCTAATGGATGTATACCCATGGGTCTGAGGGGTCTGTTCAGGCATCCCCCTATTACTGTCTTGATTCTTCCTTGGGAAAATTTTTGTTATTTATTATGGATAGATCCCATTTGTTTTCCACCATACAAATAACTCAGATTTTTCCATAAACTTGGCATGGTGATAGGTAGTCTCCATCATCACTATCTAACTACCAACATCGTTCATGGTTAAAAAATTAGATTGGTGTGCGCCCAACTGTTTAGTTAAAGTAAGGTAAGTGTAACCTTGTTCGATGATGTTGTTAATTTGGGTAAATTCCTTGAGTCTTTCTATGATAGTATTTGAGGAGTTTTCTTTTTGGATAATGTCAAAATGTTCTTCATTATTTTAGGAATGTAGTATATGTTTTGGTTTGTGAGTGTACTCATTCATTATTTGATCATTGGAGGTGTTTTGGACATTGGAAGTGAAGCTTGGAAAATGAGTCCATTTCGACCTTTCGGTTGGGTTAGTTTTTCGCATTTGGCCTGGTTTTGAATTTCTGTGGGTGTAATGATTTATAGTGGGGAGAATTGTCACATAAATTAATTTTTTTAATTGTATTTTTCATTTAATTTCAATTCTTTCATTGTTATGTAGGTGTCCCATACATTTTTTGACGAAAGGGTGGTTTTTATTGAATTAGGGCAAACCATAAGTGCATTTCCATGTTTAATAATAAATTTTGATTTTTTAATAAATCATTTATTTTTCAAAATATTATATCCCTTTCACATCCCAATTGGGATCCCCTAGTATATTAATACCGCCATATCTATTTTGACATCATAATAATCCATAATTAGTTGGATTTAGTATTTTTATTAATGAATTAGGGCATCCTGAAAGAGCATTTTCTGCTTTAGATTTTTAAAATGTTTAATATTTCATTTGTGTTTTATGTTTTCCAGTGATTCAAACTCTCACTCGAGGCCACATACCCAAGGCACGCCCCATGCTCTCTTCCCCCACTATAGAGCTCATAGTCATTGTGAAATAGGGTTAAACTTCTTTGGATTTAACAAATCACCCAGATTTGAAGAGGTAAATAGTTTCATTCAAAAATGATTTTTCTTTGTTCTTACCCATTTCTAATTCCTAAAAGTCCTCCACAGCCTTATTCTGACATCAATTTTATTTTTAGCTGTGATTAAATTCAGATACTGGTTTATTTGGTTTTTTATTCAATATTTCTTCAAGTAAGCCTTTCTCTCTTCATTTACTTCCTTTTCCATAGGGTTTCTTCCCTCTTTTGTGATGTTCAAAATTGTCAAAATGTTAGGGTTCATACCAAGGATTTTATTTGGTGACTTTTTGATCAAATATTTGGGTTTTAGGTTGGATTTCACTCCCTCGTGGTGTAGTGGTGGTGCAGGTCATGTTTCACACAACTAATTGGTGTTCAGAAATAATAGGTAGGTGGTTATATGTGTAAGCATCCTAAGATGAGATATATTTGCTTAATATATATTTTTTACATGTTCTTTATACAAAATATTTAGTGCGGTAACCATTTTTGGTAGTATTGATTAATTGTTTAGTTTCATAGTTGCACATTTATTCGAAAAATTGTGTTTTTCAGGCATATATTATGTGGTATTATTTGAGATAATTTTATAATAATTGAGAGTTGTTTAATAAATGTTTCTATGTATTTCAATTCTGATTTGGATTCGATGTTCTGTGATTTTGGATTGGAAATAGGGTTTTGAAGTGGGGTTTTTGTGAAAAGCACAGTTACACCCCCATGTGATTTTTTTAGAAAATTGTAAAAGATTTATTGACTTAATAAATGTTGGAAAAGGAAGTTGATGTACTATTTTGGTGGATTTTTTTCACCTATGATGAGTTATTGAATGGTAATTTGGGGATTTAAGATGTCAAAAATCTATAGAAAGTTTTATAATTTGATGAATTGTTTTATCAAATTTCAATAAATGTGGGAACCACGTTGGAGGGAAGTTCTATGTGAGTATAATGTGAAAAATGATTTTTTAGAAAAGAGTATTATGTGATATGTGTGTGGGATTTTTGGTGGTTTTGTGATTTGTAAGTGGTATTATCATGTGAAAATTATATTTCATGGCATTTTGAACTTGTTTGACCACAAGAGGGAAACATGGGTATCTATGTTAGTTGATGTGTACTAGTATGCCAGTGATCCCATGGGGTTTGGCCGCGGTTTCACGTAGAAAGTTTGATGATAACAACAGCAAATAAAATATGATGATTTTTATGATGATGATGTTGGGGAACCACTAGGTTATAGGTATGCTCCCGACTAGTGTCTCTTATGAATGGGAATGGATATTGTGATGGTTACATTCAATGTGGTACGAGGTATTTATAATCCACATCTAGGTAGTTCGTTGGGGTTATTTCTCCATTCCTGTTCTCATTAGATAATTTATGCTTACCATAGGATAATGGAATGATTGGATAAAAAATTCAGTTTCTTTGGAATCGTATTTAAAATTTTTGATTCCTTAATCTAGCCAACATGAAAACTGTTTTTATTTAAAGTTTCATTTCATTAATATTATTATTAGCATTTTAGGATTATAAAAACATTGAAAGAATTTTTTTAAATATTTATCACATGGAATATTTAGTGGTGGAATCATACTAGGATTTTTCTCACAACCTACTAACACCATTGGGTGTAAGTTGACTTGGTTATTTTTTCTCGAGCTTGGGTAAATATTTAAGTGGCAATGGTTTAGTGTCTTTATCAGCCATTCTTGTTACTGTGTTGTCGAAATTTATTGAGGGTGATACCTCTTTCAATGAGGAGTTTCTTAGGCTGTCCATTTTTTGTTTCTTCATTATTTATAGTCTTTGAGAATTGTTTTAATTTATTTAATTCAATTTGATTTTTTTTGTAAAAGATGGGCTGTTTTCAAAAATTCAGATTTTTAATATTGGATTTGTTGGTTGTTTTATATTTATAAACTATGGTAAATAATTCAAAAAATAATTTTTGTGATATGTGGGAACTTTTTCCATCCCATGGGGATCAAGAACGACCTTTGTGTCTTACAACTGGCTGGGTCAGGTTCCTGTTTTGATGGCAACCACATTAATGATCTGAAATAGAATATGAAAGGTGGTCCTCTTATGGGGCAGATAGAGGAGGTTGTTGAGTTTGTAGTGTTATATAATGGATTTGTATCTTTTCATAGTGTTAATAAATATAAATACAATTGTAATTTTTTGGTATACGAATTTGACATGATAATAAATACACACGATAGTTTGTGAAATTCTAATATCAATTTTTCATCATTAATAATTTGAGACATTTTCTCGTAGATTATCATTTTATAAATTACACAGGAAATTAATGTAATTAGAATATCTACACAATGATACATGAATTTTTAATTAACTCGTTGGATGGAGCTCAAACTATACTATGATTTTGATAAAGTCAAATACTATATTGATGTTTAACCACATGATTGGTTTATATATTTTGAGGTCTTGATTCCGTATAGTGGATGTGGAATTGATATAGTTGGCCTTTTCATCACTCTTCCTATTAGTGGATATATGGTAGTCCTTTGAACTATTGCTTTTAGTAACACCAATTTTTTTCCATGGTGTGAGAGAGGGTATATTGGGAGACATATTTTTTGATGATCTACATTACCAAAAATCCTAACTTGAAACCCATGATAGATTCTATAATTATAGGTACTGTATAATCATTTTTTTAGGATAGATAAAGGTTATAATATTATTGATTTTGGAGTTGTTTATGTAGTTCCCAAACTCCCCCCTTGGAGCTAAATCATGAGTGATGGAGATGATGTAATAATTTTAATTGATATTTTATGTGTATCTATGAGGAAGAGACCTATTGAGTTTTTTTAGAGATTCCTCTCTTATCCACAATTTAATACATAGCTTAAAATTTTAACATTTTTTTCAATCCTTTTATGATACCAAATTTAAAATTTATAGTGTATTGATATATTTTTAAAAGTGGGTATTTATATTATGAGAAATTCAACATAGGTATCTTTGAGATTATAGATAGAATAATAATGTCATCTCATTTCTTATCATCTTGAAATAGAGTTTTATAGTGAGTGTATGGTGGTTTTATGTGAAATATATCATGAACATTCATGGGGTTCCCTCACCAATCATCTAAAACATTGATTATCCATTGACACCTATGTTTTTTTTGATTTATAAGATTCCTCTTAGACCCCCAAAAAAGATGATAAATATATTCCATATCTAGATAGGTAGCCTGGGGAAATGAACCACCTAGGGATTGGATGATGCACAATGAACCTATATATTAAACATTTATTGGATTTTATATGATCATATACCATATATATATACTTCATTAAATAAAAAGTACCAACATTAAGGTGTTAACCATCATGGGTATAAATCTTTAAAAGTAGTATGGACTCAATCATGTGATCTCATAGGACTATGAGAATAATACATGCTCACTAATACATCCATTTGGAGTATGTATTTCGTTTTATGTTTATGTTTCATGAAGGTATGTAGATTGTTACTAATATAGTATTTCCCTTTTACCCTAAAGTTCATTATAATTATCAATATAATATATTCCAAATAATTCACATGCTCTAATGGGTTCCACATAGAAAAACTATGTTGTATGTTGACTTTATAATATATTTTTCCCTTACCATAATTAATTATTATTCAAAACATGTGCTTGGGTCAAATAAAAGTTTCTAGAGGATGTTAATGAAATATGATAAATTATCTACTTGTTATATGTTAATTATTTTACCTAGACTAAATTTTTTAAAATACATTATATCTGTTATCCATCGTTAGATAAATGACTATGGGTTGTTTAGAGAGAATGATATCCTCTTAAAGAATAATCTATGATGGTAAGTCTAGGGGAATTCATGAATCAATGATGATAATAACTGGATTTTATCAATGGCATAAATGATGAATATTTATTCAATATTAATCAATCCAATCAAGTGGAAGCATTTTTATATTTCTATATTCTTAAATTAATAATTAACTAGAGTCCCATATTCTTAATCATATAATTATATATTAATTAAATCTCAATTTCATTTTATTGTTAAAATGACAATTGATGTATTCTTTCCATTTTTATTGGAATTATTATTTTATTTGATCGACCATTCAGAATTTATTTTGGGTTTCATTATTATAGTCTATATCAATGTTCAAAGTTCCCTTAAACCAATATACATTGTTAATTCTACATTAGTTCCCTAATTATTCACATATTAATTATTTTTTGTATGCCTAAACGGTGATTCAACTATCTTTTAAGATTTATAATACATCAAATATAAATTCACGTTTCATTGAATAAAAATTGATGGGGTTAATGATTTTTTTTGTGGAAATGTAGATCACTGTCCGATTATTAATGAATGGTAACGTGTTTACCTATATAGAACCATATATTTCATTCATAAATATTACTACATTTTAGATGAATATTCAATAAAGAATATTATGATACATTCCAAAGCCATATAATTTTAGTTTTTATAGACTTGATACATAAGTCTCTAACATCATGAATGATCATCATCAACAATAATCAAATATATTATTCTTTAATAACATACACTACATAAATCCTTTATTCATAACATTGGGAAATAAAACATAAGAAAGTGTGAGTTTAGATTCTCCAAAAGAGTAAAAATATAACTTATAAATCAATGAAAAAAATTATTAAATTGATAAAAAATGTCAGTAAATAATGATGATAACATAGATTAATCATACTAAATATGTTAGTGAGAATTAAAAATAAATATTGTAATAATGATTTTTCATAGAAAAATGTTAAATTCAAAAGTTTTTAGAGTAACAAATAATAAATCTTATGCTCGAAGAACACATCACAAGAATAAGGTGAATGTTTTAACCAATAAATAAGTATAAAATATAATTTCATTATTAACAGATCACTTCTAATGCTATCATTGTGGATTGGATTTAGTCCAAATTTCATTATATACATTGTCAAGGTTAACTGCAAAGACTATTATAGTGGATAGAGTCCCTTATTAAGAAAATTTCACGACCAATTTAATTCAATATTATCTCATGAGATTTCCACATAATTCCATTTTGTTAGAGGGATGTTTAATTACAGTCCCACCTATCTTATAATTATAATCGATTATTATTTTTTTACTCAACATCATAAAATAGAAATCATATACTAAACTTTGTAAACATAATAAGTTTCCTAAATATTTGACTATACTATAACCTATGGAACATAAATTAGAAAATAATAATAAAATAATTATTCAAAACCATGAATATAAATAATAAGGAAGATTAAATTTGACAATATCTATGGAAAAAATTAATTAAAATCATATTATGTTATCATAGACGAAGAATATATTTTAAATATGATTGGAATTTTTCTTGGGGAAAATCATTTTTGTATATAAATAAAATATTTCAAATCCAAATATTTACTATATATTAAATGGAAATTTTCATTGATAATAAACATACATCTTTTTTCATTATGATGCAATGCATTGAATGGTAATGATGATTGTAAATTCCTTTCATATAGTGGTAATTATAAGAATGATTATATTCAATCATTCAGTAAAAGTACATAGGTCAAAAAATTATCATAAGACTGAAATTAGTTAATTTCATATAAATTCAATCATGGGTAAATATATCATTAAAATCATTGAAAGTTATCCAGGAAATTCCTAAAAATATTTTTATAGCTATTAGATATTGAATAAAATGCTTTCCCAATTGAAATTGAAGGGACATGGTTGTTTTCTCTAGAAATTCATTTTTGAAATAATGTTTAGTAAAAAATAAATAAAATGGAAATGAAACATTAAAATAACATAAATAAATAGATTTTATGGAAAATAAATGTTTTTATTAGATAAATATCATATACTTTCCTTACATTAAATTCCAAAATAAAAAATCATGATTAAAATATGATTGAAGAATAAATCCCTTATCCAAAGACTCAAATTTCATTGCTTGAGTTTGAGAAACCTTTATAATAAATGGAAATTAATTATAACTAAATTCCCTAAAAACATTCATATATATGAAACCCAATATTATATACACATAATATCTTATCACATATTTATTAAAATTTCTTTATTAAATTCACAATTCTAAGATGGAAGTGCATTACTCATGCTGTATATTTATATTATATTGTTATAATAAAAGGAAACTTCTCATTGTGTAATCACATACAAAATAATAATAATGAAATATATATCTAATTTATTAAATACCAAATTTTAATTATTATAAATGCAATTTGGTGAAAAAAATTTATTTGGATCGGTTCATGGAGATGATAATATGTACATATTCAAAAGTGATGTATGTAATTTTTGATGGTACAAATGAATGAATGAAAAATAATAATTCACCTTATTATAATAATTATTAAATTTAATATATCATATATTCATGAAACAAACCCTTATTAGTGTATATAATATGAAACAATTGAATGTAACATCACATCGCTTCATGGAAGATGTAGTACACATGTTCCCAAAAGCGATGCTATTGTTTTTCAACAGATTATAATGTAAGACTATAGATATGATATTATATTAATAGGTAAAAAATGAAGTCATTAATATATCATATAAAAATAAATGAATTCATAATAACTAACCCTGATTTATGGGTATAGAGAATGAATCAAAGCTCCGTGTGGAGGCGGTAGTCGACACATATGCATTAATGAAACGTTTTATATCTAATTTGATAGATAAGCAGTGGAAAATCAGTGACCCATAAACAGAATTAAAAATAATTAAATTTAAGGAATTTAATATATATCTTTATATCATATACAATATATTGAGATTATCTATTGAATGAAATAAAATATAATATATTCCTTTTGGATTTGTTAGGTTTTTAGATACCTCTTTTGGTTTACAACTAAATCCTTGACATGTTTGTATTTCAGAATTAACATCAGTTATGTGTTGTAGTGATCGATTGTAGGAAGGTATTATTACATATATTCGAAGATATATAATTCTAATGATGTGTTTAAATAATATTATAAGTGGCATCGGGAATGGCCATATATGAAAATTTTCAAATGCAAAAATATAATAATTTCATACTGAAGAATGATAAATACAAATAACTCATATTAAATTGGGAGAAAATATAGGTATGAGTAATGGATCTATAATAGGATATATAAAATATTAAATGACAATATCACACATATCAAATAGTTAAACCCCTCATTAAATTAATTTTAACTGTATCCTTAGTGAAAATGATTATTGTGTGTAATATTCCTAATGAGCAAAATATAAAATTACCTTGTTAAATTATATAAATTATGATCCTTTAAATTATATAATCTATTTTAAAAGTATATATTTATCTATTTTTAAAATATTAATTTTATAATAATCTAAAAATCCATAATAACATATTTTTGTCAAAACACATTATAAGTAATAATATTTAATTAAAACGACCTTGCTTTAGATTTAAAAATAATAGATAAATGTTATAATTTTTTATTTATTATATAATTTATATATTTACTTAATATAAAAAATAATAAAGCTAAATTTATCTTATTATGATAAAAATACATTATGATCATAAATATAGTTTTTAGAAAAAAATATTTTTATTCCAAAAAATTAACTCATACCAAATTCAAGAATAAATTTGATTACTATTTAACTAATTAAATTACATAAGATATAATGAGTTTTATATAAATTTAATATCATATAAAAATAATTATGGTACATTTTTAGTGATATGAATTGATTATTTTATAAAAATTATAAATTATTTTCACTATTTATCGATAAATCAATGTTTTATAGAAATAAGAAAAATCACATTAAGGGAATTTTGATACTATTGCTTCAAAAATGATATAAATTTCTTTATAAAATATAATTTATAATTTTTTTATTAAGATAATTATTATATTCCTTATATAGAGATATAATGTTTTTGAAAACTATATATTAAAACTAAAATTCAATGAATGATAAAGTTGTAATTATTTATTATGAATTAGTAATTTCATTATATAAAATCAGTATACATTATTGTCTTAATTTGAATAATTTTATTAATATATTTAATTATATTTTCTTTATTATAATTGTATATTATATTACCGATCATTTAGACCTGAGGATTCATGTGTCGAAAATTATAATAAATTAAATTTATTTAAAAATTAAATATATATTAAATTATTAATGTATAAAATTCTATTACACTTTTATAAATTTACATCTTAAAAATTCTTTAAAATTGGTAAAAATAATTAAGGATACTTATGTGTCATATCTTCCCAAGTTTCCCTCACAGATTCATCAAATTTATGGTTTCATCACAAAACATTGACCATGTGGTTAGTCATGTTTAAATGAACATTATCTCTTCAATAGAATATATCCTCGAGTTGCTTCTCAAAAGAGAGATAATTATTATTTAGTTTTACCACAATGTTTATTAAATGTGATGTATCATGTATGTAACTACCAGAGAGATATATAGAATTATGAAGAACAAGAGATAGATTTAGTGGTTATTCCAAATATAATAATTCCATATTAAAATGATTAATATATTTGACAGGATCAATATTTCAAATGCATTTTATTCCCACAATTCAAAATATCACAACCATCCTCCATTGGGATATTCCTAGACATTCTTTATTTCTAATTTAAAACTATAGATCCCACCGTCAATTTCCAGAATACATTTTCTATAATCACTCTTATATCTTGATGTGTTGTTAAAAGTCTCTTACATTCACATATGTTTCATTAGATTGGTCACCTTCCTATAACACCACCTCCAAAATCATCCTTTCATGTTGTTTTTCTACACATCATTTCATTAAAGGACTTCTATTGAGACATCTGAATTCAGGAGTAAAAATTATTTTTGCAACAAAATTATTTAAATTGATGTTATTGATATAAAACACTACTAAAACCCATAGAGAATGGTCTCAATATATAATGTTGAAAAATAAAGGTTATATCATACTATCTATTTATATATGAATGATAAATTTTTTTGATACCAAACATTATTTAAAAAGAATGATGAATACTTATCCAATAATCAAGGAACAAATTATACCCTAATTGGTTACAACAGAATGTGGTATTATATGAAAACCTAACACATAATGTAAATTTTAACATTATGATCATGACATGTGTCTTTTATAATGTAAATGATGAGTCCTCACATCATATGTAGATAGAAAAAATCCCAATGAATAATTACTTCTTTAAGATTCATTACTGTGGATGACATTGAAATCCATTGTGATTTGTCCAATATACATATTTTATAGGGAAATGGTTGTAATAATAAATGTTTCTTTTATCTATCTTCCATAACCTGATTGAATTTCATTCCGCGAGATACATACGGTTGAATATGAATAACAAATTTAAAATCTAGAAATAAAATTTTATATAGTTTTACATTTTAGTACATCTATTATTGATTGAAAATGATTAGGTAAATTTTTAATTAAATAACTTCTTCATCAAAAAATGTATTAAAATTTGAGAAACAATGTTCCTAAATGTTATAATTCTATCATAATACTATTTTACCTCATTACTAGTTATCACTGTATTATATAAATCCACATCCTTCATATGAATGTATTTAATCCTCACTCTGATGGATGGTTAACCATTTATCTAAGAATGTAATTATCTATCATGTATCCTCATGAATTAAATATCCATATTTTATAATTATGTGAGTATCATATATATTTCAATATTCATAAATGAAATACTATAATTGACTATATAACTCATTGAATCATCCACCATGATCACAATCTATATTTGTTAATGTATTGAGAAGTCTGAATCATTAAACAACTTTAACTGTCTCACTTAATTAATTTTAAATTCAATTAATTGACACACACACACACACAGATATATATATATATATATATATATCAATTTTTATTATTATATATATATATTATAGTTTAACTTAATTATAGTGCGTCCATAATTTGAATAAATATTTTAATGTTTAATAATCCAAATTATAATTCGGGTAATCTTTCTCAATAATTTCCAATTTCTATGGGTAATAAGTTATCACTATATCATTTCCAAGAGTATGTATCAAACTAAATTGTCTTTCACATAACTATAAATCACAATACCTTACCCACTATATGGTTTTGTATGTATAGGTTAACTCAATAACATTCTTTTCTTCTCCAAGAAATTTTATTCACATTGATCTATATAAATGAGCATAGATACCTTCCAGGTCAAATTATTTATTTTAGTATACATCCATGCTAAATAACTTACAAATAAATGATTGTATCATTACATCCTATAAAAACTATTGATCTCAATTTCTATGGCTACAATTAAAAATGGTTTAATATGATAAATCAAAAAAAATATGAAATGTCCTCATAGGAAATTATATGACCTATGAATGTGATATTATTTAGAAAAAAATTTAAAAATATAATTTTATAAAATACCATATCCATATTTAGTGTGTATATTAAAATCCATAAATTTTCATCATATTCTTCCATAGACTTAAAATAAATTAGAATATCATCTATAAATTCTAACGAAAAATTTTCCTTGTAACCTAAAATGACTGTATTCACTGAACCATGAATATATAATGTTAAATGGGAAGTCATAATGGAATGATAAAAATTTCAAAATGAACAGACATCGAAGGGAATATTTCTTTTTGTGTATACTCTTTCATGACTCTAAAATAATTACTTCTAGTTCAAATATCAATATAAGAAAAATTTTGATGTCATCAAAATAGATCAAACATATCATCAATATGAGGTTATGGGTAATTTAAGAATTTATTCATCTTATTATGTTATTTATAGTAATTTTAATGTCTCGTAGAACATTAAATATTTTTTGGATGTGAACTATTGAATCCCATTGTTATTTATAATGGTTTAAGAGTCTCTTTTCATGATTCTCCTAGGGTCTCTTATTTAATTACTGAAATTCGATTTGGTCTATTAAATATGGGGTATCTATAATATTTTTCATAGAGTGTATGAGTTATATTGAATAACAATAATTAATATTAATAGGAAGAATAATAATTTCATTAGGAAATATAATATCATAATCCAAAGAAATACTTTTAATTATCATCTTATCCAGTTGTGATCAATATCACTAAAGAATAGATAATGAGAAGAAAATATTTATGTAAATTTCATCGTACATTAATATCCTTATTCACCTGGAAATTATTAATTGGGTGGTTTCTTAATGTAAAATATGACTTAACATTATCAAAAATTGATAGTCCCACTATTTGGGGAAGACATACCATGACTAAAATCACATAAAAGTTTTCTAGATTTATTATCACAATATTTTTATGATAAAGATTTACATAAACATCTATCATAGTTGAGCTTTGATCCTTATATATGATCACCATACAATTAAATATATTTACTATTTTGACAACATGTAATAATTGAGGATATGAATTAACATCCAAATAGACAATTCATGATAATAAAATAATTAAAAATACTGATAAAAAATAATATAATATTTTTTTCATAATTCTCATAACCACCACAAAATAATCATTCTAATTTCATTACCTTACTAAAATGAATGTGGTCAGTGTAAGAATAAAACATCGTTGGATGTAGACATTTAATCATGTAAAAACACTAAATGGATATGTAAATCCAGAATCGAATTTCCAAATATATTGTACAATTGGTTAATGATAGGTAATTAATTATTGGGATATATTCCAATACATTTTAGTTGTTCATAATAAAAATGTGTGTTATCCCATGCATATATTAGGGGAGTGTAAAAGTAGGTTCATAGTTATGGACCACTCAATATAAAAAATAATCATTAAAATTGTATACCCAAAAAAATATTTAATTGTATTACCACAAGATGAATATATGGCAACTCCATAACCTATTTTTTAATCTACGAATGTCTGAATTTTTTTGATAAAAAAATATTCTAAAAAATTAAAATACATTATGTTGTTCTCCTATATATTTATTTATCACCATGCTTATCACAAATTATCTATTATCCTAACCTCCAGTTAATATCTAATCAATTTAATAATAAAAACAATAGTGACCCATACTTCTCATAGAAAAATAATTCAACGTATTAGATTAATATTCAACACATTACATTATTGTCCATACTAGAACCATAAACATTTAGTATCAATGAATTCAATATACATTATCACCTTATTTCATGAATAATATTCAAAATAACAAATAAATAGATTCCCATATATCAATATTCATAGTTATAACCTATATAAAATAATTATCTAATCATGGGGAAATTAATCAAATGAATTGGTGAGCTTAGATGCACTCTAAGGGTATAAAATATTAGTAAATGTTCCAATGTGACCATATACTAAAAATAGGGGTATGATAACATGATCAATACATACATTAATTAATAATGTATTTTAATCAACCATTAATAATTAATAATAGAATTATGATTCTTATTAAGAAATGTAAAAATAATTATTATGAGGAATAATTAATAATCAATAATGTTCCAAGGGAACAAATCATTAGCAAAATAAAGTATTTTTGGGAATAAGCATATTTATATATAATCACTTACTAGTTATGTATTACTATCATGATTATCAAATTTTATTATTATCAGTTTCAATTTCATTATATATTGATCTAGAATCAACTTGAAGACTATCAAACCAGAAATACTCACTTACTGATTTGTATTAAATACTCACGAATGTTCTTATTATCTAATGAGATATCTATATTTACCAAATTAACTAGAGAAATATATAATTACATTACCACCCTTAACCTAATCATGATCCATTTATATATGACATATAATATCAGATAACCATAATCATATAATAATATCACAACATGTCGAAAGGAAACACGTTTCAAAAAAATTTCATCATAGATTAACCAATGTAAAATAAATAGATTTCATAAAAATATCATGATAATAATAATAAATTATCTACAAAAATAAATAATATCGAATCATTGGATCAAATATTGAATAATTTATTATTATACCCTAAGTATGATATCATAAATGACTATTTTATATAAATTATCATTGTATATTTTCTTAAGTAAAATAAATTTTTATATTTCATAATCATTTATGAAAAATCCCAAATTTTTTAAAGTATTATTGGAATAATTTTATTGTCACAAAACATAATTTATTTTAATGGATGATTAAAATAATTTATATTCAATGATTTTTGGAAAATCCATTCTGTAGTAATCATCCAAACAAGGACTATGTTCACACCTTATGTAAAAATTTCCACTTCCAAAAAAACAAAAATATATTATATTAAAAACAAATTTAAAAATAAAATATGTGTAAAATTGAATTTAAATATAATTTAACAATAGAAAAAAACCCTTGTAATAATTTTAGAGGAAAAGGATATGAATGATAATGATTTCACAAATAGTATATGAGAATTAAATCCAATATATTTTTAAACCTTTCATCCACCGTTTTAGAGAAAATGATATTAAATGATACAAAAACTTCAAAAACCTAGAAAAAAATGATATTATAAAAATAATAAAATTTATTTATTAGATATTTATAATTTAATTTCTTCAATGGAAATACATGTATAGACAATATTTATTAAAATGGTATTGAAATATAAATCCATCAAGTCTTGTCTTATCGTGCTTCATAAGTGTTTGAACCTCCTTCATAATAAATATATAATTAATATAAATATATTATAGAACCATAAAAACATTTATAATAAGAAATATAATTTAATTAAAATAAAATTCATCAATTTTTTCAAATATAATTATTAATATAAATGTTATTGGAAATAATGTCAATCATTTTCATGAATGTTTCAGTTAGATGGTTCCAAGGCATAGAAATTTTTCATGGTGTCATAATATATAGAATAATCATAATTTAATATTTTTCAAATTAATTAATCATATACACAATTATAATTATACATATATGTGGATGATGACAAAAAAATTGTATCACATTGTGGAGATAGAATTATGTATACACACACAAGTCATGTTTCCACTTTTTTATGATTCAGAAAAAAAAATGATACATAATAAATTCCCATAATAAAAAAATTGTTATATCATAAATATTTTATATTAAATTTAGATCAATATTTTTTAAAATCCTGTTAATATGATTCGAAAACAATTATACACATCAATTTGTGGAGGTTGTATTCCACATGTCTGAACGTTATATGTTACAGCTTTTAAATGCATGGATGGGGAATAAGGTTCATAAAAAATTATTATTTAAAAATTATTCTTATATATATATTATAATGAAATTCATCAAAATAACCAACCATAAATAATTGTGATGTATAATGAATCACATAGTTATGTAGATGTGGAAGTCATCATGTGCCCATGAGTAAAAAATTTCATTCCCCATTTGATGAAGAAGTGGGTAAAGATTATTGATCCATTTTCCTAATAAAATATAAAAATATTTTATATAGTTATTTATTTATTTTTATATTTGATATAGTTGAATTATTGGAGGTAGAAGAAGATATAAAATTGAATGATCATAGTCAAGAGTTATATATATCTATTGAAAAAATTATTTTGGTTTACTCCTCGAGACATGAATGAATGGTACAATGGAATTAATAAAATATATATTAAATTGGTAGGTTTTCTTATAAGTGATTAGGGTAGAAAAAATTTGATATTAAATTCTCATGGGGTTGGGAAAATATTTCAAAATTGGAAACGATTTATAAGGAAGGGAGATGACAAAAATGGAATTTTTCAAATGAATAATGTATATTAATGTTAAAGAAAATAATAATTCCATAATTTGACTAATTATTTTATGAATATAAGGGATAGTTTTGAATTTGATCCAAATAATAGGATTCTGATATGTTTTAATGGAATGAGCATCCTTGTATATAAAATTAACCCCATGTAAACCATATATATCATTATCAGACGGTAACATAATTTTATTGTTTTAATAATAATTATTATAAAAATAACTTGGAAATAATTAATTATATTGATTGTGATGATTAAAAAATATTACCCATTCTATACGAGTCACCTTTTTTATGTAGAATAAATTCATTTTATACTAATCTCTCAAAATAGAATAAATGATATCGTCTAAAAAATAATTTTTATAAAACAAAATTGAGTTTACCTTCATTGCAAGAAATATAATAACTACATTATAAATTATACAATATTTTATCGGTTAAATATTTTATAAATTTCAAGAATTACTTAATAATGAGTGTAATTGTTTTTTTTCTAAAAATGCATTTCTCATGTACTAATCATTAATTAAAAAATGTAATATTATACCCAAAAATTATATTATTCAATAGTAAACTATAAATATGATTAATATGTATTAAATTGTATTATTTCTAAATAAAATATATTTATGTAAATTTAGTGTAAACATAAAATTAATATGTGATGTTTTCAATGAAAACAATTGATATTTAAAAATTATTATATGATTTTCATTATTCACAAAAAATATTCTTTTTTAGAATAATCACATAATTTAACCTTATGCTAATTTCAATGTTTCAAATAATTTATATTTTTTGGAAAATGTTATTTTTAAATGTGGAAGAAAGTAGTTATAGTATGCAATGATGAAGACAAATGAAAACAATTATAGATGAAAATTAATTTTTGAAGAATAAAATTAAATCACTGATAATTTATTACCTAATTAATTTTTATTAATAAGTACATTATATAATATAATTGAACATACATTTAATAATTTGGTTATTGATATAAATAATCCAATTTTTAACATCAATATTACAATGATATTATATTTTACTATTCATTTATTCAAAGGGTTCCAGGTATCAAAAACGGTCAAGTAAATTAAATTTATTTTAGGATAGATATATATAAAAATAAGTTGATATTACATGAACCCTTGGAGGAAAATAGTGGTGTTAAAATAATTGTATAGGTAAATGAAAAGCAATAATTCTAGACAGAAGATTCCATAAATAGATGACCACTGATGGTTTCTTCGATATTGGTTCCCTGAAAGAAGAATATAGTGTGATTTATAGTGGGACTTGATTGAAACATGTTGTTTTGGTATAGAGATATAATACCATTGGAATATGAAATATTATTACATGTCTTTTGTAATAATATATTCCATTTATTCTACTTTCTAATATATATAGTGTTTTTCAATGTGTTTAGTATTACAGGGTTATGTTGAGGACCCACAAAACATTTGAGTCCACATTTATAACTACACATGTATATGGGTTATAGGGATTAAACATTTTCTTTCCGTAAATATGGTTTCCTATGATGGAAAATAGCGTATAAGGATTTATATATACTAGGTAGAGAACCATGACATGATAATGATTGGAACTACAACTATACCCCATGAACATAAAGTGACATATCCTGTATATTTATTGTAATTTTCAACAAACCATATATCATTCATCATGATTTAGAATAAGTACCATGATCATCCATTATTTAGTATAAAACCGTAAAGAAAAAATCATTGGACCATTTATTTAAATCCGATTTATAATTTATGTCTGTGGAAGGCGGTTCATCCATAATGAATCATTTTTTAGGATTATCCATGTACGTGATCTTATAAGTGAAATCTAGCCATGAAAACTATATTTATACTAATTTATAATAGTTTCTAGTTCCCTACAATACATATATAAATTTGAAAACGTATTCCCTACCCAATCCCTACAGTATCTACAACAACCATGCTCTTTATTTCACACATATACACAGTTTATTACAGTAGATCTTCACTTGATACAATATAGAAGATCAATAGTTATAGTGTATTTTGGGAATAGTAACATTACATAAAAACATTAAAAATGATACACACATCTTTATTGAAAACATCTTTTACATGAAAACTCATATTCCTTCATACTTAGCATTCCATGGGATAACCTCAGGACATGTATAAGAAAAGGGTGATCTATAATGGCCAGTAATATAGTAGGAAATTCATAACATTAAGAATATAGTACATGTTAGGAAATAATCATATCAATGGATAACATGAGAAAAATAAATATAAAAGCATAATATATCATGATTAACATAAAATGGAAATGTGGAAACAAAATTTAACATGATTTTAGAATGAGCCATGACTCATTGCACATGGAGCATTAGTGAGATGTCATTTAACTTAAATTAGCATGGGTAAACACTCATTGAACAATACATATCATGATCTTAATCTATACCCAATGCATTGGATAGCTATCAGGGTGTACCCTTCTTAATAAATACATTTCATGCAAAAATGTGACACATGGATCATATAACATGGTTTCATAAATCAGAATTATTTATTCCATGATAATGAAATTTGGAATTCATACATGAAACAGTATAATAAACATGTAATTGTGAATAAAGGTGACCACCCATGATAGAAAAATGGGCATGGTATTCACTACACAATGACTTTATCCTGGAAAATCGTGGTTCCGTTACGACAGAATAACGACGTGACATAAGAATTCATAAAACAATTGACGAGAGATATTGGGATGTATCATTTTATTTAAATGAATTATAATGTAATGGGGTCTTATAGATACATATTATAATTTATGTAATGGTATTTTGTTTCATAATACAATATAATTTCTTGAATAAAAATTAGGAGAGAAAAATATCTTATGGAATTTCGGCATGGAAACAGATGCACATGTGAGAAATTAATTAGAAAGAAATTGGCAACTAATCCTTAGAACATAATTAGGGATTTATGGCAGATTGTTTTAATATATACCATATTATTTAATGGAATAGACAATGTTATAACAACATAAAAAAACTTGGTCAAAAATGAGAAATGAAGAAATCCCTTACTTGGATGTGTGATCCCAAAGGCTTGGAATAGGCTTTAGGTAGGATTCACGGGATATTGGGGAGACATGGGAGGATTCTAGAGAGATGAGGGAAGAGGTTGGATGGGCTCCAATGGAATTTAGTGAAGGTATTGTGGGATCTTGGGTGGGTTTATATAGGAAAAGAGAAGGAATTGTTTATTATTTAGGTTTTGGGCACCACACATTAATCTAATCAAACCCACAAACAAACTGACGGTTTTTGGCCGTGGTATTTGAAAAAGGGTAGTGGAGAACAATATTTTATAATGAAAATGGAAGAAAATCTTAAAATATTAGTCTTTATCACGTGGAGATATGTCACACTCTCATGGAAATCCATTCAATTTTTTTTGTGTTTTATAAGTCTTGGAGGGTCAACTAAGGCACCCTAAATTTAATCAATCAAATTTAAAATCACATTATTTAAATTATAAAACATATATTGACGTAACATAACATTTTAAGATTTTTATTACATAACTATTTTCTTATTATGATGTAATAATACATATTATATATTTAAATAGTATTTAATTTTTAACCAAATTATTGATTCTCCCAGAAAATTATAAAAAATTCACCATATGATAATTTCAACATCCCAAATCCAATAATAATATTCATTTTATCTAAATAATTTTTTAAATATTTGAATTTTTCCCTTTTAAAATAAAAACCGATATTTATCAAATATTAATGGGTTTTGACAAAAATGGCTTTCAATGCTTTGAAAAAATCAGAATTGTATTCATAAAATTATATGATTATTTATATTAAAAAAATTAATTTAGAAATAATATTTCATTAAAATAATATTTAAGGAAAAAACAATTAATTCATCAAAATAGATATCTTAATTAAATATTAACTAAAAATACTATTTGTGCATTAAGAAAAATTTACAAAGTAACATTAACAAAATGAATGTATATGCCTTATTATATAAAAAACAAATTAAAAAATCATATTGCTATGGTCTTTTTACATAACCACTTATAACACATGCATATGACTTAAGGGTAAGATTTGCGATGGTGAAAAACTCTTGGGATGGCTCGAATAAGATCGCTCGGGTGGTAATAATTTTCAACTTCTACTTCTCCCATAGGTAGATTCATTTGGGCATAACATTTTGATGCACGGCTTGGGATTGTTCACGTGTAGAGCCCAATGATTCCACATCATTTCCATGATTCGAAAATTGGGCTTCGTATGTAGCAATTCTACTGGATGAGGTCATCACATCCTTTTTCTATGTATATTGGATTTGGTAAAGCTATATATTTATACTAATCATGTTATCACTGTTCAATAACTTTATTAGTAATGCTAATAATTTTTAATGGTATTTTCAAATCCAAAAAACATAAAACCCAGTAAGTTCATATGTTTTATATAACTATTTTCCATAATAATTTATTTAATTAGCTCAAGGGGAATTTTAATTAAAAAAATTTTAGGTTGTAACAATCTTATACCTTATGAAATTTTTCCCTAGATATTTTTTCCCCACACTAAAATAGATTTAGGTAACTCTGCTTCATTAATTTCACCGATTCCCATGTTTCCTTTTCAAACTTGTGGTGTCTCCCCAAAACATTCATGAGGGGAATTGTCTTATTTCATAAAATTGTTTGATATAATCTATGATATTTACCAAAATATCTTCATAAGAGAGGTCATTTTCCAATGATACCACCTATTGATTATGGACATTTGATCGGTCAGGTATGTACTTCTTCAAAAGTGAAACATGCAATGCATCTTGTAGTTGATATTGGTTCAGTGGGGGTGATAGTCGATAGGCTACTACTCCAATGCGATCAAGGATACCAAAAGGGTCAATGTATCATTGACTGAGCTTTCCCTTCTTCCCAAATATTGAAACTCTATTCCATGGTGATATATGGAGGAATACCATGAATCCAGAATCAATCTCTAGGTCTAATCATCTATTATTATTATACCTCTATTATCAACTATGAGGATATTTAATGTGTTGCTGGATTTTCTTACCCTTCTCCAACATTTGTTCGAAATTTTTTGGACCTACGAGTTTTCTCTCCCCTATTTAATCACAACATGCCAACGTTCTTTACCTCTTCTTATAAAGGTCTTTATAAAGAAAAAATTTGAAGCTTGAGTGGAAACTGTTGTTGTAAGATAACACCACTATATGAATATATTGGTAACATCCTCCTATAATGTACATTGAGCATGTTCTCAACTTGTTCTGAAGTGTTTGGATAGTCTTCTCATATTGGCTATCAGTTTGAGGATGATAATCCGTACTTAAGTTTAGATCATTATTCAAAGCATTTGGGGACTTTTCCAGAATATAGAGGTGATTGTTGGATCTCAATCAGATACAATATATGGAGGAACACCATGATGCCTTACCCCTTATGTGATGTTTATCTGTTCCAATTGATCCAATAAAAAATACTCATGAATTGTAATGAAGTGATAAGTCCTTGACAATCCCCAACAACCCAGGTCAAATTTTTTCCTTTGGATGTCATCAGAAGTATGATGAAATTGTCCATGGGGATGTTCTCCCATTACCATGCTGGAATGGGTAATTTTTGAATCATCCCTTTAGACTTGTGCCTCTCAGCTTTCCCTTGCTGACATACCAATGACTTTGATGTATATTCAATGATATCCATCTTCATGTTATCCCCCAAATAATGCTCTCAGAAATCTTGATACATCATTTTGTTTCTTGGGTGAATTGGGAAATTTGAACTATGTGCATCATCCAAAAGTCCATTATTTAAATCTGAATATTATGGAACACATGGTCTTGTCCCAAATCTCATAATTACTTCTTCATTAACATTGAACTCTGAGTATTTACCTTTTTTGATACTTTCCACTTTCTTTTGAATTTCGACATCATCCTTCTGAGCATCATTTAAATATTTCAAAAGAGATGGTTGAGAAATAATTTGTGTAAGGATTAATGATGTTCCCTTCATTATGATTCCCATGTACATATTTATAAAATATATTATGATTGGATCCTTTAAAATTATCATCAAAGATTAAATTTTTGTATATTATCTACTTAGGGCATCTGCCATCTTGTTCACTTTCTGAGGGTGGTAATGGATTGAAATGTCATAGTCTATGATCAGACTTAACCAACTTTAACGGCGTATATTCAACACATTTTTTGTGAATATATACTTAAAAATTTTGGGATTTGTGTATATTTCAGTCTTCTCCTCAAAGTGAAAATGATGCAAAATTTTTAATGCTAGGATCACCACAACCAAATCCATATCATGTGTTGGATAGTTCTACTTATTAACATTCAGTTGTCCTGAAGCATAGGGAATGACTTGGTCTTTTTTCGTCAACACATATCCCATTCACTTCGTTGAAGCATCACTGAATACCAAAAATGTTTCCACTTATGGGTAATGTGAGCATGGTAATAGTGATAAGCTTCTTTTTCAGCACCTTGAAGACCTCTTAACATTCTTCACTCTATCAAAACATGACTCCCTTCTACGTTAGCTTGGTAAGAGGGATTGATATTTGTGAAAAATTTCATTAAAATAGGGGATAATATCTAGCTAACCCCAGGAAGCTACAGATATCCATCACTGATGTTTTCCTCATCCATTCCTCAATTGCAGCTATCTTAATGAGATCCACCAATAGCCCATTGATTGAGATGATATGACCCTAGAATGAGAACTCATTCAACCAGAACTCACACTTTTCCAATAGCTTCTTCTTTCATAGGGTCTCTAGTACATTTCATATACTCTCCTCATGCTCCTCCTTGTTTTTTTTGAGTATATGAGAATATCATTTATAAATAATAACTCAAATTTTTCATGGTAATCTCTAAATACTCTATTAGTCAAGTACATGAAGATTTATAGAGCATTAGTGAGTCTGAATGGAATTACACTGAATTCATAGTACCTATATCTTGTATGAAAAGAAATCATGGGGATATCCTCCTCCTTCACCCTTACATGGAAATATCCTGACTGTAAATCCACCTAGTAGAATTTTTTTCCTTACAGATGATTGATCAAGTCATTAATTTGTGATATATGATACTTTTTCTTTATCGTGATTTTGTTGAGCTTGCGATAATCAATGAAAATGTGCATTGACACATCATTCTTCATGGCGAATAGGACTCGTGAACCCCATGGAGCGGGAGTTGGGAATATAAAACCTTTATCCAAATTCTCTATTAGTTTTTTCATCTACTCATCAAACTACATAGTAGCCAATCTATATGGATTATAGGATATTAGCCAATCCCCACGTATAAGATCAATTGAGATTTAATCATCTCTTCTAGGAGGAAGACCATGAAATTCCTCAAGAAACCCATCAGTGAATTACCTCACTATAAAAATATATTATTGGATGATATCTTTCTTAGACTCAATAATATAAGCCATATATTCATTCTCATAGGGTAGTAATATCAACTCTTGAGATGATGGTGCTAATGAAGATTCATCCTCCTCCTTTAACTAGTACAGAATCATGGGTCGATTCGCAACATAGAGATTGATTTCCCTCTCACCACAATTTATTACGGCTCTTTATATGTAAATCCAATCCATGGAAACAATTACATCAAATTCCACAAGAAGGAGTATGATAAGGTTCTCCAGGAATTTGAATCCACCAATTACGAAAGGGGATGTGTTATATTCATTAGATGTAATGATTTCCCCATTTTCTATAATCACAGACATATTTACATCCATGGTTTGGGTGGCATTGGGATTGATCTATTGAACATTTGGGATATAAAATAATTCATATTACTAGAATCAAAATGTATGTTTCTTATTCTCGAATGAATTACTAGTGTGTATGTCACCAATTCATTTTTGGGGTTTTCTTCAGAATTAGTGATGGAAAAAGCATTCCCTTTATGAATTGGAGGTTTTTTTGGCCTCATAAAACCCTTGTCTTAGGGAACTGGATTGCAATGTGCATTGGTTCTTTATAATTGAAAATATGAACAATGCGTTGAGGGTCTAATAGAGCATTCCTCTCCTCCTTATTAGCTGTGGGTTTTTTCAGGTTGGCAGTTTGTATAATGGTTCCCTTCTCTAACACACATAAATAATTTCCTCGCCCCTTAATGTGATTTATGGGGTTATTCATTCAGCACCATTTCCAAGAAGGGTCATTATTTTTAGCACCGTTGGATTTATCAATCATACCACTAGAACTAAATTCCACCTTCTATTTTTTATCCTCATGATACCCCTAATATTCATTGATCTCCATTTCATTTTTGAGGGAACATCATATAATTCTCTCATATCTCTCGAAGTCACTGATTTCTAGGTATTTTTGTAGGCAAGGTTTTAGCCCACCAAAGAAGCGGTCAACCTTTCATTCAAGGGTAAGGAAAAATATAGAGCCATATCATCCAAACCTTATAATGTTATCCTTCTATTATATGACCGGTTCATTGTATTTTTGGTTGAGGACATTTAATACCCTTTTCACTTTAAGTAGGAGGGTGTGAAGAAAATATTTTTCGAAAAACATATCCTAAAAATATTTCTATTCCAACACCTTTATCTACTCCTCAAGTTTCGTATTTTTGATCAACGTCCAAATTTTATTAGCTTCACCCTCCAAATTAAACAAATCCAAAATAACCTTCTATTGTTTGGAACATTGAAATATGGAAAAGATATTTACAATATATTTGATCCATTTTTCGTCGATTTAGGGATCAGATGATCCATTAAAAGTAGGAGGCCTTTGCCTCTTAAAGCTCATGATTACAAAATGTTTTTTCTTAGGGGGGAGTTAATGTTCCTCCAAACACATGTTTCTTTTCAAAAAAATAGTTAATAGAGAGAGTATGATGAAATTTTTGTGATTCCCACTTCCATCAGATTGGGAATCTAATTAGGACAATATTTATATTGATCTTCACATCGGTTATTATACCGAGTCCTCTTATTATCATCCATTGGCTGGAATAAAAGGAATGTTAGGGGAAATACATAAATTGTAATCCAAAGATAAATAACATATGACTTTTGATTAACTTTTATTTCCTTAACTTTTGAATTTATGGTCTTTAATTTATGTTATCCATTATCTACTTCATAAAATATATTCTTTGGTCATTTTTTATTCCATTAATAATTGTTTGTAATAAGAATATGAATTTACAGAATCATATACCTTATGAGTTTCATAACCAAGAGTGAAATAAGGCCCATTTTCATGCCCCAGTTCTAGTTCATGTCTAGCTCAATGCGATTCTTTTGGGGTTTAACCGTAGACACATCTATGCCAGAGCCACCTCTACCTACTCGTTTCCGGGCAGGGATGTGTTTTTTTGATAAAATACTTACTAAATACTCACGTAAAATTTTGAGACGTTTTTAATATACATATTATTATCCATAAGGTGTTTACTAGGGGTCTTCTCATCCTAATCCCCAAAATAACTAAACCAATCCACTGATACCAACTATAACAATCATGATCTTTATTTCACACATAATCATAAATTATTACATAAAATATTCCCTTGATACATCAAAGAAGATCGATAGTTATATGGTATTTTGGGCTTAGAACATTACATAACAACTTAAAACATGAAACATACAACTTTATTAGAAACATTTTTAACATGACCACACACATTCCTTCATACTTTGTGTTTCATAGGATAACCAGAGGACGTGAATATGAAAAGGTTGTTTATTAAAGTGTATAAAAAGAGCAAGAAAAGAATTGCATGAAGAATATAGTACATGTTAGGAAATAACCATATTAATGGATCATAAGGTAAACATTAACATAAAGGCATGATATAGCATGATTAACATATATTGGAAATGTGGTAACAAAATTTAACATGATTTAAGCATGAGCCTAGGCTAATTGCACATGGTACATGAGTAAACCCTCATTGAAATTTAATTGTAATGAGTAAACACACATTTCACATGATGTATCCGGATACTAATCTTTACATAATGCATTGGGGCAATATTAGGGTGCACTCTTCTTAATCATTTCTTTTCTTACATAAATGTGTCACATGGATCATATAACATGGATTCCCCAGTAAACATCATTTATTATAGAATAAAGGAATGTTTAATTCAAAAATGAAAATGTATAATAAAAAATTAAATTTTCATAAAGGTGAATACCGTTTATTGTGAAATGGGCATGGTATTCACTACACAATGTCTTTGGCTTGAAACATCACAGTGTAATATTGGCAGCAAAACGACGTGACATAATAATTCATAAAAAAGGGTGATAAGAGATATAAGGTCATCTCATCGTATGTACATAAAATGGACAGTAAGGGGTTCATATAGATACATTTACCAACATATGTAATTGGATTATATATTCATAATACAAAATAATTGCATGAATGTAAATGAGGAGTGAAAAATCTCTTACCAAATATCAGTATGGTAAAATGTGTACATGAGAGGAATTAATGAGTGATAAAGGGGTATATCATCATCAAATATTAAATTCTGATTTATAGAAGAGTTTCAAAGTCAAAACACAAAAATTTTAATTGAAAAGACCACAGAATATCAACATAATTATACTAGGGGAAAAAATGAGAAAAATGAAATCCCTTACTTGGAAGTGTGATCCCAAAGGATTGAGAGAGGTTTGAGAGAGAATTCTTAGGATCTTAGGGCACCTTGTAAGGATTATAAGGATAGTAGGGTAGAGGTTGGTCAAGTACCAATGTATTTTAGTGAAGAAAAGGTGGGTGTTTGGTTGGGTTTATATAGGGAAATAGAGGGAATTCTTTATTATTTAGTTTTTGGGAACCACACATTAAAAAAACAATAATCCAACCCAAGGGTTTTCACATGGTTTTTTCCAAATAAGAGTGGAACAAAATATTTAATAATTCCAATTGTTGAACATCTTAAAATATTAGTCTTAATTATATGGAGATGAGTCACACACTCAAAGAAATCAATTTAAAAAGTTAAAATGTTTTATAAGTCTTGGAGGGTCCACTAAAGCACCACAATATTAATAAAATTAAATATAAAATAAAATTATTTTAAAGATGAAACATATATTGGCCAATCGTATCAATTATTTTATTTTATTACATAACTATTTATCCATTTTTATTTCAGGAAACACATTGTATATTTAAACGGTAGTTAATGTTTACCCAAAAAATCAAATGTCTCCAAAAATTATGAAAAATTCATCATTGTATACTTTCGACATCCTGATTCCATAAATAATATTAATCTGATCTGAATAATTTTCTAAATATTTGAATTTGGACATTTAAAATAAAATTTGACATTTATCAAAAAATTAATGGGTTTTGACAAGGGAGACTTTCAAACCTAAGAAAAAATCAAAACTGTCACACCCTGACCCTTTTTATTATAATTTTATTAATTATTTATTGACTTTAGATATCTTCTTCAAGGCGTAATTTGAGCACCGGTCTAAAATTTTTATAGTTTATTAGTTTTGGTAGGTTTCGGACCGGTGCGCGGACATCGTATGGTTGGGGGTGACCGCGCAATAGGACCAAGTGGTCTCACAAAAGTGTAATGTTTAAAATAAATAAAATTTTATGAAAATAAAATAAGTTAAAATTTTAAATTATAATAATAATATTATTATTGTGTAGATAAAAACATTTTCATAATTAAAAATTGTTAATATTAATATCAATGAAATTTTTGTAAATATAGTTATTTAGTTGTTATTAATATTGTTATTATTAAAATAAAAATGAATAAAATTATGACTATAATTATTATTACATTCAATTTCATTATTATTATTATTACTATCATTAAAGTAATTTTTTAATAATCTGTTTATTATTATTATTATCATTAAGGAAATTAATGATGTTGTTGTGAATATGTAAGTATAAATATTAAAAAAATATTTTCATTAAAATTTTGTTATTATTATTATAATTATTTAAAATATTACTATTATTATTATTATTAAGATATGATGATTCAAAAAAAATGTTGAAATCCTAAATCTACCCAGCGCCTGACGCACCCCCATCCCCATTCTTTCTTTTTCTTTTTTTCTTTTTCATTTATCGTCTCCCCACACCCCTCTCCCTTTCCAGGACTCCCCTCTCATTGATTTGTGTTTTAATCCCCTCCCCTTTCTCCCACTCTCTATCACGCCCCTCTCTTCTTAATTTTTTTAATTCCCTCACCATCTATCCCATCTCCCCTATGTATACGAAGCGCTCCCCCTGTAAGCACCCTCCTTGGTGCGACGACTATCCACGACAAGTCTCCTTGCGCCATGTCCCATCTGCCTCACCCCCTTCCATCAGCAGCACACAACCCTATAGACCCCCTTGTTTAGGCGCGTATGAACCCTCAGACGATCATCAGTGGAGCACGACCCCCTTTCCCCGGATCTCTCATGCCCTTCGAGATATCTTTCGATTTCTTCATGTTGCTTCAACGATTCGTCAAGGTATAGTACATAGACCTTTTTTCCATAATTGATTTGGGGATTTGTTTCAATTTTGGTACCTAGTTAGGATTAAGCCAAAACCATAAGGTTTGGATAATTCTCTATTGTGGTGTTCTTCCCTCTATAGTTTATGCAATTAATGTATCGGGACCCGTTGGTGAAGGTTCCGGCATCCGCCGCCAAGGGCGATGGGGATGAACTCGATTTCCCTTGCCTCCAATTTTTTGGGTAAGGTTAAGCCACCCGCTGTTTTGTTTTCTGTCATCCAATTTAGTGTCTGATGTTGTTTTTGAGTCCCTGGTATTTAATTGTTTGTGTGTCGGTCTTCTACACACTAACTTTGGGTGTTGAATGCGTTGTTACGGTTTGACGATGTTTTTATTCTAGTGTGTGCGCCTTTGTGGGAGTGTGTGTACATGAACAGGTGGCCATGTGAGTTTGAAAGCATTGGCTCGGCCAATTATTTGAGGTAGGTGGTTCTATGACTTTGCGTCATTTGATTAATTTAATATGTTTATTTGATTTTATAAATATGTTTCATGACCTATTTTGTTGTCGCAAAAATATATTTTTGAAGTGTTCGATATGCGTTTAAATTGTTAATGAATTAATTTGGTGTGTTAGATTTAATGCGCATCTTTGAAATTAAATTTCGAATTGTTTGATTAATAGAAAACATGTCTTAATATGGTTATTTTGCATATTTCGTTTTAAAGTGGCGTTTATAATAGTTAAGTGCATTTTTCTTGTAAACTCTCGTGCGAAAATTTGAATTGTTTGATGAACTGTTTGATTGGATTTAGTTTTTTTTAAAATTTGATGTGTGAAACTGGTGTTTGATAGCATTAAATACGTGTTACATTTTTAAATTGGCATTCTTATGTGAAAATTGGGTGTTTTACATGTGAAATCCCATAGTGTGTCATTTATAAATATTCTATTAATTGTTTAATTAATTTAACAAGACATGATTGTGGTGTGAATTATGATGTGAAAAAGTTTTTGTGTGTGTTTGGTTGAAAGAGGTGATTTATAGTGGGTTTTTTGGTGTAAATTCATGTTGCGCTTCTTATAAGTGTTTCAAAAATTGTGTATATGGTTTATTAAGTTTCGCGAGTAATGAGAAATACATTTTTGAAGGGTTTGACATGTTGTATATTTTATGTGTGGGGTGCGAGTGAGTTTTTGTGCGTGCGAATTCATGTGTGACTTCTTAAAATTATTTTTCAATTATTCTTAGTACTTTATTTAATGGTGAAAATGGTTGTTTAATTATGCAAATGTTTTATTGAATTTTTAAGTGGTGTGAATGATGTTGTAAGAAAACTTTGGTGTGCGTATTATTTCAAAATTTTAATTATTAGTGAAAATAGAATTTTTAAGTACTATTAGTATTTTGTGACATATGGGACATGTTTGAGAACAAGGGAAACCTTTGGTATCTAGGTGGGAGGACCACAACTATTACGCTAGTGAACAGAGGGGAATCGACCATGGTTCACTTAGCATTTTTGACTTGACAATACTTACAAAACTATATCGGAAATGATTGGGGACCACTAGGTTATGGGTATGCTACCTACTAGTGGGTTGTGCATGAGAGAAGATATTTTTCATGGTTACTTTTAACCGAGATATGAGGTTCTAGGGACCCACACGAGTTAGATGACCCTTAGGGGATTTACCCATGGTTCATTACTATTCAAGACATGGTTCCTTCCATCAGCATACAGTGGACCACTCGGGTGTGTGTGTGAGTTCTCTTTATAAATATTCCCTTATGATTTAAAAAAATATTTGAAAAAATGGTTTTTCTTAATGAGTTCATTTATCACTTTTAGCTTGTAAATGTTTTCCTTAAAAGTGTTTTTTATCATAAATGTATATTTTTGAATAAGCATGTTAAATTATCTCTATGATGTTGCAGCATAGAATATTTTATTCGGTGATATACTACCGAGCTCTTGGATTACACCCTATATGCACCTTTGGGTGCATGTAGTTTCTGTATCTTGTGTTTCTCAGATAGAGGCATCGTTTTTGGTGAAGATCGTTCATGTTGCCGATGGTCTTCTTGGATGGTTGGTGTCGGTTGCTAGAGGAGGTTTCTCCTCTTGTTGTATTGAGCTTTGAGGTGTTGTTTTAGTTTCTCGTTGTGTCAACGTTATTTCTAGTAGTTCTTTAGTTGTAAAATTTAAATTTTTGGATTTATTATTGGTGGTTTTCATCAAACATTTCAAATCTTTTTTTGGGTTTTATTATTTATTTTAAAAAGATATATTCGAGTAAATCGTTCCCAAGGCATCTAATGTGATACCAGGTCTCTTGCGCCAGCCCGTGAGGATCGAGAACGCCCTTCGGGCCTTGCTGCGGAACAATTTGGGGGACCATTTTAGGGTCTACATAACATGGTTCATAAAAAATGGTATCAAACGAGGCCCTTTTTATTTGGGGTGTCTTGTAGAAGGAGATTAGGACTGTCGGGGCTCAGAAGGTAGGTTATGGGTCGGTGCCTGATCACCACCGCTCGCGATGAGACCTGAGTTACCTGGGGTAGTCCAGGATTTGAGTCTTTTTTCTTTGGTTATTTTGGATTGAGGGATGACAATGGGAGTGAATCGGTTCACATTGTGGTCTCACGTGGGGTGGGGACCCATGTGGAGTCAAAGTGCCTGGTTTAAGGTCTGCTTAGAGTTTTGTCTTACTTGGGGCATGGCTCACCACAATGTCACTGGGTTAGGCACAGACACTAGTCCCTCATTCTGATGGTTTATAGTTGGTTTTGTTTCATTTTGAACTCGGTCGATGTGTGTGTGTATTGAAAATGAAAGTGATTTCGAAATGAAAAAAAGGTTTCTTCCAAATTGTTTTTTGAAATTAGAATAATGGGTTTTCAAAGAGAAAGTGTATTGGTTTGGTAAAACATGGTATGTGTTTGGATTTGGTAACGAAAAGAAGTTTTTGAACCTTGATACTCCTTATGGAGGGTCACACGTGCGTGAGTATGTAAGGAAAGTGTGCGGGGGCACTTGTTCGCAGATGATGTGAGCGATATTTGAAGAACGCACATGTGATGGTTCAGAAGGTGCCATAGGTGAGTATTAAAATTTTAAAGAAATAATGGTTTTTGAAAAGTGATTTATGATCGTATTTGTATATGTTTGGCTTATGAGCCTGTTTCACATGTCTTGTGTTGTTTATTTTATTGAGTTTTGGTGTGATGCCAATTTCAATGATGTTTTTCATGTTATGAGTATGCTGCCCAGAAAGTCTCTTAAAGTTGTTAGTGAGCTATGACCAGTTCCCGGTTCTTTTTGTGTGTTGCCTGTCTAACGAGGAAGTCGAAGTCCATTAGAGGCAGTTGTATGGTTTATGGAGATAGTGTGTGTCTTTGGGCTGTGGGGAGCTCCCGGGGGTGATAAGTTTTGTACTGTGTCAGGTTTATTTGAGAGTCCAGATCTAGAATAGTAAGGCTGAGATGTCCCTTTGTTGATAGAGTTTAGGGTGTAGTTGGTGGTGTCAGTTTTTGCGAAGGTTCCCCATTTGGCGAGTAGGGTGTGCCAGAGGAATCTGGTTTTGAAGAGTCTTTTTCATTGATTCCAACTTCCAGTTTGTTGGACCATTCTCTTGCATGCCACTAGTGTAGCTGGTTCAGGCATTCTAAACCGCTTTGTCGCATTTATCCAAAGTCTTACTACCATGTGACTTTTCGTGGAACCAGGGAGAGTTCAAAAAGGAGCGATGTTCAGGAGGGTGTTCTAGACTAGAGGATGAAAATGCCTGACTGTGAGGCAGGATATGCTTCATCCATTAGGGCCCGAGCCATAGGTCTCAGGGTGAAGCTCGTGCACAGTCAGGTGTTGCTGAGGGTGTGTGTAACGTCATTCTGAATCATGTTTTCAGCTTTGGGAGGGAGATATCCAAAGTTTCCTTGTTCTGTTCTTGTCACCATTGTAAGCTCATCATAGGTGTGGTGATGTGATGAACTTGTTCTACCATAGTATAAGTGGTCTTATCTGTTCTCAATGTGTTTTCAAATCGTTCGGTTTTCCTTGAAGGATGTTGGGCCCGTGAATAAATGGGTCGTTATAATTTTGAGTTGGGTCTCAACGGTGTTCGTTATAGGGATGTTTGGTCTCGTCAAATTAATGGGCGGTGTTTCAGGGTCTGTTCTGAGTTCGGTCTAGGAATTCCCTAGTCTCTGGTTACGGTGAGGATTTTATTTGGTCAGTGTGTGAGGGGCTGAGTTAAATTTCGTATCCTGGAGGTGTTGGGTCTTTTCGTAGAAATATTTCTATTTATGTCTCTGGGTGTTTTTTGGTCCATGTGGAGAAATTAAATGGGTTCAGTTTGGGAGATCCCGTGTTTTCCCCCCTCGGTGGTGGTATGATTGAGTTTCAAGGATTCCATATTAGTAATTTCTTGTTTTGGGGATAACCCTTTCGTGTTCTCCCCTCAACCTGAGGCTTGGATTTTATCTTGAATTGGTCCGGTGTGACCTTTTGAGAGTATGGTCATCCCGGGATTCACATTTTTTCCTCAGTTTTGTCTGGTCATGGACTCGAGTTATGTTAACTGTTGGCATGGTGACTTTCTGGGTGCAGAATTTTTTGTGGTGGGGAGAATTGTCACACCCCGACCCTTTTTATTATAAATTTATTTATTATTTCCTAGCTTTGGTTAGCTTCGTGAAGGCGCAAATTGAGCGCCAGTCTAAAATTTTTATGTTTTATTAGTTTGGGTGGGTGTTAGACCAGTGCACGGTCATCGCATGGTTGACGGTGACCGCGCGATCGGCAAAAGTGGTCACACAAGTGTGTAATGTTTAAAATAAATAAAATTTGATGAAGATAAAATAAGTTTAAATATTAAATTGTAATAATAATATTATTATTGTGTAGATAAAAATATTTTCATTATTAAAAGCTGTGAATAATATTATCAATGAAATTGTTGTAAATATAATTATTTTGTTGTTATTAATATGGTTATTATTTAAATGAAAATGAATAAAAATATGACTATAATTATTATTACTTTCGGTGTCATTATTTTTATTATTATTATCATTAAAGTAATTTTTTAAAAATTAGTTTATTATTATTATTTTCATTAATAAATTTGATGATGCTGTTGTAAATATATAAGTATTAATATTATAGAAAATATTTTCATTAAAATTTTGTTATTATTATTATTATTATTTAAATGATTGTCATTATTTTTATTATTATTTTTAAGACATGAAGATTAAAAAAAATGTTGAAATCCTAAATCTACCCAACGCCTGGCGCACCCCCCTATCCCCATTTTTTCTTTTTATTTTTTTCTTTTTATTTCTCTCCTCTCCCCTCACCCTTATACCATTCCATGCCTCCCCTATCATTGTTTTGTTTTTTTAATTCCCTCCCCATTCTCCCATAGTCTCTCACGCCCCTCTCAGCTTATTTTTTTAATTCCCTCGCCACATCTCCCCTCTCCCCCCTGTATACGACCCGCCCCCCCTGTAAACACCCTCCTTGGTGAGATAGCTCTCCCTGAACAGCATCCTTGCACCATGTCCCAGATGTCGCACCCCCTTCCATCAGCAGTGCACAAACCTACAGACCCCATTGTTTAGGCACGTCTGAACCCTCAGCCAAACATTGCTGGAGAAAAACCCCCTTTCCCCGGATCTCCCGTGCCCTTCGAGATATCTTTCTATTTCTTCGTGTTGCTTCAATGATTAGTCGATGTTTGTTCCTTGGACCAATTTTCCTTAATTGATTTTGGGATTTGTTTAAATTTTGATACCTGGTTGGGATTTAGCTGAAACCCTAAGGATTGGCTAATATTCGATTATGGTGTTCATCCCTCTATAGGTTATCAATTAATGTATCGGGACCCGTTGGTCAAGTTTTCGGCATCCTCCACTGAGGGCGAGGTGGATGAACTCGATTTCCCTTGCCATCAGTTGTTCGGGTAAGGATAATGCACCCGTTGTTTTGATTTGTGTCATCCAATTTCGTGTCTGATGTTTATTTTTAATCCCTGATATATAATTGTTTGTGTGTTGGTCTTCACCGCACTAACTAAGGGAGTCGAATGCATTGTTAAGGTGTGACGATGTCTTCTTTATAGTGTGTGCACCTTTGTGGGAGTGCGTGTACGTGAATAGGTGGCCATTTGAGTTTGAAAGCATTGGCTCAGACAATTCTTTGAGCTAGGTGGTTCCATGCCTTTGCATCATTTTGTTAATTTAATATGATTATTTTATTTTATAAATATGTTTCATGATCTATTTTTGTGTTTCAAAAATATATTTTTGAAGTGTTTGGTATGCGTTCAATTGGATAGTGAATTATTTTGTTGTGTTAGATTTATTGTGCATCATTGAAATTAAATTTTGAATTGTTTGAGTAATTTAAAACATGTCTTAATATGGTTATTTTTCTCATTTGGTTTTAAAGTGACGTTTTTATGTAAAATCAAGTGCATTTTTTTTGTAAACTCTCGTGTAAAAATTTGGAGTGTTTGATGAACTGTTTGATTGGATTTATTTTTTTTAAATGTGATGTTTAAAACTGGTGTTTGATAGCGTTAAATATGTGTTACATTTTTAAAGTGGAATTCTTATGTGAAAATTGGGCGTTTTACATGTGAAATCCCATAGTGTGTTATATATAAATATTCTGTTAATTGTTTAATTAATTTAACATGTCATGATTGTGGTGCGAATTATGATGTGAAAAGGATTTTGTGTGTGTTTGGTTGAAAGAGGTTATTTTTAGTGTGTTTTGGGGGGTAAAGTCATGTTGCGCTTCTTATAAGTGTTTCAAAAATTGTGTATATGGTTTATTATGTTTCGTGAGTAATGAGAAATACTTTTTTGAAGGGTTTGACATGATGTATATTTTATGTGCGGGGTGCGGGTTAGTTTTTGTGTGTGCAAAGTCATGTGTGACTTCATAGAATTATTTTGTAATTTTTCTTAGTACATTATTCAATAGTGAAGATGGTTGTTTACTTGCGCAAATGGTTTATTGAATTTTTAAGTGCTACAAATGATGTTTGAAGAAAAATTTGGTGTGAGTATTATTTCAAAATGGGAACTATTAGTGAAAATAGGATTTTTAAGTACAATTAGTATTTTGTATCATATGGGACTTGATTGAGCACAAGGGAAACCATGGGTATCCAGGTGGGAGGACTGAAACTAGTATGCTAGTGAATGGAGGGGTTTAGACCTTGGTTCACATAGCATGTCTGATGTTACAACACTAACAAAACAATATTGGGGATGATTGGGGACCACAAGGTTATGGGTATGATCCCTACTAGTGGCTCGTGCACGAGAACATATATTTTTCATGGTTACTTTTCACCGAGGTATGAGGTTCTAGGGACCCACAAGAGTTAGATGACCCTTAGGATATTTTACAATGGTGCTAAACTATTCAAGACATGTTGCCTTCGGTCGGCAAATAGAGGACCACTCGGGTGAGTGTGTGAGTGCTCTTTATAAATTTTCCCTTCCTCTTTAAAATAATGTTTAAAAAAATGGTTTTTCTTAAAGTGTTCATTTATCACTTTTAGCTTGTAATTTTTTTACATAAAATTGTCTTTATCTTAATGTATATTTTTGAATAAGCATATCAAATTATCTATTTGATGTTGTGGCATGGAATATTTTATTCGGTGATATCCTACTGGGCTCTTGGCTCACACCCTACATGCACCTTTGGGTGCATATAGTTTCTGTATCTTGTGTATCTCAGGTTGAGGCATCGTTCTTGGTGATGATGGTTCATATTGTCGATGTTATTCTTGTGCTGCTTGGTGTCTTTTACTATAGGAGGATACTCATCTTGTTGTATGGAGTTTTGAGGTGTTGTTTTAGTTTCTCATTATGTCAGCGTTATTTCTAGTATTTGTTTAGTTTTAAAATTTATATTTTTGGATTTATTATTATTGGTTTTCATCAACATTTTTAGAAATGTTTTTTTGTTTTATTAGTTATTTTAAAAAAGATAAATTTGGGTAAATAGTTCCCAAGGCATCTCATGTGATACCCGGGCACTTGTTCCAGCCCATGGGGATCGAGAACGCACTTTGAGCCTTACCGTAGACCAATTCGGGTGACCATTTCCGGGTCGACCCGGCTTGGTTCATGACAAAAATTGTATTCATCAAAATTATATGATCATTTATATTTAATAAATTGTAATTTAGTAATAATATTTTATTAAAATAATATTTAATTCAAAAATACATTAATTCATCAAAATAGATTATTTAATAGAATTATAACTAAAAAACTATTTGCGCATTAAAAACTATTTACAACATAACAGTAATAAAATGATTGTATATTCATTATTATATAAAAAATAATTCAAATAATCATAGTGCTAAGGTCATGTTAGATAACCCCTTATAACAACTATATATGAAATAATGTTAAGGTGTGTGATGGTGATAGACACTTGGGTGGCTTGGATTAGATCGCTCGTGTGGTAATCTCAATCAACTTCCACTTCTCCCCTAGGGAGTTTCTTTCATGCTTATCGTGAAGAATTTCGGCATAGGATTGGTCAAGAGGGAAGCCCAATGATGCCACCTCCTTTCTGAGCTTTGACAGATGGGATTCATATGGATCTATTCTATTGGATAAGGTCATCACTTCCTTTTTCTGAGTAAATTGAAAATGTTAAAGCTTTATATTTATACTAATCATGTTATCTCTGTTCAGCGGTAAGATTTGAAATGTTAACAATTCTAAACAGTATTTTCAAATGAAAAAACATAAAACCATGGCAGTTCATATGTTTTATACATCCATTTTACATAATAATATATTTAATTGTATCATGGGTAATTTTCATTAATAAATGTTTGGGTTGTTACAGTCCTCATGTTCAAGTTTCCTCGATCTATTAGATAAAATCCAATCAAATTCAAGCATATATATGGAATGAGTCTTCTACACATTGGGGAATATTATCCCCGTCACTACGATTTCATAATTAAGATTCATGGGTCACCCATTTAGGATCATGTGAATATCATATTAATTATCTAAATTTAGTTTCTGTAGAGTCAACATATAGGGCTTGGTTTCATTCCCAGTATTTTTATTTTGGGTTAAACTGATATTTTTTTATTAATACACTCATTTGTTTTTTTGGAAATCCTAGAATGTATAAATATGACCACCCTTTTATAATTATTTCTCACCCATGTCAAATCATATAAATATGAATGGTAATTGTGTAATTTCATTTTCAACATTAGTGTTATTGTAATACATTGTTACTTAGAGATAGTGAGATCATATAATAGTTTTATTCATTCTTCATGCATAGAACAGCCCTCCAAATAATATTTTTGGTTGGGAATCACTTTAATTTTGGTTGGAATTAAAAATTCCTCCATACATTGGATTTATTTATACTGTTTCACATTAGTTTAATGAGATGTTATAACATGAAATTGTTTCCTCATTGATTGGTTAATTTCATTATCTTGCATATTTGTGATGTACATAGAGGTGTTAATGTGTATAGATTCATCAGGATAAGGCTATCGAAATTTAGGATATTCCATATAGTGTAATTCTATGTTTATCAATGTTAACATACTACCATTCTAGGTAGGTCACAACAAGGTCATGTAGTGACACCCTGATTTAAAAAAAAATTCAATGAGGAAATCTCTAAAACAAATACATTTTATATTAAAATAAAACAATATATTTGTTTTGACGAAAATAAATCTCATTCCCCTTAGTAGAAACAAAAAATTATTGACTAGAACATGGTTTTCAATCATATTTTTCTTATGAAGGAGACACCACAATTAAATAAAGTCCATTCATAACGGGTTTACATTTTTTGTTTGGTCGGATGTATGTAGATATCTGGGTTCAATCAATTAATTATGGAGGGGATAAAAGTACTTTAAAATCTCCCAATCCAATATTTTTTAAATATCTAATTGAATCTCTGAAAAGTTCCCACTTCCAAAACAGGGTACATGCCTTATTTATGATGTTAGGCGGTCTATTAAGGTTTCAGAGGAAATGAGATTTTGGCACTCAAATTGGTTGAGATTATTGGAGGTCAGTATCATCACAACCATATGTGGGAAATTATTTCTTACTATGTTAATATATTATATAATTAATAACAACTTAATAATATCTTCCTAATCCCAATAAGAGTCCAAATACCATAATGAATTATTATTGTTTTGAATCCCTCTAGGTGAAATGTGAGATATATTAAACAATCCTTCAATGTTATTTTTAGTTTTCTCATCTTTTTCCCATTAATGGGTATCTGATTATATTTCTAAAAAAAATAACCAGTTAATTTAGTTTTTTCTTTCAAATTGGGAGGTGAGTAATATTTAAAGTGTGGGATTGAGCATCTATGAGGTATCCTGAGTATCCAACGTATAATAGGAATAAAAACCCTTGTATATAATTAAATCCCTTGTATTTTAATGTCATGAAGAATGAACATATTTTAAGTAAATTAAGAACTATGTATTGAGATTTATCCTTAGAGAGGTTTCCTATTTTTCATGTTTGTAATATGAATCAGATATATCATAATTGGATCAGTCAATTAGGACACTCCCTAATGTAGATTCTTTTGAATATGAGAATTTATTTCATTCCACTAATTGGGGATTTCACACTGAGGTTTCCATACTTGTTGTATATTCATAAAGTGAATTATATAAATATTTCAAATCCATTAACACATGTTATTCATTCTTGGTGTGATTCAAAAGGGATAGAAATTTATTTTTCTCACATTATATGGATGTAAGACTTATGAACTAGGACAACCAATTTAATTTATGATATGGATCTTGTGCCTTATTTAGGAATTATATATATCCAATTTAATGTATGAGTCATAGTATTTTTAATTTAGTTAAATTATTATGCCAATGGTGGATGGGGCACCATGATCATCCCCACGAAAAGACTGATTCCTGATGGTTGGAAGGTCGGATATATGTGGGATACACCAAGTTGGATTCATATTTTATATTGAGACATATTAATCCATCATTCATATCTTGAACATTGTAGTATTCATAGTTTTAATAGTTCAAATTAATTGGTGATTACATAATGAGGCTACCCTATGGATATTTGATATAGATATTAGAACTCAGAATGGTGTCATGTTCATTTTGAATGTGGAATGAATCAATGTTCTCATAGTTTCATTTGATGAGGGATTTCATGATGAAGATTCCATAATTTGGTAGAAGTTATATGATTACACTAGTTGGGTAATGAAAACTAAAGTCTCTCTTATATACCCACTATAAAAAATATCATTTCCTAAGATATTAGCTCGACATGTCCTGATTATCATCCAGACATGTTCTGATTTTTTACATGACATATTTTTGGAAGTATGAACATGTCCTGGTTGAATAGACATATCCAACAAAATTAAAGATCCATTTTAATTTTTCAACGTATTTTAGATAATGTAAATTAAATGACTAGAGTCCTTTTCAAGATCAATTTTTTCATGTCCTATGGTTGTCACATGTCATATATGTAATGTTCAGAAGACATTACACAATCTAAGTGATATGTCCAGATGAAAACTCATGATCTTGGTTGACATGTTAGAAGGGGGACCAATTCACAAGTTAACATTAATGGACGATGTCCCATGTACTAGGTCGAGATGTCAGTAGGCTCCCTCATGACCAAGGTGACTTTGTTTTAGGTTTTCAATGACCATAGATGACATGTATGTAGGGTGATGCATGGAATGACCAACTATAAAGAAGATGTTTCATGACCCATGATAAAATTTATTAATGGTTTCACATTTCTAATATGACATTTCAAGAGGACTTTGCATGACATAGACAAACTATTATTGGTGTAAATGTGGGTCCAATCCGACATGTCTTGGTGTCACTGCATAACATGAAAGACATTTCAAGAGGACATTTCAATATTTGGTTTACAATCCAAGGGGGATTCAAAATTCAGGTGGTATGCCTAGATGGTGTAGAGAAACTATCTTTTACATCTCCATTTGGACATTTAATGTTCCAAATAGTATGTCGATGGATCCTTTAATAATATGAGTGACATGTCCAGATATTGCCTCATTATCTTGGTAAGGAATAATTATAACATGAGGATTATCATATATGATATTATCATTAGTCAACAAAATTTTAGTGTTTATTATAGAATTTATTTCTTATGTGCTACATGTTTTTACAATGTTATATTATTTTAGGTTTCAAGTCAGAAACCTTTTATATAGGACCGCCTTCATATAATCAAGATAATATTCCATATGTGATTTTTGTGATTAAAGATAGATAACAAAAATTTACTAGTCATTATTCATGATCACATAATCATTCCCTGTATTTCTACTTGGATAATGTCTTTGTGATCGCAAGGTCGGCAACCTCGAGATGTTCTCTCTTGAGCTCCAATGCTTGAGGGATCCACAATGAATGTAGTAGACCCTATTCAAGGTTGTGTGTGGAAAGGGAAAATATTTAGCAAAATTTTTATAAGATACCATTTTCAATGTGAATATTGTATATTTGGATTGGATTTGGTTGAGGGCCTTTGTTTCTTATGATTGGTATCATCCAATCATATGCCTTCTATGGTGTTTCAAATGATTTCCAATCACAACAAGTGTAACATCCCAGGTAAATAAAAAATATTTCATCTTCACATTTATAAATATTTCTGAATTAAATATTAAATTTACTTTAAAGGGGATGATCTGTTCGATGGTATATTTGATACACAACATTAGGTTTCTTTGAAATCTTATGTTGCACACAATGTGGAGTTGTACAGAAAAATAAAATAATAAAATAATATTATTTTAAATTGTTGTTAATGCCTAGCCATTGTAATGGTGGGAATGAACAGAACCTTCTAAAATATTAATATACATGATTTTAAAATGTTTTTATTTTTATCTAATAAATTTTAGAGGATTAAAATAAGAAAAAATATGATTTTAAGTTAAATACTCTAATATTCATTAAAAGGGTGACCTACCACATTTTGATGGAGACCCTCCTTAAATAAATTTTTGTCCACTTTTATATGTTCGATTTGATAAAATATTATTATTATTTAGAATAGGGACATAAAAATTTACTTTGGATTAAATTTTGATATTTTTCTGATAAAGTGCATTTTTTGTAAATAGTGAAAAATACTGTATTTTAATTCAAAATTGCATTTTAATATAATTTATTTATATTTTTAGATTATTAGTATAAAAGGATTTAAAGTTTAATTATATAATATTTTAAACATTTATTCTTATGTTGTTCATTGGAAGTAATTTCACTTTGAAATTTGATATAAACATGTGTCAATCTTTGGATGGTTATTATTTCTTAAAAAAAACTTTTTGTTTTGACAACATGGATTAATTTTAAATTAATTTCTTCCACTTATGTATTTTGATTTTGGAAAAATGAATTATTTATTTGGAATCAGGATGTCCAAATTTTGTAAATAGGTAACTTTTATTTTTATACATTTTAAATATTTACTTTAGTAAATATTTTATTTGTCACGGTTAAAGGGTAAATCTGGAAAATAACGGCAAAATAATTATATTATAATAATATTAATTTACGCTAACATGCGTCAAAATACAATTTGATGATACATGTCTGACCATGGTCATCCTTGGTTCGATTTTGGGACCCCATGAAGCCACTTGGGGGGGATAATGACACTTTATATTAATTAATTTAATGTATAGAAAAACATTACGTAAACATATATATTTTAGTAAATAATTTCTATATGGGGTTATATAAGATATCACTTAAACTATAAATATTAATTTGAAATATAAAATTATTTCCTACATGATGATATTTTTTATAATTTTTAGACATCAAAAAAATAAAATTATTAATGACCCAATAATGGTGTAATATTTAACTCACTAATAGAAGATTTAAATAAATAAGATTACAATGATTAAAATGTAATCCAAAACCAGTTAAATTTTTATTGAAATACTTTATTTAAAAATTTGACATCTTATATTTGACTTTAATATGTTTTTTACCTTTCAAAATAGAAAATCATTATATAATAATTTAACATTTTCAATCATTCCTAAATATTAGCTCCTCCCCCTTATAAAACGCCCTCAATTCTAACCCATTACTCACACATATCTAGACCCATTGATCATCCTATGTATGACCAATTAATATCTCTATATCCCTATCCACAATCTATAAGCCCTCTCTACAGAAGAATTCAATTCATTTAAACCCTTTGGTTCAAACCAAATAGAGAAACCCGATTTAAAGGTAGTGTTTTCTCTTAAGTTATTTTGTTTTATTTTACTTCTCCAACCCCCTAAACACTTTTTATTTTTTTATTTTATAAAAAAACCATTATAATAAATAAACTAGTTTGTTTTTATGAGAAGTATTTGAACTAAACATATACACACCATAATCTAATGGTTAAAGAACATACCGTTTCGATGGATGGTGAACTATTGCCTCACAAAATGATGATTGTTCGATTATCTCATACTGTCTCTCATGATGGACATTATAATTAAAATTTATTTATATGTGATATATATTATATTTATTTTGTTTCTTTGATTCTTCATTTTCAATTTATTACATACCTTTTTGGTTTCTATAATGCTGAAACACGATAATTTCTTTTGAGAAAATGGAGACTACCGACCCCTTAATGTGAAATGACTCATTCATAACATACGTGGAGCATATAAAGGATGGAGATAATTAAATTATATATGATATCATACTAGAATTATAATATAACTCTTTATCATTAGGTTTTCATTCCATTAAATATGAAATAGAAATGAATGTAGCGTTCATGCATACGTACGACTTATCATCTCCCTAAACGGTGCATTTCGTTTTATATTTTCATATGTAACGTACTACTATAAATATATATATATATATATGATGTATATATTATATATATGATATATAAATCATAAATATAATTCTGTAGAGAATTTATTTTATGACACATGGACAATTTATAACTATAACAAGTTCATTTTTAACTCATGTACCAAACTTCGACAAATTGTCAGATAAGAACTCAAATGATTAAATAATTGTTATAGAATGGTAATTATTAATATAAAAGGAATAATAAATTTGAAAAATGTTCTTAAGAAAGTATAAATTATCTTTATTCTATAATTTAGGAGATTAAATAGTGATCAAGTCAAGTCGGACACGAGGTAAGGGGTTTCTTATTTAACTTTTAATTCTAAGAGATTTCCATTGTTCGCCACTTATTTCATGAATGTGGTGTATTGTGTACTAGAATTTGATATATATTATAGTGATTATATTTATATTCTTGGTATTCTGTGAATAATTTTTTGGTTATTAATTTTTGGTCACACGACTTGATTGATTTCTATGTGCTAAAAAGATTTCATCTCACTGTTTATTCGCACGAGATTCATGTTATATTTTACACTATGTATTTTTGTGTGGGGTATGTACTGAACATGATTTTATTCACTGTGTAATGTACATTATTTTATGTGTATTTACATCTACATTGTATGATCCTTCTTTCATGCGGTGTATGTTTCATAATTTACCAAATCAGAGAGGGAATCGTTCACCCTCCTCTTTTTAAAAGACATCATTTATGTTATGTACTGTAATTTCCACATTCTTATGTTAGGAAATCTTATTAGGTATCTATATTTTTGTAAATTTTGTGTCCATGTTATGATAGATCCTTTTCACCTTCATCAACTAATCCTCTCAATTTTAAAGTGACTTCGTTAGGCTATCGATTTTCTATAAGAGATCTTCTTAATCCAATTTCAATTCTTTTGGTTAAACTTTTACTGCATGATTATGTCATGATGTGAGTATGTGTGAATGTAATGTGATTGTATTAAACATAATATCCACTTGTATTGGATGTATTTTTATATTTCTGACAAAATTATTTCATTGATTTGTCCTTAATCTAAGGATATTATCTTTTCAAGGGGTGTTGCCTCAATTTACATTCCATTGAAACACATTTAGTGTTATACATCAATTCACTTATATATGGTGTAAGTACTACCTTTTGACGTATTATATCATGAATATATCTATTCTCATGATAGTATATGCTTTGATTGATATTATTCCTCAATTTTTTGTAGTCACACTTCTCTCATTTTGTTTAAAATTCTTTACCTAAAATTTCATTTTAAATGTTTTAAAGAATTATTCATCTAAATCACTGTCATTAATGTCCTTGTCATAAAAATGGTTTTAAAGATTTTTTTATATTGACATTAATGTTTTAAAATGTATATTCCATTAAAAGCGTCAATGTTTTATGGGAAACAATTATTCAAAAATCTATTTATTAATGGTTTTAAAAGTTTTTTGAAATGATTTGATAATGAATTTATTATGTCAATATCTTGAAATAATATATTGTGATGGAAATGTGGAAATCTTATCTTTCATTTATTATTGTTTTCTATGTTATGACTACATTATGGCTCTTCGATATAGTTTTTGGAACATGGGTGATTCTGTGATAATCCAAGGGTGGGTGAGCTCGAGATAGCTCTCCAATGCATTGGGTAACATGACAGAGGTAAATGTTAATGTTTCTCCAATGAGATTTAGGGAATATACCTTGATGGGTATTCCAAACCTAACTCCCTAAATAGATTTGAAGCTGAAATGTAAGTATGTTATGTATGCTATAAGATACCTTTCTGATTTATGCTTTCTGGGAGTTATTCATAAATCATATGATTTCATAAGGTATGTTATGATTGAAAAGTATGGATTCATTGATTTGTATTTATTGATGGGATAATGTTTTCATTTCATATTTTATAACCTTTACTAATATTTTTACTCTCATCCCACATTTTTAAAATTTTTTCAACATGAATTAATGATGAATACTGTCAAGGATATGATCATAGAAAAGTCATGTTGTCTAAAACAAGAAAGTAGACATGTTTCTTTTTCAGAGTTTTTATTTTTTTAAAAAATTGATACTGGGTGTTAGTGTCTACAGGTAATTTTCATGTTGATATATAATAGTTATGGCCTAATTCTCTAAAACACTAAACCTGAAAATATCGTGAATGAGAATTATTCATTTAATTCAAGATTATGTAATGTTTTAAGGATGGGTCATTATAGTTGGTATCAGATGGCATTTTATGAAACTTTAGCGATTCAGAGTTTCTTTTAAACACATAGTTAGTATCGATATCTATTATTTCAGTTAAATCCTTATATTATAAGTGTTTTAGATCAAGCGATGTCTGTTACAAATGGAAGGAGTAGGATCTCAAACGACATTCATATCACTTCCTAAAGAAATGATTTTTATAATTATTGCAATGTCATGTTCATATTATTGTGAAAGTTTTTTTTATCATACAAAACACTTGAAAGTAGTTGTCTGAGATATCAAACACCTCCAGTATAACGCAATATCCTTGTGGATCATGGGATGTATTTAATCAAATCCAATATTCTCAATATTATCATATTTTTAATAAAGGTAAATATTATCAGGTAATTTTAAAATAGTTTACCTTATCACAGTATTTTGAAGCATATTATGATATTGAAAAAGGTGCTGAAGAAGGAGAAACTTGCGCAACCAAAGTATATTTTCTTTTAAAATATTGTCTCTTAGTAAAAACTTATGGTATTTTAAAAGGTCCATTGATCGAATGTTTTAACTCATATATAGTCCAAATATTATATAAAAATCTGGTTTTATCATATTTTTTGAAATTAAAGGTCATAAATGATTATTTTCCGAAACATTTTTTCTGAGTAGACCCATATGACCCATGCTATAAAAGGTGTGTTTGGATGAAAGATGTAAATGGTGTTGAAGGATCCAAAAATAATTATTTGAAATGCATGGACCTTATACCTATGTGAAAAAGATGATGACGATACCATAAAGACACTATGATCATGGTTTGATGATCTTTCTATTGGGTATAATTTTATTTTATCATTTGGAGGTGAAAAAATGACAATATATAAGATAATGAGGTCTTAATGTATTTGAATGAAAAGTAAAGGTATAAGAAAACATTTATTGTTAAAAACAATTAGGGTTACTTTTGTGTTTTATAATAAGGAAAATGCGTAAGATTAGTGACAACCCATCGTGTCTATGAAGGCCATAGGAATTATTCCCACAACTGAAGGGTGATTAGGGCGTATCGCCTACCACTGTCCTATGTGAACTCCATGGTTAGTATCAGATATTATATTAAGATAAATGAATTTTTTGATCAAGAATAAGATGATTTTGGGAACACATGTTTTATAAAATAGATATCCTTAATATAGGAAATTAATTTGGTGATTAAGTGATAAACGTTATTTTGGAATATGTTCTCTCTTTTGGGGAACATTATATGATAATTCTTAGTAGAATAAAATGGGTTCTTGTTTATAGAGTAATGGTTGAAATATTATTTTTAAAGAATCTATGTTTTTATTGTGTAAATACAGAGATTTTCTTTATTTATGGAAATGAATAACATATCATGGATAATATGTGATAAGGATAATTAATTTTCATTATGAGACTTCAAGAGTAACTAATGTTATTTGGTGAAAAATGTTATGATTTATCTTTTAAAACTATGCGATTAAATCATTTTGAGATTTGGGATTCAATCATAGTTTGTATAATTTTTAATAATTTTATAGATAGATGAATATTTAATGGTCTTTTATAAACGTTGGATTCTATTTGTTGAATTTTGGGGATTAAGAGTAGTTTTTCTTTTTATAATTGTTTATCCTTTTTGGGGATTATCTTATCTCGTACTAACCATTTTGGTTTTGGTCGATGTATAATGGTAGTTGAAACATATAGTATTTATATTATAGATTATTTTATACTGTAGATGTTGATTCTAGTTCTTCAGGTGTGACCAAGTCAGTTTGAATACTTATCATTGGAAGAAAATATGAGTTTGTGTTAGAAATTTAGTAAATTCTGAAATCCTACATGACATGTAAGTATGTTACCTTGTGTTCTAGTTAATCTCAAAAATAAATTCCTTATCATTTTGAATAGGTACGTAAATTTTTTTGTCTATTTACTTTTCATATTGGGAATATAATGGTTGTTTAACCCATCACATGATTTGTGGCTTTCTTGTTGTTAACATTCTCTTAATCACGTTTTCTATCACTTTCAATCAGAACATAATGCTTAGTTTCTCCTCCATATCCATGTTTTCATTGAAGCCTAGAATGTGTTATATCAAGTGACTTTTGTACTTCTCTTCTTCATTTTCAAGTGACTCTATTATTGACACTTTTTTCGGTATGTGACTTTTAATGATGTTTCTGAGCCTATTTTTAAAATTGCAAGGATGCAAGGTGGGAAGGATGTAACATCCAAGGTAAATAAATAATATAACATTTTCATATCCATTAATATTTTTTAATAAAATATTAATTTTACTTTAATGGGGATTCTATGTTCAATGGTGTACCCGATATGCAATAATGGGTTTCTTTGAAATCTCATGTCACACACAATGTGGAGTTATACAGAAAAATAAAATAATATTATTATATAATTGTAAATGGTGGTTAATGCCAAGCTGTTGTAATAGATGGAATGAACAAAACTAACCACAATATGAATATACATGTTTTTGAATTTTTTTTAAATTTTCTAATTAATATTATAGGCTTAAATTAATAAGTAATCCGATTTTAACCCTAAATACCCTAATATTAATTAAATGGTCAATTTACCAACTTTTGATGGCGAACCAAAATTAAATCTAGTTTCAGTCACATTTATATTTTCTATTTGAAAAAATAATATTTTTCATTATGATCAGGACATCAAAATTTACTTTTGATAAAATTTTGGTATTTTTTTGATAATGTAAATTTTTTTCTAAATAGTTAAAAATAGTGTATTTTACTTCAAAACTACATTTAAATATAATTTATTTATATGTGTAGATTATATTTCTAAATTATTTCAATGTATAATTAGAATATATTTTTACCATTTAATCCTATATTGGTAATTTTATGTAATTATACTTTGAAATTGGACATAAACAAGTGTCTATCTTTTGATTGTCATTATTTATTAAAAAACCTTTTTTTATTTTTTCAACGGGAATTAATTTTAAAGTAATTTTTACCACTTCTGTTTTCTCATTTTGGAAAAATGGATTCTAGATTTGTAATTAGGAGGTCAAAATTGTGTAATATGTAACTTTTATTTTTAAACATTTTAAATATTTACCTCAGTAAATATTATATTTACCATGGTTAAATGGTAAATCTGGTAAATAAGGGTAAACAAATAATGTTATAAAAATATTAAATTAACCTATCATGTTTCCATATCCTATTAATTGATACATTTTAGACCATGTGAAACTTTGGGTTCATTTTGGAACCCCATGGAGCCACTTGGGAGTGATAATGACACTTTAAATTAATTAATTTAAAGAAAATACAAAAATTACTTAAACATATATCTTTTATTAGATCAATTATTAAATAGGGTTATATAAGTTATCTTTTCCACTATAAAAAATCATTTTAAAGATAAAAATATTTCCTACATTATTATATTTTTTTATAATTTTTAGACATAAAAAAAATAAAATTATGTATGACACAATAATGATGCAGTATTTACCTCATTAATGAATGATTTCAATAAATAAGATTATAATGATTAAAATAATATCTGAAACCTATCCAATTCTTTTTGTATGATTGTATTCTGAACATGAGTCATCATATCTTCAACATTAATGAGTTTTGGACCAATAAAAATTGAATATAATTATATAATAGTATTCTATTTTCAATCATTCTTAAAGAGTCCCTCCCCCCTTATTAAAATCCATCAGTTCTAACCCATTCCTCACATTTCTCAAGACCCGTGGCTTTTCCAAACTCTTCCCAATTAATCTCAATACATCCATATCCTCTCTCTAGATGCCTTCCTCTTGGCAGAACGAAATTCAGTTAATCATGTTGTTTTAAACCAAAGGAAGATACCCGATTTAAATGTAACGTCTTCTATTAGGATCATTGGTTTTATTTTACATTTGTGCCCCCTAAACTATTTTTATTATATTATATTATAAAAACAACAAAATACTGAATATAATAGGTTGTTTATATGTGAATTATTCTAACTGCACTTACACACACCTCCATCTAATTGTTAAAGAACATATTGTTTCTATGGACGGTGAACTACTGCCGCAATAAATGAGGATTTTCCAATTATCTTTTACCGCCACTCATGGTGGCCATTATGATGGAACTGTATTTATATGTGATATATATTATATCTATATTGTATCTATTCTTATGTATTTTCCAAATAGAGCATACCGTTATTGTTTCCATAATGGGTAAACGAGATAATTTTATTTGAGGAAGTCCGGACTAACACCCCCTCAAAGTGAAAAAAATTGTCTGTACCATATGTGCAACGTATAAAGGAAAAAGATAATTAAATAAAATATGATATTATACTGTAATTATAATATAAATATTTATCATTAAATTTTCACTCCATTAAATGTGAAATAGAAGTGAAAGTAGTATTCATGTGTACATGCGGCTTACCATCTCTATGAACGATGCATTTCATTTCATATATACAAATGTTATGTACATTTATTAATACATATATAAACTTGATATATGTATTATTATTTGTCACATATAATTTTGTCATTGATTGGTATTTAATATAAGGATATGATAATTTCAATGGATGTTTCTCAAATTACATTCCAATGAATCTTATTTATTGGTATACATAAATTGACTTTTATATGATGTATATACTGTATTTTGACATATTATATCACTAATATATATATTCTCATGATATTATAAGCTTTGATTTTTGTTATTCATTAATTTTCTATATTCAAGCATCTCTGATATGGTTATAAACTATTTAACTAAAATATGATTTTAAATGTTTTAAAGATCAAATCTTCTAAATCTATCTCATTAATGTACATTTTTTGAAAAATGTTTTAATGATTTATTTATCTGGAAATTAATGTTTTAAAATGTTAATTATTTTAAAACATTCAATGTAGTTTGAGACAATTTGATTCAAAAATAAATTTATTAAAAACATTAAATGGTTTTTGTCAATTGTTTGATGAAAATTGATTATGTCAATATCTTGAAATAATATATTGTGATAGCAATGTGGAAATGTTATCTTTATTTCATTATTTTTTATGTGTTATAACTACGTTATTGTTCTTCAACATTGTTTACGAATATGGGTGGTTCCATGATAAACCTAGGGCGGGTGAGCCTGATATATCTCTCTAATTCATTGTGTAACTTGACAGAGGTAAACGTAAATGTTTCTCCGAAGGGATATATGGAATATACTGTTATGGGTATTCCAAACATAACTCCCTACATTGTTGTGAAAGCTATAATGTATGTATGTTATTTATTCCATATGTTATCTTTATGACTTATGAATTTTGTGTGTTATTCATAAATCTTATGATTCCATAAGGTATGTATGATTGAAAAGTATGGTTTCATTTATTTGTATTTATTGTTGGGATAATTTTTTATTTCGTTATTTTATAACCCCTACTATGATTTTTATGTTCATCCCATGTTTTTTAATTTTTTTTCATTGGACTGAAATATGAATAGGGCCAAGGATGGGATCATGGAAAAGTCATGATATTTAAAACATGGAACTTGAGAAGTTTCTTTTTAAGAATTTTTATTTTATGAAAAAAATTGATACTGGGTAGTAGTGTCTATTTGTAATTTTCAAGTTGATAATTAAAATTTATGGCCTATTTTTCTAAAATTATAAACCTAAACAGATCTTCAACGTGAATTATAAATTTAATTAAAGATTATGTAATATTTTATGGATGGGTCCTTATAACATGAACGTCCAGTTAGGGCCCCATCTCTTATTCCTTACGCCGTCGAATAATTTTTTTTCTAAAAATGTGGAAATGTTATGGATTATTTAAAAATTATAGATGAATTGTCCTAGAATCATAATGATATCAGGATTCCCATGGAAATGATTTCTCATGACTGAAGATGACTAATCTGGGTTCATCCGTTATAAAAATGATCCTTGCATTGAGGATTATGTGGTATCGTGATGAAATTTCAAAGGGAGTAGAGGATTGTGTGATTAACGGAGTCTTTCGAGGAAGTATAATACCATTTGTGTAAATGAAAATGTATTCACTATCCATAATCATCTTCCATATATTCCCTTTGTATTTCAATATTAATTTATTATTTGGATTCAAATCTCATGAAATGATGCACATGTTGTCGAAAAAACCACTATCCCTACCATTTATGTGTTATTTAACCAATAATCTATACTCTAGTGATGAGATAAAACTGTCATTGTAATTCCTATAATTTTATATTGTTCCAAAGAAAGATCACAGGGTCAACAATACATTCTCAAAACCCTTCCTATGATCAGGGTGACTTTTCCACATGTTCTTACATGGTAGGATAGTTAAGTCACCATAGCTCTATGGTATCCTCCATATTTCATTAGTAATATCCCATGAATATATTAGACCACAAGGGGATCTTGTTTCTCATATTTTCATCCTCTATTTTGAATTAATTTTTTTATGGTGTTTAGGTACTAATTGGAAGACCAGTCACGTGATAATGGGGAATCCATCTATAAATCACCACATGATTAGCGCATGTGTTGGATGACATTCATGAACAAAATAAGTTTCCAAAGATCCCCACAAGAACTGATGTAGGGAATTCATTGTGCATGAACCATTCTCATGACATTCCAAATTTCATAGGATTCCATATACTTAGGAGGTTTATGCTATTTTTGAGTTCTGGAAAACTTCCCAACCTTTTATTTTTGAGGGAAACAGTATCCATAATTATGGTAGTTCATCCCCTAAATATTTTTATAACGATAATTTGGAAGACGTAAAAAAATGACCCACCTCCCAAGGTGTGATGTCCCTTGGGACAAGTGCTATGGGATGTTGAATGAAATTTCATACCTTTGTCTTCGGTTTTTTCGCTAATTTGTGTATTCAGAAACATTTGGTCTTCTAATGGACCTTTATTACCCCATGGAATTCCCTGTAAATATGAAAATTGATGGAGGATCATTCATAGGACCCTCCAACTATTCATTGCTCTTATGATCACCATCCATAAAGTGACCTCTTTATATGACCTTCCACAAGAAATGACTATAGGACCTATCCACATTAACTAATCACTAGATTGATTTCCTAAGGCATATTTGCAAGAACGATTTCGTGATATCTTCATTGAATTTTTTTTCCATTAATTTAAATGAATACTCTTGATAATATCTCTCATTTACATGACATAATTCCTAATATGCATTCTAAATTTTAGTAGGTTTCACATGATCTATAGGTTCTATCATGCACTCGCTCATAGTTTATCAAGATATTCGGACTATGTCGGGGACCTAATATCATGAGTCTCATGATTGGATTTGCATTCATGACATGTCTTATGGTTCTTAAGGACTACGATGTCTCTATGGGTCATACAGTCTACAAGACCAATATATTTTCATGCAACAAGAAATACCTTTATGGGTTATATGATGTAAATGTTGACACCCATGTTATGAATTTTATTTTATTGTATTTTCCATCAAATGAAACATAATATTTTATTTTATTTAAATGGTTTCTGCCTTTATACACACTTCCCAGAAAACATCAATGAAAATTTATAAAGAAGATATGGGTGGTTGGGATACTATAACTGAATGTGTTTGCACCATGTTATTGATTCAGCTTAGAAATTACTAACAAAACTAAAGAGAGTGAGCCTTGGGGTATGTTTCCTTTAGGACTATCTTTCTATCCATTGGTTTTCACTTACCAAAGAAACTGATATTAATTCACAACTATCATTAGTCATACCTCTCACTTGGATACTAAAAACCAACAATGCCTTTTGAGAAAACAACTCTCATGTGGGGAATTTCATGGATTCTCATTGGATTTTTGACGACATGAATAACTTATTAAATCAAATATTATTATATTTTGACCAATTAAATTTTTTTATGATATTTGTGAAAAGTGACTGAAATTTAGATATTCCTAATTTTTTCTACTATAAATGAATATCTCTTTAAAACCATATATATACTTTTCCCACATTCTTTTATTTATCAGTTGAATGGAATTTTTATTTAATTTTTTTGGGTTCTTCATAGATATCCTTCTTTAATATAACATCAACTATTCTTGAATGCCTGTATTGAATTATTGTATTAGATTTTCTAGGTGATGTACCAATGAATTCTTTCAAACATGAGATTCACCACATATATATATTATCCGATTATATTTAGAATAAATGATTAATAAATTGATGGTTTTGGTAGAATATATGACCCAAAGTGAGATGACTCTATCATGGAAAAAATTCAGAAGACATAGCCAACGTAGCTTGATTATTTATAAGGACATACGATGGGCCTTACTAAATTTTTATCATTTTTTTTAAATTTATCTAATTATTTCCTAAGATGAATATGATGGAAGGCTTAGTGGTAATACACCTATATTTTTTCAAGATTCACTTTTGAGGATCTAAACATGGTAGATTTTTGCATTTTTCAGTCTTGAAAATAAGACCATTGTTGTGATTTAATTTAGGGTCTTCTAGCTCAAACATTCTATTATTGTAGTTTAATTTTTTTGGATCTAACCTTCTATTTTTATATTATGATAATTTATATTAGTAATAAATTTTTTCAATGCTTTATTATTTTTAATCATTTTTTACTATATTATACATTCTTTTAGCTAAAAACTTCTATCATTTTGATTAACGATATTTTACTTTTAACACTCAATTTTTGTAGTTTAGAATATTTTTACTCGGACATTTTATTACTATAGTTTAGGGACATATGGATCAAACATTGTATTATTGTATTTTAGTGTCATTTTTAGCCCTTCTATTGTTAAATTTTTAGGTATTCTATCTCAGATCATCTATTGTTGTAGTTTAGGGACATCTGGAATGGAACACTATTTTTTTTAGTTTTGGGTATTATGGCTTTGACATTGAGATTATTTAAAGATTAAAATTACACTGATAAGTTTTTAAAGATGAAAATATAATATAGGTCCAACATTATATGAATTACACAATAATCCCTAATGTTTTGAGTTCTTTCATGTTGTTTGTCGGGATAATGTATATTTGAGTAAATTTCATAAAAAGAGTAAATTATTCCAGTAGGTATTTTAAATCCCATATATATAGGTATATATTTCCAAAAGTGGTGTCTCCACTCCTTTCCATGGTACATGGATAGTTATAGATATGGTAATGATTGACGGAGAAAATAGGGGGAATTTGGATACCCCCTAGATATTTGGAATATTGGATGTGTAATTCATGTGTTCTAGATCATTAATCACGGAATTATTGAATGGGTCATTAATTTAATGGATTGTCGAAGACCCTCAATGGTTATGAGTTCAACCATGGTTTCACTAGGGATCATGATGATTGTAGTTCAATAACAATAAGGAAGGTATTTCTATAATTGGTATGATAAATTCTTTAAACATGAGTTCATCAGACTTGCATGCATGACCAATTAGAGTGGATCCCCACACATTTCTAATGATAGTGAAAGATTTGTGAATACTCAAAAGTATATTTAATGATGTGGGGTGTTGGGAAAAGACTGTATATGAATTTTTCCAACTCCAAAGTGTAGTTTAGATATTATATTGGGAATCATATTCCATACTCTCTATGGTATCAATCTACATGGGGTGGGGCATAAAATGGTTTAGGATTTGAGTGTTGCATCAATACATTGAGAAATGGTACCATAAATGGAGATGTAATTTTGGTGATGTTGAATATACTTGAATAGTCTCTCTATAGAGATTGTAAATCATAGTACAGAGTGATCAGGTATTGGGGATTGTATTTGAAAATCATACTAGGAATGGGCCAGAACACACTCAATTGATGAGTTCTAACATGGAGACATCCAAGATCAGAATATCCATAAATCCATTGATTTATGTTATGATGCATTCAGTTGATGACCATAAAACATTTTTAGAAACCATAACAATACATGTATAGTAAAAATGAGTCTATCGAAACCATGTATTCTTTTACAAGGTCCATGGACTGTATTTGGGATCTAATATGATCAAATCATTATGTGTAATTTATGGGAAATCTAATAACATAAATGGGTTTGAAAATCCTAATAGTTTTCTTACTAACTATGGCACATGTTATCATAGTGAGGAGATATTAGATAAAATTACTTCATCATCTAACTTGAATAGGATGTCTGGTGATTATATCATATATTTTTCTGTGGCTACACGGAAAGGTTACACAAGATCCAAATTATGAAAACCTAGGTCATAAGTACTCTAACTTGTTTTTGAGAGGGATATGAAAATATTACAGATCATGGCTCAAGGATCTCATGTCATGAGATAGGATATAATAAAATAAATCCATGTATTGCTCAAAATCCAAATTTGTGATAAGCCTCACCATGGTGATTCCATGCTCACATGGATCAGAATGACCATAATAAAGTGCCAATGTTACTCTTGTTGGGTTTTTTGATCCCTTATGCATCAATATCAAGGTCAAATAGTGATATTTATATCCCTTTCGAGGGTACATGTAGAAACTTGAGGCGTTCAAGATATGAGTGTGATTTATGGGATGGGGGGCTTAATAGATGACTAATGTACCACATTTTATGGTTGGAAAATGATAGGATCTTATGGTACATTGATAAAGGATGATGATGGATGATATTATACACCTTTTAACATCATGCAGTAGATACCTAATTATAATGATTTTTTAATGTCATGTGAATGAGAAATTTTATTTTAAAATTAATGTTTTGAGGTAATGAAATATATTTCCTTGATTTTAAAATCTTGCATTAAGACATGTGAAAGTACATGAAAAATTGAGCAATATGTATTTGGGGTCAGTTTTCACTATTCAGGGGTATTTAGAGGAAAGGAGTCATCTTTTACCCATGTACAGGCTAATTGGTGGGAAGGGATATCTTTTATCCCATATTGTGTAGATATATCCCATGTGCAATTAAACTATATATAGATCTATGTCATGAGTAAAAAATGATCTTTTAATTCCTGACCCCTTCATTAAAATATGAATATACTATTTTTTCATCAAATTCAATGTCATTCTTCTTGTAAATTAAATGTATTATTCTAGACCATTTAATGCTACAGGCTTATTTTCATCCGGTCTTATGCTAAGATTGAACCCATGATTGGATGTATGGGTGTTACTAAGTATCATGTGATGTTAGGATCCACTCCATATGTAATTATAGCAATAAATTTCCCTATGTAGTTTTATCCAAAACCTAGATTTTGAAAAATATTTATTTTATCATTGATGGACCAAAGAATCAGATATTAAGATAATACATCATTTCCCTTAAGGGAAATAATCCAACAACAATTATTTCATGAATGAGAATATCTCATTGTAGTTATAACCCATTCAAAGAGGGTGGGGTGTATTGGTCTTGTTTATTTTCATATCTATACCCAGGACTGTAGATCCATCCATCACCTAATATTATATTATGACAATAATCATTCCACACATAATTCTATAGAATACTTGTAGTTTAACTACATGTCCCAAGGACATCAGCTCCCCAACATGAAAAGAGGATACTATGACTGGGACCATTAATAGAGGTATGTTCTTTTCTGTATATAATTTAATGACATGAATATAGTTACAATTAGTTATTAAATGGGAAACTCTCTATACAGGTCTAACCCATACACATAAGGAAAATGATTCTAATTTACTATTGTATATTGACCTAATATTTGAGAATAGGGAATCAATACATATCATGTGATGAAAATAATAAATCCACCCCTAATTCTGTAATGGAGGAGTGAAGGGAGACCAACACCAATGATAATGGCCCTCTTGATCAAGGCCCATTCTAATGCACTATTTTATGTCATGTAGGAGGAATTAAAAATGATGGTAACTATCATGGGTCATGGTCATGGTGTGTTCCTTTTAAATTTTTTCATCATTGAACATAATAACCATATCAAAAAATGATATTTATTATTCTTATCGGGATTTCTTTAACAAAATTACAAATCTCACATCAGCTATGCTCGGTGTGAGAAACAAGGCATGAAAAAGGTTCCTCTCGCAATATTGATTAAATTAAATAGAGGACATGGGGATTTTGGGTCATTTTGTGTCTAGACCCCTATATAAGATCGAGAAATTATGAAATATCTTATTTAAATTATAATAAAGACTTATGTTGTGTGGGAAATAATATGGGGTTTAATGTCATATGGCATGAAAGACAGCCAATCAGTTTAACATCATCCATTTTCGAGGAAGGTAACTCAACATTAAAAAATAGAAATGTTTCAAATGGTCCCAAAAAAGAAGGTATTTCTATCCCTGCATATCATGTGATGACATGAATCAATCCAAAATTACTACATTTAAACCATGTAGTTTTTTGTTTTCTGAAAAGTTAATCAACCTAGTAGTTTAACATATTTCGGTAAGGATAAGGGACACCCATTGTGGAGGGAGATAAATACCAGTGATTCATATATTTTTTATCATCATGTAGTAGAATTTTCAGCTATTTAATTTATTGTCATGCTGTAATGGAATAAGAGTACATGCAATTTTATGTTTTGTTTTCAAGGCTTCCTCCATTGATTTTTACATTATGTGGTTAGGATGACACTCTGTACACTTTAACATGATGTGGAAAAAATATTTCATTATATATTTAATTTCATCTGGTTATGAAAATTGATGCTATGTAGTATAATTTCTTGTCGACATGGATTTTATAAAATAGATTAACCTCATGTGGTTAAGAAAATGATTTGTACAATTTAACATCAAGTGTTATGGAAAACACTATGTGTTGTTAATGTCATGTGTTCAGAAATGTAATCTATACAATTAAAAATCAAGGGTTCAGGAGACTCTCTATGATGATTATCATAATGATTTAATGTTGATTATTTTTATTTTGTAACATAATGTAGTTAAAATAATACTTTTTAAAACATAATTTCATGTGGTCAGGATGACACCTCCTAAATTTTAATGTCTTCTGTTCAAGATGATTTTTTGAACATTTTAATTTTATGCTGTCTAGAAAAAGATATGTAAATTTTAATGTCACATGGTTAGGAAATGACCTTTATAGTTTAACATCACATGCATATGACAATTATCCATATATTATAGAATCATGTTGTGTGGATAAATCTCTATACAGTTTAAGATAACATGATTTGGAGGATAAAATACATAGTTTAATTTCATGTGGTCAGGACGATTGATGCATTGATGCTTAATCTAATGGTATATGGACTTCTTCTATACAATTTATCATCATGTCTTTATGATGAGTTTGTTTTGTTTAATATCATGTGATCAAGATGTTTTTGTCTACATTAGTTCCTTTTGACAATGATGTGAGGTTCTTGATAGAAGCTGTGAAATGTATTTTTTAAGAAACCATTAATTAGGTGGTGCTGTGAAACATTCTCCATCCATTGCGTCCATTTATTAAGCACTATTGTGTTTGACATTATGTGTTATATAAGACCCATCCCATTGGGGTTCTATCTTGGGAGGATACTTTCCTAGTATTGTAGGTGTTCTAAGAGCCATTTCGAGTTCTCCATGAATTAATGATATGAGTAAAACGGAATTTATTAACGGCATTTGTGATACTATTTGGAAGGAACTAAAGGTTGTGTTTTGTACGAATCTAGATAACATTGATCTTCTCTAACACATCCAACATCTTTTATGACTTCCCGTAAATAGAGTGTTTTTTCAAGTAAATATGGGAACTGAGGAAAAAAATAATTCAATTGGAAATACCACATTGGTTCTATACACTGATTAATACATAGTTTCATTCATAGTATAACATTTTGTGGTAATGGAGTCCAATAAAGCATGTAGGAACTTATTCGGCCAACACTTCATATCCTTAATCACTGTCATCTGAAGTTAAATTTTCAGAGACTTATTGAAAGACTCTATTTTTATATTACCAGTTGCATGTTAGCTTGTATAATGATTTGAATCGATGATGTACTCCTAGTATTATTTCATCAACTATATATAATTGATTTTTGTTATTATGTCCATTAATATCATATGAGGGTCTCCGAACCTAGTGTTGATATGGCACTTAATGATTTTTTTTATTTTAATTATCCCAACATCCTTGAGGGTTATTTCTACATCCCGTTTAGAAAATAATCAAGATGGAATATATATGAGCTCAAACTACATAGAAATGGGTGAGGTATATAGACTCACAAAATATATTCCACATACAAAAAATGAATCGCAATATATATATATATTGGGTTTTGATGGATGAATTTATATTTGATCTAGAAAGCATGAATGTTTTGGGGGAATTCTATACAGTCTTATATCATAATTACTATGGGGCATCCCAGACTACTTTTTTGTTCAATGATCCTAGTCTAATTTTGTTGAAAATCACATTATTTAGTACTATATTCTTCCATTATGGCATGAATATCTCTTTATACCAAGATTCTAAGTGGAATCCAATTAATTCTTTATTTTAGATTGTGTTTTTTAATCTGGACCATCTTATAGGATTATGATTCAAACTCAGCCCCAGATATGGCCCCCTTTGGCTCAGTTCTCTAGTAGTGTCCCATTTTTGAGATCCATCTACCCACAGGTGGATGTCAGTTCATCATATTATGGGAATTTTTAAAATGATTGATTTATTCCATGACACATATGATGTTTGAAGAGAAAATTATTTGGTGTGTTATGTAGAAGACTTATTCCTCCAAATCATGTTTTTCAATGACAATATATTCATTGGACAATATGTAGGCATGATAATTTCCTAGTCAATGAACAAGTTATCATGTCAGATAAAACAAAATCCAACCATTAGGCTTCTGATGTAGCTATTGTGTGGTTTCATTAATTTTATTATGATGATGTATTCCCCATTGTTCTTCTTTAACACTTATTCAAAATCCCCATTAATTATATAATAATCTACGTGTAGTTTTATGGCTAGTTCCTATCCAGTGGTGAGAGAATGGTTTTATGTCTCATTATTCAGGTAACCATTAGTTAGTGATAAAGAGTAAGATAAATATGTGTTTTATATAGAAAAAAAAATTCAACCTCTTAATAATGAGACATAACACCATTAAATGAATGATTCCTTCATTTAATGTATTCCCCATTGTTCTTCATTATGTATCATTATTTAGGTAACTACTGTGATGTTCAGAGAGGGGTGTACCTTATGGAAATTAGCCATCACCTATCCTTTCACTAAATTCATTTACATTAAATCAATGATTCATTATTAATGAATTTCTACCCATCAGGCCAAACAAACATTCATCATGTGATGAAAAATGATGTACATGGGAGAATCAAAATGAGAGATCAGGTTGAATTCATGGTGCAGAAATTAGTACCACATGTTTTTTACAACATAGATGACTATGAGGCATGTGTTATTTATATTACAGTATTACGTATTAGTACATATCATCATTAAAATCATGAATAATATACTATTATTACTACTCACATCTTTTTTCTATGTGATGATGAAACAATATAATCATTCCAGGGTAGAAACCTATAATATGAATGGATTTCCTTTCACCAATGGTATAAAGATAGGTGGATGTAGCATATACTTCCTGAGAATCTTAGAGGATTCATAGGAATAATTATACAACTAATAAGAAAGTAATTTCTTCATCACCTTTAGAAAGTAGAGAAATCTTCTATTAGAGGTGGTTCTGAAATACTGAATATAGATGAGAAGCCCATCGAGCCCATTAAGTTATTTATGATTAGGAGGGGGCGAAATTTCCCGGAATGCACTATTAGTTTTATTTCCAATCTTAATTCCATTGTGGTATTCCATAAATCCAATGTACACCTTAGTTTTTACCCTGATAGAAGATTTATATTGATTCATATTTAGGATATGTTGATGTAATAATTCAAATAATGTTTGAGTAGACATGAAGTGATCAACTTATTGACAAGATTTGACAACTAGGTCATTGACATAACACTTATATATTGGTCAGATAGGGGGATTAAATATATAATTCACTGTAAATTGATAAATACTAATATAATTACTTAAATCAACTGGAATAACCTTCTAGAAAATTTTCTAAAAGAAATATCTGAAGGTAGTGGCTTATTCATATTTTGGGACTATCTGTAAATGATTTTACCCTAAATATCTATCCATGAAAGAAATTATGAGGATAAAATTAGTTAGATCGATCTAGAGTTATTTTGTTGGTAATGTGAGATCATCCGTCAGGTAGTATCGATTAATGTATTTGAAATTGATGCATCCCAAAAATTTTCAATTATTTTTTTTTGAAAAAGGATGATGTCAGAGAGCCGTATTGGGTATTTCACTTCTATGAAAAAAAATTCTTCGACCAATTTTTCACTATTTCATATAAATTTATGGCATGATTTGTGTGTATTCTATTTATTGTCTACATGAAAACTCAATGACGATTGGGTATGTTGAGATGGTTCATAGCCTTATTTGGATTCACCCCGAGCATATATATATATAAATATATATTTAAAAGACAACACATATCACTGTTTCATTAGAAATATTTTGTACATCTCTTTCTTTTCAATAGTATTGGAAGGAATAATTAATATAAGTCGCAAATTTTCTTCACATCCCAGAGTGATTGGAAAGTGATTATCAATGTTTGTGTAGATGACCTTCTAGAACACAAGATGAGGGTTCTTAATTCCAACTTCTTATTATTACATATTCAAGTCCCAAGAAATAAATTTAGATGAATTCAGAAATCTTAGGAAATATATGTCACTTTTGAGATGAAAGATGACATGAAAAGACACATTGTAATAATCTACTGCAAAAGTTGTTTTAGAGTGATTTTGAAGATAATTTGTTTTACACCATCAATCAGGATATTTTGGTCTTGAATGTATGGTATCAAGTCTATATCCTGAACTATAATTATTAGGAGAGCATATTTATTTTTGATAATTATATTGGGATTCATAGGATTTCTCCCCAATTCAATGGATGATACAACATTTATATTTACATACACTATTTTTTGTTTTACTTCCCTTTTGAAGAACCCAACCTCATCATATAAGGCATATAAAGAATCTATGTAGTAAATATAACCATTTAAAATTATATCCTTTCCATCAATGGGTATTTAAATAACCCATGGAATTTTGAAGGAACCACATAATTTTTATGGAACCAGGGCATTCTGAGAAGCTCAGAGCATATGTTGACTTATAAGATTACCATAATATCAGTGTTGGATGAGTGATCCCAAAACTAAGATTTGAGATTGATAATCCCTATAGATCATGGGTAACACATAAAATACCATTGAATAGTAATATTTGGGGGTGATTGATCTCCTTTGCTATATACCAATCATCGAAGGGCCTGAATTAGGACGGGGATGATCCCAAAATCATTGTCAATAAAATCCTCCGAGATTTCATCATTATCATGTGTACCTTGAATATATATGGGATTGGTGTGTCCTTGGGTGACAAATTTGTGATCATGTTCTATGAACGAGATGACATTATTGGATTTGGATATAATGGTCTCCACTAGATGCACCTTAGATTCTACGACATCTATCTTGAAATCCCCTGGGTTCTGGAGGGCTTCAATGGATCCCTCCTTTAGTTCTATTGATTTTTTTTTTCATCCAAGATTAATATTATTGTGATGATAACAACAAAATTTTTATTAATTTCAAACATTTGTGTTAGAGTTTATAGCTTCCGAAGGCATGGTTTATCTATTTTATGTGCTCCTAGAGTTGAGGCACGTCAGGTTGATGGACCATTTTCATTGTGGATAGGTTGAGGGAAAATAATACACTAATGTAATTGGTAATACCATTCTTACCCATTGTCTTGGATGATCAGATAGTCACACACCCTCTATATGGCGAGGTATGATAATTTGTAACGGAAGACTACTGGAGGGTTCTATAACACCTCAATATCTCTTTTGGGATTACTAGAGTTCATGTTGATGGGTCTAAGTAGAATATTATTTTCTCTATGGGGAATTAACATAAATAATGTTTTTGATTGTGCCCATGATATCAACTATATTCGTGGTTCATGTGCATGTGGCCTCTTATTCACCATTCATGTCTGGGGAACTTTTACTTAGAGGAATATTATCATATAAAAAGTGATCATACAAGTTTTACATATTAATAGAACCAAATATAATCTATTCATCTGATGAGGGATCCATTTGGTATGGTCGTGCCTATGATTAATATATTTATGGTATCAAATATGGAGAAGTATGAGCTTTTGAGAGAGAAGAATATGAATATTCCTTACTATCTCATTCTATTTGTGATGATTATATCCACCATTAGGGTGCATATTCAATGAAACATTCCTAGGTGGTAGATCTATAATAGATTTATAATGATGTGGTTTATGGGTTGTGTGAGCTCGGACAATTTTTATTGAAGTCATTGAGGTGTTGAACATCTATCCACATCTTCACAAAACCATTTTCTATTAACCTTATTCTGTTGACTAGGAAATGGTTTTGAAGGTCACCTATACCAAAGAGTTATCCATTATTACCTATTTGGAATCGACCATGAATTGATGAACATTATTGATGATAACAAAATACAAGTTATTTTGATCTAGCCTTCTATGAAAATGGATGTAGTCAAGGAGATGGTTGATGTTAACCTCAATCGACGTACCAGTAAATAGAAGCTAGGTAAAGTAGTTTTTCATGGATACAATGAATTATTTGGGGACATTCCTCTTTCAGAAAGAGTATGTTATATTCATCCATTTATAAAATACTATGACTCAGAGACCAATTTTTGTTTTCTATAACCTAGAGATTTTCTAGTTGCTTCCCCTCGATAAGAGGTGATGGATGAATCAAGGCCGACTTTGGTGCTTTGATGTGAAGTACTACAATATTGGGAGTAATATATGTAGTCCCATTCATTATAATCATTTTACAATATTCTAAAGGATTGAGTTTATATTTATCAATGGTTTAATAGATGTATTCCTCCAAATGTTTTACCATTTATTTGGACTCATAGAACCCACTTGTATAATTTATCAGGAGTAGAGGTGTTTTCAACTCATACCTAATATTTTAAACAAAGATTATATGAAATTTCTCCTTCTTGAGTGGGATGTTGTGTGAATAGTGTAAACCTGTTAACTTTTCAATACAATCAGACACCCTAAAATTTTCACTTTTCATGTAGATCTTTTTGTTATAAGTTTTCATTTTCTTAAGGGTGTATTTAGATTGGAAATGGTATTGATGATTATGATATTACCATGAAGTAAAAAACCAATTAAAAGATTATTTTCACTAATAAATGTTACTTCTATGAGGTTTTGTAAATGCACCTCATCTTAGTTGCCACTTTTTTTTATTTAGGACCCATCATTGGACCAAATCTGGATAAAAGGTGAGTGATATTATTTTTTCGGGTCTCCGAAATCATCAAAGTTGGAGGATGTAGAATTTTTGACGTTGGGTGGGGGAAATATATCATTCTTCCATTATGGATATGGATATTTATTAGGTTAACCACATGGGTTTCAACACAACATGTCTTTTATTCATGTTTCCACAGACTAACTGACATTGATAAAATTTTTAGGTACTTATTTATGAGCTGCAACCAATCTACAGGGAGAGGCGGGGCCAGGTGAGGTGGCCCTATTTTCGACTCCTCTTGATTCTCAATACATACTATGATTGAATGATTTATCTTTAAAGGTATAGAATATTTGGATAATGGAGGGATGTACAGATCATTTCTGGCATCATCATTTATGTAGACTGGATTCCAAGAAATGAAGCCGATCATACACACAAATGCCTCTCTTACATAAAGATATCTCCTTACATATGTTTCGGAGGTGGGATATTTTCCTCTTTTGGAAGATGGTATGTAGTGGGAATGTTTCCATTTAGTATATAATCCTTAATTTGTATGATATATTGTCCCTCAATCTCAAATTGTTCCATTATATCCTCAACGAATGGAATTTAACCTCTTATGGTAGGTGATTGGAATATAGTCACATATATTCTTTTATCAATTGTAGTGTTCATCCATAGAAGTGAAAACTCAATATTCACGGGTCCCATGTTTTGGAATCTCCTCAGGTTTTGGGCATGTTTATCCTCATTCAGTGCATCGACAACATCCTCTAATGGTATATTTTCCATATTATGTCCCTCTTCATCTATGTAACTATCCACAATATGAATAGTGTTTAAATGGAAAAAATTCGTAGAGGTGTATATATAAATGGTAGTTGTCTCATTAGATTTGATAAAAAACATGATTCTACACTACCATCATTAGGGTTGTTTCTCGATCCTTTGTCCATATTTGGCCATTTTGGTTAGAGCCCCTAGTGGGGCTTGTATGCCTTCGTCATATGCTCCACACATTTCAGTATATTAATAATGAATGTGAGATATCTTATGGTTGTGAACCCCAATTGGGCCCCAAATAGACGAGGATTAATTCATAACCAGATGAATGGATAGGATGTTGACCATTGATATTTACCTCCCAACGTAGAGAAGAATGATTCCCCCTACGATGATGATGATGATAATGGAAATGACCAAATCCAAGTGGTTTCTGTCAAATCTAGGACCAAACTTGGCTATAGTTGACCATATTTTGTGGATCCATTTATTCTTGTCATGGTTTTGATAACTCAAGGGAAGTCATTGATATAACAATTTCCGTAGACCAACGATCTATAGTTGATCTACATCTCTTACAAATATGTCCTAAATTCTTTTAATAATTGAAAATCTGAGGAACAGTATCCATGGTAAATATTCCCTTGGCCTAGTGGTATGCGTTTTCTCTTAGATGAATACTATGGAATCTAATATTGTGACCAATTTTATGTGTCATATCAATTCTCATGGAGGATTTGGGTGAAATTATATCCCATGAATGGTGTCAGTTTATAAATAGAGTTGTTGGGTTTATCACATCTTCAGCTCTTGTGTCTCAATTGAATTCCCATGTTTTTGAGGGGAACAATTCGGTTATCATTGGTATATACTCCCCCCATTTTTTATTTCATGTCACAATTGAAGTGGGAGAACACATTTCTAGTTACAATCTAGATCATGTTAAAAATAGTCCCCAGATCTAATCAATGTGTATGAAATTATAGGATTATATTTCTAAGTCTCAATACTATTCAATTTATATATTGAAGTGTAATAATCCATAAATTCCATATCCTATAATATGGATACATGGGGTGGAATCAACAATAATTTTTTGATGTTTTATAATGTAATTGTAGAAATGTTGTTTTATATTTTTTTTGTTCATTCCAATTTTCGTCCCTAAGAGATAATAATATTTTCTTGGTATAGTTAAAAAATTACATTGATGGACATATCATGGAACTCTTATCTGGGAAAATAATGGTGTATATCCTTTAATCATTGATGATTTTTCCCTATATTTTAGATAATTTATGGCATGGAATCTTTCTCTAGCTCATATAGGATCTCATTTGTGCAAGTAGATGTGGTCCAAAACATGATGGAGAATTTGTATCAAGATAACGATCCTTGTAGTTCAATGTCATCTTTCTCTCCATCATATATACTATCATCTATCGAGTAAACCATTAATGTTTTTCATGGGGTCTCCTATAGATCGGAGTGAAGTATTTCTCAAATTATATTGTTCATCTATATATATTTGATCAATATGTTTTGAGAAAAAGTCTATATAAATGATTAAGTCTTTTAAGAATCTCTTTATACTATGGTTTCTAGGAATGGGGGTTATTTCCTTGTCAATGGGAGGTTTCACAGTTCGGGGGATGACCGTGGATGATTTATGGATTAGAGTCCATGTAATCCATCTTTACACTAAGATAAGAATGAATATCATGATAATGATAACATTTTGCTTCAATTTTAGAATTGAAATACTTTTGGGTTGTTTAGAATCTTTCATGAACAACATATATGACAAAGGATTGACAAGATTAGCGATATGATCCACATTCCACATCATGGATGGAATATATTTACCAGCCTTTTAGTATTGTGTAGGGATATGAGCATGTTGTATGAACGCTTTTGGAATACATAGATAATTATCAGATGCAATAGGAATATGATCCCATTACAAAGAAGATAATAGACTATGCATGTGAGCATTAGTGAAGGTAATATGAGAATCTATAGAGGCATTATTTAATCTTACATTGTATGATGTTGTTATAATGGGGATATGAACCTAATATGGAGCAACTAGATTACACTGGAAGACTCTTTAGACTATCATAAGAGCCCATACTGAGGCATGATCTACTCTAACATGGTGATTCCAAGTTGGAACATGAATATAATCCCAGAATGTAAATGAAATCTCCAAAATATTACATTGATAGATCTTTGTAATATGAAAAGGGATGTTATTATTCACCTCCATAGCCTCTAAATGATGTTGGGGTAGTCATTCACAAGAATTAGGAATATGTCAATTGATTCTATGAAATACTCAAATATTCAATGTATATTCAATAAAATAATTATGTCCCTATCTCAAGTAATGTTTCATTCTCCCATGGTGAGCATTTATAATAATGGGGATATGATCCCGATCTTAAAACATAGGCGTATGATGCTACAATTTTTTGAAACGAATATACCTTGTCCCACTCCCTGAGCCACTCTCTCATTGGGAAATATCGTTAGAAAATGGATATGAGGTTGATCACTAGCCATCAGAATATTCCACAGGTCTTTTCTGATAGGTATATAATACTATCCCAAAGCATTTTACAGTCATGGTGGGTGAACTCCATTTTGAACAGAAATATATACATGGTATGGTACCTTATCCTTTAGATGAATATGCCTATAATCATCCTACACAAGAAGATTAATATATTCTATCTTTGGAGGAACATCATGTTCATATTGATCATATTATTATGATGACCTAGCTATATGGAGATGAATATGAACTATCCCATGTATCATTACTAGTTCCAAAATATACCGGGAGAGTTCATCAACTATTCTTATTATGCAAAGGAAATTTAGAAAACTGTTTGAAGGACTATCGGATTCCAGATTTTCTATCTCCACCATTTATTGGAAAATATTTTCTATTAATATGGGGATATGAGTTCAACATTTTCATCCTTGTTCCACCATAATATTATAAATGGAATCATACACATGAGTAGAGATATGTGATTTCCACATTCTAGCATTAAGAATATTCATTTAAATGTCATTTAAAAATTCTAGTATATGAGCCGTATTACTTTATATCACAAGAATTTTGCAGAGGGATTCATAAAAAGAAGATGGGATATGAGGACACTCACAGTTATGTATATATTTTTACACCTTATGTGTCTTCCTTGTTTTCTTTTCATGGGTATCAGAGGTGGTAATGTATCGAGTGGTAGCCTTCATAGGATACTAAAGGGTATTGTGGGATGGAGCTGGAGAAATTAGTTTAAAGGATCTCCTCTTAGTGGATTTTGAAATTGAAGGGAGCCATAATTGATTCCATGATCAACATTAATGAGATTTCCATGGCGGTGATTGTCAGTTTTTGGGGATATCCATCCAATGAAGCTGGTGCGGTCAATGATAACTACTATCATTACTTAATATTTCTATGGATGATGAGGACTCGTTAGTTTTTGGGTTATGAGACCCTCCTTTGTAGCCACAGTGGTAGATATCATACTGTGTCGATGGAATTACTAGACTATATCATTCTCCATAGGATTTTGAGGGTGTTGTTAATATGAGGTCATTAAGGGCCATACATGGGATCTATCTTTTTCTATAGAACCATAGATAGATGAAGAAGTTATATCTGGTCGAGTTTTTTTAGATGGCTATATATAGTCATGAATTCAAAAAGGAACAAGGATTCTGATCAGTGCATCATTTTATGGATGATACTATATTAATTATATATGTATGTGAAACACAATTTTCCTTTCTTATTCCCAGCCTGACCATTCAACTCAAATAGACTTGTCAATGAGAGGATAGACTTATTTCATGGGAAATCTAGCTATAGGAGATCATAATAATATTTTTCTTCATGAAAAATATTTATGATAGGTTCCCCATTTTTTCCAAATGATATGCAGAAAATATAATGATTTATGAAAAACCAATCATTTTTCTCTTTGAACATTCACATCGAGTTCACCATTTTGTTGAGTAATATATAATAAATAATTTATTGACACATCATAAGATGAGATGATTTTTATTTGATATATTACTATCTAGTTCACCATTTTTCATTGAGAAGATAAATCACATTCCTTGGTAGGAACAAAATGTTGAATTGATAATTACTCAGTCATTCCTCTTTTACATGTGAAAGAAATGTAGTTGTTAAATGATATCCATTCACATCGTGATTAATATTTATATCATTTCAAGGATCTTGATGGAATGTCCTGAAAATATGATTTTGGGGGATAAATTCCTTGTAAAAAACATGATGGACTTAGTTTTTTTACCATTAATAGAAACCCCTAATGGTACCCACATTCATAAATGAGAACTAACCTTCTTTCCAAAGGCATGGGTTCCTTTGTGTTTCATTCAAAAAAACACATAGGAACTCACACTGGTTGAGAGAATGGGAATTTGGCCCCATCAGACCCATTTGGGGGTATTTTTTCCTACTCGAGGATTCTACTGTATAATTATGATACATTCAAGAGTCTCTTTCTAATCCTGATACAATACCATTTACACTAAAAAATTTCATGTTATGAATCCATCTATGTGAGGAGTGATTTTTATTAATGATTTAATCTGTATATATATGAGTTTCTTAATAAATTTCCAATTAATGGGTAGATTATTATATTTTGAATCCATATAACCTAGAACTCCGGAGATTTTGTTCATCATGGAAGGTAGTTAATATATTGATGATCAGGTTGATCCATTTTGATGCACCCAATATATCCTACTTATAATAGTATTCAAAACCCGTATAATTATTTAAATCAATGTACATAAAAATCATTTATAAATGAAATATATGTTGAAATATAAGAAATTGGTATTTGGATTTAACCCCTTGGAGACATCATATATATCCTAGTTAGGAATGAAATCAGAGTCATTGTTGTTCCATCATTCCCTTAGAAAATTATATAATGTATATTCCCTTGTTTAGGGGAATTTTTATCATGAAAATTATTTATACTTACAGAATAAGGTTTTAGAAGATTGTGATGATTTTTAATTAGAATGATATGACCATTGAAAATCCCCAACCCCACCTGATCCATGCATGGTTTGAAAAACAAGGGATTGCAGGCAATCAATCCCACTGCATATGAATGGGGGACTTCTATTTTTGGAAATAAAGTAATATGATTATTATCGATAATGAGACATTGGTATGCATTCTACATATCATGTATAAGAAAGGAATTAGATTCATTGTAGTTTAGTTGCCTACTTAATCTGCTGGTGGATAAAGCACCACGATCTACCAATGGAAATGATTGGGTATAAATGGTTGGCATATCTGAGATATGTGTCGAGATACAATACATTGGATTTCTATTTGAGCATGGGCCATATGATGGCATAGTGCTACCTTTTTTTATTTGAATCATATTTCATGTAGTTTAGTTTGATTTGGGAACTTGCAATGAGTGTTCCCTTTTGATATTTTATATGATGTTGTGCCTCAAAAAAGTGTCCTGAATATTTTGATTATGCCATAATTTGAGTTATCATAGATAAATTTGAATAGGGATCACATTGTGTGGCTTCTATAATATGGATGAAGACATATAATTCCACTATTCAGGGAATGAACAATGAAAATACCCTTATATATGTATTGGACAACGTTATCATGTCCTGAGATAATGGATATACATGTCATGAATTTCCTCCTTACATGTTCTAATTTTCTCCCAGATATGTTTGAGGATGTATGGAAATATCCTTGCTGACTAGATTATATGTCCAAATAAAATCATGTGATTTAGTTTTACTGTTTGGAGAACATTACATAACCTCAATTCCATGTTTGGAGTCCATTTCACAATAATGTTTGACATATCTCGTGATGGTCATAACACAAGGATAAATTGAATGGAGGATATCACATAATACACGTTGAAATGTCATATGGAATTTTCATAATATTAGTTGTCATGTTAGGAGGGTGCCACATGACCCAGATTACTTATCCATAGGGAATCACATGATCATGACTGACATGTATAGAGGCTACTGCATGACCTAGGTGACTTTTCCAGAGTATGTCACATGACCCATACTAATATGTTGGGGGGGGGGGGTGCCCCATGACTTTTATGGAATGTATGGACAGTTTTTTATGGCACATGATGAAAATTAATGCTGATAACATGATACCTTGATTACATGGTCTGGTGTCACCTCATAACATGTGAGACATGTCCTGGGGATATAAGGATTTGGCTGGAAAACCATGTGGCCTTACAAGGATTTTCTTGAATGCCCAGAAGTTGTCACGAATCATTCTATTGCATTTCCTAGGTAAATATTATGATCCAAATATTATATTAAGGGGAAGTAGAATTCTTAAACAACAAGTACTAATGTTGTATCATGATTGGATTATGTGAGGCGAAGCACATAAAAATCATTATAAATTTTCTTCTCATAATTCACCCGTCACTAATTATTTATTATAGCATTTATTGCATTTGTTCCTCATGGTTTTCATATGTTATCAAATTTTAGTTCTCATGTAAGCCAAAAGATGTGTGGTACCTCCTTCTAATAATCTGAATGATAGACTAGTGGTCCTTCGTGGGATCTATGAGTGATCATGTGAAGTTCCAATGCATCTTGTGTGACCCTTAGAAATATTGAATCAATTTTATCATGGTAAAAATCCTTATGATTGTGTGATCGTCCATTCTCATATATACACTATTGATGTACTTTACTTGATGGATCATTGATGGGTTTCTAGATACATTTAATTTTATTCTAGCCTGAATTTATAGGCATTTCCACCCTTGTAATATGACACCTTGCATGGCCGTATCTCACATATTTGTGCTAGAGTTGGTGGAGGGACATGGTGTCTCAATCATTGTGAGATCCTTTTGTTGGTATTACTGGGGGAATGAAATGATTTTTAGAGTCCATAATAATATCCCTTATGTTCCAAGTCTATTTATCCTTGTTCAAAAAAAGGAAATTTTCCAAACAATGTTGATATGTCCATCATATTTTTTGTTTCCAAGGCATGGTGTCTAAAAGTATTCATGTGATCAGAATTCCCATGAAAATGATTTCTAAACATTGAAGGAAACTCATTTGGAGTCCACTATGAGACAAAGTTATCCTATCTGGGGTATTTCATTAAATCAAGATTACATGTCAAGGGGGGATTCATGTGATCAATTAAATCCGTCAGAGGCATATTACCCCCATAATGTGATGGAATATATATTATATCTTCACAAGAATATTCTATATTTACCCCTTTCAATTTCATTATTTATTTTTCAAGGGAATGTTATCTCACGAAAGTGTTCAAGGATTCTTGAAAAGAACCTCTCTCTCTACCTTTGATGCATCGTGTTAAAAATAACAGGTTGTATTGTGATGTACAAGAAGATTCATTCAAATCCATCTATTTTCTTGAAAATTTTAAAGGGGGGTTGTGTTGATAGAAAATGATTGAAACCCATCACATAATGAGGGTGGCATGCCCATAAGTTTTCTTGTGGTATGGTGGATAATTCATCATCAGTTAATGTGTCATAAAAATTTCATGAGGGTGTTATTTGAGTGTAAAAAACCTACAAGTGGCTTCAATATTTTGAAAACATTAATCTTCCAGTTTAAAGGGATTTTTGGATCGATTTCAGGAGCATGCGAGGTGATGATTCTCATTACTAAAGGAATTAATTTGGAAACCTCTACATGAGAATTATGTATTTTACATTATATCAAATGAATAAAAGGTTTGTTTGAGGGATTCTACGTGATCTGGAGTTGGTCGTGCATTATTAATGACCAATTTACATGACCTTGAAAATGACATACAATTACTTTTCCACCAGGACATTACATGTTCCAGTATTATTCGGTGACCTTATCATCAATTATATGGGGGGTAAAATAATACCCATAATTCGATTATTTCTTCAATTTTAGATTTTACATAATCTAAGTTGGAATGTGTAAAAAATATGAAAACCTGAATCCAACAACTAAAATGAACTTATTAAAATTTTACCAAAATAAAATGAAACATCACATTATGCCAATATAATATCAATAAATCATAACCTAGTATGGGAAATAATGTATACTCTATAAAAAAGATATAATATATTATATTGAAAGATCTTATTTTATAAAAAAATACAAATATATATAAATGTTAAAAATACATTTCAAAAAATTATAATTTTTTAATTTATGTGACTTATTAATAAATACGGAAAATTTTGACTTTTTAATAATGGAATAAGTCCCTTTTTTATAAATCATTTCTTATATAGAATTATACATAAAATAGTTTTGAATGATGAAAATAATAATTAAAATTAAAAAATTATGAATAAAAATCTAAAATCATATAATATCTTCAAATTAATATGTAGAAAATAAAAATATTATCAACACAATTTTTATTATACTAAATATAAAAAACTAATAGATTATTTTTGACACCATATAATTTTAAAAAATTTAAATACATCCATTAAAAATTATTTAATAAAATAATAACATAACTCAACATAATTCACATAATTAGATTATTATATAATTGAAAATTAACTTTATGTATAATATATTTGAAAATAATTTTAAATATCATGACATATGACACTACATAAGATCCAATAGATGAGAAAAGGGTTATCATAAAATTAAAATAATATTATAAAAATACATTCAACATAAAGTTAATTAATCACATTCCATTAATAAAAAATAAATAAATATTGATAATTCAAAAATAACACTTGATAAAGGAATTATATTTAACTTTTACCACTTAATGCATGATTATTATAGAACTCCAGAACATATATCATGTTATTGTTCTATTTATCTTCAAAAATCCTTCCTATATTGGCACTTCACTAAAATAAAATTTAAATCAATAAAAAAATTATTATTTTCCTATCATCTGATAATATGCCAAGGATCAAAACTGAAAATATTGGATGAAAACGTATTTTCACTAATATACTTATTTTTTAATAGTCATATATAAAATATGTATTTAAATGAAAAATAAAAGTAGGGTTCTAATACAATATTGTATGTAACCATCCTGTATTAAAACATTTCCAAAAAAGTTATCCAACCACAGCGCTGAATGTATATTCATTATAACGACCCATACTCTACATACATGGTTAATAAATCAAAATTTAAGCATACTTATTACAACATATAACAAAAACATGAAAGGACCGTATAGGTATAGTGTCTTTAGAAACTCGGAAACATAAACAACTGCTTTATAAATCATCTACATGTCTCCCATTTATTTCATCATATAAATAGTACCTTTTGGAATATCATACTTAATAACCTTATTCCTGACCTGGGGAAAGAAAAAATAAAAAAAGGGCGATCTCAAATGCTCAGTAAGGATAAACAAAATAAATATAAATTACATCATACTCATAAGAACATGACATTTTGGAAATATTACCCTGTAAAAGAGATCATAATTTAATAACATGGGATAAATCATGGCAGTGAAATGTAATCACAATAATCATAACATAAAACATGAAGCTTTGTGGAATAAACCCATAATCATAGAGAATCATTTATTATTAGTCAAGACTCATTTCCAAGACTATTTTAGTGGACAAAGTCCATTTCTGAACCAAGTTCACTCCTCGTTTTAGTCCTGTTTCACTGAACCGGTTTAACCTGTCATTCCAGCTATGTCTATCTCATGAGATATAAAATCATTACCCAATTCATTGGAGGGAGATATAGGTCCCACCCATCTCATAATGATACCATTCTTATGTGTGCCACAAAATCATAAATCATACATCATTGCATAACCCATGTAATAAAAATGGGATTCTTAAACATCATGTCATCATAAAACAATTCATATAAGATAAAGGAATTCATAAAATTAATTCCATCACAACATAATCAAATCAATGTAATAATAGGGATAGAAACAGAACCCTATATTATCTTAGATGGAAAATAATTTTGATAAAGCACTTGAACTCTATTCTTGAGGAAAATATCCTTTCTACTTCAAAAACATTTTCCTTTCTTAATATGTCATATAATTTAAAACTAAAGAAGTAGATTAAAAATAATCTTGAAAACTTGTAAAGGATTTTTCTAGGAAATAATGTTTTAAAAATGCATTCATGCCGTATAAGTTAAAAAAACATTCTTCTCGTACTTTTGTCGAAAAAGTCAAAAAGTACCTTGTATGAAAAATGACTACAGATTCCTTTCATATCTTTTTCAAAAAACTCACCGAAGGGTAAAATTGGATATAAACTATTTTAGAAGGATATAAATATTACATATTGCAGAAACATGGATGTGGATGATAAAATACACCCCAGTATGTTCCAATGTATAAACAATCTCAGATAAAAATGAGATTGTGATATTTCTCTTACCTTAGGTCCGATTTGCTTCCTAAGTGTCCGAACATCCTATATAATTATTTAAATAATGTTATTGACTTATTACAGAATCATAAATATTGTTATGATATCATATATGGTCATATTCTTAGCTTCTTATTAGTAATATTTCATTACTACTTGTTATTAGGGTGTTTATTACTTTTTGTTATTATGTGTGTTTTGTCGAATAAATTCTTATTCATATCATTAGGTTAAGATACGTCATTTCCAGAATGGTATTAGTGTAATATGTATCATATTCATTCATTAAATTCATTTATATAATCATTATGCAATGGAGATCATGTAGAATGAGTCGCATCACATCATGGAGACTGTATTCCGTACGTACGCACGAGCGATGATATCGTTCCCATGATCGTGGAATTGAATTGGAGTGTATGTATACTATTTTAGAATCAATATCACTTTATAATAATCATATATAGTTATTATTTTCACTATTATACGCATCCAAGTAAGGTGGTTGGGGAAAATAGATTACACCACAGCGTGGAGACGGTATTCTGTAGGTACGCACGCGCGGTGATTTTGTTTTCCGTAGAATGGATAGATGGTGAAATAGGGTTGTTTCATACATATAATAAAATATCAGTATATGAGTGATTCTGATGTTATTACTTAATAATGAAACAACTAAAGAAGAAGAAGTGTAAGAAGAAATAAAGAGGAAAGAATCAGTAAAAGACATTACCTCTTCTTTGAAGCGCCTCTTTGATACCTCCTCTTAGGGCACTACATTTGGACTTTGAAGGAGACCAGGACCTCTAGGATGTTTATAGTGAAGTGGGGAAGTGGAATGGGCAGGGATTTTCGAGCTTGAAGGCTCAAATTGGTGTGAGGAGGAGAGGGAGGAGGTGCCCTTTTATAAGGGAGGAGAGGGGGACATTTGGAAATAGAAGAAATATTAGTTTATATGAAATCCCAACCCCACATAAAAACATAAAAAATGACTCATATCCTAATATTAGATGAGATATGGTTGTAATATCATCAAACAAAAAAACTTAGACATGTTAGGAATTTATTTTAAACATTATCAACTTGATTTATCCTTATTTATCAATTTAATTTTATTTGTGGTAATAAAATTCTAAATTTTAAATTATTATAAATAATTAAATATGTGTTGTGAATTTTCCATAATTTGACACTTTATGACATTTTTGACCATATAAATGTTAATTTATAATTTTTAAATATTTTTTTTATTTTTAAACAATTTTATAATATGCTATTTTTATAAAATAACAATAGTGTCCATTTTGACACTATTCATTTATTTGAATTTAAATAAAATATATACAGAAGATATGTTTGAACTAAAATCATTAATAGATCCATTAAATTTCATAGGTATCTTGAAAATTAGTGGATCACATAAAATAGTTCATATAATATTTATTTTAATATTTTTAAAAACATTTATTATATATTTTAATTTATAGAATAATTTCAATATCACTATTGTGTCATAATTAATGATAATTATTTAATCCCTAAAAATTATAAATAAATTCCTATGATGTAGATAATTGTATTATCTCTATGTACACTATTCATGTTCGAAGTTTCATTAAGTTTATCACTAAATTAAAATTATTAGACTTACAAGATTTAAGAAAGTGACATGTCGTCACATTCTTTGGTTTTAATAATAATTATATTATTTTAATGGTACAAAGTCCATTAAATGAATCTAATCCGACCCTTAGATGATATGGGTCGACCTTGAGTCATCCAATAGGATTTTGGCAGGTGTTAGGGTAACTTTATAATCTTATATTTACCCTTAATTACCTTATTTGCCTTTAACTATGGTAAATAAAATTTACTGTAGTTACTATTCATAATTTTCAAAAATAAAAAGTAGCCAATTAACTTAATTTGGACCCACTGATTCCAAATATGGAATCCATTTTTCAAAATTCAAAACATATAAGTTGCAGTAATTAATTTAAAATAAATCTCGTTGTTAAGAAAACGGGTTTTATAAGTTAAAACATTGCCAAAGATTGAAATGTTTTTACCTATGAATTCAATGTGAAATTAGTGCTAATGACATAAATTATATTAAATGGTAAAAATATATTCTATTTATATTTTAAAACCATTCAATATTATTATTTATCCATATAAATTATCTCAATGAAAAAATTATTTTTTAATTAAAAATTAGCATATTTTTACTATTCATCAAAATATGAAAGTTATCAAAAAAATATTAAAAATTTAGCCAAAGTTAATTTTTAAACCCTGATTCAAACGAAGAATTTTATTTTGTCAAATTTAACTTAAAAACATGTCAAAAACTAGATTTCATGTCGGTGCGCCATCAAAAGGCGGAAAAACTGCATTTTTTGAAAAATACTTATTTTACACGAAAAAATTATTTTGTGCTCTTACCATGTTCTATAAAATGTGCAAGATCAATAATAATGTTAGAAAATTCAAAATGTAGTTAATACTATTCATAACGGCTAGTCCATAATAATATATCGTTGTTTAGTGAAACCCGGTATTGCGTACGACGCAAGCTATCGAGGAAGGTCGTGATTGCGTGTAAAGCAAGTCAAGCTAGTGTTGTGTGTAGAAAAAGATTACTTTGATTATTTATATAACATAAAAAAATATTTCTCATAATAGTCTCGTGTGTCACATTCTACCCCCTTAAAATTAATTTTGCCCTCGAAATTCGTCACTTTGTAACGAACATATGAGGATACCTCTCCCTCATCATATCCTCAAGCCCCATGTAGATTCTTCTAATTGGTGGTTCCACCATAAAACTTTCACCAAGAGAGTGGTCTTGTTCCATATAACTTTTTTGCTACGATCCAGAATCTTTATCGGCTGTTCTTCATAAGAAAGATCTTGCTCCAGTGGTATAACTTTTGAGCTGAGTACATGTGAAGGATCAGGTATGTACTTTCTCAGGAGAGATACATGGAACATATCATGAACTTGAGAGAGATTCGGTGGAAGTTCCAATTGGTTAGCTACCTTCCCAACACGATCCAGAATTTGAAAAGGACCAATATATCTAGGGCTCACCTTTCCCTTCTTTCCAAATCTCATGACCCTCTTCTAGTGAGATATTCGTAAAAACACATTATCACCAACTTCAAACTCTAGAAATTTTCTTCGGTTGTAGGCATAAATTTTCTATCGACTCTGAGATGCTCTTATGTGTTGTTGAATAGATATGACCTTTTCTTCCATTTCATCATTGAGATTAGGTCCTAATAGCTTTCTGTCTCCAACTTCATCCCAGCAAGTTGGAGTCCTGCATTTCTTTCCATAGAGAGCTTCATAAGGAGCCATCTGAATACTAGAGTGAAAGCTATTATTATAAGAAACTTCCACCAAAGTTAGGTGTCGATCCCAACCACCATTGAAATCTATAGAGCAAGCTCTCAACATAGCTTCTAGAGATTGAATTTTCCTCTTAGAAGGACCGTCTGTTTGAGGATGATAAGTAGTGCTGAAACTCAACTCTGTATCCAGAGTATGATGAAGACTTCTCTAGAACATTGAGGTAAACGTCGGATCCCGATCCGATATAATAGAAAGTGTTATTCCATGTAATCTTACCACTTTCTTTACATATATCATGTCAAGATGATCTAGAGAGAAATCCTCTCTAATAGCAATGAAGTGTGCAGACTTTGTAAGACGATCAACTATGTCCTAGATAACATTATTTCCTTTGGATGTTTTAGGAAGTCTGGTGACAAAGTCCATAATGATGTTTTCCCATTCTCATTTCGGTATGGGTAATGGTTGTAACATCCCCTTAGACTTCTGTCTCTCAGCTTTAACTTGTTGACAAACCAAGCATCGAGAGACATATTTAGCAAAATATCTTTTCATGACATCCCACCAGAAGTACTCTTTCATATCCCTATACATCTTTGTGCTTCCCGGATGAATAGAGAATGATGAACTATAAGCCTCATCCAGCAACTCCTTCTTTAATTCTGGGATGAGAGGAAAACAAACCCGATTCCTGAACTTTATTATCCCATCACAATCAAGGTTGAATTCTGGAACATTTATCACCTTCCTTTGTAACTTGAAATCTTCTTTCTATGCCTATGGAATCTTCACATGTATATATGGTTGAACATTCATTTGAGAAAGATACGATTTTCCCCTTCCATTATAATTCCATGATCCAACCATTGTAAATCCATAAATATTGGATCTTTTGTGATCCTCATCAGGGATAAGCTAGCATGGTCTTGTCGACTTAATGCATCTACTACCTTGTTTGTTTTCCCAGGGTGGTAATGGATTGAGCAGTTGTAATCCTTAATCAGCTCTAACCATCTTCTTTGACGCATATTCATCTCCTTTTGTGTGAAAATATACTTTAAACTTTTATGACCAGTATAAATATCACCCCTTTCACCATAAAGGTAATGCTTCCAAATCATTAATGAAAATATTACCACAGCTAACTCCAAATCATGAGTTGGGTAATTTTGCTTATGGATTTTCAACTATCGTGAGACATAAGCTATCACCATATCATTTTTCATGAGAACACAACCCAGTCCCTTCTTGGATGCATCACTGTAGATCACAAACCTTTCTCCACTATAAGGTAGTGTGAGCACGGGTGCACTGGCTAAACATCGTTTTAGCTCTTTGAAATTTTCTTCACATTCCTCCGTCCAATCAAACTTAACTCCTTTTCGAGTCAACTTGGTGAGTGGGTTAGATTAACATGAAAAATCTTTCATAAAACGTCGTTAATATCCAGCAAAACCATGAAAACTTCAGATCTCAGTTACTGTTGTTGGTCTCGACCATCTTTCGATAACCTCTATTTTTTATGGATCCATAGGTATCCCCTATTTTGAGATTATGCGACCCAAAAATGAAACTTTTTGAAGCCAAAATTCACACTTGGTAAATTTGGCATAAAGATTCTCCTTTCTTAGGGTCTTTAATACAATTCTCAAGTGATCTTCATGTTCTTCCTTACTCTTTGAATAGAAAAGAATATCATCTATAAAGACTACCACATACTGATCAAGATACACTCTAAAGACTCTATTCATCATATCAATGAAGATTGCATGAGAATTAGTAAGACCAAATGGCATCATTATAAATTCATAGTGTCCATACCTTGTACGGAAAGCCATCTTTGGTATATCCTCCCTTTTGACCCTTTATAGATGATACCCTGAACGAAGATCAATCTTGGAAAAGTATTGATCTCTGCATAGTTGGTCAAATAGGTCATCAATGCGTGGGAGAGGATATTTGTTCTTGATAGTGATCTTGTTATGTTCTCGATAATGAAAGTAGAATCTCAATGATCTGTCTTTCTTCTTAACAAACAGAACATGTGCTCCCCAAGGTGATGCATTAGGGTGTATGAATCTTTTATCAAGATTCTCTTGGAGTTTCTTCTTCAATTCCTGCAACTCAATGGGGGCCATTCTATAAGGTGTCTTTGAAATAGGTAAATCACCCGGTATGAGTTCTATTGAAAACTCAACATCACGATTTGTTGGAAGACCTGGAAATTCTTCCAGAAAGGCATTATCAAATTCCCATACAATGGGAATATTATTAATCGTGAGTTTCTCTCCAACCATTTGAGATAAATATCCTTCATTTAGTGGAATCAAGACCCATAAGATTGATGAAATTTCCACTGGAAGGTTATGTTCATCCTTGCATCGATAGATGATCATAGATTGATCTGGAATATCAAATGTGACTTCCCTTATTTGGAAATTGATACGAGCTCCATATAAATAAAGACAATACATGCCAAGAATCACATCAAATTCTACTATAGGAAGGATCACAAGATTTGCAAGAAGCACTTTCACACAAACTTCAGTTGGAGAAGAATTTTAAACTTTTGATGCGACTGTTGTGCCATTAGGAGTTGTCACAACAAAATCAACATCTAATTGTTGAGGTAATATGGTGATACCCTTAGAAAATTCTTCATAAGTAAAAGAGTGGGTGGATCCAGAATCAAATAAAACATTTTCTACTTTAGAGTGGATGGTAAGTTTACCTCTCACCACTTCGTTGTTGTACACCACATCACCGATAGTAATTGCATGTGACGTTCCTTTGCCTTTGGCCTTAATATTTTGTTGACGTCGATCATCATCATCAACCCTCAGATTTGGGCATTGATTGGCATAATGCCCCATTTACTTGGACTTGAAACATTGAAGTGTAGAAGGTTCATTCTGTGTATCCCTTCTTTTTTTTGCATCATTAGACATATTCTTCCCATTATTTCGACATTCAATTGCCCGATGACCTTCTTTTCCACACTTATAACATTTTCTTGTCCCCTTAAGGCAATTTCCTCCATGTTTCATTCCACACATTGAGCATAAGTGAAAACTCACCTTCTTTTCATTGTGGTCTTTAGATTTTCCTTTCAATTCCATTTTCCTCTTCTTATCAAACCCATGTGACTGATGGGTTACACCAATCTTCATATCAACCTTGAGAGCACATCAAACAATTTCCTCGTAGCTATTGAAGTCCCTTATGTCTAACGCCCTTAGAAGATTTGGATTTAAGCCACTAAAGAATCAATCGATCTTACTCTCAGGTTGGATAATAATTCAAAAAGCGTACCTTGAAAGTCTTGTAAAATTTGCTTCGTAGGTACCAATGGATTCATCATCCTTTTGTTTTAGTTCAAGAAACTCCTTCTCTATCTTTGTTCGAAGAATATGAGGGAAATACTTATTGAAAAATAAGTTCTTGAACTCGTCCTATTCCATGGACTCAATTTCATCCCTTTGCTTCGTATTCTTAATAAGATTCCACCGTTGATCAGCATCACCTTCCAAACAATACACTAATAAGATGAATTTATCATGTTCAGATCATTGAAGAACTGAAAATATCTTTTCAGTGGTACTGATCCATTGTTCAGCCACTAATGGATCATAAGACCCGCTGAATGAAGGTGGACGCTGCCTCATGAAGGATTCGACAAAATGTTTCTCCTTCATTTGCTCATTTGGTAGTCCTACATGATTCATAGCTTGAGAAAGTTGTGTGAGCATGGATACAAGATTTTTCATTCCAGCTCCCATAACATTTGGTTGCTCGGGGGGACAATCATTGCATTTCCCATCACATTCCGCATTAACATGGTCTCTTCGAGTTCAAGCCATTGAATAAAACCAAGAGGAATAGATTGATCAAAACTAATTATAATAGGAAAACAACATAATCAAGAATAAAATTTCACACCTAAGTTCTTCTCATAGGTTGTTCATCACCATTTCTAGAACACTAAGATTGTGTTCTATGCTTAGACTTATCCTTAGGGTTCCTACTATGGCATTCACATCCTAGATTCCAAAGGTTGACTATACCTTTCCTCTGATACCAACTATAACCACCCATACTTTACATACATGGTTAATAGTTCAAAATTGAAGCATACTTATTACAACATATAACAAAACCATGAAAGGACCGTATAGGTATAATGTCTTTAGAAACTGGGAAACAAAAACAACTGGTTCATAAAGCATATACACTGTCTCCCATTTATTTCATCATATCAATAGTCCCTTTTGGCATATCATACTTAATAATTGTGTTCCTGACCTGGGGAAAGAAAACATACAAAAGGGTGAGCTCAAATTCTCAGTAAGGGTAAACAAAATAAATATCAATCACATCATATTCATAAGAACCTGACATTTTGGAAATCATACCCTGCAAAAGAGATCATATTTTCATAACATGGGATAAATCATGGCAGTGAAATGCAATCACAATAATCATAACATAAAACATGAAGCTTTGTGGAATACACACATAATCATATATAATCATTTCTTATTTGTCAAGACTCATTTCCAAGACTATCTTAGTGGACAAAGTCCATTTCCGAACAGAGTTCACTCCTCGTTTCAGTCCTGTTTCACTGAACCGGTTTAACCTGCCTTTCATGCCATGTCTATCTCGTGAGATATAAAATCATTACCCAATTCATTGTAGGGATATATATGTCCCACCCATCTCATAATGATACCATTCTTATGTGTTCCACAAAATCATAAATCATACATCATTGCATAACCCATGTAATAAAAATGGGATTCTTAAACATCGTGACATTATAAAACAATTCATATAAGATAAAGGAATTTATAAAAATAATTCCATCACAACATAATAAAATCAATGTAAAAATAGGGATAGAAACAGAACACTATATTATCTAAGATGGAAAATAATTTTTATAAAGCACTTGAACTACATTCTTGAGGAAAATATCCTTTCAACTTCAAAAACATTTTCCTTTCTTAATATATCATACAATTTTAACCTAAAGATTTTGATTAAAAATAAACATGAAAACATGTAAAGGAATCTTCTTGGAAATAATGTTTTAAAAATCCATTCATGCTGTATATGTTAAAAAATATTCTTCTCCTACTTTTGTCGGAAAAATCAAAAATTACCGCGTACGAAAAACGACAAAATATTCCTTTCATATTTTTTACTAAAAACTCACTGAAGGGTAAAATTGCATATAAAATATTGT